>CM059034.1:49721334-52468000 GCA_030279155.1 Forsythia viridissima
AAACATGCCGTCGGATTATCAAATTTTTATATGTGGTAGCTACTTGGGTATTCTACGTTCCGTGAAAATTTCATATTGTTCGGTAATCGTTTTCTATGTCAAAGAAATTTTTTTTGCTCCATTACTGGGTGAATTGTTTCTCCAAACTGCACTTTCTGTTGACCAACTCAAAAATATGCTGCACCTTATATATTAAGTATTTTTATATAATTCCAGTTGGAGACAATAGCTCTAAAGGTTACCTAACCATTGGCTTTGGTTTCACATAATTTCATGGTATATAACTCAAGTTATGGACAATTTTGTAAACTGCGACCGCATGAATCCGAGAAACTGCCTAGGGTGTTTCGGTGAGTATTTTAGTAAGTCGAAACATGCCGTCGGAATATCAAATTTTGATATGTGGTAGTTAAATGAGTATTCTATGTTCTCTGAAAATTTAATATTTTTCGGTTATCGTTTTCTATGTCAAACAAATTTTTTTTACTGCATGACCGGGTGAAGAAATTTTAGTTACACTTCCCTTATTTTGAAAATTTTATTCACCTGGTCATGGAGTGACAAAAATTCTTTGACATAGAAAACGATCACCGAACAATACGAAATTTTCAGGGGATATAGAATACTCAGGTAGCTACCACATATCCAAAATTGGTAGTCCGACGGCATGTTTAGGCATACTAAAATACTTATCGCGAAACCTCCTAGGCTGTTTTTCGGATTTATGCCGTCGGCGTGCCGGAATCGATATTATAAACCAATCAAAAAACTTTAAGTAGTGTAAATATCTTCTTAAACTTTTGTGGACCTTGGTTTTGTGGTAGTTTTAGTGGATTCCCATGTTTTGGTTACACGTTAATGATGTGAACGTGAAAGGTTTTGCTAAACTTCATGTTTTTATAAGATGCAGTTTTTGTTGTCCAACTCAAAAATTTATTGCACCTTATATATTAAGTATTTTTATATAATTCCAGTTGGAGACGATAGCCTTATGGGTTACCTAACCATTAACTTTGGTTTTACATAATTTCATGTTATATAACTCAATTTATGGACAATTTTGTAAACTGTGACAGCATGAATTCGAAAAACTAACTAGAATGTTTTGATTAGCATTTTAGTAAGCCGAAACATGCCGTCGGACTATCAAATTTTGATATGTGGTAGCTACATGAGTATTCTATATTCCCTGAAAATTTCATATTTTTCGGTAATCGTTTTCTATGTCAAATGAATTTTTTTTAATCCATAGCTAAGTGAAGTTTTGAAATTTGTTTTTTGTTTTTTTCCTTTTTTTCCCACTTTGCCTAATAACTCGACAAAGTTAGTATTTTAAAAAAAAAAAAAAAAATTTTTTTACTTTCTCGAGTAACTAGAAAAAAAAAAACAAAAAAAAAAAAAAAAACCTTTCTCGAGTTACGCGAGAAAAAAAAGAAAAAAAAAAAAAAAAAAAACCAAAATTTCATTAATGCTTTCTCGAGAAAGCAAAATTTTCATTTTTGCTTTCTCGAGTTACTCGAGAAAGCAATAATGAAAATTTTGTTGGTTTTTTTTTTGTTTTTTTTTTTTTTCACTTTGCCTGTTTGAATATGTGTTTTTTTTTTTTTTTTTTTTTTGTAATTTGCACTTTTAGTCCTCGAGAAAGCAAAAATGAAAATTTTGTTTTTTTTTTTTTTTTTCTTTCTTTTTTTCACTTTGCTTGTTTGAATATGTGTATTTTTTTTTTTTAGTAATTTGCACTTTTAGTCCACAACCTTATCATTTATAACAAATTTACCCCTAACCTTTTTTTTTACATTGGTCATCCCCGAACTTTGAATTTTGTTGTAAATTTTATTTTGTCCTCTTTTTTAAATAAAAAAAAAACTAATAACAACAAAATAAAATAAAAATGTAAATGAAGTCCTACAACTTTTAAAAAGTATCCCATTTTGATTTTGACATTTTTTCATTTTTTTAATTTGCACTTTTGGTCCAAACCTTTCAAATTTGTAACTAATCTATCCTAACTTTTGTTTTTGGACATTGGCCATCCAACTATCACCCTTTTGTCGTACATATTTGCATTAAATTTTTATAAAATCAGCTTTTGTTAACTTTGCTATTTTTTTTTTTTTTAAGATTTGGTCTTGGTTTTTTGAGTAAATCTAAAAAAAATACAATAAAGAAAAAAATACAAAAATTTGTCAGATAACTCGACAATGGCTTAGTGTCAACACTAACAAAAAAAATTAAATAAAATAAAATAAAAAAATTTCAAGCAGCCAAATATTGTCGAGTTGCTAGACAACATTAAAATAAATAAATAAATAAATCAAACAACCAAATATTGTCGAGTTGCTCAACAGCACTATAAAAAAAACATTAATCAAATGTGTAACTCGACAGCATTATTAAAAAAAAAAAACTCATTGATTTATATAAACAAAAGTTAATTTATATTTTGTCTTTATTTGTTTTCTTTTTCATAAATTTTTGTGATTACTACATTTTCTCTAAATTGCAGTTTTTGTTGTCCAACTTAAATATTTGCTGCAGCTTATACATTAAGTATTTTTATATAATTCCAGTTGGAGACAATATCCCTATGTTTACCTAACCATTGGCTTTGGTTTCACATAATTTCATGTTGTATAACTCAAGTTATTGACAATTTTGTAAATTGCGACAGCATGAATCCGAGAAACTGCCTTGGATGTTTCGGTAAGCATTTTAGTGTGTCAAAACATGCCGTCGGATTATCAAATTTTTATATGTGGTAGCTAATTGGGTATTCTAAGTTCCTTGAAAATTTCATATTGTTCGTTAATCGTTTTCTATGTCAAAGAATTTTTTTTTGCTCCATGATTGGCTGAATTGTTTCTCCAAACTGCACTTTCTGTTGACCAACTCAAAAATATGCTGCACCTTATATATTAAGTATTTTTATATAATTCGAGTTGGAGACTATAGGTCTATGGGTTACCTAACCATTGGCTTTGGTTTCACATAATTTCATGCTATATAACTCAAGTTATGGACAATTTTGTAAACTGCGACCGTATGAATCCGAGAAACTGCCTAGGGCGTTTCGGTGAGCATTTTAGTAAGCCGAAACATGCCGTCGGACTATCAAATTTTGATATGTGGTAGTTAAATGAATATTCTATGTTCCCTAAAAATTTAATATTTTTCGGTTATCGTTTTCTATGTCAAACAAATTTTTGTTACTGCATAATCGGGTGAAGAAATTTTAATTACACTTCCCTTATTTTGAAAATTTTATTCACCTGGTCATGGAGTAACAAAAAATTCTTTGACATAGAAAACAATCACCGAACAATACGAAATTTTCAGGGGACATAGAATACTCAGGTAGCTACCACATATCAAAAATTGGTAGTTCGACGGCATGTTTAGGCATACTAAAATACTTATCGCGAAACCTCCTAGGCTGTTTTTCGGATTTATGCCGTCGGCGTGCCGGAATCGATATTATAAACCAATCAAAAAACTTTAAGTAGTGTAAATATCTTCTTAAACTTTTGTGGACCTTGGTTTTGTGGTAGTTTTAGTGGATTCCCATGTTTTGGTTACACGTTAATGATGTGAACGTGAAAAGTTTTGCTAAATTTCATGTTTTTCTAAGATGCAGTTTTTGTTGTCCAACTCAAAAATTTATTGCACCTTATATATTAAGTATTTTTATATAATTCCAGTTGGAGACGATAGCCTTATGGGTTACCTAACCATTGACTTTGGGTTTACATAATTTCATGTTATATAACTCAATTTATGGACAATTGTGTAAACTGTGACAGCATGAATCCGAAAAACTAACTAGAATGTTTCGATTAGTATTTTAGTAAGTCAAAACATGCCGTCGGACTATCAAATTTTGATATGTGGTAGCTACATGAGTATTTTATATTCCCTGAAAATTTCATATTTTTCGGTGATCGTTTTCTATGTCAAATGAATTTTTTTTAATCCATAGCTAAGTGAAGTTTTTAAATTTGTTTTTTTTTTTTTTTCCTTTTTTCCCACTTTGCCAAATAACTCGGCAAAGTTAGTATTTTAAAAAAAAAAAAAAAAAATTTAACTTTCTCGAGTAACTAGAAAAAAAAAAAAAAAAAAAACCCTTTCTCGAGTTACGCGAGAAAAAAAGAAAAAACAAAAATAAAAACAAAACCAAAATTTCATTATTGCTTTCTCGAGTAACTCGAGAAAGCAATAATGAAAATTTTGTTTTTTTTTTTTTGTTTTTTTTTTTTCACTTTGCCTGTTTTAATATGTGTATTTTTTTTTTTTTTTATTTTTTAGTAATTTGCACTTTTAGTCTTCGAGAAAGCAAAAATGAAATTTTTTTTTTCTTTCTATTTTTCACTTTGCCTGTTTAAATATGTGTAATTTTTTTTTTTTAGTAATTTGTACTTTAGTCCACAACCTTATCATTTATAACAAATTTACCCTTAACTTTTTTTTTTTTACGTTGGCCATCCTCAACCTTTGAATTTTGTTGTAAATTTTATTTTGTCCTCTTTTTTAAATAAAAAAAAAAACTAATAACAACAAAATAAAATAAAAATGTAAATGAAGTTCTACAACTTTTAAAAAGTATCCCATTTTGATTTTGACATTTTTTCATTTTTTTAATTTGCACTTTTGGTCCAAACCTTTCAAATTTGTAACTAATCTACCATAACTTTTTTTTTTTTGGACATTGGCCATCCAACAATCACCCTTTTGTCCTACATATTTGCATTAAATTTTTATAAAGTCAGCTTTTGTTAACTTTGCTATTTTTTTTTTTTTTAAGATTTGGTCTTGGTTTTTTGAGTAACTCTAAAAAAAATACAATAAAGAAAAAAATACAAAAATTTATCAGATAACTCGACAATGGCTTAGTATCAACACTAACAAAAAAAATAAAATAAAATAATTTCAACCAGCCAAATATTGTCGAGTTGCTAGACAACATTAAAATAAATAAATAAATAAATCAAACAACCAAATATTGTCGAGTTGCTCAACAGCACTATAAAAAAAACATTAATCAAATGTGTAACTCGACAACATTATTAAAAAAAAAAACTCATTGATTTATATAAACAAAAGTTAATTTATATTTTGTCTTTATTTGTTTTCTTTTTCATAAATTTTTATGATTACTGCATTTTCTCTAAATTGTAGTTTTTGTTGTCCAACTTAAATATTTGCTGCAGCTTATACATTAATTATTTTTATATAATTCCAGTTGGAGACAATATCCCTATGGGTTACCTAACCATTGGCTTTGGTTTCACATAATTTCATGTTGTATAACTCAAGTTATGGACAATTTTGTAAATTGCGACAGCATGAATCCGAGAAACTGTCTTGGATATTTCGGTGAGCATTTTAGTGTGTCAAAACATACCGTCGGATTATCAAATTTTTATATGTGGTAGCGACATGGGTATTCTACGTTCCGTGAAAATTTCATATTGTTCGGTGATCGTTTTCTGTGTCAAAGAAATTTTTTTTGCTCCATGACTAGGTGAATTGTTTCTCCAAACTGCACTTTCTGTTGACCAACTCAAAAATATACTGCACCTTATATATTAAGTATTTTTTTATAATTACAGTTGGAGACGATAGCTCTATGGGTTACCTAACCATTGGATTTGGTTTCACATAATTTCATGGTATATAACTCAAGTTATGGACAATTTTGTAAACTGCGACCGCATGAATCCGAGAAACTGCCTAGGGTGTTTCGGTGAGTATTTTAGTAAGCCGAAACATGCCGTCGGACTATCAAATTTTGATATGTGGTAGTTAAATGAGTATTCTATGTTTCTTGAAAATTTCATATTTTTCGGTTATCGTTTTCTATGTCAAACAAATTTTTTTTACTTCATGACCGGATGAAGAAATTTTAGTTACACTTCCCTTATTTTGAAAATTTTATTCACCTGGTTATGGAATAACAAAAAATTCTTTGACATAGAAAACGATCACCGAACAATACGAAATTTTTAGGGGATATAGAATACTCGGGTAGCTACCACATATCAAAAATTGGTAGTCCGACGGCATGTATAGGCATACTAAAATACTCATCGCGAAACCTCATAGGCTGTTTTTCGGATTTATGCCGTCGGCGTGCCGGAATCGATATTTTAAACCAATCAAAAAACTTTAAGTAGTGTAAATATCTTCTTAAACTTTTGTGGACCTTGGTTTTGTGGTAGTTTTAGTGGATTCACATGTTTTGATTACACGTTAATGATGTGAACGTGAAAGGTTTTGCTAAACTTCATGTTTTTCTAAGATCCAGTTTCTGTTGTCCAACTCAAAAATTTATTTCACCTTATATATTAAGTATTTTTACATAATTCCAATTGGAGACGATAGCCTTATGGGTTACCTAACCATTGGCTTTAGTTTTACATAATTTCATGTTATATAACTAAATTTATGGATAATTTTGTAAACTGTGACATCATGAATCTGAAAAACTAACTAGAATGTTTCGATTAGTATTTTAGTAAGCCGAAACATGCCGTCGGACTATCAAATTTTGATATGTGGTAGCTACATGAGTATTCTATGTTCCCTGAAAATTTCATATTTTTCGGTGATCATTTTCTATGTCAAATGAATTTTTTTTAATCCATAGCTAAGTGAAGTTTTGAAATTTGTTTTTTTTTTTCCTTTTTTCCCACTTTCCCTAATAACTCGGCAAAGTTAGTATTTAAAAAAAAAAAAAAAAATTAACTTTCTAGAGTAACTAGAAAAAAAAAAAAAAACAAAAAAAACCTTTCTCGAGTTACGCGAGAAAAAAAGAAAAAAAAATGAAAAAAAAAAAAACCAAAATTTCATTAATGCTTTCTCGAGTCAATTCTGCTTTCTCGAGTTACTCGAGAAAGCAATAATGAAAATTTTGTTTTGTTTTTTTTTTTTTCTTTTTTTTTTTTCACTTTGCCTGTTTGAATATGTGTATTTTTTTTTTTAGTAATTTGCACTTTTAGTCCTCGAGAAAGCAAAAATGAAAATTTTGTTTTTTTTTTTCTTTATTTTTTTCACTTTGCTTGTTTGAATATGTGTATTTTTTTTTTTTTTAGTAATTTTCACTTTTAGTCCACAACCTTATCATTTATAATAAATTTACCCCTAACCTTTTTTTTTACATTGGTTATCCCCGACCTTTGAATTTTGTTGCAAATTTTATTTTGTCCTCTTTTTTAAATAAAAAAAAAACTAATAACAACAAAATAAAATAAAAATGTAAATAAAGTACTACAATTTTTAAAAAGTATCCCATTTTGATTTTGACATTTTTTCATTTTTTTAATTTGCACTTTTTGTCCAAACCATTCAAATTTGTAACTAATCTACCCCAACTTTTTTTTTTGGACATTAGCCATCCAACTATCACCCTTTTGTCCTACATATTTGCATTAAATTTTTATAAAATCAGCTTTTGTTAACTTTGCTATTTTTTTTTTAAGATTTGCTCTTGGTTTTTTGAGTAACTCTAAAAAAAATACAATAAAGAAAAAAATACAAAAATTTGACAGATAACTCGACTTTTTTTTTTTTAATTTCGATTTTAATTCAATTTACCATTTGAATTGTAAGGTAAATTTTTTATATTTTTCAAATTTTTTTTTTACATATTATTCTAAATAAATGCAGCATAAAAAAAACAATAAAATAAAATAACATTACAAATGAAGTCCTACAACTTTTAGTCTTGACGAATGTGTGTGAATAGTAAAAGGAAAAAATTAATAGCATTTATTTAGAATAATTTGTAGATTTAAAAGTTAATATAAAAAAAAGTAAAACATTGAATAAAAATTAGGTGTAAAAGAAAAAAAATAAGAAAAAAAAATTAAAAAAAAAAATTTGTTGTCAAAATGGACTAATTTGCACACCCTACAATAAATGAATACAAAATTAAAAATTAAAAAAGTGAAAGGCACCATTAAAAAAAAAAAAAAAAACTACTAACAAAAGTGAAATTGGGCCAAAGCCCATTTTCAATGACTTCATTGTTAGTGTTGTCGAGTTGCTCGACAACACTAACAAAAAAAAAAAAAAAAACATTTCCAATGACTTAGTGTCAACACTAACAAAAAAAATAAAATAAAATAATTTCAAGCAACCAAATATTGTCGAGTTGCTAGACAACATTAAAATAAATAAATAAATCAAACAACCAAATATTGTCGAGTTACTTGACAAAGCAAACATATGTAACATATTTGTATTATATTAAGATGTAAATAAAATAAGTTTGTATAGGAAAATATAAAATAAAAGGAAAATTAGATAAAAGTCAAAAGATGTATAATTTGAATAAAAATGAAGAAGAAAAAATTGCATAATTTGCATTTCATGAGTCAGTTGAGTAACTCGAAAAACTCAAATATGAGTTTGTCGAGTTACTTTATGAAAAATGTGATAGACAAGCAAAAATCATAAAATTGGATTATTTTGTGTCAAATACATTGAATAAGTAATTTTAGATTTTATGTTGTACAATTGATTTGTAACAACTATAAATACACGTGTTAATTTATGTTAAAAAAATGTTTTTATGTATTTATTATAAGATATCATGTATAATTTAAACAGAAAAATAAAACTAAAGAAAAGGAAATATGTATGTCATGAGTTATTCGAGGATCTCGATAAACTGAAATGTGAGTTTATCGAGTAACTCGATGAAAATGTGCCATGAAATAAAAAATTATAAAACGTGAATTTTTTTTCGAGTTAATGGATGAATGAATTGTAAAATATTGTTTTCTTTAATGATTTGTTTTTTGTTAAATAAAAACCAATGATTTGTTATTATATTTGTTTAGAAATTTTTAATTTTTTGGGTTATTAAATATAATTTTCCATGGTTATTATTATAAGCATGAAATATATTTCCTAATTGTTTATGGGATTGACGTGTTCAAGCAGCTCGACATTGTTATTTTTTAGTTTGTCGAGTTACCTGACAAAGCAAATATATGATGAAAATACATTTTGAAATAAATATATTATAACAATTATATATATTTATTAGAATAATTATGTTAAATTATATGATGAAAATAATTGTGAGTTTTATAATTAATAATTTTTGTATTTGTGTATTTTTTATTTTAAGTGTAAAATAAATGGAACATTTAATATGTGATCTTATTTAGCATGTTATATTTACTAATACATTAAGTAATTCTATTAATATA
This sequence comes from Forsythia viridissima, assembly GCA_030279155.1. Taxonomy (NCBI): domain Eukaryota; kingdom Viridiplantae; phylum Streptophyta; class Magnoliopsida; order Lamiales; family Oleaceae; genus Forsythia; species Forsythia viridissima. The sequence continues at coordinate 49,730,550 of CM059034.1, forward strand.
TTAAAAAAATGCTTTAACGTATTTTATATTAAGATATACATAAAATAAGTTTGTATAGGAAAATATAAAATAAAAGGAAAATTAGATAAAAGTCAAAAGATGTATAATTTGAATAAAAATTGGAAATTTTGCATTTCATGAGTCAGTCGAGTAACTCGAAAAACTCAAATATGAGTTTGTCGAGTTACTCGATGAACAAGGTGACAGACAAGCAAAAATCATGAAATGGGATTTTTTTGTGTCAAATACATTGAATAAGTAATTTTAGATTTTATGTTGTACAATTGATTTACAACAACTATAAATACACGTGTTCATTAATGTAAAAAAATTATTTTTATGTATTTATTATAAGATATGATGTATAATTTAAACAGAAAAATAAAACTAAAGAAAATGAAATATGTATGTTATGAGTTATTCGAGGATCTCGATAAACTGAAATGTGAGTTTATCGAGTAACTCGATGAAAATGTGCCACGAAATCAAAAATTATAAAACGTGATTTTTTGTCGAGTGTATATATATATATATATTTAAATCTTGTCAAGTTACTCGAATTTAAAAAAATATATATTTTTTTTTAACTTTTGTCGAGTTACTCGAATTTTTAAAAAAATAAAAAAATATATATATTTTTTAACTTTGGTCGAGTTACTCGAATTTTTAAAAAAAAAAAAAAAAATTTTTACTTTTGTCGAGTTACTCGAATTTTTAAAAAAAAATTTTTTTTCTTAACTTGTGTCGAGTTAATCGAATTTAAAAAAAAAATTTTTTTTTTTACTTTTGTGGAGTACCTCGAATTTAAAAAAAAAAAAAAAAAATTTTACTTTTGTCGAGTAACTCGAATTTTAAAGAAAAAAAAAATTTTTTTTTTTCACTTTCTTTTGTTGAGTAACTCGATTTTAAAAAAAAAAAAAATTTTTTTTTTTACTTTTGTCGAGTTACTCGACTTTTTAAAAAAAAAAAAAAAAAAATTTTTTTTTTTTTACTTTTGTCGAGTTACTCGACTTTTTAAAAAAAAAAAAAAAAAATTTTTTTGTCGAGTAACTCGACAAAAATTTTAAAAGTTTTTTTTTTTTTTTTTTTTTAAAAATTCGAAAAAGTTTGTCGAGTTACTATTCAACTCGACAAACTTTTTCGAGATGAATAGTAACTCGAAAAAGTTACTGTTCATGAAATTTTTTTTTTTTTTTTTTTTTAAAATTCGAAAAAGTTTGTCGAGTTACTATTCAACTCGACAAACTTTTTCGGGGTGAATAGTAACTCGAAAAAGTTACTGTTCATGGAAAAAAATTTTTTTTTTTTTTTTTAAATTCGAAAAAGTTTGTCGAGTTACTATTCAACTCGACAAAGTTTTTCGGGGTGAATAGTAAATCGAAAAAGTTACTGTTCATGCAAGTTTTTTTTTTTTTTTTTTTTTTTTTTTTTTTTTTATGGTGAGCTTTTACATTTCTAATTTTTTTTTCAATGAAAAAAATCAACAACATATTTTATTTTTTATAACTTTTAATTATAACATTCTTACTAATAATGTTATAAATTAAAATTTGATTAGAGTAGGTGTAAACAAAAATTAATTATATTATGACCCTCTTTTCTGTATATTTTTTCACTTTTTATTTAATATTCGATAATTTCAGAAGAATGTCAATTTATAGAAAATTTGAGATCTACTTTAAAATGGTAAAAACAATTCAAGATAAACTTTATTCTTGGATTGACTCCTCTTACAAAATGTGTAGCATTGTCAGATTGTGTGCCTTTTTATACGATGTTCAATGAATATGTTTATTCTAATATATGCATCTATCAATTACTACATTCATCTACTTAAATAATACATGTAGCAAGTTTATTAAATCACTTAATTTTATGTGAACGTTACATGGCTTATTATAGAATTTTCAATGAACACATTTATCACAATACATGTATCTTAGTATCTATCAATTACAACATTTATCTCTTGAAATAATTCATTTATGTAGCGAGTACACGAAATTTTAATTTCATGTGTCTAATTATTAAAATATATAAATGGTCATTAATTATTCAAAATGAAAAAGTCCACATACCAAATATATATATATAATTTGAGCAGTAACTTTTTCGAGTTACTATTTAACTCGAAAAAGCTACTGTTCATGCAAAATTTTTTTTTTTTTTTTTATGGTGAGCTTTTACATTCCTAATTTTTTTTTTCAATGAAAAAAATCAACAACATATTTTATTTTTTATAACTTTTAATTATAACACTCTTACTAATAATGTTATAAATTAAAATTAAAATTTGATTAGAGTAGGTGTAAACAAAAATTAATTATATTATGACCCTCTTTCCCTGTATATTTTTTCACTTTTTCTTTAATATTCGATAATTTCGGAAGAATGTCAATTTATAGGAAATTTGAGATTTACTTTAAAATGGCAAAAACAATTCAAGGCAAACTTTTTTCTCGGATTGACTCCTGAAAGTTTTTTTTTTTGTTTTGTTTTGTTTTTTTTTTTTTAACTTTCCCGAGTTAGTCGAGAAAGTCAAAAAAATAAATTTTTTTTTTTTGGGTTTCTCGAGTAACTCGAGAAATTCATTTGGGGAATATTTTTTTTTTTTTAATACTAACTTTGTCGAGTTATGAGACAAAGTGGCAAAAAAAAGAAAAAACAAAAATTTCAAAATTTCACTTAGTCATAGATTAACAAAATTCATTTGACATAGAAAACGATCACCGAAAAATATGAAATTTTTAGAGAACATAGAATACTCATGTCATCCACTTTTGTCGCCGCCGCCATTTCTGTGTTAATTTTTCTTCCACCAAAACAAAGACCATACTCTTCTCCTTACAATTTACAAATCATACGAGTAAACCAAAATTGTTGATTTGCTGCGAAATAAACAGTGCCCTGGTTAATGACCCAAAAGACATTTTATGGGACTATGAAGACCTATAAAATGAAGTTTGTCATGTTCAAATCTCTTACACACACTTGCTTTGTTTGTTATCAGTCCATTAGGAATTGTAAATTGTAATTTTGTTTATAGTTGTTTGTTTCATCATGAAATTTTCGGTAAATCCGTTCCAATTTTTTTATTTATTGAACGTTCCGTTCGATGAGGATACTTCTGGAGTTTTGAGATTTAGTACACTCAAATTTGAATTCGTTTGTCTTTTTCACTGTTGGGGTCCTCCCTCATTTTACAGATATTTTTCTTGCATTTGACCCAGGTTTTGTTGTTAATGGTGTAATTAATTTTTCTTTTAGTGATTTACGTGTGGGGTATGTGATTAATGTGTAAGTCTTCGAGTAAACCCAAGGTAACAATTCAAAGAATTATTAACATTTTCATAATCCTCTATTTCATATATGAAAAGGAATAAAAAAATCAAGAAATATGCCATTATTCTACAATTTTTATATCAAGTGTACTCAAGAAAAAAATATCAATATATTTTAAATAAATGGCCGAAAATTAGACAAAACATTTGAAGAAATTTTGACCTTTCTTTATTATTTGTTAATTATTTATTTTTTTGGTGTGTATGAGCAAATTGTACACAATTCGCTCTAAATTTGTTACATTTTTCAAATTTGTTTAAAAATTTGAATTTCATATGTTTTTTTGGTCATTTCAATTACATTTAAAACTTAAAATTTTTTCCTATATTTGTCACTTACGTGCAACGCACGGCTTTAAAACTAGTATATATATACATATATATATAAATATATATATATATATATATATATATATATATATATATATATATATATATATAAACCATGAAGTCTTTGGATTTTTTGAATTCTCTTTTCTGATCGATGGAAGAAGAGATAACATTCAATTGATTTCTCATATCAGAGAGAGTAGGAGATTCAGAATCATGACGGGTTGAATCAACTTCTTCTTCTGAATAATGAGTTTGAGGGATGTTTGGAGAGAAGTCAACACCTTTGAACTTCTCAGAAAGTTGCCTATCAGTTTGTTTGAAGGTTTGAAAGGGTTCTGGACGAGAGAAACAGAAAGAAGATCGTGCAGTTGAAAATGAAGGGGCAAATTGAATTTGCACACTTCCATCTGGCAACTCAGTAATTTCTTTCAACTTTGTTCTCGAAATATCCCTAATTGGGGCTTGTTCATTCTCAAAGGTCCAGAGAGGATTTCTAGTGACTTCATCCCAAGCAAGACGATGAGGGATAGCAATGTTTGAATGTAAAAGATTGACTTCGATCAACAAAGTCTCATTCTTAGGAGAAGATCTAAGAGCCTTTGGACTTATATTTGTACTCATAACCTTGTAATAAATACGGTATATGATACAAATGGCTTTTGATCTAACATCCATGTCAAGGTTCTTAGTTTGAATGTATAAGCATAAACACTGCATGATTAATTCATCAGAAAGATCTAAAGTAAAATTTGGAAAGCAATTACAATATGCAAGACCACTTTCAAGATTTGAATCAATAATTGCAAGTAACGATTTCTCAAATTTTCTTCATCTCTTATCTCTAAGAGTAAGTCAAATTAGGATGTTAAGACCTAATCTGAACAGAGGTTTGACCGCAACTTGAACTAATCCAATATGCAAATATTTGTATTTTTGTCTATGACGAAGGATAGAATCTCTAGATAACAATCTAATTGTTCCAGAATTTGGCTGAATAGAAATAGATTGCTCACAAGTTTTGATGGCATAATCAGTTTTGAAATCAAAATTACCAATTTTATAAATTGTTTTTTGATCTATTGTAGGAATAGACTAATTATGTAACCTTTGTTCGATCTCAGCAATTTGAGTTTCTCTCTCATTCAAATTTTGAGGGTTATCTTGACTGATCTCATCGTTTTCAGAATTATTGAACATATCAAAAGGGTCTCTACTAGAACTATTCATACTTCTAGACCTAGACCAAGACATTTTAAACAAAATAAGATACATGACCGTAGCAAGAGGGACAAGAAGAAGGCTGAACACAAAGCTCAATCTCACCGGGACCACCAAACACAGGCTGACCAACGGAAACAGAGACTCCAGAGCTCTCAATGTCTTGTCGACTTTGAGGACTTATTGCTAGTGGAGGGTAGCTCACTTGGTTTAGTTTGACTTGAACTTGGCTTTGATACCAACCTTGAACCGGAAGTATGGACAAGTTTTAGTGGAGGCTCGATCATTTCTGAAAGATCATTTTCTTTGGTTGGGAACAAATGATCAGGAAAATTTGAAAGAAATAATTGACATCTAAGAAATCAATTCGATTTTGAAGTATCAATCTTTTGACATATCTATTTTGTAGACAAGGGAAAAGATCTGAGGAAAGTATTTGTGGTCTTGGAGTAAACATAAACATATTGAGACAATCAAGCAATTCTAAATCTTCATTTTGATAAACAATATGATGAAAAGACTCAATTGAACAATCAAATAAATTAGAAGCATCCATTGAAAATTTGAAATTTAATTCATAAAGATTGAAAAACTTACAGAATACAGAAATATTGTTCAGAAGTTGAAAGATAATTGAAAAAAAAACAATACCAAAAAATGCCTGCCTATTACAAGAAAAATCACTTCTTAAATAAACTCAAACGGCTTGGATGCTTGCTTTGGATGCTTGAAACGAATCTGCTTTCTTGGATGCTTTGTCAACTTTTATCTGCCACACAACTGTTTGCTTTTTGAAAAGTATCCGAAAATTGTTCAACTTTTGAAAGTTTCAAGGAAGGAATCTGCTTTTGCTTTGCACTGTTTGCTTTGTACCACCTTTTGAATTTTTGCAAATTGATTGATGCTTTTGTCGGTTTGATTTGAAAAAATCACCATAATCCATAGTTTTTCCCTACATGTCTGTAGGGTAATGATAAAGGGATATGGATCACATTTCAAAGAAATCCACGTTCACCCCAAGGCAATCATCTTCGTTATCTTGAAAGAAATCCGGGTTGGATCCTACTTCAGAAACATTATAGGAACCTTTACTTGATTCTGCCTTAGCCAAAGAGGCTGCTTTTTGGGCCAAAACTGCGAAGATCTCTGGATCTGAACATTGAGCCATCTGAGCAAGTAACTTTGATTTTTCTGTTTGAAAGTCATTTGGAAGGAAACTGGAGTCTGCTTTTGATTTGATCTGTTGATCGATGACTGAACCGCTTTTGAACATGCATTTGAATCATTAAATTTTTCCCACCATTTGACTTTACACCGGCGGATGAATTCGTTTGAAAGAGTATTGATCAACTGTGGTTGGGAAGAGTTGAAAATCTCAACAAAAAATCCAAGCGATTTTGAAATTTTTGCAATATTGAAATAAAAGGTCTTCATGAGGAATTAAATTAATTCTTTTGTTTTTGAAAAGATTGAAGCCTTTATAAATTCGGCTGGGAAAGATTTCTTTAGTACCACCAAAAAGAAACCACCATGACTGGAACAATTTAGGAAATGATTGAGGACAATTTTGATCAAAAAGGATAAACCATGAATGACTTGTAGGCCGGAAATACAGGACATTGTACCAAGCTTTCATGTAGTCTTGGTAGGTGAAATGGGATTTCTGGCCATTTTTGAGTGAAAAAACTTTTGTTTCCCAAGGTTCCTGATTCCAGTCAGAAAGATAAAGAACCTTGAGACTTTTGATTTTTGAAAAATCGATCCAATGGTTGTTTGGTTTGTTTGGGGTATGAAAAATGATTGCAGACTTGGTAACTTTGAGAATGGATTCATACCACATCCTGGATTGATGAATTTGTTGAGGGATGAAGTAGAATTCATTCAGAACTTGATATTTTTTGTCAGAAAAATTGAACGGGTCATCGTCTTTGAGAAAAGGGGGGAAGATACTTGAAAGGCATTCTTCGAGAGATGGGTATTTTGTCCATTTATCTTCGAATTCTACAACATGGATCGTCCTTTCTTTCAAGAAATATTGAAATTTTGGGGTATTGATTTTTGGAAGTTTTCCTGATCCAGGAACAGTATCAGGTTTGAGTGCATTTTTGTAGTTGGCTTCTGTTTTGATTTGTGGTAGAAGGGTTCCAAGAACTGTGAAAGGATTTGAGGTAGAGAAATTTTTTGATTTTTGAGTAGAGGAAAATGCTTGAGTATTTTTTGATCCTGAAGAAAAACTTTCAAGAAGATAGTCTTCTGGGGTTCTTCCCTTGAATGCGGGAATGGTTGATTTCTTGGATATTTTTCTCCTGTAAGAATTATCTGGTTAGGAAATCTGGAAGTGAGTTATTCTCTCCTTTTATAAATTCTATTGAAAAATCAAAACAAGATAATATTGCTTGCCACCTGGCAAAGATTTGTTTGGAAACCAAATTTTTAACATCTTTTTGTAACACGTCTTTTGATGCTCTACAATCAGTCCTAACGAAAAAAGTTTTGTTGATAAGATCATCTTGAAATTTTGAAATGCATAAAACAATTGAAAAACATTCTTTTTTGAAACTAGAGTAATTCTTTTGAGGACCAAGTCATATGCCAGAATGATATCGAACCAATTGTTCTTTTTAACTGTCAATTGACTATTTGAGAATACCTCCGTAACCAATATCAGAAGCATCAGTTTCAACAATGAGGAAAGCTTTTAGATTGACAATATTGAGACAATGAAGGGTTTTCACACTTTCTTTGACGAGTTTGACCGCTTGGGTATGTTTATTAGACCATTCTGGGGGAACCTTCCTAAGTCTTTGGTAGAGAGGTTCACACAATTGCCTAATGTTTGGTATAAAATCTGAAATGTAATTGACACATCCTAGAAACCTTTGGAGACTTGTTTTGTCTAGAATCTGGTCGGGAAATTTTGACGCGAACTCATGACTTTGTTTGACTGGTGTAATTGTTCCTCTAAAATCTCATGACCTAAGAATTTGATTTTTGTTTGACATAAAACAATCTTTTTCTCAGAAACAGCTAAACCATTTCTTTTGGCAATTGAGAGAAAGATATGAAGATGTTTCATATGTTGTTCTATGCTATCAGAATAGATCAACACATCATCAATATACATAATTGAGAAATTTTGAAAATGATTGAAAATATCATTCATAATTTTTTGAAATTCAGACGAAGTATTTTTTAGACCAAAAGGCATGACATTCCATTCATATTGACCAAAAGGGACATTGAAAGCAGTTTTATATCTATCCTTTTCGTCAATCTGAATTTGCCAAAATCCTGATTTGAGGTCAAATTTTGAAAAAATGACAGCATTAACGAGTCTATTAAGAATGTCTTTCTTTTGGGGCATTGGATATCTAATCCATTGAAGAACTTCATTGAGAGGTTTGTAGTTAATGACTAATCTAGGAACTCCTCTTTCAATTTCTCCATGATTGTTAATATAAAAGGCAGCACAACTCCAAGGAAATTTGCTATGCCTAATAAGTCTTTTCTCAACGAGATCTTGAATTTTTTTGGTACATGTCTCTAAGAGTTCCTTGTTCATTTGAATGGGCCTGGCCTTGGTTGGGATTTGTCTTTCATTGAAATTGGGCACATAGGGAAGAGTGACAATGTGTTTTTTCCTGGCTCAAAAGGCATTAGGTATAGTAGAACAGACTTCTAACCTAATAGCCTTATTGATCTTTTCAATTTGATCCTTAACACTATTGGTTTCTAATTGCTCAATAACCCTGGCAAATCTAATATCTTCTTTCAGATACTTGATATGCTGCTTTTTGAGGTTAATATTATTAACCATCTTTGAGATAGAATGTTCCTTGATGAGATTGATATCCCTAATTGAATGTGGATTAGTGAATTCAAATAATATATCTTGATTGAGATATCTTGATCTTAATCCTTTTTCTGTGACTGTAATAGGGTATAACTGAACTAAGAAGGGAATACCAAGAATGACTTCCTGATCAAGATCTTTGACAAAGTAGAAACTACTTTTGAAGCAGACATTTCCATTACAAACATGGGCTTTGGTGAGTTTGTAATTGATATGGAGACTTTTACCACTGGCACTGTAAAGGTTCTCAGTAGTTTTCTCAAAATATTTGGTAGGGAAAAGTCCTTCTCTAATTCAGTTTTGATCAGCACTTGAGTCTAAAAGGACTGTCAGCGATTTTATGTCTTAAATAATTCCGCAAGTGTACGGATCGCTCAAGTAATAAAGTGGATGTTGAGTCCAAGTATCGTTCCCACGAATATTTAGATAGTTCAATTCAATTATACTAACCTTAACCGAATCTAATGAACTTTTGAATGTTTATTTCTTAAACTAATTAAAACATGAACTAAAATTAATTAACTAATTATAAATCAAACAAATAAGAAATTAACTAAATAAGAATTGCTTTAAAATTGGAAAAGAAAAGAAAAGAAAAGTGTACTAGGATCTCGAATCCACTTATATCAATTATCTTTAACTCGAACCATTAAATTTGATAACATGATTTACTTATGAAGATCAATATTCCTAATTTAATTTAACAATCTCTCTCGAGTAGAATTAAACCTATTCTTATATACGACCCGACTATATTTTCTATGACGAATGCGAGCATACAAGAATGCATTAGAATTTGTGAATACTTAGAGATCACGTAAAGCATAGCGGTATATTTCTATCCCCTATCGGACTCTACGACAATTAATATATGTATAACCTATTTTCCATCTCTCGAAGGTAAAATAAGCCACAAGAATCATACAACTATTGCGCATATAATTGTAGATGAAGAGAAAATCAATATCAATTGTTCAAAAATAAAAACATGCTTAAATATCAAAAACTAGGTTCGAAGAATTAAAGATTCATGATACAAACTTCATCACGATCCTAGCACTATTTAATTCTAGCCTAGCATACTAATAATACGAAAATAAAGAAGAGATGAAAATATGGAGTTCATCACCCGGATAAGAAGAAAATAATTGGGAGATAGAATATTGAACTTGATCTTCGTTTTAATCTTGAAAGGATGAATCTTAATCTTCGTTCTTGATTTGTCTCCCGTTCTTCTCTCCAAATTCGGCTCCCCAAAATTCCATTCTTGTTATGAGTTAATAACTCATATATATAGTTACCTAATTGTGCCCTAAAATATCTCAAAATATTATGAAAATCGCGTCAAAAAAGGTTTCTTAATCGAATTAGAATTCGAAAAGGAAACAAAATTCCCGCAGCCAAAAGTTAGCATGGGCGGCTGTTTTTCAAACGACCATAACTTATTGTAGGAAACTCCAAATTATGATCCGTAAAAAGTGGTAGACTCGTAATTGAATTATCTTTCCAATGGTATATCATTTCCCTTGTGAATATTTTAATACCAAAATTTGTGCACGAAGTTTCCCACATACTTCAGTTTCTCAATTTGATTATTTGACTTTCAAGTGTTTTCAATTGGATCCTCATTCTTTCGAAATATCTTCCAATTTATTGCTCTTTTCATCCATTCTTCTCCAATTGCTATTAAACAGGTCCAAAACTAAAATATGAAGAATAAAATACCAAATTAAATATAAATTCAGTAAAATGACGGGATAAAAATCTAGTTTAAAGGTCCGAATAAGTGCACAAAATGCACTTATCAAACACCCCCAAACTAAACATTTGTTCGTCCTCGAACAAAAATAAAAATAAATTAGAACTTTAAAGTAAGCTAAAAGAATTAACACGAAATGACTTAATATTAAATTTCTTACCATATACCTCAAGTTTGAAAAATAAAGTAACATGTTTAGAAAGAGATCAAACAACACAAAAAAACTTTCACTTATCCAATGCTAGACCTTTAGTGAGTGTGTGAGTAGCCAAAAATTGAACTTATACCTGTATTAGATTATGACCAATATTGTGTTGTTGATATTTTTTACAATCCTGAACCCTTTGTAGTCATTTATTTCTTACACATCTCGTAAAATCTCACACTTCTTATGTTTTTCTCTCCAATCCCAAGGTGTTCTAGCAAATTTGATTCCTATTGATTATCACAATGCTTTTTTCAAATAAAGTGGTAAAAATTAGAAACTTGTATTCCTAGAACTAGGATGGTGAGTGATTTCTAAATTGTCATCTTCAGTCTCTTAGGTTCTAACTTAACAATCCTTACCGAGGACTTCTAACTATTTTTATTTTATTTAACTAATATAAACGATCTTACATCTTGTGCAATACTTCTCTCTCATTAGCTTTCTATGTGACCCTTATAGCGAGCTTTGGGCCGATGACTCCCAAGTTAGATGACCATAGGGCACCAGATTTTGAAATACCCTAACAAACTTAATTGCTCTAGTCCCACAGGCTATAAGAGAAGTGAAGATGTAATTTTTCTTTTTTAATTTTTTTTTTGATTCATGTAACGAGCTTTGGGCCGATGACTCCCAAGTCAGATGACCTTAGGGCACCAGGTTTTAAAATACCCTAACAGGCTTAATTGCTCGAGTCAGATATTTTATTTATTTATTTTTTTCAGCGACTAGTGCTCGATTTAAATTCCTTGACTACAATCTATTCAACCAAAGATGAGATCCAAAAAACCCAAACCATCAAAATTCTACAAAAACATGTACTAACTTTAACACCCCCAAACTGTTCTCAAACAGTTTGGTTACTAGTCTAAGAATTTAGGAACAAAATTTTTCACAATGATCTAAGTCAATAATATCAACACAAACATTTAAGTCATGTTTCCAATAAGTGATAAGTCAACAGTGGCTACGTGCTTCAAATCTAGTCTAACATGGATAAGTGTTCAGGTAAAAGCATGAATTAACGTGTTGTCTAATATTCTAACTAAAAATGTACTCAACTTCAAACAAATCTCATCATTGGCAGCAAGATATTCAACAATAACTATGAAAGAATTATTATTATTATTATTTTTTACATTATATAGACCCGAATAATAAGCAAATTCAAAATAATTAAGTATTCTGATACTTAACCCACTCCCAAACTAAAACATTACATTGTCCCCAATGTAATAGCAAAATAAAGCAAATAGAGGAGGGAAAAAGGTCAGTTACTCCCCAGAGATAGATATGAAGAAGATGGATCTGGCTGGCTGAAGGTCCGGTTGAAGTGGAATCAGATATGGAGCTGGGACTCTTGCAAAGTGGGACATCCTGCGATTGACATAGTGGAGCTTTTTAAGGGCATTAAATAATAAATAAAAAAAACTAATAAATTAATTAAACTGATTAAAACTACTATAACATAAAGCAAGTATATAAAAGGGTTAGAAAATGGGTTGCCTCCCATTAAGCGCTTATTTATAGTCATTAGCTTGACCTATTGTCTGATTGCTTACGGCACTCTAAATAGTGCTTTTGAGGACTTGTTTTGCTTGCATCTATTGACTTTGCGCCATTTTTCATTTATACTCAAAATTTTAAATTTGTGATCCCCATAAAAATAAGATTTTAGTATAGCACATTGCTCGAATATAACCACGAAAATTTCAACTTCTTCATCGACATTGATCACAAAATCAATTTTAGAAGAGATAGAAGAGTAGGAGAATTGCGTGTCTGACTCGTGCTTTTGTAATCTATGAGGAAGTGGGATCGGAGGCTCATATAGTTTGATAGGAACGGTTGACGTAACCTGTTGTGTATCTGAACTCTCTTTAATATCTGATGTCTGCTCAGTCTGTTCCACATGCTCCTCATCAGTGGACAGTATCTTTTCTTTATTTGCAACTGGCCTCTTCACATGAATTTCTGATAATTGAACATCACTTCTGATAGTAATATCCGTAACACTTTCATTGGGACTCACTTCTGTATTGCTCGGCAACGTACTTGTTACTATGGCTGATATATCAACTGCCATCTGACCCATCAGTATTTCTAAATTTTTTATTGAAGCGCTTTGATTTTGAAGATTGATCTCTGTCTGTATCATGAATTGATTAGTTTTTTCGATGAATTTACCGAGAATGTCTTCTAGTGAAGTTCTCTTTTCTGGCTCTTGAAACTGAGGACCTTGTGATCTGATATTATTGTAATTATCATTCCAAGAGAAATTTGGATGATCTGTGATAAATTCTCCAACAAGCATGTTGTCCTCATCAATATCAGAAGTTGTCCCATATCTTACTATATTGGCATGCTGCATTGCAAGAAAATCTCCAAAAAGCATATTGTCCTCATCAATTACAGAATTGGCCTCATATCTTGCTGTATTCGCATACTGCATTGCAAGAAAATCTCCAAACAGCATGTTGTCCTCATCAATGCTAGATTATCTTTGAATGGTCTGTGGAGTAAAAAAGTCTCCAACTAGAATATTGTCTTCATTGATCTCCTGGTCTTCCATCTTGTATTGTGGTCTGAAACAAGACAAGTTGAACACTAAAATAAACTAAAAAAAATATAATAAATAAAAAAAATTAATTAAATAAAGTTCGAATTAGTGCTAATATAACTGAAAAGAACTAAAACTAAATCCCCGTCAACGGTGCCAAAAACTTGTTAGCGATTTTATGTCTTAAATAATTCCGTAAGTGTACGGATCGCTCAAGTAATAAAGTGGATGTTGAGTCCAAGTATCGTTCCCACGAAGATTTAGATAGTTCAATTCAATTATACTAACCTTAACCGAATCTAATGAACTTTTGAATGTTTATTTCTTAAACTAATTAAAACATGAACTAAAATTAATTAACTAATTATAAATCAAACAAATAAGAAATTAACTAAATAAGAATTACTTTAAAATTAGAAAAGAAAAGAAAAGAAAAGTGTACTAGGATCTCGAATCCACTTATATCAATTATCTTTAACTCGAACTATTAAATTTGATAACATGATTTACTTATGAAGATCAATATTCCTAATTTAATTTAACAATCTCTCTCGAGTAGAATTAAACCTATTCTTATATACGACTCGACTATATTTTCTATGACGAATGCGAGCATACAAGAATGCATTAGAATTTGTGAATACTTAGAGATCACGTAAAGCATAGCGGTATATTTCTATCCCCTATCGGACTCTACGACAATTAATATATGTATAACCTATTTTCCATCTCTCGAAGGTAAAATAAGCCACAAGAATCATACAACTATTGCGCATATAATTGAAGATAAAGAGAAAATCAATATCAATTGTTCAAAAATAAAAACATGCTTAAATATCAAAAACTAGGTTCGAAGAATTAAAGATTAATGAAACAAACTTCATCACGATCCTAGCACTATTTAATTCTAGCCTAGCATACTAATAATATGAAAATAAAGAAGAAATGAAAATATGGAGTTCATCACCCGGATAAGAAGAAAATAATTGGGAGATAGAATATTGAACTTGATCTTCGTTTTAATCTTGAAAGGATGAATCTTAATCTTCGTTCTTGATTTGTCTCCCGTTCTTCTCTCCAAATTCGGCTCCCCAAAATTTCATTCTTGTTATGAGTTAATAACTCATATATATAGTTACCTAATTGTGCCATAAAATATCTCAAAATATTATGGAAATCGCGTCAAAAAAGGTTTCTTAATCGAATTAGAATTCGAAAAGGAAACAAAATTCCCGCAGCCAAAAGTTAGCATGGGCGGCTGTTTTTCAAACGACCATAACTTATTGTAAGAAACTCCAAATTAAGATCCGTAAAAAGTGGTAGACTCATAATTGAATTATCTTTCCAATGGTATATCATTTCCCTTGTGAATATTTTAATACCAAAATTTGTACACGAATTTTTCCACATACTTCCGTTTCTTAATTCGGTTCTTTGACTTTCAAGTGTTTTCAATTGGATCCTCATTCTTTCGAAATATCTTCCAATTTATTGCTCTTTTCATCCATTCTTCTCCAATTACTATTAAACAGGTCCAAAACTGAAATATGAAGAATAAAATACCAAATTAAATATAAATTCAGTAAAATGACGGGATAAAAATCTAGTTTAAAGGTCCGAATAAGTGCACAAAATGCACTTATCAAGGACCTTAGTCTTGATTTTGAATTCTTTATGGATATTAATTGTCACAACAGTGTACCATTTTTGTAGACGGATTTGAAAGATAACGTTCATAGAACTTTCTTCATCAATAGGAGAAAGTATCTGAACGGGGCCTTGACTTTGACTATCTTCTTCTTCAAAAGATGACGACGAAGAGCTGGGTGTTTGAAGTTTGGCTTTTCCTTTGCCAGAAAAGGAGGAGGTTTTGAGAACTGAGACGTCAAACTAGACATCAGCAAGTTCTCTTTCCAATTGGGAAACTTGGTATCTCATTTGGTTGACTTCGGAACGTAAATCTTGACTCGAGGAAACCTTGTTTGTCTTTTTGAACTTATCAAAAACTTCATTGAGATTGTAACTCCTCTGAGGGGTTTTTTCTTCTGGTTCGAGAAGAATTTTTGTTTGAGGCTAGTATCTTGAATTTGATCAATGATTTCTTGGATTAACTTCCTTTCTGAAGTTAAAACATTGATAGAACTTGTTTCGTCACAAATGCAATTATCTTTACAATTGCATATCTTTTTTGAAACAGAAGTTTGAGAAGAGGAGGAATCATTACTGAAGTCAGTGTCTTCTTGAAGATTGTAGATTGCTTCTTCAGAGTCAGATTAGTCAGAAGATTTAATGAGATGCAGGAGTTGTCCTTTTAAATCTTCATAAATCTGAAGATTATTGATCTTTCTCCTTAAGGGACATTTATTTGCAAAATGTCCTTTCTTTTGGCATTTTCAACAAGTGGTATTTGAGGGATCACGTATGGGAGGATCTTTTGTGGATTTGTCCGATTTCTTGTAGTCTTCTATCTTTCGCTTGTACTTATTATACTTTTGAAATCTCTTTAGATTCTTGTAAAAATCAGGGGTAAAATTTTTCTTGAAAGATTTCTTCTTGTGAAATCTTTGAGACTTTTTGAAATTCTTAGAAGGAGGAGGATTGAGACGCTCATAACCGTTTTGTTCGCAAAAGGAACCAATTTCTCTTCTTCCTTCAAGTCTTTCAGATTTCAACTTTGCTTTGAGTTTGAGATTGTTACAAAGTGAGAGTCCTTCTTTGCTAATTTAACAAATAATCTGACCGTAGGCAAGGTCTTTGTAAGGAATGGTTGAAAAATCATCTCTTATTGCTTCTTTAACCTTTTCGACGAAGAGTGATAAGTGTTTTTTGTGTACTTATTTTGGCCTTTAAATTCATCATTTATGATGTTATATAGTTTCCTTTCTACTTAATCTAATATATTATTGTTTTATTTCAGTTTTGGACGTGTTTGTGAACAATTGGAGAAGATTGGGCGAAAAGAGCAATAATTTAGAAAACATCTCACAAGTTCGAGGACTCAATTGCACTCAACCCAAAGTTGAGGGATCAAATTGGAGATTATGTAAAGTTGAAGGACCAAATGAGATGTTATGAAAAGATGGAGGATTGAAATGATTAAGACCTAAAGTTGAAGGACCAAATTAGTGACCGTTGAAACAAAAGGGACTGAACTGCAAAAGAACAAAAATAACAAACTGGGCAATCGCCCAGCCTAATGCTAGGTGAGCGCCCAGCAATTGAACCTGGGAACAGAGACCAAAAGCCGCGCCTGGGCGATCGCCCGGGAACAGCTTGGGGCGATCGCACAGGCAAAACGTCTTCTGCGATTTTTTTTATTTTTGTCTATTTCTTTTTTTAGTTCTAATTTCATTAGGTAACTTGTGGCCCACGAATTTTGTAATCTTTTGGGATATTTTGGGGCACAACTAGGGTAGTATAAATATGAGTTATATTCTCATATCAAAGGGTTGGATTTTTGGGGAGCCGAATCAAGAAAAGACGGAAGAGAACAAGAGAAGACAATTCCTTAACTATCAAGAACTCTTCGAAGATTTCTTCTCCTAAGATCCATGCCGGGTTTTATTAATTCTTTTCTTTAAAGTTTAATTATGTTCTTCTAAGTTTCTCTAGCCAAGGTAGACGATGAAACCTTGTTTAATTAAGTGATTATGTCGTTATTCGTTTAATTCCTTCTTAGAGCTTTAACTTTCATGGATTGTTCTTGATTAGATTAATTAAATATAATTTTTTTCATCTTAAATATCATGTATTTTTTATAGTTAGATATTGATTTAATTAATCCATGCTTGATGCTTAAATAGGTTCTATTAATTTTTTTTGATTTTTTATCATATTTTATTCGTATTGGGATACATAGAATGCTTAGGTACTCTTTGATTCTTTGTTTTCTTTCAATGGAATTTGATATGAAAAATGTTTAAGTAATTTATGTTTGAAGCATAAGGGGAGCCTAAATTAGATTTTCTTCTTCAGGACTTAATTGATAAATCTTTAGGGACGACAATAGATTGATTTCGTGTTGTCGTATTTTTTTTGGAAATTAATTAATAATTGGATGATTGCTAAGTTAAACCATGGTGGATTCCGAAACCTTGGTATTTTACACAACTCGATTCTTCAACCTAAGTGTTTTTAGCTTATTTAATTAGTCTTTAAAGTTAAACTCTTTCAACAAAAATCTCTTCAACTCAACTAGCCTAGAATAATAGTTAATTTGGATTAAATTAAACCTTCCTCATAGCAGACTATGTGGGATCGACCTCGTTATTACTTTTCTATATTCTAATAGATTCGTACACTTGCGAGTTAATTAAAATTTGACATCAAGTTTTTGATTAGAAAAAATTTTTTTTTTTTGTGCATGATTGGTCGTAGATCTCTAGAACTTAAGCTAGAATATCTAGTTAGTGAAATAGAAAGAACTTTTCACCAACGAAAATGAACCACCAACCTAGATACAATTGAAGGAACCGAAGCAATAATCGCTATGGGTGATGAAGTTGAGGAAAGACTTTTTAGGGACTATTTTAGTCCATTAGCTAATTTGAGCACTTCATGCATACAATACCCACAGGTGACTGCTAGGAATTTTGAGCTTAAATCGAGTGTGCTTAACTCTCTTCCATCTTTTTATAGTTTAGATAGTGAAAAACCTTATAATCATCTCACGGATTTTTATACTGTATGTGAGACATTTAAATATGAGAATGTTTCTCCTGATAATGTTAAACTTCGTCTGTTTCTCTTTTCTCTGAAAGATAGATCTCGATCATGGTTTTATACGTTACCTGTTAATAGTATTACTTTTTGGGAACAAATGGTTGCTAAGTTTTTGAATAAATACTTTCCTGTTCACAAAACTAATGCTATTCGCAGGGAAATTTCAGAGTTTGTGCAGAGAGACGACGAACCATTCTATGAAACTTGGGAGAGATTCAATGGGCTTCTTATGAAATGTCCTCATCATGGTTATGAAAAATGGCATTTATGCCAATATTTTTTGGAGGGCTTTCTATCTCATATTCAAGAATGGTTGATGGCCACAAGCGGTGGAGAGCTTATGTCTAAGAATGCTACAGAGATCTGGAGCTTTTTTCAAAAGCAGGCTGACAATTCACAACAACGGAGTCGATTCTCTAGAACTGAACCAAAGAAAATAGGTATCTATGAGATTCGCAGCAGTGAACCTAGCTCAGAAATCAAAGAAGTCAAATGCATAATAGAAGACATTTCTCGCAAATTGACATCATTGACAGCCAATTGTCCTACAAAGCCAGAAGCATGTACTGAGCAAGCTAATGCCCTCAACATGATGTGGAAACAGCCTTACAATCCTTATTCAAACACCTACAACCCAGGATGGAAGGACCACCCCAATTTTTCTTGGTCACAGGGTGTTGAACAGGATAATACAGCAGGTCAAGCCCCTCAACAACCTACCAGACAGTTCAACCAAAATTTTTCACAGCCAAAACCATGGAAGGAAGCAATTCAAAACTTGACAAAAGCTACACAAGCTGCATTAGAGCATCAGAATCACACCATTACCGAGTTCAAGAAGGAAGTGCGCACTAGCCAGAACTCACAGGCACAATCCATTTCCAATATGGAGAACATGATGGGGGCAACTGGCTTTATCAGTACAACAAATGGCAACAACCATTGAAAAAGGTAAATTCCCTAGTCAGCCATTTCCTAATCCTAAAGGGTTGCACAATATTGGGACCGATTCAAGCAACCAACATGAAGAGGCTAAGGCCATCATAACTTTGAGATGTGGCAAACTGTTTGACAACAAAGTGGATCTTTCAAAGCAAAACACATGTCAACCAGTTTCTCCAGGTAATACCTCAACTGATGATTCAGTCCAAGAAGCTCCCAAAGAGGACAATGAGCCATCATACATTCCAAAAGCCCCATTTCCTCAGAGGTTAACAAAGGTAAAGCAGGGTAGTTCTATCAATGACATGATGGAAATCTTCAAGCAGGTAAGCATAAACATTCCTTTACTTGATGTTATTACGCAAGTTCCTGCTTATGCTAAATTTTTGAAGGACCTATGTACTAAAAAGAGACAATTACATGTACGCAAAAAGGTATTTTTAACTAAACATGTTAGCTCTATAATTCAAAGCAACACCCCTCCAAAATTTAAAGATCCAGGTTGTCCTACTATCTCATGCATCATAGAAAACCATAAAATTGAGAAGGCTTTGCTAGATTTAGGAGCTAGTGTCAATCTTCTTCCTTACTCTGTGTACATGCAACTTGGACTAGGCGAGTTAAAACCAACATCTGTTCGTTTACAACTTGTTGATAGATCTGTAAAACTACCTCGTGGAATTGTTGAAGATGTTTTGATACAGGTTGACAAGTTTTATTTTTCTGTTGATTTTATTGTACTTGATACTCAACCTGTACGAGATTCTACAAAGCGTATTCTTGTGATTTTTGGTCGCCCTTTTCTAGCAACATCTAATACTGTAATTAATTGCAGGAATGGAGTCATGCAGCTGTCTTTTGGCAACATGACAATTGAATTAAATGTTTTCAATGTCAACAAGCAACCACATGACAATGACTATATTGCTGATGTTGATATGATTGAATCATTAGTTGATGACTCTTTTGTTTCAAATAATTTTGATGATGCTTTGATGATGTGTTTAACTCATTTTGGTTCAGATTTTGATGTTGATAATGCTATAAATGATATAAATACTTTGCTTGAGTCCACACCTGTCATGGATACAAGTAAGTGGAGACAGAAAATTGAACCACTTCCAATAAGTGAGAAGAAGAACATTCCATCAATTCAACAACCACCAAAATTAGAGCTTAAAACACTGTCTGACACTCTGCAGTATGCATTCTTAGAAGAGGCCAATACTTTACCTATAATTATCTCTTCTGCCCTTGATGATGCACAAAAAGGTAAGTTGTTAGATGTTTTAACTGAACATAAAGATGCTCTAGGATGGACCATTGCTGATATAATAAGTATAAATCATGTAGATTGCATGCACTATATTCATCTTGAGGAGAATTCTAGGTCCACTAGAGAGATGCAACGTAGGTTAAATCCTAACATGAAAGATGTAGTGAGAACTGAAGTGCTTAAATTGTTAGATGCTGGAATTATTTATCCTATTTCCGATAGCAAATGGGTAAGTTCTGTGCATGTTGTCCCAAAAAAATTAGGTATCATAGTAGTTACTAATGCAAACAATGAATTGGTTCCAACTAGAGTAACTACAGGATGGCGTGTTTGCATTGACTATAGGAAATTGAACTTAGTCACTAGAAAAGATCACGTCCCTCTTCCATTCATTGATCAAATGCTTGATAGACTAGTAGGACATGATTATTATTGTTTCTTAGATAGTTATTCTAGTTATAATCAAATTCCCATAGCTCTAGAAGATCAAGAGAAAACTATTTTCACTTGTCCTTTTGGAACCTTTGCATATAGAAGAATGCCATTTGGTTTGTGTAATGCACCTGCTACTTTTCAAAGATACATGCTTAGCATTTTCTCTGACATGGTTGAGAGGTTTCTTGAAATGTTTATGGATGATTTTTCTGTATATGGTGACTCTTTTGATGAATGTTTGCGCCATCTAACCTTAGTTTTGCAGAGATGTGAAGAAAAGAATTTAGTGCTAAATTGGAAAAAATGTCACTTCATGGTGAAACAAGGTATTGTTCTTGGCCACATTATTTCTAGCAGTGGTATTGAAGTTGACAAGGCTAAAGTTGATCTTATCTCCAATCTTCCACCTCCAAAATCAGTGAAAGAAATAAGATCATTCCTTGGGCATGCTGGTTTTTATAGACGTTTCATTCAAGATTTTAGTAAAATCTCTAGACCTTTATGCAATTTACTTGTTAAGGATGTACCTTTTGTCTTTAATGATTCGTGTTTAGAAGCTTTTGAAAAACTTAAGAAAGTGTTGACCACTGCACCTATCATTCGACCACCTGATTGGAATTTGCCTTTTGAACTCATGTGTGATGCATCTGATTATGCTATAGGAGTAGTTTTAGGACAGAGATTAGATCGGTTGCCTTCTGTTATTTACTATACTAGTAGAACTCTTAACGATGCACAATTGAATTATTCTACTACGGAGAAAGAAATGCTAGCAGTTGTCTTTGCATTAGATAAATTTCGATATTATCTTGTAGAGTGTAAAGTAATTATCTTTTTTGACCATGCTGCCCTCAAATATCTTCTCACTAAAAAAGATGCTAAACCAAGATTGATTAGGTGGATCTTGCTTTTGCAAGAATTTGACGTTGAATTTAGAGACAAAAAGGGTTCTGAAAATGTTGTGGCTAACCACTTATCTCGAATTGTGCTTGACTCTGTGCAGGATAACCTACCATTGAATGAGTTGTTTCCAGATGAACAACTTATGAATATTGAGGTTGTACCTTGGTTTGCTGACATTGTTAATTATCTTGTTACAGGCAAACTCCCTGAACATTGGATTAAACAAAATAGAACTAAGTTCCTAGGTGAAGTGAGGAATTTCTTTTGGGATGATCCTTATTCGTTTAAATACTGTGCTGATCAGATTATAAGGAGATGTGTCCCAGAAAGTGAATTCCACAGTGTTCTATCCTTTTGTCATGACCAAGCTCGTGGAGGCCATTTCAGTGCTAAAAAGACTACTACCAAAATTTTACAATGTGGTTTTTATTGGCCTACTCTTTTTCGTGACACTCATATTTTTTGTTCTTCATGTGACATGTGTCAACGCATGGGTAGTATTTCAAAATGAAACATGATGCCGCTTAATCCTATTTTCGTAGTTGAGCTCTTTGATGTCTGGGGGATTGATTTTATGGGACCTTTCCCCCCATCTTTTGGCTATCTATACATACTAGTTGGTGTCGATTATGTTTCCAAGTGGGTTGAGGCAATTCCTTGTAGGACTAATGATCACAAAAGCGTCGTGGCATTTTTGAAAAACAATATTTTC
Source organism: Forsythia viridissima (assembly GCA_030279155.1). Lineage (NCBI taxonomy): Eukaryota > Viridiplantae > Streptophyta > Magnoliopsida > Lamiales > Oleaceae > Forsythia > Forsythia viridissima. Next base: position 49,752,809 of record CM059034.1, read on the forward strand.
TCTCGCTTTGGCACTCCACGAGCCATTATCAGTGACGGTGGATCTCACTTTTGCAATAAATATTTTCAAATCCTTCTAGCAAAATACTCCATCACCCACAAGATTGAAACCCAGATCATCCACAAACTAGTGGTCAGGTTGAGGTCTCAAATCGAGAAATAAAGCATATTTTGGAGAAAACTGTTCGACCTGACAGAAAAGATTGGTCTCTACGACTAACTGATGCATTGTGGGCATATAAGACAGCTTTTAAAACACCCATTGGCATGTCCCCTTATAGATTGGTGTATGGAAAAGCCTGTCACCTTCCGGTTGAGTTAGAGCATCGGGCTTATTGGGCCATTAAGAAATTCAATTTTGATATGCAGGAAGCAGGGTCAAAAAGGAAATTGTAGGTAGCTGAACTTGAAGAGATTCGAAACGATGCTTATGAGAATGCTAAGATCTACAAGCAAAGAATGAAGGTCTTTCATGACAAGCACATAGTCAGAAAATTATTCAATCCAGGTTAGAAAGTACTATTATATAATTCTTGCCTGCATTTATTTCCAGGTAAGCTACGTTCCAGATGGTCAGGCCCTTTTATTGTTCATACCGTTTATCCCCATGAAGTTGTTGAAGTTGAAAACCCCAAAAATGGTAATATTTTTAAAGTTAATGGCCAAAGATTAAAACCATATTTGGAGTTTCACTCTCGAGAGGGGGAGGAAGAAATTGATTTGGGTGATCCTATCCATCCATCTTAAATTCGCACAAACGAAAAAAAAAATTTATGTATTTTCTTTTGTTTTTAGGACTGCACATGTTACAACTGATCCTGAGGTGTCCAAGGAGTTCAATGACTTTCAGCCAGTCGGATCTTTCTTCTCCACATCTATCTCTAGGGAGTAACTGGTCATTTCCCTCCTTTTTATTACTTTATTTTATTCTTACATTGAGGACAATGTCAGGTTTTTGTTTGGGGGTGGGTTATAAAGTATTGGGATACTTAAGTGCTTTCGAATTTGCTTATCACTCTGGTCTGTATAACTGAAATAAAGTTAAAAAAATGTTAGTTTATCTGTCTAGTTGCTGTTGAATATCTTACCGCCAATGATGATATCTGTTCAAAATCGAGCCCATTTTTAGTAGACTATTAGACAACACTTGTGCTCATTTTTTTAACTGAATTCTTATCCATGTTAGACCTGATTAAGGAAGCACATAGCCACTATTGACTTATTGTTTATTGGAAACATGACTTGAGTGTTTGTGTTGATATTGTTGACTGAGTATCATTATGAAAAAAAAAATTCCGTTCTTACGTCTTTAAGCTAGTGACCAAACTGTTTTGAGAATAGTTTGGGGGTGATAAAGTTATTGCTTTTGTTCTGAGAATGTTGATGGTTTGGATTTTCTGGGTCTCATCTTTGGTTGAATAGGCTATAGTCAAGGAATCTAAACTGAGCACTACGCACTATGATAAAATTATATAAAATTTCTGACTCGAGCAATTAAACCTGTTAGGGTATCTTAAAACCTGGTGCCCTATAGTCATCTGACTTGGGAGTCATCGACCCAAAGCGCTACATGAGTCATATATATAAAAAAAAAAGAGAGAAATATTTTTATATTTACATCTTCACTTCTCTATTAGCCTGTGGGACTCGAGCAATTAAGTTTGTTAGGGTATTTTCAAACCTAGTACCCTATGGTCATCTGACTTGGGAGTCATCGACCCAAAGCTTACTACAAGGGTCACACAGAAAGCTAGTGAAAGAGAAGTATTGCACAGGATGTAAGACTGTTAACATGAAGTGAATTAATAAAAAGAGGTAGAAGTGCTCAGTAAGGATTGCTAGGTTAGAACCTGAGAGACTGAAGATGAGAATTTAGAAATCTCTCACCATCCTAATTCTAAGAATACAAGTGCTAAGTTTTACCACCTCTGTTGAAAGAAAAAAAAAAGCATTGTGATGATCAATAGAAACCAATTTCGCTAGAACACCTTGGGATTTGAGAGAAAAGCATTAGAAGTGTGATAATTTACGAGAGGTGTAAAGAATAAATGATTACAAAGGGTTCGGGATTGCTAAAATATCAACAACACAATATTGGTCATAGTCTAATACATGTATAAGTTTAATTTTTGACTATTCACACACTCACAAAAGGTCGAGCATCGGATAAGTGAAAATTTTGTGTTGTTGTTTAATATCTTCCTAAAAGTGTTGCTTTGTTTTGAACTTGAGGCATATGGTAAGGAATTTAACATTGACAAATTTTTCGTTGATTCAATTAGCTTAGTTTAAATTATATTTTAGTTTTGCTTTTGTTCGAGGACGAACAAATGTTTAGTTTGGGGGTGTTTGATAAGTGCGTTTTGTGCACTTATTTTGGCCTTTGAATTCATCATTTATGCCATCATATAGTTGCTTTTCTACTTAATCTAATCTATTATTGTTTTATTTCAGTTTTGGATGCGTTTGTGAACAATTGGAGAAGATTGGGCGAAAAGAGCAATAATTTAGAAAACATCTCATAAGTTCGAGGACTCAATTGCACTCAACCCAAAGTTGAGGGATCAAATTGGAGATTATGTAAAGTTGAAGGACCAAATGAGATGTTATGAAAAGATGGAGGACTGAAATGATCAAGACCTAAAGTTGAAGGACCAAAGTGGTGACCGTTGAAACAAAAAGGACTGAACTGCAAAAGAACAAAAATAACAAGCCGGGCGAGCGCCCAGCAATTGAACCAGGGAACAGAGACCAAAAGCCGTGCCTGGGCGATCGCTCGGGAACAGCCTGGGCGATCTCACAGGCAAAACGTCTTCTGCGATTTTTTTTTATTTTTGTCTATTTCCTTTTTTAGTTCTAATTTCGTTAGGTAACTTGTGGCCCACGAATTTTGTAATCTTTTGGGATATTTTGGGGCACAACTAGGGTAGTAGAAATATGAGTTATATTCTCATATCAAAGGGTTGGATTTTTGGGAAGCCGAATCAAGAGAAGACGGAAGAGAACAAGAGAAGACAATTCCTTGACTATCAAGAACTCTTTGAAGATTTCTTCTCCTAAGATCCTTGTCGGGTTTTATTAATTCTTTTCTTTATAGTTTAATTATGTTCCTCTAAGTTTCTCTAGCCAAGGTAGACGATGAAACCTTGTTTAATTAAGTGATTATGTCGTTATTCGTTTAATTCCTTCTTAGAGCTTTAACGTTAATGGCTTGTTCTTGATTAGATTAATTAAATATAATTTCTTTCATCTTAAATATTATGTATTTTTTATAGTTAGATATTGATTTAATTAATCCATGATTGATGCTTAAGTAGGTTTTATTAATTTCTTTTGATTTTTTATCATCCTTTATTCGTATTGGGATACATAGAATGCTTATGTACTCTTTGATTCTTTGTTTTCTTTCAATGGAATTTGATATGAAAAATGCTTAAGTAATTTATGTTTGAAGCATAAGGGGAGCCTAAATTAGATTTTCTTCTTCTGGACTTAATTGATAAATCTTTAGGGACGACAATAGATTGATTTTGTGTTGTCGTAAGTTTTTTTGGTAATTAATTAATAATTGGATGATTGCTAAGTTAAACAATGGTGAATTCCAAAACCTTGGTATTTTACACAACTCGATTCTTCAACCTAAGTGTTTTTAGCTTATTTAATTAGTCTTTAAAGTTAAACTCTTTCAACAAAAATCTCTTCAACTCAACTAGCCTAGAATAATAGTTAATTTGGATTAAATTAAACCTTCCTCATAGCAGTCTCTGTGGGATCGACCTCGTTATTACTTTTCTATATTCCAATAGATTCGTACATTTGTGAGTTAATTAAAATTTGATATCAAAGAGTTTGGGAAGTCCTGTAATAAATCTTTCTTTCTAGAAAGCAGAATTGCAGTAATCTCTAATCATGACCTTTTGCAAGAAGATATCCTTGTACCATCTGAAATCTTGAAGTTTTGGGCAAGAAAGGTTCATGAGGATATCAGAGGCTTTTTCCATAACTGAGTAAGGATCTCCAATAAAATGTTTGAGGATTGTAAAGAGGAGGGTGCTAACAGCATCTTGTTTGGTTGGATCTAAATGGTTATCTCCTTCTTGTTTGACGGCATTCTTAACCTTTTCTTGTTCTACAACGGAAAGATAATTGAACCACCAATTTTTTAATTGTCCTTGAAAACCATTGATAAGGTTGAAAGCAGCTTCTTTATCGGTATTTCCTCTTCCAGTATAGGTGCTTGCCGACATTGTCATTTCACTAATAACATTAAGGATTTGCTGCTCAGTAAGCCCATCAATATCCCATGAAATAACTTCAAGTCCAGTAAAGGTTTTTTGAGGCTTTGAAGGTTCTTCAATGAGCATGTCTAGGAAGGTTGGCCTGGGATAATAGTGAGGGATTTTGTGATACTCAAACTTTCCTTTGAGCTTATTGACAGAAAGGTTTTCAAATTGTTCTTGGATTTCCTGAATAGAATCAATAACATTGATTCTAGAAGAAGATTCTTTGTTCTATAATTGTTTGTCAATTTCAGAAAGGACATCTACTGAACTGGTTCCAAAAGGATTGGATCCGAATTTAACATGCCCTTCAGAAGGTTTGATCAGGGTTTTGGAAGTTGGGAGGATCTCTTTTCTCTTTCCCTTTTCTTCTTCAATCTTGACTTTGACCGGTTGATCTAATTGATTCAACTGAGTAGCAACAGAATGGAGAAGAATGTTTGTATAGTTGTTTTGTTGCTGGATATTTTTGATGTCTTTGATAGTCGGGTTCTCATTTTCTGGTCTTTCAGGGAAGATTTGTTTGAGAGGGGATGCAATAACTTTGACATCTCCTTTTGGAATAACAATCTCTTCAAGGGGAGGATGAACGGATTGGAAGGTATCCCCAGAAGAGGTTTTCCAAAGTTTGGACTTGCTTTGGGTAGTGTTGATAGTAGGCTTTTGTTTGAAAACTCTAAAATAAGCCCAGTCAAAGAAACTAATGTCATCAGGAAAATCATAGAATTCTTCCCAATATCTATTCTTTTCCTTTTTTAGAGCATTTGTTTGAACGTTTTTCTAAAGGTTCGAATATATATATATATATATATATATATATATATATATATATATATATATATATATATATATATATATATATATATATATATATATATATATATCCTTACAATAATATAAGAGCTTAAATTTTTTTTACTGTAACTTTTTTCGTCCAATATGCTACCGTTTTAACAATGAAGACAGCCGCAATTTTTTACTTTGTCCAACATTTCACTCAAAAAAATCTCTTCTCTCTCTCATCAAAAAAGGCTCTAAGCACAGCTTAACCTTGGTTTCTGTCCATAATTTCCATTGGAGCTTCTAATTCAGAGTTCTTGTCAAGTTCTGTAAGTGTATATTTGTATGACAATGACAAATTGTTGAAGCAGAACTTCATTCTGTTAACAACATTTTCATTCCATGTTGTTCGTCCTTCTTCCATCCATTGGAGCTTGTAATTCAGATAGTCAAGCAAGTTCTAAGAGTATATTATTTGTATGACAATGACAAAATTCTAAAAAGTTCTTGTTTAACAACAAATCTATTAATTTTTTCATAGTTTTGGAAAATTTCAAATCAAATATTGATGTTTACTTTGTCTAAAGGTTACATTTGTCCCGAATTCTTTAATACATTCAGCGGTGCTATGTTATATTCGCATTGGTTGCTTGATATTTGGCCAAGGTTGCAGAGCCATCTGTTTGTCGTAACCAGGCTAGCCACTAGGCAACCGTGTGATTGCTGAGCAGCTCGGCAACCAGTTTGGTTTTCGAGTTGGACAACCAATTTTGGTTGTCGAGTTGGACTACCATCTCGACATGTATCCATTATCCAGTTGATTTAGTTTTTGCTGTGTAATTAAATTGTGGGATCAATTTTATGTCTGATATTTGTAAGGACACATTCTATATCTATAATTTTTTGGAAATTTCAAATCAGTTATTTATGTTTAAGTTTTTTCTGAATCTTACATTTCTTCTGAATTCTCTGCTACTATATTTGTCTTAATTGTGAATAATCTTGAGCCCAATTGAGATTTCAGTGGTCTCCTATATTTGATTACCAACCAATAACTGATCATCAAACTTTGCGTAGAGTCGAATATTATTGGTGGTCGAGTTACTCGACAACATTTGATGTCGAGTAACTCGACATCGGTAATCTTGTTGTATCCATTATCTTTTTTTTAGTTATATTGAATAATATGAACACTTAAGCTTAGCAAAAGAATTGGTCCAGTTTCATGTCACGAGGAAAAGAAGAAATTCAAGTATTTACAAGAATCATAAAAACATTCATGTCACGAGGAAAAGAGATAATGTTTATGAAACTGTGTATGTGGGAAGGATGGATACAACAAAACAAAAAAGAGAAAACCAAATGACTTATGAAACTGGAACTTGAATGTTTTTATGATCCTTGTTCAAAATGAACTTGTAGACAAACCATGATGGTGCTGATTCAAATGACTTAAGAGAATTGGAAGATAAAGCTAATCTAAAGCCTCCATCCAACTTGATGTCCCTCATGCAAGTCTATAGGGAAGCAATTTTAAATGGAGACGGCAAGACTGTATCTGATATTGAAGCTAAGATAAGCATAGTAGAAAAAGAGAAAAACGAATTGGTCTAGAAAGTTTCAGATTATCCATTATCTTTTTTGCCATGTTCTTCTTGAAATCAGCAAATATGCATTATAAGCATTGATATTAAGTTAATTTCTGAACTTCACGTAATTGTTGCATCTTCGGTACATTTATGTTTTGGTTTTGGGAACTACAAAATAATGCATACTTGAAATCTAACATTTTTCCTAAAGTTCACACTCGACAAGAAAAAAATCTTGTCAAGTGAAAAAAATCAGGAGAAACTAAGGGTGTGTTTGATTCACAAATTTTCCATGGAAAATGTCACTTCCATGGAAAATCTTGTCAAATCAATGTGTTTTATTTTCCCACTTTTGTGTTTGATTGGCACATGGAAAATGGAAAATATTTTCAAGGTACAATTGTCTAAAGCACACATTTGGCCACTTCCTTGGAAAATTTTTTCTCACCCATTTGGTGGAATTTCTTTTCCAACTTACATGGAAAATATTTGCATTTGCCATGGAAAGCTATCAAACACACCCTAAAGGAAATGGAAAAGCCCACCAAAAAAAAAAAAAAAAAATGAGTACTGGTGATGAACAGTAACTTTCGAGTTACTGTTCATCTGAATTTTTTTTTCTAATCTTTTTGACAAATTTTTTTTCTTTAGTTTATTTTTCCTTATTTGTTTTTATTTTACACATTTTCATTCAATTTTTTCATTAATCTTTTTTATTTTATCTTATAAACAAATTTGAATTTTTTTATTTTTTATAATGTTGTCGAGTTACTCGACAACATTGAATTTGATTTTTTTTTTTGGTTGTCGAGTAACTCGACAACATTGTAATCTGATATATATATATATATATATCTCTAATCTAAAAAAAATAGCATCATACATCCCAAGAAAAAATAAATATCGTAGGTCTCTTTTCACACTCTGTCAGTTTTCTCCTTTAAATGCTATTATTTTTTCCTTATTTTTTTTCCTCTTACTATTCCAGATTTTCATTCAATTTTTCACCAATTTTTTTTTTGTTTGATGATATAAACAAATTGTACACAATTCTTTAATATTTGGCTTTTGAGTCATTAGTAAAAAGTTGAAAAAGTTGTAGCCTATGAGAGTTTGGTCCAATCCAAATTCTCAAAGTGGTACAATTCAATAAAAATATAAAAATTGTCACTTTACCACATCACTTTACCAAGGCCGTTTACGAATCTTAGTTATTTAATTTTTTTACGAGTTATTTAATTTTTTTATACGAATTATGTGTTTATTTGGTTCTACTTTTCTTATTATAATTTCAATATTTTACTTAATTAATTGTATTAAATGGTATATTCAAAAATATGTTTTTCATATTTATTATTTATGTATTATATATTTAATATTTTTATACGTATATATTCAAGCAATACCTATAGCCTAAACATAAAATTTATCCCTACATTTTTCACGGATGTGCAACGCACATAGAAAAAACTAGTATATATATATGTGTACGCGCGCGCGCACAATACGTGTATTTGCATAATAATTCATCAAAACTGTAGAAAATTGCAAGAGTGGTTAAGACAATACATGAGGGAGCGTGATTTTTGGTTTGATGTGATGTATATTTGGCTATAAATTAAATGGAAATACAAGGTACGTGGTACAATTAATAGCGCAAGGATATGGACGCCTGATAAAGCAAGAGTTTTGAGTTAATTGAGATAAACCAGTACGCAAGAGTGCAATTAGGTGAAGATAAGATCTGACATGACCCTCTATTGAAATGTACATTGTCAAATAGTATGGTATTTTGGTGCATTTGATTTGATCATGTTGATTGCTCATAGTTTTTTCCGTTGGTAATAAGTATAGGCATGGTGCCTGAAGCGATAATACACAACAGTAAAATTGGATAAAATTTACAATAGGTCACTGAATTTGTAATGACATCTCATTTGGCTCATTAAACTACACTTCGTCACAAATAGGTCACTTAACTTCATTTTAATTACAATTTTAGTCACTTAGACCATTCTCATTACTTAAAGACTAACGATAAAATCATTACTCATTAAAGTCGTAAATTTCAATTAAATTACATGTTAAAACTGTTAACAGTCACTTTAACTACAATAACTTCTTAATTCGGTCACCAAAGTTTTATTTTATTTCAATTAGTTACCAAATCTTCATGTTAGAGTTTAATGACTACACAAGACTTTACCGTTAATTTAACTCACATAAATGTACGAGCAACCAACAATGTGATTAAAGTAAAGTGACATGTTCACAACAAAATAAAGTTTGGAGTGTGAACGAAGAGAGATTGGGGTGTGATAAAATTTAAAAATATTAGAATTTAATGAAAAAAAAGTGCAATTTTTAACCAATCTCATCTTACATCATAATTTCACTCATGTCGAGCCAACATGTCTAACAAATTTTTTAATATATTCAAAAATTTGTCGATGATAAAAAGAAACTAAGCAATTGGTCAAGAAATTATTGGGCAAAGAAGAAAAAAGAAAAATAAAAGAAGGTTACAATATAGGCTACTTTATAACAAGTCTCTTAAATCAAGGAAGTATCTTCATATTCTATGATTCTGTCTATCTTTCAGCTCCAAGACCAAATCTAAGTCGCAAAACCCCGGATGAAAGTCTCGATTCACGCCACAATCAATAAAACCTGGAACAAGGTGCAAACTTCCGGCGACAATACGGTGGAGACGGCAATTTTGTGCATATGGGCCAGACGAATACCACTGATAACTGAACAAAACTCTGGATGAAAATCTCGATTCACGCCACAATCAATAAAACCTGGAACAAGGTGCAAACTTCTGGTGACAATATGGTGGGGATGGCAATTTTGTGCATATAGGTAAGACGAATATCAATGATGGGGAGAGACTGTGTCGAGAGAAAACAATGGATGAAAATGAATCGAAGAGAGAGAGAGAGAGAGAAAAGGACCCAAGTAAAGCAAGAAACTGCGTCATTTCAGGACCATTTCTTAGGAATAGTGCAATCCCTTATTCGCTCTTATATTATTATGCATTATTCTCACTCTTAAACTCTGTTTAAATCTCTGCCTGCTTGTCCTTCCTACACTCAATTGTTATTCCTCTGTATATTATTTCTTATACCAGCAGTTGACTTGATCTCAAAGTACCAACGATCGTCGGCCCCTTGTTTTTCGGTAATCTTGGTGCCTAACGGTCGTCCTAGTGTGCATGTAACATACAGGTTGTCAGAGGATTGATTGGAGATCTGTTGACACGTGGTTGGTGTAGAATTCGACGTCAATAGCCCTAAAAACTTAATTCTAGTTGACATAAGATGATTTTCTTAGCGGAAACTACTAAGCCATTCCTTTTAATAATTGAATATAAGATTTTGTAGGTGTTTGAAGTGTTGATCTATATCTTTGGAATGATTAAGAACATCATCAATTTATACGATTGAAAATTTCATTCATGATTTTTTGAAATTCAGAGAGAGAATTCTTAAGCCCCAAAAAAATAACGTTCCACTCGTATTGCTCGAAAGGAACATTGAAAGTGGTTTTGTACTTATTCTTCTCGACAATTTGTATTTTCTAGAATCCCGATTTCATATGGAATTTGGAAAAAATGGTGGCATCTAAAAGTCTGTTAAGTATGTCTTTCTTTTGTGGTAGGGGATATCTTGAATTCTTTATTGATTACTATTGTTGCGTTCGTATACCATTTTTTGTAAATGGATTTGATTAATAAGATTCAACGTTTGATCATTATCTTGAAGAGTTTCCCTTTAGCTTGCTAATTCATCTTCAGAAGAATCAGAATTAGGTAAGTAGTTAATTTTGGCTTTACCTTTATCTATTTATATTGTTATTGTGTTTTTATAGCAACGACTTCAATTTTGACATCAACTAATTATTTTTAAGATTTGAAATTTGACTTTTCATTTGTTTTACTTCATGCTTTAAATTTTGACTAGTAGTAACTTGATTGTTTGATCAAATCTTTTTACTATTGGATTTAGATTATAACTCGATTGAATTTTCACTTATGGATTTATTATTTGATTAAATTTCCTCTTTAGTTATGGATCTTGAATTTGATTAATAATTTCTTAAATTACTTCATTTTCATTTGAAATAACATTGATAGAGTTGTCGTCACAATTGCAATTATTCTTGCAATAAAAAATCTTTTTTTTTTGTATAAGATGATTGAGTGAATTTGGAATCTTCACTAAAATCAGAATCTTCTTGAAGTTGATAAAAAACACTTCTGATTCTGACGACTTACTAGTATTGATGATATTTAATAATTGATGTTTAATATCTTTATCTATTTGAAGATTATTGATTAAGGGCATTTATTGGCATAATGATCATTCTTTTGACATTTTCAACAAGTAGTATTAGCAGGATCCTTTTTGTTAAATGTATTACGGTTTTGATGCCTTTTTCAAAACTTTTATTTTTTGTAATATTGTTGACTAGGCTTTTGATAATAAGGTTTATTGGGTTTGTAATATTTTTGTTTTTGTTTAAACTGTTTTGTATATGATCTTGATGGTGGTTGCATATTTTCATATATGTATTATTCACAAAAAGAACCTAGTTCTTTTCTACTTTCTTGATTGTCTGATTTTATTTTTACTTTAAGTTTGAGATCATTACAAAGAGTCAGTCCTTCTTTGTTAATGAAACTAATGATTTCTCCATAAGTTAAGACACTATATAGGATCATTATGTATTCATTTTTTATTGAATTTTGAACCTTTTTAGCAAAAAGTTTGAGAAGACCAGCAATAAACCGTTGTTTCCAAAAAGTTGAATCACAATCTTCTCTCTCATAACTTTTGAGAGGAAGATATCTTTATACAATCTGAATTGTGACTTTGGATAGGGTAGATTCATTAGTAACTCAGATGATCTTTTAAGAAAGGTTGTTGATTCTCCAATAAAACGTTTGACGATTGTATAAATGATTGTGTTTACAGAATCTTGAACAACAGGATTTGTAGTATCATCATTCTCATGTTTAATAGCTGTTTGCATTTTAGTTTTTCGTTCTTTAGCAAAGGTAATTATCCTACCAATCTTTAAGTTGGCCGGTGAAGCCAGCTATACAATTGATAGCACATTGATGGTCATTGCTTCCTCATTTTGCTTTCCAAGAAGAGACTGCAAGGGTTGTTTCACCAAATGTTTGAATATATTTGATATTCAGTCATTCCATCAATATTCCATTGAATGAGCTCTTCTCCCGAATAGACTTTTTGAATTGGTTGTAGTTCTTCATTGAGCATATCATGAAAAGTAGGTCTTGAATAGTAATGTGATAAAGTATGGGTTTTATATTTCCATGTTTGAGTTTATTGATCTTCAGTTCTTCGAAATGTTCTTGTAATTCATTTATTGAATTAATAACATTAATATTTCGTGTAGATTCTTTACTTTTTAGTTGTTTGGTGATTTCTGTCAAGACTTCAGATCTTGTTCCAAGCTTAACTTTACTTTCATTTGGCTTAAAGAGAGCATTCTTTACTAAAGAGTTTTTAACATCGCTTTTACCATCTAAGGATTTTGACATTAGATCAACTTGATTTAATTGAGCTGTTACTGAATGTAACAAAATATTAGTGTAGTTGTTGAATGTTTTTAATGTCTTTTATTGTAGGATTTTTATTATCATGTTTGTCAATTATTTGCTTTAGAGGGGAATCCACAATTTTAACATCTCCTCGTTGGATATTATTTCTTCTAAAGGAGGATGAGTAGAGTGGAAATAATTCCGGATGTTGATTTCTAAGTTTTTTATTTATCATGAGTAATATTTATTGTTTGTTTTGGAGGGTTGTAAACTTTGAGATATGACCATTCATAGAAACTAACCTCTCCAAGGTATGAATAAAACTCTTCCTAGAGTATGTGTCATCTCATTTTTTGAGAGCATATCCTTTAGGATTTTTCTAATGGCTTTGACTGATATGGTTGCATCATTTTAAAATTCTTGTTTACGATTAATCGTAGAAGATGTCACATTTAATTGATTTCATTGAGATATCATATTTGATAAGGTATGAGATTCAGGAAAGTCTAGATTTTCGATTGTCTCATCATCTACTTCAAAATAATGAGTTTTTGGGATAATTGGAGTGAAATCTACACCTTTGAGTTTCTCGGAAGAAGTAGATTGTCTTCTTGGTTGTTTTTCGAATTTGAATGTTTCAGATTTGCGAAAAGAAAAAGAGAATTCGTATGAATTCTTAGACAAAGATGCAAATTGAATCAGTACACTGCTGTCGGGTAATTCAGTGATTTTATTCAATTCTATTTTTGGAATGTCTTTTTGTGGACGATGTTCATTGTCAAACTTCCACAAAGAAGATTGAGTCACTTGGTCCCAAGTTAAATGTTTAGGAATTATGACATTTGAATGTAATGGATTTGCATCAATCAACAGTGTTTCACATCTTGGTGAGGATTTAATGCTTTAGGATTGAGAGTTGTGCTCAATACCTTATAATAAACTCAGTAAATTACACAAACTGATTTAGATCTATTATTGAATTCAAGGTTTCTAGCTTGAATATTGAGACAGAGATAATTCATTATTTCACCATTAGAAAGATCAACAAAGAAAGTTGGACAATAATTGAAATAAAGTGGGCAACTTTCTAAATTAGATTGTAATACAGAGAGTAAAGATTTTGAGAATTTTAGGCGTCGTTTGTCTCTAAGAGTTAAACATATTGAAATATCTAATCCTAGTCTAAAATTAGGTTGAGCTGTAACTTAAAATTTATACCTTTTTTTTTTCTATGATTCAGTATTGCTTCTTTGAGAATAATTTTATTGAAGTTACATCTTGTTTAACAGAAAAAAATTGTTCACTTATTTTGATAGCATAGTCATGTGTAAAATCAAATCTTCCAATTTGATAAATAGTTTTTTTTTTTAATTTATATTTGGGATAGACTAGTTTTGAAGTTTTTGTTCTATTTGGGCTATTTGAATTTCATGCATATTTAGAGTTTCTACTTCTATTTCAAATTGATTGCTTGTATTTTCTTCTAGATTATTACTAAACAAATCATTACTATTGAAACTCACATACTTCGAGAATTATTGAAGCAGGACCAAGTTCAAGCCATAAAAGCAAACGGTTGAAACCCAATGCTGCAAATTAGTGACGAATTGTTGATGAAACGTTGGTCAGTCCTGAGACCATGAAGTGTTGGTCAGTCGAGGATAGGTGGTCCCGTTGGGTTTGGAAGGTCCCGTCAGTCAACCTAGAGTCATCAATTTCCAGAAGACGTGTGTGTGTGTATAAAATTTATCCAAATATATATATTCAAAAAATAATACCACTTATAAAAGTAAATTCATATGATTAAAATTTAAACTATGCTAAATTAGCTTTGTATATAACGTGTCAATTTATATTCCTATAATTTACTTTGAGCAAATTAACTACAATTAATTGTAAAAAATTTAATCTTTAGTTCATAAGAGCATGTTAGACATATCAGCCTCATTTAGATTATATATGTCTTAAAAAGTGGTCAAGGGGAGAATATAAATATGGGACGTAGTGTGAATTTTTAAAAGTAATGGAGTATATCTGATAGTCATAAAGCTCAGAAAGTGATCTCTCTCATTTCATTTTTTAACGCTTGCATTGATTCCATTGAAGTATTAAAAATAAGAAGACTTTTGGCCTAAATAGTTCCTAACGTGTGCCTCTAGTGCATTTTTGGTCCTTAACCTTTTATTTTTGACTAGAGTGTCCATAACCTATGTTTCTTTAGGTACAAAATTGGTCCATATGGACGAATTCCGTCCAAATTCTCTCTTAGTTGGGCGCGTGCAACACACACTTCATAAATTTGTCAATTCTTATATAAAAAATAATAAAAATTTAAAAAAAAATGACCACCTTCCTCACCACACTCCACCCCTATCCACAATCTCTACCATCACCACCACAGACGGTAGATTTAAGGGGGGCTTCTCCCCTAATTACTGCCATTAATGGAAAAAAATAGAAGATGAGTTTTTTATTACCATTAATGAAAGAAAATGGGAAGAGTCCATCCTCATCATTTGAGGAAGGACTTCTCTTCACTTCTTCATGCCATTAATGGCAGTTTTAAGGAGGTAGAAGTCTCCCATCAAATCTGTTTGATGGCAGTTTTGATGGAGGACTTCTCCCTCCCTTTTTGCTGTCGTTGTTGTTGGAATTACACTATTTATTGTTGATTCTTCTGGTCAAGAGAATGAGAGGTAATGGTGAGACAGAAAGATGAGGGTGGTATGGCTTGTAAATATTGCAAGGTTGAGGGTTCAATTATCGTGTTCATCTGGTTTGTTGTTTGATGCATGGTGGGTTTTGAGTGGGGACTTCTCCCCTCCATTTCTTCTGCCACGAGGGGATAGGAAAAAGTCCCACCCACAAAAGACTTCCATTAATGGTAGTAAGGGAGAGAGAAGTCCCCCTCAAATCTATAATTAAAGTGGCAATGGTGGTTGAGATAGTGGGTAATCATTTTTTTTTATTTCTTTTTTTTAAAAAATTTATTATTATTATTTATATAAGAATTGACAAATTTGCTCATGCTATTAGAAGTTTGTGTAGTGCATGCTCCCAACTAATAAAGAGTTTGGACGGAATCCATCTATAGAGACCAATTTCACACCTAAGGGTATATGTAAGGGACGTCCTAGCCAAAATGAAAGGTTAGGGACCAAAAATGCCTTAGAAGCATACTTTAGGGACCATTTGTGCCAAAATCTTGAAATAAAAATAATTTTTGTTTATAAATGACATACTTTGCTATATAACGTGAAAAAAAATGCTTAATCACTTCAATAAATTTACATATACCTCTAACAAAGCATACACACATAGAAGAAAATAAAAATTTAAAGAAAGAGTATGGGCATGGAAATTATCATACACACATAGAAGAAAATAAAAATTTAAAGAAAGAGTATGGGCATGGAAATTATTATGAGGCATAGCATGTGACGTCTATGTAAAACTTCTTATATTAAAGAGCATGTATGGGTGACTTTTGGGTACTTACAAGTTGGTCAAATATCATTTTTATCCACATATTCTGTAGGTATCACAATTTTTATTTATTTTTTATCTAAAAACTCTATAAGACTATTGTTTATAATCTACAAAAAAATTTACCAAATAAGCACTAAGTTAGTTGAAATGTATGAGGTTTGAGTACCATATGTATTAGAGTTATTCTCCATAGTTCATGTCAAGACTATGTAAAGGTTGTAGAATTATGTACATGCTAGAGAGTCATCTAATAGTGTAGCATGTTCTCTATAGTAAGTAAAGATTGTCCGGTAGTAATACAATAGTTGTTTAGTGGTAGAACAGTATTAGCTAAGGCAGTTGTCACCTTCTCACTTTTTATTTATAATTGTATTTCTCATAGAATTTGTTAGTGCACACATGTATTTGTACATGTGTGGTAAAAAAATTCCTATTTAGGTGTTCGGGAGACTTTACATAATTAACTCTATCTAGTCTAACTCATCCTTTGGATGGAAGACGCTGAAAGATAGTTGGAGTGGTCAATTCCTAGTCAGTTTGGCTTAGCATGTTATCTATCCATGTTTTGGCCAATTGATCTTACGTCTCTCATATAATTTAGTTGGTACTTAAATCTTAAATATACCTACATCAATTGTTTGGGCTAATATGTCGTCCAAGTTTATTTAGACCTATATGTTTTCTACCTCATTCTCCTTAATCGTCACTTATGACCAAAGGAAAGTAATTGTCAAGTCGTCCACAATTCCACACATGTATGTTAACATAAGGAGGCTTGACTATCTATATTCCAACGACATGAACTTTACATACGTGGCAAGTTCGCATTAGTAGGCACTCCACTTTCGATGTTCCTAGAGTTTAGCTACTTTATGAATATCACTAATTGTCAATTAAGTTTATACAAAATTTTAAATTGGTTATTAAAGTATTTTTTGTACCCTATTAGTCACTGAAGTTATTCATAATTTCATAAATGGTCACTCGGTTTCATATGTAGTTACTCAGGTTATACATTAGATTTAAAGAAAATTGTAGCTGTCATCCCCGACCTTTATCCACTTTTAATTCGACTCTCACGCTTAAAGATGAATTGGCGGGTTTCGAAGAATACTGGATTTTTAAGGTAAAGAAAGGAACTCTACGGCCTTTCTTTCTCACAGAACCCCAAAACCCACGTTGTTTCACGGCCCTGACGTTATTGGGGTTGCGAGTGGTCAGGGGGCTATATAGCTACGGGCCTTGATGGCTCCCATTTTTTTTGACGACGTCATTGGCGCCATCATTGTATGATATTATTCAAGTAGAGGTTTGAAGGCTTTAAGGTCTTTAACTCTTTCTTGAGTATTCTCATCGGTGCTGTATCCTCTCCATTTCACTAAGTATTCCTGATGATTTTTCTTGGAAGTCCGGGTAATTTGGTGATCAAGAATAGCTTCAACAACTCTCTTACCTATTTTCTTCAATTCAAATTCAGGTCGCTTTGGCTTATTTCTGGATGCGTCCACCTTATTTGTAAAATACAGCTTGAGTACACTAACATGAAGGATATTGTAGATTTTTGGTACTTTGATCAATATTCTAGTAAAAATCTCAATCGAGGAGAACTATGGGCTACTCCATTCTTTACTTTAAGTTACTAGTTAGTTTAGCTTTCCTCTCCCTACTTCGATAGCTAACGACAAACCTGGCTCACACCGTTGAGTAGTTGCTTCCTCTCCCTACTTCGACATCTAATGAATATACAGGAACACTTCCAGAAGTGAGCTACGGGCTAAAATGACTCTTATTGGTGGAAGAGCTCTTTTGGGTATTGAAGCAAATTTGAGCCGTATCCAAAAGTTTCACCCAATTGTTTTGTGAAGTAGAGATAAAGTGCCAAAGATATTCTTCCAGCATAGAATTGAAATGCTCTGTCTGTCCATTAGATTGTGGGTGAAAACAAGAATGCATGCTTAATGTTGAACTAAGAAGTTTTAATAACTCGGTCCAAAATGTGCTGGTGAATCAAAGATCTCAATCACTGACTATATCTTTAGGCAGCCCCCAGTATTTGACAATGTGCTTGAAGAAGAGGTGAGCGATCTCTTCATCTGATTCATAATTTGATAAATGGTCCACCACGATGATAATAGTGCTAGATCTCCAACATTTGGTAAGCTAACAGTGTAGTCTATCGATAGACTCTCAAATGGCCTAGTTGGGACGAGAAGAGACTCTAGTCAGCCCACATTTTCTAGTAAGCTGGCTTATCCTATTGACAAACCAGACTCAAAATGTCATCCCTTATTTACACCTAATAGTATTGTTGACGTTAGATTCTACACTATCCAAGTGTCAATAGATTTCCAGGCACTCCTCTGCCAGCCTATATGTTACTTAGCACACTAGGACGACATTTAGGCACCAAGATCACCAAAAAAGGGTCCGATGATCATTGGTACTCCGAAGATAAAGTCAATTGCTGGTATATAGAATAATATACGGAAAATAAAAATAATTGGGTGTGTGAGAGACAAGCAGACAGATATTTGAGCAGAGTTTAAGGGTGAGAATAATGCGTACCTTAGAATAACCAAAGATGTTGTATTTATAACCTCAGAGTTCTAATTGATTTAGAAAAATAATCAATTAGATATCATCCTACTTCCTTATGGGATAAGGATAATCAGTTATCAATGTGATCTTCTAGATTTTAGCCCTTATTTGATTTGATTTCTATTATCACGTTGTTTGATCATTAGTAGATTGATATTTAGTTTCCTTGTGAGAATCCGTGTGTCAATCAAACACTATCTTTCTTTAAACATATCTTTGGTCATTTTGTAATATTGCGTTGCCTGGTAATTACAATGGATACGAAACTCGGCAAAGTTCTCTTGGTTGGCCATAAATGTCGAGTCTTCACGGGCTTCGCCATACTTAATTCAAGGGTGCCACTATGTTGTCAGGCCTTAAATGTATTTACGAGGCCCTCGCTATGCGTGTGAGGATTTTACGACTTTGGAAGGCCCTTGTTAGGTTTATGAGGCCTTAGTGATTTCAAAAGGCCCTCGCTAGGCTTATGAGGCCTTGGCGAGGTTTAACTTGGGCCTTCACCGGCCTCTATGGTGTTTTTGCTGACGTGGAGGCCTTGTCGAAATTTGGTGGTAACAAGTATGCACATTGCAACAACGTAGAAGTTTATTCCTCTCTCTGATGTCCTTCCCAAAATGTGTAGTGGCATTCCGTGATTAAGGATTTCCTTAGATCTCCACCTTTTGGTACATAGAGGTGGTTTTATTTTGTCTTCAATAGACACTCATCCAGCTATAACTGTCGAGTTTTGTCTTGCTTGATAAGGTGGACCAAATAATGTGTTGCAGGGTCGTTCTCCAAAAGTGCCCATATTTGGTCTCTTGTGGTTATAGTCACATCGCTCCTTGAAAGAGTATCTATTGAGTAGATAGCATCCAAGGCAGCCCGCCTACTAAGTGCATCTGCTACATGATTACTAGAACTATCACAATACTCCAGCACAAAGTTGAACTCTAAAAGAAGCTTTGCCAACAAACCTATTTGCTAGAAAGTTTTGATTGTAACATGAAGTGACTTACATCAATATTGTCTGTCTTCAAAATGTACGGAGGCCCATGAAGATAGTGACTCCATACTCTTAGGATATGGACTACTGCAAATAACTCTTTTTCATGTGAGGTGCTCTGTGTTATTCAACTTTCGGCTCTCATATACCACCATAAATATTGTTGGTGCATGGTGGATGATTGGGAGCTCCCGTGGTGTGCATTTTTTTTGCTTCATTAAATTCCTAAGGTTTCCTTTTCTGCCTTTTGCCCTACCTTGGACACGCGTTCACTGGATGGACGGTTTAGATTGCCTGTTTTAAATTGGACGTCGTTGATTGAAGGGACTTAATCTATATAAGCTCTTGCTTCTTCTCACTTATCTTCTTTTCGCTTCTACGTGTGTCTCAAATTTTGCTAAGTATTCCAACATTTTCGGTGACTATAGGGTTCAATTGTATTCTTGAGGTAAATACTATAGAGGTTGCTGTACTTTATTTCTTGTACCGCATTTGTTGTTTTTCAGTTTCTTGGTCTGGACACTATCTTTTGCCATACTTTTTCGACGATTGTGGGATATTTTCTTTTCGAATTGAGAAAAGTAGCGATGTTGTCTGAACACATTGATTTTCAGAATTAGTAGGCTGCTGGGACAAATCTCGACATTATGGGTGAAGCTTCGTCTTCACCTTCTATCGAGGGAAAAGGTGAAGTTGATCAGGGGCCTATCATTGCTTATCCGACCCCAACATCCACGAGCGGGAGAAAAGAAAACCCAGTTGCCAAAGGCGAAGACGGAGAAGGAGCGGCGTAGCATTAGGTACCTGAAATGAGAGGGTCGTTAGACAAAAAAGATGCCCCTGCTGCTCGACGACTTGATGAGAAGCTGAAGTTTTCGGCCACCGAGGCATTTATGGCTCGCTCAAGGATGAAAGAGGCCGAGTTGGAAGATATCATATTGTCTTATGATATTCCTACTTATGTTGAGCTCAGAACCCCTGGTCCTGATGAACATGTCGACAACGCACCTGAGGGGTTCATCGCAATTTATGAATCGGTGATGCAACATGATCTTTGCCTGCCTATGCATCATTTCTTTTACGAGGTTTTGAGAGATTGGAATTTGGCCCCGTGTCAGATAACACCGAAGGGTTGGGGCCAGATGGTGGCAACATTTCTGTTGTGGATGGTTGTCGAGGTTGGTGAGGACTTAAACCCTAGGAAATTTGAAACAATCTACTATCCCACTAGTCCGTGGGTTGGTTTAATATTTCTCCTCGACTGGGCTAAAGATGGGAGACGGTGACCGATAGTCCCAACAAAGTACATAATTGGAAGGAGAGATTCATCTTCGTCGGAGGGTACTGGAAGTTTATGCCAGAGGATCTCCTCCAAAATGTGTCTATTCTCTTCCAGTTTGGGAAACTTGGTATATCTTACTATCTTGTGTGATTTTTAATCATTGTCCCTAACTTAATGATTCGTTTATCCTTACAGATTGTGGAAAGACGCCCATTCCAAAGAGGGATCAAGGTGACTTGAGGCTGAAGTGCGATAAAGTTCGCACTCTCAACGGTGACTTTCAGAGCCTCAGCAATCTACTCAAGGACTACGATTTACTGATTCGCTTTGGACTAATAGGTGAGCAGTTGACTTGAATTGTATAAGATTTGTTTTATGGTAGATGATTTACCCTCCGGCCTCTGCTACTCAAATTCCAGATCAGAATACTCCGTCTCCACCTCCGTCTCTGTCTCCGTCTCCATCTCATCGAGGCTTTATCTCTCCCAATGACAAGGAAAAGGAGATCGCAGAGGGCACGGGTGAGGCTCTGGACAGAAGAGGAAAGTTTATGTGGCTGCAGAGGGAATTATAAAGGATGCTCCTAAGACTAGGCGAGTTGAGAAACGTCATCAATCTGTACCCAATCTTGCTGGAGGGTTGAGGATGCTGGGAATTCTACATCATCTACCAATTAGGAGGGTCGCGTGCATATCACCTATCACAGTAGTGAGTTGGACCCTATGGTGATGAAGTTGTTCCCTGCTTGTCTTGCAATAATGGCAGCCAGTGTCTACAAGTATTGGACCTAGACGTGGGAAAAAGCTGTCGAAGAAGCTTCAATGAGCGAACTCCTCTGATTGGCGGAGATGAACTTGATCCGAGAGATGGCTTTGACCAAAGAGATATACATCACCCTAGAGGGCTTCGATGTCAAGTTCATCAAGGAAGAGGCCAAGTCAAAAAAGTTATTTGAAGATCTGAAGGCAATGAGCCTTGAAAAGGCTCAACTGGAATTAGATTAGAGGACCCTCCAATAAAGTTGGATTTGGTAGTGACCAAAGAGGTCGACTTGAAGTCTAAGTACGAGATTGAGCTGAAGGCCGCAAATGAGAGTTTGAAGCAGGCACGAGAAAAAAAAAAGGTTGTCGAGGCCTCTTAGAAGTGTGCTAAAGAAGCTCATAAATTGGCCGAGGATCGGACCTTCGCAGCTAAGTCTACCGTAGCTACTGCCAACAGCAACTTGGAGGCTGTAGTTGTAGAGAAGGATAACGAAAAATTGGATTTGGAATTGAGGAGTCATTCTTCCAAGCATTAATGACGCAGCCTTTTTTTGTTGAATCTGAAGGGTTAATGTTATTAATGACTGGGCAAATAGACGGGCACGTGTGACATATAGCATTCCAATTGACTCTTTAAATGACTGTTCATTAACAACCACATTTAAGTCTTTACGTTTTCCATGAAGCCATGCTTTACGTTTCCTACGCAACTCCTATATAAACACCAGGGGTCTTCATTTCATTTTTCATGCATTAATGTCATTTGTCAATTCAGTCATTCCATCCCAAGATGCAAATGAGGCTTCCCTGCTACTTGTCTAATTGGTTTCAGTATTCAACTTTAGTGTATCATAAGAGAATGGACTGAAAATCAAGGTTCAGAGGACCAAGTATGTTCGTACAAGTGTCTCGATCATACTCCAGATCAGTGTGGGTTGTTGGGTATCGTAGAAAAAGTAGGGCCTATTAGCCTTAGTGAGAGGTTCTCAAATGGTACCTCTACAATGGACATCGATGATAAATTCTTCGAAGATCCTAATTCAGATGACGAGGTTGAAAGCCATCTGCCAACGGTGTCAACGATATTTTTTGAGCAATATGGCCTAATTAGTCACCGAATGAACTCATATTGATTTGGGAGACTTCCTATCATGATGAAGTCAGACTTATGCCATCGACGAAGTCTGATGAAGCCTACGTAGTTCCAAAGATTAACTAGGTAGATTATGACCCTACTTTGTGCTCACCCTAAAGAAGGAGCGGGGTAGTAGGACAAATGCTTACGTTCATTCCCTTTTGTTTTGTAATTCGTACTTTGATGAATAAATGGAAAACTGATTTTGGTTATCTTTGCCTGTTGTATCATTGAGGTTGGGACAAGTTACTTTGAACTATAATCTAACCTATCCATCCGTCGAGGCCTAAGAGATGACTTCGTAAACTATTTTAAGCTTCTGATATAGTAACCTCTGCAAATTATTCTCATCCGTCGAAGCTTTCTGACTTGATTCATTTGGGAATAATGCGATGATCTTTGATCAGGATGCCTTCACAAGATATGAGAAGATGTTTATCAGGATGCCATTGCAAACACTCTTGCGCATGATGTAGACTGATGGTGTTAGCCTTGCGTAAGAAAAGTGCCAATCAATAGGCACATTTAAGTCATGCAACCTTTACACTTTCCTATGGTTTTTTTTGGAATGCATCTCTCCTACACGTGTCCGTTGTCTGACGGTCTACATTATGGGATCTACATTAACGGTTGGGATCAGTTGTTTCACCTATATATATGTATCTCTATACATTTCTCATTGTTCTTCACTTTTTTCCTTATTCTCGTAACCTCAGAACCCAAACTTTGTCCTCCATGGCTGGTTTTTATTTTTCTAAAATAACAGTGTTCAAAATATGGAGTGGAGGAGTTGTGGGTGAAAAAGAGGCTATTCATTTACAACCTCTGATACCATGTACGGTGCCTATTCCGATGGCTACTGTTCCATTGGCGCTAGAAGTAGCTACGAACGTTTTGTCCATCCTTTATCTTGAAGAATCCCTACCTCCATCTGAAAATGTTCGACGACTAGATAAAGGGAAGAAGATTGTCAATGATGAAGGAGAGAAGACTATATAAAAAAGGGCCATGGAAGATGAAGACAGCGATAGAGATTCTCGGAGGGCCAATGGAGGTCGGGAGACTCATCTTCAGGAAACTAGATAAACTATTGTCCCTCCTTGATGTACGACTTGGACCTCTATTCCTTCTCTCAACGGCTGGACCGAGCATATCAATATCGGGTCTCGTCAAGATGAATTTGACCTAGCCATTTTGGAAAAATTACCAGCTCCGTTTGCCATAGAGGCGGCTTCAGTTAATAAGTATTGGACTTCTGCCTAGGCAAAGGCAGTGGACAATGCAGAACTGTTAGAGATGTTGAAGTTGGCAGAGATGTATACCTCCCAGAGCCATGTACTCAATTGCGAATTATACAGGGTGCTGGTGATGAACTGCACTCAACAGTTGTGGGTACATAGGAAGTTGATGAGTTGTGTTTAGAAAACAAGATCCTTCGTTCGAGGCTTGCAGTTTCTAAGGATGCCATGGCGAAGATTAAGTATAAGATAAACATGGTCGAAACGATTCAGATGTTGTCTGTCAAGGCTCGAAAGCAAACTAAGCTGAAACTCAATGTGTATGAAGATATGGCTCATGCTAAACATAAAGAGTTAACAGAGGCCTTGGTGGAGCTTTCAAAAGCCAAATAATTGTTAGCCAAACTAGGGATCTCTAGTTATGCCGATCTCAAAGGTTCAGCAGAGACGTAGGAATCATGACTTTTTGTAATATTTGTTTGTGTTGTTTTCATCAAATTCATTAATGAAAAATATACATGTTTCACATAATTTGTAGTTATCAGATGTGTTGTTTTCATTTCATAAATGTATACGCGTAGAATATTTATCCAGCGAGTTGAAAGAGTTGGTCACGAACCACACTACCTCACTATCGAGCTTTCTTTACTTGTTTTTATAAATATACGTTGAATGTTTATCCATCGAGTTAAAAGAGTTGGCCACGAACCACACTCCCTCGTTTTCAAGTTTTCTTTACTTATTTTACTACGCATTGAATGTTTATCCAGGGAGTTGAAAGAGTTGGCTGCAAACTACATTCCCTCACTGCCGAGCTTTCTCTACTTGTTCGTATGAATATACGTTGAATGTTTATCCAACGAGTTAAAAGAGTTGGCCACGAACCACACTCCCTCGATGTCGAGCTTTATTTACTCATTTGATTATGCGTTGAATGTTTATCTAGCGATTTGGCTGCGAACCACATTCCCTTGCTACCGAGATTATGCTACTTGTTTGTATGAATACGTGTTGAATATTTATCTAGCTAGTTAAAAGAGTTGATTGCGAACCACACTCACTCGCTGCCAAGATTTCTTTACTATTTGATTACGCGTTGAATGTTTATTCAGCGAGTTGAAAGAGTTGGCCGCGAATCACACTCACTCACTGCCGCACTTTCTTTGATGTACGACTAGGTAGAGAGTATTATAACTTGGAAAGTATTGAAATAACGTAGCATCTGAACAAAGCCGAAAGAAACACTGATATTCAGCTTAGCACTGAAAAACAAAAGAACAGAATAAAAAAATACTGGTAATATGGGTGTAGATGAGTGATGTTCCTGGGATGCTTCGTCTCTTTTCCTTCTGAGTCTTCCAACTTGTAGGTTCCAGGTCGAACCTCCTATATGATCTTGTACGGTCCTTCCCAATGGGGTTTGAGGATTTCGGCTCCCACTTCTCTATTAGCCAGGAAAACCTTTTTTAGGACAAAGTCGTTGATGTGGAAAGTCCTGCTCTTAACTCTTGAGTTGTAATACATGGCCATCTTCCTTTGATAAACCGCCAGACGAAGTTACGAGTCGGCATGCATTTCTTCCTGTAAGTCAAGGTTTGCCCTACGCAAATTTTCATTGATCACTTCGTCGAAGTGTAAGTGCCTTGGAGAAGGTATTCCGACCTCAACGGGGATCATCGCTTCTGCTCCATATGCTATGGTGAAAGGAGTTTCGCCAGTTGCTGTCTGAGATGTGGTCCGATATGACCATAGAGTCTCAGAAAGTTCTTCAGCCCATCCTTCTTTGGCGGATTCCAACTTTTTTTTCAGAGTGTGCTTGATAATCTTGTTGACGGCCTCCACTTGGCCGTTGGATTAGAGTTACTAGGGGGTGGAAAAATCCATCTGAATGCCAAGCTCTTTATAGTTCGAGTTAAATTTCTTTCCAGCAAATTGCGTATCGTTGTCGGAAACAAGGGAATGGGATATTCCAAAATGACAAATGATATTCTTCCAAACAAACTTCCACGTGTTCTCCTCTGTGATCTTGGCTAGAGGCTCGGCCTCGTACCACTTGGTGAAATAGTCCACTGGTATGACTGCAAATTTGAGCCCACCCTTTCAGTCAGGAGGGGACCTATGAAATCGATTCCCCATTTAGCGAAAGGCCATAGATTGGTGACTGGGGTGAGGTTCTGAGTTGGGAGCTTTGGCACAATGGTGAATTTCTGGCACTTGTCGCATTTTTTCGCATAAGCATGCGAATTTTTCGTCATGGTTGGCTAGTAGTATCCTTGTTTTAGAGTCTTCTGTGCTAGAGCCATCCCCCTGAGTGATTACCGCAAATTTCTTCATGTATTTCTTTCATCACGTAATTGGCCTCATGGCCTCATCCTGAGTAATGCAACGGTGGCTAAAACCTCTCTCGTATAACCTGGTCTGTTAGGTACGCAACGATCTCTTTCATCCACTTGGAGGATTCGATGATCATCATGGTATTCTATGACAGAGTCTTGTCAATGGATGGCCAACTAAGATTTTCAACTTGGATGACTCTCATTAAGTCGAAATCTTTACTACTCACCAACTTGGAAAGAGCATCAGCATAGCCTTTCTCAATCCTGGGGATCTTGAGTAGTTCAAATGCCTCAAAATAGGATATGAGGTCTTTGGCCTTCTTCAGATATGCTGCCATAAATTGCTCGCAAGCTATGAAGGTTCCGTTGACTTGGCTAACCACTAGTTGCGAGTCTCTATATGTCTAAATTTTCCTTGCCTTCATCTCTAGTGCCAGCCTCAAGCCTGCTAGGAGTATCTTGTATTCGGTAGCGTTGTTTGAGGCTTTGAACTCCAGGTGAAGCGCGCAGTTGAGATTATGACTGTTGAGGCTCATCAACAAAATTCTGGCTCCAGCTCCAGCCTCGCCCGATGATCCATCAACATACAATTTCCATGTTGGTACCTCCTGAGGCTTGGCTTCAAGCAAGCCTTCTGGGATATGGACGAATTCAGCTATAAAATCTGCCAAAGCATGTCCTTTTATAGAGGGCATCGACTTATATAAAATATCGAATTGGCTGAGCTCGATCGACCATTTTTATCAGTCTTTCTGAGGTATCAGATTTCTAGAGAATCTATCTTAGAGAGATATTCGTCGGGACATCTATGCTATGTGACTGGAAGTATGGTCGAAGTTTTTTGGACATGATTATCAGGGACAAGGCGAGCTTATCCATGTCTGGGTATCTTGTTTTTGCATCTTGCAGGGCCTTGCTCACATAATAGACTGGGAGCTGTATCGAACCTTCCTCCTGGATCAATACTGAGCTCACCACCTTTTTGGATACTGTGAGGTAGAGTAGCAATGTTTTTCCATTCTTCTGCTTGGATAGAAACAGGGCCTTCCCGAGGAGGGTCTTGAGTTCTCGAAAGGCATTCTTGCATTCTTCGTTACATTCAAACCA
Organism: Forsythia viridissima; assembly: GCA_030279155.1. Taxonomy (NCBI): domain Eukaryota; kingdom Viridiplantae; phylum Streptophyta; class Magnoliopsida; order Lamiales; family Oleaceae; genus Forsythia; species Forsythia viridissima. The sequence continues at coordinate 49,779,960 of CM059034.1, forward strand.
CTTTCCTCATTTGATAGTCTAGAAGAAAGGATGTCAATAGTCGGTTGCTTTTGATATGAATCAGTTCAGGGCCGCCAATCTTCTTATAAGGCTCTGAACCTCATTGGATAAGAATGATGATCGAATATTAAAGAGTGCATTGATCTTCTCAGGGTTGGCTTCTATCCAGCATTGGTTCACCATATAACCCAAAAATTTTCCAAATGCGACCCCAAAAGCACATTTTAGGGGATTGAGCTTCATGCGATATTTACGTAGAAATCTGAACATCTCTTTTAAGTGTCCACTGTGATCTTCGGCATTCACGCTCTTCATGAGCATGTCATCAACGTCGATAAAACATGATATAAGTATACCAATTCACATTATCTAAATAAAACAGTATCATAGATAAAACAGTATCATAAAACTAAGCACAATATATTTTAATAGTTGAAGTAATAATACTGTTTTAATACAGTATCATAGGTTGAAACATTATCATAATAAAACAGTATCAAAGATAAAAATATGATATACGTATACAATTTCACATTATCTAAATAAAACAGTATCATAAATACTAGTGACTTAATATATCAACATATTAAAGGTATCTTAATATTTCACTATCATTAAAAACAAGGAAAAATATCAGCAAATTTCACTATTATTAGAAACAGTATCATATATTGAAACACATATATTAAAACAGTATTAAGCATTTTACATGTTCTAACATAAAACTCTAACTCACAGCAACTACATTAATAAAAAATAGTTGAATTAGTTCATTCAAACTCCATTCATTAACTGCATTGCATATGTTTCAATTGGAATAATATCACAACATTTTCATGGTTATTTTTAATCGAAAATGGTTTCTTTATACAAAATAAAAAAATAAAAAAAATATGTTCGCCATTGAAATATCAACTTTCGAATTGTTTGTATGCGGTTACAGGTTACGGTGAGAAGAATCAAACACAAGAAGAAGATAAAAATTGCTAAAAGTAAATGGAGGAGTTTCTAAACAGGTAGTGGAATGATTTTGTGGGTTTTTACGTGTTTAAATGAAAGTTTGTGCAATTTGAGGGCATATTGGTCTTTTAGTAATAAAGTATGATTTTAGTTGAATTAAGATTAGATTATATGACTTTTCAACCCACCATGGCATTAACTGTGACCGGCCCAAAATTTTCCCATTATTTAATTAGACCCATTTGTTGATGGCTTCTAGTTGGACTAGAACTAGGACTAAGATTAGCCCCACCTATAAAAACAAAGGCCACAACAGATTAAATCAAGTTGGTCTTCATTAATTGCTAACACAAGTAAAAGACAATACAATACAATCCACTTTCATCTATTCTTAATCGTGGAAGTCTAGATCTGTTCTTGCTGTGTGGATTACCATTGGAAACTGAACAATTGGACATCTGTGGTATTGAAAACTGTTTTTTCAACTAATAAGATAATCAGATTTCACGGTGTTCATTAAGGTAAACCTCTATTACAAATTCTATCTAAAGTACAATGTTGATCTGGCTTATAGGAATTGAAGATTTAATTTCTGTTGTACATGTATACGTCAATTTCTTAGAAAAAGAACATGCATAAAATTCAAAAATATTTAGATAATTAATATTTGGAGCACAATAGTAGCCGAAAGACAGGAGTGTATCCAAACTAACAAATTAAAGGGTTTAAAGATATTCAATATATTTCTTCTATTATCACTTACAAAGAAAATGTTGATGAATGATTTTCAATTATATAACAAAATTCTACTTAGCATTATTGTTGAGCCAATAAATTGTCAGACCGTACCTCTCTCAAGATCAAATATGATATTGAATCCACTAAGGCTGAAGACATAACCAGCCGGCAGCCACCACCACTATGCCATAGCCACTACTTCTAAAAGTCAGTATGTCGATTGAGATAGAGAGCACATCACAACTAACTATTAGACACCCTCAATATACAAACCCCCTTGACTCCAATGGAAGATTCAACAACACTTTTCACTATTATTAAGAAATAATGGATTAAATGTTATCCATTAAACTCACTCGAACCAATTATTTTCTTTAAAAATCACTCTCAACTCACCGATTTTCAACAATTTGCAGTATGATTGGCATCAAAACTCCTCCTCTAGAATAATTTACAATCTCTTTAAATACCAACCAAAACACCTGGAAAATGCGTGGCTAGAGTGGCTAATGGATTTTGGTTTTCAAAACAATCCGGAATGCAAAGAGGGGTGGTTATATTTCCACCACAAATTTTTTGATTGCACTATTTTTTTTTAATTTTTTTTTTATTAAAGATTTTCAACATTTGTTCATTATCATCAACCATTCATCAATCAACAGCTTCCATTCAAAACTCCGATAGGAAAACATAAAAAGATTTAATGACCCTCATATTTATAAATAAAATAATAAGAATCAACAAATACAAAAGTACAATAAAATATTTGTCTCTTATTTAAAAGCACTCTAACAAAATATTTGGACATAAACTATCATCAGAGATTAAATATACTAATTAATAAAAAAATTAAGAACAAAAACTCGACCAAAAAAAGCTAAAAACATAAGTGCGACAAACAAAGATTAAAGATTTTTAATTTAATAAAAAGTAGTACAATGATAGGTTAGTTGTTGAACTCTTTTTTAGATGAAGTGGTTGTGGTTTCTCAAGTGATGGAATACACTAGCTCAAGAGACGGTTGGAAAGCTCTAGAGGAGTATCGCAGAGCACAAAATAAGATAAGAGATGACCACGAAATGACTAACCAAGACAATATAATAGTCTTTTCATGGCACATAAACTTGTATATCTCATTAAACTAGTCTCGTTAAACTGAGTACGAAATACATACCTATTCTAAAAAACATAAGAAATAAAGTGTAATGGCAAACAAACTCTTATGTTTCATTAAACTAGTCTCATTTGTCACTAGTTGATTGAGAGCGAAGTATATACCTATTACTCAATATTCTTAAAGACATAAGAAATAAGGTGTAAGACGTGACCGGCGATGAGATCAAGCTTCAAGTGTTAAGAACCTAAGGGTAAAAACATGCTTTCTTATTTTTAATAGTATTTTAATTATTCTAAACCATCAAATAAATAAAATAATGCATACTAAACAACTACAATCATAAATACTATAATTACTTAATAATTCCTACAACTAGACAATTTTCTAGTTTTCATTTCGCAAGATCTACCACTTTACACTTATAATTTGATCAAACATCATTTTTATCTACACATTTCGTAAGATCTACCACTTTATCTAATACAAAAGAGTTGAACGCCAAGTTTCACGTGCAAATGCACACATGCAAGGCATTTTGAAAACACATTACGTTTAAATACACTTTTTAAAACATTGATATTCTATAGAAGCCAGAGAGATCCCTTGGCCTGAATTTCAAACCACCCTCTTCAGTTACGAAACTAGAACGAAAAAACAGACTTCCTTTAGTTCAATGCCCTAAATAGGCCTTCCACAAATTTGGCCTAAAATCAGTCATTTTTCAACCTGCATACTACATACATTCACCAAACACCTACAAATAGTCAGAACACCCACAAAACCCAAGTTTTAGATAACCCAATGACAAAAATCATCGAGGTAGTGGACGGTTTAGAATAAGAGGGAGGAAACTTCAACCAACTCACCTGTCAAATTTATTGTAATGTGGCCATTCAGTTGTTACCTGTCACTAAAAGACTTACTTGGGCTAACCGAAAGAAACATCTACTTTAGTTGCTACGCTAAAAATTGTAGTCGACTATGCTGCGACCTTCAGAGTGGAACCATCACACAGTTGATTTTACCTAGCTAGGAATGAGGAACGAGCATGCAGATAGTATTTTGCTGTAGTTTGAATTTTTAAAAAGCTTCCAACTTAACATCCCATAAGCCAAACATCCAATATTTGCTTATTTATAAATAAGCAAATATTGGACAACCAGAAAATTTCTTATAATCCATCTCCAAAGCTATTAATGTTTTTTTGACTCGTATATAGATGTTCAAATTTCATAACTTTCCAGCAATATACTATCAAAACAACTTATTTGAAAAAATAAGGATGTCCCAAACATTAAGCTTTAAAGTTGTATGTACGTTAGATACTGATTGTTGGACAAAAGCCAAGCTAGTTGCATACAATGCATTATGCAAACCAATTGAGAGAGAGGTCTAGATGAGGAAAGGTCATTACATAAATCGAACTGAACGATTATATTAGAAACCATGAATGTGAAAACTCACTGTCTGTAGTAGCCACTCTGGTGGGGAGGTGGATATGGAGATGGAACTGTGTAAGGAGGGCGGGGCATAGATCCAGGTTGCTGAGGAGGTGCATTATAGTATGGGCCTCTCCATCCAGGATATGCAGGTTGGCCATACTCATGGCTCACAGCTGCCTGCTGGTGTTGTGGAGGTGGGTATGGATGACCCGAAGCAGGCATGTGATATGAAGGTGCTGACTGTTGTGGCATTGGTGGCGGTTGCTGAGAGCCGTAAGGGGGAGGAGCGTGAGAATATGCAGGCATTGTTGGCTGCTGCAGGGGATGGTAGTTCGGGGTTTGGGGATGAGAAGAATTTGAAACGTTCCCAGGCTCTGTCGTTTGTTGGGAATTGGATCTTTGAACCTGATGAGGCTGCCCAACAGATGGATAAGTGTAACCTCCAGAACTCTTTCCGTCCTGAAAACTAAGACCTGAAATTTGCCTCTGAACATCATCCATCATTTCTCTGCACTGAATGTTTCTAGTCATCACAAAATCACTGCACTGCTGCTTTACATTTGTGATTGCATCCTGTTTCACAGAAAATGTAACAATGAATTTCCTACATGACGAAAAACTAAAACCTCAAATGTAACAGAATTTGGATTATTTTACGTAGCAAAATTAAATATTATTAAATATCAATCAAGGCATTTATAGTTTGTTAGATGACCCTTGCCATTGACCAGCAAGATATGAGCTATTTGACCACCACCCTGCCTCAGCACTGAGTGAAAGAGACTCAAGTTTTCCTTCACAGGACTGACAAAAATCTAAATGCTCCAAGCCACTGAAAAAGACCGCTGTAATTTTGAGACTAGGCAGCATCTTTACATTATTTACTTAGATGATTTCTTTTATCTTACTAATCTTTGTTCTTCAAGGATAATCACATTCTTAAATGCAAGGCATAAAGTTGTGTTCATATTTAGGCACGTGGGATCCTGTTCCTATCTTACTCTAATCCATTTACCGGTTTCCTCCAAAACCCTTTTTGAGCCAATTTGTTCTGAAAATTCTGGAACATCATAGGAATAAATTCCTTCTAAATTAACAAACCCATCAATACCTACAACAGAATTTTTGTACCTGAAGAGTTACATAGAATTTCAACCCTTCATTGATGTTCTCCTTGATTTCTTGGAATTTTGCTACAGCAGCCTCAATCTGCTTATAGCTCCTTTCACGAGATGCTGAAATTGGGAGGAACGCCAACATAAAGCACATTTCATATCACAGATTAGAAGCATCAGCAGTTGAGTAAATGTTTCAAGTCATGTGAACAAAAAGTTTAAAACGTGTTTCAGATTGGAAGAGCAATTATATTTAAGTATGTCAGTGTTAAGGTGGTCTGTTTGTTCATTGTGTTTAGCATAAATTAATAATGAACATATTCACTATAATAATATGGAGTGGGAGCTAAGGGAAAAACATCGTAGACAAACTTGTTCAGTAGGAAGAAGAATAAATATGCAAAACGCAAACAGAAAGCATCATTACTGTAAGCCAAATCTCATGTAGGCCACCACTTGATAATATTTCGACACTGCAAGCATCAAAAAGCCGATAGTGGCAATATGACAAGCATGACACTGTTAAGAGATACCGCACACAGTACCAACTAAATCCGTCCAAAAGAATTCTTTGAGAGGTAAAATAAGAACTCAAAATACTCGTATCACCAGGCATCGAGAGTGACACATACAAGGCATCTTAACTTAACATTAAAGAAGGTTTATCATGACCAATATTTCAACGGAATTCATGATAAAAACAATTACTAAATGCATCCCTGGTACTAAGCAACAAATATACCACCGGGTAGACATTTATGATATGCATTTAAAGCAAGTTTTCTCTAAACAAATCTCATCTACCAGGACATACCTTTATAGTCTTCCAGATTAAAGATAGCAGCAAACTGATCATTTTGAGCCTGTAAAGATAAAGAGCATGTCAAGACTATATTTCTTCAGTGACATGTATAGCTCTTCAATTAACTAAAAAGGCAACCCCAATTCAAACAAAAATCAACAAATCCTATGAAGCCAAGTATAGCAAGTCTACTGACTATAACTTCTCCTATAGAAGTAAATTTTATTTGTATAAGGTTGGAATAACTAATTTAGAGATATTAAGATCTTATTATAGAAATCACCTTAGATATGAATATCTTAGTATTCTAGTACAAACAACAGTCCACACACTAAGCAAAAGAAAGAACAATGGAAAGTACACAAATATGTACGAACTTACACCATGACACATCCTCCAGTTTAAGCTGAAAGAACCGTACACCTGCATGTGTACTCACATAACCAAAACAGTGAAGAAAGCACATTCTATGGAATGGCCTTAGACACCTATACCCTCTTTTGAGCTGAGCTGAAGAAACCCATTTTTAAGTCAACCTGGAAACAAAACCATTTATACCTAACTCTGCCCCAATATCCTCTCTTTCAAGACCACATTCTGACAACATCCCCTACCCCCTCGCCCGCCCAAACCATCCCTGTGCACACACCAAAAAACTCTCCACCACAACCACACCACCCATTACCTTCCCCATCATCTGCCTAACACCCCAGCCCCTTCCCCACCTTTTGTAGTCTATCCACTCAAAACACCTCTCCAACTTCAGTTACCTTTAAAACTGATTTATAGCAGAATGTGCAGTTAATGTTGTTATAACAGTTGAGCACCCGAGCTATTGTTAATTTCATCTAATGATGTAGAATCACGAGAAGCGTCTTCATGGATTAATTTTGTTTTGACAGGATTTTCTTGGTGGTCTTTGACAGTTGATGTTCTCTTTTTTTTTTTTTTTTTGGTATTTGAATAATTTATTTTATAATTGTTAACTTAATATTATTTTGAAAGATTTATGTCATGTGTAAATATGTGGAAGGGGGTGGTGGTGGTGTTGTCATGGTGATGTTGGAGACCTTCGTTGTTTCTTTCATACTAACAAAAGCGTGTTTGGCTAAACTTAAATTATAATTTAAGTTGGTCAAATATATTTATCACCTACACATTTTGTAAGACTCACAACTTAATACCCATTTATTATCCACACATTCCATAAGTTCCAAAATTTATAAGCACTTAAAAATTAATTTCAACACTGCCAAACATGCACTTATATAATCATCCATTGAGAAAGGACTTTCCAGCCTTCATCTTGGGTATAACTGTTGTCCTGCGTGAAACCATTTTCATATTCTATGCCATTCCAGCTACATACAAGGCTTAAATTTCCCATGCTGTAAAACTTCTTATCCTGCTATTCCAAAATTTTAAAATCCTAAGTTGTAAACCCAGTTATTTTATCGCTCATGTCCATACCCCAAAAATGTGTTTTAACTGCAATCTTTCCTTAGCAAATATATTCTTCAAGTCTCAAACCTTTATTCCCTTTTAAATTTGAAACCAGATTCATAAAAATGGTTCCTGATTATAGAGAAGGTAACCTTGTTAGTGTAATTGGCATTGAAGTCCAGAATCAAAATTTGAAATATAACAGAAAAAATGATGTCACTGTACAAAAACATTTAACAAGACATGCCAACATCAAATAAAGTTTAAAGCAGATGACCATACCCTAGTTTTCATTAGAGAATGCAGCTGGAAAATGAATCTTTCACTTAAGAAACTAAAATAGATACCTGAATTTGCATCAGTAGTTGTTCTTGTGCCTCAAGATTTTGTGCGATTTCTTGACAAATGTGATCATACTTCGAAATCTCCTTTCTGAAAAGATCCTCGTAGGAGCCAGTGGAAGTCATCAACTTCGGCAGTATATCATCCTGTGAGACATACCATTAGCAAAAGGATTTGCCAAATGATGTATAAAAGCTAATTGAAAATACTTAGTAGATAGCAATATCTAAGTTCCAGGTATACATTATGACAATGCTACATCAGATTAATAACTTCTTTCAAATGCCACGAAACTTGTATAACTAGAATGTTCATTCTTTTGCTTTAACAAAACCACAATGTTCATTCAACAGGATTTATGATAGTGCCTATATTTCAAACTAAATTTAAGAAACAGTACACCATACTCCTCTTGACAGAAATACAAAACAAGTAAGAGTCAGAACTGAACCAAGTATATACCTACCCGTATAACGATGATTCAATTTTTTTAACACATTTCCATCATGCATCCATTTTAGAAGATGTGGAAATGAACCACAAGGGTACTCTAGAAAATGTTAAAATTCCAGCATAAGTCTTCTATTCGATCCCAAAACCATCAATATCGTGAAACTTTTTCCACCCACAAGTGTTAGCATAAACATTCTCTCCCCTAAATAAGGCGAAATTGAATCAGTATTCTTAAGGCAAAGAGCCCATTCATGTCCAAAGTTTTCAAGGTTTCCATTGCCTTTCTAGATCTTTCCCAAAACTTCTGAAAAGTTTCCTTTTTCCGTTTTGTTGAAATTAACCACGAATATGAATCTATATATATACAATCAAGAAGATATGAGCACCAAGACATTGAGCTATCAAACTTCAAAAGATAACATCAACAAGCTGAGCCTCATTCACAATAAATTGGGTTAGCTAGATGAATCCTTTTTTCTCCACTCTGTTGGGTCCAGCACCACACCAAGTTCAGGCTATAGAGCCATACTCCAGCAATGACCAAATAATGCAACTGCATGCTGATAGAACTCTCAATTTTGTGATGATTGCAGATTTGGATTTCTGAAGGACAGGCAGATAGCTTCTGAGACCAGAATCTGATTTTGTATTTGTAGAAGGGAGTTTGTATATGAATTGGAATTGCAGTTTCTATGAATCAAAGATGTAAATATATTTCTGCATTTCTGAATTGATTGAACAAACTTGAATTACAGGAAGTAAAAGAAAGAAAATGACAGATAGTTGCTCTGCATTCGAGAGGCAGGAACTCTCCTCTTTTCCACTCAGTTTGTACATGAATGAATTCCCAAAGACGACCCCCTGCCCTTTACATGGCACTCACTTATTAGTAATTTCCCAATACTACCCTTTGATCCCCTAACAAAATGAAGTTGACAGCTGAGTGAAAATTAATTCTCGGCAGTTGGGACCCCACTATCAGTTGCATTCCCTCCAATTTCTCTCCTTCCTCGTCTTGCATATGTAAAGCACATTGGGGCCCAACCCTCTCAAGGACAAAAAGCTCAACCGTGAGAATTCGATGAAGTCCACAATTCTTAAACCATAAAACCGTAACGAATAAGAGACAAGTCATATTGCATGTATAAATATGTTTTGTTGGGGAGTTCAATGTTTTAAAAGCTAAGAGGATAATCACGACGACTTCAGAAGAGGGCTGATAATACTGAAACACATAAGATATCTAAAGCAATTCCACCTCCTATCAGGAGATAACAATAGATCTAGATAGGAGACAACAATAGATCTATAAAATATGCGATGGAAAAAGTCTTAGTTTCATCATACCTTCCTCTTCATCTCTTTCAACATGTCCTCAAGACCTGCCCTTTCCGTACCAAGAGTCTCCAATTGCCTCTGCAAATGTAGGCAACAAATTTGAAGAGACTCTATAAATAAGCTAAATGCAATAATAAGCTTGTTGATACAGTCTAGTGAGAGAAGTCCCCTAAGACAACTGTGATTGAATGTGGAATTTTATTTCTATCTCTTAGTTTATAAATCTAAGAATCAGAACTGTTGCTTTGCAGTGTCACCAAATTCCCTTTAATTTTCACCAGCATCAAACAACTGGTGAGATCAGAAAATAACTCAGCAAACATTGATGTGGCAATAATGCAATTTATTACACACCATATGCATATGAACACATACAGGAATACTAATGTTTCAAAACAAGAATTGGAAAATATTTCAAGTCACTGGTTAACTAAAAGTGCTTTAAACTGGCTAGTGGCTCCATAAATCTTGAGACTGGTAAATACCAGAAGTTGGGGTGCTAATTGCATTTGGTCAGGCATTTGCAAATGTAAAGAATAGATGTACCCATGCAATATCAAAGATTCAGCAAATTCTAAAACTGCCATCAAAAAGGAAATGATTTATGTAAGAGAATAGTCATGTTAAAGCCATATATACATACAATCATCAACCACCATGCATATTATAGCCTCAACAAGATGAAATTACCAAGCTTTGCTTCAGGGCTCCCACTATAGCATCTTCGGTGGCGTCCAAAGACATTATCGGCCTTGCCAGAGTCGGAAGGGCAGATTCTATCTATCAAAAATCAAAATGCACCCACATGAGAATTATGATTCTATTAGCTTCATTGTCTAAAATTGAGGAAAATTACAATTATGTAGTAGGCAATCCCAATTTTGAAATTTTGATATTGCCAAAGGATTGCCATCAATTGATCAAGAAACTAGTTCATAGACCATTCGTCTCATTTTTGGAGGTGGTTTTGAGAAATGGGTAGATTCATGATATTCATCTATTACACCAAATATCAGTGGATAGCAATTAATAACTGTATCTGGAACATGTTAAACAAAGAATGAAGAAAAAGAGGGAAAAAACTAGTGCAGTCAACCGACAACCACTAAGGTGCAACTAAAAACACTAAAGGGCCTATGTTTGTGAGCTGGTGGGAAAAGATCCATGACTTAATGAATTCTCCATCGCTTATCAAATTATGGACAGTAACTAGACCATAATTTATAATTATTATAAGAAAATGTGCAGTGTGTTCACTACAACTGCTTTATCCATCTAAAAAAAATTGAATAGACAACTCAAGTTCGTGAAGTATAAATTTTGAAAGAAAAAATCTACTTCCCCATTGTAATATAATAATGATACGCCCCAGATAAAGCAACTCGCTGGCCATGATGGTTATGTTATAATAAAATCAGCTACAAAATTTGAAGGTAGAACTAATTGAACAAAATTCATATAACTCTCGCTAAAAACTCACTGGACGACGATCAAGAATCGACATGAGTGCTGAATGTTCTCTCACAGATCTCTCAATCCGAGCATCACTCTCCGCAGCTTGCTTCAAATTTGCTGCAAACCTATTTAACCTGTCTAGCAAGTTCTTTGTTAAGGTGCTAGATTGGGGCCTTGTCCACCGTGTTCCAAATTGAGTTCTAAATTGTGCATCCTCTGTAGCCTCTTTCTGTAATAGCTCCTCAGTCTGAACTAACAATTCCTGGTTAACCCTCCTCAAATCTTTAAGTTGTTGTAGCTCACCTTCCAAGCCAGCTGGTCCCCCACAAATCTGTACAGCCTCTACATCTTCTTTCAGAGCTAGAGGCAAAGTAAAATTCCCTTCCAAAGCAAGAATTGAATCAGGCAAGTCCATTTCCTTCAATCTCACTCGAGCTAGTTCACTTCCCTGCTGCAATTTCTCAGCCTGAGTCCTAATAACGTCATCAACCATTTCAGTGTACCTAGAAAGGGCTTTTGCACTGCTATCAGGAACAAGACTTGCAAACATCTTCTCCTTGCTAGCATCCAGCACCTCATTCATAGGCATAGACTTCACCATTGAAAAAGTAGGAAGAGGAGGTAAAGAACTAGCAGGAGGAACCCTCATTAAGTAGACTCTATCATTCTCCTTCACAGCCCTCTCCAGGTTTCTATTCAGGTTAGCTTCTAATTTATTGATTGCATCCAAGAGCTGCTGAGCTGCCCCCTTGGGAGATGACTTTCTTGCCTCAGACAAAGCATTAACCCCACTCTTCAGACGTGCAATTTCCTCAGCAATCTCTTCTTTCTCATGCAGCTCTAAACTATATCTATAGCAGGCCTCTGCATAAAATAAGGCAGCCTTTAGCTGAACATGAGCCATCCACGCCTTGTCAAAATGTTGGTTCAAAGGTGCATTATTCAATGCTCCCAACGCTTCCTCATAATAAAGCCCAACCTATAAACGAGACCATTTAAATTGATCATCAGATACAAACATGTGAACGAAAGAGCTAAATATTGTATGCCACAATGCATAAATTTTGATATTTACAATTTCTATGGAAAAAATCACTTCGTGCAAGCCATGTAAACTTTGCACATTTGAGAGATTAAAGAAATTTGTAGTCAACTCCAAAAGTTTTTCGAACCGCGGTATGGTATTAGAACATAAACTCAACAACCTGCAAGTTCCTTGAATTGCATAGCTCCTTTTCAACAGAAGCTGATCTCAAGCCAACTCTACAGATCCTTAAAGTAAATCAAGGAATAATATTTTAGCAAATAATTCATACAATGATGACGTTCAATTTAGAAAAATAGTCAATAATAACTTGAATGTGATAAATTTGACCACAAGACCATTTTTCTAGTGTACTAACCTAGAAGAAGAGCAGCGAGGATTTCACATAAACAGGATATCAAATGCATAAATTAAAGAAATTGGAAGGACTTCGATAAAGAAATGAACACAGAACAACATGCCAGATCAAGCACATATCGGGAAAGTTGGTCTCCAATTATGGTCAAAATAGTTTTACGTTTGAAGCATCTTTTTAGAATTTGGACAAATAATCAAGTAAAAATTCAATTTTAAGTTTGCAAATCCAAATGTGATATTTTCCTTTGGTACTCAAGTTCTCAGGAATCAATCCAATTCCGCTTAACACAAGATAAAATTTATATGAAACAACTGGATATTTTTGTGCCTTCGTGACGTCAATCTTTCGGTAAACATATACATACTCACAATTGCTTACTTTTACTAGATTGTGTCCTTTTGCTTAGAAAAGTATCAAAAATCAAGAACTTACCTAAATCGCAAACTTTTCATCTGAAATTTTCTCCAATCTTTTCATTCAGGTATAGTACTAAATACAGTCAGGACCACGTCACCCATACTAGATTTCTCAAATCAAATTCAGGCTAAGATGAAACGAATTATGAGGGCTGCAGGACCTTGGAAACTGAAAGTACTCTCTGATCAATAAAATTTCTGTTCTTCCAAAAATATATAAAGACGCCAGGTGTATGTTGACAAAAAATTTAATGTCAAAAAACATCCTACATATTATTTTAGTATATCCCCAAAACATCAGCAACAGTCCAAATTCTACAAGGAAAACCAGAAGAAGCAGAAAGAGAGTCCTAGTTTGAAAACAAACCTGTCTTGAAATCTTTGCACAGACCCCAGGACTGCTACCCTTCGCTATGGTATTCTCGTACACGCACTCCTGTGCCTGGGCCAGAATCAGTCTCTCCAACATTCCTGCACATTCCACTGACACATCCACGGTGGTCGAACTTCCCACTGACGCCTTCATCGCCACATTATCCCTCAGAAACGCGAATGCCCCAGCTGCTGCTATAAATGAATGTGAAGCCTGCCTCCTCCCCTCCACAGCAGACCGATCAAAACTCAGTCCCATCTGACTGTGCACCGCCCCCAAGTTAAACAACACTGCAGCTTTTTCTATACAAATTAATTGAAGAAATTTTTAGATCAGCTAAGAGATGAAAGTCAAAGTAATTCTTGCTCAACAGAGACTGAAATTATTAATTACTATGTATTCCCGGAACATCAAGATTGCTAATTCTAGAGCATCTATGGATAACACTAATATATTTTACAATGAGCTTAGCATTTCTAACATGAAAAGAAACAATTCCAATACCAAAAGGAATGTTCTGCTAAAACTTTTTAATGAATTAATGATACATTTTCAGAGCATGTTTAGCATCAATATGTTGTACCCTGTCCATTTCCAGAGCGTGGACGAATTTTAAGAAAAACCTTACTGTTCTTTTCTTTTCTTAGTCAGATAAATGGGGAGCACTCTGCAAGCCAGAGCAATTTAGTTATTTCCAGCCTAAAATATAGCAAAACTGCTTTGTACTTCACGCAACAGCAATTGTACTATTAAATAAAAATAAAATTTAAAAAAAAAAAAACTTATTTATTCCTTCCAGACCAATAATATAGCATTAAAGCGTTGTACTACAAATCGAAAACCCATCAAAAATTTATCAAATTATCTGTAATTCATAAAAAATACCTAAATGTATGTTCTGCTGAGAAGCCTTTTGCTTATTCTTAAACGCGTCGAACCAAGTAAACGACACAGTATTGATGTGATCCTTGTCGGGCGAAATGGGGAACCTGGACTCGACTGCACAAAGGGCTTTATAGTAACTTTGCAGGAGGTCACGGCGAGCAGGCAACGAATCTGAGGGGCCTCGTTCGATATCTGATCGGAGCTCCTTAAGCGTCTGGAGATCGTCCTCCAGATTCTGGGCTTCGCGTTCCGAGTAATTGACAACTATGAAGTTGCGGAGTGGCCTGTAAATATCTAGCGAACTGGTTTTCTTCTCAAAGATTGCGAGCATGATGTTGGTGGTCGACGCCGTCGAAGTCGCCATGATAGGTGGTGGTGTTGGTGGTGGTGTTAATTGACTGAATTAATTCATATAGGGATTTATTATAGAAACTGTTGTCAACGGGAGCTTTGGAGGGTGACAATTTCTAATGCCGTGTCATTTGGTTTTGATTTTTCGTTTTTTTATCTTTTCTTTTTTTTATTTTGTTTTGCTTAATTGGGAAGGAATGGGCTTGGTAATTTTTGGGTTCATAATTTTGATAAGTCTATTCAGGAATGACGGAGAGCTTTGAAGGAAAATGCTTGTTAAATATTAAGTTGGACCACTATATTCCAGTTTTTTTGGCTTCACTTTCCGCATTCCACTTTTATTTATGTGGAAATTGCACTCCTTACTCCCTTTAGTTTTCAAATTCTAATTTTACTATTTAAGTTTTTTTATTTCAAAAATACTGTTTTAAAAAAAGCCCAAATACATTAAGCCCAATTTCCACTATCAATAACTGTGCCAGCCCACTAACCCACGTACAACACGCAACCACTTTTCACTATCAATAACCGTGCCAGCCTACTAACCCTTCCTCAGCCGGAATTCAAATACATACAACACAGTGCAGACGAATTCAAAACGGAGAAAATTGGGGAAAAACGGACGAACCCTTCCTCGGCCGGAATCTGACATTTTAGCCGCGCGTCTTCATGTTCCGAGGGGTATGTTTACGTGTATTTCTTTACTAAATTAACATATATCCCCACGATTTCACATTTTTAGCCGCGCGTCTTCTCTGTGTATTTCTAAATTAGGTTTCAGTCTTATTTCTGTGAAAATAGGCTTTATATGTTGATTTTGCACGCGATTTGATTGTTGTGAATGATTTTATTTCACTACAACATCGGCTTATCGCCATTCAAATTGTTGTTTGAATGTGGTTGTTTATGGTTTTCCCCATGCTTTTAGAACCTGTGAGTTTGAAATCCCTTCTTCATCTTGTTTGAATGTGGTTGTTTATGGTTGTTTATGGTTTGTCAATATTTAGTCATGAACTCAGTAGTACGAGTTGTATAAATGTGTGTCGTATGTTTACGTTTATTGCTTTACTAAATTAGCATATATCTCCACGATTTGACATTTTAGCCGCGCGTCTTCTCTGTGTATTTCTAAATTAGGTTTCAGTCTTATTTCTGAGAAAATAGGCTTTATATGTTGATTTTGCACGCGATTTGATTGTTGTGAATGATTTTATTTCACTACAACATCGGCTTATCGCCATTCAAATTGTTGTTTGAATGTGGTTGTTTATGGTTTTTCCCTTGCTTTTAGAACCTGTGAGTTTGAAATCCCTTCTCCATCTTGTTTGAATGTGGTTGTTTATGGTTGTTTATGGTTTGTCAATATTTAGTGATGAACTCAGTAGTACGAGTTGTATAAATGTGTGTCGTATCTCATCTTATACATCACAAATGTTACAAATGAAATGTCACAGATTTATCTATAAATAAACTTCTGAAGATGATGTTAATTTGTCTACAACCAGTATCAGCGTTCAGTTCTTCAATTTCCTAACTGAAGCTGTGCATATAAATTCCTCTCTCTAAAAATAATAGCTCAATGCACACAGAAAATGCTTTTTGATATGTTCAATAACAAAACTAAACCATGAAGCTTATGAACTTATCTTGACTTGTCTAATTTTATGATGTTTTGAATCTTGTTTCGTTGTTTGATGTTTGATAGTAGCTTTCAAATCGATTGGATGGGCTGAATGTTACGTGAAGTTATGCAGACTTATACTCATCGTCTCACACGTTCAACATCAAAGAGCAAGTCTCCATCTGATGTTATTGAACATATGGACTCTTCTAGCCATCGTGTAACTCGCTTGTCTACAAGAAAAAATGCACCTGAAGTTATGGATGAGAAGAGTGCAAAAAGGAGTAGAAAAATCTTACCGAAGGAGTCACCATCCAAGAAAAAGAAAGAAATTAGGAAATACGAAGCACAGGTTTTGCTCTTGTCATTGTTTTTAATTGTTTCGTTGATGTGTGGCCATAGAAATGCAGGATTGTATAGTCTTCCCTTATAGTCTTCCCCATCCATGATCCCATATCAACTGTGACTCCAACTTCAATTTCTTCAATAATATTATTTGTGTGCACTATATTGTTTAATTGAGAATGCGATGAAATGCTTTCGATTGTTTTGTGATATTATCATGAGTTGAGTGCTTGTGTAGAGATTACATTTGAAATAACAGAACGTGTTACATTTGTTACATTTGTAATTTTGAAATAACAGAACATGTTACATTTGTAATTTTGAAATAACAGAACATGTTACATTTGTTACATTTGTAATTTGAAATAACATAGCTTGTTACATTTGCTATATTGAAATAACATGACTTGTTAATTTGTGGATTATGATTAGAGACTTTTTAGATAACATAGCTTGTTACATTTGCTATATTAAAATAACATGACTTATTAATTTGTGTGTTATGATTAGAATGTTAATTTCAACATTTTTACATAAATGAATGTTTATGTTTATTAATCCATTTTCTTGTTAATTTTATAGGATTGGGACTACCGCATAGATCGCAAAAGTTGGCCTGTTGGTAGGATCATGGTAGCACCAAAAATTGATGTCATAGGAAAGTTGAATGCCAAAATGAAAGAATCTCAGAAACAACTGTTCAAAGAAACTTGTTTTGGATGGTTCTTAGATATAAAAGACATTAGATTGCAACATCAACTAATTCACAAAATGTTGCTAAGAGAGGTTAAGCAACGAAATTACAATGAAATGTGGTTTAGAATTGGTGAGAAGCACGTAAGATTCTCGATGGAGGAGTTTTGCATAGTCACAGGACTAAAGTGCACGGGCAGTAGTGATATTTCAAAATATTTATTGGCCCCAGTCTCACTCAAAACACGATATTTCAGTCATCTGCGTGCTGTGTACAAAAAGGATGTTGAAAGTGTTTTCCTCAATTTGCCTGATAGCACCAATGATGAAGATGTTGTCAAATTAGGAATTCTTTATCTGCTTTCATCCTACCTTTTTACAACTACGTATGCAAAACAAGTATCAGATTCAACTATGAGACTTGTTGATTTAGATGAATTAGATAGTTTTCCGTGGGGGAAGGACTTATTCAACACGACATTCACTTATTTGAAGTCCACATTGAACACTAAGGCTGATGATGAAGGGGTAATCACATATAGGCTATGTGGCTTCCCAATTGCATTTCAAGTGTGGATTTATGAGATATTGCCGTTAGATGGGATATTATGTGAGAAGATACATGGTTCCTGGCCTCGGATAATCAATTGGACAACTGATAAGCGCATAATGTCATCTCAACTGGAGGACAGCATGTTTGACTCTTTCGAAGTATGTTTATTATTATTTTGTCTTTCTTTTTAATAATACATGTTTGTATTTATAGTTTTTGACATATATATATTTGACTATGAAGGCTAAATCTTTTGAGATGTGTGAAGAGGAGAAGGAGGCACCATATTGTATTCAAATGTTTGAAGAGAAATCTGCAGCTCCTACTCATGATAACAGCAAAGATGTTGTTGACCCTCCAGCACAACAAAGAAAAACTTTAACTGCTGCACCGATGTGCAATGAATTTGTTGAACCCCCTATTGAAGTTGAATCGAAAGAGAGAGAGGTTATATTCTTAATCTTATTAATTTGTAGTTTTATTTTTTCACTGTAATCACTGGTCATTGCAGTTAATATGCTGAACCAATGTATATTAACCATTTGATTATCTCCTTGTTTTTGTTAGGATTTCAAAAGCCGCTACAATGAAGACATCATCAATCGTTTAACAGATGTACAACTAAAGCAAGAACAAATGTTGCATGAAATGATGTCGTTCAAACATGGTGTCGAATCAATGATTGCTGACTTAAGAAATGAGATAATTGAAAGATTCAAACAAATATCAAGTCCAAAGGCAGGTGAAAGGCATTTGGATAATAAGGTATTTTTTTAATGTTTGTCCTTGGGTAATATGAGTATAAGACTCAATTATTATAGGTTGATGAGAAGGGGTCAGTTTAATTAATTTTTTATGTTATAGGTTGATGAGAAGGGGTCAGATTTTAAGAGCACAAATGAGAATGAATTTGTTGAAAATTTTGACAATGAGGAGACAAATTTTGATACTCCAAAGGAAAATGAATTTGTGGGCTTTAAGGTATGTGCTTTAATTAGTTGGTGTTTTGGACTTTAAGGTATGTGCTTTAATTAATTAACTTTTTTTTTATTATTATAAGCAGTATGTGTTTTATTCATTTTTATCTAATTTTTGTATTAACTTGTGTTACATGCTTTCATTTAAAGGTTCATGAAAAAGAAGGTGCGATTTCAGAAAAAGAGCAACCACTGTGTGAGGATAACTTGCCTAGTTTTGATCTTGGCATTGATTTTACTCCGAATGATAATTTTCCTCGGTTGTCCGATGGTTCATTTTATACAGATGAAGTGTTGGAGAATGTTGATAAAGCAATTGATGAGGTGCAAAAGGCAAAAGCTATGGATCAAAAAAATGTATACTTTTCTATAGTTTATTAAATATATCACAATTGTATGACATAAATCTTTCTGGTTTAACATGAAATTCTTAATATCTGTTTAGGTTCATATACCAGATACAATTGTTGCTGATCAGAATATGCCAGGCATGCCAACAAAAAGGCCTCATAAACCCAATACTTTACTCCAATCACCATATTTGCTTAAATATGGATCTTCGTCAGATGTTGTACCGCAAAGTCATGTTGAATTATCTGCATTTGAGGCAGGCTTTATAGCACCTAGTGTTGCTGACATTGACAGTTTTGAGAAATGGTATCGTGAAGGACATAGGCCTAATAAAAGGTAAGATAATATATCATTTCATACTTATAAAAATTTATGTAGTTTTTGTATCTTACATTTCAATTATATTTTGCAGAGGTAATAAGTTTATAAAACGAGCAGAGAAAATTTTCCCGGCATTCAATTTTGGTCCAGTTACAATATCTGAGAAACAATGGTTTCATGACTTGCGTGAAAATGATGCTACATTAGAAGACACGGTGATTTTATTTCATTTTTTACTTTGTAACATTTTTTAAGTTTGCCTTTAATTTATTTTACTGTTTTTTAATTATGTCTTACACGTGAAAAATTTCTTTTTCACAGCATATAGATGTTTGCTTATATTATCTGAGAAAGATGGTGAGATACAACAATGCGATAAACTTACGAGTTACTACAACAGACTGCTTGTTCGGATCCTTGATCAGAAAAATCTTTAAGGTTATATCAGACGATGATAATGCCATGGCTGATGAGGTAACTTTGCTTGAGTACCCGTTGGGTGAATATATGCACTGTAACACTCCTTGGCGTGATATTGACCACGTCTTGATGCCAATCATGATGGAGGATCATGCCCATTGGATTCTTGGTCATTTTGACTTGAAGAAGAAGTGCTTAAACATATATAACTCTTATGGTTTTCGCATAAAGGATAGTCAGCTTGTTGAAGATGTTCAAGCCTTTGCTGTGGTTATCCCACGAATGTTGGTGAAGATTGGTTCTTGGAAGAGTAATCTGGTTGATGGCAAAGAATGCATTGAACCACTAGATGTTAATATCATTCAAAATTTGCCTCAACAAGAAAATAGGTTAGTGTGAATCTATTAGTTCTCTATTTCAGTTTATTTATTTATGTTTTTCAGTTTCTTTTTTTGGTGGTTGTGCATATGCCTATGCTGTATATAGATTTTTTTTGGTGGTTGTGCATATGCCTATGCGTGATATTGACCACGTCTTCGATCGTCTTGTGACATTATCATTTGAGTGCTTGTATATAGATTATTTTAATACATTTAATTATTAGGATTAGATATTTTTGAAATAACAGAATGTGTTACATATGTACTTTTGAAATAACAGAATGTGTTACATATGTACTTTTGAAATAACAGAACGTGTTACATTTGTAATTTTGAAATAATAGAACGTGTTACATTTGTAATTTTGAAATAACACAACTTGTTATATTTGTTACATGTGTTCATTTGATAGCCAGATAATCATTTGATAGCCAGAGAAACTTGATGTTTATAATGGGAGTCAGAGGTCTTCTTTTCATCATTGATAGTTGGGCAATCACTTATGTTCTAGACTTTTCCTTTATTTGAATTATACATTTCCGTCCAGCCTTATTGCCATTCTCTTCTTTTGGTCTTTCTAATTTTGTTTTTATTGGTGTTGCAGATTTGATTGCGGTATTTTTGTTATAGAATATGCTAGGCATATAATTAACCAGACTGTAGAAATGCCAAATCCATTCGATTGTTCTGCAGCAAGAATTAACTTGGCTACCCGGTTGTTCAAGTATGGATTTGATAAACAAAGAGATGGATATGATACAGATTGTGACAATGTAGCAAGGAAGGTGAGAAAGACAAGGAGGTTGAAGAAAGGCAATTAAACCAGCTTTTGTTCTCACATTACCTAGGAGACTAATCTAACATTTTTTGTGTAACTACTTGTAAATAGTTGATATATAACTGAGTTGGGATCATAACTTCTTTTGAATAGATGGATGTAATTAATGTTTTTGTTGTTATTATTTATTCCCCTTTTGAATTTGATTTTTTATGGTTGGATGTTGAGATCAATTTTTCTTGAGTGGTGGAACATGCACCTTACGCTGGGGATCTGATCCCTATTTGTTTACCCCTGTGGATTGTTGCTCTTTAGTTTTTTTTATCTGCATATTGTTTACAGGTAAATTCCAGCTTCATTTTAGCATACTTTTCTTCTTCAGTTCAGTTCCCTTGTAAGCATGTAGGTGATAGGTCCAGTTCGAGGCCAGAAATCAAGCATGTATATGCCAGACGCAAGAGCTGAAGCCGAGACTGAAGCGGAGATTAATGCATGCCTAGTTTGTGTTAGCATTTGCAATGTAATAAGCACTTTTAAAGTGTAATATTGTTTTTAGTATTGTTGGGAGTATTAGTTACTGTCTTTGTAAAAGGGGGGCGGGAAGTATAAATAAGGCTGTTGAAGGAAAATAATGCATTCAGTTAGTAATTGGGTTCTGGAACTTTTGGAGAGGCAGAGCTCTCGAACTCTCTGCAACAAACAATCTGTACTTGCAATTTCCATTTGATATCAATACAATTCTTTACAGTTCAACCTGCAATTCTACTATACATCAACTTTACAGAATTACAAATAGCCTATACTACATCACAATTTCCTGTTGAATCTGGAAAGATCATCTCTGATACCAATTTGTAAGTTTTTCTAGGCTATGTGGATTTCTCTGTAATCAAGAACTTAGCATCCGTGACCTACCTAATCACCACAAATGATAAGACTAACCCACATTCCTCTTCTATCTGTGTCTCAGATGAAACAACAGAAGGCAGTGCTATGTTTAAAAAGGACAGTGCCATGAAACCTATTAAGAAGCAAAAATATAAAAACAAAAGCCAAAATTTAGTGCAAATGTATATCCTATATGTCCTGTTCACAGCCAAAATATAAAAACAAAAGCCAAAATTTACAACTTCATGAATTCTTCAAGCTCCATTGCCCTGTTCACAGCCTTTATGATCTCTTCATCCTTTTGTTGGATTAAAACTTGGGATTTTTTCAGAAAATAAAAAATTTGTTGCTTTCTTTGCTCTTCCAAAGCCAATCTCAATCTGTCATTCTGTTTAAAAAATCAATATAAATGGATGCATAAAGATTTGATCAAAACAATAAACATCAAGTCATGAACTAACCTGTAAGGTTACAAACTGATCAATCTGAAGCCTCTGTTTGTCAATCTGGGAAACAAGACTCTAAGAAAATACACTATCAAGCAAATGAAAACATCAGCAACCTGCATTAAGGAAAAATTCGAACTAAAATGTACCTGAAATCTCAGATTCACTTTAATCCAAACATATTACCAAAAGTTGTCAACCAAATCTCAATACTCGATTCCAAAAGTTGTCAACCAACTCCCAAAACAAGATCCACATGAAATAATAGCGTCAAACTTGTCATGGAGTTTTTAAACAGTATTGCTACAGATCCAAAAGTTGTCAACCAACTCCCAAAACAAGATCCACATGAAATGATGTGTATTTAATTCTCATTAAACATTGTCATGGAGTTTTTAAACAGTAATATGTATCAAAGAACTTTAAAACTATTATTTGATATGAATAAATCTCTACTACTATTCTGATATTGACAATTCAGTCTGCTTCCTTTTTCTCTTGAGCATTTGCTTCAATGGCAATGGATTTTTACATGTTCTTCTATTGTGTCCATATTCTCCACACCTTCCACATCTTTGGACTTGATTGCCCTCACCTGTTGATTGTATTCTTTTTTCTCTAGGTCTTCCTGTTGTTCTTGTTGGGGTAGGAGCTAATACCACACTTGGCTCTAAATGATCTTGCATTGTCCAGTTAACATGATCCCCAAGTGGCACAATATTTCCTTGGTATGTTGCAATGTAAGCTTCTCTTGTATGGTACTTCGAACAATAAGTGTATGTTACTTGATGTTTTGTACCAATAACTGCTAATGCATGTTGGCACGGAATTTCATCTACTTGAAACCTGTTGCAAGTGCATGTGCCTTCTTGTATGTTGACCAAATGCTGTGAATTTTCATCACTAATTTGATATAGAATATCACTCGAAGCTGACACCTATAGTAGTATGAAAAAATTTCTATATTACACAATAATTCGATTTTCCACCAAAAACCAAAAGGCAATTTAATAAGTTAAGCAATCTACAATCGTAAATTTACAAGAAACAATCGTAAAGTTAAAACATAGCTTGTTACCTTCATTTTCATGCATTTTTTAGAATTTGCCCTTAACATATTTTCCTTTTTGCTAGCAAGTTTTGTAAACGTTGATTGCGCGTTACTCCGATTCTTGTAGAACCAGCTCTGCAAGATGTATCTCAACGATTCCAACAAAGTGTCTATAGGGTAATTCTTTACCGCTTTTGTTACTGCATTAACAGACTCAACAATGTTTGATGTCATTGTTGAAAATCTATTAGTCCTCATGTGTGCTCTCGACCATTTATCATATCCTACTTTTTCCTATATGAAAAAAATTCCATATGTTAATCAACACCAATAGAGTATAAAATATCACATTTTGAAAAAATCATTCAATCTTACAATATATGGCCAAATGATAAAATCATTCAATTTTATTCGTCTTGACATGGTTTTTCAGCTAGCACTAGACTTTGGAGCCAAATTTTGATAAAAAGCATTAAATCTTACCAGGTATGGCCGAATCTTTTTGTTTATGTTGTCAAGTTGTTTCATTTGGTAATCAAATTCAGCAACTGTGTAAGCTCTAGCAGCCGCATTGAATGGTTTAGTGATATTTTTTCTACTCTTCCCAACAAATGACTTTAGATTTTGTAACAAATGATATGAACACAAGCCATGCATCACATTTGAATATACCTTCCCAATTGCATTTTTAATGCTTTTTTGTCGGTCCGATACAATACACATTTGTTCCCTTTCTCCATAAGCTTCCTTGAACCTCATTAGGAACCATTCCCATGAATTGTTGTTTTCGCTATCACCAATCCCAAATGCAAGAACAAAAATATTGTCATTTGCATATTGTGTGCAAGCTGTGAATAGAGTCCCACCATAACGTCCAGTTAGGAATGTACCATCTATGACAACAATTGGCTTGCAGTGTTCCCAACCCTGTATAGATGCACCCAATGCCATGAACATGTAAACAAACTGGTTCTCCGCATTAGTCTTAATCCTCGTTATTGTTCCACTATTCTTTTCTTGTAACATGTGAAGATACATTGGCACCTTTCCATATGATTCTTCAGGATTTCCCATTATAGACTCCAACGCATGCTCTCGAGCCCTCCAAGCTTTCCCATAACTCAATGTCAATCCGTATGTCCTTGCCATGTCATTTATAATATCCCCGGGAGTGTAGATAGTTTTTGCAGATGTATACTTGTGTTTAATGCAATCTCCAACTAGTGTACTTGTTGCTTGTCTATGATCACCCAAAATAATATCCATTGAGCAAGAATGGCCGTTTCTAATGTATCTTATTTTAAACATATCTGTTTCACCAAGTTTGGAAGCTCTAAATCTCCACATGCAACTATCAATTAGACATTTGAGTACATATTCATATTTGTCTGACTTGTAGACTTTGTACTGAAAATTGTTCTCAATAGCATACAATCGCATTGTCTTCCTCAACAATTCTTTATTCCTGAATATCATGTCTTTTGCTATTGCTTCAATATCAGGATTTGAAATCAAATTTATCTCTGACTCACTATTCACATCCTCTAATTCCGGTATAGATTCATAAGCACTAGAAGCAAAGCTCTCTAGTGCAGGCAGCCCTTTAGATGTTGATGTAACAAAATTATGTCCTTCACTAACCTGTAGGTTGATATCCTCAAAATCAGATGGCCTCAAAACATGCATGTCTGGAAAACTTTCCAGCAATGATGTAACTTCAACTTGCAATGGGTAACTTGTTAGTTGTTGGTCTTTTCGCTTCAGTTCCATATAGAACAAAACTGTGTTGTCATTTGTAATCTTCATTGGAGCCATGTTTGTACACACTTCATATTGTATTGTCACCATATCTTTTTTTCGATTCAACTTTAACACCGATAATATCATATCAACGAGTTTAATGTATGTGCAGTCCATTGGGACGAGAATTCCAGCCGTCTCACCATAGTATGTAATGAAGATATTTAACATTTCCATACCTGCAAATCATTGAAGTGGATGAACACATTGGTCAACAATTAGTTGTCTGAAAGTAGAAAAACACAATTCTAAAACAGAAATTAAATAAAACAGATACCTCTAACATGCTGATAAACAGATAGTAACATAACTTGTTACATTTGTTATTCTGAAATAACATAACTTGTTACATTTGTTATTTTGAAATAACATAACTTGTTACATTTGCTATATTGAAATAACAAGACTTGTTAATTTGTGGATGAAGATTAGATATTTTTAAAATAACAGAACTTGTTACATTTGTAATTTTGAAATAACAGAACGTGTTACATTTGTGATTTTGAAATAACAAAACGTGTTATATTTGTTACATTTGTAATTTAGAAATAACAGAACGTGTTATATTTGTAATTTAGAAATTAGATATTTGGAAGATTATCAAACAGCACAAGTAATCCAACAAACAACTAGAGGCAAATCATTGAACTGGATAAACACATTGGTCAACAATTAGCTTTCTGAAAGTAGAAAAACACAATTGCAAAATAGAAATTAAAAAACAGATAATAACACAACTTGTTACATTTGTTACAATGATAACCAAGTTGGGGAATTCTGTCAAACATCTGATGGTCAATATGGAGTAAGTTTTCCGTTCAATATCAATTTAACATGTTACCTGTATAGATGGTGGATAGAAGTAAGTTTTCTGTCCAAGTTGTTCTGTAGTTTTCACAGTTGATGGCTGGGAGTGAGATTTCCGTCCAATTTGATCTGCAATTTCATGAATAATGGCTGCAAATTCGAGTTGATAAACCAAATTTGATCTGCAATTTGATCTGCAATTTCATTCGTTGCAAATTCGTTGGAATCTGAGATCAAATCTGAGATTCATTCGCGTTGAATAATGGCTGCAATTTCATGCAATTTCATGTTTATTTGGATGAAATTTCACAGACGATGGCTAGAATTGAGATTTTCCGTCCAACTTTGTTCTGTAATTTCGCGTCGAATTTGTTTTTTGAGGATCAAATCTGAATTTATTTGGAATCTCAATCTTGCTTCTCGTCGGCCGTGCGATCTATATGGAAGGAATTGAGTTTTTTGTGATTTTGATAAATGGAAAGTTTCCCAGCTTCTGATTTTGTTTGTTAAAAAAATATATACAGTATTTTGAAAATTTAGAAACAATGACAGTATTTTAAGAAATACTTTGTTTTTTGTGGTTATTTGTAAAAATTCCCCTTTATTTATTGATATCTAGCCCAAATTTACATTGGAGGCAACTGTCATGGGTGTCTATGCCTATGCTGGTTGAGACACCATTGTTAAGTCTAGAGCAGCAATTAGAAATCGCAAATGAGGCTATGTCTAAGAAAAGTAGTAGACAACAATTTATAGTGTTGGAAGAAGATCATTTTTTTCTAGAAGTGATGGCAGTCCTCTTGCCACGAGATTTCAAACAACCAAAGATGGAGAAGTACAATGGATCCTCTAATCCTGTCGATCACCTCACGACTTTTGTCGACTTGATGAGGTTGCAAGCCACCCCCTGATGCGATTATGTGCAGGGCTTTCCTACCAACACTTAGTCGGGAGGCTAGAGACTGGGTAGCCACCTTTTCCTCAAAATCAATCTGTACATTTAATGATTTTTCCAAAAGTTTTGCTGCATACTTTGCCAGAAGTAAACATGTTAAGAAAACTGCTATCAGTCTGATACAATTGACACAGGACAAGGATGAACTGCTGAAAGATTTCATTCACGCTAGGAATCAAAGATCTGCAGATGTCTGTTGTAGTCACTGCCATGATGAGTAGAACTCGAAGTCGTCCTTTTAAGATGTCACACTCCAAAAACCCACCGACTAGGATGCACGAGTTACTCAAGAGAGGAGATAAGTATGTGGACGCTAAGGAAGCATATATCATTACCAAAAGTATGAAAAGATCAAAAGGAACCTAAGTCTAACAAAAAGAAGACTCGGGACGAGCCCAAAACCTCGAGATGATAAAGGCAAACAGAAAATGAATCATTTAAAGCGGATAAATGACGATGGTACCAAGGAAGAATCAGGCTAGTTGGGAAGTCGTAATGCACCTATTGAATCCGACTTGCTACAAAAAATTCTCAACTACTGCAACAGTCAAACGAGGCAACAAGCCTTGGTTTTAAAAAAAAAAATTTGTGCCGAAGTGAGCTCACTCGAGACTTAAAAAATATTGACAATGCGAGCTCGCCCAGGGTTTAAAAAAATAAAAAATAAAAAAATTTGAGCTGAGGCGAGCTCACCCAAGGCTTCCAAAAAAAAAAAAAAAAAAAAAAAAAAGCTATGAGCCTATGTTTCACAATCAAGGCGATAGCCTATGTTTCAAAATCAAGGCGAAGCTAGAAATAATGACAAGTGCTACTTTATGAAAAACAAGACCAGAAATAATGACAGTTGCTAGTGTCTGAAACACAAGGCCATCTGCTACTGTTTGAAAAACAAGACTAGAAATAATGACAGCTGTTGCTGTCTAAAAAACATGGCCAGAAATAATGACAGTTGCTACTGTATGAGAAATAAGGTCAGCTGCTACTGTCTGAAAAATAAGGCCAGCTGCTACTGCTAAAAATCAAGGCGATGAGCCTCTGTCTGAAAAACAAGGCGATGAATCTCTGTTTAAAAATCAAGGTGATAAACCTCTGTTTAAAAATCAAAGCGATGAGCCTCTGTCTAAAAAACAATGTGATGAGCCTCTGTCTGAAAAACAAGGCGATGAGCCTCTGTCTAAAAAACAAGACGATTAGCCTCTGTCTAAAAAATAAGGCGATGAGCAATCAATGCGATTAGCCTCTGTTTAAAAATCAAGGCTATTAACCTCTATATGAAAATTTTAGAATAAAACATGTGTGGTAGATTATTTCTACTTCTCATTGACGACAGTCTATGAAAAGTATATGAGCTTATGATGATAGAAATAATGATAGCTACTATATGTTGTCTGCGAATAGTGGCACGCACGCCTCACTGACACACACGCCTCATTGGTATCATAAGCCCATCTCTGACAAATAGACAACAATAACCCAACTACCATTGGACAAGCCAGATAAGCGACCCATAAAATGACAGTTACCATCGACAATTGAGAAAATGAAACACCAGCAATTGAGAAGATGAAACATCTCTCATTAACTCCTAATAATGAGGGAGATGAAGGGACACCCGTCATCAATAACTATAGGCAATCCCTATAAATAGATGCCAACCCCTTGGTAAAAAACAGAACACATAAACTCTCATACACTCTATATTGCTATTCAGTACATCTGTTTTAATCATATACTGATTATCACACCAGAGTAAACATAGGGGAAAGAATCCCCACCACTATTTTGCAGGTCTCCTCCAGAAGAGAAAAATATTTATTAACAATCCACAAACCAAACGAGCCTATAGAGTAATTGTTGGAAGAAATTACGTCCAGTACTTCAATTTAAAAGAATTTTTCAATTTTATAATTCATCTTTTTTAATTTTAAAATTACTGATGTCAAATTGGAAACCTTACAATTGCTATCTTCAATATTCCCTTTTCCACAAGCGAAAATCTCTTCAAAGTCTTCAAAATCTAGAGTCCAGAAGATATGCCCATTATAGTTTCAGTTCAAATTTGGGTAATTCTCACCATTATTTACTCCTTTTTTTTCAAACCACTATCTAAAGATGGAAACTCTCCAACAAAGAATTTGGATTAAACCATAACCCAAATACCATAAACGCATATGGTTTTTGTTTATTTATGCAATAGATTTCTAGAGTAGCATCAATATTTGCCACATGCTCTTACAAATGTTTTCACTGTGATGCATTGTTTTGTTTTGTTTTTTTTTTGTTTTTTTTTAGGAAGAGATAAAAGGCAAAGAAAAGAATTAATAGAAATTTCATTTAAGAAATAGTCATGACTTAAATTTGATGCATTAGTTTATTATTTGGTGTTGGTGAAGAAAATAATCAATGTGAATAGCAATGTTTGCATGGACAACATGTTGATTTTTTAGATTGATTTTGGGGTTGGTAATAATTTACGATGGAGTCATACGGTGGTTTGTGGTGAGCGTCGGTGGTGGCGATGGTGGTACAACACTTTGTATTACAATAGTTTGTTACAAGTGGGGGAGTTGGTGTAACAGTGCGTGTTACAAATGTAACATATTTTATTATAAGTAGTTGTGGTGACCGCGGCGGCAACAAGGACAACAATGGTGATATAAATAGGCGGCGAAATGTGCGTAACCAATGTAACACACTTTTTTTTTATAACAAATGTAACAAATATAAACACAGTGTTACAAAAAGTTAAAACAATTATTTTCTTAAAAAAAGTGAAATATTATTTTTGAAATTCTTTTATTTTTTATAGTTATTTGTGAAACTGTTCTTACTTAATTTTATATTAAAATTCCACAATTACTTTTTAACATTTTAAATTCTAAATATAATAAATGTAAAAAATGTAATAACAAGTATTACAAAAATTAAAATAGTATTTTTAGAATTAAAAAAATGAAATAATATTTTCTAAATTATTTTATTTTTTATAGTATATGTAAAAATATCTTGTAATTGTTAGGTTCATAATGTTGATCTAGTTTTTCCCAATGAGCTAGGAGAATAACAAAAATATGTCAACCGGTAAAACTATAATTTTATAATTGCTGGTTTTTCATGTTACCTATAAAAATGTGGTCGCAAAAATGTGCTTCTTCAGTTCTTCGTTGACATGAAAAAGGGACAGAGAAATGTCTCCTATTTTTCCTCTGACGTGAGAATTAGTATAATGTAGAGGAACAAATATGAAAAACGTGAAGTATGTTAATAATGAACATATGAGACAATACCTTCATCATTCAAGTCCTTTATATAGAAGCTTATTTTGATGACGTGGCACAAAGATCTTTGGACTCGTGTTTTATTTCTAACCATTGGATCAAAGCCAACTCATGCAATTGAAGGTCTTAGGCCAAAACTTTTGAAAGGGCATTTTCAAGAATATTAATTATTTTGAAAATAAATAAATAGTACTCATCTGTATTGTATGGGAATATTGTATTGTATCATTAAGAACAAAAATAACAATAGAAGTTCAAGTAAAAAAACGATACTTTAACAATAGCGAAAACTTTCAACTAAAATACAATATATGAGATACAAAACATATTGTTAACCTCAAAATTTGGATTTAGTGCCAACAGAAATGTCCCAAGTTATTGTCCATGCAATGCTAACCTACACATTAGAATACATGTTAAAACTACTAGTGATCGATCCCACTTAGTGGTGCAAGGTTGTAGGCACCCGACAATCAAATCAGGCACCATAATTATATCGTGTGAATAAAAAGGTAGCTTATATTACAAGTAATTTGCATGTGTGAGTAAAATATTACCTTAAATGAATGAAAAATAGAGTAGTTATAGTTGAGTTATCAAGGTTTGTTGGTAATGTTTCGGACCTTTTTCATCATTTGATCCAAAAACATTGTCATATTTCATTTTCCAATGTTCCTTACATTTACCTTTTTTAATGGATTCTAGGGAACGGATTTGATAAGCAAAATTATCCAGTCATGCAACAAAAAATCCGGTGCACTAGAGTCTAGAACCAAAGTGGGATTGTTAGAACTGGCATTATGATGTTTTGTCCAACTCCGAGGTTGCTTCAGTTCTATTCCTTGGTTCTCAATTGGTGTTGTGTTGCTGCATTGTCTTTCTTATCCCAGACAAGGCTTCAAACTTCATTTTGCCAAATGTATTCTTGGCCCGAAAACAGAAGTTATAGGATTTTTAGCTCTTGGCTTCGAGGCATCATACCGGCGAAGTTGAAGCTAAGCTATGTTGGACCTTTTAGGCCTCTAACTTTTCCTTCTTCAGAGGCACTATGCTGAGCAGGAGCAAAAGATGAATTCGAATTTAACTCTTTTCATGAATTATGCTGAGCAGAACTGTAACACCCCAAGTCTAGAAATTCTAGATTTAGAAATGTTATCATTTAATTACCATTAAATAACAAGATATAAATGCGGAAAAATGGATAAAATATTCATTCTATTTTATTTTATTTGAAAATACGAACTAAATGTCAATGGCTTTCAACAGTATTAATTAAAAAACAATATTTTGCATAATAAATTTTATGCCCAAATCCATTATTGAATAAACACAATAATTGCGAAAAATTTCATGGTTTGACTAAATTAAAATAAATAAAAGAATAGTATTCCAAAGACATTAATCGGCCTAAGGCATCTTATTTCTGAAATAATAACAAAAATAAAACTTTAATTTAAGCAATACTGAGTCCGTCTCGCCCCAAGCAGTCGTCTCGAATCATTTAGCTCTCATCATCTGAAAAGTGGAGAATATGGGATGAGCTAACGCCCAGTAAGTAAACCTCATGCACATGATGCATGCTTATGATATGCATCGGTTTCAAGTAGTTTCTAGAATATGTATACCATCTTTTCTTATCATTTAAAAATTTTAATATTGTGAGCTCACTTTTGTGTATCGCCTATCCAATCAGTATGCAGTGGGCCATTATTATTTGGAACCCATTCCATCTACCGGTAGTACCGAAAAGCGGTTAAACATTAAACATTAAACATTAAACATTCAACATTATCATTCATCGGGTGCGCCGGTCCCCCACGCCCCATTTCCCATTCACACCTTTCATGGCATAGACGAACACCATTTCATTTATAAACTTTGGGATACATATCATTTTTGAATAAAATACACTTTACAATATTACCATTGAAACTTTACTTCATCCATGCTTATGGATGCAATAACTTAATTACACGTGCAAGAATATGTCATATGAATATTAATAACATATAAAACGATTACAAAATGATATATTCAGATAATAATATAACATATTTAGACAATTAACATAGCATTCTATAAATGAATACTAGGAGAGTTTACTTACTTGAATACGTAGCAATTTACTTTTGGAAAAACAAGTAGAACTATCCTTGGCCACCCACGAAGTCAACGTGCCAAAAGTCCTAAGTCATCGCCATTAAAAAGAAATTTTTTACATATCATTTATTATTATCGTTATATTAGTTCGATTATATATTATCTCGTCGTACTACTTTAGAATTATAAATTAATAGGCAAAAGCTATCAAATAGTTTTACGAGTGTAGTTTGAACTTTCATGAATGAAGAAGAATTGAAATTTCATATCTTAATATTAATTCTTGTCTCTATGTTTTCATCATATTAGAGAGTAACACCTTCAAAGTAACACACATATGAAGAAAATTACAAAAGAATGATTATTGCATTGAGAAGTTGAAAAACTTATATTCACGTGCTTTAACATAAATGATAACCATGGAATTAATAGCCAATTGATCACTTTGACACTAACTGGTTTGACTAATCATAAAAGTTATATACAAGGCAGTAACCAATTTGATAAGTATTACCTTTATGTCAGGAAATTCTTATGATCTATTTTACTTAAGCTATATTTGATCTAAATAATATTATTGACAAATAAAATTTAAGTACCTACACATATTAACAATATTAATTTAAATTAAAAGTTTATATAAATCTATTAAGAATACTAGTCTCAAATAATTAAATTTATCTTATATATAGGTATAAGCATAAGATATAGATTGATAAATAAATATAAAATTATTTATTTATTTAATTATTCATTATTCTTCAAGGGGCTAAATTATGATAGAATGAGTAAATTAAACAAACAAGTAAATAGAAATAATAAATTAATAAAATTTAACATTTTTTTTTTTTAGAAAATTCAAGAAGTGATGCATATGAGTTTAAATCTATATAAAATAAAAACTATGAAAATCATAAACACATATGTATATATATGTTAACGTGTGTATCTATTTAAATTTGAATGAATACCACTATTCCCATAAATCAATTTACAATGCACAAAGATATTCAGTAATGGAATATAAATCAAACAATAAAATAATATAAAGTTGAGTACCTTTTGTAACTAAAAGCCGAGAAGATGCTTCAAAATGAAATGGATGAAGAGTGTTTTTTTTTTTTTTTTAAAGGACAAATGCTCCAAAAAAGAAGAGTCTTTTATTTCCAATTTTAAGATACCAATTTAAAAGTCAATCATGCAAAATTTGTGAAAAGAATTGATTTCATTCACGTTTTTGAGGCCCCCCATTTCATGCTTTCCATAGTATATTAAATTAAACATATTTTAATTCATATGAAATAAAATGAATTTGTTCAAGATGTATGTCTAGGTTCGTTAATCTATATGATATTAACATAGGCACCTCATAATAAAAATATTA
Organism: Forsythia viridissima; assembly: GCA_030279155.1. NCBI lineage: Eukaryota > Viridiplantae > Streptophyta > Magnoliopsida > Lamiales > Oleaceae > Forsythia > Forsythia viridissima. Next base: position 49,813,741 of record CM059034.1, read on the forward strand.
TAAACTTAATTTAAGATTAAATAAAATTATAAGTGTCTTGTAATTTAAATTAATAGGCACGTCGATCGTCTAGGGCGTTCACGGAACATTCCACTGCAAAACCATAGTTAGTCACAAAAATGATAATTTATTAATTAATGATTAAAAATAATATTAGGACAAGTATCGTCATAATATATAAAAATCATGTAAGTGAACATACGGCATTACAATTCCTTACCCCCTAAAAATAATTTTCTTCCTCGAAATTAAAACTTACCAAATAGATGAGGGTACTTCGCGCGTATCTCATCTTCGCGCTCCCATGTTGTCTCTTCCACAGCATGGTTCCTCCAAAAAACTTTGACTAACGTTACCGTCTTCCTTCTAAGTTCTTTGTCTACTCTCTCTAAGATCTTTATTGGCATCTCTTCATATGTAAAATCTTTGCGGAGATCCAACGACTCATAGCTTAGAATGTGAGAGGTGTCTGAGATATATTTACTCAGCATAGAAACATGAAATACATTGTGCACCCCTGACAAGGCTGGTGGTAATGCGACCCGAAAAGATAACTCACCTATCCTTTCCAAAATTCAAAAGGTCCCACAAAACGAGGACTAAGCTTTCCTTTCATCCCAAATCTCATTACGCCCTTCATAGGTGCCACCCTCAAAAAGACCATGTCGCCAACAACAAATTCTAAAGGCTTTCTTCTTTTGTCTGCATAGCTTTTCTGTCTACTTTGAGCAGTCTTCATCCGTTTTTGAATCTTCTCAACAACCTCAGCTGTTTGTTGAACAATCTCTGGGCCCAATAACTTTCTTTCTCCAACCTCATCCCAATGTATAGGTGATCGACATTTTCTTCCATACAATTCCTCATAAGGTGCCATGCCAATGGTAGATTGGAAGCTGTTATTGTAGGCAAACTCAACTAATGGAAGATACTCATCCCAAGTGCCTTGAAAGTCAATAATACAAGCTCGCAACATGTCTTCAAGAATTTGAATTGTTCTTTCCGAATGTCCGTCTGTTTGCGGGTGGAACGCTGTACTAAACCTTAATTGTGTGCCCATAGCCTTGTGTAGGCTCTTCCAAAAAGAAGAAGTGAACTTAGGGTCACGGTCAGATACAATGGATAGTGGGACTCCATGCAGTCTGACTATCTCTGCCATATATAGTTCAGTATATTGTTCCATATTATAAGTAGTCTTGACTGGTAAGAAGTGCGCTGACTTAGTAAGACGGTCTACAATTACCCAAATAGAATTATAGCTCCTCTTGGTCTTAGGCAGGCCAACAACGAAGTCCATACCAACTCTTTCCCATTTCCATTCTGGTATCATAAGTGGTTGCAAGAGGCCCGAAGGTCATTGATGCTCAGCCTTAACTTGTTGACAAGTGAGACAGTGTTGAACATATGCTGCTATATCCCGGCTCATTCCAATCCACCAAAAATGTTCTCTCAAATCTCGAAACATCTTCGTGCTTCCAGGGTGAATAGAGTAAGGAGTATTATGAACTTCTCTCATAATTTCCCATTTCAATCCTTCATCATCAGGAACCACAAGCCTACTGCCATATCGAAGTGCACCATCAGCAGTGATAATAAAATCAGTGTGCTTTCCATCAGCAACTTTAGTCTGAAATTTCAATACCCAATGATCTTCGTATTGCAAAGCTTTAATCCTCTCAAGTAGGGTTGGTTTGATGGTCATATTGGAAAAATAGCCTGCATTATCTCGAGGTACAATCTCCAACTTAAACTTTTGAATTTCTACCAACAATGGTTTCTGAATGCCCTGCAATGTAGCTATTGATCCATGAGTCTTTCTACTTAATGCATCTGCCACAACATTGGCCTCGCCTGGGTGGTAGTTGATCACATAGTCATAATCTTTTACAAGTTCCAACCATCGACGTTGTCTCATGTTTAGCTCCTTCTGAGTGAAAAAGTACTTTAGACTTTTATGATTAGTATAGATCTCACATTTAGCCCCATATAGTTAATGTCTCCAAATCTTCAATGCAAAGATGACAGCTGCCAACTCGAGATCGTGAGTTGGGTAGTTCTTTTCATACTCTTTCAACTGTCTTGAGGCATAAGCAATTACCTTACCATGTTGCATAAGAACACAGCCAAGCCTTTTTTTCGAAGCATCACTGTAGATGATAAACCCTTCATTATCTTGTGGAATCGTTAGGATAGGCGCTGAAGTCAAACGTTTCTTTAACTCTTGGAAACTTTGTTCACAGTCTGGAGTCCATTGAAACTTTACGTTCTTCTTGGTTAACTGGGTTAATGCTGAGGCAATTCTAGAAAATCCCTCGACAAACCTTCGATAATAACCAGCTAACCTAAGGAAACTACGAACTTCACCAACGTTTGATGGTGTTGACCAGTTTTGGACAACCTCAACCTTGCTAGGGTCCACTGCAATCCCTTCATTTGATACGATATGTCCCAAGAATGGTACTCTATCTAGCCAGAACTCACACTTCTTAAATTTAGCAAAGAGTTTATTGTCTCGAAGTATCTCAAGCACTAATCGCAGATGTCTTATGCTCTTGTTTAGATCGTGAGTAGATCAAAATGTCATCAATGAAAACTATGACAAATTGATCTAAATATTCTTTAAAAACTCGATTCATCAGATCCATGAAAGCTGCTGGAGCGTTTGTCAAACCAAAAGGCATTACTAGAAACTCATAATACCCATATCTAGTGCGAAAGGTAGTTTTTGGAATGTCTTCTTCTCTGATTCTTAGTTGATGTTATCCCGACCGCAAATCAATTTTGGAAAAATAACTAGCACCTTGGAGTTGGTCAAATAAGTCCTCAATTCTTGGCAACGGGTACTTGTTCTTTATTGTCACCTTGTTCAGCTCTCGATAGTCCATACACATCCTCATCGAGCCATCTTTATTCTTTACAAACAGAATTGGAGCACCCCATGGAGAGAAGCTTGGTCTGATATATCCTTTATCTAAAAGATCTTGGAGTTGGTCTTTGATTTCCTTGAGTTCAGCAGGGGCCATGCGATATGGTGCCTTTGATATTGGAGCTGTTCCAGGCAATAAATCGATGACAAAATCAATCTCCCTTTTTGGTGGCAAACCAATGAGATCATCTGGGAATACATTTGGATATTCTTGAACCACTGGGACTTGTTCAAGAGAAAGATTCGTCTTTGATTCCTCCATTATTGAAGCTAGATAAGCTACACAACCCTTGTTTAACAATTGGCGAGTCTTCATAGTTGTAATTATAGGAATAAAGGGCTTTGACTTCGCTCCCGAAAAGCAAAAACTAGGCATATTTGGAGGCTCGAACACCACTTCTTTCTTATAACAGTCAATCATAGCGTGATACCTTGATAGCCAGTCCATCCCTAATATGATATCAAAGTCCTGGACATCCAACACTATAAGATCTGCTGGCAGTTCTTTTCCATCTACTATTATTGAACAATCACATAAAACATAATTTGAATTCATTATAGCTCCAGAGAGTGTGGACACACTAAACTGTGTATCCGTTCGCGTAAGTGGTTTCTCCAATTTCTCAGCGAAAGATAGACTAAGAAATGAATGAGTAGCTCTAGAATCAATCAAGATATTGGCAAGTTCATTACATACATACATAGTGCCTACATTAATTCAATGTATGAAGTTAAACCACACTCAACATATGAAATAATTAAATTAATATATGTGTGTACCTGTCACTATAGTTGAGGCCCCTTCAGACTCTTTCTTAGACATTGTAAAAACTCGTGCTTGAGTTTTCTTTTGCTCATTGTTGCTACTGCCAAAAGACCTTTTCTTGCAATTATTTGCGAAGTGACCAGGCTTTCCACATTTAAAGCACACACCCGTACCCAAAAGACAGTCGCCAAGATGTTCCTTACCACACTTCGAGCAAGTCTTCCTTGGCTGCTTGTTTTGGTAATGACTCTTGTTGTTGCCTTGGTCGTTTCTTCTTTTTTGGCCATTATTCTTCCAAAACTGTGCTCTAGAATTTCGACCATTGAATTTGTGACCGTTTGGTTGGGCCTTACTCTCCTCATTGTCCAAGAGTTGAGCTCTTTCCACCAAAAGCGACTTACTAACCACTTCTCTATAGGTCGTTAATTCAAATGGTAGCACTGCTTGCTTTATACGAGACCTAAGTCCCTCCTCAAAGCGTCTTGCTCTTCTTTCTTCTATTGCTACCAGGTCTGGGGCAAACTTTGCCAGACGAGCAAATTCAGACTCATATTCAGTAATTGTTCGGCTCCCTTACTCTAATTTAATGAACTCTCTCTCTTTGTGCTGGCGTATACTCTTTGGAAAATACTTGTTGTTGAAGGCATCTGTGAACATCTTCCAAGTAAATGGTCCAGTATCCTTCTTATGTTGGCGCTGAACCATCAACCACCAATCATAAGCATCTCCTTGAAGCATGTAAGCAGCAAATGTAACTTTCTCTTGTTCTGTGCAGCTCATTACCGAAAATACCTTCTGAATTTCGGTTAACCATTTTTCAGCTTCTAGAGGGTCAGTGGTACCAGCAAATGATGGTGGAGATAACTTCTTAAACTCTGATATCTTTCCTTGTTCGTGGGTTTGGTCATTCCTCACGGGTCGATTGTTTTGCCTAAGTAAAGACAATGCTTGCATAAAACCCTCCATTGTCATTGGGGTCCCTGTGTTAATACCTGACCCCTCTGGACGAGCTTAAGATGTTTCTTCGTGAGCTTGAGAACGAGTAGCGGGGGCCATATTGGAATACAAATACTTATTTATTTATTTATTTATTATTGCTTTTCATGAAATTTCATTAATACTATATTGCAACTACAACATTTATGCATCAAATAATTGTTTGCAATTTAAAAGATAAAATTTCACTTTACCAAATGATCGCGAGAGAACTCCTTGGCGGCGTGACCCATTACTACACTTTTTTTTTTCAAAGTCTACATAATTGATTTTAAAACTCTTAGCTCTGATACCAATAATGTAACACCCCAAGTCTAGAAACTCTAGATTTAGAAATGTTATCATTTAATTACCATTAAATAACAAGATATAAATGCGGAAAAGTGGATAAAATATTCATTCTATTTTATTTTATTTGAAAATACGAACTAAATGTCAATGGCTTTCAACAGTATTAATTAAAAACAATATTTTGCATAATAAATTTTATGCCCAAATCCATTATTGAATAAACACAATAACTGCAGAAAATTTCATAGTTTGACTAAATTAAAATAAGTAAAAGAATAGTATTCCAAAGATATTAATCGGCCTAAGGCATCTTATTTCTAAAATAATAACAAAAATAAAACTTTAATTTAAGCAATACTGAGTCCGTCTTGCCCCAAGCAGTCGTCTCGAATTATTTAGCTCTCATCATCTGAAAAGTGGAGAATATGGGATGAGCTAACGCCCAGTAAGTAAACCTCATGCACATGATGCATGCTTATGATATGCATCGGTTTCAAGTAGTTTCTAGAATATGTATCCCATCTTTTCTTATCATTTAAAAACTTTAACATTGTGAGCTCAATTTTGTGTATCGCCTATCTAATCAGTATGCAGTGGGCCATTATTATTTGGAACCTGTTCCATCTACCGGTAGTACCGCAAAGCGGTTAAACATTAAACATTAAACATTCAACATTATCATTCGTCGGGTGCGCCGGTCCCCCACGCCCCATTTCCCACTCACTCCTTTCATGGCATAGGCGAACACCATTTCATTTATAAAATTTGGGATACATATCATTTTTGAATAAAATATACTTTACAATATTACCATTGAAACTTTACTTCATGCATGCTTATGGATGCAATAACTTAATTACACATGCAAGAATATGTCATATGAATATTAATAACATATAAAACGATTACAAAATGATATGTTCAGATAATAATATAACACATTTAGACAATTAACCTAGAATTCTACAAATGAATACTAGGAGAGTTTACTTACTTGAATACGTAGCAATATACTTTTGGAAAAACAAGTGGAACTATCCTTGGCCACCCACGAAGTCAACGTGCCAAAAGTCCTAAGTCATCGCCATTAAAAAGAAATTGTTTACATATCATTTATTATTATCGTTATATTAGTTCGATTATATATTATCTTGTCGTACTACTTTAGAATTATAAATTGATAGGCAAAAGCTGTCAAATAGTTTTACGAGTATAGTTTAAACTTTCATGAATGAAGAAGAATTGAAATTTCATATCTTAAAATTAATTCTTGTCTCTATGTTTTCATCACAGTTAGACAGTAACACACATATGAAGAAAATTACAAAAGAAGGATTATTGCATTGAGAAGTTGAAAAACTTATATTCACGTGCTTTAACATAAATGATAACCATGGAATTAATAGCCAATTGATCACTTTGACACTAACTGGTTTGACTAATCATAAAAGTTATATACAAGGCAGTAACCAATTTGATAAGTATTACCTTTATGTCAGGAAATTCTTATGATCTATTTTACTTAAGCTATATTTGATCTAAATAATATTATTGACAAATAAAATTTAAGTACCTACACATATTAACAATATTAATTTAAATTAAAAGTTTATATAAATCTATTAAGAATACTAGTCTCAAATAATTAAATTTATCTTATATATAGGTATAAGCATAAGATATAGATTGATAAATAAATATAAAATTATTTATTTATTTAATTATTCATTATTCTTCAAGGGGCTAAATTATGATAGAATGAGTAAATTAAACAAACAAGTAAATAGAAATAATAAATTAATAAAATTTAACATTTTTTTTTTTTAGAAAATTCAAGAAGTGATGCATATGAGTTTAAATCTATATAAAATAAAAACTATGAAAATCATAAACACATATGTATATATATGTTAACGTGTGTATCTATTTAAATTTGAATGAATACCACTATTCCCATAAATCAATTAACAATACACAAAGATATTCAGTAATGGAATATAAATCAAACAATAAAATAATATAAAGTTGAGTACCTTTTGTAACCAAAAGCCGAGAAGATGCTTCAAAATGAAATGGATGAAGGGTGTTTTTTTTTTTATAAGGACAAATGCTCCAAAAAAGAAGAGTATTTTATTTCCAATTTTAAGATACCAATTTAAAAGTCAATCATTCAAAATTTGTGAAAAGAATTGATTTCATTCACGTTATTTAGGCCCCCCATTTCATGCTTTCCATAGTATATTAAATTAAACATATTTTAATTCATATGAAATAAAATGAATTTGTTCAAGATGTATGTCTAGGTTCGTTAATCTATATGATATTGACATAGACACCTCATAATAATAATATTATAAACTTTAATTTAAGATTAAATAAAATTATAAGTGTCTTGTAATTTAAATTAATAGGCACGTCGATCGTCTAGGGCGTCCACAGAACATTTCATTGCAAAACCATTGTTAGTCACAAAAATGATAATTTATTAATTAAAGATTAAAAATAATATTAGGACAAGTATCGTCATAATATATAAAAATCATGTAAGTGAACATACGGCGTTACAAGAACGAAGTTGAAGCTAAAATTACGCTAACAAATATGTAAGGACTATGTTCATACCACATGTAATTGATGGATTGTTGGAAGCAGAAATGCATGACAGACGCCTCTTATAGCTGTTATAATTGTATAGCTTAATTTGTGTGATGGTTCACATCTTGAGAAGTAATGATTACAGGCGTCAGACAATGTACCACGAACCCTGACATGCGCGTGTGATGCATGAAAAATCTAGGCCGTCCATTTAAAATGGGTTCTAGTGCAAATTCTAAGACCTAGATTTAATCCTAAATCAATGGTTGATGGTAGATGTAACACCCCAAGTCTAGCAATCCTAGAGTCAGAAGTGTTATCACATAATTACCATTAAACAAAAACCATAAATGTTGAAAAGTGGATAAAAATTTCATTCTATTTTGAAATACGCATAAATATCAATGACTTTCAATAATGACAATATGTAACAATAAGACAATTAAATTAAATCTTAACTTTATTTTAAAATAAAAGTAAATATTCATCTTTATTGGTACTGAGTCTGTCTCGCTCCAAGCAGTTGTTTTGAATCATCTAGCTCTCATTATCTGAAAAGTAAAGAATATGTGATGAGCTAATGTCCATTAAGAAAACCTTATGCACGTGATATTATATGCTTATGATATGCATTGATTCAAATTAGTTTTCCACAATATATATCCCATCTTCTTTAATCCTTTTTAAAAACTTTAACATTGTGAGCTCACTTTTGCTTATCACCTATCAAATTAAGTTGTAGTGAGCCATTACTATTTAGAACTCGTTCAATCTACTGGTAGTACCTCAAATTAGTTAAATATTAGCATTCAACATTATCATTTATCGGGTGCGCCGATCCCATACGCCCCATTTCCCACTCACACATTTCATAGCATAAGCGTACACTACTTCCTTTATAAAATTGGGATACATATATTTCTTAAGTAAAATATACTTTACAACAATATCATTTAAAATTTTACTTTATGCTTGTGGAAGCATTAACATGAATATACATGTAAAAGTATGTTGCGTAAAATATTCATGGCATATAAAACTATGTCAAAGTATAACATGTTCACATAATAGCTATTTATGTAGCACATTTAAACATTTAACATTGCACCGTACAAATGAATGCTAAGAGAGGTTTACTTATGTTGAATCCTTAGTAGACAATAGAGATGTCCCTAGCTATCCGCAAAGTCAATGTGCCGAAAGTCCCAAACGTTTAATTAGAAACTTCAAGATACTCATAATATAGTACTCCCTATTAAACTGCAACAGTAACAATTATCGTTACCCATAAATTATTTCCCTTGACTAGAAATTCCAACATATAACTTTACAAATAAAATTAATTTTTTGAATAATGATCCTATTTGGATTACGAACTCCTATTTGGATTAAAAAATCTGTGTGTGTGTGTGAGAGAGAGAGAGAGAAAGAGAGAATAAAACTATGTAAATTATGTGAATAAAACTCCACTAGATTGGTTCCATTCACGGTTTTTGAGGCCCAAATCATGCTTTATAATTTGTAAATTAATTTAAATAGAATTTAATTCATATGAAAGAAAATTGATATCTTCAAGCACATGTCTAAGTTCAATCTATATAAGATTGGTAGTTCATGTAATCATAAGCACACAATAACTAAAAATATTATATATTTTAATTCAAGTCTAATAAAATTATAAGCGTCTTCTAATGTAAATTAATAGGCACGTCGGTTGTCTAAGGCGTCCACGGAACATTCCACTGCAAAACCATAGTTAGTCACAAAAATGATAATTTATTAATTAAAGATTAAATATAATATTAGGACAAGCATCGTCATAATCTATAATAATCATATAAATGGACACGTAGCGTTACAATTAAGATCTGTGATAACTGATATAAGAGACATAACAGATAGATGTTGGGGGTGTGATACCTATAAAAGGGAAACAAGTTGGCTAATGTTTTCTTTTACTTTGCTGCCAATACATTCCTTGCAATTTGAGAAAGAAAACCTCCATTGCCATTTGAGAGCTAAACATTCTAGTGGGTAGCAATCTTAGGTGCAATTCTTCTTCATTTGTCTTGAGTTTTCTAATTATTTGCCTATTATATCTCCTAAAGAAAAACAATATAAAATGTCTCCTCAAGAAACTAACATTCGCCGATTAGAAGAATGCACTAGCAATGGTGATAATGAAGGGGTTAGAGTAGTGGTGCGCTTTCTTCAAATGCTTGCCCATTAATTGTCCGACAAAGGATAGCCTTCTGATGAGCGCAATTTTAGTATACACGTTACCTGCTTATCTTATTTTCTTAGTAATTATTCGTTGATAAAAGTAAGAATTAATGTATTATTTGGATTAGGCTAAATTGTGAACGACTATAAAGATTTAGGGACCAAGATCAAAGTTTTTGAAAGTATGGGACCAAGTTTAAAGCTTTGGAGCAAAAATGATTAAAATCTGCAAATAAAACTTGAAGTAGGGACCAAATCGGAAAAACATTGAAACTCTGAAGACCAGGTATGAAAAAATAGGATTAGAACACAATTTGACCACAATTGTTACTATTTTCGACAGTCAACCACGGTTTGACCACGACAATTTAAAAAATAATTGTTTGCCACGGGTGTGCTGCGGCAAGCAAACTGCGGCCCATCTGGACTTTTATGATATATTTCCAAATCTAAGTTGGGGTCTTTTCTATCTTTTTCATGGACACGAGTTTTCAAGATTGATGAAACACTATATAAACACTAAATTTAGGTCGAATTGGAGAATGACGACGGCTAGAAACAAGAGAGAAAAATCACACAGTGAAGAAGACTTTTGGAAGATTTCGTCTCCTTCAATCCATACCGGTTTTTATCAAATCTTTTGTTTTTAATTTAATTACGTTCTTCTAATTTTTTGAGCTAATGTAGACGATGAAATCTTGTTTAAACAAAGTGATTATTTTGTTATCATTTTAATTTCTATTTTCGGGCTTTAACTTTCATGGTTCGTTCTTGTTGGATCAATTAAATAAAATTTATTTCATCTTAAATATCACGTATTCTTGATAATTAAAAATTAATTTAATTAATTCGCGCTTGGTGCTTGAACATGTTCTTCTAATTTTTTTTGATTTTTCGTTATCTTGTTATCGATTTGGTATAAATAGAATGCTTAGGATGTGAAAATTTTGATTCTTTTTTTTAATTGAGTTTGATATGTAAAACGATTAAGTAATTTGAATCGAAGCAAAGGAGAGCCAATGTTGGATTTTCTTTTGGATTTAATTGATAAATATTTTAAGACGACATAGATTGATTTCAAGTTGTCGTTTATTTTTTAGAATTAATTAATAATTGGATAATTGCTAAGTTAAACAATGGTGGATTCTGAAACTTTGGTACTTTAAATAACTTGAACCTTCAACTTTATTTTTTTAGCATAGTTAATTAGTCATTAAGTTAACTCCTTTCGACCCAATTAGCCTAGAATAATAGTTAATTCGAATTAAATTAGACTTTCTTCATTGCAGTCCCTGTGAGATCGACATCGTTGCTACTTTTCTATATTCCAATAGATTCGTGCACTTGCAAGTTATTTAAAATTTGGCAACAAGTTTTTTGGCGCTATTGCTGGTGAGCCTACATAACGGATTGGATCGTAGTTGATGTTTGACTTTGGGAGTTAAGGTTTGGCAGACATGGCACGGAGTTTACGAGTGAAGCTACTCATGTCGTACACTCTTAGTAAGGAGGGTCTTTTCTTCAGATGGGCCATGACATTGTATTTGATCTTATCGGGGGAAGCTCTTTGGTTAGGTGGAGCTTGGGATGCCCCACTGAAGGCGATGGAAGTTGTACGTCGGGTAATTGAGTACTCGACCTTAGAGTTATCTTGTTGACATAAACTGGCTCCTCCGAGAAATGGAGTGGGCCATCATCTTTGTCGAATACATCGATCGTGAGGCAAGAATAAGTCGCCAATCACAAGGTTCTCATGACCTCAAAGTGATAGACTACATTTAATATGAAGGAGAAAAAAGGATTGATATCACGATTAAATAAATTACCCATCCAAGAGCATTTGGCTCCAGAGTAGATAGCAGAAGTTCTTTCATTCCTCATTCCTGGGATATTAGTGAAGCTTGCCCATTAGGGTGTTCTCACCTGTGCTATCAATAAGAATGAGCCATTTCCCTGGTAGACTAAGCCAGAAAGAGAGAAAGAGAATGTTAAAAGGCTACGCACCTTGGTCCAGAGCGAGGATTGTGGGATAAGTTGAACCCGTTCTCGTTGGAAAGTTAATTTAGTCTTAGTTAATTTTATTCTTTACTAATTATAATTTAGTATTTTATTTTTTTCAATATATATATATAGTGAAATTGAAAGAACTTTTCACCAACGAAAATGAGATACAACTTTAGATAAAATTAAAGGAACCTAAGTAATAATCACTATGAATGATGAAATTGAGGAGAGACCTTTTAGGGACTATTTTAGTCCATTAGCTAATTTGAGCAACTCATGCATACAATACCCACAAGTAGCTGCTAGAAAGTTTGAACTAAAACCAAACGTGCTTAATTGTCTTCCATCTTTCTATGGTTTGGACAGTGAAGAACCATATAATCATCTGATAGATTTCTATGCTGAATATGAGATATTTAAATATGAGAATGTTTCTCCTGATAATGTTAAACTTCGTCTATTTCATTTTTCTCTAAAAGATAGAGATAGATCATGGCTTAATACATTACCTGCCAATAATATTACATCTTGGAAACAAATAGTTGCTAAATTTTTGAATAAATATTTTCGTGTTCATAAGACTAATGCTATTCACAGGAAAATTTTAGAGTTTGTGGAGAAAGACGAAGAACCATTCTATGAAACTTGGAAGAGATTTAATGAGCTTCTTATGAAATATCCACATCATGGCTATGAAAAATGGCACTTATGCAAATATTTTTTGGAGGGGATTAATATCATATATTCAAGAGTGGTTGATGGACACAAGTTGTGGAGAGCTTATGTCCAAAAATGCAATAGAAATTTGGAGCTTCTTTCAAAAGCAGGCTAACAATTCACAACAGGGAATCGATCTTCTCGGATTGAACCAAAGAAAAGAGGAATCTATGATATTCGAAGTAGTGAACCTAGCTCAGAAATCAAAGAAGTCAAAGGCAGGATAGAAGATATTTCTCGCCAGTTAATCTCATTGACAACTAATAATTTTGCTGAACTAGATGCATGTTTTGATCAAGTGAATGCCCTCAACATGATGAGGAAACTATCTTACAATCCTTATTCCAACACATATAACCCAGGATGGAGAGGACCACCCAAATTTTTCTTGGTACAAGGTGTTCAACAAGACAGTAGGGCAGATTAAGTCCCTTAGTAAACCACCAGACAGTTCAATCAAAAAATTTCACAACCAAAACCATGGGAGAAGGCAATTAAAAAAATTGACAAAAGCTACACAAGCTACATTAGAGCACCTGAATCACACCATTACCAAGTTTTAAGAATGAAGTACGAACTAGCCAAAACTCACAGGCACAATCTATCTTTAAATGGAAAATATGATCGGATAACTGGCCTCGTTAGTCCAACAGTTGGCAACAACTATTGAAAAAGGAAAGTTTTCGAGTAAGACACTTCCTAATCCTAAAGGAGTACACAATATTGGGACTAATTCAAACAACCAACAGGAGTAGGCTAAATCCATTATGACTTTGAGACGTGACAAATTGTTTGACAACCAATTATAAATTCCAAAAAGAAATACATCTCAACCAGTTTCTCTAGCTAATGAACCAACTGATGAGGCCATCTTTGATGTTGTTGGATTACAAATTTGCTCTCTAGAAAGTGATAGTGAGGCCATCTTTGATGCGTTTGAGCCTTTCTAGCCTACCAAATGAACATTGACCCATAGCAGCCAGCTTGAAGCTTTATATAAAAAAAAGATTAAAAAGCTTTGAATTTTTCTTCGTTAGCCAACTATCCCTACCCTGAGCTTATCCACGTTCATAATATAATCCATATTTCATGTCCTTTTTATGATTGAGAACGTAGTACAAAAAAATGTGAAGGGTGAACGAAAAGAAGGAGAGAGAGAGAGAAAGAATAATAATCAGAAGATGAGGATGAATGGTATAAAAAGAAAGAGATCAAAGTTAAAAAATATCTCTTATGGAAAATATATATAAAAAAAGAGTTGAAAAATGTGCACTCACTAGATATGGTGCACTTATAAAAAAAGAGAGTTACTTGGAAAAAGTTTTGAGAAAAAAAAGGAAGAAAATGCAAAATAACCTTAGTCTTAAAAAAATCTATATTGTTCTCATTCATACTTTGTTTTTCCACTTATCAAGTTATTTGATTAGCCATGTCCCGAGCCTACATTACAACAAAATCTTGATTTTAGAGAGCAAATATCTGAAGTCGATGCTAGCACTATAGGTCGTAGGGAGTAGTGATATTGGGAGAAAAAATTGACTTTACTTGTCCACTATTATTTGAGAGATTATACTCACTTTTAAGTCATAGACAAGTTTTCCTTTACATGCACATCCTGAGGGTGAGTGTGTGATACTATTTTATTCAATGTCGCTCACTTACTATAGTAGAAATTTGGGATAAAGAATGAATTGTAAAAGTTTTCCACGCTACTGCACAAGCTGCCTTGCTGTATTTATATTATGACAACTGAATCTTACAGGAAAGGTTGTTACAAGAATAAAAGAATTAGCCAATATAAATTTAACACCTAAGGAGCTGATCCTGAAAACTAGGAATAATAGCATGTCACATGTGAAATCTGTTAGCTAATTGTTTTGGCATCTTCAGCAATCTCAACACCCCCTCTCAAGCTGGAGCATACTTCTGTGACACCAAGCTTGTTCTTAAGATAATGGAACCTTGATTGTGGAAGCGACTTAGTAAACAAATTAGCAATTTGGTCTACTAAGGAACATAACATATCTACAAATTTTTTTCTCAAGAACCTTGTCCCTCACAAAGTGTATATTGAGCTCTATGTGTTTTGTTTGAGCATGGTAAACTGGATTAGTGGCTAAAGCACTAGCACTCAAATTATCGCACCACAGTATAAGAGTCACTTCTCTACACAAACTCAACTCTTTAAGTAATGATTCAATCCATGTAATTTCAGCAGTTGCTTGTGCTAACGCCCTGTATTCTGATGTATTCTGATTTAGTGCTAGACCTAGACACCACTTGCTATTTTTTATATGACCAAGCTACCAATGTATCTCCTAAATATATACAATACCCTGCAGTTGAACGTCTATCATCTGGATAGGAGGCCCAGTCAGCATCAGCGAACCCAACTATATTGAGCCATTCACATTTTTAAATTAACAGCCCTTGTCTAACTGTTCCCTTCAAGTATCTAAAATTTTTGCTGACTTCCAGTGTATATCAGTTGGTGCTTGCAAATATTTGCTCAACTTGTTGACTGCAAAACTGATATCAGGTTTTGTATGTGCTAAATAATGTAGGCCTCCTATTGCACTTCTATATAGAGTAGGATTGATCATTTCTTTGCCTTCACTTCTGGAAAGAGGTTTGCCCACTGACATAGGAGTAGGACATGGTTTGGTTTCAAATTCTGAAAACCAAACCTTTTTAGCAAGTCTATGATATATTTGGTTTGAGTGAGATGAAGACCACATGCGTATCTTTTAACCTCAATCCCTAGGAACTGATGTAATTCTCCCATATCCTTAAGAGCAAAAGTTTTGTTTAACATGTAAATGAAACAATGCAACATCTCCCTATCATTTTCTTATCATCAAGTACAAAGATTACTTGACTTTGATTCAAAAGATTACTTGACTTTGATTCATGTAGAAAAACAATATGTTGTCAGCCTTGGGCTGCATAAACTTCCTGTCTATCAAGGTTTTCTTTAGTCTCTCATACCATACTCTAGGTGCCTGCCTTAGTCCATAAAGTGCCTTTTCAAGCTTGCACACAAAACTATGATTGTTTGATCTATAAAGCCTTCTGGTTGCTTAATATATACTTCATCTTTCAACTTTCCATTCAAAAAGGCATTGTTCACATCAACTTGTCTAATGCTCCAATCTCTTGAAACTGCAAGAGTAAGGATTACTCTTAATGTTGAAGACTTTATTATTGGGTTGAAAGTTTCATAGAAGTCTACCCATGCAGTTTGCAAGAACCTTTTTGCCATTAACCTTGCCTTGTGTTTTTGTATCCTTCCTTCTAGTCCATAGTTGATTTTGAACACCCATTTGCTGCCTATTACCTTCTCATCAATTGAATATGGCACCAACTTCCATGTTTTATTTTTAATTAATGCCTTGTACTCTTCATTCATTGCTCTTCTCCAATTCTCATCCAACAAGGCATCAGATATAGTAGATGGTTCAGTCACTCCTTGATCATCACTTAACTGATGTTCTTTTGCATATGTCATATAGTTCTTGGGCTTAAGAATACCATCTTTACCCCTAGTAATCATAGGATGCTCTATGATCACTTGCTCAGAACTATCACTTGTTTGAGGCAATGCTTTACTTGTTCTCATCTGTTCAATTTGGTCAATAACTTGTTGATCTAGTGGCACTGGAATATTATAACTACTTAACACTTCAACCTGTGTACCAGCATTAAGATCTGCCAAACCATTTTCACTGAAGATTGTTTCATCAACATGTTATGTATTTAGTTCTAATGCTTTAGTTGCATTAGGATGAGATGTACCAGCTAAGGTTGTGTCACTGTTTGGTGAGGTATAAAAAGGAAGACACTGATTGATAATCTCTAAGTCTTGAGGAATTGAGTGTAGCTTTAGAAAGCTGGATTCAAAGGGAAACTCAAACTCATTGAAAATTACATGTTTAGATATATAGATTTTCCCAGTAGGACATAGACACTTATAGCCTTTGTGTGAATTGATAAAACCAAGGAACACATACTTAAAAAAATGGAAGCTGAACTTATTTTTTTGATATAGTCTAAGGCATGGAAAACAGGCACATCCAAAAGTTTTAAGTGTTTTCAAATCAAAAACTTCATTAAGTAGTAACTGGTGAGGTGATTTTATCTTAAGTACTGGTGTAGGTAATTTATTTATAAAATAAGTAGCTATATGGAATGACTCCCACCAGTAAAATGGAGGTATTTTAGCTTGTGCCAAGAGGGTTAACCTTGTTTCAATCACATGTCTATGCTTTCTCTATGCTCTCCCATTTTGAACTAAAGTATAAGGGCAATAAACTCTTATTTCTATACTAGACTCTGTTGAGAAACCAGAAAAAAACTATAAATTCACCACTCCAATCAGATTGTAGAGCCTTAATTTTTCTGCCAAATTTATTTTCTACCAATTTCTTGAATTGGACAAACTTGTGTACTGCTTGAGACTTATATTTTTAAGGGGGTAAATCCATGTATACCTACTGTAGTAATCAAGGAATAGGAAATAGTAATTGAATCCAGATGTAGAATTTAGAGGTGCAGGTTCTCAAACAACTGTATGGATTAGTTCAAAAGGACAGGAAGAATGTGATGTTGAAACTTTTAAGGGAAGAGCATGAGATTTACCATATTCGAAAGCATCACAAAAAACACTAATTTTATTATCATCAATGCTTTCATTACAAGACTTTAGGACTTGAGACATGACAGGAAGATCAATGACCAAGTATCCTATATGAAAATTTTAAGCTAGGCTTTATTCATTTAGAATTCTTGGAAGGTTCAAGGCCACTAGACTTGGTTACAAAGGCTGAGCTATTTAACTTGTTTGAGTGACTTGATTCTTGATAATATGACTTATGGACTTAATTTTGTATATCAAACTGGTACAATCCATCCTTAATCTTTTCTTGCAGCATGTTTTCTTCATCTGTGTGTCCTTGACAAAGCAAGAATCAGAGTAAAACTCCATGAAAACATTATTGTCAGAGGTTAATTGTGAAACACTAATCAAGTCCTTTTTAATTGAGGGCACAAGTAACATTTTGTTAAGAACAAGTGATCTATCTTTCAAGGTATTCAAGTGTACAGTGCCAATGTGTGACATATTCAGCTTATTACCATTTCCAACAACGAGCTTTTGCTTACCACCATACTCATGTGTTTCAACCATGTTTTCTTGCCTTGTAGTGACATGATTACTACCACCAGAGTCTGCAAACCAAGATGGATCTGCTAAGTTGAGGGGTGAGGCTACTAAGGCATTTAGACTTGAGTGATTGCTTTGATATTGCTGATCTGGTCTACTACTCATATACCTTTCATCATAACGGTTATAACACTATGCTGCTGAGTGATTGTTCGTACCACAAATTTGACAAGGGCCTTTGTTTGCACTAGATCTGCCTCATCTGTCCCTTCTTATTCCACCTTTTAAACCACTACTCCTTCCACTATAGTTTGACTTTACTCATCTATAACTGTTAGAGTATGGCCTTTGGACAAAATTCACTGAAGTTTGGCTCAAATATACTGATGACATTCCAATTTTTACAGCATTCAGATGTTCAATTATACTCTTATATGTCATGAGTAGAGACTGCAGTTCAGGCCATGAGATAAGCTCCCTACTGTTTATCTGGACTACTATTTGGATATACACTTTATCTACGCTTGCTAGAACTTGTGTGATTAGATCATAATGAAGAATGGCCTTACCAGCAATTTCAAGGTTGTCTGCAAGTTGCTTGACAGCATTGAGGTATTGATCAATGCTCATAGATCCTTTCTTAATTTTTTGAAGTTCACCAATGAGAAATATTACCCTTGATTTGTTCATGACTCCAAAGCTTTCTTGGACAACATTCCAAAGCTTAGAGGAGCTGGAGGAACCCATAACTCGGATTGCAATATCAGGTGACATAGAAGAATATAACCATCTCATTAATAGTTGATCTATAGATAACCATTTTCTATACTAGAATTTTGAATCATTTCCACAGTTTCTCCAGCTACGCCAGTGGTTTGAGTGGCAATAAACTCAGGTGGACCCTAAGTTCTTCCTAAGAGAAACCATTCTTAACTATGCCATTTAATAATGGGCATAATCATATTCTTCCACAGTAGGAAATTATTTCTATCAAGCTTCACTTGTGGTGTTTGAGTGAGGCTAACACCTAAAAGGAGACAATTGATTTCTTGTCAACAATGGAGGTATCACATAGCTGATTTGTGCTTGCTGTATGGCTGTGTTGCTTCCATCAGAATTGGCGTTTGCCATTTTAATAGGCTTTGATACCAAGTAGGAATTTCGAATAAATAATGAATTGTAAAAGTTTTCCACATGCAGCACAAACCGCCTTGTTGTATTTATATTATGACAACCAAATCTTATAGAGAATGTTGTAACAAGAATTAGCCAATATAAATTTAACTCCTAAGGAGCTGATCCTGAAAACTAAGAGCAGTAGCATGGCACATGTGAAATCTGTTAGCTGACTATTTTGGCTTCTTCAACAACCTCAGCAACCATGTTATTTGAGCACATACAAATTATTATTATTTTGTTTTGAGAGTAATGTGCTTACATACATATTGTGAGATTTGGGAATTGACATGGTATTCTTGGAAATTGTTTGGTTACTGTAGCTTTGATAGCTAATCTAATTGCACAGTTTTTGAGGGTGAGTTCTATCCAAGAGGTTGCAACAATGGTATCAGAGTTGGCACCATGTCTCCCAGTTGCAATCAAGTGGCACGGATGATGACGTCAGCATAGCAGTGTTTGTCTAGGACTAGCCCTGGGCTAGTGCAAAGCCAATCCGACATGGGCATCGGGATCACAGAGCGTGGTGGTTTGTCATGGTTTCCATTGTAAGTTATGAGACTTGTCCCACATCGAAAGTATGGACTTTAGATGTGTGATTTATAACATCTTGGGTACCCCACCCCACCCCCTTAATAGCCAGCTTTTGAGGGTGAGTTCTACCCAAGAGGTTGTAACAATTTCTTAACTGATAAGTGTGAATTGATAGATGTAAGAGTGACATTTCTCCAAAATTTTGATAATACTTGTATTTTTATCTATTAATTGTTATTAATTTGATTGATGAAATGAATGCAAGATAACTTGATAAAAAAATGAGGAAAATAATAAATACTATTTTTATATCAATTTTTGCTCGAGGACTTTCAAAATCTAGGTTTTAGGGGTGTTTGATGAGCGCAATTTTAGTATGCATGTTACACGCTTTTCTTATTTTGTTAGTAATTATTCATTGATAAAAGTACTAATTAATGTTTTATTTGGATTAGGATAAATTGTGAATGACTATGAATATTTAGAGACCAAGATGGAAGTTTTAGAAAGTAGAGGACCAAGATGGAATTTTAAAGCTTTGGAGCAACAAGGACTAAATCTGCAAATAAAAATTGAAGTGGAACCAAATAGCAAAAATATTGAAACATTGAGGACCAAGTATGCAAAAATGGGAACACAATTTGGCCACAATTGTTACTGTTTGCCGCAGTCAACCATGGTTTGCAAATCGCGGTTTGTCTGTGGTAATTGAAAAAGTATCAAATCGTGGCCAGTCTGGAAATTTTTTATATATTTTCAGATCTAAGTCGGGGCCTTTTCTGTCTTTTCATGGATACGATTTTCAAGATTGATGAAACACTATATAAAGACCAAATTTAGGTCGAATTGGAGGAGGACGACGGCTAGAAACAAGAGAGAAAAATCACGTGGCGAAGAAGACTTTTGGAAGATTTATTCTCCTTCAATCTATGTCGGGTTCTATCAAATTTTTTTTTTTAAAATTTAATTATGTTCTTATAATTTTCTTGAGCCAATGTAGACGATGAAACTTTGTTTAAACGAATTGATTATCTTGTTAACCTTTTAATTCCGTTTTTGGGCTTTAACTTTCATGGTTCGTTCTTGCTGGATTAATTGAATAAAATCTCTTTCATCTTGAATATCACATATTCTTAATAGTTAGAAATTAATTTAATTAATTCGTGATTGGTGCTTGAACTTGTTCTACTAATTTCTTTTGATTTTCCGTTATCTTGTTATCGATTTGGGATACATAGAATGGATATGATGCGAACATTTGATTCTTTGTTTTCTTTTAATTGAATTTGATACGTGAAACGCTTAAGTAATTTAAGATCAAAGAAAAAGGGAGCCGATATTGGATTTTTTTTTTTGGATTTAATTGATAAATATTTTAAGACGACAATAGATTGATTTCGAGTTGTCGTTTGTTTTTAAGAATTAATCAAATTGGATAATTGCTAAGTTAAACAATGGCGGATTCCGAAACCTTTATAGTTTATACAATTTGAACCTTCAACTTCGTTTTTTTTTTTTATCATAGTTAATTAGTCATTAAGTTAAATTCTTTCAACCAAACTCCTTTCGACCCAACTAACCTAGAATAATAGTTAATTTGGATTAAATTAGACTTTCTTCATTGCAATCCCTATGGGATTGACCTCGTTGCTACTTTTCTATATTCCAATAGATTTGTGCACTTGCGAGTTATTTGAAATTTGACAACACCTTCCGCCCAAGTGATGTTGTATTGGAGAGTGATAACATTACACTCGAGAAAAACTAAGCAACCTACTACAGTCAACACAAAAATTAAACTATAATGAAAATAATACTGAACAATGAAATTAACTGATAGATCAAAAGACCAATTTAAAACCGATCAAATGCTTTTTAACCAATAGTGAACATTTTTTCACTTCACAAACTCGTGTTGAACTATGTTGTAATATTCTATAACATGATTCTACCGAACACAAATGTGGTAGAACTTACTTGAAAATCTAAGATCAAGAGGTTGAATCAGTTGCCCTTTTTACTTGTTTACTATTCAATCAAATCGCTGCTCTTTGGTCTAAAAAGTCAATCACAATGAAAAGAGTTTAATATCCACATACCAAGAACCGAACATGAGATATTTTTCAAGCCACCAATTTCATGTATTTTATTCTATCTCTTCACATCCGAATTTAACTTTCATTCTCATGATTATATAGAGTTGTGGGAGTTGCATGGAAGTTATATATGGTAGGGAGTTAAATTTCAAATTTAAACATTAACTTCTCCCTCCAAAACCATTTTGTAAGGCCACGAATTTTCTCAACCCGGAGGGTCACTAAAATAATCTCTAAAATATATATGACGAATCTAAATAATATTTCCTATGTCGTTGAAGGGTTTTAAAAATGAAATTGATGCGGAAAAATAACAAGCGTGCAAGGGAAAATGAATTTTCTTCAAAACTTTATAGTTTTGTCTATACCGTGATAGGTGTCGCCACCATTTATTAGACCATTCAAACAAACTCCAAAAATTTCAAAATTTGAACTGTAGATACTTGGGACCGTGGACTACAACATGTTAAAATTTTAAACTTTATCTACGTCATTCGGTAGGTGGAAAAGATAGCCGAAGATGATTGAAAAACTGTCTCGGGTGCCTTAAGGCGGCCCATTCAAACATCCATAATAAATTCATCCGATGCAATTTTTGAGTGATTCTAATTTTTATTATTAGAAAACATATAGGGCTTTCCATAGCCATTGATTTCACTCAAAAACTCCAACCTTGCCAAAAGTTATGATTTTTCAAAAAGTAAACTAAAAATTCTGAAAAATTAAACTAGGCAAGTTCCTAAAACTTTGAACGACAATTAAAACAATAACTGGTTTCCGTACATTTTACATAATTAATTACTAAATAAAATATTTAAAATATAATAATTACATCATAATTGACTCGATCATTTCGATGTCAAAACATAAACTAAATAAGATTTTCCATGAGAAGCTTGTTAGCCTACCGCTATCGCATCAACACCGATAAGTTCAATCTGAAAATTTATTCGTTTGGGGGTGAGTATTTCATAAGAAACACTTAGTAGCAATACTTATTACATGTGGAAAATTTTACTTAGACATGAATTCGACATGCCATGATTTTTTGAAACGTATATCATATCATAAACATTGGTAGCCGACACCACATAACATCATCATCATACATGATTACCTTCAATCACAAACATGTTAAAGTGATTGCCTTCAATCACCATCATAAGTTCCTTCGTAAATAAGTTTGCATGGCATTCAAATAACATCATAATTTTTCCTAAACTTCATTTAATATCGCAGTAAAAACATTAAGTAAAACTACCTCGAGAATGAGTTTTCAGTTGAAGTTTTTGATGGACGAAAATTTGTTTCTGCAACTTCCAAAATCAAGACTCGTACACTATATATATATAGATGTATATATATAAGGAACTTTAGTGTATTAAGAGCAAGGTTAAGTCCCTTTTTCTTCTGGCCAAAAATTGGAACGAAGTGGTGAAGATTGCTGGAAATGCTCACTGCTGGACCGAAAATGATGAAGGAGAAAAGGAGTTTTTGCTTAACATAGGGACTGGTTTCTGGACTGCTTTACGGACGAAATTGGGGTGAGAAAGTGGAAGTGTTAAAGTAAATAAAAGTTAGAACTTATGGCTAAATCTGGGGACCGAAACTTGAGTGCAAAGGAGGGCCGAAATTCGGATATATGTGGGCTGAAAACTCTCTGTAAAAATGGCAGCAAAACTGGATGTTTTATTATGATTTTTTCTGTAGTTAGATGATCATATATGCTGCTGGTTTTGGCTGAAAACTGGGGAAAATATCCACACTGCAGGGATGTTTTTCTTTTCTAATTTGGGGAGAAATGCTTGACCTTAGGGTAGGTTAATGAGGTGGAGAAATGTAGTTAATTGGTGATGGGAGAGTGGGTGAAAAATGGAATGAACATGTTTTTTTTTTTTTTTTTTTTTTTTTTTTTTGTAATGGGAGGCTGTTTTATTGCTTCTGTAGGGACTGTTTGTTTGCTGGAAATGGCATAATTTAAAGGGTTGTTTGGCTAAGTATTTTTTTTTGTCGAAAAGTGAATCGACTTTAGCTAAGAAAGCGAAAGTAAATGGTCGGGATTATTATTTTTTTAGATAGAATTGGAGAATAAGTTTTAAAATTTAGGCTATAAATTATTTCATTCAACTTGAAATTAAAACTTACCAAAAAAATAGAATAAGGTTCGTTTTCAAATAATTTCAATAGACGTCGACTAAAATTTTGAAGCGAACATGCACAAAATTTAGACATAACCAAAATTTTTAAAATAAATCATGGGGTACGAAGCGACGCCAAAAGTAAGAATTTTATTTACTTGAAATTGAAATGTTAAAAATTTGGGTTGTTACACATTTCCATATAACTTGGGTCTGGTCAACCCACATGGAAGACTCGTTTTATTCCAATATCTCTCACTTGCACATGATGGTGTTGACATGAATCTAATATAACATCAATTCGATTTATCTCAATATCTCAAAGTTCATACTGTTAAATGGATCGTACGACCAACGAGTTTATTAAAGAGCACACAACGCCATACACATGTTAGGGATATATAGCAGCTCTACTAGAGAAAATACATTTCTCGCTATACCCCAAATCATTTTACAACACTAATTCAAGTATTTCCGATCCCTCAAATATTTATGGAACATACTTGAACTCCTTACTTAATTCTTGTACTCATAATTGTGTTCTAAACCCTACATGGTTAACACAATTATTCTGCCGGTGAATACAAATAGACATATTGG
Source organism: Forsythia viridissima (assembly GCA_030279155.1). Taxonomy (NCBI): domain Eukaryota; kingdom Viridiplantae; phylum Streptophyta; class Magnoliopsida; order Lamiales; family Oleaceae; genus Forsythia; species Forsythia viridissima. The sequence continues at coordinate 49,837,961 of CM059034.1, forward strand.
TCAAAATGACTTTCCTTTCCTACTCAAATCCTTCAACTTTAAATCAGTTACTTTTCCTAGACATGTTCTATCAAACTAAATCAATCATAGTTATTGGCAACATGCTAAAGTAGTAACATTAAAATAAAATCTTGAGAAAACAGTCAAAAGTCAAATAGGTATATATAAGGTGATGTAAACTACGAGATCTCTTACAATGAGGAAGTAGGGATCCATTTACTCATTTACCCACATATTGGTCGTAAAAGCACATGCAGTATGAAACATGTGCTACAGTGTTTTCTCCCTTTTCAGGGTGTACGTCATATTCTATAAATTAAAACACACCGTACATATTTTAGTTTAGTTATCATTGATACCTAACTTTAATTCTCATTATATTCATTCCTCAATGGAAACTCGATCGAGAACTCGATCTGGATACTAAACAGGTCTAACGGATAGTGGAATCCATTTTGATTACTTATAGTAATCTCACATCGATATCTCTTCAAGGCGACCAGATCATGTATAGAAAATGATCACTTCGTCTAATCTCAGCACAACCAAAAATTATCTGAGGTGATTGCTCGTGTAAGTAACCAAATCTCAACATGTTCAACATACTTTCAGTGTGCATATAAATCAATTATCTATTAATCACAACAATATAATACATATAATATATGAACTCAAAGCATTGTTCATTAATGAACATTTAAGAGTTTACAATATACGTAACTAAATTCTACGCAAACCTAGAGATTTAACATGAGTTATGAAGACATTTCTAGGTATTGGTTTGGTTAATGATCAACTACCATATTATGCTTAGAAATGTACTGCAAAGTCTCTTCTTTCTTTGCTATGATGTCTCTTGCAAAATTATATTTTGTATCAATAATTTGGTTCTGCTGTGATACTTGAGATTTTTCGTATATGCAATAGTAGCTTGACTATCACAATAAATCAACGTAGGTCCCATATAACCACTAATGACTCCTAGATGCTGAAAAAAATCTTTTTAACCAAGCAGTTTCATGTTCTGCTAAAGCACAAGCCACAAATTCGGCATCCATTGTAGACAAGGAAATGCATGTTTGTTTTTTGCTACTCCAAGAGATGGCGCCATTATTAAGCAAGAATGTATATCTAGAAGTTGACTGCGCTCATCTAAGATATCATTTACGTAAAGAGACGACATTACAAATTTTTCGTTGGACCTTTTCACATAAATACAGTGATCTTCATTCATCATAACGTAGTTATATGAGATTACAGCTTTGTCAAATCTCAAGTACCACTGTCTCAAAGACTATTTTAGGCAATATATTGATCTCTACAATTTACAAACTTTATTGCCTTTTTCAACCAAACCTACTGGTTGTTGCACGTAGATTTCTTCATCCAATTCTCTATTGAGAAAAGTAGTCTTTACATCCATTTGAAGTAATTCTAAATCGCCACTATGGCTAAGAGCAGGTGAACATAAGTAAATCTCACTACTAGTGAAAACGTTTCTTCATAATTTATACCCTCTTGTTGGGTATAACATTTTGCCACCAAAAGAACCTTATCTTCTCTATAGACCCATCAGCCCTTCACTTTATCCTGAGAATCTATTTGTTCCCAGTAGCCTTCTGACTAGATGGAAGACCAACCAAGTCCCATACTTGATTAAATTTTATATGATTAAATTTCATAGACTCCATCTCCTCTTCTATTTCTTTCTTCTACTTTTCATTTGTGGGGCTTGATAGAGCTTCATTAATAGATTTAGGCTGTTCATCATCTTCTTAAGATACTAGAAAGGCTTGCCCTTCAATTTCAAAGTGACGTTTAGGCATACTTTTCCTATTACTCTTATGAAGTGGAAGCTCCGTAGTAACCTTGTCACTTGGAGACAATTTGCTCCCATTTGGATTAGAATGTGGAAGTCCCTCTTCTTGCACCCCAACTAATTTATCGAAGACATCCCTATCATCTAATTTAAATAAGGTCATCCCTTTTTAATTTCTCCATGCTAGGAAAATCAATCTCAATGAATGTCACATCGTGTGATTCTATCTCACTTATAGTCCCATCTTGATTTTCACCTATAAACATAAATCATTTGGTCTAGTTTGAATATCTTATAAAGATACACATCTTAGTTTTTGGACCCAAATTTTCAAATTTTCTTGACGAATGATGGATGTATCTAGCTGATCCCCAGGGTCTAAGACAACTTAAATTAGGTGATTTACTTGTCTAAAGATGATACTGTATTGTAGGTACCGATTTTGAGAGAACTCTAGTAAAAATGTAAGTCGCAGTTAACAAAAGGAAATAGGTAAGTTAGCTTGTGCCATCATGGACCTTACCCTTTTTAGCAATGTCCTATTCCTTCTCTTAGCAACACCATTTTGTTGTGGTGTATTAAGAATAGTTAATTTCCTAATATTCTTTTATCATACATAGTTCTTTGAACTCATTGGATAGATATTCACACACTCGGTCAGTTCTTAAAGCTTTCTCCTTTCAATCTATTTGATTTTCTACAACATTTAAAAATCGTCTAAAGCATTCTAGTGCCTCCAACTTATGAGAAATCCAATAGACATAACCATAATGCGTAAAATCATCTATAAAAATAATAAAGTAAGAGGCTCCATGTCTTGCCCTTACATTCATAGGACCACATATATCTGAATGGACTAATTGCAATGGAAATTCTGCTCTCAAAGCCTTACTGAATTTTTTTTGTGTTGTTTTTCCTGTTAGGCAATGCTCACAAGTAGGCAATGAAACCTTATAGATTGAACCTAATAAGCCCTCTTTAGTCAACCTATCCATTCTCTCTTGCCCAATATGCCATACTCTAGCATGCCATACTCATGTATCAACTTTCATATCTTTAGAAAAGATACATTCATTAAAAAACAATGATCAACATAATAGTTTAAGGTGTTTGGTTCAAAATCCAACACTAAAAAACTACCAGATCCATAATATACATAACCATTTCTAATACGAACAAAATTACCACTAAAGTTCAAATCGAAACCTAATCTTAAAAGAAAAGTAACTAAAATTAAGTTTTGTCATACTCCTAGTGCAAACAGGACATCATGAAGGAGAATAGTACAGCCACCACGCAAACGCAACTTGCATATACCAGTTCATTTCACCTCCACTCTATCGTCGTTGCCAACATATATTCATTTTGTATCAGTCGAAAATATGTGGGACTATACAAACGCCCCCGATCTCTAGTTATATGGTCTATCGCTCATGAATCTACACTCCACATAGGATAAGGTTTAGTAAGCAAAATAGTGCTAGAAACATAAACAACACTAAAAGAAGTATTAACAAGAGCTACCTTCTTTGGCTTAGGACAATCCCTAGCAAAGTGACCAAGTACTTGACAGTTGAAGCATTTTAGCTTGCTCTTGTCTTTCTTCTTACCAAACCATTTTTCTTTTTTGTTGCGTTTGGGCTTGTTCTTTTTAGGTCCATATTTAGTCTCTTTTCCTTTTTCTTTCTTGCCTTTGTTCAAGTTCTTCTTACACTTAAAGCCCGAAGCTTTGCCAGAACTAGATTTAGCAACAGAAGTACGTCCTAGAGATTTACCTGCTCCAAGCGGCTCATTCTCTAGTTTCAACATGGTGGGCAGCATTAGCAAAAGTTTTGATACTATCATTATGAGTCAGATTGACTTTCAGATGTTTCCAATTATCAGAAAAAGAGCAGATAAAAGCCTGAACTTGCTGCTCATCAGAGAGAACATGACCAGCCAACTTCACCTTTCTAATCATGTTGGACATAATCCATTCATACTGTTTGATATTATAATCATGAGATTTTTTATAAGTGTCAAGCTTGATAGTCAATTGTCTGAGCCTAGACACACTAGTACTACTATATTTCTCTCTCAGATACACCCAGATATCATGAGCAATTGAAAATTGTTTACACTCGTGAATGAGAATATCCATAATAGAACTTACCAAAATCCCACGTGCAATAGAATATTTCGTTTTCTATACTTGGTAAGTTTCATGATCCCTTCTCTATTGAGCAGTTTGACCCACACTTGGGTTTTCTATCACGTGGTTAATGCCCTCAAGGCAGTCATGTTCCTCCAGCACACAACAAATTTTATGGCACCAAGTGTTATAGTTATCACCATTCAATTTTTCACCCTTATTTAGGTCAGCAATGATATTTTTGGATGCCACAGTCTGTCAAAGTTTTAGAGACAATCATATATATGTCCATTTATGCACACGTGTCATTTTGCATTCATACAAATTAAATTTTATGATGATTTAACACTAAGCATAGAGTCGAAAGTTCACTAACTTATCAATCATCATCTATTATCCTAATGGTATATTGGCCCAAAAATTAATTTCATAACACAAAACAATAAGTTCTAGGTGAGAATTACATAAACTTCTCCAATCTTAGAATTCCCAATGAATAAATCAGTTAATCATGTATAATGTAAACAAGACATTTTGATCACATGTACTAAAACATAAATAAATGTTATATTTATACGTGCGATTATATCCAATTCTTCTAAATAACACTACTAGGCATAAAAAGATGACTCATTAGATGATACATTTTCTTCTCCTCACAAAAATATTGTCCCAAATGTACTACTTCTAGGCGCATTGCTTCAAGATGCTTTATGTGTTGTACTATGTTAGTTCGTGAATTCATTTCACAATTTCGATAAGCTCGTAGCTTTTCAACATGTTCTTTAGCTAGCGATCTTTTAGCCTTCCTTCCACGGATGCTAAAAGTGTGTGTAAATCTAACATACCTGATTAAGCACAAAAAAAGGGGAACGAATCAAATGAATCACATAACCAAATTAAGACACACACTACTCAAGAACGCACAATATTATTCTACTTAAAATAAAAAAAAATTGAAACCAAAATCATAATTTTCTGACTTAAATCCAATTTATGCATAGAAAACACTTTAAAAAATAATAATATAGGAGCATCCCAAAAAATCTCCCACTAACCCTCAACCAAATATCTTAGATTTAATATAAATTTTTCAAAATTTTAATTCACTTAGAAAATATTTATTATATATTTATAACTGATATTTAGAAAATATTTTTATAAGAAATTTTTTTATTAAACTCAAATAATAAATCCAGCATATTATGGGGACTATTATGAAATTTTCACAATTGAAAAAAGGTTCCTCATGTACTCTCACGCGCCGAAAAAGAAAATCAGCCCCCTTTTTTTCGATTCCAAAAAAAATAAAATTAAGAGAATCAAATTGGAAATACCAGTGTATTAAATGCAGCATTTTGCAATTTTCAAAATTTCCAAATAACCCCCCATGCGCCTAAGACTGTTTAAGGAAATTTTTTTATTTAAAAAAAACTTTGCCCACTCACAGAAAGAGGCTCGTGCATACCATTCACCACCTTTGGGCACTTTTCGGCGTCTCCTTAGGTTCTCTTTATCTAATTCAATGTTCGGAGTTATCTATATGGTCAGAGTTTACAAATACTATACACAGTACTGTATTTGGGACAACAATATAACGAACGGAGAGTGAGAACATCATAAATACTATTCATCATCTTCCTAATTTTGCTGAAAATTTTCAGATTTAATCCAAAATTTTAAATTCTCATAACTCCGTTTTAAGTCCAAATTGATAGTTATTTATACCGTTGGAAAGCTCATAGAAATATATTTATAAACATACCAATTTCATAACACGAAAATATAGCGAACAAGAAATGATCATATTATAATTTTTTGGATTTATTAACTAGAGTTTCTATTTTCTCGTGAAATATAAATCCAAACAATGTAAAATTTTGCTAACATGTTTTACATCATATGAACATATGGTATAAAATTCACAAATTTATGTTGAGTATTTTATAATATGCCATTAAAGTGTGTTTAAGCTTTAACAAATGGCATGTATTTAGATTTCTTGCATATATGTTACATTGTTACTAAACATATTCAGTATATTAACATGCAAGGAAACAATCTGCTAAGGCTCTGATACCAATGTAATATTCTATAACATGCTTTCACCGAACACAAATGGTGGTAGAATTTACTTGAAAATCCAAGATCAAGAGATTGAATCGCTTGCCCTTTTTTACTTGTTTACTATTCGATCAAAACGCTACTCTTTGGTCTAGAAACTCAATCACAATAGAAAGTGTTTAATATCTACAATCTAAGAATCGAATATGAGATATTTTTCAAGCCACGAACTTCATATATTTTTTTTTATTTCTTTACATCCGAATTTAACTTTCATTCGCATGATTATATAGAGTTGTGGGAGTTGCATGGAAGTGATAAATGATAGGGACTTAAATTTTAAATTTAAACCTTAACCCCTCCCTCCAAAACTATTTTTATATAAGTTGGGTCGGGTCAACCCACATGGATGACCCGTAGTTAGAAAAATATAAACATGAATTAGAACTCGAAAAACTTTAATGCAATATATTTAAGGAAATTTGTAATTTTTGTCCACAACCTTTTCAATCTATTACTAATATACCCTTAACCAATTTTTATAGCATCAGACATCATCAACCTTTCAACTAATTACAAATCACATCCACCAATGACATATTCTATTTATAACTACCATTATGTCAAGCATGTACCTCACACATTTATATGCCTCCACCAGTGCGTTTGAGAACTTAAGTAAAAATTGGTCCATTAACAAAAATCTTTCTTTCAAGTTTGAAACCAAAATTTATGTGTGCATATTACAAATCAGACATCAAACCCTCAAATTTGTTCAAGAAATAGTTGGAAGATCACTTGCACAATCTTTACTCTGGCAAAACGACGGCATCCATTGGAGAACATGACACCCACTCCCTACCAAAACATGACAAACCTCTCCATTTTGAAATAGCACACATATCGTGTATTTGGAAAAGCCCCAGTCGAACAGTTGCAAATAAACCAGAATGAGGCCGTTCGAGGAATACCAATACTGTAGAGAAAACGAAGAGGGTCCACGATATGGTATGTTTCTTGGTTCATTTTAGTTGAAATGTCTTAATCCATAGTTGTTATTGAACTTTTCTAACCTAAAATTTCAGTTTTTTTTGGTAATCAATGATTCTCTTTTCTTCACAATGAAATGCATCCTTGGTACTGGATTTTTCATGAGAATGGCAAACATCATCTTCTTGCATGGGCAGACATAGTACATTGACTGGGTGGACTCCAATTACCTTTCAAAGTTTGAGTTAAATGTCATGGCCAAATTTTTGGGAGTACAATTTACTTTCGTCTTTGCCTGTAGGAAGCCTAAGATGAAACTTACGAATAGGTTGTTGAGGTTGATGACTGATGGAGATGTGTTGTGCTTGATTTTTGATATTAGCAAATCTAGGACTATAGAAGTGTATGTGGTTATATTTCATGAGGTATTAGTAATACCATGAAAACCAAATGAGGACAATGTGGTCATTAGTGAGTTATAATTAGGGTCATAAATTGATGTAAATCTCTCCACTTTACATTCAAACATTGATGACATCATAGAATTTTATGAAATTGAAACAATAAGAGTCATTGTGGAAGAAAATAACTCAGATTATGGTTGTGGGAATGTTGTGTTAGAGGGGAAAGCTGAAGAAATAACCAACTGTGGAGTGAGGAGAAGTTGAAAGAGGGAGTGCATGTGGTTGAAAGCCAGTGACTAACTAGTTTGCTACCTCCGATTGCATCCCAGGACAACCTTTTTGAAGAAACGAATGTCAGGAAATTGTAAGAGAGTGGACCTTTTAGTGAATGATTGTAGAACTATTTTACTGATTAGTTTGTAGATATACTTATCGAGCCTATGGAGGTAGGGGTGAGTACTAGTTCTTGTCATGATGGAAGAATTGTAATGAGTGAACATCATGCTACAAATGATCAAGATGCTATTGGAGGATCCACAACTGAAGCCATATTGAATGCTAATGAAGATGAGAGCAGAGATGATGATGTGGGTGAGAATGACAATCTTGTAGATTTGGACTATGAGCAGGAGGTTCCACAACTGAATGATGATGAAAATTTTGAGGTACACTACACATGGGACAAGTACACAGAGTACCAAATTGAGGATGGTGCATAGCTAAAGATAAATATTCAGATGATCTACTTAGTTTAGATGGTGATGAATATACTTGAAGAGTAAGGACAAAGATAATGTCTTTGTTGACAAAGATGATTTTAGTGACCCACAATTTGAAAAAGGTAAGTTTAATGCAAATTGACATTTTTAATTTTTGCATAATTTGTCCCAACCTTTACTTTTAACTAATGTGGTTTTCTAGACATTGTTGTGCATATGCAGGTCAAAAGTTTGCTAATAAGCAAGTATTGAAAAAGGCCATTAGACAATACTCCGTGAATCATGCTAGAGAGGTTAAGTGATGCGAGCCATGGCCCGATGAACCATGGACCGACTAGCAAGGACTCAATACATATACCGATAGGAACATTAACGAGATCAAGAGCTAAAAAGATCAAGGAATACATGCAACGTCTTGTTCAAGCTGCGTGGGCTGAAACCGATATCAAAAGTCCGATAACAACTTTGGTACACTTGATTCAAGCTAAGGACTACATTGGAAATATATCGGAGTCTAATGGAAAGTTGGAAGACCAAATTGCAGATAGGACATAAATCCGCGCAGAGGGCCAGGAAAAATAACCATGCGATCGCAAGAGTGGCTTTTCAAAAGCATAATGTTTTGGAGGCAAACTATGCGATCGCAAGGGTCATGCCTATGCGATCTCAAGGCATGATTTTCAGAGGAATCCGGATTTTGGCAAGTTTTAGTTTCCATTTTCATTTAGGACTCTTAGCTTTTGAAAAGCAGAATGTTTTGGAGGCAAACCATGCGATTGCAAGGGTTATGCCTATGCGATCGCAAGGCATGATTTTCGGAGGAATCCGGATTTTGGCAAGATTTAGTTTCCTTTTTCATTTAGGACTCTTAAATTTTAATTAGTTTTATTTAATTCCGAATTAGGTTAGGATTCTTTCCATGTTTACTATATAAGCACATTTTCATTGTAAACATAAACAATTACGTTTTTTGTAAGATTAATCAAAGTGAGGATATCACTTTCTTCCGAGTTCTTAATTGAACTAACCTAAACTTATCAAAGAATTCGCATCTCTTTGTGGCGTTCATAACTCTGGTTCGTTGATTCAAGAATTTATCGGGTCAAGTTCTTGCGGCTAGATTTTAGCTTCTTGGGGTTCAGATCAAATCTTTTGTGGGTTTCGGGATTTAATCCTTCGCAGGTTCGCATCATTAAGTTTGCAAAGGATGACAAGACTCAAATATGAGCTGCATCCAAAGATAAGAACTGCAAGTGGGTTCTTTATGCTCGATTCCACAAAATAAACACACTACAAGTGTGTATACAGAATAAACACACTGAATTTAGAGCATAGTTGTGCTATAACATATGAAACTAAGCATACAACTACATCATTCTTGTCTGCGAGGTTTATTAATTGATTTAGGAATGAGCCCGGTTGGAAAATGGGAGGTTTTGTGGAGATTGTGAAGAAGGAATTTGTTTCGAGAATGGAAGTTTTATAGGACGAGGACCAAATGTTTGGAGACTATCAAAGTGAATAGTAATGAGCAAATTTAAATCTTATCAGACTACTGTGAGCACTTGAAGAAGAACAATGTAGGCAGCACCGTTGTATTAACGATCATGATGGCTGGTGAGGTACGAGAGTGTAGAAGAGTTTACATATGCTAGGCTGCTGTGAAAGAGGGATTCATAAATGGGTATAGAAAAGTGGTAGGATTGGATGTGTGTTTTCTGATGGATAATTTTGGTGGCCATGTCTTAGCAGCAGTTGGTATTGATGGTGACAATGCAATGTACCCTATTGCATACACCATAGTTGAGGTTCAGAACAAAAGTAGTTGGAATTGATTTTTAAAGTAGTTGGTTGATGACATTTGTGTTGGAAACTCTCAGTGGTGGAACAAAAGTGCTTAGTAATGCACTGGACAAGTGGGTTGGTGATGCCGAGCATCGATTCTGTGTTAGACATCTACACTCTAACTTTAAATGGCAATTCAGGAGTATGCAATTGAAGATCTTGTTGTGGGCAGCTACTAAGGCAACAACTGTGGTAGAATTTGAGTAGTGTATATTGAAAATGAAAGCTACAAGTGAATGTGCATTTAAGTGGTTGGAGAACAAGTCGGTATCACAATGGAGTAGGTCCTTTATGAAGCCATGGTCTTCCTAGCAACATATTCAAAGATGACTCGATGTCATAGATATGGAATGAAACTTCATGCACAGCGGGCCCTATTTTAAGCTTAATCGGGGTAGTGCCCACCGCATATCTTGATGAGTTGTCATACGCTCTCACCCATACCGTAGATGGTGTGAATGACACTGGATCTAATCTAGTTACATTGTTGATGGAAACAAAGGTCGAATACGACTCAGTCAAAGGCACATATAACATGACCAAATGTGAGATTCTACTCAACAATATGTGTGAGAGTTTTAATGTATCTTGCAAGCTAGGGACAAACCATATGCTTTCTAGAGAAAATACGCATTATCTCATGATGCGTATGGCAACCAAGAGATAATCAGTGAACAAGTGGCAACATGGATTTGCTCTTAAAATCTAGAAATTTATTAAGAAAATGTGAAGGATTCCAAGTTGTGTAGACCTACATGGGCAGGTGGGCAGGAGTATGAGGCAAAAGATAACAATGACAAAACATATGTTGTTGACCTTGTTCAAAACACATGCTCATGTAGAAGGTTTCAGCTAAATGGAATTCCATGTTGCCATGTCATGTGTTGCATTCACAACAGGCATCTGCAGCTTGAGGATTACGTTGATGAGTGTTACATCAAGAAGATATTCCTAAATGCTTACAATGTAATTATTCATCCAATGGCAGGCCTTGAATTTTGGACAGGAAATATATATTTATGGGGACATGTGATAGAAATGTCTTATAGTATTTGTGGAGACATTGGTTGCAGCAAGCGTTCATGCAAGACCAAGTCAGCTTGCTCTAGCCAAGAACTCGAGTGTAAGATGAAGAGAACGCTATCTAAGAAATACAACTTGTGAATGTGAAAATGTAAAAATGTTTTGAATGTGATGGATGGTTGTGATAGATTTTTAATTGTATTGTTATGTTTTGAATAAATGTGATGAATGTTTTCATTACTTGCATTTGTATGAAAGTGATGAATCAGAATCTGATTGTATTGAATTATTTAAATGTGTTGAAAATTTTGGTTTGACAAGGTAGATGTACTCAGAAGAGGAGTATATACGCATAATTAGTCAAACAAATGTTTGGCAAATCAGGTCCCCAACCTTTATATATTGTTGCATAATACGTCCCCAACCTTTACATATGGTTGCATATTCCGTCCCCAATGTCGAAGAATGCTTGCAATTTACTTCTCCAACCTTTACATGTTTGGATTGGACGTGAAAGAAAGGCATTGACGAAATAACTTAGGAGTTGTAAAAACCAACATAATAAACCAATAACCTAGAAAACATTCCACTAAACATAATAATTACAACGATTTTATTAATTTGGCCCCAGCTTTTAATGAAATTAACCTAAGACCATAAAATCTAAGCTAGAATAAACTCAATTACAAATAAGTAAATCCAAAAATAACTCTTTTGGGGTTTTCTTTCTTCAACCAACACCTTACGATTTGTTATTATTTCTAGTTATGTCTTTTATCCTTCTATGCCCTTGATATGTGTTTGTAGCTTCTTGATATCTGCTTCTTAACATGTGCTTTTAACTTATTTATTTTTGTTTTGTCTCTTCACCTAGAATTCAACAAGCCAAGAATAACTTGCTTTGCCCGATCACAAATAGGAGAGTCATACCATGCTAAACAACTACAATTAATTTCCAACACAAAAAATTTAGTGTTTCAAGTACTTAAATAATGGGAAATTCAAGGTATGAACCACTATTCTCACCTCATAGACAAAAAATCTTCTAACTTGGTTCACATTCGTCCATGATGTCTTCAGATCCATGCGATTTCCCCATCTGCATAACATCCATTCCATATTTGGGTTGTCCAAAATGAGAATAGATGGAGAATGATGCGAACCCCACGATGATTGAATCTTGGAACCTACAACGAAGATTGATAAAAAAAAAAAGCTAAAATCAAGGTACAAGACCCCGATGATTTCTTGAATCAAAAAACCGAGTTGGAATGAACGCCACGAAGATTTGAGAAGTCTTTGATAAGTTCGGTTAGTTCAATTAAGAACAATAAAGAAAAGTGAATATCACTTTAATTTAATCTCTCAATAAAGGAAGTTGTCTTTGGTCTACCAAGAGAAGTGTTTATATAGCAGAAATCAATGAAATCATAATCTAATTTGAAAATCACTAAAAACTTAACAAATTTAGAGTTTTAATTGGAAAATGAAACAAAATCTGAAAAAAAAATCCGGATTTCCCGAAATTTTTCGTGGGCGATCGCCCTACATTTTGCCTAGGTTGACGGTTGGGTTTTGTTTTTTAGTTTTTCTTTAAAAGAAATTATTTTTTAGTTAAAGCGCAAAACAAATAGAAATATATAAACTTAAAAAATGGGGGCCTTGCCAAAAGTTGGGGCATTAGGCGGTCACCTAAATTGGCTAATGGTCAAACAGACTGCTAGTATGTGTGGGATGCGTGTCTTTATCCATTTCAAAAAATATGGAGTGAATCTAGGTGGTAGTTTAAGTTAGTTGTTAAGACATGTGAGTAGTAGCTTGAATGTGCTAGCTATTTGATCTCAACCAACCCCATATGGGACTAAGTGAGGTTGACCAGCTTTATACAGGGCTAGTTGTAATAGTCCAAAATTTCTATGCGGCTTAATTGTAAAGTTTGTAAACTTTAAGGCCAATTTGAACTATTATAATTTATTAGAAACCAAATTAAAAATTTTGGAAATAAGATTTCAATGGAGGATATGATGGATTTGAGCTATAGGTGAAATTATAAGTAATTTGAGGATTTGAAAGCATTTTCTGAGTTAATTGGATTGTTTGAAAAGTTTAAGGACTAAACTACAATTTAGAAAACTTACATGTTTATGATCTTCAAACTTGAGGTATAGTTTTAAGGATGATCATTAGACAATATTTGAGATTAGAGGCAATTGATGAAATTTTGGAAAGTTTGGGAACTAATTTGCAATTTTGCAAACTTCAGGGACTAAAGTGAAAATTTTACAAAATAACATGAATTTAGGATTTTTCAAACCAAATATTACTTCTAGTTTCAAATTATGTGAATAAAATGTTTGGTTGATCTTGGGAATTTTCACTAATTGCTTGGATTTTTAGACCTTGTCGAGTAGTTTGGGTTAATTGAAGTTTTTGGATATTAAGCTATGAATTCTGATGTAGAAAAATTCAAGAATTATAACAGTACAAATTTTGTAATTTTTTGAACATCGAAAGAGGCTCAAATGATTATTTTTCAGTTTAGCAAACACTTTAAGCTATATCCAGATTATATGATTTTGTACGATTTTAAGGACTCTTAGCTTAATTTGGTTATTATTCAGCAGAATTAAAAATTATTTTTTCTTATATTATTGTACCTAAATATGTAATTATGTTAGATATTGATTTTTGTATTAAGTTTGGGGTTATAACCTTTCATTCTCCATGATTATGACCAATAGTTAATTTTCCAACTCAATCACTAGTCAGACCCACCCCCTCCCCCAATCCAATTTTTTTTTTTTTTTAAAGGGAATTAAACAAACTTGTGTATTTTGAAGTATGTGCATTTTTTATAACATTTGATGAATTGACTAAATTTAAAAATGTGTACAAAATTATCATTAGTTTCCAATTGAATATCTATTATATTCATTTTTTCATCTTCCCACGCCCAATCTTTCTCCTCACTTCTTCCACCATTACCGTCGCCATAAACTTCATTTCTCACTCCTCTTTGTTATTTTTGTGACCAGATTCTCTTATTCTTATCTCAGATTCAAATACATTGATAGATCTGTCATTCATTTAAAAAAGTTGACCTATTTAAAATTTTTGAAATCAGTTATAAGCTATTAATCATAAATTAGTTGGAGAATCAGCTTTTGAGCCATTTGAATCAGTTGAAAAAATTAGTGTATTTTTGTTGTATATTACATAAAACTTAAATTTGATATATTGTATCTCTATTTTTTGTCTATATATTTTATGTTATTGGGTAATTTTTTATTCAATTTAATTTGTATAATAGTAGATTATATTAAATATTGAGTTTAATTTACAAATTTTGTTGATTTAATTTGTTGGTATATTTTGTTGTCATAGAATGAAATTGGTTACATTTGGTCGAAAACAGGCATAAAAAAGGACACAAAACTTGTCTCTTCGACAACAAAATAGACGACAATATCATCGACAAAATGACCGTCTATTTTGTCGACATCAACAAAATAGGTGCCCATTTTGTCGATTTACAAAATGGGAACCAAATTGGTGAAAAATTGGCACTAATTTGTGACCATTTTGTCGATATCATCGACATAAAATGAACAGAAATGTTGTCAATGTTGACAAATTTTTTAGACAAATTTGTCTATTTTTTCTTCTTTTTGTCGACTTTTGACCACAATGTCACTTTATTTGTCCATTTGTCGATGTTTTGCCCTTATTGTCGATTTTTTTACAAATTTATTTTTTTAACTGTCAATTTTTTTTACCTTTATTGTCAATTTTTAGGGAAAATTTTTTTTATTCGATTTTTGCTATTTGAAATTTTACATCTAAAAAATAACATATATACAAATGTTATCACAAATTATCATAATTTCAATCCACAGTTTAATTTTGGGCACAATTAAAAATTTCACTTTCTTGTTTCTTGTTTTTATTATGCACAAATGTTTCTTCAAAATCTCAAGTTCTAGAAGGTGGGAAAAGGTAGAAGAAAGGAATCATTCTAAGAGCAAGTCAAGGTAAGATTACAATTAAAAAGTTTTACTTGTGATTTCATGTTTTAATCTCAAAATAATATAACTAACGACCCTAAGTTTGAGATTGAGATGGGTTTAAGATTCTAAATTTGAAATTGAGATGAACATGAATTATGTTATAGTAATACATTAGAACATTGATATAATTTTGAGAATGTGACGATCATTTTCTTGAAAGATCGACGATAATGTTTACCTTTTGTAGAAATGACTACTTTTTTGTGTCGCTAATATTTAACGGTAGTTGAGACTCTCACTTTATATTATTAGATGTTAAAATATGGAATCATATTTGTGACTTATTAAGGCCACGTTTGTGATTGATTTTGGAGCCCAACTTCTGATTCTCAAACAATCAGAAGTTGATTTAGGCGTTTGGCAAATTTTTTAAAAGTGATTATAGAATAATCTGACTCACCTTACAGCAGATTTTGAGAAGCAGCAAAAAGGCAGCTTTTCAGATTCTGCTTTTAGCTTTTACATTTATATATTATTAAAATACCAATTTCACCCCTAATTAATTAAACTAATTCCTTCAATATCCTAGGTTTATTTTCTACATGATTTCACGTTATCTCCATATGCCTCATCCTCCTTCTTCTTCAACCTTCACGAATCAACATTACCAAATCAAACATTCAATGTACGATTATTTGGTTTTTTCTATTATATGAAAATGGAGAAATTGAGAAATCGAATTGATGCAAGTTTAATGCATAAAAAATAATATAAATTTAATTAATTTTTTCACTATATAACTATGCTTTTATTTAGTAATTTTTATAAAATTTGAAATTTATTACTTGTTTATTATTTTTATTTTAAAATAACAATTGTGAATGTATTTTTTGTTAAAAAATATTTGACAATATTACATATTAGTGTAAAAGAAAAAAAATAAATTTTACAACTCGTGATAATAATAATAATACAAAATAACATTATTATAATCAATGTCTTTTTTAGTAATTTAATACCATTACAGCAATAAATCACTTTTATTTACCAAACGCTTAAATGCTGCTTTTGAAACATACAACAATTTTAAAACAAGAGTTTACCAAACACTTATCTGTTTCTTCCCATAGCTGATTCTTTCTACAGCACAGCAGAAGCTGATTCTCTTAAAAGCACAGCAATACCAAACCAAGCCTAAATATTATTTTATATTATCTCCAATTAATTAATTTTTATAGGTGTTTGATCGAAGGTGGATAAAGTTGGTCGAGGCTCTAAATGGTGGTGATAAGCTTAAATAAACCTTCAATCCCCATCTAGAGATTAGCCGCGCAATTCTTCGAAAGTGTGGGAACACTTTCTAAGAAGCCATAATCGTTAGTTGACCAAATTTAATAGCAATAGCTTTAGGAGAGGAACGAGTTTACGAGCTATACTCTTTTAATGTCCAACAAGTTATGTACTCTTTTAATCTTTCAAAGTAGTAAGAAGACAATGTTGTGTTTTTATTTTATTATATTTTTTTGAACAACAATTTTCATTTTAACAAGTTATGACAGTTTGTTCAAGAGTTTTTATTTTATTTTATTTTATTGTTGTTGTTTCTACCTTGTTGAAATATCAAAATTTTGTGTTTCAACATCTCAAATATGAAGTATTATGTTTATGCATATTACAATTAATTAAAATCATGTTACAATACTCTGTCTAATAAAAATATTACATCTTGTTCGTTGTAACATCAGAGTTTCATCTTGCAACAATTTGATTATAAGATAAATTAGTTTTTGCTGTTGTAACACGAGATTTTTATGATACAACATCTTGAATTTTGGCAACATGATATGAGGTCTTTTAAATTTTATAAGTTTATCACATATTGCATAAGCCCGAGTTCCTAAGCCTAATTTTTCTACATGCCGAGAAGCAACAATACGATGGGAAGAAGGGTTAACCTGCTACTACCTTTGGCTATGTATCTACTTCGACACTACTGTCGAGCCAACCTTGTCTGGGCAACAAAAAATGGAAGGATAAGGTAGTCTTCCAAGCTCTGCACACACCTTTTGCTAAGGGATCTAAAGTTCGTGGCACGTCAAAAGGCATATTCCCTAGAATTGAGGATTTATTTGATCAACTTCATGGTGCTAAAGCATTCTGAAAGATGGATTTGAGATTAAGTTATCTTATATTGGTGAATAAGGCAAGTAATGTTCCAAAGGCGGTATTTAAAACTCTCTTTGAAAATTTAGAATTTTTAGTTATGTCATTTGGGCTAACGAACGCACCAACAGTTTTAATAGAAAGTGCAAAGAAAAATAGGTGGAATAGCTTCAGATTGTACTAGAGATCCTACAAACAGAATAATTATTTTATACCAAATTCAAAAAGTGTGAATTTTTGCTATATTGAGTTGGATTTTTAGGCACGATGACACAACCTAAGGTATAGAGGTCAACCCGATGAAAGTTGAGGTAGTTACCATCTGGTTACGGCTTACACAATTGGAGAAGTCTTATGGAATTTTCAAGATATTATAGGTACTTTACTTTAATATTTTCAAGACCGTTTCTCCAATGACTCAGTCAATGAGAAGGAATGTAAAGTTTAATTGGAATGATTAGTTTGAATAGATCTAAAACTGAAATTGGTCACATGTCCAATATAGATTATTCCACAGAGTTAGAGAACTTTGTCATTTCTAGTGATGCTTTCAAGCAAGGTTTGTGATGTGTACTTATGAAGCATGTTAAGTAGTTGCTTGTGCTTCGAAACAAGTGAAACCTTTTGAGTAGAAAAAAATTTGGGCAAGTAGCGAACTATATAGATCAATTGAGACTTGATGTGATAATGCCACCAACTAATGTAGCAATGAGAATTGTACACTCATGGTCCAGCCGACACTATGATAATGAATAAAAAGAACGAAGGATAGTGTTAAAGGAAAGAAATCGACACAATCTTTGTATTGATTCTATTAGCTATAAGAAGGAAATTTGTATATGGTGGGACTTAATCTTAGGCCATAAATTATGGATCTAATGTGTAAACATCTTGTATAAAGCATGTAACTTGATTCAGTGAAAAGTAAGAAAATAAATTCTTCATATTCAATTTCTCTATATGGTATCAGAGCACGAGTTCTTGGAGACCTAGAATCCTACACAAACACAATACCCCATGGCAGGTGATGAAGGACAAGAAGCTGTTAATCATGACAACACTTCTGCACCTTCAAAAGTTCCAGAACTATGGGATAATCCCAACCATCCCTTATTTCTCCATCATTCGGATCAACCTGGTATAGTACTTGTATCACAAACCTTGATGGAAGAAAATTATACAACATGGACTCAATCCATGAGTATGCACTAACAATCAAAAAATAATAAAGGGTTCGTAGATGGATCCATTCAAATGCCAACTACCAGGATCGAAGAACAGCAGCAGTAGGATCGCTGCAACACTTTGGTCAAGACATGGTTGTTGGGATCGATGTCAAATGAAATCTTTGGCAGCGTGTTTCATTGCAAAAATACAAGGGATATGTGGCTCGAATAGAAGGAACGCTTTTTCCATACAAACACAGTTCAACTATTTAACATAGAAAATGCGATCCATGGCTGTGAGCAAGGCACTAGTTCTGTCACTGTAACGACCGAAAATTCGTATCCCTATTTTTAAATATGAAAAATAAAATAAATCGAGAAATTTAGTTGAGTTGTCCCAAAGAGACTTCAAAAGTCTTAACACTTAGAATTTAATTTAAATCTGAATAATAAAAAGGGAGAAAAATCGGATTTAATGTTTTATAAAAGGGCTACAATGAATTTATTTAAGAGTTATTGGCTTTTATTAAGGCTTGTTTGGTTAAAAGTGAAAAAAGTTGGGTAGAGACCCAAAAAGTGAGAAAACAAAGTTTTAAGCCTTTTTGATTAAAGTTAAGTAGCTATCTTTGGTGCGCTCTTGTGAATAATGTATTGGTCAAAATTCTACGACTCTTACATTGTTGCGAAGTACACAACGAGACCTTCGAAATGGTACCAAATATACCTAATTTCGATTATGAGAACAACCCCAAATATTTATGTCAAAAATGTTCCAGGAAGTTGAAAATCTAGAATTCTCATAAATTTATTTTCAAGCAGCCAACTTTGGAGCCATCGTATGATTTATGTATTGGTCAAAATTCTACAAAACTTATGGCGTTACGAAGTATGCAACGAGACCTTCGAAATGGTACCAAATACACCTACGTTCGACTGAGGAATCAGCCTTGAAAATTTATGCCAAAACATTCCAGAAAGTTGAAAATCTGGAATTTCTAGAAATCTATTTTCGAGCAGCCATTTTTGGGACGATGCTGTGATCGCTGTGATGATCCAATTTCTACGATTCAAAGTCCGTTGTGAAGATCCCTGTGAGATCTTCGAGACGGTATAAGAAATGTCAAAAAATGAGCACATTTTGACCTTCAAAACTCGACCCAAAGTCAGGTCCAAAAATCTGCCTTAATTGGAGTTTAGCATTAATTGCCCTATAAGATATACCTAGTGTCTTTATTACACTCTTTAAAGCTATGGGTAGTTGGGAGGCACCTTAAATAAAGGCCAACAAAGAAATCTTCGGCAAATCTCCCCAAATTTACATGTGTCAAAATGGGGATGAATGCAATCATGAGGAAGGAGTTAAATTCTCCCTATAAATACCCCTCAAACTCAAGCCACCACTTGCCCCTTTTATTCTCTCTAATCTCCATAACACTTCCACACACTCTCTAACACTAAAGAAGGAAGGAAAGAACTCTCATATAAGCGAAATATATATCAAGTTGAAGAAGTGAGCAATAGTTAAAGAAAAGCTTGGTAAGGAGGCTCTCTAATCCAATAGAGGAATCTCCAACCCGAGCATCAAAGCCCCGTTTGGGCAATAGCATAGATGGACCAAGAAACTCATATTTCATGGTGAAGGAAGTCAGATTTTATTGGTCGAGAACTTAGTTTTCAAATATAATATTTTTATCATATATCTGCCCCGAAGGGTATTGGTACCCTGTATTACAGTTTTACGATAGGGAACCAATACCCTAAAATCTCTGCTCCATGAATACTTGAGACGGTCCTGATACCCTCACTTTTAGATTTAAGAAACATTCACCTCATATAAGATTATGATGTTTAGAACCTTTTATTTTCAGGTGGATCAAGGTTAACAACAACAAGTTGTGAGTAAATTACGATATGTGCCTTAAGTGCAAAACGATAAGTATATATATATAGATCTCATATATTTATGTGCTCCAAAATGAGATATGCCAATGAGATTGATTTAAGTAAAGATATGACATGTTGTGAATGAATCATATCATTTGCCTTATGTGCAAAAATGATAAGAATGTGCATCTACATGTGTGCATAAGTTATACATGCTCTTCTGTGCTCCAAATGATTTTTGTCGATGAGGCCTATGAGGTATTATGAGCATCTTGAGCCTACTTGCTATTTATGCAACAAGAAGGAAGAATGAGAATGAGAATGAGAAAGTTATTTTGTGTTATTTATGCTCAACTTGAGAAAATAAAGTTCATATGCAAACAAAGACAAGTTATGTGATGACACAAAAAGTTTTCTCCAAGCTTATTTGTACATCATGGGCAAAAGGTAGCCCATAGGGGATGATTAGGGTCCTAAGAAAGGAATTGATTCAACTTTGGCCAAGGGTTAGAGCGACCCACATGAGGACATGATGTCCGATTAAAGTACGGCCAAGGGCAACAGTAGCCTATATTGGGACGGTAAGGGTTTTATGAGTTGATCAACTATGGCCACGGGCAAAAGGTAGCCCATAGAAGGACGATTAGTGTTCTAAGAAGTTTGGCCATCGTGCTTATGCACAAAGAATATTTATTTGAGCGCTCGATGTACAAATATTGCTTAAGGGAAAGGCCCTAATAAAGATAAAAGATATATCTATGTGCAATATCACACACGCACCATATTTTACTCATTGAATGTCACCATTCATAGTCGTTTTATGACTCTTGTAGGAAAGGGATCGAGAAATCTATGAAGTCATGGGACTAAGGTGGGAAGTAGCTTCGGATGGCCAAGAATACCATTTGATCACCAAGATCGACGTATGGTCCTCCAATCTCTATGTACCCGGATTACAAAAATATGAAACTACCTATTTTGTTGTGGACGTATTCGATTATTGGACCATGGAGTATCTCACTACTCGTTTTTATGAAATGTAATAAATTAGGTGAACTCGTCTTTAACATTCAAGCACCTTCTTTTTTGATAAAGTACCTAGTAGCACTTTTAATCGGGTTCAAAGTATATGAACCATTCTTGAGACGTAATGATTTGTCATGAGCCACTTTGAGACAAAGTTGTAAGTAAGGTACTTTCTTCCCTTCCTTAAACATCTATTTTGAAGTAGCTTAAAATGATGGAGGAAGAATAAATAAAAAGACGAGATTCACGTGTTTTACTCTTCCACTATGTTTAAATGATCATGCTTTCGTTTATAGTTTTTCATCTTACTAAATATACATACTTTTACATAACAAATATAAAATGAATCCGAAGCAAAAAGAGAAAGGGTGATCTCTAGATCCTGTCTAAGATTAGTTTCTAACTACTTTCTGCAAAAGAAAATGAAGGAAACATGTTTCAATCCAGTTTTTAAACAAACCAAAGAGATGAACTGCTTTCTGCGTAAAAGGGGTACTAGTACCCCCAAATATGGGTATCATTACCCTACTGGGCAGAATACAAAAAAAAAAAGTTTAGACAGAATTTTGAGGTCGCCACAGTCACGGTCTTCTTTACTAGACTCAAAAGTCTCTAGAATGAAAGAGATGCACTTTGTGGGATTCCACCTTGTAGCTGTGATGCAGCCAAAGAAATCAAGGCGTACATGGAGAACCAAAAGACCATGAAATTCTTAATAGGACTTAATGACAACTATGATGCAATCTGAAGCAACAGAGTGGCAATAGATCCACTGCCAAATGTAAACAAGACGTATTCAATGGCATAGCGCCATGAAAAGCAAGCAGAGGCTTCGAATGGAAAAACCATTGCTCAACCAGAGGCGGAAGCCTTTGCTGTAAAGAAGGGAGGTCGTGATTCAGATGCAGGAAAGTTCAAAATGAGATGTGCGAAGTGCAACATGACTAATCACAGAACTAAGAATTGCAGGCCCACCTCAAGTGCAATTTCTATGGGAGAAAGGGCCATACTTACGACTATTGTAGAAGAAGAAAGACAGCCATGGAAGGAGAACAGATAAACTCAAAAGGAGAACCATGTGGCTTCCATGTATGACAAAAGATTCGATGGAAACAATTTTCCATTCTCACAGGAAGAATGCAAGGAGCTTGTTGAGTTACTAAGCAAAAATAAGGCAGCTGAGGTCAATCATGCTGGTAATGTTTCAAATTATGATGAACTCTCAAGTAAAGCTTTTTCTATCACTCAAAATGGCAAGAAAAATGTTTGGATATTGGACAATGGTGCTAGTGATCACATAGTTTATGATCCTTCTCTTCTTACATCTTTGAAACTTGTGCATAATCGTTTTATCAAATTACTGGATAGTACTATAGCTCAAGTCACTTATATTGGCAAAGTAGTTTTCACTCCTCATTTTATTCTACACAACGTCCTATGCGTGCAATTATTTTATTTGAACATGATCTCTATTAGTAAACTGGCACTTGATTCATTTTATATCACTGTCTTTCTCAGACACTTTTGTTTCATACAGGACCTACGATCGGGAGAGATGATTGGGACGGAAACTAAACGGGAGGGACTCTATTGTCTCAATCCAATACAGAAAGGAACATGCAACTCAGTTCACCGCCATACACCCAAGTTTTGGCACCAACGCCTCGGTCATCTTTCCACCAAAGTTTCCTTGCTATATTCTTTTTCTATAAATAAATCCTGTGGTGAAAATCAATGTCCTATTTGTCTTTTGGTAAACCAAACTAGAATGTATTTTTCCTTACGTACTATCTCAAGTGTGTCTTCTTTTATTTGATTACATGTTGACATTTGGGTGGCTATCATGAACCTTCACTTACTGGTGTAAAATATTTTCTTACCATAGTTGATAATTATACTAGAGCACTTTGGTATACTTGATGAAACATAAATCAGAAACACGAAACCTCTTAAACAATTTCATTCATTTGGTTGAAACTCAAATTTGATAAGAAAGTGAAAATTGTGCGTAGTGACAATGGTCCCGAGTTTACACTCGAACATTTAACTCATCAAAAGGGATAGTTCATCAAACTAGTTGTGTCAACATACCACAACAAAATGGTATCGTTAAGCGCAAACATATGCACTTGCTCAATATTGCTCAAGCAATTCTTTTTCAAGCCAACTTACCTAAACATTTTTGGGGATAAGTCATACTTCATCATATCTCATTAATAGAACTCTCACACCACTTCTTCAAGGAAAAACACCCTTTGAAAATCTTTTCCATAAACCACCAAATTACTCTCATTTACGAGTATTTGGTTGCTTGTGTTTCACATCAACTAACCCTTCCAAACCTACCAAATTTGATCTGCGTGCAACTAAATGTCTCTTCTTAGGTCATTCTCATGGTCAAAAAGGTTATCGAGTTTATAATCTAACAGAAAAATAAAGTCTTTGTTTCAAGAGATGTGGTATTTTTTGAAGACACTTTTTCATTCTAGTCAAACCCTCACTCGACTTCTCAAACTGATGTGTCCATCTTTTAAACCCTAACACCCTCACACTCATTTGATGTTGAGCTCTTAGTCTTATCTCCCTCAAACTCTAGAGTCCCACCACTTGAAAACACTCTACTAGATTTCTCTTCCACTACCGATTCATCAAGTCATCCCACAAGTGACCCTTCTACACCATCGGATCAACCAACTACACCATCGGATCAACCAACTACACCATCACAACCACCAACTGCCTTAGCTATCTCATCTCCCACGGTAGTAACACCAACTTTACCACCACGCAGGTCGACACGTCCTACCAAGACCCCAACCTTTTTACAGGATTTACCATCACAACCACCAACTGCCTTACCTATCTCATCTCCCACAGTAGTAACACCAACTTCACCACCACGCAGGTCGACGCATCCTACCAAGACCCAAACCTTTTTACAGGACTTTCATGTTGAAGCAGCCCTCCATTCGAGAACCGCACCGTCAACTCCACCGGACACAAGTACTGTTCACTCTCTTTCCCAAGTCTTATCCTATGATCGACTTTCTCATAACCATAGAGCTTTCACCACTAACATTTCTATCTACAATGAGCCTACTTCTTTTTCACAGGCTGTCCAAATTCCATAGTGGAGAGAAGCAATGCATAATGAGATTCAAGCCCTCCAAGAAAATAACACTTGGAGTTTGGTTTCGCTACCATCTCATAAACAACCAATCAGTTGCAAATGGGTATACAAGCTCAAACTAAATCTAGATGGGACGATTTACTGTTACAAAGTACGGTTGGTTGCTAAGGAGTACAGTCAAGTTGAGGGAGTTGATTACAGAGAAATGTTTGCACCGGTTGCCAAGTTAACAACGGTGTGTGTGCTTCTTAGTCTTGCAGCTTTACAAGACTGGCACGTGCACCAACTTGATGTTAACAACGCATTTCTAAATAGGGATCTTTATGAAGAAGTATACATGAAGATTCCATCTGGTTTCGAACAAAAGAAGAAAACTCTAGTCTAAAAGCTTCACAAATCCATTTACAGTTTATAGCAAGCCTCAAGGCAGTGGTTTATTAAATTGTCAACAGTCCTCAAATCTACTGGGTTTCATCAATCTTGGTTAGACTATTCATTGTTCATCCAAAATCGTTCAGACAGATTCATAGCATTGCTGGTTTATGTTGATGATGTGATCTTGGTAGAAAATAGTTTAGAAGACATCATAGATACCAAACAGTTTCTTTCAAGTCAGTTTAAACTAAAGGACATGGGACAACTGAGATACTTTCTGGGTATAGAGGTTGTAAGGTCTAAGCAAGGTATTACATTGTACCAGAGGACATATGCTTTGGAAATTCTTGAAGATACTGGTTTTCTCGGTGCTAAACCCTCACGCTTCGCAATTGATTAGAACTTGTCACTAACACAGACGAATGGTGAATTATTATCCCAATATCGGAGACTTGTAGGACAGCTAATATACCTCACAGTTACGAGACAATATCTTGTGTATGCTATTTACATATTAAGCCAATTCATGGACAAGCCTAGACAAACTTATCAAGAAGTTGCACTGAAGTTGCACACAAGTTTTTGCGGTACATCAAGCAAACACCTGGCCAAGGGATTCTTTTACCTTCCAAAGGACCATTGGAACTAAAGGCCTTTTGTGATGCTGATTGGGCTCGTTGTAAAGACATAATAAGATCCTTGACATGGTATTGTATCCTACTTGGACATGCACCAATCTCGTGGAAGACAAAGAAATAAAGTATAGTTGCGCGTTCAAGTGCAAAGGCAGAATATCATTCCATGGCCACTACATGTTGTGAAGTAACTTGGTTGCAAAATATATTGAAGGATTTGAATGTGTGTCAAGTTCAACCCAACAAATTGTTTTGTTAAAACCAAGCTGCTATACATATAGCTTTGTACCCAAATTTTCATGAGCGCACGAAACATATAGAGATTGATTGTCATGTGGTACGTGAAAAAGTGTAAAAATGAGTAATTAAAACAGCATACATCGGAACCACTGATCAACCAGCATACTTGTTCACTAAGCCATTGAATTCAACACAATTTGATGCATTACTTAGCAAGTTAAATATAATCAATATACATTCCAACTTGAGGGGAAGTGTTAAAGGAAAGAAATTGACACAATCTTCGTATTGATTCTATTAGATATAAAAAGGCAATTTGTATATGGTAGGACTTAATTTTAGGCCATAAATTATGGATCTAATGTGTAAACATCTTGTATAAAGCATGTAACTTGATTCAGTGAAAAGTAAGAAAATCAATTCTTCATATTCAATTTCTCTATAGATAGTGACACTTTTTTTTGCAATGAGTTAAGACAAAGATTGGTAAGAATAAGTATAAAGGCTTATGAGTTCTCATCAAATAGAGTTTTACATTTAAAAGGCACACTCTAGTGGACAAATAAGAAGAGAGACATAGATAATTTCATGCAGAAGTGCCTAATGGGTCAACAACTAAATATACGAGTTTCAAGACTTTTATATTCACTACAAATATGAGAGTGTAAATAAGAGCATATGTTAATGGTTATGGTGGTGGTTTTTTCCAAAGACAATTAAAGGAAATGGTGCTATTTGGGGTCATAGTCATTGGATAGATAAAGTAACCCCATTTCTTATCGGTGAAGATGACTCTTTTTTTTTTTTGGATTCGTTGGCTTAGATAAAAGTCAAGGAAAGTGTTAGAAGGATTATCATTTTTTATGGTATCAAATTGATATAAGAGCTTTACATCAAACTTTTACAACAGTTATTGCAAGGACAATGGATGCTAGGCTAAATTTTAGCAAACCTTAACATCCTTAGTTAGATGGTCAGTTGAGAAATTTATTCACATACTCGAGGATATGTTACAAGCACTTGTAATAGGTACATGGAAAAATCTATAAGAGAATTGAGAGAAAAATCTATCATTAGTATAGTCCGCTTATACAATAGTTATGAGACAACTATTAGAATTACTCCCTATGAAATGTTAAATAGTAAAAAGTGCAGGTCACCGATCTTTTGGGATGAAGTCGGTGGATATTAATTATTTGGGACCAGAGGTAGTTTAATAAACAGTTTAGGCTGTTGAGAAATTTTTCATTAGAGGATCAAGACGACCCAAGATCGACAAAAGAGTTATGATGATAGTTGGGTGATGGATTTGAAATCCGTAGTTGGAAAGAAAGTTTTTTGAAAAATAGCACCATTTGTGAAGAGTGCTAGGCTTTGGCAAGAAAGAGAAAATCTGACCAAGATTCATAAGTCCCTATAAATTTAAAGAAAAGTGGGAAATGTAACTTAACAACAAGCTCTGCCTCCAAAGTTAAATGAAGTTGACGATGTTTTCCACCTCTCCATGCTTAGAAAGTATTTATCACATTCAGGGCATCTGATCGGTTAGCAATTATATACATGCAAATATATAAGGTTCAGTTTGGAAATTTTTGAACACAATTTAGGATTTTTAGACCCTATCCGAGACAGTCCAGGTCAATTGAAGTTTTCAAACATTAAGTCATGAATATGTTGGAAAATAATTCAAATAATTCAATGGTACTAATTTTGTGAATTCTAGATCACGAGAAAAATGATCGAATTATATGTTAACTCTTTTGTTGATTTCATCAAATGGTAAAACACAAAATTTAAGCTCTAGTTATTGATTTCACATTTTAATGTTATAGTATCGAATAATATTGTTGGGATTTATTTCTTATATGGGCTACATATTTAAAATACAATTATGTTATGGGCTATCTAATTTAATAGGGCCATATAAGTAATCCGTTGATTGAGCTCTAGAATTGTTTATTGGTATAGACTCTATAACGTGTAGAAATCAATTATGGTTGATGGGAAACTAATTAACTTGTATATAAGGAATATTATACGGTTAGGTCCACAATATCAAATCATTCAATTAAATAGCTTAGCTTTTCTCCTCTATTTCTGTCGTGGAGTGAGATCCCGTTGAGCAATAAAGAGATTTGGCTGTAGAAGATCCTAACCCTCTTAATTTCAACTCTAGGTATACTTCCTCAACACCTACTCTTGATAATTTAACATGATGATCTTGGATTCTCTAATTATTTAATTATAATTAGATATTTATGTTTAAATCTAACAAGTGATATTAGATAAAGAAATCACGTTAGATTTATCAGGGTTTTACGTGCATGTTTTGATTTTGGATAAATAAGCCTATAAAGAATTTTTTTTTTGTGTGTAGAAATCTTTATGTGTATGAATATAATTCTTTTTGGCTTGATTTATTAAGGAAATAAAGAATTTAAAAAAAATCTTTACGGAATAGTTGCACCGCAAGCGCAACTCGAAAGTTTGCAATCGCAGGCGTCGCTGCTAGAGTTTGCAGCACCCACCGGCGCTATTGAAGCTAGTGGTGCCGCTGTCCCACCAAATTTAGAGGGGTGGTGGTGGTGGTGGTGGTGGTGGTGGTGGTGGCGGCGGCGGTGGCGGCGGCGGTGGCTGGTTCTTCGAACCCTAACTGCAACAATTTTTTGGAGACGGGACCTCATATGTAAATTGATAAATTCAAGAATTAAGATGCAATTTTTAATTCAAATTATTTAAGTTTTCATATTTTAAAATCTTAGCCTTTAAAGTTTTGGACATTTAGATTTAGTCCTTAATGTTTTGGATTTTAAATATTAGGTCCTTAAAGTTTTCATATTTTAAAATCTTGGGCCTTAAAGGTTTAGTGTTTTGAAACCTTAAAGTTTTGAATTTTGAATCTTTGGTCCTTCAAATTTAAGATTTTTTAAATCTTAGGCCTTTAAAGTATGGAATTTTCAAATTTAATTCTTAAAATATCTTCAGATTTTTGAATTAATCGTCTTGTATTTCAAAATAAATAAATTGATACGATACGTTGCCAAAGTAACATCTACCATGTAGATTCATTTATTTTGAAATATTAAGATGGGTGTCTCTGTTGCTTATGCGAACAATAATCAGTCCAAATGAAGGTTAATGTTTGGCAAAATGGCAGACATACCTATGGTAATAAATATGTGACAATTTTCAAGTTTTTATGTGGACAATAAGTCGGTCCAAAGAAATGCTTATTGTTTGACAGATTAATTATCAATAATTGATTACTTCACAGAGAGTATCACTTACAAGTTGATGTTTCTGTCTAAAGACTAGATATCAATGTTGTGCTAGGTATTTTGTGATGGGGCCCACCGTTATATAATTTGTTCTACATATATTTAATGGATTATTATGCATATGCCATGACATGATCATTAATTGTGAGCTTATTATATTCTCTCGTTTTCAGTTTTTGGTTCTGCTTCTACAATATCTACCAACATTAATTCAATCCATGTGCTTAATGGCACAAATTTTAAAAATTGTAAAGAGAACGATATGATTGTTGGCTTCAGACAAAACGACCTCTTAGTCTTACTGATGAAAGTTTCACTTATGATAAAAGGGACTTGAAAAAATGGGATCGTTCTAACCGCATGAGTCTTATAATCATGAAACGTTACATTTTGGAAACATTCATTGGCGCTTTGACTGATGAGGAAAATACTAAGACGTTCTTTAAAGAAGTTTAAAAGCGTTTTTCCAAAAACGAAAAGGCTAAAACAAGTACTCTTCTGAAAGGACTAAAAGTTCTAACTTATCAACTAATCCTCAAAAAAAGAAAAGGAAAAGAGGAAATGAAGCTAAATTTGGGACACCATAGCAAAAAGTGCAAAAGAAACAGGATAAGGAGTTCACTTGTTACTTTTGTAAGAATGTTTGACACATGAAAAATGAATGCCCCAAGTACGCTGCATGGCATGTTAAGAAAATGTATACTTCTCGCTATAGTTTGTTCAGAAGATAATTTAACTTCTATACCTAGACACACTTGGTAGATGGATTTTGGTGCTACCACTCACATAAGTTTGTGTATTCATGGTTGCATGTGGAGCTAATAACTAAGTAATGTTGAAAGATTTATCTATGTGGGCGAAAACAAAGTAGTTGCAGTTGATGTTATAGGGACTTTTAGGTTATTATTAAGGACTGATCATTATTTGAATTTGGAAGAGACTTATGTGGCAACGTCGATCAGACAGAATTTCATTTATGTTCGTGCATAGGACAAATCAGGTTATTGTTGTTCATTTGAAAATAATAAATTTAGTCTCTTTCGTGATTAGAATCTTATTGTTACTGGTTCTTTATCTTTTAATGGTAACCTATATTTATTGGATACAATTTCCTCGTATAATAAAACTTTTTAAACCATCTCACGTGGTACAAAATTCAAATTAACCAATGAGCATTCCGCTGCATTGTGGCACAAGTGCTTAGGTCATATTTCTAAATATGGAATTGAGAGACTTGTGTCTAATGGGATTATTGGTCTCTTTGACTTGACACATTTTCAAATCTGTATTAAGTGCATAAAGGAAAAACAAACCAACATTAGGAAATTAGGTGCCAATAAAAGTTCTGATGTGTTAGAAGTAATTTATACTAATATTTGCAAACCATTCCTTTCAGCTTCATGGAATGGTCAACAATATTTTATTATGTTCACAGATGATTCTTCGCGGCTACCTATATTTGATTCGTGAGAAGTCTTAATCACTGGACGTATTTAAGGCATTCAAAACCGAAGTTGAAAATCAACTTGGCAAGAAGATTAAAGTCATTAGATCTGACCTTGGTGGTGAATACTATGGAAAATATGACGGATCCGGTGAACAACGTTTAGGACCTTTCGCAAAGTTCCTAAAGGAATGCAGTATCATCCCACAATACACAATGCCAGGAAAACCTAACATGAATGGTGTTTCTGATAGACAAAATATGATGCTTAAAGACATGGTGAGAAGCATAATTAGTCATTTGTCTTTACCAGAATCTTTCTGGGGAGAAGCAATAAAGACTACAACATATATCCTTAACAGGGATCCCAGCAAAGTAGTGGTTGAAATACCTTACGACTTTGGACAGGCAAGAAGCCTAGTATTAGGCACTTGCATATTTGAGGTTGTCCAGCTGAGGCAAGGCCTTACAGGCTGAATGAAAAGAAACTAGGCTCAAGAATTGTGTACTACTACTTTGTTGGGTAACCTGAACAGTCAGGGTGTTACAAATTCTATGATCCCTCAACTAGGTCTTTTTTCGAGTTGGAAAATGCAAAATTCTTTGAGGATGTTGAGCTTGGGAGAGAAGATAACATTATGGACATTGTCTTTAAAGATGAATTCGTTTCTTTTCCTATTGTTTCTATTGACAATGATCAGACTCCAATTTTTGACATTGTTCAAGATGTGAATCCGGATTATCCAGAAAATGTTGATGAGCTCCCTATCCAAAATGAAGGAGTTTCTCTTTATTAGAAAGCTCAACAATCTCAAAAACAAATGCAATTGAGAAGATCCACTTGAGAAATGAGATGTTCGATTCTGGACGACTATATTGTCTTTCTCCAAGAATATAGCTTGACATAGGAGTGATAGAAGATGATCCAATCAATTTTCATCAAGCTAAATAAGGTTCTAATTCTCAAAAGTTGATTGATACCATAGATGAGATGAAATTTATGAAAGACAATAACATTTAGAATCTCGTTAAATTTCCAGAAGATGCGAAGCCCATTGGTTACAAATGGATATTTAATACCCATATAGATTCAAATGGAAATGTTGAGAGATATAAGACTCATCTTGTTGCCAAGGGTTTCACTTAGAAAGAAGACATTGATTATAAAGATACTCTCTCTGATTTCATCGAAAGACTCTTTCAGGACCATAATGGCATTTGTATCTCATTTTGATTTGGAATTACATCAGATTGATGTAAAGACTGCATTTTTCAATTGTAACATTTTTGAAACAATATATATGGTGCAGTTATAAAACTTTGTATCTGGTTATCCATAGAAAATGGTATGCAGACTAAAGAAATCCATCTATGGTCTCAAGCAAACTTCTCGTCAATGGTATATCACAAATTTTATCAAGTCATTACCTCGTTTGAATTTGAGGTATATGTAGTTGACGATTGTGTGTACCATAAGTGGGAGTAAATATATCTTCCTAGTGCTATATGTCGATAATATACTTCTAGATAGCAGCGATATATGCTTATTGCACAAAACCAAGAGATTTGTAACTAAGAATTTTGAGATGAAAGATCTTGGGGACACCTCTTTTGTATTAAACATACAGATACATCGAGATTGCTCTCGGGGTATCCTTAGGTTATCACAAAATAGCTATATTGAAAGAGTACTCAGCAAATTCGGCATGAAAGATTATGGACTAGGATATACGCCCATTGGTAAAGGAGATAAGTTCAGCCTCAGTAAATACGCCAAGAATGAGGTTGAGGTGAGAGAAATGCAAAAGATTCTTTATGAGTTGGCTATAGGGAATCTTATATATGCTCAAGTATGTACGCATCCGAATATTGTGTTCATAGTAGGATTATTAGGCAGATATTTGAGTAATCCTATGATGGATCATTAGAAAGCAGCCAAAACAGTTATGCGATATTTATGGAGAACAAAACATTTCATGCTCACCTATCGAAAATCAAATCATTTGGAGATCCTTGAGTATTCTGATTTCAATTTCGTTGGATGCAAAGATAGTAAGAGATCTACATTGAGCTATATTTATGTGCTGGCTGGAAGAGCTATATCTTGGAAGAATGTTAAGTAGACGCTCATAACTCTATCCACCATGGTAGCTGAGTTCATGGCCTGTTATGAGACATCTAATCATGGGATATGGTTGTGAAACTTTATCACTAGGTTGTGTGTTATGAATGGTATTGAAAGACTATTGAAGATATATTGTGAAAATAAATTGGTTGTGCTGTATTTCAACAAAATAGAAGCTCTTGAAGTCGAAATACATAGACATCAAGTTTCTTGTTGTTAAAGAAAGTGTTAAGAATAGTCAGGTGTTTATAGAGCATATTGACACAAACTCTATGATTGTGGATCCGCTCACCAAGGGTTTACTGCCCAAGGTATTTCACTAGCATACAGCTCATCTGTATATTGTATTGTTTTTCGATGTGTTGATTTAGTGGGAGTTTGTATTTGTTTTATACTTTTTTAGTAGTAGATTTTAGTAGTAGACACACTTTATGATTATTTTCTGCAGAAATAAAATATATTGGTTGTTACCAATCTTTGAATTTGGTCTTTCCATTTGTAGTTTACCATTAAGATTAGAATGCTTTGATATGATATCACTAAAGAATAAAGGTGGACCAATTGGAGATACGCATGTTTCAGCACATTGCATGTAATTTTCATGCTACTCATCCATACTTGATCTATGTCATTGAATATGTTGGTGTGGTGACCATTGATGGGTCCAATTACCAATACGTGTGTAACGAAGGCCGTTTTGATCTCATGCTGGTATAATAGATGGACGAGATTATAACTAAAAAATGTTTCAAGGCAGGATATCATTTTTGTATACACATAAGGTTATATGATATAATTATTTCCGCTAACATATATAGCCTAAGTGGGAGATTGTTGGGATTTATTTCTTATATAGGCTACATATTTAAAATACAATTATATTATGGACTATCTAATTTAATATGGACATATAATTGATTTGTTAATTGGACTCTAGAAACAATTATTGGTATGGACTCTATAATATGTAGAAACCTAATACTAGTATAATTAGGGTTGATGGAACCTAATTAACTAATATATAAAGAATATTATATGGTTGGGTCCCCAAAATCAAATCATTCAATTAAATAGATTAGTTTTTTCTCATCTATTCTCATCGTGGTATGAGATTCTGTTGAGCACTAAAGATAGTTGCATGTGGAAGATCTTAACCCTCTTAATTTCAACACAATGGATCTATGTAGTCTTCCACAATACATAATTTACCATGATGATCATGGGTTCTCTAATTATTTAATTATAATTAGAGATTTATGTTTAAATTTAACAAATATGATATAAGAATTCTACGTTTTGAGATTTAAATGAATCCAAAGTTTTATGTAGTGCTACAATTTGAAACATTGACCAAAGTTTTTAGATTGAAAAGGTCATGTTCTCACGATATATTTTTGTGGTGGTTTGAGTTTTGAGATTGAAATGATCATTACTTGTTCTGAGTGATTGTAAGTATGTTTATGTTATTCCACTTATTAATGCATGAAATCAAACTTGTGTCTTATGAGTATTTTTATGCTCACGTCAATTACCAAATTTTACAAGTATATGATTGATGAGAGAGGTGTTTGGTCGAGGCATTTGGAGATGGTGATACCAGCAAGTTGAGTCTTAAAAATTGACATTTTGAAATGAAAATAAGTCTCTGTTTCTGAAATGAAAATAATGAACATATTGCATTTTAGATTATGTTCTGTTTTGTGTTGCAACTGAATATTTTCTATATTGCAACATGATAGTAATATGAGCAAAATATGTTAATAAACATGAATAATCTGTATTACAATATATGATATTTGATCAGAATAGTATTTAAACATGTGTTTTATTATGTGTTGATCTTATATATATATATTATCGAATGGTACGGATTTTATGTTTGGATTTGACAATTCATAGCCATATAGTAGCGCATAACATTTGATAATCAAGATTACTTGTTTCTACATATTGTAACTTGTAAGTTATAATGTGTTGTAACAACTCTATTTTTATTTAATATGCCATACATGTTATACATTTATGTTATATTTCAATGTTAACACATCCACATGAAGTTTGAGTTCTCTATTAAAGTATGTGTTTAGTTTGAAGTGATTCTACTGTGGTGCATCTTTGGGTGCATCTTTTATAACATGATGTTTTGACATGGAAATGGTTTTTTCATTCATTTAATTATATATTCGAGGAATTTAAGTTGCAACTTTTAAATTGATTTTCGGATAAAAGTTTTCAATAAAATTGTTACAAGCTTATTAAGAGTCAAGATGCAACTTTATGACTAAGAGTGTATAGTATATTATTAAATTTTGTTTAAAAGTATAGGTTATGTTAAAGTGTCTTTCATTGTAAAATCTTTTTAAAATTATTGGGATGCTAGATTTTGATAAATCATTTCAAATAGAGCTGGCAAATAGGTTGGGTTGGGCCAGTTTAACCCGCCATAGTAGGGTCACACTTGAATCTGGGTCGGGCCGGCCCAGTCCAGTTTTATGTCGATCAGAAATATTTTGGCCCAACCCAGCCCATTGGGCCAAATCGGTCTTAATTTTATTTATTTTTCTTTTTATAAGTAAAATTTTATACAATATAATACATTACATCAAATACAATATTAGATAAACTTAGACAATATATATTTTGAGATTTTTAAATAGATTAATTTATAAAATTGGAAATTTCATGTATTAGTCAATAGATTTAAATTAATTTTCTTTTAAAATAATAATATTGTTTTGGTTAATTATAAACTATTTGTTGACACCTTTTTTTAAAAATATAAATAGCAAAGACATGCTAGTCTTATTATTTTGATATATAAGCATGTTTGCTTAAATTAAAAAGTTTACTTATAAGTAAATTTAAAATAAATAATTTACTTATCACACCAAATATAATTTGGATTGAAACTTTAGTTAAACTAAATTTTAACTAAATCTAAACAATTTTATGTTGGAGATTGAGATTATTGAACTAATGTTTCAAAAAAAGAAAATTTAAATTAGAGACTTGAGCTTAGATTATTTTAGATTGATATTATTTAAATTATATATTGTGGCTATTTACAAAATGCGTTATTATTGTTAAGGAGCCAAAAAAAAAAAATCAGGCCAGCCCCAATAACCCGCGGGTTAGACGGGACAGACCATATTGGCCCGATTTTATTTGGGTTAAGGCCAGCCCAAATCAATCATTTGGGTTATATGGGCCGGCCTGCAGATCGGGTCGTTTTTGTCACCTCTAATTTCAAATATTTTCTTGAATGCAAGATATTAGATACTCTAATTAAGTATTTATACAACACGGATTGCAATGTTCAAAATTTAGTGACAAATTTAAGGGTTTAAAAGAAATGATTGTGAGATATTGTCATAGTTGTCTAAGTTTTATGAAACAAATGCTTTGGCAAATCAGGTCCCCAACCTTCACATAATTTTTCAAAATACATCTCCAATCTTTTTGTGTGGTTGCATACTTCGTCCCCAATGTTGAAGAATGTTTCCATTTTTCGTTCACAACCTTTAAATTGTTGTTGCAAAGTAGGTCATCAATGTTCACTAGTAGTAGCATACCGCATATCATACATGTTTGTATTGGACATAAAAGAAAGACATTGAAAAAATAACTTGATTTGCAAAAACCAACATAATTAACCAAATATTTGGAAAATATTCCTTTGTGCACAATACAGGTTTACAAATTTGGTCCAGCTCTTAAAGACATTAACCTAAGTAAATCCAACCTACAATAGTCCCAATTACAACTAAGTAAATCCAAAAAATAACTCATTTGGAGTTTTCTTTCTTCAACCAACATCTTACGATTTATCATTGCTTCTAGTTCTATCTTTTCTCCTTCCAGGCACTTGATATTTGTTTGTAGCTTCATCTTTGCTTCCAGTCTCTTAACATGTGCTTCTAATTGATTTATATTTGTTTCATCTATTCGCCTAGAATTTAACAACTCGGATATCACTTGCTATGCCCGATCACTAATATAAGGGTCATACCAGGCAAAGCAACTACAATGATTTTCCTACACAAAAAATTTAGTGTTAGTACTTAAATCATGAGAAATTCAAGGCATGAAGCACTATTATCACCTCACAGACAAAATATCTTCTAGCTAGGTTTGCATTGGTCCATGATGTCTTCAGATCCATGCGATTTCCACATCTGCATACCCTCCATTCCATATTTGGGTTGACAGAAATAAGTGGATGAAGAACAAGAACACGTGAGTAAATTTAGGAGAAATTAAAGTAACATAAGCTAGTAATGTGTGTGTATGTGTGTGTGTATGTATTTTACGAGGGAAGAATTTTGTGAATAAACCAATTTGTCCTTAAGTTCTCAGACACATTGGTTGAGGGATATAAACGTGTGGGCACACGCTTGTGACATAACACATTTTTTAATAGAATCTATGAATAGAGACGTGATTTGTAATTAATTGAAATATTGTAGATGTCTGGTACTAAAAAAATTAGTTGGGGGTAGAATAGTAATAGATTTGAAAGGTTGGGGATGAAAAAATGCAAAATTCTCTTTAAAATAATAGAGTTCGAAGAAAAGTTCATTATAACTTGTTAATCAAAAGGTGTTGTGATTGTGAGATACAAATTATAAATAACTTATTCTTAAAAAATCTCTAGTCATAGTAATAATGAGATACGAATATCATTATTGTGAATATACTAACATATGTTGCATTTCTTTTGAAAAAAATAGCTAATCTAATGAGCTAAGAAGTAGAAGGACATCTGAATGATCACATAAATGCATTATTAAGAGAACATGACATTGGTTGATCTATCTAGAGATTCCACATGGATAACTATCCAAACGTCAATGGTAAATTTCTAATGTGCGGTAGTGAGTTTGGTCATTTGACTTGAGGCAATCATAAAATCTTATGTGAGGAGCGCTATACTTTCGCGAGCATTTGATGGGGTCTTAAGATTATGATTCACCAGGAATGATATGAATGTTATGAATGTTCAACATGACGATTCATCACTCTTGGAAAGTAGAATATTATAACCTCTATTTTTCTCACTTAAGTTGATATAAATTTTCTCAGTCAAAGTATAGTTACGAGTTGAAAATATTTCAATCATAAATAAATTAGATCAACGAATATTTGAGCTAAATAATATCATTGGTTGAAATGAAATTTATGCTAATCTATATCTCACAACCAATTAGGTTATATTGATGAAGGGATTATATTTCTACGGTAACCGCATGACATTTCTCTTCATATAGAATATCTTGATGCATTGCTAGATGTCAATCTTGGACAACGACGTGAATTGATCGATCTAGGTGAATCGATGAGAATATCACTGCATTTGCTATCGTGAATGGAAACCTAATGTCTTACACACAAAGTGCAAGAATTGAGTATCTAGAGTTGGATCTTGTCCAGGTGGGAGATTGTAAGAATCAATGTTCAATGTCTTATTAGTTGGGTCGGACTTAGTTACTTATGGGTCAAGTTAATTAATTAGATTAATTAATTGAGTCCATTTGTTGTGGGTCTGCACAGTTCTAGTATGACTAGAACTAGGATTAGGTTAACTTATAAATACTGTGGCCACAACAATTTATGTAATCAAGAGAATCTATCTTCATTAATGGCTAGCACAAGTAAAGGACGGAACCCAACACAATTACTCTCAAACTTCCACTTTCACCTGTTCTTAATCGGAGAAGTCGATATCTATTTTTACTGTGTGGATTAACATTGGAAGCTAATTAGATAGATTGATCCAATTTATAAAAATTGCAAATTTAATTTTCACTATATGTATACGTCAATTCCTTACACATAAGACAAAAAAGAAACCAACAATCCTCTATCAGGTACATATGGCATAAATCAATTCCTCTGAAAGTCTCCATTTTTCATATGGAAAACATGGCACAATCGGTTCTCTATAGACGAAGTGTAGAAAGAAAATAAGAATAAGGGTGAACTTGACTTATAAATGCCAATATTGTGAGAATAATGAAAAAGTAGATCATGTTTTATTAAATGGAGCAATTGACAAAGCTACTTGGAACCATTTCAAAAATAAATATAAAGTTGAATCCTCTCACTTCAACAGGGCTAGCCCTGGCCCTAGGCAGCTAGGCAACCGACTAGAGGCCCCCAACCATTTAGTTCCTAAACATTTTGGCATAATTTTTTTTTTTAAATCAGTCTACTTATATGTGAAATGGTCCTCAATAGAAAATAAGTCCAAATCTAACCTATATTATATACCTTAATCTAGTCTTTAAATTATAGAGTATGCAATTTTTCCTTTAAACCTCATTTTTAAAATATTTATCTTGAATCAAAACAATTTTTCTAGTTGTTAAGATTGGAGTAACAAATAAAAAGACAAAAAATAAAGAATACAAGGATTTACACAGGTTCGTCTTAATGTGAGACTATGTCCTGTCTTCAACTGCTGCAGTATTTTCAATATAATAAATGATGATCTTTGTTTACAAGAGATAGCCCTATTTACAACAACCCAAGGAAAGTTTCCTAATTATTATGAAACTCTAAAGCAACCCAATGAAAGCTTACTAATTATAATAAAACTCTAAAGCAACCCAATGAAAGTTCCATAATTATAATGAAACTCTAAAGCAACCTAATGAAGATTCCCTAATTATAATGAAATACTATGACAACCTAATTAAGAAAGCAAAATCTCAAAAAATATCGTAGACTTTTCAGGGGGGCCGACTGCCCCCCTCCAACCCCCACACAACCTCACTTAGCTTCGCATAGCACAACAAATTAGACTCAACACAAAATCCAACCATTTTTTCATTAGTAAAGAAAAAGAAAAAAAAAAGGTAACCTTTTTTGGCTTGTAATTCCGTAAAAAATTTACATTTTAAAACACTTCAATTTATTAAAAGCCCCATTTAAATTTTCGTCGAAGTCCCTCCCAAATCACAGGGCCGGTCATGCACTTGAACTCCCCAATAATGGCATTTTAGTATTGGAGATTCAGTGAAAAATCATGGAGATTTGGAGATCAGTAAATTTATAGCTGGAGAGAAAATATTCAGACACTACTAATTTAATTGGAGACAAAAAAACTACTGTATAAGACTGAAATTTAAATTAGGGAGAGAACAGATTAATCAAACCAAGGCCTGTGTATTCACATTGTCCTTAAAACAAATTCGCTCCCTCACTATAGGTGCTTGAGGTAGCTGAGCTTCTATCTCCCGGGATACAATTGTGGAAGAACCATCAAGTTAATCTCAAAACTTCTGCTTGGACAAACAGAAATGAGAACCGAAAAAATCACCAATTACTAGAAGTTTATGGAAAACTGGATTAAACAGAACACATGAATTTTTTCTTGGCTGGAAATAAAGATAGCAGAAAATCGTATGTTGATTGTGGAAATTCGGACCTATTTATATAGGCTCCCAGGTAACTTTTCAATCCCACCATAAACAGGTTTTAGGTGTTACAATATTAACACCTAAATTAACACTGCATTACATTCAGGAAATCAATAAAGAAGTTGGAAGGTCTGGAAATAAATCAACAATTAAATTTGAAAAAGAAAATGACAAAACGTAGACTCCTCTAAGGGGCCAATTTCGGTTCGACATTTATGTATGCAGGTCGCGCTCACACATGAGTTATATGGTCCAATATACAGGACAGTGATTTGCCCCCCCTCCCACCTCCCACAAGGGTAGGGCACAAAAGAAAGCCTCTATGCAACACTATATTACAACTTTATAAATTGTGGCCATTTAAATACTAGTCAACATTTCATCATTTTTCCAATGTGGGATAACCCACTTGTTTTCCCCTTCAACTATTTTTCCAACTCCACTTTGAGCTTCAATTTCTCATTCAGCATCAATGTTGTGAAGTAAATATATGTTTTCAATGTATTCGCAGAGGAGAATACAAATCTACTTTTATCTTCCACAATGAAGAAACGGGTCCCACACAAAATTATGCCCAAACATGGCATAATATCACAAAATTTTTCAATAATCCCCCACATGAATGGAAATTGACAGAGATACGGAAGACTAGATGATAAAATTCAATGGTTGAAACCTGCATAGAAAAGGTAGGTATTACCTTTTAAACCTTCTTTGTGAAAGTACATTAACTTTACTAGCTGTCTAGTAGACGAGATGTCTTTATACTATTCTGCCCTTAGTGAAAACGATGATATACATCGCATCGCTAAGGATTCTTTGTGGCGACCTCGAAATTCTATATAATTTTTTTTATATGCCTAGTAGTGTAATAGTACCCAGATTTGAGGGTACTAGTACCCTTTTTCGCGAAAAGCAGATCAGCTCTATGGTTTGATTAAAAACTGAATTGAAACATGTTTTCTTCATTTTCTTTTAGGGAAAGTAGTTAGAAAATAATCGGAGATAGAATCTGGAGATCACCCTTTCTCTTTTTGCTTCAGATTCGCTTTATGTTTGTTATGTGAAAGTATGTATATTTCACAAAATGAAAAGCCATAAAATAAAGTAAGCTAATTTAAACATAGCAGAAGAGTAAAACATGTGAATCTCGTCTTTTTATCTATTCTTCCTCCAACATTGTAAGTTACTACAAAATAGATATTTAAGGAGGGAAAGAAAGTACCTCACTTACAATTTCGTCTCAAAATGGCTCATGACAAATCATTACGTCTCATGAATGATCCATATGTCTTGAGCCCGTTTAAAGAGTGCTACTATATACTTTATCAAAAAGGAAAGTGCTTGGATTGAAAGTCGAGTTCACTTAAGCTATTACATTTCATAGAAAACAAGTCGTGAGATATTTCATAGTCCAATAGTCAAATATGTCCACAACAAAGAAGGTAGCTTCATATTTTTGTAGTCCCGGTACATGGGGATTGGAGAACCATACGTCAATCTTGGTGATCAAATGGTATTAATGGCCATCCGAAGCTACTTCTCACATTTGTCTGATGACTTCATAGATATCTCGATCCATTTTCTACAAAAGTCATAAAACGACTATGAATGGTAACATTCAATGAGTAAAATACGGTGCATGTATGATGTTGCACAAAAATGTATCTTTTATCTTTTTTGGAGCCCTTTCCTTAAGCAATATTTGTACACCGAGCGCTCAAATAAACATTCTATGTGCATAAGCACAATGGCCAAACTTCTTAGAAACCTTATCGTCCTTCTATGTGCTACTTTTGCCCTTGGCCATAGTTGATCAACTCATGGAACCTTTACCGTCCCAATATAGGCTACTGCTGCCCTTGGCCATACTTTAATCGGACATCATGTCCTCATATGGGTCACTCTAACCCTTGGTCAAAGTTGAATCAACTCCTTTTTTGGGATCCTTACCGTCCCCTATGGGCTACTGTTGCTCATGTGGTGTACAAATAAGCTTGGAAAAAACTTATTGTATTATAACAGAACTTGTCTTTGTTTACATGTAAGTTTTGTTTTTTCATCTCAAGTTGAGCATGTATAACACAAAATAACTTTCTCATTCTCATTCTTCTTCTTGTTGCCTCAATGGAAAATGCTCATAACATATCATAAATCTCATCAACATAAATCATTTATAGCATGTAAGAGCACATGTAATTTATACACCCATATATATACATATATATATACTTATCGTATTACACATAAGGCAAATAACGTAGTTTACTCACAACATCTCATATTTTTGCTTGAATCACATTGACATAACTCATTTTGTAGCACATAAAATTTATGAGATATATATACTTATCGTATTGCACATAAGGCAAGTAACGTAGTTTACTCACTACTAGATGTTGTTTAGCATTGATCTACCTGAAATAAAAGGTTATATACATCATAATCTTATAAGAGGTGAATGTTGCTTAAATCTGTAAATAAGGGTATCAGGATCGTAGAGACTGGCCTCAGGTATTCATGGTGCAGAGATTTTGGGAGTATTGATACCCTATCGTACAACTGTAATATAGGGTACCAATACCTTTTCAGGGCAGAGATGTGATAAAAGTATTTTATTTTGAAAACTAAGTTCGCAGCCCTTATGACCTGACTTCTCCAACACGAAACCTGGGGTTTTTTTTATCTCCTGAGCCAC
Organism: Forsythia viridissima; assembly: GCA_030279155.1. Lineage (NCBI taxonomy): Eukaryota > Viridiplantae > Streptophyta > Magnoliopsida > Lamiales > Oleaceae > Forsythia > Forsythia viridissima. The sequence continues at coordinate 49,880,548 of CM059034.1, forward strand.
TACCCGATTTGGGGCTAAGAAGCTCGGGTGTGAAGATTCCTTTATTAAATTAGGGAACCTCTACACCAAGCTTTTCTTTAACTATTGCTCACATATTCTACTTGATATATATTTTTCTCTTATTTGAGAGTTCTTTCCTTCTTCTTTAGTGTTAGGGAGTGTGTGATAGTGTTATGGTGATTAGAGAGAAGAAAATGGGCAAGTGGTGGCTTGAGTTAGAGGGGTATTTATAGGGAGGAATAAATCCTCTCCTCATGATTGCATATCTCCGTTGTGATATAAGAAAATTTGGAGAGATTTGCAGAAGATTTCCTTGTTGGCCTTCATTTAAGGCGTTTCCCAACTGTCCTTAGTTTTAAAGAGTGTAATAAAGACACTAGGTATAGCTTCTAGGATAATTAATGTAGAAACTCCAATTGCTAATAGATTTCTAGACCCGTTTTTGGGTCGAGTTTTGAAGGTTGAAGCATGCTCATTTTTCGACGTTTCTTATACCATCTTGAAGATCTCACGGGGATCTTCACAACGCACTTTGAACCGTAGAAAATGGATCACCACAGTGATTACAGCATCGTCCCAAAAATGGCTGCTCGAAAAATAGATTTCTGGGAATTCCAGATTTTCAACTTTCTGGAACGTTTTTGACATAAATATTCGGGGCTAATTCATCAGTCGAATATAAGTGTATTTGGTACTATTTTGAAGGTCTTGTCGTATACTTTGCAACACAATAAGAGTCGTAGAATTTCGACCAATACATAATTCATATGATCGCTCCAAAGATGGTTGCTTGACTTATCAAAAAGGCTTAAACTTTTATTTCTCACTTTTTGGGTTCCCACCCAATCTTTCATTTTAAATCAATCATGCTCTTAAAACTTATGCACTCTTAAATAAATTTATTTTAGTCCCTTCATAACTCATTAAATACGACTCTTCTCCTTTTATTATTCGAATTTAAAATAAATTCTAAGTGCTACGACTTTTGAATTACTCTTTGGGACAACTCAACTAAATTTCTCGTTTCATTCTCTTTTTCATATTTAAAATAGAAATATGAATTTTCGGGCCATTGCATTCTTCCTAACTCAATTCAGTTTTCATTGTTATGTTCGTTCGTGGCCATGAACATATGCCTAGTACTATAAGAGTTTCTGATAATTGAGCCCTATACAATTTCCTTAAAAGTGACCCCACTTCTCTCTTACATATGTGATTTATTAATTAAGGAGTAACCCGCATTACTCTGCTCAAAATTTCAATGCATAAAAATCATTAAAGCCTGTTGCTTATCCTATTACCCACGGGCATCAATGTTACATCATTAGAATGGATAGGAGAGAACTCTCACAGTGATCTGATTAAGTCTTTACAATTAGGTTGTCCATTTGAACCTAGATATTGGGATCTCCAATCAACTAGATTAGGTTTCGATTGTATCAACTAATTCTTTCAATGGCTTAAGTCTCATTCATCTCAATAACTTTACAACCAACTTTCTATTTAACTCTTTGGTTAACGGATCTGCAAGGTTATTTTTCGACTTCACGTAGTCAACAGAAATAACTCCAGTTGAGAATAGTTGTCTGATGGTATTATGTCTACGACGTATGTGTCTAGACTAGCCATTATACATGTTGTTATGTGCCATTCCAATTGTAGATTGACTATCACAATGTATGCAAATTGCTGGCACATGCTTTGTCCATCTCAAAATATCCTCTAAGAATTGGCATATCCATTCAGCCTATTCACCACACTTGTCTAGCTCTATAAACTCATATTCCATAATAGATGTTACTATAACCGTCTGTTTGGAGGATTTCCATGAAATAGCTGCACATTCTAGTGTGAACACAAATCCACTTGTAGGCTTTGAGTCTTTTATATCAGATATTCAGTTAGCATCACTATATCCTTCAATAACAAAGGGATATCTGGTATAATGCAGCCCATAATCACGAGTATATCTTAAGTACCTTAGTACTCTTACTATTCTTTTCCAGTGATCAGTTCTTGGATTACTCGTGTATCTACTCAGTTTACTAACTGTATAGGCTATGTCTAGTCTTGTACAACTCATTAAGTACATTAGACTTTCGATAATTCTAGAATACTCTACCTGAGAGATACACTCGCCTCTATTTTTTTATAGATTCTGACTTGTAATCTATCGATGTTCTAGCTATGCCAGAATCATCTTTGTTGAATTTTTCAAGAATTTTGTAACTTAGCACAATTCCATCTGATGTTCTTGAAATTTTAAGTCCAAATATCACATCCGCTAAGCCCATATCCTTTATGTCAAATCTTGAATTCAACATGTCTTTAGTAGATTTAATCATCTTATCATTGTTTCCAACGATAAGCATGTCATCAACGTAAAGACATAAAATAACATAGCCATTTTCAGTGTCTTTGATATAAACACATTTGTCACATTCGTTGATTTTAAATTCATATTCCATCATGGCATGATCAAACTTTTCATGCCATTGTTTTGGTGCTTGTTTCAATCCATACAATGACTTCACCAATTTACAGACTTTGTTATATTGTCCTAGAGCAGAAAAACCCTCAAGTTGTTCCATGTAGATTTCTTCCTCTAAATCTCTATTTAGAAAGACAATTTTTACATCCATTTTATGTATTTCAAGATTTCACAAAGTTGCAATTGAAAGTATCAACCTAATGGATGTTATTCTTGTTAATGGAAAATGTGTATCTAAATAATTAAAGCCTTCTCGTTGTCTCTAACCTTTTATAACAAGCCTGGCATTATACTTTTCGATTGTTCCATCTGCTTTCATTTTCTTCTTAAAAATCTATTTGTATCCTAGTGGTTTGCATCCCGGAAGAAGATCCACTAATTCCTATGTATGATTTTGCAGAATAGAATCTATTTCACTTTTAATAGCCTCTTTCCATTGAGGTCTTTCTAAAGAGTTCACGGCTTCTTTAAAGCTTTGAGGTTCACTCTCTAGCATATAAGTTAGAAAATCTGGACCAAAAGATTTTTCAGTTCTAGCTATTTTGCTACAACTTTGAGTCAATCTCTTTAGAGTTGTATGGAAATAAATGTTCAAACAATGAAGCATTTCTCGATTCCATTATCGTATTTTTTTGTGTATGTCTGAGATTTTAGATTCATACACAATAAATCGATAAGCACTAATATTATGCACATAGCCAATAAAAATGCAATCAACAGTTTTATGACCTATTTTCACATTCTTTGGTGCAGGTAGGGCCACTTTTGTTAGACACTCACACACTCGTAAGTATTTGTAGGAATGCTTCCTTCATTTCCATAACTCATAGGGGCTCATTTTCTCTTTATTACAGGGTACCTTATTTAAAAGATAATTAGCTGACAAAATAGCTTCCCCCCTCCCCCTCCCCCTCCCCATCCCCACATGTTCTGAGGTAAACCAGAACTTAACAACATTACATTCATCATTTCTTTTAAGATACGATTTTTTCGTTCATCAATACCATTTTGTTAGGGTGAATAAGGTGTTGTAGTTTCATGTGGAATTCTATGTTGTGCACAGAATTCAACAAATGATGATTCGTGCTCACCACCTCAGTCACTTCTTAACACCTTAGTGCATGTTCGGTTGGCATTTTGGCATTTCAAAATCCATTTTGCATTTAATGTGGTGGGCCACTTTTTGACAAAAAATCCACTTTTTGACAAAACTGCCCTCAATCAATTAAATGGTATTTGAAAGTTAAAAGGACATTTTGGTCATTTCATCAAAAATGCTTTTGAAAAGTCAAAAATCTCATACTTGAAAATGGATTTTTTTTGGTTGAAAAAGGCATCCGAACATGCACTTAATCTTCTTGTTAAGTTGATTCTCAATCTCATTTTTATAAAGAACAAATTTCTCTATAACTTCATCCTTACTTTTAAGTAGATACACATAACAGTATTTTGTGCTATCACCAACAAATGTAATGAAGTACTTGTTGCCACATCTCGTTTGTACAGATTTTAAATCACATACGTCAGTGTGAATTAAATCAAGTGGTTCTATATTTCTTTCAATAGATTGAAATGAAGACCTTGTCAATTCTGCCTCAACACACATTTCACACTTGTGTTTAGAATCAATATGGAATGCAGGTATAGATTTCAAGTTGATTAATCTATGCAAAGTATCATAATTAACATATCCTAGTCTACCATGCCACAAATTGGAAAACTCAAACAAGTAAGCAAAAGAATTATTCAATTTATTAATTTTCGTCTTAACTGTCATTACATTGAGCTTAAAAAGCCAATCAAACACATAACCGTTTCCAACAAACATTCCACTCTTAGACAAAATGACTTTATCTGACTCAAACACCTTACGAAAACTATGCTTGTTCAGCAGCGACCAGGACACCAAGTTCTTGTGGATTTTCAGCACAAAAAGCATATTGTTAAGAGTCAGCTCCTTTCCAGACGTCATCTTTAAAACCACTTTGCCTTGGCCTTTGATTTCAAATGTCCCATAAATAGCTTTTCTATATTCACAGTTGCTTCAAAAGAATTGAACAGCTCTTTATCCAAGCAAACATGTCTAGTAGCACCGGTGTCAATCCCTCATTCCCTTGGGTTTGATTCTACTAGATTCACTTCAGAAATTACTGCAGTGAGATTCATTTCAGACACATCATGTGCGATGTTATCAACCACTTTTGCTTATTTCTTATTGTTTTTCTTGGCAATCTGCACTCCGAAGATTTATGATCTACTTTGTCACAATTGTAGCATTTTCTTGGAAATTTCTTTTTGAAAACTCCCCATTTTGGACCTAGTTTCGTCCATTTCCCAGACATCCCAAATATGCTCTTGTTTGTCTTAGAACTTTGACCTTGCTCCACAACATTCATTTTGGGCTTTGGAGGATTGAACCCCTTCTTTTCATAACCTTTGTAGTTTTCTTCATTTTGAAGTCTAACAATCAGTTCTTCAATGTTCATTTCTTTTCGCTTGTGCTTTAGGTAATTCTTGAAATCTTTCCAAGCCAAAGGCAGCTTTTCAATCATTGCTGCTACTTGGAAAGTTTCACTTAAAACCATCCTTTCGACATGAATCTCATGCAAGTTCACTTGAAGTTCTTGTACTTGACTAATTATGGTTTTTGAGTCTACCATTTTATAATCCAAGAAGCGGTCGACAATAAATTTCTTAGCCCCTGCATCCTCGATTTTATATTTTCGGTCTAGAGACTCTCATAATTTTTTTGCTGTTTTCATTGTACTATACACGTTGTATAGTGAATCTGCCAAACCATTTATGACATAATTTCAGCATAGAAAATCAGAATGTTTCCAAACTTCAACCGCGCTGACAGCTTGTATGTCTCTCTTACCCTGTTTGAGTTTTGGAGCATCTTCAGTTAAGAATCTCGCAAGATTCAAGGTTTTCAGATAAAACAGCATTTTCTGCTACCATCTTTTATAATTCAATCCATTTAAATTCTCCAATTTTTCCATGATTAACCGAAACAGTCACATGACCAGTTGGAGCCACAGTTTGGGTCAAAGCAAAACTTAGCACTTGTGCCATAGTCTGGTTCACATATAGACTTGGCATAGTAGACACAGTTTGGTTTTCAGTAGCCACAACTCCAAATTTAGGATCAGATGCCATTTATGAAACATGAAATAAAAAATTAATATTTTTTAAATAAACTGTATGCAGAAAACAACCTGTTTAAAAAAAATTCTTTTCGAATCTGTTTTAAGATTGCTAGACTTAATATACAGAAATAATAAAATATAATTTATTTATTAATTTAATTGGGGACAAAAAAAAACTAATGCAGAAGACTGAAATTCAAATTAGGGAAAGAATAGATTAATCAAACCAAGGTCTATGTATTCAGTGTCCTTAAAATAGATTCGCTCGCTCACCAGGTGCTTGAGATAATCGAGTTCTGTCTCCCAGGATACAACAGTGGAATAAGCAACAAGTTAAGCACAAAACTTCTGCTTGGACGAACTGAACTGAGTAATGAATAAATCACCAATTACTAGAAGTTTGTGGAAAATCGGATTGAGCAGAACACATGAATTTTTTCTAGATTAGAAACAAAGAGAGCAGAAAATCGTATGTTGATTGTGGAAATTCGGACCTGTTTATATAGGCTCTCATGTGACTTTTCATTCCCATCATAAACAGGTAAGTTTCAAATGTTACAGAATTAACACGTGAATTAACACTGCATTACATTCAGGAAATCAATAGAGAAGTTGAAAGGTCTGAAAATAAATCAACAATTAAATTTGAAAAAAAAATGACAACATATTTATATAGGCTCCCATACTGTATTACATTCAAGAAATAAATAGAGAAGTAGAAAGGTCTAGAAATAAATCAGCAATTAAATAAGGGAAAAAAATGACAAAACGTAGACCCTCCTAAGGGGCCAATTTCGATTCGACATTCATGTACACAAGTCGTGCTCGCATATGGGTTCTGTGGTCCGACTTGTAAATCGGACCATGATTTGCCACCCCCCTGCGGGCACGCGCAAGAGAGAGTATAAAACATCTATGCCACACTATATTACACCTTTGTAAATTGTGGCCATTTAAATACTAGTTAACCTTTCATCATTTTTTCGATGTAGGATAACCCACTTATTTTCCTTTTCAACTATTTTTTCAACTTCACTCTGAGCTTTAATTTCTCATTCACCCAAGCATCAATGTTGTCAAGTAAATATATGATTTTGATGTTCTCGCGGAGGAAAATACGAATCTACTTTTATCTTCAACAACAAAGAAACAGGTCTCATACAAAATTATGCCCAAACATAGCATTATATCACAAAACTTTCCAACAGAAGATATTCTTCAAATCCTTTCTAATGCAAGATTACTAACTGGAGAATCAACTTTGCTTCAGAAAAAACGTGTAGACCTCCTGATGTGGTCTATTTGAAAAGACCACCCATTGGAGGATGGATGCCGAGAAGGAACATTTAACTTGGTTCACAATAGGGAGGAATATTTTGCCTTTATTGAATTTTATGGAAAATGCGGCTGTTTCGATGTAGAAATCAGAGCACTCTGTATAGGATTCAAACTTGCCCCATCAATATGGTTACCAAATTTTCTTGGTAGAGATTGATTGTATACTATGGCTACTATACAACTTGTTAAAAAAAAGAAGGACCGACCTTGGACCTTGGACCTTGGACCTTGGTCCTTGGTTTGTGCAGTATAATTTGACAAGAATACAAGATTGGACAATAACTCTTAATATATCATTTTCTCACATTTGGAAAGAAGGGAACAATGTTGCGCACTAACTAACACTGTCTACAAGGAAAGGTTCTCCAAAGTACTGCACACATACGACATGACTGGAGAGATAAAAGTCGTAGTACGGCTGGACAAATGGGAGAGAATATTTGCGAACATTCTGAGCCTAACAAATTTCAGAGAGAGCTATTCAATATTTGTTAGATATTATATTATATATGTTGTAGATTATGAGAGATAAACATAATTTATTTTGTTTTTATTGCTCATATATCCCCCTCGTACATGACTGGTAAGGCCATAAGGTCCCCTTCCATTGTAATCAATTCTAAATTATGTTAGATAAATATACTTTATTTTGCTTTCATATGTTCTTTTGCTCGTATATCCCACTACACAGGTAAAGCCATAATGTCCCCCTCTCCACTATAATCATTTTTTTTTTCAATATATGCAAGGTGGGGTAAATACCTAACCCCAACTTATGCCTTAGGAAGGAAACCCTATGACTAGTGAGTTTACCATACGAGGTAGGGTAAATACCTACTAAACCCACTTGTGTCTTAGGAAGGAAACTATAGGACTAAGTGAGATTACCAAAAAATAAATAAAAATAAATAAGGGACATGCTAGCACTGGAAAAATCGCATCATGATAGACCAAAGTAAACACACCTCAACAAATCTGCTGATCTAAAGACTGGGGAGTTTGAAAGAGTAATTAACAACATTATATAATCAAGGTATCAAAAAAAATTCGAGAAATATACAATCTGCCATCTCACCACCCTTATTATGTGACGAGATAAAAAAAACAGGAGCTTGGCAGGGAGGCTATTGGCTCCACACATCTCTATCACAATCCCGCGACTGATAAAACAGGATAAGAATGGAAATTTGGGTCTCAAGAAAAATACAACTCCAGATGTTGGCATAGCCACAGACGAACTTATTTTCGCAATTATCAGTAGAGAGACAACTAGTCATGGAAATTTTGATCTATCTAGGCTGCAGATTCCTTTGCAATCTTCTCTGCCTTGGCAATTACCTCTTCAATTCCGCCAACCATGTAAAATGACTGTTCCGAAAGGTCATCGTACTTTCCATCCAAGACTCCCTGTAGATAGACAATCAGGCTAAGTAACATCATAACTGGAAAAAACATGTAGACCAAAGCACAAAGCCACAGCAAAGAAGCGAAAACACAAAAGTTGAACATATAGGCTCAACACAGAAGCCTTGAAGAAATATAGAACCTCAATCACTACATTTTCATCATGTAAATTGTCGGGTCATATATTACAGCATCAAGTCCAGGTAAGATTTGTAAAGATAGTTTAAAAGAATAATGGGAAGGAAAGAGTCTAGCATGAGCTGCATAAAGATCACAGTTACCTGGAAACTATCAATGCTCTCCTTCAACTCGACATACTTGCCAGGGGCACCAGTGAAAACTTCTGCAACATGGAAAGGCTGGCTTAAGAATCGTTGAATTTTACGAGCACGTGCAACAGTCAATTTGTCATCTTCACTGAGCTCATCCATTCCAAGAATGGCAATAATATCTTGAAGATTCTTGTAGTTTTGAAGAACTTTCTGAACACCACGGGCTGTATTGTAGTGGTCCTCTCCCAATATGTGAGGGGAAAGCATACGGGATGTCGAATCAAGTGGATCAACGGCAGGATAGATACCAAGCTCAGAAATCTGACCAAAATAACAACAATTAAAACAATCAAATTATAGGTGGACATAGTTTTTCTAACAGTAACTTGAATAAACTCCAGCACCTGTCGTGATAACACAGTAGTGGCATCCAAGTGAGCAAAAGTTGTTGCAGGAGCTGGATCTGTCAAGTCATCAGCAGGCACATAAATGGCTTGGACGGATGTAATTGAACCTTTCTTAGTTGTAGTAATACGTTCTTGAAGGCCTCCAAGATCTGTAGCCAAAGTTGGTTGATAACCGACAGCAGAAGGGATACGCCCAAGCAAAGCAGAAACTTCTGAGTTAGCCTGCAAGACATGTTATTGCGAGGAATTAGATAACTAATACAACATATATTTCGGTCAAAAAGTGCCTGTTCAAAGATGACCATGAACTGCAGACCTACCTGGGTAAACCGGAAAATGTTATCAATGAAGAGAAGCACATCTTGCCCTTCAGCATCTCGGAAGTGCTCAGCCACGGTCAACCCAGTAAGCCCTACACGGGCACGAGCACCAGGTGGCTCGTTCATTTGGCCGTACACAAGAGCACACTTGCTATCAGCCTAATATAAGTAGCAATTACAAAGGATGAGATCAAAAAGAGTAGATGAAAAAAGGATAAAGGTGAACAGTAGTAGATCAAACAATTGTGGATGATTAAACTTAACGAACCTGCTTGTCACCTAGCTTAATGACCCCACTTTCAATCATTTCCCTGTACAAATCATTACCCTCCCGAGTACGTTCTCCAACACCAGCAAAGACAGAGAAACCACCTGGAAAAATAAAACAAGCCACAGATGATAAGCAGAACCGTGAGCATGACCGGGGCGTTTAAAGGCCTGAAAACATAATGTGATGGCAGCTAACCATGCGCTTTGGCAACATTGTTAATAAGTTCCATAATAAGCACCGTTTTTCCTACACCAGCACCACCAAACAGCCCAATCTTTCCTCCTCTTTGATATGGAGCAAGAAGGTCAACGACCTGGGATACCAATACAAGATGATAATTATCCAATCCAATACAAAACTATAATATTTTAATTTTAGAGAATGGTAACTCCATAAAATTCATATTCCAAACGAAAGGAAACAACTAAAGTAGTATTCAAAACGTAGGTATACCTTGATTCCAGTAACCAGAATTTGTTGTTCAGTTGCTTGCTCGACAAAAGCAGGAGCTTCACGATGAATTGGCAAGTAGTGATCCGTTTCTGTGGCAGCATTCATTTGTCAGTAATGCCAAAAGCCTTTTTTAAGAACTAAATGATTGCTAATCAATTATAAACATCAAATAACTCACTCATATCTCCTCTTTCGTCAATAGGCTCTCCAATGACATTCATGATACGACCAAGTGTTGCTCTACCAACAGGAACCTACCCATCAAAAAAAGAAACAAACCAAGCCATTGTTGTATCAAATCACCGCAGCATGCTCTAATAAGACTGCATTAAAAATACATCTGTAGAAATTAAAGGCAACATTATATACAGGAGCATTTTAAAGTAATATCCAGCAATTCCAAATAGAATAGAAATCTATTAATATCTAAGAATCTCATTGCCAGCCCACCAATTGGAAGATTGATTTAATTATTTGTTTAGACTTGATCTTCTTTGAATTTCCGGGACTTCAACTTGAAGAAGACGTGATCTTTTCGGCATTCCCATGACTTGGACTTGACAGAGAATATTTCTCTTCTTCTTCCACACTCGTGTTATTTCTCTCTTGAACAAGACTTAATGTCCTATTTTAAAGAAAATTTTTGCAAATGCTTGTGTTTAATTACACTTTTGCCCTTGTTATATTAAATAAAATCAATTAGTTTCTAACAATTAATTGAGCTTTATTAGACTAATTGGTCTATTTACATTTTTATGGCCCAAATCTTGTTTTATTCTATTATTCTTTTTTTCATATTTACAAATGCCCCCTCAAGATTTATTTATTTAATAAATAGATAAAACCTGAATTTTGAAATTAGAATTTAATTTCATCTAGAACTCACTGTAGATTTACATCATATTTTTGGTTAACAATTTAATTTTGACTAATATTTATTGTACAAAGAGAAGTTGAATTCTAGTTAACTTAAATAACACTCTTCAAATATGTGCTTGTTTGGTGAAGTTTTTTGTAAATTATAAACAATGAGTCCTACACAATGTATTATGATAAAAAGTGGATAAAAGTTGTGAGTTCTACAGAATGTGTAATAAAAATGATTCTTGACCATAAATGCTTATTAACAGTTCCAAACATGCTCATATATTTATACCTACCCACCCCACCTGTGACTTGAATTTGGTGGAACAAAAGTTAGCGTCTTGTTCGTGTGTTTGAAGTGTAAAAAGTAAGAGAGAAGAATTCAGGCGAATCATCTTTTAAGCATGAAGTACAGAAAGTAAGAAATTTCAATCATTTGTCTCCATCTTCAACTCTTCTATGTAACTCTCTCTCTCTCTCTCTCTAACATACATGTACATGTGTGGGGGTGTTTGTGCATGTGCTATCATTTATCAATTTCGTGTTCAAACTCTTCCAATGTAAAGTTAAATTCTAGTCAAAAAAATTTGTTAATAAAATGTGTTATGATTTTGAGTTCAAATTCTAAATCAAAATCAAGATTTATTTATTTAGTTTGGAATAAATGAATCTTGAAGGGGCATTTTGTAAATAAAAAGATAAACAAATAAAATAAACCAAACTTCAGCCAATAAAAGATAACTAGCCCAATTAAAAGGCTGTTTGGTACAGAATTTTTAAAAAATATGGGTTTTTTTAGCAATACATTATTGACTTTTCAAAAGATTTTAAGATAAAATGATAAAATTGCCCTTAATCAACAAAATGCCACTTCAAAATAGAAAAGGCAATTTTGTTATTTCACTTTAAAATATTTTGAAAAATCAAATGTCATGCTCAAAAAACCCATTTTTTCGAAAAAAAATATGTACCAAACAGCCTCTAAGTCCAATATAATCCAATTAGTTGCGAAGCCTAGTTAATTGTTGGAAGACCACGAGTGTTATTTAATATTATTTTAAATTAACAAGGGAAAAAAGAAATAAAAATAGCAACACTCGCAAAAATTTCTATAAATAAGTCTTGTCCAAAAGGTAAAAAGATCAATAGTCCGGAAAGAGGAAGAGAAGTGTCAGTCTTGAAAATCCAATTCTTCTTCAAATAAAAGAAAAGAAATGCGAGTCCAAGTCGAGTACTTTAGTCCAATAATCTTTCCATGTGGCCTCTCATCTTCTGCAGTCAAAACTGTTAATAAGAGGAACGTGCATAAAACACACATACAAGAGAATTTAATCCACTCTGTATTCAAAAATTAAATGTGACATTTTTCCTGTATTTAGTGCACAAAACTTGTTGTGCAAAATTCATCTTGACAGGCAACAATCATCCACACAGACCAAATCGGATTACAATTTTGACATTTAATAGTTCCTAAACCCAATCGCGTCCATCATTTAAATAAAATCATTTTCTTTTATGCAGAAAATGTTAATCACATTTTACAAGCATCTAAAAGTACAAAATAAACCTACCTTTAGTAACATGGTGTTATGAAGAGAAAAAGAGCCTATAAGTCAAGTGGGAAGAGAAGAGGAGAAGAAGCAGTAGATAATGGAGCCAAAAGGAAGGAAAGAAGTGAAGACCGCTACTTAGGGCATCTCCAATGTCCCATTCCTGCTCCAATGTTTCTCCAAATGGGGACTCCATTTTGGAGTGGTGAATAGTGTTGCACCATATTTGGCGCAACACTATTCACTTGGTGAAATTTTTGGAGTTTTTTTTTCCACTTTTGCCCTTTTTTTTATAATTCAAAATTTTGTTTTTCCTTCTATATCCTTTTTTATATTCTTTTATTATTTGGTGTAATGTTTGAAGATCTTGGTTGGAGATGGTTAAAAAAGATGGTATGAAAATTGCACTATTTTGGTGTAGAAGTTGCACATATTTGAAGATTATGGCTAGAGATACTCTTAGAAGTTATTTCAAATTCTGCTTTTAAAAGTTGTAATTGAGAAATGCAATTTTACACTTTAGCAACTCTGCCATCTTGTTAAATAATACAGCATAGGAGAGACAGGAAGCAGTTAGGATGAATGTGATGTTTTCTGCTCCTCCCCTCACCTCGTTTTCTTTAATTTTTTCTGTCCATCTTCCTCTTTTCTATCATTTCCATTAGGGTAATTTGTACTTTTGGTCCCCAACCTTTCTAATTTGTAACAAATCTACCCAACCTTTTTTTTAGCACCAGGCATCCCCAACCTTTCAATTTTTTGCAAATAACGTCCCTATTGATATATTTTGACAGTTTTGCCCTTCTCTTTAAATAAACTAAAATAGAAAAAACTTAAAAACAACAAAAAATAAAATAAAATTACAAATAAAGTCCCATAACTTTTGAAAAACACAAAATAACTTCATCTTCCCCACCCCACAACCAAATCACTACCAATTATGTAAAAATTCATCACTCACTATTCTATATTGTCTCCAAAATTCCAGTGGCCCACCCCAAACCCCTATCCCCATGCTATGAACAAACATAATTTCAACAGCCATATGTCAAAGCTAATTTATCACACATCTTGGTACTACTTTATCATTTCCCCATTCTCCAGGGCTTTAGCATTAGTGCATTATTTCTACAGCAATTGGGTTCGATGTGGGTGTGCTGTCTTGTTTGAAGTACTTGGAGGCTGTTCCATGGGCTGAAGATGAGGAAGAGAATGTAGGTTCGCTATTATCAGAGCTTCAGCTTGAAGGAATTGGAGCATGAAAAGTTTTAAAGAGGATTTCTCTTGATGTCACATCTGGAGTTGAGGATAGGAGTGACAATGAAAAAGTGCTTCTCAAGCTATTGCAGGTCGTTCTCGAAGGAAAAGATGAGAAGGCGAGGAAAGAGATGAAAGTTCTAATGACCAATATGTTATGTGAGAACTCATTGCATAATGATTTGAGGAAGGAGTCGTTGTACTCAGCTTGCAATAGGTGTTTGCACTGTCTATTGGATATACTGATTGATAGAATATTGGTGAGGATATTTTGACAACATGGGCATCTCCGTCTGGGGTGGGGTGGGGTGGGGTGGGGTGGGGTGGGGTGGGGTGGGATTTTGGAAAAGATGAAGTCATTTTGTGTTTTTTAAAAATTATAGGACTTCATTTGTAGTTTTATTTTATTTTTTTTTATTGTTTTTAGCCTTTTTTTATTTTTGTTTTTTTAAAAAGGAGGGTAAAATTGTCAAAATATGTCAATAGGGATGTGATTTACAAAAAATTGAACGTAATTTGCAAAACATTGAAAGGTTGAGGATGCCTGGTGCTAAAAAAAAAAAGGTTAGGGGTAGATTTGTTACAAATTGGAAATGTTGGAGACCAAAAGTGCAAATTACTCTTTCCATTAATATCAATCATGCTTCTAGCTGGTTGTTTAATTCCTTGCTTAGTTATCTTTTAATTGAGTATAATTTATGTGCTTGGGTTGAGGATTAAGCTGAAACCATTACACGTGGGCAAAATTCATAAGCTTTGTTTCACATATTCAAGGTTAGAAGTCTGCTTGGGAGTTTTGGAGTACCGGTTGTGATAGTTTTTTAAAGTATCAATTTTGGGCATTTATGAGTAAAGCGGCTTTGGGTAGTTTTTAGTAGCGATTTTTTAAATGGTTCAACCTATGCTTGAAAGTTTATTATCTAGTTCTAAAATTTTTTTAAAAGAATCAAATTCCATATATGCCATTTGCACTTTTTGTCCCCCAAACTTTTTTTTTTAGCATTGACCATCCCCAACCTTCGTATTTTGTTGCAAATCACGTCTTTTGACATATTTTGACAAATTTACCATTCTCTTTAAATAAACAAAAATACAAAAAAGCTAAAAACAACAAAAAAATAAAAGAAAATTATAAATAAAGTCTTACAACTTTTAAAAATTACAAAATAAGTTCATCTTCCCAACACCCAACCCCTCTCTCTCTCACACACACACACACAAAACACCACCACCACCACTTTCATCATTCAAATTCAAATCCATCACACCATCACCCACTACTATCGCACCACCACTGATTCATGATTCCATATCCACTTTCAGCCACCATCTTGCCTTCATTACCACCATAGCAACACCACCACTACATTCAGATATAGATTTCACCTCCCATCACCACCAATCAGTGACCAGCCCCAACATCTATTACTCGACCCAAACCACTATCAAATTCAGTTAAACAACAGACCAAACCTTTAAATCCCAGTAATCAAACAACTTAGAAGTTACCATTGTTAGATCTAGACAACTCAAAGATTGCAGCCATCCCTACTCTTTTTGGCGCTGACAACAGCCTCAAGACCAGCGTCGTCAACACAGATCAAGTGCTGGAAATCTAGTGCCTTGACTAGTATAATGACGACGATTGTGGTGGTGATGCGTGACGCTGATGATGGCGACGACATTAGGTTTCAGAAAATAGATAAAAGATAATTTAAAATTGATATTTTACATATTGTAATAAGTATTTGAGCTAATTTTCTTTCCTTTTAAACACTCAAAGGCTGGCAAACATATGCTAATGGAGCACGATGAGTGATGAGGGTTGGGGTGGGTTTTGTAGAATATGAACTTATTTTGTACTTTTTAAAAGTTGTAAGACTTCATTTGCAATTTTTTTTTTTTTTTTGTTGTTTTTAGCTTTTTTGTATTTTTGTTTATTTAAAGAGAAGGGCAAATTCGTTAAAATATGTCAAAAAGACGTGATTTGCAACAAAATAGAAAGATTGGAAATGGCCAATGCCAAAACAAAAAAAAAAAGTTTGAAGGTAGATTTGTTACAAATTGAAAAGATTGGGGACAAAAGTGCAAATTACCCAATAAAAAATTAAATTAAATTTTAAAAATTTTATATATCTACATATTATTGAAAATATAAAATTAAATTTATTTTCTTGCACTGTTTTTTTCTTTTGTATATGTTTTTTTATTTTTATATATATTAAGTTTAGGATAGCTTTGATAATAATTGTTTGAAGGGGATTTAAATTGGAAGAAATTTTGAAGATCGACTAAAAACCATAGATTTGGGGTTGGGAGATACGCTTTAAATTATACTATACCGACTTTGGACGGTTCAAAAAAGGCCCAAATCCGGTGCTCCAAAAACCTAAGAAGAACCAAATTTCTTAACCTTTCATAAACGATACCACTCAAAACCGGTGAAACAAAAACTCCCAGGCAGTCCCTGAAAGTTAAGGAAAAAAGGAATATACGCTCGGGATCAATATAGCGTCAAGAAAAGTTGATTCATCAATCCATATTTATTGAGAAACAAGCATACCCACAGATCTAAGCATAAAACAGTTTATTCTATAACAAAATATAGATCTAATCCCAAATCCAAGCCATAAAACCCCAAACAATTTTCAACAAAATAAATGAACTCAAACATATTAACTCACAGTGATGGGGGAGCCGGTGTTGAGCACTCGCTGGCCACGAACAAGCCCTTCAGTACCATCCATAGCAATACACCTCACAACATTCTCACCCAAGTGCTGTGCCACCTCAAGAACCAGCCTGATCTGATTATCCAAAACCTCCAAAGCCGTCAAAATCGGCGGCAATCCCTCGTCGAACCTCACATCTACCACGGCACCGATTACCTGGCAAACCTTCCCGATCGAGCCTTTTCCAGTGAACTCATCCGTAATTTTACCACTGGACCCATCGGATTTCTTCGGTGGTGGACTGGAAGAGGCGACAGCCGAAGAAGAGGTGGAGTATTGAACAGCGCGATGCAAGAAGTGACCGATGGGGGAAGGGCGAGAGACAGTTGGGGTTCTGGGTTTCGGAGTGGAAAATAGGGATCTGGAAAAGGGAGAACGGGAGGAGGAGCGGAGAAACGAGGCTAGGAGCCTCCGGGAGGCCATGGCGGAGAAGTGATTATGGAGAATTTGGTGGATATAGAGGGATGGATGGGAGAAGGAAAATAGTGAGAGATGCTAGGGGTTGTTTTGTGATGGGGAGAATCAGTCCTTTTTTTTACTTTTTTAACTGCGGTGAATGCATGAGAATGTGGTGCAACTTTTAAACTGGTTTGCGATAGGGATGACAACGGAGCGGGTCGGGGTCGGAGTGCCCCGCCCCGCCGCGTCCCGTCCCGCCGCGCTGGGGATTTATCAACCCCATACTTGTTCCATTACCCGATTGGGGCGGGGCAATGCCCCGTTTACTGCCCCGAATTTTGTTTTTTTTTTTTTTGGTGTGTTGAATGGCATTCATGCTTATTATGAGTTTGTGATCGGAAAATATTTGTAAAACAAATTGGCCGTTACAAAAATACAAAATACACATTGTTATCAAAATAACCAAATTTAAACAAGTTTCAAAGAATCACAATTCAAAAACAACAATCCAAATCCAACATAATCAAATTTCATCTTCTTCTAGAATATTCGTGCTAGCTGCTTGAATACTTGATTCCTCCTGTAAAAGAAGTATTTTATTGTTAATTTGCTAGATATCTAATATATTTATTATTCAAGTTCATGAAACAAAAAATCAATTTACCTCTTCGTCAATATCTGTGTCACATAACTTTGTACAACATCCAAAGTACGACGAATGCGACGAATGTTCTAAATACGAAATAAAATATTAAAACTAGTTAGCAAAAATAAATTAGACATTATAACAAATATGAACATAAATAATTGTATTTCTCGTACCATGAATTTCACTCCATAACCAATCTTGAGCACACATCAAAGCCTCCAAAGTCTTTGGGTGAAGCCTATTTCTATGTGGACTAACAAATCTACCACTTGTACTGAATGCGGACTCAGACGCCACTGTAGATACTGGGATGGCTAAAATATCTCTTGCAATTTGTTGCAAAGTCGGATATTTTGTTGCATTTGCCCTCCACCATGCCAATATATCGAAATCATTTGATCTGGGCAATACAGGCTCGTCCAAGAAAATATCAAGCTCTGATTTCGCACTATCAGTACTAGTGCTAGTAGTAACAAATACATCAAATTGTGCCAACCGGTCTCTTTTGTTTGCACTAGTAGATATCTGAGATTGAGAAGATGAAGCTGAAGATTGAGCCATGTTCCTATTAGACCTATGTCCTGTTGTGTACTCATTTAGCAAATTTTGACACAATCAACGAACATTTTTGAATCTCATGATCCGCAGCCTCATTTCCATAAATCATTGGAATATAGTACTCAACCAATTTCAATTTAAATCTCGGATCCAACACAATAGCTACACCCAAAATTCCATGAATCTTACTCCAATATTTGTCAAACTTTTCAATCATACTTGAAGCCATCAATTTGATTTCAACATAAGGAGATGTCATCCACTCGTAAATTGACAGCTTTATCTCACAAATATTTGGAAAATAAAGATTTGCTGTTGGATACTTAGTCCCCGAAAATAGTTCAGTAATTTAAAAAAAAAAAAACTCCAACCTGTCATATCTCTTTTGCCAAATCCCAATCTTCATCACTAGGCAAACATCTATATTGAGTTTCTAGTTGCTTTAGTCGAGGAAAAACATTCTTATACTCTAAAGCAGTTTGAAGCATTAAGTACGTAGAGTTCCACCTAGTTTTGCAATCAAGTGCTAAATTTTTGACACAAGAGATTTTCAACTAACGCGCGGACATTTCAAATTTTTCGACTCTTTTTGGTGTTGCTGACCAATATGCAACACTGTCATGAATTTTATCAACACTCGATTGACTGATCTCCAAACCATCCTTAACTATCAAGTTCAATATTTGAGCACACACCGCATATGAAAAAATTCACCATTTAGCATAAGCGAACAACCGGAAAGCTTATCTAAAAGAATGTTGATCATGGCATCATTCGTAGTACAATTGTCAACAGTCAATGTAGACAACTTACCATCAACATTCCAGTCCAATAAGCAGTCCATCAATGCTATAGTCAGTGACTCAGATGTGTGAGGGCACGGCATATATATGAACCTGTATTTAAAAAAAAATACAAAATCATTAAGCTTAAGCAATACATGAAAAGAATGTAAATTAAGTTCTCAAATATCAAAGTACCTCATAATTTGACTTTGAAGTCTCCAATAATCATCTACAAAATGTGCAATGATAGCCATAAATCCCTTCTTTTGATTAGAAGTCCACATGTCCGTGGTGATTGCGATTCTACTATTGTTCCTCTCCAACAGTTTCATTACTTTCAATCTCTCGTAATCATATATTTGCAATATATCATTCTTTATAGTATTACGAGAAACAACCTTAAATAATGGTTGAATTGCATTCACGAATCTTCTAAACCCAATATGTTCAACCATTGAAAAGGGATACTCATGCAAAATGATCATATGTCCAAGTTCTTTTCGAGCATGCGCTTGATCAAAAGCATAAGTACCCATTGAAACCTTTCCACTGGCTTCAATTTTGTGATTCAAGATTGTTTGCCTAATGTCTTTTTAATTTCGAAGAGGACATCTTTTCAAATGTTCGGTTTTTTAAAGTGTTCCCAAACAGAAGAAGTCAATTTTCTTTTCTTACCTTGTCCACTATCCTCCTCTTCATCACACAAGTCTATTGGAGCTTGCTCGGTGTATATTTGAGAAGGTGAGTCTTCATGGGTACGAGTAGTACTAACTCGTGCATTTTCTTGTGTAGCTTGAGTATTTCCAATGCTCGGTACTGGTGTAGATTTATCTTGTTCAGACATCTACAATGAAACACAAAAAATTGCATACTTAATTATACGAAAAAGCAAAATACAAAATTACAAATTAAGAGAAGGGAGAACAACAACTAATATAAATACGAAAATAATAAAGAGGATAATACGAGAAGAGTAAATTAAACTTCATTTGGAATCAAGAGGATAACAATTGCGTGGAAAATGTAACCCCCCAAAAAAATTAAAAATTCTTTCACAGAAGTCAATGCTGGGCGAACGCCCAGCCTGCCCACTCTGAACATTTACAGAGAGCTTTTTCATGTTCTAGGCGTTCGCCCAGTACATTTGTTCACAGGCACAGCCACAGACAGCAGTAACCACTTACCAGTCGGTTCTAAAAAATTCAGTTCACACCAGTACACTCAGTACATTACACATTACACAGTTACACAATTTGTTCACACCAATACATTACACAATTACACTCAGACTCAGTTCTCAGAATCAGAATCTGAGTTTCTAAAAAAATTCTAAAATATATTATGAGCAAAATGAGTAATATTGAATAATATTCTGAGCAAAATAAGCAAATCAGCAAAATGAGAATCTCCAAGACTCCAACAAATTATCGATTAAATTTTTTTTAATGAACGAGAAGTAATTTATATACCTAGAAATTTGGGTGATTGGGTGAAGATTTTCGCAAGCTTCAGCCGTGGGAAGAAAATTTGGGTGGTCGGATGAAGAAGGATGATGGCTGAACCTGAACAGCAGTGCTGGTGGTCCAATGATGGCTGAGATGCGGATTGCTGAAGCGGTGGTGTCTGGTGAGAAGGGCTGAAGGCGTGCCGCGTGAGCTAGAGCGTGATTGCGTGAATGCCTGATTCCTGCCTGAGTGCCAATTACCAAATACAATAATTTTTGTATAATATATTAATATGTATTATGTAATATGTTATATGTTTAGTTCATAAAATAATAATAATACAACTTATACAAGTAAGTGTGTTGTGGCATAGTGGTTGGTTAGTACTTAGTAAGTTGTGGAAAAATCTAAGGACGTAGGTTCGACTCCTTACGCGGCCAATGGCTGTGCCCATTTCATTTTCTGCCATTAATTGTTTTTATTTTGTAACTTGTAAAAAAACAAATTTAATAAACGGGGCGGGTCCGGGGCGGGTCACCACCGCCCCGTACCCCCCCTCCGAACCCGCCCCGGGTATTTTACATCTACCCATACCCGTCCCCGAATAGCCGATTGTTTGGGGCGGGTATATTTTTAACGGGGCAGGGCGCGGGTCGGGGTGCGGGTTGCAGGTAATTTTGCCATCCCTAGTTTACGTTGCCTCTACGCCCTTTTTATTTTCCTTGTGAATTTTACGTATTTTTTTCTCCATTCATTTATTATTAATAGGGGAAATGATCTCCTCCCATGGTAGGGAGGAGTTATAAAGGCCATATGACAAGTGTCATATGGCCATTGACATTTATGTCAATCACTTTTTCCTTCTCTAATGGCCACAGAACATGTGTCATGTGGCCTTTATATCTCCTCTCCATGATGGAGAGGAGATCATTTCCCTTATTAATAGTATACTGTTTTTTGGTAGGATTCGATCGTAAATTTTATTATGATAGTAGATTGGGACGATAAATAGATTTTAAAAAAATTGGTGGAGGGAGATGAATTGAGGAGATGAACAAATTTTAGAAATAATCGGTTGGATGAGAAGATCGAATCAGGAGATTGATTGAAGTGGTCAACTAATCTTGGAATAGATGATTTTTTGAAGGAAAAAATTAACGACATAGTAATACATGTACTTTTTTCTTAACTCTTTACTATAATAATAATAATAATAATAATAATATATTAAAGGTCAATTAATATACAAGTTAAGAATTATTTTATGTGCGATTTTAAGTAACCTATATTTAAATTATTTCAATAATATTTTTTCTATCTTAATTTATTTAAGTGATAAATAAATATTAGTAGAAGTCAAAGAAAACTTTCAACTCTTTAAAAGAAGTCAAACAGACTTCCATCAACATCAAACTTTAAAAAAATGAAAAGTGAATCATTTGCAAAATAAAGGCTTCTCTTATTTGTCTCTCCCCTGTCTTTCTCTAATTAGTTGAGAGTGATTGAGACTTTGGCGGCAAAATTGTGAGGTTTGGAAAATTGCTTGTTGTACAGGAAGGGTGTACAAAAAAGTTGACAGATGATATGGTGCTAATAGTATAAAGACTATTTTACCTTTGTTTTTTCTCCCAAATTGGGCCTACTTTACCCATCCAAATCGCAGATAGATATATAATAAACAAATTGAGTTTTCTTCCAAATTTGCAATCGTCCTAGTCAGAGAGAGCTCGTAGTCGCCGGACAAAAACTTGATTGACGAGAGAAATATATTGTCAAATAAACGGTAGTGAGTAGTGCTTTATCATTGTTGGGATTGTTGAATTATTTCGTGAAATTAGTTAAACTCTATTTCGTTATTAGGGCATGTAATAATTGTTCATTGTGAAAAGAAGATGAATATTGGGTTTTTGTGAGAAGAAGTTGAATTCTCCGTCCATCTATTTGTTGAATTGCAATCTCATTTGAAGGTTCATTGTATTGTATGACATCCATTGACAATGTCCGTTACAGTTATAGGTTTGCGTATTATACATTACGTTATTGATAAGTAATTTTCAACTGGTTTTGCATTCTTCATATAATCTTGAAGCAGGATTTATTTGTTCTCTCAACTTCCAATATCAAACTTTTACTTGAGGCTAACATAGTATAAATTGATCAGTTGGAACATACAAGTGACTAAGATAAGAGGAAAATGCAGCCAAGATGGTATATACTTTCTTGAATGCGATTTTACCACTACATTGAATTTTTATATGGTAATGTTCAATCAGAGTAAAACCATAATCAACACATGTGAACTCATAGCCCTGCAGGGCATAATTGAATACGAGGTCGAGCTCACGGCCCCTTGGCTAGATTGTCATCACTGTGTTTTTATGAAATCTACATAGAAAAACTTGCTTGGAAAATGAATGTTTGGCTAAGAGCAGGTTTAGCCAATTCCATCAAACAGTAAGCATTTAAATGGTCAATTGTTATCACCAAATGGGCCAACTACTAATGTGCATTGTGTTTAATCAAACCCAAACTAGAATAGTTGAAAATTATCTTATTAGTAGAAATTATCTATGATTTGGACTTGTATAATAGTGTGATATTTTAGATGGACATTATCTTATATCATGTCAAATATGACTTGTATAATAGCAGATTGTGTTAATGTAGAACTTATTGTTTGCTCTATATATTTTATAGACACTTGTCGAACTACGATGCTAGAAAAGAACAAAAGAATTTGTCATGATTGTAGACGGCCAGGACACTACTTGCCATCATGCCCGAAAAAGCAACGATGTCCCTTCTGTAACACGGGTTTTGTGAAATGCATGAAGGTAGAGAAGAAGTCTTTGAACCAATGGATGCTATTTTTTTGTTGTAGTAGCAATTGGGGATATTTCAAATGGAGCGACGACAACCAAGTCAATTGTGCTTACGACGTAGGTGAAGCAAGTAGCGTTTCTTTGGGTAAAAATGCGGCGAAACATGAAGTTGAAGATTTGTCACGTATATTAAAACTATTTGTTCAAATATCTGAAGAAGAAGATGTTAAGATCTCGGTCAACGTCACCATTCACATTCGCAAGGGCAAAGGAAGTGCAATATGTATGCTACACTTTGATTGAGTTAATTTTTTCTCTCTTGCTTTATAGTATATCAGTCATTGTTTATCTTTCATCTTCCATTGTTTAATTTTGGCAGTTTAGCTAACTCGTTCTTTGCCTTTCTATATGGGAATTTTGATGGCATGGCTCTTTTCAATGCACTATGAACTGCAATATGTCACCTCTGCAGCTTTCCAAACCCTTTCATATTTTAACTTATTTCACTACCAACTAGATGAGAAGGTTTGACCTCCAGTACAACTCATATAAATTGAATATAAATAAAGTTCATATATTTTCATGACAATGCGAACAAATTAGTAAGATACGTAGTTTATGGTGATGTCTAGTCTATATTGAAAAACCATAAAACTCATGAACCCATCAAATTTCAACCACCTAGATCTTGACCATTAAAGACACTGTAATGGCTCCTAGTATTAGTAAGTAGTAACTCAAACTGTGCTATTGCTCATCCATATTAGGCTCTCCTGTCAAGGTTCCAAAAAGAATAGAATGAGCAAGTTCTACTGTCAACAAAGCTATCATAATGTAGTTCTAATGCCAACTCCATGAAAATATCATTCCATGCTTAGCATTAGCTTAACCAATCAAAAATGATTGCAGATTGCTTCCACAAAAAAACGAATTCACAACAAAAATGGATATCAAAGCATCATAAAATGCACCAAAAGTTAAGTGAAACACCATCACTAATTGGACCACTACATGCACTAGAAAATTAGTGAAACACCAGCAGAAATTGGACCACAACAGCAGCATAAATTGCACCAGAAATGAGTACTTAACATCATAAATTAAACTAGAAAGTGCACCAGAAAAATGGAAACCTAGAATAAGAAAAATGCACCACAAAATGTGACTGATAATGCACTTGGAAAATGATTACTTAGTAGCAAAATTTTGAAATTAAAAATAGTATAGATAAGTGAATTAAAAACAGTATAGATAAATGCACTGTAAAATTATTACTTATACAAATTAAGCCTATATATTGGATCACTACTGCACTCATCCCCTAGCACAGTACGTTAGTCTTGAACTGGAAATGGCAGCGAAGCTCGACCTATCTGAACATGTGGCATGAAGTTCAATCCATATGAATGAGCCCAATGATGATATTCAGCACCCTGCATGGAGCAAAGTCACATTGAAGGTTGATTGTAATATATTAACGCATTCATAATTTGAAGTCCGAAATACTTACCATCGCAGGTTGGGAGTGAAATAGGTTAGGCAATATGGGATATCCTGATTTATGTGATGGTTGGATGAAATCATTAATCGGTGTTGACTTCTTAGATTTGTCAGATTTCCTATAGCCTGTGACATAAATAAAGAAGGTAAAACTGGAGAACTTATGGTTTAAATGTAATAGAGAGTTAAAATATGGATATATAATAGATAGCTAAATTACGGATATAGCCAAATTTTTTATGTAACTTCTTCATTATATGCCACAAACATCATCTATGCTTTGTATTTGGAAATACGATTTGAATGGCATTTTGCATAGCCCTATCTTGATCAGTAATTATTCCAATGGGGGCCTCGCCATTCATACATTCAAGCCATGTCCGAAATAACCAAACAAATGTCTATGTATCCTCATTTGAAACTAATCCACAACCAAGCAAAGTTGATTGTCTATGATGATTGACTCCTACAAAAGGGGGCGAAAGGCATGTCGTATTTATTAGTCAGGTATGTAATATCAAATGTAGCCAAACTCCTTATATGCTTATTGACACCTATTATATGTCCAAAATACATTATTCAATCGTGAATCTTTGTCTAAGTCGATCCTAAAGTAGAACCAGGGCATTGTGCTTGCATTTTAGAAATGTAACCTTGTATTGCAGTAGCATCTCCTTCCCCAAGTCTTAAACGTCTAACTTTTTTAAGATAGTTTATGTAATCCTTTTCGTCACACGTCATCTTGTCATAGCCACCTGCTTCGACAACTGCTGAGTTAAAAATTTTATGTAATAGAATTCCAGCTATATCATTGCATTCAAGCTTTCATTTCACATGTGCACTAACTTGTCGGTTGCATCGGTACAACCTGAATTTGGATAGACTTGTTTTATTATTATGTTCAAGATGGACAGTGTTAATTCGCTAAAATCCACTAATATCTGAACATGCTGTAAGCCTAGTTTACACCTTGAATAGTTGGTTGATGCTTCAAAGAAGTGCTTGTAATACTACTTCATCGACCTTCTCGACTACATGTAATAGTCACATATCTTACAATCCCGTCATCACCATTTTTAGAATTTTTTTCGAACAGCAAAACCTACATGATAAGCATAACTTTTGTAAAATTCAAATACTTCATTCTCGTCTTTAAACTTCATCTTAACTGTAGGCACAATTGCACTATCTTTTCCCAAAATTTCATCATCCAATATGTTCAAATTCTCCCTAACTATTTCCTTCTCAGATTCTTCACAAGTGTTGTCATCCATAACTTTGACATTCACATTCACTGTATTATCATCTGATTCTTCACAAGTGTTCAAATTCACATTGACTGTGTCATCATCGAAATATTGATTCTGATTTTCTGGAGGAAAATAGAAAATTTGCTCAAACATAAAAAAATCCAGATTAAACCGTTCAGTTCCATTTTTTTTCCAATAAATACCTTAGCTACTTTTCATATTATCATAAATTACTATAAATAATGACCCTCTAATTGCAAATCGAAAATAGAAACCCACAACAACTCCTAACTGGAGATGAATTTTTTACAAATCGAGAACCAAGAAAATATTGTGTCCATATCTTCATCGGAGATGGAAGCGAATCGGAGGAGTATAAGATATTGTCGGTCAATGGATTGAGAAGTGTGGTGGTGTTTAATGAGAAAGAGACCCATTTTCCCGCATTTCTAGCTGAAAAATGTGTTTTTTTTTTCATTTGTTATTCTTTCACTTTCTCGCGAGAAAATGTTTTCTATATCTCACGATAAATTGAATTGTTTATTGTGTCACCCATTCTGCACACCCTTTCTGTACAACAAGCGCAACCCTTAAAGCAAATTGAGGATGCTCACCAATCGTGATCTTCAAAATATTGTAATTTTCACACTATTTTTTTTATCCATTTTCAACCATGATCTTTAAAAATTGCACCAAATAAATAGTATTTTTTTTTTCTTTATTTTTTTAATTTACAACAATTTATTGATTTCAAAAATTATTTAATTAAATATTGTATCACTACTCAAATTTATAAATGAAAAATTAAATATTATTTTATTACTAAAATTTAGAAATTAAAATTTTTATTTAATTACATAAAAAATTTCATTGAAATTTAAAAAGGCATTACAATTAATATCACAATTAATAAAATACAAAAAAAATATAAAACATATAAACGTTTAAGCACAAACATAAAATATACTAATTCTGTCAATTAATTTTTGAAAGTAGTATATTCATCCATCAAATTATCAATCAGTGCAATGTGAGCTTCCTTATTCTTGATTTGTTGATGTCGAGCAAGAAATTCTTGAAATCGAGTATTTTCATCTACAACAATCTAGACTGCCCAACATTCCTAAAAAACCACGTTACTTAGCAATATGTAGTAGCCTCACAACGTCATTAGCATTTGGTGATCTCAAATACTGATATGCAAATACCTCCACAATAGCACGCCAAAATCTCTTCAAACTCTCAATTGCTGTGAATTCTTCTATTTTAATGTACTCATCAGTAGCATCCGCCGCTACACCATATGTCAACATCCAAAACACAACCGTTATCTTTTGAAAGTTATAAATATTATATCTAATAAAAGTTAACTTATACGTTTATATCATTTTACAGTTGAATCGAACGAAAACATTGTTAGCATAAGAAGACAAATTTAAGAAATGGTTTAACTTTGATCATGTATGGTCCCTCCTTAAAGATATAGAAAAATTTGGACACGATATTAATAAAGAATTACCAGACTATCAAATACAAAGTGTTAACTTTGCATCATCACAATCAGAGTCTCCTACTTCAGAGTCTCCAAGCTCAACGTCTCCTGTATTGTCTTCATTTTCTCTTCATATAAATAAAGAAAATTTTGGTGGTACTTCTACTCAACGACCCATTGGAGTTAAAAAAGCAAAAGGAAAAGGAAAAATAGTGAAGAAAATATGTCAGAGATTTTATGTGTTTAATAGTTCTGCAAGTATACGGATCGTTCAAGTAAAAGAATGGATTATGAGTCCAAGTATCGTTCCCACAAGGATTTAGATAATTCAGTTGTAGTTATACTAACTTAACCGAATTCAAAGAAGTTTGGAAAATTGGTGATTAAGAATTAATTAGAATAAAAAAACTAAGAACAATTAAATAATTATAACTCAATGAAGTAAAAAATGGATTTATAAAAATTACTTTAACTTGAAGAAAGAAAAGTACTAAGATTCCGAATCCACTTATAATTGTTAATTCATCCATCTTGATTCTTGGTTTTGACAAATTATATCAGTTATGAAGATCAATATCCCTAGATTGTTTAATATTTTCTCTCGAATAAAATTAAATCTATTCATAAGTATGACTCGACTATATTTCTATGACGAATGCGAATATAAACGAATGCATTAAATTTCTATAGATAATTAAAGATCACCTAAAGCATAGCGGTATATTTCTATCATCTATCAGACTTTAAGATAATTAAAATAGTGTCTAGCATGCTTTCAATCTTTCAATAATAAAATAAATCACAACAATCATACAATTACTACATATATAATTGTAGATCCAAATAAATCAAAATTAATTATTCAAAACTATATTGAAATAAATCGTCAAACACCAAGTCTTTAGATAGAAGAATTTAAACTACAAGCTTCATCGTAATCCTAGCACTAATTAAACTAGCATAGCATACTAATAATAAGAAAATATAGAATTTATCACCTGGAGAAGAAGAAAATAAAAAAAGATGATGTCTTGATCTTGATATTCGTTGAATTCTTGATCTCTAGTTGGTGTTTTCTTCTATTGTTTTTCTCTCAAAAAATCAACCCTCGACTATGAGTTTTTCATCCCGATTTATAGTTCCCTAATGGTGCCCCAAAAGATCCCAAAATATTACAAAATTCGTGGGTCAAAAGCTTCCTACTTCGATTAGAACTCTAAAAAAGAAATAAAATATTCGTGCAAAAATCGCCCAGTGTAATGCCAGGCGATCGCCCAGGTATTTCAAGTTGCTCACTGCTTGCATCTTGAGGTGCTAGGCGTTCTCCCAGCCTGGTTCTTCTAATATTTTTCACTTTGGTCTTCCAACTTTGAATTTTAATTATTTTAGTCCTCAAATCTTCCCATAGCCTCCAACATGATCCTTCAACTTTCCAATAACTCCAATTTGGTCATTCAAGTTTCTATTGAGCGAAATTGAATTCACATATTCTGAGACATCTTCCAATTTATCATTTTTTCATCCAGTCTTCTCCAATTCCTTACATACGAGTCCAAAACTGAAATATAAAGAATTACACACTAAATTAATTATAATATCAATAATATGACGGGATAAAAGCTTAATTTAAATGCCTGAATAAGTACACAAAATGCACTTATCAAACACCCACAAACTAAACATGTGTTCGTCCTCAAACAAAAATAAAAAATAAACTATATATTTAAACTAAACTAAACGAATTAACATGAATTGAGTTTTATGTTAAATTTCTTACCATATGCCTCAAGTTTGAAAATAAAGCAACACTTTTAGAAAGAGATTAGACAACAACTCAAATTTTTTTTCCACTTATCCGATGCTCAACCTTTAGTGAGTGTGTGATTAGCGAAAAATTGAATTTATACATATATTAGACCACACCCAATATTGTGTTGTTAATATTTTTACAATTCTGAACTCTTTGTAGTCATTTATTCCATAGACCTCTCGTAAATTATTACACTTCTAAATCTTTTCTCTCCAATCCCGAGGTATTCTATCGAATTTGGTTCCTATTGATCAACACATTGCTTTTTTCAAATAAAGTGGTAAAAATTAGAACTTGTATTCTTAGAACTAGGATGGGAGTGATTTCTAAATTATCATTTTCAGTCTCCAAAGGTCTAACCTAGCAATCCTTTCCGAGAAATCTAAATCTTTTTATTTTATTTAACTAATATACATAGTCTTATGCAATACTTTTCTCTCTGGCTTTCTATGTGACCCTTGTAGCAAGCTTTGGGCCGATAACTCCCAAGTCAGATGACTATAAGGCACCAAATTTTAAAATACCCTAACAAACTTAATTGCTCGAGTCCCACAGTTTATGAGAAAAGTGAAGATGTAAAATTAATTTTTTTTATATATGACCCATGTAGCGAGCTTTGGGCCGATGACTCCCAAGTCATATGACTATATAGCACCAAATTTTAAAATATCCTAACAGGCTTAATTGTTTGAGTAAGATATTTTATTTTATTTTTATTAGCGTTGAGTAGTGCTCAGTTTAGATTCTTTAACTATAACCTATTTAACCAAAGATGGGACCAGAAAACTCAAACTATCAAAATTCTCAAAACACACGTAGTAACTTTAACACTCACAAACTGTTCTCAAAACAATTTGGTTACTAGCTTAAGGATTTGAGAACGAGATTTTCACAATAATTCTAGATCAATAATATCAACACAAACACTCAAGTCATGTTTTTATATCAGTGATAAGTTAATAGTGGCTATGTGTTTCATTAATTTAGTCTAACATGGATAAGTATCCAGGTAAAAATATGAGTTAAAGTGTTTTCTAATATTCTAACTAAAAATATACTCAAATACAAACAAATATCATCATTAGCAGTAAGATGTTCAACAGTAACTAGACAAATAAACTATTTTTTTTTAAATGAAATTTTTAGTTATACAAACCCGAATAATAGGCTAATTCAAAATTCAACCTTTAAGTATCATGATTCTTAACCCACCCCAAAATAAAAACATTACATTGTCCCCAATGTAAGCAAATTAGAATAAAATTAAAGAAGGAAAAGATCAGGTACTTCTCGGGGTTAAATGTGGAAAAGAAGATCTTGGCTGATCGGATAGTCCAGCAGAAGTGGAAGTTCGCAAAGAGTCGATAGCCTCAGCTATTTGGGAAATCGTCCCGTCAATCATCTTGAGTCGACTTCCAAAGTGTATCATCATTCGATTGACGTCATCATATGCATAAGTGATAGTACAGTGGTCCGACCTAATGTCGACATTTGCGTGCTGTAGTCTACGTACATGATTACTTACTCGTTCCAGCTCATATTGCATGTTATGATGCATGTGTTGTACCTCGAACAATGTGTTCTACATGTTGTTTACCAATCTACCAATCTCCGTCAAAGCTACTTAGATTTGAGTGAACTGAATGCCAAGGTTGGGCTCAGTGGTTAGAGCTGGTTGGAGTGTTGGATGTACCTGATCATGAGCGTTCCTCATCAGGATGTACCGCTGGAGCACGCTGTGCTCTGATCTCTCTAGCTCGTATCCTTGCCTCTAAATTGTCAATAGTCTTATGGGTGAGAGGGGCTTTAGGAGTGTCAGCTTCCTCAAATGGTAACAAAGGGACACTAGCCTCCAGATAGATCCCACTAATCAGACATGAGAATATAATAGAGCGTTGGGAGTTGGAGTCAACCGACGTTGCTAACTCCTAAACAAATTCAAAGATATGTGTCCCCATATCCATTTTTCCTGCCATGGGCTAAATGGTAAAGAAGGCGAGCCATTTCTCCAATAAACTTCGTTCGTTGAGTAGTAGGATTAATATTGGTACAAATAAAAATATGTGAAGTCCTCAGCTCCCGAGTCAGTTTATCATGTTTGAAGTGCGAAGTGGCCAACGGCCATGCATTCTCTCTACCATACAAGAACTGTGCCATTGACTGCATGTCTTCTTTAGTAGGCATAGGATATATCCCCGTGTGGGTCAGCTCATAGTATTGATTAATCATAGCAGGGCTGAAACAGATCCATTTGCCTCTTACCCACGTATTGTAACGATGAGGTGATTCTGGAGTATCAATTTCTTTGTTGAAATTGGAAAAGAATTCCCTAACCAAAGTGAGGTATGCCGGATGTGGAGCTGCAGCTACCTTACTCCAACCACACTACTGGATCACGTGTTCTAACATATGTTCTTAAAAATCAGCCCTTTGTACCATTCTCTCTTGGTGGTAGTTCTTCCATTTCCACCTTTCATCATATCTCTCTTGGGATTCGGTAGTTAGGAATTGTGGTATGCCACCATCACTTGTTCGTTCTTGGGACCGTATACGACGGGTATAACCTTCACCGACCTTTCTCTTTTCTTGAGCTGTGGTTTTTCGTTTTGGTGCCATTGGTACCTTGGAGGAAAGAGCTCAGTTAAAAAGATCAATTTGATGTTAGTGCAGCATGAAGATGAGCAAATTTGATTTAGGATTGATATATGGAAGATTAATGTCGAAGGAGATGAAACTTTAGAGTAGAGATCGCGTGTGTTGGAAAAGGAAATACAAATTTTTTTTTGTATAGAATGGCTCGCGACTGGGGTTATTAAACCCTAGCATGAGCTTGGGCGAATGCCTAGTGAAAACTTGGGCGTTCTGCCCAAAGGTGATGTTCACGGGCAATCGCCCAGTTTACTAGCAAACTGTGAATTTTTTTTTTGAAAATTCAAACTGAAACTAAATGCATATAGGCCAACCTAACTTGTGAAACATTCAATACGTGCTAGATAAAGATATGATGAACATAAAAGAACTAAACTTTGCTAACAAAAATGACTTAAGTGCAAAACTGGTGAAGAACAAATATGATGTGCCTAAAACTAAAATGATGAAGCTATTCCTATTTCATGCATTTGACGAATTGCATCTAGGCCTAATTGATCATGTGAAACCTTAAATTTGTGCTAAAATGAAAATAATGACCAAACCATGCTAAAAATCAACTAAGTGCAAAAATTGGACAAACAAAAGTGGTACGCCTAAAACCAAAAACTTAAAACAAGCAAATAATTAGGATGAAAAATAGAAATTGATAGAAATATGGGTTGCCTCCCATTAAGCGCTTATTTATAGTCATTAGTTTGACTTATTGTTCAATTGCTCAAGTAGAAGATGAAGGGATTTCAAGATTATTGAAAGTGTCACTCTTCAACAATCTCTTGATTTTTTTCTCCATATTCTGTGGTTTATCCCTCATTTTCTATTTAACAACTCCAATTTGTGGCTCAAGGACGACTTCTTTAGTTTCAACCATATGTTCTCCAATGTTAGCTTCTTGCATCTGAACAATCAGTTTACCTTTGTCTTTCAACTTTATTGTTGGCTTCGTATCCCAAAACTTTTTAAAGAAATTGTTCTTGAATTTCTTTAAGATCTCCACCCAATATCCTATCCAATAAGAAAAAGATGGTGGTGCCACATCTCTACACAACATATAAAATACTTTACATTCATGCTGAACTCTCAATGTCAATACACCTTGTGAAACATCAATGAGAGCATATGAAGTAGCTAAGAAGTGTCGGCCCAAGATAATAGGAATTTCTGCATCTTCAGGCATATCAAGAACAACTAAATCAATGGGAAACAATAACTTTCCCACTCTCATTACCACATCTTCCACTATTCCAAACGGTTTTTTAACAGATCAGTTAGCCAACTAAAGATTAAATTTTGCAGGTTTAGCTTCACCAATTCCTAATCACCTAAAAATAGAGAGATGCATTAAATTGATACTTGCACCAAGATCACATAATGCCTTGTCAATCACAAGATTACCAATGGTAATTGGAATTGTGAAGCTGCATGGATCATGTCTTTTGTCTGGTAGTTGCTTTTCCATTATAGCATTTACTTCTTCTATAAGTTGTACTATATCCCATTCTGCCATTTTTTTCTTATTTGAAAGCAGTTGTCTCACATACTTGGCGTAGTTGGGCATTTGAATCAATGCTTCCACAAATGGTATGTTAATATGAAGCTTCCTTAGATGATCTAGAAATTCTACACATTGCTCATCCTGCTTCATCTTCTTTGGATTTAACCTTTGTGGAAAAGGGATGGGAGGTTCATATGGTTGG
The DNA here is from genome assembly GCA_030279155.1 of Forsythia viridissima. NCBI lineage: Eukaryota > Viridiplantae > Streptophyta > Magnoliopsida > Lamiales > Oleaceae > Forsythia > Forsythia viridissima. Next base: position 49,914,112 of record CM059034.1, read on the forward strand.
ATAGGAACGACTGCCTTAACCTGTGGTGTAACTGAACTTTCTTCAATATCTACTGCTTGCTCAGTCTGTTCTACGTGCTCCTTATCAGTGGAAGGTAACTTTTCTTTATTTGCAACTGATCTCTCTACATGGATTTCTAATAACTGAACCCCACTTCTAGTAGTTATTGCATGTACGTGCTTCCTAGGATTGACATCGGTGTTGCTTGGCAAGACATTCTATGGTCTATTTGACATAACAACGGCCATCTGACTCATTTGTGTTTCCAAATTTTTTATTGAAGTACCTTGATTTTGAAAATTGATCTCTGTCTGTCTCATAAACTGATCAGTTTTTTTTATGAATTTATCAGTTTTATCGATGAATTTACCGAGTGCGTCTTCTAATGAAACCCTCTTTTCTGACTGCTGAAACTAAGAAAACTATGGTCTGCTGTTATTTTGATTATCTCTCTAGAAATTTTGAGGATTACGCCATCCTAGATTAAATGTATTGGAGAATTGATTACTTTGTGGGTATTGACCACCATGAACATATTCGGCTTGCTCGGATTGCTATGATAGAATAAGACATTATGATGTGCTGTGTTTTGCCCCCACACTCTTCACAAGTTGATTTCTTCGTTTGCATTACATAGACTGATTATGACATGCTCTCCACTCTGTGTGCTAAAGAATCTATTTTTGCAGATAACATCGTGATAGTAACTACTTCATGTACCCCTGTAGTTTTCTTGTGTATGAATCTGTCTGATTCCCACATAGCAATGGTGGTAGATACTCTTTCAAACAACTCTAAAGCTTCAACAACGGTTTTGGTAGATAAAGAGCCGTTAGATAAAGAGTCGATCATACTTTTAAATGAATAGAGTAGTCCAGCATAAAAATACTGAATTGTTGGCCTTTGCCAATTCCATGATGAGGACATTTCCTTAGCATATTTTTGAATCTGTTCCATGCTTTAACAAAATATTATGTTTCTGACTATTGAAATATGGATATGTCATGCTTCAACTTCAAAACCTTGGCAGGTGGGAAGAAATTTGTGTAGAACTTTTAGGCTAGATCATTCTAGGTGGTTATGCTATCAATTGGCAGTTAGTCCAGTCACTCAAGAGCTTTGTCCCGTAGAGTATGTGGAAACAAACGTAGTTGGATAACGTCGTTTGAGATTCTTTGATATTTGAAGTGTTGGCACATTTTTAAGAATCGCGAAACATGTGTGTATGTGGATTTTCTTCGGCCCTGCCATAGAATTGATGTCCATTCTACAATAGATGAATTACATTAGTCTTCAACTGAAAGTTTGAATATTGGTTCTGGATGATCTGTGAAGTCAAAAAGTCTCTAACTAGCATATTGTCTTCATCAATCTATTGTCTTTCCCGAGCGATGTTGTTGTTATTCATTTTGTATTGCTGTTTTTGGTCTTTTTAGTGTGTTTTTCCTGCCTCTCTTTGCCTACGATGAAAGTGCATTCAATCTCTGGATCAATTGGAATTAGAGACCCGTATCTCACACTTTGCATGCAACAGTCTAAAGAGAAACAATTCAAACACTGAAATAACTAAAGAAAATAATAATAAATAATTAAACAAATAAATAAAGTTCGAATTAGTGCTAATATAACTGAAAAGAACTAAAATTAAATCCCTGACAATGGTGCTAAAAACTTGTCAGCGATTTTATGTGTTTAATAATTCCGCAAGTGTATGGATCGCTCAAGTAATAAAATGGATTATGTGTCCAAGTATCGTTCCCACAATAATTTAGATAATATAGTTGCAATTATACTAACCTTAACCGAATCTAAAGAAGTTTGGAAAATTGGTGATTAAGAACTAATTAGAATATAAAACTAAGAACAATTAAATAATTATAACTCAATTCAGTAAAAGATGGACTTACGAAAATTACTTAAACTTGAACAAAGAAAAGTACTAGGATCTAGAATCCACATATAATTGTTAATTCCTCTATCTTGATTCTTGGTTTTGACAAATTACATCAGTTATGAAGATCAATATTTCTAGATTGTTTTACAGTTTCTCTCGAATAAAATTAAACATGTTCATAAGTATGACTCGACTATATTTCTATGACGAATACGAATACAAACGAATGTATTAAATTTCTATGGATAATTACTGATCATCTAAATCATAATGGTATATTTTTATCCCCTATCGGACTTTAAGATAATTAAAGTGTCTAGTATACTTTCGATCTTTCGATAATAGAACAAACCTTAACAGTCATACAATTACTACGTACATAATTGTAGATCCAAATAAATCAAAATCAATTACTCAAAAATATATTGAAATAAATTGTCAAAAATCAAGTCTTTAGATAGAAGAATTTAAACTACATGCTTCATCGTAGTCCTAGCATTAATTAAACTAGCTTAGCATACTAATAATAAGAAAATAAAGAGAAGAAGAAAATACAGAATTCATCACCTAAATAAGAAGAAAACTCAAAAAGATGATGTCTTGATTTTGATCTTCATTGAATTCTTGATCTCCGGTTGATGTTTTCATCTATTATTTTTCTCCCAAAAAATCAACCACCGACTATGAGTTTTTCATTAGTTCGTAATGGTACTCCAAAAGATCCCAAAATATTACAAAATTCGTTGGTCAAAAGCTTCCTAATTCAATTAAAACTCTAAAAAGGAAATAAAATATTCGCGCAGAAATTTTACAAAATATTCGAGCAGAAATTTAACACTGGTGATCGCCCAGTGTAATGTCAAGCGATCGCCCAGGCATGCCAAGTTGCTCACTGCTTGCGTCTTGAGGTGCTGGGCGTTCGCCCAGCATGGTTATTCTAAAATCTTTCACTTTTGGTCCTTTAACTTTGGATTTTGAATATTTTAGTCCTCAAATCTTTCCATAGCCTCCAACATGATCCTTCAACTTTCCAATAGCTCCAATTTGGTTCTTCAAGTTTCCATTGAGCAAAATTGAGTTCCCATATTCCAAGACATCTTCTAATTTATCGTTTTTTCATCTAGTCTTCTCCAATTCCTTACATATGAGTCCAAAACTGAAATATAAAGAATTACACACTAAATTAAGTATAATATCAATAATATGACGGGATGAAATCTTAGTTTAAATGCCCGAATAAGTGCACAAAATGTACTTATCAAAATACAATAGTGATTGAAGCTATCAGAGAAGAAAATTGACAACTCTCTGAAAGGCTCACAAAAGGAAACGACGATAGAAAACAAAATTATCATATCCAAATGCTTCGAGCTCAAAATGAGTAAAAAAAGTGACTATGGCAGCAAAAAAAAAAAATTTGAGAGGAGAATAGAGTTTTACTTACAAATTTGAATAACGTAGGAGATCTAAATCTACGTGAGTTCATTCGAAGTGAACAAACACGAATCATGCAAAAAAGAGCTGAAGAGCTAGCCAAACAATGTCAAAGTACTTTAAGTATGTTTGGTTAATATTTTGATGATTTTAGAGGATTTGGAAAAGATCTACTGGATTATTAAATTATATTCTATCATTTCATATTGTTTTTTAATTTTCAATGTTGTTGTTGTCGTAATAATAAATATCGTTTTCTTGTTTTCAAAAATTTTAACTTTTTAAAATTAATGAGTAATTTTATTTTAATGTATTCATTAATTACTTTTTATTAATCGATTACAATTTGTTATATTAATAAAAATAATAATGAAATGAAAAGAAATATAAATTAAATTATACCATAAAATAATAAAAGAGTATAAAAAAAATATATAGAAGGAAAAACAATTTACCTAGAATAAAATAAAGGACAAAATTGGGAAAAAAAAACTCTACACCTCACTCCAAATATATAGTGTCATTACTACAAAAAATGGAGTAGTGATCTCGCTATTTATCCTGGCTCTAGCATGTTACACTCTTAATTTAACAAGATTGAAATTTTTACTCAAAATTTCTTTTTTTTTTAAATCTTAATTTGGTTCAGGGTTTTGTGTGCCTCTTTTGGTTTGCTACATTTATATGTTAAAAAGTCAAAATAGAATAGTAAATATGAATATAGAAACATTTTATTCAAGTCTGCTAATGTTTTTATTTTACTTTTATTGAACTGATATTTTATAAAAAATTTTATTTATTTTTTTATACATTTTATTACTTCTAATAAATGTAGTAATAAATTTATGATAAGTCTATTTATGATACCAATTTAAATATGTCTTTGTCTTTTATGGAAATGAAGGATACGTAACAAATTTGTTGAATTTTTATGAGTATGAGTCTTTGTCTTTTTGTGATATGTATCTTAATTTTGTCTTTTTATGTTTTTCTACAGGATCTTTAATCAAGAAGTTCAGATGTTAAGAGACAGCGTTCTTAACCATTCGCAGCTTGATCTATTAAGAAGAGTCATCTCTATTTCTATCTAACAAGTATAATAAACACATACTGATAAAAACTTTAAGCAGATATATGAAGTAATTGCATAAAATAAGAAAACTTAAAACAATATTGATGTAATGGCCTTAATTCGAGTACTTTCCTGTTCAGCAAATTAGTTTCCTTCAAAAAGTGTTTTTTTTTTTTAACCTTTTTCTTGACCTTCCTAAAAGGCTTAAAACTGTAGCTAAAAACGAAATTTCATCATATTTAAATATGTTTTGAACAAATTCCCATTCTCGGGATAAAAAACAACATTTCTTAACTCAGATGATTACTCTTTCATTTTAGCCATGGAATCCAGAAAAAGATGATAAATTTAAAAATAAAATTCTTGAAATATAAATACAATATTTTTGAAGGAATTAATTGCTTACTAAGTTTTTCCTCTTTTAGGCATTTCCCGAAAATATAATAAAGTAACAGATAATTAATAAGAAGAAATAAAGAACTTATTTTTATTGAAAATGTTTAAGAAAATCTTTACAATTGAGAGCAATACAAGAGTACGTAGATCTGTGTATGCTCTATTTTTTGAGTGTTTTTTCGCATGTCCTTTGTATGCTATGAACAAAGGTGTTTATAGACAAATGAAATAATAAAATAATCATACAATCTTTACAAGTGTAAGATTGGGAAAAGAAAGACGAAAAATCCAAATCTTTTTTCTACACACTTTACTGTTTACCATGAATGTTTGTACTATTCACTTTGTACACTTTTTTACTACGCAACATTTCCTTCCATGATTAGTATTTCCTGTAGCCTTTTTGACCTTTCTTTTAGAATTATTGCCAATGTGCTGAATTATTGTCCTTGTGCTGAATTATTGTCTATGTGCTGTCAAATCTCTTTATTATTTGTCCATCATTTCAATATAGGCTTCTTCTAGATCAGTATCCATTTCATTGTTTGCTCTGTCTGAGATATTTTATGTATCTGAATGGTTCTCTGATGCTTCACAATAGCTTTCAATACAGTAATTTTCTTGAAAAGTCATCAGATATAAATCTTTTTGATGAGTATTTGGAACAATTAATCTTTCTACCTTGATTTTTCTTGCTAGAAATTCTTCACAAAATATTATTCCATTATTCTATTACGCCACAAGTCTGTAGTTGGTCCTTTGCATTTATATGAGAGCAGCTGTTTCTAAAATTCTTCTTTTATAATCAATTTGTCTAACTTTAACCATGATATCAGTATTTGAAGAAGGCCTGAATTCAAACATTTTAATAAAATAGTATGCTGGGATAATAATACCATTATTTACAATTGGTGGTCTGGAAATAAATTGAATTATTAAAAAGTGTGGTTTAAGCTGATCAATAATCTTTTTAAGAGAAGTTCGAAAAAAAGTTAAAATGTCTGTTTAAGATATATACTGTGTCAATCATACCGTATTGTAAAGCTGAATAAAATATATCATCTTCTTCTTGAGAAACTGTATAGTCAAATGAAATTGTAGGGTAATTATGTCTAATAAAGGAAGAGTCGTGGATAACTGTTTTATAGAGAGGGCCATATTGAAGGAAATATTGATTCTCATTATGATAATATTGTAGAGTTTAGGAGAAATCAATAATTTCTTGGATAAGTGAATTTTTGATGGAATTTCTAACAACGTTGACACAATCTCCAATACTTTGTTGTAGATCAAAAAGAGTTTTTTCTTGCCCTGCAGCTGTAGAATCTGTTAGTTCAATAAGTCTTTCTATTTTAGTAGGATATTTTCTACTAGAAAAAGTAATGTTTTTTGAATAATTTTCTTCATCAGTATTAAATCTTTCTAAGGTCTCATGTAATTTAAATATTTCATCTTGGTATTTAGTTATTTCTTGTTGATGAGAAGATACTTGGTCTTCCAAAATTTCTAGTATTACTTTTAAAGTGTGCTTTTTATAATTAAGATCTCTAACTACTCTAGTCATAGTTTCATAGCTGTTACACAATTGCAAAGATGAAGATAATGTTTGAGAAGAAGATGATGATGGTTGAAAAGTATATGCATGCATTGTCTGTCTAATTTTTTCAGATACGTAAAAATTAAATTCAATAGTCTATCTACAATGATTTAAGGCTTCTTCAAGAGAGTAAAATTCTTTAAAAAGAGGTTCTGGAAATCTATCTATCTGTTCAATTACTTCTGGCCAGTAGTTATAAACTCCTGGTTGTCTTCCTTTGATTACTACAAAGAAATTGAAAATTTTACTTTGTATTTGATTATGGGTCTGTCTAAAATAATTAGCTAAAATATTAATGCTGTCTAATTTCTGTCTAGAGTCTCTTGCCATCCAGAGATTATCTAGTAAGCATCTTTCTTTTTCTGGACGTCTTTCTAAATTATTTTCTCAGAATCGAAGATTAGATCTTCAGGGACCACTCTTAAAGTAATATTCTCAAAGTTTATCATCATTTGATCCATCTGCAATATAAACAAAATTGGTCAGAAAGTCAATAACTTGTCTACTTAAATTATCGGCTAAAACTTTATTTTTTCCATCTATGTGTTCAATACTTACCTTATAACTATTTAGATTTCATACAATTTTAACCACATTTTATGTCTAATTTTATCAAAATTAGTCTTTTTAATAAATTTAACAATTGCTTCACAATATGTTCTAATAGTAAATTCAGTATCTAAAAATAATTTAAAACTTTCTATACTATGAATTATAGCAATTATTTCATAATCTAGACTGTTTAAGTATTTTCCTTTTATTTTATATTTACCGCTAGCATATCTACAAAATTTTCTTCTTTTTTATCACTATATTTATTTGGTTTAGAATATAAAATTCCTCCCCATCCTAATTAACATCTGTCTGTTTCTACTACTTTTTATATTCACTATCTAAAGGTAATTCTAAAAGTGGTAGTAGTTGGACTTCATTTTTTATTTGTCTTACTAATTCTATGTCTGTTTGGTTAAAATACTTTTGACCCTTACTTGATAATTTATTGTATAAAGGTCCAATATTTTTACCTAAATCTTTAATAAAACTTCTAGCATAATTTAATATTCATAAAAAGGCTTGCAATTTTTTAGTTTCTTCTATTTTATCTGAAAATTGTAAAATAGTCTTTACTATGTGGGGTTGAAATTGAATTTTTCCTTCTCCTATGATTATTCCTAGACATTCTATTTTTTGTTTATTTATTTATATTTTCTTTTTACTAATAATTAAACTATTTTCTATAAATTTATTTAAAACAATTTCTAGATGCTTTATATACTCTTTATATTTTTGCTATGTACCAAAATATCATCAATATATACACAAACAAATGGTAAAGAATTAAAAATAGAATTTATTTTCTTTGAATTATAAATGGAGCATTCTTTAAACCAAATGTCATGACAATCCACTCAAAATGTCCTTGCGGTGTTGTAAAAGCTGTCCATGGAATAGAGTCTTTATGCATTTTAATTTGCCAAAATCCTGATTTACAGTCAAATTTTGAAAAGATCTTGCTATTTTGTATCTTATTTAAAATCATGCCTTTATCTGGTATTTTATATCCATCTTCTATTATATTATCATTTAGTCTTTTATAGTTTATAACCATTCTAGCTTTTCCTCGTTTGATTTCACTATGATTTCTAACCATAAAAGTTGCTGATCTATGCTAACTAGTAGAATGTCTTATTACTTTTAACTCTAACAATTCTTTAATTTGAAATAGTTTGGACACTTAAAAGACTTGAAATAAGTAGAAATATATTTCTATTGGACCGTAAGCAATTATTAAAATATTGGACGCTAAATTACATTTCTTTTGGTTGCGATAACTTGGGGAATATTCGTTCATAATTATTTTTTCTTGAGCCCAACTTATATTATTTAGTGCGAGCTTCAAAATGAGCCCAATATCAATGTACTTTCATCCGATCTTACAGCACTTAAATATTTGGTCTAAACATACATTAATTCAAAAAAAAAAAAAATGAATAGGAAAGTAGATTGTTTTAAAAATAAAAATAAAAAACATAAGTGGACTGGGTTACTTCAACTTATGGACTTTGACGTGGCCGACAAAATGCAATTGACTAATAAATGAACTGTCAATTAAAAGAATTTATTCATCATTTAAAAAGAAAATTACTAGACAAGTGCAGGCAACATTTTATGTGACCAAATAATTAAATTTCAAATTTTTAGAAGTGTTGTTGTGATGCAACGAACTAATTAAATTTTATCTCAAACTTTAAATTAAAATTTCCACATAAAATTTTGCAAATTTTCTTGTCGCTACATAGAATCTTCTCATGTGGCTGTCCCCCTGAGCATGCATTTATGACTTCTTCCTGGCGTGGGAGATTTGGCAGTTGTTCGTCTATTTTTTCCTTTCCGCAATTATCTTTTACATATTTGGCCAAGAAACCTCTATTCAACCGATGCTCGAGCTCCTCCTTCAATTGAAAGCAATTTTTTGTATCATGGCCATGGTCTCTATGTAAGTGACAACATTTTCTCATGTCTCTCTTTCTTTTGAATGCATTCATTCTTTGCAACCACTCAAGTTCTCTCATACCTCGGATTTCCATTAGCACATTAGCTCGTAGAGTATTAAGTGGGGATGAAAACCTTGTTGTCCTTATATCTCTGCCTAGTCGATTGATTTCTATTGTGGCCCATAGCTTGATGGTCAACCTTCTGTTTTTCCCTATTGTTGGAAAAATATGAGTGCCTCTTATTTTTCACATTTATTTTAATTAGGCTTACTTAAATTATATTGCTTATGATTGAAGAAATGATATTGTTTCAAAATCATTCATTAGTAGTACAAGATCATTAATACTATTTTTATTCAAAAATGCTTGATATTGTTTTAATCTATGATATTATTCTTCTGTTGGGCTGTAGTTTGTGTATGTGATATTGTTTTATTAAGAAACTGTCATGTATGATACTGATATACTAAGATACTTTCATGTATGATACTTATATATTAAGATATTTTTATCTGCGATATTGATATATTAAGATACTTTTATCTATGATATTGTTTTATTATGATACTGTTTTAATATGATACTAATTTATTAATATACTAATTTATTTAGCTATTGTGCTTGATTTCTGTTAAAATATAACATTTGTACTTACTTAAGTATGTGCTTGATAATTATATGTTTCTGATACTATTATATTTACTTTCTTTAAACATACGATACTATTATCTATGATACTGTTTTCTATGATATTATTTTATTAAGATAATTTTATTACGATACTATTCTTCTGTTGGGTTGGAATTTTCTATTTTAAGTGCATGTAATATTGTCTTTGTGTACAAAGATACTGATATAATATATTTGTTATATTAATATAATAATATACTTCTGATACTGAAATATTAAGATATTTTTATCTGTGATACTGTTATATTAAGGTAGTGAAATATTGCTCTTAATAATATATTGTTTGTGATATTGTATTGCAAATTACTGTTCTGAATAAGATACTATTGTTGACCTATGGTTAACTTTAAACCTTAATGTTTTGATTATTACAAACAAATTGGTTATGTTTTCTAACATTTTATTTTCAAGCAAAATTCAAAGCGCTACAAATCGAACTCTCATGCAATGACAAGTTCAAAGTCAAAATCAATTCAAGAGTTCAAGCATCTCAAGATCCGTCGAAATTCAAGATTCGAAGATCAAGATTGAAGAATAGATTTTTTAGATAAAATTGTAAAGGTATTAACTCTTTAATCCTTAGCAATTAAATGAATGAAAGCTCAAAATATTTTTATGCACAAAACACATGTCATTATTACTTGCATAAAATATTTGTATCAAAGCCAAAAATCAGATTTTCAAAACTGTGGAAACGGATCATCCGTTTGGAAAACCGGATGAACCGGTCGACCGTTTACTTTTAACCGGTCGACCGTCTGAGCGTATCTGTTCAAAAAGTGTCCGTTCTGACTTTTTGCAGTTCAATGGCTAGTTCTGACCAATCTGACCGGTCGACCGTTTGGTCATCCGTTTCAACAGAAACTGACGAAAATTCATCTCTATAAATACCACTTCATTTATTATCATTCAACAACACTTACAAGAGCATTTATAGAGAGAATCATATTGAAAAACTTCATCCAAAGCTTCATTGTATTTATATCTTCAATATCTCATATTGAAAAACTTTGTTTGATTAAATCAAACCTTTGATTCATCTTTCTCAACAAAGTTTTCTTCTAACACTTGAGCTTTCCTTATTCATTGCTATTCATTAAAGTGTTAGTCTCTCTCTTAGAACTAAACTTGTATCTATCATTCATCTAGAGAGAAATACTCAAATCAAATTCTTCATATATTTGGGTCATATTGAGGTCCCGTGAAAAGCTCAATATTGTATAAGGATCGGTGCTCCTTGTTTGTAAGTCACCGGATACATTGTAAGGGTTTGGATTGCACCATAAGTCAATCAAAATAGTGGAAAGGCCGTGCTCGTGTTGGAGAGCTTGGTAACGGGGGACGTAGATCATTGGTTGGATCGAACCTCCATAAAAATCGTTTGCACTCTCTCTTCTCTTTTATTTACTTATATTGTGCTTATACTTGAGTGAATCAATTTTTATTTCTTAAATTTCATTTTTAAGAATATTTTTCGAAAAAGTTTGAGAAAACCAATTCACCCCCCTCTTGGTTAGTTATTCTTGGGCTATCAATTGGTATCAGAGCAAGGTGCTCATTTTTTTTTTGATTTCACAATCTTGAGTAATGGCTAACCAAAATTTTCAAAACCTTGAGGGTCATTCTACAAATCGTCCTCCCTTCTTTAATGGCTTCCACTACAATTATTGGAAAACTAGAATGATGATCTATACTCAATCAATTGATTATAACATTTGGGAAGTCATTGAGTTTGGTCCATATGTGCCTACAAAAATTATCAAAATTGATGATAAACCGGACCAAACTACTCCTAAGCCTAGAGAGGAATATGATGAAGAGGATAAAAGAAAGTTGTCTTTGAATGCTAGAGCCAAAAATTTACTCTATTGTGCATTAGACAAAAATGAGTTTAATCGTATTAGCACATGTGATTCCGCATATGATATTTGGCATGCATTAGAGATAACTCACTTAGGTACCAACAAGGTTAAAGAAACCAAAATAAATCTTTTGACAAAAGATTTCGAAAATTTCTTTATGAAACAAGATGAACCTATTGTTGACATGATTACTCGTTTCACCGATATTATTAATGGCCTTAAGGGCTTTGATCGAAAATTTACTAACGGTGAACTTGTGAGCAAAATGCTTAGGTCTTGATCGAAAGATTGGAGCTCCTTGAGGATGTTGATAGAAAATACAAAAGATATCAACACTTATCCATTAGAGGAGCTATATGGAACATTGATGACATATGAGCTCAACAATGCCGAAACAAAGGAGAAAACGAAGAGAAGCAAAGAAGAAATAAAGGAGCCTCCCAAGAAGCAAATTGCCTTGAAATCAACAAATGATGAAGGATCCTCCAATACAAACATGAGTGATGAAGAACTTGATGACTTAGTTCTTCTTGTCAAGAAATGGAGAGGATTTCGAAACAATAGGCGATTTCAAAAGAAAGAAGACAAAAGTGAAGAAAAGAACAAAAAGATCATATGCTATGATTGTGACAAACCCAGTCACAAGAGGACCGAATGCCCAAACAAGAAGAAGTTCATCAAAAAGAAAGCACTTCAAGCTACATGGGATGATAGTGATGAAGATGATCAAGAAGAAGATGAAACTCAAGAAGAAATCACTAATATGTGCTTCATGGCTATTGAGGATGAGGTAAGTACAAATAACAATGATTCTTTCATTGACTTATCTTCTTCTTATGATGAAATTCTTGAAGAATTTGAGAAACTTATGTCAAAATACTCTATTCTTAACAATAAACATTCTTTGTTAAAAAATGTAGTCAAGAAGCTTTTTATTGCTCAAAAGGACTTTGAAAAAGAGAAAGATGATCATAAGTCCTTAATTAAAGAAAATGTTTTATTGAAAGAAAAAGTGGATGATTTAACAAGCATTGTTCACAAATTTACCCAAGGAAAGAAAAATTTTGAATTAATGCTTGGTGAGCAAAAATGTGTGTTCAACAAAGGGGGAATTGGATATAAACATCTCTTGAAACAAAAATCCCTTGAAACCATTTTTGTAAAGTCATCCAATTTCTCAACAAAACATCACATGTAGTTTTTGCAAGAAAAATGGTCATGTTGCTTATAATTGTTTAATTAAGAAGAAATTATACTTTGAAAGGAAACACAAGTGGATAAAAGAATCCACAAGCTCTAACTATCAAGGACCCAAACTTATGTGGGTACCAAAAATCAAAAATTAAAATTATTTTTGTAGGTACCACAAAAAGTCAAGAGCAATTGGTTCTTGGATAGTGGTTGTTCGAAGCATATGACGGGAAATCGATCTTTGCTATCAAATTTCAAAAGAAAAGATGGAGGTCATGTGACGTTTGGAGACAATGCCAAAGGAAAAATCATAGGCATTGGAAATATTGGTAATCATTCTTCTCCATCTATTGAAAATGTTTTATTAGTTGATAACCTCAAACATAACTTGCTTAGCATAAGTCAATTATGTGATAAAGGTTATCTCATTAAATTTGATTCTTCCAATTGCCTCATTGAGGATGCTATATCTAAAGAGGTATTGTTCATGGGGAGCCGAAGTAAAGATGTTTACATCATATCTATTGAATTTGAACTTGAAAAAGAAATAAAATGTCTTTCAAGTATAAATGATGATTCTTGGTTATGGCATAGGAGATTAGGTCATGTTAGCATGGACTTACTTTCAAAAATCTCCAAAAACAACTTTGTAAAAGGGTTGCCACATATAAAGTTTGAAAAAGATAAAATTTGTGATGCTTGTCAATTTGGAAAACAAGTAAAGAGTTCTTTTAAACTTAAACAACACTCTTCTACTTTAAGACCTTTACAACTTCTCCACATGGACTTGTTTGGACCTTCTAGAACCGCTAGTTTAAGTAGAAAACATTATGCATTTGTCATTGTTGATGATTTTTCAAGATATACTTGGGTCATTTTCTTGAATTTAAAAGATGAAGCCTTAAATGCATTCAAACATTTTTGCAAAAAAGTCCAAAATGAAAAAGGATACACCATTACCACAATTAGGAGTGATCATGGTGGAGAATTTGAAAATATAGCCTTTGATGATTTTTACAAATCCAATGGATATGAACATAATTTCTCGGCTCCTAGAACTCCTCAACAAAATGGTGTAGTAGAAAGGAAGAATCGAACATTGCAAGAAATGGCTCGGACCATGTTGAATGAAAACAATTTACCAAAGTACTTTTGGGCCGAAGCCGTAAACACTTCATGTTATATCCTAAATCGAGTTTTGGTAAGTCGAAAGAAAACCAAAACTCCATATGAGCTTTGGAAAAATAGAATTCCCAATATTGGATATTTTAAAGTTTTTGGTTGCAAGTGCTTTATTTTAAACACAAAAGAAAACTTAGGAAAATTTGATCCAAAATCCGATATTGGAATCTTTCTTGGATATTCATCTACTAGCAAAGCTTTTAGAGTTTTCAACAAAAGAACTTTAGTAGTTGAAGAATCCATGCATGTTGTTTTTGATGAAACTAACTCAATTGGGCAAGAAAAAGTCATTGATGATGAAGATTTGGAAATCCCATTTGAGCAACTAAGCGTTCAAAATCAAGACAAAGGGAATCCAAATAACATTGAAATTCAACAAGAGGAGGAAACAATTATGCAACAAAATGAAGAAGAACCTCATGAAGATCCCAACACTTCATCATTACCAAAAGAATGGAGGTTTGTCCCTTCTCATCCAAAAGATCTCATCATTGGTGATCCATCAAAAGGGGTAAGTACAAGAAATACTTTTAGAAATTTTCATAACAACTGTGCATTTCTTTCACAAATTGAGCCAAAGAATTTTAAAGAAGCCGAGTTTGATGAATTTTAGATTCTAGCTATGCAAGAAGAACTAAATCAATTCGAAAGAAATCATGTCTGGGATTTAGTTGCTAGACCAAATTCACAAACCGTAATTGGCACAAAATGGGTTTTTCGAAACAAACGAGATGAAAATGGTATAATTGTGCGTAACAAAGCTAGATTAGTGGCTCAAGGTTACAATCAAGAAGAAGGTATCGATTTCGAAGAAACTTTTGCCCCGGTTGCTAGATTAGAGTCAATTCGTATGCTTCTTGCTTTTGCATGTCATAAGAATTTTACTCTCTTTCAAATGAATGTCAAAAGTGCGTTTTTGAATGGAGTCATTCAAGAAGAAGTCTTTGTCGAGCAACCACCCGGTTTTAAAAATCATAAGTATCCGGACAAAGTTTTCAAACTTAGAAAAGCCCTTTATGGTTTAAAACAAGCTCCTAGAGCATGGTATGAGAGATTAAGTAAATTTCTCTTATCAAATGATTTTTTAATGGGTAAAGCGGATACAACATTATTTATAAAAACCAAAAAGAATGATATGATAGTTGTTCAAATTTATGTTGATGATATCATTTTTGGTGCTACTAACATTTCCCTATGTGAAGAATTTTCTAAGTGCATGAGTAGGGAATTTGAGATGAGTATGATGGGTGAACTCAAGTTCTTTCTTGGTCTCCAAATCAAACAAACCAATGATGGAATATTCATAAGTCAAACTAAGTATATCTTGGATATGCTCAAAAAGTTTGAAATGGAAGGTTTGAAGCCAATGAACACTCCAATGAGCTCATCAATCAAACTAGACAAAGACGAGCAAGGTACTTCCGTTGATGTAACAAAATATCGAGGTATGATTGGATCCCTTCTTTATTTAACCGCTAGTAGACCCGATATTATGTTTAGTGTATGCTTATGTGCTAGATATCAATCTAATCCTAAGAATTCCCATCTTAGTGCCGTAAAACGCATTTTCCGTTATCTTAGTGGAACTAGATCTTTAGGTCTTTGGTATCCCAAAGAAACTCATTTTGATTTACTTAGCTTTTCGGATGCCGATTGGGCCGGTTGCACAATTGATCGTAAAAGTACTAGTGGAACGTGCCATTTTCTAGGCTTTGCTTTAGTTTCATGGTTTAGTAAGAAACAAAATTCCGTTGCCTTGTCAACCGCCGAAGCCGAATATATATCCGCCGCTAGTTGTTGTGCTCAAATCCTATGGATGAAGCAAACTCTAAATGATTATCACATTTCATTTGAAAAAGTTCCTATTATGTGTGATAATACAAGTGCGATCAACTTATCTAAAAATCCCGTTTTGCATTCTCGTACCAAACACATCGAGATTAGACATCACTTTTTACGAGACCATGCACAAAAGGAAGATATAACTTTGGAGTTTGTAAACACCGAAAAACAATTGGCCGATATTCTCACAAAACCTCTAGCACTTGAAAGATTTTCATATATTCGACGAAATTTAGGCATACTTGATGAAGGTGAAATATGTGGCTAAACTCTATGCATTTTTATGATTGGTTGCATTTTATATGACAAAAATATTGTAAAATCATTTATCAATGGATCAAATCTGTGAATTTTACAAATTTTTGACAATCCAGTCCAACCGGACGACCGTTTATGAAAACGGACGTCCGTTTCATGTCAAACGGATGAACAATTGTTCAAATCCGTTTGATCATCCGTCTAACCAGAGATTTTTGCAAAAATTAAAAAGTTTAAACGGTCAACCGTTTAATTTTAACGGACGTCCGTATCATTTAAAACGGACGACCGTATGTCATCCGTCTGATCATCCGTCTGAACAGAGAATTTGAAGTTCAAAAATTCAGTTAAAACGGTCGACCGTTGTAGTGTTCCGGTCGTCCGTATCAGCGGAAATCAGGATTTTAAGTTGGAAATTTTTCAAATTTCTTCATTCCAACTTCGCGCGAACTTACGGTTTTCACTCCCAATCTCTTCCATTTCACCAATCCTTCTAAAATCTTTCCATTTTACACTCAAAATCACAAAACCCATATCTTTTTACACCAAAATCCGAAAGATCCCCAATTTTTGTCCATAAATTCTACCCATTCCACCCAAACGGTCGATCCCTAAACCCTAGGTTCCAAATCCGTTTATGAAACCATGCCTCGAATGAAAATGGCAGCCAAACGACCTAGGAGAGAAAGGCAACCATCTCCGTCCTCCTCCTCCTCCGAAGAAGACCCTCAATCCAAACGAATCGATAGGTGTCCCGTCCTAATTGGTAAGAATGTCGATCTCGCTTCTTTCACACACGAGGCACCTTCATTCAACATAGAAAATCTTTTTACGGGTATGGGGTGGGTTCCTCTTCTCACTCTCAATGATAATGTTTACCCCCCCCCCCCTCTTGTCAAAGAATTTTATAAAAACATGGTCTACTCTCCGGGATCGGGTATTTCATCCTTCGTTCGGGACAAACGAATTAAGATCACTCAAGATCTTATTCGTACCATTCTTCATCTAGAGAACGGTGGTATGCGTCTCTATACCACTAAGACAATCCCACACACCGACGAGTATAATCCGATAGAAGCGTGTTGTCGCGTCACCGGCAAGCATTTTGAGGCTGCCGTACGTCTTAGCTCAAATCAACTTACTCTTCCTTGTCGTGTCCTTCATAACATCATTGCCCACATAATTGTCCCTCGAAAGGGTCATTTGGATGAAGTTAATCATTTCGATGCTTTTATGCTCGACTCTATCATCCGAGGGCGTAAACTCGATTTCTCTTACATCATGATCCAATACATGCACTACGTCCTTAGCGGCAAGAGATCTAAGGCACTTCCCTACGGCATGATTCTCACCAAAATCTTTCAACATTTCGATATCTCTTTCCGTGACACGGTGACCCTCCTTCCAAAAGCCACCGACACCATCAATATTCTAACACTCAAAAGAATGAAAATTGTAAAGGAGAACGGTCAATGGGTGGCAAAGTCGAAGGGCTTCGATGAGGAGTCAGGACCCTCCACTTTACCTTTCGAGGGGGAAGATATTGACGAGGATGCTCCTCCGTCCCCTCCGCGGCAACGATCACAAAGGCCGTCGTCCTCCACTTCCGACCACAACGATGACCAATTCACTCTTCTCCATGGACGGATCGACTCTCTTACTACTTCAGTCGAGGGCCTGCACCATACCATGGAGACTCTCCAGCACTCGGTTGTAGACATGACGACACTGCTTTGCGATCTTCACTCCCGTCTCGATGCCGTGCTTCCTCCACAGCCGCCCCCGGAGCCTTAGTCTATTTAGATCTTTTTGTCGTTGTAGCTATGTTTTGGAAACGAAGTATATGTTCTAGATTTCATTTATAAAACTATGCTTGTCTTTAAATTTTACGTTTATCAATGAATGTCATATGTTGTTTCGTTTAGGTTTAAACCTTAATGTTTTATCAATCAATGTTTTTGCCTTTTTGTTTATGCCAAAAGGGGGAAAATAAATATGTGATATATATGTGATATATGATGTGATGAAATATGTGATGAAAAATATGTGATATATGATGTGATGAACTATGTGATGAAAAATATGTGATCAAATAGAATCGATATCATGTAATGAGATAAAATTGGAAAATCAAATGAAAACGATATAATGTGATACAAATTCATCAAATTCATCAAATCATGTTTACTTGAAAAATAAAGGGGGAATATATATGCTTTATTGTATATTTTTATCATATATTCTCACATTGTTTGTCATAATCAAAAAGGGGGAAATTGTTGACCTATGGTTAACTTTAAACCTTAATGTTTTGATTATTACAAACAAATTGGTTATGTTTTCTAACATTTTATTTTCAAGCAAAATTCAAAGCGCTACAAATCGAACTCTCATGCAATGACAAGTTCAAAGTCAAAATCAATTCAAGAGTTCAAGCATCTCAAGATCCGCCGAAATTCAAGATTCGAAGATCAAGATTGAAGAATAGATTTTTTAGATAAAATTGTAAAGGTATTAACTCTTTAATCCTTAGCAATTAAATGAATGAAAGCTCAAAATATTTTTATGCACAAAACACATGTCATTATTACTTGCATAAAATATTTGTATCAAAGCCAAAAATCAGATTTTCAAAACTGTGGAAACGGATCATCCGTTTGGAAAACCGGATGAACCGGTCGACCGTTTACTTTTAACCGGTCGACCGTCTGAGCGTATCTGTTCAAAAAGTGTCCGTTCTGACTTTTTGCAGTTCAACGGCTAGTTCTGACCAATCTGACCGATCGACCGTTTGGTCATCCGTTTCAACAGAAACTGACGAAAATTCATCTCTATAAATACCACTTCATTTATTATCATTCAACAACACTTACAAGAGCATTTATAGAGAGAATCATATTGAAAAACTTCATCCAAAGCTTCATTGTATTTATATCTTCAATATCTCATATTGAAAAACTTTGTTTGATTAAATCAAACCTTTGATTCATCTTTCTCAACAAAGTTTTCTTCTAACACTTGAGCTTTCCTTATTCATTGCTATTCATTAAAGTGTTAGTCTCTCTCTTAGAACTAAACTTGTATCTATCATTCATCTAGAGAGAAATACTCAAATCAAATTCTTCATATATTTGGGTCATATTGAGGTCCCGTGAAAAGCTCAATATTGTATAAGGATCGGTGCTCCTTGTTTGTAAGTCACCGGATACATTGTAAGGGTTTGGATTGCACCATAAGTCAATCAAAATAGTGGAAAGGCCGTGCTCGTGTTGGAGAGCTTGGTAACGGGGGACGTAGATCATTGGTTGGATCGAACCTCCATAAAAATCGTTTGCACTCTCTCTTCTCTTTTATTTACTTATATTGTGCTTATACTTGAGTGAATCAATTTTTATTTCTTAAATTTCATTTTTAAGAATATTTTTCGAAAAAGTTTGAGAAAACCAATTCACCCCCCTCTTGGTTAGTTATTCTTGGGCTATCAACTGTTGTATTAAGATACTATTTTCTATAATACAATATCAAACAACACATATGAATGTGTGACAATAACATCTCAAAATACATACAATGTTGATGTATGTGAAACAAATATTGTTTTCTTTTATTCGACCAAAAAATGATAACAAAACAATTGTATTCCCATATATAAATAACAACATCTCCAACAAAAACAACATAATTCAAGAAAAATAAGACCAAAAAAAAATTCATAGAAACTGAATCCCTCTATAAAATAACATTCGAGAAGCAATTGTTTCCAAAATTTTGCAATCTAGGGACTCCCGAATACTTCTCAGAATCACCGTCATTGTCTTATAACAATAGCAGGCTGTTAAAATTTAAAATTTTATTTTTTACATAATTGGGAAGAAGAAGAAGAGAAAAAAAAATAGTGAATCCATTATTATCCTTTACAAAAAACTGTGGGAAAGGTTTGGGTGGCTAGCGGTGAGTCGTTAAACGCCTGCAACGAAGTACAATAACTAGTGGAGAGGCGTGGTGAAGATAGTGGCCATGTACGTTGCTGCGCTGAAGTTTAAATGCGGATCATAGGGGTAATTTTGGGATTAATATAAAATATAGCTGAAGGGTATTACTTAATTGTAATTTTGAAAAGTGTTTTAACCTAATTTTAAACAAGTCACTACAAGTGACTTATAAGCAATTTTCCCAAATTATTTGGAAAAAATTATAAGTAAATTATTTTCAATGCTTAATGATTAAATATGTAACATTATGTTAGTGATTGAAAGTAATCACTTAAGTATGTTAGTGATTGGAGGTAATGACTTAAGATTTCATGTGGTGTCGGTTACCAAAAATATGTTGTTCCAATGTATGTTTAAATAAACGGCATGTCATATGTTAATTTCATATAAATTTTTCTTATGTTAGTATGATTTCTACTGAATGTTTCTTTTGAAATTCTCTCTAAAATGGTTAAAATCTTCAAACTGATTTGGTTGGCATTGGTATGACAGCGTAAAGTAACGACCATGGAGAAAGTGGCGTAGGCGTCGATATAATCGAGCCATTTATGATGTAAAGTTAAGTACAATGTTTAATATTATTTTATATTGTGAAGTGAAACAAAACCGAATTTATAATTATGTTGCCATTTTGGAAATTCGAAGATAAAGTTGTTGAGTTGTGTTTCTGAAAATTTCAGTTTTACTCTCCTGATTTTAAAATATCGTAACTATTTTTGTACTTTGAATTTTTGAGTTAAATTAGTGGTAGTTGATAGATATATAAGTTTTCTAGTATTAAAAATTAGAATCACCCAAAAAGCACGTCGTACGAAATTATTATGACCATTTTACCGAGCTGCGTCAGTGTACCCAGGACAATTTTTCAAGTAATTTTAGCTACATTTTTTGCATATCAAACGACATGGCTAAGTCTGAAATTTTGATATGTTGTAGTCTAAGGCTCCAAGTACTTACATTTCAAAAATCATAATGTTTAGAGTACATTTAGATTATAAAATAATTTGTGGTGACACCTAATATAGTTTGGTAAAATATTAAGGGTTTGGAAGTTTAGATTAATTTGGTTGGCGTTGGTGCGATGGCGCAAAGTAGCGACCATGAAGAAAGTGGCGTAGGCATCTATATAATCGAACCATTTATGATGTAAAGTTAAGTACAATGTTTAATATTTTTTTATATTGTGAAGTGAAAGAAAACCGAATTTATAATTAAGTTGCCATTTTGAAAATTCGAAGATAAAGTTGTTGTGTTTATGAAAATTTCAGTTTTGTGCCCATAATTTTAAAATATCATAACTCTGTGTACTTTGAATTTTTGAGTCAAATTAGTGGTAATTGATTTATATATATATATATATATATATATATATATATATATAAGTTTTCTAGTATCAAAAATTAGAAACACCCAAAAAGTATGTCGTATGAATTTATTATGACCATTTAACGGGCTGTGTCAGTGTACCCGGGACAATTATTCAAATAACTTTGGCTACATTTTTCGCATATCAATTGACATGGCTAAGTCTGAAATTTTGATATACTATATAGTCTAAGATTCCAAAGCAGTTAAAAAATCATAATTTTAGAGTACATTTAGATTATCAAATAATTTGTGGAGACACCTAATGTAGTTTGGTAAAATATTAAGGATTTGGAAGTTTACTTTAATTTTTCTCGCATGTTTGTTACTTTTCCGTATTAAATAAATTGTAAAATCCATTCAAAAGCGTGTAAAAATCTATTTTGGAATCGTCAAATGTTATTTCAAAATATTTAAATGACCCGTTGGATTGAAAAGTTCAGGGGCGTTATGAACAAGATGGGCGCATAGATCAATCTGTCATATCAATAAACCATAGTACATTGTCTGGTGTTGAATTTCTAAATCAATTGCCCAAATTAATGTGATTGAGCTCTTTTTTTTTTTTTTTTTATTCTACCCAATTTTTTCAATTAAATCTATACTACATCTAAAAATCTATAAAAATGAGAAACATTTTTGGACAAATACATTATCATTAATATTTTATATTTTTTAAATTGTCCTTCAGTTAATATTATAATTAAATTCTCCAATTAATATTTGTAACCACATTTAGTCCTTAGAAATTGAAACGGCTAAATCACCATTTATTACATTTAATTACTGGATTTTGAAATATTTCTATCCAATTGTGACGACGGATTTGATCATTTACAAGAAGAATAGTTATTTACCTTCCACCAACAATATATTCAACTTATTTTAGGTCTAATTTGAAGTTTAATGTTGCTTTATTTGAAGATAATTATGTAGTTTGTGAAGTGCATAAAAATTTCATTTGAAGATTTGTGTGTTGTCATTGTGGTTTTTATTACTTCACATGAATAATCATTTCTCGGTGCTCTATTTTTTATTTTATTTTTCTTTTTAACTTCAACAATTGATAGGGATCTCATTTCTATTATTCTTTTTTATGTTTTTGAATTGAATTGTTATCTATTGCTTAAACTAATTTTTCTTCAGTATTTATGCTCCTGCATAAGTTGCTTAAATCGTTAGAATATTTAGTTTTGGTAATATTACTTTATTTCTCCATTATCATTTGGATAAGTTTACGCGAAGACATGTGGGCACTGAATTGTGCAAATGAGAATATTTAATTTTGTCAATTTTCTGATGTAAATGTTATTTTGTTTTATTTTATATACTGATTGATAAATCTATCTACAATTGCTAACTTGAGATGCTACGAGCTCAAATTATATGTGATATTTTGGTTTAAAGCCTCTTCATAGTTGAAAAGTTATATTAAATTACAAAGATTTGTTATAAGTCATTTGCCATTTTATAAAGCAAAAAGATTCTATGGGTTTGAGTACTCGATATATTTAAGAACTTGCTACACTATCTTTGATTCTTTTTATTTGCATTCTTTAATTGGCATTATTTGACTATATTACAAATCCGAAACAATAGAGCTTCAATACTCTCGTTGGCCACATAATTATAGAAAGTACTTTGTTTGTTTTGTTATGCATCTAAATTGAAGTGAATGTATTGATTGGTAATTAAAATAAAAATTAATCATTATTACATACAAACGTGGCTATTTTGGTGATTAATTATTGTAACACACAGTATATTGCACCATATTTTTAATGTTAGATTTTTGTATGTTAATACAGTATTAAATTGAATATAATTATTTGAATAGAAAAATAACTTTAAAATACCATTACTAAATTACGTGCAACACGTATTACATACTAGTTTATAAAATTTGCCTAATTGTAAAAAATTGACTTGAGATCTTAAGATTATCACTTAAAAACAACATGAGTGATGGATCTAAAAATCAAGATCTAATTAGAAGTGTCAAATGCGTCAGGTCAACAAGTTGTAGTGGATGTCATTTTTGCAAAACGTTTAGGGCCTATTTTGACCCTTAGGCTGGCTTAGGAGAGGGTTGTGCTAAGACTGGTTGAATCACTATCTAAATATTATTTTAAATATGATCTTCAACATGTCTTTTTATGTATAGACCATATTCATTTTTTCATCAAAGATAGAGACATGTACAATTTTATTAAATAAGTGGCAGGGAAACTTAAATTCAGAATTTTTTTAGCCTACTTTGGTACCATGTTGAGTCATTTGATCTAAAAATTTAAACAATTAAGTATGACTACATGTGTATCATTTAAATATTATCTTTAACACATACGTCCATAATGCCATAATAACGAATCATAGCCTAATATCATGTAAATTGAAGCAATTTTTGAACTAATAATGCTTTAGGACCTACATGGAAATTTTGGGGTACCGGTTACGAAATCTTTTTTAAAGTACTTGTTTTGGGTGGTTTTGTACATAGAAGTCAAGCCTACATTGAAATCACGTGAAAGCTTCGTACACTTAGATAAGCAGCGCACTCGGTGCACAGGACTATGCTAGCACGCCTAAGGTTAGGCTGAGGTCTACAATGGCACACCCAGGCCTAGGCTGAAGCCTTTTATGTGTAGCATATGCCGATGCTCTAGAACAAGCCCCAAGACTTGGAAAACTTAGCATGATCTAAAACTTCGAGCCCAGGCCGATACTCTTTAGGCTAAACACGGGCCAACCTAGGAAGCTTGCTAAAGGATCAAAGAGTGGACGATCAATGTTGTCAGAATCTGAAGCCTGGTGCCTAGGCAGAGGCTAGCCGACTTGGCACACGGAAAGCCTTACCAAGTTTAGAGAAGAAGTTCGCAAGTTGACAAACATAGGACAATGAGCCATCTTTAAGATATTCTTCTTTGGATATCTGGTGGCAAGTACCACATATCGAGGCATTTTCCCTGATAAGTAAAAATTTCATACACCATTTTACCCCAACAGGTAGGAATGGACAAAAAATCTGCCAACCCTACCAACTTGAATCGACTCGAGTCATTTTTTTTAGCAAATTCGGGTTAATTTCAGGTTGGGTTTTACCCATCCCGAAAATAGATCTATTTAAAAAAATTAAAATAAGATGTAACCTAGCCAATAACCAAAATAAGATGTAAATTGAAGTCCACGGACCGGCCCGTGGACCACGGACTTGGCCCGTGGTCCGTGGTCCAAATGGGACCAAATTGGTCCCTAGCTTTAAGTTGGGAACCAAAAATTGCTATTAACAATTATATTTTCATTTTTCATTTTTTTTTAAATTTACAAAAAAAATTTGAATTTCAAGTGGGTCCGCGGACCGGCCCGTGGCTTGGCCCGTGCCCACGGACCACGGGCCGATTCGAACCCACCTTTTTTACACGGGCTGAGCTCGGCCCGTGACAAGGGCCGAGCTGGACCTATATGGCACGGGCCGAGCTAGCCCAGCTCGGCCCATTGCCATCTCTATATGTCGTCATTACTTATATGGAAGTAGGTGTGATATATATACCGATCACAAGAGTCTGAAGTACTTTTTCACCTAAAATAAACTAAATATGAGGCAGAGGAGATGGCTAGAGCTAGTGAAGGATTATGATTGTACTATCCTTTACCATTATGGTAAAGCTAATATAGTAGCCGATGATCTTAGCAGTAAGACGGTTGGACATTTAATAATGTTAATTACTATGCAAGACCAGTTGTTAAAGGATTTTGAAAACTTACATCTAGAAGTAATTACTCCACTAACCCAGACTATCACCAGGATATCAGCTCTAATGATTCGACCAACACTTAGAGATCGAATTAGAGTAGCACACGATGGTGATTCTTTCCTACGAAAGATTAAATCAGAATTTGGTACTAGCAAGCAAAAGGATTTTGAATTTGGCCCTAATAAGGCCTTAATCTTTAAGGAAATGTTGTGTGTACCAAAAGACGAGGGATTGAGGAAATTCTTGAAGAAGCACACTTAACTCCATATATCATCTAGGAGGTACAAAAATGTATCGAAACCTAAGGAGTATATTGTGGTAGAGAAATATGAAATGGTGCATAGGTCTTTTTGTTAGGAAGTGCATCAATTGTCAACAAGTGAAAGCTAAACATCAAAGGCCGTCAGGATTGTTGGAACCATTAAAAATTCCACAATGGAAATGGGAGCATATAACTATGGATTTTGTTATGGGTTTTCCAAAATCAACTAGGGAAAATAATGCTATGTGGGTTATAGTGGATCGGTTAAAAAAGTCAGCTCATTTTCTACCAGTGAGAATGAATTTCAGTATGGATCAATATGCACGATTATACATCAAAGAGGTCATCCGCTTACATGGTATCCCATCCTCGATCGTATCTGATAGAGATCCAAGATTTACTTCTAAATTTTGAAAAAGTTTGCAAGGAGCTATGGGAACCAAGTTAAATTTTAGTACAACATTTCAACCTCAAACAGATGGACAGTCAGAGAGGACTATACAAACTTTAGAGGATATGCTACGTGCCTGCGTCCTTGATTTAGGAGGCAGTTGGGAAAATTATGTACCATTGGTAGAGTTTGCTTATAATAATAGCTATCAAGCTACGATAAAGATGGCACTTTACGAAGCTCTATATGGTAGAAAATGTAGATCTCCTCTTTATTGGGATGAAGTAGGTGAGTGAAGAGTTTTGGGACTAGAAATAATTGAGGAAACTAGTCGAGCGGCTGATAAGTTAAAAGCTAGAATCAAGGCAGCTCAAGATCGACAAAAAGTTATGCTAATAAAAAGAGAAAAGATTTTAGCATTCAATGTTGGTGATAAGGTTTTCTTAAAGGTGGCACCGATGAAAGGAGTTTATCGCTTTGGAAAAAAGGGAAAACCTCGACCAAGATTCGTGAGTCCTTTTGAAATTTTGCAGACAGTTGGAAATGCAGCTTATCGAACAGCTCTGCCACCAGATTTTTCAGTAATATGATGTATTCCATGTGTCAATGCTTAGACAATATGGGTCAGATTCGAGTCATGTGGTTAGTTATCAACCATTAGATATCAAACAAAACATGACTTATGAGGAAAAACTAGTAGCAATCTTAGATTGCAAAATTCAACAACTGGGGACAAAAGAAATTCCATTAGTGAGAGTTCAATGGCGAAAACATGATGTTGAAGAATCAACATGGGAAAGAGAAGAGGAAATCAAGACCAAGTATCCAGAACTTTTCAACTAATTTCGAGGACGTAATTTTCTTTTAGGGAGGAGGGTGTAATACTCCGAAATTTTATGCTCCTTCAATTTGCTCATTTAAATTTTTAGGATGTTAGTTTGTTTTTTTCAAAACTTTTAATGACCTAGATTAGTAGTATAAGCAAGCATGAGGTGTCAATTAGTTGCAAGCTATCTTTATAAAGAAGTAATTTTCTTAATATGGCAAGCATGAGGTGTTTAACTCAAGCATGAGGTGTTTAACTTAAGCATGAGGTGTTTAGTTAAAAATATGAGGTAAATGCATGGAGTGCATGCATGAACTATTTGAGGTGAAATTAAAGCTCACGTGAAGGGGCCAAACTTCAACTTGGTAGATAGTCACCTTTACACCTTACTTAGTCCATAAGTTTTCCTTACCTTTATATAATTAAGTAATGTTTATTGCTAGTGTTTATACAACTAGAAAACTACTTTCAAAAGAAAAACAAATAGCAAGAGTTAGTGAAGGGAGAGTAAAGAGAAAAGATATAGTAAGAATAGAAGAAGAAGAACAAAGACTAGCACTTTCAAGTACACTTTTCCACAAAAAAAAAAAAAAAAATTACTCCAACTTTTAAGGTAAGATACTTTCTATGCTCAAGTGGTAGGATTTCATGGTAATATCTATGTTTAAGTTATGCATGAAAATCATAATATGAAGGATGTGGACAAGTCCACAAAGTTAGATATCTGTTTATGCCTTACGACAAGTTCGAAGAGCACCGGCAAGCCGGAATGTGCAAGTATGTGTTTGAATGCTTTCTTTTGTGTAATATTAACATGTTTAATCCGAGCATGGTATCTTACTGAGTATTCTTTATACTCATAGTATTTATATTAAATTTTCAAATGTATGATCGTTGAAGTTGATGGAAGTCAGTTGGCATACTCGATGATGGGTCAAAGACCAAGTTATTTTGTATCAAAATTTCCTTTTCGTATGTTTTGTTCAAAGACTAGCTTTCCATGTGTTTTCTTGTGGTTTTGAATATAAAAATGTATAAGACATGATGTAATATGGTATTGGAAGTATATTTTGAAGTCATATCTTTCATGTTATGCTAAAATGCATTTTTATAAACTTTTTCCAGCAATGATAAAAGAGGCAGAGACTGGACAGATTCTTATGGTCAATTCAAAATGCCATTATAAACTATTAAAACATCCATTTGAGACTCTAAAAATACTGCTGTGTTCTTCTTTGAGTTGTCTTTACATGACCACAAATATCACTCAATTTGGATATGTGTGGCACGAGATATAAAATTTTAAGTGTTGAAAGGTCAATCTGAAGTGTTTGTGCAGCACCTCATGGTTTTTACTCAATCGTCCTCATAGGATGATTTTATAAAATTTTTATATTTTACTGGATAAAACTAGATTTACGTATCTTTATAACCCCACAAATTTCACGGAGAAATGATTTGAAATGTATTTTATAAAAATTTTCAAAGTGACTGCACCCGAAAACAGCAATTGCGCTAGTTCCGTGTGTTTGGAGTGAAGGTCGAAGTCTTTACATCCATTTTCTTGTCATGAAATTTTACAGAGTGGTTGTATAAGAATTTATCTTTCATTAGGCACTAGATTTACTATTTTCTAATATGTATAAAATTTTATACATATTTTCTTATCAGTAAGGCGCAAACTGAATATGTGTAGCGACCAAGCATCTTTCAAAAATTTATTATAAATAGGTCGTGCGCCGAAAACTTTTCAAACTTGGCATATCGTTAGTATATTAATCATTAGTGCTTTCCTCAAAATTTTGCAACTCGACGATACCATTTAGGTATCAAACAAAATTTCTTTTATTTAGTCAAAATCTTGGAAATTTTAAATCCTGATTCAAAGCAACTCTTGACACTTGAAGGTTAAATTTCGGGGTGTCACAAAATTTATCTCCATACCAATACCAATATACCATTTATACAAAATCTGGCTACATACCTCCAAATTCCAACACGTGAAGCAGAAGGGGGGAAGAATCATGGATTACGGCAAATAGATTTTAATTCTTGATTTCATGAGCCTCCATCTCGATTCTTGAGGAAATTTTTTCTAATAAAAAACAATTTCCAATTCTATTTGACGAATCTCTTATTTGCGATTCAAAACTAGAACGTCTAACCTCATATGTCTATTATGTATTTTTTTCTTATTACTTCCCATAATATTGTCGAAGATGTAGTTAGGTACTTTTTTGGCTTGCCTAGATCTGAATATTAATCGATTATGAGATATTGGTTGTTGAACTTTTAGGAATTATGTTGGAACATGGTTTGCAACTTTCTTTTTCGAGTGAATTTTTTGCTGTGTTCATTGTTTAATTTTTTGTGGAACATGGTTCGAATTTTTTGTTGTGTTCATTGTTTATTTTTTTCACCTTTACGTTTCCCATAAATTTCATAAAATTGAAGCATATTTTTTAGTGCAAGATTAACATAGAACACCTCGCAGTTATATTAGTACATATTCATGGATTTTATGATTAATTTGATTGGGATTTGAGCACATAGCTTACAACTTACATGGAAGGTAAATAGCTTCTATCTAATGATTTGTTTTTCGGTGTAGATATGGATAAATATTTAATCAAAAGAACAAAACCGGAGCAAAATTCAACTCAAACAAGTGTGAATCCACAACAATCTAAGTATACACATATTGATTTTGAAAGTCTTCCAACTGATCCAGGGTTACGAAAGAATATTTGTGATTATCATTCTAATAATAGAGATGAAATTTGAAGAATTTATTTACTGAGATATCCATGTGAACCTCGTAGACACGATTTTAAACAAAGTAAAGCAGGGAAAATCATTGCATCCTTTCCAACCTAAATGGTTTGATAAGTTCAGCAATTGGTTAGTGTTTAGTGTTGAAAAGGAAGCTGATTTCTG
The DNA here is from genome assembly GCA_030279155.1 of Forsythia viridissima. Lineage (NCBI taxonomy): Eukaryota > Viridiplantae > Streptophyta > Magnoliopsida > Lamiales > Oleaceae > Forsythia > Forsythia viridissima. Next base: position 49,943,553 of record CM059034.1, read on the forward strand.
TTTGTATTGTTATCTTATGAGAAAGGATGTTGATGAGCAACGATCTGGAGGCGACTCTTTTGTTTCAAGGGGATTTAAAATTTGAAAAAAAAAAGACTTCAAATGCATATGGGAGGCCCCAGAAGTGCTCATAATCAAGCTTGGAGCAAATGTCATACTTTAATGAATCAAAGGCAACATATTGAAACTGGAGCAAATGTCAAACTTTAATGAATCAAAGGCAACATATTGAAACTGCATATTCTAGAAAATCTGAACAAGCTCGAAAGGATTATCAGACTTGTTTGACTGCAACAGTGACTGTATACGATTTTTTTTTACGTCAAGGGTTGGCATTTTGTGGACATGATGAATTTGCCGATTCATTTAATCAAGGTAACTTTCTAGAACTTCTAAAATTTCTTGATGATCACAATGATAGTATCAACAAGGTTATGTTGAAAAATGCTCCAAAAAATCATAAAGTAACAGCCCATGATATCCAAAAAGAAATTGTGAATGCAACATCAATTGAAACTATCAATGCAATAATCAATTATCTTGGAGATGAATTTTTTTCTATCTTGATTGATGAGTCCTGTGATGTAGTAGTCAAAGAACAAATGGATGTTCTATTGCGTTATGTTAATAAAGAGGGAAGCATCATTGGACGGTTTCTTGGAATAGTTCATGTTCACGACACAACTTTGTTGTCACTTAAAGCAGCAATACAATCATTATTCTCAAAGCATGGATTAAATTTGTCAAAATTACGTGGTCAAGGCTATGATAGAGCTAGTAACATGAAAGGAGAGTTCAATGGTCTTAAAAGCCTTATCTTAAAAGTGAATCAATTTACTTTCTATATTCATTGTTTTGCACATCATCTTCAGTTGGCTCTTGTAGCAGTTGAAAAATTCATGGCCAAATATCTCTTCTTTCTAATGTTCTTAGTAACTTAGTGAATGTTGTTGGACTTTCAATGCAAGTGTTGCGACATTTTAAGAGAAAAGCAAGCAACTAAAGTGTTGAAGCATTGAGTAATGGTAAAATTACAAGTGGACGTGGTTTGAATCAAGAAATTAGTCTCCATAGGCCCGGTGATACAAGATGGGGATCACATTACGGTACATTAATACATTTGATTATTTTATTTTCCTCCGTTGTTGATGTACTGGAAATTGTTTCACATGATGGTACAAATTTAGAGCAAAAAGGTGAAACTTGTGCTTTATTAAGTTTAATTCAATCTTTTGAGTTTGTATTCAACATGCATTTGATGAAAAATGTATTGGGAATTACAAATGAGTTGTCACAAGATCTACAAGTAAAGATCAAGATATTGTAAATGCTATGACATCGGTTAAATTGTCGAAACAACGTTTACAGAAGATGGGGGATGAGGGATGGGAACTGTTACCTAATGAAATTTCTTCTTTTTGTGAAAAGCATGAGATTGTTATTCTAAACATGGATGGTGTTTATTTTCTTCCAGGGAGATCACGGCGTAATGCTGAATATCATACTAATTTGAATCATTACAGAGTTGAACTATTTTATTGGGTCATAGACAAACAACTTCATGAACTCAACAATCGTTTCATAGAGATAAACACCAAGTTACTTCTTTGTGTGGCATGTTTGAATCCAAGTAATTATTTATATGCTTTTGATAATGATAGGTTGCTCTGTCTTGCTTGGTTTTATTCATTAGAATTTTCTGAAGTTGATTTCATGGTGCTTGACAATTAGTTGGAGACTTATATAATTGATGTTCGGCCTGCTTATGAATTTTCAGAAGTTTAGGTGGTCTTGCAAAGACATTAGTTCAGACAAAAAAGAATGTTGTATATCCATTGGTGTACATACTCATGAAGTTAGCTTTAATTTTGCTTGTTGCAACTGCAACTATCAAAAGGGCATTCTCAACAATGAAAATAGTTAAGAATCATTTGTGTAGTCGAATGAGTGATCAATGGATGAATGATTGTTTGGTTACATATATTGAGAATGAGACATTTGATACTGCTGATAATGAAAAAATCATCTAGTAGTTTCGGAATATGAATACTCAACGAGGGCAACTATGAGGACATAAATGTAAGTACTTTAATTTACATTTTTTGTGCTACAGATTTTTGTTTTTCGAAAACTTATTAGAACTTGGAATTTTTGTAGAAACAACTTAATGTTGTTTGAAACTGAATATTAACGCTATGTTACAGTACTTTTTTAAACAATAATATTTTTGACATTTTAAATTTAATTTATATTATCGATTTATTCGCCTCTACAGTACAAAAATCATGCCTTCGTCCTTGGGGTGCAAATTGGTCATTTTCCATCAGTGGAATACCAAGATCCAATAAGTAGTGGTGAAGGAGACCAGGGTATGGAAGAGCGTATTTTCGAGCCCAACAAGGTGCCTCAAAATGTGACCCTAACAAATATCATTTGTGCAAAAATCAGAGGACTACACATTCCCAACATATATAATATGACCTCTTTTTCATCTGCTATATTGGTGCGATAGATTATAGGATCAATATTGTGAATGAAAATCTTATGCAAGGTTCTGTACTTGTGAGTGACTAGAGAACTAGTCACTTTCCCTGACTTAATTATTTTCCGTGATTTCCCTGACAATCATATCCTTAATCAAAATGTCATCATACGATTCCACAATTGTCTCTATTCCCAATCAACGACGTAAATGTAATGGACTGAGTGGCACATGTCTCCCCTTTACAGAAACCTGTCACTTAAACTTATTTCCAGCTAAACTTTAATTCTTCAAAATATTAGCAACAAACTCCCGCACAAGATGTAAGCATCCTATATGCTTAAATAGCAATAAATACGATCAAATGCGGAATTTGGATGATCGAAATACCTCCGGCCATTGACGACGTAATAGCTTTTCTTAGCCGCTGTGTTTCTGTCTTTGGGAGCTTCTAATGCCTTGTTCCATCCTCTTAATGATGGTGCAAAGTGAATGAACAAACGGAATGGCAATAGGGACCCCAAAGATTCTTTCTTTTATAGACTCGGTCCATCACCGAGTATTTCTCAAGATTGATTCCATAATGGTAAGAATCGGGACTAATTTCAGCAACTTCGAAATGGCCAAACATTAATTTTGGAAATTCAGAATCAATGCAAATAACTGATTAAGATGGAATGATTTGGGTCATATACGGTTTCCTTGATTAATGGAAATTTCCTTAATCTGAAAAAGAAAATTTCTACATTCTCCCATTTGGCCCAATATATATTCTATTATTTTCCATAGAAAGAAGAAATACATGAATCATGACGATAGGTCCTCTTAGAACGAGTATTACCATGTATCACAATGTATTTCGTATCTTAACTTTAGTCCATAAATATTAATGAACAAACCTCATGTTTATCTTAGGTCCAAACTTAATTGATATTTTTTCAACAATAATAAATAAATGCGAATAAAACAACTATGAGAAATTATTATAACTGAAATAGAGTTTTATTAAAAAATAGCATCGTCATATACAATTAAATCAAACTAAAAGACCAAGTCCCAACAGTCTACAAGATCCTCGAACTTGAACGGTGGCATGCCTTTTGTCAAGGAATTAGCAATCATCAATTCAGTATTTATGTGCTCAATGACCACTATTTCGTTTTTAACTCGTTCTCTTATGGCCAAATACTTAATGTCGATATGCTTGCTTCGACTACCACTTTTGTTGTTTTTAACCATAAAAACTGCAGCTGAATTGTCACAATATAATCGTAATGTCATAGTAATAGAATCTACAATCCTAAGCCCAGAAATGAAACTCTTCATCCATACATCATGCGATGTAGCCTCAAAACATGAAACAAACTCAGCCCCCATAGTGGAAATAGCAGTTAAAGTCTGTTTTGCACTCGTCCATGATACAGCTCCACCAGCAAAAATGAAAATGTATCCAGATGTTGATTTTCGTGAATCAACATAGCCAACAAAGTCTGAATCAGAGTAGCCAATTACCACCAAATTATCAGTTCGTCTATAAATAAACATGTAATCCTTCGTCCCTTGAAGGTATCTCAAAACTTTCTTTGCAGCTCTCCAATGGTCCATACCTGGATTACTCTGATATCCTCCCAACATTCCAACAACAAATGCAATGTCAGGCCTTGTTCAGACCTGAGCATACATTAGGCTTCCAACAACTAAAGCATATGGGATGTTTTTCATTTGTTCCTTTTCAAGGTCATTCCTTGGCCATTGATTCAAATGAAACTTATCACCCTTCACTATGTGAGCTATATTTGGTGAACAATCTTTCATTCTAAATCTCTCTAAAATTTTATTGATATAGGTTTCTTGTGACAAACCCAAAATGCCCTTATATCTGTCTCTAAAGATTTTTATGCCAATGACATAAGATGCATCACCTATATCCTTCATGTAAATTTTTTTAGAGAGATATTGTTTCACCTCATGTAACATACCCTTATCATTGGTTGAAGTATAATATCATCCACATATAGAATAAGAAAACAAATTTTACTCCCACTAACCTTCTAGTATATACATTGATCCATAATGTTCTCTACAAAACCAAATGAAGAGATAACATCATGAAATTTTAAATACCATTGACGGGAGGCTTGTTTCAATCCATATATGGATTTCTTAAGCTTCCACACCAAATGCTAACCATTACTAGAGGAGAATCCTTCTGGTTGTTTCATGTACACCTCTTCCTCTAGTTCCCCATTGAGGAAAGCAGTTTTCACATCCATATGTTGCAACTCAAAATCAAAATGTGTAACTATTGCTAAAATAATGCGAAGTGAATCTTTCTTCGATACAGGAGAAAAGGTCTCCTTGTAGTCGATTCATTCCTTTTGAGTAAATCATTTGGCTATGAGTCTTATTTATATCTTTTAATGTTGCCTAATGAGTCCTTCGTCTTAAAGACCCATTTACACCCTATGGCCTTTGTTCCATTAGGTAACTCGACAAGATCCCAGACTCCATTAGATGCCATAGAATTCATCTCATCTTTCATAGCATTATACCATAAATCGGATTCCTTACAACTAATGGCATGTGGAAATGTTTCGGGATCATTTTCAGCTCCAATGTTATAGTCCAATTCTTGTAGATACATGACATAGTCATCTGAAATTGCTGATCTTCTTTCTTTTGTAGATCTTCTTAATATTGGTTCAACATTTTCCTGAAGGTTATGTTGTCCAACTGATTGTTCAACCATTTCTGGTACTTCCTGAACAACTTGATCTACAGAATCATCATTAGCATGTTGTAGAAATTCATTGATTTGTTGTACAACACCCGTTTGGACCTGATGAGTGTTGTGAACAATAACCAATCTTTCACTTGATGTGGAAGGTTGATCTCTTTTAGAAATTGATCACTCCCACTGGTTAAGTTGTTATCAAGAAACTTTGCATTTCTTGATTCCACAATCCTAGTGATATGAGATGGACAATAAAAGCTGTAACCCTTAGACCTTTCGGCATATCCAATGAAATACCCACTAATGGTCCTTGGGTCCAGTTTCTTCTCTTGTGGATTATACACTCTTACTTCAGACAGGCATCCCTAAACGCGCATATGTCACAAACTTGGCTTCCAACCTTTCCATAGTTCAAATGGTGTCCTTGGAACAGCCTTGGTTGGAACCCGGTTCAATATATACACAATCGTTTTAAGAGCTTTAGTTGACAAGGATTTAGGAAGCTTGGAGCTGCTAAGCATACTCTGCACCATGTCCAATAATGTTCGGTTTCTTTTTTCTGACACACCATTCTGGTCCGGAGAACCAGGCATAGTATATTGGGAAACTATCTCATGCTCTTCAAGAAACTTTGCAAATGGACCAGGTGCTTGTGCATCTTCAGTGTATCTACCATAATATTCTCCACCTCTATCTGTTCTCACGATCTTTATTTGCTTATCACATTGTTCTCTACTTCTGCCTTAAAAACCTAAAGGCATCTAGTTCTTCGCTCTTGTTATAAAGCAAGTAGAGATACATGTATCGTGAATAATCATCTATAAAGGAAATGAAGTATTTTGGACCATGTGTGTCCATGTCTAAACAACAAATATCTGAATGTATGATTTCTAAGATATCTGTACTCCTCTTGGCACCTTTTTTTGACTTGTTAGTATGCTTTCCCTTAATACAGTCCACACAAGTTTCAAAATTAGCAAAATCCAAAGTACTAAGTACTCCGTCATTTACTAATCTTTTAATTCTATCTATGGAGATATGTCTCAATCTCCGGTGCCACAATATAGAGGAATCTTTATTCATAATACAACGTTTATTACCAGTGTGAACATGCATAACATTATTAGCAATATCATGTTGTAAATTAATAGAGAAAAGACCATCACACAAAATACCATTCCCAACAAGCTCAGATTTATAAAACAAACTAAAAGATGTATCTGAAAAATTAAAGGAATATCCCAAAAGTACAAGTATTGAAATTGAAACCAAATTTCTAGAAAAACTTGGAATATAAAAAGTCTTTTCCAAATTTAAAACATGGTCATTATTTAAAACTAAACTGCATGTTATAATAGCCTCCACATGTGAACCCATCTTGTTTTCTGATAAGATGCTTTGCTCACTTCCCACTAGCTTCCTTAGGTTTCACATACTCTGCAAGGTATTCGAAATATTGATCGTAGCACCAGAATCAATTTACCATGTATTATGATTGACATCAACCATATTAGATTCATAACAAACAAAACTTCTCAATCCAATTCTGAAATTTGGTGCAATCTTTCTTCATGTGTTCCTTCTTTTTACAGAAGAAACACTTATTTTTCCTTTTTGATTCCACCTTGGGGTGGTAATTTACCTTTCCCCTTTTGTTTAGTTTGGTTCTGATTCTTTCCTTGGTACTGGTCATTTTCATGTGTTACCAATAATGTACTCTCACCCATTTCTATAACTATCATTCCTTCTTCATGAACACACATGGTCAAAAGTTCATTTATTGACCATTTGTCCTTATGTGTGTTATAAGAGATTTTGAAAGGTCCATATGTTGTGGAAGAGTGTTCAGTATGTAGTGCACAAGGAAGGAATAAGACATATCAACCTCAAGAGTTTTCAACAAAGCTGCAACGTCCCACATTTGCATGATGTGCTCACGCACACCTCTCACACTGGTGAGCTTTAAGGATGAAAACTTCATTATTAGGGTGCTAGCAAGTGATTTATCTGAAGTCACAAAATGTTCATCAATAGCCATACCTTGACATTGTCATGCTTATCGACAGAACCCCAAATACTAGCAGAGATTTTGGTCTTTATGAACATCACACTAAGGCGATTAGATCGCTCCCATTGTTCATAAAGAGGCTTTTCTTCTGGAGTGCTAGTCATAGTAATGGTCGATTTGTCTTTCCTGATAGCATAATCAATGTCCATGCATCCCAAATGAAGGAGAATTCTCTCCTTCCATACCTTGTAGTTGTCCTCTTTCAATTCATGAATTTCACACTTAATATTAGAAAAATTCGCAGACTGCATGACTGCATAAAATCAAACATACATGCATATATTACATTAATTTGAGACTAATAAATCCAAATCGTGTTTTATTAATGCAAATCACGTTCCAAAAATTAAGTATCTAGTGACATAAAACTTGCACGTGGGTCAAAGTCCTAATTCAATTAGATTCAAATATCTTTATAATAAAACTATCAAATCATGTCCCTTTTCTTAATTCCTGTGGGTAAATTAAGAAATAAAATTTGATATTTTACCCTAATTAATCATACCAATACAATAAAAAATTCACGTGGGATAATTTTTATTAATTACAATAAATGTCTATTTTCTTATATGTGATTCTACAATACTTAATATACAATTTTGCATAATTAAAGATGTTGTGGCTAATATCTAATTATTTAAAACTATATGGATCCCTAGACATTTAAAATTCTCCAAAATTGTTCATATCCAAAATTGCACATAATAATAAACAATATGAACAAATATAAACAAAATTTATAATTATGCACTCCAAATATTTTATTCAAATTATATGTATGAAAAGTGAGTTACACATAAGTGTCATTAATATTAATATTTTATTCAAATATTAATTACCGCTGAATTAATATAAGTAAGAATTGCCCAAACAATTAAATTATTTGGGCTAACAGTAAAAAGGATTATTGGGCTTGGAGGAACTTAAATCTAGCTTGCTAACTGCTAACTCCAAAATGGGCCACATTACATGAAATAAAGAAGTGATAATTTCACCCTATACTACAAAATATAAAATAATTTAAAAAATATTATTTAACTTTTTTTATTCTAAAAATACTATTTTTTATTTTTATAACACTTGTTGTTACATTTGTTATGTTTGTTAATAACAAATGTAACATATTTATTATAACTAAAATAACAAATGTAACAAATGTAACAACAAGTGTTACAAAAATAAAAAACAGTATTTTTAGAATAAAAAAAATATGATAGTATCTTAAGAAATAGTTTATTTATTGTGGTTATTTTTGAAAAAACCCCAATAAAGAATAGTCCAATTGGAGCACAAATCTGGCCTCCGATTCCAATGTGGGCCTCATTACATTAAATAAAGAATAGTCCAATTGTTGCCTCCGGGGCACAGCCAAGTTGGCAAAGGATGGGCATTGCGGGGCTCGCAACCTCAGCGTGGGGAGTTCGATTCCTGGATGGAGCAGCTGAGTGATGTAATATTCAATTATGGGTGGAGCAGCTTGGTGATGTAATATCCATGGAGGAAGGCTCCCTTGGGGCCAGGAGTATAAAGGGTGCACGAACCCTGGTCAACTTGGGCATATACCGCGATTTACTTCCACCAATCACTGAGGGGCCGGGGATAGGTGGTCCAGGACATCGTCTGGTGTAAACTGGGATACCTGGATATAAAAAAAAAAAAAAAGAATAGTCCAATTGTCTTTATCATCTTCTTTACTGAAAATTGACATTTACTCCGTCTCCGGCCACAAAAATTCAGTGATTAAAATCACATTTTGTTGAAAAAATGATTTCTTAATGATTTCTAACATCATTTTATCCGAAAATCCAGAAGTAATATTAATAAATTCATGACATCTTAGGGTAATCTTCGTAAAGATTTTCAGATAACAAAAATTTCAAGGTAGAGGCAAAATGGACTCTGATACCAACTGCAAGCATCCTATATGCTTAAATAGCAATAAATACGTTCAAATGGGGAATTTGGATGATTGAAATACCTCCGGACATTGACGACGTAATAGATTTTCTTAGTCGCTGCATTTCTGTCTTTGGGAGCTTCTAATGCCTTATTTCAGCCTCTAAATGATGATGCAAAGTGAAGGAGCAGACGAAATGGCAATAGGGACCCCAAAGACTCTTTCTTTTATAGACTCGGTCCATCACCGAGTATTTCTCAAGATTTATTCCTTATTAGTAAGAATCGAGACTAATTTCAGCAACTGCCAAATTGCCAAACTTTAATTTTGAAAATTCAGAATCAATTCAAATCACTGATTAAGATGGAATGATTTGGGTCATATATGGTTTCCTTGTGAAGATAAATGATTTTCTCCTCCTCCGAGCACGGCGGTGACAGTGATGGAGACCTGCAAAAGGTGGCGGGACTTTTTTCTCCCGTGGCCACTCCAGTGTGATAATCAGTATATGATTAAAACCAGATATGCAGAATAATCATATAAAGTGTAAAAGAATTGTGTCCTCATTTTACCTGAGGGGTTGGCCTCTATTTATAGGGATGGCCTGCAGTTATTGATGATGGGTGTCCTTTCATCTCTCTCATTTGGTAAGGGTATCCTTTCATCTTCCTCGTTTGATAACGGGTGTCCCTTCATCTCCTTCATCATTAGAAGTTAATGAGGGATGTTTCATCTTTTCAATAACTGGTGGTAACTATCATTCCATGGGTTGCCCGCCTAGCTAATCTGATGATAGTTGAGTTGTGCAGTATATCTGTCAGAAGTGTGCTCATGATACCAACGAGGTGGGCAAGCTGGTGAGGCGGGCGAGTCGTTGAGGCGAGCGTGTCACCATAGATAAATAACATACAACAACTATCATTATTTATATCATCATAAGCCCCTCTACTTCCCATAGACTACTTTTCATATATTGTTGTCAATGGAAAGTAGAAATAATCTACTGCACCTGCTATTCTCTAACTTCTTTAAATAGAAGCTCATTGCCTTGTTTTTCAATGGTGGCTATCACCTTGATTTTTAAATCGTAGCTACTGCCTTGATTTTTAAATATAGGCTCATCGTCTTATTTTTCGGACAGAGGCTCATCGCCTTGTTTATCGGGTGGAGGCTCATTGCCTTGTTTTTCGGACAGAGGTTCATATCCTTGATAGGCTCTTTGCCTTGTTTTTCTAACAGAGGCTCATCGCCTTGTTTATCGGGCAGAGGCTCATCGCCTCGATTTTTAATTAGAGGCTCATCGCCTTGTTTTTCAAACAGAAGCTCATCGCCTTGATTTTCAGATAGAGGCTTATCGCCTTGATTTTTAAAGAAAGGCTCATCGCCTTAATTTTCAATGGTGGCTATTGCTTTAATTTTTAAACATAAGCTCATTGCCTTATTTTTAAATAGTGGCTACTGCCTTGATTTTTAAATATATGCTCATCGCCTTATTTTTAAATAGTGGCTACTGCCTTGATTTTTAAATAGTAGCTACTGCCTTGATTTTTAAATATAGGCTCATCGCCTTATTTTTCAATGGTGGCTATCACCTTGATTTTTAAATATTGGCTAATGCCTTGATTTTTAAATATAAGGTCATCGCCTTGATTTTTGGATAGAGGCTCATTGGCCTTATTTCTCAGACAGTAGCAATTGTAATTGTTTTTGGGCATCTGGCTTTGTTTTTCAGACAGCAGTAGCTGTCATTATTTTTGGGCAGCTGGCCTTATTTTTCAGACAGCAGTAGCTGTCATTATTTTTGGGCAGCTGGCCTTATAAGCCCCTCTACTTTTCATAGACTATCGTTAATGAAAAGAAGAAGTAATCTAATGCACTTGCTCATCAAATTTTATTTTTATTTTTGGCCGAGGTCACCGCCCGCCTGGGCGAGGTCGCCCGCCTAGTGAGCTTGCCTAAATTTTTTTTTTTTCTGTCCGAGGTCACCGCACCGCCCGCCCGCCCGCCCGCCCGCCTAGTGAGCTCCCCTAAAATTTTTTTTAGCTTGGCTCTCTAGGTGAGCTTGCCTGGTTGACTTGCCTCGGCTTGGGCGATGTTGTCTCGTATTTGGTGAGCTTGCCTCTATTATTTTGAGGTTCGAGCTCGTCCTGAATCTTCCTTTTGTTAGACTCATGTTTATTTCGATCTTTCATACTCTTGGTAATGAGATATGCTCCTTAAGCGTCCACATATTTATCTCCTCTATTGAGTAACTCATGCATCGTATTCGGCGGGTTTTTGGAGAGTGACATCTTGAAAGGATGACTACTAGTTCCACTCATCATAGCAGTGACTACAACAGACATCTGCTGATCTTTGATTCCCAAAGTAGCTTTATTGAACCGGGCAATAAAATCTTTTAGCAGTTCGTCCTTGTCCTGTGTCAATTGCATAAGATCGATGGCAGTTTTCTTAACATGTTTGCTGCTGGCAAAATGGGTAGCAAAACTCTTGGAAAAATCGTCAAATGTACGGATCGATTTTGGGGGAAGAGTGGCTACCCAGTCCCTGGCCTCGCGCCTAAGCGTTGGAAGAAAAGCCCTGCACATAATCGCATCTGGGGTAGCTTGCAACCTCATCAAGTCAATAAAAGCTCTGAGGTGATCGACAGGATTAGATGATCCGTCATATTTCTCCATCTTTGGTTGCTTGAAGTCTTGTGGCAAGGGGACTGCCATCACTTCTAGGGAAAAATGGTCTTCTTCCAACACCATGGATTGTTGCTTACTACTTTTATTGGACATAACCTCAGCTATTTGGCGACCCATCATTTCTTCTAATCTCTATTCCAAGCTTAACACTGGTGTCTCAACCAGCGTAGGCGTGGGCATCTATCACGGTTGCCCCCCGTATGGATTTGGGCCAGATGTCAATGAATGGAAGTGGGGCGCGGAAGGTGGAGCTAAAGAAACTGGAGCCTGCAATGGAGCTGTCATTGGTGGTGTTTCCATTGTTGGAATGTTAGAAGTTTGGGGAGGAGTCCCTAGCGGTGAGGGCCCTATCGGTGGATGGCTAGGACTCTGGGGCAGAGCCCATGGTAATGAAGATCCTACCGGCAGAGGGTTAGGACCCTGTGATAGTTGAGAAACCGCAGCGTTCCGATCTTGGAGTAGAGTCGTTAAGGCCGCCACCTGAACTTGCAGTGCCGCGAGTTGAGTGGCAGAGGCAAATTCTTGTGGTGGGTGATTAGTGGCGGCATTGGACTAGGTGCCTATATCCCCGACAGGGGCTGGTGGAGCGGTTACATTCCTAGCTCTTCTGGTTCGAGCCATAACTTCTTGTGCGATTTCCCACAGACAGCGCCAATTGAAGATAAATGATTTTCTCCTTTTCCGAGCACGACAGCGACAGTGGTGGAGACCTGCAAAAGGTGGCGGGGCTTTTTTTCCCCGTGGCCACTCTGGTGTGATAATCAGTATATGATTAAAACCAGATATGCAGAATAATCATATAAAGTGTAAAAGAATTGTGTCCTCATTTTACCTGGGGAGTTGGCCTCTATTTATAGGGATGGCCTGCAGTTATTGATGATGAGTGTCATTTCATCTCTCTCATTTGGTAAGGGTATCCTTTCATCTTCCTCGTTTGATAACGGGTGTCCCTTCATCTCCCTTATTATTAGGAGTTAATGAGTGATGTTTCATCTTCCCAATAACTGGTAGTAACTGTTATTCTATGGGTTGCCCGCCTAGCTAATCTGATGATAGTTGACTATCTGTCAGAAGTGTGCTCATGATATCAACGAGGCGGGCGAGTCGTTGAGGCGGGCGTGTCACCATAGATAAATAACATACAGCAACTATCATTATTTATATCATTACCTTAATTAATGGAAATTTCCTTAATCTGAAAAAGGAACTACACAAGAGTCTCATTTGGTCGTCCGCTAAGTGTCATAAATTTCCCTAATTTATGAAACTCACAATCTCCTGAATGCTATATGCAACAAATTCCTTCAACAATACATGACGTTCCATCACAATTTTGCGTCCAGTCACATAGTCATTATTGTAGTGCCTTTCAACAGCCTCATTAAGAAAGCACTAATTTAGAAGATTTAAGAGAATGTCTACCCCGTTGCAAAGTCTCAAACTGAAACAAGCTTGGTTCCGAGGCTGGAGTAGGAATTGTCTTGTCAAGACTTGAATGTGCACGTGTAGCCTGGTCCTGACGAGGATGTAAACTCCACCCAACCTTCTGTTTTCTTTTTTCTTCACGAGTCAAAATCATCTTTGGTGTCTGCACAAACTCATCAAAAGATTCCACGAACTCATCACCCATGCCTAATTCACACCTCGATTTTTCTTTTTTCAACTATATCGACAGATTTTGTCAACTCACTTTCGTCCTTAGTCGATGTCTCTCTCTCACTTCTAAACCGTCCTTATATTACCTAGTAGGTTCAGACCCGGGCTCATCAGAATTGTCCCCAGCCTCATCGTCACCCTGTTGCAACTCTTGGTTGTCATCACCCCATCGCCAACCCTGAATGATCTTCGCTAACTGAGTCTCCATGCGTGCTCTGTTCTTACATCTCTGTCCCATCCTTCCCAGCATTGTGTGTTCTATGGTGCTGTTGAAACAAATGCCAAATCTTCTTGTATAACATTAAACAACATCTACAACAACAATGGAGTCCGCATTTGTTGCTTGGAATTTGTGGGGTAATATGTTGTTTAGCTGTCACAGCACGGATGCAACGGTTTTGGGCGGTAATTAGGGAACATGATTATCAATGGCAGCGTGGAAACTTTCTTACGTTCATAAAAACTGAGAACATAAGTATTAGAATATAATAAACCTAATGGAAAGAAAAGACTAAACTATTAACTACCCTTACTTATAAAATAAAAGTAAGAATATTGATCTAATGCCCCCGGTGGATATTGTTATAATGCCCACTTTACACTCATGCAATAATTGCATGACACATGTCCCGGTAGACATTATAACAATACCCACCGGGGGCATTAGAACGGAACTCATAAAAGTAAATATACATAATACATATACACGCTAACACTTTTATCATCACAATCATATAGGTTGTTGATGAAGTATACATCTGACATCAACAGACTGAACCAACCCTATGAATATTGATTCTTTTGTGTCATTCAAGCTCTATCCATGGCCTTCTTCGCCTGTCGAGAAATGAAGTTCCAATTTAGCTAAGATAATAATATATTCCCTGTTTGGAAAAGAAAGAGATGTATATCACAACGACTCACCTCACTATCCCAATTAGTGCAGAGATTTATTGTCACAAGTGCAACAGCTTGAACAAAAAGTCCACAAACAATCCCCATCCAAAGTCCCTGGTAACGACAATTTCAAGCTTCATTAAGAAATGAGAATTCATTGGCTTGTGTGTGCGCATTGGCTTGTGTGTTTGTGTGTGAGCCAGCGCTAGAGAGAGAGAGAGAGAGAAGCCACCAGTCCTCCAACGTCAAAGAAGAATGCAAATAACACAGCACAAGGTATTCCCACAACATAATAAGCTCCAAGGTTGATGAATGCACATAACTTTTGCCATCCACATCCTCTAGCCGCTCCTAAAATTGGTAAACAAATGTGTCATGTGATACTATAAATTGTACAGGCTGGAAAAGAATTATGAAGACCTTACCTGATAGCACACACTGGAATCCATCTAGAAAATCGGACAATGCTAGTAGAGGCATGAGTTTTGCTACATATCTAATAACTTCTTTGTCGTTGCTGTATAGCTTTCCCCAAACGTGCCGAACCAGAATTGTAGTTGATCCAATAATTGCACCCTCTAAAATGGCGATTCCTGCTGCTACATGTATAGCTAGCCGCGCACATTGTGGGCGCCCAGCACCCAATTCATTTGAAACTCTTGTACTAAGGCATTATTACAAGGAATGGTTATCATAATCTGATATATGTTGAACAAAACCAAAACCAAGGGTTTGTTTTGGAATCAATTAAAATTTTGCTACAAAGTTGAAGTCAAAGTCCACAATTAATTTTAACCACACATCACAACTTTTTACAATTTTTCAACCACACATTTCATCAACTTTTACAAAAAAATCTGATTTTAATCAAAATTAAACACACCCGAAATATTTTTGTGGAAAGCATTCATATAGAGTATACCGACCTTATAGAGCCACCCAGACCGACCGAGATCATATACACCATCCAACACGTGTTAAGGCTGTCAAAACAAATGTAAATAAGATAATAAATGATATACCCTTTAGAGCATGTTTGGCTCTGCTTCTTCTACAAAAGAAGTTGATACTGCCGAGAAAAGCCACAAAAGAAGCTAACCACACATACTACTTATTTCATTTTCTCTGAACTTGAAGATGGATAGAAACAAACCTTATAGATAGTACTGATGTCTCTAATTTTGGATTCGGGAGAAGACCGGATAAAAGGACTACCATCTCAAATGACCAGTATTCAAAGCTGTGCTACAAAAAATTAACATATACTCCTCAACACAAATGACCTCAATGGATGCAAATTGCAATCGAAGATAGTAAAACATGCTGTGATGTGTACGACTTTTTTGACGAGACGAAGATAAACTTGAGTTCGTCATGCCTTTTCAAGTTCTGCCACTAAATTGTCGAACGTGATATGCTTTTCATGAATATCCTTTGATTTTTTTTTCAAAATCACATTATACATAATATGATAGGAAAAAAACTGGAGTTACCAGATCATTATTGCCGAAGGAAATGCAAGCTTCAAAAAACTGAGTAGATTATCAAAGGCTTCTCTTGAAAAACCCAGGAAAGTTTTCGAGCAAGCTGGGGAGAACTTGATATATAGAGCCAACAATAGCACATTGATCCAATATGATATGGCATTAGCCAAAGCTGCTCCTATGATTCCAAGCTCAATTTTGAACACAAAAAGCCAACATATGATAATATGCAACAAAGCTGCGATCCCCGAGCTTATCATCATAGGAACTACAATATTCTGCGTTTGCAAAAATCTGTTGAGACATTGGAGGATTCCATAAGCAAAAAGACCAGGGATCATCCAACGGTTAAATACTCCTGCTCCAACAGATATATCTTGATCTTGACCAAGAGTTATAAGAATGATGCTGGTGTAGAACCAAATGAATGCAAGAGGAATGCTAAAGGATAAAAGAATTAAGATTGCTCGTTGGGTGTAAATACCAAGCATATGATATTGTTTGGCTCCATAGGCTTGCCCAGCCAACGTTTCCAATGCACTGCCCATTCCTAGCTTCAGAAGGTCGTGAGAAATCTGAGTCAAGATTCGCAAATACTTTCAACAAGTAATACGCTTAGTTTGACAGGAAAAATGAGCATTAAGTCTAATATTAAGCATATTAAGTTGTACTTTAGGTTTGTTTTGAGAGTTTTTGTTGGAATAAACGGGTCGTCCATGTGGGTTGACCCGACCCAAGTAATATAAAAATAGTTTGGAGGGAGGAGTTAAGATTTAATTTGAATTTTAACTCTCCGCTACATGTAACTTCCATTCAACTCCCACACCTCTACATAATCTCTAAAATGGAAGTTGATTCGTGTAAGAGGATAGAGTGAAATATACAGGAAGTGTGTGGCTTGGAAAATAACTCAAAAATTCGGTTCTTGGATTGTGGAGATTAAACTCTTTTCATTGTGATTGAGTTTCTGGACCAAAGAGCAGCATTTTGATCACATACTAAACAAGTATACAAGGCAAGTGATTCAACCTCTTGATCTTGGATTTTCAAGTAAGTGCTACCATTTTTATATTCGGTAGAAACATGTTATAGAATAATACAGTTGTTAATTCATTCTAGCGCACATCTTAAGGTGGTTTGCATACAGTAGATATGTACCAAGTTTTTGCATGCACATGAGTCGAGTCTCTAAAGTTGGGTAACAAGTACTCGTAAAACGACCCTCTTACTGACCTCTAAAACGTGCTCTAGAAGTTTGTAATCCTGTTATTATCTTTTGTGCACCAGTTTTTCTCAATAAGGTTTTTGTTGATCCAAGATAACAGTCGATTTTTATTGGTTTTCTCATTTCCTCTCATTCTCCCCAGACGCAGGGAAGAGTTTTTCTGTTACATTACGAATTGTGTCTCTCTCCTTGGGGATAATGATTGTTGTAAATATAAAAGCAGAAGTACAATCAACAATTGCCAGCAACAATGAAGATAAATATTCAAATCTTAACCAGAATACTCAAGAATTATCCAAGATCAAGTCTAATACAACGCACCCACGAACTCCAGTAAAGAGGACTATGCTACTGAAAAATATAACAAATATCGTTTCCTTCCTATAAGAAATTTATTCAGAAGTTTGAACTTGCACACGATTGCAGTTTTTCTCTTTTTGGTTTTGTTCACATCTAGGATAGTATTACAATTTATGTTGGAAAAATAACTGATTATTGACAATAAGCCCAAAGATTTTTAGCATTTCCTTCCAAGATCTAATCAAACAAAAAATGCTAAGTCAATCTGAATCTCAACTAATTTTTTTCATTCAACATCCTCCAAACAGAACACTGAGAACAGTTTGTGCAAAATATATGGAACTCTAAGTTTTTAGATCAAGTAGTTGGCGTGATATCAGAAAGGTCAAAGTTCTCGATTCAAGTTTCATCAATACCCATTTGATGAAAATGTGCAGAATAAAAAAATAAACCGATGGGGCGTGTTGGTGAGACGAAGAGATGTTGCTTACCAATACACTGAAGCCCGTGACAGAAGCAAAAGAAGTAGCCATGGAAGCACTAGAGAGAGGCAACTCTCCAAGGTGGCCAACAAACATAATCGATATCACTTGTAAACAATACTGCAGAATGCTTACTGCTATCAGAGGCACTGCTAAATTTAGCTGCTGCTTTGCTTCTCCAATTACCTCACCAATAAAATTAGAACCACTTTCTTCATTCTTTGTTTGTTGCTCAGAAATTAGAGGAGAGACGACACTCCCATCTTCTTCTTCCATTGATCCAATCTTGTTAATTAGCCAAATCCATAAACAGACAGTGCATTAACCATTTCTACAAATGTAAGGGCATACAGTGAATTAATAAAAATAGAGCAGTTTCCTATCACATCAATAAAATTGATTTCAACAAGCTTTCATAAATTAATCAAATTATTATATTATTTTGGAGAAGTGATTCACACGAATCCCACCCCTAATAGATTCGGATCATTAAAAAATCGAACCTAAACTAGTTCAGTCTTGGTTCACGAATTGGTTCTTTAATTCGTTCTTTATAATAGACACATCAGAATAGACAAAGGTTAGCCAAATTTAAAATAATAAAAAATAAATGTAAAAAAATCAAATATGTTCCAATATTACTACTAGTATACCGCTTTTTTTTTTTTTTTTTTTTTTACGGTAGAATCCGACCGTAATAAAGGATTTTAATGGATCGAAGAATTGAGAACAATCTATTAAAATTGAGAGAAAAAGAGAGTTTTATTTGAGCAGAGTTTAATTTTGAAGAATATGAAGAAGAATATAGAGAAATTGAGAAATTGAAAAAAAAATATAGGTTTTGGTTTGAGAATGATGAAGACGTAGTGACGGACAAAGAAATATTTTTTTTTGTGCTTGTAGCGAAGTAAACCTCCATACGGTTGGTAATTAAATTCTACTTGTGATTTGTTTTTTATATTAAACAAACAATTTAACGGAAATTTGTGAACATATAAATAGGAATATTACCAAAAAAAAAAAAAACATTTCAATTATGACATGTTTTAGATTGTATAAAAAAAAGGAATTTTTAAATAAATAAAATATTTCTTAAAATACTGTCATACTTTTTTTATTCTAAAAATACTATTTTTTATTTTTTATTTTTGTAAAACTTGTTGTTACATTTGTTATTAATAAACCTAACAAATGAAACAACAAGTGTTGCAAAAATAAAAATAATATTTTTAAAATAAAAAAAATTAAATAATATTTTTTAAATTATTTTATATTTTGTAGTATATAGTGAAATTATTACTAATCCATATGGTATCATATCGGTTAGTTGCCAAAAGGCTACCTACAAAAGCTGGTTTTGACTTCCAAGAGACCTTTAGGCTTTAGCCCTGTTTTAAAACCTGTGACTATCAGAACATTTTTGACAATTGCTTTGTTTCAATGCTGGACTGTGAGGCAATTAGATATTAATAATGCCTTTCTAAATGGTACGCTTGAAGATGATATACATATGAAGCAGGCTCCAGGTTTCCAACAGCCATGAAAGAGACATCATGTTTATAAGCTTCATAAGCCCCTAAAGCTTGGTTTGAAAAGCAAAAGAGTGCCCTTCTCCATGCTGGTTTTGTCCTTTCAAGAGCTGATTTCTCAATGTTTCTCAAAATTTTCCCCAATCACTGCACTCATATATTGGTTTATGTTGATAATATCTTGATCACATGTAGTAGCTCCTTTGAAGTCAGTAAACTTATTGCTCAACTTCACTCTTTCTTTGCCATTAAAGATTTAGGTGTTCTGAATTTCTTTATGGTACTGAAGTTAAGCACAATACTACAGGAAATATGTATTTATGCCAGGGAAAGTGTAAGGAATTAATGTATACATGCACAACTGAAATTAAATCTGCAATTCCTATAAGTCGGATCAATTTTGTACTTAGATAGAATTTATGATAGAAGTTTACCTTGATGAATACCGTGAAATCTGATTATCTGATTAGCTAGAGGTGCGATCTTCAATACTACAGCTGTCCAATTGTCCAGTATCTAATAGTAATCCACACAGCAAAAACATATCTGGATTTCTACAATCAAAAACAGATAAAAGTAGAACTTTTGGGATTAATTGTATTGGGTTGTCTTTCGCTTGTACCAGCAAGTAATGAAGACCAACTTGATTTAATCTGTTGTGGCATTTATATTTATAGGCGGCACTAACCCCAGCCCTAGTTCTAGTCCAACTAGAAGCCATTAATAAACGGGACCGATTAAATAATCTAATTAATTAATTTGACTCAATAAGTAATTAAGTCCAACCCAACTAATTGGACCTTGGACATTAATTCTTACAATCTCCCACTTAAATAAGATCCAACTCTAGTTACTCAATTCACGTTTTTTGTTTGTGACCCATTAGGTTCCCATTCACAATGGCAAATGCAATAATATTCTTATCAATTCACCTAGATTGGTCAATTCATCGCCATCTAAGATTGACATCTAGCAATGTGTCAAGACAATCCAAGTGAAGGAAAATGTCATGTGGTATGATGAACCAATATATGTGCGGTTACCATATAAATATAATCCCTTCATCAATATAACTCAATTGGTTAAGAGATATAGATCAGCGTCAATCTCATTTAAACCAATTATATTATTCACCTCAACTCTTCGTTGATCTAATCTAGTTATGATTAAAACATTTTCAACTCATAACTCTACCCCGACCGAGAAAAATTATATCAACTTAAGTGGGCAAAAATCAGGTTATAATCTCATACTTTCCAGGAATGACGAATCCTCATTTTAGACATTAACAACATTCATATGACTCTCACTATACCCATACGACGTCTTCCCTGGTGACTCATAATCTTCAAGTCCCATCAAACACTTGCCAAAGTATAGCGGTCTTCACATAAGATTCTATGATGTTCTCAAGTCAAATATCCAAATCCACTACTGCACATTAGAGATTTACCACTGACATTTGGATAGTTATCCATGTGAAATCTCTAGGCAGGTCATCTAATGTCATGTTCTCATGACAATACATTCATGTGTTCATTCAGATGTCCCTCTACATTTTAGCTCGTGAGATTAGCTAATTTCTTCAAAAGAAATGCAACACATGTTAGGCTATCTGCAATAATGATATATGTATCTCATTATTATTACAACTAGGGATATTTCAATAATAAGTTATTTATAACTTGTATCACACAATCACAACACCTTGTGATTAACAATTTATTATGAACTTTTCTGTAAACTCTGTTATTTTAAATAATAAAATTTAAAAATAATAGACATGTCATTAAAATTTAGACAAACATTTAATTAATCAATTATTTCATTCACATCAATGTCTAACAAAGAATATATCATAAAATGTCTTATACAAACTGGAAACAATTACTCAAGTATCTTAATATCATCAAATATAACATGATCATCATGCTTATGTTGGGACAACAACTTTGTCAAAGGACCTGCTACATTATCATATGTTATGATCCGTTCTATCTTTATGTCATTTCTTAAAATTATCTCTCTGATGAGATGATACTGTCTTAACATATATTTGGATCATTGATAAGACCTGGGTTCCTTCGCTTGTGCGATGGCTCCATTGTTATCACATTACAAGATATTGGATCAACAATACTAGGAACTACTCCAAGTTCAGTAATGAACTTCTTGATCCAGACCACTTCCTTTGCTGCTTCTGAAGCAACTATATATTCAGATTTTGTAGTTTAATCAGCAGTCGTTTCTTATTTAGAACTTTTCCAACTGACCGCACCACCATTTAAAGTAAATACATATCCGAATTGGGATTTGCTATCTTCTTTATCAGACTGAAAGCTGGTATCAGCATAATCTTGAACTCTAAGTTTATTTTCTCCATACATCAAGAATGTGTCTTTAGTACTTCTTAAGTACTTATTGATGTTCTTAAATGCGATCCAATGTTTCTTGCCAGGGTTCGTTTGGAACCTGCTTGTGACACTCAAAGCATATGAAACACCCGGTCGAGTACATATCATTGCATACATGATAGATCCTATTATTGATGCATAAGAAATTCTATCTATGCGATCTTTTTCAATTTGTGTCTTTCGACACATCTCTTTTGAGAGATAGATCACATGCCCGATGGAACAGAGTCCTCTCTTGGACTCTTACATGCTAAATCTTCTCAAGATTTTATCTATATATGTAGATTGAGATAGGCCAATCATTCATTTAGATATATCTTTATAGATCTTTTATACCGAGAATGTATGCTACCTCTCCCATGTCCATCATAGATAAAAAAAATTTAGAATAACCACAATTTTACTAATTTTAGCATAAGGACATCGTTTCCTAATAATAGTAAGTCATCTACATACAAAATTAGAAACATGACTTTACTCCCACTAACCTTTTTATACACACATGGTTCATTGTTGTAGAAATTATATATTGCCAGTGCACAATATCGCAAACAAGTAATAAAGTGGACCTATTGAGTTCGAAATATCGTTCACACGAAGACTATTCTATTTAGATATTAGTTCAATCAATCTTAATCCTAATTTATTTAAAACTCATTGAATTAACTTGATTTGAAGATTCAACTGTAATTATTAATTTTAGAAAACAATGTAATAAATTATGTAAATGCAAAAGTCAAGATTTTATCAAGTATAATTATTAAAAGATTTGGATTCACAAGTTCACCATAGTTGTCATATCTAATTTCTCCTTTCAAGATTTGTTCCTAATGTTGTATTCGGTCGATTTCATGAATTTAACCTAATTTTCTTCTCTCGAGTTCAAATAAGTCATATCTGATTACGTCAACTTATAAAGTCAGAATGATCCTTAATTAGATGCATTGAATCTCCTAAAAATACAATTCAAGACCGCAAAAACTTGTTGTGAAAATAATGTGATTGCAAGTGTACAATATCGCACAAAAGTAATAAAGTGGACCTATTGAGTCTGGATTATCGTTCCCACGAGGACCATCTTATTTAGATACTAGTTAAATTAATCTTAATGCTAATTTATTTAAACCAAATTGAATTGAGTTGATTTGAAAGATTTAAACTAGAAATATGAATTTAAGGAAATAATATAACTTATGTAAAAGCAAATAACAAGAATTTAGGAAAGAATGAAGGTGAATTCGTTTGCAACGGCGCCAAAAACTTGTTGTGGAAATAATGTGATTGCAAGTGTACAATATTGCAAACAAATAATAAAGTGGACCTATTGAATCCGGATTATCGTTCCCACGAAGACCATCTTATTTAGATACTAGTTAAATTAATCTTAATACTAATTTATTTAAAACAAATTGAATTGAGTTGATTTGAAAGATTTAAACTAGAAATATGAATTTAAGGAAATAATATAATAACTTATGTAAAAACAAATAACAAGAATTTAGGAAAGAATGATGGTTAAAGCGTTTGGACAAACGAATTCACCTAGTTGTCATCTTTAATTCCTCCTATCAACATTTGTTTCCTAAAGTTGTATTCGGTCGAATTTACGAATTTAACCTAATTTACCTCTCTCGAGTTCAAATTAGTCCTATCTAATTAAGTCAACTTAGGCAGTCAGAATAGTACTTAATTAGATGCATTAATTCTCCTAGGAATTCAATTAAGACCGCATCAATAATAAAAGTGTATCTCTACCTTTTATCCAATTGCCGAATTTTACTACGAGGTCTAGATTAATAATTTGCTTCTCAATTCATTACAATCCACGAGATCAATAAAATAATGGCCAGTTTTTCCAAGCATTAAGAGAAGAAGTAAAATCAAATACTTAAACAATTTATAAGTCAAAACTTGAGATTCGAAATTAAAGAATTAAACTTAGGCTACATCGTTCATTCAAACTTTAAATCTAGCTACTCATGATTCGGGAGAAAGAAAGTGTTAAAAGAATTGAATACATAACCAGATTTTGAATGAAAGAGGAAAAGATGTTGAATATCTTGCACCAAGATATCTTGATCTTCACGTTCCAATCTTCTTGATCTTGGTTGTTTTTCGTTTCTTTCGCCGTTCTTTTCTCCGTCTACTCTTATGTTCTTCCCAAGAATTCACCTCCTTTATTTTGACCTAGGTTAAGTCTTTATATAGTGTTTTACTAATTTAACAACTCATGTACATGAAAAGATGAAAACGGCCCTGATTGGAATTAAAAATAAACCAAAAAACGCTCAGACGCGCGAACAGCGCATTGCCGCGGTCGGACCGCGGTTTGCAAACCGCAGTCACACCGCGGCAAACAGAAAACAATTGCGAAAATTGATTCCAATCCACATATTGCACACTTGGTCCTCCAAAGTTTGATGTATATATTATTTGGTCCCCACTTATTGTTTTTGTCATTTTCTCCTCTTTTGTCCTCTTATTTGCTGTCCAAGTCCTTCAACTTTGAATTTTGTCCTCTTTAGTCCTTGGATTTCTTCTTTCATTTCAATTTAGTCATCTATTATTTGCAACCCAAGTCTTTCAACTTTTGGATGTTTACAAGTTGATCCCCATATCCAAGTTTTCGTACGCTTTCAGTCCTTTTTCGCCTATTTTGCTTTGTTTTTCTCCAATCCCATTCGAACTCGGGTTTTGACCTAAAACAATTAAATAGACACATAATTAAGTAAAAAATCACTTAAGAGTACTTACAATTGTCCACTTTTGATGGTGTAGATAAGTGTAAAACCACACTTATCAAATACCCCCAAACTTGAACATTTGTTCGTCCTCGAACATGACTATTTACTTAAACAATCAAACAAATAACATTGAAATATACTATAATAGATAGTTTGCTGTATTTGCCTCATGTTTTTGAAACAATCAAATAATTCATAATAAAACTTCTAAATCATGCTACTAAAATCAATCAGTTTTACTTATCCAATGCTTGACAGATATATGAGTGTATGCATAGTCAATCCAATCACCATAAACCTTTAAGTTGGTAATATTCTGCCCCCAGTGGTCAAATATTTCCTTTCTCTCTCGTAAGAATACACACTCCCATATTGATATTCATTTTCTCACCTCGGGTGTTAACTCTAAAGTTGCCTTCAAAACACTTATTCTTTTACCGCTCAAAATTTGGTTAGGTCTAGCCAATACAGTTGTTATTTAGATCTGTGATGATTCTCCTTTTATTGAATGCTTTGGCCATCAAGCTTTCACAAGGTAAGTCAAACCCACTAATCATCTAAATCCCCAAGTTATGCGCACAAAGTCTTAATCTTGCTTTTGCTTTAATAATCATATATAGATATATATCTTATGTGTAAGACCTCACTCCCTTAAGCTTTCTAGATGACCCTTGTAGCGAGCTTTAAGCCGATGGCTCCCGGGTCTGATAGATTTTAGGGCACCGAGTTTTGAGAACTCCAACGGGCTTTATCACTCGAGTCAACTAGGCTACGAAGAGATGTATAAGATAATGCAAGTGCAATGCCTTTCATTTTTTTTTTTTGCAAGATAAATAAGTGGGGATTAGATTCCTAGCATCTGGTAAATACCTAGATTCCACCTGATAGCCAAATACACTCCATACAACCATTACTCAAGCACGGAATCAACACATATCTAAACAGCTTCTGCATTGGTTTAACCACCCCCAAACTATCCTCTCAACTGGTTAGGTAATTGAGTTGTCAATTGGTGGTTTTGGTTTTCACAACTTATTTTCACAATTCTTTCACTGTATTCTATTCAATATACCAACCCAGCGTAGTGACAATCATGACTATTTTGCTCACACTTAATCATCTCTCACATGGATAAGTATAGTCTATAAAAAACAGCTTAAGTAGCATAACCTATTCATATTTCATGAATTGATAACAGTTTCAAATAATATCATCATAAGCCGGCAAGGCTATCCAACATACACACACACATAACAAATTTTTTTTTAGCACACAAAAATCATGAAAGTAATTAAAGTCACCCACAAGCTTAAAGTTCACATTGTCCTCAATGTGACAGAAGAAAGCAAAGTAAATAAGAAAGGAAAGAGTTAACCCGAATCAAAATGCCTGGAGACAACGTCAGACTTTCAGCTGATCAGTACGCATTGGAATTGGAATGACGATGTGTAGCCTGAAATAAATAAAAATAATTAAATGTACCAATTTACTAAAAATCAGGAAACGTGCTCTACTTCCTAATGCAGTCCTAAAATTCTACATGCAATGCAATAAACATATAAGGGATATAAAAATGGGTTGCCTCCCATTAAGCGCTCTAGTTATAGTCTAGAGCTCGACTTTTTTGCAAGTGTCAGTTATGGAGGCTTGAATTGATCTTTGGAAGTCTTGCATTGCTTGCAATTGCCAGCTTTGCACGCTTTTTCCTTTGCTCTCCATATTTTAAATCGACCATTTTCATCTTTAATTGGTGCAACTAGTCCACCTGTATCCGATTTGCAATTTTCTTGGCCAATTGTTACCCCTTCATCAAATCTAAAGCACTCATCGAGGTCGATTGGTTGCTCGAGTATGGTGTACATACTGAATACTGCCCGTTCATCCTGTACCCTCAAGATTAGCTCACCCTTTTCAACATCAATAAGGGCCCGACTCGTTGCTAAGAATGGTCGTCCCAAAATGACTGGCATATTGCGATCCTCTTCGATATCGAGGACAATAAAATCAACTGGAAAGAAAACCTTTTCCACCTTGATGAGCACGTCCTCAACCACACCCTGTGGGTATTTGATCGATCTATTAGCAAGTTGTAGAGATACACTTTTTGCTTTTACTTTTCCCAACCCTAATCTCCTGTAGACAGACAAAGGCATTAAAATTACACTTGCTCCTAAATCACATAAAGCATTAAAATTATAAAATTCTCCAATTATGCAAGGTAATTTAAAACTCCCTG
Source organism: Forsythia viridissima (assembly GCA_030279155.1). Classification (NCBI taxonomy): domain Eukaryota; kingdom Viridiplantae; phylum Streptophyta; class Magnoliopsida; order Lamiales; family Oleaceae; genus Forsythia; species Forsythia viridissima. The sequence goes on from CM059034.1 coordinate 49,970,391, forward strand.
GATCTTTTAACTTCGTAGGTAACTTATTTAGCAGAATAGCACTACATTCCTCAGTTAAAGCACTGTCTCATTTTCATCTGGTTTTCTCTTCTTGGACAACATTTCTTTCATAAATTTCAAATACAATGGCATTTGAGCTAATGCGTCGGCAAAAGAAATATTGATATGCAGTTTCTTGAAAACTTCAAGAAATTTTTCAAATTGCTTGTCGAGCTTGTTCTTATGCAGCCTCTGAGGAAATGGAATTTGTGGCACATAAGCTTTGACAGGAATTGGCGCCCTCACTTTTGATGATTCAGCAGATTCTTTTGAAACTTCTTCTTTTGATTTCTCATGTTGTTGTCCAGTTTCTTCTTCCTTAATCATCAATTGTTTATCATTTTTCTCTGTTCTTGTCACAAGAATTTTTGGCAGTTGTACCCCGCTCCTAGTAGTGATGGCATTTACCTGTTCTCTTGGATTTGTTTCTGTAGTGCTGGGTAAAGTGCTTGGTTTTCTATCTGACAATTGTAGGGCTAACTGACCAATCTGAGTCTCTATTTTCTGATAGACGCTTGTTGATTTTGACTGTTGATGTCCAATCGCTCCAATGCTTTATCATTCTTTTGCATATACTGTTGGAACATCTCTCTCAAACTTGGTCTTCTCTCTTGTGGAGCATTGTTGGGATTTCCATTGTTCTAATTATCCGACCATCTGAAATTTGGGTCCTGATTCCAACCCAGATTGTATGTTTGTGAGTACGGGTTGTACTGCTGACGCGTATTATTCTGTACAAAATTGACCTGTTCATCTGGGGAGGCCAAAAACAAACAATCCGATGTGGAGTGATTAGCCCCACAGTTTTCATACATCATGGTTGCTTGGATTGCATTCACTCCTTGAGAATGTATTCTGAGCATGAGCTCCATCTGTTTTGTCAAGGTGGTAAGTTGTGCATTCATAGCTGATAGACTGTCAACTTCATGTATACCTACTACTTTTCTTGGAGTGGCACAATCAGATGAAAACATGGTCTGTGTGTTGGCAATCAGCTCATATAGATCCATTGCTTCGTTGACATTTTTATTCACAATGGACCCGTTTGCAGAGGAATCTACTGTTGATTTGGACTAAGGAGATAGTCCAGAGTAGAAATAATGAGCCTGTTGGCCCTTTTTGATGCCATGGTTTGGACATTTTCTGAGCAATTCTTTGAATCTGTCCCAAGCTTCATGATACCTTTCGCCCTCCAGTTGTTGGAAAGTAGAAATTTCCAACTTCATCTTTGCTACTTTAGCTGGTGAAAAGTATTTATTACAGAATTTTCTGGCCAAATCATCCCAAGTTGTGATACTAGCATGTGGTTCTGAGTCTAACCATTCCAAAGCCCTATCTCTCAAAGTGTAGGGAAATAACCGGAGTCTAATGGCATCTTCATTTACTCCGTGAAACTGAAAATTATGGAACATACGTAGGAATCTGGAGAGATGAGTATTAGGGTTTTCAGTCGCTCTTCCATAGAACTGCAGGTTGTTGCTGAAAAGATTAATCATATCGGCTCTTAGTTGGAAGTCGTTCCGACCAAAAGCTGGATAAACCATGCTTGAACGATCAGGAGCTGCTGCCGGAGTTAGGAACTGAGCCATTGGCATGTTTCCATCATCATCTTCTTCCTGTTCTTCCTGCTGTTGAATTTGCTGAGTTGCCATTCGGGCTGTTTCTAAAGCGGTTGCTCTTGCAACCTCTTGTTCAAGCTCTTTTTTTATTTGTGCATCTGCCATCTGATTTTGTTGCTGGTCTTTCTGTTTTTGGTTGTGTTCTTTGCGTCTTCGTCTGAAAGTACATTCAATCTCAAGATCGAAAGTCTCAAGATTGTCGACCTGAGTACGGGGCATGCAACAAACACTATTTTTAGTAGTATATGAAAAGGAACAAATTAACTATAAAAATTAATTTAAACTGATAGTAAATAAGAATAGTCACCGGCAACGGCGCCAAAAACCTGTTGTGAAAATAATGTGATTGCAAGTGTACAATATCGCACAAAAGTAATAAAGTGGACCTATTGAGTCCGGATTATCGTTTCCACGAGGACCATCTTATTTAGATACTAGTTAAATTAATCTTAATGCTAATTTATTTAAAACAAATTGAATTGAGTTGATTTGAAAGATTTAAACTAGAAATATGAATATAAGGAAATAATATAATAACTTATGTAAAAGCAAATAACAAGAATTTAGAAAAGAATGATGGTTAAAGCGTTTGGACAAACGAATTCACCTAGTTGTCATCTTTAATTCCTCCTCTCAAGATTTGTTTCCTAAAGTTGTATTCGGTCGAATTCACGAATTTAACCTAATTTACCTCTCTCGAGTTCAAATTAGTCCTATCTAATTAAGTCAACTTAGGCAGTCAGAATGGTCCTTAATTAGATGCATTAATTCTCCAAGGAATTCAATTAAGACCGCATCAATAATAAAAGTGTATCTCTACCTTTTATCCAATTGTCGAATTTTACTACGTGGTCTAGATTAATAATTTGTTTCTCAGTTCATTACAATCCACGAGATCAATGAAATAATGGCCAGTTTTTCCAAGCATTAAGAGAAGAAGTAAAATCAAATACTTAAACAATATATAAGTCAAAACTTGAGATTCGAAATTAAAGAATTAAACTTAGGCTACATCGTTCATCCAAACTTTAAATCTAGCTGGATTTTGAATGAAAGAGGAAAAGATGTTGAATATCTTGCACCAAGATATCTTGATCTTCACGTTCCAATCTTCTTGATCTTGGTCGTTCTTCGTTTCTTTCGCCGTTCTTTTCTCCGTCTACTCTTATGTTCTTCAAAAGAATTCACCTCCTTTATTTTGACCTAGGTTAAGTCTTTATATAGTGTTTTACTAATTTAACAACTCATGTATATGAAAAGACGAAAACGGCTCTGATTGGAATTAAAAATAAACTAAAAAATGCTCAGAAGCGCGAACAGCGCATTGCCGCGGTCGGACCGCGGTTTGCAAACCGCGAACAATTGCGAAAATTGATTCCAATCCACATATTGCACACTTGGTCCTCCAAAGTTTGATGTATATATTATTTGGTCCCCACTTCATGTTTTTGTCATTTTCTCCTCTTTTGTCCTCTTATTTGCTGTCCAAGTCCTTCAACTTTGAATTTTATCCTCTTTAGTCCTTGGATTTCTTATTTCATTTCAATTTATTCATCTTTTATTTGCAACCCAAGTCCTTCAACTTTTGGATGTTTGCAAATTGATCCCCATATCCAAGTTTTCGTACGCTTTCAGTCCCATTTCGCCTATTTTGCTTTGTTTTTCTCCAATTCCATTCGAACTCGGGTTTTGACCTAAAACAATTAAATAGACACATAATTAAGTAAACAATCACTTAAGAGTACTTACAATTGTCCACTTTTGATGGTCCAGATAAGTGTAAAACCACACTTATCAACCGCAACAATAATAAAAGCGTATCTCTACATTTTATCCAATTACTGGATTTTACTATGTGGTCTAAATTAATAACTTACCTCTCGGTTTGTTACAATCTACAAATCAATGAAATGATGATCAATTATTTCAAGCATTAAGAAAATAAGTAAAATCCATACGTAATTAATTTATAAGAAAAACTCAAGAATTGAAATTAAAGAATCTAAATTAGGTTACATCGTTCATCCAAAATAAAGATTTAGCTACTTATAATTTGATAGAAAGACAAGATGAAAAGTTTGGAATACATAATCGAATCTTGAATAAAAGATTAGAAGAAGTTGAATATCTTGTACAAAAAATTCTTTTTCTTTATGTTCCAATATTCAATCTTGCCGTTGTTCTTCCTCTCTTTGTCTATATCTTTCTCAATGATTCAAAAACATCATTTTGACCTAGATAACGTCTTTACGTAGTTTCCATAATTTTCGGCTTGTTTTAATTCTAAAAGGACTCAAACGCTCCTCGTCTCCATAAAGAAAAAATAGGAAAAATACACTCGTGGCTGCGATTTGCAAACCCCGGTATTTGTACCTTTAGTCCTTCTACTTTCAATATTCTGTACTTTAGTCCATTGATTTCTTCTTTTATTTCAATTTAGTCCTCTTTTATTTGCAACCCAAGTCTTTCAACTATTGAATATTTGCAAGTTGGCCCCATTTCCAAGTCTTCGTGCATTTTCAGTCATTTTTTGCTTATTTTGCTTTGTTTTTCTCCAATTCCATTCGAACTTGGGTTTCAACCTAAAATAATCAAATCAACACACAATTAAATAAAGATTCACTTAATAGTACATACAATTGTCTACTTTTGATATTTTAGATAAGTGTTAATCGACACTTATCATTCATCTTCACTTTTTATAAAATCAAACATTTTGATTGTTTCATCAAAACGAAGATTCCAGCTCTGAGAGGCTTGCTTTAATCCATATATAGATTTCAGTGGTTTGCATACCTTGTTTGTAGTTGTAGATTCAAAACATTTGGGTTGTGTCATGTACACATCCTCGCTAACATTCCCGTTAAGGAATGCAGTTTTGACATCTATTTGCCATATCTCATAGTCACGGTATGCTGCTATCGTAAGGAGAATCTGAATTGATTTATACATGGCTACTAGTGGAAAGGTTTCGTGAAAGTCAATTTATTGTCTTTGCTTGTAACCCTTCGCAACTAATCTTGCCTTGTAAGTATGAACATTACCATCCATGTTGACCTTTTTTTTGTTGTAAACCAATTTACAGCCTATAGGTTTTAATCTTTCAGGCAAGTCAACCAAGTTATAAACCTTGTTTTCGTATATGGAGTTCATCTCGAATTCTATGGCTTTCTGCCATCTCTTTGAGTCAACACTTGACTTCAATTCTGCATAAGTAGTAGGTTCATCTTCATCGATTAATAATACATTACTAGTAATCAGGAGATCGTATCTCCAAGGAGAACGAATGATCTTGCTTGACTTACGTAGAGTTGGCGTGTCCTTTGGAACTGGCGGTTCTCCTTTTCCAATCTGTGCCTTATCAAATGTAAGCTCAACCATTGGATCATTAAATTGGTCAATTTTATTTGTGATTTCTTGAACCTCTTCTTTTCTAAGAATACATATGTTTCGATACAATGACATACATCTCAATAGAATTATAGAAATAGTATCCTAAATTTTTTTTAAATACTCCACAAATAATCATTTATCAGATTTAACTCCTAGCTTGTCTGATTCAACGCGCTTCACAGCCCCAAACCTTCGTGTATGAACGATCAGGTCTTTTTTTCATAACTCGTACGAAGTTTTATTGACCGATTTAGATGGGACATGATTTAGTGTGTGACATGCAGTGTTAAGTACATATCTCCAAAATAATTTTGGAAGAACTGTGTGGCTCATCATTAATCGCACAATATCAAGTAAGGTGCAATTTTTCCTTTCAGATACACCATTTTGTTGTGGTGTATACGGTGGAGTCCACTGCGAGAGAATCTTATTCTCTCTTAGATAGTCTACAAACTCACCCCTTAAATATTTGTCACCTCGATTAGATCTAAGTGTCAAAATATTTTTCTCAATTTACATTTCTACTTCTTACTTGAATTCCTTGAACATTTCAAGGGCTTCTCTCTTGAATTCTATCAAGCATATAAAACCATATCTAGAATGTTAATATAATGAAGTAAGAAAAGCCCATTCTAGCATCTTTAAACATATGTCAATATACATCAGTATGTACAAGACCCAAAATATTTGCAACATTTTCCAAAAAAGGGGCCTAGGTCATTTTTCCCAACGAGCATGATCGACACTTATCAAATGATTCATAATCATTTCAATCCAAGTTTTCATCTTTATGTAACTTGGTGATGCGTTTTCATTTATATGACCGAGTATGCAATACCAAAGATATGAGTTATTAGTTTTATCTCTTTTATGCCTCGCAATTCCTTTTATAATACCATTTGTTTCCACATTGAAAACATGGATCATCAGACTTGGATTTGTCTTTGTCTACTTTAACTGTTTTCCAGTTTATTTGGCCTTCTTGGATAATTTCTGAAAGTTCCTTTCAGATTTCTTCTTAGTGCTCTTAGATGAGTTAATGGCCAAAGTTTTCCCAATCTCTTGGGTTCAACAGTTTTTTAGCATGTTTAGAAGCTTTGATAGGGTACACTAAATTTTATTCACATTGAAGTTCATAATGAACTGCGAAAAGTTATTAGGTAGGGACTACTTATCTAAGTCAACACTCAGCTCGTTGTCCATAGTAAAACTCAATTGATTTAATTTTTCAATATAACCAATTGTCTTCAGTACATGAGTACTGACTGAATATCATTTTACCATCATACCTTTGTATAACCTTTTTGAATGTCTCATACCGTCAATTCGTAACTGTTTATCATTCAACTATTTGAAATGATATATATTGGTATATGCATCCATACCCTCGTGCAACTTTTTCTAAATCATGTGACATATTGCAAGCATCACATGTTGCAGTATTATTGTCATCACTGTGTTTATTGTAAGCATGCACATTCTCAAACATAGCCTCCTCAGTAGGAGCTTCCAGCATTGGCTGCTCAATGACATATCCAATTTTACTTTTTCATACTTGAGAACAATTCTCAGATTGCGATGCTAGTCTAGAAAATTTGGCTTAGTATGTTTGTTAGCATCCAATATGCCTCTCAAACTCATATGGTTACTCATGATTCAACAATTAAATAGCAAGATAGCACAATTAATTAAGTGCAGAAAATTAATTTAACATGGACTTATATTAAATTAATTATACTCCCACTGTTTTAATTGAATTAATGACCCTCAAATATTAATCATTAGAACCGGATAGATTTCCAGTGGGCTAGAATCCCTTTTGTTTTACTAGAACCTTGAGTGATTCAACAAATCCTAGTAAAATATTCAGGTAGATACTTATATCAATCACATCTCTACGTGACTCCTAGATCATGAAGTAGACAACTTATTGTCACACACATCTTATGTGTTTACTTAATTGTGCCCCTAAAATTTTATTTCCTTGAGTGACTCAACAAAAAATAAAATTTTATTTAAATTCGACCAATTGTTTAGAAACATCAAATGTTTCGTAGTGATAAACATATCCATGAGCGAGCAGAATTGAGTGACTCAACAAACTGACATCGATAATGGACTCTGCTTTTTCACTATAACAATAGAAGACACTATGTATTAATACGAATTTAATATTTTGATAAAAATGGGTTTGTCTCATCACTTTTATGCATAATAAACTTACATCTAACATGCAATCAATCATACATAATAATAACCATGGACGATTATGGACTTTATCTATCTAGTCTTTATGAGCCAAAAGAAAGACTAGTTGGTCAATTCCTAGGAAATGTTGCATTCGATCATCAAATGCTAAATGCAATTATCTTCATCTCCTACTGCAACCTGTATCTTATACTAATTATGTCCTTGTGGTCCAACTGCAACCTGTATCCTATACTAGTTGGCACGCAGACCCAAATAAATGAACATGCAGGTCCATATTAAATAAAGAGTTCGAAAACCTAATTAAATAAAGAGAAAATTACACCCATTACTATGCACATACAATATATTGTTAAATTTAATTTTGATCTGTAATACTTCTAAAAATATTGGGTATTATTTGCATTTATATGTATATTTTAATATATTATAATATTAGCAAAAAAGGAAAGAAATATATTATTCCCATAAATCACACGAACATAATCGAAAAAACAGCGAAGAGATTTCCATCACAAACCCACTTCATCCCAAACATCTCGCCTTCATTGCCGCCACCTATATTAGTTAATCCCCTAAATCACTAGGATTCTCTGCCACTTGTATTAGTTAATCTCCTAAATCACTAATGTTTTATCACTAGATGAAACCCTAACTCCCGATTTGTAGAAATTTTAGTTGCCAGAAAAAAAACACCGCACATGGATACACCAACTCACAGATTGACTTGGTCATTGTCAAAGAAGGAGTCGCCATATTTTGTGAAGAAGCCTGCATTACAATCCAAGCAGAAATTCATTTCTCTTGACACGCCCACTCCTTCAAAAAATTCAAACTACGAAAAAAACAGATATGCACATAATGAAAGAAGTTGTCGGTGAATGAGTTCGTTTTCTTCAAAAGAATTGCCAAAATGTACTTATGTCGACAAACCTATATCGTACAAGGTAGCCCAGAATTGTAGTTTGAAGAAGAATAACCAACCTCAGGTCTACGAAACTCAGGTACATCTATTTTTCACTATATGATAGAAATTGTTAAATATATTGATTGAGGTATATACTATTTCCATGTTTCGTAATTTAAATGTTATTAGCCACATTTTAGAGCTTTTACTTTATGTCTGTAAAATGCAAGTATGGGTCAATATTGGGTGATAATAATTTATCAATGAATGTTACGATATCAATTGAGAGATTAGAAATTCCCAATTTTTAATGGAATTTGGGTATTGGAATCAGTATTGTGCCATTTTGCTAACAATTGCTATTGTTATATGCTTTAGATGGAAATGGGTACACTTTAGTGTTTGGTTTTGGACATGTAGATATAGTAGACAGTGTATAGAGGATTGGACATGTAGATGTAGTAGAAAGTGTATAGAGGTCTGAGTGTTATTTTTGTGGAAATTAGTTGGGGTTGCTCATCTCAATGTTATAGTCTTATAGAAAGTGAATATGACACGAAATGTTAGAGAAGAAAGTATCTAGAACTGGGTTACTTTCAGGTTCGTGTAATACATACATATTGCTTATAATTGAAATGTGGGAGCAATAATTATTGGAATCTAGAATTTTGATCCTTTTGAGCAAGTATTTGTGAACATATTCATATTTTTGGTGAGATTAGGGGCTGATTATTGGGTATCTAGTGGGGCATTAGTTTTTACATGTAAAGTTGAAGTGCATTTCACCTTTAGAAAAAGAAGTCCATTACTCCGTTTCTTCAAATATGTTCATTGGAAAATTAGTTGTGCTTTTCTCCCTGATTACATAAGTTTCTGTGATTTTACGAAGCCCCGTAATTATATCTCATCTAGTTGTACCTTCTGAACAGAAATCTTGGGTAGGTTGATATTGTAAGTAATGTTTCATTGGAATTATATATATATATATTACATGGTATTCAGTGTAGTTGTGGGAGCTTAATTGTAATGTGCGAATGACATTTATATGGATTGTAAATAATAAAGTTGGGTGATAATAATATTTCAATGAATGTTACAAAATCAATTGTGATATTGAAATCATATGTTTCAATTGGTGTTGCAAAATATGTTGCAATGAATGTTAAGAAATCAATTGAGATGTTAAAAATCATATGTTGCAATCGGTGTTACAAAATATGTAATCTTGTGTGTTAATATATTGAAATGAATGTTACGAAATCAATTGAGATGTTAAAATCATATGTTGCAATCGATGTTACAAAATATATAGTGATGTTATATTGGTTGTTTATATGTTGCAATTTTGGGTGACAGTCCGTTGCAAAGAATGTAACGAAATCAATGGTGATGTTAAAAACATTAGTTGCAATGGATGTAATAAAATCTGTAGTGATGTTAACTTTGATGTTAATCTTTCGCAATTGATGTTACAAAAGCTATTTTGATGTTATCTTGTGTGTTAATCTCTTGCGATATTGGGGTGATAATCAATTGCAAAGAATGTTATGAAATCTGTAGGGATGTTAAAAAAAAAACACATGTTGCAATGAATGCAATGGATCTTTTAAATGTTGAATTTATTTTGAAATTCCATTTTGTTTTTACTTTATGTCATCTGTTTATTATAATTTCAAGATTGGGATTATATTATACACCCAAATGACAGGCTTGATGCGAGGATAATGGTTTCTGCACCACCGGATGTAATCTTGACTTTGAACAATAAGATGAATGAGGCACATAAAGGCTTGTTTGACATATCATGTTTTGGAAACTTCCTTGATATTAATGAGTTACATCTTCAATATCAATTGATACACAAGATGTTTTTGATGGAGGTGAAGCAGCCAAAGAAAGATGTAATGTGGTTCACAATTTTCGGGAAACTTTTGAGATTCTCAGTAAAGTAGTTTTGTGTTATTACTGGATTGAATTACATTGGTTGTGATGATTTTTCGAAAATGAAAACAAGGCGTTTGGTTTTGAGACAAAGATATTTCAGTCATCTGAAATCTATATACAGAAAAGATGTCGAGGATATTTTTAAAAGTATGCCCATGAATTCGGTTGATAAAGATGTAGTGAAAATTGGATTTCTTTACCTTATAACATCATTTCTATTCACCACTCCGTACAAGAAACAGGTAACAGATGCCACATTCAGCCTCGCTAAATCTGTGGTTATTGAAACATATGCGTGAGCAAAAGAGTTGTTAAAAATACTTTTATTACCTAAAAATTACAATGACGAAGCATACGTATGATGAGACCATGAAGAAGGATATATTCACATATAGGTTGTACGGGTTTCTGCTGGCTTTCCAAATATGGATTTACGAGTCTATGCCATCGATTGATGGGAAAATATGTAGAATGTTACATTACACTTGGCCTCATGTATTAAACTGGACCAATTCTGCTACACGTGTTAACTTTGATCTTGCAGATGTATGTTAAACATAATTTAAATTTTTTTCATACAGTATTGATTAATATATGTATTTTTTTATTAATTTTATTATATTGGGTTGATGAACATGTTTTTTTAGTACGCATTTTATAACATATTCTTTTTACTTGCAATTATGCAGTTGGAGATTCGAGGAATTGAACCTAACGAAGAGGAGAGAGGCGCTTCATACTTGTCTGGAATTTTTTAAACCAATATGGCTGCGGCAAACATTTATGATGTCGATGACAATGATTTTGTTGACCCTCCAGTTAGACTGCAAAAACGTTTCAACCCCGATCCAATTCGTGGTTGCAATGAATCAAAATCTGCAAAAATTTCCACATCTAAACTGAAAGAGGTTAGATATATATTGGTTTATTTTCAAATATGCTTTGATGATATCTAATTTGAAAAATTAATCTGTCAGTTTCATATTAATTATAATGATCTTGTTTGTAGGATGAACGCAACTACTACAACGAGGAATTAAATAAGATAATGAGTGATATACGTTTGAGGCAAGATCAAATAATCTCTTAGCAAATTGATTTGAAGTATGAAATCAGGGCAATACAACGATCTGTTGATGACAAAATTCGTGAATTTCTTGAATAATTGAGGGTAAAACTTTCTGGAAAGTGTTCTTCTGAAGTTTCTCCAGGTCAAATTGTTCCCTATAAATCTTTCAAAACTGACATCGGTTCTGCAGTTCATGACCATCAAAATAATTCTAATCTATTTGTTGACAAGTTTTACACAGATAGTGTGATGGAACAGGTAGAGGAGATTATTAAGAGTGCTGAAAAGTTGAAACAATCTGATACTATTGAGGTATAATTTCAAATTATTATTTCTTATCTCTTTCCAATGTGATATAAATCCAATTTGAAATTTTGATAGATTGAAAGTGAAAGTACAAATGTCCCTATCGATGAGGAGACAACAGAAATACCATTGAAGAGGCAAAGAAGACCTGCCATTTTAACTAAATCACCATACCTTGATGGAAGACAAAAATATAAGAGAATAAACATTAAGTTTTCATTTAGAGGCATGTGAATTTAACACTGTTTGGTCCAGCCTTTCATTGAGGATGTTCGTTCATTTGACGACTGGTTTGATGATACAAACCTGATAATGTGTAGGACAATATCCCTCATCTTATATGTAGTGTGTATTCAAACGCTTTATCATATTTTTATTTCACTACTGTGCAGAAAGAGAATTTTTTTAGGAAGATCAAAATCAATCCCCCATTTTTTTTGGACCTTTTAAAGTTAGTGACAAGACATGATGGTACGAGTTATGTGATCCTGCCGAATCACTAAGAGACACAATGAATTATTAACTTTGTTCTTTCATGTAAACATTTATGTTATTATTAAACAAATTGACAGAGCCATTGATTCAATTTTTAAGTAGAGTTAATTTTTTATTTTTACAGCATGTAGATGTATGTTTTTACTATCTTAGAAAGATGACAACATTCATCAAGGAAATTAGAATGAAGGTTACGACAACTGACTCATTTTTTGGCAGCATGGTTAGGGGTATATATCTGGCTGTAGTGGAGGATAGTAATGCGCTAGCTAGACAAGTATCGTTATTAGAATATCCATTGGGGGAATACATGCATTGTAACACACATTGATCATGTTATGATGCCAATAAGGATGGGTATTCGTGCCCATTGGATTGTTGGGCACTTGGATATTAGAAATTGGTGTATCAATGTTTCCAACTCTTACTGGGATACGATAAAAGATAGAGAAGTTAGAGCAAACGTTCAACCTTTTGCTTTTGTTATCCCACACTTGATAGCCAATATTGATGCATGGCAACCTGTGATCGTTAATGGTATCCAACGTATTGAACCACTAGCTGTTAACCTCGTTCATGACATCTCTCAACAAAGTAACTGGTGAGTTTGTTCTAACATATATAATTTTTCTTTCAATATATGATTCTTGAAATAGTTAACCATAATGTTGATTACATTCTATCATATTTTCTGAAGGATCGACTATGAAGTCTTTGTGATAAAGTACGCGGAGTATTTCATAAATGACAATATACAAGGAATGCCCAATCCTTTTGATGCTTCAATTGAGAGGACATACCTGGCGTCACAATTATATAAACATAGTATGCACAAGATGACTGAAGGCTATGAATTTGATCCTGATATTCTTTCGATGAGGGAAAGGAAGGAAAGGAAAAAAAAAAGTAGCAAACTTGATTGTGACTTTTGCTAGAATAGAACTGATTATCACTAATTAGGATCTAATTTCAGCTTGTTTTTTTTTTCAATTATGTAATTTTGTTAAAAAGCAGGCAGCTTATTTATGTCACCTTAATTCAGCTTAGCATTTTTGGTCTAACAATCATGAGTTATGTCATTTTTAGATTTTTACAACGTGAAAACGATGATACAACTGTCTAACAGTACCACATTATATTCTATAATTGTAGATTATAATTTAGCAGCTTTTCTTGTTTTGTTATTAGTAATGTGGCGGAATAGATCATTTAGTGTATATTATTGCAGTTTATATTGATATTTATTACCAAAATTTGATTACATGATAGTTGTTTTTTTATATGTTACAATGTTGCCTGGGCAGTTTTGTTATGAATATAATTATATGTGTTACATGCACTTGTTTATCATTGATTATCACGGATACAGTCTTTAACATCCTCTTTGGATGGGAATGTGCTCAATATGGTTATGTGATGTCGAAATGCCTAGGTCTCCCAAACCAATCTGTCAAGCGCCAAAAACCAACTAAGTGGCATCTATCTATTTACCTCACTGTCTTTGCCAGCAACTCCACGAAATAAACATAAGTTGAATTAAGTATCGTCTGTCTAGCACTCAACACACGGTTATAAGTTCCTTCCATGAAGGATTGTTCCAATTCAATAGCATGGTTGATACAAGGATTCTCTAAAGCACTAAAAGGAAGTAATTCCAACTTAGTGTGAAATTCAACAATTCTGTTTTGCACAAGGAGTCTCAGAATGGTTGTTACCTAATGTGGGATGCTCTTGAGTGGATGGTTGTGGACCACTGCTCAATCAAGTAAAAGAATATCAAATGTGAAGAACAGTGAAAACTCCATTGTACCATTCAAGTAGAAAAAATAAAATAACCGATATTCAAGCAAGATAAGGAGGTATTTGTTTTCAAAGATCAAATATAAACAACACAAACTGCCCACTTTTTTATGCCATATTTTGAGACTTGTGATATTAACATGATAATTAAATATGTCAAAATGCCCCCAATTTTCAGACACTGCAATTTGAGGAGTTCTAAACTCCAATTTTCAGACGCTGCAATATGAGCACAATTTGAGGAAATCTAAGCTCAATTTTTTTTCTCAGTAATACATTCCATCCAAGCATGCACCAACTATTACATTAGTTCGAGCGAGAATATTCAACAAATTATATTATATATGAAATCAACATTGCATTGAGTAGAAATTCTTAGCATTAATCATAATTTAAATACTGGTATGAAATATATTATTTTAACCCCTTTTTGTTGAATACTTAATCATCCCCAATGGATGCTTGCATGTCTTCTTATTGTGTCCGTGTTGTCCACATCTCATACACCTTGTCACAATATTTTGTTTTTCTGCCGATCGGTACCTCTTTTATTTAGGACTTTCTGGTTTTCTAGATGGATTCGGTGCTAAAATTACCACTTCATCTACACTTTGGCACTATCCAATTGGATTGGTCACCAAGTGGTACAATATTACCATCATATGTTGCAATATAAGCTTCCTTTGTGTGGTAGACAAAACAATATTTATATGTTTCCATTCCATGTTTACTGATAACAGACAAAGCATGTTTGCACGGTATCCCGTCAACTTGCAATTGCATTTTTTTCATGTCAACTGAATGTTATTGCTAACTTGATATAGAATGTCGCTTGAACCTTATACCTGTTTATTGAAACAAATTTGGAAATTTAACTACTAAATAAAATAAAATATGCTGTTTGCGATAATGAAAACACACAATTACCTTTAATTTCAGTGCATGTTTTGAGTTCGCCCTCAACATATTCTCATTTTTTGTTGCCAATTTTGTAAATGTAGAACGTACCTTGTTACGATATTTGTACAACCATTCTTGCAAGATGTTCCTCAAACATTCCAGATGTTCCGATAGGATAATTCTTTACCGATTTTGTTACAACATTCACTGACTTAACAATATTAGAAGTCATCGTAGAATACTGGTTAGTTGGCATATGTGCTCTCGATGACCTATAATGTTCGACATTTTCTTCATATATTCTCGATTGTCAAATCAGATTTAATTGTTATGTAAAATATATTTTCTTCTAATATTAAGATTGAATTTTACTTATTAGATATGGTCAAATCTCATAGTGTATCTTGTCTAATTATTTCATATGGTACTCAAATTCAGACAAAGTGTATGCTCTAGCAGCTGCATTAAATAGATTTGTAATGTGTTTCGCTACCTTTACAAATTGCCTCTTTAGGGTTTGTAACAAATGGTATGAACAAAATTCATACATTACGTCTGGGTATACCCGATCGATTGCATTCTCTATGCTTTTATGTCTATCTAATATTATGCACATCTCATCTCGTTCTCTATAACCCTCCTTAAACTTCAGTAGGAACAATTCCCATGAATTGTCATTCTCGGCATCACCTATCCGAAATGTGACAAATATATTGTAGTTAGCATCTTGAGTACAAGCAGTGAAAAGTGTACCACCGTAATGCCAAGTTAAAAATGTTGTATCGACAACAACCACAGATTTGCAGTGTTTCTAACTCTGTATCGATGCTCCCAAAGCCATGAACATATATTCAAATTGATTATCTGCATTAGTCTCAGTTCGGCTTATGGCCCCTGGATTTTTCATTCTCAACATGTATAAAAAACTTGGGAGCTTGTTGTATGAGTCTTCTGGCCCTCTCACTATTTTTTCCAATGCTAATTCACGGGCCCTCCATGCCTTTCCATAATTTAAAGTCACACAGTATGTCTTTGACGCATCGTTTATAATGTCCCGTGGAGTGTAGATAGTTTTAGCATCCATATACTTGTATTTAATGCAATCTGCCAATAGAGAACTTGTTGCCTGCCTATGATCTTCCATAACATAATCCATCAAGTAGTTATGTCCATTTTTTATATACCATATTTTGAATAGATATATGTCACACAGTCTAGAAGCCCTAAAATGCCACGTGCAATTATCATTAAGACAATTTAGGACATATTCTCCTTTGTCAGACTTGTACACCTTGTACAGATAGTTGTTATGAATAGCATATAAGGATATAGTCTGCTTTAACATATTTTTATCCCTAAAAATCTTCCCTGCTAAAATACCATCGAAGTTGGGGTGTCCAATAACACTTTTGTCATCCTAAATTTCAACTTCTAGCAACTCTGGGATTGTTTCACATACACTAGAAGCATAGCTATGTAGATAAAACAAGTTTTTAGCTGAGTTCTTGAACAATGATTCAGAATTTTTGAGTTGCAGCTCTAGTCTTTCCATTTCATGATCTCCCGAAATATCCAAAGTATATATTGACGGAATACTTTCCAATGAACGTGTAATATCAATATGCAGAGGGTAACTCGTTAGATTCTGATCCTTTTTTTAAAGCTCCAAATAAAACATCAATGTGTTTTCACTCATTATCTTCATTGAAGATAGGCACCCAACTACTTCATATTGTATAGATATTGCACTATTACATTTATCGAGCTTCAATACGAACATTATCAAATCAACGAGATCTACATAAGTACAAACTACTGGAACAAGAATTCTTGTACTTTCTCCATTGCAATTGATGAAAATATTTATGTTTTCCATAACTGCAAATATCAAGTCAATATAACTATTAATAATGCATTAATTCAATAAATTTAACATCACAGTTTTAATGTAATACATGTTATTACATATAAAAACAAATGAAACAATGCTACATAAGTTGTATTTCATTACCTGATGGTGTAACAAATTCTTAATAACCAATGAAATTTCGAGATAAATTCAACAGACTTAGATAACATGTCTACAGATTTTTGTAACATCTATTGCAATATAGATCTTTTACCATCCCTACAAATATCGTAACATATATTTGAATTACTTGTAACATGTTATCACCTATTGCAAAAGATTTTGAATTACTTGTAAAATATTGCAAAAGATTTTATAACATTATTCGCAACACATTAATAACATAGTCATTGCAACTGATTTCGTAACATTGTTCGAAACAGATTAATAAGATATTTTGTTGGCAATAGAATATGTAACGTCAAAGGTGGATTTCAAATTTTAATATCAAAGTTCGTTTGCATCACGTTATTTTGAATGTCAACTTTTTTTTTGTTTTTTTGCTGCAAAAATTATAACAATGCAATTTAAACTTCAAATGAACCAAAACGAAATGAATATGAAGGAAAATAATATCAATTGTGTTATAAATGAAATTGCATATTTGTAACATCAAGGAAATATTACATAATACAATTCAACAGAAACACTTTTAAATCTTACTGGAATAATTACACCAGCGCAAACGATTTTAAATATGGGGTTGTTATCTTTGGCCAGGATTTTGCAGCAAGAAGAAGTTTGAAAGGAGGAGAGAGTTTGAAAAGATTAGGATAGATTATGATATTTAGTCAAATAAAGAATCCTCATTAATATGGTAAATGGAGATAATTATGGAGTATGTTATATATAATTAAATAGATTTCAAATTAAAAAAAAAAAAGGTAAAAAAATGCAACATCATCCAGTGTTTATATAATATAATCTATGTAACAGGTATTTTATAAATATTAACATAATATGGCTTATTGATGAAAATTTCCCTTAAATAAATTAGAGGCTCGCAGGCCCATTTAATTAAATAATAGGCTCTCTGGCCCAATCAACAATCAATATGAATAATTAACCATACAACCAATCACATGGGTCGAGTCCATAATCATCCACTAAACATCTATTTTAATATATAATATATAATAGGGAAAATTGTCAATAAGTCATCTCCACATGACTTGTTTCAAATTAGGTCAATTTTTTTTTTAAATTGTGATTAAGTCATACTTCACATCAATATTTTATATTAATTCCAAAACCACCCCTTTTAACCATATTTTTCATTGACACAATCTTCCAACTCCACAAACCTCCTCTACCTCCGGCGACAACTATCTCCACCTCCGGCGACCTCCGGCCACCACCTCCGGCGACCATCGCCTCCACCTCCGGCGAGCACCGCCTCGACCTCCGGCGAGCACCGTTTCCACCTCCGGCAACCTCCGGCGATAACCGCTTCCACCTCCGGCAACCTCCGGCGAGTGCTTCTACGGTGCAGTATCACTTTTTAGGCAATTTTTTGGTGAAGATTTTGGATCAATTTCCAGTTGGGAATATTGTTATTAATTTCTATGTTTTAATCTTAATTCTTGTATTTGATTATTTTTTCAGGCTAATGATCTAACAGCTAGCATTGATATATCTGTGCTGCAAGAGAGGCTGACCAATATGATTAACCTGGGTTGATTTTAGCAGTTATGTAAACAATGAGCATTTTCCAAGTTATGTAAACAATGAGATAACATCTATTGTTGATACTGTATTATAGAATAGTAACTTGATATTGTATTAAGTTGGTCATCAGATTATTTCTTTGTGTTGTTAATTAGTTGTGAAAGTTGTTTGATATTGTATTATACAAAACAGTATCACAACAGAAATGGGCATATAATGCTGTAAATATGAGTTTGAATGCTGTAAATATGAACTTGAATACTCCACTATCTTATGTAAATAGGAGCTTGAATGCTCCACCATCTAATTGCTGTAAATAGGAGCTTGAATGTTCCATCATCTAATGTTTAGTCATGGTATGTTATTTGATACTGTATTATACAAAACAGTATCACAATATAAATGGACATAGAATTGTTGTAAATAGGAGCTTGAATGTTCCATAATCTAATGTTTCAATGTCTTAGTTTTAATCCATGATACTGTTTTAATGTCTTAGTTTTAATCTATGATACTGTTTAATTATGGCAAGGTTTAATAGATTGAAACTTTGTCATAATATTTCACTATCATTTGAAACATGTTTTAATCTTGTGATACTGTTTAAATATATGTGATCTTTGATACTGTTTAATTATGGCAAGGTTTGATACTGTTTGAATCTATGTGATCTTTAATATTGTTTAATTATGGCAATGTTTGAATAAGTGATACTGTTTGAATGTCTTAGTTTTAATCTATGATAATGTTTTGTTTAGGTAATGTGCATTAATATAAATTGATATTATTTCAATCCATGTTTTAATCTATGATACTATTTTGTATAATACAGTATCAAACAAAACATATGACTAATTAAACAGTATCAAAGATTAAAGCATGATATCATAGTCATGTGTGTTGTTTGATACTGTATTATGCAAAACAGTAACACAAAAAATAGTATCACAATAGAAATGATCATAGAATTTGCACACGTGCTCAGAATTTTTATTATAATATATTTTTGGAATGGTCTCGACAAGACGGTCAGGACCAGCCGCTTCGCCGCTGCCTATGATGGATTTTACCCGTTTGAAGTCGTCTCTTTAGCTTAAAATGGCAATCTTTAATTTTTTTTCAAAACAGTATCACAAATTCTTTAAAACAGTATCAGGAATAAATGTGCATCCTTTTGTTGCAAATTAAAGCTCTTCCAAGGTATCTGAGTCTCTTAAAAGCAAATACATACTTCAGAGCAATGCTAAAATGAAGAAAGAAGAACTCACAATCATTCTCAAGTTAATGAGAAGTCATGCAAAGGGTTCTCATCTAAAACTATAAACAATGTTTCTAATTTTTCCCTTGAATTTGAATATGTTTGAGATTCAATTAGGACATAGATTCTCATTGGATAGATAAGTATAAATTTATAAGGTGTTTAATAGTAGGTAGAAGAATTAATCAGTAGAGAATAAACAAGAGAATACTATTGTTCTTAAAATGTCTCATTAGTAGTACAAAATCATAGGTTTAACAATATCACAACAAAACAGTATTACAACAAAACAGTATCACCGCTCAAAATCCGCGTTTTTTACAATTAAGGGTATGTTGGTCTTTTAGCTCTAAAATATGACTTTAATTGAATTAAGTTTTGAGCATATGACTTTAGAGCCCATAAGTGCCCAAACAGTGACCGACCCTGAATTTACCCTATATAATATTAAAAAATATATTAATTTCTAAATTTGTAGCTTTGATAGCGTAAGTTTAAATATTTTAGACATTTTAGAACGGACTAGACGAAATTAAATTATTAATCTAATTAATTAATTAATTTTTCAACAATAAAATTAATCAATTAATCTAATCAATCAATTAATTTTATTCATAAAGGAGATTTTAAAAATTTATTTATCTCCTAGTTTAAAGTCATACCGTAAATTGAAGATAAAATAAGTATATGGTCAAAATTGTAATTTTACAAAGTAAAAGTGAAAACTTAATTAGGTCAAAAATTTAAAATATGATTTAAAAATAATTTTAATCAATTCTGAATTTATTTTTGGGTATTGAAGTTAAGCACCCTACTACATGAAATCTGTATTTATGCCAGGGAAAGTGTAAAGAATTAACGTATACATGCACAACAAAAATTAAATATGCAATTTCTATAAGTTGGATCAACCTTGTACTTAGATAGAATTTATGATAGAAGTTTACCTTGATGAATACCGTAAAATCTAATTATCTTATTAGCTGGAGGTGCGATCTTCAATACTACAACTTTCTAATTGTCTAGCCTCCAATGGTAATCCACATAGTAAGAACAGATCTGAACTTCCACGATTAAGAACAAATGAAAGCGAAACTTTTGGGATTAATTGTATTGGGTTGTATTTTGTTTGTGCTAGCAAGTAATGAAGACCAACTTGATTTAATCTCTTGTGGCCTTTGTATTTATAAGCGGAGCTTACCCTGACCTTAGTTCTAGTCCAACTAGAAGCCATCAATAAACGGGCTCAATTAAATAATCTATTTAATCAATTTGGCTTAATAAGTAATTAAGTCCGACACAATTAATTGGATCTTGGACATTAATTCTTACAGAAAGTGTGTGGAAAGGCAATTTCAACTCTTATGATCACAAATGCACCATTCCAATTGAAAATGTTGAACTATATAGAAGCATTGTGGGATCTCTTCATTATGTTACCATTACCAGACTAGAGATTGTTTATAGTGTGAACAAAGCTTCCCAATATATCCAAGATCCTCTTAACAATATTAGAAGGTCGTAAAAAGGTATCTAAGGAGAATTCAGAATCATGGCTTACTTCTGGACAAACCAAAGGATCCGTGCATAACTGGACACCAGAAGCTAAACCTCTGGGTATTGTATGTTCATTGTGGAAATTTGGTTTCTTTTGGAGCTCAAAGAAGCAGGCTACTATGTCTAGATAAAAAACTGAAGCATAATATAAGAGTTTGGTAGATTTTTCACTTGCTGAGATTCATTGGATACAAAGCCTACTGAGAGAGTTTGGAAAATTCAACAGACAAAACCACCACTAGTATGGTGTGATACTTGTCAGCAAATCCAGTGTTATATTATAGAGTAAACACAGAGAACTTGATCTCCAATTTATAAGGAAGAAGGTGTTGGTAAAATTGGTGCATTATTTATTTTGACATTTTAATCACATGCATGCAAAACGAGCAAAATGACGACTTACAGAAATATCAAAAAATGAAAAATTAGATTCGGTCGAGACAAGAGTTTTACTCTTTCTCCTTAAGACAAAATTTCTCCGCACAGGTGTTTACGATTTCTCGGTGCACGTCTCTTAATATACAATGACCACTTCTCATAATTGTAGCACTCTAAATTACCAGAACAACGAACCAAACAATATTTTGTTCTCTCTTTTGGACTTTATGTAAAATTTATTTCTAAACTAAAATGATTGTGCAAAAAGTGCATGGACATTTTGTTTAAAGTGAAGTGATTTAATTTGCAATCATAAGGTGCCTATTTATAATATCTGAAAAGTTGTGGATCAAAAAACACAATTTCATAAAAAAAACATGTTTAAAAGACATGTCTTGTTGGAAAGTACATGTCTGAAAGAATCAACATTCGTGTATTTAATCCATTCACTTTGAGCATTAATATCTCATTCAACTAAAATTGATTCGAACAACTAAATATACTATGTTAATCTACTTACGTAGTATAACATGTATGGCCTTAAAATTTCTGTACTCAACTAATGTATCCCGCTTAAATAATTGGTCAAATTTGGTCAAAACCAACATTACTAAACCAATTTTCAACAATCTCCCACATGAATGAAAATTAATGCAAACGACTATGTAGACACTAAAAGATAGTACAAGTAGAAAGCTACTGCATCAGGATAGGTGTCTTATGGCTTCGAACCCTCCTTAGTAGAATACTATCAGATTTGTATGTCAAAGAAGCTGTCTAACTTCATAAAGCGCCAGTGTTCATTGTGTTGGATCGAGACCAAAGGTTTACCTCAAATTTCTGGAAAAGCCTTCATGGAACTATGAAAACTTAATTGGATTTCATTACAGTGTATCATCCTCAAACCGACGGGCAATCAAAATAAACCATTCCTATTCTAGAAGATATGTTGAGGGCATGTGTTCTAGATCTTGGTGGTAAATCACTTACCGTTTGTAGAGTATGCATATAATAATAGTTTCCAAGCTATTATTGACATGGCACCTTATGAGGCACTTTATGGTTGTTGATGTCGTTCGCCAATTTGTTGGGACGAGGTTGGGAAAATAAGAATTTTGGATTCAGAATTTACTTGAAAAAATGGTAGAAGCTATAGATAAGATCAGATCAGCGCAACATCGTCAAAAAAGTTATGCTGACTAAAAGAGAAACGAGTTAGAGTTTGAAGTTGTTGTGAAAGTATTTATTAAAGTGGCTTCGATGAAAGGAATTTTACATTTTGGAAAGAAAGGAAAATTAGGACCACTTCGGCCCATTTGAGATTCTTAACAAAATTGGAAATGTTGCGTATCGTTTGGCATTTCCACCTGAACTCTCGGTAGTGCACGATGTATTCTATGTTTCAATGTTAAGGAAGTACGTACATGATCCTACGCATGTGGTAAAATATGAGTCATTGGATTTAAGGAATGATATAACTTACGAGAAATCCCCTGTAGTGATCCTAAAAAGAAAAGTCCATGTTTTGTGAAACCGAAAGATCCCTTTAGTTAAACGTCAGTGGGTAGACACGAGGAAGATGTGGTTATTTGGGAAGGAGAAGAAGATGTTTTAGCTAATACCCAAACCTTGTATACTTAGTAAGTTAAATTTCAAAGGGTTGTAACGACCGAAAAAAATTTCAGCTTTTAATTTTAGGTAAATAAATTTTTTTCTTTCGACGTTGCTACGAACCTCACACTACATTTTAAATATTTTGTCACGTTAAATTTTGCGTGCGTTTGCTTTAAATTTGAAGTTTGATGAATATGGAATAATAATTTAAAAACTAACATTGTTCTATTTTGAAGTGATAAATTTTTAATTTTCAAGTTGTACGAAAAATAATTTTTCGGCTAGCATAAAATATATTTTCCGTTCGCCTTGTCTAGTTAAATCTCGACCATTTGTGTTCGATTTTCTTAGCCAAAGGCCGAATTATTTTTTGGCCCAAAAGTTCACCTATAATTAGCCCAAACTCGGTGCATTTTGACTCTAAAATTCTGCCATAAACCTCCCCCAGTATTAATATTTCTAGCCAACCAAACAACCTCCATACAGTGAAGAAAACCACCCCCTATAATCTTCCAAAACTCCCATTTTTCTTTCCCACTTAGTCCCTCATTTATCAGCCCTTTCCACTATCTCAAAAATGCCCCCATGTTCAGCTGAAAACTATCCACACAAGCCTCCCATAATCTTTTTTTTTAAAAAAAGGTTGCCCCTAGCCAATCGAACAGCCCCATGCAACTGCAGAAAACTGTCCTCCATGATTCCTCCACGACTTCCATTTTCTTCCCCACTTTCCATCACTTTTGAACCTCAATTCAACTTATTTTCATCTTTACCCCAGTGTAGAGTATTAATTTTATTTCATCTCTACATTTCTCAGCAAAAACACAACATATTTGCCCCCCTAAATTTTACAAATTTCGGCTAGCAGTAAATAGAGGCAGCAACCTTGTGTTTATTCTTCTTATTTTCAGCCACTAACCAACTTTTTCTTCCCAAACTTTCATCCTCAGATTTTGAACCACAAGTTCCCAGAAATTTAATCTTTTCTTCTCTCTATTTCCAGCAACATTCACCCATTATTCTTCCCAACATTTCGATTTCAAAAACTCCAGCAAAACCCATTCTTTTTTCCTTCATTTTCGTGCAACAAGAAGCCTTGAAACCTTAGTCAATCACCAGCATTTATCCATCATTTTCCTTCATATTTTCGGCCATCATATAGTCTCTATTTTCTGTAATTCTAGTATTCAATTTTCCAGCACTTTCCCTCACTTCTGTCCAAATTTTCGGCCAGTAGAAAAAGGGACTTAACCTTTCTTCAACCTTCACAAAAGCTCCTTATATATACATGTATATTTAGTGTTTGGTTTTTTTTTTTTTTTGAAAGCTGCAAAAATGATTTTTCTCCATCACAACTTCAACCGAAAAACCAACTTTTAAGGTAGTTTTACTTACTACTTTTGCAATGATTTTTTTTATGAAGTTTGGGAAACTTATTATATTATGTAAATGCCATGTAAATGATTTATGAAAGAACATTATGATTATGATTGAAGGTAATCACATATGCATGAAGGTGATTGAAGAAAATCACATTCAATTAAGGGTGCCGGCTACCAATTTATGTGTTCCTATGTACATTTAAAAATGATGGCATGAGCATTTATGTTTACATATAATTTTTTCCACATGTTAGTATGTATGGATACAGCTTGCCTTGAAGTAGCCTTGTGGCATAGATAGCGAGTCCTACAGAGAGAGGGCCTTTGGTTCAGTTTCACTCTGAACAATGTCCTTTTATCTTCCTATTCAATTCTTCTCATTTTCATTTTGAACATTGACTTGATAGGAGAAGTCTTGAATCAACTGAGTGTTTCTTATGAAATACTCACCCTAAAATGAATACATTTTTAGATTGAATTGGTTGGCGTTGATGCGATGGCGTAGGCTAGCGAGCATGTCGTGAAATTTTTCTTTTTAGTTTAAGTTTTGATGTCGAGATGATCGAGTCAATTATGATGTAAATACGATATTTTTAAGTATTTGATTCAGTATTTAAATTATTTAATATTTATAGAAAATTAGATGTTGGTTTCTTTGCCATTAAAAGTTTCAAGTTAGAAATGCCTAGTTTCATTTTTTTTGAAATTTTAAGCTTACTATCCCTATTTTGAAAAATCATAACTTATGCTACGGTTAGTGTTTTTGAGTGAAATTAGTGGCTATGGAAATCCCTATATGTGTTCTAATAATATCAATTAGAATCACTCAAAAATTCTATTGTATGAATTTATTATAAATATTTTAGCGGGATGCCTTAAGGCACCTGGGATAGTTTTCAAGCAACTTTGGCAATCATTTTCACCTACCAAATGACGTAAATAAGGTTTGAAATTTTACTATATTGTAGTCTGTTGTCCCAAGTATCTACAGTTCAAATTTTGGAATTTTTAGAATTCGTTTGGATGGTCAAATAAATTGTGATGGTACATATCACGGTATAGGCAAAACCATGGAAATTTAAAGAAAAATCATTTTTCCCCTGCGCTTGTTATCTTCCGCAAAAATTATATTTTTAAAACTATTCAAGGGGACAGGAAATATTATTTGGAATTGTCAAATGTATTTTAGAGATTATTTCAATGACCCTCTAGCTTGAGAAATTCCGAGGCGTTACAAAGCTACACGCGTACTAGAACACATGTGACCTTATAATTTTCATACTCAACTCATAGTCCTGCTTAAATAGTTGGTCAAATACTGAACCAATTTTCAACAAAAGGTGTTTGCCAAGAAATTGAAAGACTGTCATATTCCATCCTTAGAACTATTAAAGATAACAGTGGCTGCAACTAAGTCTCTCACCATTTCTTAAATATAATAGTATTATTAATCTAGATAGTTGTTATGTTGTTTATTGTTTTGTAGATATAGTTGTTATATCATACATGTTTACTCTACCTATAAATAGTCCAACAACTGATGAATAAATCTTCCAAATACCTCTCTCTCTTAATTCTTTCAAGAACAAGTGGGAGACATCTTAACTAAGCCATTACCTGCTACTCATTTTAGTCGCCTATAGAGCAAGCTCAAAGTAGTTCCATTAACCGTCTTGAGCTTTTAATAAGCAGAAGGTTTCAACTCAGAATGATAAGTTGGTTAATTAAAGACCTGTAACACTACGTGGAGTATGATGTTGCAAGAAGATGCTAGAAGCCCAAAACATTTTACAAGGAATAAAGGATTCAAATTTGTTACAAGTAATAGGTCATACGGGAATTTTGTGGATAAATAGAAGTTGTCGTCACTATAGGTCGAAAGGTCGCTGCTAAAGTCGTCGCTAAATGTCGTCTCTATAAATTAGTAGGTATAGTTTTATTGCGACGATATTTTATCGTCGCTATAATCGCATCTTCTGTAGCGACGACAAAGTCATCGCTATAAGAGTCAAATTTTTAGTAATTAAAAAATAATAATTTTAAATAGTTGGTGGACCTTTGACCCGAATTACCAATTATGGGCTTGAAACCCGACCCATTGAAGGCCCGACCCGATTTGCCAAGCTTTTTTATTCCAAATTGATTGTATTGTGTTTCGAATCCTTGACTTAAGGGTTGTGAAGATACAACCAAACTATTAGAAACAAATGAATTCTTGTGATTATATTTGTTTTTACAATATTTATTAGTTCAATGAGTAACATTTTTTATAATTGCTTACAACGTAAAAAAATAAATATTAGTGAAAAATCAAATTCCACACCTAAGATTTCCAAAAAAAAAAAAAAAAAAAAACCTCACCTATAGAGACGACTATGTCGCCGCTATAGATAAATTTTGTCGTCACTATAGGTAAATAAAAAAGCGGCAAAGCTTCCCGCCATCTTTGCACCTTTAGAAATGACTTTGTCGCCGCTATAGGTAGATTTTTTCGTCGCTATAGGTAAATAAAAAAGCAACAAAATCTTCCCACTTATAGAGACGACTATGTCACCGTTATAGATAGATTTTGTCGTTGCTATAGTTTAATTAAAAAGCGGCAAAGGTTTCCACCATCTTCTATAGCAAAAGCGACGACAAAATCTATCTATATAGATGACAAATGTCGTTGCTATATGTCTCACTACGCTATAGCGACGAAATGAGTTTGTCGTCGTTATATACGCTATTCTATAGTGATGACATAATAGTCGCCGCTATTTGTCGTCGCTGTTGCCACTATTTCTTGTAGTCGATACAGAATGATTTGTATAGATATAAATTTTGTATATATATAAGATAGTCCTCTTGTACTTAAAATATAGCTTCAATTTTTTACACAGAAAATAGACTTTTCTCTCAAATCCTTTCTTCTTATTTTTTATTAGAAGGGCATCGAAGGGTTGACAAGAAAGGAGACTGGGGAAGGAGTTGGAATGGTCATAGACTCATAGTCAACATAGAGGAGACTGGAGGGGGGATAATCTTTTTTTTTTCTTTCTTTTTATTTTAAAATAGATCACAACAATATTAAAGTTATTTTTATCAAATATTCATTTTCATGCAAGATTTACCTCATGATTTAATAGATTTTTTTATACATTAAATTAGTTTTTAAATATCTAAGTATCGGTATGGAGGTTCAGAACTTAAATACTAATAGAAATTGAGCAGAGACTCAACTACCTATAGACGCTACATGCAAATTCTTCATATTCTTTGTTATTTGCATATTATATAAGATTTATTGCAAGAAATAATTAAAAGGGTAATTTTCAATTTTGGTCCCCAACCTTTCAAATCTATAACTAATCTACCCCTAACTAATTTTTTTAACACCAGACATCCCCAACCTTTCAGTTTGTTGCAAATTATGTCTACACATATTTCGACGGATTGCCCTCATCTTTAAATAAACAAAAATACAAAAAAAACTAAAAACAAAAAAAAATTAAAAGAATATTGTAAGTAAAGCCCCATAACTTTTGGAAAGCACAAATAACTTCACTGAAGTATAATATTGACCCTCTCACTTCTGAAACCTATTGAGACACACACACACACACACACACACTTGTATTGCTCGACTTTAGTTTCATCGATCTCTTTATAAGTTTCCTTTAACTGGGTTGTTTATAAAATCCTTCTTCTCTATAGGATTCCATTGTACACATAAAGTAACAGAGAGAGTGTGATGAAATACTTCGACAATGTAGTCCCGCAGTCACATTTGTATTCCCTAGTACCACAAGTCTTGGAGTGTGCTTTTCAATCTGACTGCACAACATATCGTTTAGAGCATTTCTCACACTTACACTTTTTCTCCCCATGTTTTCGACAGAAGTGCTTTTTTATGCCGGTTAGATCTCCAAGAGCCCTCGACGGATGGTGGTGGACGCAGCTCTTTTCCGGGCAGACGTAAACTTGTCGCACTTCTTTGCTACTCATTTGCTTCAGCTTCCATGGCAGGTTGTGCCCTCTTCTGTGGAGTTGCAAGTCTTGATCCCTTTGGAAACCTTTTCCCCATATTTCACACAAGAATCTGTTGGTGGCCATTAGAGTTTTTGGGGACAAGGCTATCACTTCAGCTTCAGGATCTATACATCATATAGCATATTTATGTATTAATGAACATATCTTCAATGGAATAACACTAATTAGCTAAGAAAATATATGAATATTGTTGGGATTTATGGTCCCAAACAAACAAAGGGGCTACGATGATTAAACATGTCGGTTTAATTATACTTCGTAGGCTTGGTCAATGATTGAAAACTTATTATTATTATTGCCCAATCTCCAACAATTAGGCAGTCCAATTACAAAGACGGGTCAAAGTACTTTATATTTAACTTTGAGTAATTGGCCACGACCCAGTTGTTCGGTTAACTAATCTTAGATAACCCACTTACCTTTAGGGCTCTTTTGTGGGTCCTTGGTTGCAATATCTATATATGGTAATTCCTTGTTGTGTAATTATATATATAGTGGTGCCCTTTTGTGCTTGCTAATAGCAGTGCGCAGAGAATTGAGTGCAGAAAGCTGTGTGAATAGGATTTCCTTAGTAGATTAAAAATATATACACGCACAGAGAAAAATCTTTTGGCTGCCATTTTTCTTTCTTGCTTATTCCGCATCCCTTTGTGCGGGCGCTTGCTGTCCCTTAGTTTCTTGGCCCTTCCCTATTTTTCTTCTTCTTTGTGGAAAATAACATTCCCTTTTATGTGGAATATAGTGAGTTATTTAGGAGTGTGCTTTGGCCAAGATTTGTGGTGTTACAATTGTTGGAGATTGGCTAATCTGAGCCTTTTTCACTCACCGCTGTCGTCCCATTGATTGAAGATTGAATATTCCTATTTTTTGCTTTCAAATATTGTCCATTGTATTTGTTTTCTCATTAATAAATAAATCTCATTATTATTGGTGATTTGCAGATTTATTATTACAACAAATTGGTATCAGAACGTGGTTGGTTGTTTTGAGAACTCTTTGGACTGGAAGTAGCAACGGTGGACGACGGTAGCAGAACTGGCAGCTACACATCAGACTATTTTTTAGCCAAAAATTTTATTTTCTAAAATTAATTTTTTTGGCTGAAATAGCTTATTATGCGATCTGATTTTTTATTTTGTTGACTGTAGATTAATTTTTTGGACAGCAGTGTGTTTCTTGGACATATTGGATTTGAACTTGATTTCATCTTTTCTGTTCCAAATCCGCTGCAAGTTAAATATGCAAAAGTGAGAATAAAATAAATAAATTCGCATCTCTCCGATATTACAGACCGTCAGATTGGTCCGTTCTAGTAAATTGGCTGATCCCTTTTAAATTCCTATAATAGTATGCCACCGTGTGGGTGGCCATTAGGTTTAGGGTTACCGTGTGGGGTAACCATTGCCTGTTGCTAGAAATTTACGTGCCCATTATTGTGACTTGTGTTAGCTTTTATTTTGGTGCTGATTATTTTCCATAATTTGTTTCTGTGCATTAGTGTTATTATTTTAGAACTATCACCTGGACTTTACCCATTTGACAATTTTCTTGATCTGAGATCGCGAATCTCACGAAACCCTGTGAATCTAAAACAGTGTATATTGAGGCCTTTAGATTTTTCTGCATGATTATCTTGAGGTGTTTGTTGGTGTGTATTCTTATTTGTTGAGATGTCTACACATCATTTTGACTTGAGTGTCTTTACTAGTAAAGGTGATTTTTCTATTTGGCAACAGAAAATAAAAGGTATTTTGGTTCAGCAAAATGTTTCAAAAGCTATTGATAATTCTTATGGTCCTAATGTTACTGAGGATCAGAAAAAATATTTTAATGAAATTGCTTACACTTCTATTATATTGTATTTATTAGACCCTGTTTTACGAAAAGTTGGAAAACTTGATTCCACAGAAAAGCTTTAGAAAAAATTAGAAGAGCTTTATTTAATCCAATCCATTACAAATAAAATTTATCTCCTTGAAAAAATTTTCAGCTTCAAAATTGATCCCTCAAGGGATTTGGATGACAATCTTGATGTTTTTAATAAGCTTGTGCAAGATATTACCAACTGTGGTGAAACGGTACCTGAAATTAACAAATCTATAATTTTGTTAAATGCCATTCTTGATTCATAAACGGAAGTCAAGAGCACAATTAAGTATGGGAGGGAGACCCTTACACCCGACATTGTCATAGACTCTTTAAAAAGTAAGGAGAGAGAGTTGAAGTTCGAGAAAAATGAGAGAAAAGATGGTGAGATCTATTTTGTGAGGGGTAGACCTCAGTCAAGGATTGAGAATGAGAGTGGAAGTGGAGGTGTGGGTGGACAAAATAGTGGTGACAATAGAAAGGGTAGAAGTCATTCTAAGTCACGGGGTAAGGCAAAAGGGAAGAAGTGCTATAATTGTGACAAATTAGGCCATTTCATTAGTGACTGTTATAAAAAAAAGAATAAACAGAGAGATCAGAGAGAAAATAATGAGACGAATATGGTAGTGCCCAGAGAGAAGTCTGGTGAGGTTTACATGCTTTTAAATTCTGATCCTAGTGGGATTAATCTGTCTATGAACTCCCATATCGATGAGTGGATTCTTGACTCCAGTGCATCTTTTCACATCACATCAAATAAACATTGGTTTGATCATTAGCATGAAAGTAATCATGGAAATGTTGCTGCATGGGGTGGTGTTGCATATAACATTACTGGCATTGGTGATGTGACTGTTACATTTGATAGGGGCTTTGTGCATACACTAAAGGGAGTTAGATATATTCCAAACATGTGTAGAAGTTTAATTTTTGCGGGGGAGTTGGAGGAAATAGGTTTTGTTGGTGTGGTTGGAAATGGCATGTTAAAAATGACTAAGGGTGCACTTGGAGCCTTTAAGACTATTAGAAAAAATGGCATTTACATTGTACATGCTGAAGTAGTAGGTGGTCTAAATTCCACTATTGCTTCGATTGACGCTGATCACACACAGAAGTGGCATAATAGACTTGCTCACGTTAGTGTTAAGGGACTTAAGTTCCTTAAGGATAAGGGTGTGTTTGGTAAGGATCAGGTGTCCGACATGTCATTTTGTGATCATTGTGTGCTTGGAAAACATCGTAGGATATCGTTTTCATCTAGCACACACAAGACATCTTGAGTGTTAGAATACATTCATACAGATTTATGGGATCCTGAGTGTGACGCCCCGAAACTTAACTTTCGGGTGTCAAGAGTTACTTAAATTCAGGATTTAAAATTTTCAAAGATTTTGACTAAATAAAAGAAATTTCGTTTGATACCTAAATGATATCGTCGAGATGGAAAATTTTGAGGGAAGCACTATTGATTAATATACTAATGATATGCCAAATTTGAAAAGTTATCGGTGCATGACCTATTTATAATAAATTTTAGAAGATGCTTAGTCGCAATACATTTTCAGTTTGCACCTCACTAATAAGAAAATATGTATAAAATTTTATACACATTAGAAAATAGTAAATCTAGTACCTAATGAAATATAATTCCCTATATAACCTCTATGTAAGATTTCATAACAAGAAGATAAATGTAAATACTTCAAACCTCATCCCAAATACACAGAACCAGCGCAGTTGTTGTTGTCGGGTGTAGCCACTTTGAAGATTTTTATAAAATACATTTCAAATCCGTTTTTTGTGAAATTTATGGGGTTAGAAAGATATTTAAAACTAGTTTTATGTAGTAAAATATGAAAAATTTATAAAATCATCCTATGGCGAAGATTGAATGAAAACCGTGAGGTGACCATACTAGGCAGTGTCAAAATTTTTGTTCGACACTATGACGCTAAATTATTCATATCTTTTGCTACACACATCGAATCAATGGAGTCTTTATAGTTATGTAAAGAAAACTCAGATACGGACGTATACATATTTGAGAGTCTCAATCACATTTTTGTGGAGTCCATGATGATATTTGGTAGTTGGTCATGAAACTATCCAGCTTCTTTATTTCTTAAGTTCTCTAACAAAATATTCTAAACCATCACCCTAATGTGTAATAAAAATAACAAATACAATAAAACTTACTTTTAAAGTACAAACTTAACATTTTTATCATCCTTTAGCATATATTAAACACCACACATATTTACCTAGAAAGCTATAGGCTCTGAAAAAACTTATAAAAGAAACTTTTGTAACGTTATAATTCGTTTAAAATCCAACGTTGAGCACCTCGACCAGCTCCAGCCAACCTAGCGATCTGGTATCTGAAAAATTAATATGAACAGTATGATTATAAAAAATACTCAGTAAGACATCATGCTTGGATTTAACATGTTAACATCAAAGCGAAATAAAAGCAATTAAACACATACTTTCATATTCTGGCTTGCCGGCACCTTTAGGACTTGTCCTAAAAGCATGTATATATATCTATCTCAGTGGACTTGTCCACTAAATTTCGATATTATGGTTTGCATGCAATCTTAAGCTTAAGATATTATCATGAAAATCCTATCACTTGAGCATTAGACAATATCTTACCTTAATAATCTGAAGTAACGTGTTTGAAAATATGAAAAAACTTTACGAACCCAAAATCTTTATAATTTTTCTTGCAAGATAACTATAATGACCGACGGAGGATACTGCCTTTTTATATGCAAACAATGAAAGATTATGAGAAGGGAGAGTATTGTTATTCACCACAACCGCCCACTCTATGTCTATCTCCAATTTCTTTGAAATTTGTGAATATTTATCCAATTTTATGCACGTCTGCCTAATCCTAAAGACTATATATATATATAAACTTAATTATAAGGAAATATGAATTCGGATCATTATCTAAACTAAAGACCAAAATTTATTCAAATCATTAATTAAATGGTATAATAAAATAATGACCATAATTCATTTTCTTTTAAATTTACTTCAACAAACGTTTATAAGATCTAATTTAAACGAATAATCTTTTTCTTGAGCTAATTACACGTAATTTAATGCGAGCTTCAAAACGAGCCTAATATTGACATGTAAATTTTCGGTCTTTAGACATCCAAAAAAATATTTAATAAACTGGCGTAGAAAATTTAATAGTACCTAATATTCAAAGCATAACTAAAAATCATAAATGAATAATCTAGCATAAAAAAAAAATTTTGTGGTATTACATCCCCTTCCCCTTAAAATAATTTCGTCCTCGAAATTACTGTAAAGTTCTTGAAGAGTTGTGGATACTTGGCCTTTATTTTATCTTCTCGCTCTCAAGTTGATTCCTCGACACCATGGTCGTACCATTGTACTCTAACTAGTAGGATCTCCTTTGTTCTCAATATTTGTATTCTTCGATCCAAGATCACTATTGGTGTTTCATCATATGTCATATCTTTTTGGATATCAAACGGTTGATGATTAACCACATGACTTGGATCTAACACATATTGTCGAAGCATTGAGACGTGGAATACATCATGAATAGATGACAATTCAGGCGGTAGAGCTAATCGATTAGCCACATTTTCGATTTTCTCCAGAATTTCAAAAGGACCTATAAACCTTTGTCGAAGTTTTCCTTTCTTGCCAAAATGGAAAACACCCTTCATTGGTGTTAATTTTAATAAAACTTTATCACCAATATTGAATTTTATATATTTTCTTCTTTTATCTGCATAACTTTTCTGTCGGTCCTGGATTGACTATATTCGAGCTCTTATTTTATAAATAACCTTAACTGTCTGCTCAACAATTTCTGGCCCTAAAATTCTTCACTCACCAACTTCGTCCCAATAGATAGGAGATCTACATCTCCTTCCATATAGAGCTTCATAGGGTGCCATTCTTATCGTAGCTTGATAACTATTGTTATAGGCAAATTCTACTAAAGATGGGTAATTTTCCCAACTACCTCCCAAATCTAGGATGCACGCTCGAAGCATATCTTCCAAAATCTGTATAGTCCTTTCTGACTGTCCATCTGTCTGAGGGTGAAAAGTCGTACTGAAATTTAACTTTGTTCCCATAGATCCTTGCAAACTTTTCCAAAACATGGAGGTAAATCTTGGATCTCTATCTGATACAATAGAGACTGGGATTCCATGTAGACTGATGACTTCTTTAATGTATAGTTGTACATATTGGTCCATACTAAAATTCATCCTTATTGGTAGAAAATGAGCTGACTTTGTTAATCAGTCAACTGTAACCCATATAGCGTCGTTTCCCTTAGCTGACAGTGGAAAACCCGTAACAAAATCCATAGTTATATGTTCCCACTTTCATTCGAGAATTTTTAGTAGTTCTAATAATCCTGATGGTCTCTGATGTTCAGCTTTCACTTGTTGACATGTTATTCATACACTTCTTTACAAATAGACCGATACTTCTTTTCATATTTCTCCACCAAAAGGTGTTCTTCAGATCTCGATACATTTTTGTACATCCTGGGTGAGCATTATATGGAGTAGAGTGTGCTTCTTCAAGAATCTTGTTTCTCAGTCCATCATCTTTTAGTACACATATTCTTCCTTTAAAGAGTAAGACTTTGTCATGACTTAACTCAAAATCTCTTCGCTTGCTAGTACCAACCTCTAATTTGATCTTACGTAGGAATGAATCATTATCCCGTGCTATTCTGATTCGATCTCTAAGTGTGGATTGAAGCATTAAGACCGCTATCCCAGTGCCAGTTTGAGACGGTGGAGTAATTACTTCTAGTCTTAAATTCTCAAAGTCCCTCAACAATTGGTCCTGCATTGTAGGCAGTACTACTAATTGTGCCATCATTTTTCTTCTAAGAGCATCTGCTACCACATTAGCCTTACCAGGGTGGTAGTGGATAGTACAATCATAATCCTTTACAAATTCTAACTGATAAGTGCATTTTGTGCACTTATTAGGACCTTTAAACTAAGCTTTTATTTCGTCATTTTATTGAATTATTACTTAATTTTGTGTTTTAATCTTCATATTTCAGTTTTGGACCTGTTTAATAGCAATTGGAGAAGAATGGACGGAAAGAGCAACAACTTGGTGAAATCGACAAGTAAATAGAGTTTTTGAAGTGAATATCAAGAGCCAAACATTAGAGCATGAGGAAGAAGATAAAATAAATAAGTTTAAGGTGTTTTGGAGTGATAATGAAGAGTTAAATCAATGGATCAAACACCAGAAAGCTAAAGAACCGAATTGAGAAACTACCTAAAGCAGCAAGTGGGGAAATTCAAGCACAAATTTTGATATAGTTATCTCCAAAAGTCAAATGATATACCATTGGAAATATAATTGAATTATGAGTCCAACACTCTTTACGGATCCCAATTTGGAGCTTCCTACAAGCAGTTATGGCCATTTGAAAAACAGCCGCCGCAGAGGAAACAGTGTAAGCTAGGCGATCGCCCCGGCTTAAATTTGGGCGATCGCCCAACCCTATATTTCAACAGCAGAATAGTTTTCCTTGGCCTGGGCAATCGCCCGGGTTTGCACTGGGAGATCGCCCAGTGTATTTTCGACAGAATCGAAATTTTCTTACCTTTTTTGAGTTCTAATTCAATTACGAAACCTTTGGGCCACGATTTTTAGGTCTTTTTGACATCTTTTGGGGCACAATTAGGTAAGTATATATATAAGTTATTATAACTCATGTCAACGGGGTTTTTTTTTCTTAGGGTTGAGTTTTGGGGAAGAGAACATTACAAGAAACACAAAACGAAAGATCAAGATTCATCTATCCAAGAACGAAGATCAAGATCAAAATCAAGATTTCTTCTCGCTCAAGATTTCTTCGTTCCGGGTTATGAATTCCATAGTTTCTTCTTCTCCTTCCTCTTTTATTATTAGTATGTTAGGCTAGTTTATTTTGTGCTAGGATTACGATGAAGTTTGTAATCTAAATTCTTCCATCTTGAGACTTGATTTTTGACAATTTATTTCATTATAGTTTTGAATAATTAATTTTGAATTACATGAATCTACAATTATATGTGCAATAATTGTATGAGTGTTATGGTTTGTTTTACTATCGAAAGATCGAAAGCAGGCTAGACAATATTTTAATTATCTTAAAGTCCGATAGCGGATAGAAATATGCCGCTATACTTTAGGTGATCTTTAATTATCCATAGAAATTTAATGCTTTCATTTGTATTCACATTCGTCATAGAAATATAGTCGAGTCATGCATATGAATAGGTTTAACTTTATTCAAAATAAACTGTTGAACAATCTAGGGATATTGATCTTCATAACTGATGTAATTTGTCAAAATCAAGAATCAAGATAGAGGAATTAACGATTATAAATGGATTCGGGATCCTAGTACTCTTCTTTCTCAATTTTAAAGTAATCTTTATTGATCTAATTTTTAGTTATTTGATTTATAATTAGTTTATTGTTTTTAGTTCAAATTCTTATTAGTTCTTAAACAACAAAATCATCCAAAGTTCATTAGATTTGGTTAAGGTTAGTATAATTGAACTGAACTATCTAAATCTTCATGGGAACGATACTTGGACTCATAATCCACTTTATTACTTGAGCGATCTGTGCACTTGCGGAATTATTAAAGACACAATCGCTGACAAGTTTTTGGCGCTGTTGCCGGAGATTTAGTTTTAGTTCTTTTCAATTATTTTGACACTAATTCGAACTTATTTAATAGTTTTAATTTTTTTCATTATAAATTTTTTATAGTTAATTCAGTGTCTCTTTTGTTTATTTTCAGGCCATTGCATGCGAAGTGTGAGACAAGAGTCTCTAATTCCACTTGATCCAGAGATTGAACGCACTTTTCACTATAGGTAGAGAGAAGCAAGAAAAACATAACAAACAGACCAAAAACAGCAAGACATAATGCAGAACAACGAGATTGCTCAGGCAAGACACGAGATTGATGAAGACAATATGCTAGTGGGAGACTTTTTGACTCCACAAATTATCCAGAACCAATCTAGCATTGTCTACCCACCTTTTGGGCAGCCGAACTTTCAGTTGAAAACTAACGTCATTCATCTATTCTAGAATGGTCATCAATTTTATGGCAAGACCGATGAGAATCCACATACACACGTTTCAAGATTCTTGGAAATGTGTCAACACTTCAAATATCAAGGAATCTCAGACGACGCCATCCAGCTACGTTTGTTCCCACATACTCTTAGGGACAAAGCTCTTGAGTGGCTAGACTCACTACCGATTGATAGCACAACCACATGGAATGATCTAGCCCAAAAGTTCTGCACAAAATTCTTCCCACCAGCAAAGGTTTCGAAGCTGAAGCATGACATTTCCATATTCCAACAATCAGAAACAGAACCCTTTGATGAAGCGTGGAACAGGTTCAAAAATATGCTAAGGAAGTGTCCTCATCATGGCATTGGCAAGGGCCAACAAATTCAATACTTTTATGCTGGACTACTCCCTTCATTTAAAAGTATAGAAACTTGCAGGCGTACATGAAATAGACATTGTCTCGGCGTTATCTGCAAAAATAGACTCTTTGGCACACAAAGTGGAGAGCATGTCACAATCAGCATATGTGATGCAAACAAAGAAATCAACATGTGAAGAGTGTGGGACAAATCACAGCACATCAGAATGTCCTATTCTCTCACAGCAACCAGAGCAAGTCGAGTATGTTCAAGGTGGTCAATACCCACAAAATAATCCATTC
Source organism: Forsythia viridissima (assembly GCA_030279155.1). Classification (NCBI taxonomy): domain Eukaryota; kingdom Viridiplantae; phylum Streptophyta; class Magnoliopsida; order Lamiales; family Oleaceae; genus Forsythia; species Forsythia viridissima. Next base: position 50,008,515 of record CM059034.1, read on the forward strand.
TCCAATTCATTTAATCCAGGATGGCGTAATCATCCAAATTTTTCTTGGAGGGATAATCAGAATAACAACAGACCCCAATATTCTTAGTTTCAGCAGCCAAAAAAGAGAGTTTCATTAGAAGATGCACTCGGTAAATTCATCGAGAGGACTGATAAATTCATAGAAAAAATTGATCAGTTCATGAGATAGACAGAAATCAACTTGCAGAATCAAGGCGCTTCAATTAAAAATTTAGAAACACAGATGGGTCAGATGGAAATTGTTATATCAAGTAGACCACAGGATACCTTGCCAAGCAACACCGAGGTCAATCCTAGAGAGCAAGTACATGCAATAACTACCAGAAGTGGGGTTCAGTTACCAGAAATCCATATAAAAAGATCAGTTGCAGATAAAGAACAGGTACATTCCACTGATGAGGAGCACGTGGAACAGACTGAGCAAGCTGTAGATATTGGAAAAAGTTCAGTTACACCATAGGCTAAGGCAGCCGTTCCTATCAAATCATATGAACCTCCCATCCCTATCCACAAAGGTTAAATCCAAAGAAGAAGAAGTAGGATCAGCAATGTGCAGAATTTCTAGATCATCTAAGGAAGCTTCATATCAACATACCATTTGTGGAGGCGCTGACTCAAATGCCCAACTATGCCAAGTATATGAGACAGCTGCTTTCAAATAAGAAAAAATTGGCAGAAGGGGATATAGTACAACTTACAGGAGAAGTTAATGCTATAATGGAGAGGCAACTACTAGACAAAAGACATGATCCAGGCAGCTTCACAATTCCAATTACCATCGGTAACCTTGTGATTGACAAGGCATTATGTGATCTTGGTGCAAGTATCAATTTAATGCCCCTCTCTATTTTCAGGCGATTAGGAATTGGTGAAGTTAAACCTGCAAAATTTAATCTTCAGTTGGCAGACCGGTCTGTTAAAAAACCGTTTGGAATAGTGGAAGATGTGGTAATGAGAGTGGGAAAGTTATTATTTCCCATTGATTTTGTTGTTCTTGATATGCCTGAGGATGCTGAAATCCCTATCATCTTGGGACGTCCCTTCTTAGCTACTTCAGATGCCCTCATTGATGTTTCACGGGGGATATTGACATTGAGAGTTCAGCATGAATGTGAAGTATTTTATATGTTGGGTAGAGATTCAACACCTTCACCACCTTTTTCTTATTGGACAGGTTATCAAGTGGAGACTTTAAAGAAATTCAAGAACAACTTCTTTAAAAAGTTTTGGGATACAAAGCCACCAGAAAAGATGAAAGACAAAGGTAAACAGGCTGTTCAGATGCAAGAAGCTGCCGTTGGTGAACATAAGGTTGAAGCTGAAGTAGTCATCCCTGAAGTACAGGTTGGAGCTGTTAAATGGAAGATGAAGAACAATCAGACATTAAGTCAAGCTAAAGACTATAAATAAGCGCTTAATGTGAGACAACCCATTTTCTAATCCTTTTATTTACTTGCTTTTTATATAGTAGTTTTAATCAGTTTAATTAATTTATTAGTTTTTTTTTAATTTATTATTTAATGCCCTTATAAAGCCTTCCTATGTCAATTGCAGGATGTCCCTCTTTGCAAGGCACATGAGTCCTGTCCCACTTCAGTCCACTTCAATCGGACCTTCAACCAGCCAGATCCATTTTCTCCACATCTATCTCCGGGGAGTACCTGACTTTTTCCGTCCTCTATTTGCTTTATTTTGCTATTACATTGGGGACAATGTAATATTTTAGTTTGGGGGTGGGTTAAGTATCAGAATACTTAATTTTTTTGAATTTGCTTATTATTCGGGTCTATATAACTGTTAAAAAAAAAATCTTTCATAGTTATTGTTGAATATCTTGCTGCCAATGATGAGATTTGTTTAAGGTTGAGTACATTTTTAGTTAGAATATTAAACAACACTTTAATTCATGATTTTACCTGAACATTTATCCATGTTAGACTAGATTTGAAGCACGTAGCCACTGTTGACTTATCACTTATTGGAAACATGACTTGAGTATATGTGTTGATATTATTGACTTAGATCATTGTGAAAAATTCCGTTCCTAAATTTTTAGACTAGTAACCAAACTGTTTGAGAACAGTTTGAGGGTGTTAATGTTAGTACATGTTTTTGTGGAATTTTGATGGTTTGGGTTTTTTGGATCTCATATTTGGTTGAATAGGTTGTAGTCAAGGAATCTAAATCGAGCACTATATATATATATATATATATATATATATATATATATATATATATATATATATATATCTGACTCGAGCAATTAAGTCTATTAGGATATTTTGAAACCTGGTGCCCTAAAGTCATCTGACTTGGGAGTCATCGGCCCAACGCTCGTTACATGAGTCACAAAAAAAAAACAAAAAAATAAATAAATACATCTTCACTTCTCTTAAGCCTGTGGGACTCGAGCAATTAAGTCTGCTAGGGTATTTCAAAACCTGGTGCCCTATGGTCATCTGACTTGGGAGTCATCGACCCAAAGCTCGCTACAAGGGTCACATAGAAAGCTAGTGAGAGAGAAGTATTGCACAAGATGTAAGATCATTTGTATTTGGTTAAATAAAATAAAAGAAGTTAAAGTGCTCGGTAAGGATTGCTAGATTAGAACCTAAGAGACTGAAGATGAGAGTTTATAAATCACTCACCATCATAGTTCTAGGACTACAAGTTTCTAATTTTTACCACTTTATTTGAAAAAAGCATTGTGTTGATCAATAGGAACCAAATTTGCTAGAAGTGTGTAATTTACGAGAGGTGTAAGGAATAAATGACTACAAAGGGTTCAGGATTGTAAAAGTATCAACAACACAATATTGGTCATGGAATAATACATGTGTAAGTTTAATTTTTGGCTAATCACACACTCACTAAAAGTCAAGCATTGGATAAGTGAAAAATTCTTTGTGTTGTTTAATTTTTTTCTAAATGTGTTACTTTATTTTTCAAACTTGAGGCATATGGTAAGAAATTTAACATTAATTCACTTCCTGTCAATTCTTTTAGCTTAGTTTAAAGTTCTAGTTTATTTTTATTTTTGTTCGAGGACGAACAAAGGTTTAGTTTGGGGGTGTTTGATAAGTGCATTTTGTGCACTTATTAGGACCTTTAAACTAAGCTTTTATTTCGTCATTTTATTGAATTATTACTTAATTTTGTGTTTTAATCTTCATATTTCAGTTTTGGACCTGTTTAATAGCAATTGGAGAATAATGGACGGAAAGAGCAACGACTTGGTGAAATCGACAAGTAAATAGAGTTTTTGAAGTGAATATCAAGAGGCAAACATTGGAGCATGAGGAATAAGATAAAATCAATAAGTTTAAGGTGTTTTGGAGTGATAATGAAGAGTTGAATCAATGGATCAAACACCAGAAAGCTAAAGAACCGAATTGAGAAACTACCTAAAACAGTAAGTGGGGAAATTTAAGCACAACTTTTGATATAGATATCTCCAAAAGTCAAATGATATACCATTGAAAATATAATTGAATTATGAGTCCAACACTTTTTACGGATCTCAATTTGGAGTTTCCTACAAGATGTTATCGCCATTTGAAAAACAGCCGCCGCAGAGGAAACAGTGTAAGCTAGCCGATCGCCCAGGCTTAAATTTGGGCGATCGCACAACCCTATATTTCAACAGCAGAATAGTTTTCCTTGGCCTGGGCGATCGGCCGGGTTTGCACTGGGCGATCTCCCAGTGTATTTTCAGCAGAATCGAAATTTTCTTACCTTTTTTGAGTTCTAATTCAATTAGGAAACCTTTGGGCCACGATTTTTAGGTCTTTTTGACATCTTTTAGGGCACAATTAGGTAAGTATATATATGAGTTATTAACTCATATCAATGGGGGGTTTTTTTTTTAGGGTTGAGTTTTGGGGAAGAGAACATTACAAGAAACACAAAACGGAAGATCCAGATTCATCTATCCAAGAACGAAGATCAAGATCAAGATCAAGATTTCTTCTCGCTCAAGATTTCTTCGTTCCGGGTTATGAATTCCATAGTTTCTTCTTCTCCTTCCTCTCTTATTATTAGTATGTTAGGCTAGTTTATTTTGTGCTAGGATTACGATGAAGTTTGTAATCTAAATTCTTCCATCTTGAGACTTGATTTTTGACAATTTATTTCATTATAGTTTTGAATAATTAATTTTGAATTACATGAATCTACAATTATATGCGCAATAATTGTATGAGTGTTGTGGTTTGTTTTACTATCGAAAGATCGAAAGCAGGCTAGACAATATTTTAATTATCTTAAAGTCCGATAGGGGATAGAAATATACCGCTATGCTTTAGGTGATCTTTAATTATCCATAGAAATTTAATGCTTTCATTTGTATTCACATTCGTCATAGAAATATAGTCGAGTCATGCATATGAATAGGTTTAACTTTATTCGAAAGAAACTGTTGAACAATCTAGGGATATTGATCTTCATAACTGATGTAATTTGTCAAAACCAAGAATCAAGATAGAGGAATTAACGATTATAAACGAATTCGGGATCCTAGTACTCTTCTTTCTCAATTTTAAAGTAATCTTTATTGATCTAATTTTTAGTTATTTGATTTATAATTAGTTTATTGTTTTTAGTTCAAATTCTTATTAGTTCTTAAACAACAAAATCATCCAAAGTTCATTAGATTCGGTTAAGGTTAGTATAATTGAACTGAACTATCTAAATCTTCGTGGGAACGATACTTGGACTCATAATCCACTTTATTACTTGAGCGATCCGTGCACTTGCGGAATTATTAAAGACACAAAATCGCTGACACTAACCTCCTTATCTACCTCATGTTTAACTCTTTTTACGTGAAAAAGTACTTCAGACTCTTGTGGTCGGTATAAATATCACACTTACATCCATATAGATAATGACGCCATATTTTTAGGGCATGAACTACCACAGTTAGCTCTAAATCATGCGTTGGATAGTTTTGCTCATATTGTTTCAACTGTCTAGAGGCGTAAGCTATCACTTTCCCTTTCTGCATTAAGACACAACCTAAGCCTTGTTTAGAAGCATCGCTGTAAATGACGAATCCTTCTGGACCATCCGGTATTGTTAACAGTGGAGCTGTGATCAATCTTTGCTTCAGTTCTTGAAAGCTCTGTTCACATTTTTCTGTCCACTACAATTTCACTTCCTTATGAGTCAACTGAGTCAATGGTCCTACTATTTTAGAAAATCCCTCAATAAACCTCATATAGTAACCTGCCAACCCTAAGAAGCTGCGTATTTCTCCAACATTGGTCGGCCTAGGCTAATTAGTCACCGCTTCCACTTTAGCTGGATCTACTTCTATTCTTTGGGCTGTAATTACGTACCCTAGAAAACCTACTCGATCTAGCCAAAATTCAAACTTCTTGAATTTGGCATACAACTTTTCTCTTCTTAAAGTTTTTAAGACAGTCTTGAGATGTGTCTTATGTTCTTACTCACTTCTCGAGTAGATCAAGATGTCATCAATAAAGACGATAACAAATTGATCCAAGTATTCGTGGAACACTCTATTCATTAAATCCATAAATATCGCTGGGCATTAGTTAACCCAAAAGGCATCACCATAAATTCATAATGCCCATAACGTGTTCTAAAAGCTGTCTTAGGGACATCACCTTTCTTAATTTTTAATTGATAGTTAATTGATAGTATCCTGATCTCAAATCAATCTTTGAAAATATTGTAACACCCTTCAGTTGATCAAATAGATCTTCTATTCTCGGGAGTGGGTACTTGTTCTTGATAGTAAGGCAGTTTAATTCTTGATAGTCGATGCACAACCTCATCATCACGTCCTTCTTCTTTACAAATAGTACTGGTGCACCCCATGGAGATACACTTGGTTTAATAAATCCCTTATCAAGAAGTTCTTGTAATTGTACTTTTAACTCTTGTAGTTCTACTGGTACCATACGATATGGAGCCTTTGAGATAGGTGTTGTACCTGGTACCAAATCAATGGTGAATTCAACTTGTCTATCTGGCGATAATCCTGGAAGATCTTCAAGAAATACATCTTTATAGTTTTGGACTATTCAGATATCCTCAATAGACATCTTGTCCAGATTGGTATCTGACATCGATACCAAAAATCCCTAACACAACTCTTTCACCAGCATCCTTTCAGCTTGTGTTGCTGATATGATACGAGGTAGAGCTTTTGTCTTAGTTCCTTCGAAACGAAATTCTTTCTCGCCAGGCCGTTGGAATATAACATCTTTTCCAGAACATCGAATGGTTGTATAGTTTTTTGATAACCAGTCCATACCAAGGATAACATCAAAGTCTCTTATGGTTAATAGAATCAAGTCTACTGTTTTACTTCTATAATCAATTTCCATTTTAAGGCATCTAGCTATTTGGTTGGAATTAAGAATCTTTCCAGATGGAAGAGAGACATCTAAGGTATACGGGAGAGGTTCACACTCTATTTTGAACTTTGCAACAAATATAGATGAAATGAACGAATGTGTAGAACCAAAATCTATAAGTATAAATGGAGGCACGTTGGAGACAGATACGATACCTGCTAGCACCTTAGGATCTTGCTCTGCTTCTTGCTTAGTTAAGACAAAAACCATTGCCTTCCCTTTCTTGTCATCTCCAATCTTCTGTATTTGACTCCGAAGGCATTCCCTAGCAAAATGTCCTGGTTTGCCACACTTGACACAAATATTTTTTCCCAAATAAGCATTCTCCTTTGTGAGGCCTACTGCAATTGGGACAACGTTTATTGCCAACTTCATTTGCATCTACTTTTCCTTTATTTACCACATTATTTCCTTTATCACCCCTCTTTTTGTCGAAGTTCCACTTTCGCTTACCAGAATAATTTTGGCCTTGCTGAGAATTCTCAATATTTTGAGTCACTTGATAAGAAATAGTATGTGCTCGCTTCAAGACTTCTCGATAAGAACCCAGCTCAAGTACTGCTACTATGTTGTGAATATATGGTTGAAGTCCGCGTTCAAACCTTCTAGCTTATTTACTCTCTGTGTCCACCAGGTGTGAAGAAAACCTTGATAGTTCTTCAAATTTGTGCTCATATTCCACAAGCGACATGGTTCCTTGCTGAAGCCGAAAGAACTCTATTTCTTTCTGATCTTTTAAGGCTGACGGGAAATATTTTTCTTCTACAAGCTTCTTAAACTGTGTCCAAGTCATCGTTTGTTCCTCATCAGGTGTTATTAATCGAGTAGTCATGTCCCACCAATGGCTAGCCCCCTTTTTAGCATAAATACTGCAAACATCACCTTTTCAATATCTTCACATCCTATAAACTTAAAGATGCGTTCCAGTTCTCGTAACCAATCCTCAACGGCTAGGGGGTCCACACCTCCTTCAAATGTTGGTGGATTCATTTTACGAAACTGTTCTATCATTGCAGTTCGTTCACATTGTTCGGTTATTGGTTGAGGTAGCGGGGCTTGTTGGTTGGGTACTGTATGATCCAGTGGTGCCTGTTGATCAGAGGTTTGCTGCTCAGGTGACACTGCATCATTATGCGGTGGATGAGGAGGCAACATCTGTTGTACATGTTGTTGTCCCATCTCTTGTATTACTGCAAGTAGTTCTCGCTCAAAGTTTGTAACATTAACTTCGGCACTACTTGAGCCAGCGTTAGTATTTTTCGTATTTCCGTTGTTGCGCTTGGCATTTCCTAAGAAAAGAAATAGTCATCTAATTAATCCAAAGCGTGACATTAACTTTACAAACTTTAAAAGAGGCTGAAAGAAATGAGAGGTTGTCTTTTATATTATAAGTCACAAAGGATACACACGCATAAAAGAAAAAGTACATTTTAAATTCTACTCTACTTCAAAATAGACTGATAACTAAACAAGGTAATCTCTAATCCTTTCCGCCTTATGGACCCTTCTCAGGGTCTTCCTTTGGATCTTCTTCTAAATGTTCATCTGGATCTTCTTCTTCTAGCAAGTCCTATCCCAAGCTATCTAGAATTGCTACTGGAAGGTTCTCATCAAGTACTCTTAGGAAGGATCTAGCCAATAGTTCATTTTCTGGCCTAGATGTAGTAGCTCGCAAACTAGAATTTAGGCCTAACTTTATAGTCTTTTTATAGTTTCGCTGTAGATCACGACTAATGTCATAACTGTCACAAAGCAAGTAGATAACATCTTCATATTCAAGATCATCATCACTCCGTTGCACAATCTCATTTATGACTAAAGCCCAAAAATCTGGAACAGTCTCACATAATTGTCATATTTTAACCTCATCACGTAGTCTATGATGTGCCATACTCAACATATCAATGATACAGTCTAATAGATCAAGATGCTGCTCAAGACTATAAGTGGGACACATCTGAATATTATGGTAAAATGCCAACAACACGTCTTGCTTCTGTGTAAGACCATATACCTCTATCATGGTTGGGGTTCTAATTATTCGAGTTATAACTAGAACAAGAAATTAATTATGTCACCATATTTTTCTCTAAAAAAATACATTGATTACCATATTGCATGATAAATACAACTAAACTTCATAAATTTAAACGTGACTTGGTTCAAAATATTTTCATATAAATAATAACTCATTGGATAAGCAAAGTGCAATATAAAAATAAAAGAATTCTTATATTTTGAATATTCACTTTACTATTTACCTGGATTGCCGGTTGAAAGTCGGTCGCAAACTTGCTCGACGATATTGGATCTTGATATAAAACGATGAAATTACTTTGTATAACAACTTAGAACATATCATTCAGATAGAAATATATAAAAAGTCTACTGTAAAGTAAACTAGCTCTGATACCATGCTGTGACGCCCCAAAACTTAACTTTCGGGTGTCAAGAGTTACTTAAATTCAGGATTTAAAATTTTCAAAGATTTTTACTAAATAAAAGAAATTCTGTTTGATAGTTAAATGATATCGTCGAGTTGCAAAATTTTGAGGAAAGCACTATTGATTAATATACTAATGATATGCCAAATTTGAAAAGTTATCAGAGCATGACCTATTTATAATAAATTTTGGAAGATGCATGGTCGCAATACATTTTCAATTTGCGCCTCACTGATAAGAAAATATGTATAAAATTTTATACACATTAGAAAATAGTAAATCTAGTACCTAATGAAATATAATTCCCCATATAACCTCTATGTAAGATTTCATAACAAGAAGATGAATGTAAATACATCAAACTTCATCCCAAATACATAGAACCAGTGCAGTTACTGTTGCTAGGTGCAGCCACTTTGAAGATTTTTATCAAATACATTTCAAATCCGTTTTCTGTGAAATTTTTGGGGTTAGAAAGATATTTAAAACTAGTTTTATTTAGTAAAATATTAAAAATTTATAAAATCATCCTATGGAGACGATTGAGTGAAAATCGTGAGGTAACCATACTGGGCAGTGTCAAAATTTCTGTTCGACACTCTGACGCTAAACTATTCATAACTCATGCTACACACATCGAATCAATGGAGTCTTTATAGTTACGTAAAGAAAACTCAGATACAGACGTATACATATTTTGAGAGTCTCAAACACATTTTTGTGGAGTCTGTGATGGTATTTGGAAGTTGGTCATAAAACTGTCCAGCTTCTAGATTTCTTAAGTTCTCTAACAAAATATTCTAAACAATCACCCTAATGTGTAAGAAAAACAACATATACATAATAACTTACTTTTAAAGTACAAACTTAACATTTTTATCATCCTTTAGCATATATTAAACACCACACATATTTACCTAGTGAGCTATAGGCTCTGAAAAAACTTACAAAAAGAAACTTTTGTAACGTTATAATTCGTTCAAAATCCAATATTGAGCACCTCGACCAACTCCAGCCAACCTAGCGATCAGGTATCTGAAAAATTAATATGAACAGTATGAGTATAAGAAATACTCAGTAAGACATCATGCTCGAATTTAACATGTTAACATCAAAGCGAAAGAAAAGCAATTAAACACATACTTTCATATTCCGGTTTACCGGCACCTTTAGGACTTGTCTTAAAAGCATGTATAGATATCTATCTCGGTGGACTTGTCCACCAAATTTCCATATTATGGTTTGTATGCAAAACTTAAACTTAAGGTATTATCAAGAAAATCCTATCACTTGAGCATTGGACAGTGTCTTACCTTAATAATGTGACGTAACGTGCTTGAAAATATGAAAAACTCTACAAACCCAAAATCTTTATAATTTTTTCTTGCAAGATAACTATAATGACTGACGGAGGATACTGCCTTTTTATATGCAAACAATGAAAGATTATGAGAATGGAGAGTATTGTTATTCACCACAACTGCACACTCTATGTCTATCTCCAATTTCTTTGAAATTTGTGAATATTTATCCAATTTCATGCACGTCTGCCTAATCCTAAAGACTATATATATATATATATAAGGAAAAATGTATTCGATTCATTATCTAAACTAAAGACCAAAATTAATTCAAATAATTAATTAAATGGTATAATAAAATAATGACCATAATTCATTTTCTTTTAAATTTACTTCAACGACCATATATAAGATCTAATTTAATCGAATAATCTTTTTCTTGAGCTAATTAAACGTAATTTAATACAAGCTTCAAAACGAGCCTAATATTGACATATACATTTTTGGTCTTTAGACATCCAAAAAATATTTACTAAACTGGCGTAGAAAATTTAATAGTTCCTAAAATTCAAAGCATAACTAAAAATCATAAATGAATAATCTAGTATAAAAAAATTTTGGGGTATTACAACGAGAGCAATCCCACTTTTGATGGTAACAGATATTTTTTTTTCTGTTATTGATAATTTCTCCAGACGTGTGTGGGTTTATCTGTTAAAAGTTAAAAGTAAAACTTTCATTAAATTTAAAATTGGAAAGTACAGGTGGAGAATTAGACTGGCAAAAAGATAAATATTTGCATAATGATAATGGTCTTTAATTCTGCAATGCTGATTTTGATAACTTGTGTAATGAGTGTGGCATTACTAGACATAAAACTGTGCCTAACACTTCCAAACAGAATGGGGTTTCTGAAAGGATGAATTGTACTTTGCTTGATAAGGTTAGATGTATGATGTTGAGTTCTGGTATGCCTAAATTGTTTTGGGGTAAAACTGTTATGACTGCATGCTATTTGACTAATTTGACTCCATCCGCTGCTTTAAATGGAGATACTCTTTATGAAAAATGGCATGGTAAATGTGCTAATTATACAATGCTTAAAACTTTTGGCTGTACTGCTTTTTCTCATCAGAGTGAGGAAAAACTTGAACTTAGAGCTAGGAAGTGTGTCTTTCTGGGCTACCCTGAGAAAGTTAAGTGATATAGGTTGTGGGATAGAAGCCAAAGTGGTGTGAAGATTATCATAAGTAGAGTTGTCAAATTTAACGAGTCAGAGATGCCTTGTCTAGAGAGCAGCAAGAAACCATTAGTGGTGAATCTCCAGTTGAGGTGGAGAGAGTGAGCACTCCATTACCCGAGCATCCAATTACCCGTCTCTCCTAGAGAGTGATAACCAGCAAGATCAGCATGTTGTAGAGAATGAGATAGTCGAGTATGTGATAGAAAATCATCCCGTTGACCAAAATCCTTTAGCTGATTATCAATTAGCTAGAGATAGGCAGAGAAGACTACGTAGAGAACCCCAAAGGATGTCTGACTATACCATAGCCTATGCTAGTTATCAAGAACTAGTGGATAGGGAGCCTAATACCTATGAGGAGGCTATGAGATGTGAAAAGTCTAAGGAGTGGGTGAGTGCTATGAGAGAGAGAATGAGCTCTCTAGCTAAGAATCAAACTTGGGAATGAGTACCTAAGGATAAATCCATTGTGGGATGTAAACGGGTTGATAAGGTAAAAGAAGAAACCACTGATAGTAAGCCTGTGAGATATGAGGCTAGGCTAGTAGCCAATGGACAATGGTACAAGAAGTTTAATTTATATGTTCTTTCAATTGGTTTCAAGAGGAGTGAGTTTGATCATTGTTTGTATTACTAGCGCCACAGCACAAATGATTGTGTGTATTTGTTACTTTATGTGGTTGACATGTTATTGATTGGTTCTAACATGAAAGTGGTAAACAATATTAAAATTGAGTTAAGTAAAGAATTTGATATGAAAGACCTTGGGCACGCTAAAAGGATTCTTTGCATGGAAATAAATAGAGATAGGTCTAATTCTTACTTAATTGTTCATCAAACTACATTTGTGCTTAAGGTTTTGAAAAAGTTTGGTATGCTTGATTGTAAACCTGTATCTGTGCCTCTTGGTAATCATTCTATTTTGTCTAAAGAACAATCACATAAAAATGAAGAAGAAGTTGCATATATGAATAAAATTCCATATTCAAATGCAATTGGTTTTGTGATGTACTTGATGGTTTGTACTAGGCAGACTTGACTTTTGCTGCTAGTACTTTGAGCAGGTACATGTCTAATCCAGAACCTACTCATTGGAAAGCTTTGAAATGGTTGATTAGGTATTTGAAAAGTACCTATGATGTAGGGTTAATATATAAAACTGTTATAATGGTGTGAAACTAAAGGGTTTTACTGATGCTGATTATGGTGGAGATAGAGATAATAGGAAATCTACTTTTTTCTATGTGTTCACTTTGTGTGATTCGTGTGTTAGTTGGAAATCTCAACTCCAACATATTGTTGCTCTTTCTACTACTGAATCTGAGTATATAGCTGCTACTGAAGCCTTTAAAGAAGCTATGTGGTTTAAATGTTTACTTAATAAACTATGTGTTTTAAGTGATAATGTGACTATATATTCTGATAATCAATCAGCTATTCATTTGTGTAAGGTTTTTCATGAACGCAAAACATATAGATGTTAGACTGCATTTTATTAGAGATGTGGTATCTCAAAATTTGATTAAACTTGAGAAAGTGCATTCATATTATAACCCTGCTGATATGGGCACTAAGGTGCTCGCTTTGGTAAAGTTTAGAAGATGTCTTACACTTCTAAACATTGGTACATGTACGTTGAGTTCTAATTAGTTTAGAATTCATTTGTTTGTCATCTACTGAGTATGTATCTTTATTTGGGTTTTGTAAATTTTTTGTTTGGAACCAAGGTGGAGGTTTGTTGGAATTTTTGATCCCAAACAAACAAAGGGGCTATGATGATTAAACGGGTAAGTTTAATTATACTTCGTAGGCTTGGTCAATGATCAAAGACTTATTATTAATGTCCAATCTCCAACAATTAGGCAGCCCAATTACAAAGACGGGTCAAAGTACTTTATACTTAACTTTGAGTAATAGGCCACGACCCAGTTGTTCGGTTAACTAATCTTAGATAACCCACTTATCTTTAGGGCTCTTTTGTGGGTAATTGGCTGCAATATCCATATATGGTAATTCTTTGTTGTGTAATTATATGTATAGTGGTGCCCTTTTGTGTTTGCTAATAGCAGTGCACAGAGAATTGAGTACAGAAAGCTATGAGGGCTGAGAGCTACGTGAATATGGTTTCCTTAGTGGATTAAAAATATATACACGCACAGAGAGAAATCTTTTGGCTGACATTTTTCTTTCTTGCTTCTTCCGCGTCCCTTTGTGCGGGTGCTTGCTGTCCTTTACTTTCTTGGCCCTTCTCTCTTATTCTTCTTCTTTGTGGAGAATAACATTTCCTTTCATGTGGAATATAGTAGGTTATTTAGGAGTGTGATTTGGCCAAGATTTGTGGTGTTACCATTGTTGGATATTGGCTAATCTGAGTCTCTTTCACTCACTACTGTCGTCCTGTTGATTGAAGATTGAAGATTCTTATTTTTTGCATTCAAATATTGTCCATTGTATTTGTTTTCTCATTAATAAATAAATCTCATCATTCTTGGTGATTTGCAGATTTATTATTACAACAATTATATAAAGATGTAAGCTTAATTACCTGGGTACTAGGAAGGCTTTTTTTCTTCTTTACTGTAGGTTGATGATTGGATCCATTGACTGAATTTTGCGTGGAAACAATTGAAATTACTTTCTTTGTCATATTCTCTACAATTTCTCTATATGTCTTTCGACTTGGGATTCAAATTCAATCAACAAGAAATTCAATAACTTTATTGTCAAGCAATAATGTGGAATTGAATTGGGGTGGGGTGGGTTTTGGGGAAGATGAAGTTATTTGTGCTTTTTAAATGTTATGGAGCTTTATTTACAAATTTCTTTTAATTTTTGTTGTTTTTAACTTTTTCCTATTTTTGTTTTTTTAAATAGGAGGGCAAATCCATCAAAATATGTCAATAGAAACGTGATTTGCAACAAACTAAAAGGTTGAGGATGCCAAATGCTAAAAAAATTGGTTAGGGGTAGATTAGTTATAGATTTGAAAGGTTGGAGACCAAAATTGCAAATTACCCTAATTAAAAATAGTTATTTTTACTTCAATCTTCACCAAAACACATTAGAATTAATTTATTTACGTCAAAAATTAATTTGGATTGCATTGATTTATAATAAACTCATTTGTACTAAATGTTATAAATGGAGATATGATCGAGTTAGTTCGACTTAAAAAATTTAAAATAAAATTGGTTAAAAGAAGGCTTGACAAGTTGATTGATCAAAAATAATATCTAAAAGAAGGGATAGACAAAGATAGATGGTCCTTGGAGAGAATCTCTTTGCCCTCAAAATTATGGCAGTGCCTATGTGAAAAGGATTTAAACAGCCAATAATAAAAGACTATGACAACGTTACAAATCTGCTCAACCACCTACATACTTTTGTTGACATGATGAGATTATATGCTGCTCTAGATGTTGTCATGTGCCGATCTTTCTCTCCACTTCAAGAAGAAATGAGGGGTTGGGTGCTACTCTAGATCCCTGATCTATCAAGTAATTCAATGAGCTTTCACAAAACTTTGTTTTACACTTCTTGAGTAGCAAGAGGAAAAGGAAGACAACCATTGGGTTAATGCAAGTAATCCAGCAAAAAGATGAGACATTGAAAGACTACCTTGTCCGGTTGAGTAGTGCAACCCTAGGAATTAGAGACCTTCATTTGTTAGCTGCTATAATAAATGAAATTTGAAGTTGCTCAGTTAAGATGTCACTGTCTAAAAACTCCATAGAATCATTGTACAAGTTCCTGAGAAAGGGGGATAAGTACGTAGACGTAGATGAATCCTAAGAGAAGGTAGAAAGACTGAGATCCATAAGAGAAAATCCTATGACAATCAGAAGTCCAGGAATGATAAGTGAAAGTTCTAAAACCTAGATTAATTAAATTAAAAATAATTTTAGTATTAATTAAACAAGAAGTCGACATAACGCAGTCAGAACTGGCGAGTGACAATGATAATATTTTTGACTCACACACACAGGTCTTAACAATGTTCATTTAACAACAATTTGTTAAGTACAGAATTTAAAGAATTAAACACGAACACAAGATGTAACGTGGTAAACCCCCAATGGAAAACATTCACGGACCCCATGTCATGGGTAAAAATAATCCACTAATAATCTTCTTTAAAAATAGAATAGTATCTGGTTTTGTAATTTAGTAAAACTAACAAAATAACAATAAAAAAGAATATAGATCAACTCTATTTTTATACTTCTCATTTTGACTTGTTGATAAAGTGGAATGAAACTCACTGGTCTTGACTTTATTGTCACTTCCCTATTGTACTTGACTACAACCACCACTTGAATTAAGAACCAACGTTCTTAACTTCACGCCAAGTAGATTAATCAAGACATAGAATTGTTCTTTGAGCACCAGTTTGTTTTTTATTTTTTAATTAGTTTGAAGAAACCCTTTCTTCTTTGAAACTTAATCAATGAAGCTTGAAGCTTGATGTCTTGTTCTTTCATCAATAGAGTCGGCCGGTTTGGAGCTTGAAGAACAAAAGCACAAAAATATTTTTCTTAATTCTTTATTGATTGTTACTCTTACTTATAGGTAAAATAATAATAAAATTAAGAATTATTTCTTACCTAAAAATTTACAATAAGAATGGTAAGACAATTAGTAAGAAAAATACAAAAAGATATTCTAGATTTGTAGAAAGAATATATTTAGGAAACTCAAGATTATCTTTAAATATTTTCTTCATAAACAAATCCAAGAGAATAAAGAAGGTAGGTAAGAAATTAAGTAGGAAAGATAAAAAAAAAAAAAAAAGAAGATATTCTAGATTGGTAGAAAGAAAATATTTAGAAAACTCAAGGTTATCTTTAAATATTTCCTTCCTAAACATATACAAGAGAATAAGATAATGTACATTAACCTACAAGATGGTTGCTCCTAATATTCACGTGATAAGATTATATTATGTAAGGAAACAGAATAAAACCCCCTGCCTACATATCTGGAATAAAAATCTGCTTACCATCTCACCCAGTCAGAACTGGCACTAGTGTATCGAGTCAGAACGTACCTCCACTTTCAACATTAAAAATCAGCAATATAATTTAAGTAAGCCAAATTAAAATAAATGTAAAAATAGGAGGCACTCAATATTTTTCCAAAATTCTCCCCATTTGACATTACTTAATTACAAAACCTAAAACTTAGATTTTTAATGTCATGCGTATTGTGTGTTAATCAAGTCATCGACCAAGACAAATGAGTATCAGCGTTGCACAAAAAATGAGCACAAAATAGTCACACAACCACCATTATTCTCCTTTAGTAATATACCATAAAAAAGTGTTGTTCAAACACCACCAAGCACACACAAGAGGAGTGTTAGTGTAATACAGTTATCTATCAAATAGTTAGGAACTAATAGTTAGAACCTAGCATTTATTGGATGTTGTTGGTATACCAAGATGAGCTAGAAAATGATGAATTAACCCCAAATGAGGAAGTCTGTATTGCTTTGCTCTCATTGGTCCTTCATAAATTTTGTCAAATATCATCTTAGTTCAGTCAACATTAATCTCTGGCTAGGATGCAATAGTCATCTCCATAACAATACCGTCATTTGTCAATTCTTCATAATTTGAGATAGTCACCTCATCCATTCCCAATCAGTCACGCAATGAGTGTGGATTGAAAGTGATGTGTCTCTCCCTCACAAAAACCTACCATCTGAACTAATTTCCTGCTTTTCCTATATTCTTAGGCTTTTTTTTTGTTGTTGCCATTATTGTCCCTACCAAAACCTTTTTCCAATAATTTGAGATCAAGTGAAATAGGAGAATTTAAACTTCAATAATGAAAGCAAGAGAGATTGTGAGCATATGTAGAAGATAGTTGCAAAAAGACTGCTGATTGACACTTGAAGACATGTAAGGGGTAGTTACCAAAAATTGTAGATAAAATCAATGAGAATCTTTTCTAGAATATAAACGAATTTTTATTTATGAGCAAATTTCACCGTCCACAAATTATATAATAAGTCCAAAAATATTAAAGTAAACAAGAATCTTCCAATCTGATGTATGCGCATAATTAGATTCAATTATTTTGTCAGATTATGATGTGGGTGTGTGATAGGACATACTAAACCAGTCAACGGCGACAAAAAACTTGTTTGCTAAAATATGTACCGCAAGTGTATGGGTCGCGTTCAAATAATAAAGTGATAATAGAGTGTCGAACCTACGAGGATATATAATTTTGTTAAAATCCAATTCAATCTAATTCTATTTTAAACACACAATTAAACATATTGTTTTTGATTAAACTACGTATTATCCAATTCAAGAGTTGATGAAAGTAAACTAAAAGAAAATATGCGAAATGGGAATTTGATGGAAAATAAAATCAAATAGAGAGACACTAGAAATTTGACTTTACCAATTACTCCACTTTAAAGTTTCATTATCCATTATCAATTCCAAAACGAGATCATTATGGCAATCAATACTCCTAAAATATCTAGTAATCTCTCATGAGTAGAGCCAAACCTATTTTTACACAAGACTCTCAAATATTCCTACCGAGAGAACGCATATGTAAAAATGCATTAAAACTTAAGAACAATCAATTGTGATTGCACAAAGTATGAAAGTGTATTCTTACATTTCATAAACCTTATGTTGTTAATTAAATATGCTAACCTAATTTCGACCTCCCGGTAGCATACAAGGTCACAAAAGTAATTCAATGATGATCAATCATCTCAGTACACAATAAAGCTCAATAATACACAACCATAAGAACCAAGAATATGGAGTCAATAACAAGATAATTCAACTTTAAAGCTTCATAAATGGATTCATTTCATTTCTAGTGAAATAAAAATTAGCCCATCACGTTTACAAAAATAAAGAAGGAAATAGATTCAAAATACGTCACCGGGTTTAATAAAATCAAGAGAAATGGAAGATTTAGCTTGAACCCATGGTTGTCTCCATTTTCCCACTATGAATCTCCATTCATCTTCTTTTATTTCTCACAAAATAGTCCAACAATGATGTACAAAATCATAGAAAACCCATTTCCATGGAGTTTTCTAAGGACCCAATTTCTTCTCTTTTCTTTGAGAGGGTTTGTCTCTATCTCCCTGATGATAACAAATTTGTGAATATTCTTCAAATAAAATTCTTTCTAGATTAATTGGCATCTATGTGTCATAATCATTCATGTCAGATCTTTTTTTTTTCTAGTCTACAGAACCGTATCTTGTTATGTTTATGGTCGAAAAATTCTCTTTCCTTAATTACAAAATGGTCTCCTATTTATAGACAAAATTAGAAAGAGAAGTTGACTCAGCATTCTTTATCATTGCTGATGTGGCAAGGTCGGTCGACAATTAAAGGCAAGCATAGTCGATTCTTTGTAAAAGGTTGTAATTACTCGACTGACTCACTTTGGAAGAAGATATTCTTTCGATAAATGTTCAAGACGATCGATGATCTGTTTTCTTGTTCACTGTATCTAGCATCATTTATTCCCCACTCTCAATTATTGGTCACTATTATTCGAGAGTGGATTCTGCAAACCACGTGTCCTTATGGCATTGGTGTCATGACTATCAAGGCTTTTTAATGTTCCTTAGATATCTGTAACTTCTACTGGTTGAAATGATGACCTTGATCAGAACACGTTTTCTGAAGTTTGGCGATTCGTTTCCACTTCTGCTTCTTTGGCTTCCCTGACGATAAAGACTTTTTTTATATTTTCAAGCACTATTTGGCAAGCATTGCTCCAGCCCTTTCTGACCTTTTTACTTTTATCCTTTTTCATTTGGAAATATACCATACAATTCTCTTCCATCTTATCTTTCTCCTTCTCCTTTTCCATTGGTTTTATAGAATATCAATTTGTATGAGCATGGTGACTTTGGACAGTTATCGTCCTCTGGACCATTCTGTATGAGTGGGGTAAAACTGTTATGACTACATGCTATCTGAGAGGTAAACAGTTATCGTCCTCTAGACCATTCTCATACCCAAGCTTTTGCAATCACCCGTAGGTGTTGATCTATGCTTTCCTCTTCTTTTCGCTGAGTCCTCCCCCCTTTTTTTATGTCTCTAATTTTATAGTCTTCCTCTTTATTTCATATTCTCGTACGTGTTTTCATAGCTTAGTTGTGTGCATCAGAAATAATGGTTAGGAGTCGACCTAATCCATCTCCCAATACTCTTCACTCTTCGTTTAGGTCAACAAACGTCGTTCGTCCTTTAGGGAACATTCCTCGACTACCTAGCACGTATAATGAAAAGAAATTAGAGAGGGTAGTTGAACACTTTTTTCTGAGCCTTGAATATTCATACCGAGCTCCAGGGCCTACTGAGTATCTTCCAGTTGGTCGTCTGAGAGAAATGGCGATCTATCAAGATAGTCTAAAAGCCAGTCTTATGTTTTCCCTACATCCCTTCTTAGTTGAATGCTTCTGCACCTTTCACTTGGCACCGGGCCAACTTGTTCCAAATGCACTTAGGTTTTTGAATTACTATTTGATGATTCGTTTAAAGAATAATATCGAACCGTCATTAGATATCTTTTGGATTCTTTTTGAAATAAAATTACGCGGGTGATATGATTGCTTCATGGTTTTTTCCCATCGCGATCGAGGATTACCAGCGCACGACCACTTTAAGATACCTAGTTGTCCTTCTTCAAACAGTGGTTGGAAGAATAGATAGTTTTTTGAAAGTCCAAATGAAGTTATGTTCTCTTTTCCAGTTGAATGGAGTCATCTTCCCTTAGAAGATTTCAATAAGACCCCTATCATTTCCGAATCTGAAATTGACTCTCTGATCATCCTACGATCTCTCGAACTCCTCGGTCGGTCGATGAATGATGTTTTAACTAATGAGGCTTTGGTTTCTGTTGGTATCGATCGTCCATATGGTAGGCTTTTTTTTTATAACATAAAATTTCTACACTTTATTTTCCTTTTACAACCTTCACATTTACATTTCTTTTATTTTCAGATATGTCGGTCGATCAGTTAAGTGAAGAATTTCTAGAAGAGTTAGCGTGAAAGAACAACCAGTCTAAAAGAAAGAGGAAAAGAGTTCTTTCATCTGCCAACGATCAAGAATCATCTCTACCATCCTCTCCACAATTGCCTCCTCTTTCCATTTCTCAATTCCTCAATGATGCAGGTGATCCTACTCCTCCATTGGCTCGAGTATCTCCAAATCCAATTTCTTTGCCTGCTCCCCCATCTTCTTCAATGCATGTTGGTCCTTCTTGTACTCTTCGATAGCCGGTTGACAAGGTTAATGATGACATCTGTTTGATGACTAGGTGTTTGGATTGGGAAGTAATTGATGCTAGCAAGAATAAGTCACTCGAGAGCTTAGAACAGCTACTCATGATGGAAGAGATGAGGGTATAGACTTTTTCAACACGCTAATCTTCTTTCTTGATAAAATCTTTCTAGCCCTCTTTCCCTTATTGATAGTATTTTTTTACTATTTTTTTTATAGATCCTTTCACTGTGCCATTTTGTTTTTCAGAGGGTGAGGGAATAGATGGAGACGCTCGATCAAACTGAACTCCTTGTTCAAGAAAAATAGGAAGTTCTGCTGGAGAGTTTGAAGACTATTTGGGAATTGGAAGCAGCGGCTGAGCAAGAGAAGAAAGAATTTAAACTTAGTGAAGACAATCAAAGATCAGGAAGAGTCACTGAGAACTCGTGACGAAAAGATTTGTGAGTTGGAAGAAACCATTGACAGTCCTCGCTTAGAGATGGATAAGAAGTCTGAAGAGGCGGTTGAGGTATTTAAGCGAAGTGATGAGTATCATACTATAGTTTGTATGGTTGGTGTTCGTGGCTGTGAGATGGCTTACCGCAAAAGTCGTGAATGGATGGTTGAAAAATATCCTAACCTGTATTTGACTGGAGCTCCTTTTATTCTTAATGTTGATAGTGACGATGATGAAGAAGAAGATGATGAGGCTGGTGACCATTTAAAATTTTTTACTGATATTTGAATATAAGTGGGTGGAGAGGTAGTTTATCCTCGCTCACTATCTTTTGAATGTTATAAGTTGACGTATTTTTGTTGTTCATACTATAGCTTTAAATTAGCATTTCACTTTTGGATTGAATCATAACTTGTCCCATAGACAACATTTTCGGTTTTTTGCTTTATATTCGATCGCCATCAATATATGCAAAAGATATTTCCAGATATTTCAACCCTAGTTAAAATCGAAAAAAAAATCTTCTTTAACCGTAGTTAAAGGGATATTCCCATATATTTCAACCGTAGTTAAAGTTTTTTTCTTTAACCGTAGTTAAAGAATGTTCACCATAGAGGGATGAATTGACCTCAGTCTGTGTAGTCTAGGTGACTAGAAGACAACAATCAATCGTATCGATCGTAATCACATGTAGTGATGTGCACGTATATTGATTGATAGTTGAATGGATGACATAAAACTTTGGGAGTTGGAAGGAATCAGGGGTTGCACCTAGTAGGTAGATCGACTAGACTTTTTGAAGTTTGATCGATCGTAGTTGATTTGTACTCCTTAAAGTTAAATCTACTGAGTAACCTCCTTAGCATCCTCATCATCTGTCCCCCGTGCTCCACTTATTTAGTTGAGCAAAACAAGTATCATTACAGTAAAATAAGAAAGACAAAATTAAATGAGCTGGGGCACATCAGCTATTGATAGTATTTCTTCAGATGTTCCACATTCCAAGGTCTTCCCAGTAATTTCTCCTGCTGATCTCTTAGTTGATAGGACCCCACCCATTTTTTCCTTCTCGCTCAACCTGACGAATCCAATTTTCCCAGCTAGTGTCCTGCAGCAAACGAATCCTAAAGAACTAAATCTCCTTTCTAAAACTTCCTTGGTTTTACTCTTCTGTCAAAATACGCGGCCGTCCTTCTTTTGTATGCAACCATCTTCATAAACGCTTTACCAATTTCACCTTCTAATAGGTCTATCTCTACTTGATGGACTTCGTTACTATTCAACTAGAACATCGACCTAGGTGTTGGCTCTATAACCTCGGAAGGGACTAACGCCTCAAGTCAAAAACACAATTTATATGGAGTTTCACCAGACGATTTACTAGGAGTTGTATGATAAGTCCAAAGTACATTCGAAATTTCCTCTGCCCATCTTTCCTTGCATCCTTCCAATCTTGTCCATAAGTCCCATAATATGGTACAATTAATTACTTCAACTTGACCATTGGCTATGGGATGGGCGACCGACGTTTTTCTCAGGGCAATTTTATAACTGGCACATAATTCTTCAAATTCTCTGTTATAGAATTGCTTTCCATTATCAGATATGATTACTTTAGGTATCCTGAAACGGCATATTATACTTTTCCATATAAACCTCTAAATTTTCTTGGTGGTTATGGTGGTGAGTGTCTCGGCTTCTACCCAATTTCTGAAATAATCGATTGCTACTACCAAGAATTTTCTTTGCTTACTGGCTATGGAGAATGGTCCCAACAAATTGATTTCCCACTGATAAAAAGGACATATCCCAAAGATTGTAGCCTGATGTTCAACTGGGATGTGTATAAGGTTGGCGTGTCGCTTACAAAAACCACACTTTTGCACTAATTCATTTACATCAGTCTTCATACTCGGCCAATAATATCCTTGCCTAATAGCCTTAAAGGCTAACATGTTAGCCCCATGGTGGCTTCTACACATACCTGAGTGTATTTCCTCTAATATAGCATATCCCATGTTAGCATTTATACATTTTAGGTATGGCATCGTGATTCTTTTCTTAAAAAAATGATCATCGATTAAAGTAAATCGTGCGGCTCTCAACCTCAACCTTTGTGCCTCGATTATATCCTCTGGTTGGACTCCTTCTTTAAGATAGAGCTTTAACGAATCCATCCAAGTGGACTCATGGTCGACCTCACATGCTTCAACCATAGCGATGAAGCTGGGTATGATAATGATTGTATCGTCACATCGGTCTGTCGGTCTATAGTGTTTGAATAGACTAAGCGTGATAATGAGTCAGCTTTCATGTTATCTTTGCAATCTACTTTCTTAATTTCAAAATTATGGTATTTTTGCTGTAAGTCTCTTAGTTTCATCAAATATTTAGCCATACGGTTGTCTTTTACTTTGAATTTTGATCGTGCTTGCCCCACTACTAGCTGAGAGTCATTGTTTACTTGAATCGATTGGGCTCCCATTCTTAAAGCTAGTTGGAGGCTAGTTATAACTGCCTCATATTCCGCATCATTATTGGTGGCTTCAAATTCTAATTTTAAAGAATATTGCATTTCCTCGCCCTCCGGATCTTTGAGTATAACTTCAGCTCCCGATCCTTCTTTATTCAAGGATTCATCGACGAAAAGAGTCCACATATTTTCTCTAGGACCATCTCTAGGTGATAATTCTGTAATGAAATCAACTAGAACTTGTGCTTTTTATTGCTGACCGTGGTTTAAATTCTATGTCATATTCTCCAAGCTCGACCGTCCATTTCATAAGCCTACCTGATGTATCTGGTCGACTTAGTATCTATTTTAATGGCTGACTTGTCATTACTTCAATTGCGTGCGACTGGAAATACGGTCTCAATTTTCGAGCGGTTATGATGATTGCTAAACCCAACCTTTCATCTAGATTATATCTAGTCTCTGCTTTTTTTAAAACGTGACTTACATAATACACCGGTTGTTCGACTTTTTGATTAACTCTGACAAGTACTGCACTAACTGCATGTTGAGACTCAGCAAGATATAATCTTAATGTTTCACCAGCGACCGGACAACGTAGAATTGGTGGATGTTGCAGTGATGATTTTAATTCCATCAAAGATTTCTCACATTCAGCACTCCATTCAAAATCGTTCTTCTTCTTTATAGCCAAAAAGAAAAGATGACATCGGTTGGCTACCCGAGACATGAAGCGATTCAATACTCCTATTCGGCCAGTCAATCTTTGTACTTTTCTTTTGTTTGAAGGTCTGGTCATATTCAATATAGCATGGATTTTATTTGGACTAGCTTCTATCCCTCTTTGATTGACCATAAAACCCAAAAAATTTCCTCTTGATGTTCCGAATGTGCATTTTTCAGGATTGAATTTTAACCGGGTTTGTCTGGCTTTTTGAAATACTTCTCTCAAGTCCTCAACATGAATATCCTCATGATTGTTGTATACGACCATATCATCTACATAAGCCTCAATTTTTTGACCGACTAGATCTTCGAACACCCTGTTGACCATGCGCTGATACGTAGCCCCGGCATTCTTTAGGCCAAACGGCATTGCTGTATAGCAGAATGTACCGAAGTCGGTGATAAATAATGTTTTTTCGCAATTTTCCTTCACTTAGATATTTGATGATAACCTGAGAACGCGTCTAAAAAACTGAACCTTTTCTTTCCAGCTGTAGCATCAATCAATGCATCGATTCTTGGTAATGGAAAACAATCTTTAAGACATGCCTTGTTTAGGTCTGTGAAATCAATGCACATCCTCCATTTTCTGTTCGCTTTTTTAACTAACACCACATTTGAAAACCACTTTGGGTATTTAAATTCTTTTATAAATCCTGCTTTTAATAGCTTATCTAGCTCTTATTTTATAGCTTTTTGTCTATCGGTCATGAACTGCCTCTTCTTCTACTTTACTGGTTTGTACCCGGTTCTGATGTTCAACCGATGTTGGGCGACCACGAGATCGATGTCGGGTAGGTCAGTGGTGTTCCACGCAAACATGTCTATGTTTTCACCAATTAAGCTTATGAGCCCCTTCTTATATTCTTCGTTCAAAGATCGCCCAATAAAGATTTTTTTATTTTTCTCCAACTCTACCGCTTCGACTTCTTCGGCCAGCTCAAATCGATATGTTTGCTGATTGTCTTCTTTTCAATATTCAACATGGATTGACTAGGGTTTGCTCGTACGCTATTGACATAGCATCTTCTAGAAATTAGCTGATCTCCCCTTATGACCCCGATTCATCGACTAGTTGGAAATTTCATTGCTTGATGTTGGGTGGAGATTATAGCCCCTACGTAGTTTATGATCTGTCGCCCATAGATTGAATTATAAGCCATCGGTGTCCTTACAACTAGGAAGGATGTGATGATCGTCACGCAGTAAGGAATGTTTTCCCAATACAACTCGAAGGTCTACAATTCCTTAAGGTATCACAGTTCCCCCTCCGAATCCCTATAATGGTGTGTTTACGGATTTTAGCCTATCCATTGGAATTTTCAAAGCTTCAAAAGCCTCCCAGCACAAAACATATTCCGCACTTCCTGTATCCACAAGTACCATTTTTACATCAAAATCGGCTATATCACCAGTGATCACTAGAGCATCATCGTGTGGAAATGACACACCCTCTAGATCTCTATCATTGAATGTAATCGATTGACCAAATCTGCTAGACACTCCAATCGAGTTTATCTGCAGCCACCGGACATATCCTTTCCTAGAATTATTTGAATCTTTCCTCGCAGTCGATCCTCCAACAATAATATGTATTACTCCTGCTCTTCGCTTTCTCCCATCTTCTTCTACTGCCTGTTTCGACTTGTCAATGTGATTCTTCACAAAGTGTTTCAACAATTCCTCAGACATTAGCCTTTCAATTTCACTTCGTAGGGTCCGACACTGGTCGGTTGTATGACCGTGGTCTCTATGGAAATCATATATACGAGTACGGTCGTGGATTGAGGGATCAAATCTTAATTTCTCTGACCATCGTACTTCTTTTAAAGTACTTATTTCATGAAGTATGGTCGATAAGGGGACGGTCAATTGTATCTGAGATATTGCATTGACTGAATCTGCTCTCGATCGATATGTATACTTAGTAATTCCATGATTACTCAATCTGTTCATCAGGACTTTTTCTCGTTGCCTCATCCTACTTCCTCTATCTTATATATCTCGATCCGTTTTTGTTGCTTTCATAATTTTCTCATGATCAATGTATTCTTTTCCTCATCTAAGTAACTCTGTCATTGACTCAAGCGGTTTTTTGGAAAGACTAGCCCTAAACGTGTTAAATCTTAATCTGCTAACCAGAACAGTTACTACTGAAGACATCTGTAAATTTGTTATACCGAGAAATGTATTCCTGTAAAGACTCCCCCTTCTCTTGAGCAATTTGCATGAGTCCTATAGCTGTTTTCTTTTTCCGAGCGCTGCTGGAAAAGCATATCGTAAACTTACTCGTAAAATCTGAGAATGAAGATATTGACCCTGGAGGCAAAGTTTCAAACCAATCCCTAGCGTCCTTCCTCAAAGTCATGGAAAATGCTCTACAAGAAATAGCATCTGGCCATCCATGTAACCTTACCCGGTCTTGAAACAGTCGTATATGATCGATTGGATCTGTCGTTCCATCAAAATCACCGGTTGGTTCTTTGAATTTTGGCTGTAGAGGCACGTTCATCACTTATTCAGTAAACGGATTTTCTTTTATAGATATTAGTCTTCATCTATTCTTTCTCTGGGCAATCATTTCATCTATTTTCTAGTTTAAAATGTTCTCCCAATTAGCTGGTATTGATTGACGACTAGTAGATGTTATCTCTTGTGTTTGCATAGTTTCCGAAGGTGGAATTTCTACCTCTGCTGTTTGAGGAACTTCAGTCATTGTCAATGGAGCGGTTACTCTCTGAAGCATGTTCATAATCACATTTATTTGCTCCCACAAGGTTGTGAATTGTTGGACGGTAACGAACTGTGATGAAGGATCTTGTTCTTCTTCTATTTCCAGTGACGGATCATCTTGATGATTTATTATCGGTCTTCCTCTCGTTCTACGGGGCATGGTACTTTGTTATTGTTGTTTGGAAGAATCAAACGCTTCCCACAGACGGCGCCAATTTGATGATAACAAATTTGTGAATATTCTTCAAATAAAATTCTTTCTAGATTAATTGGCATCTATGTGTCATAAACATTTATGTCAGATCTTTTCTTCTTTTTTTCTAGTCTAGGGAACAGTATCTTGTTATGTTTATGGTCGAAAAATTCTCTCTTCTTAATTACAAAATGGTCTCTTATTTATAGAAGAAATTAGAAAGAGAAGATGATGACTCAGCATTCTTTATCGGTGCTGATTTGGCAAGGTCAGTCGACAATCAAATGCAAGCATAGTCGATTCTTTGTAAAGGCTCGACTGACTCACTTTGGAATAAGCTATTCTTTTGATAAATGTTCAAGATGGTCAATGACCTATTTTCTTGTTCGCTGTATCTAGCATCACTCCCCATAAGTGAGTCCCCAAAAAATGCAGAAAAATGGCTCCTTAACCCTAGAATTTGTGAAAGATTGAATTATTGAAATGCCCTCCAAAAACAAGTTTAAAATCGCGGTGAACAGCAAAAATGGGCCATGCGTTCGCATGGCTTTGTTCCATGCAATCGCATGGTAGGGCCAAAAAACATTTTGCTGGAAAAATCAGCAAGTGACGATCCCACACTAATTGGCCCATGCGATCGCATGGGCCACTTGCAATGAAATTGTAGCTTTGTCCCAGCTTAAATTGCAATTTCAGTCCCTAAACTTTCTAGAATGCTGACTTCAGTCCTTGAATTCTTGGTTATCTTTCATACAGGTCCTCTATAAATTGCAACTCAGGTCCTCCATCTTTTTACATATTTATCATTTGGTCTCCATAATTCTCGAATTGTACAAATTTAGTCATTTTTGCCCATTTTTTGCGTGGATCTCTTCCAATCACCATCAAAGCTCAGATTTTTACCTAAACAATCAAAAGTACATAAATAAGTATTAAACTACTTTAAAATAACTCAAATTATCCAATTTTAGAGACCAAAATAAGTGCAGAACCCGCACTTATCATATCCCCAAACTTGCATCTTTATTTGTCCTCAAACATAATAATCTACAAATATCATGCAAGAACACAAGCACAGTCAAATCATAAAAAGGACTACAAACACGCAAAAGATTAGAGAGTTTGCCACATTATTGTGATCTTTTGAAACATTCTTATAACTCATGAAAAGTCTACAAAAATGCTACAACAAAAGAATTTTTTAACTTAATCGGTGTTAGATGTGTGTGTGTGTGTGCATAGTCACTTTGAATCATTGCAAAACAAAAATTAGTGAATACACAACCCTCAATGGTCAAATTTTCCTTTCCTTATCGTTGGATGCACTTTCCCAAACTTGATATTTTCTCTCTAACATGGGGTGTCTATTCAACGATTTATCTCAAATCACTCAATCTTTCCCGCTCAAGTTTGGTTGGGTTTAGCCAATGATTGTAATTACTTAGGCTTGTGAAGATTCTCCAAAAATTTTGAGTAGTTCAACAATCCAACTTTCACCAAGTAATTCAAACCTACTAGTCATCTAAATCCCGAAAAGTAGTCATAGTTGCTCAAACTTGCATGATTTGGAATGAATATTTCATGACATCTTTCTCTTTTTTTTTTTTGCAACCTTACTCCCTTAAGGTTTCTATTTGACCCATGTAATGAGCTTTAAGTCGGTAACTCTCCAGTTTTAAAGAGACCAAAGGATACCGGGTTTTGAGATACCCCAACGGACATAATCACTCAAGTCAAAAAGGCTATGAAGTAAGGTAAAATATAGAGCCATAGCAAAGCCATCTTGAGCACAACCAACAAAATTTTATATGAGAATTAGATTCCAAACATATGGTCATTATCGAGTTTTCGCTGGTTAGCTACTCTGCATACATGTTCAACAAGCATGGAATCGACACACTACTAAGGAGATACATCACAACTCAACCATTCCCAAACTATTCTTTCCATCGACAAAAAAATTAAAGAGATGATAAGTAGGTATTGGATAACAATGTTCAAGTTCTAAAAACCGCAAATGAAGAATAAGTGAACTCGACATTTGCATGCAATAAACATCATGACAATGGTGCTTAAAAAGTAACTAGCATGGAATGAATATATTGATCAAAAATCGCAAGTAGCATTTATGTCTATAATCTATGAATCACAACAATTTCAACAAAATCACAACATTAGCCGGCAAGGCTCTCTAACAAGCACAACAAGAAAGTAAAATCCCTATATTAGCCGACAAGGCTATCTAACATGCAAGCAAAATCCTATATTAGCTGGCAAGGCTATCTAGCATGCAAAATATACAAGCGAATTCTGTACCCCCAAACTTAAAATGTACATTGTCCTCAATGTAAAAGTATAAGTCAAAAGAGAAAAGAAATAGGTACTCCTCTGGGGTGAGTTGGTTGGTGATGGTAACTTTAAGTTGATAGAAATCTTTGTTTGGACTTATCGAGATTGTTGGAGACTATATTTCTTCTTTTTGTGGACTCGTTGCTATTAGGCTTGCCAAACAAGGACAACAAAATCAACATTCATCTAATTTTCAAGGAATAAAATCATGCCAAAAAATAATAATAATAAATAAATAAACTACATGCAAAACAAAGAGTAAAGGAAAGAAAAATAGGTTGCCTTCTATTTAGCGCTTCTTTATAGTCATTAGCTAGACTTTAGACTTTTTGTAGTTGATCAGACAGAATTTGTGACAATTGCTTTAAATTCTAAATTGGGAGGCTTTTCAATAGATGGTGGCAACTTTGTTGACTTTACCCCGAGCTCTTGGAAATGTGGTTGCCATTTGTAAGCTGAACGTGCCTCTAATTGCTGCACCGTAAGTTTGGTTTCTTTTGAATCGGATCTCTCGATGAAAGAATGAACCAAACATGTCTCGAGTGGATCTTGAGGATGACATAATGCAAAAGATTCTTCCACCATTTTGTCTAGTATATCAACCCTGAAACAACTGTCAGAATCTATTGGATACTTGACTGTCTTAAAGGCATTGAATATCACATCTTCATCATTTAACCTCAATATCAATTGGCCTTTGTGGACGTCGATCAAAGCTTTTCCAGTAGCCAAAAATGGTCTGCCCAATATTAGAGTAATGTATTTGTCTTCTTCCATGTCCAGAGTGATGAAGTCGACAAGAAAAATAAATATGTCAACTTTCACCAAGATATCCTCAATGATTCCTCTAGGATATTTGATTGAATGGTCAACTAACTGTAGAGAAACTATTGTTGCTTTGGCTCTCCCAAACCTAGTCTCCTATAGACAGAAAATAGCATCAAATTAATACTTGCACCTAAATCACAAACTGCTTTATCAAAATCAACATCACCAATAGTACAAGAAATAGTAAAACTCCCTGGATCCTTAAGCTTAGATGGCAATTTGTTCTCCAAGGTAGCATTGCATTCTTCAGTCAACATCACTGTCTCATGCTCCTCTAGCTTCATCTTGTTAGATAAGATTTCTTTCATAAATTTTGCATAGCTAGGTATTTGAGCTAAGCCAGCAGCGAACGGGATGTTGATTTACAACTTCTTGAAAACTTCCAAGAATTTCTCAAATTGTTTATCAAGCCTGTGCTTTTTCAATCTTTGCGAAAATGGGATTGGAGGCACATATGCCTTGACATGAGGAGTTGCTTTAGCATGTGATGTATCCAAATATTTCTCTTGAATAGCATCATGGGGTACATTAGATTGATCCACTTGTTCATCATCAATAGAGGGTGTCTTGTCATGAGTGGCAACATTCCTCTTTACTTCTATCTCGAGCAACTGAACTCCACTTCTTGTAGTAATTGTTTTAAGCTACTCTCTAGGATTAGTTTCATTGTTGCTTGGTAATTGTCCTTGCTACCTTTCAGAGAGAAGTTTTACCATCTGACCCATTTGATTCTCTAAGCCCTTCACAGATGCTCTGATACTCTGAATAGATTCCTCAGTTTGTTCTTGAAATTTTAACTACTAGTGTGCCAAATGAGCCATAGCTTCTTCCCAACCTCCTTTATGTTGAAAATTTGATTGTTGTCTTAGAGCGCTTCGTTGATTTTGGTTGTTATTCCATGAAAATTTTGGATTATTTTTCCAAGATGGATTATATGTGTTGGAGTAGATATTACCCTGCTGACTGGGATGATTCTAAGCACAACATGCTTGCTTAGCGGATGTCGAAGAACTGGTCAACAGTGGGCAATTTCTGGTTAAATGATTTGCCCCACAACCATCACTCATGAGTAGGCGTCTGAATAGCATGAGCTGTCTGATTACGAGCTATAGTATTCATCATCTTCTTTTCCATATCTTACATTTGTGCAGAAAGAGCATATATAACATCAACCTCATGCATCCCTGATGTCCTCTTTGCTACACCTCTATTAGCTGGCCATTTTGAACTTGTCTCTACCATTATCTCGAATAATATCCATGCTTCCTTAATTGTCTTCGTGTTGATTGACCCATTTGAGGATGAGTCAACAATAGAACGACAATGTGAGAGTAATCTGGCATAGATATATTGAACTTACAAAGCCTTCTTGATTCCATGATTAGGACACTTTTGAAGCCTTCTTGATACCATGATTATGACACTTTCGAAACATCTCTTTGATCCTTTCCCAAGCTTCATGAAATTTTTTCATGTCTTGCTGCCTGAATATGGAGATGTCATGCTTCAACTTTGCAACTTTGGCGAGAGGAAAGTATTTTTTCGTAAATTTTCTAACAAGATCATTCCAAGTAGTAATATTCCCTGCAGAATGTGAATCCAACCACCCTCTTGCTCCATCTCTCAAAGTATGTGGAAATAATCTGAGTTTGATAGCTTCCATGTTGACATTTTGATATTCAAAATTACTCACTGTCTCCAAGAAGTGTGATAGATGCATGTAAGGGTTTTCATTTGAATGCCCATAGAATTGAAGAGTATTCTGGAAAAGGATGATGACATTCGGTCTCAATTGAAAATTAACATTCCCATAAGCTGGATATACTATGCTGGATTGGCTTTGAACTACAACTGGAGTAATAATATCCCCACCAAGCAAATCATCCTCATCAATCTCAACCATTTGATCTTCGTCATCTGCCATGGTGTTCACTCTATGTCGTGTTTCTCTTTGTTCTCTTCTTCTATGTCTAAAATTTCTTTCAATCTCGGGGTCAGACACCATATACTCGAGATTTTCAAAATTTTGCATCCACCAAAGATAATATGCCTGAAAAGAACAAATGTAGCACTTAAATTTTAAATGGAAAAATAAAACAAAATTAAGGAAATAAAGCTAGAAGTAACAAGGATCTAACTAATTAAATCTATCCCTGAAAACGGCGCCTAAAACTTGTTCGCTTAAATTTGTACCGCAAGTGCACGGGTCGCGTTCAAGTAATAAAGTGATAAGAGAGTGTCGAAGCCACAAATATAGATAATTTTGTTAAAATCCAATTCAATCTAGTTCTATTTTAAACACACAATTAAACATATTGTTTTGATGATTAAACTATGAATTAAGAGTTGATTAAAAGTAAACTAAAAGAAAATATGCGAAATGGGAATTTGTTGGAAAATAAAATCAAATAGAGAGACACACTAGGAATTTGACTTTACCAATTACTCCACTTTAAAGTTTCATTATCCATTATCAATTCCAAAATGAGATCATTATGGCAATCAATGCTCCTAAAATATCTAGCAATCTCTTCTAAGTAGAGCCAAACCTATTTTCACACAAGACTCTCAAATTTTCCTACCGAGAGAACGCATATGTAAAAATGCATTAAAACTAAAGAACAATCAATTGTGATTGCACAAAGTATTCCTACATTCCATAAACCTTATGTTTTTAATTAAATGTGCTAACCTAATTTTGACCTCTTGGTAGCAAACTAGGTCACAAAAGTAATTCAATGTTGATCAATCATCTCAGTACACAATAAATCTCAATAATAAACAACCATAAGAACCAAGAATATGGAATCAATAATAAGATAATTCAACTTAAATCTTTATAAATTGATTCATCTCATTCCTAGTGAAATAAAAATTAGCCCATCATGTTTACAAAAAAATAAAGAAGGAAATAGATTCAAAATACATCACCGGGTTTAATAAAATCAAGAGAAATGGAAGATTTAGCTTAAACACATGGTTTTCTCCATTTGCCCACTATGAATCTCCATTCATCTTCTTCTATTTCACACAAAATAGTACAACAATGATGTATAAAATTATAGAAAACCCATTTCTATGGAGTTTTCCAAGGACCCAATTTATTCTCTTTTCTTTGAGAGTGTTTGTATCTATCTCTCCATAAGTGAGTCCCCAAAAATGCAAAAAAAGGGCTCCTCAACCCTAGAAATCATGAAAAATTGAATTACCAAAATGCCCTCCAAAAACAAGTTTAAAATCGCCATGAACAGTAAAAATGGGCCATACGATCGCATGGGGTAGGGCCAAAAAACATTCTACTGGAAAAATCAGCAAGTGGTGATCGCACAATACGCATGGGCCACTTGCTGTGAAATTGTACCTTTGCCCCAACTTAAATTACAATTTCAGTCCCTAAACTTTCTGGAATGCTACTTCAGTCCTTGAATTCTTGGTTATCTTTCAAATAGGTCCTCCATAAATTGCAACTCAAGTTCTCCATATTTTAGCATATTTATCATTTGGTCTCCATAATTCTCGAATTGCACAAATTTAGTCATTTTGCCTATTTTTTGCGTGGATCTCTTCCAATCACCATCAAAGCTCGAATTTTTACCTAAACAATCAAAATAACATAAATAAATAGTAAACTACTTTAAAAGAACTCACAATTATCCATTTTTAGAGGCCAAAATAAGTGCAAAACCCGCACTTATCATTGGTATACCAAGATGATCTAGAAAATGATGAATTAACCCCAAATGAGGAAGTCTGCATTGCTTTGCTCTCATTGGTCCTTCATAAATAATTTTGTCAAATATCATCTTAGTTCAGTCAACATTAATCTCTAGCTAGGATGCAACAGTCATCTCCATAATAATACCATCATTTGTTAATTCTTCATAATTTGAGATAGTCACCTCATCCATTCCCAATCAGTCACGCAATGAGTGAGGATTGAAAGTGATGTGCCTCCCCTTCACAAAAACCTACCATCTGAACTCATTTCCTGCTTTTCTTAGATTCTTAGGCATTTTTTGTTCTTGCCATTATTGTCCCAACCAAAACCTTATTCCAAGAATTTGAGATCAAGTGAAATAGGAGAATTTAAATTTCGATAATGTAAGCAAGAGAGATTGTGAGCACATGTAGAAGATAGTTGCAAAAAGACTGTTGATTGACAGTTAAAGACATGTAAGTGATAGTTACCAAAAATTGCAGATAAAATCAATGAGAATCTTTTGTTGGATATAAACGAATTTTTATTTATGAGAAAATTTCACAGTCCACAAATTATATAATAAGTCAAAAAATATCAAAGTAAACAAGAATCTTCCAATTTGATGTATGCGCATAATTAGATTCAATTATTTTGTTAGATTATGATGTGGGTGTGTGATAGGACATACTAAACCAGTAAGTCATAACTCATCCCAATAAACCAAATTGAATCTTATCTAGAAGATAAGTACAGAGATGTATTTCTAACCAGTCATCATCCAAAAATATCTCTTTAAATAATAAAATATGTATGTGCCAGACATGAGTACAATATCAATTTTTCTTTTGAGTACTCAAAGTGTTGAACCCCGTTTTTTAAAATTTTCACATATATATTTTTGTTTTGTCAAAACACTGAATATTTTGATTTCATGGAGTTGACCTTCTCACAGTCTTAGGGGTAGCCTTTTTCTACATGATGTATATTCATTATCAAGTACAGCTACACACATCTATGTGGTAGGCCTCTCTTCCAATGAATTTGTCTGTTAATATAGCAACATATTATAATGCCAAGAGACATAGATACTGACTATAAGTCCACAACGAAGTACAAAACAACTTTAAAGACAATAACCAGGTCAGTAGTAAAGCACAATCAAACTAGCCAAGATGTCCTCAAAGTGTGCTTAACTGAATATATTTTACCATAAGTTTAATGAGCATAACATACTGATTGGTTAATTCAAGTTAATCGTAATATTCATAGACCAATCATACATTTATTTCATATGCTATCTGCAAGAACCCTTTTTTTATTATTAAATTTAAAAAAAATAAATGCAAAACAAATACAAGCACACGTGATGAATTCAAACAAAAAGAATAAACAAAAAAGAAAAACGCTACTTATACTAAGTATACAATTTTTTTAATGAATCAAGCAAATGCCCATGACTTTTTGTAGAGTCTCAAATTTAGCAGAATCTAAGGCCTTGATAGGCAAATCAGCCAATTGATACTCAATCTAAATATGTTCCAAAGTAATTACTTTTCTCTCCACCAAATCTCTAATAAAATGATGTCTAATGTCAATATGTTTGGTTCTAGAGTGCTGAACAGCATTTTTAGAAATATTGATAGCACTAGTGTTATCACAAAATATACTAATAGAATCCTGACAAATACCATAGTCACTTATCATTTGTTTCATCCAGAGTATGTGAGTGCAACAATTACCAACAACAATATACTCAGTTTCTGCAGTAGATAAGGAAATAGAATTTTGTTTCTTACTTAACCATGCAATGAGATTGTTACCAATGTAGAAACATTTTCCACTCGTGATTTTCCTATCATCCATATTTCCTGCCCAGACAGTATCAGTGTATCCTGTAAGATAAGAGTTAATATCATTAGTATACCATAAACCAAAATCAAAAGTACAATTAATATAGCGAATAATTCGCTTCATAGCCGCAAGATAATATTCTTTTGGTTTGGCTTAATAACGTGTACATACTCCAACACTAAATGATATTGTCAGGACGGCTTGATACTTGCACAGACTTCAACACTAAATGATATGTCATGACGACTTGTAGTCAGGTATAGCGAATTGCCTATCATGCTTCGGTATAAACTGGAGTCGACCTCCTGGCCCTGGTCATCTCTAGAGATCTTCAAGGCCGTGGTCATAGAAGTTCTGACTGACTTGATCTGTTCAAAACCAAACTTCTTTACCATATTTTAGCATACTTGGCTAGTGACATAAAAATCTCTGATCCAACCTGTTTGATCTGCAAACCTAAAAAGAAGTTTAGTTCACCAACTATACTCATGTCAAATTCATTTTTGAATAAATGTAAAAAACTTTCTGGATTTTATTTCTAAGAAAGAACCAAACACAATATCATCAACATATATATGTTCAACTGTTAATCTAGTTTTGAGATGTTTGATGAACAAAGTTTTGTCAGCTCTCACTCTCTTGTATCCTTGTTCGAACAAGAACATGGTCAGTCGTTCATACCAAGCACGTGGAGCTTGTTTTAGTCCATATAAGGCCTTTTTAAGTCTGAACACATGGTCGGGAGAATAAGGATAAAAACATATCCTACGCTACTCAACATAGATTTCTTTATTCAGAATCTCATTCAAAAAAGGTACTTTTGACATCCATTTGGTATAGCTTGAACCTCATTTGACATGCCATAGATAGTAAGAGTCTAATGGATTCAAGTCGAGCCATAGATACAAATGTTTTATCAAAATCTTCTCCTTCCACTTAAATGTATCTCTGTGCAACCAGGCAAGTCTTGTTTCTAACTATGTTGCCATGTTCATCATATTTATTTTTGAATATCCACTTTCTCCTGATCACATTTGGGTCTTTTGGCCAAGGTACAAGTTTCCACACTTCATTTCTATTTTTGGGTTCAATATGTGAAGTGTAACAAACATTTCCAAATTCATTAGCAAGCCTCATCCTAGTCACCATACCTTCATTGGAATCTTAGAGTACATTGTCCAATAGGTGTGCCTTCTATATCTAGGAAGGAGGTTGTCATCTCGTGTTCTGTTCATTATTTGTATTTGGTACGTTAGAACCTCCAGGAGCAGGGACAGAGACACTAGAACTTGATGCTTGCAGTTTAGTCAGTCCATCATTGTCTGAACTAGACACATGGTTCTCTTGAGTGTTTTGACTTCCATCAAACTTATCTTCCAAAGTCTGTATATTATATTCCTGTGAATAAGAAGAAAAATCATCGGTGTTATCAATACTTACATTGATAGATTGAATGATAGTTTGAGTACGCGTGTTATAAATTCTGTAAGCTCAACTGTTTTTAGAATAACCATTAAAAACTCCTTTATCACTTTTGAATTTACCCAAATAATCCCAATCATTTAACACATAGCACTTACTACCGAAAAGTATGGAAATACTTGAGGTTCGGTTTTCTTCCTTTCCAGATTTTATAGGGAGTTCAAGTAGTACATGTTCTTAATGACACACGATTCAAGATATATCAAGCATTACTAATAGATTCAACCCATAATTTAATAGGATGTTTCTTACTGTTTAGCATTACTCTAGTATCTCTTATACTATTTTTTCTTTCCACAACTCTATTTTGTTCAGGGGTTTTAGGAGCAGATAATTCATGAAATATGTTATATTTATCACAGAATGTAAAGAAACTGGCATTTTCAAACTCTTTTCCATGATCACTTCTAATCTTTATTATTTTTATCCCCTCAAAGTATTTCTATGTTGTTAATTTTAAGTGCAAAAATTTAAATCTTTCAAAAACATCAGACTTTTCTATTAAGAAGTCTACCCAAGTATATCTAGAAAAGTCATCCACGCAGACATAGATATATTTTTTGCCACCAATACTTTCAGTTTGAATATGTTCCATCAAATCCATGTGAAGTAATTCTAATACGTGAGATGTAGCAAGAAACTGACCTTGCGTGTGTGTACTTTTAGTTTCCTCACCTTTTTGGCATGAACCTCACACTCCTTCAGATTTTTCAGTGAGCTAAGGAACACCTCGTACTGCATTTAATTTTTTTAGTCTCAACAAATCAATGTAGTTCAAATATCCTAACTGTTTGTGCCGCAGTTCGGTAGAATCAGTCTTTGAAACATTACAAGTAATTTTGGTGTCAAGAAGACAACATTTATCAATAGACCTAGTACCATGAAGAATACAATTACCATCATATTTCAAGACTTTACATGAATTTTTTGAGAACATAAGTAAGTGTTTATCATCACATAGTTGGCCAATCAAGTTAGCTTTTAAACCTACCACAAAAAGCACATCTTTTAAAGGAGAAAATTAATCAATCACGATAGTGCCTACACATTCAATTTTACATTGTGCCCGTCACCAAATGTAACTAGTCCACTTGCATAACTCTTGTAATTAGTTAGATAAGATCGATTATCAATCATATGTCTAGAACATCCACTATCAAAATACCATGAGTTAGAAACAAATGTTCTATAGGAAATATCAACCATAGAACAATTTAGATCACTTTTTCTAACCCAAATTTGTCTTACTATAGTATTGCTATGGTATCTTATTTGTCTACTAATCAAGTTCTTATTAGATAAACAATGAAATGAGTCGCATCCTAAATTACCACAGATGCAACATTTTAGAAAGTATTTTGATTTACCTCTCTGCATTGGGACTCAATACCTAGGTTGTTTAACTGATGAAATAGTCTGAATTATAATCTTGGTGTTGGTCAGAACGTGCATAGTCAGTCTCAGCTTTGACTGCAATGTGAGCAACAACAGTCTGCATTTCTTTAACAAAATTATTCTAATTCGAGACTTTTCCTTTTCCTTTTCCTTTTCCTTTTCCGTCATATCCCAAGCCTTCTTTGACGTTTCAAGTATTTCCATAGCTTAGCATTTCACTCAAGCGATAGGCTCCAATTGTCAGTTGCTTGACCATTTTTTATTTATTTATCTAATTCATCAAATAGGTCCACAATTTGATCGCCTTTTCTTTTAAGAGGTTGGCTAGATTATCATTTTTAGTAGGGATTTTGGCACAAATGGTCCCTAACCTTTACCCTTATTGTGGAATTGGTCCCTAACGTTTATTTTTTGGCAAACAAGTCTCTAACCTATGTGTTTTGGTACAAAATTGATCCTTATAGGATGAAAATGACAAATATACCCTTAGTTTTAATTAGAAGAAATTGTATGTGGATTCCTAATTATTACAAAATGTGCAAATAGGTCCAATACTTTTATTTTTTATAAAAAAATATTAAAGAAAACTAATGAGTTTTTTTTTAAAATTAACATTTTAGTAATAAACATGTCAAATAAAATTATTATTTTTATTATTAAGTAATTATATTATTTAAAATTTAAACTTTTATTTTATTGTTGTATAAAAAAAATTACTTTGTCACAAACTTGATGTTCAAATACTTTTATTTAATTGAGCTATATGTTTATTATCTACAAATATTAGAAATCCAATTATATTCTTCATATTTTAATTTATCGTTTTATTTTCGTTCAAAAATAAAACACATAATGTGTAAATTAATTTTTATTAGTATTTTTATGTTAAATAACAATGTAGTAAGATTAGTTCAATGTCATAAAATTATATACGTTATTTTGTTATTTATTTAACTTAATTTTTAAAGTAAAGAGGGAGAAAAAAATTTATAAGTAAAGAGGGAGAAAAATAATTTCTCACAATGATTTCTCCCTCTTTAATTAATATAATTACTTAATAATAAAAATAATAATTTTATTTGACATTTTTATTACTAAAGTGTTAATTAAAAAAAAAAACTCATTAGTTTTCTTTAAGATTTTTATAAAAAATAAAGTATTGGACCTATTTACACATTTTGTAATGATTAGGAATCCACATAAAATTTCTTCTAATTAAAACTAAAGGGCATATTTGTCATAAGGACCAATTTTGTACTAAAACACATAGGTTATGGACTTGTTTGCCAAAAAATAAATGTTATAGACCAATTTCACACTAAGGGCAAAGGCTATGGACCATTTGCACCAAAATCCCTTTTTAGTATCAATTGCTACCTTAGTTGCTGCCTTATCATCTTCACTCTATGTAATATTCATTACCTTCTTGGTATGAGATTTCTTTAGAGTGTTTGTACATTCAGATGCTATGTGACCAAAACCCTCATACTCATGACATTGAATTTGATTTTCAGATCTATTCATAGATGTAGTAGAATTTTGTCTTGTGTTGTTTTCTTTTTTTGTTGTAGTGGAATATTCACGTTCTTTCTTTTTTGATTTCCTTTTAGAATTCTTTTGAATTAATTGGTGAGCATGATCATGTTTTCATCAGTTTCACTCTCATCGCCATCAACATCGTCTTCATCTTTTTTAATTATGAAGGTAATACCAGATCTATTTTCATTCTTTCTCCTTTGTAGATGTAGTTCATATGTCATCAATGATCCTACCAATTCTTCAACCTTTATTTTGCTCTCTAAGTATTTCTTTCCCAAGGTATAAGCTGTATTGGTGATGTCACTGAGTTTTGCATAGAAGTCCTTAAACTGTTCATCATCTCTCATGGTCAGTTGTTCAAATTTTAGAGTAAGTATTTGAAGTTTTGATAACTTAACAATAGAGGTTCCCTCATGAGCAATCTGTAAGATGTCCTAATCTTCTTAAGCAACCTGACATGTAGAGATCAAACGAAATTGATTAGAGTCCACAAAAGAGAATATGATATTTAAAGCTTTTGAATTCCAATTTATATAATTAAAATCAACTGTTGCCCACTCCACTATCTTTTTTTTCTCTTTACACAACAGTAGGAGTTTTATAACCATAGAATGCCAAACTTTTTCATCAAGTGATTGGATATAGACTTGAA
The DNA here is from genome assembly GCA_030279155.1 of Forsythia viridissima. Taxonomy (NCBI): domain Eukaryota; kingdom Viridiplantae; phylum Streptophyta; class Magnoliopsida; order Lamiales; family Oleaceae; genus Forsythia; species Forsythia viridissima. Next base: position 50,049,550 of record CM059034.1, read on the forward strand.
TCCTAGTTTTACATTATGTATAATTAGTTCCATCTAAAATCGACAGTCTAAACGGTGCTCCATTCATATCTAGGTTTTCGGATCACACTTATAAAAGTGTACCATCTATGATATCAATTGAAAGTTCTAAAATTGAGATTAATTACATTAAAAACTATTTTTATCTTAATTAAACAAGCAGTTGCCAAAATACATTTAGAACTAGCGAGTGACAATGATAATAGTTCTAACTCATACATGAAGGTCCTAACAATGTTCGTTTAACAGTAGTTTGTTATGTGCGAAATTTAAATAATTAGACACGAACACAAGATATAACATGGTAAACTCTAAAGGGAAACATCTACGGCCCTTACCATGGGTAAAAACAATCCACTAATAATCTTGAGTAAAAATACAATAATATCTGGTTTTAGTAATTTCGCAAAATTAACAAAATAACAATAAAAAAGAATATAGATCAACTTCATTTTCATACTTCTACTTTTGACTTGTTGATAAAGTGAAATTGAATTCACCGGTATTGATTTTATCGCCACTTCCCTATTGTATTTGACTGTAACCACCACTTGACTTAAGAACCCTCGTTTTTTACTTCACACCAAGAAGATTAATCAAGATATGAGATTGTTCCTTGAGCACCAATTTATTTTTTATTCTTCAATGAGTTCGAAGAAAATCTTTTTGCTTTGAAACTTAATCAATGAAGCTTGATGTCTTGTTCTTTCATCAATAGAGTTGGCCAGTTTGGAGCTTGAAGAACAAAAGCACAAAAATATTTTCGAAAGCTTAATTCCTTATTGATTTTTGCTCTTACTTATATGTACAGTAATAATCAAATTAGGAATTATTTCTTACCTAAAAATCTGCAAAAAGAATGGTAAGACAATTATTAGGAAAAATACAAAAAGATATTCTAAATTTGTAGAAAGAAGGTATAAAGGAAATTCAAGATTATCTTTAAATATTTTCTTCATAAAAAAATCCAAAAGAATAAGAGAATGTAGGTAAGAAAATTAGTAGGAATGATACAAAAAAATATTCTAGATTTGTAGAAAAAAAAAGTATTTAGGAAACTAGGATTTATCTTCAAATATTTTATTTCTAAACAGATCCAAGAGAATAAGAGAATGTACATTAACCTACAAGAGGGCTGTTACTGATATTCACGCGATCAAATTATATTATGTAAGAAAATAGAATAAAACCCTCAGCTCATAGATCTTGAATAAAAATATGCTTACCATCTCAGTCAGTCAGAACTGGCACCAGCGTATCCAATTAGAACATACATCCACTTTCAACATTAAAAATAATATTTTATTTTGAATGTGTTTTTGTTTGATAGAGTTTAAAAGTAGTTTTTTTTTTTTTTTTTTTAGATTTTGAAAAAAAGTTGGAGAAATGTATGGTTGAAAAGTTGATAAAATTTATGGGTCTCATGAAATATGTGGTTGACAATATGTTTGGAAAAAAGTGTATTAAGCCTGGCCAAACATGCTATAATGTAACGAAAACTAGTGTACAATATCAAAAGTAAAATAGTATCAAGCATTTTTTTTATAAAACAGTATCATAATAAAACAATATCATAGAAAATAGTATTATGAAAAATAGTATCATAATAAAATAATATCGTATTTGAATTATCACTTTTTGTAATTGTAGAGGCTCGTTGGTCTTTTAGCACAGTTATGTGACTTTAATTGAATTAACTATGGGCCATATGACTTAAGAGCCCATGAGCGCAATGACCGGCCCCGAATTTTCTCCTAAAGATTCATGAAACATGATTTAAGTAGTATAAGAAACTACCGTGAAAAAATAAAATCTTGTTGAGTTGAAATGTGGACGAAAAGTGACAATTTTTTTCATCAAATAATGACTCCGCTCTTTCCTTTTTTTTTAACAAAATCCGTATGTTCTAAGTGGATAATAATATGATATAGTAGGGATAGAAATTGGAGGGGAAAAATGAAACCAAGTTGCTGAACTTTGGTGTCCAAAAATTGGAGGAAAAATGGGGTCTTGCTGGCCAAGTTTAGGGAGTGAAGAAGGGAGAAAACGATGAAGTAAAAATAAGGTGTTGAATACCTATTGTTTAAGGGCTTAAATATATAAGGAAAAAGATGAAGAATATGATGTAAAATTCGAGTCTGGAAGGTAGTTGCTCGGGTCGAAATTAAATGAAATGAATAGGGTGTTGGTCTATACATTTGGAGACTGAAAAGGAGTAGAATAAGAGAACTTTTGTGTGACTTGAAGTGAGAGGAGTTGGATGTTTTGGCTGGCCAAAAAATGGGAAGGAAAAGCTGGCTGAAAAATGAATAAAATTTGGAGAGAGAAATATGTGATTTTTGTTGCTGATTAATGAGGTAAGGAAGGGGGACTTAAGGGAAGTGGGTAGAAAGAAAAAGGAAAACCTAACCAAATATGAATAAAATTTGGAGGGAGAAATCTGTGATTTTTGTTACTGATTAATGAAGTAATGGAGGGGGACTTAATGGCCGAAAATGGAGACTGCAATTGGGGAGAAACTTCAGTTACAATTGGCCAAATTTTAGAGGAAAAAATGGGGCTGGAGTTTGGTGGTTTTTCTTGTAGCATGTGATGTGTTAATGGGGCTGATCATGGAGTAGTTGGGGGCAGTTTCTTCAGGTGAAAAATGGGGCAGATTGTGAAAATGGGTTAAATGGTGGGCAGGGGCGGATCCAGGAATTATTTATTTGGGTGGCTTGTATAAATTTTTTTAAATGACTTCGAAAATATGAAAAATATTAGTAGACAAAAATAGAGGCATTGTGAGAACTTAAATATAAATATTTTATACAATATATCAAATTAAAAGATGATAAGTAAAAGACAACAAAAAGTTTCAAAACCTACGATACAAATACTTTAAAACACTACTTAAGTCGCACCCTACGATTCCCCAAACGATCAAACTTGTTAATAATGACATATGTATCAATACCAAGAGCAATCTCCCTTTCAATATAGATGATCATGGAATTTGCTAGAAATTCATTCTCCATTTTATTGCGAAGCGATGTCTTTATAAGTTTCATTCCTGAAAAAGCTCGTTCTGTTGTTGCTGTCGAAACTGGAAGAGTCAACACTAAACGAATCAACCTATCAATCAAGAAATAATGGCGTGACTTCTTCATTTCAACCAACATTCTACATAACTGAGGTAGAGAATCAACATTCTGAAATTGTGGGTTACGAAGTACATCACACTTGTAATGATCCAATTGTCTTCTCAAATCGATTATCTCTTCTATAGTAAAATCTAGGGGATAAAATGTCTCAGCTAAAGAACAAATTGCATCTTCAGAGAATGATTTGAAGCCATCAATAGGATTCAAAGCCTCACACAACTTCAGAAGTTCCATTGTTTTTTCTGTAAATCTATTATTTAATTCCATCAACTGAAAATCTATAACTGCATTGAATATATGAAAGTGATAGTAGTCCTCCACTGTAATATTATTTTTCTGTTGACAAGATCGTCTTGTACCTTCCATATAACGATCATCTAATTCAGGCACATCAATATTATAAGTATTACAAAACTGCACCACACTCCAAATAAAACCTTCCCAATGATCATCTCGCATTTCTTGAAGAAGTATCTTTGTAGTTGAGACTAAATTCATTGCATTCAAAATATCTTGATCTTTCATTTGCAATGCTTGACATAACAAATCAGTTTTTCCCAAAACTTCATACATCAATAACAAGATAAATGCAAACTCAAATGACTTCATAGCTTTGTACGCACCTTTAGCCTCTCCACGTATATTATTGTTTGATCCCTCGTCAATAAGATTCTCAAGAAGCGTACAAGTGGAACCAAACATCTGAATCAATCTTGTAACAGAGGAAAAATGTGAACTCCAACGAGTAGCTCCAGCTCGTTGCAAAGTACAAACTTGATTAGACCCAGTAGCAGTTTGAAGTTCTCCCAATGCTATCAATTCAACAATTTCATCCTCTCGAATTGATTTTAATTGAGAATGACGCTTAGCAGAAGCACTAACAAAGTTGACAATAGAACCTAATGATTGAAAAAATAGCCATACATCATGTACATCTTTAGCCACTGCTACTAAAGCTAGCTGTAGTCAGTGAGCGAAATAATGAACGTAATAAGCAGATGGACAATCTCTAAGGAATAAAGCTTGTAATCCATTCCATTCACCTCGCATGTTGCTAGCACCATCATACCCTTGACCTCGTAAATCTTTGAGCAAAAGCTTGTATTGGTTTAATACATGACATATCTCTTTTTTCAAAGTCAACGCATTTGTGTTTGCAACTCTCACAACTTCAAAAAATCGTTCTCTAACAAATCCATCACTATCAACATATCTCAAAATAATAGCCATTTGTTCTTTATGGGATTCATCAACTGCTTCATCAACAAGAATACAAAATTTGGCATCCCCAATTTCTTCACAAATTTTAAGCCTCACACAATCAGCAATAATTTTTAGTATCTCCTTCTGAATCGATGGTGATGTATAATTGGCATTTTTAGCTGCATTTTCTAGAACAACATCATCAATTTCTTTGTTCGCCCTTCCATGCAATTTGATCAATTCAACATAATTTCCCCGGTTAGTAGAGTCAACGGATTCATCATGACCTCTAAAAGCACATCCTTGCAATGCTAGCCACTTCACACTTTCTACAGATGTTTGAATGAGCAAACGATTTTGTTTGACTTCTTTTGAAGTCTGTTGTTGTATCATTCTGTCAATATGTTGAGGTAGATTTTTCAAGTTTTCCCATTTTTGCATTGCAAAGCCATGTAGTGAATTACCATCCCCTTCATGTTTCTTCAGCGGACAATTGTCACAATTGACTCTCTTCCAATTATTAAACCCCTTGACTGTAAAGGTTTCCGGATGTGATGTATTACTTTCAAATAGATAACATGGAAAACAAAAAGCACTTTGTTTCTCAATGGAAAACTCAAGCCATGGATGTTTTGTGAACCAAGATGATTGAAATCGTCGATTTTGAACCCCAAATCTAGCAAAAGGATACTCATAGATTGGTTGAAATGGTCCCATTTCAATATATGTTCTTCGAACCTCATCTTGTTTGACAACTGGATACTGCGATATTGGGATACGTTTTCCAGGATCACGTTCATAATATGAAGTATTACTTTCAAATGGCTCAACAGTAGGAGTATCTTGTGGTTCAACAGAAGGAGTATCTTGTGGAGCATGAATATCCTCTAATACATTTGGATTACTTGATGATTGATTGCCATCTTTCTTATTGAAGTAATGGAAGACGTTCCTTTTTTTCATTTTAATCCACCTGTGAGCAAGATATGTTATAGATATTCAATTTACAAATTTTGAATTCATAAGTCAAATGTACAAATTATAATTCACAACTTATATTCAAAATATACAAATTCAAATTCCCAATTAACAAATGTTAGTTAGGTTGGGTCCTCCGTGATCATTTTTTATATTCAAATCAGCATGTTTAGATACTGCTTTTAATCTTTTATATGAATACATTTTCAAGTCCATTGTGAATACTAATTGAACAATATCAAAGAGAGGAGCAATCACTGCACACCACTGTAAAAATACACATTTAAATCTAAGTCATTCAAATTTCTCTTTAACAAATACATAATAATGGCTTAATTCAAATTGCCCATTCAAAAATTCGATTCATAAAAAAACAATATACAAAATCAAATTTCCAATTCACAAATTAAATCATAAACTCCCAATTCACAAATAACAAATAAAATTACAAAAGTATTAGTTAGCCATCTCGTACCTTCAAACAATTGTAGAGACTGCCTAACAATTACAGGCCGGGAAAGAGGGTGATTCCAAGACTCCAAGTCCAAATAGTAAATTAACAAATCTGGAAAAAAATGATTAAATTAACAATCCTTGTAATTTTGTAAATTAAAAACCATTTTAAATCATTTAAATCATTAACTCTTTAAATGATTAAATCATCATAAGAAACTTATTTTTCAATAAATTAACAACATTGAAAAAAATTAACAGCAGTACAGCTAGCACTGTAACAACAAGTCAGCATGTGTCTAACAGTCTAAGTGACCAAACCTGAGGGCTAAGTCTGGCAAACATCGAACTTTTGAGTTTTGAGGGACGAGACGAACAACGGAACGAAAAGGATTAAGATTGCGATTTGATTTTTTTTCATTTTAATCCACTTTGGCCTTCTTGTTGGTTGCGGCCTTGCGGGGTGAAGGATTGTAATTGAGCTTTGAATTATGAGAGACGAACGACGGTGAATGAGTAAAGTGAACGACCATGGAGAAGCTGAGAAGAAGTCCAGGTGAGGCGAGGGTTTCAAATTTGGGAATTTGCCGAAATGCTGTGTCCGTGAATTTGGTTTAATGATTTGGTGGAAATGGGATTGTTTTAAAGTGGGTTTGGGCTTATGTTGGGTATGGGCTATGGTATTAATATTAGTTATATTAGTTTTTTAATTTATTTTGGCCTGGGCTTCTAAAAGTTTCACCAGGGAAAAAATTTGGGCCGGGTGGGCTCAAGCCCACCCTAGCCCTGGGCTGGATCCGCCCCTGATGGTGGGTAGAATGTGGTGAAAATGGGATGAAAGTGGCTGGGGAAAGTGGGCGGTTTGTACTGAGGTTTTGGGGTTGTTTGGAGTGTTTTTCTGGCAGGGATTAATGGACCGTTTAGGTTATTATCTGGCAAGGCATAAGGGACTATTTGGGAGGTGTGTTTCTGGTAGTTAGGTAGATTGGGTTTTGGGCTAAAAACGGGAGGATAATTGGGTAGGAAAATGGTCGATACTAAGGTGGACAAAAAGATAAAATTGGCCCGTAATTAAGATAAATAAATTGACTGAAAAATAGGCCGAGAAGATGTTTAAATTTTATTAATTTTTTATTTAAACCGTTGGTCTAAAAATAACCCAAAATTAACTCCAAGAAAATTTTTTTGGTTAAGAAAGTTTTATTACTCTCGGTGATACATGAATTTTCATATTCGCCACATAAAATATAAGGCAAACACGAGCAACAATTATCATGACTAAAATATTTTAAATCGTACAAACAAGTTCGTAGCAATGACAAGAATTAAAATTTTATTTCCATAATATGAAATTTTTTATGGTTGCTACATTGTTCATTCCAAATCTAAATTTGTGGAAACCATTGGACATGGTATTAAAATGGCTGGACTAACATGTATCTAGGCCTGATTTAGTTTCGTTATAAGCTGGAATCGGTCCATCTAGAAATATGTTTCGGGACTAATTTGGATTGTCTTTCAAGTTTGTGGTCCAGATCGGCCATGAATCTACCAATATTACAAGCTGGACTGGTTTAAACCATAATTTTTTTCTATATTTTTTTTTGGATAATTTAATACAATTTAAAATCAAGTCATAATTGAAAAAAATTGAATATTCCTATTGATAGGTTCATGAATTACACTTTTAAATTGTATGTGGGATAAAAATAATAATAATTCAGAAGTAGATTATAAAAGTAATAGCATATGCATTAGTATAGTTTAAGTATATTCTAACTATGTTGACACAATAATTAATTTTTTATTTTAAATCGGTCTAACATTAGTTACGCAACTGAAAACACAACCCGACACAACTTGTTGACCTCTTCTTACGTGTAGTTCTCCTACGCACTCGGACATCCACGCAGTTTTGTTAGCCACGTAGATGCGGCTAGAACTGAGTAGATATGATGTTTGTGGGGGAGGCACACGCTATGGAAGAGGTGATGGCGTGACGGTCCCTAACTAATAATTCTTTAGAAGCACTTAAAAGTTCATTAGCATAGAGGACTTGTATTTTCTTTGTGTGAGTTTATATTTTTTCATCATTTTCTTGTGGGAATGGCCTTAATATTTATAGGCAAATTCTAATTGATTGAACTCCTTTTGATGTGCAACAAGTGGCTCAATTTGAAGGACCTCGCGTCACATCTTGAACGTCACATCAATGGCTTTAATAAAATGGTCTTTTTAGCTGCATGCTAGGAAGCTTGGATATGACAGGCCATATTAGTAGGTCGTCCCATCATTCGCTGGATATGACGTGGTGTTAGAGGAGGCTTCCTACACACGCAATTGCAGCCGCCCTCCTCTGCATAAAAAAAACAATCTCTTCTTCTTAACCTCTTCTTCCCAAACTTCATCTCGTCAAACATCATCGGTATAAAAGAACTGCATCTTCTTCTTAACCTCCTCTTCTCAAACCTCATTTTCCCAAACCTCCTATTCTCAAACCTCATCTTCCCAAACCTCCTCTTGTCAAACCTTATTGGCATAAAAGAACAACCTCTTTTTCTTAACCTCCTCTTCCCAACCTTCTCGGAATAGAAGGACTACTAGGCAAGTTTGACTTTGCCCAGGCAGTGTAGAGCATCACGTAGGACTGAGGCTTGACAATAGTCCCCCAAGTTCAGGACCTGTATCATTTATGTGAGGTGCTGGACTTGGTGAAGAGACCCCTATGCATTTTGGAAGGACTGGAACAATGATACAGAGTTGCGTAATCTTATCTTAGTCCCTCAAATCCATGTGTGGCTTGTTTATATGGGGACATGTGAGGCATGTGATGCCCTTGCTGGTTTTTGATGGTTCAAAGAAATTGCTAAAAATAGTCCCAATGAGTGGTGTTTTCCTTTGATGGGAAGATGCTTGTTGCATAGGCCCTTCTAATTATCAAAAGAGGTCTGATATTGTGGTTTTGCCATTTAAAATTTTCTAAGTTCCAGTTGGTGCCATGCCTCATCGAAGAGGCGAGGCCCTTGTATGGAGATGACATGTCTACAAAAACTAAGTCCCAATTGAATGAGGATCTTTCCCTTGTTGGGAAGAAACTTGTTTGCAGAGCCCCTTCCAATATAAGACGAGGCTTGATATTGGACTTTTCCCAACTGGTGCCATGCCTTCATGAAGAGGCTTGGCCACTGTGTGGAGATAACAAGGCCTTCCAATATCAAACAACGTTTGATATTAGGCTTTGCCCAGTTGGTGTCATGCCTTCATGAAAAGGCTTGGTCCCTGTGTGGAAATGAAGAGGCCCTTCCAATATCAGATGAGACTTGATATTGGGCTTTGCCCAGATAGTGCCATGCCTTCATGAATATGCTTGGCCCTTGTATGGAGATGACGCGTGTGCAAAAACTAAGTCCCAATTGAGGAAGTAGATTTCCCTTGTTGGGAAGAGGCTTGTTTGCAAAGGCCATTCTAATATAAGACGAGGCTAGTTATTGGGGTTTGCCCAGCTGGTGCCATGTCTTCATGAAGAGGCTTGACCCTTGTGTGGGAATGACGAGGCCCTTCCAATATCAGACGAAGCTTAATATTGGACTTTGCCCAGCTAGTGCCATGCCTTCAGGAAGAGGCTTGGCCCTTGTGTGAGGATGACGATGCCCTTCTAATAATAGACGAGGCTTGATATTGGACTTTTCCCAACAGGTGTCATGCCTTCATGAAGAGACTTGGCCCTTATGTGGGGATGACGCGTCTGCAAAACCTAAGTCCCAATTGAGGGAGGAGCTTTCCCTTGTTGGGAAGAGGCTTGTTTCTATAGGCCCTTCCAATATAAGACAATGCTTGATATTGGCTTTGTCCAGCTTGTGTCATGCCTTCATAAAGAGGATTGGCCCTTGTGTGGAGATGACACATCTGCAAAAACTATGTCCCAGTTGATGGAGGAGCTTTCCCTTCTTGGGAAGAGGCTTGTTTGCAAATGCCCTTGCAATATAAGACAAGGCTTGATGTTGGGCTTTGCCCAACTGGTGCCATGCCTTCATGAAGAAGCGAGGCACTTATGTGGGCATGACACTTCTGAAAAAATTAAGTCCCAATTGAGGGAAGAGCTTTCCCTTGTTGGGAAGGGACTTGTTTGTAGAGGCCCTTCCAATAAGCTGCGAGAACCTCTTCGCAAAGGCATATGAGAAGATTTTACCCCAAACTTGATTAGGTACTAGAGTATCTTTTTAGAGGTTGTGTTTCCTAATCAAATGACTGAATGATAGACGTGGCGCTTCTATAATGCTAGTGCCTCTTCTTAGAAACCTCAAACAAGCAAACAATCGAAACTTGATTTATAAATAATCAAATACTACTGCCTCTTCTCAGATGTGTCACCTAGGCTCCAATGAGATACTAGCAATGCCTTAGGAATGTTAAACCATTAATCAAGTTGGATATGCTCGTACGTATATTTTTCCAGTGTCTTTTCTTCTTAAGTACTTAAGAATGTTTGATCCAATGTTTTTGCCAAGGTTAGCTTGAAACCTGCTTGTGATACTCAAAGCATATGAAATATCCGGTCAAATACATAACATGACATACATGATAGATTCTATTGCTGGTGTATAAGAAATCCTATTCCATTCTTTAATACTCCGTGTTTTCGGACACATCTCTTTTGAGAGATAGATCCCACGCCCGATGGACAAAGTCCTCACTTGGACTCTTCTATACCAAATCTTCTTAAGATTTTGTCTATTTATGTTGATTGAGATACACCAAGCATTCTTTTAGATCTATCTCTATAGATCTTTATACCGAGAATGTATGTTGCCTCTCCCATGTCATTCATGGAGAAATTTTTGGATAACCACAATTTACTGATTTTAGTATGGAGACATCATTTTCTAATAATAGTATGTCATCTACATACAGAATTAGAAACACGACTTTACTCTCACTAACCTTCTTATACACACATGGTTCATCTCCATTCTTGATAAAATCTAACACTTTGATTGTCTCTTCAAAATAAAGATTCCAGCTCCGATAGGCTTACGTTAATATATGGATCTCTGTAGTTTGCATACCTTGTTTGGTTGTGGATTTAAAACTTTCTGGTTGTGTCTTGTACACATTCTCGCTAAAATTCCCATTAAAGAATGTAGTTTTGACATCCATTTGCCAGATCTCATAGTCATGGTATGCTACTATCGCAAACAGAATCTAAATTGACTTAGACATGGCTACTAGTGAGAAGGTTTTGTCAAAGTCATTTCCTTGTCTTTGCTTGTAACACTTCGCAACCAATCTTTCCTTTCTCACTAAAACGAAGAACTCCTTTCATTGCTGCAACCTTGAGGAAAATTCTTTCACCAACTTCGAATTCTAAAACTTTCCTTCTTTTATCTGCATAGCTTTTCTGTCGGTCCTGGGCAGATTTTATTCTAGCTCTTATTGTATCGATAGCCTGAGCTGTTCGTTCAACAATTTCAGGGCCTAACACTCTCTTTTCTCCAACTTCATCCCAATGTACTAGAGATCTACATTTTCTGCCATAAAAGGGCATCGTAAGGAACCATCCCTATCGTAGCTTGAAACCTGATGTTGTAAGCAAACTCCACTAACAGCAAGTGGGACTCCCAGTTGCTGTATAAGTCCAAAACACATGCCCGAAGCATGTCTTTTAAAATTTGAATAGCTTTTTCGGACTATCCATTTGTCTAAGGATGATATGTTGTACTAAAATTTAGCTTGGTGCCTAAGGCTGTCTACAAACTCTTCCAAAACTTTGATGTAAACCTCGAATCTCTATCGGACGCTATTGATAAGGAGGTTTCGTGCAACCTGACAATCTCTCTTAAGTATAGTTGTGCTAATTGATCCATGTTGAAAGTCATCTTTACTGGTAAAAAATGGGCCGACTTAGTCAATCGGTCCACTATTACCCAAATGGTATTATGACCTCTTGCTGAGTTTGGAAAACCTACTAGGATGTCCATGTTTATGTGTTCCCACTTCCATTCAGGTATATCTAACGGATTCAACGGCCCTGATGGCCTTTGATGTTCTGCTTTGACTTGTTGACAGACTAAACAGTTAACCACAAACAACCTTAAACCTCTCTTCATGTTTCTCCACCAAAAGGTGTCTCGGAGGTCACGATACATCTTCGTTCCTCCAGGATATGCTATGTAAGGGATTGAGTGAGCTTCCTCCAAAATTTATTTTCTCAATTTCTCATCCTTTGGTACACATAATCTTCCTTTGAACATGAGTATACTGTCTTTATTCAAACTAAAATCCTTGTGTTTATCTATACCAACTTCGGCCTTGATCTTTTGCAGAAAATGGTCATTATCTTGTGCTTCTCGAATTCGATCTCTAAGAGTGGATCGAATCATCAAGGATGTTATTCTTGTAGTATCTTTACTAGATGGTGCTAGAACTTCTAGTTGTAGTCTCTCAAAGTCTCTTACTAGTTGTTCCTGTACTGTGATTATCGACGTCAACTGCCCTACTGTCTTTCTGCTTAAGGCATCAGCCACGATGTTGGCTTTGCCCGAGTGATAATGGATTGCACAGTTATAGTCCTTTACTAACTCTAACCATATTCATTGTCTCATATTCAACTCCTTCTGGGTGAAGAAATACTTAAGACTCTTATGGTCCGCATAAATATCACACTTGCCACCATACAGATAGTGACGCCATATCTTCAAGGCATGAACTACTGCAGCCAATTCTAGGTCGTGCGTTGGATAATTTTGTTCATACATTTTTAGTTGTCTCGAAGCATAGGTGATCACTCTCCCATGCTGCATAAGCACACATTCCAAACCTAGTTTGGATACATTATTGTAAATGACAAATCCTTCCAATCCTTCTGGTACTTCTAGTACTGGAGCTGTGACTAAACATTGATTAAGGTCTTGAAAACTTTGTTCATATTTGTCAACCCACTAAAACTACTCCTTTCTTGGTTAACTGAGTTAACGATCTAGCAATTTTAGAGAAACCTTCTATAAATCTTCGGTAATAACCGGCTAACCCTAAGAAACTACATACTTCTCCAGCATTGGTTGGTCGGTTCTAATTCGTTACTGCTTCCACTTTAGCTGGATCGACTTCAATCCCTTGTGCCGTAACTACATGTCCAAGAAAACATACTCGATCTAGCCAAAATTCGCATTTCTTGAATTTGGCAAACAAGTTCCCCTTTCTTAATATCTCCAACACTATTCTGAGGTATTCTCCATGTTGTTCAAGATTCTCAGAGTATATCAAGATGTTATCGATGAAGACTATGACGAACTTGTCAAAGAATTCATGAAACACTATGTTCATTACGTCTATGAACACTGCTGGTGCATTGGTTAAGCTGAAAGGCAAAACCACAAACTCGTAATGCCCATAACGTGTTCAAAAAACTGTTTTCGGTATGTCGCTAGCCTTAATCTTCAATTGATGGTACTCGGATCTCTAGTCAATCCTAGAGAAAAATTTTGATCATCTCAGTTGATCAAACAAATCTTCAATCCTTGGAAGGGGTACTTTTTCTTTATCGTCAACGAATTTAATTCTCGATAGTCAATGTACATTCTCATCGATCTATCCTTCTTCTTCACAAAAAGAACTAGTGCACCCCACAGTGACACACTTGGTCGGATAAAGCCTATATCCAACAATTCTTGAAGTTGAGACTTTAATTCTTGTAATTCTTTTGGTGCCATCCTATAAGGTGCTTTAGACATCGCTGCCGCTCTACGAACTAAGTCAATTGTGAACTCCAATTGCTTGTCCGGCAGGATCCTTGGTAGATGTTCAGGAAACACATCGAGAAATTCTCGTATCACCTCTACGTCTTCAGTAGTTACCTTTGCTTAGGAGTTACCTAAAGCACTGAAAGAGTTTCCTGACCTTTTCATCCCTGAGAAACAAAACTTATCTTATCCTGTTTTCTGAAGTACTACCTCCTTTTTTTGGCACTGGATTGACGCGTGGTTACGTCTTAACCAATCCATGCCTAGGATTACATCAAAGTCTCTCATTTCTAGGATGTACAAATCTGCTTCTAGTACTTTCTCTCCAATTTCTATCTTAATTGATTTAGCTAGTTAATTCGTAAAAAGTGACTCACCTAAAGGGATGCTAACCTCTAGCGTACTAGCCGATTTATCACACACAAGCTTAGCCTTAGTGATAAAAGATGCAGAGATGAAAGAATGCATTGCTGCTGAATCAAAAAGCACGTAAGCAGGAAAATGTTACAACAGAAGGGTACCTACTATCACGTTAGGATTCTCATCTGCTTCTTGCTGGTTAAGAGCAAACACTCGCCCCTTTCCCTTTTATTCTTGTTTTTGTCTTCCTCTTTCTCTTTCATATCTATTCTTTTCTATTATTTTGGGTGGTTCTGGATAATTCATGATCATGTGGCTCAGTTTTCCACATCAATAACATACGTTTCTCCCAAATAAGCACTCTGCTAGGTGAGTCTTGTTATATTTTGGGTAAGGTGGATCGGAGGCTCCTAGCTTGACGTTGTTGGATTCGGTATTCGGCTTCTTTTCTTGCCATTTTTCTTTTCCTTTGTCCTGTCCACTTCAAATTCTCTTCCTTGTAAAATCCTTATTTTGAGGAGCAGACTGATCTGCACTAGCTTTACGGTCCTAAATTGTCTTAGCCCGAGCTAGCATATCCCTATAAGAAGTTAAGCTATGGGACAGGAAAATTAAGCTCATATCTGTGCTCAAACCTTTTGATCTTCTTAGCTTCATTATCAACAAGGTGAGGTGCATACTTAGACAACTGTTCAAATTTTCGCTCATATTCTGGTAGTGACATGCTGCCTTGCTTTAGTTATAAGAATTTAGTTTCTTTGCTGTCACTCAGTGCCTGTGAGAAGTATTTCTCCATCAGGTCCTCCTTGAATTGACTCCAAGTTATTGCTCTCACTCACTCTTAGTGCGGGACATAGATTCCCACCAGTGACTGGCATCACTGGCGAACATAAATTATGGACACTTAACTTTATGCGCATCAGTACTTGTCAGCAATCGAAAGATGCGCTCCAATTTACGCAACCACTCATCTGCTGCTAGTGGTCCTAAAGAGTCATCGAATGTAGGGGGTTTGTGCCTACAAAAATGTTCTATCATGGTAGCATGATTGACAACAGTTGAAGTTTAAGATTAGGTAGGAGGTGGAAGGAGAGGAGCCTGACTTTGTTTGGCCAGGTCCTATACTGCTCTCAGCATATCTCTGATTAGGTTGTTTTGAATTGGATGTGCTATTTCATTTAGAAAAAATAAAGGTTGTCCATTAGGCAAAAATAAAACCACTATCTCAAATAACATAAGGAAAAGCTGGAATTTTTTATTATTAGAACAATCATCGACAAAATGTCAGAAAAATGCAATTGTTTGAAAGGAAAATAATAATAAGAAAAGTAACAAGAACAAAATAGATTACAACTGCAAATCTAGAAATTGCTCTCAATGAAAGTCTGAATGAGAATAACATAATGGAAAATAGGTAAATGACACCTAATCTAAATCTTCTTCTCGATTGGGCGTTGGTTGATTGACAGAAGTCTCTAATCCTGTATATGAGTCCCCTTCGTTACATGGAAATTTCCAATTCGTATAATCTTTGTGACACTGATTTAGGATGTAGCAATATGTCTCGACATCGATATGGTTTGAGTCTTCTTTCAATATTTCGTTCTTGATCAAATTTCCCATCTCTATTCCAGATTGGGTAAAGGTACGCAAAAGGTGATCGATAGCTTCAATGTTACTAATTCTATTCCCATGTCTCGTCGCTTTTCACCACAATTGAAGGAATTTCTCAGTGTGTTGAGGCATGGGAATGTCGGAATCAAAGTTCTCATAGGCTCATAGTGCTAAGGCTTTTGGTCTTAGGTGACGCGGTAAACCTATAAACTTTATAGCGGTATGTCTCACTTTAGCCATCTTATCCTAAGTTCAGTCCAACATAAGTCCAAGGAAATTTAAGAAACTTTATATCAAAATACATAGTATTCTATTATTTGCAAAAATCAATGCTATATAACTTTTAAATAATTGTTTCATGTCCCAAATTAAAATCATACCTAAGGAATTGAGGATGGTAGCCGTCAGATGAAGTAGGATAGCCATGCGAAATCTTTACATTTTAAATTTTCTTTATTACTGATAGAATACAAACATTAATGTAATCATGTAATACATTTTGGTAATACAAGTAATTATCATACACAGGGGCGGATCCAGGAATTATTTATTTGGGTGGCTTGTATAAATTTTTTTAAATGACTTCGAAAATATGAAAAATATTAGTAGACAAAAATAGAGGCATTGTGAGAACTTAAATATAAATATTTTATACAATATATCAAATTAAAAGATGATAAGTAAAAGACAACAAAAAGTTTCAAAACCTACGATACAAATACTTTAAAACACTACTTAAGTCGCACCCTACGATTCCCCAAACGATCAAACTTGTTAATAATGACATATGTATCAATACCAAGAGCAATCTCCCTTTCAATATAGATGATCATGGAATTTGCTAGAAATTCATTCTCCATTTTATTGCGAAGCGATGTCTTTATAAGTTTCATTCCTGAAAAAGCTCGTTCTGTTGTTGCTGTCGAAACTGGAAGAGTCAACACTAAACGAATCAACCTATCAATCAAGAAATAATGGCGTGACTTCTTCATTACAACCAACATTCTACATAACTGAGGTAGAGAATCAACATTCTGAAATTGTGGGTTACGAAGTACATCACACTTGTAATGATCCAATTGTCTTCTCAAATCGATTATCTCTTCTATAGTAAAATCTAGGGGATAAAATGTCTCAGCTAAAGAACAAATTGCATCTTCAGAGAATGATTTGAAGCCATCAATAAGATTCAAAGCCTCACACAACTTCAGAAGTTCCATTGTTTTTTCTGTAAATCTATTATTTAATTCCATCAACTGAAAATCTATAACTGCATTGAATATATGAAAGTGATAGTAGTCCTCCACTGTAATATTATTTTTCTGTTGACAAGATCGTCTTGTACCTTCCATATAACGATCATCTAATTCAGGCACATCAATATTATAAGTATTACAAAACTGCACCACACTCCAAATAAAACCTTCCCAATGATCATCTCGCATTTCTTGAAGAAGTATCTTTGTAGTTGAGACTAAATTCATTGCATTCAAAATATCTTGATCTTTCATTTGCAATGCTTGACATAACAAATCAGTTTTTCCCAAAACTTCATACATCAATAACAAGATAAATGCAAACTCAAATGACTTCATAGCTTTGTACGCACCTTTAGCCTCTCCACGTATATTATTGTTTGATCCCTCGTCAATAAGATTCTCAAGAAGCGTACAAGTGGAACCAAACATCTGAATCAATCTTGTAACAGAGGAAAAATGTGAACTCCAACGAGTAGCTCCAGCTCGTTGCAAAGTACAAACTTGATTAGACCCAGTAGCAGTTTGAAGTTCTCCCAATGCTATCAATTCAACAATTTCATCCTCTCGAATTGATTTTAATTGAGAATGACGCTTAGCAGAAGCACTAACAAAGTTGACAATAGAACCTAATGATTGAAAAAATAGCCATACATCATGTACATCTTTAGCCACTGCTACTAAAGCTAGCTGTAGTCAGTGAGCGAAATAATGAACGTAATAAGCAGATGGACAATCTCTAAGGAATAAAGCTTGTAATCCATTCCATTCACCTCGCATGTTGCTAGCACCATCATACCCTTGACCTCGTAAATCTTTGAGCAAAAGCTTGTATTGGTTTAATACATGACATATCTCTTTTTTCAAAGTCAACGCATTTGTGTTTGCAACTCTCACAACTTCAAAAAATCGTTCTCTAACAAATCCATCACTATCAACATATCTCAAAATAATAGCCATTTGTTCTTTATGGGATTCATCAACTGCTTCATCAACAAGAATACAAAATTTGGCATCCCCAATTTCTTCACAAATTTTAAGCCTCACACAATCAGCAATAATTTTTAGTATCTCCTTCTGAATCGATGGTGATGTATAATTGGCATTTTTAGCTGCATTTTCTAGAACAACATCATCAATTTCTTTGTTCGCCCTTCCATGCAATTTGATCAATTCAACATAATTTCCCCGGTTAGTAGAGTCAACGGATTCATCATGACCTCTAAAAGCACATCCTTGCAATGCTAGCCACTTCACACTTTCTACAGATGTTTGAATGAGCAAACGATTTTGTTTGACTTCTTTTGAAGTCTGTTGTTGTATCATTCTGTCAATATGTTGAGGTAGATTTTTCAAGTTTTCCCATTTTTGCATTGCAAAGCCATGTAGTGAATTACCATCCCCTTCATGTTTCTTCAGCGGACAATTGTCACAATTGACTCTCTTCCAATTATTAAACCCCTTGACTGTAAAGGTTTCCGGATGTGATGTATTACTTTCAAATAGATAACATGGAAAACAAAAAGCACTTTGTTTCTCAATGGAAAACTCAAGCCATGGATGTTTTGTGAACCAAGATGATTGAAATCGTCGATTTTGAACCCCAAATCTAGCAAAAGGATACTCATAGATTGGTTGAAATGGTCCCATTTCAATATATGTTCTTCGAACCTCATCTTGTTTGACAACTGGATACTGCGATATTGGGATACGTTTTCCAGGATCACGTTCATAATATGAAGTATTACTTTCAAATGGCTCAACAGTAGGAGTATCTTGTGGTTCAACAGAAGGAGTATCTTTTGGAGCATGAATATCCTCTAATACATTTGGATTACTTGATGATTGATTGCCATCTTTCTTATTGAAGTAATGGAAGACGTTCCTTTTTTTCATTTTAATCCACCTGTGAGCAAGATATGTTATAGATATTCAATTTACAAATTTTGAATTCATAAGTCAAATGTACAAATTATAATTCACAACTTATATTCAAAATATACAAATTCAAATTCCCAATTAACAAATGTTAGTTAGGTTGGGTCCTCCGTGATCATTTTTTATATTCAAATCAGCATGTTTAGATAGCTTTTAATCTTTTATATGAATACATTTTCAAGTCCATTGTGAATACTAATTGAACAATATCAAAGAGAGGAGCAATCACTGCACACCACTGTAAAAATACACATTTAAATCTAAGTCATTCAAATTTCTCTTTAACAAATACATAATAATGGCTTAATTCAAATTGCCCATTCAAAAATTCGATTCATAAAAAAACAATATACAAAATCAAATTTCCAATTCACAAATTAAATCATAAACTCCCAATTCACAAATAACAAATAAAATTACAAAAGTATTAGTTAGCCATCTCGTACCTTCAAACAATTGTAGAGACTGCCTAACAATTACAGGCCGGGAAAGAGGGTGATTCCAAGACTCCAAGTCCAAATAGTAAATTAACAAATCTGGAAAAAAATGATTAAATTAACAATCCTTGTAATTTTGTAAATTAAAAACCATTTTAAATCATTTAAATCATTAACTCTTTAAATGATTAAATCATCATAAGAAACTTATTTTTCAATAAATTAACAACATTGAAAAAAATTAACAGCAGTACAGCTAGCACTGCAACAACAAGTCAGCATGTGTCTAACAGTCTAAGTGACCAAACCTGAGGGCTAAGTCTGGCAAACATCGAACTTTTGAGTTTTGAGGGACGAGACGAACAACGGAACGAAAAGGATTAAGATTGCGATTTGATTTTTTTTCATTTTAATCCACTTTGGCCTTCTTGTTGGTTGCGGCCTTGCGGGGTGAAGGATTGTAATTGAGCTTTGAATTATGAGAGACGAACGACGGTGAATGAGTAAAGTGAACGACCATGGAGAAGCTGAGAAGAAGTCCAGGTGAGGCGAGGGTTTCAAATTTGGGAATTTGCCGAAATGCTGTGTCCGTGAATTTGGTTTAATGATTTGGTGGAAATGGGATTGTTTTAAAGTGGGTTTGGGCTTATGTTGGGTATGGGCTATGGTATTAATATTAGTTATATTAGTTTTTTAATTTATTTTGGCCTGGGCTTCTAAAAGTTTCACCATGGAAAAAATTTGGGCCGGGTGGGCTCAAGCCCACCCTAGCCCTGGGCTGGATCCGCCCCTGATGGTGGGTAGAATGTGGTGAAAATGGGATGAAAGTGGCTGGGGAAAGTGGGCGGTTTGTACTGAGGTTTTGGGGTTGTTTGGAGTGTTTTTCTGGCAGGGATTAATGGACCGTTTAGGTTATTATCTGGCAAGGCATAAGGGACTATTTGGGAGGTGTGTTTCTGGTAGTTAGGTAGATTAGGTTTTGGGCTAAAAACGGGAGGATAATTGGGTAAGAAAATGGTCGATACTAAGGTGGACAAAAAGATAAAATTGGCCCGTAATTAAGATAAATAAATTGACTGAAAAATAGGCCGAGAAGATGTTTAAATTTTATTAATTTTTTATTTAAACCGTTGGTCTAAAAATAACCCAAAATTAACTCCAAGAAAATTTTTTTGGTTAAGAAAGTTTTATTACTCTCGGTGATACATGAATTTTCATATTCGCCACATAAAATATAAGGCAAACACGAGCAACAATTATCATGACTAAAATATTTTAAATCGTACAAACAAGTTCGTAGCAATGACAAGAATTAAAATTTTATTTCCATAATATGAAATTTTTTATGGTTGCTACATTGTTCATTCCAAATCTAAATTTGTGGAAACCATTGGACATGGTATTAAAATGGCTGGACTAACATGTATCTAGGCCTGATTTAGTTTCGTTATAAGCTGGAATCGGTCCATCTAGAAATATGTTTCGGGACTAATTTGGATTGTCTTTCAAGTTTGTGGTCCAGATCGGCCATGAATCTACCAATATTACAAGCTGGACTGGTTTAAACCATAATTTTTTTCTATATTTTTTTTTGGATAATTTAATACAATTTAAAATCAAGTCATAATTGAAAAAAATTGAATATTCCTATTGATAGGTTCATGAATTACACTTTTAAATTGTATGTGGGATAAAAATAATAATAATTCAGAAGTAGATTATAAAAGTAATAGCATATGCATTAGTATAGTTTAAGTATATTCTAACTATGTTGACACAATAATTAATTTTTTATTTTAAATCGGTCTAACATTAGTTACGCAACTGAAAACACAACCCGACACAACTTGTTGACCTCTTCTTACGTGTAGTTCTCCTACGCACTCGGACATCCACGCAGTTTTGTTAGCCACGTAGATGCGGCTAGAACTGAGTAGATATGATGTTTGTGGGGGAGGCACACGCTATGGAAGAGGTGATGGCGTGACGGTCCCTAACTAATAATTCTTTAGAAGCACTTAAAAGTTCATTAGCATAGAGGACTTGTATTTTCTTTGTGTGAGTTTATATTTTTTCATCATTTTCTTGTGGGAATGGCCTTAATATTTATAGGCAAATTCTAATTGATTGAACTCCTTTTGATGTGCAACAAGTGGCTCAATTTGAAGGACCTCGCGTCACATCTTGAACGTCACATCAATGGCTTTAATAAAATGGTCTTTTTAGCTGCATGCTAGGAAGCTTGGATATGACAGGCCATATTAGTAGGTCGTCCCATCATTCGCTGGATATGACGTGGTGTTAGAGGAGGCTTCCTACACACGCAATTGCAGCCGCCCTCCTCTGCATAAAAAAAACAATCTCTTCTTCTTAACCTCTTCTTCCCAAACTTCATCTCGTCAAACATCATCGGTATAAAAGAACTGCCTCTTCTTCTTAACCTCCTCTTCTCAAACCTCATTTTCCCAAACCTCCTATTCTCAAACCTCATCTTCCCAAACCTCCTCTTGTCAAACCTTATTGGCATAAAAGAACAACCTCTTTTTCTTAACCTCCTCTTCCCAACCTTCTCGGAATAGAAGGACTACTAGGCAAGTTTGACTTTGCCCAGGCAGTGTAGAGCATCACGTAGGACTGAGGCTTGACAATAGTCCCCCAAGTTCAGGACCTGTATCATTTATGTGAGGTGCTGGACTTGGTGAAGAGACCCCTATGCATTTTGGAAGGACTGGAACAATGATACAGAGTTGCGTAATCTTATCTTAGTCCCTCAAATCCATGTGTGGCTTGTTTATATGGGGACATGTGAGGCATGTGATGCCCTTGCTGGTTTTTGATGGTTCAAAGAAATTGCTAAAAATAGTCCCAATGAGTGGTGTTTTCCTTTGATGGGAAGATGCTCGTTGCATAGGCCCTTCTAATTATCAAAAGAGGTCTGATATTGTGGTTTTGCCATTTAAAATTTTCTAAGTTCCAGTTGGTGCCATGCCTCATCGAAGAGGCGAGGCCCTTGTATGGAGATGACATGTCTACAAAAACTAAGTCCCAATTGAATGAGGATCTTTCCCTTGTTGGGAAGAAACTTGTTTGCAGAGCCCCTTCCAATATAAGACGAGGCTTGATATTGGACTTTTCCCAACTGGTGCCATGCCTTCATGAAGAGGCTTGGCCACTGTGTGGAGATAACAAGGCCTTCCAATATCAAACAACGTTTGATATTAGGCTTTGCCCAGTTGGTGTCATGCCTTCATGAAAAGGCTTGGTCCCTGTGTGGAAATGAAGAGGCCCTTCCAATATCAGATGAGACTTGATATTGGGCTTTGCCCAGATAGTGCCATGCCTTCATGAATATGCTTGGCCCTTGTATGGAGATGACGCGTGTGCAAAAACTAAGTCCCAATTGAGGAAGTAGATTTCCCTTGTTGGGAAGAGGCTTGTTTGCAAAGGCCATTCTAATATAAGACGAGGCTAGTTATTGGGGTTTGCCCAGCTGGTGCCATGTCTTCATGAAGAGGCTTGACCCTTGTGTGGGAATGACGAGGCCCTTCCAATATCAGACGAAGCTTAATATTGGACTTTGCCCAGCTAGTGCCATGCCTTCAGGAAGAGGCTTGGCCCTTGTGTGAGGATGACGATGCCCTTCTAATAATAGACGAGGCTTGATATTGGACTTTTCCCAACAGGTGTCATGCCTTCATGAAGAGACTTGGCCCTTATGTGGAGATGACGCGTCTGCAAAACCTAAGTCCCAATTGAGGGAGGAGCTTTCCCTTGTTGGGAAGAGGCTTGTTTCTATAGGCCCTTCCAATATAAGACAATGCTTGATATTGGCTTTGTCCAGCTTGTGTCATGCCTTCATAAAGAGGATTGACCCTTGTGTGGAGATGACACATCTGCAAAAACTATGTCCCAGTTGATGGAGGAGCTTTCCCTTCTTGGGAAGAGGCTTGTTTGCAAATGCCCTTGCAATATAAGACAAGGCTTGATGTTGGGCTTTGCCCAACTGGTGCCATGCCTTCATGAAGAAGCGAGGCACTTATGTGGGCATGACACTTCTGAAAAAATTAAGTCCCAATTGAGGGAAGAGCTTTCCCTTGTTGGGAAGGGACTTGTTTGTAGAGGCCCTTCCAATAAGCTGCGAGAACCTCTTCGCAAAGGCATATGAGAAGATTTTACCCCAAACTTGATTAGGTACTAGAGTATCTTTTTAGAGGTTGTGTTTCCTAATCAAATGACTGAATGATAGACGTGGCGCTTCTATAATGCTAGTGCCTCTTCTTAGAAACCTCAAACAAGCAAACAATCGAAACTTGATTTATAAATAATCAAATACTACTGCCTCTTCTCAGATGTGTCACCTAGGCTCCAATGAGATACTAGCAATGCCTTAGGAATGTTAAACCATTAATCAAGTTGGATATGCTCGTACGTATATTTTTCCAGTGTCTTTTCTTCTTAAGTACTTAAGAATGTTTGATCCAATGTTTTTGCCAAGGTTAGCTTGAAACCTGCTTGTGATACTCAAAGCATATGAAATATCCGGTCAAATACATAACATGACATACATGATAGATTATATTGCTGATGTATAAGAAATCCTATTCCATTCTTTAATACTCCGTGTTTTCGGACACATCTCTTTTGAGAGATAGATCCCACGCCCGATGGACAAAGTCCTCACTTGGACTCTTCTATACCAAATCTTCTTAAGATTTTGTCTATTTATGTTGATTGAGATACACCAAGCATTCTTTTAGATCTATCTCTATAGATCTTTATACCGAGAATGTATGTTGCCTCTCCCATGTCATTCATGGAGAAATTTTTGGATAACCACAATTTACTGATTTTAGTATGGAGACATCATTTTCTAATAATAGTATGTCATCTACATACAGAATTAGAAACACGACTTTACTCTCACTAACCTTCTTATACACACATGGTTCATCTCCATTCTTGATAAAATCTAACACTTTGATTGTCTCTTCAAAATAAAGATTCCAGCTCCGATAGGCTTACGTTAATATATGGATCTCTGTAGTTTGCATACCTTGTTTGGTTGTGGATTTAAAACTTTCTGGTTGTGTCTTGTACACATTCTCGCTAAAATTCCCATTAAAGAATGTAGTTTTGACATCCATTTGCCAGATCTCATAGTCATGGTATGCTACTATCGCAAACAGAATCTAAATTGACTTAGACATGGCTACTAGTGAGAAGGTTTTGTCAAAGTCATTTCCTTGTCTTTGCTTGTAACACTTCGCAACCAATCTTTCCTTTCTCACTAAAACGAAGAACTCCTTTCATTGCTGCAACCTTGAGGAAAATTCTTTCACCAACTTCGAATTCTAAAACTTTCCTTCTTTTATCTGCATAGCTTTTCTGTCGGTCCTGGGCAGATTTTATTCTAGCTCTTATTGTATCGATAGCCTGAGCTGTTCGTTCAACAATTTCAGGGCCTAACACTCTCTTTTCTCCAACTTCATCCCAATGTACTAGAGATCTACATTTTCTGCCATAAAAGGGCATCGTAAGGAACCATCCCTATCGTAGCTTGAAACCTGATGTTGTAAGCAAACTCCACTAACAGCAAGTGGGACTCCCAGTTGCTGTATAAGTCCAAAACACATGCCCGAAGCATGTCTTTTAAAATTTGAATAGCTTTTTCGGACTATCCATTTGTCTAAGGATGATATGTTGTACTAAAATTTAGCTTGGTGCCTAAGGCTGTCTACAAACTCTTCCAAAACTTTGATGTAAACCTCGAATCTCTATCGGACGCTATTGATAAGGAGGTTTCGTGCAACCTGACAATCTCTCTTAAGTATAGTTGTGCTAATTGATCCATGTTGAAAGTCATCTTTACTGGTAAAAAATGGGCCGACTTAGTCAATCGGTCCACTATTACCCAAATGGTATTATGACCTCTTGCTGAGTTTGGAAAACCTACTAGGATGTCCATGTTTATGTGTTCCCACTTCCATTCAGGTATATCTAACGGATTCAACGGCCCTGATGGCCTTTGATGTTCTGCTTTGACTTGTTGACAGACTAAACAGTTAACCACAAACAACCTTAAACCTCTCTTCATGTTTCTCCACCAAAAGGTGTCTCGGAGGTCACGATACATCTTCGTTCCTCCAGGATATGCTATGTAAGGGATTGAGTGAGCTTCCTCCAAAATTTATTTTCTCAATTTCTCATCCTTTGGTACACATAATCTTCCTTTGAACATGAGTATACTGTCTTTATTCAAACTAAAATCCTTGTGTTTATCTATACCAACTTCGGCCTTGATCTTTTGCAGAAAATGGTCATTATCTTGTGCTTCTCGAATTCGATCTCTAAGAGTGGATCGAATCATCAAGGATGTTATTCTTGTAGTATCTTTACTAGATGGTGCTAGAACTTCTAGTTGTAGTCTCTCAAAGTCTCTTACTAGTTGTTCCTGTACTGTGATTATCGACGTCAACTGCCCTACTGTCTTTCTGCTTAAGGCATCAGCCACGATGTTGGCTTTGCCCGAGTGATAATGGATTGCACAGTTATAGTCCTTTACTAACTCTAACCATATTCATTGTCTCATATTCAACTCCTTCTGGGTGAAGAAATACTTAAGACTCTTATGGTCCGCATAAATATCACACTTGCCACCATACAGATAGTGACGCCATATCTTCAAGGCATAAACTACTGCAGCCAATTCTAGGTCGTGCGTTGGATAATTTTGTTCATACATTTTTAGTTGTCTCGAAGCATAGGTGATCACTCTCCCATGCTGCATAAGCACACATTCCAAACCTAGTTTGGATACATTATTGTAAATGACAAATCCTTCCAATCCTTCTGGTACTTCTAGTACTGGAGCTGTGACTAAACATTGATTAAGGTCTTGAAAACTTTGTTCATATTTGTCAACCCACTAAAACTACTCCTTTCTTGGTTAACTGAGTTAACGATCTAGCAATTTTAGAGAAACCTTCTATAAATCTTCGGTAATAACCGGCTAACCCTAAGAAACTACATACTTCTCCAGCATTGGTTGGTCGGTTCTAATTCGTTACTGCTTCCACTTTAGCTGGATCGACTTCAATCCCTTGTGCCGTAACTACATGTCCAAGAAAACATACTCGATCTAGCCAAAATTCGCATTTCTTGAATTTGGCAAACAAGTTCCCCTTTCTTAATATCTCCAACACTATTCTGAGGTATTCTCCATGTTGTTCAAGATTCTCAGAGTATATCAAGATGTTATCGATGAAGACTATGACGAACTTGTCAAAGAATTCATGAAACACTATGTTCATTACGTCCATGAACACTGCTGGTGCATTGGTTAAGCTGAAAGGCAAAACCACAAACTCGTAATGCCCATAACGTGTTCAAAAAACTGTTTTCGGTATGTCGCTAGCCTTAATCTTCAATTGATGGTACTCGGATCTCTAGTCAATCCTAGAGAAAAATTTTGATCATCTCAGTTGATCAAACAAATCTTCAATCCTTGGAAGGGGTACTTTTTCTTTATCGTCAACGAATTTAATTCTCGATAGTCAATGTACATTCTCATCGATCTATCCTTCTTCTTCACAAAAAGAACTAGTGCACCCCACAGTGACACACTTGGTCGGATAAAGCCTATATCCAACAATTCTTGAAGTTGAGACTTTAATTCTTGTAATTCTTTTGGTGCCATCCTATAAGGTGCTTTAGACATCGCTGCCGCTCTACGAACTAAGTCAATTGTGAACTCCAATTGCTTGTCCGGCAGGATCCTTGGTAGATGTTCAGGAAACACATCGAGAAATTCTCGTATCACCTCTACGTCTTCAGTAGTTACCTTTGCTTAGGAGTTACCTAAAGCACTGAAAGAGTTTCCTGACCTTTTCATCCCTGAGAAACAAAACTTATCTTATCCTGTTTTCTGAAGTACTACCTCCTTTTTTTGGCACTGGATTGACGCGTGGTTACGTCTTAACCAATCCATGCCTAGGATTACATCAAAGTCTCTCATTTCTAGGATGTACAAATCTGCTTCTAGTACTTTCTCTCCAATTTCTATCTTAATTGATTTAGCTAGTTAATTCGTAAAAAGTGACTCACCTAAAGGGATGCTAACCTCTAGCGTACTAGCCGATTTATCACACACAAGCTTAGCCTTAGTGATAAAAGATGCAGAGATGAAAGAATGCATTGCTGCTGAATCAAAAAGCACGTAAGCAGGAAAATGTTACAACAGAAGGGTACCTACTATCACGTTAGGATTCTCATCTGCTTCTTGCTGGTTAAGAGCAAACACTCGCCCCTTTCCCTTTTATTCTTGTTTTTGTCTTCCTCTTTCTCTTTCATATCTATTCTTTTCTATTATTTTGGGTGGTTCTGGATAATTCATGATCATGTGGCTCAGTTTTCCACATCAATAACATACGTTTCTCCCAAATAAGCACTCTGCTAGGTGAGTCTTGTTATATTTTGGGTAAGGTGGATCGGAGGCTCCTAGCTTGACGTTGTTGGATTCGGTATTCGGCTTCTTTTCTTGCCATTTTTCTTTTCCTTTGTCCTGTCCACTTCAAATTCTCTTCCTTGTAAAATCCTTATTTTGAGGAGCAGACTGATCTGCACTAGCTTTACGGTCCTAAATTGTCTTAGCCCGAGCTAGCATATCCCTATAAGAAGTTAAGCTATGGGACAGGAAAATTAAGCTCATATCTGTGCTCAAACCTTTTGATCTTCTTAGCTTCATTATCAACAAGGTGAGGTGCATACTTAGACAACTGTTCAAATTTTCGCTCATATTCTGGTAGTGACATGCTGCCTTGCTTTAGTTATAAGAATTTAGTTTCTTTGCTGTCACTCAGTGCCTGTGAGAAGTATTTCTCCATCAGGTCCTCCTTGAATTGACTCCAAGTTATTGCTCTCACTCACTCTTAGTGCGGGACATAGATTCCCACCAGTGACTGGCATCACTGGCGAACATAAATTATGGACACTTAACTTTATGCGCATCAGTACTTGTCAGCAATCGAAAGATGCGCTCCAATTTACGCAACCACTCATCTGCTGCTAGTGGTCCTAAAGAGTCATCGAATGTAGGGGGTTTGTGCCTACAAAAATGTTCTATCATGGTAGCATGATTGACAACAGTTGAAGTTTAAGATTAGGTAGGAGGTGGAAGGAGAGGAGCCTGACTTTGTTTGGCCAGGTCCTATACTGCTCTCAGCATATCTCTGATTAGGTTGTTTTGAATTGGATGTGCTATTTCATTTAGAAAAAATAAAGGTTGTCCATTAGGCAAAAATAAAACCACTATCTCAAATAACATAAGGAAAAGCTGGAATTTTTTATTATTAGAACAATCATCGACAAAATGTCAGAAAAATGCAATTGTTTGAAAGGAAAATAATAATAAGAAAAGTAACAAGAACAAAATAGATTACAACTGCAAATCTAGAAATTGCTCTCAATGAAAGTCTGAATGAGAATAACATAATGGAAAATAGGTAAATGACACCTAATCTAAATCTTCTTCTCGATTGGGCGTTGGTTGATTGACAGAAGTCTCTAATCCTGTATATGAGTCCCCTTCGTTACATGGAAATTTCCAATTCGTATAATCTTTGTGACACTGATTTAGGATGTAGCAATATGTCTCGACATCGATATGGTTTGAGTCTTCTTTCAATATTTCGTTCTTGATCAAATTTCCCATCTCTATTCCAGATTGGGTAAAGGTACGCAAAAGGTGATCGATAGCTTCAATGTTACTAATTCTATTCCCATGTCTCGTCGCTTTTCACCACAATTGAAGGAATTTCTCAGTGTGTTGAGGCATGGGAATGTCGGAATCAAAGTTCTCATAGGCTCATAGTGCTAAGGCTTTTGGTCTTAGGTGACGCGGTAAACCTATAAACTTTATAGCGGTATGTCTCACTTTAGCCATCTTATCCTAAGTTCAGTCCAACATAAGTCCAAGGAAATTTAAGAAACTTTATATCAAAATACATAGTATTCTATTATTTGCAAAAATCAATGCTATATAACTTTTAAATAATTGTTTCATGTCCCAAATTAAAATCATACCTAAGGAATTGAGGATGGTAGCCGTCAGATGAAGTAGGATAGCCATGCGAAATCTTTACATTTTAAATTTTCTTTATTACTGATAGAATACAAACATTAATGTAATCATGTAATACATTTTGGTAATACAAGTAATTATCATACACAGGGGCGGATCCAGGAATTATTTATTTGGGTGGCTTGTATAAATTTTTTTAAATGACTTCGAAAATATGAAAAATATTAGTAGACAAAAATAGAGGCATTGTGAGAACTTAAATATAAATATTTTATACAATATATCAAATTAAAAGATGATAAGTAAAAGACAACAAAAAGTTTCAAAACCTACGATACAAATACTTTAAAACACTACTTAAGTCGCACCCTACGATTCCCCAAACGATCAAACTTGTTAATAATGACATATGTATCAATACCAAGAGCAATCTCCCTTTCAATATAGATGATCATGGAATTTGCTAGAAATTCATTCTCCATTTTATTGCGAAGCGATGTCTTTATAAGTTTCATTCCTGAAAAAGCTCGTTCTGTTGTTGCTGTCGAAACTGGAAGAGTCAACACTAAACGAATCAACCTATCAATCAAGAAATAATGGCGTGACTTCTTCATTACAACCAACATTCTACATAACTGAGGTAGAGAATCAACATTCTGAAATTGTGGGTTACGAAGTACATCACACTTGTAATGATCCAATTGTCTTCTCAAATCGATTATCTCTTCTATAGTAAAATCTAGGGGATAAAATGTCTCAGCTAAAGAACAAATTGCATCTTCAGAGAATGATTTGAAGCCATCAATAGGATTCAAAGCCTCACACAACTTCAGAAGTTCCATTGTTTTTTCTGTAAATCTATTATTTAATTCCATCAACTGAAAATCTATAACTGCATTGAATATATGAAAGTGATAGTAGTCCTCCACTGTAATATTATTTTTCTGTTGACAAGATCGTCTTGTACCTTCCATATAACGATCATCTAATTCAGGCACATCAATATTATAAGTATTACAAAACTGCACCACACTCCAAATAAAACCTTCCCAATGATCATCTCGCATTTCTTGAAGAAGTATCTTTGTAGTTGAGACTAAATTCATTGCATTCAAAATATCTTGATCTTTCATTTGCAATGCTTGACATAACAAATCAGTTTTTCCCAAAACTTCATACATCAATAACAAGATAAATGCAAACTCAAATGACTTCATAGCTTTGTACGCACCTTTAGCCTCTCCACGTATATTATTGTTTGATCCCTCGTCAATAAGATTCTCAAGAAGCGTACAAGTGGAACCAAACATCTGAATCAATCTTGTAACAGAGGAAAAATGTGAACTCCAACGAGTAGCTCCAGCTCGTTGCAAAGTACAAACTTGATTAGACCCAGTAGCAGTTTGAAGTTCTCCCAATGCTATCAATTCAACAATTTCATCCTCTCGAATTGATTTTAATTGAGAATGACGCTTAGCAGAAGCACTAACAAAGTTGACAATAGAACCTAATGATTGAAAAAATAGCCATACATCATGTACATCTTTAGCCACTGCTACTAAAGCTAGCTGTAGTCAGTGAGCGAAATAATGAACGTAATAAGCAGATGGACAATCTCTAAGGAATAAAGCTTGTAATCCATTCCATTCACCTCGCATGTTGCTAGCACCATCATACCCTTGACCTCGTAAATCTTTGAGCAAAAGCTTGTATTGGTTTAATACATGACATATCTCTTTTTTCAAAGTCAACGCATTTGTGTTTGCAACTCTCACAACTTCAAAAAATCGTTCTCTAACAAATCCATCACTATCAACATATCTCAAAATAATAGCCATTTGTTCTTTATGGGATTCATCAACTGCTTCATCAACAAGAATACAAAATTTGGCATCCCCAATTTCTTCACAAATTTTAAGCCTCACACAATCAGCAATAATTTTTAGTATCTCCTTCTGAATCGATGGTGATGTATAATTGGCATTTTTAGCTGCATTTTCTAGAACAACATCATCAATTTCTTTGTTCGCCCTTCCATGCAATTTGATCAATTCAACATAATTTCCCCGGTTAGTAGAGTCAACGGATTCATCATGACCTCTAAAAGCACATCCTTGCAATGCTAGCCACTTCACACTTTCTACAGATGTTTGAATGAGCAAACGATTTTGTTTGACTTCTTTTGAAGTCTGTTGTTGTATCATTCTGTCAATATGTTGAGGTAGATTTTTCAAGTTTTCCCATTTTTGCATTGCAAAGCCATGTAGTGAATTACCATCCCCTTCATGTTTCTTCAGCGGACAATTGTCACAATTGACTCTCTTCCAATTATTAAACCCCTTGACTGTAAAGGTTTCCGGATGTGATGTATTACTTTCAAATAGATAACATGGAAAACAAAAAGCACTTTGTTTCTCAATGGAAAACTCAAGCCATGGATGTTTTGTGAACCAAGATGATTGAAATCGTCGATTTTGAACCCCAAATCTAGCAAAAGGATACTCATAGATTGGTTGAAATGGTCCCATTTCAATATATGTTCTTCGAACCTCATCTTGTTTGACAACTGGATACTGCGATATTGGAATACGTTTTCCAGGATCACGTTCATAATATGAAGTATTACTTTCAAATGGCTCAACAGTAGGAGTATCTTGTGGTTCAACAGAAGGAGTATCTTGTGGAGCATGAATATCCTCTAATACATTTGGATTACTTGATGATTGATTGCCATCTTTCTTATTGAAGTAATGGAAGACGTTCCTTTTTTTCATTTTAATCCACCTGTGAGCAAGATATGTTATAGATATTCAATTTACAAATTTTGAATTCATAAGTCAAATGTACAAATTATAATTCACAACTTATATTCAAAATATACAAATTCAAATTTCCAATTAACAAATGTTAGTTAGGTTGGGTCCTCCGTGATCATTTTTTATATTCAAATCAGCATGTTTAGATACTGCTTTTAATCTTTTATATGAATACATTTTCAAGTCCATTGTGAATACTAATTGAACAATATCAAAGAGAGGAGCAATCACTGCACACCACTGTACAAATACACATTTAAATCTAAGTCATTCAAATTTCTCTTTAACAAATACATAATAATGGCTTAATTCAAATTGCCCATTCAAAAATTCGATTCATAAAAAAACAATATACAAAATCAAATTTCCAATTCACAAATTAAATCATAAACTCCCAATTCACAAATAACAAATAAAATTACAAAAGTATTAGTTAGCCATCTCGTACCTTCAAACAATTGTAGAGACTGCCTAACAATTACAGGCCGGGAAAGAGGGTGATTCCAAGACTCCAAGTCCAAATAGTAAATTAACAAATCTGGAAAAAAATGATTAAATTAACAATCCTTGTAATTTTGTAAATTAAAAACCATTTTAAATCATTTAAATCATTAACTCTTTAAATGATTAAATCATCATAAGAAACTTATTTTTCAATAAATTAACAACATTGAAAAAAATTAACAGCAGTACAGCTAGCACTGCAACAACAAGTCAGCATGTGTCTAACAGTCTAAGTGACCAAACCTGAGGGCTAAGTCTGGCAAACATCGAACTTTTGAGTTTTGAGGGACGAGACGAACAACGGAACGAAAAGGATTAAGATTGCGATTTGATTTTTTTTCATTTTAATCCACTTTGGCCTTCTTGTTGGTTGCGGCCTTGCGGGGTGAAGGATTGTAATTGAGCTTTGAATTATGAGAGACGAACGACGGTGAATGAGTAAAGTGAACGACCATGGAGAAGCTGAGAAGAAGTCCAGGTGAGGCGAGGGTTTCAAATTTGGGAATTTGCCGAAATGCTGTGTCCGTGAATTTGGTTTAATGATTTGGTGGAAATGGGATTGTTTTAAAGTGGGTTTGGGCTTATGTTGGGTATGGGCTATGGTATTAATATTAGTTATATTAGTTTTTTAATTTATTTTGGCCTGGGTTTCTAAAAGTTTCACCAGGGAAAAAATTTGGGCCGGGTGGGCTCAAGCCCACCCTAGCCCTGGGCTGGATCCGCCCCTGATGGTGGGTAGAATGTGGTGAAAATGGGATGAAAGTGGCTGGGGAAAGTGGGCGGTTTGTACTGAGGTTTTGGGGTTGTTTGGAGTGTTTTTCTGGCAGGGATTAATGGACCGTTTAGGTTATTATCTGGCAAGGCATAAGGGACTATTTGGGAGGTGTGTTTCTGGTAGTTAGGTAGATTGGGTTTTGGGCTAAAAACGGGAGGATAATTGGGTAGGAAAATGGTCGATACTAAGGTGGACAAAAAGATAAAATTGGCCCGTAATTAAGATAAATAAATTGACTGAAAAATAGGCCGAGAAGATGTTTAAATTTTATTAATTTTTTATTTAAACCGTTGGTCTAAAAATAACCCAAAATTAACTCCAAGAAAATTTTTTTGGTTAAGAAAGTTTTATTACTCTCGGTGATACATGAATTTTCATATTCGCCACATAAAATATAAGGCAAACACGAGCAACAATTATCATGACTAAAATATTTTAAATCGTACAAACAAGTTCGTAGCAATGACAAGAATTAAAATTTTATTTCCATAATATGAAATTTTTTATGGTTGCTACATTGTTCATTCCAAATCTAAATTTGTGGAAACCATTGGACATGGTATTAAAATGGCTGGACTAACATGTATCTAGGCCTGATTTAGTTTCGTTATAAGCTGGAATCGGTCCATCTAGAAATATGTTTCGGGACTAATTTGGATTGTCTTTCAAGTTTGTGGTCCAGATCGGCCATGAATCTACCAATATTACAAGCTGGACTGGTTTAAACCATAATTTTTTTCTATATTTTTTTTTGGATAATTTAATACAATTTAAAATCAAGTCATAATTGAAAAAAATTGAATATTCCTATTGATAGGTTCATGAATTACACTTTTAAATTGTATGTGGGATAAAAATAATAATAATTCAGAAGTAGATTATAAAAGTAATAGCATATGCATTAGTATAGTTTAAGTATATTCTAACTATGTTGACACAATAATTAATTTTTTATTTTAAATCGGTCTAACATTAGTTACGCAACTGAAAACACAACCCGACACAACTTGTTGACCTCTTCTTACGTGTAGTTCTCCTACGCACTCGGACATCCACGCAGTTTTGTTAGCCACGTAGATGCGGCTAGAACTGAGTAGATATGATGTTTGTGGGGGAGGCACACGCTATGGAAGAGGTGATGGCGTGACGGTCCCTAACTAATAATTCTTTAGAAGCACTTAAAAGTTCATTAGCATAGAGGACTTGTATTTTCTTTGTGTGAGTTTATATTTTTTCATCATTTTCTTGTGGGAATGGCCTTAATATTTATAGGCAAATTCTAATTGATTGAACTCCTTTTGATGTGCAACAAGTGGCTCAATTTGAAGGACCTCGCGTCACATCTTGAACGTCACATCAATGGCTTTAATAAAATGGTCTTTTTAGCTGCATGCTAGGAAGCTTGGATATGACAGGCCATATTAGTAGGTCGTCCCATCATTCGCTGGATATGACGTGGTGTTAGAGGAGGCTTCCTACACACGCAATTGCAGCCGCCCTCCTCTGCATAAAAAAAACAATCTCTTCTTCTTAACCTCTTCTTCCCAAACTTCATCTCGTCAAACATCATCGGTATAAAAGAACTGCCTCTTCTTCTTAACCTCCTCTTCTCAAACCTCATTTTCCCAAACCTCCTATTCTCAAACCTCATCTTCCCAAACCTCCTCTTGTCAAACCTTATTGGCATAAAAGAACAACCTCTTTTTCTTAACCTCCTCTTCCCAACCTTCTCGGAATAGAAGGACTACTAGGCAAGTTTGACTTTGCCCAGGCAGTGTAGAGCATCACGTAGGACTGAGGCTTGACAATAGTCCCCCAAGTTCAGGACCTGTATCATTTATGTGAGGTGCTGGACTTGGTGAAGAGACCCCTATGCATTTTGGAAGGACTGGAACAATGATACAGAGTTGCGTAATCTTATCTTAGTCCCTCAAATCCATGTGTGGCTTGTTTATATGGGGACATGTGAGGCATGTGATGCCCTTGCTGGTTTTTGATGGTTCAAAGAAATTGCTAAAAATAGTCCCAATGAGTGGTGTTTTCCTTTGATGGGAAGATGCTCGTTGCATAGGCCCTTCTAATTATCAAAAGAGGTCTGATATTGTGGTTTTGCCATTTAAAATTTTCTAAGTTCCAGTTGGTGCCATGCCTCATCGAAGAGGCGAGGCCCTTGTATGGAGATGACATGTCTACAAAAACTAAGTCCCAATTGAATGAGGATCTTTCCCTTGTTGGGAAGAAACTTGTTTGCAGAGCCCCTTCCAATATAAGACGAGGCTTGATATTGGACTTTTCCCAACTGGTGCCATGCCTTCATGAAGAGGCTTGGCCACTGTGTGGAGATAACAAGGCCTTCCAATATCAAACAACGTTTGATATTAGGCTTTGCCCAGTTGGTGTCATGCCTTCATGAAAAGGCTTGGTCCCTGTGTGGAAATGAAGAGGCCCTTCCAATATCAGATGAGACTTGATATTGGGCTTTGCCCAGATAGTGCCATGCCTTCATGAATATGCTTGGCCCTTGTATGGAGATGACGCGTGTGCAAAAACTAAGTCCCAATTGAGGAAGTAGATTTCCCTTGTTGGGAAGAGGCTTGTTTGCAAAGGCCATTCTAATATAAGACGAGGCTAGTTATTGGGGTTTGCCCAGCTGGTGCCATGTCTTCATGAAGAGGCTTGACCCTTGTGTGGGAATGACGAGGCCCTTCCAATATCAGACGAAGCTTAATATTGGACTTTGCCCAGCTAGTGCCATGCCTTCAGGAAGAGGCTTGGCCCTTGTGTGAGGATGACGATGCCCTTCTAATAATAGACGAGGCTTGATATTGGACTTTTCCCAACAGGTGTCATGCCTTCATGAAGAGACTTGGCCCTTATGTGGAGATGACGCGTCTGCAAAACCTAAGTCCCAATTGAGGGAGGAGCTTTCCCTTGTTGGGAAGAGGCTTGTTTCTATAGGCCCTTCCAATATAAGACAATGCTTGATATTGGCTTTGTCCAGCTTGTGTCATGCCTTCATAAAGAGGATTGACCCTTGTGTGGAGATGACACATCTGCAAAAACTATGTCCCAGTTGATGGAGGAGCTTTCCCTTCTTGGGAAGAGGCTTGTTTGCAAATGCCCTTGCAATATAAGACAAGGCTTGATGTTGGGCTTTGCCCAACTGGTGCCATGCCTTCATGAAGAAGCGAGGCACTTATGTGGGCATGACACTTCTGAAAAAATTAAGTCCCAATTGAGGGAAGAGCTTTCCCTTGTTGGGAAGGGACTTGTTTGTAGAGGCCCTTCCAATAAGCTGCGAGAACCTCTTCGCAAAGGCATATGAGAAGATTTTACCCCAAACTTGATTAGGTACTAGAGTATCTTTTTAGAGGTTGTGTTTCCTAATCAAATGACTGAATGATAGACGTGGCGCTTCTATAATGCTAGTGCCTCTTCTTAGAAACCTCAAACAAGCAAACAATCGAAACTTGATTTATAAATAATCAAATACTACTGCCTCTTCTCAGATGTGTCACCTAGGCTCCAATGAGATACTAGCAATGCCTTAGGAATGTTAAACCATTAATCAAGTTGGATATGCTCGTACGTATATTTTTCCAGTGTCTTTTCTTCTTAAGTACTTAAGAATGTTTGATCCAATGTTTTTGCCAAGGTTAGCTTGAAACCTGCTTGTGATACTCAAAGCATATGAAATATCCGGTCAAATACATAACATGACATACATGATAGATTCTATTGCTGGTGTATAAGAAATCCTATTCCATTCTTTAATACTCCGTGTTTTCGGACACATCTCTTTTGAGAGATAGATCCCACGCCCGATGGACAAAGTCCTCACTTGGACTCTTCTATACCAAATCTTCTTAAGATTTTGTCTATTTATGTTGATTGAGATACACCAAGCATTCTTTTAGATCTATCTCTATAGATCTTTATACCGAGAATGTATGTTGCCTCTCCCATGTCATTCATGGAGAAATTTTTGGATAACCACAATTTACTGATTTTAGTATGGAGACATCATTTTCTAATAATAGTATGTCATCTACATACAGAATTAGAAACACGACTTTACTCTCACTAACCTTCTTATACACACATGGTTCATCTCCATTCTTGATAAAATCTAACACTTTGATTGTCTCTTCAAAATAAAGATTCCAGCTCCGATAGGCTTACGTTAATATATGGATCTCTGTAGTTTGCATACCTTGTTTGGTTGTGGATTTAAAACTTTCTGGTTGTGTCTTGTACACATTCTCGCTAAAATTCCCATTAAAGAATGTAGTTTTGACATCCATTTGCCAGATCTCATAGTCATGGTATGCTACTATCGCAAACAGAATCTAAATTGACTTAGACATGGCTACTAGTGAGAAGGTTTTGTCAAAGTCATTTCCTTGTCTTTGCTTGTAACACTTCGCAACCAATCTTTCCTTTCTCACTAAAACGAAGAACTCCTTTCATTGCTGCAACCTTGAGGAAAATTCTTTCACCAACTTCGAATTCTAAAACTTTCCTTCTTTTATCTGCATAGCTTTTCTGTCGGTCCTGGGCAGATTTTATTCTAGCTCTTATTGTATCGATAGCCTGAGCTGTTCGTTCAACAATTTCAGGGCCTAACACTCTCTTTTCTCCAACTTCATCCCAATGTACTAGAGATCTACATTTTCTGCCATAAAAGGGCATCGTAAGGAACCATCCCTATCGTAGCTTGAAACCTGATGTTGTAAGCAAACTCCACTAACAGCAAGTGGGACTCCCAGTTGCTGTATAAGTCCAAAACACATGCCCGAAGCATGTCTTTTAAAATTTGAATAGCTTGTTCGGACTATCCATTTGTCTAAGGATGATATGTTGTACTAAAATTTAGCTTGGTGCCTAAGGCTGTCTACAAACTCTTCCAAAACTTTGATGTAAACCTCGAATCTCTATCGGACGCTATTGATAAGGAGGTTTCGTGCAACCTGACAATCTCTCTTAAGTATAGTTGTGCTAATTGATCCATGTTGAAAGTCATCTTTACTGGTAAAAAATGGGCCGACTTAGTCAATCGGTCCACTATTACCCAAATGGTATTATGACCTCTTGCTGAGTTTGGAAAACCTACTAGGATGTCCATGTTTATGTGTTCCCACTTCCATTCAGGTATATCTAACGGATTCAACGGCCCTGATGGCCTTTGATGTTCTGCTTTGACTTGTTGACAGACTAAACAGTTAACCACAAACAACCTTAAACCTCTCTTCATGTTTCTCCACCAAAAGGTGTCTCGGAGGTCACGATACATCTTCGTTCCTCCAGGATATGCTATGTAAGGGATTGAGTGAGCTTCCTCCAAAATTTATTTTCTCAATTTCTCATCCTTTGGTACACATAATCTTCCTTTGAACATGAGTATACTGTCTTTATTCAAACTAAAATCCTTGTGTTTATCTATACCAACTTCGGCCTTGATCTTTTGCAGAAAATGGTCATTATCTTGTGCTTCTCGAATTCGATCTCTAAGAGTGGATCGAATCATCAAGGATGTTATTCTTGTAGTATCTTTACTAGATGGTGCTAGAACTTCTAGTTGTAGTCTCTCAAAGTCTCTTACTAGTTGTTCCTGTACTGTGATTATCGACGTCAACTGCCCTACTGTCTTTCTGCTTAAGGCATCAGCCACGATGTTGGCTTTGCCCGAGTGATAATGGATTGCACAGTTATAGTCCTTTACTAACTCTAACCATATTCATTGTCTCATATTCAACTCCTTCTGGGTGAAGAAATACTTAAGACTCTTATGGTCCGCATAAATATCACACTTGCCACCATACAGATAGTGACGCCATATCTTCAAGGCATGAACTACTGCAGCCAATTCTAGGTCGTGCGTTGGATAATTTTGTTCATACATTTTTAGTTGTCTCGAAGCATAGGTGATCACTCTCCCATGCTGCATAAGCACACATTCCAAACCTAGTTTGGATACATTATTGTAAATGACAAATCCTTCCAATCCTTCTGGTACTTCTAGTACTGGAGCTGTGACTAAACATTGATTAAGGTCTTGAAAACTTTGTTCATATTTGTCAACCCACTAAAACTACTCCTTTCTTGGTTAACTGAGTTAACGATCTAGCAATTTTAGAGAAACCTTCTATAAATCTTCGGTAATAACCGGCTAACCCTAAGAAACTACATACTTCTCCAGCATTGGTTGGTCGGTTCTAATTCGTTACTGCTTCCACTTTAGTTGGATCGACTTCAATCCCTTGTGCCGTAACTACATGTCCAAGAAAACATACTCGATCTAGCCAAAATTCGCATTTCTTGAATTTGGCAAACAAGTTCCCCTTTCTTAATATCTCCAACACTATTCTGAGGTATTCTCCATGTTGTTCAAGATTCTCAGAGTATATCAAGATGTTATCGATGAAGACTATGACGAACTTGTCAAAGAATTCATGAAACACTATGTTCATTACGTCCATGAACACTGCTGGTGCATTGGTTAAGCTGAAAGGCAAAACCACAAACTCGTAATGCCCATAACGTGTTCAAAAAACTGTTTTCGGTATGTCGCTAGCCTTAATTTTCAATTGATGGTACTCGGATCTCTAGTCAATCCTAGAGAAAAATTTTGATCATCTCAGTTGATCAAACAAATCTTCAATCCTTGGAAGGGGTACTTTTTCTTTATCGTCAACGAATTTAATTCTCGATAGTCAATGTACATTCTCATCGATCTATCCTTCTTCTTCACAAAAAGAACTAGTGCACCCCACAGTGACACACTTGGTCGGATAAAGCCTATATCCAACAATTCTTGAAGTTGAGACTTTAATTCTTGTAATTCTTTTGGTGCCATCCTATAAGGTGCTTTAGACATCGCTGCCGCTCTACGAACTAAGTCAATTGTGAACTCCAATTGCTTGTCCGGCAGGATCCTTGGTAGATGTTCAGGAAACACATCGAGAAATTCTCGTATCACCTCTACGTCTTCAGTAGTTACCTTTGCTTAG
Organism: Forsythia viridissima; assembly: GCA_030279155.1. Lineage (NCBI taxonomy): Eukaryota > Viridiplantae > Streptophyta > Magnoliopsida > Lamiales > Oleaceae > Forsythia > Forsythia viridissima. Next base: position 50,089,872 of record CM059034.1, read on the forward strand.
GAGTTACCTAAAGCACTGAAAGAGTTTCCTGACCTTTTCATCCCTGAGAAACAAAACTTATCTTATCCTGTTTTCTGAAGTACTACCTCCTTTTTTTGGCACTGGATTGACGCGTGGTTACGTCTTAACCAATCCATGCCTAGGATTACATCAAAGTCTCTCATTTCTAGGATGTACAAATCTGCTTCTAGTACTTTCTCTCCAATTTCTATCTTAATTGATTTAGCTAGTTAATTCGTAAAAAGTGACTCACCTAAAGGGATGCTAACCTCTAGCGTACTAGCCGATTTATCACACACAAGCTTAGCCTTAGTGATAAAAGATGCAGAGATGAAAGAATGCATTGCTGCTGAATCAAAAAGCACGTAAGCAGGAAAATGTTACAACAGAAGGGTACCTACTATCACGTTAGGATTCTCATCTGCTTCTTGCTGGTTAAGAGCAAACACTCGCCCCTTTCCCTTTTATTCTTGTTTTTGTCTTCCTCTTTCTCTTTCATATCTATTCTTTTCTATTATTTTGGGTGGTTCTGGATAATTCATGATCATGTGGCTCAGTTTTCCACATCAATAACATACGTTTCTCCCAAATAAGCACTCTGCTAGGTGAGTCTTGTTATATTTTGGGTAAGGTGGATCGGAGGCTCCTAGCTTGACGTTGTTGGATTCGGTATTCGGCTTCTTTTCTTGCCATTTTTCTTTTCCTTTGTCCTGTCCACTTCAAATTCTCTTCCTTGTAAAATCCTTATTTTGAGGAGCAGACTGATCTGCACTAGCTTTACGGTCCTAAATTGTCTTAGCCCGAGCTAGCATATCCCTATAAGAAGTTAAGCTATGGGACAGGAAAATTAAGCTCATATCTGTGCTCAAACCTTTTGATCTTCTTAGCTTCATTATCAACAAGGTGAGGTGCATACTTAGACAACTGTTCAAATTTTCGCTCATATTCTGGTAGTGACATGCTGCCTTGCTTTAGTTATAAGAATTTAGTTTCTTTGCTGTCACTCAGTGCCTGTGAGAAGTATTTCTCCATCAGGTCCTCCTTGAATTGACTCCAAGTTATTGCTCTCACTCACTCTTAGTGCGGGACATAGATTCCCACCAGTGACTGGCATCACTGGCGAACATAAATTCTGCACACTTAACTTTATGCGCATCAGTACTTGTCAGCAATCGAAAGATGCGCTCCAATTTACGCAACCACTCATCTGCTGCTAGTGGTCCTAAAGAGTCATCGAATGTAGGGGGTTTGTGCCTACAAAAATGTTCTATCATGGTAGCATGATTGACAACAGTTGAAGTTTAAGATTAGGTAGGAGGTGGAAGGAGATGAGCCTGACTTTGTTTGGCCAGGTCCTAAACTGCTCTCAGCATATCTCTGATTAGGTTGTTTTGAATTGGATGTGCTATTTCATTTAGAAAAAATAAAGGTTGTCCATTAGGCAAAAATAAAACCACTATCTCAAATAACATAAGGAAAAGCTGGAATTTTTTATTATTAGAACAATCATCGACAAAATGTCAGAAAAATGCAATTGTTTGAAAGGAAAATAATAATAAGAAAAGTAACAAGAACAAAATAGATTACAACTGCAAATCTAGAAATTGCTCTCAATGAAAGTCTGAATGAGAATAACATAATGGAAAATAGGTAAATGACACCTAATCTAAATCTTCTTCTCGATTGGGCGTTGGTTGATTGACAGAAGTCTCTAATCCTGTATATGAGTCCCCTTCGTTACATGGAAATTTCCAATTCGTATAATCTTTGTGACACTGATTTAGGATGTAGCAATATGTCTCGACATCGATATGGTTTGAGTCTTCTTTCAATATTTCGTTCTTGATCAAATTTCCCATCTCTATTCCAGATTGGGTAAAGGTACGCAAAAGGTGATCGATAGCTTCAATGTTACTAATTCTATTCCCATGTCTCGTCGCTTTTCACCACAATTGAAGGAATTTCTCAGTGTGTTGAGGCATGGGAATGTCGGAATCAAAGTTCTCATAGGCTCATAGTGCTAAGGCTTTTGGTCTTAGGTGACGCGGTAAACCTATAAACTTTATAGCGGTATGTCTCACTTTAGCCATCTTATCCTAAGTTCAGTCCAACATAAGTCCAAGGAAATTTAAGAAACTTTATATCAAAATACATAGTATTCTATTATTTGCAAAAATCAATGCTATATAACTTTTAAATAATTGTTTCATGTCCCAAATTAAAATCATACCTAAGGAATTGAGGATGGTAGCCGTCAGATGAAGTAGGATAGCCATGCGAAATCTTTACATTTTAAATTTTCTTTATTACTGATAGAATACAAACATTAATGTAATCATGTAATACATTTTGGTAATACAAGTAATTATCATACACAGGGGCGGATCCAGGAATTATTTATTTGGGTGGCTTGTATAAATTTTTTTAAATGACTTCGAAAATATGAAAAATATTAGTAGACAAAAATAGAGGCATTGTGAGAACTTAAATATAAATATTTTATACAATATATCAAATTAAAAGATGATAAGTAAAAGACAACAAAAAGTTTCAAAACCTACGATACAAATACTTTAAAACACTACTTAAGTCGCACCCTACGATTCCCCAAACGATCAAACTTGTTAATAATGACATATGTATCAATACCAAGAGCAATCTCCCTTTCAATATAGATGATCATGGAATTTGCTAGAAATTCATTCTCCATTTTATTGCGAAGCGATGTCTTTATAAGTTTCATTCCTGAAAAAGCTCGTTCTGTTGTTGCTGTCGAAACTGGAAGAGTCAACACTAAACGAATCAACCTATCAATCAAGAAATAATGGCGTGACTTCTTCATTTCAACCAACATTCTACATAACTGAGGTAGAGAATCAACATTCTGAAATTGTGGGTTACGAAGTACATCACACTTGTAATGATCCAATTGTCTTCTCAAATCGATTATCTCTTCTATAGTAAAATCTAGGGGATAAAATGTCTCAGCTAAAGAACAAATTGCATCTTCAGAGAATGATTTGAAGCCATCAATAGGATTCAAAGCCTCACACAACTTCAGAAGTTCCATTGTTTTTTCTGTAAATCTATTATTTAATTCCATCAACTGAAAATCTATAACTGCATTGAATATATGAAAGTGATAGTAGTCCTCCACTGTAATATTATTTTTCTGTTGACAAGATCGTCTTGTACCTTCCATATAACGATCATCTAATTCAGGCACATCAATATTATAAGTATTACAAAACTGCACCACACTCCAAATAAAACCTTCCCAATGATCATCTCGCATTTCTTGAAGAAGTATCTTTGTAGTTGAGACTAAATTCATTGCATTCAAAATATCTTGATCTTTCATTTGCAATGCTTGACATAACAAATCAGTTTTTCCCAAAACTTCATACATCAATAACAAGATAAATGCAAACTCAAATGACTTCATAGCTTTGTACGCACCTTTAGCCTCTCCACGTATATTATTGTTTGATCCCTCGTCAATAAGATTCTCAAGAAGCGTACAAGTGGAACCAAACATCTGAATCAATCTTGTAACAGAGGAAAAATGTGAACTCCAACGAGTAGCTCCAGCTCGTTGCAAAGTACAAACTTGATTAGACCCAGTAGCAGTTTGAAGTTCTCCCAATGCTATCAATTCAACAATTTCATCCTCTCGAATTGATTTTAATTGAGAATGACGCTTAGCAGAAGCACTAACAAAGTTGACAATAGAACCTAATGATTGAAAAAATAGCCATACATCATGTACATCTTTAGCCACTGCTACTAAAGCTAGCTGTAGTCAGTGAGCGAAATAATGAACGTAATAAGCAGATGGACAATCTCTAAGGAATAAAGCTTGTAATCCATTCCATTCACCTCGCATGTTGCTAGCACCATCATACCCTTGACCTCGTAAATCTTTGAGCAAAAGCTTGTATTGGTTTAATACATGACATATCTCTTTTTTCAAAGTCAACGCATTTGTGTTTGCAACTCTCACAACTTCAAAAAATCGTTCTCTAACAAATCCATCACTATCAACATATCTCAAAATAATAGCCATTTGTTCTTTATGGGATTCATCAACTGCTTCATCAACAAGAATACAAAATTTGGCATCCCCAATTTCTTCACAAATTTTAAGCCTCACACAATCAGCAATAATTTTTAGTATCTCCTTCTGAATCGATGGTGATGTATAATTGGCATTTTTAGCTGCATTTTCTAGAACAACATCATCAATTTCTTTGTTCGTCCTTCCATGCAATTTGATCAATTCAACATAATTTCCCCGGTTAGTAGAGTCAACGGATTCATCATGACCTCTAAAAGCACATCCTTGCAATGCTAGCCACTTCACACTTTCTACAGATGTTTGAATGAGCAAACGATTTTGTTTGACTTCTTTTGAAGTCTGTTGTTGTATCATTCTGTCAATATGTTGAGGTAGATTTTTCAAGTTTTCCCATTTTTGCATTGCAAAGCCATGTAGTGAATTACCATCCCCTTCATGTTTCTTCAGCGGACAATTGTCACAATTGACTCTCTTCCAATTATTAAACCCCTTGACTGTAAAGGTTTCCGGATGTGATGTATTACTTTCAAATAGATAACATGGAAAACAAAAAGCACTTTGTTTCTCAATGGAAAACTCAAGCCATGGATGTTTTGTGAACCAAGATGATTGAAATCGTCGATTTTGAACCCCAAATCTAGCAAAAGGATACTCATAGATTGGTTGAAATGGTCCCATTTCAATATATGTTCTTCGAACCTCATCTTGTTTGACAACTGGATACTGCGATATTGGGATACGTTTTCCAGGATCACGTTCATAATATGAAGTATTACTTTCAAATGGCTCAACAGTAGGAGTATCTTGTGGTTCAACAGAAGGAGTATCTTGTGGAGCATGAATATCCTCTAATACATTTGGATTACTTGATGATTGATTGCCATCTTTCTTATTGAAGTAATGGAAGATGTTCCTTTTTTTCATTTTAATCCACCTGTGAGCAAGATATGTTATAGATATTCAATTTACAAATTTTGAATTCATAAGTCAAATGTACAAATTATAATTCACAACTTATATTCAAAATATACAAATTCAAATTCCCAATTAACAAATGTTAGTTAGGTTGGGTCCTCCGTGATCATTTTTTATATTCAAATCAGCATGTTTAGATACTGCTTTTAATCTTTTATATGAATACATTTTCAAGTCCATTGTGAATACTAATTGAACAATATCAAAGAGAGGAGCAATCACTGCACACCACTGTAAAAATACACATTTAAATCTAAGTCATTCAAATTTCTCTTTAACAAATACATAATAATGGCTTAATTCAAATTGCCCATTCAAAAATTCGATTCATAAAAAAACAATATACAAAATCAAATTTCCAATTCACAAATTAAATCATAAACTCCCAATTCACAAATAACAAATAAAATTACAAAAGTATTAGTTAGCCATCTCGTACCTTCAAACAATTGTAGAGACTGCCTAACAATTACAGGCCAGGAAAGAGGGTGATTCCAAGACTCCAAGTCCAAATAGTAAATTAACAAATCTGGAAAAAAATGATTAAATTAACAATCCTTGTAATTTTGTAAATTAAAAACCATTTTAAATCATTTAAATCATTAACTCTTTAAATGATTAAATCATCATAAGAAACTTATTTTTCAATAAATTAACAACATTGAAAAAAATTAACAGCAGTACAGCTAGCACTGCAACAACAAGTCAGCATGTGTCTAACAGTCTAAGTGACCAAACCTGAGGGCTAAGTCTGGCAAACATCGAACTTTTGAGTTTTGAGGGACGAGACGAACAACGGAACGAAAAGGATTAAGATTGCGATTTGATTTTTTTTCATTTTAATCCACTTTGGCCTTCTTGTTGGTTGCGGCCTTGCGGGGTGAAGGATTGTAATTGAGCTTTGAATTATGAGAGACGAACGACGGTGAATGAGTAAAGTGAACGACCATGGAGAAGCTGAGAAGAAGTCCAGGTGAGGCGAGGGTTTCAAATTTGGGAATTTGCCGAAATGCTGTGTCCGTGAATTTGGTTTAATGATTTGGTGGAAATGGGATTGTTTTAAAGTGGGTTTGGGCTTATGTTGGGTATGGGCTATGGTATTAATATTAGTTATATTAGTTTTTTAATTTATTTTGGCCTGGGCTTCTAAAAGTTTCACCAGGGAAAAAATTTGGGCCGGGTGGGCTAGCCCTGGGCTGGATCCGCCCCTGATCATACACTTAAGTAAATACACATTAGAAGAAAAAGAATTTTTTTTGTTGTTGATGAACAGTATTCCCTCGAGTGGACAGAGGCCCGCTCGAGGGCAAATTTTTTTTTTTCATCCATCATCACCAAAACTTACATATCTTACTTTATAGACATCCGAACAAGGTGATTCCAAGTTTCAAAGGACCAAAATTGATAGCTCATCAATCCCACCAAATTTCATTCCAAAACCTGAAGTCTACCATTCAGTAAGTCCATTTGAAACTGGACTTGCAAGCTGGAAATTCTGGACAGTTAGATCTTGGTCAACATTATACTCTTTAAACATCTTCTAACATTCATCATGTTCAAAATATCATTTCATAAAGTTCCAAACAAGTTCATGTCACATTAAAGATTAACAATCATATCAAAAACATCTTATAACATATAAAATTTAGAAATCATAACAATATAACAAGATCATCATTTATTCGTCTTCTTGGCCGAAATCTCTTTTCCCAAGGCTAAATTCATTCATCATCTAGCTTTCATCCAAACCTACAATCAATGTAAGAATAAGAGAAGGTTGAGTTTGGAGAAAACTCAATAGGAATATCATCATTTATAAATATGCAAATCCCAATTTATATATCGAAATTAAATGTAAGTAAACCATGCTAACATTTATATTCCGATGAACTCAAAGAGTTGAAACCCCAAATTCATTCTTAGGTTTAATCTCGAAGGATTTAAAACTAACATTTTTTCTTAGGTTAATCCCAAAGGATTTAAAAGCATAAACATTCTTCAATCACATCCAAAGTAGGATAAACATCAAATCTTATTCATTCCAAAGGAACAAACTGCATTCATATCCGGATGGCCATAAACATTAAACCATTTAGCATAGCATACACATAACTACAATACATAAAAAGGATTTAATTCAACTTTGCATATAGATATTTCCTACCTTGCTTCTTGAAAAAGAATGAAAACTTTTTTGAAAAATATTTCTTATTTCCTCATTCTTCTTCTTCTCTTTTATTCTCTTTTCTTTCTTTGTAAAAATGGCTTACGTGTGTAGGAAAAATGGGGAGAGGGAGGGCCGAAATTGAGAGGGGGATAGGGGAAGGAATTGGAAAATTTTGAGGATTTTCTCTTCTTTCCATCATTTTGCATGCATATCAAGAATCTTACCTATTTGGGTTTTGGTAAGGTTTTGATATGGTAAAAATACCATAATTTAAAATATCTTACCATTCTTCCCCTTTTCAGAAAATAAATATAATTAAATAAATCTCATAAATTGTTGGATATTTTATCTAGTGGACTCGGGTGGTTTATTATTATTGGACCCCGTTTAGACTTTGGACGGACATGTTGCCACAATTATTTGTAAAGAATTATACTTATCCCGAAATAAAATTCTAATTTTTTGGGGTGTTACAGTAATATTGTTTTTCAATACCTCCAATTAAATTTCAAACTATTACTATTTAGAAGAAAGTGCTTCCCATTTTAGTCTAGGAAATGCTATTTTATATGCAGAAATACTTGTACGTATTACGCCAACATCAAAGTTATCCCTACTATAGTTAGGCTTGTGTTCAGAGCCTAATATTACCCATCTAATTATTTTTGATAGTGCAATATATATATATATATACAATCGATCCACCATAGTGCACTGAGATGGGCATTAAAAAATGTTGAGAATACATGTTTAGTTTGGAACATTATAAAATATCTTAAGTCCTAACGGGTGATATTTTATAACACGGTATTTTTAATGTCATTTTGATATGACCGTTTTCTCAACATTATGGGAAAGAAATTATGTAGCTGAAAAGAATACATGAAAATGCAACATATTATATTTTATAGATCCTTGCACAAGACAATACAGACCAGAAGTTTGACAAATAACTCATTTGTAAGTTATACAATTGACATATATATTTACAGACCAAAGAGATTAAATCAAATCTCATATATGTGCAAAAAGAAATGGTAATGGGAAGATTTGTCCTATATGTGCAAATCAAAATTGGGCAGATCCCTGACTGACCAGCTCAACCTGGGAAGTACAGATAATCAAGGTAGAAACCTTGCTATAGTATCGTTACTGCAGTAGAGTTTAACCACCAAGTTTGGGATGGATTGGTGTGGTTCCTCTATGCCTAGGACACCAAAATATCGAACCATGAACGAAGAAATGCATGAGAGAAAAACCTATTGGCTAGTGATTGTGAGTCCCCAATTCTTGACTGGAAGGGACACCACAGGCCGTTGCCCATATCCGGTGTGGGCGTTAGAGCATTGAGAGGACCTTTCCCTAGTACGAGAGGACCGGGAAGGACGCATCATAGTAAATGCTCCAATTTATATTGACGTCCTTGAAGGACATTCCATTAACATTATATCTAATAAATTAATGACACGTCTAAAGCGTGGTGATATTTGATTCCAAAAAATTCTCAAATTAAAAATGGAGCCAATTATAAAGTATATTCTTGGAGAGTATATATATATATATATATATATATATATATATATATATAACTAATTATAAAATCCCAGAAGAGGTTAAGCTAGCTGAAATAATAAAATGAGAAGATCTCTTAAAGTTATGTCGATATGAAAAAGAAATGGATTCCAAAAGGAAATATTGTTGACAACACTTTTGTACATAATGAAGTTCATATTATAAAAGGCAGCGAAGCTATTGAAAGAAATCGGTCAAAGAATTAATTGGCCAAATAAAATGATGCAATCCAAGTAAATTGAACTGATTAGAGAAACCTAAATTTTCTGGACCTATAGTTCGAGCACCTAAAGATGTATACTTATGCGAAAAGAAAATGAGAAAATGAAGTCGTAAAATGTAATGCACGACTTTTAACATTATGAATTTTGCAAAGGCTTATGTAAAGATATCATAATTCGATATATTGTTAGCCTGTCAATGCATGGCATTTATGCATATGAGGAATATTGTTACAACCAACTCATCTGGTATGACTAAAAAACTATGTATATAAATCTCTTGGGGAGTTAATATGCCTGAAACATATAGTTCAACTTTTTAGAACTCAGTCGATAAAAGTGCAGATCTGAAGTAATATTATTATGAGGGGGGAGTAAATACGGATACGGATTGTACTCTGTTCCTTGACCAAGATTTTGTCCTATTGGATTTTCCTGACAATTTTTTAACGAGACAACTTTCATAGCATATTAAAAGAATTATGTACTCTTTTTCTTTCACTAAGATTTTTTTCCACGAGGTTTTTTCTAGTAAAGTTTTAACGAGGCATATTCTTTGTGTAAATGACATCCAATTAAAAGTATTATAAATCTTATAGTTATGGATGTCTATAACTTACGAAACATTTACCCTCATCAAAAACTCCAAATTTTTGATAATTTTTTTCTTCTATTCGTATTTTTGTCCCATTGGATTTTTGTCAAACAACGAAACAGTTAGTGTGTAATAAGTCATTCAAAGGGGAGTCTTGTAAAATTATAGATAATGATGAATGACTATTTGATTTTATCTAGATGTCTATATAGTTATCTATTTACTTCAGAAGAGTATATTTCAGTTAGGTTGTAACTCACATTATAACCCTATAAATAAGGGTCATTGTTATAATAATTTTACACACTTGAGTTTTGACTCTCTCTATTCTCTTCTATTTTTCTAGTTTCATAACATAAAAATAATTTTAATGAATATTTGACCATTATTAACAAATAAATAATTACAATTTTTCCAAAAAATTTAAAATTACATTTGAAACATGTTTTTAAAGTTTGAGGATTGAAATTGCACATTCAGTCCTTCAAAATTTTAAAATATGCAATTTCTAAAATTGTACTGAAGTCCCTATCTTATTTTAAAATAGTGAGTCCTTTATATGCAATTTCTAAAATTGCATAGAAGGCCCATTTAAAACATTTGAAATTAGCGGGCTTCCCATGCAATTTTCAAAATTGCATAGGAAGCCCACTTCTCCAATTCGATCAGGTGAAACCCTCTGTAGGGTTTTGACGTTGGCGGCACCGAAACCACCGACGCCGCTGGTCGAGTGGATGACATTGGTCACGTCAGTGTCAAACATCGGAGGCCATCTTCCCTAGTCAACGAAAAGCAATGAAAGTCGCTGCTCGCATGGTTATTGCCGTCTCGACTTTTGGCCAATTTGATCCGTTCTAAACAAATCCCAAATCTAATTTCAGATTTTAAAATTTATAATTTTATCTTGACTGTCAAAACTCAAAACAAATCAATATGCCAATAACAATTATTGTTCGATTTATCAAAGCAGTCTAACAAACTCTAATAAGTAACAAGGTTGGCTATAATACCACTATAAGAAATTGACGTATATATGCACAGCAGAAATTAAAATATACAATTTCAATCAGCCGGATTAACCTTGTACTTAGATAAAATTCGTAATAGAAGTTTAACTCGATGAACACATTAGAATCTGATTATCTGGACAAACAATCTTCAATACCACAGCTGTCTAATTGTCTAGCCTCCAATGGTAACCCATACAGTAAGAACAGATCTGGACTTCTACGATCAAGAATAGATGAAAGCAAAACTTTTAGAGTAATTGTATTGGGTTCTATCTCTTGCTTGTGTTAGCAAGTAATGAAGACATATTCACTTAACTGAGTAAACTGTTGTGGCATTAGTATATATAGGCGATGCTAACCCTAGTTCTAGTCTTACTAGAATTGTGTGTTCAAGTCTTACTAAAACTTTGTTATCCCACGACTAATGTATCCAACTAATTAATCTAATTAATTAATTTGGCCCAAAAAGTTATTAAGTCCGACCCGATAATTTAGATCTTAGACATTAATCTTACAATAGCATCAGTTCTTGATGGGATAATTGCTTAGTTATATAATCAAATTTCGAGATTTTTTATATGCTTATGATTAAGCATTAGCATCACTTCTTGATGGGATAATGGCAAAAAAAGTCTTGGACTAAATTTTCTTGTGCTGAAAGTTCAATGCCTGGACAAAAAAGGCAAAAGTAGTATACCTAGAGAATAGAAAAAGGAGAAAAAACCTAGGACTATATAAGACCCAGGGGTGGTCGACCAGGGCATAGAAGACTGTCTTGGTCGACGGTTACAATACGAAGAAAAGGAAAAATATAATTCTAATATCTTAAATTCAGTTCTATAATTTAGTTTTTGGTTTCTTGGTGTCACTCATCGGTGTAGCCACCAGTTTGAAGCACGGAGATTCAAAAACAAGGATTGGAAATTTTATTGATTAGTCAGAAAAATCATAATCAGAATTAATTACGCATTGATGATAATTTTACTAAATCTCAATTGTGATTAGTCAAAAGTATTATTACACGAATCTAACTATTTAATCAGATCCTGACTTTGTAATTATTAAATAATAATTTTTATTAATTATGATTTCTATAAGTCTATTTTTTTTTTTTTCCAGAAGAATTGAGAAAGTGGTCGTGGGGAAGGGATGGTGGCATTGAAGCTAATCAAAGCAAATGAAAAAAAAGCTAGTAGTAGAGTATCATGTCTGTTTTACTTGTAATCAAAAGGCAGTGGATGACCTCAATCTGTGGCATAGAAATTGGGGCATCCTAATGCCAAAGTTGTTAATATGTATTTTTTAAAATTCAATAAAAATGATGCTATTGAAATTTAAATGTGAGCCATCTTTTTGTATTGCATGCCAGCTCGGAAAGAGCCATAAACTCCCATTTCCAACTTCAAATACTCAGTATACTGAACTTTTATAGCTGGTTCACTTTGTACATTTTTAGCAGTATTGAAATGATTTTTAAAGTATTTATATAGGTCATAATATGGAATATATAGATAATAAGTGATTAGTAAATTATAGGTCTTACAAAATGTGTTGATAAAAAAATATGTTTAACCAACTTAAATTATAATTTAATCTTAATTAAACAAACTATCACAAGTCCGAAGACCAGCTTATCATACTTCTCACAATGGATTTAAATATTACGTTAGCTTCTTTGATGCATATTCTAAGTTCACTTATATCTTGATAAGTGTATTTTATACACTTATCCTAGCTTATAAACTTGTTGTACTTTAATTGGGATTTGAGCAGATTTCTATTTAATTTCGTATAAAATATTGTGATCGTAGGAAAACCCTGAAAATAAAAGTAAATATAACAAAAGTGAGAATTGGAGCTTAATTGGAGTTGATTGGACGCGTTTAAAGATTGACATGATGACATGGATGTGATAAGAATCATTAAAAGAGCCATTAGAGGAATGTCACAAGTTTCGAGAGTAGATTTTAACTTTTGAAAAGTTTGAGGACTGAATTGTACACTTCTAAAACTTGTGAAAGACAAATTCGAATGGCTTAAGAGGTTTTGAGACCAATATGGAAGTTTTTGGAAGTTTTCGAATTAATCTTGAAAGACTTGGAGTGAAAAGCGACCAAAATATACAACTTTGAAAGTTCAAGGACCAAATTGCAAATTGACGAAAAGTTTTCTGTTTGCCACGGTCCGACAGCGGTTTGCAAATTGCGGCCCGACCGCGGCAAACAAAGAAACGCAATTTTTTTAATTTTTAAGTTGAAACTCATGGGTATTTGTGTCTGTTTTTAATTAAAAGAAGTCGGATGGGCTTAAGACTATATAAAGATCTAACCTAGGTCAAAAGAAGGTTATTGAATCTTGGAGAATATAATAAAAGAGGGAGAAAAGAACAACGAATAATACGAAGAACGACTAAGATCTTGAAGATTGGAACGTGAATACGAAGAATTCTTGGCCCAAGATATTCAAGTTCTTTTCATCTTTTATTTAAGATCCGGGTTATGTATTCAAATCTTTTCATATTGTCTTTCTCCTGAACCATGAATAGCTAAATTTTAATATTTGGATGAACGATGTAGCCTAATTTTAATTCTTTAATTTCAAATCTCAATTTTTAATTTATAAATTGTTTAATTATTTAATTTTACTTCTTTTCATAATACTTGAAATAATTGACCATTATTTGTCATTGATTTGTGGATTGTAATAAACCAAAAGATAAATTATTAATCTATACTACGTAGTAAAATGCGGTAATTGAATAAAAAGTAGAGATATACTTTTGTTATTGTCGAGGTCTTGAATTGAATTCTTAGGATAATTAATGTATCTAATTAAGGACAATTCTGAGTTCATAAGTTGACTTAATTAGATGTGACTAATTTGAACTCGAGAGAGGTAAATTAGGTTAAATTCGTGAATTCGACCAAATACAACTTTAGGAATAAATTTTGAGATGAGGAATTAGAGATGACAACTATAGTGAACTTGTGAATCCAAACACTTTAAAAACAATATTTTCTAAATTCTTAATTTTTTCTATTACATTATTTTGTCTAAAATTCAATAGTTGTAGTTTAATTCTTCAAATCAAGTTATTTCAAATTATTTTCGATATATTAGTATTAAGATTAATTTAACTAGTATATAAAAAAGATAGTGTTCGTGGGAACGATAATTCGGACTCAATAGGTTCACTTTATTACTTGTTTGCGAATTGTACACTTGCAATTACATTATTTTCTACAACAAGTTTTTAGCGTTGTTGCCAGAGAGTATTCTTATTTAATATTAGTTTAGATTAATCGTTAGTGTTAGTTTTCTTTTATTTTATTTTATTTTTATTGATATCTTTTATTATTGTTATTATTACTATTTTCATTCTTCTTTTTTTATTTTTTCAAATGGCAGATGCTATTAATGCACTACTTGCTGCATTGACAAAGTAGGTGGAGGTCTTGGTCAGAACACAGACGCAAGGAATGAATGTCATCCAAGAAACCATCATGTGCGAAAACTATGGGGCTAACCACTCGACATCAGATTGTATGTTATTGGTTTCTCCATAACAGGTCAAATATTTTGTGCAGAATAATACACATCAGCAGTATAATCTATATTCACAAACATACAATCCAGGTTGGAAGCAACACTCAATTTTTAGGTGACTTGAGAATCAACAAAGTGGCCATGCCTATAATGCTCAACAAGAAAGAGGATCAAGTTTGAGAGAGATGTTCCAACAATATATGCAGAAGACTAATAAAGTATTGGAGCGGCTAGACACAAATAGTCAAAATCAATAAGCGTCTATCAACAAATTAGAGACTTAGATTGGCTAGTTAGCCCTGCAATTGTTAGTTAGGAAACCAGGCACTTTGCTTAGCAATACATTGACAAATAAAAAAAAGGTAAATGCAATCACTACTAGGAGCGGGGTACAACTGCCAAAAATTCATGTGAAAAAGCTAAAGAAAAAGGACAAATAGTTGGCAATTGAAGAAGAAGAAGCTGAGAAGCAAGATGCAAAATTAAAAGAAGAAGAGTATGTGGAAAAAGAGAAGTTGATCCTAAATGAGCAAAATAAAAAATTGACATTCAATGATATTGCACTCATCAACCAATTCTCCAAATCCCGTATTTATTCTAAAATTGATTTTGTGATCAAGGTCGATGAGGAAGTTGAAATTTTGGTAGTCGTTTTCGAGCAAGGTGCTAAACTATAATTATATTTATATGAGAAGCGCAAGTTAAATTTTTTGAGGATATACGAAAAATAGTGCAAAGTCAATAGATGCAAGCAAAGTAAGTCTTCCAAAGCACTGTTTAAAGTGCGGTTAAGCAACCAGACAATAAGTCGAGCTCTAAACTATAAATCAAGCGCTTAATGGGAGTCAACCCATTTTTCTATCCCTTATATATTTACTGCATTGCATGTAGAATTTTAGGACCGCATTAAGAAGTAGAGCATGTTTCTTGATTTTTAGTAAATGAGTACATTTAATTTTTTTTTTTAATTTCAGGCTATACATCATCATTCCAATTCCAATGCATACTGATCAGCTTAAAGTCCGACGTTGTCTTCACCCCTTTTGATTCGGGTTAACTCTTTCCATATTTATTTATTTTGCTTTCTTTTGTCACATTGAGGACAATGTGAATTTTAAACTTGAGGTGGCTTTATTATTTTCGTTATTTTTGTGTGTGATGTGAAAAAAAAAAAATTATTTTCTTTGTGTGCTTGTATGTTGAATAGTCTTACCAGCTAATGATGATATATATTTAAAATTGTTATCGATTCATGAATTATGACTAGGTGATGCTACTTATGCCTGTTTTTTTATAGACTATACTTATCCATGTGAGATATGATTAAGTGTGAGCACAATAGTCATGATTATCATTACGTTTGGTTGGTATATTAAATAGAATACAATGAAAGAATAGTAAACCTAAGTTGTGAAAACCAAAACCACCAATTGACAACTCAATTACCTAACCAGTTGAAATGATAATTTGGGGTGGTTAAACCAATGCAGAAACTGTTTAGATAGGTGTTGATTTTGTGCATGAGTAATAGTTGTGTGGAATATATTTGGCTACCATGTGGAATCTAGGTATTGACCGGATGTTAGGAATCTAATTCTCGCTTATTTATCTTGCACAAAAAAATGAAAGGCATTGCACTTCTATTATCTTATACCTCTCTTCGTAGCCTAGTTGACTCGAGTGATAAAGTTCGTTGGGGTTCTCAAAACTCGGTGCCCTAAGGTCTATCAGACTTGGGAGCCATCGACCTAAAGCTTGCTACAAGGGTTATCTAGAAAGCTTAAGGGGGTGAGGTCTTACACATAAGATATAAAAAGAGATATATATATATATATATATATATATATATATAGAAATTAAAAAAAAAAAAAGTAAAAGCAAGATTGAGCATTTGTGCGCATAACTTGGGGATTTAGATAACTAGTAAGTTTTACTTATCTAGTGGAAGCTTGATGGTCGATGCATTCAATAAAAGGAGAATCTTTACAAATCTAGATAGTAACTGTATTGGCTAGAACTAACCAAATTTTGAACAGTAAAAGAATAAGCGTTTTGAGGATAACTTTAGAGTTAACACCTATGGAGAAATTAAATATCAATATGTGAGTGTGTATTCTTACGAGAGAGAAAGGAAATATTTGACCATTAAGGGGCAGAATATTACCAACCTAAAAGCTTATGTTAATTGGATTGACTATGCGCACACACATATATTAGTTGAGCATCGGATAAGTAAAAATTGATTTTGGTAGCATGATTTAGAAGTTATTTTATGAATTGTTTGATTGTTTCAAAAACACGAGACAAATACGGCAAGCTATCTATTATAGTAAATTTTAATATTATTTGCTTGTTTGTTTAAGTAGATAATCTTGCTCGAGACGAACAACTGTTTAAGTTTGGAGGTATTTGATAAGTGTATTTTATACACTTTTCCTAGTTTATAAACTTGTTGTTTAATTGTGATTTGAGTGGATTTCTATTTAATTTCGTATAAGATATTGTGATTGTAGGAAAAACCCGAAAATAAAGGTAAATATAACAAAAAGTGAGAATTGGAGCTTAAGAGTTTATTGGAAGCACTTGAAGATTGACATGATGGCACAGAAGTGATAAGAACCATTAAAAGAGCCATTAGAGGAATGTCACAAGTTTCGGGAGTGGATTTTAACTTACGAAAAGTTTGAGGACTGAATTGTACACTTCTAAAACTTGTGAAAGACCAAATTCAGATGACTTAAGAGGTTTTGAGACCAATTTGGAAGTTTTTGGAAGTTTTGTAATCAATCTTAAAGGACTTGGAGTAAAAAGTGACCAAAATATACAACTTTGAAAGTTCGGGGACCAAATTGCAAATTGATGAAAAGTTTTCTGTTTGCCATAGTACGGCAGTGGTTTGCAAACCCCAGTCAGACCACGGCAAATACAGAAACGCAATTTTTTGATTTTTATAAGTTGACACTCATGGGTATTTGTGTCCTTTTTGAATTAAAAAAAGCCGGAGAGGCTTAAAGACCTAACCTAGGTCAAAAGAATGTTGTTGAATCTTGGAGAACATAATAAAAGAGGGAGAAAAGAACAGCGAATAACACGAATAACGACCAAGATTTTGAAGATTGGAACGTGAAGACGAAGAATTCTTGGCCCAAGATATTCAAGTTCTTCTCATTTTTTATTCAAGATCCGGGTTATATATTCAAATATTTTCATCTTGTCTTTCTCCCGAACTATGAACAACTAAATTTTAATGTTTGGATGAACGATTTAGCCTAGTTTTAATTCTTTAATTTCGAATCGCAAGTTTTAATTTATAAATTGTTTAAGTATTTGATTTTACTTCTTTTCTTAATACTTGAAATAATTAGTCATTATTTGTCATTGATTTGTGGATTGTATTGAACTGAGAGGTAAATTATTAATCTAGATCACGTAGTAAAATCCGGCAATTGGATAAAAGGTAGAGATAAGCTTTTGTTATTGTCGTGGTCTTGAATTGAATTTTTAAGAGAATTAATGCATCTAATTAAGGACCATTATGACTTCATAAATTGACTTATTTAGATATGACTAATTTGAACTCGAGAGAGATAAATTAGGTTAAATTCGTGAATTCGACCGAATACAACTTTATGAATAAATCTTGAGAGGAAGAATTAGATATGACAACTATGATGAACTCGTGAATCCAAACTCTTTAATAACCATATTTTCTAAATTCTTAATTTTTGCTATTACATTATTTTGTCTAAAATTCAATAGTTGTAGTTTAATTTTTCAAATCAAGTTATTTCAAATTATTTTCATTAGATTAGCATTAAGATTAATTTAACTAGTATATAAATAAGATAGTATTCATGGGAACGATAATCCAGACTCAATAGGTCCTCTTTATTACTTGTTTGTGATATTGTACACTTGCAATTACATTATTTTCTAGAACATATCTCCTTAGAAGGGTGTTTGATACCCTATTTCAACCACAATGGCATTGCACATAAAATATCTTGTCCCGATACTTTTGAGCAGAATGGAGTAAGCACAGAGATGTGGTAGAACAAGGGCTCACTCTCTTAGCACAAGCCTCTTTACCTATTGATTTTTGGGATGATGCTTTCACTACAGCCACTATTGAAGTACTGTTCAAAACACAACCCTCAAGTGTTTGGTTGCCTTTGCTTCCCACATACAAGGCAACACTAAATTAGACTTTAGAAGTCAAACCCGTGCCATACTAGGATATAGCTTACAAAAACCTTTTATTTTCAGTCATGTCACATGTGGAGTGTGATGAAGCCAGTCTTTTTCCTCTCCCCTACCATATTATATATATGCCAGTTTTACTTCCCTCTATTCAAATCTCAGATATTTATCTATCACCCTATCGAACACTTACACTCATCTCCAGTCTACTCCATCTTATTACTCACCACAATTGGCCACTGCTCCATTCCCTCAACACACTCTTCATCCTCTAATAATTCTCACACTCTTGAGTCAGATTCTGCCTCCAAACACAAACTCAGTTGGAATTTTTAAGCCTACTAAACTCTTTGGCTGCACAGCTACTGTTATAGATTCATGTGAACTAAAAATGCTTTATTAGCAAACCTGCAGACAAGAAGATTGTGTGGGTGTAAGTGGGTTTTTAAAGTCAATTATAAACCATAGGGATTTTTTTCATAAATGCGCCACTTTTCTAAAATAATTCCAAAAATCCATTTTTGTTACAAATATTTCCAAAATACTGTTTTTTAAAAATAATTATTATAATTTCATATATTAATACCAGCTGGTAATTAAATATCTGGAAAGGGAGGATTGTCTATTATTTACCTTGGGTATTTAATTGATCCTTTGCTGTGAATAACATCATTAATTATCGGTTTTGATGGGAATTCATATATTATAGAATCTTTTATTGTTAATTATAGTAACCGAATCCTTAAAATCGGAATTGATTAGAATATATATATATATATATATATATATATATGACAAAATCTTTTATTGTTATATTTGTCAAATATATATCATTATATCAAAAAAAATCTGTAACAAACACAAACAAAATTCATGTTCTTTTCAATTTCAACATTTTTAATAATATATGTTACAAATTGAGATGTAAAATATCAGTGATATAGAATATCAATTCATATAACATGTGATGTATAAAAATAACATATTATAATCTATAACATATTCAGTTATACAAAATATCATTTGTAACATTTGTATGAAACAGTAATATACAAAATCATTTATAACATCTGTATTATACAGTGATACACAATATCATTTGTAACATATGTATTAGACCGTGATACTAAAAAGAAATTGTTACAACTGTTACAAATGCAAAACCAACTCTAAACTTCAACAAGTTCGTATTAATTTACACATTGGACTCTAAAAAACATATTGATAATGTGTAACATCAGTATAATATAGATATGTAACACTACCAAATTTAATAAATAAAACTGTTGATTTCATCATTTATAACATATGTAACATCAGTTATACAAAATACCAATTTATGTAACATGTACTGTGTAAAAATAACATAATATAATCTGTAATATATTCAATAACATATTCAGTAATACAAAATATCATTTGTAACATCTGTATCAGACAGTAAAACTAAACAAAAACTGTTACAATTGTTACAAATACAAAACCAACTCTAAATTTCAACAAGTTCGTTGTCTCTTTTGTTATTTGCTGGTGACAGGAAGTGTTTGACTCTGGTATGGTTTCTCCTCCAGGCGACCATGTCTTTGACCTTGTAATTCTACGATTGGAATCTCCATAGTTCAAACGAGATGATGAATTGTGAAAAATGAACTTCGATTTGGGGATTTTGTAAGAAGATTTGCTCAGGTTTTTGAAATAATTTGCACCGGTTAGTAAATGGGAAGTTTCTTTACAGTTTGTAGGTTTTCACTTTATTGGGCGCGATATTTAAGGAAAGTTACAGGCAGTTAATGGTAATTAAAGGTTTAAAACTGATTTTAATTTATTATTAAATTAATTAATCTAATATTAAGAATGCAGTATTTATAAAATAAATAAGTTAAGTTGTTAGATTTGAAATTATTTTAAGCTTGATAAGTAGTGGATGTAATTTCTACAAAATTATACATATAACCTACTCATAAAATGAAAATTTGAATTTTACTGGTTATTAATAATTTCTAAAAATATACCATTAATTGATATATATTGCTGGATGTAAAGAGTCCTACTATTCTACAATGTTACATTAATTAAAATTGGTATTTTATCATTATTAACAATATTTTATCCCATGAATTTCTCTTTTTTGAATTAAAAAAATCAGTCCCCATCCATTCTAATTCTCTTTCTAACGTTTCAACAAGAAGTCCCATTACTCTGTGATTATTCTTGGTAGCATCATGATAAGTCAGAGAATTTAGTTCATAATAGTTTCTCACAATTCATACCATCTTAAGCATATATGCATAAAAACCTATTTTTGCAAAAGAAGAACTGATCAAGGAAGAAGGTGATTTAACCATTCTTCCAAGTATCTTCAAAATTTATGGTTGGATTCAATCTTTTCTCTGTGCATCGCATGACTTCAATTTGTATGTCTGAATGATACTTTGGATCGTCGTCAAACTATGGACATTCATGATGATTTTGTAGTTAAAAATCACCAAATCTCACGATCATTTTATCAAACACATTGTAGATAGTTTAGTGCTTGGGAAATACTATGGAGATAACATATTTATATGGGATTCAGACTTGAAGAAGGAAGAGTATTCTTACAATTTAACACAAAGGTAATTTATGTGCTGATGTCTTCAGTCTCGACCGTGTTTCATTTGGTGTAAATCATTTGTTGCTGATAAAATTGGTATATGTCCACCTTCATGAAATGAAGTATTATAATTCTGAATTTTGTTGCTCCTCTGTTACCGTAAAATCTACAATGCACGCAATTAACAATACATATATTCAACATCATTGTTATATAACTTGAATTCTCAACAACATATCAGATTCACTAGCTAGTAAATTGGCAACAAATAAATTGAGTTAACATAAGTTTTCCCTTCGTAATTGTCCTTGGTAACAGTCTTGTTAGTTAGGAGGCATAGAATTGATAAAATTAATATAGTCAGTGCACTGGGTTGTGTGTTTCTTAGACACGTGCTTTAACAATTTCATATGTTGCTAGACTTGTTAGTAAGTGCAGATATTTTAGTTGCAGTATGTGTATATATATATATATATATATGTGTGTGTGTGTGTGTGTGTGTGTGTGTGTGTGTGTGTGTGTGTGTATATATATATATAACACAAACAAGAGTTAGGTAATTTGTGCCAAAAATGTATTAGATGAGTACCAAATTAGGGATTGCATACAAACATCTTAGGAGCTTGAAGAACTATTTTCTAGTAATTGAATCATTGATTGATCGATTCATTCTTGAAAAGATGATACTATTTTCTTTTCTTCATTAATAACTTTTCGAACAGCTTAGTATACTTTCTAGTTAACGGATGAAATTATCAATATAAATAATAGATGCAAGGAATTTTGTTTATATAGTATGATGTAGTAATGTGTTATTGTTTTCAAAATATTCATAAGAAAATAACAATAAAACTTGGAGGAGTCTAACTATTCTCACATCTCTTGCAAGTATGGAATACATTAGTGCTTTTATTTAATATGGAGGTGAATGGGAAGAGTTGAAAAACTACAACGATTATTCAATTATGGGAGTCATGATCCCAAAAGAATGCACATACACAAGGTTGCTGAAATTTTATTTAAGGAGTTAAATAAGGACCCAACCAAATGTGCACTATCACTACAGTATCAAGTTATAGAAAAGGTTCCACTTCTGAAGATTAACAACAACTATTCTATAGCTTTCTATTTAAAACTGAAAGAAAATGAAAGAGGCGTGACCAAGTTTCCCATATTCATTGATGTACTGGAGGTCAGTAATAGTGGAAAGGTTGTCCCAAATATAGATATTATATCTCCCTCAGATGGTGACATTGGGGTTGGTAACTTGATATTACTAAAAGGTGACATTGATTGATGACTGTTTGAATTATTTGTCACTTGGAACACTACCGACAATTGAGGATATGGCTAGTGAGCTTTCAGAAAACATAAGATATCCGAATGAAATGTTTACTAGTTTGAAATCAAATATAATCTCACACCCTAGTATCGAGGTAGTTTCAAATAGTGTTGTCTTCAAGTATAAGGAGGTGTTAGTAACAAGTGTTGCATTGTACGCCATGATTTCAGTACATGGTTCATAAATGAGACCAGAGTGAATACATGTAGAGATGCCTATATAGTACTTGCAATTGGTGTTGTCAAGCTTCAAACATAAGATTGACCACCATGTTCAAGATAACACACATAGGTACTAGTCACACATGCTCAATGAGGATAATAATAAGAGATCACCCCAGGCAAGTTCACAACTAATGTATAAGGGTTGGCGTCTTATACCGGAAGGTTGTAGTGTTGACTATTTAATCATTCAGGTTTGCGATTTGTTCTTATTGCAGAAATGGATTAATGGTAACACTAGTACACTTGGAGTGTATTGAATGGATCACGTGTCGAATTTAATTATACAGCATGACCGTGTGAATAATTAAATTCTACTTGATCACTGGATATTTCATCTAAATCCCTTGACAGGATTGTATATATCTTTTCGTTAGTTTGATAGTTCTTTGACTCACCAATGGGTGAGAACAATTTAGTTGATCAAATATCTCAGTGAGTGGGGGAGCTTGAGAATGAGCGAAGTAGAGAACACGAATTCGTGTTGAGAACTGTCGCCCTGAAAAAATGGTCGAGTGACAACTTAAGTATTTTCTGTTGAACGGTTATAAATCTGAGCTCAGTGTTTAGCGACGGCTAAACTTCGACATCTGTAACTTAAAGTTAGTTAGAATAATTAGTAGGGAAAAACGGTTATTTATGCTCATACCTAATTATCGGATCTCAGACAGGGATGAATTATATATACGGTAGGTCAAAGGAAAGTATTACAGCTTCTGTAATTTTATATATTCTTAGAGTGCAATCTCTTGCCTTTAGTTGAAAAAGCAAAAGACTAATAATTAGATTGAGGGGTCTAGGGTCGACTAGACGGAATCTAATTATTGGAGTTTGGAAAATATATGTCCAATCAGGTCATGTGGTAGCTCTATAAAGTTTTGGGCTTAATCACAGTTACTGTGAAAGTTTTGGACTTAATTGTAATTGTGATATAAGTTCAGGAATTACATGTGTAATTAAATCAATCCTAAACTAATTGGACTAGGATGCAATCAGGACTCTTGTCATTATTTGCAATCAGAACGCTTGCCGTATTTATATCACATTGCTTGTGACATAAATGAATTCGATCAGTCAATAAAAGAGAAAAAGGTAAAATTCTTAAGTCTTGTTTTGAATTTTATCTTATCGATTTTCTAAATTTGACCAGTTCAGAAATTAGTTTTTAATTTAATTAAAAGGTGCCCACACACTGGTGTAATCCAGACATGGGAGAATACCATAGAAGACTTGAACGTTAGGAGCACCAAGTTCGTGAATCAAAAGCAAGAAGTTCCTGAATCAGATCCAGACCAATATCATTTATCGATTCAGGTATAATACTAATCTATTAGTATTCAAATATAATAAACACGTGAACGCCTAGCAAAGATCCTGGTTTTATGAATTAAAGAAAATTTTTGTTTTCTGGAAAATTCTCGTACCAGTTTCCAACATTTAGTAGGTTGGGAAGGTTCGGGACTGTTAGGATTGTAACGCATCCTACCATATGAAATAGAATCAAATGACCCATAGAGATAGACCACTCCAATAGTTGGATGCCAACGATAATATGACCCATTTTCTAAGGTAATAAATGCGTTGGGAGAGCGTAATAAGTTCCATATGCCAATGCTAAAGTACAATGGAAGCGTAATCCCATTGATCATGTTCGGGAATACAACACACACATGAACTTCCTAGGAGCAAACTCAACAGATAAGTGTTGATCCTTCCACATCACTCTTTCTGAAGTACCCAATAAGTGGTACAACAAATTGGCACCAAGTAGAAACACCTGGCTTGGCCTCAGCACATAGAATATATGAGATGAGATGGTAGATGTAGAGAGTATTCTACAAGATACTATTTTTCAGGCTTTAAGGAATAGATTGAACAGGCCGACACCCATTGGGGAGATGTCCACAATCAAAGATCTTCAACATACAATGAATAGTATACTTAATCAAAGAAGAAATTCAAGATCAAAAAATGGTCTAGCCAGAAGAAATTCAAGCCCTGATGCCCATTTTAAAAAACGAATCGAGACCTCTCTGACCTAGGTAAAATTACCAAGATATCAAGAAAAATGCTATCATTCTTGGAATTCCATATAATGTTGAAGGCTCAAGTCAGTACTCAGGAGATAGATGAACTACGTCTCCAATGAAATACTGTCGATATCATCATACACTCATAACACCAGTGAGTGCATGGACATGAAGCTGAAGTTGACAACCTCATTGTTGGGAGGGGTCGGTCAAGAAATACACTGTTCCTATGCTTCATGAGGACGACCGACGCATCTGAGGTATCAACAACTGTAGAGAAATCATGTCCTTATATTGAAGACCATTCGAGGCAAAACCTTCGTAATAATCAAATGGTCAAAAGCCAATCTGAGAAATCTAAATAATTTTTAGAAGCCCTTACATTGGGGACAGTCAATGAATGCCCAGCAGAACTATGCCAAATAAGCGATGGACCCACTAGTAAAAATTATTTGGTGCAGAGTGAAAGACTCCAAAAACTAAGGTGAGTAATGGTAGAGCCTACTAGCTGCAAAGACGAGGAATGAGGAATGAGTACATTACCCTCATTTTGATGCCATCATTGCTAGTGCCAATATAGTGGGGAATAGAATGAGGATGATATTGGTCAAAATGGAATCTCGATCAATATAATGTTCAGCTCTGCCTTTGATCAAATAGAGGTAGACCATAGGATGACCCCTATCAAGGACCCTTTATATGGGTTCACAAATAAAGACGTTATCCCAGTGGGCAAAATCACATTGTATGTTATCATAGGAGTAGCTCCAATATCAATCCAAGTATTGCTGGACTTTTTAGTAGTCAACAGTAGATCGACTTACAATGCTCTTGGACAATCGGCCCTAAAGAATCTAAAGGTTGTCAACTCTATCCACCATATGTCCATGAAGTTCTCTATGAAATTTGGGGTAGCAACAATTAAGGGAGATCAAAGAAGATCTCTAGAATGTTATTTGAATGTTTTAAGGCTATCCTACAAGCTGAGTCCAACTATATTATGATGGTAGACACAAAGATGGGTGAAGCAATAGTGGATTTGGAAATGATTGAAGCCCACATAATTGTTGATGAGATACGTCAAGACAAGTTGGTGAGATAGTATTATAAGATGACATTGATCTAAGGAATATTGAATCTAATTTACAAGCTTCTCCAATAAAAAAATTGAAAAGCTTCTCTGTTAGTCGTGATGCCATCAAAGTAGTCTAGATCCAAAATGGGTCATCTGAGAAAATGAGTAGGGAACTAGAGGATTTTTTGAAAAGAATTTTGGATGTTTTTGCGTGAAGGTATGAAAACATGGTAGGAATTGATCCAAAAGAGTGTTGTCAAGCCTTGAAAGATGATCCCAAAGTCTATCCCTACAAGCAGAAGATGAGGCCTCTTAATACGGAGTGATATACAACTTTGAAGGAAAATGTGGATAGGTTGATATCTAATGGCTTCATCATCAAGGCACATTATCCCTGTTGGATTTCCAATCCAATCCTTATCCGCAAGTCCAACAATAAATGGCAGACCTATATTGACTTTTCATATCTAAACAAACCTTGCACAAAGTATAGGTTTCATCTGTCTCGTATTGATAAACTTGTTTATGCTACATTTGGGCATGCTTTATTGAGCTTCATGGAAGAGCGCGCATATTTCATCACCTACCAAGGTTTGTACTGCTATAAGGTGGTGCTATTTGGTCTAAAGAATGCTAAAGCCACATATCAGTGATTTGTTAAAAAATGTTTGCTAAATGGGAAGAGAATTGAAGTATACATAGATGATATGTTGATAAGAAGTCAGAAGATAGAAGATCACGTGGGCCACCTCGAGATCACATTCAATTCCAACACTATAGTATGAAGCTTAATTCACCGAAACATGCATTTGGGGTTGCCTCTAGTAAATTCTTGGGCTACATGATAAATGAAAGATGGATCGAGGCAAATCCCAAAAAGATCAAAGATTTTCTCAAAATGAAATCGCTTCGAAAATCGAAAGAATGGTAGAGCCTAACTAGAAGGATAGCAACCCTCAGTTGATTCATTTCAAAGTGCATTGAAAAATGCTTTCTATTCTTTAAAACTCTCATATGAAGAAGAAATTTGAGTGGACTTAAGAATTATGGCTCTAAAAGAGCACATCGGCAAAACCCCTTTATTGTCCACGCTAGTTCTGGAGAAAATATTGCAAATCTACTTGGCTATCTTTGTCAAGGATATCAATGTGGTATTTGTACAAGATGAAGGACACAACATCTTCCAATTTACTATGTAAGCAAAGCCTTTCAAGATGCTAAAACCAATGTTCTAAAATGCGTTATGCATGACGAGGCGGCGAGGTGAAGCATCAAGAATTGTAGGCCTTAGCGCGCCTATGCGAAGCCTAGGCGCCAAAAATGCATTTTTGAATTTTTTTTTTAATGCTCATATTATAAAATTTAATAATATAGCCTACAATTTAATGATTTAGATTACAAAATTACAAACCTAGTACAATGAAGAAAAATTAGATTAATGTTCAAGCAAATATCATGGTTCAAAATATCACATTCAACGTGGTTCAAAATAAAAAATACATGCCTAATTTTAATAACATAGCCTACAATTAGATTACAAAAAATAAGGTCCATCATTACAATTTTCAAAAGTAAGTAAATTACAACTAACACAAATATAAACACAAAATACTTAATAATTTTCTACAATTAGATTAAATACGAACATGGCCTAACTTTTGTCTAACTTTTTATCGGATTGTAAGTCAAGCTCTTCTTCTTCACCTAACTCGTCTTCGGTGCCATCCGATACAAAATCATTTTCGTCGAGCTCCCTTATTTCATCTTGAACATTTGTAGTACGTCTTGTAGGTTGTAAAATATCAATCTCCACTTCCTCCTCATCATCATCATAATCCTCAACAATCCAAGATTGTGCTTTACTAGCATCACTTGCTAGTAGAGTTTCTAATTTATACTTCATCCTCTTCTTTTTGTTCATCAACCTTGCATTAAATTGGACATAAACTAGATTTTTCATCCTTGTGGCATCTAGGCGGTTCCTCTTCTTGGTGTGCACCTACATGAAAGAAGTTGGAAAATTAGAAAATTTTAGTATACTTTAAATTATCAAATCATTATCAAAATAATAACTAAAATGTAACAACATAATTACTTAATTAGTACTTACACTTTCAAAGACACTCCAATTTCTCTCACAACCCGATGTATTCGAAGTCAAACCAAGGATCCTCTTTGCCATTAATTTCAAATTTGGTGTTTCATTGCCATAGAAGTCCCACCAACTTACTAGTAAATAGTAAATACAAAAGAAAGAGATACAATGTTATAATATACACATGTCGTATATTAATTAACAAGAAAGAAAAAGAAATTATTTTAACATACCCGGATTGTAATTTGGAGTACTGTTCTCACATCCACTTGTTGCTATATTTCTTCCAAATGCACATTCTTTTTGAGTGTATCTTTGCAACTCGATATTTATAACATGATGTTGCATTTGAGTATCGGAAAAGAACTTCTCAACACAAATAATCACATTATTTGTTATGACTTGATCATCTTTGATACTTAGATCTTTGAAATAATAAAATGGATTCAAAAGATAAGCCGTTGTATGAAGTGGACTATCAAGCCAATTCTTGGCTTTTGCATCAATAATATTTAAGATTGGCTTATAGTCAATTTCCTTCTTCAATGTCTTTCTAATGTCATCCTTTGCCTTTAGTAGCTCTCCATAAACAAAGCCCATTGAAGGCTTCTCCTCTCCATCAACTAATCTATGTACTTTTACTAATGGAGTGAACACCCTCAAACAAAAATCTATCAAGTTCCAAAAATGATTGAGAACAACAATATCAAATGCCTCTTTTCCCTTTTTTCTCTTAGACCATTTACAATTATCCCATTCATTGCTAGTCATCATATTTCTCAACTCTTGCTTTTTATCAAGTAAACTTTGTAATGTTAAGAAAGAAGTTGCAAATCTAGTGACTCCCGGACGAACTATCTCTCTTTTTGTAAACTTTCTCATTAATGCCAAAGTTTTATGATGTGCATAGATGAAAATAGTGAATAATTTTGCCTTGTTAATCACTCCCTTGAATATAGGAATTTTAGAGATTCCTTCAAGCATAAGGTTCAAGGTGTGAGTCGCACACGATGTCCAAAAGATGTTAGGCCTTTGTAATGATAACAAATTTGCAGCGGCCATATTATTGGAAGCATTGTTGGTTACAATTTGAACCACATTTTCCTCCCCAGCCTCTTTAACACATTCGTTGACATAGTCAAATATATATAGATCGGTGTGAGCATCATCGTTAGTTTCCTTTGAAGAAAGAAATGTGGTTCCCAATTTACAATTCACACACAAATTCATGATGCTTCTTCTTTTTCTATCACTCCAAACATAGTCATAATATAACACCCATTATTTTTCCACTCTTCTACTTGCTTTTTAAGAGTTTCTTTTGTTCTCTCCACCTCTCCCTTCAAAAGGGGCTCCCTTAATTGGTATTGTGAATGAGGGGTGTAACCTGGGCCATATTGACCAAGAGCTTCAACAAAATTTTTAAAACAATCATTATCAATGGCATTAAAAGGAATTCCGGCTTCATATACCCATCTTGACAAATATTGATGAACTTCTAGTGACCTTTTCTTAGCAATTGCATCATAGATATTTTGTGGTTTCATTTTCTTTCTTGCACTCATTGTAGCACCATCTATCTTGATTGGCCTTGAAAAATTATCCATGGGACCAACATGAATAGGCCTTTTCCTAGAACCTCCTTCAATGATAAAAATTTAATCCTCCTCTTCCTCACGTGTAGACAAAGACATAACTACATCATCCCTCAATTTAGCCTCATGCAATACCTTCTCTAACTTTTTAGACTTATTCTCTTCAAGTGCTTCAGACATTTGGGCTTTTGCTCTTTACTTGCTCTAGGACATGGTTTTACACCCTTTCCCTTGATTCCCGCTATGTGAATTTTGTGCCTATTAATTCCCGCCCTCTTAACTTTACCACACAATGTGCATTTCACATCATTTGATTTTGTAGGATCTTCAAGAATTCCAGTTCCCATCCAATGTCCCCAGAACTTGTTTTCAATTCATTCTCTTCACCAGTAGAATTAGATGCCATTGAAGATTCATTTTGCTCCATTGATTCCGAAAAAACTAATGAAGGAATATAACTTATCCACAATTCAGAAAAAGTCAAAAGGGATAAAAAGCTTCACCTGCTTGTGAACAGCACTAGATTCGGCTGTATTATCATACAAACAAATAGTCAAATACTGAATACAATAAGAGATGTAAAAAACATTTTAAGGTAATATTATGTGCAGGATGATGAAATTGAATCAAAAGAATTTTAATACCCATGGTAAAACATTTCTAAATCTTTATCAATTTCTTTTCCTTCTTATATAACCCTAACAGTCTTCTAACCAAACATATAGCTTCGAAAACCAATCTTCAAGACAAAAATAACAGTAGATTATCACCTATTTCTCGATAATACTTTTCCGGAGGTACACATTTTCCCCCAAGAATATGTATCAGAAGTTCAAATATTTTCAAACAAAATGACAATTCGAGAAAACTAGAAGAAATATAAATTAAAACTCCTAACATTTCTTTATTAAAAATTTAAAAATCCCTAACCTTTGAAATTTTGAAGAAGAGAAAAAATAGAAACCAAGAGGACAAAGGAATGAGACGGAGAAAAACTGAAGAACTGAAGAAGGATGTGCACAGTGAATTTTTTGAACGATTTGGTGAATGGTGATTAATTGCACATGAAAAAGTCAAAAAGTTAAAACCTTTGGTTTATTGGGTTATATCATATATAATGGGCATGGAGATTTGGGCTAAGGGTAAGGAAGGTTTGTTGTTGGGCTATGTTTTTTATAAGATTTAGAAATAATTTATTTTGGCCCAATTTAAAAATTATTTGTTGGATGGGCCATCTAATGCGTGTTATGCGCGCCTATTCCCACCACGGCGGTCAACAAAAAGAGTTGACCATATTTTTAAGCGCATACCCTCAATGCGATGCGTTTTGCAAAAGTATAGAGCCTAGGCGCGCCTTTTAGAACACTGGCTAAACAAGGTACATATGGAGAAATTGGCTCTAACACTCATCACAGCTTCTAGAAAGTTGAGGACTTACTTAGGCCTATAATGTTGAAGTGCTAACCAATTATCCACTGAAATATGTACTTTAGAAGCCCGATGCTTTGTGCAGGTTGATGGAATCCTATATAAAAGGGGTTTCTCTACTCCACTACTTCAGTGTGTTGAAGAAAATGAGACAGAATATCTCATCTGTTAAGTCTATGAAGGAATATGTGGCAATCATGAATGAGGATTATCGGTGGCTCATAAAATTCTAAGGTGGAGATATTATTGGAGAACCTTGAAAAATGACTCTCTAGACTACGTCAGAGAATACGATAAATGTTAGAGATTTACCAATATACCTTGTCTTTATCCCTAAAAACTGTTAGTAGCCCTTCGCCCTTCACCAAGTAGAGTATTAATCTTGTGGATCCACTACCTCAAGGACGAGCTGAAACTCAATTCATGATAGTGTCCATAGATTACTTCACAAAGTGGACAGAGGCTGCGCCCCTAACATCGATAACTAAAATGAACACAACAAAGTTCATTTGGAAGAATATCATTTGTAGGTCAGAAAACCCTTACTTTATTGTCACAGATAATTAAAGGCAAATTGACAATAAAATGTTACAAAAACTTTGTGATGACATGACAATCCTGAAAGAATTCTCTACTCCATACCATCCTCAAGCAAATGGTCAAGTTGAAGCAGTAATAAAATCATCAAATATTCATTGAAAAGAAAGCTTGATGCTTCGAAAAGAGCCTGGATGGATGAACTTCACATGTCTTGTGGGCTATCAGACCACAAGTTGAATGGGCACTGGTGAGACTCTTTTCTCGCCGACGTTCAGGGCCAAGGCTATAGTACCAGTTGAGGTTGGGCTGCCACCACTTTGACGGATTCAATATTATGAAATATCTAATAAAATTTTGAGGCAGACCGGGTTCAACTTCCTAGACGAGGTTAGGGATCAATCTTAAGCAAAACTCACAACTTACCAAAGAAAAATGGCCAAGTATTACAATTTCAAAGTAAAGAGAAGATTTGTTCCGGTTTGAGGACCTAGTTTTAAGAAAGGTCTTCTCGACAACAAATGAGGCAGCTTCGAAAACCCTAAGGCCAAACTGGAAGGGCCTTACAACATTATTTTTTATGTTCACCACGTAATCCATATATTTGAGGACTTGGATAAGCGAGCCAGCTTCATTCTTGATATGTTGAGCATCTCCGAATGTATTATCAATGACCTAATTTGTTGACTCGGAAAATGTTTGTAAATAATCGAATTGATGGTTGCTCGTTGTATTCATGTTAATATTTTGAATTGACTGAAGACTTTGATTGTTCCAATTGTAATGGATGAAGTTGAATTTAAGTTCTCAATCAGCATGAATACTGCCGAATTTGAATTTAAGTAGATTTCTCCTATTCACTTATGTGCAATGGACAAAGTTGATTTTAAGTAGAATTTTCTTATCACTTATGTACAATGGTCGACGTTGAATTTAAGTTGTTTCTACTTGGCTGTCATCAAAGAATTGTCAATTGCAAAACAGTTTGAGTGTGAAGAAATTGAGGCAAACATAAGTGAAATTTTGAATTGTATTTCATTAAATTGTATTTAAGTACAAAAGTATTAAAGTATTATAAAAGAAGGAATACATAAACGTAAGTCCCAGCCGCCTCTTTTGGTTGGCATAGAGAGATATGAAAAAAGCTAACTCCCATTAAAACGTTATAAATAGGTGATATGTGTGTTTTACACGATTATCCTAACTTATAATTTAAAATATATTTGCAAATTGAGCGAATTTATTCTTAATTTAGTGCAATTTTCCATCACATGTAAAATCCAAAATTAGAGGAAATTGGATCGATAGGAAGCGTTAAGAGAGCCATTGGAAGAAATTCACAAGTTTTGGGAGTGAAATTTAACTTACAAAAAGTTTGGAGACTAATTTTCACACTTTTAGAACTTGAGAAGGACCAATTTTGGTTGATTATAGAGATTTAGGGACCAATGTTGAAACTTTTGTGAATTACAGGATCAATGTTGAAGTTTGTGAATAAAAAAGACCAAACATGTACGAAAAACTTGAAGTAGAGACCAAATTGTAAAATGTGCTCTTACCACGGAGTGCAGACTGCGACCACTCCAAATCTGTTGTATGCCACATTTTTTACCTCGATTATCACATTGCGGCCCATTCGAGACTTTTTTGTTATTTTTTAGTCTTGAAAGTTGGGATTATTTTCGACTTTTTCTATACACAAGTTTCAAGATAGATTAAACATTATATAAAGACTTAATCTAGATCAAATTGGAGGTGAACAATTAGAGTGGACATAGTGAACAATTGGAGACTAAACAACATTAAAATCACATAGATTCAATGTCCAAAGTGGTATTGAAGGATTTGAAGATTAAAAAGAGGATTGCAACTTGAAGATTTGGGGTTCGTGCTTCAAACTTCAACACAAAATCTCAACAATTTCATCTTCTCATTAATAATTCTTGGCTATGTACTCCATCTTATATATTTAATAATTTTATGTAATTGGATCATGAAAAACTAATTATATTCGTTAGAATGAACGATGTAGCAGAGTTTATTGTTTAAATTCAATTGTCAAGTTATGACTCTAATCATGACTTCAGTTTGATTTTTTATCGTGAATTTAATTGATTTTCATGAATCTACCCAGTTTATGAGCTGTTTGTGAATGTGTGTCGAAATCGAGAGATGAAGACCAATTTAGCACTACTATAAAAATCATGAATTTATGTAGAAGGTAGAGATACACTTCTATAATTCGTGCTATCTTTGGTTGAATCTCATGTGATTGAATGCATTCGGGAAAGTTAAAATTCACATAGAGTTATAGTGGATTTAGTTATTTGGATATATTCGATTTTACTTGAGAAAGATGGCCAAATAATTAGATAAATACGGTCATCAACACGGATGAAATAAATTGTCAATAGCTCGATATGCAAACTTAAACATGATAATTAGGTGAAATCGTGAGTCCTAACGCTTTTTAAAATCATCAAGTTTTTCTCAAAGTTTCGATTGTTCATAACTTAATTAAATTCTTAGTTTGCTAAAAATAATTACCAAACACTTCATTGTTCTATTTTTGTATCGATTGAAATAGTTAGTAAGAATTATTTAGGTGAATAGATGGTAACATAGTTCTCGTGGGAACAATAATTTACTTCAGTACTGTCGATTTCGACGAACAAGTTTTTGGTGCAATTGCCGAAGATTGTTGTTATAATCGTTGTTTTATTTAATTATTATTTTATTTGTTTTATTTTCTTCTTTTTCCCTTTCAGGTTTCTTTGATCAATGTATGACACAGTCGAATTAAGGAAGGCAATGAAACGGGAAAACCCGTCCTATCCCTATACCTGCCAACTGCTTTGGTTTATTTTTTTAAAAAAATATTTTAAATTAAAGAAAAAATTGTTAGGAAATAGGAATTTGTTTAATTTGTATATTATTTGTAGCACACAAAACGAAAAAGTGGAAGATTGGTGTTGTGATGTAGTGGTAACGCTTTGTAATTCCACATTATACACCAGGGTTCAAATCCCATCCCAACAATTTAGAGTTTGATTTAATTTTTTTGAAGAAATTTTTTTTATTAAGGGGCGGGTCCACTCTATCCTAGACCCATCCCTATTGTCTCGTGGGGCAGGTCATAGGTCAAATTTCCATCCCTAGATTGAATCCTTTGGATATAGTTTCAATTCAACCATAGATCAAATGTACATTTCACCAAAGACAACTTGAGAAGAAAAATAACGATACCAAACAACAGATCACAATGAATGGGGACAAAGATCAAATAAATCCAGCTGTACAGCCTAGAGTAGGTGATCTACATAATAGAGTTTTACTAATTGAGAAAATAAATGACAAAGACAGACTGTTTGGAGACCTCATAGTTCTACCTTGCCTTGGCAATTATTCCAGCATTGCACCTCCTACTTTCTGACCAAATAATTTTCTGGTGAGGGCAAATGTGGTAGGGATGATGAGGAATATGTGTATTCAACAAGACTGTAAATGATCCCTACATGCCCATATCTCAGATCTTTTAAAATTGTGTGATTCAGCCACGTACACTGGAGTGTCAGATCATGCATTAAACACACTTTGAGGATAGCAGCAAGAGAGTGGTTATCATCATACCTAATGAGGAATATCATAACCTGGGATAATTTGGCTCAAAAGTTGTTGACAAAATAATTTCCACCACCCAAAGCCGCCAAATTTCTACAAGATATCACCTCATTTTCACAATATTAAAGAGAAGCATTCAATGAGGCCTGGGAAAGATTCAATGGATTGCTCAAAAGGTGTCGAACACATGGTTTGAAGAAATGGACACGAGTTAAACATTTTTATTGCAATATAACTCCATCATGTAGAATCATATTAGATGCTACAGCAAATAGGTCATTGACAACCAAGTCCGCTAATGAGACAATCGAACTAATAGAAGGTTGTCAGCTACAAGTGCATTGTTTCTATCTACCAAGCGAGTAGTGCACAAGAAAGTTGATAGTCTTCATGAGGTTGATGCATTCACCGCTTTGTCTGCTCAGATGACACGATTAAGGAAAAAAAGTTGACAAAATAGCATCAGATCAGTTGGTAAAAACAGTAAACATTCAGAACACTTTTTGCAAAAATTGTGGTCCCAATGACGATACTACTGAATGCCCAATATCCTAGTCAACTAACCTAACTTCCGAGCAGATTCACTATGTACAAAATCAACCAAAAAAATAATTCATTCTCATCTAGATACAATCTGGGCTGGAAGAACCATTTGAACTTCTCGTGGGGTGGTAATCAGAATGCTACAAATGTCCCACCTGGTTTCCACAGTAGAAGAAGATGTCTCTCCTTGAAGATCCTGTAGAAAAACATGCCAAAAGTACTTAGCACTACATGCCAAAACTTATGCCTTCATGTAAAAGACTAATACAAATTTACAAATTCAACAAGCTTTGATATAGCTTTGACTGAAAACTTTAGTGTTATTATACTCAATAAGTTACCTCTGAAGTTAAAAGATCTAGTGAGTTTCAAAATATCTTGCACAATTGGACAATTTTGTAACTTTAATGATTTATCGGATTGAGGTGCAAGCATTAATTTGATGCCCATATCTGTTTACATGAGATTAGGTTTGGGAGAGGTAAAATCAACGTATTGTCGTTGTAGCTTGCTGATAGATTAATCAAGTGTCTACAACGTATAAATAAGGACATCCTCATTAAGGTGGGTAAATTTATCTTCCCGATTGACTTCATTTTCCTTGATATCGAAGAGGACCAGGATGTGCCAGTGATATTTGGCCGACCATTCTAAGCGACAAGTCGAAACCTTATTGATGTTGAAGAAAGTAAGCTAATCTTGAGGGTTCAGGATGAACGAGCAATATTCAATATGTACATCGCGCATGAGCAATCATTCGACCTCAAATGATGCTTTAGAATTAATAAAATGGTAAAAATTAGACAAGAAAAATGCAAACTGGATACGGAGATAGGTGGACTAGTTTGAGCAATCAAATGTGAACAAAGACGATTTAAAGTGTAGAGAGTAAAGAAAAAGTCGTGCAAAGCAGTAATTGCAAGCAATCCGAAGCCTGATTCAAGCATTCATGAGTGATCTTTGTGAAAAGTCGATCTCGAGACTCTAAACTGGGTGCTTAATGAGAGGCAACTTATTTTCTATCCCTTATTTGATTTGTAGCTTATTTTCGTAGTTTTTAGCTTATCTTTTGCATATTTAGCTTAGGTTCCATCTTGAATATTTAGATAGATTCACCTTTGTTTTTTAGGATATATATATCATCGTTCCAACATGTCAAGATCTCTCATTCGTTGCATATACATCAAATATTTCAAGTTTGCAAGTCTAATGTGCTAAATTGTAGGAGAATGCTACGAGTTATTCAGGGGCCAAGTCTACAATAAGCACTCCATCTTCGAACATCAACCTAAGTTTCACTATCCTCTTCTATTCTTTTTGTTTGTTATGCATAAAATAACATTGAAAATAATGTTTAATCTAAGTTTGGGGTGTGATTTGTGATTTTTTTTGTGGGTTATGTTTGATTGTGTGTCTTGTGGAGTTTGCCTTTGTTGATTCTAAAAAAATCATTTCAAATTTTTTGTGTGGCTTGTGTGTTTGTGTGTTAGTTGGATAACTTTGCTAGCAAATGATGATACTTGTTTGGAATTGTTGATGATTCATGGATTGTGATTAATTGATATAACTTATGTTTATTTTGTTAGTATTAGGGGTGGGCACAGTTCGATTCAATCCAATTCCAAAGAGAACCGAACCAAGAATTAATAGATATATTGCAAATAAAATCATCGGTTCCAATTTTAATTATGGAACTTAATCAGAACCAAACTGTTTGGTTCGATTCGATTCCATAATCAAATTTTTATAATTCCAACAACTGCTTTCAATCTCCTAATGTTTGAAACAACACGATCATCTAACAAATTATGACTTCCAAACTTTAATCCATTTACAAAAGAACAACATATCGAGTTTTGAACACAAGGTCCCATCTTAATACAAAATAGCATGTCTAGTCCAAATTTTAAAAAAAAAAAAAAAAAAAACAAGTTGTCTAATAAAAATCATTTACCAACGTACATGAATGGTTCAGTTCTTCGATTTTGGGTCTAAAATTGGTAACCGAACCATAACAAGTCAGTTCTCACTTCTAATACCCAATACCCATTAGATTCAAATTTAAGACTTTATGAAAATCTAAGGACCTAGTTGTGACTGGCAAATAGTTGAAGGACCATGGTATAATTTTTCATGAAAGTAGATTTTGGGATGGGTGTCCTACAATACTCGGTTTTAAACTATATACATATTTTATGTCCATTAGATTTTATTTCTAAATCTTTATTAAGGATAAAAGAAAAATGCTATATTTATGTAAATATGTAAATTGGTAAAGAATATAAAAGAATGAAGATTGATTGATGTTATTATAATATTATGTCATTAATTAGATGCAATATGGAATCATGTGTGTGTATAATAAAAAAGAAAATTTTCTTACTTTTCACATAAATTAAAGGGGACAAAAATCATTATTTGCCATATTTAAGTGACATGATGTCACATAGTCCCACCATATTAAAGGCACCAAAGCACACTTTGCACCACTTTTATTACCTACTCTCTTTCTCTCCCCTCCCTCACACACACACACACACACACACACACACACACACACACATATATATATATATATATACACACACACACACACACACAAATGTATAGGCCACCATCCATCCACGCAGTTCAAGGTTAGAAATACAATCACCAATTTCTCTTTATCTTTGATTATTCTCACGTAACAATAAGTGTGTACACATATTTTATTGTAAGTATATTGTTTTTATGTATTTCTACGGATATGTTCAGTTTGGGTCCATATTATGTATGATATAGTAAGAATGGGCCAAAGTTTAGTAGCGCTATGCAATTGGCACCCAGGGGCGGATCTACCACATGGCGAGACCCCGCGTCCGCCCATGCTGAAATTTTGAGAAAAAATGGTGTTGGTTTAGGGGCGGACCCACTGGATTTCATCAATTTTTTTTTCTTCATGCTATGGCAATGGCTGCCTGCGTGTATGTATATATGTATATAAAGCTAAGGAAGGAAGGTAGGATAAAGCTAAGGAAGGAAGGTAGGAAGGTGGCAGGTGGGTCACGTGGAGAGAGAGAGAGAGAGAGAGAGAGAAGAGTATTTTAAATTCAAAATTACATTTATGGTCCTCAATTTTGAGAAAATCTTCAAGTAAGAATTTATTATTTCTCTTTAATATGATAATTGCATAATTTGAAAAGTGGGTCAAAATTGAAGAATATAAAAAGTATTTATTAGTTCTTTTGCTCTTTTTTTTTTTATTTGCCATAAATTTAGTTTTATTTTAAACTTTTCAACATATGAAAAATCGTAAAGAACAACTATAAAAAATTTATTACATTTTGAATGATCTTTATTGTCTTATTTTAAATTATTTTTTACGTAAATCTTTATCGCCCCCACTGACTTTTGCTCTCTTTTTTTTTTTTTTTTGCCATAAATTTGACTTTATTTTAAATTTTTTCTTATGCTAGTGTTAGAAGCGAATCAAATGTGTGGCTGATACTTATATTTCTAACAAGTATCGGCCGTTGACTGGTCAACGGTCAAATATCTAACAAGCATCGGCCGTTGACTGGTCAACGGTCAATATTTGACCGTTGACCAGTCAACGTCTGCCCTAGCTGAACTTCAATCCTAGATTCGCCCCTGTTGGCACCACCTAAGTTCGGTCCAATTTTTGTGTCTCCCTATACAAATATGAATTTTTTCGTTGAAATATATATGTATGAATTAATTATACATGCACACTTATTGGGATTAATTCTTACCTCTTTTATGTTTCTTATTTCAGATAATTGATGATTCGAAACCGTTAGCATGAGGGTAGTATACGGCTGCGAAGATCTTTCTTTTAAGAGATAAAAACATAAATAAATTGCTCGTGGGGCTAGTTTCATATTTTCTTTTTGATTTTTAAGACTTTAAATTCGTAAGACATGTTTTCCTTTCTAAAATAAATTATCTGAATTTTAAAGTATGTTGTGACACTCAAGTCCTTAAGAATTCAAGTCGTCACATTTGGTATCAGAACATTTACAATCATGGAGACTTCTAAAAATTTTGGGTTATATTTTTCATTGAATAGTGATAGCTACACATGTCACTGTTCACGCAAACAGTGACACACGTAACTATTCATGTGAACAGTGCGCGTCGCTGTTCATGTGAATAGTGCACTGTTTTTTCATTTTTTAGTGTGTGTGTATATATATATATATGATAATCAAATTAAATTATTTCTACTAATTTTTTTTACAAGTTATGTTTAGAGTATGTCATTAGTTTTAATATAAGTACTTACTTTTAAAAATAAGTTATTGTTTAAAAAAATTAATTAATTGAAATCACCCCGCTACACCATATCCCAAGCCACGACTCTTCGAATCAGGTAACTTGTGTGCAACATTGTTTGCCATTGAAAATTTTTTTGTTTTGTTTAATTTTCATCATGTATAATTATGTAGAAAATATGATTTATGAATGTATGTATAGTATGTGATATGCTTATATCTAAAAGTGTTCAAACGTCTATGATTAATTGTGTATGTATTAGCAATATATGTTTATTTGTCGTAAAGAACATATTTGTAATTAAGTAGATGCCACTTAAAAGTATACAATATGTTCGTAATTAATCATGTGTTACTCACCATCTAAATTAAATTGTCGAGAATCGTAGCTTGGGGACTTCTATATATGGACTTCTATATATATATATATATGCAAAGACTTTAAGTTTGAGAATGCCGATTAGAGATTACCCAAGTAGGAAAAATGTATATTTTAGACGCTTCCATTTTTACTTATTGTTTGAGTTTTTCTAATTTGTGTAGTCGCAAAACTGAAAGGCTTTTTCATAAAGACCTAAACTGTCTAAAGAGATCTTGGGACTTAAGTGGTCCACTTGTGGTCCCTCTCTTCACTTGGAAGCTTTTTAAAGCACGTTATTCAAATCAGCAAAATAGAGACAATAGTACAAAGTCGTTTTAAATTTAGGAAGGCCTCAATCTTTAGAAACTTTAAAAAAAAAAAAAAAAAAAAAAAAAAAAATACTTAAGAAACTTCTATTCAAGAAAACTCCTATCGTATGAACTTTCTATTTTAGAAACATTATTTCAGAAAAACCTTCAAGAAACTTCTAAATTTGGGAAATTTTCTTTTGGAAGCTAAGTACAAAGCAAGGTATTTATTAATTTTTATGCCTTTTCGTAGATGGCTAGAGGTTCATCTCATATGAGAAGAGAGAAGGTCAGGAGACAGAACATGTCAAGATTTCTACACCTTCTTAGGTTTTATACTAGAACCCAAACCATGATCTCATGGAACATTTGGATGCTACCGAAGTAATTCATTAGAGGGCGAGCCTAAATGGACACGAGATTTGTAGAGATGAGGCGATTTTTCACATCATCATAACCCTTACTAGGTATTGGAAAGATATTGTTGAATATCTTGATGTAATGTTCGATCGTCAAATGTCTACCAAACTTCTTATAACTAACCTTAGCAAGAGGTGGATGATCAACAAGAAAGATTACATATTTATAGAGAGGCCCGAGGGGTATGAACCTAATCACCGCCAACGCCAGCCTCATAACGCTCTCTGGAGGGAGGTAATGAGCAAGTACCGGAGGAAGATAGCGAGAGTGACATAATAGAGTATGTTCCCAGAGACCCATAAGAAGATGAGACCCAGAACCAAACCTAGATGAGAGTGATGGAGAGAATTATTAGACAATAGTCTTTCATGGTTAGTGTTTTACTTTTAGTGTAGTATTTTCCAAAAATATTTTTTTAGGTCTGGTATGCCCTGTGATCCTTTATTTATAAAATTTTCTAGAGCTTATGAACAAAAGATGCAATTTCTTTTCTTGTTCAGTCATGAACTAGCTTCTTACTGTTTATTAAGGCTATGGCACCCCGAGGCAAAAGAGCTAACAACAACGGTGAACGACCTCAACAACCCCAACCTAATGGCATAGACCCATAGTTTGTCCATCAATTCCTAGCCATGATGCGCACTTTTGCCCAAGCAACATTGCTGTAACAACCACCACGCCAACTGAAGATTGGTTCGTAGGTATAAAAAGGATCTCCGATCTCATTCATGCTGAAGAATGATGCTAGACACTAGTGGGACTCAACCACTAGGTCGAGGACCCGTAGGCATATTTGGACATGGAACGAATTTAAAGAACTATTTTTGAAGAAGTACTATCCCCACAAGTGTTCGAAATCAGAATGAGGCTGAGTTTCTCACTTTAACTCAGGGCTCAATGTCTTTAACTGAATAAGAGTGGAGGTTTGAAGATTTATCTCATTATGCCCCTAACTTTGTGGACACGAAAGAAAAAAAGGCGAGACGTTTCGAGCAGAGATGAGGGGATAACCTAAGGCAGGCAGTGGTAGTGTTGGAACTAGAAGAAGTGCTAACAAAGGTGCAATTGGCTGACTTTAAGGGTTGCTATAGTAGGGAGAGCAAGTAGTAGCATGGACAGGTAGAAAAGTACAAGTGGAAAGATAACAATGGTAAAGAGAGACACGACTATGCTAAAAATGGCAAAGGGGTCTGACCCAATGTAGAGATAAGAGCTACCCGCTTTGCAATAAATGCCAGAAACACCACATGGGGATTTATCTTATGGAGACAAATGCGTGTTTTTAGTGTGGAGAACAAGGGCACGTAACTATGTTTTACTTTAAGAACAAGAAACAAATAAATACACAGTAGAAGTAAGGTTATGAACTTAAGGGGTAGGCAAGGATCTTCGCACTGACAAAACAAGAAGAGGATCAGAATCGCAACATTTTAGCAGGTAACGTCCTCATATCTGACTTACTTGCTAATGTATTGATAGATTTTGGTGCCACTCACTTCTTTATATTTCTTAAGTTTATACGAAGACTTGATGTGATTGTTGAACAAGCGCGTTTGCCCATAGAAGTATCTATTCACTCTAGAAGTGTGTTGAATACAGATTACATAGTTAAGGCAACAAGGATAGAAATTGATGGTACATTCTTATAGATGGAGTCGTATATACTAGATTTGCACAATTCGACATTATTCTTGGGATGGACTGGCTATCCAGGAACTACACGATAATTCGTTG
The DNA here is from genome assembly GCA_030279155.1 of Forsythia viridissima. Classification (NCBI taxonomy): domain Eukaryota; kingdom Viridiplantae; phylum Streptophyta; class Magnoliopsida; order Lamiales; family Oleaceae; genus Forsythia; species Forsythia viridissima. The sequence continues at coordinate 50,132,413 of CM059034.1, forward strand.
TTTCGAGAAGGAAGTGGTCTACCAAAAGCCAGGAGAAGAGGATTTTTTATTATCTGTAACAAATAGTAGATCTTTGCACCATGTCATTTTGCACTGCAAGCACGACAGATCTTACGATCGAAAGGTGGTGTGGGATTCTTTATGTCGATAGTAAGCCAATAAGAAGATAAAGATTTTACTATCAATGATTTTAGAGTGTTAAGAGAATATCCCAATGTTTTTTCAATCAAATTACCGGGCAGCCGTCAAAACAAAAAGTAGAGTTCATGATCGATCTCATTCCTAGGTTAGCACCTATCTCTAAAGCTCGTTATAGGATAGCGCCTAAAGAGTTAAAAGTACATATAGAAGAATTGTTATACAAGAATTAAAAGTACAGATAGAAGAATTGTTAGAAAGGAGATTCATCCAGTGTATCACCATAGGAGCGCTATTTTTATTGTCAAGAAGAATGATTGATCGACTATCGAGAGCTTAACAAGATCATTATCAAGAACAAGTATCATCTTTCGAGGATCGAAGACTTGTTTGACCAACTTCAAGGTGTAGTGGTATTTTCCAAAATTGGCCTACAATCCGGCTACCATCAGTTAAGGATCAAGACTCGTGTTATTCCAAAGACGGTCTTTAGGACTAGATATGGTCATTATGAGTTCATAGTTATGCCATTTGGTCTGACCAATGCTCTCGGAGTATTCATGGATTTGATGAATCGTGTCTTTATTAAATACCTCGATCGATTTGTCATCGTATTCATCGATGATATCCTAGTCTACTCAAGAAGTGAGAAAAAGTACGAAGAACGCTTGAGGAATGTGCTGGAAACTTTAAAGAAAGAGAAATCGTACGCTAAGCTTAAGAAATGTGAGTTTTGGTTGGAACGAGTAGCATTCCTCTGACATGTTGACACAATCTAAAGAATAGAGGTAGATCCAAGTAAAGTGGAAGCAGTTTTAAATTGGTCAATGCCAACTAATGTAGGATAAATTTGTATTTTTCTGGGACTAGTCGAATATTACAGGAGGAGGTTCATTGAGAGATTTTCAAGAATATATAGACCATTGACACAGCTAATCCGTAAGGGTGCAAAGTTCAACTGGACTAAAAAGTGCAAGCATAGTTTTGAAGAGTTGAAGCAAAAGTTGGTGAATACAATGGGGTTAACTATACCAGAAAGGTCAGAAGGTTTTGCAATCTATAGAGATGCATCTAAGCAAGGCCTTGGTTGCGTCTTGATGCAACAAGGCAATGTGGTCGCCTAGGCTTCGAGGTAGTTGAAGCCATATGAACATAATTATCCCACGCATGACTTAGAACTTGATGTGGTAGTCCATGCCCTAAAGATTTGGAGGCACAACCTCTACGGGGGAATATGGGACATTTATACAGACCACAAGAGTCTCAAGTATATCTTCATTCAAAAAGAATTGAACATGAGACAAAGAAAATGGCTCGAGTTGGTGAAGGATTATGACTATGAAATCCATTATCACCCGAGCAAGGCAATTGTTGTAGCTAATGCTTTGAGTAGGGAAACAACTAGTCAAGTAGAAATGTTGACTACGTAGAGACCTCTGTGGAAAGAGTTCAAATGATTAAGTCTCGAAATTGCCACAGCCCCGCCTGATGTTGTCACTTGGATGACAGCACTTTTGATCCGACCAACACTTCATGACATGATTAAAATTTATGAGTTTATTAAAGTTGAGATAGATACAGAAAAATGGAAGGACTTTACTATAGCCGAGGATAAGTCAATAAATTGTCAAGGACAATTGTACGTACCAGAATGAGGTGAATTGAAAAAGAAAATTCTAGAAGAGGCTCACTCTGCTCTCTATTCAGTACACACATGGGCACAAAGATGTATTAGAACCTAAAAATAGTGTTTTGGTGGAAGGGAATGAAAAAGGATATAGCTAAGTATGTTGAGAAGTGTCTAGTGTGCCAGCAAGTGCAGGCCAAACACCAACGACCATCCGGGTTACTTAAACCATTAGAAGTTTCAGAATGGAAATAGGAATGTGTCGATGGACTTTGTTGTCAGTTTTCCAAAGTCAACAAGAGGTCATGATGCCATTTGGGTCATTGTGGATCGAATTACCAAATTGGCTCATTTCTTTCCAGTATAGATGATATTTTCTACAGACCAATTGGTGCAGTTGTATGTGAATGAGATAGTAAAATTTCATGGGGTGCCTGTTTTGATTGTTTCATACAGAGACCCAAGTTTCACATCAAATTTTTCGAAGGGCCTACACTGAGCATTGAGGACTAAGCTAAAATTTAGTATAGCCTTCCATCCTCAGATAGACGGACAATTTGAGAGGAAGATTCAAATATTGGAGGATATGCTTAGAATCTGTGGCCTTGAATTTGGAGGGCATTGGGAAAAGCACTTACCGTTAATTAAGTTTACTTACAACAATAGTTATCACGCCTCTAATGGCATGGCACCGAATGAAGCATTGTATGGAAGAAAGTGCAGATCGCTAGTTCATTGAGATGAGGTTGGCGAGCATAGGATTTTGGGTCCAGAGATCATTGAACAGATAGTGCATGCTATTGAGAAAATTTGAAGTAGTGTGAAAACAGCTCAGGATGGACATAAAAGCTATACAGATAAGAGAATGAAAGATTTGGAATTTTTTTAGGGCGACGTGGTGGTTTTCAAAGTTGCATGAAATGAATATTACGTTTTGGAAAGAAATGAAAGTTATGACCAAGATTTATTGGCATTTTTTAAATCTTAAAATACGTTGGAAAAGTGGCATATCATTTGGCCTTACCCTCAAAACTTTCAGTAGTACATGACGTTTTTCACATATATATGCTCAGAAAGTACGTACCAAATCTGAGCCGTGTAGTTAAATCATCAGTCGATTAATTTATAATGCGGCTTAACTTACGAAGAATTGCTTGCAAGAATCATTAATCAGACATTCTAGGGGCTTAGAAATAGGGTGATTCCCTTAGTAAAGGTGCAGTTGCATGATCACTAGCTGAATAAGCAACTTGGGAGCGAGAAGTGGAAATATACGCCAAGTTTCTGCAACTCTTCGAGGAGTTTCAAGGTAAATTTTGAGAATGAAATTTATTTTAAGGGAAGGGGGGGTGGGAGGGTAGATTGTGACATCCCGAAATGTCGCCCTTAGCCATTAGATTCGAATTTAAGACTTTATGAAAGTTTAGGGACCAAGGGCTGATTAGTAAATAGTTGAAGGACCACGGTACAATTTTTCACAAAAGTAGATTTTGGGAGACCTACAATACCTGATTTTAAACTATATTTCCATTAGATTATATTTCTAAATTTTTATTAAGGGTAAGAGAAAAATACTATATATGTTTATATATGTAAATAATATGTAGGAATGAAGACGGATTGAAGTTAGTATGTTATTATGTCATTAATTAGATGTAAAATATGGAATGATGTGTATGTATAATAAGAAAATTTTCTTACTTTTCGAGTGAAATAAGGGAGACAAAAATCATTCTTTGCCATATTTAAGTGACATGATTTGACATAGTCTCATCCTATATAAAGGCACAAAAGCACACATCAGTTTGCACAACTTTCATTACTTACTCTCTCTCTCTCTCTCTCTCTCTCTCTCTCTCTCTCTCTCTCACACACACACACACACACACACACACATGTACAGACCACCACCCACGCACACAATTCGAGGTTAGAAATATAATCAACAATTTCTCTTTATCTTTGATTATTCTCACGTAACAGTAAGTGTGTACACATATTTTATTGTAAGTATATTGTTTATATGTATTTCCACGGCTATGTTTAGTTTGGGTCCATATTATATATGATCTAGTAAGAATAGACCGGAGTTTAGTAGCGCTACGCAATTGGCACCACCTAAGTTCGGTCTAATTTTCGTATCTCCCTATGCAATTATGAATCTTTTCATTGAAATATATATATATATATATATATATATATATATATATATATATATATATACTATAATATAAGTGTCTATGGTATGTTTACTATTCACCCTTCAACCAACGCGACGTCGTTTTGATGTAGTTTTAGTCTTCATTTTGTCCAAATCTCATTATTAGTACTATAAGTTTGTTTAACTTGTTAACAAGGCTGCCTTTGTTGACTTTTCTTCATTTTATGGGAGCTGTCATTTTTCCAAAGCTTTTTACCTTTTTATTTATTATTTGTTTAAATCATTTGATTTGTTTTCTGTAGACATGCGCAACTTTTGTTGACTTTGTATCTTGCTTTGTTTTAGTAGTTTATTTCCTTCGTTGTCGAGACTGGAAAATATTTCTTTAGTTTAGTTGTCGAGTGATTCGAACATATTTATTGTCCGGTATTTTATCATGTGATTATTGTTCAATCACTTGACTTAGGAGATTTTTTTATTATTAGATGTGGTTTCTGTTGTTCTTCATTTCATAAACATATTCCATTTTGTATTTATATTAATTGTTAAATTTTATGTTTTGGTTATTGTTTTTTGTATGTAGATAATTTAATAATTCAGTATTTTCAACTTTTTATTTGTTTATGTCATTGATAATTTAGGCATATATATATTTTTTTGACTCTAGCATTTATGATTAGATTGTCTATTAAATTATATATGATGTATAATTATTTTATGTTATATGAAATTATGATTATTGGTTATAAAAATTATTACTTTTTTCCTGTTGGACATTTTCATGATTTAATATAAAAATAAAATAAACATTTTTTTTCCCGACTTTGCTCATGCAAAATTATTATTGTTATTTTTTTTATAGACAATTTGATGACAAAATATAAAAATAAATAAAAAAATAAATTAATTGTTTTAAATTTTTCCCACTTTGTCATTGTAATTTTGTATTTATATTAATTGTTAAATTTTATGTTTTGGTTATTGTTTTTTGCATGTAGGTAATTTGATAATTTAGTATTTTCAATTTTGAATATTTTTATTTTATTGATAATTTAGGCGTCTATATATTTTTTTTGACTCTAGCATTTATCATAAGATTTTATATTAAATTATGTGTGATATAAAATTACTTTGTATTGTATGATATTGTGATTATTGATTGTAAAAATTATATTATTATTTTATAGGTGGACATTTTCATGACAGAATATAAAAAAAACATTTTAAATAATTTTTTCTCCATTTTGCTAATGCAAAATTATTATTATTAATTATTTTTTTTGGACAATTTCATGACAAAATATAAAATTCAAAAAATAAAAAAATCTTTTTTTTTTTAAATTTTCTCCACTTTGCCGAGTAACTCGGCAAGGTAGGAAAAATAAAAACATTTTCTTTATCTCACTTTATCGAGTAACTCGGAATAGTTGGAGACCTTGGAAATAATTCTTTTTTTAACATTTTTTATTTTTGTGGACTTTTAGGAATTTATTTATTTTTTTTTTTTTTTGCAGTTTTAGTCCACATCCTTTTCCTTTTATAACAAATTTCTTATTATTAATTTTTTTCCCTCATCTCTGACGTTTAAACTTTTATTTATATTTAATTTGGCTAGGTTTTTTAATTAAAAACAAAAAAACTAATAATAAGAAAATAAAATTAAAATGTACATTAAGTCTTGCAACTTTTAAAAAGTAGTCTAATTTTTTTTTCATAAATTTTCCTTTTTTTAAATTATTATTATTTTTTTTTCATTTTTTTCACTTTGTCGAGTCAATCGGCAAAGTGGAAATATTAAAAAATTTGTAGTTATTCTAGATTGGCGATTGTTAAATTTTATGTTTTGGTTATTGTTTTTTGCATGTAAGTAATTTGATAATTTAGTATTTTCAACTTTGAATTTTTTTGTTTGATTAATAATTTAGGCGTTTATATATTGTTTTGATTCTAGCATTTATGATAAGATTTTATAATTAATTATGTATGATATAAAATGATTTTATATTGTATGATATTATGATTATTGATTATAAAAATTATATTAATTTTTTTTAGGTGGACATTTTTCATGACAGAATATTAAAAAATATATTATATTTCTTTTTCCGTATTTTGCTCATGTCAAATTATGAGTATTAATTTTTGTTTATGAACAATTTGATAACAAAATATAAATATAAAAAATTAAAAAAAAAATTTTTTATAATGTTTCCAACTTTGTCGAGTAACTCGACAATGTGGGACAAGTAAAAACATTTTATTTATTCCACTTTGCCGAGTAACTCGAACAAGTGGGAAACATTGGAAACATTTTGATTTTTTACTTTTTTTTTTTTTTTTGTGCGCTTTTAAGAATTTATTTCATTTTTTTGTTTTTAATTTGCAGTTTTGGTCCACATCTTTTTCCTTTTATAACAAATATGTCAATGAAATTTTTTATTTTGTGTCATTTTTTACCTTTAAATTTTTTTTATATTTAATTTGTCTAGCATTTTAAATAATAAACAAACAAACTAATAATAACAAAATAAAATTAAAATGTATATTAAGTCTTACAACTTTTTTAAAGTAGTCAAATTTTGTGTTCACAATGTTTTCTTTTTTTAACATATTTTTATGAGTATTAATTTTTGTTTATGGACAATTTCATGACAAAATATAAATATAAAAAAACAAAAAAAATATTTTTTTTTTTATATTTCCCACTTTGTCGAGTAACTCGGCAATGTGGGAAAAATAAAAACATTTTAGTTATCCCACTTTGCTGAGTAACTCGGAAAAGTGGGAAACATTGGAAACATTATGATTTTTTACTTTTTTTTTTTATTTTTGTGGACTTTTAAGAATTTATTTCATATTTTTTTTTTAATTTGCAGTTTTAGTCCACATCTTTTTCCTTTTATAACAAATTTGTCAATTAAATTTTTTTTTTTTTTGTCATTTCTGACCTTTAAATTTTTTTTATATTTAATTTGTCTAGCATTTTAAATAATAAACAAACAAACTAATAATAACAAAATAAAATTAAAATGTATATTAAGTTTTACAATTTTTTTAAAGTAGTCCAATTTTGTGTTGACAATATTTTCTTTTTTTAACATATTTTTATGAGTATTAATTTTTATTTATGGACAATTTGATAACAAAATATAAATATAAAGAAACAAAAAAAAAAATTTTATAATATTTTCCACTTTGTCGAGTAACTCGGCAATGTGGGAAAAATAAAAACATTTTAGTTATCCCACTTTGCCGAGTAACTCGGAAAAGTGGGAAACATTGAAAACATTTTGATTTTTTCCTTTTTTTTTTTTTGTGGGCTTTTAAGAATTTATTTCAAATTTTTTTTTATTTTGCAGTTTTAGTCCACATCTTTTTCTTTTTATAACAAATTTGTCAAAGAATTTTTTTTTTTTTTTTGTAATTTCTGACCTTTAAATTTTTGTTATATTTAATTTGTCTAGCATTTTAAATAATAAACAAACAAACTAATAATAACAAAATAAAATTAAAATGTATATTAAGTCTTACAACTTTGTTAAAGTAGTCCAATTTTGTGTTCAAAATTTTTCCTTTTTCTAACATATTTTTATTTTTTTCCATTTTTGCTACTTTGCCGAATGACTCAACAAAGTGGAAAAAATCAACATTTTTAGTTATTCTATATTCCTGAGTAACTCGATAATCTAGGAAACATAGGAAAACAAAAATTTTTGTATTTTATTTATTTTTATGGGGTTTTAGCAATTTATTTATTTATTTAATTGTTTGTAATTTGCACTTTTACTTTACATCATTTTCATTTCATAACAAATTTAAGCATCACCTTTTATTTTTTTTGCCCATCCCCGACCTTTATATTTTGTTACAGATTTTAGTTTGATTTTGTTGAATAACTCTAACAAAAATACAAAAAATTAATATTTCATCAAAATTTATCAACTAAATCGATTTTATTTTTACTGGATTTTCATGAAAACATAAACAAAAATTAGAACATCAACAAATAAGAAATTATATATATGTATTTTTTTATAAATGTCAGGTATTTAATTTTGTAGTCATCATATCATTTCTAATGTAATGATCAGCTTTTATTATTGTTAATAATGATTGTCAAATTTAGTATGAATTTCTTCTGTTTGTGTCATTTGTTTTCTCGATGAACTCGACAAAATGAAATGTCGTTTCTCGATTTCCTCGAGTAATTAGCTGTCAGTATTTCTACATAAATTTTTGTTTTTGTTGCATTTTGCAATTATTATATTGTATAATCTTGTTTCTCACACTAGCCGCAATGTTTGACTTCAAAATTTTGTTTTTATATTAATTGTTAAATTTTATGTTTTGGTTATTGTTTTTTGCATGTAGGTAATTTGATAATTTAGTATTTTCAATTTTGATTATTTTTATTTTATTGATAATTTAGGCGTCTATATATTTTTTTGACTCTAGCATTTATTATAAGATTTTATATTAAATTATATGTGATATAAAATTACTTTGTATTGTATGATATTGTGATTATTGATTGTAAAAATTATATTATTAGTTTATAGGTGGACATTTTCACGACAGAATATAAAAAAAAAATTTTAAATATTTTTTTTCTCCATTTTGCTCATGCAAAATTATTATTACTAAATTTTTTTTTTTTGGACAATTTCATGACAAAATATAAAATTCAAAAAATAAAAAAATATTTTTTTTTTGAAATTTTCTCCACTTTGCCGAGTAACTCGGTAAGGTAGGAAAAATAAAAACATTTTCTTTATCCCACTTTATCGAGTAACTCAGAATAGTTGGAGACCTTGGAAACAATTCTCTTTTTAACATTTTGTATTTTTGTGGACTTTTAGGAATTTATTTATTATTATTTTTTTTTGCAGTTTTAGTCCACATCCTTTTCCTTTTATAACAAATTTCTTATTATTAAATTTTTTCCCTCATCTCTGACGTTTAAACTTTTATTTATATTTAATTTGGCTAGGTTTTTTAATTAAAAACAAAAAAACTAATAATAAGAAAATAAAATTAAAATGTACATTAAGTCTTGCAACTTTTAAAAAGTAGGCTAATTTTTTTTTCATAAAGTTTCCTTTTTTAAAATTATTATTATTTTTTTTTCATTTTTCCCACTTTGTCGAGTCAATTGGCAAAGTGGAAATATTAAAAAAATTTTAGTTATTCTAGATTGGCGATTGTTAAATTTTATGTTTTGATTATTGTTTTTTGTATGTAAGTAATTTGATAATTTAGTATTTTCAACTTTGAATTTTTTTGTTTGATTAATAATTTAGGCGTTTATATATTGTTTTGATTCTAGCATTTATGATAAGATTTTATAATTAATTATGTATGATATAAAATGATTTTATATTGTATAATATTATGATTATTGATTATAAAAATTATATTAAATTTTTTTAGGTGGACATTTTTCATGACAGAATATTAAAAAATATATTATATTTCTTTTTCCGTATTTTGCTCACGTAAAATTATGAGTATTAATTTTTGTTTATGGACAATTTGATAACAAAATATAAATATAAAAAATTAAAAAAAATATTTTTTTATAATGTTTCCCACTTTGTCGAGTAACTCGACAATGTGGGACAAATAAAAACATTTTATTTATCCCACTTTGCCGAGTAACTCGGACAAGTGGGAAACATTGGAAACATTTTGATTTTTTACTTTTTTTTTTTTGTGCGCTTTTAAGAATTTATTTCATATTTTTTTTTAATTTGCAGTTTTGGTCCACATCTTTTTCCTTTTATAACAAATTTGTCAATGAAATTTTTTATTTTTTGTCATTTCTGACCTTTAAATTGTTTTTATATTTAATTTGTCTAGCATTTTAAATAATAAACAAACAAACTAATAATAACAAAATAAAATTAAAATGTATATTAAGTCTTACAACTTTTTTAAAGTAGTCCAATTTTGTGTTCACAGTGTTTTCTTTTTTTAACATATTTTTATGAGTATTAATTTTTGTTTATGGACAATTTCATGACAAAATATAAATATAAAAAAACAAAAAAAATATTTTTTTTTTATATTTCCCACTTTGTAGAGTAACTCGGCAATGTGGGAAACATTGGAAACATTTTGATTTTTTACTTTTTTTTTTTATTTTTGTGGACTTTTAAGAATTTATTTCATTTTTTTTTTTTAATTTGTAGTTTTAGTCCACATCTTTTTCCTTTTATAACAAATTTGTCAATTAAATATTTTTTTTTTTTTGTCATTTCTGATCTTTAAATTTTTTTTATATTTAATTTGTCTAGCATTTTAAATAATAAACAAACAAACTAATAATAACAAAATAAAATTAAAATATATATTAAGTTTTACAATTTTTTTAAAGTAGTCCAATTTTGTGTTGACAGTGTTTTCTTTTTTTAACATATTTTTATGAGTATTAATTTTTATTTATGGACAATTTGATAAAAAAATATAAATATAAAGAAACAAAAAAAAAATTTTATAATATTTTCCACTTTGTCGAGTAACTCGGCAATGTGGGAAAAATAAAAACATTTTAGTTATCCCACTTTGCCGAGTAACTCGGAAAAGTGGGAAACATTGGAAACATTTTGATTTTTTCCTTTTTTTTTTTATTTTTGTGGGCTTTTAAGAATTTATTTCAATTTTTTTTTTATTTTGCAGTTTTAGTCCACATTTTTTTCCTTTTATAACAAATTTGTTAGAGAATTTTTTTTTTTTTTTTTGTCATTTCTGACCTTTAAATTTTTGTTACATTTAATTTGTCTAGCATTTTAAATAATAAACAAACAAACTAATAATAACAAAATAAAATTAAAATGTATATTAAGTCTTACAACTTTGTTAAAGTAGTCCAATTTTGTGTTCAAAATTTTTCCTTTTTTTAACATATTTTTATTTTTTTCCATTTTTGCTACTTTGTCGAATGAGTCAACAAAGTGGAAAAAATCAACATTTTTAGTTATTCTATATTCCTGAGTAACTCGATAATCTAGGAAACATAGGAAAACAAAAATTTTTGTATTTTATTTATTTTTATAGGGTTTTAGCAATTTATTTATTTATTTAATTGTTTGTAATTTGCACTTTTACTTTACATCATTTTCATTTCATAACAAATTTAAGAATGACCTTTTATTTTTTTTGCCCATCCCTGACCTTTATATTTTGTTACAGATTTTAGTTTGATTTTGTTGAATAACTCTAACAAAAATACAAAAAATTAATATTTTATCAAAATTTATCAAATAACTCGATTTTATTTTTACTGGATTTTCATGAAAACATAAACAAAAATTAGAACATCAACAAATGAGAAATTATATATATGTATTTTTTTATAAATGTCAGGTATTTAATTTTGTAGTCATCATATCATTTCTAATGTAATGATTAGCTTTCATTATTGTTAATAATGATTGTCAAATTTAGTATGAATTTCTTCTGTTCGTGTCATTTGTTTTCTCGATGAACTCGACAAAATGAAATGTCGTTTCTCGATTTCCTCGAGTAATTAGCTGTCAGTATTTCTACATAAATTTTTGTTTTTGTTGCATTTTGCAATTATTATATTGTATTATCTTGTTTCTCACACTAGCCGCAATGTTTGACTTCAAAATTTGTGTATAATATCTGGTCTTCATTTTGTATTCGATGCATATTTTTTTATTTTAGTAAATCTTTCCAACTTACGAGATAATTAAGAAAAATTATTACACTTTATTTATTCATAATGTTACCATATTATTAACACGTGTACGCATTTAGAAATTATAACTTACTTGGTTTTCAGTTTTTTTCATTTCTTTGTCCTTATCTTTGTACTTATTATTAATAACATATATAATTTTATGTACATCTAAACCATGCACTTATTATAAATATACGATATTGTTTTCGCAGTATTATTTTATATATTTCCTTTGTTTTATTTGTACCAGACATATATAGACAGTTTTTGCTTCTTTTCTATTTTCTTTGTTCTTAGCCTTGTTCTCTTATTTCTACTCTCATCAAACCTTAGAATTTTGTTGATTTCCTCTTTTTCTTACTCGAAATCATTGTAGCTTCTTACTTATATTTGAAATTATAATTCTCATCTCCTTTCTTCACCTATTGAGTTTGAGTATAGATTGTAGAAGATCTGATATTCATTTTTTTGATTTCATCAGTTCTTCATCAGTGGTTTTATAGCAAGTTCCTAACTTCAATTTATAGGTATGTAATTATTCACTGATAGAAATTTGAAATTAATTATTTTTTGTGTTGTTTGGTTTATTTTTTCATTATATCTTCATTAATAAGTTTTTTTTTTTATATCATGTATTTACATGTTATAGTTGAATATTACAATTTTAACCAATACAATTTTTTTCCCTGTTGGTTATTACATGTATGTACTAATCTTATTCATATTTGTGTTAATAATGTTTATAGTATAAATTTTTTTTTTCTACATTGAATGAGACTAATTTTTATATTTATTATATGATAAAATATATTAGATGACAGGTGAAAAATTTGTTGACTTAAATAAAGAACAACAAAAGAAGAAAAGAAGACAGATGTATGCTGAGCATACACAATATAAATCTAACAAGAAGATTCAAAAAACAAGGATTCAGTTACTTGAAGATGTTGAGTTGAACGATGTCAATTCAATAGGTAGTTTACAATTATCTGGTGAGCTAAGATTTTTTTTGTTTTTATGTTTTTCCCGTTATGCACATTTTTTTCCCATTTATTTATTTATGTTGTTTTCATTTGTCATATTTTTTATAGCTGAAGAATTGAATGAAGATGGACATGAAATTTCTTTGATTGACTCTAACAATTTAGAAGATGGTGGTATAGAAAGCAATATTTATTATGAAGAACATGAAAATCAAAATCATGAATTCCAATTAACTCCTTGTATTTCAAATATTACTATGAGACATGTACCCACAGAAACTTATGTATTACGTACTCCAACAAATTGTATTCACTGTTTTGCAAAAAAATTTGAAAAAGAAAGTAAAGGTTTTTGTTGTGCTGATGGAAAAATTAAATTGCATATCAATTGTTCTCCTTCTATTTTATATGATTTATATACTTCAAGTACAGATGAAGCATTGGATTTTAAAAATAATGTGCGAAATTATAATAACCATTTTGCTTTTACCTCTTTTGGAGTGAAGTTTGATAAAGATTTATCTAAATCTACTAACTACAAAGGTATTTACACTTTTAGAGTTCAAGGACAAGTATACCATTATATAAATCCAATTCTAAACATTGATAGTAATCCATCATATTTACAGTTATATTTTTATGATACAGACAACGAAATACAAAATAGATTAAATACATGTATCAATTTCTCATCATCTTTACTACATGTCTTAGTAAATATATTAGAGATTAATCCATATTCTAGATTTTTTCGTTCCTTAGGTGATATTGAAAATCTTCAAACTTGCAGAATTCAAATTAGATGTGATGCTGGTCTTGATCAAAGAGTATATAATGCACCTTCTACATCTCAAGTGGCTGCAGTTTGGGTTGATGAGGACCCATCTGCAGACATAAGATATCGTGATATATCAATTTATTGTCACTCAAATAATTCACATAGAATACATTATTATTATGGATGTTATGATCCCCTACAGTACCCATTATTATTTCCCTTCGGTGAGACTGGTTGGCATGAAGGTATTGAAAAGGCAAAAAATAGTACAGTTGATATTTATAGTACAAATGAGAATTCCTTTTCTACTGAAAACATGAGTTGTGCAGCTGATATAATAGAGAAAGAAAAAAAAAGGTAAAGACTACTAATGTGTTTCTTCATTTAAACTCATTCAATTTAGAATTTCTTTTCATTAAATTTGTTTGCATTTTTCTATTGTGCAGTTTACAAAAAGAATAAGAAAGGTTTACAAGTATCTTGCCGTGAATACTATTGCTTCAAATTACAGGTACGTGATACACAAAACAATGTTTTACTTCATGCTGGTAGACTTCTGCAACAATATGTAGTAGATATGTATGTTAAACTTGAAACAAGTCGATTAGATTATTTTCGTCAAAATCAAAGCGAAATTCGTGCTGAATTATATCAAGGAGTTGTTGATAGTGTAGAAAATGGTCAAAATAGAGGTGTACAAATTGGTCGTCAGATTATTTTACCTTCTTCTTTTGTTGGGGGTCCTAGAGATATGAAAAAAAGATATATGGATGCAATGGCGTTAGTACAAAAATTTGGTAAACCTGATTTATTTTTAACATTGACATGTAACCCTAATTGGGTAGAAATAAAACAAGAGTTAAGGCATAATGATATAGGACAGAATAGACCAGATTTGACTGCTAGAATATTCAAAGCTAAATTAGAAGAACTTAAAGTTGATCTATTTAAGCACCAAATATTTGGGCCTGTTGCTGCATATATTTATGTTGTAGAATTCCAAAAACGAGGACTTCCACATGCTCATTTCTTGCTCATCTTACAAAGCAATGCGAAAATTAATAATATTGATAGAGTTGATTCTATTGTATCATGTGAAATTCCAGACAAAGTCAAATATCCTCACCTTCATTCTATTGTTGTTAAACATATGATGCATGGTCCATGTGGTCATTTGAATCCCCATAATGTTTGTATGGATAGAAATGGTCATTGTAAGAATAAATATCCAAAAGAATATATTTCAAATACTTCTATTGGCCATAATTCTTATCCAACTTATAGACGATTGAATGATAAACGATCATTTATGATTCGAGGACATTTATTAGACAATAGATGGGTTGTACCTTACAATCCATATTTGTGTGCAAAGTTTGATTGTCATATTAATGTGGAAATATGTTCAACAGTTAAAGCTGTCAAATACCTCTATAAATATGTTTATAAAGGCTATGATCGTGTAAGTATTTCAATTAGTAATACTAATAATGAAAATCCTATTGATGAAATTGAGATATATCAAAATGGTCGTTGGATTTCTCCACCTGAAGCAATATGGAGAATATATGGATTTGTTTTGTATGAAATGTCTCCCTCAGTTATCTCATTACAATTACATCTTGAAAATAACCACTTGATAACATATAGAGATTATGAAAATTTAGAAACAGTAATCAATAATGAATCTAGACAACGCACAATGTTAACTAAATTTTTTCATATGAATGTTTCAAATGAACTTGCAAAAACATTATTATATAAAGATTTTCCAAAATTTTTTGTATGGGATGGCCAAGGGAAAATATGGTGTCGAAGGAAAAAAGGAAATGTTATTGGTAGAATAGTTACATCTACTATAACTGAAGGAGAAAGATATTATTTACGTATTTTATTAAATCATATTAAAGGAGCAACTTCATTTCAAAATTTAAAATTAGTTAATGGTGTTTATTTGTCTTCTTTTCGTGAAACGGCTATGGCACTTGGTTTATTACAAGACAATAATTATTGTCAGTTTTGTTTAGATGAAGCTATTAATTATCAAATGCCTTCTTCTCTTCGTAGATTATTTGCTACCATACTCATTCTATGTTCTCCTAATAATCCAGATGTATTATGGAAAAAATTTCGCCTATTTTTATGTGAAGATTATTTATCTAATAGTATGTCTATTGCAAATGCAGAAATAAAAGCACTACATGAAATCAATTCTATATTAGAAGCAAATAATAAAAATATAAATGATTATCATCTTGTACCTTTTCAAATATATATGGAACAAGAAGACATATTAACTAAGATTATTAATGAAGAATTAAACAATGTTATTCATGTTGACAATACTATGTATGCAAATAACTTGAATGAATATCAAAAAATTTCCTATGACAAAATTCTTTCAGATGTATATAGTAATACAAGTCGTTTGTATTTTATAGATGGACCTGGTGGAACTGGTAAAACTTATTTATATAAAGCTTTGCTCTCTACAATTAGATCTAAAAATCTTATAGGTTTAGCAACTGCTTCCTCAGGTGTTGCAGCTGCTTTATTACTTGGTGGACGAACAGCACATTCAAGGTTTAAGATACCACTTGAAATAAATCACAATATGACATGTTCTGTTAGTAAGCAATCTGCTTTAGCAAGTTTCTTTAGATTGACAAATTTGATTATTTGGGATGAAGCACCAATGGTTCACCGTTATGCAATAGAGGCTGTAGATAGAATGCTAAGAGATGTTAATGATTCTATATTACCATTTGGAGGGAAGGTTGTTGTTTTAGGAGGTGATTTTCGACAAGTATTACCAGTAGTTCAAAAGGGAAATAAAGAAGTTATCATTGGATCAAGTTTAGTGTATTCATACTTATGGCCAAATTTCATACAATTACAATTGGTGCAAAATATGAGAGCTCAATTAGACCCATACTTTTCTAAATTACTGCTCGATATAGGCAATGGAATTCAACCTAGGCATACCTGTAATATGATTACATTACCAGATGAAATAGCTATACCCTTTGATAACAAAATAGTTTCTCTAAAAGAATTGATCAAAAGTGTTTATCCAAACTTACAAAATTATACCAATGAATTAGATAAGATGATTAATCGAGTTATTTTAACTCGTACAAATAATGCTGTTGATGAAATAAATAATATTGTACTTAATCAAATTGCTGGTGAAAATGTTATATATTATAGCTTTGATGAAACATTAGAAAAAAATGAACAAAGTATTCATGAAGATTTTCTTAATACACTAACTCCAAATGGTATTCCACCTCATGAACTTGTATTGAAACAAAATTGTCCTGTTATGTTATTAAGAAATATTAATCCATCTGAAGGATTATGTAATGGCACTAGATTAATTTGTCGTGCATTTGAGCGTAATGTTATTCATGCTGAAATATCTGTTGGAGAGTGGCGTGGGAAGAAAGTTTTTTTACCTAGAATTCCATTTATTCCACTTGAAAGTGATAAGAGTACATTTCCCTTTAAAAGAACGCAATTTCCAATTCGTGCTTGTTTTGCAATGACGATAAATAAAGCTCAAGGTCAAACACTAGATTATGTTGGACTATATCTTCCTGAACCTGTATTTTCTCATGGTCAATTTTATGTTGCATTATCTAGAGCAAAAACAAGTAAATCTATAAAAGCATTAATTATACCAAATGATAAATTTAAAAATCATTTTTGTTGTACAAAGAATGTAGTTTATACAGAAATATTAGCAATTGTGCATTCATAGTGTTTTAATTATTATTATGCATATTTTTTTTTTAATTAGGGGATTTTTACTTTCTAAACAATAGTTAAAATTGTATTCTTGAAGTATATTCTATGTATTCTTTGAAGAACACTTGTATAAATCTGTGACATGAATGATATTGTAGTGAATATTGATGAAATATATTCTATGTGTTGTTTGAATATTACTTCTAAAAAGCTTTCACATGAATTGTATTCCAGTCAATAAAGAGCCAGTGTATTCTTACATTACAACTGGTGAAGGATATTGTATAAAACTTTGAAGAAAATATATACAGAGCATTTAAATTATTTATACTGTAGTGAATGAATGGCCAATCTGTTCAGATGTATAATGATATAGTTATGTATGGTTTGTAACAACATCGATTTATAATCCAAAATAATAAAACTCATCATTTGATTTAGATAGTTTTTGAATTTTTTTTTACTATTATCTATTTTTTTTTTTGTCTTCAAATATTATACTACAAATAGTGTAGATTTATCAATGATTATTTTAATTTAATTTTACATTATGAATAATTTAATAAAAATTTCATAATATATTTATGCTAAATTTACACCAAATTTTGACTGTTTATTTTTAACAAAGTGAAACATCTTTTATTATTGTATTTTTATTTAGTTAATATTCAATATGTTTATATTCGTATTATAGATATACTAAATATTATATAACACGTTCATTCAAATAATGAATTTATGAAATATGATTCATATAAAAAAAATTTTGTCATTGCTATTAATACAATTTCTAATGGTGCTTATATATTAAACTCTAAAAAGCTATATTAGTCTCTATTAAATTCATTTGTATAGTAGATATAGTTATAAAGTGTATTTGATAATCAACATAATTTTATGAAAAAAATTTCATATAAAATACATTATATTTATCGAATTTGAATTTTTAAAATTTAAAACTAAATTTATCTTATTCATGATTTTATGAAACTTAATCGATTTTCTAAGAACGTAGTATTGATTTAGTTAAATGAATAAATAGAATACAAAATTTAACAAACAAATATTTAAAGTACAAATATTTAAATATTTAATGTTATCAATTTATATTTCTTTTGCCATTGAACGCGTTTTTATACATATGTTATAAAGTCATTCGCTATTAACAATATAAAATTTTTTTATATTCTATATGACTTTTTTTCCTCTATATTTAAATTAACACAAATCAATAGTTGTAACAAAAAAATATCTAAGTATAATTTATTTCTTACTTTCATTAAATTCAGAGAAATTGATACAATAAACTATAGATTACTACTTAGTCTACTCTTACATATAATCATACCTAATACAAGTAATAATTCAGATCATAAATGTACAAATATCTTTTGATTGTACACATGTCAACATGATCTTTAATCTATTCATTTTCACCATACACGTATGAAAATTGTATATACATTAACATATATTAATATCTTCAAGTTGTGCTTCACCTCGTTATTCCCAATTCGGGTTTCATATCCTCATCTCCAATTCTTGCTTTGCTTTCCACGCATCATTTAATGCTAGACGGCTGGTCTGTATCTCCTTGAAGACACGCAATACGTAATAAATGATGGACCCTATCTTATCTTCTATTAATTGAAAGAAGGACTGCCTCTTCTTTCATGTTTGTAACAATTTGATCCCAATTCACTCTTCTATTTTAAATATGATTCCTTTTTTCCTATTTATAGTCACAAATGGTCCTAACATCACTATTTCTCACGCATCTAAGAATTCTTGACTATTTTTAACTTCAACTTAACTTCATTAAAATAATAGAAACATTTACAGTATAAATATTGTGATTGAACACTTTAATTTTTTTGCATTCTACATAAATCCTAAATAATTTTTTTTTGTTTCACTTATCGAAAAGATTTTTGTGTATTGTAGTTTATCTATAAATTACTAATATAAACCCTACTTTATTATACATTTCCTTACCTATTGTTTTATTATAGTTTCATCCATTCATCTCATAACCTCTAATAGTGTAATCTTTCAGCTTAGAAAATAATAACTTTGAATCTACTCAAGTCTCATATATGTTTGAACTCTAATGAATAATATTTTTCTTCTGTTGTAGTAGTTATTTATTTTCATTGTATATTACTAAGTAAAACAAATTTCATATTCACAATTTAACCATCAATTATTTATTTATTTATTTATTCTTAATTTTATAGGTTATATTTTCTTGCTCGATACACAAAAATACTTAAAATGTATAATAACTAATTATACTTATTAAAATCTTAATAAACTTTTTTAACTCAATAATAAATTTTTGCTATTACATAATTTTAAATAATATACATTATAATAATAAAATTTTCTTTATTTCAATTTGATCAATTTGCCTTTACTATAATTTAACATAATAGTAGAAATACTTACGTAAAATTTTTGAGTGCTTATATTAATATTTTGGAATCTTCAAATCTATTATAAGTATAATCAGCACTTTATTTAAACTAATTGGGGCTGAGTAGGATGAAGTGAGAACAACTATGAATGAGTTTTTATGGCATCATTATTGGGGCCCACATCATTTATTAATTACGGCGTCACAAGGCAAGCATCAATCAGGACAGAAGATTTAGACCCCTATTGAGTAAACATATCCTTACTATTGGCATAATAGATACTATATATCTCTATATATATACATTAGTTGTGATTACAAACCAAACACAACAAACATTCAATATTAGCATTTATCAACAAGTCTTTAATTCTCAATATTTGTATCCTCGTACTCCTCTTTCAGATTTGAAGTACAACTTCATACTATATTTCAATATATACTCTTACAATTCATTATTAGTATAAATATTATTTCACTTTGATAACCTATTTATAGTCTTTAATTTATATTTGACATTTTCTACAGGATCAAACAATGGATAAACAGTACAAATTAATACCAAATATTGCTCCCAACGATACAAACTGGACGTCAAAAATCATTGTTGTCGAAAAATCGTTTCCACGAATAGCTCAACGAAGCCCAACAAAATATCAGAATATGGTATTTATGGATCCTGAGGTATATTACTTTAATCTATTATTTATGTGCCTTGATTTATTTCATTTTAGCCACATAAAATTTTTAAAAATTTTTTTTTGCCTTTAATATGTTATAGCTTTAAATTGTCTTATTTCATATTCAAAAATAATATCTAGCAAAAATTATATATATGTTTATACAAAATATCTAATTTAAATGTATGGTATTATACAGAAAAATAGAGTCGATGCAACTATTTATGATGCGAACATCTCGGCATATGAAGACAAGCTATTACTTGGCAAAACATATCTTGTCTCGAATGCAAATGTTAAATTTACAAAGCCTGAGTATCAAGCTTCGATGGGCAACATACAATGGACAATATCTGGTCGAACAAGAGTCGAAGAAGTGAATGAAGACCACAGTGTTTTAATATCTTCTACATACAATTTTGTTCCTTTCGACAAATTGGAACCTTATATGGACTCAAATTCTGATATAAGTACTTGTTCCTATTTCACAAAAAAACGAACATGTTTCTTTTTATGCATTCCATTGTATTCATAACAAATTTCATTTGTCATAATTTCTTATTTTTATCCTTCAGGTATTATTGGAGTTGCAATTGATGTCAAACCTAAAAGGCTGGTGCAAACTAGGTTTGAAACACAAACATCTATTCAAGATGTAGTTCTCATCGACACAAGGTTTATATATATATAGCTATATTATTGTCATCTATAAATATAAATTCCAATAATTATAATATTATTCAAGAAATTCATATACCACTTTCTCATATATTTTCTGTGTTTCTATACTAGCTTCAACACTGTGTTGCTAACAATGTGGGACAATTTTGTGGAGAAGGAATGTCGTTTCATTGCTGATAACTTGAGCACAAAACAAATCATCATTGGAAACCATCTAAAAGTGACATCTTTCAGTGGTAATATATTGTCAATAATTTTATAAATCATCAATCAAATATTACAAAATTTGTAGGCAATCTTAGGTCTTCCAATAAATATATCTATATATTTATTTCATGCACAGGCCTTTCAATTTCAACCAAGGCCAACAGCATTTTCTCCTTCAATGCCCACTTAGAACAAGTGATTGAGCTTACTTCTTGGTAAAAATTTATTTTTTTATTATATTTTTTTTAAATATATAAATATACATGTGTATAAATTGCTAATATTTTTAAACATTGTGCAAGGGTTGAAACAAATTCGGACAAGTTAGATGAGATGATCTTGACAAAGATATATCCATCCTCGGCAACAAAGAATCTTTCCAGTCCAGACATAAAGAATATCACACAGATTCAACATATTCCAAATTTGTTATCTGAAGTAAGCCTAATCTTATTTAAAATATTATATAGAAAAAATTTTTTCATTATTGCATAATATTTATACAATTTATCTTCAACAATAGCTAACAGGATATGCATATTTCTGGGTTCACGCACGTGCATACGTGAGAGTTTTTAAACAATCCTTTTGGTACATGTCATGCAATACTTGCAAGAAAATATCGAGTGCTGATTTCAATGAAACATACGAATGCGTTTTCTGCAAATTTTCTCATGCAGTTGCAGTACCAAGGTATAATATTGTTTACAAATCATTTATTGTTTGTAATTATTTACACATGCAACATTTTTAACATTTTTTATATGTTAGGGCACGTGTATATCTGGAACTTGAAGACTCCACAGGCTCATTATCTGGGACTATGATTGGAGATACAGCAGAAAAATTCTTACAGTACACATGCCAACAACTAATGGACAGTGGATCACAAGTCTTGGAAAAAATTAGAATCACATTGGAGGAAGCACAATTTTTTTATGTTAAAGGAATGAAGAAAAATGTCCTCGACAATGAATACAAGTACGACATTATCTTCCTTAATGAATCAGTTCCTTCGATGTCGACCAGTTGTACAAGTACAAGATCAAGGAGTAACAAAGGGAAAGATGTAGCATATACCGCTGACACACCAATGCCTCTTCAAGGGCAAACATTTCCAAGTGTAGTGAAACAACTTAATTTCCCTTCTTCACCTGGGTCTAAATCGAAGAAGAGAAAAATTGAAGAACATCCAATCTCATCTGAGACTGAAGTCATCCCAGAAAAATTGCCTACGCCAAGAGCAGAGAGAAATACACGACTTTCGAAAGAGAAAGACAACATTTAAAAACAAATAATATCATTGTATGCATTGCCACCTTTTTCCAGTTCTTTGAATGAATATTAGGTTTTTTTATGTAATATTTCTAAGGTTTTGTCATTTCTAGATACAAGCTTTTTGTAATGTACTGTAATGATGTAAATTATATTTAACAAATCTATATATTTTGTATTTTTATGTATTTTTATTTTGACTATTAACTTTATATTATTAGATATATATACTTATTAATAATAATAAACAGAATACAAAAAATTTATTTGTGCCTTAAATAAATATATATGATATTTTTCTTATGAAAATTAAAAAATGAATAAAAAATAATAAGCATAAGCACCAAAAACTATAAGGGTAATTATATTACTATAACATTATTTGTTTAGTATACTACATTTCCATTGCAATAAAACTCTTCAACTATTGGTTACTTTCATATTTATGAATGTAACTTTTTTTAGCAAATTTTTATCATTAATCTATTAATTTGCATGTCTTATACTTGTCTTTCACGACGATTTTTGTCCAAAAAGTTAATTAAAATAGCGTACATAAATTTAAAATGTACATTAAGTCTTGCAACTTTTAAAAATTAGTCTAATTTTGTGTTGACAAATTTTCCTTTTTTCAAATTATTATTTTTTGTTTTTCTGTTTTTCCACTTTGCCGAGTATTCAGTATTCTCAAGTTTTTATTTGTTTATATCATTCATAATTTAACCATCTATATATTTTTTTTACTCTAGCATTTATAACAAGATTTTATATTAAATTATATATGATATAAAATTATTTTATGTTATATGAAATTATGATTATTGATTATAAAAATTTTTTTTTTTTGTGGATCGACATTTTCATGATTGAATATAAAAAGAAAATAAAAATTTTTTTCCCCACTGTGCTCACGCAAAATTATTATTATTAATTTTTTTTATAGACAATTTAATGACAAAATATAAAAATCAAAAAATAAATAAATTTTTTGTTTAAAATTTTTCCCACTTTCTTGTTATAATTTTGTATTTATATTCATTGTTAAATTTTATGTTTTCCTTATTGTTTTATGCATCTAGATAATTTAATATTTTTGTATTTTCAACTTTCATTTTTTGTATTTGATTAATAATTTAAGTGCCTAGATATTTTTTTGACTCTCGCATTTATGATAAGATTTTATATTCAATTATATATGATATAAAATTACTTTATATTGTATAATATTGTGATTATTGATTATAAAAATTATATTATGTTTTTTTTAGGCAGACATTTTCATGACAGAATATAAAAAAAATATTTATATTTTTTTCCCCATTTTGCTCATGTAAAATTATTATTATTCATTTTTTTTATGGACAATTTGATGACAAAATATAAAATTCAAAAAATACAAAAAATTTTTATTTTCAAAATTTTTTCCACTTTGCTGAGTAATTCGGCAATGTGGGAAAAATAAAAACATTTTGTTTATCCCACTTTATCGAGTAAATCAGAATAGTGGGAAATATTGGAAACATTTTTATTTTTTACTTTTTGTATTTTTGTCGGCTTTTAGGAATTTATTTTTTGTTTTTTTTATTTGTAGTTTTATTCCACATCCTTTTCCTTTTATAACAAATGTCCCATTAATTTTTTTTTCGTTTTTTCGTACTTTGTCTCATAAATTGACAAAGTTAGAATTACAAAAAAAAAAATTTCATAAAATTATTATAATAAATTTATAGCATAATATATTTCCTTCTGTAGTCAAATATTATCAATCAATTTTTACATTATTATAATAATGTTATTATTATATTTAATTTTGTGATAGAATATTAAAATTTACTCATTTAATATTACTCATGTATTAATCTTATAAAATTACTCGAGAAACTGAATATTGAATTTCTACCTATGTGTCATATTATTAATCGAGTAACTTGGCAAACTCATATTTGATTTTGTGAAGTTGCTCGAGTAAATAATCATTTATATAGTTTGCAATTTTGTTCTTTGTAAATTTTTTTCATAATTTTTTTAAAATTATGTATTGTTTTTTTGTATTCTGTCATGCTATCAATAATTGCCAAAACAAAATAAAATATAATATATTTTATTAATTCATTATGATATATATTAGATTTATATAATATATACTTTATTTGACTATGTTTTAATACATGATATATTAAAAAAAATTTTGTTCATGCTTAATTTTTCAAGTGACTAGAAAAAGCAAAATTTGAACTTCATGAGTTCCTCGAAAATTAACAGCAGGAAATTTTATTATTTCATCGAGTAACTCGAGAAACTCGATTTTGAATATACCGAGTTTCTCGATATATTGAATAGTGAAATTTAATATTTTATATTTTCGTTTATAACAAACAATTTTATTAGTTGTTTTACTTATTTTTGTAAATAGCTGTTTTTACTTATCTATATATTCAAGCAAATCAGTAAGCTCTATTTTTATCTTGTGGAGTTATTTGATAACATAAGAAGGTACGCAATTTTTTCCATTCTATCACTTAATATAATATATTATAATAATAAAGCTATTATAAAAAATATTTTTATATTATTTTATATTAGTATATTATATCATATTTAATTTTATCATTTCAAAAACGACAATGTAATAAAAATATGTTATAATACTTATTTTTATTTATCATAAATTTTATATAAAATTATACTATAACATATCTTTTATATTTATAATTAGTAATAATAATATTATTTATAACAAAAATTATAACGTAATAAAATTATTGGTGTAATAACATATTATTAATCAATTTTTACATTATTATAATAATTTAATGATTATAATCAATTTATTATAATAAATTCATATTAATTTTTTTTTTTATAAATGTACATAAAATTTATTACATATTTATTTACACATAATTATAAAATTTATTATATATTTTTTTATCAAGCAATTAAATAATCTCATTTTATTTATCAGAATAATTATATCAAATTATAGTATAAAAATCAATTTATATTTGTAATCACTAATGATAATATCATCCATAACAAAATTTATATTTATATTTACAATAATAAATTATAAATAAATACGTAATAAATTTTATAATTATTTATAAATAAATTTATGTGAAATCCATTTATTGTATTAAATTGAATATAATCATTAAATTATTATAATAATATAATAATTAATTAATAATATATTAATACAGAATATCATTTTATTATGCTATAAATTTAATATAGTAATTTTTTTATAAATGTTATAGTAATTGCTAAAATTAAAATAAAATTCATATCTTGTATTAATTCATTATAATATATATTAAATTTATATAATATATATTCTATTTTACTATATTCTAATAAATGATATACTAAATAAAATTTTTTATATGCTTTATTTATGAAGTTAGTCGACAATTTCAATTTCCCATTGATGAGTTCCTTGAGAACTAACCAACATAAGAATAAACAAATTTTTACATGTATTACGTATTTTAAATTCAAAAGAAAAACAAAATAATAAAAAGTTTACATTTCCCTGTTTTGTCGAGTAACTCGACCAACTCCAGTTTCATTTTGTCGAGTTACTTGAGCTGTTAAACAGATTGATTTTGTATACTATTTGTAATCGAGTCACTCTACAAACATGATTTTCGGTTTGTCGAGTTTCTCGAGTAGGTACAAAAATCCACATTTTTCAATTTCGTTTTTTTTCTTTTTTTTTTAAATTATGTAATACACTGAATTTTTTTTTATTTTTTTATTTTTTCATGTTCTTTTGTAACCAACTCATGAATGTCAAATTTACCTTTGTCAAGTTACTAGATAAATTCATCATAATAAAAGAAAATATAATATATTATATTAATTCATTATCATATATATTAAATTTATAAAATGTATATTTAATTTTGCTATGTTTTAATAAATAATTAATTAAATACAATTATATATGTACTTCATTTATTAAATAAGTTAACAAATTCAAATTTCACACTCACAAGTTCCTTAAATAATAATATTACAACATACAAATTCAATAAAATAGTTAATATATTAACTAATTTAAATACAAAAAGTTCATAAAATTTAAATTTATGTATATAATTACTTTATTAAGTAACTCATCAAACTCGATTTTGATTTTCTCGAGTTATGTGATATAATGAATAATGCCTTTTTTAATATGAATAATATTTTATATTCTATAACTTAATATAATATCTTATAATATAAGAGTGATTATAACAAAAAATTATATATTATTTTACATTAATATAATATATGATATTTAATTTTATAAAATAAAAAAACAAAGTGAAGTAAAAATTTGTTACAATAATTATTTTTATTAATTACAAAAATTATATAAAATTGTATTCACTCATAATGATATATTTTATTTAATATGTATTCTATTTTACTATGTTCTAATAAATCATATACTACATAAAATTTTGCATATATTTTATTTATCAATTTACTCAAACAATTCTAAATTTCAGATTCAAGAGTTTGTCGAAAAATAACACAACAAAATAAAAAAAAAAGTATTTAAATATATTACATATTTTAAATAAAAAAAAAAGAAAATAATCAAACTTTTTACTTTCACTAATTTGTCAAGTAACTCGAGAAATTGAAGTTTATTTTTGTCGAGTTACTTGACTTATTCAATATATTCATTTTTTATACTATTTGTGATCGAGTAACTCGACAAACACGGTTTTCAGTTTGTCGAGTTTCTGGAGTAGCTTCAACCTTGTACATTTTTAAATTTGTTGTTTCATTTTCTTATTTAAATTATATAAGACACTTAAAGTTTTTATGTTTTTTATTTTGTCAGGTTATTTTGTAACCATCTCGTGAATCTTAAAATTTCTATTTGTCAAGTTACGAGATAAATTAATCATAATAAAAAAAATATATAATATATTGTATTAATTAATTATCATATATATTAAATTTATACAATATATATTTACTGTTATTATGTTCTAACAAATAATCAATTAACTACAATTATATATGTGCTTAATTTATGAAATAAGTTAACAAATCAAAATTTCATATTCACAACTTCCTTCAATAATAATATTACGAC
Source organism: Forsythia viridissima (assembly GCA_030279155.1). Taxonomy (NCBI): domain Eukaryota; kingdom Viridiplantae; phylum Streptophyta; class Magnoliopsida; order Lamiales; family Oleaceae; genus Forsythia; species Forsythia viridissima. Next base: position 50,159,915 of record CM059034.1, read on the forward strand.
ATATAAATTAAACAAAATAATTAATATTTTAAATAATTTAAATACAAAAACTTTTAAAAATTTAAATTGATGCACAATTCCAAATTTCATATTCACAAGTTTATCAACAAATAATACAACAAAATAAGAAGAACAAAAATTTTATTGTATTACATATTTTAAATAAATAACAAAAACAAATTAATCAAGATTTAAAATTTCATTAGTTTCTCGAGTAACTCGAGAAACTCATGTTTCATTTTGTCGAGTCACTTCAACTATTAAACAAAATGATTTTGTAGCCGATTTTTCATCGAGTTACTCGATCAACGTCATGTCCAATTTCTCGAGTTTCTCGAGTAAGTTCAAAAATACACATTTTTCATTTTTTTTGTTTTATTTTTTTTATTAAAATTATGTAATAATCTTATTCATATATTCTATTAATTTATTATGATATATATTAAATTTATATAATATATATTCTATTTTACTATGTTCTAATAAATGATACACTAAATACAATTTTTTATATGCTTTATTTATCAAGTTACTCGACAATTCCAATTTCTCATTCATGAGTTCGTCGACAAATAACCAACATAAGAATAAAAAATTATTTAAATATATTACGTCTTTTAAATAAAAAAGAAAAACAAAATAATCAAAAATTTCATTTTCCATGATTTGTCGACTAACTTGTCCAACTCAAGTTTGATTTTGTCGAGTTTGTTGATGTATTCAATAGCTTGATTTTGTATATCATTTCTAATCGAGTAACTCGACAAACAGGATTTTCGGTTTGTCGAGTTTCTCGAGTAGGTTCAAAAATGCACATTTTTCAATTTTGTTTTCTTTCTTTTTTATTTAAATTATGTAATACACTGAATTTTTTTGATTTTTTCATTTTGTCATGTTTTTTTTAACCAACTTGTGAATCTCAAATTTACCTTTGTCGACTTACTGGATTAATTCATCATAATAAAAGAAAATATAATATATTATATTAATTCATTATCATATACATTCAATTTATAAAATGTATGTTTAATTTTACTATGTTTTAATAAATAATCAATTAAATACAATTATGTATGTATTTCATTTATTAAATAAGTTAAGAAATTAAAATTTCATACTGACAGGTTCCTTAAATAATAATATTACAACATACAAATTAAATAAAATAGTTAATGTATTAAATAATTTAAATACAAAAAGTTCAAAACAATTTAATTTATGTATATAATTAGTTTGTTGACTAACTCATCAAACTCGATTTTGATTTCCTCGAGTTATGTCATATAATGAATAATGCCTTTTTTTATATAATTAACATTTCATATTCTATAACTTAATATAATATGTTATAATATAACAGCTATTATAAAAAAATATTATATATTATTTTACATTAATATGATATATGATACTTAATTTTATGAAATATAAAAACTAAGTAAAGTAAATATTTGTTACAATAATTATTTTTATTAATTACAAAAATTATATAAAATCGTATTCATTGATTATGATATATTTTATTTAACATATATTCTATTTTACTATGTTCAAATAAATAATAGAATACATAAAATTTTGTATATATTTTATTTATCAATTTACTCAAACAATTCTAAATAAAAAGATTCACGAGTTCATCAAAACATAACACAACAAAATAACAATAAAAAATTATTTAAATATATTACATATTTAAAAAAAAAACAAAAACAAAATAATCAAACTTTTTACTTTCACTAATTTGTCAAGTAACTCGAGAAATTCAAGTTCATTTTTGTTGAGTTACTTGAGCTATTCAATATATTCATTTTTTATACTATTTGTGATCGAGTAACTCGACAAACACGATTTTCAGTTTGTCGAGTTTCTCGAGTAGCTTCAACCGTGTATATTTTTTATTTTCTTGTTTCATTTTCTTATTTAAATTATGTAAAACACTTAAATTTTTTATGTTTTTTATTTTGTCAAGTTATTTTGTAACCATCTCGTGAATCTTAAAATTTCTATTTGTCAAGTTACGAGATAAATTAATCATAATAAAAAAAAATATAATATATTGTATTAATTAATTATCATGTATATTAAATTTATACAATGTATATTTAATGTTATTATGTTCTAACAAATAATCGATTAACTACAATTATATATGTGCTTAATTTATGAAATAAGTTAACAAATCAAAATTTCATATTCACAACTTCCTTCAATAATAATATTGCAACATATACATTAAACAAAATAATTAATATTTTAAATAATTTAAATACAAAAACTTTTAAAAATTTAAATTCATGCACAATTCCAAATTTCATATTCACAAGTTTATCAACAAATAATACAACAAAATAAGAAGAACAAAAATTTTAATGTATTACATATTTTAAATAAAAAACAAAAACAAATTAATCAAGATTTAAAATTTCATTAGTTTCTCGAGTCACTCGAGAAACTCATTTTTCATTTTGTCGAGTTACTTCAACTATTAAACAAAATGATTTTGTATCCGATTTTTCATCGAGTTACTCGATAAACGTCATTTCCAATTTCTCGAGTTTCTCGACTAAGTTCAAAAATACACATTTTTCATTTTTTTGTTTTATTTTTTTATTAAAATTATGTAATAATCTTATTCATATATTGTATTAATTTATTATCATATATATCAAATTTATATAATATATATTCTATTTTACTATGTTCTAATAAATGATACACTAAATAGAATTTTTGATATGCTTTATTTATCAAATTACTCGACAATTCCAATTTCCAATTCATGAGTTCGTCGACAAATAACCAACATAAGAATAAAAAATTATTTAAATATATTATGTCTTTCAAATAAAAAAGAAACACAAAATAATCAAAAATTTAATTTTCCATGATTTTGTCGACTAACTTGTCCAACTCGTGTTCGATTTTGTCGAGTTTATTCATCTATTCAATAGATTGATTTTGTATATCATTTCTAATCGAGTAACTCGACAAACAGGATTTTCGTTTTCTCGAGTTTCTCGAGTAGGTTAAAAAATGCACATTTTTCAATTTTTTTTCTTTCTTTTTTATTTAACTTATGTAATACACTGAATTTTTTTTATTTTTTTATTTTCTCATGTTTTTTTTTTAACGAACTTGTGAATCTCAAATTTACCTTTGTCGAGTTATTCGATTAATGCATCATAATAAAAGAAAATATAATATATTATATTAATTCATTATCATATACATTAAATTTATAAAATGTATATTTAATTTTACTATGTTTTAATAAATAATCAATTAAATACAATTATGTATGTATTTCATTTATTAAATAAGTTAACAAATTCAAATTTCATACTGACAAGTTCCTTAAATAATAATATTACAACATACAAATTAAATAAAATATTTAATGTATTAAATATTTTAAATACAAAAAGTTTAAAAAAAATTAATTTATGTATATAATTACTTTGTTGAGTAACTAATCAAACTCAATTTTGATTTTCTCGAGTTACGTCATATAATGAATAATGACTTTTTTTATATGATTAATATTTCATATTCTATAACTTAATGTAATATGTTATAATATAACAGCTATTATAAAAAAATATTATATATTATTTTACATTAATATGATATTTGATACTTAATTTTATAAAATATAAAAACAAAGTGAAGTAAAAATTTGTTTTAATAATTATTTATACTAATTACAAAAATTATATAAAATTCTATTAATTCATTATGATATATATTAAATTTATATCATATATATTCTATTTTACAATGTTTTAATAAATGATAGACTACATAAAATTTTGTATATATTTTATTTATCAATTTACTCAAACAATTCTAAATAAAAAGATTCACGAGTTCATCAAAACATAACACAACAAAATAACAATAAAAAATTATTTAAATATATTACATATTTTAAAAAAAAAACAAAAACAAAATAATCAATCTTTTTACTTTCACTAATTTGTCAAGTAACTCGAGAAATTCAAGTTTATTTTTGTCGAGTTACTTGAGTTATTCAATATATTCATTTTTTATACTATTTGTGATCGAGTAACTCGACAAACACGATTTTCAGTTTGTCGAGTTTCTCGAGTAGCTTCAACCGTGTATATTTTTTATTTTCTTGTTTCATTTTCTTATTTAAATTATGTAGATCACTTAAATTTTTTATGTTTTTTATTTTGTCAAGTTATTTTGTAACCATCTCGTGAATCTTAAAATTTCTATTTGTCAAGTTACGAGATAAATTAATCATAATAAAAAAAAATATAATATATTGTATTAATTAATTATCATATATATTAAATTTATACAATGTATATTTAATGTTATTATGTTCTAACAAATAATCGATTAACTACAATTATATATGTGCTTAATTTATGAAATAAGTTAACAAATCAAAATTTCATATTCACAACTTCCTTCAATAATAATATTGCAACATATAAATTAAACAAAATAATTAATATTTTAAATAATTTAAATACAAAAACTTTTAAAAATTTAAATTCATGCACAATTCCAAATTTCATATTCACAAGTTTATCAACAAATAATACAACAAAATAAGAAGAACAAAAATTTTAATGTATTACATATTTTAAATAAAAAACAAAAACAAATTAATCAAGATTTAAAATTTCATTAGTTTCTCGAGTCACTCGAGAAACTCATGTTTCATTTTGTCGAGTTACTTCAACTATTAAACAAAATGATTTTGTATCCGATTTTTCATCGAGTTACTCGATAAACGTCATTTTCAATTTCTCGAGTTTCTCGACTAAGTTCAAAAATACACATTTTTCATTTTTTTTGTTTTATTTTTTTATTAAAATTATGTAATAATCTTATTCATATATTGTATTAATTTATTATGATATATATCAAATTTATATAATATATATTCTATTTTACTATGTTCTAATAAATGATACACTAAATAGAATTTTTGATATGCTTTATTTATCAAATTACTCGACAATTCCAATTTCCAATGAGTTCGTCGACAAATAACCAACATAAGAATAAAAAATTATTTAAATATATTATGTCTTTCAAATAAAAAAGAAAAACAAAATAATCAAAAATTTAATTTTCCATGATTTTGTCGACTAACTTGTCCAACTCGTGTTCGATTTTGTCGAGTTGGTTAATCTATTCACGAGATTGATAATGTATATCATTTGTAATCGAGTAACTCGACAAACAGGATTTTCGGTTTGTCGAGTTTCTCGAGTAGGTTCAAAAATGCACATTTTTCAATTTTGTTTTTTTTCTTTTTTATTTAAATTATGTAATACACTGAATTTTTTTCATTTTTTTATTTTGTCATGTTTTTTTTACCCAACTTGTGAATCTCAAATTTACCTTTGTCGAGTTACTGGATTAATTCATCATAATAAAAGAAAATATATTATATTATATTAATTCATTATCATATACATTAAATTTATAAAATGTATATTTAATTTTACTATGTTTTAATAAATAATGAATTAAATACAATTATGTATGTATTTGATTTATTAAATAAGTTAACAAATTCAAATTTCATACTAACAAGTTCCTTAAATAATAATATTACAACATACAAATTAAATAAAATATTTAATGTATTAAATAATTTAAATACAAAAAGTTTAAAAAAAATTAATTTATGTATATAATTAGTTTGTTGAGTAACTAATCAAACTCAATTTTGATTTTCTCGAGTTACGTCATATAATGAATAATGACTTTTTTTATATGATTAATATTTCATATTCTATAACTTCATATAATATGTTATAATATAACAGCTATTATAAAAAAATATTATATATTATTTTACATTAATATGATATTTGATACTTAATTTTATGAAATATAAAAACAAAGTGAAGTAAAAATTTGTTTTAATAATTATTTATACTAATTACAAAAATTATATAAAATTCTATTAATTCATTATGATATATATTAAATTTATATCATATATATTCTATTTTACAATGTTTTAATAAATGATAGACTACATAAAATTTTGTATATATTTTATTTATCAAGTTACTCAAACAATTCTAAATAAAAAGATTCACGAGTTCATCAAAACATAACACAACAAAATAACAATAAAAAATTATTTAAATATATTACATATTTTAAAAAAAAAACAAAAACAAAATAATCAATCTTTTTACTTTCACTAATTTGTCAAGTAACTCGAGAAATTCAAGTTTATTTTTGTCGAGTTACTTGAGCTATTCAATATATTCATTTTTTATACTATTTGTGATCGAGTAACTCGACAAACACGATTTTCAGTTTGTCGAGTTTCTCGAGTAGCTTCAACCGTGTATATTTTTTATTTTCTTGTTTCATTTTCTTATTTAAATTATGTAGATCACTTAAATTTTTTATGTTTTTTATTTTGTCAAGTTATTTTGTAACCATCTCGTGAATCTTAAAATTTCTATTTGTCAAGTTACGAGATAAATTAATCATAATAAAAAAAAATATAATATATTGTATTAATTAATTATCATATATATTAAATTTATACAATGTATATTTAATGATATTATGTTCTAACAAATAATCGATTAACTACAATTATATATGTGCTTAATTTATGAAATAAGTTAACAAATCAAAATTTCATATTCACAACTTCCTTCAATAATAATATTGCAACATATAAATTAAACAAAATAATTAATATTTTAAATAATTTAAATACAAAAACTTTTACAAATTTAAATTCATGCACAATTCCAAATTTCATATTCACAAGTTTATCAACAAATAATACAACAAAATAAGAAGAACAAAAATTTTAATGTATTACATATTTTAAATAAAAAAACAAAAACAAATTAATCAAGATTTAAAATTTCATTAGTTTCTCGAGTCACTCGAGAAACTCATGTTTCATTTTGTCGAGTTCCTTCAACTATTAAACAGAATGATTTTGTCTTCGATTTGTCATCGAGTAACTCGACAATCGTGATTTTGAATTTCTCGACTTTCTCGATTAACTTGAAAAATACACATTTTTCATTTTTTGTTTTATTTTTTTTATTTAAATTATATAATACACTTAATCCTTTTGTTTTGTTTCTTTTGTCATGTATTTTTTTAACCAACAAAATAATTAATATTTTACATACTTTAAATACAAAAAGTTTTAAAAATTTCAATCTATGCATATAATTAGTTTCTTATATAACTCGAGAAACTCAATTTAGAATTTGTCAAGTTATATAATACAATGAATAATGAGTTTTTTTATATGAATAGTATTTCATATTCTATAACTTAATATAATATCTAATAATAAAATAGTTATTACAAAAAAAATTTATATATTATTTTACATTAATATAATATATAATATTTACTTTTATAAAATAAAAAAACAAATTAAAATAAAAATTCCACAATTCATATTCACAACTTCGTCAAAAAATAACAAAACAACATAAGATTAAAATTATTTTCAATATATTACATATTTTAAATAAAATAGAAAAACAAAATAAGCAATATTTTTACTTCCACTGGTTTGTCGAGTAACTTGGGAAAGCAAAGTTTCATTTTGTCAAGTTACTTTAGCTACTGAATAGATTGCTTTTGTATCTCATTTGTAATCGAGTTACTCGACAAACATGATTTTCACTTTGTCGAGTTCCTCGAGTAACTTCAAACATGCACATATTTCATTTTTTTGTTTTATTTTGTTATTTATATTATTTAATATACTTAAATTTTTTACTTTTTTATTTTTATCATGTTTTTTTGTAACCAACTTATGAATCTCAAAATTTATATTTGTCCAAATACTTGATAAATCAATAATAACAAATCAAAATATAATATATTGATTCTTAATATTTGCTTACACTATATATTTTATTCTACTGTAAGTTTATTTTAGTCATTTGTACTTATATTATCGTACAGTCATCATTACATATACATATCTATATATATACTATATATTTTTGAATTTAATATAATATATATTACATATTTTTAATATATATTTTATTATACTACGCTATAATAAATCATATACAAACAAAAAATATGTAATATGTTCAATTTATGAGATAGCTCGCCACACACATATTCTCAATTCACATAAATTACTACTTATTTAATTGTCAATCTAGATATATGCTTCATTTTCTGTTTACCAATTACCAATTCCAACCGTCCACTCTTTTCCGCATCGAGCCTCGTGCTCTGACACCATCTCCATGTTAGAAGTATCTTTGTCCAACATAAGTCATTTCGCATTAAATTGCATTTAATAAAACATCTTCTAAACATTAAATTTCTAGATTTGCCATTATATGCTTATATTGAAAATTAAATAAAGATAATTATTATATATACTCTTACAAAACAACTACTTATTGAGTTACTTAATTAATTCTACTCATATAGAATACTTTTTTACCTATTACTTATTATAGTAAAATACAATAATTTATAATATGTCTTTATTATTGATAAAATTAAATATCACAACATTAGTTATTATAGACTCTAATAATTTATAACGTCTCTTCATTTTTTAACCTACAATGTGTCTTCGTTATCGATAAAATCAAATATATTAGAGTGCAATAATTTACATTAATATATAATTTACCTATATAATACATCTTTTGTTATAATATATTATATCAAATAATGATACGATCAAACTTATATATAAGTTTATAAAGTTTCTCGATAGAAAATCTTATATATAGGTTTATCATGTTTCTCGATGAAAAATCTTACACAAAATAACATATCATCAAATCAAGATATTTTTGTGAATTAAATTCAATAAATAATTTTAGAGTTAATAATTAATTTCAGTTTTATATTTACTACTATTAATTAATAAATATTATAAATCTATGTGTTCATTTCCGTAAAAATTTAGCTTTTATATATTTTACATTCTATAGATTTATATATATTATATTATAGGTTTCTCTTCATTTTAAATGAAAATATTTTATAGATAACTTCACAAATTTTATTACAAATTTTTCAGTTATCTTAGTAATTAAATGTACAATATTGTTTTTGCTTGTAATTTTTTTTTAAATAAAACAAAAATTATATATGTGTTACTATAATTATTAACAAATATTTAATGTTATTAGTTAATAATGATTATATTATATACTTATTATTTTAATAAATATCAGTTTATATGAGCCTCGTGTTATTTTTGTGTGTGTGTGTGTGTGCACTTTTCCACTTACTATTTAATTTGCTAAACGTTGTCAAATTCAATAATTTTGTACTATTCAGGAACCAATAACTCACTATTTTGGCTATGTGAATTGTTGAACATGCTATTTAACCCAACAAACTCTGTCGAGTTAAATATTTGTACTTTTCCAAAAAAATCGATGTAAATATGTTTTATCTATTTTATTTTTTTTCTTTATTTCATTTTCTTCTCCTTGTACAAAGTATATATTATAATATAGTAAAATAAAATATATATTATATTAAATAATCAAATATTATATGAATTAATTACAATATACAATCTATACATAAAATAAAAAATAAATAAAAACTAAAGAATATACCCTTAATCAGTTATTCAACATCCGTGAAAAAATGTTACACGAAAACAAAGATCACAAATTGGGAATATTTATGTGAACTAAATCAAATAAATTTTTACGTCAATTTTATGTTGTACAATTGAGTTACAAATATTATACATACACATGTAAATATAGGTAAAAATAATTTGTTTATATATTTATTACAAATGTATTCCAAAATATGTATCATTTAAGTTATTCAAGTAACTCGACAAACATATATATCAGTTTATCAAGGTATTTCATGGAAATTACAAAAACAAATTAAAAATTATAAAATGAGAATATTTCTATCAAAGAAATTCAATAACAAATTTTACATAACATATAATACAATGAATTTAAAAGAATTGTAAATACATGTATTCATTTGTATATGAAAACTGATTGTATATATCTATTTTAAGATTTCATATATAATTAAAATATCCAAAGGAAACTAAAAATTCGAAAATATACATTTCATTATTTATTGAACTTTATTATGATATTTTACTATCTATTTTATTTTTTCCCTTTAGAGATAGAATTAATCATTTTACAATTAATAAACTAGATTGACTATAATATATTATATTAAATAATAAAATAAAAATATTTTACTTTCGTTCGATTTATCACATAACTTAACAAACTAAAACTTGACATTGCCAAGTTGCTTTATGAGGTAAATCGAAACAACCAACTACAAAGTATATTTAATCATTTTATAATAATAACGATACAACATGATAACTAATAACTTACAAAATTAAATATTTCAAACTAAATATATTAACAAATCATAAATTTCTTACCAAATCAAACAAAAATGATAAACTAAAACAATGTTTTACATTCATTACTCAAGTAACTCCACAAAATCTTTAGCATTCATTTGTGAACTGATTACACATACTTAGAAATTCAAAATTCCAAGCTACTAAAAAACAAACAAACGTACACCCACAATAATAATCAACAATAGAACAAAATATATAAGATTTAAATAGAGAAAATTTCATAACATACAAATATATAAATGTGTTATAAAATCAATAACATAAGTTATGAATTCATCTGCTCATATTAAACCACAACACACAATAAATAATTTTGCTCTTGTTCATATAAAAAAAAAAAAATCAGCACTAATCTAAACTCAAAATATCATACTATAACTCAAATTTGTTACATACACTAATAAACTTGCACAAACAATTATATATAACCAACGTATTTTACACTACGTAAAATGTCAACCCATAACTACAATAAATAAAATTAAAATCAAAAACAGTTTTCACTTCAATATACAAACATCATAGCTATTCATTTTGTTCATTTGGAACAAAAAAAAATTCATTGTAAAAAAAATCAATTACAAGCTTTCCTCTATACAAATCTACTTTCTCCAATTGAACAGCATCAATAGGTATTCCAGCAAGGAGACACTCAACATATTTAATAACAAATATGCCACTGTCACTACAAGAATGATTGAAAACATTGTAAGTATATATAAATATGATTACAAATACGAACATTTATTTTCATTTCTTACCTATGTCGAATAGACTGTGGTATCTCAACATAGGGTTTCCTGTAATATTCAAGCGGTTGAATGATCTTTTTGCCAAGGTCTGCCCGATCAGCAACGACATATTTTTGAATAATATCTGGAATAATATGTATGGCAGGAACAACATGTCGATATAACATTGCTTCATCATAAAAGTGGTAATTGTTATCATACACTGTCAGCCTCCAACTTAGTAGATCAACATCAAAAAGGAACCAATACTTATCATCAATAATATCTGGCCACAATATATGATTACAATATTTCCAACTTTTACCAAAACTTCTGGGAATGGAACCATTCGCATATCTCTCCATAGAACCATGGTAAACAACAGGAACTTTACGAATCAGTTGTCCTGTAGAATCCAATATTTTCAAACCAATACCCCGAAGAAATATTCTAAACCCGCTATCTAGAATTCCATATCTTGATGAAAAAATGTCTGTAAAATTTGCTCTTCTTTTTTTAAGCAAAAACATGGCATTATCCATATCCTATAAAAAAAATTTTTTTATAAGAATGTATTCCTAATAGTTTACAATAAACATGAGAGATGAAAAAATACAAATAGGACATACCTCAGCCGCCAATATATATTCACGTTGGCCAATAGATTCTAGCTTTTGCTTTGTCAATCTAATGCCACCACCCCCACCACGCAATCGGACAACATCTCTATAACAAGAAACTTATTATAAATAAAATAAAAATAAAACATATACATAATAAATAACCAAATAAAAAATTCAAACTTACTGATCCTTCGATTTGTGCATCCAACGAATAAATTCAACTTGTCTTTCCTCATCAATATCACAAAGTATAGGAATGTGAATAGAACTAGATGCCAGAGATGCACTTTCCTTGCTATCCTTTTTTTTTTCATCCACTCTCTCCTTCGTAGAAGCAGCCTGCTGTTCTATTCTACTACTCTCCACAACCATATGCTTTTCTACTAATGCTCCCTTCAACATGTCTTGAATCTTGAAAATAGAACTATCAATCTTTGTACAAAGTTCTTCACGTAAACTACCAATCATATTACTATGTTCAACTTCTAAACTAACTAACTTTGTATCAATATGTTCCTGTATCTCTTTTTTTTTTTCATCAAAAAATAGTTCACTGCTCCTAGATACAGATGATTCAATCTCATTTAAACAACGCATCAAATCATCTCTTGTACCTGCTAATTGTTGATCAAAGTACAAACGTTGAGCATCAATCATGTCACGAAATTGATTATCAATATAATCTCGTTGCTCATCTCTAAAATTCCCTAACTGATAATCAAAATATGCTCTTTGTTCATCCCCTGTACTACCAAACTGCTGATTAATGTACACTCTTTGTTCATCAAATAATGATTGTACAAATTGATTTGTAGCATAATCATCATGATAATTATGCTCATAATCATTTTGATAATTATGCTCATAATCATCATGATAATCCTGCTGATCACTTTCGTGGCCTTCATCCACAATTCGTGCAGGCCAATTATTTAGAGGTTCTTCCACAACTATATATGGAGACCAGCCCTCATTTTCACCATCATCTTCGTTCCCAAGTTGTCCAATCTGTTGATCACCTTCATAAAACTCTCCAGCCTCATGAACAATATTCTCACATGGTACTACAACAACTGGATCAACTACATTTACAGGCTCAAATTGTTCTATTTCTTGCCCTACCTCATCAATTTCTTGCGCCTCATACAAAAAATTTTGAACAACTGCATCAACTCGTATATCTCCTACATCCTCTATTAAGACCATCGTATACAAGTATGGTTGTTCAATCTCTTCTGCAGTTGGTTGAAGTATTGGTAGAACATGTATTTATAAATCATAGCAAAAAATAAACATCACTTTCATAACTATTAAACATTTCTCATAAATAATTAAAATTACTTTAACATACCTCAGTTGATTCCAAAAATAAGTCCAAATCTTTCTTCCCAACACGATGTTGTGCATACCAATTTACAATACGTGGAAACGTATCATACACTTTTTCACCAAATCTTTCACCAACCTCACGGCATGCCTCATATATCCAAATCTATAAACAAAATAACCAACACTTAGTCATGACACACATAATATTTTTATCGAGCGTTCATTAAATATTAAAAATAATTATACATATTTACCTGGAACACAAGAGGACAACCATATATGGTGTACTTTGCAACTGCAGCACTATTATCAATGCACTTTAACGCACGTCTCTCCCAAGAAGTTAACAACGAACGCAGCAGTATGAAGTAAGAATGTCGTCCCCATGGATATTCATAACAAACATCCAAATCATCTACCAAAGACAGTGTCTCTATATTTATTTTTTTCCTCTCCCTAGGCCTAATCACTCCTTCAATCAATAATGCCAACCCTAACTTGTACTTATCTTCCTCATTATCACAATGAATAAAAACATTCTCAAGCTCATTTAACGATATATGAGCAAAATTGTTGAACCACCTCCTACGAATTCTATGTCTCGCCAAAACTCTCATGGTACTAAGATTATCATCATTATCATGGCACAATAAGCCTGTTATCAAACAATACTCCTGCATTCCAAACCTACACAATTCACCTTGTATTTTAAACCAAACCTCATTTCCTTTATTCGAATGCACAGTATTGAGCAAAAATTCATGTACCAACTTTCCGCTAAACTGACATTTCCTACCATGAAAATATTCAAAATGAGCAAAACAGCTATTCCTAAATTTTTGAATCTGTTCCTCATTAAAATTTTCCATTATAACATCAATATATGTAAAATTACTAATCTGTGTAATGACTCCATCAAATCTGCGATTCTCACTGACCACGTATTCAACATCCATATCTGAAAAATATTTACGATCATTCTCATCAGCCAACTTCTACCACAAATATAAGTACAAATTATATATTCTAAATACATAGTTTATATATAATAGAATACATAAACTAATATAACAAGGATTTATATATGTATAACTTTATCTATACATTAATTAAAATGAAACAATATTTACATTACATAGTGTCATACAAAATAAAAATACATACCTTAAGAAGATAATGTTATAATATGCCAAACGAAATAACGCCCAAAATCCAATTTTTTTGTAAACAAAAATCTTGCCTCCTTCCAACCTCTATAAACTGAAATGAAGAATAGTGTTTTTTCAAAATACACGGTAACAAATGAATAACTAGTTTAGACAGATTGAATGGCCCATTAAATGACAATGAATACTTTTTAACTTACACGTGTCCACCATCAACACTAGGGTTTGACACGTTTTTGACTTTTACCTCATTTTTCTTTTACTTTATATCTTCCTACACAAACTTATTTAATGTATATCTTAATATAAAATACGTTAAAACATTTTTGTTAATATATTAATAAAATTACTTCAACTATTAGTAAATATAACATAGTAAATAATATCACATATCAAATGTCCCATTTATTTTATACCAAAAATAAAAAATACACAAATACAAAAATTATTAATTATAAATTTTATTGATAAATTTACTCAAATAATTCCAAATTTAAGATTGACGAGTTTGTCAAAAAATAACACAACAAAATAACAATAAAAACTATTTATATGTATTATATATTTTAAATTTCATTGTTTTGTCGAGTAACTCGAGACACTCGAGTTCCATTTCACCAACTTACTTCAGCTATTGAAAATATTGATGTTATCTCCCATTTGTCATCGAGTAACTCGACAAACATGAATGTTCGTTTGTATAAAAAATATTTAAATGTATTACGTATTTTAAATAAAAAAGATAAACAAAATAATCAAAATTTTAAACTTCCCTACTTTGTCGAATAACTCGACCAAGTCAAGTTTCATTTTGTCAAGTTGGTTCACCTATTGAATAGATTGATTTTGTACTATATTTGTAATCGAGTTACTCGACAAACATGATTTTTGTTTTATCGAGTTTCTCGAGTAGGTTAAAACATGCACATTTTTCAATTTTGTTTTTTTCCTTTTTTATTTAAATTATGTAATACACCAAATTTTTATCATTTTTTTATTTCGTAATATAATGAATAATGCCTTTTTTTTATATGAATAATATTTCATATTCTATAACTTAATATAATATCTTATAATATAAGAGCAATTATAAAAAAAAATTATATATTATTTTACATTAATATAATATATGATATTTAATTTTATGAAATATAAAAACAAAGTGAAGTAAAAATTTTTTACAATAATTATTTTTTTAATTACAAAAATTATATAAAATTGTATTCATTCATAATAATATATTTTATTTAATATATATTCTATTTTACTATGTTCTAATAAATGATATACTACATAAAATTTTGTATATATTTTATTTATCAATTTACTCAAACAATTCTAAATTTAAGATTCACGAGTTCGTCAAAAAATAACACAACAAAATAAGAATAAAAATATTTAAATATATTACATATTTTACATCAAAAACAAAAACAAAATAATCAAAATTTTTACTTTCACTGATTTGTCGAGTAACTCGGGAAATTCAGGTTTATTATTCTCGAGTTACTTGAGTTATTCAATATTTTCATTTTTTATACTATTTGTGATCGAGTAACTCGACAAACACGATTTTCAGTTTGTCGAGTTTCTCGATTAGCTTCAACCATGTACATTTTTTAATTTCTTGTTTCATTTTCTTATTTAAATTATGTAGGACACTTAAACTTTTTATTTTTTTTATTTTGTCAGGTTATTTTGTAACCATCTCGTGAATCTCAAATTTTATATTTGTCGAGTTACGAGATAAATTAATCATAATAAAAAAAAATATAATATATTGTATTAATTAATTATCATACATATTAAATTTATACAATGTATATTTAATATTATTATGTTCTAACAAATAATCAATTAACTACAATTATGTATATGCTTAATTTATCAAATAAGTTAACAAATCAAAATTTCATATTCACAACTTCCTTCAATAATAATATTACAACATATAAATTAAACAAAATAATTAATATTTTAAATAATTTAAATACAAAAACTTTTAAAAATTTCAATTCATGCATATAATTAGTTTGTTGTGTAACTCGGGAAACTTGATTTTGAATTTGTCGAGTTATATGATACAATCAATAATGAGTTTTTTTTATATAAATAATATTTCAATTTCTATAACTTCATATCATATGTTATAATAAAATAGCTATTACAAAAAAAATTGATATATTATTTTACATTAATACAATATCTCATATTTAACTTTATGAAATATAAAAACAAAGTGAAGTACAAATTTGTTTTCATAATTATTTTTACTGATTATAAATATTATATAAAATTGTATTAATTCATTATGATATATATTAAATTTATATAATATATATTCTATTTTACTATGTTCTAATAAATGATATACTACACAAAATTTTTTATATATATATTTTATCAATATACTCAAACAATTCCAAATTTCAGATTCACAAGTTTGTCAACAAATAATACAACAAAATAAGAAGAACAAAAATTTTAATGTATTACATATTTTAAATAAAAAAGAAAAACAAATTAATCAAAATTTAAAATTTCATTAGTTTGTCGAGTAACTCGAGAAACTCATGTTTCATTTTGTCGAGTTACTTCAATTATAAAACAAAAAGATTTTCTATCCGATTTTTCATCGAGTTACTCGATGAACGTCATTTCCAATTTCTCGAGTTTCTCGAGTAACTTCAAAAATACACATTTTTTATTTTTTTGTTTTATTTTTTTATTCAAATAATGTAATACACTTAATGTTTTTGATTTTTTTCTTTTGTCATGTTATTTTTTAACCAACTCTTGAATCTCAAATTTTGATTTGTCCAGTTACTAGATAAATGAATCATAATAAAATAAAATATAATACATTGTATGAATTGATTATGATATATATTAAATTTATACAATGTATATTTAATTTTACCATATCCTAATAACTAATCAATTAAATACAATTATGTATGTACTTCATTTCTCAAATAAGTTAACAAATCAAACCTTCATATTGACAAATTCCTCGAATAATAATATTACAACGTATCAATTAAACGAAATAGTTAATGTATTAGTTAATTTGAAGAAATCAATTTTTAAAAATTTAAATTTATGTATATAATTAGTTTGTTGAGTGACTCAGAAAACTCAATTTTGAGTTTGTCAAGTTATATGATACAATAAATAATAAGTTTTTCTATATAAATAATCTTTTGCATTCTAGAACTTAATACATTTCCCTTTCAAATTTTTTGTGTAATAATATATTATTAATCAATTTTTACATTATTATAATAATTTAATGATTATAATCAATTTATTATAAGAATTTCATATTAAAAATATTTTTTTTATAGATGATCATAAAATTTATTACATATTTATTTATAAATAATTATAAAATTTATTATATATTTTTTTATCAAGCAAGTAAATAATCTCGTTTTATTTATTAGAATATTTATATCAAATTATAGTATAAAAATCATTTTATATTTATAATTACTAATAATAATATCATTTATAATAAAATTTATATTTACATCTACAATAATAAATTATAAATAAATATGTAAAAAATTTTAGAATCATCTATAAATAAATTTATTAAATATCCATTTATTATATTAAATTGAATATAATCATTAAATTATTATAATAATATAATAATTAATTAATAATATATTAATACAGAATATCATTTTATTATGCTATAAATTTAATATAGTAATTTTTTTATAATATGTTATAGTAATTATTATAATAAAAAACAATTTCATATATTGTATTAATTTATTATGATATATATTAAATTTATATAATATATATTCTATTTTACTATGTTCTAATAAATGATACACTAAATAGAATTTTTGATATGCTTTATTTATCAAGTTACTCGACAATTCCAATTTCCCATTCAAGAGTTCGTCGACAAATAACCAACATAAGAATAAAAAATTATTTAAATATATTACGTCTTTTAAATAAAAAAGAAAAACAAAATAATCAAAAATTTCATTTTCCATGATTTGTCGAGTAACTTGTCCAACTCGAGTTTGATTTTGTCGAGTTGGTTCATCTATTCAATAGATTGATTTTGTATATCATTTGTAATCGAGTAACTCGACAAACAGTATTTCCGTTTTCTCGAGTTTCTCGAGTAGGTTCAAAAATGCACATTTTTCAATTTTTTTTTCTTTCTTTTTTATTTAACTTATGTAATACACTGCATTTTTTTGATTTTTTTATTTTCTCATGTTTTTTTTAACCAACTTGTGAATCTCAAATTTACCTCTGTCGAGTTATTGGATTAATGCATCATAATAAAAGAAAATATAATATATTATATTAATTGATTATCATATACATTAAATTTATAAAATCTATGTTTAATTTTACTATGTTTCAATAAATAATCAATTAAATACAATTATGTATGTATTTCATTTATTAAATAAGTTAACAAATTCAAATTTCATACTGACAAGTTCCTTAAATAATAATATTACAACATACAAATTAAATAAAATAGTTAATGTATTAAATAATTTAAATACAAAAAATTTAAAAAAATTTAATTTATGTATATAATTAGTTTGTTGAGTAACTCATCAAACTCGATTTTGATTTTCTCCAATTATGTCATATAATGAATAATGCCTTTTTTTATATGAATAATATTTCATATTCTATAACTTAATATAATATGTTATAATATAACAGCTATTATAAAAATATATTATATATTATTTTACATTAATATAATATATGATACTTAATTTTATGAAATATAAAAAAAAAGTAAAGTAAATATTTGTTACAATAATTATTTTTATTAATTACAAAAATTATATAAAATCGTATTCATTCATTATGATATATTTTATTTAACATATATTCTATTTTACTATGTTCGAATAAATAATATAATACATAAAATTTTGTATATATTTTATTTATCAATTTACTCAAACAATTCTAAATTTCAGATTCACAATTTCGTCAAAAAATAACACAACAACATAACAATAAAAAATTATTTAAATATATTACATATTTTAAATAAAAAACAAAAAAAAAATCAAAATTTTTACTTTCACTGATTTGTCGAGTAACTCAGGAAATTCAAGTTTATTGTTATCGAGTTACTTCAGCTATTCAATAGATTGATTTTTTATATCATTTCTGATCGAGTAACTCGACAAACCTAATTTTCAGTTTGTCGAGTTTCTCGAGGAGCTTCAATCATGTACATTCTTCAATTTCTTGTTTAATTTTCTTATCTAAATTATGTAAGACACTTAATTTTTTTATATTGTCATTTTATTTTGTAACCATCTCGTGAATCTCAAAATTTATATTTGTTGACTTACAAGATAAATTAATCATAATAAAACAATATATAATATATTGTTTTAATTCATTATCATATATATTAAATTTATACAATGTATATTTAATTTTATTATCTTCTAATAAATAATCAATTAAATACAATTATGTATGTGCTTAATTTATCAAATAAGTTAACAAATCAAAACTTCATATTCACAGCTTCCTCGAATAATAATATTACAACATATAAATTAAACAAATTAATTAATATTTTAAATAATTTAAATAAAAAAAGTTGTCAGAATTTCAATTCATGCATATAATTAGTTTGTTGCATAACTCGGGAAACTCGATTTTGAATTTGTCGAGTTATGTGATAGAATGAATAATGAGTTTTTTTATATGAATAATATTTCATTTTCCCTAACTTAATATAATATGTTATAATAAAATAGCTATTCCAAATAAAATTTATATACTATTTTACATTAATATACTATTTCATATTGAATTTTATCAAATCTAAAAACAAAGTGAAGTAAAAATTTGTTTTAATAATTATTTATACTAATTACAAAAATTATATAAAATTGTATTAATTCATTATGATATATATTAAATTTATATCATATATATTCTATTTTAATATGTTCTAATAAATAATACACTACATAAACATTTTTATATATTTATTTTATCAATATACTCAAATAATCCAAATATCAGATTCACCAGTTCGTCAACAAATAATACGACAAAATAAGAACACAAAAATTTAAAATCTATTACATATTTTAAATAACAAAGAAAACCAAAATAATCAAACTTTTGAATTTCATTATTTCGTCGAGTAACTCGAGAAACTCATGTTTCATTTCATCGAGTTACTTCAACTATTAAACATATGTTTTTGTCTCCAATTTGTCATCGAGTTACTCGACAACCATGATTTTCAATTTCTCGAGTTTCTCGAGTAACTTCAAAAATACACATTTCCCATTTTTTTTTATTTTTTTATTTATATTAAATAATACACTTAATGTTTTTATTTTTTTTCTTTTGTCATGTATTTTTTTAGCCAACAAAATAATTAATATTTTAAATAATTTAAATACAAAAAGTTTTAAAAATTTCAATCTATGCATATAATTAGTTTCTTATATAACTCAGGAAACTCGATTTTGATTTTGTCAAGTTATGTGATATAATGAATAATGAATTTTTTTATACAAATAATATTTCATATTCTATAACTTAATATAATATGTTATAATAAAATAGCTATTATAAAAAAATATTGATGTATTATTTCAAATTAATCCAATTTCTCATATCTAATTTTATGAAATATAAAAACATAATACAGTGAAATTTTTTTATAATAATTAAATATTTTTTTTTGAATTATTATATCAAATTGCATTAATTCATTATCATACATACTAAATTTATATAATATATATTCTATTTAACTATGTTCTAATAAATGCTTCACCAAATAAAATTTTGTATATGTTTTATTTATCAAGTTAGTAAAACAGTTCCAAATTTCAAATTCACGAGATTGTCAAAAATTAATACAACAGATAAACAAATAAAAATTATTTAAATATATTACATATTTTAAATATAAAAAAAATACAAATTAATCAACATGCTAAATTTCATTGTTTTATCGAGGAACTCGGGAAACTCGAGTTTCATTTTTCCGAGTTACTCAAGCTATTGAAAAGATTGATTTTGAATTCCCTTTCTCATCGAGTAACTCGAAAAACATAATTTCAGGTTTGTCGAGTTTCTCGAGTTGCTTAAAAAATACAAATTTTGCATTTATTTTGTTTTATTTGCTTATTCAAATTATATAATACACTTAATTTTTAAAATTTTTTTTCTTTCGTCATCTTCTTTTATAACCAACCCAATTACATACAATTATGAATCTGTTTTATTAATCAATGAAGTTAAAGAGTCAAAATTTCATATTAACAAGTTCCTGCAACAATAATATTACAACATACAAATTAAACAAATTAACTAATCTATTAAATAATTTAAATTAAAAAAATTGAATAATTGAAAATTATGCATCTAATTACTTTATTGAATAACTCAGAAAACTCGATTTTCAGTTTGTGAAGTTATGCAATACAATCAATAACAAGTTCTTTTATAAAAATAATATTTCATATTCTGTAACTTAGTATAATATGTTATAATATAATACCTATTATACAAAAAATTTATGAATTATTTAAAATTCATATAATATATCATAACTAATTTTATAAAATATAAAAACATAGTACAGTTAAAAATTTTTCTAATAATTCTTTTTGTTTTTTAGAATAATTATATCAAATTTAATTACTTAATTATGATATATATCAAATTTATATAATATATATTCTATTTAACTATGTTCTAATAAATGATTCACTAAATAAAATTTTGTATATGTTTTATTTACCAACTTACTCAAACAATTCCAAATTTCAAATTCACGAGTTTGTAAATTAATAATACAACACATAAAGAATAACAAATTATTAAAATATGTTACATATTATAAATAAAAAAGAAGAACAAATTATTCAAAAATTTAACTTTCATTTTTTCGTCGAGTAACTCGCGAAACTCAAGTTTCATTTTACCACGTTAGTCCACCTATTGAAAAGATTGATTTTGTATCCCATTTGTCATCGAGTAACTCGATAAACATAATTTCAGGTTTGTCAAGTTACTCGAGTACCTTAAAAAATACACATTTTTCAATTTTTTGTTTTATTTTCCTATTTAAATTATATAATACGCTTAATTTTTTTAATTTTTTTCTTTTGTCAAGTTATTTTATAACCAACCCAATTAAATACAATTATGTATCTGCTTCATTAATGAAAGAAATTAAAAAATCAAAATTTCATATTGACAAGTTCGTACAACAATCATATTACAACATACAAAATAAACTAAAAAATTAATGTATTAAATAATTTAAATAAAAATTTTAAATAAACAAAAATTATACATCTAATTACTTTCTTGAATAACTCAGCAAACTCGATTTCGAATTTGTCGAGTTATGCAATACAATGAATAATAACTTCTTTTACATGAATAACATTTTATATTCTATAACTTAGTATAATATGTTATAATAAAACAACTACTATAAAACAGATTTATGTATTATTTTCAATGAAGATAATATATCATAACTAATTTCACGAAATATAAAAACATAGTAAAGTAAAAACTTATTCTAATAAATAATTTTTTTTTTTTAGAATTATTATATCAAATTGCATTAATTCATTATGATATATATTAAATTTATATTATATATATTCTATTTAACTATGTTACAACAAATAATTCACTAAATAAAATTTTGTATATGTTTTATTTATCAAATTACTCAAACAATTCAAATTTTCATATTAACGACTTTGTCAAAAAATAATACAACAAATAAAGAATAAATTTTTTTTAAAATATGTTACATATTTTAAATACAAAAGAAACACAAATTAATCAAAATTCTAAATTTCATTGTTTTATAGAGTAACTCGAGAAAGTCGAGTTTGATTTTCTCGAGTTACTTCAACTATTAAATTTAT
Source organism: Forsythia viridissima (assembly GCA_030279155.1). Classification (NCBI taxonomy): domain Eukaryota; kingdom Viridiplantae; phylum Streptophyta; class Magnoliopsida; order Lamiales; family Oleaceae; genus Forsythia; species Forsythia viridissima. The sequence goes on from CM059034.1 coordinate 50,183,117, forward strand.
TGATTTTATATCCCATTTGTCATCAAGTAACTCGAAAAACATGATTTCAGGTTTGTCGAGTTTCTCCAATAGCTTCAAAATTGCACTTTTCCCATTTTTTTGTTTTATTTTCTTATTTAAATTATGTCATACACTAATATTTTTTGTTTTTTTTCTTTTTTCATGTTATTTTTTTACCAACTCGTGAATCTCATATTTTTATTTATCATGTTATTTTTTGCTTCATGTTATTTTTTCTTACTACATAAATTAATCATGACAAAACAAAATATAATATATTGTATTAATTAATTAAGATATACATAAAATTTATACGATATATATTTAATTCTACTATGTTCTAATAAATTATACACTAAATAAAATTTTATATATGTTTTATTTTTCAAGTTATAATTTTTCTTAAATATATTACATATTTAAAATATCAAATACAAAAAACAATCATAAGTTTAAATTTCCTCCGTTTGTCGAGTGATTTAGGGAACATCAGTTTCTTATTGTCGAGTTACTTAGGCTATTGAATAGATTCATTTTCTTTCCCATTTCAAATCGAGTAACTCAACAAACATGATTTCCAGTTTGTCAAGTTTCTCGAGTGGCTTAAAAAATGCACATTTTTCATTTTTTAGTTTAATATTTTTTTAAAATTATGTTATAAACGTAATTTTTTTATATTCTTTCTTTTCTCATGTTCATTTTTAAATATATTATAATAAATATATAAAAACACTTTTATCACATACATTTACATATATATTTATAGAAATCATTTTTTTTCATAATTACTATTTACAATATTCTTTATAAAAAAATTTATATTAGTATTTATGAAAATACTTTTTAAATAAATATGTAATAAATTTTATAATAATTTATACAAACATTTATTTAATATCGATTTCTTATAATAAATTGATTATAATGATTAAATTACTACAACATTAATTTCATTATGTTATAAAATAATTATAATAATTGTTTATTAGAATATGTTAAAGTAATTGCTAAAACAAAAGTAAATATAATATATTGTATTAATTCATTATGAAATATATGAAATTTATATAATATATATTTTATTATACTTTGTCCTAATAAAACGTAGATAAAAACAATATATATGCTTCATTTTTCAAGATACATATAAAATTAATGGATATACTTCATTTATCAAATAACTCCACAATTCCAAATATGAAAATATCGAATTTATCAAATCTCATATAAAAATAAACAATTACCAAAAGATTTAATATACCAACTAATTTAAATAAATAAAATATATAAATATAACAACAACTTTACAACCTAACACATTCTCGAGTAACCAATTTTATTCATTTTTCAGTTTCTCAACTCACTCAATCTATTGACTATATCAACTTACTTCGAAACTTATCATCAACAAAAAGTTTTTTCTTTTTTTTTTTAAACATGCATAAGTCATACAAATAATTTTTTTATACACGTTCTTCACAACAGTGATCAACCACAAAATTTTAATACTCTTTCCTAATTTATGAGGCTAAAATAACACTTACATTTAACTAATTTATCAGCCTAAATTATTCTTTTCTAAACATACAATTTTTTCCTACACATTTCACTGACGTGCAATGCACGGCCTTAAAACTAGTATATATATATATATATATATATATATATATATATATATATATATATATATATATATATATATATATGAATTAATTATACATGCACATTTATTGGGATTAATTCTCATCACTTTTATGTTTCTTATTTCAGATAATTGATGATTCATGACCGTTGGCACCGGGGTAGTATAAGGCAGTGGGGATCTTTCTTTTAAGAGATAAAAACACAACTAAATTGCTCATGGAGCTAGTTTCATGTTTTTCTTTTGAATTTTAAGACCTTAAATTATTAAGTCATGTTTTCTTTTTTAAAATGAATTATCTGAATTTATTGTTTGTAAAATTGACTTGTTAAAATAAATATTTCACTCATTAAATTATTATTATATTATTTTATTTACTATTTGAGTCACCTCAAATAATTTTAAAGTATGTCTAGTAACTCTCAAGTCCTTAAGAATTTAGGTCGTCACAACAATAGTCATGATGATCATTATTTTAGGTTGGTTACATAGATATAATAGTTTGATAGAATTGTGAACCGGGTTGTTAACACCAAGACCACAAACTGAAAACTCAATCACTTAACGAAATAAAATGATAGTTTGGGAGTGGTTGAACCGGTGTTGGGCACTATTTAGATAAGTGTTTGATTCCGTACATGTTGAATATTTGTGTGGAGTACTTTTGGCTAATAGGTGGAACTTGGGTATTGGCCGTTTGCCAATGGTATAAAAAGACGTTGCACTAAACTACCATATTGTCATGAGCAAAATCTGCCCTATAAAAGATCCCAATGAAGACACCAAATAAATATCGCAAAAAGAAAAAGAAAAAGAATACAAGTTCTAAATAAGGATAAAAGCATTTGCATGAAACATAAGACGCACTGCAAAGCCAGAAGACAATAAATTTGGAGATCTAGATGTTTAGTGGGTTTGACTTACCTAGTGAAAACTTCAAATTTGGGACACTCATATCTAAGTAGAATCATCGTAAATCTAGATAGTTATTATCATCATAGATCTAAATAGTTACTTCCATTGGTTAGATCTAACCAAATTTGAGCAAGAAAGAAGTAATCGTTTTGAAAGCAACTTTAGAATTTAATAACACGAGTGAGAGATTGAATATGAAGTTGGGGTGTGAATTCCGAGAGAGAGAGAGAGAGAGAGAGAGTAATTGACCATTGAGGGTCGAGATATAACCAACCTAAAGTCTTATTGCGATTCGATTTACTATACGTACACCGGTCGAGCATTGAATAAGTCAATTAGTTTTGGTAACATTATTTAGAAGTATTATATAAATTGTTTGAGAAGTTTCAAAACCTAAGGCAAATACGGCAAGCTATCTAATGAATTAATTTGTATTCTTATCAATTTGTGTCTTTGAGTAGATAATCTTGCTAGAAACGAACAAGGAATTAAGTTTGGAATGTTTGGTAAGTGAATTTTACAAGGTTATCTTAGCTTATAAGCTTGATATATATTTAAAAATTGAGCGAATTTCTATTTAATTTAGCGTAATTATTGTCATCACGAGTAAAACCCCAAAATTGGAGGAAACTGGATAGAAAATGAGAAGTTCGATCTTAATTGAAATTAGGGGTGGGCGTGGGTTGGGTCTGATCGGGTCGGTTTTCGGCCCAACCTGATCCAAACCGTAAAAAATTCAGTTGGCAAAAGCCAAATCGAAACCGACTCAAACCGATTTGATTCAGTTCAGGTTTTTGGTTTCGGTCTCGATTAAAGCTTATTTTTAAAAAAAATTAAAATCGAGTCGGTTTCGAGTTAGGTAAAATTGAACCAAACAAACCCAAGTCATGTCGGGTTTTTGAGTTTTTTGTCCGCTCCTAATTGGAATTGGTTGGACGCAATTGATGACTAACATGATGGCATGGTAGTAATACGAAGTATTAAGAGAGCCATTAGAAGAAAGTCGCAAGTTTTGAAAATGAAATTTAACTTACGAAAAGTTTGGGGACTATTTTGTACTCATCAATAATTTCCGATTTTGTACTCCATCTTATAATTCAATGATTTTATGTATTTGGATGATAAGTAATTCTATTCGTTGGAACGAATGATGTAGCCTAGTTTATTATTTAAATTCAATTGCCATATTACAATTCAATGATTTTATGTATTTGAATGATAACTAATTCCATTTGTAGGGACGAATGATGTAGCTTAGTTTATTGTTTAAATTCAATTGCCGAGTTGTGATTCTAACTATGACTTCAGGTTGATTTTTTATCATGAATTTAGTTTCTTTTCATGAATCTAATTAATTTATGAACTGTTTTTGAATTTGTGTCGAAACTGAGAGGTAGAACACTAATTTAGAACTACAATAGAGGTATACTTCTATAATTCGTGTGATCTTTGATTGAATTTCGTGTGATTGAATACATTCAAGTAGGTTAAAATTCACATATAAAGATATAGTAGATTTACTTGAAGGTAGATTTGATTTTACTTGAGAAAGATGGTCAAATAAATTAGATAAATCCGATCGTCAATATCGAGTTAAACATAATAATTGAAGTGAAATTGTGAATCCTAACTCTTTTTAAAATCATCAATTTTTTCTCAAAATTTCAATTGTCCATGACTTTAATTAAATTCTTAGTTCAGTAAAAACAATTATCAAACACTTTTCTGTTCTATTTTTGCACCGATTCAAATAATGAGTTAAGATTAATTAGATCGATAGATAGTAACACAGTTCTGGTAGATATATGATTTGTTATGATATATACTTACGATTTCGACAAATAATAGAGGTAATTATTATAATAAATTTATACACTTAAAGTTTTGACTCACTTAATTTTCTTCTCTTATTCTCTAATTTTATAACACCTACTCTATTTTATTAAACTTATTTGCCTAATTATAAAAAAATTGACTTAGATCTTAACATGATCACTTAGAAACAGCATGAGTACTGATCCAAAGTCAAGCTTATATTACAAGTGTCAAGAGGGTCGAGCAGTCAGATCGTAGCAGCGATCTTCTCTAATTAAACTTATTGCAATTTTGGACTTTTAGTGAACCGATCGAAAATTAATGACTTAAACGCAGTTGCACAAGAGTTTATTACAATGGTCTTTTTTTGAATATATCTTCGATAAATAAGAGGGGTACGGATATTTTACCTCCGCCTCCTACTCTCCAGTATTTTTGCCCTGTTCTATCTCCTTTGTGACCAAAGTACTTCACAGGAGAAGAATAACTGAAAGGACAACCAACTAAACTCACTCTGATTATACACCAGCAAATGTTAATCGTGTACACACTAGCAAACTATAATTAAGTATCAGACTTCGTATAAAAATAATAAATCATAGACTTTCCTTTGATACATTTCTTTTTTACATACTTCTAGGAGTCGCGTGGCATCTTACATTATTAACTTTCTTATACTGGCTCCTATGAACACCAAAATGAATCATCGTCCAGTGAGCTTGACCAACCATGCACCACCCAAGTAAAGACCGAGAAGGGGAGCGGCTAGGAGTACTTGTGTAAGAGGATCTGTTGATGGTGTCAGTATAGCAGCTGCAACTACAGCCCCTACCACCACATATCTCCAAATCGACAACATTTGGTCTCCCGACACTAAACCAACTTGTCCCAAAAGAAGCTGTACAACCGGAACCTGTTGAAAAAAAAAAAAACATCGATTTGTTGAGACAGTTTTCTAACAAGTCACTAATTCGATCAATGCATATTTAAGTACACCACTCTGAACCGTCCAAATACACACTAGCTTTCCAAGATGATGTCACTGATAGAAAACACGTTAGATTAATCAACAGGAACAAACAAAGCGCACTACTCATCAAGAATCTATTCATAAAAGACTATACCTCCAGAAAGTCAGTCAAATTACGAATTTGAAATATATAATTTTTCACATTAATTTACCCGATAGCAATTAAGAGTCGTGTACATGACATCTCTATCACATAGCAACTTGCCATTCGTTTCAAGACAATAATCATTGGATTCTTAGCTTGAGGGGGTTTCAATTTAAATACCCCCTTCCCCCAAATCCCGTGGTTTTTTTTCAGAAATAACCTATTAACCCCCCAACCTCTTGAAACTGTGTTGATCACCCATTTGTCTTAATGGTATTACTTGAATTTATTTGAATTCATCTATTCTTTAAGAAATGGTTATGGTATCCTAAATGCAAAAGTTAACACCACAAAATTAACAGAGGACAGAAAAGTCATTTCACAAAAATGAATATAATAATAACAATAACATCGTGAAACCTTAACATGGTTTCAAAAACCATCACAAGGTTAATAGGCCATTTCAAACCAAAAGGAGGTCATCAGCAAAGAGAAGGATAAATTGCAATTCACCCTTTTATTTTTACCTAAACACCATCTACCAGGAAATGAAATGGAGAATATTAGTGAACTAGAATTTTCAGAAGGTGGTCTTTTACAAACAATAATCATTCAAAAATAAAATATATTTGTCATTTATAAGGAAAGAGAGAAGACAAGTAGTAAACTTTACCTGGAAAGACAATCCAGTGCTAAACATGAGCACAAGGACAAACTCAAAGTACTGATCAATAGACCATAATGATTCAACAACCCCTTCTGCATAACTGACAAAGAATGTCAAGGCTGCTGGAGTCAGAACATAGTAAGAAAATACGATGCCAGCATAAAAAAGTATTGAGGACCCAAAGACGATAGGCCCCAGGAATCTTCTCTCGGCCTTTGTCAAACCAGGAAGAACAAAGGCTATGATCTCATACAGAATCACAGGACTTCCTAATAGAAGGCCACAGTATCCTGATACCTGCATCAAACATGAAACCATTATTAGTTTTTTGTGTGTACGAGTCTTTGAGAGATATATAGCTCAGATCAAAAAGCCTAACCGCCCGAACTCGGAGTTGAAGAAGAAAAGACAAGCTACAACCAGCTTTAGATGGGCAATTGACAAGAACTGTAAATGTTCCTTGTCAACAACGAAAAGAATGATGATTATTTCAAATTTGTTCCGACTCTGAAGGGCATAGCTTGATTTTTGTTGAAAAAGAAAATAATTATACTTTTTATTTTAATTTCTTTCATAAATCGAAGTAACAAAACCATTCTTGATAAATGAAGTAAGAAAACCATTCTTGATAAATGACTGGGGTCTTAAACTTCAAGTTCAGAAAAGATTGACCATTCTAGATGTAAAATATGCTTGAATTTTCATATAATAAACCTAGTTGTAGGATGCTGATATTTGTTTGTAACTAATGCACATATATTGTATATCACACATTACTATTTTGCGGTTTGTAATATTTATATTATAGGGAAAAACTAAAATATATTAAAATTTTGAATTGAATAGATTTACAAGTTTAGGATGATCTATACTGCTTTTGTTTAAAACTTTCAAAGTTTTTTTATGTCTAACCAGAACTTCACGAGACTTCCCAACATACATTGAATAATCCAACATTACTTGGCAATGGTGGAAAAGAATAGAAAGGAGAGATATTAAAGACAGAGCATAGGGAATGTAACCTTTAGAGTTGTAAAGAAAAACTCGCCGGGAGCTAGTTGTAAAAAACGAACACCTTGTTCTTTAACTGGAGATTCAAGAAACATTATGAGTTCCTTGGAAATTGCAAAACATCCCAGGATAGCAGCTCCAACAGCCAAAACTGAGACAAAGATTCTTTGACGCAATTCCTCTAAATGATCATATATAGTCATTTCTTTATCTTCTGGAAGGAGCTCTTTGCTCGGATAAAGGAAATCATATATAGCATTTCCTCCATTATCTGGCTGATCATTTTGAAATATATTTTCTCCTGCACCAGCACTAGAATCTAGGATGCCATAATAAATATAATTTTAGAATCTGGACTACTTATTGATCTTCTTTAACTAGAATAAAATAGCAACTAACAATTCAAAAGCTCTGAGGACAAAAAAGAAGAAGTGATAAATGTTCCACAATGCAGCATAGATGTAATATCTCTGGGCACAATAAACTACCACTTCCACATATCATTTGACAGATGGAAATTGGAACATTTATAGTTTGACACAAATATAATACCATAATAAGCCCTGTGTTTGTTCTGTTATTTTTGGTGGGGAGGAGGCACTGGACAAATGCATGGCTCCCTTCGAGCTCATAAAACATACTTTATGCTGATCTATCCAACTTTCTAGTGTAATATGGTAACTGAACCTGATACATAATTGTTTCACCTTGCAAACACCATCACACTTGCAATTTGTGAACCTGGTTTAGGAATTTATGCAACAAAATCATACATAAAAGACAATAAGTTAATTTTAGTTCTCATGAGTCGACAAACATACCTTTCAAGAGTTCTGATAAATATGGCAATATTTAATTGGAAGAAAATCTAATCTTGCCACACTACAACATCTTTGTTTGTCTCTGAGGTTATCGTTACTGACCATGATAACTCAAATAGGGATCTTTGTCTTTTGTCATTAACAACTAAGGGATACTGCTAATAGATCATAAATAACATACGGTATCAGCAGAAGACCTTTCATGATAACAAATACAGGAAATATAGAAGATTCTTCTATATGTGAGAAAGAAGGTGCATTGAGGTAGACATGACAACTTCTAAAAATGGTTTCTAAATAGTTGCTTCTTGTACATCATCTCTTGGCCCTAGTCCAATAATCAGCATAAAGGCAACACTCAAGCTACATAAGCTAGACGAGTTCATGAAACTATGGTTTTATAGAGCCTGAGATGGCATCAGTAAAGAATTCAACTCACGTGAAAGGGTACCCCACCATCATATTGTCTTAGTTGTAGTCCAGGCAACAATTACAAGTTCTTCATGAGACTATCACCTCGTTTACCAAGACCACAAGCAGTCGGGCATCTATTCAGTTGCAAAAATAGAACCAACTGAACTATTGATAAGTTCATGTTAGACCAATTATAACTTGTACATATCACTATTCTGCAAAAAATCCTGCCTGAGCAGACCACTATGTACCAGAATCAAGAATATACTATATTCATTCTCTTTTTCTCCTAGAAAACAGTAATGAACCTGGAGCCTTTAACACAACATCAAACTAATCTTGGAGATGAAAGGTGAATGAAGAAATTGTCTTCATTTAGTGGGTTGTTTTACTGAGGGAAGAAGAAGGAAGAAAGGAAAAGAAGAATGAAAGTGATGGAACCCACATTGATTGGGTAATGCAAAACAATGAGTTTGTGACCCCATGGTTTGGGATTTGTGTTTGGCTCCCAAGGGGAACCCAAGCTTTTGGAAGGGGGAGGACCTACTTTTCGGTGAGTTTGGGCGAACCTCACAAGTGCACTTCGCCGCCACCCACCTGGCGATTCGCCAGGCACTAGCAAGGGCCAACCCAACCAAATTGGAAATCAAAACACAGGTTCAAATGTCTAAATTTGAAGGTACTACTTTTGTTACAAGAGTTTTCGCAAAATTGAAACTATTTGAATAGAAATAGACTTTCATAACTACATTCTAGGACAAGAAACCAGAAGTCTATCAAGTGTTAATAGACCTAAAACCTCTCTTTTAAAGTCACCTTCTTCCACTACCTTAATGCTTGAACTGTGAATCCCTCCATTAGCAACCCAATCAACCACCAAATTTCCTTCATTATATGCGAGTGTATTCTGCATGAGGCTTTAGATATAAGCAGTTTAATCATATCAAATTGATAGACTTCTATGCAGTGCAATTAGCCTCTAACATGGAGCATCGCACATATCGGAGACTGCAAATAGAGGTTTACCTTGTGAAGAGACCTACCTTAGCCATCAAATTGACTCAATAATCAATAATATTCCAAATGATACAAGTAGCATTCATCTCCACATTAGGAGGTTTCCCATCATTTTTCATAACCGTTCATCTAATTATCCCACCCTTCCTATTCAAACTTTGCAACCCTTTGGAAAGGCCATGGTCATTGGATGAATAGCTGCTTCCTAGGCTATATAAAGGCCAGCGGCCATTTTTAATCCTCAAAAACAGAATATCAGTATTCTACTCCCTCGGAACTCGATCAAATATTTCTCCGAAATTCTGTCACAATCATCTTTCGTTATTTCAAGAAGTTCGGTTCAATTAAGCAGTGCTCTGTATCTGATTGTATCCATTGTAATTGTGACGTCACTTCCTTGGGAATGAAAATCCTAAAAGACAACTCTCAATACCGTCAATACTGTCTTAAGGAGAATGCGTGATCGTTGAGCTTGGAACAATAAAAGTTGGTATTTGTAAGTCTATGTTTAGTGTATGTTCTAGTTATTACAGGAACGACTACTTATACTATAAATAAAATAACATCAAACCCATAAATGAGAAACAGAAGCAATTCAAAATACGCTCACTATCAGATTATCAGCATGTGAAATCAACTTATTTCAACTAACCCAATCAAAACACGCCCAAATAAAGAATCCATAGAAAGATCAAAATAAATAAAACCCACAAAATTTTCTTGAAAGTAAATACAAATTCAAACCGGACTATATTTACCAGGCCTATCTTCAAAAGCTGGGCCAGCACCATTGAAACCGTCGCTACTCAATTCTTGTTGCTTCTCCGTGGCAGAGAAAACAATAGTTCTGAATTTCTCGAAGCCATTTTTATTAGACAAGCTTAAAAACTTGGATTTCCTGCGGTTGACGTGCAAAGAAAATACTGGAACTGGGCTTAAGCATTTGAAGCAGTAGTGGGTGTTATTGTTGAAATTCGGGGTGTAGATTAAGGCACTTGTGCTTCCCATATCTGTTCTCTCTGTATGGCAGGGAGTTGCTTCCCTTCTAGAAAATAACGTCTCTCTCGTAAAATGAAGCGTGGCCTTGGATGACTGGTCCTGGCGAGTCCCCACGTAGTGATATTTTTAGAGCAAATTAAAGTATATTCAATACAACAATGTAACAATGTCCATGGCGATTAGCTACATATAAAATTGATATATACAAAATTGTTAGTATTTATTGTAAAAGGTTGTCTAATTTTAGACAGTTTGTTACACACTTTTCACTTATTTTTTTATTAAATTGTGTTTATCTCTCTCATCTATTTTTCATTATCTTTCCTCTTTCTACACTCTCTTTATTTTTTTTTTCTCTCTTGCCACCTGAATTTTTTTAGGAAAATGCTTGTTGAATAACAAGTTGGACCAAAAGTTGAACTACTATTGTCAAAATGTCCTTTAAAAAGAAGAATTTGAATTATGTCTTTTCAAATAACAAATTTGATATTTTGACAATGGTGGTCCAATTTTTTGTTCAACTTGATGTTCATGTAGCATTTTCTATTTTTTTATAAAGTGTAGCATTGGAGATCTCCAATTCAACAATGTCCAACTGATGTAGCGAATAGGTGGAGAGGGTAAAACTGATGTAGCAGCATTTATTGTAGATTGTCATCCAACAGGTCGTCTATTTTTAGATATTCTGTTAGATATCTTCCACCTATTTTTTCATTAAATTGTATATATCTCTTTCATCTATTTTTCGTTTTCTTTCTTCTTTATACACACACACTCTCTCTCTCTCTTCATTTCTTTTCCTACTCTTGTTATCTAGATTTTTTTAAAAGGTATAGCATTAAAGATGCTCTTAGAGCATTATGCACTTGGAATGTGGTTGACGTGACAATTAAATAGACAAATTTTTAGATTATGTGAATGAAATAAACAGTAAAGTCAAAAAATTCTCAACAATGGGTTCCTTCTACAATCCAATAATGTTGATTATGTAGCATTTATTTTTTTAAATTAAAAAATAATAAAACTAATCTACTTAACAGAATTTTAAAAAATTAAGTCAAAATTTTAAAAATTGTTGACTCATCCAACCTCACAGAACGTCTAGATGTAGAAGAAGTACCTCACATCTTCTATTTTTTCTAGTGTCATGTCAGACTGACATAGTATTACACCTTGTACATTGAAGAAGTGTTTTTAATAGACATTGTTTATTTAATGATGTGGCACGTGTTTTTTTTCAATCCATTGAATGCATTGGAGATGCTCTTAGATTTACTAGTATACGTGGAATTTAACCATAAACTTAGAATTTCAATTCAATGGCAGCAAAGAATCAGATGGATTTTAGAATTTGATTTGTGTAGATGAAATTTGATGATCTTTTTGAAGACAGGCGTACACTGATTATTATTGTGGGTGGAGGTAAAAACTCATTTACGATCTTGAATAGTATACTGCTTATCGATGGAATTCGACTTATAGAAAAATAAATAGAGATTGATAGAAGTTAGTGAATGATTGGTGGTAAATAATGAGGAGTAACAAAATTGAGAATTAAAGATTTGGAGAATAATGATGAAGAAAAAGAGAATTGAGAATGAGAGATTTAAGGAGATTGTGAGATTATTTTCAAATGGTAAAGATAAACGTATATCACTTTTTTTGTGTGAGTGGGATGAAAACCTCCCTTACGATTAGTGAATAGAATGCACATTTGGGTGTTAAAATGGTTGGTATTCAGTAATTTTGTGGTCCAGGTAGAGGTGGGAATGGGTCATGCCACCGGTTTGTCAAAGCTCGGTCCAATCTTGAATGGGGCTAGAAGGTGTCAGTGTTGGCTTGTTATATGTGTCTACCTGCCTTATGAATGAGCAAAATTTCAGCAAGAACTCCGCCTACTCATTCAAGTGACGACACATAATTTTTTTGTCATTTTTAATTGAAAAATTTTGAAAAGTGACCAAAAGTGAAGAGTAAATTGAAAATATGGCAATTATTAACCTCTATTTAGCCCTAATTTTCAAAAATTCATTTTCTATATAATTTATAGAACCTACAACTTTTATCAACTTTTAAACGCACATATTTAATCAACTTTTATCAAAATCTCTTAAAATTTTAATTTTTGTCTATATCAAAAAAACACTTGATAACATTTGTAAAAATAGTCACTTTTAGATGGAAAATATTAGATATATCATTTTGTAAAAATGGCAACTTTTTGTGTGGTTGACTAGAAAGTTGGCCACTTTTGAGTAGCTTTTATTTAATTGTGGATCTTGCAATTACCCAGTGGATAATTACAATTAATTCTAAATAGATGTAAATGTTGACATATGGTTAACTTTAAACTTTAATGTTTTGACTATAACAATTAAATTAGTTATTTTTTCTAACAATCTATTTTCAAGTAATATTCAAAGCGTTACAAATCATACTCTCATGCAATGTCAAGATCAAGTCAAAATCAATAAAAGAATTCAAGTATCTTAATATTCAAATTTCAAGATTCGAAAATCAAGATCGAAGAATAGATTTCTAGATAAAATTGTAAAGGTATTAAGTCTTTGATTTCTAACAATTCAATGAATGAAAGCTCAAAACAGGTTCAATATTGAAGATAAAGAAAAGTAAATTAAAGTAAGTAGGAAATCATCAAACTAATAAAATAAAAACTTAATTTTAAAGTATGAATAGTGTACAAAACGCCCTAATCATTGATGTTGCAACACATAACCCATCGAAACTCCAGTAAATCATCGTATGAATAATATACAGACCGTAGTGGAATCACTATTCGATGACTACAACAAAATTGTGATTTCGCAATAAGATATTTTACGACATAGATAAATTTGTCACAATAAGTAATTTAGCGCGATACTTTTTTTAAATTTGTCGCAAAGATTGTAGCGAAAAAAAAAATAAGTACCAAAAAAATATAAGGCAACATAAAAAGTTGTCGTAAAATGTCAAAATACGCGATAAGTAATAAAGATTGTCATAAAAAAATATGATGGGAAGCATGGCGCCAAAAAGTTTTTTACTAGGAAACTTATGTCGACAAACTGTTATTTATTGCAACAAAGTTTTTGTGATGCAATAGATCTAATTTTTGCAACAATCAATATTTGTTGCAAAACATTATAGGACGGAGGAAAAAATATGCGACATCTATATTTGTTATTGGACTAGCTTGTATGGATTGTGGAAAACAAATCTTGACATCCACATTCGTTGTCAATTAGTCTCTGTAATGGATAACATTTGTCATAAGTCTATTATACTATTGTTCATAAATAAATATTTTAAATTATTTAACAAATACATAGTAAATTATGAATAAGTATGCACAAACATGCAATTGTATTTATTTTAATAAGAATTTATTTACTATACTATTTTATTATGTATAACGTATGAATTGTAAAAAATTCAAAATAATAAAATTTGATAAGCAAAGATGAAGGAATAGTCGTCAAATTGTTTATAATAGTTCATAATATGATGAGTAAGCCCAACTATAGCAATACTCAATGCATTAACTGACATAAGTAAGAAAGCTTGTTGTCTGGTATGGTGGTATCTCAAAATGGTACCATAAATAAGTGGTAGTGGAGAATTGAAAAAGTTCAGAAAATAATATTATGTTTAAATTAGTTTTAGGAATGATCGACCGTAATAAATCTTCATTGGATAACCCAATTATATCTATACTTGAAAGAGTATTACATTTAGACCATTTATCTTAAGCACATTAAATTAGAAAGAAAAAGTCAAGAATCATGATACATCATGACATTTGTAAATAATCTATAATGAACTTCATAAATTGAACTTAATTTAGTCCAAACTTGTGTGTTAATAGGTACCTAATAGGTATTGATAAGTTTTAAGTGCATTTCTTTTAAGAATTTTTACTAGCTTGCTTGCTAAATCTAAAAGTGGCAAAATTTTCTTTCATGTGAAAGAGAATTAAAAAGGAAGCAGGGAAGAAGACCAAAGATCCAAAGTCTTCATGCAAAGGGGTAAGCATAAGAGGTTGAGAGAGAACTCAACACAAAACAAGAGAACACATTAGAATAAAAAAATGATGAAAAATCTTGTAAGAAAAAGAACATAACGAATATATCATCCATGATTTTTGCAGAACTACAACATAATTTCAACCAATAAAAGAGAGAAATGAAAAATATAATAATATTTCAAATATATAATTCACATTAATCATAAAAATAGAACAAATAAATGGTAAATGCGTAAGTAGAATCTATAAATCCATAAAACGAGAAATACATGTCTTAAAGTGTCGAATACAAATATTCGTATCCGTACATCATAGCTCTCCAAAGCCTTAGGAATGTCACATATAATGATCTAAGCAGTTTATTTCATTCAAGAAATTAACAACATCACATAGTAGAGTAGACAGAAGAATACCCAAACCCCTTTCGTGAGGATTGTCTAGTTTCAAAGTTTCATATACAACAACGTTGATAACATACACCCGTGACAATTGTAAGACTGAATATTCTTCACTGATTTGGTCTTCAAGATAATTCTTTAATGAACTAAAATGAGAGAATTAATCATTTAAACATATCATGGCAGAAAAATGTTTATGAGCCTCAGTAATTTCCTCTAAAGATATAAATCTTGAGGCACTAGACCATACTGAGATGTTTTATCAACGTTGCCTTGTGACGAAATGATAATCAAAATTTTTTTGCCATCTAATCAAAGATTTCAAAGAACTTGAAGCAAAAAGCCTCTGAATGGGGATAGTCTAGAGATGAGTTTGCAAACAAAGAGAGACCCAATTCCACCTTGACTTTCACTGTGAGCAGAATAAAAATATATCCGATCAGGTTTGCCCGTGCTGGCAGCATTGCTGTGAGTATAAAGGGTATGATTATAAGTGCTGATCGGTGAGAAACTTCTATGGGGCAAAATTGAAAAATTGTTCATTTCAGTTGAACTGATACTCACAAGATCCCCAGTTAAGCTACATTTCTTCACATGTTGACCTGAATTTTCAGACCATTGATGGTTCAACCACATAAATTACAAGTGGTGGCTTGGTAAAACATCCAAAACAACCTCTACTCTGTAACAAATCACCATATAAAAGATTAGTAATCAGACATAAGAAGTGCATTGTCAGTTACATTTGTACCACAAAGTGTGGTGACCCGAATTCTTAGCGATCCGAGTGTCACTAACTCTAGGGGCGGATCCAGAATATGACAAAGGGGTGGGCTGTCTTATGAGGGAATATTTTTTTTTCTAAAATCACAATTACTTAGCCCATTTTTATAAGAATCTAATTTTTTTAAGGGAAAATTGCCAATAAGTCATCTCCACATGACTTGTTTCAAATTAGGTCAAATTTTTTTTTTAAATTGTGATTAAGTCATACTTTACATCACTATTTTAAATTAATTCCAAAATCACCCTTTTTAACCATCTCTTTTCCATTGGCACAATCTTCCAACTCCACAAACCTCCTCAACCTCCGGTGACAACCTCCTACACCTTCGGCGACGACCAGCGACAACCTCCTACACCTCCGGCGAGTGCTTCTACGGCGCAGTGTCACTTTTTAATTCCCTATAGTAAAATCTGGGCCATCTGTAGTCGTTCATACCTGATATTGCAGTCGTTTATACCCGATAGAGTGGATAATGATTGGGTTGAGATGTTTCTTAATTGTTCTTGAAAATTATTGGATTTAAATGATGCAATCAAGATGTTGGAAGAAAAGTCAAAATCTGAGGCAACTAATTTTCAGAAACTTCTTTTTGCGGCTTCTATGAGAACAACAATGTCGTGCTTGATTCAGATGCATTACTGTCCTGGATATATATTGGGGAACAATTGGCATCCTGGATATTTGCTAGTAAAGAGAAAGCACAACAATGTAAGAAAAAGTATTCAGTTATATAACCATCCTGGACATTTGCTAGTGAATGATCTCTGTTGCAAAGAGAGAATTAAAAGAAAGTATGATGTCCTCCAAAGTTATGACTCTGTGCTAAGGAAGTAGCAAGAAGATCTCATTGTTAAAAGAGAGCATGATGTTTGATATTGTATTATAGAAAATCAATATCAAAGAAAATATTGTTAGTCATGTGTGTTGTTTGATACTGTTTTAATCCATGAAATTGTTTGATACTGTTTTAATCCATGATATTGTTTGAATTTATGTGAAATGAGTTTTATTTATGATACTGTACTTTTATATTTGATATTGTTTAATTATGATACTGTGCTTTTATTTTTGATACTGTTTAATTTATGATACCGTGTTTTTATCTTTGATACCATACATTAGTAATTTTGATACTGTTTTAATCCATGATATTGTTTTGCATAATACAGTATCAAACAACACACATGACTAATTAAACAGTATCAAAGATAAAAGTATAATATCATAGTCATGTGTATTGTTTGATATTGTATTGTGCAAAACAATATCACAGAAAATAGTATCACAATATAAATGAACATAGAATTCGTATACGTACTCAGAATTTTTATTATAATATGTTTTTAGAATGGTCTCGACGAGACAGTCAAGACCAGTCGCTTTGCCACTGCGTGTGATGGATTTTACCCGTTTGAAGTTGTCTCTTTAGCTTAAAATGGCAATCTTTAATTTTTTTTGTCAAAACAGTATCACGGATAAATGTATCTTTATTGAAGCCACCTTTCATCTTTCTCTTGTTGAACATCCTTTGAATTTGATCATTTTTCATTAACATTCCCAGTTCTTGACTAAACAAGGTTCACTACAAGAATCATAAACTTGTACTTGACTACTCATAACACCAAAACCTTCTAAATAGTCACCACAAAACTGGTGTTTGAATGTATTTTATGCAGAAAACATGGTCATATCGAAAACTCCAACATGGTCATATCAAAAACTCCAAGGTTTTAAGCTGATTCATGAATCTCAAGATAAGCCATGAATTAGATATTGTTGAAATTTCAACTTGTTAGAGAGATCTGTCGAGGTTGTGAACATGTTTGAGATTCAATTAGGACATAGATTCCCATTGGATAGATAAGTAAAAATATATAGTGTGTTTAATAGTAGACGAATTAATCAGTAGAGAATAAACAAGAGAATAATATTATTCTTAAAATGTTCCATTAATAGTACAAAATCATAGGTTTAACAGTATCACAAAAAAACAGTATCACAACAAAACAGTATCACAAAAAAATAGTATCACAACAAAGCAGTATCACAATTAGCGTTTTTTACAATTAAGGGTATGTTGGTCTTTTAGCTCTAAAATATGACTTTAATTGAATTAAGTTTTGAGCATATGACTTTAGAGCCCATAAGTGTCAAAACAGTGCCCGGCCCTGAATTTACCTTTTTTTAAATAAGTTATAACCTTTAAAAAGTTCACAAAAAGTCATTACACAAAAATATTCAAGATCTAAAACTAGTTAAAGAAAGTTGTACCTGACGATCTTTTACCGCTACGAATTCTTCTATAACAAAATTTATATCTATTTTATTAACATCTCTCTCAACAAAAATTGTTATGTAAAAACATATAAAATCCTAAGCACTTTTTTTTTCTTTTTTCTTTTTCTACCTATTAAAATTTGAAATAATTTCTTAAAATCAAGTAAACATCATTATTCATCACTCAATAACAAATCAAAATTCATATAAAATTATAATTTATAGATTATGAAATAAACAGATAAAATGGATAAAAGATAAATAAATCTAATTGGATTTGGCTCTTTTAGAATTGGCCATTTAAGAAGTGGGCTTTATTTTGTTTGGGAATGGATGAATTTTAATGTGTAAATGATTTAAATTTTATTGAAGTGAGCTATTTTTTTTATTTGGAATGAGATGGATTTTAATGTGTAAATGATTTAAATTTTATTGAAGTGTGCTATTTTTTTGTTTGGAATGAGATGGATTTTAATGTGTAAATAATTTAAATTTTAATTTAGCCCACTTAAAAAGTGGGCTATTTTTTTGTTTGGGATTAGATGGATTTTAATGTGTAAATGATTTAAATTTTAATTTAGCCCACTTAAAAAGTGGGCTATTTTTTTTTTTTTGTTTGTTTGGGATGTAATGGATTTTAACGTGTAGATGATTTAAATTTTTTTATCCCATTTAAAAAGTGGGCTATTTTTTGTTTGGGCTATTTTTTTTTTTTGGCCGAACTATTTATTAAAACAAAACAAAAAAAAAATTTACTCATAAAATTATCATTTGAGCCAGAGCTCTAGTGGAGCCCCCTTGACTAACTCGTAAATTAAACTTAAATAAAAAGAATGATAACGAATACATAAGATTTTCTTTATAAAATAATGAAAATTCAACCTTATTCGTAACACATATATTTAAATGTATTGGTTCTACATGACGAAATAAATCGAAAATAGATAGATGTTGTTTCATATATTTTTATAAAATAAACCGCAACTGTAACAATCTCTGTACCATCCATCTCAAACTGCTAATTTTCTGAAAAGGTGAAACAAACATAACGCGAGATAAAATATCAATAAGTGTGCGCGAGTAATTTTCTTTTCGTGTATATGTATTTCAACGGAAATCATACTTACATTACGAGACACAAAAATTGGATCGAACTTAGATGGTACCAAAATCCTGTGCGTAGCGCTACTAAACTAAAGTCCGTTCTTAACATATCTTGCATAATGTGGACCATAACATAAACATAGCCGTGAAATAACATATAAAAAGAATTACTTGTAGTCAACATAAAAACACATTTACCTTATGCTTAAAATTTGAAATAAAGTAAGATAACTTCGAACTTAAAATTCCTTTATTTTTTCTTTCTTATTCAAAGGATAAGAAGAAGATTGTTTATTTGTGTATTTCTTGTTTACATAAGGGGTGAGTATTTATAGGGGATGTTGAAGTTTGCTATACATCAAAATTTTAAATTTTATTAATTACTTTCCTATAATACATGTATGCATTATTATAAAAATATATATATTTTTGCCTTAAATTATATAAATGATTAAAGACTAATTTATGTTAATCACATAATCATATGCAATCATATACATATTAGTATCTAATTATATGCATGATTAAAGACTAATTTAATCTAATCACATAATCATATGCATATTAGTATCTAATCACTATTTTATATACCATATATATGCAATAGAGTATTAAATATACCTAAAATTATATGCATGATTTAAATTAATTATATCTACCATATATATACAATATATATATATATAAATATATATATATATATATATATGGATGGCATAAATATGTATCTTCCTTAAATTATATGTATGATTTAAGTTAATCACACAATCATGTATGTATATATACAATATGATATTAAACATATATATTTTTAGCAAATTATTGCATGGTAAGATTACTGTTCACGAGACTATTCATGGGACAAAAATCTGCATATATTTAATAATTGTAGTTAGGTCCTCAACTATGAACAAACCCGTATTTGGTCTATAGACTTTCGTGTTTGTGCAATTAAGTCTTAAATTCCAATTTAATGGCTAGTAACAAAATTTTAGGATGTTACAAACTACCCTTCTTAAAAAAAATTATGTCCTCGAAATTTATTTTGAATCTCTTCCCACTTGTGTTTTTCTGACTGTCTATGATGTTGCTCTCCTTATTAATGAAAATTCTTTTCTGAAATAGAGGTTTCTAAAAATAGAAGTTTCTTAAACGTTGCTGAAATTATAATTTTCTTAAAGGTTTTTTGGAAATAGAATTTCTAAAGATGTGAGTTTTTTCTTAAATTTGGAGTGGGTTTGTAATATTTCGTCTTGTGGATTTGAATAACACGCAACTAAATGGCTTCTAGGTGAGGAGGGAGGTCACAAGTGAACCACTTAAATCTCAAGCTCTCCTTGGACAGTTTAGGTCCTTTTGACAAAGCTTTTTAGTCTTGCGAACACACAAATTAAGAAAACTCAAACAATAAGTGAAAATGGAAGTGGTTAGAAGTACAAATTTTCCTAATTAGACAATATCATCTAAACTAGAGATTCTATTTGGCCCACTATTCTTATAAGCGGTATGTTCTCTAATATAGTCATTCCTACCAAAATTGAAGACTAGTCAATAATCAAGTAATATCGTATAAAGTAAGTAGACGTGTAATTTCTATAACTTGCAATCTGTATAACAAATTTTTCGTAATTTAACATGCATTCATAGAATCATAAGTGATCCATATCTTGCTACATCGCTATTTCTACAATGTTACCAAAATTCATGATTACTTTTTCACATAAATAGCATGGCATTAAAATAGCTACTATAAACAATTACAAAGTATATAATATACCTGGTTCGAGGAATCGATGTGGAGAATGGCGTAGAGAGTGGTGACTAAAACCCCTTTATTTCTTATTTAAAAATGATCTATATTAAAAAATTATTCTTTAAAACTATATATATATATATATATATATATATATATATATATATATATATATATATATATATATATATATAGTTTTAAATAAAAGCCCAACTTATAGACCCTTTTAAAAGAGGGATTTTTTCATAAATAAGCTACCTTGTGAAAATAATTTCAAAAATCTATTTCTGTTACAAATATTGCAAAAATGCTGTTTTTTAAAAAATTATTATTAGAATTTATTATGTTAAATAACATATGGTAACTGAATAGGTAAAAACCGGAATTGATTGGAGAAATCTTTTATTGAATCATTAATTACTGAATTTGATGCGAATTCATATATTACAGAATCTTTTATTGTTATAAGTTGGAGAGAAATTGCAGCTGATTGATTTTAGCCAAAAAAAATTTTAAAAAAAATCTTCCCTCAGAACACGATGTGCGGTCCTCGGTGAAAAATAATTCTGATCAGATTTGTAATATAGTGTAACATAACTGTCAAATATATATCATTTGTATCAGAAATATCTAATACAACTACAAACAAAACTCATGTTCTCTTCAATTTCAACATTTGTAACAATCTGTGTTACAAATTGAGATGTAAAACATAATAACAATTTTCATAAAAAAAAAAAAAACCCACGGTATACACAATTGTATCATATGTATCATGTATTAAACATCAATGTTACAAACATCATATTAAACAATAATGTATCAATAAAATTTTGTAACACCATATAGTTGTTACACTCTAAGATGGTAGTTTGTAACAGCCTAAGATTTTGTTTACTAGTCGTTAAATTAGAATTTAAGATTTAATTGTATAAACACGAAAGTCTAAGGACCAAATTACATGTTTGTTCATAGTTGAGGACCTACCTGCAATTATCAGATATATGCAGATTTTTGTCCCATGAATAGTGTTGTGAACAGTAATCTTGCCAGTCAATAATTTGCTAAAATATATATGTTTAATATCTTATTTCATATATATAGTGGATAAAATAGTTGATTAGATGTTAATGTATATATGATTGAATATACACATATATGATTGTGTGATTAGGTTAAATCATGCATACAATTTAAGGTAGGAATATATATATATATATATATATATATATATATATATATATATATATATATATATATATATATATATATAGACACACACACACATGATTGTGTGATTGACTTAAATCATGCATATAATTTAAGATATGAATATATATATTTAATACTCTGTTGCATATATATGGTAGATAAAACAATATGCATATGATTATGTGATTAGCTTAAATTAGTCTTTAATCATGCTTGTAATTAGATACTAATATGCATATGATTATGTGATTAGCTTAAATTAATCTTTAATCATGCATATAATTTAAGGTAAGAATCTATATTTTCCTAATAATGCATGCAAGTAAATATGAAAGTAATTAATGAAATTTAAAATTTTTATGCATAGCAAACATCAACCTCCCTTATAAATATCCACTGTAGCGACCTAAATTTATTCGCTTATTTATTTATTCTTTTAGAAAATCTTGATTGATTTTCATCACTTTGGTTATTTTGATGTAAATTTTATATATATAAAGATATATAATGAAAAATTTACCTGATAGGATAATTAAATTGTTTACAGATTTGATGTAGCTTAAATCATGACTTTATATTATAATTTATAGTATTTGGTAAAAACATTCAGTTCGAAATAAGTGGTAGTATTCTTTTGATTCTCACAAATTTGGTTTACGTCACAAACACAAACAAATGACAATTAATTAAGTCAACGTAAATAGAATAATAATTATCATTTATACTTTTCAAAATACAACTTCATATTAGTCCGTCACCCACCTGCTACAAAATATTTACTTCCCTTACACATAAACTTTCATATAGAAAGCTTCAAAAATATGGTGGGGGGTGGGAAGAGTAGTCTATAATACTTCACGTTCTTATATCTCGATTTCTAAGTAGATGCCTTTAAGAAACCATCCATTATTGTCCATATTGTAAACTTCAGTGCAAATAACAGTGTATTCCCATATGTAATATCCAGGGGCATGAATGAGATATGACCAAAAATAAGTGGTTGTAACCCAACGCATCTCTCTCCTTTCAGCAGCAACGACCCACTTGCTCGAGACAATGCTAAATATGTCAATTGGCATTTTTACCTAAAAAGGAAAACATATAACACGTGAACAATCACAGTTCAGTGAGTAGGGTG
The DNA here is from genome assembly GCA_030279155.1 of Forsythia viridissima. Classification (NCBI taxonomy): domain Eukaryota; kingdom Viridiplantae; phylum Streptophyta; class Magnoliopsida; order Lamiales; family Oleaceae; genus Forsythia; species Forsythia viridissima. The sequence goes on from CM059034.1 coordinate 50,206,229, forward strand.
TGCACGTGTGTCATAATATCTACATGAGTGTCATGCAAATTGGGCCCAATACGAACTTAATTATTATGCACCCTTTTCTTTATAAGCATGTCCTGATGGCTTTCCATAAGAATGGTCTGTACTGACAACCAACTGTAAGGTATACGAAGCCTGTACTGACGGCTATTATTTCATATTTTAGGTCTGTATTGACGACCTATCATTTCATGTTAATCTTATTAGACATGTACTGGCGGTCTAAATTTCTTTATAGAGTCTGTACTGACGACTCAATATTTGTGCATACCAAAGCCTTTTAATAAATATTTTGGTGCAAAATATTTAAGCTCGTAATATAAATGTCACACAATAAATGTGAATCATTTCATCATATCATACTTCTGTTATACATCCTTTATTAGATCATAAAATGAAAATTTAGAATCTGAACTTTAACACCTTATATAGTTCTCAAATAACAGAATTCTAACAGTAATATAAGTTGTTCTTTTGCATTACATATTATTATAATAGAGTATTTATAAATATCAATCACCTATAAAATGAGTTGTATATTAATAACAAAATAATTCATTATCACTAAACTGAACATAATAATAATACCACAAAAATCGAAAAATAATAATTCAGCATTACTGAAATGAGCACAATAATAACATAAATAATCAGAACTAAAGTTCTTTTCATCAATAATCCATTTCCATATAAGTCTTGGTAAGGTTAATCTTAGTCCCAAATTTATGCGTCAACCATTATCGCATATTATTTATCTTTTCTGTATTTAGCTTGAGTATAAAATAAAAACTCAAATATTAATACCAAGATTAAGCACTAAAATTATATGTTAAATAATGACTCAAATAATATTCTTAAACCTACTCACCTGATAACGAAGAGTTGTCGTAAAATTTGGTACCTATTTTATCAACAACCTGAAAAGACTAAAATTAGTATTCCAAAAATAAACGTGATTACCACATGGTTGTGCCTCCAAAGCACAACCATGGTGGTTGCTCCTCTAGGGCACAACCTTATATTTGTGCCCCAAGATCACAACCTTAGTGGTTGTGTTTCTGAATCACAATCGCATCGGTTGTGCTTTGGAAGCACAACCATCACTCTCACTAATATTCGTACATTTATCAGCTATAATCATTTGCTAACTTTCTAACTATTTACAAAGCGTATTTATAGATGAAAAGAGGCAGTGGAAATTAACAAGAGTTATATTATAGTGGTTTTTATTTAACCACGTCATCTTGGTTTACAGCGGGTTGGGTTAAAATTATTTTAATTTAACACATTAAAGCATGTGATAAAATACGTGTTCCGCCTTCCTTTTTTTTATATATTATATATGTATATATATTTATTAGATAAGAAAAGAAAATTTTCGATACGTTACAATCTCTCCTCCTTATAAGAATTTTGTCCTCAAAATTTTCGAATCAATTGAATAATTCGGGATACTTGTTAAACATATCATCTTCTCGTTCCCAGGTTGCTTCTTCAATGGTTTGTTTCTCCATAATACTTTGACTAACAGATTTTTTTTATTCCGTAGATACTTCACTTCTTGCATGAGGATCTTTACTGGCTGTTCTTCAAATGTGAGATCGGGATTTAGATCTAGTGGTGCTTCCTCTATTATGTGAGTTGGATCAGGTACATATTTTTGCAAGTTTGAGACGTGGAACACATTGTGGATTCGTTGCAACGAAGTCGGCAACCGTAGTTTATACGAAACTTGGCCAACTTTTTGAATTGCTTCGTATGGACCGATGTACATTGGGCTCAATTTTCCTTCTTGCCAAATCTCATCATTCGTTTGATTGGTGAAATTTTCACGAATACTTGGTCACCTACATTGAATTCCAAAGGTCGTCTTCGGTTATCGGCATAACTCTTCTGACGACTTTGAGCGGCAGATAATCGTTGCTTGATCACGTCTACTGCTTGTTTGACTTCTTGCATCATCTCTGGTCCTAATAATTGTCTTTCTCCAATTTCATCCCAATGGAGTGGTGATCGACAATTTCTTCCGTACAATGCTTCAAATGGTGGCATTCCAATAGACGAATGGTAGCTGTTGTTGTATGAAAATTCAATTAAAGGTAGGTATTTGCTCCAGTTGCCTTGAAATTCCAACACGCAAGCTCGTAACATGTCTTCAAGTGTTTGAATGGTTCTTTCTGACTGTCTATCAGTTTGAGGATGGAAAGCGGTACTAAAATGAAGTCGTGTTCCCATTAGTTTGTGCAGGCTCTTCCAAAAGTTCGATAGAAATCTTGGGTCACGGTCGGATACTATAGATGTTGGTACTCCATGGAGTCTGACTATCTCTTGTATGTATAGGTTGGAAAATTGTTCCATGCGATAAGTCATCCGAACGGATAGAAGTGAGCTGATTTAGTTAGTCGGTCCACTATTACCCAAATTGCGTCATGGTTTTTAGGGGTGCGGGGTAATCCTGTTACAAAATCCATTGTAACCTTTTCCCACTTCCACTCGGGTATCGACAATGGCTGCAGTAGTCTTGCTGGCCTTTAATATTCAGCTTTTACTTGTTGGTAGATTAAGCACTGTTTGACAAATCTTACCGTCTGCATTTTCATTCCAGGCCACCAGTATAGGGTTTTTAATTCTTGGTATGTCTTTGTCGCACCAGGATGCACAGAGTAAGGAATATTTAGAGATGGCAAAAATATCCTATCCGCCCCGAACCCGATGGATACCCGATCCGAATGGAGCGAAAAATACCTGATTCGCGAATCGGCGGGATGGATCGGGACAGATTTTCGTGATCCGTCGCGAATCTCGGGGAGGATCGGATCGATCCGCCCCGTCCCGAATTTAAAAAAAAAGGATTAAAATATTGAATTTATATTTTGTTTTATATGTGATTTGATTATTTATTTTATAGATAATTAAAATATTTTTTGAATAGGAAATTCATCACCTTCGACATATTGTGGACCTTGCACAAGGTTTAGTGAGGAGGAAATTGAGGAGGATGATGTTGTTTAAACTCTTATAGTATAGTAAGTAGTAAAGCTTGTTTCAATATATTTTAAATTTTTTGAATGCCAAAAAAAATATAGATCAATATATTGATCAGGGCGGTTATAGTATAGTAGTAACACTTGTTTCAATATATTTTAAATTTTTTGAATGCCAAAAAAAAATATGGATCAATATACAGACAGGGCTCTGATCCGCCCCGATCCGTATTCGATCCGCCCCGAAAAATGGCGGATCGCGGGGTAAATTTAGATCTCCTACAATTATTGTGGGGCAGATTTGGATCAGGCCAATCCGTCCCGATCCGCTCTGTTGCTATCACTAGGAGTATTGTGTGCTTCTCGTAAAATCTCTTTACGAATTTCAGGGTCTTTCAGGACATATAGCCTTCCTTTGTATTTGAGAACGTGCATTCCGTTTCCTTTCCTTGTTTTATTTTCTCTTTGATTTTGAGATAATAGCTGTCGTTCTTCTTCTGGAACTAAATACGTTCTCTCAGTGTCGACTGCACAGTTAATGCCGAAATTTGTAGATTTGCTCGTGGTAAGATTTCTAAGTTAAAGTTTTGAATCTCTCGCTTCAGTGTTTCAAGTTTGGTCACCGAGAAAGATACTTTTCGGCTTAAGGCGTCCACCACAACATTTGTTCTTCCTGGATGGTAGTTGATGACGTAGTCGTAATCTTTAACAAGCTCTAGCCATCGTCTCTGCCTCATGTTTAGCTCTTTTTGGGTGAAAAAGTACTTTAGGCTTTTGTCATCTGTGTAAATTTCGCATTTCTCGTCGTACAAGTAATGTCTCCAAATTTTCAGAGCGAAAATTATTGCTACTAATTCAAGGTCATGAGTTGGGTAATTCTTTTCATAGGGTTTCAATTGTCGAGACACGTACGCAATAACTTTTCCATGTTGCATAAGTACGCAGCCTAACCCATGTTTTGATGCATCACTGTAGATAGTAAATCCTCATGTATCTGTTGGGATTGTGAGAACGGGTGCAGTAGTTAGCCTTTTCTTTAATTCTAAAAAGCTCTTCTCGCATTCGTCGGTCCATTTAAAAGGAGAGTTCTTTCTAGTGAGTTGAGTAAGGGGTCCGGCTATCTTTGAAAATCCCTCAACAAAATGTCGATAGTATCCGGCCAATCCCAAAAAGCTCCTAATTTCTGTGACGCTCGTTGGTCTCGGCCAACTCATTACTGCCTCAACTTTGCTTGGGTCTACTGAGATCCCATTCTTCGTCACAACATGTCCCAAAAAGTTCACCTCTTCTAGCCAAAATTCACATTTGGAAAATTTGGCATAAAGTCTTTCTTCTCGTAATGTCTGCAGTACAACTCTTAGATGTTGCTCATGTTCTTCCTTTATTTTTGAATATACCAGTATGTCGTCAATGAACACGATTACAAATTTGTCTAAGTACTTCTTGAAAACGCGATTCATTAAATCCATGAATACGGCTGGGGCATTAGTTAATCCAAATGGCATTACAAGGAATTCGTAGTGACCGTATCTCATGCTAAAAGTAGTTATTGGCATGTTTTCTTTCTTGATTTTTAACTGGTGGTATCCTGACCGCAGATCAATTTTTGAGAAGATAGATGCTCCTTGTAGCTGGTCAAATAGATCGTCAATCCTTGGAAGAGGATAATTATTTTTTATGGTTACTTTATTAAGCTCTCGATAGTCGATGTAAAGTCGCATTGAACCGTCCTTCTTTTTTACAAACAACACTAGAGCTCCCCAAGGAGAGAAACTTGGTTGAATGAATCCTTTGTCAAGCATCTCTTGAAGCTGGGTTTTTAATTCTTTTAATTCCGTTGGAGCCATTCAATATAGAGCTTTAGCAATAGGTTGAGTTCTTGGAATTAGATCAATTACAAATTCGATCTCTCTGTCAGGAGGAAATCCATGAGGGTCATCTGGAAAGACGTCTTAAAAGTCTTTTACTATTGAGAGATCTTGGATTGCGGTGACTTTGGCAGCATTCAGTTGGTTAAGATAAATGAAGTAGCCATGATTTCCCTCTTTCAAAAGTCGTCGAGTCTTTGCGGCGGAGATCATGTAACATTGGGAGTCTTCAGATTTCTTGAAAAACATAGGTTCCATATCTGGAATCTGAATTTGTTTCTTTTTGCAATCAATGACTACTCAGTGTTTAGATAACCAATCCATTCCTAAAATTACGTCATAATCCCGCATTTTTAATAAGATTAAGTTTGCCGGGAAGTCATTATTTCTTAGCCGGATTGGAACATTTGGAGCATATTGGCTTGTCTCTTGATTTGGTCCTGATGGTATGGTAATCTCAACCCTACTATGTAAAGCTACTGGAATGAGATCTATTTTTGAAATATATTGATAAGACACGAAAGAATGCGTAGCTCCAGAATCAAAAAAAGTGTTGGCAATTTTACCTCCAACTTGAACATCCCGTTAGATCACCGCCGGATCTTCATGCACATTGTCCAATGTCATAGAAAAAACCCATGCTGTTGTTTGCTGATTTGGTTTGTTAGCCTTTCTCGGGCAATCCTTTGCCAAGTGCCCACTTTGGCCACAAGAGTGACACAAGCCCGTTCCTTGGAAACATTGGCCTCCGTGTCTTTTTCCACATTTGGGACATAGCGGTCGGAGATCGACAAATTGTTCAGCTTTGTCCTTCTTTTGATTTGTTGGGTAAGGATTTCCTCCTGGGCGTTTGAATGTAGATCCATGGTAGTAATTTTTCTTCTTTGGAAATTTTCCCGACCCGTTCCGGTTTTGATTCCCAATGAATGCTCGTTTTTTAAATTTGCAACCTTTAATAATCTTTTGTTCTACTTGTTCTGCGATCAAGGCTCGATCAGCTATGGTAGCAAATGTGGCTTCATGAATTCCGGCCATCTGCACATCCCTATTAAGTTCTGGACGTAATCGCTCCAAGAATCTATCAATTTTTAATGCATCAGTGGCTACCATATGTTGGGAAAAACGAGATAGTTCTTCAAACTTTTTGATATATTCTCCAACTGTCAATGATCCTTGATGGAGGTGAATAAACTCTCTAAGTTTCTGCTTTCTGGCGGAAGCTGGTACATATTTATCTCGAAAAATTTCACAAAATCTCTGCCGCTCAAAGTCGTCAGAAGAGTTATGCCGATAACCGTAGACGACCTTTGGAACTCAATGTAGGTGACCAAGTATTTGTGAAAATTTCACCAATCAAACGAATGATGAGATTTGGCAAGAAAGGAAAATTGAGCCCAAGGTACATCGGTCCATACGAAGTAATTGAAAGAGTTGGCCAAGTTTCATATAAACTACGGTGGCCGACTTCATTGGAATGAATCCACAATGTGTTCCATGTCTCAAACTTGCGAAAATATGTACCTGATCCAACTCACATAATAGAGGAAGCACCACCAGATCTAAATCCCGATCTCACATCTGAAGAACAGCCAGTAAAAATCCTCATGCGAGAAGTGAAGTATCTACGGAATAAAAAAATTCCGTTAGTCAAAGTATTATGGAGAAACAAAGCCATTGAAGAAACAACCTGGGAACGAAAAGATGATATGTTTAACAAGTATCCCGAATTATTCAATTGATTCAAAAATTTCGAAGACGAAATTCTTATAAGGAGGAGAGATTGTAACGTATCGAAAATTTTCTTTTCTTATCTAATAAATATATATACATATATAATATAAAAAAAAGGAAGGCGGAACACGTATTTTATCACATGCTTTAATGTGTTAAATTAAAATAATTTTACCTAACCCGCTGTAAACCAAGATGACGTGGTTAAATAAAAACCACTCTAATATAACTCTAGTTAATTTCCACCGCCTCTTTTCATCTATAAATACGCTTTGTAAATAGTTAGAAAGTCAGCAAATGATTATAGCGGATAAATGTACGAATATTAGTGAGAGTGATAGTTGTACTTCCAAAGCACAACCGATGCGATTGTGCTTCAGAAACACAACCACTAAGGTTGTGATCTAAGGTTGTGCCCTAGAGGAGCAACCACCATGGTTGTGCTTTGGAGGCACAACCATGTGGTAGTCACATTTATTTTTGGAATACTAATTTAATTCTTTTCGGGTTGTTGATAAAATAGATACCAAATTTTACGACAACTCTTCGTTATCAGGTGAGTAGGTTTAAGAAAATTATTTGAGTCATTATTTAACATACAATTTTAGTGCTTAATCTTGGTATTAATATTTGAATTTTTATTTTATACTCAAGCTAAATACAGAAAAGATAAATAATATGCGATAATGGTTGACGCATAAATTTGGGACTAAGATTAACCTTGCCGAGACTTATATGGAAATGGATTATTGATGAAAAGAACTTTAGTTCTGATTATTTATGTTATTATTGTGCTCATTTTAGTAATGCTGAAATATTATTTTCTGATTTTTGTAGTATTATTATTATGTTCAGTTTAGTGATAATGAATTATGTTGTTATTAATGTACAACTCATTTTATGGATGGTTGATAACTATTATAATAATACGTAATGCAAGAGAACAACTTATATTTCTGTTAGAATTCTATTAATTGAGAACTATATAAGGTGTTAAAGTTCAGATTCTAAATTTTCATTATCTAATAAAGGATGTATGACAGAAGTATGATATGATGAAATGATTAACATTTATTGTGTGACATTTATATTACGAGCTTAAATATTGTGCACCAAAATATTTATTAAAAGGCTTTGGTATACGCAAATATTGAGTCGTCAGTACAGACTCTATAAAGAAATTTAGACCGCCAGTACAGGTCTAATAAGATTAACATGAAATGATAAATCGTCAGTACAGACCTAAAATATGAAAGAATAGCCGTCAGTACAGGCTTCGTATACCTTACAGTTGGTCGTCAGTACAGACCATTCTTATGGAAAGCCATCAGGACATGCTTATAAAGAAAATGGTGCATAATAATTAAGTTCATAATGGGCCCAATTTGCATGACACTCATGTAGATATTATGACACACGTGCACACCCTACTCACTGAACTGTGATTGTTCACGTGTTATATGTTTTCCTTTTTAGGTAAAAATGCTAATTGACGTAATTAGCATTGTCTCGGGCAAGTGGGTCGTTGCTGCTGAAAGGAGAGAGATGCGTTGGGTTACAACCATTGATTTCTGGTTATATCTCACTCATGCCTCTAGATATTACATATGGGAATACACTGTTATTCGCACTGAAGTTTACGATATGGACAATAATAGATGGTTTCTTAAAGACATCTACTTAGAAATCGAGATATAAGAACGTGAAGTATTATAGACTGCTCTTCCCACCCCCACCATATTTTTGAAGCTTTCTATATGAATGTTTATGTGTAAGGGAAGTAAATATTTTGTAGTAGGTGGGTGACGGACTAATATGAAGTTGTATTTTGAAAAGTATAAATGATAATTATTATTCTATTTACGTTGACTTAATTAATTGTCATTTGTTTGTGTTTGTGACGTAAATCAAATTTGTAAGAATCAAAAGAATAATTGCATGATTAAATAAGCGTGAATTTTAATACCACTTATTTCGAACTGAATGTTTTTACCAAATACTTTAAATTATAATATAAAGTCATGATTTAAGCTACATCAAATCTGTAAACAATTTAATTATCCTATCAGGTAAATTTTTCATTATATATCTTTATATATATATAATTTACATCAAAATAACCAAAGTGATGAAAATCAATAAAGATTTTCTAAAAGAATAAATAAATAAGCGAATAAATTTGGGTAGCTACAAGTTATGGTATCAGAGCACCAGTTTCAACCGGTTCTGCAGACTGCCCAACGCATATTTCTCCTAGAAGGCAACGACACCTCAGTACCCGAGTAAGTTTTCATTTTATCATTGCTTTTCTCTTAATTTTGATTTTTAATCATGGCTAAAGAAGTAAGAGTACATAAAAGAATGGGATAAATAACAATCAGAAAATAAGAAAACATATCAAGTGAAAATAGTTACTCATCTTCATCCTTTCTTAGCCATTTAATATTACATAAAAAAAGGGGACATTCTACGAATTTGCCTTCCTTACTCCTTACGAACAAGTAACTGTTCAAAATCGATTTTCATCTGAGAAGACAAAGCATGTCCTTGAATTTTTAACTCTTCCAGCTGTGAGGACATACTAGCTATCTGTTCATTGAGACCCGATGAAGAAACTGCCCTTGAACTAGATGGACGAGGTACAGAAATTGAATCTTCTTCCTCTGAAACTATACCCCCACCTAGTAGTTTCACTAATTCATCACCCACGTAGCTATATTTTAATTGCTTCAAGCTACGGTGAGTTAGATATGACTGTGGGGGTAGAAAATACGGGATCTTTTTCCATCACATGAACATTAAATTGGTCTAAGATTTCACTTATAGCCATGCCGTATTTGAGGTGATTTACCGTGGAAGAAGACAAGGTAACCATCTCATTTAACATATAGTGACAAAGATTCGGTGGCTCATAAGACAAAATTTTCCACATAAGCCACAAGTCTTCACCAGTTATGACATTGAACTTCTCCGAACGAGGATTGATGGTATGCGCTACAATTAAATGCAATATCCTTTCACGCGGACCTAACTCCGCAGCATTTTTGTTAACTTTTCTGATGGAAGGATCCTTAAAAATTTCACGACAACCTTGTAGCTTGTCAAAGGATGTTGGATACTCTTCATCCTTATCGGATAAGCCCAAATGAAGTGATAATACCGATGTAGTAATATGAAATGACTTACCTAGTACGTAAGTGGAAAATTCCTCTTGCCGCTCTGAGTTACAGTTCGACACGTGAATATTGGCATAAAACATTCTTACAAGGTCTTGGTAAACCCCCGATTCATACTTAAATACCGACTCCAACCAAAAGCCCTGAAATGTGCAAGATAGGTAAACTTAATAGATCTTAGAAAACCAAAATCGATTACACGTCCAAGGATAACTTTTCTGTTCACCAGTTGACCGCGATATTTTTGTTGACACGCGAGGTTGGGAAAAAAGGTAGGCAGAGGCATGGTATGGCTTGTATCTCCATGTTCTCCTTCAACGGCTTGACGATTTCTTTTGTTAACTGGAGAAGAGCTTGAGGGATGCCCACTTTTTGGAGGCATTATTCTTCTAAGAAATTTTATGACTATTTTACGTAGCTGGAGAATAATAAATTTAGGGTAGAAGTGAAATGATTTTCAGTGCGGAATGAATGTTTCTATCCAACTAAGTAAGAATAATATATATGGGAATTTTGCATGAAATAAGAGATACAAATGGAAGAACTTTTATGTGTAATTGGCCACATAGAAAGTATAGTTGTTGGTGTAAAAATCCTCCAATTACATGTATAAACACAACAGATAAAGGTGGCAATTTGGCATACATGTGAGTAGTATTATATAATGCCTAAATATTTACAATTAAAGAAAACATGTGGGGTCATTGGAATTATTAGTATACATAATATGGTCCCAAAACCTGATCCATATTTTTCTTTGACCAATTTCATGCACGGTTAATATATATATATATAAGTGTTGAAATTTTTTAGTCCACTACAGACTATGCCACGACAAAGAGAAAATGATCCAACCACCATCATTGATCGACTAACCCAATTAGTAGAAGTGCAAGCCCAACAATTGCACCGCTTCATGAATGAGGGAATGCAAAATAGAAATGGGCATACACATCAAAATTACAGTGATCGATTTAGACATCTCAATCCTCCAATATTTGAAGCTTCAACAAACTTGGTAGAAGCGGAGAATTGGCTAAAAACTATTGAAAGGATGTTTAACTACACCCACGTACCAAACGAAGAAAAGGTCAAATGTGCATCGTTTATGCTTCGAGGTAGTGTCGGATATTGGTGGGACACTATCCAATACATGGAAAATATTCAGGAAATGACATGGGAGAGATTTTGTGAAATTTTTCGAGATAAATATGTACCAGCTTCCGCCAGAAACCAGAAACTCAGAGAGTTTATTCACCTCCGTCAAGGATAATTGACAGTTGGAGAATATATCAAAAAGTTTGAAGAACTATCTCGTTTTGCCCAACATATGGTAGCCACTGATGCATTAAAATTGATAGATTCTTGGAGGGATTACGTCCAGAACTTAATAGGGATGTGCAGATGGCCGAAATTCATGAAGCCACCTTTGCTACAATAGCTGATCGAGCCTTGATCGCAGAACAAAAGATTATTGAAGCTCGCGAATTTCAAAAACGAGCATTCAATGGGAATCAAAACCGGAACAGGTCGGGAAAATTTCAAAAGAAGAAAAATTGTTACCATGGATCTATATTCAAACGCCCAGGAGGAAATCCTTACCCAACAAATCAAAAGAAGGACAAAGCTGAACAATTTGTCGATCTCCGACCACTATGCCCCAAATGTGGAAAAAGACACGGAGGCCAATGTTTCCAAGGAACGGGCTTGTGTTACTCTTGTGGCCAAAGTGGGCACTTGGCAAAGGATTGCCCGAGAAAGTCTAACAAACCAAATCAGCAAACAACAGCACGGGTTTTTTCTATAACATTGGACAATGTGCATGAAGGTCCGGCACTGATCTCAGGGGATGTTCAAGTTGGAGGTGAAATTGCCAACACTCTTTTTGATCCTGGACCTACGCATTCTTTCATGTCTTATTAATATATTTCAAATATAGATCTCATTCCAATAGCTTTACATAGTAGGGTTGAGATTACCATACCATTAGGACCAAATCAAGAGACAAGCCAATATGCTCCAAATGTTCCAATCCAGCTAAGAAATAATGACTTTCCGACAAACTTAATCTTATTAAACATGTGGGATTATGACGTAATTTTAGGAATGGATTGGTTATCTAAACACCGAGTAGTCATTGACTGCAAAAAGAAAAAAATTCAGATTCCAGATATGGAACCTATGTTTTTCAAGAAATCTGAAGACTTCCAATGTTACATGATCTCCGCCGCCAAGACTCGACGACTTTTGAACAAGGGAAATCACGGCTACTTCATTTATCTTAACCAACTGAATGTTGCCAAAGTCACCGCAATCCAAGATCTCTTAATAGTAAAAGACTTTCAAGAAGTCTTTCCAGATGACCTTCCTGGACTTCGTACTGACAGAGAGATTGAATTTGTAATTAATCTAATTCCAGGAACTCAACCTATTGCTAAAGCTCCATATCGAATGGCTCCAATGGAATTAAAAGAATTAAAAACCCAGCTTCAAGAGATGCTTGACAAAGGATTCATTCAACAACGTTTCTCTCCTTGGGGAGCTCTAGTGTTGTTTGTAAAAAAGAAGGACAGTTCAATGCGACTCTACATCGACTATCGAGAGCTTAATAAAGTAACCATAAAAAAATAAATATCCTCTTCCAAGGATTGACGATCTATTTGACCAGCTACAAGGAGCATCTATCTTCTCAAAAATTGATCTGTGGTCAGGATACCACCAGTTAAAAATCAAGAAAGAAAACGTGCCAATAACTGCTTTTAGCACGAGATACGGTCACTACGAATTCCTTGTAATGCCATTCGGATTAACTAATGCTCCAGCCGCATTCATGGATTTAATGAATCGTGTTTTCAAGAAGTACTTAGACAAATTTGTAATCGTGTTCATTGACGACATAATGGTATATTCGGAAACAAAGGAAGAACATGAGCAACATCTAAGAGTTGTACTGCAGACGTTACGAGAAGAAAGACTTTATGCCAAATTTTCCAAATGTGAATTTTGGCTAGAAGAGGTGAACGTTTTGGGACATGTTGTGACGAAGAATGGGATCTCAGTAGACCCAAGTAAAGTTGAGGCAGTAATGAGTTGGCCGAGACCAACGAGCGTCACAGAAATTAGGAGCTTTTTGGGATTGGTCAGATACTATCGACGTTTCGTTGAGGGATTTTCAAAGATAGCCGGACCCCTTACTCAACTCACTAGAAAAAACTCTCCTTTTAAATGGACCGACGAATGTGAGAAGAGCTTTTTAGAATTAAAGAAAAGGCTAACTACTGCACCCGTTCTCACAATCCCAACAGATACAGGAGGATTTACTATCTACAGTGATGCATCAAAACATGGGTTAGGCTGCGTACTTATGCAACATGGAAAAGTTATTGCGTACGCATCTCAACAATTGAAACCCTATGAAAAAAATTACCCGACTCATGTCCTTGAATTAGCAGCAATAATTTTCACTCTGAAAATTTGGAGACATTACTTGTACGGTGAGAAATACGAAATTTACACAGATGACAAAAGCCTAAAGTACTTTTTCACCCAAAAAGAGCTAAACATGAGGCAGAGACGATGGCTAGAGCTTGATAAAGATTACGACTGCGTCATCAACTACCATCCAGGAAAAGCAAATGTTGTGGCAGACGCCTTAAGCCGAAAAGTATCTTTCTCGGTGACCAAACCTGAAACACTGAAGCGAGAGATTCAAAACTTTAACTTAAAATCTTACCACGAGCAAATCTACAACTTTCGTCATTAACTGTGTAGTCCACACTGAGAGAACGTATTCAGCTCCAGCAAAAGAACGACAGCTATTATCTCAAAATCAAAGAGAAAATAAAACAAGAAAAGGAAATGGAATGCACGTTCTCTGAAGATGGCGTTCTCAAATACAAAGGAAGGCTATGTCCCGAAAGACCCCGAAATTCATAAAGAGATTTTACGAGAAGCACACAATACTCCTTACTCTGTGCATCCTGGTACGACAAAGACATACCAAGAATTAAAAACCCTATACTGGTGGCCTGGAATGAAAATGCTGACGGTAAGATTTGTCAAACAGTGCTTAATTTGCCAACAAGTAAAAACTGAACATCAAAGGCTAGCAGCAGGACTACTGCAGCCATTGTCGATACTCGAGTGGAAGTGGGAAAAGGTTACAATGGATTTTGTAACAGGATTACCCCGCACTCCTAATAACCATGACGCAATTTGGGTAATAGTGGACCAAATAACTAAATCAGCTCACTTTCTACCCGTTCGGATGACTTATCGCATGGAACAATTTGCCAACCTATACATACAAGAGATAGTTAGACTCCATGGAGTACCAACATATATTGTATCCGATCGTGACCCAAGATTTTTATCGAACTTTTGGAAGAGCCTGCAAAAACTAATGGGGACACGACTTCATTTTAGTACCGCTTTCCATCCTCAAACTGATGGACAGTCTGAAAAAACCATTCAAACACTTGAAGACATGTTACGAGCTTGCGTGTTGGAATTTCAAGGCAACTGGAGCAAATACCTATCTTTAATTGAATTTTCATACAACAACAGCTACCATTCGTCTATTGGAATGCCACCATTTGAACCATTGTACGGAAGAAAGTGTCGATCACCACTCCATTGGGATGAAATTGGAGAAAGGCAATTATTAGGACCAGAGATGATGGAAGAAGTCAAACAAGCAGTAGACGTGATCAAGCAACGATTATCTACCGCTCAAAGTCGTCAGAAGAGTTATGTCGATAACCGAAGATGACCTTTGGAATTCAATGTAGGTGACCAAGTATTCGTGAAAATTTCACCAATCAAACGAATGATGAGATTTGGCAAGAAAGGAAAACTGAGCCCAAGGTACATCGGCCCATACGAAGTAATTGAAAGAGTTGGCCAAGTTTCATATAAACTACGGTTGCCGACTTCGTTGGAACGAATCCACAATGTGTTCCACGTCTCAAACTTACGAAAATATGTACTTGATCCAACTCACATAATAGAGGAAGCACCACCAGATCTAAATCCTGATCTCACATTTGAAGAACAACCAGTAAAGATCCTCATGCGAGAAGTGAAGTATCTACGGAATAAAAAATTCTGTCAGTCAAAGTATTATGGAGAAACAAAGCCATTGAAGAAGCAACCTGGGAACGAGAAGATGATATGTTTAACAAGTATCCCGAATTATTCAATTGTTTCAAAAATTTCGAGGACGAAATTCTTATAAGGTGGAGAGATTGTAACGTATCGAAAATTTTCTTTTCTTATCTAATAAATTTATATACATATATAATATAAAAAAAAAAGGAAGGCGGAACACGTATTTTATCACATGATTTAATGTGTTAAATTAAAATAATTTTAACCCAACCCGCTGTAAACCAAGATGACGTGGTTAAATAAAAACCACTCTAATATAACTCTAGTTAATTTCCACCGCCTCTTGTCATCTATAAATACGCTTTGTAAATAGTTAGAAAGTCAGCAAATGATTATAGCAGATAAAGGTACGAATATTAGTGAGAGTGATGGTTGTGCTTCCAAAGCCCTAGAGGAGCAACCACCATGGTTGTGCTTTGGAGGCACAACCATGTGGTAATCACGTTATGGTTGTGCTTAGGTTGTGCCCCAAGATCACAACCTTAGTGGTTGTGTTTCTGAAGCACAATCGCATCGGTTGTGCTTTGGAAGCACAACCATCACCCTCACTAATATTCGTACCTTTATCCGCTATAATCATTTGCTGACTTTCTAACCATTTACAAAGCGTATTTATAGATGAAAAGAGACAGTGGAAATTAACTAGAGTTATATTAGAGTGGTTTTTATTTAACCACGTCATCTTGGTTTACAGCGGGTTAGGTTAAAATTATTTTAATTTAACACATTAAAGCATGTGATAAAATACGTGTTCCGCCTTCCTTTTTTTTTATATTATATATGTATATATATTTATTAGATAAGAAAAGAAAATTTTCGATACGTTACATCCACCCACTACAATTGTCCATTGGTACTAGCATTCTACTTCAATTCTTCTTAAGAGGGTAAGTCAATAGTTTGAATCATTGGGGACGCGACAGAAATCATGTTTGGAGCCCAACCTCCAGTAAATAGTACTTAAGTTAACGTCGCACGGAATAACCATTAGGCGAGAAGGTCGTAGAGGAAAGTCCGTGGTCGTTACACATAATACTCCTGATTTATAGTTTTGCCTCAAGAATTTCAAGTTTTCCTTCATATTACCTCAAATACCATAATTAGCCAGCATTCCCATAAACATGAATCATTGAAAACAAAATTTTAATACACCATAATTATCTCTTTCTATTAAATCTTTTCTTGTATCCATTATGAGCTTTCCCAAAGAACAAGTAGTACAACAATGTTAAAGATGTTTTCTAATAAGACACTTGGGGGCCATATGCAAAATACCATTCAAAGTTTTTTTCATAAATCAACAATGAGTTTGCAAATAGCAAAGTAGTAGCGCGACAATAGAATATATATTTTGGTTATAGCACAATGGTATAGAATTCTTTAATAAGGAAACATTTTGTTACTTGAACAAAATCTAGAAGAACAAATATAGCAACATAAGAGAAGCTAAGGAACTACAATGCCATTTACTTAAATCGCTAGTTTTATTGTTTACACACCCTCCACGTATACACAGAAAACTTGAAATCCATATTACTAAGCAAAAGTATTGTGGGGAGACCCAAATGTTAAGCAATTGTCTTATGTCAATTTTTTTACAAAATAAGAATTTGGGTGTTGTAGGAATTCTCGATGAGAAACTCAAAGACACCCCAACACTAATCGATCAGTTAAACTTCTGAATTTCATCCAGAACTAACTAATCGTTAGCCAAAAGGATTTGTTTAGCTATCTGCTTCTAATTTTTTGAGTAATAAAGAACTTCAGATTTAGATAATGAGCGAGGAAGATGGGCTGGAGCTAACTTAATGAATATAGGGAGACCATACATGATTCTAGAAAATACAACAATCTATTTTGTTAACACAATTCAAGTTTCAGCAATAGTGAAGAAAATGTGCTTATTCATGTTAAAAATAAAAAATAAAAAGTTATAAATTGCACAAAATCCCGAGGCACAATTTAAGGTACTTAATTTGGTTCCTGCATTTCATCACACTTGGAGCTCACTCTTACAATTCTGAAATTTTGTTAAATTGAGTAATCAAATTGGCAGAACAAAAAGGCAACATAAGTAAGCAAGTTGAAAGATATGACAAATTTTTCTAGACTTGTCTGTTGAAAGTGAAGGGATTTATTGCCTCAATAATCTGCAAATGCATTTTGGATTGAAGAAACCATCTGCTACCACATGCAGCCTTGATAGCCGCTGTTGTTGGTTGCGTCTGGTAGCAGCAATGTGCTACAGTTGCTGTTGCGGTAGACTACAGTTGGGAATGCATGTGGCTGCCTGGGGCATTAGTTTGTAGAGATTGGGACTGGTAATGAGGCTAAACAAACTTAGACATTTGATCGAACAAGTTGTGTGCAGCTTCAAAATCTTGAGTTTTTCTTGATAAAAGCCATATCTCTGTTTGACTAATAATTCAAAATCACATTTCTTTATATCTGCCTATGTAGAGATGCTCTATTGCAGAACCTTCAATATCATAGGCTTATGAATGGGATCTCAAAATCAACTAAACAATGAGAAATTGAATTGGGAAAATTGTTGTGTAGTTGGTAGAATTTTCTTAATTCCTAGATTTTTTTTTCCAAAAATTGGACTCTGTGATCCATACAAATCAACAATAGAAGGTAGATTTTACACTTCCTTACTGAGAGCTCATGGAAGGAGGTGATTGTTATGTGAGTAGTCATTAGCATGGAGATGGCTGTCACCCTATTCTCACGGGCCTTTATTTAGCCTTCTCAGCTTGCCACTACGGATATACCGCTTCTTGAATGAAGGGTATTGAAGATATTGCACACACGCATTACACACACCAACTATAACTTAGTGCTGTTTCAACCAATTTAATTTGTTAGCTTTTCTCGTATAACAGCATATGTAACCAGCCGTTGCTTTCTATTTTAATGCAGCTATTTAAGCTGCATTTACTGTAATGTTTTCTCATATGAAATACAAGAAAAAAGGAGTCATTAAGCTCCTTCTTCATTCTTCTTCATTTTTCTTTATTCTCATTCGTAATATGGTATCAAAGCTATAGAATAACTCTACTATGAAGCCAAGTCATCTTCTCCATGGCTCGAGGATGAGGTTCTCAAGCTACTGCTGCAAATGCCAATCGAAATAATACTCCAACCAACACTGGAAATCGATTTAATCAACTTGAAGTTGAACAACGATCCAGCTTTGATGATCCTTGTAATCCATATTTCCTCAGCAATGGAGATCACCCTGGTTTGAATCTAGTCTCTTCTCCATTAATAGACAGCAGTTATAGCTCATGATTTCGTGTTATTTCTGTGGCCTTAGTTGCTAAGAATAAAATCTGCTTTGTTGATGGAGCTCTTGTACGCCCTACTCTTCATCTTCATGATCCATGTTATAACTCTTAATTAAGATGCAACAGCATGGTATTATCCTTGTTACTTTATGTTGTGTCCAAAGAAATTGCAGAAAGTATAATGTATCTTGACAATAGTGCTGATGTTTGGAATGATCTTCATGAACGATTTCATCAAAGCAATGGACCAAAGATTTTCCAACTAAAGCAACAGCTGAATAGCCTATCCCAAGGATCCAATGACATCAGTGGATACTTCACAAAACTTAAACTATTTGGGAAAAATTGAGGAAATATAGACCTGTCTCAACCTGCACTTGTGGTGGTCTGAAATCCCTCATGGATTTTCAGTAACAAGAATATGTATTGCAATTCTTAATGGGACTGAATGATTCTTACTCACAATGTTGGATCTTTTGCCTCCTATCAGTAATGTGTTTTCATTAATCATTCAAGAGGAAAGACAGAGAGGTTTAAGTTCCTACATGCCTACACCTACATCTAGCACCACCAATTCAAACACCCTTGCATTTAGAATATCTACCAGTAATTACAACACACTCAAAGGAAAACAAAGCAAGCATATATGCACACATTGTGGCAAGCTAGGCCACACTATAAATGATTGCTACAAGCTCCATGGATTTCCCCCTGGTTACAAGTTCAATAACTATCGCATTGGATAGAATAATACTTCCAAGCCTGTTATTAATTAGATTGGTGCTGGTCTTGAGAACACAACTACACAATTTACTCCTAGTATAGATCATTTGCAATCTAAAAATGCAGTGCCTGCCCTTACACCATCTCAATGTCAACATAATATAGCCTTATTGAGCTCCCAGCTTCAAGAAACAAGCACATTTTTAGATGATCAACCCTCAGTCTCCAACTTCACTGGTATTCACGCTCTTGTCTCCAAACATGCTTGGATTATAGACTCTGGTACTACCCATCATGTATGCCATGACTTCAGCATTTTCACCACTATTGACCCTAATTAAATATCACTCATGTGAATTTACCAAATGGACAGAATGCTACAATAGCCACCACAAGAAAAGTTTGTTGCATAAATCTCTTATCCTTGAGAAAGTCCTTTTTGTTCCAAGTTTCAGATATAATTTACTCTATGTTAGCTCTTTGACAAGGGACAACAAATATTCTTTGATGTTCTCTGATGACAAGTGCCTAATTCAGGACACTACACATGGACTACTGATTGGGACTGCTAAGAGGTTTGGTAACCTCTATTATCTAAACAATGAAAGTTATGGAGATAGTGTCATTTCCAATAATAAGGTGGCTGTTTCCAGTATAAATTCAGACACCATATGGCACTACTGATTGGGACATCCTTCAGGAAAAGTATTATAGCAGTTAACCAAACATTTACCAATGCCTAATACAGTTTGTAAAGATTTTCATTGCTCCATTTGTCACTTTGCTAAATAAAGGAGATTATCCTTTGTATCCCAAAACAAATTTTCTGATGCTATCTTTGAGTTAATACATGTTGATGTATGGAGACCTTTCTCCACTTTCACACATGATGGTTTTAGATACTTGTTAACTATAATGGATGATTATTCAAGATTTACATGGATCTATCTGTTGCATAATAAATCAAAAGTACAGAAATACATTCTTCAATTCTTAAACTTGATTGCAACACAATATGGAATGATTATTAAAGGGGTTAGATCTGACAATGCACCAGAGCTCAACCTTACCTCCTTTTACTGGTCTAAGGAAATTATACATTATCATTCTTGTGTTGAGAGGCCATAGCAGAATTCAGTGGTTGAGAGAAAACACTAGCACATGTTAAACGTTGCCAGAAGCCTTATTTTCCAATCCAAGTTGTCTCTGATATATTGGAGTGAATGTGTGAAATCTACAGTTCACATCATCAATAGGTTGCCATCACTTGTTTTATCTCAGAAATCACTATTTGAAATTCTACATAACAAAGTTTCTTCATAATATCACATGAAAACATTTGGTTGTTTAGCCTATGGTTCCACTCTTCTCAGTACTAGAACCAAGTGTACCTCCAAATCAAGAGCTTGTGTGTTCATTGGCTATCCCCAAAGCATGAAAGCTTATACTTTGCTTGATTTGCAAACTGGACAGATCTTTAACTCCCGAGATGTGGTATTTCATGAGATGATATTCCTTTAATATAACCAACGCACTAATGAAAACATTGAGGACATATTTTATGAAAATGTACTACCACTACCATTAGCAGACATTCAATCCAGTTTACCTGATATGCAAACTCTAAATAACCTTGGCATTGAATCAAATGTATCCAACACTCCTACTGTCACTTCAGATCCTACTCGTACTCCATAAAACCCTCCAACACAAACTAGATCCAGAAGAATTACATAAAGACCTTTCTACTTGAATGATTATCATTGCACCCTCAATACTCAAAGCTCCACAACTTATCATTTATCTCATGTTATTGGCTATAAAGGTCTTCATCCAACTTTCAAAGCCACAACATTTTCCATCACAACCACGTTTGAACCTACTTCTTTTTTATCAAGCTAATACTCTTCTCCAATGGCAACAAGCCATGGATTCTGAACTAGATGCATTAGCCCTTAACAAGACTTGGTCCATAGTTTCTCTCCCTCATGGCTACCATGTTGTTGGCTGCAAATGGTTCTACAAACTTAATATCCATTCTGATGGATCAATTGAAAGACACAAAGCACGACTAGTAGCTAAAGGCTATACACAAAAAGAAGGGGTTGATTATATAGACACATATGCTCCAGTGGCTAAACAACTGTCAAACAAATCTTTGATTTGGCTTTTATGCATGGTTGGTTGTTACATCAACTTGATGTCAACAATGCAATTCTCTATGGATATCTAGTTGAGGATGTTTATATGACTATTCCTCAGGAGTATAGTCCTAAGGGGGATATTTTACTTCACAATCTAGTATGCAAATTACACAAGTCCCTGTATGGTTTAAAACAGGCTTCTAGGCAATGGTATGCCAAGTTCTCTCAAGCTTTACTTGAGGAAGGATTCATACAATCTGCTACTCATCACTCCATCTTCATACAACATAAGTCTACTAGTTTCATCCTATTACTTGTATATGTTGATGATATTATATTAGCAAGCAATGATGAAGAGACGATTAAAGCATTCAAAGTTTCCTTGCATACTTGATTTAACTTAAAGATATTGGCACTTTGAGGTATTTTCTTGGATTAGAAATAGTGAGGACTGAGAAAGGGATTTCAATTTCTCAAAGGGCTTATGCATTACAATTACTCAACAATGTGGGATTCTTGGGTTGCAAATCTATGAGTACCCTTATGGAGGCTAACTTGAAACTTAATCAGCAAGATGGAGAGTTCCTTAAAGATCCCATGGTGTATAGAAGAATGATTGGAAAGCTCTTTTATTTAACCATAACAATACCTGATATTTCATATGTGTACTACCACTACCATTATCAGTTTCTAAGCAATCCAAAACTTACTCACTTGAAGATAGCTCAACGAGTTTTACAATACATAAAAGGAGATCCGGGGCAAGGCGTATTTTATCCCTCAGGTTCTCAGGTACACCTCAAGGCTTATGCAGAAGCCACATGTCTAATGGGTCAACTAAAAGTTTTTTCTGATGCCGATTGGGCTACTTGTTAAGATACCATGAGGTCCATTTTTTGTTAATGTGTTTTCTTTGGAGAGTCTTTAATCTCTTGGAAGTCCAAGAAACAACAAACCATTTTCAGATCCTCAGCTGAAGCTGAATATAGATCCATGGCCAATGCTACTTGCGAGCTCACCTGGCTGCTATCTATGTTGAAATAAATTGGTATACCACATACCCAAACAGCAATACTATATTGTGACAACCAAGTAGCACTTCACATTGCTGCGAATCTAGTATTCCATGAACGTACCAAACACATTGACATTGATTGCCACCTTGTTCGAGAGAAGATTCAAGTTGGAGTCATCAAAACATTACACATCTCTTCAAGGAATCAACTAATTGATATTTTACTAAGGCCTCACATCATGAAAATATAAATATCTACACTCCATCTTGAGGTAGAGTATTGAAGATATTACACACATGCATTACACACACCAGCTGTAACTGACTGGTGTAACTAATTGTAGTTTCAACCAATTTAATTTGTTAGCTTTTCTAGTATAACAGCACATGTAACCAGACATTGATTTCTGTTTTAATGCAGCTATTTAAGATACATTTATTGTAATGTTTACTCAGATGAAATACAAGAAAAGATGAGTCATTAAGCTCCTTCTTCATTCTTCTTCATTTTTCTTCGTTCTCATTTGTAATAAATGGAAAATAATGGAAAATATGCAAAAGACCACAGTCCGTTTGACATGATTTTTCCATTGACATTTTCCACACAAACGACGCCAATAAAAATACATGAAAAAGTGGAGTCATCGGAATGAGCGATTCTACTTCGATGACGTGAAAAAGAGGAAACTATCCCCATTTTTTCTCCGGTGTGAAATTTAGTTTTTGGAAAAATAAAGATAAACTAATATAATTCATATGTATATAAACTAGCATACTGCTTAGGCGAGAACTAGTGGAGAATGATGGATGAGAGAAAGAGATGATGAGAGGACATCTAAGAATATGAGTAAAAGTTAAAAACTTTGTATAGTCGGTGATTAGAGAGATTCCTAATAGGGATGGAAAATGGGCCGGGCTGTTGTTGGCCCAACCCATGGACGGCCTGAGCTTGTCTGATCGGCTCGGACCGCAAAAATAAAAACGGGCCGAGCTAGAAACCATGGGCCGGTCCTCAGTTTGGTCCTTAATGTTTTTTTTTCAAACGGCTCTTTTGTTTTTTATTATAAATACCCCTTAAACTTTTCATATTATTCACAAATTTACAATTCTTTCAACCTACACAATCTGAAAAAATATATATATTTTCAATATTAGATCTTTTATTGTGCAATTTATTGTTGAATTTATACATTTCAACTATCAACTAAAAGTAGCTGATCCCAAGCCCCAAAAAAAGAGGAGAGTTTGAAATGTCAATTTTATAGTCACTTATTTCTTTAAAAAAAATTTCATGTGGGCCCGTGTGGCCCACGGGCAACGGGTCGGATTGGGCCCATGTTTGAAGGAGCCCATCGCTTCACGGGTCGAGCTCGGCCAATTGCCATGCCTAATTCCTAATACCTTTACAGAGAAAGTCTCATATTTCCCAAATTGCGAAAGATTTAATCCATCCCAGCAAAACCTTATACCATCCCCATTATTTAATCCATCCCTACAATCTTTTGTTCCACCAAATTTACCCCACCCCCACCAAATTTACCTCCAAGATACTAATATAATTAAATTTATTAAATTAAAAATCAATAGTCTCTTATTGTTATATTCATTTTATATATTTTTTTAAAATATAATATATAATAATATTTATTGAATTAGATATTATTTATATCATATAATAAATAATACAGTTACGTTAGTTTTTTATTAAGGTTATAGTGAGGATAATTAGTTAGTTTATAATTGGGTAACAAATTAAGTTTTGGTGTTTGGCCTAATGATTTGGTTGGGATTATTATAAAAATAATAATTTTGTATAGTAATTCAAAAAAAAAAGGATTTCTTTGAAAATTAAAAATAAATAAATAAATAAATAATTGAAGGTTAAAGCGTGAATCGTGAATTTGCTCTAACTGATAATTTATACACAGAAGGAAGAAGATTCTATTACATTAGAAGTAATAAATTAGTGACGATGGTTAAAGCGTGCATCATACTCCCGTGGGTCCGAGGCTGCTTCAAAATTATTACTACATGTGATCGAGTAATGTGGGTCTGATGCATAATATGTGTACTGATAAGTGCAAGTTTTGCACTTATTTTAATCACTAAAAATAGATATTTGTGAGTTCTTTTAAGTAGTTAACTACTTATATATGTTATTTTGATTGTTTAGGTGAAAAGCCGATCTCGGATAGTGAATGAAAAAAATTCACGCGAAAAATCATGGCCAGCCCTGGCATTAGGCGGCCAGGCAACCGCCTTGGGCCCCCAACCATTTGGGCCTTTTTTTTTTTTTTTTTTTTTTAAATCAGCCACTTACATGTCAAGTCTAAATAGAAAAAAAAAATCAAAATCTATCCTACATTAGCAACCTTAATCTAGTCTTTAAATTATAGACAATGCAATTTTTCCTTTAAATCTGTATACATAAAAGTCTTTATCTTGATTCAAAATGATTTTCAAATTGTTAAGAGTAGAACAATAAATAAAAGGGCAAAAAATAAATAACAAAAGAGATTAATCATATATAATAACCCAATGAAAGTATCATAATTATAATGAAATACTAGAACAACCTAATTACGAAGGTCGGTCTGCGCTCAGCTCTGCGTAGCACAACAAATTAGGCTCCACAACTTAACACAAATTTCTACTATTTTTTCATTCAGTGAAGAAGAAGAAAAATGTACCATTTTTTGGCTTGTAAGTCTGTCGAAAATTTATATTTTAAAACATCTTAATTTATTAAGAGCCTCATTAAAATTTTCGCCTAAGGCCCCAAAATCTCAGGGCTAGCCCTACGAAAAATGGGCAAAATAACTAAAGTTGTGCAAGTCAAGAATTTTGGAGATTAAAGTATAAATATGTCAAAAGATGGAGGACCTAAGTTGTAATTTATGGAAGACCTGTCTGAAAGATAACAAAAAAATTCAAGGAATGAAGTCAACATTCCATAAAGTACATGGACTGAAATTACAATTTAATTGAGACCAACTGCAATTGCATGGCAAGTTGGTCCATGCAATGTGATTGCAGCTGGCCAATTTTGTTAGCAGAAAGTTTTTGAATATTGCCATGCGATTGCATGGCTCATTTTTCTTGCAATCGTGATTTTTAACAAGTTTTTTAGGGATATTTTGGTAAGTAATTTCACACGACTTCTAGGGTTACAAAAGTCGATTTTCAGTAGAAAAAGAACACACTTGGGAGCACTCTTCCATGGAAAAAAGCTCTCAAAAGAGGAGAGAAAAAAAGGAAGGAGAAATTTGGGCTCTTTGAAAACTCTATGAAATGAGTTTTCTTTAATTTTTGTATATCATTTGTGGGTTATTGTTGTAAAATAGAGAAAGGTGAAAGAAGATTTATATTGGGCAAATGGAGAGAACCATGGGTTCAAGCTTAATCTTTCAATTCTCTAAATTTTATAATACCTGGTGATGTATTTTGTATTTATCTTTTATTTTGTTTGTGTAAATATGTTGGGCTAACTTTATTTCACTAGGAATGAAATTAATCCATTTATGAAACTCTAAAGTTGAATTCTCTTGTTATTGATTTTCTATTCTTGATTTTTATGGTTGTTTATTATTGAGTTTTATTGTATATTAAGATGACTGATCACTATTGAAATACTTTTGTGACCTAGTTTTGCTACTGGAATGTTGAAATTAGGCTTAGCACATTTAATGAACAACATAAAGTATATAGAATGTATGAATACACTTTCATACTTTGTGCAATCACGAATGGATGCTTTTGAGTTTTATTGTCTTTTTACATATGTGTTCTCTTGGTAGGAGTGCTTGAGAGTCTTGTGTGAAAATAGGTTTGGCTCTACTCGGAAGAGATTGCTAAATGTTTTAGGAATATCAATTTCCATAAAAGATCTTGTTTTGGAATTGAAAATGGATAATGAAACTTTAGGGATGAGTAATTGGTGAAGTCAAATTCCTAGTGTGTTTCTCTATTTGAGTTTATTTCCAAAAATTCTCTTTTAGCAAATTTCTTTTTAGTTTATTTTCATCAACTCTTAATTTGTAGTTAAATTATCAGAACAACATGTTTAATTGTGTGTTTAAAATAGAGCTAGATTGAATTGGATTTTAACAAAATTATCTATCCTCATATGTTCGACACTCTTTCATCACTTTATTACTTGAACGCGACCTGTGCACTTGCGGTATATATATTAGCGAACAAGTTTTTGGCGCCATTGCCAGAGATTTGATTTACTTAGTTAGATCCTTGTTATTTTTAGTTTTATTTCCTTATATTTGTTTCATTTTTTTTCTTTAAAATTTCAGTGATACCTCTGTTCTTTTTGGGCATTTTATCTTTGGATGATGCAAAATTTGAAAAATTGTGAGAATTTGGTGTTTGACCCCGAGATTGAAAGAACCTTTAGATACCGGAGAAGAGTACAAAGAGAAGCGCGATAGAGAGTGAACACCATGGCAGAAGACGAAGATCAAATGGTTGAGATAGATGATGATGATTTGCTCGTTTGGGATATTATTACTCCAGATGTAGTTCAAAGCTAATCCAACATCGCATATCTGGCTTATGAGAAGAATTATTTTCAATTGAGACTGGATATCATCAATCTCTTCAAGAATACTCTTCAGTTCTATGGGCGTTCAAATGAAAATCCTCACATGCATATTTCATGCTTCTTGGAAACAATAAGCAACTTTGAATATCAAGATGTCAACATGGAAGCTATCAAGCTCAAATTATTTCCACATACTTTGAGAGATTGAGTAAGAGAGTGGTTGGATTTACATTTTGCGGGGAGCATTACCATTTGGAATGATCTTGTTCAAAAATTCACGAACAAATACTTTCATCCGGCCAAAGTTGCAAAGTTGAAGCATGACATCTCCATATTCAGGCAGCAAGACATAAAAAACTTTCATGAAGCTTGGGATAGGTTCAAAGAGATGCTTCAAAAGTGCCCTAATCATGGAATCAAAAAGGCTTTGCATGTTTAATACTTCTATGCCGGACTACTTATCCACTGTCGTTCCACTGTTCACTCATCCTCTAATGGGTCAATCAACACAAAGACAATCAAAGAAGCATGGGTATTATTTGAAAAAATGGCAGAAACAAGTTCAAATTGGCCAGCTCATAGGAGAATAACAAAAAGGACATCAGGGATGCATGAGGTTGATGTTATATCTGCTCTTTCTGCATAGATGGAAGCTATGGAGAAAAAGATGATGGATACAATAGCTCGTAATCAGATAGCTCATGCTATTCAGACGCCTAATCATGAGTGTGATGGTTGTGGAACAAATCATTTAACTGGAAATTGCCCACTGTTGACCAGTTCTTCGACATCCACCGAGCAAGCATGTTATGCTCAGAATCATCCCAGTCAACAGGGTAATATCTACTCCAACACATATAATCCATATTGGAAAAATCATCCAAATTTTTCGTGGAGCAATAACCAAAATCAACAAAGTGGGCCAAGACAACAATCAAATTTTCAACAAAAAGGAGGTTGGGAATAAGCCATAGCCCAATTGGCACACCAGCAGTTAAAATTTCAAGAACGAATTGAGGAATCCATTCAAAGCATCAGAGTATCATAGCATCTGTGAAGGGCTTGGAGAATCAAATGGGTCAGATGGAAAAACTTCTCTCTGAAAGGCAACAGGGGAAATTGCTAAACAACACTGAAACTAACCCAAGGGAGCAGCTTAAAGCAATTACTACAATAAGTGGGGTTCAGTTGCCTGAGATATAAGTAAAGAGAAATGTTGTCATTCATGAAAAGACACCTTACATTAATGAGGAACAAGTGAACCAATCTAAAACACCACATGATGTTAGTCAAGAGAAAGATTTGGATACTCCACATACTAAGACAACTCCTCATGTCAAGGCATATGCGCCTCCAATCCTATTTATGCAAAGATTGAAAAAGTACAAGTTTGATAAGCAATTTGAGAAATTCTTAGAAGTTTTCAAGAAGTTGCAAATCAACATCCCTTTCGCCGATGTCTTAGCTCAAATGCCTAGCTATGCAAAATTTATGAAAGAAATCCTATCTAACAAGAGGAAGCTAGAGGAGCACGAGACAGTGATGTTGACCAAAGAGTGTAGTGATATCTTGTAGAGCAAAATGCCACATAAGCTTAAAGATCCAGGGAGTTTTACTATTCCTTGTACCATTGGTGATATTGATTTTGATAAAGCACTTTGTGATTTAGGTGCAAATATTAACTTGATGCCATTTTGTGTCTACGGAAGATGAAGTTTGGGAGAGGCAAAAGCAACAATAGTTTCTCTACAGTTAGCCGACCATTCAATCAAATATCCTAGGAGAATCATTGAAGATATCTTGGTGAAAGTTGACAAATTTATTTTCCCTGTTGACTTCATCATTCTGGACATGGAAGAAGACAAAGACATTCTTCTGATATTGGCAGACAATTTTTGGTTACTGGAAGAACTTTGATCGATGTCGATAAAGGCCAAATAATATTGAGATTAAATGATGAATATGTGATATTCAATGTCTTCAAGACAGTCAAGTATCCAATAGATTCCGACAGTTGTTTCAGAGTTGATGTGCTAAACAAAATGGTGGTAGAATCTTTTGTACTATATCATTATCAAGATCCACTTGAGACATGTTTGGTCCATTCTTTCACTAAGACATCCGATTCAAAAAAAGCCAAGCTTACGGTGCAGAAATTAGAGGCACATCCAGCTTATAAATGGCAACCATATTTCTTGGAGCTCGGGAAAAAAATCAATAAAGTTACACCATCTATTGAAAAGCCTCCAAAGTTTCGCAATGCTCCAGCTACTTTCTAGCGTTATATGATATCCATATTTTTGGACATGGTAGAGAAATACATTGAGATCTTCATAAATGATTTCTCAGTTTTTTGAGCATCTTTTGATGATATGTCTTCATCATTTATCTTTGGTCTTGCAGCGATGTGAGAAAACCAATCTTGTCATAAATTGGAAGAAGTGCCATTTCATGGCCCAAGAGGAAATTGTATTGGGACATCTAATTTCAGCTAAGAGAATTGAGGTTGATAGAGAAAAATTTAAAGTAATTGAAAAATTACCACATCCAACATCAGTAAAGGGGATTCGGAGTTTTCTTGAGCATGCAAGCTTCTATCGGCACTTTATAAAGGATTTCTCTAAAATCACGAAGCCACTTTGCAACCTTTTGGAGAACGATACCCCTTTTCACTTTTTTGAAGAACGTTTAAATGCTTTGAACACCCTTAAAGAAAAGCTTGTCACAGTACCAGTTTTAGTTACACCTGATTGAGTCTGTCCTTTGAGCTAATGTGTGATGCCAATGATTTTGCAGTTGAGGTAGTGTTGGGGCAGCGCAAGGATAAAAATTTTCATGTAATTCATTATACCAATCAAACTTTGAATGATGCTCAACTGAATTATGCCACCACAGAAAAGGAGCTTCTTGTAGTGTTTTTGCTTTCGATAAGTTTCGGTCTTATCTTGTGGGATAAAAGGTGATTGTCCATACAGATCGTGCTACTTTGAGGCATCTTTTCACAAAGAATGATGCAAAACCTCGACTCATCAAATGGATACTTCTACTACAAGAGTTTGAATTAGAGATCAGAGATAAAAAATAGAGTGAGAATGTAGTTGCCGATCACTTATCTAGACTTGAAATTGGAAAAGAGTCTCACAATGGAAAGATAAATGAGAAATTTTCTGATGAGCAGATCTTTGCAGTTGAAGAAGCACCATGATATGCATATATTGTCAACTTCCTAGCCAGCAACATCATTCCACCAGATTTCTCTAGCCATCAAAAGAATTTTTTTTTTGCAAAAATCAAACATTACTTTTGAAATGATCCAATTCTCTACAAAAAAGACCCAGATCAGATAATCAGAATATGTGTACCAGAAGGAGAGATAATAGAAATCCTACAACATTTTCATTCATCAGATTATACAGGGCACTTTGGGACTTTTAAAACTGCTACAAATGTATTACAGTCCAGTTTCTACTGGCTTACCCTATTCAATGATGCCCACAGAGTTGTGAAAACATGTGATCGATGCCAGAGGACAGTGAATGTTTCAAGAAAGAATGAAATGCCTCTCAACAGTATTCTAGAAATTAAATTTTTTGATGTCTAGGAAATTGATCTTATGGGACCATTTCTACCATCATTCTCTAATCAATACATGTTGGTGGTCGTTGATTATGTCTCTAAGTGGGTAGAGGCCATAGCATTACCCACCAACGATGGTCAGATTGTGGTTAACTTCTTGAGAAAGCACATTTTTACCTGATTTGGTACTCCATGAGCAATCATCAGTGATAGGGATAAACACTTTTGCAATTGCCAATTTAAGTGGTGTTGGCTAAGTATGGTGTGCGGCATCGAGTATCCAATCCTTATCATCCTCAAACAAGTGGACAAGTCGAAATCCCAAACTGGGAGTTGAAAAGAATTCTGGAGGTAACAGTTAATGCTTCGAGAAAGGATTGGTCCAAAAAATTGGACAATGCACTTTGGGCGTACCGTACTGCATTCAAAACTCCTATTGGTATATCACCATATCGTCTGGTATTTGGAAAAACGTGTCACCTACCAGTAGAGTTGGAACACCGCTCTTATTGTGCAGTGAAAAGATCAATTTTGATTGGAAGAAAGTGGGTGAAAGAAGACTCATCCAATTAAATGAAATGGATGAGTTTCGGCTTGAGGCATATGAGAATTCCAAAATCTACAAGGAGCAAACAAAAATATGGCATGACAACCACATCCAAAGAAAATAGTTTGAGGTTGGGCAACAAGTTCTACTATTTAATTCATGGCTCAAGCTTTTTCCAGGAAAGTTACGCTTCGGGTGGTCGGGACCATTCACAATTAAGAAAGTGTATACATCCGGGGCTATGGAGGTTGAGGATGCAAGTAAGAGGGCATTTATAGTAAATGGTCAGAGGTTGAAGCATTATTGGGGTGATGAATTTTCCAATGGAAAGTCAATTGTCTAGCTCACCAATCCCGTCTGATCAACTGCAAAAAGCATAGCTAATGCTATAAAGAAGCGCTGAATGGGAGGCAACCTATTTTTTTTCTTTCATTTACTCTTTGCGTTTCATGTATTTTATTAGGTTGTAGTAATATTTAGGCATGTTTCCAATTCTTGAAAATTAGATGAATTTTTATTTTGTTGTCCCTGTTCAGCAAGTGTAACAGCAACGAGTCCACAAAAAAAGAAAGGCAGCCTCCAACAATCTCAATAAGTCCAAACAATGATTTCAGTCAACTTGAAGTTTCCATTACTGACCAACCCACCCCCAGGCAATAGTTATTCCTTTTCTCTTTTTAATTATTACTTTTACATTGAGGACAATGTACATTGTAAGTTTGGGTATAGGGATTTTGCTTGTTTATTATGCTTGTTAGAGAGCCTTGCCGGCTAATGTTGTGATTTTGTTGAAATTGCTGTAATTCATGGATTGTAAACATAAATGCTACTTGTAGTTTTTTTATCAATATACTTATTCCATGCTAGACACTTTTTAAGCAATATAGTCATGATGTTCATCACATGCAAATGTTGGTTGCACTTGTTTTTCAATAGGTTGTTTGTGGAACTTGAAGGTTTTTGTCCAATACCTTCGTATCATTTCTTTAATTTTTCCAATAGAAAGAATAGTTTGAGAATGGTTGAGCTGTGATGTATCTTTTTAGGAGTGTGTTGATTCTGTGGTTGTTGAACATGTACGTAGAGTAGTTTTGGCTAGCCAGCGGAAACTTGGTAATGATCATATACTTGGAATCTAATCCCCATGTAAAGGTTTGTTGGTTGTGCTCAAGATAACTTTAATTTTGCTCTTTTTTTATTTTTTCCTCACTTTATAGCCTTTTTTACTCGAGTGATTAATTCCGTTGGGATATCTCAAAGTCCGATACCCTTTGGTCTCTTTTAAAACCAGGGAGTTACCGACTTAAAGCTTATTATGTGGGTCAAATAGAAAGCTTAAGGGAGTGACATTGCATCTAAAAACAATTCATGAAATATTTATTGCAAATCTTGCAAGTTTGAGCAATTGTGACTACTTTTTAGGATTTAGATGACTAGTGGGTTTGAATTACTTGGTGAAAGTTGGATTGTTGAACTACTCAAATTTTTGAAAAATCTTCACAAGCCTAAATAGTTACAATCATTGGCTAAGCCCAACCAAACTTGAGTGGGAAAGATTGAGTGATTTGAGAGAAACCGTTGAATAGACACCCCAGGTTAGATAAAATATCAAGTTCGAGAGAGTGCATCCCACGAGAAGGAAATGAAATTTTGACCATTGAGGGTTGGGTATTCACCAAATTATTATTATTTTTGCAATGATTCAAAGTAACTATGCATGTAAAGACCCAAATATTCGTATTTCTAATAAATTTATTTAAATATGAAAAATATAATAAAATGAGAAATTTATTTGAGTTGTCCCAAAAAGTACTTCAAAAGTCGTAACATTTACAATTTAATTTAATTCCAAATAATAAAAAGGAGAAAAATCGGATTTAATAAATTATGAAGGGACTAATATGAATTAAATTAAGATTTAATAGTTTATGATAGGGCTTGATTGATTAAAAGTGAAAAGTTGTGTTGGAACCCAAAAAGTTGAGAAAGTAAAGTTTTAAGCCTTTTTGGATAAGTCAAGCAGCCATCTTTAGTGCAATCATAAAAATTATATGCTGGTTGAAATTATACGAATCTTATGGTGTTGCAAAGTACACAACAAAACCTTCGAAATGGTACAAAATACACCTACATTCAACTAAGAAATCAGCCCCAAAAATTTATGCCACAAACGTTTCAGAAAGATTGAAATCTAGAAAACAGTTACGAATTTCCAGCAAACCATGTTCGGGTAGCCATTTTAAGAATGGTGTTTTAATCACTATGGTAGTTCGTTTTCTGTGATTCAAAGTGCGTTACGAAGATTCTCATGAGATCTTCGAGATGGTATAAGAGATGTCAAAAAATGAGCATGCATCGAACTTCGAAACCTGACCCAAAAATGGGTCCAAGAAGTAAGAAATTTGCCATTTTTATTTCTGCAAAGATTTATTACCCTAGATGCCATCTCTAGTGCCCCTATTGCTATGGAAGAATGAAAAAGCATTACCTGAAGGCCAAGAGAAAATCTTAAGCGAATCCAACCAACTTTACAAGTGGCCTATAAGATGAGAAGTAATCATGAGGAGAAGGTTGGATTCCTCTTACAAATGCCCTTCACTTTAAGACCACAACTTGCCAATTTCTTCTCCATACAACCATCATAACACTATTTCATTCACACACACTCTAAAGAAGAATGAAAGAACCCATTTAAAAAGGGAAAAATATATCAAATTGAAGAGGTGAGTAAATATTTTTTTTTAAAAATATGAAATAAAAGGGCTTGGTGTGGAGGTTCCATAATTTAATAGAGAAATCTCCACACCCGAACCGCAAGGCCCCAATACAGGCAGTAGCAAAGGTGAACCAAAAACCCTAGGTTTCATGGTGGAAAAAGTCAGATTTTAGGGGATGAGAACTTAGTTTTCAAAATAAAAATACTCTAAATACTCTCTGCCCTAGAAGGTATTGGTACCCCGTATTTATTTTTCTCCGATGGGATATCAGTACCCCAAAATCTCTGCACCATGAATACCTAATATCAGTTTCTACAGTCCTATTACCTCTACCTCTATATTCAAGTAATATTTATCTTCTATAAGATTGTGATATGTAGACATTTTAATTTTCAGGTGGATCAAGACTAACCACAACGAGTAGTGAGTTACTTACGTTATTTGCCTTATGTGAAACACAATTAGTATAAAATATATGGATAAATTATATGTGCTCTTATGTACTCCAAATGACTTATGTTGATGAGATTAATAAAAATAAAGATACGAGATATTATGAGCATCTTGAACCTATTTATCATTTATGCAATAAGAATAGAGAGAAGTTATGTCATGTTATACATGCTCAACTTGCGATGAGAAAATAAAGTCTACATGTATATAAAGACAAGTTATTTGATAACACAATATGTTCCCCAAGCCTATTTGTATGCCACAAAGGTCCTGGTAAGGGTCCAAAGAAAAGTGTTGATCAACTATGGCCAAGGGTTAGAGCGACCCATATTAGGTCACGAGGTTCGATTAAAGAACAACCAAGGGCAATAGTAGCCTATAAAAGGATGGTAAAGGTCCCAAGAGTTGATCAACTATAGTCAAGGACAAAAGTAGCCCATAAAGGGACGGTAAGGGTCCAAAGAAATTTGGCCATCGTGCATATGCACAAAGAATGTTTATTTTGAGCGCTCGGTGTACAAATATTGCTTAGGAGAAGGACTCTAAGAAAGATAAAAGATACATTTATGTGCAACATCACACATTCACCGTATTTTACTCATTGAATGTCACCATTCATAGTCGTTTCATGACTCTTGTAGAAAATGAATCGAGATTACTATGAAGTTATGGGGCAAAGGTAGGAAGTAGTTTCGGATGGCCAAGAATACCATTTGATTACCAAGATTGATGTATGATCTTCCTATCTCCATCAACCCGGGCTACAACAATATGAAGTCACCTATATTTTCGTAAACGTGTATGACTATTGGACTATGGAGTACCTCACAACCCATTTTTATAGAATATAATAGCTTAAGTGAACTCATCCTTAAAATATAAGCACCTCCCCTTTTTGATAAAGTATCTTGGAGTACTTTTTAAACAGACTTAAGTCATGTGGTTTGTTCATGAGACGTAATGATTTGTCATGAACTATTTTAGTACGAAATTGTAAGTGATGTATTTCCATCCTTTACTTAAGTCCATGTTTTGTAGTAACCTACGATATTGGAGGCAAAATTAATCAAATGACAAGATTCACCTATTGTTCTCTTCTGCTATGTTTAAATTATCATGTATTCTTTGGCTTTTATTTTGTCCAAGTATACCCGTATTTACATATCAAAAATAAGACGAATCCAAAGCAAAAGAGAAAAGGCGACCTACAATTGCAACCTCTGATTATTTCTAACTGTTTTTCCCTAAAAGAAAATGTCAAAAACTATTACACATATGTTTCAATCCAGGTTATAATCAAACCAAAGAACTAATCAACTTTCTGCGTATGGGGGTACTAATACCCTAAAACCCAGTTCCTAGTACCTTACTGGACAGAATACAAAAAAAATTAGACAGATTTTCGGGGTCACCACCAAGGCTTGGTATCAGAGCTTAAGTCTAAAGGTTCTGCAAACTTTGATCAATGGTATTCAGCCATCGAAGATGACTTCCACCTCTGGTATGCCATGACCTCTTTCCATTTATTGTATTTAAAGTTTTATGGTGATTTTTCAATGTGCATAAACTGTCTATTTGCTTAGTAGATTAGACCCGGCAGTTTAACATAGGAATTTAGAACCTATGAAAATAAAACTTGCTATCTATTTAAAGTAAACTAAGTGTGGCAAGCAAAAGCAACATTCAACATTCATGATGGCATAAGACATAATATAAAAATTCTATAACTTGCAATCAAACAAAGTTAAAGTAATATCCCAGAACATAGTAAGCTGAAATTATGAGACATTGTTAAAAGACAAAAAGAGTTAAATGCTTAAGGAATACACATCGAGGGTGGGTAAACAACAAATCTTCATCTTCTGAATCTTCAAAACTCTTAATCATTTCATCCAGATGATGCCTAGCCATAAGATCCCGATTTTGTGCACGCAA
This sequence comes from Forsythia viridissima, assembly GCA_030279155.1. Classification (NCBI taxonomy): domain Eukaryota; kingdom Viridiplantae; phylum Streptophyta; class Magnoliopsida; order Lamiales; family Oleaceae; genus Forsythia; species Forsythia viridissima. The sequence continues at coordinate 50,242,124 of CM059034.1, forward strand.
CTTCGAAAGGTTATCCATCACGTAAGCTTGGAAAGTCCAAAAATCAGTCATAAAGGCACTCAAGACAGCCGATGAAGGTGGCATGAAATGAGCAGCCCCTTCAACCCCTACGCCAACAACATCTACTCCAGGTTTAGTCCAAACCCCATCTACAAGTCCAAATTGGGCTTTCATGAGAGAGCTTGCCCCGATTTTGTATTAGGATGCATTGAGATTTTTTTTTTCCTAAGATCCGCCCCCAATTTGATCGATATATCAGTGATCAAACGGCCATAAAGCAGCCTCAACTCTGGCTTATTCCTATACCCTACCATCTCCGAAGCAATTAAATCACCTAAATCTATTCTTTGATCTAATGAGATTTTCCACATCACCCATGTATCCTCATTAGTTAAAGAATAAAGTTTTCATGCTCGAGGCTTGAGCACATGAATAATAATTAAATAGAGCAACCGCGTGTCTCGGTCTAAAGAAGAAACGTTCCTAGAAGGTTGAGTCATGGCCTTATTTTTAAAAATAAAGCGACAGGCTTCAAGCCGATTAAATGTCCCACTATAAAATTCTCTTCCTACTAGGATTCCATATAATCTGAAAAATAAGTTATCATCAACTACAAAGGCTACTCCCTTTACGAACGTCTTAAGGTATTCGGCGTTAGGCTCGACATTTTCATCATTAGCATAGAAATGTCTTACCACATTTTCACAATAACCTCTAGATAAACCCAGAAAATCTATCCACCCAAAGTTGCGAATTGTTCTAGATAAGCAAAGCTCGAAGATTCTAGAAAAGGAAAATCTATTTCCCGACCCGATAGAACTTCTCGACTAAAAAATAAAGGATACCTGAGGAAAGCAGCCTCTAGAACCAAATGGAAGAAAACTCATCTTCATTGGCTAGACTCCAGTCCTAGAAGGACCAGTGGCGGCCCTACCCTTTTCTATCATATTCCCGACTGAAAGTTGGGTAATTTTTGCTTTAGAAACAGTAGATTGGACACCCTTACCCTTTGTAGAAGCTTTCTTTGGAGGGTCCATGAAGAAATTTGAAGAAATTTTGGATTAGTTTGAAGTTGTGGCGATTTGGGAAGAAAATGAAGAAAATACGGGAGGAAAAGAGAGAAGAATAAATAAATTGTGAATTTGGAGTAAAATTTAGGACTCAGGTAAAAGTCACATTTACCCATGTAAAAAAAAGAGAGGGAAAATTTCAAAATTTTTAAATTTGAAATCTCGCAATGGGTCATGATACCCATAGGACCTAGGTATCAATATCCTCTCTGAACAAAAACTGTTTAACTTTTCCTTAAATTTAAGAGTTCAGAATTTCTTTCTTTGGCATATTCATATGTACTTATACATAATTAATAGTTACATTGGAAATGATGAATTGATTTTTTTTTTTTAAAAACGAACTTTCGCAAATCTTATCTTATTTAGATAATCAAGTATGGCAAATCGAACTATTGATTGACTACCTAGTTAGTGGAGCAGCAGGCTCGTCAAATAGAACAATTTATGAATCAACATCCCCTAGTTGCAAATCCACATCAAGAAAGAGATCTTAGTAGTGATCGTTTTCATCGTCTGAATCTTTCTATATTTTTTGAAGCGAAAGATCCAATCGAAGCTAAAAACTGGTTAAGAACATTGGAGTGCATTTTCGCTTATGCTCACGTAACAGATAATGAAAGAGTGGTATGTACGTCTTTCATGCTACGAAGAAGTGCTGGATATTGGAAGGATACATTGACAAGTATCGGAAAAACAGCAGACATGACTTGGGAAAAGTTCAACAAAATATTTAGAAACAAATATTTCTCCACTTTCACTAGGAACCAAAAGTTAAATGAATTTATCTAGTTATGACAATGATCAATGACGGTATCAGAATACATAAGAAGGTTTGAGGATCTGTCCCGCTTTGTCGCTCACATGGTCATCACGAATGGATTGACGGTTGACCGCTTTCTGGAAGGACTAAGGCCCGAGCTGAACAGAGATGTGCTCATGTCAGGAATTCAGAACATGAGCTTTCTACAAATTATTGATAAGGCCCTACTAGCTGAGCAAGCTGAAGTCAAAATTATTTGGGCTCAAGAAGCGAAAAATCAAAAATAAAATCAGAATCAAAAGAGGTTTAGGGTCAACAAGAATTGGAATGAAAATAAAAAGAAATGGGCCGGAAAACGTCATGGAGAAAAGAAAAATGAACCTCACTTGAAAAGAGGAAGACCAGATAACCAGACAAAAACCAAGACTACCCGTCCATGTACCAAATGTGGAAGATCTCATCTCAGAGAGTGTCTAGCAGGACATGGATTATGTTACTCGTGTAAAAAACCTAGACACTTGAGCTGAGACTACCCAGATAAGCTTAAAAGGGATAAGGAAAAAGCAAGAGTGTTTGTCATGGTAAGGCCAGATAATGAAGAAAATAGTCATGTGGTAGCAGGTACGATCTATGTTAAATCTCAACCTATGTATGCGTTGTTTGACTCTGGTGCTATGCATTCATTTATTTCAACTCATGTAGTGAAAGTGCTTGAGCTAAGTCCTAGATCGTTGCCTGCAGAAATAGAAGTAGTCTTACCTTCATGCTCAAATTGTTGTGCTAAACAGTTTGTCCCAGACGTGCCAATACAACTTAAGGAAAATATCTACCCTACGAACTTGATTCTGCTTAACTTAAGAGATTTTGATCTAATATTAGGGATGAATTGGCTATCTAAGTATAGAGTTACCATTGATTGTAAGTCGAAAGCCTTAAATATGCTTGGTGAAGGACCAATAACTTTTTCTCGACTAGAGAAAACCTAGAAAATCATTATCTCCACGTTGAAAGCTTCAAAGTTAATTGAAAATGAAGCGAAGTCTATTGGGTGAGTTTACACCAAATTCAAGTCGAATATGAAGATTCATTGACATCACTACCACTAGTACAAGAATATCCCAACGTATTCCCAGAAGATTTACCCAGATTACCACCAGATAGAGAAATTGAGTTTGGAATCGAAGTCATCCCCAGGATGGCGCCAATCTCCAAAACTCCCTATAGGATGGCACCGTCGGAATTGAAGGAGTTTAAAACCTAATTAAATTAGTTGATCCAAAAAGGATTTATTCTCCCAAGTGTTTTGCCATGGGGGGCTCTAGTATTTTTCTTCAAGAAGAAGGACGATTCAATGAGATTATGCATAGACTACCGGGAATTGAATAAAGTGACCATAAAAAATAAATATCCACTTCCTAGAATAGACGATCTCTTCGATCAGCTCCAAGGTTCTGAGGTATTTTAAAAAATAGACCTTTGAACCGGCTACCATCAGTTGAAAATCAAGGAAGAAGATATCCCAAAAAATGCTTTTAGCACTTGTTATGGTCATTACGAATTCTTAGTGATGCCCTTCGGTTTGACAAATGCACCAGCCGCATTTATGAACCTAATAAACCGGGTATTCAAAGAATATCTTGATAAGTTCGTTATAGTCTTTATTGATGATATGTTGATATATTCTTGAACATGAGAAGAACACGCCTTGCACTTGAGAATAGTCCTTCAAATTTTACGAGAAAAGAAAATATATGCCAAATTAAAAATGTGTGAATTTTGGTTGGAACAAGTGATATTCTTGAGGGTGTCCTATCCAAGGAAGGCATAGCAATTGACCCAAGCAAGATTGAAGCATTCATGGAACGGCCTCAACCATCAACCCCAACCGAAGTAAAGAGTTTCTTGGGATTAGCACGATACTATCGACGATTTGTACAAGATTTTTTGAAGATTGCCACTCTCTTAACTTAGTTAACACGAAAGAATGTTCCATTTAGATGGAATGAAGCTTGCGAGCGAAGTTTCCAAGAACTAAAAGAGAGGCTCACGTTGGCCCCTATTCTTATGATCCCAAATGGAAACGGAGGTTTTACCATCTATAGCGACGCTTCTAAACACGGCGTAGGTTGTGTCTTGATGCAGCATGATAAGGTAATTGCCTACTCCTCTCGACAATTAAAATCATACGGAAAAAACTATCCCACTCATGACTTGGAATTAGCAGCAATAGTGTTCGCCTTTAAGATATGGAAACATTATTTATACAGCGAGAAGTGTGAAATATTTACAGACCACAAGAGCTTAAAATATTTTTTCACTCAAAAAGAGTTAAATATGCGTCAGAATCGGTGGTTGGAACTAGTGAAGGATTATGACTGTATAATCAACTACCACCCCGAAAAGGCCAATGTAGTAGCAGATGCATTAAGTCGTAAGGAGTCGAAGAAGTCTCAAGAATTGAGCAAAGAAGTGGAAAACTTCATCTTGGAAATTTTAACACTAGGAAATGAGAGACTTTCGACAATGATTATTCGATCCACCTTGCAAGATCGAATTAAGAAAGCCCAGGAAACTAACGTATTTGTAGAAAAGATTAGGAGAAAAATGACAAAAGGAGAGCCAACAAACTATCGTACATCGATAAAGGGAATCCTTCAGTATAAGGATAGGATTTATGTGCCTTAAGACAAAAAAATCCAAAAGGAGATAATGCATGAAGCACAATGCATGAAGCACATAGTATGCCTTATTCGGTATACCCAGGATCTATGAAAATGTACTACGAAATTAAGGTAATGTAGTGGTGGCCCGATATGAAGAGAGAACTCGACTACTTCTTAGCAAAATACCTAATTTGCCAACAAGTAAAAGTCAAACATCAAAGACCCGCTGGAAATCTAGAACCTCTACAAATTCCTGAATGGAAATGGGAAAAAGCCTCGATGGACTTCGTTGTGGGATTACTAAAAACATCAAAAGGATGTGACACTAATTAGGTAGTAGTAGATCGTCTAACCAAATCAGCACATTTTATGCCTGTAAAGACGACCTACAAGATGGATCAATATGCACGTCTTTATATTCAAGAAATAGTAAGACTATACGATGATCCATCGTACTGACACAAACCCCCTATTTTTATCTCACTTTTGGTGAGAGCTACACAAGTCATTGGGCACGAAACTACATTTTAGCACCGCTTTCCATCCGCAAACTGACGGACAAACTAAAAGGACTTGAGGACATGCTACAAGCAAGCATACTAGAATTTGCTGGAAATTGGGGCCATTATCTGCCATTAATCAAATTTGCGTACAACAACAGCTTCCAATCATCAATTGGAATGCCTCCGTATGAAGCTTTGTATGGAAGGAAATGTCGGTCACCTTTATATTGGGACGAAGTGGGAGAAAGACACCTAATAGGTCTGGAAATGGTACATGACGTGATTTCTATTGTCGAGAAAATTAAAAAGAATATAAGTGCCACCCAAGATTGTCAACGAAGCTACGCAAACAAAAGGCGTCGACCATTGGAGTTTGAGGTAGGAGATAAAGTGTTTATTAAGTGCCAGTCAAAAGGATGTTTAGATTTGGCAAGAATGGGAAATTAACACCGATGTATATTGGACCCTTCGAAATAAAAGAAAGAATTGGGCCGCTCGCCTACAAGTTGGAGCTACTGATCTCCTTGAGTAAAGTGCACAACGTATTTCATGTATCTACACCTTGGAAATATATCCCAGATCCATCCCATGTACTTGCTGAAGTGCCTACCGAGATTCAGGCCGACCTAACTTTAGAAGAGCGACCCATTATAATTCTTATGTGCAAAACAAAATGCCTCAGAAATAAAGTAGTTCCGCTAGTCAAAATCCTATGGAGAAGTGAAGCTATCAAAGAAGAGACTTTGGATCGAGAAGACGAGATGAGAGAAAAAAATTTCGAGCTGTTGTAGGTAAATTTTGAGGGCGAAATTTATTTAAGGGGAAAAGATTATAACGACCCGAAAATTTGTATTTCTAATAAATTTATTTTAAATATGAAAAATATAATAAAACGAGAAATTTATTTGAGTTGTCCCAAAAAGTGCTTCAAAAGTCGTAACATTTAGAATTTAATTTAAATCCAAATAATAAAAAGGGAAAAATCGGATTTAATAAATAATGAAGGGACTAATATAAATTAAATTAAGATTTAATATTGTATGATAGTGCTTAATTGACTAAAAGGAAAAAGTTGGGTTGGAACCCAAAAAGTTGAGAAAGTAAGGACATGTCTGCTTACCCATTTTTAACGCATTTTCCATTTTGTGTTTTTGGAAATAATGAAAACTTGTTCTCTTTGCTATTTTTGAAAATGTATTTTTTAAAACACCAAAAAAAATTTCAAATGAAATGGAAAACGACCTTTTAGCCGTTTCTGCATTTTCTTAACAAAACATGGGCATTTTCCAAAACCGCAAAACACGCGTTTTGGAGAAGGAAGGTCTATGTTTCGAGTCAAAAAGCAGGCCTTTTTTTTAACATTTTACACTAGTTAAGGAAACTGATGATTTAATCAAATTCTGCGTTTTCTTCACAAAACACACTCCTTTCCAAAACGCCCAGCAAATGCGGGAAATTTTGGAAGGTCGGGGGTTCAAGTCACCTTCCCATTTTTTCAACATTTAATTGTTTTTAATTGTTTTTAATTTTTTTTAATTCCAACAATAATTGTTTTTAATTTCAAATAATTAATTGTTTTTAATTCCAACAATAATTTTTTTAATTGTTTTTACTTGTTTTTAATTAATAATTTTTTTAATTTTTTTAATTCCAATTAATTAATTGTTTTTAATTGTTTTTAATTTCAACAATAATTATTTTGAATTTTTTAATTGTTTTCAGTTAATAATCGTTTTAAATTAATAATTGTTTTAATTATTTTTAATTCTAAATAATTAATTGTTTTTAATTCTAACAATAATTGCTTTGAATTGTTTTTAATTCCAAGTAAGTTCGAATTTCTAAAAAAATTTAAGTAAACGAATTTTATGTTTTTAGAAATAATTTTCGAAAATTCCAAAAATAACGCATTTTCAAAAATCTCAAAACAAACACTCAAAACACAAAATACAAACGCAGAGAGAACACCACCTAAAGATTTAAGTATTTTTGGATAAGTCAAGCAGCCATCTTTGATGCGATCATATGAATTATGTATTGGTCAAAATCTTATGGTGTTGCAAAGTACACAACGAGATCTTCGAAATGGTACCAATTACACCTACATTCGACTAAGAAATCAGCTCCAAAATTTTTGACAAAAACGTTCCAGAAAGTTTGAAATCTAGAAAACAGTTATGAATTTCCAGTAAACCATGTACGGGAAGCTATTTTTAGAATGTTGTTTTAATCACTGTGGCAGTCCATTTTCTGCAATTCAAAGTGTATCGCAAAGATCCCCATGAGATCTTCAAGGTGGTATAAGAGACGTCGAAAAATAAGTATGCACCGACCTTCAAAACTCGACTCAAAAACAGGTCCAGGAAGTAAGAACTCTGCCATTTTTATTTCTGCAGAGATTTATTACCTAGATGCTATCCCTTGTGCCCCTATTGCTATGGAAAAATGAAAAGGCATTACTTGAAGGATAAGAGAAAATCTTAAGCAAAATCCAACCAACTTTACAAGTGGCCCTATAAGATGAGAAGTAATCATGAGGAGAAGGTTGGATTCCTCCTATAAATACTCTTCACTTTAAGGCCACAACTTGCCCATTTCTTCTCCCTACAACCATCATAACACTATTTCATTCACACACTCTCTAAAGAAGAATGAAAGAACCAACTTAAAAAGGAAAAAATATATCAAATAGAAGAGGTAAGTAAATATTTAAAAAAAAATTGAAATGAAAGGGCTTGGTGTGGAGGTTCCCTAATTTAATAGAGAAATCTCCACACCCGAGCCTCAAGGCCCCAATACGAATAGTGGCAAAGGTGGATCAAAAACCCCAGGTTTCATGGTGGAGAAAGTTAGATTTCAGGAACTGAGAACTGAGTTTTCAAAATAAAAATACTCTTAATATTCTCTGCCCCGGAAGGTATTGATGCCCCATATTTATGTTCTCTAATAGGGTATCAGTACCCCAAAATCTCTGCACCATGAATACGTGAGACCAGTTTCTGCAGTCCTGTTATCCCTTCCTACATATTCAAGTAATATTCACCTTCTATAAGATTGTGATATGTAGAACCTTTTATTTTTAAGTGGATCAAGACTAACCACAACGAGTAGTGAGTAACTTACATTATTTGCCTTATGTGCAACACGATTAATATAAAATATGTGGATAAATTATATGTACTCTTATGTACTCTAAATGACTTATGTTGATGAGATTGATGAAAATAAAGATATGAGATATTATGAGCATCTTGAGCCTATTTATCATTTATGCAACAAGAATAGAGATTGAAAATAAGAAGTTATGTCATGTTATACATGCTCAACTTGAGATGAGAAAACAAAGTCTACATGTATATAAAGACAAGTTATTTGATAACACAATAAGTTCTCCAAGCCTATTTGTATGCCACAAAGGGACGGTAAGGAACCAAAGAAAAGTGTTGATCAACTATGGCCAAGGGTTAGAGTGACCCATATTAGGACGCGATGTCTAAATAAAGAACGGCCAAGGAAAATAGTAGCCTATAAAGAGACGGTAAGGGTCCAAAGAATTATCAACTATGGCCAAGGACAAAAGTAGCCCATAAAGAGACGGTAATGGTCCAAAGAAGTTTGGCCATCATGCATATGCACAAAGAATGTTTATTTTGAGCACTCAGTGTACAAATATTGCTTAGAGAAAGAACCCTAAGAAAGATAAAAGATATATTTATGTGCAACATCACACATGCACCGTATTTTACTCATTGAATATCACCATTCATAGTCATTTCATGACTCTTGTAGGAAATGGATCGAGATTACTATAAAGTTATAGGGCAAAGGTGGGAAGTAGCTTCGGATGGCCAATAATACCATTTGATTACCTTGATTGATGTATGGTCTTCCTATCCCCAGCAACCCGAGCACCAACAATATGAAGTCACCTATATTTTCATAGATGTGTATGACTATTGGACTATGGAGTACCTCACAACCCATTTTTATAGAATGTAAGAGCTTAAGTGAACTCATCCTTAAAATATAAGCACCTCCCCTTTTTGATAATGTATTTTGTAGTACTTTTTAAATGGGCTTAGGTCATATGGGTTGTTCATGAGATGTAATGATTTTTCATGAACCATTTTGGTATGAAATTGTAAGTGATGTATTTCCATCCTTTACTTAAGTCCATGTTTTGTAGTAACATATGATATTGGAGGCAAAATGAATCAAAAGATGAGATTCACCTATTGTTCTCTTCCGCGATGTTTAAACTATCGTGTCTTATTCTTTGATTTTTATTATGTCTAAGTATACCCGTATTTACATATAAAAAATAAGACGAATTCGAAGCAAAAGAGAAAAAGCGACCTACAAATGTAGCCTCTGATCAATTCTAACTGTTTTTCCCTAAAAAAAAATGTTAAAAACTATTACCAATATGTTTCAATCCAGTTTCTAATCAAATCAAAGAACTAATCTACTTTCTGCGTATAGGGGTACTAATACCCTCAAACCCAGTTCCTAATACCTTACTAGACAAAATACGGAAAAAAAAAAAAAAAAAATTAGACAGATTTTTGGGGTCGTCACAATGCACACACACACACATCTAACATGGATTAAGTTGAAAAGTTTCTTTTGCTATAGCATTTTTGTAAACTTTTCATGAATTATAAGCAAGTTTTAAAAGATCATGGTAATGTGGCAAACTTTCAAACCTTTTGCATGTTTGTAGTCTTTTTATGGTTTGACTGTGCTTGCATGATATATGTAGATAATTTTTGTTTGAGGACAAACAAAGATGCAAGTTTGGGAGTGCGATAAGTACGGATTTTACACTTATTTTGGCCACTAAAAATGGATATTTGTGAGTTTTTTTAAGTAGTTTACTACTTATTTATGTTATTTTAATTGTTTAGGTAAAAACCCAAGCTCGGATGGTGATTGAAAGAAATCTACATGAAAAATGGGCAAAAAGGACTAAAGTCATGCAAATCAAAAATTCTGGAGACCAAAGTATAAATATGTCAAAAGATGGAGGACCTGAGTTGCAATTTATAGATGACCTGTCTGAAAGATAATAAAAAATTCAAGGACTGAAGTTAGCATTCTATAAAGTACATGGACTGGAATTACAATTTAATTGGAACCAAACTGCAATTGCATGGCAAGTTGCATGGGCCAAATACCATGCGATCGCAGCTGGCCAATTTTTCCAACAGAAAGTGTTTGGATATTGCCAATCGCAATCGCATGGCTCATTTTTCTGGTAGTCGCGATTTTTAACAAGTTTTTGAGGGATATTTTGGTAATTAATTTCACACGACTTCTAGGGTTACAAAAGTCGATTTTCAGCAAAAAAAAAAAAAAAAAAAACACATTGGGAGCACTCTTCCATAAGAAAAAGCTCTCAAAAGAAAAAATGAGAAATTGGGGCTCTTTGAAAACTCAATGAAAATGAGTTTTCTTTAATTTTTGTATATCGTTGTGGGTTATTGTTGTGAAATAGAGAAAGATGAAAGGTTCAAGCTTAATCCTCCACTTCTCAAAATTTTATTAAACCCGGTTTTTTTTTTGTATCTATATTTTATTTTGTTTGTGTAAAGATGTTGGACTAACTTTATTTCACTAGGAATGAGATGAATCCATTTATGAAGCTCTAAAGTTGAATTCTCTTATTATTGATTTTCTATTCTTGATTTTTATGGTTGTTTATTATTGAGTTTTATTGTGTATTAAGATGATTAAACACTATTGAAATACTTTCGTGACCTAGTTTTGCTACCGAGAGGTTGAAATTAGGCTTAGCACATTTAATGAACAACATAAAGTATATAGGATGTAGGAATACACTTTCATACTTTGTGCAATCACGAATGGGTGCTCTCTTGAGTTTTATTTCCTTTTTACATATACGTTCTCTTGGTAGGAGTGCTTGAGAGTCTTGTGTGAAAATATGTTTGGCTCTACTCGGAAGAGATTGCTAGATATTTTAGGAGTATCGATTGCCATAAAAGATCACGTTTTGGAATTGAAATTGGATAGTGAAACTTTAGGATGAAGTAATTGGTGAAGCTAAATTCCTAGTTTGTTTTTCTATTTGAGTTTATTTCCAAAAATTCTCTTTTACCAAATTTTTTTTTAGTTTATTTTCATCAACTCTTAATTTGTAGTTAAATTATCAAAACAACATGTTTAATTGTGTGTTTAAAACTTTAAATAGTGCTAGATTGAATTGGATTTTAAAAAAATTATCTATCCTCGTGGATTTGACACTCTCTCATCACTTTATTAGTTGAACGCGACATGTGCACTAGCGGTACACATATTAGCGAACATGTACTGTGGGTTCGGCGCATAACATGTGTAATGAGTCTGGCGCATGATACTGATGGTCTGATGGATCCTACAAGTATTGTGGTTGATTTGTATTGTCCAAGCTAACATATCACATTATTACCCATTATGAAACCAAATGGACCAAACACTAATAAAACAAGTAATGAAATATAAACATTAACTAACCTATTTTGCAACGTAGAACAAGTTCTTATGTAACGACCAGGATCTCTCTAGTCGGGATCTTACCCCCAGTCGATACTCTTCCATACTGTCTACTTTGGGAGGACCTGAGCCCTCTTAACCCCTCACGGATTTCTTTCGCGTCCCTAGTGATTCGAAGCTAAGACCTCTACATTGGTGAGTCACCCAATTGGTACCAAGATTCAACTTAAATGCATCATATATAGAGGTCTTGGGCTCGAATCACTAGGGACGCAAAAGAAATCCGTGAGAGATTAAGAGGGCTCAAACCCTCCCAAAGCGGACAATATGGATGAGTATCGACTGGGGGTTAGATCCTGACTAGAGGGATCCCGACCGTTACAAAAAATCCCAATTGTTTGAATATTTGGTTAATTCATAAAGATTAAAGAAAATAGATTGTCAAACGCTAAATAATAATAGAAACTGTGATGCTAACCGTCTTATTAAATAAAGCATTCTAAACAAAACTAATTTTATTTGGTGACCAATGGCACGACAACTTCACCAACCCGTCACGCATCCATCACGTTAATCATTATCTGAAAATTTGTTAAAATGAGGGATGAATACTAATAATTATACTCAGTGAGATACTTGCTATTTCCACAATCATTCCAAATATTATAATTAGGCATAAAATCATCTTACTAAACTGAACTGTGAATTATCACATCATGACAATGATAATTTATGTAAGCGCTGCAAATAAACTGAAACTCAAATGTTTAACTGAAGCTAAAAGTTTAACTGAAATACGAAAGTTTAAATGAACTGCTTCATGATTTCTCCCGAAGGAGCATTGAAATAAAGTAATCAAATTTACATGCATAAATATAATACGTAGAAAGAAGTGGAAAACAACTAATAGCACATATCACCTCACCTTAATATTGGAATATGAATTTTTGGAATTGTGCTTGAAAAATATGATTTACACATGAAAGCAACTTGGTGCGAATCCTCGAATATTAGTGTGCCAAAACAAATTCACAATGACTTTCTGGACTATATTAGCTTTATGGCCAATGTAGGAAAAGTGTGGGGATGTGGGAGAAATGGTTTCAGGTAGTGGGACTTTATAGAATATGATTACCTGCTTACTGTTAGCTTAGTTTAGATAAACTAAGGTTTAGCTTATTTAATTGATTTAGGACTCATCATCCAATAAGTAATATTATCCGAAAGATCTGGCTCTACTTAGCTTAGGTTATGAAGAGTTGGAAATAAATTCTTAACCTAATTAGAATTGATCACTTGACTAGAATTCTAAAATGAAAGGTTTATGGACAAAGTCAAATTTGGAAGCTATTAAAACTCATAACTCTCTCTCTCTCTCTCTCTCTCTCTCTCTCTCTCTCTCTCTCTCTCTCTCTCTCTCAACAAGATAAACAAAAAATGATTTAATCTCTAATTAACAAAATAGATAATCCTAGACTACTTTGGACTACTTTATCTTAAGTTTGGCTTATCTAAAATTACTTTTCATTGGGCCAATAATCGTAAATAATTGCAAGCTACCAAATGAGCCTAATATTGATATGCTAAAACTCGTTCCTTCAATAATTAATTATTTAGCCTAGTTAATTAATCGATTCTAAAACATATTTTCACTTAGGTCCTTTAATATTTCAAAATTTTGGAATTCTACAATCTATCCTCAAACAAATTTTTGTCTTCAAAATTTACCTTAGTTAGTCAAAGAGTTCTTGATACTTAACTTTTAACTGGAATACACATATACCACTTGTTACCACCCGATTTTGATAGGGCTCCCACATCAGCAAAGGCCCAACGGGAGTCCTATAAAAGGCCCAACGAGAGTCTCATAGAGGCCCAGCGAGGGCCTCACAAACCCTAAAAATGGGGTCGGAGGCCCATCAGACATCTTAGCACTCTCGAGCCATAATACCGCGAGGCCCAGAGAAAGCCTCGACATTCACGGCCGATCCATACGGCCTCACCGGCCTCGTATTTACCGCAATTAACGAGCAGTAGGATATTCTGGAATGACCAGAGAAATAATTAAGGACATATTGCGTTGGATTGGCGAACGGAACCTTACAAGAAAACTGAATCATAATCTCCTAAAATCATGCAACGTGATAAACTCAAAGAAGGAAGATAATCTTGGAGATTGCCTAGGTAATGAATGATCCCTATCCCACAAGGAATGGGGGTCCGGTTGGGTATCTGATTTATTTGTTTCCTAAATCAATCAAGACTCATGCATTATAAATACAACGTCTCCGGTTGTTCCAAGGTACGTTCTTTTTACGCTTAAAATCCCACCCTAAACTCTGCTCAAATCTCTACCTACTTGTCCCTCCCAAACCCAGTTATTTTCACCTCCCTGTATATCATCCATATACTGACAGTTGACTTGATCGTCAGAGTACCAACAATCGTCAGACCCTTTTTCTCTGGAGATCTTGGTGCCTAACGATTGTTCGAGTGTACAGGGAACATACGAGTTAGCATAGGAGTGATTGGAGATCTGTTGACACGTGGACATTGTAGGTTCCGACGTCAACAGATTGGTACCGTCTGTGCGAAACGAAAAATGTTACACAACCAAAAAACTTGTGGTAAAAACGTGTTTTCTACCAGAAGGAGCATGGCAACCGAACATTCTACGAAGGAAGAAGTCGAGTCTCACCACACTGACTTGCGACAGGAAAGCGTTCAGGACTTCCAGAACGTGACCCGCTGCAAAAGGAGAAGACAATGGCAGAAACGGACGGTTGAGCAAGAGAACTAGGATATGAAGCTGGACAATGCCCAGATGAAGGCCGCGCTTGAATTGTTGGAGAATCAATCCCTCCAACATAGACCCAAGTGCAGTCGTGCCCGGAGGAGCCCTTCGCAATCTGATTCACTAGAAAACCGCCGTTCACAGGAAGAACCTCTCGCCTCTAACGGCAGGAACCCCCGTAACTTCGCCTCGAAGCCCTCGTAGGATGGCCAGAGGGGAAGACCTTTCCTTGTGCGAGAAAACCACACCGTTCCTACTGCTAGCGTGTTTGACAGGTTGGGAGTGGGGTCTTCCATAGCACCACCCCTACCCACACACAGCAGGCGCAGTGAGCACAGCGAGGCCCGCACGGAAAAGATAAAAGACCCGAAGAGTCACGTAAAGTCCAAGGAGGAGAAAGAAAGGCTAGAGTGTTACGAGAATGACGATGACGAGAATTTCACATTTACCAACTACATGAAGGCAATGGAGATACCCGCAAACTTCCGAATGCCTCTTATTGACAAATATAACGGGAGAGGTAACCCTACGGATCATATAAACATATATAAGGCGAAGCTCCAAGGCCAGTCCCCCTGCGGTGAAGTGTCAGAACTTCCATACCACGCTCGTGGCCGACGTGAAGAGATGGTACAATAAGCTGAAGCCAGGGAGCATTCGAAGCTGGCCTCAACTCAAAAGGGAGTTCGTCAATGTCTTCATCAGCAATCGGACGATGATAGCTGACATTGTCCAACTCAACAACATCCAGCAGAAGGAAGGAGAAATCGTCAAGAGCTACTTCAAGAGGTTCAGTAACGTTATTACAAGATCGAGACTGTGACCAATGAAAAGGCCTTGGATGCACTAGTAACTGGACTGCACATACGCATTCCCTTCTAGAAGGATGTACAGAACAGTCAACCGAAGACCTACAGTCAATTGGTGGACTTGGTCCAGCGCAAAATTCGATCAGAGAAAACGATCGAGAACAGAGAGAAGGCCGAAAGGGAAAGAGAAGATCGCTACAGAAGAGAGGGGCGACGCTCTCCCGAACCTCATTTCTCTTGCTTTCAGAGGAAGCGCTCCCCAGACTGCCAAACAACCATTACAGGAGGTTCAATCAGATAGAAGTAGCCCCTGTCCCCCATCCCAAAACACCAGTAGTGGCCTCCTTACCAGCTGCAGCACCGCCCAAGTTTTGTCGTATACACAGGACTAGGGTGCATAATACGGAGGATTGCCTAGATGTGAGAGAATTGATCAATCGTGGAAACCACAGGTAGGGAGAGAAGAATCAATCTGCACAAGGACGTCGAGGGCCGCCCGCACAAGGATGAAGATGTCCTCATCGACGCCAGACAATGGACCCCGCCGCAATGGAAGGGAGAATGACGGAAACAGGGACCCGCCGAGGCTAGAAGGGCCTGCGGGGGTCCTCCCTGTCCGAGAAATAAACACGATTATAGGAGGACCCTATGTTGGGGGACATACAATGAACTCGCGGCGTAACTACGCAAAGGCAGTAAGAGAAGAACCCATGGAGAGCTGGCAGGTCCACGAACATCGGTCAAGAGCACTGTAAATCTCTTTCACTGAGGAAGACGAGGCAGGCATACACTACCCTCATTGCGATGCCCTGGTAGTCCGTGCCATCGTTGCCAGAAATGGCCTAGGATGGATGTTGGTCGATGATGAGAGCACCGTGAATATTCTGTTCGACAGCACCTTCTACCAAATGGACGTAGATCATGAACCAACGGCTATTTTTGAGCTGCTATTCGATTTCACGGAGGATAGCCTCATCCCACGAGGAGGGATTACCCTCGCGGTAGACTTCAGAGAACCTCTGTGCCGCCTCAGAAAGTTCATGGAGTTTTTGATAGTGGACACCCGCTCCATCTACCACGGTGTCCTCGAGAGACCTGCGTTGAAAGATCTACATGCGGTCACATCCATACACCATTTGGCAATGAAGTTTCCAACACCCGGAGGGGTGGCCAAGATTCGTGGAAATCAGACAGAGGCGAGGACATGCTATATGAATGCATTATGGAAAGTCGCAAAATGTGAAGATATTGCCCCAGCAGTGATAACCATACACTCGGAACCAATGGACATTGACCACGAGAAGATGGATGAGGAACTGGTACTAGACAAAGGCCTAGACCCGCAGATCATAGGCTCAGACTCTCTTGCCTCTCCGGCCAAAGAATTGGAAGCTTTTTCAGTGAATCCCTCGGAACCGACCCAGGTGTTGCAGGTGGGAGAAAAACTCAAAGGAAAAATAAAAGAAGAACTGAAGCAGTTCCTCCGAGAGAATACTGACGTCTTCGTATGGAAGCACAGCGATATGGTCGGGATCGATCCATTTGTAGCATGCCACGCCTTAAAAGTGGATCCGAAGGTACATCCCAAGATTCATAAAAGAAGACCTTTGAGTGCAGAAAGGTATAGTGCCCTGAAGGAGGAGGTTGACAAGCTGTTGGCCAATGGGTTCATTAGGGAGGCTGTTTACCCCAAATGGGTATCTAACCTAGTGTTGGTAAGGAAGAACATCAAGAAATGGAGGGTCTGCATAGACTTCTCGGATCAGAACCAAGCATGCCCTAAGGATAGCTTCTCGTTACCACGCATCGACCAACTGGTCGATGCGACTGCTGGCCACAAGCTACTGAGCTTTATGGATGCATACTCGGGCTACAATGCAGAAGACGAGGATCACACTTCATTTATCACTTACCGATGGTTGTACTGCTATAGGATGATGCCCTTTGGCCTAGAGAACGCGAGAGCCATATATCAACGGTTGGTAAATCGCATGTTCGCAGGACAGATCGAGAACACCATGGAGGTATACGTCGACGATATGCTTGTAAAGAGCGTGAATGCCAAAGACCACATAGGGCACTTGAGAGGGATGTTCGAAGTCTTTCGCAAATATCGCATGAGGCTTTACCCCTTGAAGTGCGCATTTGGAGTCGAATCCAGAAAGTTCCTCGGCTACATGGTCAACCAACGCGGGAAAGAGGCTAACCCGAGAAGATTAAGGCGTTCATCGAGATGCGGTCACCATCTTCTCCCAATGAGGTCCAAAGCCTGACGGGAAGATTGGCAGCCCTGAATCGATTCATATCCAAGGCGATTGACCATTGCCAGCTCTTCTTCCAGACCATCAAGGGAGAGAAGAGGTTCGAGTGGACTGAAGAATGTGAGAAAGCCTTCCAGAACCTCAAGGTCCTCCTCGAAAAGTCCTCACTGCTATCCAAACCGAAGAACGGAGAGACGTTGCTTGTTTACCTCGTCGTGTCCGAAAAGGCAATTAGCTCGGTCTTAATCTGAGAAGAGGGTCCGGTGCAACTTTTTGTCTATTATGTAAGCAATGTCCTATAGGATGCGGAAACGAGGTACCCGGATATGGAAAAGCTCGCCCTATCTTTGATCACCGCCTCACGAAAACTCTGGTTGTACTTCTAGTCCCATAGCATAGATGTCTTGATGAACCTCCTTCTAAGACAGACACTCCAAAAGCTGGACACATCAGGGAGGCCAATGAAATGGTCGGTCGAACTCAGCCAGTTCGATATCAACTACAGGCCGAGACCCTCTGTAAAAGGACAAGCTTTAGCAGATTTTGTAGCTGAATTCGCCCACGTCCCCGAAGGTTCTCTCGAAGCCCGACCCTAGGAGGTACCAACATGGAAGTTATATGTTGACGGATCCTCGGGCGAGGTCGGAGTTGGAGCCGGAATCTTACTAGTTAGCCCTGACGGTTACAATCTCAATTGTGCACTTCGCTTGGAGTTCAAGGCCTCCAACAACGCTGCAGAATATGAGGCACTCCTAGCAGGCTTGAGGGTGGCACAAGAGATGAGGGCAAGAAAACTTCAGTTTCACAGCGATTCACAGCTAGTCGTCAGTCAAATTAATGGGGACTTCGTAGCACGCGAGCAATCCATGATGGCATACCTGACAAAGGCCAAAGACCTGTTATCCTACTTTGAGACATACGAACTCCTACAGATTCCACGAATGGAAAATGGCTATGCAGACGTCCTCTCGAAATTGGCAAGTAGCAGAGACTCCGACTAGATGAAGGCCATCCCGGTTGAGAGGCTCAACTAACCCTCCATCGACGAGTCTCCTGCATTCACTGTTTTGACGATATCTGAATCTCCTGGGTAGATGAAGGAGATCATCGCATATTTGACTGATCAAATACTGCCCAGCGACAAACAAGAAGCGCAAAGACTTCGCAGAAGAGCCGCAAAGTTCGTGCTATAAAACGAGATCCTGTATAAGAGGGGCTTCAGCCACCCCCTTCTACGCTGTTTGACACAAGAGGAAGCAGTGTACATAATGAAAGAGATACATGAGGGGATATACGGTAACCATTCAAGCGGGATGGCCCTAGCACAGAAAGCCTTAAAGCAAGGGTACTACTGGCCAACAATGAAGAAAGATTCCTATGATTACGCAAAGAAGTGCGATAAATGCCAGAAATTCACCACTATCCCGAAGCTCCTGGCTCAGAACCTTACTCCAGTCACCAGTCCTTGGCCTTTCGCCAAATGGAGAATCGACTTCATTGGTCCTCTCCCGACTGGAAGAGGTGGGGTCAAGTTCGTGATTGTAGCGGTGGATTATTTCACCAAGTGGTGTAAAGCCGAGCTTTTGGCCAAGATTACGGAAGAAAAATGCATGGAAGTTTGTGTGGAAGAATATTGTCTGCCGCTTCGAGATTCCTCACTCTTTAATCTCCGACAATGGCACACAGTTCGCGGGAAAGAAGTTCAACTCAAATTGCGAGAACCTTGGCATTCGAAGGGACTTTTCCACCCCCTACTACTCTCAATCTAATGGCCAGGTAGAAGTCATGAACAAGATCATCAAGTATACACTTAAACGGAAACTAGAATCTGCGAAAGGAGGATGGGTTGAAGAACTACCCGAGACCCTATGGTCTTATCGAACAACTTCTCGGACGGCTACTGGTGAAACCCCTTTCTCCATGGCATACGGGACGAAGGTAATGATTCCCGTTGAAATTGGAATACCCTCACCCAAGTGCCTGCACTTCGACGAAGTGACCAATGAGGGTTTGTGCAGGGCAAAACTCGATTTACAAGATGAGAAACATGCGGACTCGCAACTCCGCCTCGCAGTTTTCCAACGGAAGATGACCAGGTACCACAACTCCAAAGTTAGGTGTAGAAGTTTCCGCATCAATGACTTCGTCCTGAAGAAGGTATTCCAGGCTAATAAAGAGATGGGGCCGGAACCCTCGGACCCACCTGGGAAGGACCTTACAAAGTCATCAAGGAAATCCGCCTCGGAACTTATAGATTGGAAGATTCTGAAGGCAAGGAGATGAGGCACCCTTGGAACATTGCCCATCTGCGACCATATCACCAGTAGTTTTATTTTGCACAATTCAATTTCCAGCATTTTGACCGGTGCTTGAGAAATCGCGTCTTTTAATAAAATTCATCATTTTTATGAATCGAAAGTGTTCCATGGCAAGTCAAAGTAATTTGGCAGCGAGGGAGTGTGGTTCACGGCCAACTCCATCAACTCGCTGGATAAATACTCAACGCGCGTTCGAAATAAACAAAAAATTTATATAAACAATTCATGTGATAATTACATCATATTAAGCTTTCTGAGCATCGACACACGCCTTCTAAATTGTCTGGGCCTTCATGACGTCATACGTGGCACGAGAACTTGCATCTTCAGAAAATACGAGTCGCGCCCGAAGATCTTTGTTTTCGGCGTGCATCACTTCGACATCCTCATCCCCCCCAATGACGGAGCGCAGTTTGTCAACCTTCATCTCCAACACTTTATACAACTCGCAGTTAAGAACGTGACTGCAGGAGGTATACATTTCAGCCAACTTCAACAACTCCGTCGATTTCATATTCTCTGCCACTTCTCTAAAGGCAGAAGTCCAATACTTATGAACTGATGCCACCGCATTGGCAGCCGGGGGTGGCAATTTTCCTAAGACCGTTGGATCCAGCTTATCCTGGTGGGACCCAATGTTGATATATTCGTACTTTCCGGGAGGTGGGGATGCAGGAGCCCAGAATGCCTCCTCCCTGCTCTTGGCTCCTGCTTTCCTTTTCCTAGATTGTCTAACACTCCCAGGTGAAGGTACGGGTCTTGCAGGAACTGATGTGGATGGCACTTCTGATGTAGCCTCCGGCGTGGGTGGAATATAAGAGTTATCCATCGTCATCTCCGGCACCTACAATACAGTGGACCCAGAATTAGATGCCATAGACGGCACCAAGGGTGGAGGAGAGATATCTTCCACAACCCCCACGCCTTATCTTAAACTTTGGGACGTTGGAAAAATAAAAGCCCAACGTGGCCGGCAATAATCAGGATCTGAATATGGCAGTAGGAGAGCAAAGATGATATAAATAAAGTGAAGTCCTGCAAACATATATATGGGCACAACAGGATACTAATAGTCAGATAGACCAACACATTGGAGAAGAATAAATGCACATCAGATAAACCATAGGAAGATATAACGGGCGCGTGGAGATATGCGCTTCATAAATTGTGCGAACGCCAATGCATGGTAACACTGCCAACGCCTACCCACGTTGAAACGTTTGAGGGTGAGAGCCCTGCAAAATAGGCGAGGACGACCTGTTCTATATGTATCGCTATAGCGCGATCGCCAGAACTTTGGTGGTGGAGAGAACGGTTGCGCGAGGTCCAACGCCAGAATCCCGATATAGCACGCAGGCATTGTCTATCCCTTGCAAACTCTCCGAAATCGAGTGATACATGATGTGTACCGTCGCTCAAGGCATGTTTGATGGCTCCAGAATGGTACCTGTGGCTTCATAGGTGCCACAAAATGACAACGAAGCCCGAAGCCCAGGTATCACAAACAAACAATCAACGTATATGGAAATAACAAGGAAATCTTGGCGCAATTTTATTTTATTTAAATAATTCAGAATACAAGGTAGAAACAGATACGCCTGATCATTATCCTACTATCCCGCTGCCTCTTTGGGTTGGTACACGTGGGGATATTAGATCTACTAAACTAATTCTCTGGTCTTCGTCATTCCGAACATCATCAGGAGTGGGGGATCTGATCCCACCATGATAGGAAGTCTCCCAGAACCAACATGAGTTGATTTGGTGACTAATTAGGCCACACTGCTCAAAAAATACCGTTGACACCTTTTGGCAGTGGGCCTCTAGCCCCATCACCTGTGTCGGGTACGCGCTGTTCAGGATACGACCGGGCCAAGGCTGTTAGGCCCGACCTCTCTCGTATGTTTAGTCTCCTGAACATTGATTGGTTGGGTGTTTAGTCCTCTGAATGTTGATTCTCCGATTGATAGGCATTCTGGATACCGGTTCTCCAGCCATACTTTCATCGCACGTCAGGCATAAGAGTCCCGATCACATGACTCAGAAAAGTTGGGGACAAAAAGATCTAATTCACACAATTTACCAGAATTGCGCATATATGAGGAGCACGATGGAAGGATCTCAATACATTCCTTACCTATATATAAAGGTTGCGTTGGAACTTGACACAAAGTAATAAATACGAATGTTCTAGGGGGATTTGGAACGCTACACAAAGGTGACGCCTCCCAGGACATTGAAGACGCTAACTCTTCAAATTCTGCCAAGAGTTAGTACCATTAATGCCCATGGGAGTGATTCCTTGGTCTTGGGAATGGCTCTCCATGTACAATCGTACTTATAATTAAATGCTGGGACAAGAATATATTAAGGAAAACAAGTCTGTCAATTAATTCTGGAAAATTATAAAGTTCAGAGTCCAGGTGCCCCGCCGCCTCTACGGGTCAGCACACTACGGGCCTTCTCCCACAACTGGTGGGGGGTTTTGTTCACTGTCATCATTGGGGAACGGTTTCATGCGCCAGGAAAGAGATGTCCCATTTTGGATGGACTTCTGCGATTCGTTCTACCAACTATTCGCCCCCAATGGTCATTAAGCAGTGAGCGAGGTCCTGATACTCAGGCGTGTCCACAAACGCGTCCTGATATGCCTCAACCGCCCTAGCCTCTGCACCCGCACAGTCAGCTCGAACTCTCTCCAACTCGTGTTTCATCGCAGCCAGCGACTTCTCATTCTCTGCGAGGACGGTCTCTAGAATGCTGTTCGCAGTGGCCAATGCAGTCTCAGCTGCAAGGTCCAGTCCTCGGCTAGCTTCTGAGCCTTATCGGCTCACTTCTTAGAAGCTTCGGTAGCCCTCTTCTGTTTCCGGGCTTCTTTCAGACACTCTTTGGTGGCCTTCAACTCAATCTCATACTTGTCCTTCATGTCCGCCTCCTTCGCCACCACCGAGTCCAACTTGAACTGAAGCCCCTTTTTTTTGGACTCCAGCTGCTCCTTTTCGAGACTCATGGCCTTCAATTCTTTGGCCAACTTGCTGGACTTAGCCCCTTCCTCGCTGCACTGGTCGTTAAAGCTTTCCAAGGTACTGAATAATTTCTTGGTCATGACCAGTCCCCGTATCAAGTTCATTTATGCCATCTTTAACCGCTCGCGAACAGTGGCTTCTTCGGCTGCCTTTTCCCATTTTTGGGTCCAGTATTTGTGCACGCTCGCCGCAATCATAGCTGGGTGAGTAGGAAGCATTTCCATGATGGAGGTTTCCAGTTCTCCTTTGCACTGGAAAATGCAGACAGGTCTCCCTTGCCCAGCCGAGGAGCCAAAATTCCTTGTGCCCTCAGCCCGACTCGACTTACGGGCATCCCTCATAAACCCTCCATCGTCTGCAGTAGCCTTCTTCTTCTACAAAACCGTATAACCCATGTCCTCGGTGATTCCCTTTCCCTTATCCTTGGATGGAGCAGGGCCGGGTGAGGGACAGGAGGATGAAAACAGAGGCGGAGGTAGAACGTTCTGGATAGGAACTGGGACATCGGAGGCCAGAGTTTGGACGGACCCCGATGGCATAGCATCCTGGACCTCTTGCGAGGGACCAACCACCTCCTGCGTAAGCGTCGGAGCTGAAGAACCCTCTCCACTAGCAGGGCAGGTGAGACGGAGCGTAGGAATATTTTTGAACCTGAAAGCTGTTAACACAGACACAAATACGCAACACGTTTAGGCAACTTTCCATAGTAACACCAATATATCGAAACTTGCGAGATTTACCCATCAGTCCGTAGCTGGCCAATAAGTTGTCGTCCTTCAATAGGTTGCCAAGACTCCTGAAGTCGTTGTTGAGAGCTCGTACCTTGTTCCACTTCGACCTCAGCTCTCCTTGGCTTCTCTTCGAGATTGATGGCTTTCTACAGTCTGCAAAAGCAAGCAATACATTAAGTCAGAAACTATAGTCAAAATTCCACACAAATGCAGCGGTATATACCAAGTTCTCCAAATTGACGAGGAATAGACACATGAGGAAGAGGGTCCTCTGGCATAAATTCTCAGTCCCTACCTACGAAGATGAACCTCTCCTTCCAGTTATGTATTTTGTTGGGACTGTCTGTGGCCGTCCTCTATTTCTAACCCGGCCGAGGAGAAATATTATACCAATCTACAGATTGGCAGGGTCGGTATGTGGACTCAAACTCCCTCGGGGACAGGTTACTTCATGCCTCTGCAATACTCCACAATAGGTACGAGGCCACCATCTACCCCCAACCATTCGGTATTATCGAACAAGGGGCCAGATTCTAATCTTTCAGAACCTCACGAAAGAAAGGGTGTATAGGCAGGCGAAGGCCTTGCTGTATCGCGGGTTCGTAAATCGTGACAAATCCTTCAGGAGGTTCGTTGGCGCGTTCCTCTAGGCCCGGAGCCCTAAGTATTACAGACGCAAGAATATCATACGATAGCCGTATATCCTCCAACTCCCCATCAGCGATCTTTGAACGCGCGATAGAGGCTTCGGTGGCCAATCGCTTCAGCTCCTCGTCAAGCGCCTGGTCTGTCGGGGCATCCCTCTTATCAAGTGACCCACTCATCTCAGGCACCCCCGCGTCATGTCTCCCATTCTCCGTAGTCTCTTTCGTCTGAGCGGCTGGGCAAGCCCCCTCCCACTTGTGGACGGAGTCGACAGGCGTACGTTGGAGGAAGCTTGATTTATTCCTCCTACGATCTCAGAGGTGGAGGACGATGAGGCAGATGTTGTTGACCCATCCCTTATACTAGGGTTTGTCCGGGCGTCCGATTGATTTTGTGAATCATCGATTTTGGAAGACATCATAAACCCTTCTCTACCCCGAAAAATGGTACTCCTGCTATCGCCAGAACGTGTAACCAGGTATAACCCCCAAACCGTAGAGTCAAGAAATAATCACAAAAACAAACAACGAAACAAATCACAGCAACTCTTGGCGCGCTTATCTTAGAAAAACAGGTAAAAATGTTGCAACACTAGGAATTTTTTTGTTTTTGGGTAGAACACTCGCAATACTCACTACATGCACGGAAACGAGAAAAACTTGTAATGAAGAAGTGCGCCAAACTTTATAGGTTGAGCCATTCCAATCCCCACCGTCCAATTCCCACATGTTGCATCTGAACCATTGGCCAAGGGACACGTGTTTGGCATGGTGCGTCAGGCGGGAAACGGAACCCTAAGCGTTTCTTAAAACAAGGACGCACGCGCCTCACTCGTGCCCCCATTCTCCGCTATGCGCTGCTGGTATTAAATATGTACATTATCTCACTCGTGATGCTCTAGCCACGGATTGACAGCCTTGATTGATAGGATCCCACCAACCGCAGACACGTCACCAATTGTGAATTTTTTGAAGCCCTCACTCGTCATAAATGTTCGGCTTCGGACTTGGGGGACTATACACACGTTAGTAAGTTCAATTCATAGTTCAATTTGGTTTGTTCAATGTGGCGAAGACCAAATTTTCTTTTCCCACCCTCAAAGTCCCACGCCCATTATAAATAATGGGTTGCACCGGACTGCACTAACATGAAATGATCACAACACTGAGTCTTTTGTTTTGCGGCTCTTCGTTTAGTAGTCGATGCAGTAGTTTTGGTCATTTATAACTTTTGGTCAATATCATATAAATTGATACTTGGACCAGTGTTCTCAACCCCAAAATCATTACCAAATTTAGGAATTGAAACATCATTTAACCTACCAAAATTATCATGAATTTGATTGTCAACAGACTCGACACTTCCTTGAAATTTGTATTGATCCATGTAGATAATAGAAATGTAGAAACTCAACTATAAATTACACAATAAAAGAGCTTATATTGACAATATAATTTTTTCGGATTATTGTAGGTTGAGAGAATTGTGATTTTGTGAAGAATATGGAAAGTTTAGGGGGAATTTATAGGGAGAAAAATAGCCATTTGAAAAAATAATAATAAATTGAGGGACCAAATTAAATGGTCGAAAATGTGACCGCCGCTCTACAACGGTCCCCAGCTTTAAGCTTTTGACCAAATTGGCCCACGAGCCGTCCCGTGGATTTTATGGCCTTTTTTTGCAGCCCGGCTCTTTCCCATCTTTGGATGAGATCGGGCCCATGACGGTCTTGACTTTCAAGGGCCAGTCCGACGGATCGACGACGGCCAGGCTCTTTTGCCATCCCTATGTGCCATTACATTTTTACCATACAAATTTTTGTTTACAATATTTAGACATTTTCTTGAAGATTGGTTGTCCATCTGCAGTTGCACCAATCTGCACTAATTTTAAATGATCCCAACATCGAGCCTTTGTTTTACGGCTCTTCGTTTAGTAGTCGACCCAATCGTTGTAGTAGTGTTGGTCGTTTCTAATTCTTCATCGATATTCTCTAAATCGACAATAGATCAGTGCTTTCAATCCTATAATTATTACCAAATTCAGAAATTAGAATATCATTTAGTCCACTAAAATCATCATGCATTTGGTGACCAGCAGTTTGTTGTGTGTTGTATTGATCCATGTAGAAAATAAAAATGTAGAAGTAGAATGTAGAATTGTAGAAAATTAAAAATATAAAATTGTAGAAATTGAATAGAAGAAATTATTAAAACAAGCAAACTCAATTGAAAATTACATAATACAAGAACTAATATTGACAATATAATTTTTTCAGATTATGTAAGTTGAGAAAGTAGTGAATTGTTGATGAATTTAGAAATGTAAGGGGGTAGTTATTGGGGGGGGGGGAATTCATTGGGAAAAACAGTTGAATGACCAAAACGGTCACTTTTGTGACTATTGGGGCTGCAACGATTCCAAAAGTGACCGTTACATTGGTCCCCAACAGTCACAAAGTGACCATTTGGGCATCCCAGATTTCAAAAATTTTGAGATTGGCCAACTAATCATGCGTCGGGCCTGGCCTACGAGCTGATCCAACGACTAGTTCGTCTTTTTCAAGGGCTGAGCCCATTTCATCCCTTGAACGAGCTTTTACGGGTCGGCTCGATTGCCATCCCTAGCTTAAACTATAATTTAAGATTAGGCAAATGTGCTTTGAAGATCGAGGAAACTATTTTAATAAGTCCAAGTTGTAAAAAAGCCTCAATTTCCTAAATATATAGAACAAGGCTTTCTCAATCACCTTTATCGTGCAATTCTTTACTCAAACCTTTGTTTTTGCTAATTTAAAGTAACCATTGAAGGTGACTTGCTTGCGATTAAGAGTGTGTTTGATTTTTATTAAAGTCATATTTTTTATAAAAGTTGATGAAATGTACGGTTGAAAAGTTGTAAAAAGTTGTGTGTCCATGAAATGAGTGGTTAAAATTAATTGTTGACTTTGACTTCAATTTTTTTAGCAAAATTTTAAGTGAAAACAAACAAGCACTAAGTGTTCACTAACCTTTTCTTTAACAGATATAATAGACAATTAATGAAAAACGCTTTTTGCTTTCGTTAAAAATTAGATTGTTTTGGTATGTTCGAGACACCAACTCTTTTTACTTTGATTTGCTTTCTTTTTTATTTGAATACGCACTAATCTTTTACATTTTATATTTCTTTGGTTTGTAGGAGTTGACAACAACCAACATTTCATATCATTCCTCACTAATCTTTTTAAACGTTCGGGAAAAAGAGAAAAAAATCGGAAAGAAGTGTAACGCAAAATGAATGAGGATGGCTGTAGGGAGAGATGTGATAAAAACGTGGGGTTGGGAACACTATAGGTGAATGGTGAGGTTGGGGGAAGGGGATAATGATATGGGTGTCAATGGGCTGAACTAAGTAGGCTTGATCTATTTTTTTCAATGATCAAGTTCTATTTGGTCCGTTGACTCTATAATTCTAAATATATGTATAAACTGGAGTGGTCTGTAGGTTCTTTAATTTAAAAGAGAAACATATTTTCACTTCAAAATTTTGTTGATTGACTTATTTTGTATAAATTCGGTTCATGTTTTATTTCGATTGTCGAATCCACCACCACCCCCGACGTAGGAAAAAGAATCCTAACAAATATTGATGAAGACTTTTTTTAACAAACATGAATTAAATATTTAAAATAAAAAAAATTTGATACAAACTCCGGGCCCATTTGTGAGTGATTTTGGAGCACTGATTATCAAACAATTAGAAGTTGTTTTAGACGTTTGATAAATTTTTAAAAAGTAATTATAGAAGAATTTATATAATCTGACAACAGATTTTAAAAAGCAGCAAAAGTGTAGCTTTTCATCCTATCTATTATTAAAATATCAATTTGACCTTAATTAATTAAAGTAATTCCTTTTATCTCACAAAATTATTAATATTCTAATTATAATGCATCTCTACAAATAATTTAAATTTAAATTTAAATAATTTTTGTACAATATTATATTTCTATGCTTTTATTTTTTAATTTTTATAAATTTTGAGATTGAATAGATGTATATTATTTTTATTTTAAAATAATTATGGTAAATATATTGTCTTCAAAAAATATTTGATAATATTACATATTGTTATAGAAGTAAAAATAAATTTTATAATACTACTCATGATAATAATAATACAAAATAATATTATTATAATTAATATCTATTTTAGTAATTTTATACAAACACATCAATAAATCATGTTTGTTTACAAAACGCTTAAATACTGATTTTGAAATATACAACAATTATGAAAAAAGAATTTACCAGACACTTATTTGATTTTTCCACAACTGATTTTTTTTGCAACACAGCAAAAGCTGATACTCTTAAAAGTACAACAATACTAAACTAAGCCTAAGTGTATTTTTGGGGGGTTAAAAGTAAATTTTATGAGATTTTGAAAAAATTAGTAAATGTATAGTTGAAAAATTAATAAAAATTATGAGTCTACCGATGGAATATGTGGTTGAAAATAAATTTAAAAAAAAAAAGGACCAAATATGCTCTAAATATAAAAATATTTTGTAATAAACAAAAAAATTGGTACTACACCATAATTTTGGCCAAAAGGGACTTTTGAAAAATTTCACCTTGAACCTTCGCCTATAAAACCCTACAACGAAATCCCCTCCAAAACCCTCTCGAAAATTCCCCCTCAATTCTTCTACCTATACAATTGTCTACTCTGCTATTATTTACTGTCAAAGTTCAAGCCCTAGAGGGATATCTTCTCAGAATTACTAAATCTCAGGTTTTTGAAGTAATAAGGATTAAATCAATTGATTTGTGATGGCTTGGCAAAACGAAATATTGATGCGTGACGTCGTCAATGCCGGAATTGTTGTCAGCGACCGCATTGGCAGAGAAATGGCCGCCCAGCTCGATCTCGAAGAATCCTTGGAAGCTTCTAGATACGCCAGTCATCCTTATTCCACTCACCCCCGCGAGGTACTTTGTCTATTTGTGTGTGTGTGTGTGTGTGTTATTTATTTTATTTTTTTTTATAATTTTATGTGGGTCTGGGGATTAAGTGCCCAGTGGCCCTGAATACTTGTGTCTTTAGGCAGCTGCATTATACAGTATATTGGTTTGGACGATTATATGTTTATTACGTTATCTAACTATTGGTCCGAGAATTAATTAATTGTTGAGAAATAAAGATTTTCTGTTATAATATAAATAGCTGTATTATGTGATAATTGTTTTGGATTTTTTGTCCTTGTTTTAATCTTTTGATTTTAATTTATGATGATTCTGAGTTAGAACTGGATAAAAAAAAATGTAATTATTTTGTTGAATTTTTGATAATGTAATTGGATGCCTGCATTATTCGGTACTTGCCTGCATTAAACGCCACTGTATTTTTGTTTTTTTACTTTATGTGGGTCTGGGGATTAAGTGCCCAGTACCCAAGAATACTTGTGTCTCTAGGTAGCTGCATTGTACTGTATATGGTTTGGACATTTATCTTTTATTACTTTATTTAATGATTTAATTATAGAAACTTCGTATACATCGATTGCGTAACTAGCATGTGCTAAAGTAGATGCAAAATGTGATGACTATTGTGGGGTTTTGGTCTTTGTTTTAATCTTTTGTTTTTAGTGTATGATGATTCTGAGGATTTAGTACTGGATTAAAAAAGATAATGTTTTTGTTGAATTTGTATAAGGTATTTTGATGCCTGCATTATGTGATAATTGGAGCATTTGGTTAAAAGTTTTTGCTCTTATTTACTGAAGGGAAATATTTTATTTTTGGATTATTAATGAGTATGTTTTTTAGTAGCTGAGTTGTCTGATAGTGGGAGTGCATATTTACAATTGTTTTTTATTTGTTTATCTGAGGATATGGTGCTGAGTAACAAAGAAATAAAAGTTGCATTTAATAGCTACAGTATGTGATAATTGGTCTGAATCTTGAGAGTTTTTCTTCATCTTTGTCATCTTCTTTTTTGTTTGTTTGGGGTTTAAGGTATAAGAACTGCAGAGTAAATAAGGATTGTATTTGCTAAAAATGCACTTTAATTTTAGTACCGACTTATTGGAGTTTTTGGCATCTTTTCCTTTTTTTATCTGGATTTTTTAATTTAAAACTGCAAGAATAGAAAAGAGGTGAAATTTTTGAACTTTGTGGTTTTACCTAAAACTATTTGATTATTTAAGTAATGAAAAGGGCTAACGCTCTTAATTCTCATAATGGAAATTAACAGAACTACTGGATTTGACTAGGTTTAGAATTGAATATGTATGTATTCCACTAGTATGGAAGCGTAGTAATTCAAAATGTGATTTGTATGTTTTAACTAGAGCCAGATAAAGCTTTCTTTACTCAAGCAAAGACAAATCACAACCAATTCAGTGGGATTTGACGTGAAAATTTCCAGCCATTTGAAATCCTGAGAATTGTCAGATTTGATGATATTTGAATTTTCAATTGATAAGGACCACACATTTTGCTGTTTTTTCCTTTTTTAGGAAAGATCGAGATCATAAATGGTAACCTGTCAATTCCCTTTCGTCGAAGTCTTCTGTTTCCAAACATGAAAACTGGCATAAATGCCAATACCTCTAGTACCAATTATATCCAAATTCCATAAAAGAATCTGTAGTGGAAGTTAAATTGACAACTGTAGTAAAGCATGAGGTCATTTTTAAGCTGTTTTATATTGAAAAGTTTTATCGTTCTGAACTTCTGAATGTGGACATACAGTAAATTAGTATACTAGTTTATCTACATACTAGGTAAAGTTGCTATAATTCTAATGAGCCAAAATAATGTGATCTCTGCATAAAATTTATTAGATATTCCTACAGGGCTTTTAATGTACATGTTTGAACTTGCTCTGTGAATGGAAGATGACCTGTGGAAAAGACTACTGGAACTTGTTTCGTAGGTAATAGTGTTAAAAAGATTGCATCTAGAAACTGGTTTTTACTTGGGCAATGTTTTTTGGCAGTTAAGAAGATTATAGTTTCTTGCAATTTCTCAGAAACATAGTCTAGGTTGGAGCAAGATGGCGGAAACAAGTCCCGTGTAGCTTAGATAAAGTTTGGTTTAGCTGAGTTGAACTTAGCGATATCACCGGGTTTCATTGGTTTACATGAATTTCTTATCAATCACACAACATCTTATATGCTTGCTTTTATTTATGAACTGATTTTTCTTTTGATAAGAAACATGATTTTATAAATTATAGAAGCATAACTACAATTTTTAAGAGGATAAAGACCTCTAAAATCAACCAAAATAAAATAAAGTCAACACTGCAATATGTTTTTCCAACTAAGAATAATTAAAGAGAAACGAGTGCCCCTGAATTCCTTATTCGTAGAAATCCTCAAGAATGCTAAAAACGAAGTATGGACTTTCACATACTTTTCCTTAGCTTCTGTGTGTCGCAGTTGAATGAATGTGGCAACATTTGTAACTTTTGAAACTGATGGCTTAATGCTTGATTGTTGTATTTAATTGTGACTAGAAAAAAGTTGTCATTCTTGATATATTTTGACAAGCAGGGTTTTGCTTGCTTTGAAAGCTATTGAATTTGATCCTTTCACTTTCTGATTGCAGTGGCCTCCTCTGGTTGAGGTTGTGGACACTTGGGAGTTGCCTCCCGTGTTGATTGAAAGATATAATGCAGCTGGTGGGGAGGGAACAGCTTTATGTGGAATATTCCCAGAAATACGCAGGGCTTGGGCATCAGTGGATAATTCTTTATTTCTTTGGCGGTTTGATAAGTGGTGAGAGTTGTAATGTTGATTACATTTTTTTGATAGAGGAACACCTTCACTGAAGAATTATAAATATTTTATTATGTTGTAAAAAAAAAAAATCTTGATAACTGAATGCTGATATGAAAAGTTATTGACAACAGATGCTTAGCATTCATTTTGTGACATATTAAGGCTAATCAATGTATTTGTTTTACATGCATATGTACTCATTGTGAATTTTGCGGAGTAATAACTTATCTGTAAAATCATTGCATTCTAGCAATGGCTCCTAGATAAACTAAGAGTGACCAGTTAGGTTGAGTAATAAAATTATAATAATGACGAAAATAGAGGAAGAGGAAGACTAAATGCTTGTTTGGTAAAGCTTTTTGTAGACTATAAGCAGTTGTTCCTACGAAATGTGGATAAAAGTTGTGGGTCCTACATGGATAAATATGATGTTTCACCAGTTTATAAGTTCGAAAAAGCTCACCCAAACATGCTCTATAATACCATGGGACAACATAATTTCTGAAATATGTTATTCTTCATGAATTCAGAGAAAAATGTGCTTGTTAGAGCTGAATGGAACAGGATAATATGTGTTGAGACTTAGTTGAGTTGAAGTTGCTGGAGTAGGAGATTTGGTCAACATTTATAAAGATTCTTTTAGCTAGATATCTCAATTTAATTCAAGAACCATAGTTTTCCAAAGTAATGGTTAATAAAGTTCCAGTCTTTCTTATCTTGCTGTGGGCTGGGACTGGCTTATTGTGTGGTCAAGTGCTAATGGTAATGTAGATGGATGGAATGATTATTTCATTTAGTTTTGATTCTTTATTTCCACTCATAATTGAAGAAGACCTGGTCCCATAAACTCTTCTCTTAATTCGACTTTTGAATCTGAAATCAGTGTTAGAAAATAACATCAGATTGTGTATCAAAGAACTATTTGGAAGTGGCCAGTTGCAATGGCCCAAACTAAAAGCTTGAGACATGTCCATGATTTTCTGAGCTGGAAATTCATCTATAAGGTAGCTTTAGATGAGTTTAGTTGAAAAAAATTCACATCTCTGTTATCCAATATCTGAATTTTTAGGCCGTTTTATGAGAAGTCAATTGTTATTGTTGGAAAAGCTTTGTCTGCAAGATTTTGTGAGTGGGCTGCCATATAATTGAGATATATGTAACATCAGTTCTTGTGACTGCTGCCATCACTTGCAGGGGCGCTCAGATCCGAAAAGATTGAAAAGATTGTACCCATAGATCATTTCCTTCTTAGATCCTACATAAAATACCAACATTGGTTGGACACTAACTCTGTTTAGAGTTTATTGCAGCCAACTATCTTTCACTGTATTTTTCATTGTTATGGTTATAATTAGACTGACTTCAATGGTTCAAATACACAAGTTCTCATCTTATTGTAATTTTTCTTCTGAACAATTTCCCTAAGCTTTTATTGCAGCCAAATATCTTTCACTATATTGTTCATTGTTTTGGTTATAATTAGATTGACGTCAACTATTCAAACACGTAAGTTCTCATGTCATTGTAATTTTTCTTCTAAACAATTTCCCTAGAATAATCTTTTGTTTACTTCTAAACAATCCAATGCTTTTATGTGTACAAAGGTGTTTCCATTTTACATTAAATTGTCCTAGTTAAAATTCGATGGGCAATAAATCTTGTGAACTTTGATTTGATATAGTATGAACTCCTTAACCAATTTCATGCTGAAGAAGGTGGCAATGGGTTTGTGGTAGAGTGTGGTGGTGTGGATTGTATGATGATGGCACGGGTGTCGGGAGCGATGGTGCTAAATGCTCATTTATGATTCATGCATGATGATTGCATTGGTGTCATACTCATATGTAAAAATGCACATTTAGTTTGCAGGCATGAAGCACACAGATATGAAGTATAAGAGATTGCAAAACTCAAGAGTCAATAAGGAAGTGTGAAAATACCTTGTAATTGGAATAGGAGACCAAAAATTCATTTTGTTCAGAGTGTAGAATTGTATGGTGGTGATTAATTGGACTGATTGTAGTTACGTCATTTATCATTGGATCATCAAACGAAAGGAACAATACATTTTACAGGACCAAATCACTTCCTGTTTTAAAACAAATGTAACTTTCCGGCATAAATATCTCACGGATAATAAATTTCAAACCTGTTCTATATTTCTACACTTGTTTTATGGAACTTTAAATATGAATTAAGCATTGAAAGCTGTAAGGAATGAAATCTCGTGCGAGTTATTGAATAAAAATGAAAAAAAAAAGGAATGAAACTGCGGGGGTTATCTATGCATTTTCCAAATATAACAGGAGCTAGCTGGAAATATAAGAATGAAATTAGCCTTTTCAACTAAATGCCTGTTTGGTGTAGATAAAAAGTAGTTTTTTAAGGAGATTTCGATAAAATTTGATAAAATGTGGTTGAAAAGTTGATAAAGGATGTGGGTCCCATGAAATATGTCATTGAAAATGAGTTCTAAAAAAAAAGGTTCAAAATAATGGATGCCAAACATGCTCTAAATGAAGTTGTGATACATAATTCTATAAGATAGTTCCAGCATTTCCTTCCTACATGGATGGTTGATTATCCATAACCTGAAATATGAGTTGCCTTGTTGGTATAGTAAGTTTTTCAATTAGACATCTATTTATTTATGCAAGTTAGACTATTTCTTTGGTTTGCTATGAAATTTCTTGGCCAAAACAGAGTTTTTAGTTTATTAGGCTTTTCAGGGTTGTTTTTTCAAGTATGAGCGCTTGGCAAACTGTGTTTTTTACTCTTCAGATTTTCTTTATCATTTTTCGAATTGAGTACTACATTCACAAGGTTTTGCTGTCTTCTAGCTTCAGATGGAATTTCTTTGCGAGCTTTATAACTGAGGATCAGCATATCTACTTTTCTTTTTCGTTGAAAATAAATATTGTATTATCCAATATTTTTAAATTTTTACTCTTCCTGTCATTTAGGGATGGTCAATGTCCTGAATATAGCGGGGAGGAACAAGCTATTTGCGCTGTTGGTCTGGCCAAAGCCAAGCCCGGTGTGTTTATTGAAGCTATTCAATATCTTTTAGTCTTGGCAACTCCTGTTGAGGTTGTTTACTTCCCCTACTTTTTCGTACTTTTTCAGTGATTTCTCATGGAATGTTGTGCTTATTGGTTGACCAATTCTACGGTAATCATATGGGATACCACATATGATGGAGAAGATTTCATTTTTCTTCTCTGCTACCTGCTTACCAAAATTTTTACTCCAGATTATTAAAATTTTTTGATAAGCATGATGGCGGAAAGTATCTGCCCGAGAAGGGAATTTTGGGAACTTTACTGAAGGGTATCTTCAAAGCCTTGTTTTACCATGTTATTCGATAAAATGATTAAAAATGGATGATCAGCCATAAGTAAAACTAACTATATGGACTCTCCATCGGTCATGAAGATTTTAATTCTCCAGTCTCCTTCATCTTCTTTTATATTCCATAACATTAGATACTATTCAATAAGCATGGTGGTGGAAAGTGTATGTATGAGGAAAATTCACGGTCGTTACTGCAGGGCATAGTTGAAGGCCTAGTTTTCTATGTTTAGGCATAAGTTATAATGATCCAAAACATATATGTTCTCTAGTGCTATATCTAAGTTTTGTAATATAAGAGAAGATGGTGACGGGGAAACTTTTTTATTACATTTAAGGAGTTATTCCATTGGGGGTGCCTATACTAGTGACTCTGAATCGAAGCTTGGGTGTAGTGAAAAGTGGGCAAGAGTTAGTCAAGGCATATCCCTATAAGCCTTGCAACACTTTGTATGGTTAATTCTAAACGTAAGCAACAAGATTGGACGAGGCAACAAATGAACAGTTTTAGGAAGGCAGGTACGGGATGATTCATACAATTCTTGGGGAGATTTGAACAATCATGTTGCCAAAGGTAACTTGTGATATGAATGACTACATGAAAATTTTGACCTTGGGGATCAAATTTAAGATCATAATACTATTTTGAAGTTTGAGTTCAATGATCTAGTGTCGTAAATCCATGATTTAGATGAGGGACTCCTAATAATTTTTAGAAATGGCCATAAGTTAGTTAAATAGATTTGATCCTCACTAGAAAGGTGGATAGGTCATTGTGTAAGGATTTTAATTTTTAAGGTTTGGACACGGTGGCAACATGACAAGCCCATTTTTCAATTCAAACTAAAAAAGAAAAATATGCCAATAGCCCTTAGGAAAGGAGTTAGAACATGTACTACACATTCCATTGCTAAATACCTGTCCTATCATAGATTCTAATAATCATAAGGCTTTTACATAAAATATTTCTCACCTATATGTTCCAAGAACCATTGAGGACGCCTTGGATTACTCGGATTGGAAATTAGCAGTTCAAGAAAAGATGAATGCACTACAAAATAACTGCACTTGGGAAATTGTTGATCTACCAGACGAGAAGAAGACTATTGGGTGTAAATGGCTAATTACAATTAAATGCAAGGCCGATGGCTATATAGAGAGATACAACACAAGACTCGCGGTTAAGGAATTCACTCAAACATATGGAATTGACTACCAAGAAATGTTTGCTTGTGTAGCCAAGAAGAACTCATTCCATGTGTTACTCTCTCTAGCGGTTCACTCCAATTGGCCCTTATACTAGTGAAGAATGCCTTTTTAAATGGAGATATGGAGGAGGAGGAAGTTTTTATGGACTTACCACCGGGCTTTGAAGGCAAAGTTGGCAAAAGCAATGTGTGTAGATTGAAAAAATCATTTTATGGGCTCAAAACAATTTCCTAGAGCATGGTTTGAACGCTTTTGGAAGACTACTACTGTCAAGGTCAATCTGATCACACTATATTCTATAGACACCATGGGTGAATGGGAAGTAGCTATTTTTATTGTCTATATTGATGATATTATTTTGACGGGTGATGACAACAATGAGTTTGAGAGGTTAAAATGGATACTTGCTAAGGAGCTTGAGATCAAATACTTAGGTGACTTGAAGTATTTTCTTGGTATGGAGTTTGCAAGGTCAAAAAAAGGAATTTTCGTTTCTTAACGAAAATATGTACTTGATTTACTTGGAGAAAAAGGTTTACTAGGATGTAAAATATCAGAGACACCTTTATAACCAAACCTGAGGTTTCAACCGACTAAACCTGAAGAAGTATCGAATAAAGAGCAATTCCAAAGATTGGTAGGGAAACTCTTTATCTCTCTCACACACGTGACATAGCTTTTGCAACAAGTTTGGTAAGCTAATTTATGCACTCACTTAGACTGGAGCATTTTGATGCAGCCTACAGAATTCTAAGATACCTAAAGGGGACTCTAGGTAAAGCTTTATTATTTGGAGTTCACAGAAAACTACAAGTTGAAATATATATACAAATGCAGATTGGAAGTATTAGTGATAGAAGATCAACTTCTGGTTATTGCACTTTTGTTGGAGGGAACTTAGTAACATGGCGCAGCAAAATACAAAATGTGGGGGGCAAGGAGTAGTGCGGAGGTCAAGTTTAGGACAGTTGCATTTGGAATTTTTGAAGCGCTGTGGAATAAAAGATTGTCGGAAAAATTAAAAGTTACTAATTCACTGCCTATGAAATAATGGAATAATTTGTTTACTCAATAACTCGACAACTGAGCAAGTAGCGGACATACTTACAAAGGGATTGCCAAAGAAACATTTTGAAAACTTGATTAACAAGTTGGCCATGGAAGACATCTTTAAACTAGCTTGAGGAGGAGTGTTCGAAAGTTTCGAAATTTGTCCGGTCAACTATTACTGGATTTTAGGAGGAAATTAAGTGTAAATGTGTAAATATTTTAGAGATTTAGTTTCCATATGTTAGGATTTATTTTAGGGGATTTTGTTTCCCTATAAGTTAGCAATTAGTATCTTCTTTCCTTAGTTTTTCTTGCACTAAACTATAAATACTGCATTTGTATCTCTTTTGCAATCAATGAGAATTATTCAATCTCAATTATTCTCTCATTCTTAGAAAAATAGTAAACGTAGCTTAAAAGACCCCGTACAAAATTGGAAAAAACCAAACCAAACAAAACATGTTTGTATTTGGGCTAACTTTTTGATAGAAAAAGTTGGCCCGATTACCCAGTTTTTGTTTTGTTGCCAATTTATAGAAATTTAAGAATTATCATTTTTTCAAATAAACAATGTGGAAAAAATAAAAAAATAATTCTTTCCTGGGCGTGTCCGTGTCGCATGTAAGTGCTTCTTAGCTTCTATATATCTTGGAATCTGAAGCGGCTCTCATATCATGAAGTGGATCAACTAGCGCTTATGTCAGACTAGACTAGACCTGTACACAGCCAGACATTGCCTATGTTGCTTAAATACCTACTTGCGTGGGACGTCCTTTACTCCTATACTCCTGCCACTAAAGAAAGCGATTCCATGCTTAGTTCAGTGGTGAATTGACTCCCTGCTTTCTTCTTGTGGTTACCATTACAACACAAGCCTAGGAACTTAAAAACCACAAGCTGAGCACTGTATAGGATCATGTTGTCCCAAATAGAGATTGTTTGAAGTATTTGGTTCAATTATTGGCAAGAAAGAAGACATGAAGAGGATGCAATGCATAAAATTAGACTGGTTAGATTAAATGGAGTAGTGCTACCGGTATTCAATGTGATAGGAAGTTGTCCATAAGGTTTCACAACAGCCATTAGATTAACTTGTTTTATGGTACTGAGATATCCTTTTAGCTATAGTAGATATATTGATGAAAGTAGTCATTATAGAAGATAATGCTGTCCCACAGAGAATTGCATAAGAATAAAGGTTCAATTATTGACAAGGAAGGAGGACTTGAAGAGGATGTAGCATAAAACTGGATCAAATGGGGGAAGTGCTACAGGGCCTCTATGTGATAGGAAGATATAAGGTTAAAAGACAAGTTGTTGACAAAACTTTAGACTAGCTATGCTTTATGATACTGAATGATGCAATTTTAAAGGACAAAAATGTCCATGAGATGAACATATTGTAAATGAGGATGTTAAGATGGATGGTGACCGTTTTAGAATGTACAAGGAGTGAGAATCTATGCCTACAAGTGGAAGTGATCCCAATTGTAAATAAATTAAGGGAATGGCGGCATGGTTGGGGTATGTCTTGTGTAAATTTAAAGAAGATCCATTCACAAAAGTCATGCAATCTCTATAGAAAATGTTGAAAGGAAAGTTTGACCATAGTTAGCATGGCTTGATATAGTTGCGAAGGATTTGATTGCATTGGATATTCTAGTAAAAAAAAAAAAATTCATGTAGCCGGCCCTAAATTTATTAGGAATAAGGTTAGTTTGCTGTTATTTTATTGCGTGATTAAGGAGTTGATGATAATAAGATGTTTCTGATCATTCCGAACATAGCCTATTTCTTGCATCCTATATTTGAAATTAGATATTTTTTTATTTTACTCTAGTTCCAGAATCCAGATAATGGTTTTTTAGCATCCGATGCGAACTGATGTCCACACCCTACAATGTTTAGTCCATCTTTGAAAGATAAACTGGTTACAGTGCATCACATGGGTATGCCACTAATCGGGATTATAATGTCCTCTGATTTATTCTACATCTCAAGGTTATGCTATTACTTTCATTTCTAGTCCTCTTGTTCATGTACTCTCATATCCCGCTCCCCCCCAATCCACAGGTTTTCTTCTCTACAGAGCATTACAAAATGTCTCTTTAAAAATATGAAGATTATTGTTTTCTTATGAACAGTGCAAAGGTGTATATATGAACTTTTCATCCTACTTTAACTTGCCGCGATGAGAATATTTGGTCCTGTTAATGTTATACTTTTGTATACATTCTTTTGGAGTGTTTATCAGATTAGAAATCATTTTTTTTCAACTTCAATTTTTCTTGATGATGGTTTCCTATTAGTCATATTCTTTTTCTGACGACATTTTTTCTTTTTCTTTTTTCCATTTCTCCATGTTTTTATATTATAAAATTTTCTATTTCCCTTGTTTCTTATGGATCTATTTTGCAATCAGCTGATCCTTGTTGGAGTATGTTGTTCTGGAAGGGGTGATGGAACCGATCCATATGAACAGGTCTCCCTTCAGCCATTACCAGAGTACACTATTCCATCGGATGGGGTGACTATGACATGCATCACTTGTACCGATAGAGGTCATATATTTCTGGCGGGGCGTGATGGTCACATTTATGAAATGCAATATACAACTGGTTCAGGATGGCACAAACGATGCCGTAAAGTCTGTCTAACTTCTGGTCTGGGAAGTGTCATTTCAAGGTAGTTCCCCCTTTACGGGCTGAGTTCATGATTATTATATTGTGCCATTGTGCGTGCCATGTTCTATATTCAGGTGTTCATGTTCCTGGAAGATTGTTTATAATTGTTGTCTTAGATTAGAGTTGCTCTTTTAACCTTATTGATGATCTATTGAAAATGTGATTTTATTTTTTTCTGCGTGTTTGAATCTAAATTTTAGTCTAATCTTTTTCTCGCATCTAACTGTAATATTTATCTATGCTTTCCTTTCCCTGGCAGATGGGTTGTACCCAATGTGTTTAAATTTGGAGCTGTTGACCCCATTGTCGAAATGGTTGTTGATAATGAGAGACATATTTTATATGCACGCACTGAAGAGATGAAAATACAAGTATTCTCTCTTGGGCCAAATGGAGATGGCCCACTCAAGAGGGTGGCTGAAGAAAGAAATTTGATCAATCAAAGGGATCCTCACTATGGTGGTAGACAACCAGCAGGGCCGAGGGCCGCATCTCAATCAACTAAATTGTCTATAGTTTGCATTTCACCTTTATCTACCTTAGAGTCGAAGTGGTTGCATCTTGTTGCTGTTTTATCAGATGGCAGGAGGATGTACCTTTCGACTGCGCCATCCAATGGTGCTGTTGGAGGTTTAGGCAGGATTGGTTCTGATCATCAGAGACCTAGCTGCTTAAAAGTTGTAACAACCAGGCCTTCCCCTCCTATAGGGGTGGGTAGTGGGCTTGCCTTTGGAGCTCTGTCTCTTGCCGGCAGATCTCAGAGTGAAGACCTGTCACTGAAGATTGAAGCAGCATATTATTCTGCTGGAACTCTTGCCCTTTCTGATACATCTCCAACTGCCATTTCTTCACTTCTTATTGTGAATAGGGATCCAAGCACACATTCTTCATCATCTTCTAGCTTGGGAGCAGGTGCAAGGAGCTCTCGTGCACTCCGGGAATTGGTGTCATCGCTACCTGTTGAAGGCAGGATGCTTTTTGTGGCAGATGTGTTACCCCTGCCTGATACAGCAGCCATTGTGCAGTCACTATATTCACAATTAGAACTCTATGGGTTAGACAACTCATCGGAATCCTGTGAAAAGACATGCTGTAAACTTTGGGCTAGAGGTGATCTTTCGACCCAGCATATATTACCAAGAAGGAAAATTGTTATATTCAGTACCATGGGCATGATGGAAGTAGTTTTTAACAGACCAGTTGACATCTTGAGAAGGTTGTTAGAATCCAATTCACCAAGATCACTATTAGAGGACTTCTTCAATCGGTTTGGTGCTGGGGAGGCAGCTGCAATGTGTTTGCTGCTGGCTGCAAGGATAGTATATAGTGAATCCTTGATAAGCAACGTTGTTTCGGAGAAGGCAGCTGAAGCTTTTGAGGACCCTAGAGTTGTTGGAATACCACAACTAGAAGGCAGTGGTGCATTGTCAAATACTAGAACTGCAGCTGTTGGATTTAGCATGGGGCAGGTTGTTCAAGATGCTGAGCCTGTGTTTTCGGCGGCTCATGAAGGCCTCTGCTTGTGCTCATCAAGGTTACTTCTACCTCTGTGGGAGCTTCCTGTTTTTGTCACAAAAGGTGGCCCAGGTTCTTCAGATTCTACGTATGAAAACGTGATAGTTGTATGCAGACTCTCTGTTGGGGCGATGCATGTCCTTGAGGAAAAAATTCGCTCTCTGGAGAAGTTCTTGAGTTCTAGAAGAAATCAGAGGAGGGGACTCTATGGCTGTGTTGCAGGTTTAGGAGACTTAACTGGTTCAATTTTGATTGGAACTGGATCAGGTCTGGGTGCTGGTGACACAAGTATGGTGCGGAAACTGTTTGGTTCCTACTCCCGGAACGGTGAGTCCGGTGAAGCTGGATCATCAAACAAAAGGCAGCGACTTCCATATAGTTCTGCAGAACTGGCTGCAATGGAGGTAACTAATATATCTTTCAGGATTCGTGCATTTCTCTATGTGCTCAAATTATAGTACATATGACCAATTGGATTTACTTCCAGGTGAGAGCAATGGAGTGTATCAGGCAGTTGCTCCTTAGATGTGGCGAAGCCCTATTTTTACTTCAACTTCTTTCACAGCATCTTGTAGCACGCTTGATTCAGGGTTTTGATGCCAATTTGAAGGAAGCAGTAGTTCAGTTAACATTCCATCAGCTAGTTTGTTCTGAGGAGGGTGATCGACTAGCTACAAAGCTTATCTCTTCCCTGATGGAGGTACTTAACATCTGGCCATTAATTTCCATCACCTAGTCACTTGTAGAGTTTCTTAGATATTGTTTGATTTACCTTATTTCACTTGCTTGCAAGTAAGTATAAAAAGTAAAAAAATAATTATAGAAAGAAGAAAAAAATAAATGAAAAGGAACAATAGTCCTCTTTCCCATGCGCCCCTAACCCCAACCTGAGGCCCATGGCGCTAGCCCCCACCCCATACTACATCCCCACCTCCCGCCGTACACACATCTGGGCTCTACTTACAATGTAGCATGCCAAATTTCGATCTTGGTGTTGGGCGTTGAGAGGGGTGCTTGTGGGTGGACTTTGAGAAATGGGAAGAAGACTTTTTCATTTTTTCCCCATCTAGTAATGAAACAAACAGTGTGTCATAAAATAATTCATGTAATTGACCCCAAAGGTAATTTATTGTTGTACATATTTTTTATTTATGTTCTTGTTTAAGCTTGACGATAAATATGTCTTTCACGTCCACCTAACAATTATTTTTGGAAGGAAACCGCTGGGACGAAATGCACCTAAAAATGGCAGGTTGAGCAGTTAAAATGCCAAGAAAAAAGGGTTGGGCTAGAAGTGCAGAAGTGGTCAAAGTTTGGGGGAACTCAAGTGCAATATACCTAATTTAATTATGAACTTTTGCTAAAAAGTAGTGTTCCAGATGGTTTTATTATATAAAAATAGCACAATCCTTTTCCATTACTTGGAAATATTGTCTGCTTATAATTATTGATTGTATGAAACATATAATTATTCACAAGTACAATGTACGCAAACATACATAATTGATATAGTACTACAACTTATAAGTCAAGAAATTAATGTTACTCTTGAGCAATAAATTTAAGTTAAGCCTACTAATTACTTTTAAAATTTATCATTGCCATTGTCTCTCTCTCCCATTTATTTTTTCACTGAAAATACTAGCACTTTGATTCATCATGTCATTTTTGCACTTCTTTTTGGGCATTTCTCTCACATCGGTAGTCATTTATTTTCTCCAGTATTACACTGGTCCTGATGGCAGGGGAACGGTAGATGATATTAGTGGTAGATTGCGGGTTGGTTGTCCAAGCTATTACAAAGAGTCTGATTACAAGTTTTACTTAGCTGTTGAATGTCTTGAGAAAGCTGCTGCTACTTCTGACACAGAAGAAAGGGAAAACCTGGCTAGAGATGCCTTCAATAACTTAAGTTCAGTTCCGGAGTCTGTAGACCTGCAAACTGTTTGCAAGCGTTTTGAGGATTTGAGGTTTGTTGAGTCAGACCTTCTTTTTCAATTTTTTGAATTCTTTATATTTTTGGATTATCATTTCTTAGTCGTGACATGCTAAGTTAATTGCAGATTTTATGAAGCTGTGGTTCGGTTACCTTTGCAAAAGGCACAGACTCTTGACCCTGATGGTGACGCTTTCAATGAGCAAATAGATGCAGGGATTCGAGAGCATGCACTTGCTCGACGTGAGAAGTGCTATGAGATCATCACGAGTGCTCTGTGTGCTCTAAAAGGTGAAGCATTGAGGAAAGAATTCGGCTCTCCTATCAGACCTGTTTCCCAATCTGTCCTTGATCAAGGCTCTCGGAAAAAGTATATATGCCAGATTATTCAACTTGGTGTCCAATCATCGGACAGAGTTTTCCACAAATATTTGTATCGAACATTGATTGACTTAGGCCTTGAAGATGAGTTGTTGGAATATGGAGGGCCAGATTTGGTACCATTTTTACAAAGTGCTGGAAATGAACCTGTTCAAGAGGTTTGACCACCCCCTCGCCGTCTCCCGTTTTGATTGTCATTTGATTTAGGTCATTTTGTTCTGACCCAAATTATTGGTGTTTATTGAGCTTTGATGCCTCTGAAATCATAATTGTCAAGCCAAGGCATTTTGATGGCTACTGTTTTAATTTTCAGAGATCAAAATCTGTCTGAACTCGTAGTCTTCTTCCCGTCCCCCCTCTAATCACCAACCTCTTAATTTGGCAAACTTTTATAGGTCGGGGCTGTTTCTGCTTTGGCATCACCAGCTTCTCCACTGGTTCACTCAAGAGTAGCTATATTGTTTAATCAAATAAAATACTTTGAGCTTCTGGCACGATATTATGTCCTGAAGCGGCAGCATGTTCTTGCTGCTAATGTATTTGTAAGGCTAGCAGAAAGGCGCTCCAGCGAAGCAGGGGATACCCTGACACTGGAACAAAGGTACTTACTTTCACTCACAAGTATGATCAATGTGATCTTTTAGATGTGTGGCATGAAGATTAAAAAAAGAAACTAAAAGGCAATTTATATGGATTTTCCACATGTCAGATTGATATTTGTCTCAGATGTAATAACAAAGTGTTCATGTGTTGCTGGATCCCAATCTCTGTCATGCATCTTCATATTATTCTGATGTTTTCTCTTCTATTTGCCTTTCA
This sequence comes from Forsythia viridissima, assembly GCA_030279155.1. Taxonomy (NCBI): domain Eukaryota; kingdom Viridiplantae; phylum Streptophyta; class Magnoliopsida; order Lamiales; family Oleaceae; genus Forsythia; species Forsythia viridissima. The sequence continues at coordinate 50,286,918 of CM059034.1, forward strand.
TCCATTTTTTTGTTGATTGATGGAAAATATCGTTTACAGTAGTTAATATGCTTATCCACCTATGTTAAATTGGAAGTTTTATTTATTTAGACAGAATACCTTTTTATTTGTTGAACGTGCTGACTTTCTTGGTACCACCCTCTGATGGTCATTATTAAAATAATTATATTCATGAATTTTCCAAGCTCTTGACTTGAAATCACAGTTGTTATGGACCGGCGTTCATTCTTGGCGCCTTGCCTAGGTTACCATTGCTCAAGCTAAACATTTTAATATTACTACATTGGAGTTTGCCGCTTGCCTTGATCAGTAGTATGCAATAGTAAGAATGGAAAAATGACTAAAAATTTTATCATTATAGTTGGACCACGTTTTTTTGGCTAAGCAGGCTTAAAAATAAGTAAAAGGTACATTTAAGTAACTTTTTGTTTCCAAACATGTTTGGACAAGTTACTATTTTCTAACTTCTGAAGTAGAAAGAGTTTCTTATTATGAAAGTAACTTGCTTGCTGTCAAAATAAATAACTTATTTCCAATTTTGATTAATATGAACATTACTTGTGTACTTGTATGTTAACTTGTAAGTATTTTTAAGCTTAACCAATTAGAACTTCATAACCTGTCAAGTGGTGCAATTGCTTGAGGCAATTTCAATCTCTTTGGTTGACACGATTTCAGTATTGGTTGAGACCATGTCAAGCAGTACTTAGCATAATTGTGTATGAGACTATGTAAACCATTCTTTGACATGTAATATCGAAATTGAAATGTTAAAAAAAAAAAAAAATCAAAAGAAATAAGCAATTAAAGATATATCAAAATAGGAAATTGGAAAACGTAAATGTATAAGCAACATTGTTATATAAGAAGCAACAAATGCGAATTAAAAATTCTAGTTGAAGCTGGAAATGCATGTGTTTGTATAATCACCCATCTTGTCACGAGTTTAAAAGGATTTGGTACAAAGGACAATTGGATGCCTTTTTCGCCACCATGCGCTATATTAGCCAAAATACGTACTTTTATGCCTCCACGCAGTCATATCTATGAGAATTCTTCACTCACCTTCCACAACACTTGATAAAAGTTGATATATCTCTTCACTGCATAAGAAGAACAGTTGAACACTTCACGTATTGTAAAGTGGTGATTTACTGGAAAATCAAAAGGGTTCTTGACATTGTGTAACCAATTGTTGATATCGTGTCATGCAAGACTACGCATGTCAAGAAGAGCATGACACAATGTTAAGCATTAAAATACTCACTCTAAAAAATGTGTATGCATATATTCTTCTACATCTGGAAAGAAAACACCTATAAATCTATAATAATGAAAACTTACTCATAATGGGAAATATTGTTTGCCTTTTTAGTTCAAAAAGAATTTTATACAAGGGGTTAAGAAAGAGGATTGAGAAACACAGGAGTTAAGAAACATGATCAAGAAACATAAAAGTTAATAGAGATGATCAATTAGTGACGAAGAGAAAGTTTAAGGTTTGTTGAGAAAGATATTAGAGAAGACGGAAGCGGGAAAGGAGAGATGGTGAACAAAGAAGGGGCTTTTACATAAAGGCCATTTTCAAACACATTAAAACGGACTTACACAGTCATTAGTTAGACCAGGTGTAATTCTTCAAACATAGATTGGTATATGGTTGCTTGATACACAACATCTTATTTAGTAAATGCTCACAGCTTATCTTCTCTCATTTTGTTGATGTCAGGCGTCAATACCTGAGCAATGCCGTCCTTCAGGCAAAGAGTGCCAGTGAGAGTGATACTCCTAATTTTTCTGGCCGCGGTAATGGACTGCTCGATTTACTTGAGGGGAAGCTTGCTGTTCTTCAGTTTCAGATAAAGATTAAAGAGGAATTGGAGACTATGGCCTTGAGACTAGAGGCTTCTCCTAGCGGATTGGAACCTATGGCAAATGGCTCATCACCCGATAGCAGCAGCTCTGGTGATGCCAATCTTGTTCATGCTTTAAGAGAAAAGGCGAAGGAATTATCACTGGATTTGAAGAGCATCACTCAATTATATAATGAATATGCTGTTCCATATGAACTCTGGGAGGTTCGTATTTCCTCCTCACCCTTCCCCTGCATGATGAAAGGCTGCCTGTGCTCTGCTTAGCTTCTCACCCTCTATCGCCAGCTAATCTTGTTACACTTGCATATATTCATTGACATTGTTATGCCCAAAGGATATGGGCCCCTTATATGTTTAGATCATGAGAGTTTTTACTGATATGGCTTCATTCAGAGGAGTTAATAATTAGCATTTGATGAGTAAATTGATGTGGGAAGTGTGTAAAAGTGTTTTAGTAAGCATTATCCATATCTAGCCTGGTTCAATGTTTATAAAAGCGTAATTGGATACTGATGTGTTTTTCGTGAGGTGAGTCATAACCCTCAAGGCGTTTTGAAGCGTAAGCCTCATATTAAACAAAAATTATGTCAAAAACCTCGTCTTAAACAAAAAATTTGTCAAAGAACTATTAAAATGCAAATAACCACATGATGAATCATAAAAAATCTTCAAAATTTATAATAAAACAATTTAAAGTGTGCAAACAAACAAAATAAAAGTCTATGGAGTAACAAAAAAGAAACTATTACTTTCGTTTGTGGGGCGATGGACTATTCTCAAACTTGGTCTGTGAGTAACACAAATTTTTAATGGTTTAATAGGGTAGTAAATTGTTCTCAAAGTGGGTCAATCATAATTTTTAAAGTTTTGTGGGCCCACACCTAAAACAAAGTAAATAAGTCTTGAAAATTAAAGAGCGCACGCCTCACAAGCCTTGAGGCGGTGCTGTGAGGTGTGTGCCTACTCAGTTGAGGTGTACGCCTCCAAAAATTGCCTCACCATCAGCGCCTTGAGGACCTCAATTGGAATTTTTTAAACCATGGCCTGGTTATTCATTTCTTTTATTAGTTCTCATCTAGGAAAAGTTGTGCTTGTGATTTCTCCCTCTACACTTTTCCCCACAAGTTATCTTTCTCATTATCTTCTTCTTTGGATAGGGTGACTGCTCCAGATAGTTGTCTGCCTTAATGAAAAGTAGTATTTTCTTTGCACTTGCTAGACCTTTTAACCTTTGTCTAATGTTTGGACTGATTTGTCTAATGTCTGGACTGATTGCTAACTGCCATGATTTCGCCGACCATTTTTGAGTTGTTCCTCTTCAATTCTTTTTCATGAACATAGAAAGAACATGAATGTAGGAACACCCCTGTCCACACACACAATCAGAGAGGAATGGAAAGTCAAGTGGTTGACAAAGAAAAATGTATGGTTTTGTTGATTTAAATGTGTAATGAAGTTTCTAAAAAAATGTCACGGTTTCATGCAAATAACAATGCATTCTCTTAGTTGATCTGGAAGAATCTAGTGACTTCACAATCAGCACGAGTTTCCATCGAGGTTCAATGGCCGTAAGACTTTTTTTGTTATGTTTTTTTTTTGGGGGAATAGACATATGTGCTGCTTACATATGTGTTCATTGATAAAGCAAAATTTAGTAGAGTCGATAATAGATTAGCATGATTTAGGGTCTAGGATCTGCATTATGTCACTTTCATTTATATTTTCAATTGTGTTTTTTCTTATGCTAGGTTATTTTGCCGAAGGCTGGTATGATTCACCTTCTTTATTGTCTTACTCATGATTTACATATGGTGTTTTTATTTTTTTTTACTGATATTTATAAGACATTGTAATTATCCCATTTTTCATTTGTCTAATTATCTGGAAGTTAAATGTTGTAATTTAGTGGGGGGTAAACTGAGGACTAGATGATTATCACTTCTATTCATCATATTTATTTTGTTCATTTTGGTTTCCAGATATGTTTGGAAATGCTATATTTTGCAAGCTATTCTGGTGACGCTGATAGCAGCATTGTAAGAGAGACCTGGGCTAGACTCACTGATCAAGCTCTTTCAAGGGGTGGAGTTGCTGAAGCTTGTTCTGTATTGAAGAGGGTTGGTTCTAATATCTTCCCTGGGGATGGAGCTTTTTTACCTTTAGATACATTATCTCTTCACCTGGAGAAGGCTGCACAGGTAAAAAGTTACTTCTGTGGCAGTTTTTGATATCATACATTCAGTTGAATTTGACTCGTAAAAAAGATATATAACAACTATTATTTGCTGATAGTTTTAGCAATTTCTAATATTACTTCACCCATCTTATTATTTTTTTCTTTAATCTTTGTAGGAGCGGGTTGTTTCAGGGGCTGAATCCGTTGGCGATGAAGACATTGCGAGGGCTCTTCTTGCTGCTTGCAAGGGTGCTATAGAACCAGTACTTAATGCTTATGACCAGCTGCTATCCAACGGAGCAATTTTACCTTCTCCAAGTCTAAGGTTACGTCTTATCCGGTCAGTGCTAGCTCTACTCCGTGAGTGGGCGATGTCTGTCTTTGCACAGAGAATGGGCACAAGTGCTACTGGAGCCTCTCTTGTTCTTGGTGGAACATTTTCTTTTGGACAAACTACAGTCACTAATAAAGGTGTTCATGATAAGATCACGAGTGCGGCAAACAGGTCTGTGTTTGTTTTTATGTCACTGGCTTCCTCACTGTTTTATAATGCATTCAGAATTTGGACTTCCGTTCTTAATTATGACATACTTCCTGTGCTCCAAATTAAACGTCGTCTTCTTTTTGGCTAGTCCTAAATAAGGTGCATTCTTTCAAAATAAACAATTCCTTGCCCTTAATATGGCAATGTCATTTTTACATGTTCAGAGTTAAAATATATGGCCTCACTTTACGCTGCACCTCAAAAGTATAATTGTAAATTCCACAAACTACACCGCTTTCCATAACAATGTAATTGCCAAGTCAGACAAAGACATTCAATTTGTAACCGAGGGAATGTGCCTAACATCATAGGGTATGAGGCTTAGTGTACTTGGCCTCAATTCAGATTGTGTGCCCGGATGAACTCTTGTACCTTCTCGGATTGACAGATTTTGATCCGATGGGAGAAGATGCAAATAACTAGTTATATGTTTTCTGAAAGTACATTGGACAAAAATTTTTAAAATATGAAAAATTAGCCTTGATGGTTTGACTTGGATGTGTTGGGGGTTGAGCTGAGACTATATTACTCCTTCCTGAGCCTGGGTTAGAGTTGGGGTTGGGCCAATTTGATGTGCGCTGTTATGATTTGCTGGTCAGGCCCAGTTCTGGCACTCCTAACAGTGGGCCTCAATTAATTTTGATGAACAGGTTTATGACTGAAGTGCGGAGGTTGCCCCTTCCACAAAGTCAAACAGAGGCTGTCTACCGGGGTTTCCGGGAGCTTGAAGAGTCACTTTTGAGTTCTTTTCCTTTTGAATGATTCTAATTTGCTCCCGCAGGTTCTGTATGAATTGCTTGTTTAAACGAATTGTTGTGCTATAAAACTATTTTTTACACCATAATCAGATCCATCAAATATATTAAGTTTGCCATGCTTTAATTGAAGTATTTGATTATTGCATCAGATTAATCTTTTAGTTAACCAGCACACGAAAGTGTCAATAGGATGAGTTTTGTGAGTTTTGAACATCCAGTTTTGTGGAATTTATTGTAAAACCTGCAGAAAACCGTACAATGATCCACTGCTGAACATTTTTGATACTATGTGGAGTACATTGTGAGGCAGCAGTGGTAAGTAAACTTCAATTACTCAATAATTTATTGCCTGAAAAGTTCAAATTGCACATTACTTGTAAAACTGTGATATAATATTTTGTTTTGATGTATCTTTGTAGAATATATGGTAAGCATGTTAGTTTGTGGACATGTGGACAGATGAAATACATTCCACAGTGTTGTAGTAGAATTGCCCCAGTGGACATGTTTCGGCAATTCTCGTTTTGATATTTTATGTAATTTAGGACAACTTTCTCCTGTAACTGCCAATTTTCATATACGGTAAGAAATTTCATTGCTACTCGTTAATACTTACTGTTTCCCATTTTTTTTTTTTTTTTAATTGGAAAACATCTTTTTGGCTGCTGCTGTACTCCATATATGTAATTTCTTCTAGTTAGAGGTAGCTGCACCTAATTTTTTTTTTTTTTTTTTTCCGTAAATGTAAATATATAGATCAAAGAAAAGTGTAATTACACCGGGCAAACCTGAGCCTACAAGTCAAAAGCCAACTCAATCAATTGAGACTAAGTTCAAAGCAAAAAAGGACGATATACTAAACAAATACACTGGATATACCCATCGGGTATACCCGGGAATACAATAGAGAATGGGAATACAATAGAGAAATAAATACAAAGTGCAAAAAATTACAGGTAGACTCAAAATGAATTAAAACATTAAGATACAAAGTAAATAAAACTTTGTATACGTGTTTTGATTTTTTTGATTACATTATTTGGGTTTGGTTGAAGATCTTCAAAAATCTTTCTGTTTCTTGCCATCCAAAGTTGGTACACAGTAGCCACAAGAGCTATCCTCTTTCTTTTACTTTGCCAATCGGTTTCTCTAGTTTCTTTCTTAATCCACTTCAAAGAACTGGCAATAGTCGACATGTCTCTATGAATACCCAACTAAATTTTGATCTTAGACCAAACAGTAGCACAAAAATGGCATTGGAAGAACAAGTGCTGAACTGATTCCTTTTGGTTTGAACAGAAACTGCAATTTCTATCGATATCCAAATAAATGATCTTATCTTTTGTGAGTAGTTTTGATTTTTTACTCAACCAAAGGATGAACGAATGTTTCGGAGATATAAATGATTTCCACACATCAACGGCCCAGCAATTAGTAGTTCAATTTGTGTGAAAATAGTCATAGCATTTTCAGCCCTTGAATTGCAAAGGAACAGCCTTCGGATTGCTGCCTGCTCGCTGCCTTCGGTCATGTGAATCTGGTCCCTGATGGCACACAATAGTTTGGGCAGTGGAGAGTCGACCTTGTTTGGAGTCGAGTCCCAAATCGAGTTCTCCATCAAGTAAACTTGATTAACTCATCAGACCCAAATCGTATATTTTTTAGAATGGAAATTCCACAATGATTTGGCTAGTGAAGTTGTATTCCAGCACTTTATATTTCGAAATCCTAACCCACCTTCATATTTAGGTAGGCACACATCCTTCCATGCGACCAATGGATTTTTGTAACCCCAAAGGAAGTTTTGGCACAGCCTAATGATCCGTTCATTGACAGTAGCTGGGATAGGAAAAATGGCTAGCCAAAAGCATTCGAATTCCTACAATACAACCCTTATAAGTTCAGTCTGTCCCGCATATGAAAGGGAAGCACTCGTCCACAAGTTGATGTAGGTTGTTACTTTATCCACAAACGGAGCGAAGTGCGTAACTTTGAGTTTTTGGGCAGCAAGAGGAATACCCAAGTAACGAAACGGCATTGATCCAAGAGAGAAATCTGTGACAACCAAAATGTCGTCTAAAATCTGTCCATAAATATCGGCAGTATACAAGGAGGATTTCAAAGCATTTGCATGCAGTCCAAATTTCGTACCAAAGTCGTGAAGACAGTCCATAAGGATGGAGACCGAGATAGGATCCCCTCTCGAGAAAAGCTTTAGGTCATTCGCGAAGCCTAAGTGAGTAATCCGAAGTAGCCCACATTTTGGATGAAAATTAAATTCACCACTCTCCGTATTGTGCTTGAGTGTTCTCGATTGATATTCCATACAAATAACGAAGAGGAATGGCGATAAAGGGTCACCTTGACATAGACCTCTCTTTCCTTTGAAATACCCAAATAAGCCTCCATTAATTGAAACCGAAAATGAGGTAGTAGTAACACATTCCATAATCCAATTGATGAAAATATGTAGAAAGTTCAGCCCCTTCATCATATCTTTTAAGAAGTCCCAATGCACCATGTCATTCGCTTTTTTCAAATCAATTTTGAGCACACATCTTGGAAAAACTTGTTTTCTATTGTATTGTCTAAGCAATTCTTGGGCCAAATGGATATTTTATGTCATGCTACGGCCTTATACAAATGCCGACTGAGCAGGATCAACAAGGCTATCCAAAATTGGGGCAAGTCTTTTGGCGAGAATCTTGGAAATAATTTTGTACACAACATTACAACAAGAGATCAGCATGAAGTCGCCCACAGATTGGGCATGGTTTGATTTAGGGATCAAAGCAATGGAGGTATGATTTAGCTGCTTTAATAATCTTCCTGAATGGAAAAATTCAATGACAGCTTCGCAAACATCATCTCCCACTGTGCACCATGTTTTCTTGAAGAAACAAGAGGTAAAACCATCAGGAACGGTGGACTTATCTTCGCCAATATCGAATGTAGCAGCTTTAATTTTGTTGATGTCAAAATCTGCACTATCCACGTGTTAACAGATCTCCAATCATTCCTCTGCCAATCTGTATGTTACCTGCACACTAGGACCACCATTAGGCACCAAGTCACCAGAGAAAAAGGGTCCGGCGATCGTTGGTACTCCGACGATCAAGTCAACTGCCGGTATATGGGACAATATACAGGGAATAAAAACAATTAGGTGTGGGAGAGACAAGCATGCAAAGATTTTTACAGAGTTTAGGGGTGAGAATAATGAGTAAAAGTACGTACTTTAGAATAACCAGAGATGTTGTATTTATAGCATTAGAAGCCTAATTGATTTAAGAAGACAATCAATTAGATATCTGATTGGATCCTTTTTCCTTATGGGATAGAGATGATCGGTTGTCAAGGCAGTCTCTTAGATTTCAATCCTTATTTGAGTTAATCACGTTGCCTAATCTTTAGGAGATTGAGATTTGGTTTCCTTTTGAGGATCCATGTGTCAATCAAACACAATATTTCCTTAGGCATATCTCTGGTCATTTTGTTGCCCACGGATTACGAAGGATTCGAAGCTTGGTGAAGCCTACTCGATCAGTCATGATTTTCGAGGCTTGTCATGGGCTTCGCTGTACTCCGATTTATGAGTGCTGACATGTTGTCGGGCCTTAAGAATATTCACGAGGCACTTGCTAGATGTCTAAGGCCTTTATGAATCTGGAAGGCCCTCGTTGGGTCTATAAGGCCTTAGCGAGGCCTAGCTTGGGCCTTTACTGGGCTTTTGCTAACGTAGAGGCCTTATTGAAATCTAGTGGTAACAATAGTCTTCCAAGTCCAAGCCTATTATTTATGGTAGGCGTACGACTTTGTAAAAAAAAATTTCTGGCGAAAGCCAGTTCCATGGTAGGTCTTCACAGATGCACATTTGAATTACTTACCTAGTACAGTCTCCTAGGCCCGAAGCCTATTATTTATAACGAGTGAGGGCTTTGATTTCGGTAAGGCCTCTGGTGACGTGTTCGTGGTTGGTATGATTCTGTCCAAGATGTTAATCAAGTTAAAGAAAAAGGGGTCGCCATAGATGAATGGGAGAAGGTTGCACCAAAAAGGACATTGGAAGATGGAGGTAATGCCGCAGGTTCTGTGAGATTTAAGAGGGGTCGAATGGCTCTTCCTCAAGAAACTGCAGGATCGTTCCCTGCTTCTCCAAGCATGGTGTAGGTCCCCATTCCTGATTTTTCTTATTGGATCGAACGTATCAACATTGGGTCTCACCAGGATGAGTTGGACCTGACTATTTTGGAAAAGTTACTGCATTCCTCTGCTATGGCGGCTGCCTCTGTCCATAAATATTGGACTTCAGTTTAGGCAAGGCCAACAGAGAGTGCGAACCTATCAGAACTGATAAAAATGGAAAAGATGAACACTGCTTGGAGCCACGTCCTCAACTGCGAAGTATACAAAATGCTAACGATGAAGGTTGACGAAATGCGTTCGACGGTTGTGGGTATTGATGCTTTGCGTTCGAAAAATAAGGTCCTTCGTGTAAGGCTCGCCATTGTTGAAGATGCTAAGGTACAAGCCGTGTTTCAGCTAACTAAATCCCAAACGATTCAAAGGATGTGTGCCGATGCTCAGACGAAAGCTGAGTTGAAACTCAAGGTTTTCGAAAATATGGCCTATGCCAAACACAAAGAGTTGGTCAAAGTCTTGACAGAGCTGTCGAAGGCCAATGAGTTGTTGGCCAAATTAGGAGTTCCTGGTCATGCTGATCCGAGGGGGTCGCATGAATAATAGGCTCTTGTAATATTTGTCTATGTTGCATTTGTCAAATTTATAAATGAAAAATTCAAATGATTCGCATCTTTTGTGATGAGTGTAGCCATCCTGTGTTTTTCTTTCGTTATTTGGATGTACACGCGTTAGATGTTTACCTATCGAATTAAAAGAGTTGTCCGTGAACCACACTCCCTTGCTGTCGAGCTTACTTTACCTGTTTGCATAAATACGCGTTATATATTTACCTAGCGAGTTGAAGGAGTTGGCCGTAAACCACACTTCTTCGCTTCCATGCTTTCTGTACTTATATAAATATGCGTTAGATGTTTACCCAACGAGTTGAAGGAGTTGGCCGTGAACCACACTCCCTCACTGCTGTGCTTTCTGTACTTGTATAAATACGCATTAGATGTTTACCCAGTGAGTTGAAGGAGTTGGCCGCGAACCACACTCCCTTGCTGCCGTGCTTTCTGTACTTGTATAAATAGGCTTTAGATGCTTACCCAGCGAGTTGAAGGAGTTGGCCGTGAACTATACTCCATCGCTGCCGTGCTTTCTGTACTTTATAAATACGCGTTAGATGTTTACCCAGCGAGTTGAAGGAGTTGGCTGCGAACCACACTCCTTCGTTGCCGTGCTTTCTTTACTCGCACAATTGGCCAGAGAGTATCACAATTTAGAAAACACTGAACTTTATTAAAATAACTTAGCGTCTGAATAAAGCTGAAAAGAATGCTAATATCTGGCTTAGCGCTGAAAAACAAAGAAACAAAAGAAAAAAAACTATGGACGTAGGTGAGTGATGTTCCACGGATGCCTTGTCTCCATTCCTTCTAAATTCTCCAGTCTGTAAGTTCTGGGTCGAACTTCACCAATGATCTTATAAGGTCCTTCCCACGTGGGTCCGAAGATCCCGGCCCCCACTTTTCTATTGGCTGGAAAAACCTTTTTGAGGACAAAGTCATTGATGTGGAAAGTTATGCTCTTAACTCTTGAGTTGTAGTACCTGGCCATCTTCTTTTTGATAAACTGTCAGACGGAGTTGCGGGTCGTTATGCCTTTCTTCCTATAAGTCAAGGTTCGCCCTTCGTAAATCATCATTGATCACTTCGTCGATGTGTAAGTGCCTCGGGGAAGGTATTCCAACCTCAATGGGAATCATCGCTTCTGCTTTGTATGCCATTGCAAAGGGAGTTTCGCCAGTTGCTATCTGAGATGTGGTTCGATATGACCATAGGGTCTCAGGTAATTCTTCGGCCCATCCCACTTTTGCAGATTCCAACTTTCTCTTTAAAGTGTACTTGATGATGACCTTGATGACCTCTACCTGGCCGTTGGACTGTGGGTAGTATGGAGTCGAGAAATCTCTTTCGAATACCAAGCTCCTTGCAGTTCGAGTTGAATTTCTTCCCAGCGAACTACGTACTGTTGTCAGAAACAAGAGAATGGGGTATCCCGAAACGACATACGATATTTTTCCAAACGAACTTCCATATGTTTTCTCCGTGATCTTAGCTAGTGGTTCAGCCTCGCACCACTTGGTGAAATAATCTACCGCTACCACCTCAAACTTGACCTCATCCCTTCTAGTCGGGAGGGGTCCTATGAAATCGATCCCCCATTTGGCAAAAGGCCATGGGCTGGTGACTGGGTGAGGTTATGCTCCCGGAGCTTTGGTATAACAACGAATTTCTGGAATTTATTGCATTTTTTCGCATAAGCATGCAAATCTTCTTCATGGTTGTCAAGTAGTATCATTGTTTCAAGGCCTTCTGTGCTAGGGCCATCCCTCCTGAGTGATTACCGCAAATTCCTTCATGTATCTCCTTCATTACGTAATTTGCCTCCTCTTGAGTAATGCAGTACAGGAGAGTGTGGCTTTGTACAAGATCCCATCTTGCAAGACGAATTTCGCCGCCCTTCTTCAGAGCTTTCGTGCTTCCTCCCAGTTGTATGGTAGGACTTGGTCGGTCAAGATGCAATGATTTCTTTCATCCATTTGGGAGACTCGATGATCATCAGGGTATTCTATGGTAGAGTTTCGTCAATGGAAGGTCGGCCAAGCTTCTCGACCGGGATGGCCTTCATTAAGTCGGAGTCTTTACTACTCGCCAACTTGGAAAGGGCATCTGCATAACCATTCTCGATCCGAAGAATCTGGAACAGTTCAAATACTTCAAAATGAGACAGGAGATCTTTGGCCTTCTTTAAATATGCCACCATAGATTGCTCACGAGCTGTGAAAGTTCCGTTGACTTGGCCAACCACCAGCTGCGAGTCGCTTTTTATATGAATATTCCTTGCCTTCATCTTTTTTTCCAGCCTCACGCCTATTAGAAGCGCCTCATATTCAGCAGCGTTATTCGTGGCTTTGAACTTCAGATGAAGCGCGCAGTTGAGATTATGACCGTCAGGGCTAATCAGCAAAATCCTGGCTCCTGCTCCGGCCTCGCCCGATGATCCATCAACATATAATTTCCATATTGGTAACTCTCGAGGCTCGACTTCAAGTAGGCCCTCCGGGATATGGGCGAACTCAGCCATGAAGTCTGCCAAAGCCTATTCTTTTATGGAGTGCCTCGGTTTATAGGAAATGTCGAGTTGGCTGAGCTTGATCGACCATTTCATCAGTCTTCCCAATATATCCAGCTTCTGGAGAATCTGTTTCAGAGGGAGATTTTTCAAGATATCTATGCTATGTGACTGAAAGTAGGGCCGGAGTTTTCAAAACACGATTATCAAAGATAGGGTAAACTTTTCCATGTCTAGGTACCTTATCTCCGCGTCCTGTTGGGCATTGCTGACTAATAGATTGGAAGCTGTATCGGGCGTTCTTCTCTGATCAAGACTTAACTCACCGCCTTTTCGGACACCGCGAGGTAGATAAGTAGTGTTTTCCTATTTTTCGATTTGGATAGCAGTGTGGCCTTCCCGATGAGGATCTTGAGTTCCTGGAAGGCTTTCTCGTACTCTTTGGTCTACTCAAACTGTTTCTCTCATTTGATGGTCTGGAAGAAGGGTTGGCAATGGTCGGTCACCTTCGATATGAATTGGTTCAAAGCCGCCAGTCTTTCTGTCAGGCTTCGAACCTCCTTGGGAGAGGATGGAAACCGCATATCGACGAGCGCTTTGATCTTCTCGGGATTAGCCTCTATCCCGCGTTGATTTACCATGTAACCTAAGAATTTCCTAGATGCGACCCCGAAGGTGCATTTTAGTGGGGTTAAGCTTCATGCGATACTTGCGAAGAATTCTGAACATCTCCTTTAAGTGTCCGATGTGGTCCTTTGCATTCACGCTCTTCACGAGCATGTCATCAACGTAGACCTCCATCGTATTTCCAATCTGTTATGAGAACATGCTTTCACTTACCGCTGGTATGTGGCTCCGGCATTCTTCATGTCGAAGGGTATCATCTTGTAGCAGTACAATTCTCGGTCTTTAATGAAAGATGTATGTTCCTGGTCCCCTGTGAACATCGAGATTTGATTATAGTAGGAGTAGGCATCCATGAAGCTAAGCAGCTTGTGGCAGGCCGTAGCATCAACTAGCTGATCGATGCGTGTCAGCGGTAAGCTGTCCTTGGGGCATGCCTAGTTCAAGTTGGAGAAGTCTGTACACACCATCCATTTCTTGTTATTCTTTCTTACCGTAGAATCCGTTTGCCAGCAGCTTGCCGACTTCTTCTTTCAAAGCACCGGGCCTTCTTTTCTATATTTTGGGGCGTACTTTAGGATCCACTTTCAAGACGTGGCAAGCCACGGATGGATCTATCCCAACCATATCATTATGCTTCCATACGAAGACTTTAGTGTTCTCCCGTAAGAACTGCTTCAGTTCTCCCTTCATCATTTTCTCAAGCTTCTGTCCTACTTGCAACATCTGGGTAGTCTGAAGGGTTTACAGGAAAGGCTTCCAGGTCCTCCACGGGAGAGGCCAAAGAATTGTAGCCCATAATCTGAGGGTCCAGACCCTCGTCCAATATTATTTCTTTGTCCGTCTTTTTGGGGTCGATGTCCATTAACTTCGTCTGTATTGTCATCACCGTGGGAGTAATATCTTTGCGCTTTGCTGCCTTTCAGAGTGCGTTCATATAGCAAGCTCTAGCCTCCGTTTGGTTACCGCGAATCTTGGCGACCCCTCTAGGCGTTGGAAACTTCATTGCCAAGTGGTGGATCGAGGTGATCGCCTGCAGATCCTTGAGTGCGGGCCTACCGATGACTCTGTGATAGGTAGAGCGAGAGTCAACAACAAAGAACTCCATGAATTTTCTCAGATGACATGGGGGCTCTCCAAAATCCACTGCGAGATTGATCCTCCATAGTAGGACGAGGCTATCTCCCGTAAAATCGAACAATGGTTCTGAAATGGCCGTTAGTTCATGATCCACATCCATTTGGTCAAAGGCACTTCCGTCATCGAACAACATTCATCCTAACCCATTCCTGGCTACGACGACGTGGACTACCAAGGCATCGCAACGCGGGTAGTGTATTCCAGTATCGTCCTCTTCGGTGAACGTGATTTGCGAGGCTTTGGGTCGGTGTCCATGAACCTGCCAACTCTCTACCGGTTCGTCTCTTGCTTCATTTGCTTAGTTTTGCCGTGAATTCATCGTATGACCTCCAACATAGGACCATCCTATAATTGTATTAATTTCTCGGACCGGAGGGGCTCTGGCAAGTGCTTACGCCCTTGGTGGATCTGCGTTTATGTCGTTCTCTTGTTATTGCAGCGAGGTCCATCGTCCTAGCAGTGGGGCAGAGGCCTTCGCCCTTGGTTAGGTGGTTTTTGACATCTTTGGACTGGTCGATTCCCCTCTACTTGCCCATGGTTCACGCGGTTGATCAGTTCTATTACATTTGGACAATCTTCTGTGTTATGTACCCGTGTCCTGTGTATACGGTAGAACTTGGACGGGAGAACGGTCAATTGGTGAATCGCTACGAGTGGTCCAGTCTAGGAGACTGGGATTGTCTCCGTCTGATTGAATCTCCTATAGTGGTTATTGCATGGCTCGAGGAGAACGCTTTCCTCGAAAGCGGTAGAAGCGGTGTTCAAGAGAGCGCTGTCCCTCCCTCCAATAGCGATCTCCTCTGTCTCTTTCGGCTTTTTCTCTATTCTCTATCATCTCTTCTGATCAAATTTCTCGTTGGATCAGGTTCACCAACTGGCTGTAAGTTTTGGGTTGGTTATTTTGGACGTCTCTTCAGAATGGGGTGTGCATGTGAAGTCCAATCACTAGTGCATCTAGGGCTTTGTCATCGGTTACACTCTCGATCTTGTTGATGACATTACTAAATCTCTTGAAGTAGCTCTTTACTGTTTCTCCTTCTTTCTGTCGAATGTCGTGTAGTTGGGCGAAATCGGCTATCATTGTCCAATTGCCAATGAAAGCATTGATAAACTCCCGTTTGAGTTAGGGCCAGCTCCTGATGCTCTCTGGTTTCAATTTGTTGTACCACCTCTTCGCTTCAGATGTGAGTATGGCATAGAAATTTCAGCATTTTACTACGGGAGAGTGACCTTGAAGCTTCGTCTTATATACGTTGATGTGATCCGTGAGGTCGCCTCTCCTGTTGTACTTGTCCATCGGGGACATTTTGAAGTTAACCGAAACTTCCATGGCCTTGATGAAGTTGGTGAATGGAAGGTTCTCATCGTCATCATCTTCATGGCATTCTAATCTTTCCTTTTCATCCTCAAGCCTCGCAGGGACAGGTTTTAGGTCATTTCTCCCTTCTGCATGGGCTTCGCTGTGCTCACTGTGTGCGCCGGTAGAGGTGGTGCCATGGAGGATCCTACCCCTAACCTGTCAAACACACTGGTAGCAGGAGCTGGCTGATTTTCACTCACCGGAAGGGGTTTCCCATTCTGGTTGTCTTGCAAGGGTCTCGGTTTATGTTCCGAGGGTTCCTACTGTTTGAAATTGGCAAGTTGTCTCGAGATCGACGGCTCTCCACTAAACCGGACCTCGAAGGGCTTCGCCGGACACGGCTACGCTTGGGTCCATGTAGAGAGATTGATTCTCCAACAGTTTAAGCGTCGTTTTTCTGGGCATTGTCTAGCTTCAGGTCTTGATTCTCCTGCTCGACCGTCCGCTTCTGTCGTTGCCTTCTTCCCTTGGGGCGGGTTACGTTCTTAAGGTCTAGAACGCTTTCCTGTTGCAAGTTAGTATGATGAGACTCTACTTCTTCTTCCATAGAGTTTTCCGTTGCCATGCTCTTTTGGGTAGACAGAGATTTTAGCAGAGTTTATAGGTGAGAATAATGCGTAAAAGTACGTACCTTAGAATAACCTGAGACAATCAATTAGATATCTGATTGGATCCTCACTCCTTATGGGATAGGGGTGATCGGTTGTCAAGGCAATCTCATAGATTTCAATCCTTATTTGAGTTAATCAAGTTGCCTAATATTTAAGAGATTGAGATTTGGTTTCCTTGTGAGGATCCATGTGTCAATTAAACACAATATTTACTTAGGCATATCTCTGGTAATTCTGTTGCCCGTTGATTACTAGGGATTTGAAGCTTGGCGAAGCCTACTGGATCTGTGATGATATTCGAGGCTTGTCGTGGGCTTCGCTGTACTCCGATTTATGAGTGTTGACATGTTGTCGGGCCTTAAGAATATTCATGAGGCTCTTGCTAGATGTCTAAGGCCTCTATGAATCTGGAAGGCCCTCATTGGACTATAAGGCCTTAGCGAGGCCTAGCTTGGGTCTTTACTGGACTTTTGCTAACGTGGAGGCGTTATCGAAATTTGGTGGTGACAAATTTCCTGTTGCATAACAAATTGAACAAGCTCACTATTTTGAAGAGGGGAAACTGTAGGTCCATTATGAAGAATTTGAATGTCAATTGGATCACAAATTCTGTCTATCTCCAATAAAATTAGTGAAGAACGAAACAAATGCATCAGCCACCTGTTGCGAGGAAGTGGTGAGGCTGCCATCGTCCTTTCGGATAGCCGAGATGTGATTTCGTTTGGTATTCCTTTCTACCAAAATGAAAGAATTTATTTTAATGCTGCACCTGATTTTCAATGCTTATCTGGTGATTCTGTCTCAAACATGTCATTTATATTTATTTTATTTGCAATGTTAGTTTAACTAACGAAAATGGACAGAGTGACTAACTGCAATTAAAGTAAGTGACTTGTTTTTGATGAAATAAGTTTGAGTTAATTATATGAGATTTTGCTACAATTTTGGTGACCTTCAGTGAATTTTACCCAACCGTAACAGATTATTGATGTGGCTCTCTACGTGGAAGTTGGATGATTTGATTCAAACTACATTCTTTTTTAGTTTTTTCATATGTTTTATATGAATGCAAATGTTTATTAAAATCTTACTCTATTTCTGATTATCAGTGGGTTTCATGGGAAATTTGTGCAAATGGTCCCTCATTTTTGCCCTCATTGTGCAAATGGTATTTTTTGGCACAAATGTCTATAATCTATGTATTTTAGAATGAAAAAGATAAATATGCCCTTATTTTTAATTAGATAAATTTTCAGTTGGATTTCCAATCTTTGCAAAAAATACAAATGAGTCAGATACTTTTATTTTTTTTTATAAAAAATTAAAAGAAACTAACAAATTAATAATAAATTAAATTATTTTGTATAACGAACTATTATAAAATAACTAAAATTTAAGTTCATAATTATTAACAAACGTGTTAATTAAAATTGTTTTATTATTATTAAGTAATCATATTATTTAAAATTTAAACTTTAATTTTATCGTTACAATATAAAAAGAAAAATAATTTTGAAACAAACTTGATACTCAAATACTTTTATTTAATTGAATTATTCGTTTATTAACTACAAATTTTAGAGCTCAAATTGTATTATTCATATTTTAATTTATTAATTTATTATCGTTCAAAAATAAAGAACACATAATGTGTAAATTAATTTTTATTAGTAGTTTTATGTTTAAAAAAATATAATAAGATTGATTCAATGTCATAAAATTATATTAACTATTTTGTTATTTATTTAACTTTTTTTATTCAACTTTTTCACATCTTATAGCAATTACATACACCTAAAGCGTAACAATTTTATATTTTTCTCTTATGAAAAATTCAATTGACATAACTATAGTGATCTATTCAACATGCTAAATTAAATATTATTTAATAAATATATCGAGACTTATTCACACATTTTTCAAAAGTTAGAAATCCAATTTTTTAAAATTACAACTAAGGGCACTTTTGTCTTTTTATCAAATAAGGACTAATTGCGCATTAATACACATAAGTTAGGGACTGTTGGGTAAAAAACAAAGGTTAGCGACCATTTCTGCACTGAAAGTAAAGATTAGAGACCATTTGTACCAATTTTCCAATTCCATAAATAATTAAGAGATTTTTTTGCACAAATGGTCCCTATCTTTTGCCCTTACTGCAAGTTCAGGACTATCCTTTTATTTTTGACAGTAGCATCCCTATTTCAAACTTTATTGGCAAAAATGGTCATTTCTGTCTATTCCGTCAAATTTAATCGTTTGTTCTTCGCATGCATTCCATACTCTTTTTATCAAACTTTATTGGCAAAAATAGTGCCGAATTTTGCTCCACCGCCACCTGGCAAATCCTTCGCCCTTCAATGCAGACATTCTAACCACCTTTTTTCCGGCTGTAAATATTGTACTGCTTCATAATGGTGCACAACGGCACCCCTCGCCAAACTAAGGTGGATATTCTGGCCGCACCCCAGTTGAAACCGATGGTCTGTTTCACCATGTTTTGCTATTTTTAGCAGTTTCGGC
The DNA here is from genome assembly GCA_030279155.1 of Forsythia viridissima. NCBI lineage: Eukaryota > Viridiplantae > Streptophyta > Magnoliopsida > Lamiales > Oleaceae > Forsythia > Forsythia viridissima. The sequence goes on from CM059034.1 coordinate 50,305,788, forward strand.
GCAGACTAGCCCAACGATTTCAATTGTCCATTCATCCCATCAACTCGGGTGAAGTGTCCATTCACCCCAGTTGGTTCGTTAGTTTTCATCGAGATTCATTCGGGATTCATCCATGTTCAGATGCTCATGGGTGGAGTGGAGTGGAGTGGAGTGGAGTGGAGTAGAGTGCTTAGATAAGAACACTATTTTTTTAATTCTTTTTTTTCTTTTCTTTTCCTTAAGCTTGGGAACTCTGCTGCAAATTTTTATTTATGAATAGTAAAATATCAAAAATGTCCTTATAAAATGAAGAGTGTGGAATACGCGCTAGGAACTAATGGTTAAATTTGACAGAAATAGACGGAAATGGCAATTTTTGCCAATAAAGTTTGAAATAGGGACGCTATTGTCAAAAATAAAAAGATAGGTCTTCAACCCGCAGTAAGTACAAAATATAGGGACCATTTCTGCAAAAAAGCCTAATTAAGACAAAAAATACAACAAAACAAAATTGTAATAGGTGGTACCGACGGCGAAGATAGTCCGGGGATAACGAGCAGTGTGGCTGGTGGGGGCTGGGATGGTATGAAAGTGTGGTGGGTTGGGGGACTGGGGGAGGGGTGTTTGGAGGAAAAGTAATTTTTTTGGTTAATTATATTAATGGTTCCAATACTTTTAGGTTTACAACAATATTATCTTTATTCAATTTTTTTAAGCAGGTATCATATCCATCATTCTATTTTTCATACATATGGTCCTCAAATGACTTTTTTGACAATTTTGCCCATGACTTAAATAAATTAAAATGATAGAAAAAAGAAAATACAATGAAAAAATTACAATTGGGCCCTTAACCTTTTCAAAAGTACAAATAAATCTTAGTTTTTTTTGTTTTTTTTAAGATTTTCACGTAAAATTATAAAAAATGTGTTATTAAGTCCCAAAACTTCTAATTATATTTACCAAAATGACATTTAGAGTCTCTATAGATTTAATAAGAACAAAACAATTTAAAAAAAAAAAAAAAAAAAGAATCATCTTCTTTTTCCATCCCACCCACCCACCCACCCACCCACCCCAAAATTAAGTGGGTGGGTGGGTGAATCATATAAAGATGGAAAAGATTATATATAGGGTTGATTATACTAATGGTCTCCATTCTTTCAGGTTTGTAACGATTTCATCCCCATTCTTTTTTTTAGCAGATATCATCCTCATTCTTCTATTTATTTTCACAGAGGGTCCCCAAATAACTATTTTTCACTATTCTGACAATTATATGACAATTTTATCCCTTGACTTAAATAAATTAAAATAATAGAAAAAAAATACAATGAAAACATTGCAATTAGGCCCTTAATCTTTTCAAAAGTACAAATAAAAGCTCTCTTTATACACTTCAATTCCAGTAACTTCAATTCCTATATTCCCTTTCTTAAAGCTCTCTTTATACACTTTGCTTCAATCGAAATTCGGAAAATGGCTTTACCCAACTCTTGCCTTCTTCTTCTTCAATAATTTTCCACAAATCTCTCTTAAATCCCGCTAACTACTCAGTCATTCTCCCACCGCCGCCGCCAGCCAGCGGCGAGAACCCAACTCCCTTCGCTGCTCAGCTACCTCATTTTCTAAAAAATACCACACCAACTCCCCAAAATTCGACGATGTAGTGGAGTTACCGCTGTTTCCCCTGCCACTTGTTCTTTTTCCGGGGGCTATACTCCCTTACAGATTTTCGAGTTCCGTTACCGCATGATATGCACACTCTCCTCCAGACTGACCTCCAGTTCAGAGTAATCTACACTAACTCTGCTAGTGGCACGGTAGAAGTGGGCTGCGTGGGGGAGGTTATTAAGCACGAGCGCCTTGTGGATGATCGATTTTTTTTTTAATATGTAAAGGGTAGAAGCGTTAGTCTGGAGGGAAGATGAGAACATTCTTCCATTTATTCTCAGATGGAAGTTCATTTTTTATTTTGTTGATTTTAGGCAGATGATAACAGCGGTGATAGCGGGGTTGAAGGAGAAGAATGGGTCGAGTAGATGGGTGAAGGAACTATTAATATCACTTTTGATCTCAATTTTGCTGGGTCCAGAAGAAGGCATGGTCGCCCTCATAAGCCTCAGCCCGAACCCATTCATAATGATGTACCTGTTTTTGTTCATGGAGTGCAAAATTCCATGGCCATTGTTCCAGTGAGCCCACCGAATATGGCCGTTGTATGGGGGGTGGGGTGGGATGGGGTGGGGAAAGATGATTTTTTTGAGTTTGGGAAGAACACTTATTTTAATAAAATAAAATTGTTTAGGATTTATTTGTACTTTTAAAAAGATTAAGGGCTCAATTGCAATATTTTCATTGTATTTTTTATTCCTATCATTTTAATTTATTTAAGTCAATGGGTAAAATTGTCATAGAATTGTTAGAATAGTGAAAAATGGTGATTTGGGGACCCTCTGTGATAATAAATGGAAGAATGAGGATGATATCTGCTAAAAAAAAGAATGATGATAAAATTGTTACAAATTTAAAAGAATGGAGACCATTAGTGTAATTAACCCTTATATATATATATATATATATATATATATATATATAATTAACTATATAAGTAAAAAGTTACCAATTCTGCAAATGATTGATGAAGTTCAAAAATAAGCAATTACATGCACAAAATAACATAAATAAATATCCAACAGCTAAAAATGACTACTTACAGGTGGGTCATCAGGATATTGTGGGGGCTACGTAGCGTCGTAGACAAATGTTAGAGAAAAAAAATAGTCCATGATGATGTGGAGTTCCAGGTGCACCTACAATTGCCGCTGGAAGTAGATCCATTCTTTCCTCATAGACACGAATGTAGATTGTTTCTGTGAAATTATTCAAAACTCGCACTGTTTTCGCGAAAAAGAAGTGAGATTTGTGGTGTGAGGTGGTGTGGGGTGGGAAGTTAATTCCTTTTTATTTTTTTTATTTTTTAAAATTATTTTGAATAATATAATATAATAAGCTATTTTGTCTTTATTAAATTGCTCAAATATAGATCAAGAGTATAATGTTTCTGTCAATTAACGGACTATTAGATGAATTATGTAGAGACTCCAAATGTTATTTTGGTGAATATAATTAAAAATTTTGGGACTTTATAACACATTTTTTTTATTATTGTAAGTGAAAATCTATAAAAAATAAAAAATAAGTTTAGAATTAGTTTGCACTTCTGAAAAGGTTAAGGGCCCAATTGTAATTTTTTTCACCATATTTTCTTTCTTCTATCATTGTAATTTATTTAAATTAGAGGAAAAATTGTCAAAAAAGTCAATTGGCGACCATCTATACGAATAAATAGAAAGATTGAGATGATATCTGCTAAAAAAATTAAATGAATATAATATTGTTACAAACTTGAAAGAATAAAGACTATTAATATAATTAACCCTAATTTTTTTAACTTCTTATTTTTTTTCTTATAATTTTACTAAAATAAGGATATATAAGTCTTTTTAGGAAAAAAAAAGAGTTTTTAACTGTCAAATATATGGAATTTGATGGAAATGACTGTTTTCATACTAAAGCCATTTGTTGAGGGGGTCGATGCCCAAAAAAAAAAAAAGATAGAAGGGACTGGCATGGGGGGCTATGGGGACTATTTGTTGAAAATTCCCTTTAAGTACAAAGGAAAAAGAAAAAAAACTTAAAAAAATAATGGGAAAATAAGCATTAGACAGGATGTTTATATATAAATTCAAGGCCGGTCACTGTTGTTACGTTTATGGGCTCTAAAGTCATATTGTCAAAAGTTAATTCAATTAAAATCACATCTTAGAGTTAAAAGGCCAACATATTCTTGTAATTGTAAAAAAAATGCTAATTTAATGATACTGTTTTATTGTGATACTGTTTTGTATAATACCATTTTATCAAGAAAATATACATTGGTATATTTATACCATATTTTTATCTTTGATACTGTTTTATTATGAATATGTTTAAACCTATGTTACTGTTATTGAATGCAAACACAATCAATAATCTTGTACTACTAATGGAACATTTTAAGAATAATATCATTATTGACATCGAAACCTGCACAATCCACGTGTCAACAGATCTTCAGTTATTCCTCTGCCAACCTGTATGTTATCTGCACAATCAGACAATCGTTAGGTACCAAGATCTCCGGAGAAAAAGGGTCCGGCGATCGTTGGTATTCCGACGATTAAATCAACTTCCGGTATAAGAATAATACACAGGGGTGAAAGTAATTGGGTGTGGGAGAGACAAGCAGGCAGAGATTTGAGCAGTGTTTGGGGTGAAATATAAGTGCAGAAAAAAGCGTCAAGAGTGCGTGTTATGAAGATTGCATACTAAGAAAAATGCGTACTGTAGAATAACTGAAATATGATATTTATAGGGGGGGGAATCCTAATTGATTTAGGGAAGCAATCAATTAGAATTCTGTTGGGATTCTTTTTCTTTATCAGATAAGGTAGGTTCCAATCTCGCCATAATCTTCTGAGATTGCATCCTAATCTCTCTCAATCTCTAAGATTGTGTTGCTGATTTTATTGGATTGGGATATGGTTTCCTTGTGACAATCAAACACAATCTTCCCTGAGATATCCTTTTAGCTATCCCAAAATATCGGATTATATGCGGACTATAATAAATACTAAGCCCGGCAGGCTCTCTGGGTCGGCCATGAGTGTCGAGGCTCTTCATGGGCCTCGCAATACTCGATTCAGGAATGCTAAGATGTTCGATGGGCCTCCGAGGCCTTCAGAAAATTTATGAGGCCCTTGCTGGGCCCTCGAGGCCTTCGACGAGTCAATGAGACCTTTATGAATCTAGAAGGCTCGCAGGGCCAATAAGGCTTTAGCGATGCCTGAATTAGGCATAGATAGGACCTTTACCGGTCATTTGCTGACGTAGAAGTCTTACCAAAATCGGGTGGTAACAATCATTACTTCAATCATTAAAACATCTTGTGCTTAGTTTTATCTATGATACTTTTTTATTTAGATAGTGTGAATTGATATACTTATACCATACTTTTATCTTTGATACTGTTTTATTATAATAATTTTTCAATCTATGATACTGTTTCTATCTATTAAAATAGTATCATTACTTTAACCATTAAAATTTCTTGTGCTTAATTTTATCTATGATAATGTTTTATCTATGCTACCATTTTATTTAGATAGTGTGAATAGATATACTTATACCATGTTTTTATATTTGATACTATTTTATTATAATAATGTTTCAACCTTTGATACAGTTTCAATCTCTTCGTTTTATCCATGATACTATTTTATTTATATAATTTGCATTGATATACAATGCTCACATCAAATTTTTTCATTTCTACAGAAATTCAAGCTGCTATTTACAGCAACAAATCATGGCAACTTTACAAAAATTCATCAAATAAATCTTCCCTAATATTTTTTATAATACAGTATCAATGATACTGTTTTATCTTATACTTTGTTTTTATCTTTGATACTGTTTTATTATGATAATGTTTCAACTTATGATAATATTTTAATCTATGATGTTATTATTGAATGCAAACAGTGTGAATGGTTTTGTACTAGTAATGTAATATTTTGAGAACAATATCATTATTTCAAGTAGTAAAACATATCTACCTAGTTATATCTATTATACTATTTTTATCTAGATAATATGTTATTTAAGATATTGTATCACTACTTCAACTATTAAAAATATTTTGTACTTAGTTTTATATATGAAACTGTTTTATTTATCATTTTATTTTTGATATTATTTAATTATTATAATGTTTCAATCTATGATACTCTTTCAATCTATGATATTGTTATTGGATTGTAGTTTCTGTTACTGTTTTATTAAGATACCTTCATATATGATTTGATATATTAAGATACATTTATCTATGATATTGTTTTAATATGTATGATACTATTTTAGTATGTATGATATTGTTTAGACAAAAAATTAAAGATTTCTATTTTAAGCTAAAAGGACGATGTTAAACAGATAAAATCCATCGTACACAGTGGCTTTTACCACTGGTCTTGACCAGTTCGTCGAAACGATTTCGAAAACAAATTATAATAAAAATTTTGAGCACGTATATAAATTCTATGCTATTTCTATTATGATACTATTTTTTCTGATACTGTTTTCTATAATACAGTATTAAACAATACACATGGCTAATTAACAACACAGAGTAATCTAATGGCCAATTTTCTTCATAGCTATGCCCACATCAAACTTTTTCATTTCTACAGAAATTCAAGTTGATATTTACCGCAACAAATAATGACAACTCTATAGAAATTCATCAAACAAATCTTCCTTAATATTTTTTATAATACACTTTATACTATTCTTTTATCTTTGATACTGTTTTATGATGACAATGTTTCAACGTATGATACTGTTTTAATCTATGATGTTGTTATTGAATGCAAACAATATGAATGGTCTTGTACTAGTAATGGAATATTTTAAGAACAATATCATTATTTTAAGTAGTAAAACATCTCTACTTAGTTATATATATGATATTGTTTTATCGAGATAATGTGTTATTTATGATACTGTATCATTACTTCAACCATTAAAAACATCTTCTACTTACTTTTGTATATGATACTGTTTTATTTATGCCTTTATCTTTGATACTATTTATTATTATAATAGTTCAACCTATAATACTGTTTCAATTTCTGATATTGTCATTTGATTGTAGTTTCTGATACTGATTTATTAAGATACATTTATCTATAATGTTGTTTTAGTATATATGATATTGTTTAGACAAAAAAAAATAAAAGATTTCTATTTTTTGCTAAAGAGACGACTTTAAACGGCTAAAATCCATCGTATACAATGGCTTTTACTTCTGGTCTTGACTAGCTCGTCGATACGATTCCAAAAAAATATTATAATAAAAATTCTGAGCACGTATGTTAATTCTATGTTATTTTTGTTATGATACTATTTTCTTTGATAGTGTTTTCTATAATACAATATCAAACAATACACATGACTATTAACAACACAAAACAATTTCATGACCAACTTTCGTCATAGAAATGCCCACATCAAACTTTTTCATTTCTATAGAAATTCAAACTGCTATTTATATCAACAAATCATCGCAACTCTACATAAATTCATCCAACAAATCTTCCCTAATATTTTTTTATAATATAATATCATTGATACAGTTTAATCTTTTACTATACTTTTATATTTGATACTGTTTCATTATGATAATGTTTAAACCTATGACACTCTTTCAATCTATGACGTTGTTATTGAATACAAACAGTATGAATGATCTTGTACTAGAATTGAAGTATTTTAAGAACAATATCATTTTTTCAAGTAGTAAAATCTATACTTAGTTATATCTATAATACTATTTTATCTAGATGATGTGTTATTTATGATATTGTATCATTAATTCAACCATTAAAAATATCTTGCGCTTAGTTTTATATAACATATTTTTTTATTTATATTTATATTTTTGATACCGCTTTATTATTATAATATTTCGACCTATGATACTGTTTAAATATATGATATTGTTATTGAATTGTAGTTTTTGATACTGTTATTTAGAAACTTTCATGTATGATTTTGAAATATTAAGATACATTTATCTATAATATTGTTTTAGTATGTATGATACAGTTTCGACAAAAAAATTAAAGATTTCTATTCTAAGCTAAAGAAACTACTTCAAACGGCTAAAATCTATTGTACACAGTGGCTTTTACCATTGGTCTTGACCAGCTCGTCGATACAATTCTGAAAACATATTATAATAAAAATTCTGAATACGTATGCAAATTCTTGTCATTTCTGCTATGATACTAGTTTCTGTGATACTGTTTTCTATAATACAGTATCAAACGACAATCATGACTAATTAACAACACAAAATAATCTAATGGCCAATTTTCGTCATAGCAATACCCACATCATACTTTTTCAATCCTACAGAAAATCAAGCTGTTATTTATAGCAACAAATAATGGCAACTATACATAAATTCATCAAACAAATCTTCCATAATATTTTTTTTATAATACATTATCATTGATACTATATTATCTTATACTATACTTTTATCTTTGATACTGTTTTTATGATGATAATGTTTAAATATATGATATTGTTTTGATCTATGATGTTGTCAATGAATGCAAACAGTATTAACAGTTTTGTACTAGTAATGGAGCATTTTAAGAATAATATCATTATTTTAAGTTGTAAAACATCTCTACTTAGTTATATCTATGATACTAAGTTATATAGACAATGTATCATTACCATTAAAACATTTTGTACTTAGTTTTATATATGATTGTGTTTTATATATGCTTTTATCTTTGATACTGTTTTATTATTATAATGTTTCAACCTATGATAATGTTTCAATCTGTGATATTGTTAATGGATTGTAGTTTCTGATACTGTTTTATTAAGATTTTTTCATGTATGATATTGATATATTAAAATACATTTATCTATGATATTGTTTTAATATATATGATACTATTAAGACAAAAAAAAAATTAAAAATTTCTATTTTAAGCTAAAGAGAGGACTTCAAAAGGCTAAAATATATTGTACACATTGGCTTTTACCACCGGTCTTGATCAGCTCGTCGATACGATTCCGAAAACATATTATAATAAAAATTTTGAGCACGTATGCAAATTCTACGCCATTTCTGTTATGATACTATTTTCTTTGATAGTGTTTTCTATAATACAATATCAAACAACACAAATGAATATTAACAACACAGACTAATTTCTTGGCCAACTTTTGACATTGCAATGGCCACAACAAACTTTTTCATTCATATAGAAATTCAAGCTGCTATTTACAGCAACAAATCATCGCAATTCTACATAAATTCATCCAACAAATCTTTCCTAATATTTTTTATAATACAGTATCATTGATACAGTTTAATCTTATACTATGCTTTTATATCTGATACTACTTCATTATGATAATGTTTAAACCTATGACACTGTTTCAATCTATGATGTTGTTATTGAATGCAAACACTATGAATGGCCTTGTACTAGCAATGGAGCATTTTAAGAACATTATCATTTTTTCAAGTAGTAAAAGCTCTACTTAGTTATATCTATGATACTGTTTTATCTAGATAATATGTTATTTATGCTACTGTATCAATACTTCAACTATTAAAAATATCTTATGCTTAGTTTTATATATGATACTATTTTATTTATACCTTTATTTTTTATACTGTTTTGTTATTATAATATTTCGACCTATGATATTGTTGTTGCATTGTAGTTTCAGATACTGTTTTATTTAGAAATTTTGATGTATGATATTGATATATTAAGATATATTTATCTATAACATTATTTTAGTATGTATGACACTGTATAGACAAAACAAATTAAAAATTGCTATTTTAAACTAAAGAGACGACTTCAAAGGGCTAAAATCCATCGTACACATTTGGCTTTGGCCATTGGCTTTGACTAGTTCGTCAAGACTATTCCGAAAATATATTATAATAAAAATTGTGAGATCGTATGCAAATTCTATGCCATTTCTGTTATGATACTATTTTTCGTGATACTGTTTTCTAAAATACAGTATCAAACAACACATAGAATAATCTAATAGCCAACTTTTGACATAACAATGTCCACATCAAACTTTTTCATTCATACAGAAATTTAAGCTACTATTTACAACAACAAATCATGGCAATTCAACAGAAATTCATCAAATGAAATTTCCCTAATGTTTTTTATAATACAGTATCATTGATACAATTTAATCTTATACTATGCTTTTATCTTTGATACTGTTTTATGATGACAATAATTCAACCTATGATACTGTTTCAATCTATGATGTTATTGAATGCAAACAATATGAACGGTCTTGTACTAGTAATGGAACATTTTATGAACAATATCATTTTTTCAAGCAGTAAAACATCTCTACTTAGTTATATATATGATATTGTTTTATCGAGATAATCTGTTATTTATGATACTGTATCATTACTTCAACCATTAAAAATATCTTGTACTTACTTTTATATACGATACTGTTTAATTTATACTTTTATCTTTGATACTATTTTATTATTATAATGTTTCAACCTATGATACTGTTTCAATTTATGATATTGTTATTTGATTGTAGTTTCTGATACTAGTTTATTAAGATACTTTTATGTATGATATTGATATATTAAAATACATTTATTTGTGTTATTATTTTATTAAGTATGATACTATTTTAGTATGTATGATACTATTTAGAAGAAAAAAAATTAAAGATTACTATTTTTTGCTAAAGAGACAACTTTAAACATCGTACACAGAGGCAAAGCCACTGGTTTTGATCGGCTCGTCGAGACGATTACGAAAATATATTCCAATTAAAATTCTGAGTATGCAAATTCTATGCCATTTCTATTATTATACAATTTTCTGTAATAATGTTTTCTATAATACAATATCAAAAACACACATGACTTATCGACAACACATGAAATAATCTAATGGCCAATTTTCGTCATAGCAATGTCCACATCATAATTTTTCATTCATACAGAAATTCAAGCTACTATTTACAGCAACAAATCATGGCAACTCTACAAAATTTAATCAAATAAATCTTACAAAATGTTTTTTATAATACAGTATCATTGATACTGTTTTATCTTAAACTATGCTTTTATCTTTGATACTGTTTTTATGATGATAATGTTTAAACATGTAATACTGTTTCAAACTATGATGTTGTTAATGAATGCAAACAGTATTAATAGTCTTGTACTAGTAATTGAGCATTTTAATAACAATATCATTAATTCATGCAGTAAACATCTCTACTTAGTTATATCTATGATATTGTGTAATCTAGATAATGTGTTATTTATGATATTGTATCATTACTTCAACCATTAAAACATCTTGTACTTAGTTTTATATATGATTGTATTTTATTTATACTTTTATCTTTGATACTATTTTATTATTATAATCTTTCAACTTATGATATTGTTTCAATCTATGATATTGTTAATGGATTGTAGTTTTTGATATTGTTTTATTAAGATACTTTCATGTATGATATTGATATATTCGGATACATTTATCTATGATATTGTTTTAGTATAAATGATACTGTTTAGACCAAAAAAATAAAAGATTTCTATTTTTTTGCTAAAAAGACGACTTTAAACGGTTAAAATCCATTGTATAAAATGGCTTTTACCTATGGTCTTGACCAACTCATCGATACGATTCAAAAAATATATTATAATAAAACTTCTGAGCACGTATGCTAATTCTATGCCATTTCTGTTATGATACTATTTTTTTGATAATATTTTCTATAATACAATATCAAACAACACACATGACTATTAACAACATATAATAATTTCATGACCAACTTTCGTCATAGCAATGCCCACATCAAACTTTTTCATTTCTATAGAAATTCAAGCTGCTATTTGCAGCAACAAATCATCGTAACTCTACATAAATTCATCCAACAAATCTTTCCTAATGTTTTTTACAATACAATATCATTGATACATTTTAGTCTTATACTATACTTTATTATTTGACACTGTTTCATTATGATAATGTTTAAACTTATGGCACTGTTTCAATCTATAATGTTGTTATTGAATGCAAACAATATGAATGGCCTTGTACTAGAACTGGAGCATTTTAAGAACAATATCATTTTTTCAAGTAGTAAAATCTCTAATTAGTTGTATCTATGATACTGTTTTATCTTGATGATGTGTTATTTATGATACTGCATCATTAATTCAACCATTGAAAATATCCTGTGCTTAGTTTTATATATGATACGTTTTTATTTGTACTTTTATTTTTGATACTGCTTTATTATTATAATATTTTGACCTATGACTGTTTAAATATATGATATTGTTATTGAATTGTAGTTTCTGATACTCTTTTATTTAGAAACTTTCATGTATGATATTGAAATATTAAGATACATTTATCTATGATATTGTTTTAGTATGTGTGATACTGTTTCAACAAAAAAAATTAAAGATTTTTATTCTAAGTTAAAGAAACTACTTCAAACGGCTAAAATCCATTGTACACAGTGGCTTTTACCATTGGTCTTAACCAACTCGTCGATACGATTCTGAAAACATATTATAATAATTTTTTTGAATACATATGCAAATTCTATGGCATTTCTGCTATGATACTGTTTTCTATAATACAATATCAAACAACACACATGACTAATTAACAACACAAAATAATCTAATGACCAATTTTCGTCATAACAATGCCCACATCATACTTTTATCTTATAACTATACATTTATCTTTGATACTGTTTTTATGATGATAATGTTTAAATATGTGATACTATTTTAATCTATGATGTTATTAATGAATGCAAACAATATTAACCGTCTTGTACTAGTAATAGAGCATTTTAAGAACAATATCATTATTTTAAGCTGTAAAACATCTCTACTTAGTTATATCTATGATACTAAGTTATATATATAATGTATCATTACCATTAAAATATTTTGTATTTAGTTTTATATATGAATGTGTTTTGTTTATGATTTTATCTTTGATACTGTTTTATTATTATAATGTTTCAACATATTATACTCTTTCAATCTATGATATTGTTAATGAATTGTAGTTTCTGATTCTGTTTTATTAAGATTTTTTCATGTATAATATTGATATATTAATATACATTTATCTATGATATTGTTTTAGTACATATGATACTAAAAAATTAAAGATTTTATATTTTAAGGTAAAGAGACGACTTCAAACGACTAAAATACATTGTATATAGTGGATTTTTCCAGTGGTCTTGACCAGCTCGTCGATACGATTACGAAAACATATTATAATAAAAAGTTTGAGCACGTATGCAAATTCTACGCCATTTCTATTATGATACTATTTTCTTTGATAGTGTTTTCTATAATACAATATCTAACAACACACATGACTATTAACAACACAGACTAATTTCTTGGCCAACTTTCGTCATAGCAATGCCCACATCAAACTTTTTCATTCCTATAGAAATTCAAGCTGCTATTTATAGCAACAAATCATTGCAATTCTAGATAAATTCATCCAACAAATCTTCACCTAGTGTTTTTTATAATACATATCATTGATACATTTTAATCTTATAATATGATTTTATATATGATACTGCTTCATTATGATAATGTTTAAACCTATGACACTATTTCAATCTATAATGTTGTTATTGAATGCAAACAGTATGAATGGTATTGTACTAGTAATAGAGCATTTTAAGAACAATATCATTATTTCAAGCAGTAAAACATCTCTACTTAGTTATATATATATAATACTGTTTTATCTAGATAATGAGTTATTTATGATACTGTATCACTACTTCAACCATTAAAAACATCTTGTACTTAGTTTTATTACGATATTGTTTTATTTATACTTTTATTTTTGATACTGTGTTATTATTATTATATTTCAACCTATGATACTGTTTCAATCTATGATATTGTTATTGGATTGTAGTTTCTGATACGATTTTATTAAGATACTTTCATATATGATATTGATATATTAAGATACATTTATCAATGATATTGTTTAGTATGTATGATACTTTTTAAATAAAAAATAAAAAATTTCTATTTTAAGTTAAAGAGACGACTTCAAATGGCTAAAATTCATCGTACACAGTGCCTTTTGCCACTGGTTTTGATCAGCTCATCGAGACAATTTCAAAAACATATTATAAAAAAAATATGAGCACGTATACAAATTCTATGCCAATTCTGTTGTGATACTATTTTCTGTGACATTGTTTTCTATAATATAGTATCAAACAACACACATGACTAATTAACAACATAAAGAATAATCTAATGGCCAACTTTCGTGATAGCAATGCCCACATCAAATTTTTTCATTCCTACATAAATTGAAGCTGCTATTTACAGCAACAAATCATGGCTACTCTACAAAAATTCATCAAAAAGTCTTCCCTAATATTTTTTATAATACAATATCATTGATACTGGTTTATCTAATACTATGCTTTTATCTTTAATACTGTTTTATTATGATAATGTTTCAACCTAAGATACTGTTTCAATCTATGATATGGTTATTGAATGCTAATAGTATGAATGGTCTTGTACTAGTAATGGAGTATTTTATGAACAATATCATTATTTCTAGCAGTAAAACATCTCTACTTAGTTATATATATGATACTGTTTTATCTAGATAATGTGTTATTTATGATACCGTATCATTACTTCAACCATTAAAAACATCTTGTACATAATTTTATATATGATACTGTTTTATTTATGTTATTTTCTTTGATACTGTTTTATTATTATAATGTTTCAACCTATGATATTGTTTCAATCTATGATATTATTATTGAATTGTAGTTTCTGATACTGTTTTATTAAAATACTTTCATGTATGATATTGATATATTAAGATACATTTATCTATGATACTGTTTAGACAAAAAAAGTAAAGATTTCTGTTTTAAGTTAAAGAGACAACTTCAAAATGCTAAAATCCATCGTACACAGTGGCTTTTGCCTCTGGTCTTGACCAGCTCGTCGATACAATTCGAAAACATATTATAACAAAAATTAAAAGTACGTATGCAATTTCTATGCCATTTCTATTGTGATACTATTTTCTGTGATACTGTTTTCTATAATACATTATCAAACAACACATATGCCTAATTAACAACACATAGAATAATCTAATGGCCAACTTTCGTGATAGCAATGCCCCATCAAACTTTTTTCGTTCATACAGAAATTCAAGCTGCTATTTACAACAACATATCATGGAAACTCTACAGAATTTCATCAAACAAATCTTCCCTAATATTTTTTATAATACAGTATCATTGATACAATTTTAACTTATACTATACTTTTATCTTTGATATTGTTTTATTATAATAATATTTCAACATATGATATTGTTTCAATCTATGATGTTGTTATTGAATACAAACAATATGAATGGTATTATACTAGTAATGAAGCATTTTAAGAACAATATCATTTTTTCAAGTAGTAAAACATCTCAACTTAGTTATATCTATAATACTATTTTATCTAGATAATGTGTTATTTATGATACATTATCATTACTTCAACCATTAAAAACATCTCATACTCAGTTTTATATATGTTACTGTTTTATTTATACTTTTATATTTGATACTATTCTATTATTATAATGTTTCAACTTATGATACTGTTTCAATTTATGATATTATTATTGGATTGTAGTTTTTATTACTATTTTATTAAGATATTTTTGTGTATGAATTAATATATTAAGAAACATTTATCTATGATATTGTTTTAGTGTGTATGATACTATTTTTGTATGTATGATACTGTTTAGACAAAACAAAATTAAAGTTTGCTATTTTAAGTTAAAAAGACGACTTCAAACAACTAAAATCCATTGTACGCAGTGGTAAAGCGACGTGTCTTTACCGACTCGTCGAGACGATTCCAAAAATATATTATAATAAAAATTTTGAGCACGTATGCAAATTCTATGCCATTTCTATTATTATACTATTTTCTGTGATACTGTTTTCTATAATACAGTATCAAACAATACACATGACTAATTAACAACACAAAATAATCTAATGTCCAACTTTCGTCATAGCAATGTCCACATCAAACTTTTTCGTTTCTATAAAAATTTAAGTTGTTATTTACACAACAAATTCATCAAAACAAATCTTATCTAATGTTTTTTTATAATATAGTATCATTGATACTATTTTATCTAATAGTATGCTTTTATTTTTTATACTGTTTTATTATGATAATGTTTAAACCTATGATACTGTTTCAATTTATGATGTTGTTATTGAATGCAAACAGTTTGAATGGTCTTGTACTAGTAATGGAGTATTTTAAGAACAATATCATGGTTTTAGGCAGCAAAACATCTCTACTTTGTTATATATATGATACTGTTTTATTTAGATAATGTGTTATTTATGATAGTGTATAATTACTTCAACCATTAAAAACAAGTTGTACTTAGTTTTATATAAGATACTGTTTCATTTATGCTTTTATCTTTGATATTGTTTTATTATTATAATATTTCAACCTATGATACTGTTTCAATCTAGGATATTGTTATTGTATTGTAGTTTCTAATACTGTTTTATTAAGATACTTTCACATATGATATTGGTATATTAAGATACATTTACCTATGATATTGTTTTAGTATGTATGATACTGTTTTAATATGTATGATATTATTTATAAAAAAAAATTAAAGATTTCTATTTTAAGCTAAAGAGATGACTTCAAATGGTTAAAATCCATCGTATATAGTGGTTTTTACCACTAGTCTTGACCAGTTTGTTGAGACGATTCCGAAAACATATTAAAATTAAAATACTGAGCATGTATTCAAATTCTATGCCATTTCTGTTATGATACTATTTTCTGTGATAATGTTTTCTATAATACTTTATCAAACAATACATATGACTAATTAACAACATAGAGAATAATCTAATAGCCAACTTTCGTCATATCAATGTCCACATCAAACATTTTCATTCATACAGAAATTCAAGTTGCTATTTATGGCAACAAATCGTGGCAACTTTACAGAAATTCATCGAACAAATTTTCCCTAATGTTTTTTATAATATAGTATCATTGATACTGTTTTATCTTATACTATGCTTTTATCTTTGATAATATTTTATTATGATAATGTTTCAACCTATGATGTTGTTATTGAATGCAAACAGTATGAATGGTCTTATACGAGTAATGGAGCATTTTATGAACAATATCATTATTTCAAGTAGTAAAACATATCTAATTAGTTATATCTATGATATTGTTTTATCTAGATAATGTGTTATTTATGATACTGTATCATTACTTCAACCATTAAAAACATCTTGTACTTAGTTTTATATACGATATTGTTTTATTTTTGTTTTTATCTTTGATACTATTTTATGTTTATAATGTTTCAACCTATGATACTATTTCAATATATGTTATTGTTATTGGATTGTAGTTTCTGATACTGTTTTATTAAAGTACTTTTATGTATAATATTAATATATAAAGATACATTTACCTATGATATTGTTTTAGTATGTATGATACTGTTTAGATAAGAGAAATTAAAGATTGTCATTTTAAGTTAAATAGACGATTTCAAACGGCCAAAATTTATTGTACGTAGTGGCTAAGCCACTAATCTTGACCGGCTAGTCATGACGATTTTGAAAACATATTATAATAAAAATTCTGAGCACGTATGCAAATTCTATGCCCATTTTTTATGATACTATTTTTTGAGATACTATTTTATCATAATACAGTATCAAACAACACATATGACTAACAACACAAAGAAAAATCTAATGGAAAACTTTCGTCAAAGTGTGCTCACATCAAACTTTTTCATCTCTATAGAAATTTAAGCTACTATTTGCAGCAACAAATTATGGTCACTTCATTGGTATTCAAATTCCCAAAATTCAGAACCTGCGCACATGTATGCCCATTCTCATGGTACCACTGCTGTACCCTGTCCCCAATCACCTATTCTCTCAATATTTGCAAGATATCTCTTTGCATAGCCAGTGGCAACAAATATTTGCAATATCTTCCATTAAAAGTGCGAAGGGCAATCAGAGGTTACTTGTGGAAAATAGAATGGATGATGACAGAATCATACTGCACTCTCATCCCAACAACAGGCAGTCAAACACGAAATGAACAAAAGATATCCACATCACATAGCTACCAAACCATTCATCAAAACCAACAACATCAGTTTCTAAAAATCATATTTAACTTGAAAAATTTCAGCAAAATAAAGATAATGTTGATAGATCAAAATTAGAAGCTACGATGGCATGGGAACTAGGAAAAATGGGATAATTTGTTGGGTTCTTTTCCTAGGTGAAGCTGCGGTGGCATGAGAACCAGGAAAGCCACAAGAAAATGGAGGAAGAGGAAGTGGAAGTGGTGCTACAGTAGAAACTTGAGGTTCGTCTGAAGATCCTATGCCCAATTGCCGCATATGAGAATCTATGGGACCAAAAGTCACCACCATGTCATCAATTTCCTCATCCACCTCCACCTCTACCTCTACTTCTGCCGTCGCCATAATTGAAGTTAGAATTTCTGACTACAAGCCATAGATTGCTCAGCCGTGACAGAGGAGGTTTGTAAGGTAGAAGAAGACGTCGATGGGAAATATAAATAACATGGGTAATTTTGGGATTAATATGGAAATGCTGAAGAGCATGACTTAATCACAATTTTAAAAAATGTTTTGACCTAATTTGAAACTAGTCATATGCAAGTAACTTATTGGCAATTTCCAATATATATATATATATATATATATATATATATATAAAGTTGGCAAATGAGCTGGGTTGGGCTTGGCTGGCCCGCCAGAGTAGGGCCACACTTGAAAATGGACTGGGCCAGCCCAACCCAGCCCAGTTTTGTACGGGCCAAAAATATACTGGCATTGCCCAGTCCACATGTCAACTCGGTCTTAATTTTATTTATTTATTTTTAAATTTTTTTATACAATCTAATACATTGCATCAAATACAATCTTAGATAAACTTAGACAATATATATTTTGAGATTTTTAAAGATATTAATTTATAACATTGGGACTCTCATGTATTATTAGTCAATAGATAAACATCAATTTTCTTTTAAAATAATAATATTTTTTTTGTTAATTGTAAACTATTTCTTGACACATTTTTCTAAAACATAAATAGTAAAAGCGTGCTAGTCTTATTACTTTGAGATATAAGCATGTTTGGCTTAAATTAAAAAGTTTATTTATAATTAAATTTAAAATAAATAATTTACTTGTCACACCAAACATAATTTCGATTGAGATTTGAATTAAACTAAATTTTAATTAAATTTAAATAATTTTATGTTGGAGTTTGGAATTCTTGTACTAATGTTTTTTTTTTTTTTTTATAAAAAAAAGACAATTTAAATTGGAGACTTGAGTTTAGGCCATTTTGGATTGATATTATTTTGATTATGTATTATGGCTATTCAAAAAATGAGTAATTAGTGTCAAGCAAGAAAAAAATAAAAATAAAAAAATTGCGAGCCAGCCTGACTAGCCTAGTGGCCAAGTCGGGCCGGCCGTTTTTGCCACATCTATATAGATGGACATGATGGTGGCTCAAAGAATTATTTGAATAATAAGTAAATGTGAAGATTTTTTATTACCCTTAACTAAATAAGAAATGACATATTTATATCCGAATTAACAAGGGCATTTTGGCATTTTTTCTCATCTTTTCCATCATTTGATTTAGAAGTAGGGTAATTATATTCACACTACATTATTTGTTAACCACACCACATATTAATTGTAATGAAAGTCTCCAATTATTTCTCATTTTTATATTTATATCCTTAATTTTTTTTATCACATTTTTATAATTAGCCTATTAATATGCAGTCCTATCTTTGTATTTGATGATGATTTCTGTCCAAAAAGTTAATTAGGAAGGCGTAAAAAAATTTGTGAACCTCTTGTTTTTTTTAAATAAGTAAAATAAATAACAAATACATTAGTTTGAAAAAAATATTTTTCCCACATTTCAATGCACATTAGTAGAATAATTGGAAAAAAAATCATCATCGAAGACGCGATGTGAAAATTAATTGAAAGTTAATAGTAACAATGCGACAAAACAAGTTAGAGACATAAGTGCCAAAATGTCAAAAGTTGGAGGACCTACCTACATTACAATTAAAACATAGTGTAGATAATAAAAACTGTAGTGCGAATATAACTAATTACCTTTAGAAATATTGTCATATTTCTCTTTCCAATGTATTTTGCTTTTACCATCTTTTAGGGATCCTAGATGGTAGATGTGACATTTTGGCAAGGATGTCTTGCAGAACATGCAAAGATGCGGCACGTTGGAACCAAGGTGGAGTATGTCAAAACCATCATTAATGAAGCCTCATCTAGAATTCGAGACTAGCCCGAGGCTCTAGAGGTTCTATTCTTTCAATGGTATTGTTGCATCCTTTCGTTTTGACCGTGGCTAGAATATGCTTTGGTCACCAAAGCTTCAGACATGCCAATGTGCCTCAGTTTTCCAACGTAGATATTTGATTCACTAGCTTGATGGCCCCTTAGCCCTTATAATCTTCCAATCAACTATACTTCTGGGCCTACGTAGCTTGCCATGTGGGCCATGAGTTTTCTGGATGTAACATTAATCTCTCAAGTTCGAGCCTCATATTTATATGAAGTGGATGATTTTTGTAAGTGACTGATTTGGAACCAAGAATGTCGAAATCTCTTGCTAGCTAAGGCTCATACATTTTAGATATATATCCATACTGAGATATTCTATCTATTGGAAACTAAAGTAAGGTTTCTGGCTTCCAATGGCTCCGAGGTATCATACCAAGTGGAGCCGAAGCTTAATCATGTTTGATCCTTGTGCCTTGTTTAGAACTCTTTTTTTTTTTCCAATGTAATTATGTTGAGTGGAAACCGAAAGTTTTAGAATTTGGTGGGGCTTTTGTTTTCTTTCAAAGTGTCACGCCGGGTGAACTGTTCTAGCTATCTAGCTCTTTAATGTTCTGAGGCGTCATGTCGGGTGGAATGAAGCTGAGGCTGGAGCTGACGTTGAAGCAGAAAAAGTTGACTGATGCTGTCCATTAGTCCCTCAAGTTTGAGCTTCATATTTACATGAGGTGGATGACTTAACTGAATCTGCAAGGATCTTGCCCATGCCATGTGTTGTAGATGGATCGTGGGAGGCTGAAAGGTGCAATAGACGCTACTTGCAGCTGCCATAAATGCATGGATTAATGTGCGCGATGGTTGGCATTTCAAAGTGTAATAACTGCAGCAGTATCATCAAGATGTGGGATAATGTGTTACAGGCTTTGACGTGTGCGTGTCCATCTCGATCGTTTATTCAAAATGGATTATGGTACCTTTACATATTCTGATGCCCATATTTAATCTCAAATCAACACTTGGCATGTGTGATAACTTGATCAAACAATTGGGCTTCGGGTTGTGGTATCTATTAAAAAAGGGGGGCGAGTTTGCAAACCCTTTCCTTCACTTTGCTGGAAAACCCTCTAAACGTCCCTTGCCAGCACCCGTTGCAAACACATAGAATTTCCAATGCATTTCCTTGCATTCTATGTAATATTTCAACCTCTTTCTCGCATTTTTATTTTTTCCCATGAAGAAAGTAAATTAAAATGTCTCCTCAAGAAATCCATACCTGTAATGAAAGAGAATGTACTAAGCAGCGGTGGTAGTGTCCTTCTTTAAGATGACCGTTAACAAAAGGGGCATTCCTTTGAAGATTTTCAGAGCCCTGTAAAATCCTAGGATTTTGTTGTCAAGCTTGTTGGAAAAGATGGAGCCAAGATGGAGTATGAATTCAACGTGTCAACCAAATTTGCTTCCCCTGTCGATCTTTTTCATCTTAAAGAATTCATATAGAGAAAACAACTTGATTCCCCACATGAAACTATATAAGCCCTTGATGTCGTTCTTAGAGAGAAGCCATATATCAATTGTGAAGTTGTTGGGAGGCCCTTCTTTTCTCCGCATTTTATCTTAAAGCATGCTTTCCTTAACATCTTAATTTTGTCTTCCGAGGTGGCTTTCTACATGACTCCTGAATATGAAGGCATGGCTGAATACTTTCGGGTAACCCACCCGACTGCAACTCTCTCTAAACACTCAACGACCTGAAATAGGTTTAGCCGATACGGGAATGATAGCTCCATCAGCCTCGGCCCTTTTTTTTCTATTTGTGATAATGTGAAATGCTGTAGTATCCTTCTTATCAACAAAATACAAGCATTTCTTTTGCAACACTTGTTATTCAATTAAGTTGTTCAGTCGCATTCTCAGACATAATCTGGTAAGGACCTTTCCAGTTTGGTCCAAGGGTACCTGAAGTTACTTCTTTCATTGTTGGGAAGACCTTCCTCATCCTTGTTGTCGGCTAGCTTAGAGAGAGCATCAACATTGCAATTCTCGGCGTGTAGGATTTTGAAAATCTCACATTTGTCAAAGTTGGGAGGAGATCCATAACACACTTTAAATAGGTAGTCATACCTTTGTCCTGAGCAGTAACGTTAAATATCTGATTAACCAATAGTTGAGAATTACTATGGAAAATGATGCTTCTTTCTTTCATTTCCTTTGCAAATTGAAGCCCAGCCATTGGTACCTCATACTCGACTACATTGTTTGAGGATTGAAATCTGCACCCATGGTACAGTTGAGATGGTGACCTCATGGACTTATCAAGTCAATACCTATCGCTAACCCCATCTCTTCGGATGAGCCATCAACAAACAACTTCCAAAGTAATGGTTTTGCCGACCCAGGCACTTCAACATCCACGGGCATTACAAGTCTCTCGGTAAACTCTGCAAGAAAGTCTAGGAGGACTTGACCCTTGATGGAGGGCCTCGGTTAAGACTGAATGTTGAATTGGCTGAGCTCTATTGCCTATTTCATTAATCTTCCAGACGCATTAGGCTTCTGAAAAACTTGCCTCAGTGGGTTGGTGAGTACCTCAACAATATGGGCCTGGAAGTATGGTTGTATCTTTCTGTAGGCAATGAGTGCCAGAGCTAACTTCTTCATATTCAGATACCCTATTTCAACATCTTGGAGAGCCTTGCCCACGTAATAGATGGTAAGTTTTTGCGCTCCCTCGTATCGTAATGATGAAATTGACAAGGACTAGGGAGACTTATGGTACTAGCTAGGAAGAACTGTTAGAGAGACTTAACAATATATAGAGAGGTAGGATGTTGGTTATCATACACCACCAGGGAACTGTTAGATGTATAGAGACATGGTGTAACGACTGGAAAATTTTTCGTCTTTTAATTTCAAGGAAATAAAAATTTTAATTTCCAGCGTCCCTACGAACTTCGAATATGATTTAAAATATTTTGGTCGTGTTAATTTTTGCGCATGCTTGCTTTATATTTTAGGTGAAGAACATGAAATTTTATTATTCACCGAGACTAATTAAATTTTCTTAACCCGAATATTTTTTTCTCAAATTAATTTTGGGTTAATTATAGACCAATCGTTTAAATTAAAAACAATCTTCTCGGCCCACTTTTCAGTAAATTTATTTAGCTTAGTGTCGACCTTTTCCCTGCTCAATTATTCTTCCATTTTTAGCTCAAAACATAGTCCACACACCTACTATAAAACACCCCCAAAAAGTCTCTTATGCCCTACTAGATAATCACCCAAACAATCTCTTAATCCATACCGTAAGTTCATTCCAAACAGCTCCTAAGAAAAATTGAAAATTGCCCATGTTGTTCTCCATTTCTAAGCCCATTTTCTCCCCACTTTCAAAACCTTCCAACCCACTTAATATGCAGCCAAACTGCCCTCAATCTCTACAGAAAAACTACCCTACAAGCTGCCCAATACCCAGCAGAAAACGTCCATACTTCTCCATTTAGTCAGCCCACTTTCTCCCTTTTTAAACACCAATTATCTACCCCTCCTTTAAGATGAAAACTCCCCCACTTGCCCATGTTTTCCCTCATTTCTCAACCACCCAATAAGCTGAATTTTTTCCTTAATTTCCACCAAAATTCGTCCAGCATCTTTTCTCCCATTCAGTCCAGATTTTTAGCCCCCAAATCACTTCTAAACACCATTTACTTCAAGCCCCAAGTCCCATTTCCACCAAGCCATTTTTTCAGCAGAAATTATCCTTCATTTTCCCTCTTTCCTCTCTCACTGCGGATCACACAAAGTCTTCTCCAACGATCCCCAAAATTAAAGTCAAGCACCCCCTATTTTCTTTGTTAATCTCAGCACTAGCAACTGTTGTCCTACTCGAATTTTAGCATAGATTTTCCTCTTCTTTCCTTATAAATTTTAGCCCCATAAATCACTATTTTTCCCCCTCATTCAGGTACAAAACTACTCCAGCAAACCACCTTCTTTTTCAGCAAAGTTCGGCCCCCCAATAGTAGGTTACATCACTTTATTTTTTACACCTTCCTCTCATCATCCTTAACCCCAAAGTTCCAGAAACCAAGTTCATTTTCCCCCTTTCGTATCCCTTCTTTTTTCGTCCAAAACCCAGCCCCAACGGTGCAGAAATCAGCAGTCAATTTGCATCAAATTCTATTCTTATTTTAGCCCTCATTTTCATCCAGCAAGGTCAGATTTTCCTCCTCATTTTTCCCTTCTATTCTAGTCACTCAAACCACAGTACAACACACAGATTTTGTAAATAAAAAAGGCAAGAACACGGAGTTATTATTTTGAGGAAAGGTGCATCTATTGTTCACATTTCAATTCAACCAAAAGATTGCAAATTTACAAGGTAGTTTCTTATACTACTTTAATTATGTTTCACAAATTTTATGTGGAGAAAATGATATGTAAATTACATGCCATATTTAATGATAAAGATGGAACATTATGATAGTGATTGAAGGTAAGCACTTAAGTATGATAGTGGTTGAAGGTATTCACTTAAGTATGTCAGTGGTTGAAGCTAATCACTTATGATTTCATGTAGTGCTGGTTACCAAAAATACGTTGTTCCTATGTATGTTTAAATGAATGGCACGTCGCACATTAATTTCGTATGTTTTCTCACATGATAGTACAATTTACTACTGAGTGTTTCTTATGAAATACTTACCGAAAAATAATTAAATCTTCAGATTGATGTGATTGACCTTGAAGAAAGCGGTGCAGATGATGTTGTCTATTAATTATGTTGATGTTGTCTAGTTATAATCCTCAATTTAATTATGTTTTGGAGCCAATGTAATTGAACTATTTATGATGTAAAGTTTAATACATTGTTGAACTTGTTATCAATCGTAAAGTTGAGGAAAATTGAATTTGTTGTTAAATTTCCGTATTAGAATTTGAAGATGATGTTGTCTAGTTACATTTTTGGAAACTCACGTTTTTGTCTCCAATTTTGAAATATCATAACTCATTGTGTACTTTTAATTTTTGAGTCAAATTAGTAGAGTTTGATAGGTATATAAGTGGTCTAATAATAAATTTGGAATTACTCAAAAATCTTGTCGTATGAATTTAATATGTTAATTTACCGGGATGCGTCAGTGCACCGAGATAATTTTTCAAGAAACTTTGGCCATGTTTTTCACATAACAAATGCAATGTTTAAGGTCTGAAATTTTAATATGTTGTAGTCCAATGTTCCATATAATTACAGTTTAAATCTTGAAATTTTTGGAGTACGTTTAGATGGTCAAATAATTTGTGGTGACACCTAATATAGTTTTTGTAAAACCTTAAGATTTTAGAAGATTAATTCATTTTTCCTTACACGCTTGCTACTTTTCGCAATAGTTAAATTTTTAAAAACCTTTTAAGGGAACGGGAAAGTTTATTTGGAGTCTTCAAATATTATTTAAGGATTTTTAAGTGACCTCCCTAGTTGAGAAAATCCTAGGCGTTACACATGGCACTTTGTAGAGAGATAGTGCGGTGGTAACATGAAAAACTGTTAGATGTAGAGAGACATGGTGATATGTAGAGAGATACATGGTGATATGTAGAAAGATAGGATAGTGGTTAGCAAAGGAAGAACTCTAAGATGTAGAGAGACACGACGGCAGGGTGGTGGTCAACATACACCACTTACTAGTCAGGAAGAATTGTTAGATGTAGAGAGACAGTGCGGTGGTTAGCATATACACATCTGCTAGTCACCAAGAAGAGTGATACCTAGACTAAGGGTTAGACAGTTTTCCAGTCACTAAGAAGAGAGAAAGATAGACTAAGGGCCAGAGGGTCTAGAAGCTGGGAGTTTTGGAGACCTGTGAAACCGTTGATTGATTGCTCCTGAGTACACATAGTTGACCAATATGGAAATGAGTCAATAACATTTAAAGATTCTCCACGCGCGTTTTATCAAGTGGTTGTAAACGAAAGATATTTTTTGTCCCCCCACATGCCACGATTTTAGAGGTGGAAACATGTATCTCCCTGATCTACCAAAATGAAGGCCACGTGGATTGAGAAAGACGTCCATAAATAGAAAATCATTTCCTCCTAGGTATTTCGATTGACATTTTTCATATACACTCTCTTTATACACATTCTCCATATTTATCTCCTCCTAGTGATTCTTGCACTGGAGTGGCCCCGTGGAGAAGAGCCCCACCAATTTTTGCAAGGTTAGACTGTGAACGCCTCCATTAGTGGAGGAGAAAAATTGACACAAACATCAGTCAATGAGCTTGTTCGCCTCAGTAGTGTCAGGAATAAAAAAGTGCTGATATTTAACCTCTAGAAATAATAAAGGACCAAATCAATGCAATCTTCACTTGGGTGGACGAAAAGCAAGTTATCATGATGAAAGGAAAGCCATATCACAATCTGAGGCAGACCTTGATAAATTTTATTCAACAATCCACAGGGTGAAGTAAAAGTAATGCTTGCCTCAACAAAGTGTTTTTATGATATTGGTATAAACTTTTGGGGCTTTAAGGATTGTTGTACAGAATGTTTTTTGGAATCCATATGTAGAAAGGAAAGCTATAAGCCGTTCATACGGGCACATACCATTTAATGACATCTGGACAACTAAGGGGATATATACTGTAGGCAAATGACCGATTATCTGTAGGAATTGAAAATACTTTCACATTTACCTCTTTTAAAAATTAAAGTTGTCCAAGTGTTGTGATGCTAGACACTATTTTGTTGTATATCTAATTAAGCGCTACATTTTCTCCACTTGATTGGTCAGTCGAGTCTCTTATCCTATATGTAAAAACTCAACCATGCGATTATATTTATTGTCTATAAATAAACAAGCCCCTCTCAGTTGGAGGGGGTAGAGAACATTTTTCCAACTAATAAAAAAGATTTCACATAAATTCTCTCTCAAGAAAATAAACTCGATCAATTGGCGCCGTCTGTGGGAATGTTTTTCCTTTCAAAATCAAGAAGAACTGAAAAGTCATGTCAGGCAGAACTAGAGGAAGGTCCAGGATAGAACATCCCGGAGCTCCACCACCAGAAACAATAGCAGAGGAGGAGGCTCCATCACAATTCGCCATCGTCCAGTAAGTCACTATTCTGCAAGACCAGATGTCTACCATTATGGAGATGTTGCAGAGAATAGCCGCCCAGCCTCGTACGTCAGAGGTGCCACCAGCTAATGAAGTTCCTCCAACGACAAGTACTGCCAGCTACAAAAGTTTCTCCAGTAGTAGAGATACCACCATCGGAGACTATACAAACACATGAAATGACATCTACAAGTCGTTATTCGATACCAGTCAATTGGGAAAGCATTTTGAACGATAAAGTGGAAGAAGTGATTGGGCGAAGAAAGAGCAGGGGGAGACCAATTTCTATAAAAGAAGAGCCGTTCACCGAGGACGTGATGAGTGTACCTTTACCACCGAAATTCAAAGAACCAACTAGAGAGTTCGATGGAACCAGTGATCCTATCGATCATATACGAACATTTCAAGACTGGGTAAGATTGCATGGTTGGCCAGATGCCATAGCCTGTAGGGCGTTTTCCATGACACTGCGAAAAGACACAAGAGAGTGGTTTGATACATTACCCCCATGGTCGATATTGTCATTCGCAGACTTGCTCGCAACCTGTTTATCTAGCAGCGCAAGGAAAAGGAAGACATTGATGGGGTTAATGCAAGTAACACAGGATAAAGGGGAGTCTCTTCGTGAATATATGTCGCGATTCAATCGTACAACATTAGGTATCAAAAATTTACAGATGTCGTCAGTAATTACAGCATTGTTAAGTAAGTTGAGGAACCACGACCTTAGAGCCAGCCTCTCGAAAAAGTCGGCCGAGTCTATGACAGAACTACTTAGAAGAGGAGAAGAGTACATTGATCAAGAGGAGGTATTGAGAGCAACACGAGGCGACTGAGAGGGGTACGACTTTGGAAATAAAAAGAGACAATGTGAAGAACCTTCGATAAACCAGCATAATACCAGGACTATGACTGAATACAAATATCGACCAAGACCAGAAGTGGTTAATGCAATCTCACAGATACAGTTGAATGCACCTTTGTCAGTTATTCTTCGAGAAATATCCACGTTGAAGGAGTTACAGTGGCCAGAGAAATTGAGATCCGACCCATCCATTCGAGACCGCGGCCGCAGGTGCGAGTTCCATAAAGATCATGGCCATAACATGGATCAGTACTGGACACTACGAAGTGAAGTGGAGAGGCTGATCTCGGAAGGGCTGATAAAACATTTTGTAAAGAAAATTGACGAACGTCCATAATAGATGCTAGAGGGAGAGGAAAGGAAGAAGAGAGCAGTGGTGATACATGTCATTGTTGGAGGATCAGTCGGTAGAGGTGATTCGAGAAATTCCAGAAAGGGTTATGCCCAGTCATTACATATAAACTCGATCGGTGTGTCAAGCAGATTTCCCAATTGGTTACCTTTGATGACGAAGATCTAGAGGGAGTGTCTTTGCTACATGATGACGCATTAGTCATTACGGGTGATATAGCTGAATTTGATGTAAAAAGGATACTTGTAGACACGGGCAGTGCCGTGAATGTACTGACCTGGGAGGCGTTCAAAGGTCTGAAAATACCAGTTGATCATTTAAAGTCCATAAACACTCCGCTGCAAGGATTTGGAGGAGGGACTGTGATACCTGAAGGAATTGTCGACCTCTCAGTCGTCTTGGGAAAACAGCCCTATTGCGTAACATTAATAATACATTTTTTGCTAGTCCGCACACCTATGGCCTACAATTCCATCTATGGTTGTCCGATTATAAACTCGACGGGAGCAATCATATCTACCCAACACCAGTGTATGAAATTTCCTACCAGCCGAAGAATTGGAGTGGTGAGAGACCAGTTGACATCGAAGAGATGTTATGTCGACAATGTTCGGTGAGAAGCTAACTTGACCGTGTTCACAATCGAAAAAAATGAGTATCAGCAAGCACAACGTTTTGATCCAGCGGAAGAAGTGGAGGTGGTGGAGTTAGAAGAAGGCAGAAAAGTTAAAATTGGTCAATTGATGAATGAAGAAGACAGAGAGAAACTTCTAAACATGCTTCGGGAGAACATCGAGGTATTCGCATGGAGAACTGTCGACCTGCTGGGCATCAATCCCTCGATTTCTCAGCACCGATTGAACAATATAGCAGGCTTCAAACCCGTAAAGCAACGAAAAAGACAGTTCGTGCCAGAAAGACTACAAGCCATAAAGGGAGAGTTAGAAAAATTACTCAAAGCCGGTTTTATCAGGGAAGTGGAATATCCAGAATGGTTGGCTAATAAAGTTCTGGTGAAAAAATCTACCGAAAAGTGGAGATTGTGCATAGACTTCACCGACCTAAACAAGGCATGCCCTAAAGATTGCTTTCCTCTACCACGAATAGATGCGTTAATCGATCCCACGGCTGGAAAGAAAATATTTAGCTTTCTTGATGCCTTTTCGAGATATCACCAGATTTCATTAGCGCCAGAAGATGTTGAGAAAACTTCTTTTATAACAGACTTTGGCACTTTTTGCTACATCGTCATGCCTTTTGGATTAAAGAATGATGTAGCCACATATCAGCGCATGGTCAACAAAGTATTTGGCAGCTTGATCGGTCGTAAGATAGAAGCCTATGTAGATGATATGGTGGTACATAGTAACCAAGAAGAAGACCATGTGGAAGATCTGAGAGAAATTTTTTAGGTGGTGAAGCAGAGTCGTTTGAAATTTAAACCCGAAAAGTGCACATTCGGTACTGCAGGTGGTAAATTCCTAGGCTTCATGGTAACTCAAAGAGGAATGTAAGCCAATCCCGACAAAATTCAGGCGATCATTAATATGACCAGTCCGAAAAGCAAGAATGAAGTACAAAGACTTACCGGTAGAGTAGCGGCACTCAATCGATTTATGTCCAGGGCAGCTGACGGGTATCACCCATTTTTTAAAGCCTTTAAAAGGAGTAATGAATTTGAGTGGACGGCCGAGTGCAAAGAATCATTGGCGAATCTGAAGTCATTACTTCAACATCCTCCCATCTTAAGTAGGCGGATTGTAGGGGAAACACTCAGAATGTACCTAGCCGTGTCTCCACACGCATTCAACTCTATTCTCATAAGAATAAAGAAAAAGGTTGAACAACTAGTTTATTATATGATTCACGTTCTGAAGGATGCTGAATCATGGTATAACCTAGCAGAGCAATTAGTCCTATCTCTGATCATCAGTGCAAGAAAATTGAGACCTTACTTCCAAGCACATTCGATTGAAGTTCTAACGAATCAGCCGTTGAAGCAAATCCTTCATCGACCTAAGACATCCGGCCGATTGATGAAATGGGCAGTGGAGTTGGGAGAATATGACATAGAATTCAAGGCGTGTTCCTCTATAAAAGGACAGGTTCTAGCAGATTTTATTGTTGAGTTATCACCCAGATGTATCTCAGGGAAAAATCCTCTTTGGACACTATTCATAGATGGATCGTCCACCAAAGAGGGATTAGGAGCAGGAATTATATTGGTCAAACCAAATGGAGAAGAACTGAGGTATGCTTTAAGGTTCGAATTCAAAGCTACCAATAATGATGCGGAATACGAGGCAATTATACTAGGATTGCAATATGCATTAAAAATGGAAGCGCAGTCGATTAAAGTGCATAGCGATTTCCAACTAGTGGTCGGACAAATTCAAGCTGAATTCGATGCTAAAGATGATCGCATGGCTGCCTACCTGATGAAAACCAGAGATTTGCAGCAATGATTCCAAGAGTTTGAAATCGTGAAGATATCTCGAGCTGATAATTCACGGGCGGATGAATTGTCTTGATTAGGTTCAACTTGCATTAATTCTCAGTCATATTCATCTCCACTTCAAACGATAACCCGGCCAAGCTTTATAAGCACGATCGAAGTAGTGAAATAGGAGAACAGCCCACCTGGATGGATCCTTTGAGAGCCTACTTAATTAAGGGTGTTCAGCCTAAAGACCCAGTTAAAGTAAGAAGATTGAGGATAAGGACAGCCGAATTTATAATAATAGATGATCACTTATTCAAGAAAGGTATCTCGACTCTGTATTTGAAATGCATTGACACTGTTAGAGGATATGTAGTACTTACAGAAATATACTCGGGGATGTGCGGAAACCACCAGGGCGCAAACATGTTGGCCTTTAGAGCGATCCGACAAGGATATTACTGGCCAACTATGAAAGCGGATGCTAAAGAGTTGGTGCAAAAGTATGATGCCTGCCAGAGATATCCAAACCTTATTCATCTGCCAGCTAAGTACCAAACTACAGTGTTTGGTATATGCCCATTTTTTCAGTGGAGAATTGACCTCCTAGGACTGTTTCCGATGGCTAGCCAGCAGATGAAATTCTTAGTGGTCGCGATTGATTATTTCACGAAGTGGGTAGAAGCATAACCACTTGCCACAATAACAACCAGGAAAATATAGAGTTTCATTTGGAAGAATATTATTTGTAGATTTGGTATCCCACAGGTGATTGTGTCTGAGAACGGTAAATAATTTGATAATCAGGAGTTCAAAGAATTTTGCAGCAGTTATAAGATTGACCTAAGGAAGACATCTGTTGCCCACCCTCGACCAAATGGTTAAGTGGAAGTCACCAACCGCACTATTTTATGGGACATTAGGACTAGATTGGCAAAATGTAAAGGGCGCTGGGCAGAAGAAAGTCTGAATGTATTATGGGCGTACCACACTACGCTGAGAGGGTCGACTGGGGAAACACCATACTGATTATGTTTTGAATTAGAGGCTGTCACACTGGTCGAGGTTTTGAAGCCTTCACCGCGTATAATGATTCAGCAAGCCGATATTAAGCTACATAAATCTGAACTTGACTTACTAAAGGGGGTAAGACAGAAAGCATTCACCAGGATGGTTAACTACAAATGGAGAATAGATGCATATTTTGATAGGAAAGTAAAACCTCGAAGGTTGGAAGAAGGAGACCTCGTCCTCAGAAACGCTTCAGCTGCAGGGCATCAGCCGGGTAAGTTAGATCCTAAATGGGAGGGACCGTTTGAGGTTATCAGAGAAGTGAAGAAAGGAACGTACAGTCTAAAAAATCAGTACGAAAAATCCCTTAGCTGACCGTGGAATATTGAACACTTGAAGAAATACTACCAATGAGCTGAAATTTTTTATAGTTTTCCTTTTTAATTGTTTTGCCTCTTAGTTGGAAAATTTATACTCGTTGTTTCAAAATAAATAAAGGGTGGGGGGACAAATGATGAGGACGCTAAGGTTATGGTTAAAAACATGAGCAAACCTGGTGCGGCCCCTGATTCCTCCCAGTCACAAATTTCATTCGTTACACAGAAAGTTCTTATGTAAATATATTTAAACAGAAAACAAAAATCGACTGATTAGGCCCCTCAGACTACGGTCATGTATACAAGCGACTACGGTCGTGGCTACGGTCATATATGATAATGACCACGGTTATAACTACAATCAAATGTGAAAAAGACTACGGTCTTGACAGTAAGTTATGATTGTGACTACGGTCATATATACTAGCGACTACGGTTGTGGGCTACGGTCATGTATGGTAACAACCACGGTCATAACTACGATCAAATGTGAAAAAGACTACGGTCTTGACGGCAAGTTACGATTGTGGCTACAGTCATATACTACGATCGAATGTGAAAACGACTACAATCGTCAATACATAAAAATTGGTGATCTTTGATGTCAGTACAAAGGTAATTCATTCCAAGTGGGCAATGGAAAAATCGTTCACAACAAAGTTGGGCGAGGATAAACCACCTCTCCACCCAAAGAACTTGGCAAAAAAGAAGCAGCAATAAGTTTGTTTACAAAAAAAAAAGTAAAACGATAGAAAATGGGAGGATTAGTCTTCTGAATCATCATCGTCTTCTTCATCGACCAACGGCATGAAGGGGGCACCTGTGAAATTGGCATTTGGAAAGTGTTCTGCGAGCCATTCTTGACTTTTCCTAAAAGCCATGTCTCGACCGTGCACACCTATCATGCCTACGGTCGTCATGTATTCTTCACTCCTTTTATATTCTTCAATAGCAACCTCTCCTTTCACGACCAACTCCTGAGAAAGACGAGCAACAGTGTCTTCCAAAGATTGACATTTAATGGATGTGTGTTGCAACAGTTCCTCGCGCTCTTGCAAAGACTTCTCTAGAGTAGTCAGCCGTACATCACGATCGTTGAGCATATTGGTCTTTTTGTCCAAGTCTCTACGAATGACACGCAAATCTCTACACTTTTCTTCGAGTACACAGCTGGTCAGGTCAATCTTTTCAGCTTGGTCGCAAAGTTTGCGAAAGGCAGAATGTTGCAGAGACAGAATCTGTTGCAGAAACAATGATATAAAAAATAAGAAGTAAAAGATTTTATATCTATATAACACAAGAGACATACTCGCCGTTCCTCCACCATGATTGACCTCTCCAAGCTCTCTGGAGATTTATCCTTGCTTGCCTCGACCACCTCCCAGTCTAAGCAAGAAGAAATGACTCGACAATCTTCAGTCACCTTCTTGAGCTGACGGCACGTGTTACAAGTTGGTCGGGACTCAGAAACCACATTTGTAGGATCAGATCGAGGAAATTCAGGAGTATTAGCTGGTAAAGACACGGTTTGAGCTACTGGAGATGAGTCAATGGGTAGAGTTTCTGTTTGACCAGTCGATGGGACGACATCAGAAGAAGGTTGGTCGACCGAAGGAGGGTCCCTGCATCTTTTTCTTTGACCCCGAGAGTTTTTTCTGGCCAGTTCCTCTAAGAAATCCTCAGTAAATTTGTCAAAAGATATGTCTGAAAGAGCACCCATATAGTCAGTAATTTAAACAATGATTTGCGATGTATTGAAATAGTCAATGGAAAGGCTTTTTCTACCGTATGGACGGCCGATGCCCACAAAAACCAAGGCATCATCTGTTAACACATCATTCATTGACCGACCAAGAGGTTCAGCCACTTGTAAGATGATTAATGAGTTGATTTCTGGTTCAGATAGGATTGTGGTGAGTTAAAATCTTCAGAGGGGGGAGGGGGGAATACTCCAATCTAAGGAGAAAGGAAACATTCCATCTGCCGGCTTTACAAAGAAATACCTATTTTTCCAACCACTATTGGAGGTAGGACACTTGGGAATTTCAAAGTGCTCATGTGTGGGAAGGCCACGGTCGCGATGAGAAAAGACAACATAGTAGTCATAACGGTCGAGCAGCTTCATCTCAAAAAGTAGACAAAATACATCGACCGGTGGTTCTAGACCACGGCGCAGACACACAAGCAAGTAATAGGTTAACATCCTTAAAGCATTGGGCACCAATTGACCAGGGGAAAGGTTGAAGGTACAAAAAAATTCAACTAAAAACGGGTGCAGTGGAAATCTAAGCCCAGCTTCGAGGCTATCTTGATAAATTGCTACTTCTCCGTTACGATCGAGTGGAAGATATTCGGTCGGTCCGGGAGCTCGGTAAATGTGTTTCTTGCTAAGAAAAAAGTGATCGATGGTGCGTCTGAGGGTTGTTTCAGTGTATGTGCTCGGGTGCTTAGGAATATTGTGAAGATTGGAACTGGATTTGTCGTGAGTGGATGTGGAAGTGTCGATCGATTGGTCTTCTCTACCATGTCTAAGGTTTCTTCATACCATCCCTACAGAGTCAAGTTTTGGGAATGAGGCGATAGAACAAAAATAAGGCGATAAGATGGTAATCTCCTCGTAGAAACAAACATATATATATATATAGGGAGGAGGAGGAAATAGAGAAGAAACACCAGTTACGAGCAGAACAAAAGAAAGAAATGACCTACCGGGTGTGATTAGTCTGGGGGTTTGATTGATGTTCAAGGATAAACTATTTACTTCTGGCACTGAGCTGTCTGGTTGTCCAAGAAATTCGATTGATTCTAAGGAATTAAAAGAAAACTCTATCTCAGAAAGAGAAACGGCTTCTTGTTCATCCGACGAGCTCTCCAAATTTATAATGTTCATGAAAGTGTAGAAGTTATATGTGGGAAAGAGGAGTCGTTTATAAACGGGAATAATGCTCTTTGAGTATTACTGGTTAAGAATGCCAAGAGTATTAAGAAATTTTGAAAAACAAATAAAGGACGAAAAAGGCGGCAAAGATGACAACACGATTTCCCAGAATGGCGCCGCCTCTTCGGTCACTGTACATCTAGAGAACACGCGCCATATTAATTATGGTGGTCATGACGTCATCATCTGGATTGACAGCTGGTCTATAAATGATGGACATGACGTCATCATCTAGACTGACAACTAGTCAGTAAAATGCAATGTCGGTCGCGGAATTGTGTCTACTTAATCAATGCATCCTGTGACGATATAACTCTCAAGATATAAAAAGTTTATATGCTTGAGAGTAGGGGGCTACTGATGCTAGACACTCTTTTGTTATATATCTAATTAAGCGCTACATTTTCTCCACTTGATCGGTTGGTCGAGTCTCTTATCCTATATGTAAAAACTCGACCATGCGATTATATTTATTGTCTATAAATAAACAAGCCCCTCTCAGTTGGAGGGGACAGAGAACATTTTTCCAACTAATAGAAAAGATTTCACATCAATTCTCTCTCAAGAAAATAAACTCGATCATGTTGCTTAACAATTAGGGTTGTCCACTAGCATATAACAACATCCTATTCCTTTCTCAAGCCTGCCTGGAATCTACAATTATCTTCAGAATGATTGCTTAGCCACTTTGTCTCTACATATACAAAAATGGGAACATGTATTGTTGTATTAGGCACAATTGTTGCCATGCAAGTACATTTAAGTTATAAAAATCTCGGGTTGAAGATAAGTTAATGAGTAATTAATTCTTTTTCTATTTGGTCGTTCAGTTAATATTATTAGTATATATTTTCAAACTAATTTTTTGGATTGTTTGCTTTTAGGTATTGATGTGGCCTTCCTTTATGATTAGACTCTAGTGTCATATTGAGTGTGGCCTGATTAGACCAATAATTAGATAATGATATGACTTGGTGGTATATACAGTTTACGCATGAGATTTAATTACACTTTTCATCAAAATTAATTAAATCGCATTGACATTAATTTAAATCACTCTATGTTAGTTTTAAAACAACCTACAAGGGGTTGAATATGTTGTTATTCAAATTAAGCGCAAGTTATAATTTTTTTTTAAAACAACTTTGAGCACATAAACAGTTAATTTGAATGTTCACTTTAATGTTTTGATGTTGGTAGGAATTTGTTGAACGTTAGAATTACAATGAACGATTCACACAGTTCGAGACAGATAACAGATATGGCAATTAAAATAATAAATAACACCAGATGTAATGTGGTAAATCCCTAAAGGGAAAATCCACGAGCTCCCATGTCATAGGCAAATAAATCCACTATTTTAGTACATGTTATACATGTCTCAAGTTTTTAAAATTACAATTTTAAACATAATCTAAAATTTTACCAGCAATTTAGAAAAAGCAAAACACAGTTTACAAGAACAATAAAACTCCGTTGTTTTCGATCTTCTTGACTAGTCCACGAATGCAGTCAAGTTTCTGAGTCTTGATCTTGATCCATTCTACAAGTGTACCAGATTGTCTCTATAAATCGGAATAAGGACCCTGTCATTATCTTTTCACTGAAATGCCGTTCTCTCTCAGTTTTGATTGAAATATGACTTTTGAATATTTTTTTGGAATGTACAACTCACAGATTATTTTCTCATAGATGCTTGACTATTTGTGGTTTCAAAGTCCATAAAATTCTTGGTTCATCACCTGTCTTATTTATACGCAAAAGTATTTTATTTAAACTCAATGACTTAGTATCTATCTTATTCAATGATAAGGTAGACTAAGTTTTTCAGTTTAAATACAAATCTTATCACAAAAAATAGGGTGAGTAATATCACAAGAATTAATATTGAAAATAATTAACTAAGTTATTCAGCCGAATACTTTCATTTAAGTATATAGGAATTGTGGTAGAGATAATATTAATATGCATACAACTTCATCTACTTAGAAACTCAGTTCATATTAAATGCTCAAAATGTATTTAACTCAACCATTTATTTATCAGAAAAAGAACATAAGTTTTAGATCAACCAAATTTTCAATTGATAACTAGATTGGGATAAAAATACATTTTAAATAGCATGCAAATTTCTATTTAACTACCAGACAAGATTGACTCCCAGTTATCTTAACTCACTTCAATACGAATTTAATTAAAATAATTTATAATTAACAATGCCAACAAAACACAAATATTCTAACAATCTCTCCCTTTGACATCTCTTAATTACAAAACTCATATTAAGTTGTTTTGAAGTCAGCACACATGTTGTGACACGCACAAAAAGCATGGCGAATCAGATTTAAAACCAAAAGGCTAAGTAAAGCAACAAATCCTAATTACCAACTTCAAGTTCAAGCTAAGTAAAGCAACAAATCCTAATTTCCAAATGAAGAGTCAAGTGCAAAAACCAGCTACTACTATTAAATACTACTTTCTCTTTTTGTAATAAAGAGGGGTCAAAGCAAAAAATGCAAACATTTCAACTAATCTAAATGATAGTCCGAAGTCAAAATAGAGAAAGCAACCAACCAAATGATAACGAGTGCCATCCTCCTCTATGTGGTGCTTTTGCGTATTCGCTTTTTCGTACCACTAGTATGGGTGCCCTTTCTGTGCTTGGATGACGAATGCTTGTGAGCAACATCTTGATGTTGGGACACATCATCATCAATGTCAGGATATGGAGCTCTATCAATGAATGTCAGGATGAGTGACAGTATGTGGTGCAACATCTTGAGATTCCTCTGGAATAGGAGTCCTAGTCCAGTTGTCCAACGCCATAAGAAATGCCCTAGTGAATATGTGATGACACGCAACACTATCAAAAAGTTCAGTTACCCATGTAGTCAAATGTCTTACCTGAGTTTCAAGAGTACTGATCTATTTTTAGAAAGTCCTGGTCTTGCTAGAGGGACTGGCCTTTTGTGACCTTCTTTGATGGGTAAAGGATAGAGATTGGTGTGATGATCGTGTCTTCTTCAAGAATAAGTACATTGTGATGCTAGAGATATGCATGAAGCATAGAAAAAGGTAACATCCTATAGTGTGCCTATTAGGTGGCAGCGAACACAATTTTGTCAAAAATAAGTGTGGAAATATCCAATGGATAGTGGGTGCCCAACTTGTACAATAGTTCTACCTTATCTATCCAGTGTATGACTGGTGCTGAATGGAATCAATATTTTCCAATGCTATTTTGTGTAGAACCTTATACTTGGGACAAAGCAAAGCTACAGTCATTTTTCCCGTAGGCCATGGGTTGCTAGTGAACTCTAAGGCAGCCAGTTTATCAGTAGTTGCTTCAAACTCATCATTCGGTCCTTCATTGATGAAAGATAAACTGAGCCAACGATAAATATTTGAGGGACTGAATGGCACTAGATAGCCCAAACATATATGGTCCACCGAAAATTATTCCCCAGTTGTCTAATATGGC
The DNA here is from genome assembly GCA_030279155.1 of Forsythia viridissima. NCBI lineage: Eukaryota > Viridiplantae > Streptophyta > Magnoliopsida > Lamiales > Oleaceae > Forsythia > Forsythia viridissima. The sequence continues at coordinate 50,344,520 of CM059034.1, forward strand.
GGGACATATTAGCGAATAACTCTTTGACCAAACTTTAACACGGTCTTCCAATCCAACCCAACAATTTTTGTATATCCCAGTGCGCAATCAATTCAACAAGACTAGCTGCTCTAAGTACATCCTCTTTGACAATATATTCCATCACAAAATCTCAATTCGTTATATACTTGTGAAACTTAGCTTGTGCACCAAAAGTTCCAAATTTGTAATTCAGTAGGGTGGAGATATGATTACCTTTGCTGAGTAAACTTTGCTTGAACATGGTGATGGTAAGTCATCGGAGTTGATATGTCTGAGGAGGTCTAGCCAATGTTTTGATGTTTAACAGTTTGATCAGTAACATTCGGTTCAATGGAATGTTCATCAATCTACTATTTATCCTCTTGTGCACGTGTGAAGCGGACTAGGGTAGCATCTTCATCACTTTACTCTCCTCCTTCTTCATCACTGAACTCTTCTTCTTATTCATCTTCTAAAGCAAAATCTAACCCCAATTGATGCGAACCCCTGAAGAATTAAATCTCAGAATCCACAAGAAAAATTGATATGAACCTCAAGAAAGCTAAAATCAAGCTGCAAAATATTGACCTGATGATTTCTTAAATCAAAGAACCAAGTTTGAATACCACAAAGATTTACGAAGTCTTTCATAAGTTTTGGTTAATTCACAATTAGAACAAGGAAAAAAAGTGAATCTCACTTTTATTTAATCTCTCAATAATCAAAGTTGTGAATTGTCTACAATGAGAGTTGTTTATATATGAAAAAATCAATAAAAACCTAATATAATTCAGAAAATAACTAAAACTTAACAAAGTAGAGTTCTAATTGGAAAATGAAACAAAATTTGTACAAAATATGAATTTCTTCAAAATTATCTTGGGTGATCTCCCAGTGTAATTCCAAGCGATTGTACAAGCTTAGACTTTAGGTTCTGCCTTAAAAAAAAGGCTTGGGCGATCACCCCGTGTTTAGCCTGGGCGATCGCCCAAGCCAATTTTCAGCCATTCACCCTTTTGGTCTCCAAACATTGAATTATGCTCATTTTAGCCATATAATCTCCCACTAGCCTCCAATATACATTGAATATGATCCTTAGTTTGAATTAAATGTACTCAGGTTGGCTCTTCCTTGGTCATTCTCAGTTTCAAGGTTGGTGTCTTGCTTGTTACACTTTGGGTGTCGGTTTCAGCCCACGTAGCTTGGACAAGACATTGTATGGCGTCATTGATCTTCTTGGCTCTTGATCTCATTATTGGCCCTACCAAAATATGTAACGAGTCATTGCTAGCCAGTCTATGGCTCGCATTACCAAATTTTGTGGCTCATCAATGTTCTCGGTATTTTGAGACTCATCCGAAAGTTCCTTAGATTCAAAGCCTGGTTGGGAATTGGTTTCACTATAAGACCCGTACCTTTGTTACTCGCTTCCTGACTTGTGATCTCGGTGCTCATAATGTGTGAGGTATATTGAGTGATTTGAAGGTTAGGGCTTGGTGGTGGTAGATCCAAAATTGGGTCACCCGATGGATTATTGGTGACCTAGCCTAGTGGTGCTTCGTACGTCGTGAAGGTGGCCATGGTAGGGTTTTCCTCGCTGGTGGCCAGTTGTGAAGGATCAAGAGTGGATTTGACGGCGTCGTAGAGATACGAAATAGGTGGCACTAGAGGTTGCGGTGTTGTAGGAGGTGGATGCGAATAAACTCTTGCCAGTGTTAACGTGATCACATGAGGAAAGGCAGTAGCGGTGGCAGTACTCTAACATCTGCGCCAAATCCCTAGATGTCAATTAGTAGTTTTGGTCCATGCCATTGATAATCTCCTACACAACTTGCAAGATCAAGTAAGGTGAAATCAAGAAATCAAGAGAAGAGAATTAGGGTTTGATGTCTGAGGAAGATGGAGATCATACAAATAATCCATTTGCATTTTTAATTGAAGAAGGTCTCTTTTTAGAATTGGACGCCTAAGTATAAACCAATTTAAGCTCTAAAATACAGAAAGAAAAAAGAGGAAAAAAATGTGACATTTTTTTAATTATTATGATTTATTGTGATTGTAATACTCATGAGCAACTTAAGAAAATCCCAATCATGCCTTTTTTTATAGATAGTTGTCAACATAGCTCAAAGTCACATATATTCAATCATGAAGCAGAATATAGTGTGTGAATAAAGAATCAAAATAAAATTAATAATATCGAGACAAATCAGCACCACCCCATAATTCACACAAATGTTTACACGAAAGTGTTTCAAACTAGCCATCATCTCATTTGTCTTTTTAATTAAGAAATACTTGACCTGCCAAGTGTGAGTGATATATATATATATATATATATATATATATATATATATATATATATATATATATATATATATATATATATATATTTTTTTTTTTTCCTTTCAACTGTAGGCGTTTGTACACACATTTTGTTTGCTTGTTTGTTTGTTTGTGTTTGCATAGCCTGTTAAATATACAAGAAGTGACTTTCACACTTTCAAGGCGGCATCCCTTTTCTCATGTTTGTTTACTTGTCAAGGAAGCCTTCTCATCATCCAGAGAAAATCAGTATTCTCTTCAAGTCTACCCACTTGCTAACAGGTCAAAGTATTATGATGCCAAAAGACATGAATACTGACCCTAGCTCTTCATTCCGTATTCAACCAATAAATCAGAAGGAAGAATACAGAGTTTGTCAAGAGACTATCAACCAAATTCCGACATCTATATGTTGCACAAAATGTATGATGAATCTATGAAGTCTTAAGCTGTACTTTCAGTTTCTATGATGATAATAATTACATTTAGAGAATTAGTATTTCCTGCAGAATGAACTCATGAGTATATATATATATATATATATATATATATATATATATATATATATATATATATATATATATATTTTTTTTTTTTTTTTTTCTTTTATGTAAAATGAAGATTCGCACACTCAAACGAGAATACATATCCCTAAAGGCTTTTCTCAGTTTTTTGAATCTATTACTATCTAGTAATTTCGTGAACATGTCTTCCAATTGATTTTCTATTTGGATGTGCTCGATTGTGATGATTTTCATCTCTACCATGTCTCTAATGAAATGATGCCTAATATATATGTGTTTCATTCTTGAGTGTTGAACAGAATTTTTTGATAGACTTATGGCACTGGTATTATTGCAAAAATAGTGATAGAGTTTTGTTTGATACCATAATCATCCAGTATTTTCTTTATCCACAGTAATTGTGTACAATAACTACCTGTTTACAATAACTACCTACTGCAATGTCCTCTGCTTTGACTATAGATAATGAGAAGGAGTTCTACTTTTTGCTGAGCCAAGATAGAAGATTGTTCCCTAGAGAAAAATGTCATCCTATGGTGCTTTTCCTATCATCAATGTTAGCTGTACAGTCAGTATCACTAAAACCTGCTAAATGAGAGTTAGTATCACTTGAATACAACAAACCATATTCAATAGTGGCATAGACTTATCGAATTATTCTTTTTATAGCAGCCACACGTGACTCATTTGGTTTTGCCTGATATCTACTATATACTCCTACACTAAATGCAATGCCAGGTTGTAACGTCCCAAATTTCTAAGGCTTCGGGGAGTTAACTAAAATTTATAGAGAAATAAATTATTGCGGAAAAGTCAATTTAATAAATAAATACCAATTGTCAAACAATTGAATAATTCGTAAATATTTAGAAATTGAGTCTCAAACCGTTAATTAGTTTGATAAATGAAAGTCTAATACTAATAATCGAAACTATGACACTGATCATCTTATTAATTTAAAACTTCCTATGCAAATCTAAATTTACTTGGCTACCATTGGCACAACAACTTCACCAATCCACTACTCATCCAACACGTTAAATATCACCTGAAAAATTGTTAATAAGGAGGGATGCGTATAATTAATTACACTCAATGAGATGCTTGCTGTTCCACAATCAGTCCAAATATTGTAATTACATATAAATTCATCTTACTAAACTGAACTGGGAATTATCACATTATGACAATGATAATTCATGCAAGCCCTGCAAATAAACTGAAACTCGAAAGTTTAACTGAACTGATTCATGATTTCTTCTGAAGGAGCATTGAACTGAAATAATTAAATTACATATATAAATACAATACATAGAAAGACATGGCAAACAACAAATAGCACATAGCACCTCACCTTAGTTGTTATGAGTGTGAATTGCACTAGAAATTGAATGAGTTCTGAATGCAAAAGTTGCAAAGAGAGCACACAAGGTTGTTGAAATTAACTAATTCATATGAGTTAATATACGACGAAGGCTTTTGATAAATTTGAGAGAGAGAGAGGGACGTGCATGTGTACCATTAATTTGCATCATGCTTAGGGTTTAGTGCCCTCCATATAAATACCAGAAATTTGGTGTGCATACAAACACTGAGAATAGAATTCAAGTGATATGTATGCATACCAATATTAGTGGAAATAAGTACTTCTAATTGAAAAAGGTCTCCTCAAGGTTGAATTCAAGTAGGATTTGTGATGAGGTATAATGATTTAAGTTAATTGCTTTTCTAAAATAAGACAATATCTAGTCCAGTGGGCCGATCACTAATTAACTAGGTTATTAGTCATTTAAAATTTTGGTTAACTACAAACTCTTTGGTAAGCTCTAACTTGGGTTTAGCTTATCCAAAATTACCTTTTCTCGGGTCTAAAGCACATGATTAAATACGAGCTACCAAACGAGCATAGTATTGATGTACTAAAACTCACTCTTTCACTAATTAATTATTTAGTCCAGTTAATTTATCGATTCTAAAACTTATTTTCACTTAGGTCCTTTAACATCTCAAAATTTTCAGGGTTTTACACAGGTCTACTAGCAGTCAAGTATTATAAGCTCACAATCATGCTACGATAGATGCTAGGATCAACATTTTTTTATTTTCATCTTTAGTGATTTTTAAATTTGAGGCCATAGGTGTTCTCATCGATTGAAAATTATCAAGTCTGCATATTTTGATTAAAGTAAGAAAATATCATTGTCGAATTGCTTAACATGCAGACTAAGAAAAAATGTTAGTTCTCCTACTATGCTCATCTCAAATTCCTTTTTTCATTATGTTTATGAGTTCAGTAAATTATTTTTCTGAAGTTGAGCTAATTACAATGTCATTGACATAAATTTGAGCCACAATTATACCAGAGTTTAGGTCTTTGATAAAAAGAGTTTTGTCAACTCCTCTTCTCTTGTACGTCTTCTCAAGTATTATAAGCTCACAATCATGCTACGATAGATGCTAGGATCAACATTTTTTTTATTTTCATCTTTAGTGATTTTTAAATTTGAGGCCATAGGTGTTCTCATCTGTTTAAAATTATCATGTCTGCATATTTTGATTAAAATAAGAAAATATCATTGTCGAATTGCTTAACATGTAGACTAAGAAAAAATGTTAGTTCCCCTACTATGCTCATCTCAAATTCTTTTTTCCATTATGTTTATGAGTTTAGTAAATTATTTTTCTGAAGTTGAGCTAATGACATAAATTTGAGCCACAATTATACCAGAGTTTAGGTGTTTGATAAAAAGTGTTTTGTCAACTCCTCTTCTATTGTACCTCTTTTCAATGAGATAAGTAGTTAGTCGTTAATACCATGCTCGGGGAGCTTGCTTTTGACCAGAAAGAGCTTTTTCAAGTTTATATAGATAGTTTGGCAAGTGGGGATCTATATAATCCTTAGGCTGTTCAACATATACTTCCTCATTCAGGTAGCAATTCAAAAACACACTTTTGACATTCATTTGAAACAGTTTAAATTTTATTTGACAATCTATAGCAAACAAAAGTCTTATAGACTCTAATTTAAGTACTGGTACAAAAGTTTTTTAAAGTACAACCTTTCAATTTGAGTATATCCTTAGGCTATTAAGTGGGCTTTATTTCAAAGTTTAGTTCCATGTTCATCATATTTGTTTTTGCTAACCCAATTGGTTCATATTACATTTGTACTATTTGGTCGATGGACTAATATCCAAACCCTATTCATTTCAAATTGGTTAAGTTCATCCTGCATGGCTAACACTCGTGAGTCATCTTCTTAATCATCTTTCACATTCTTTGGTTCAATATGAGAAATGTAACAAACACGACTTATCTTATTTGCAGCTTGCCTTCGAGTCACCATACTATTATCTCAATTTTCAAAGGTATTAAATGTGGGGTGTGCTTTTTATATCTAGGTAGGTGGTTGCCTTCAGATGCTCTATTCTCCCAAAGTGTGTGTGATATCAACTATAACATCATTATGTTCAGTCTGATCTGTCTGCTTGGGTGCATTAGTTTTGGAAACCTCTTCATGAATGTTCTGACTTCCGTTAGTATTTTCCTCAACGGTTTGATGTTCGTCTGCTGCTTCATATTTTTGTGTCAAGGTTTGTATTACTTGTTCTTGTGAATACTCAACAAAGTCATTAGTATCATCAACTACACCATTAACTGATTCAATTATGTTTTGAGTACGCACGTTGTAGACTCGATAAGCCCGACTATTTTCTGAATATCCCAAAAATACCCCTTTATCACTTTTCAGATCCATCTTTCCTATTTGTTCATGATCATTTAAAATATAACAGTTACTACCAAAAGTGTGAAAATACTTAAGGTTAGGCTTTCTGCATTTCCAAATTTCATAAGGTGTTTGAGATGTGCTTGTCCTAATGGTAACCTTATTCAAATCATAACAATCAGTACTAACCGCCTCAGCCCACAATTTTACAAGTAATTATTTATTTTTTAATATCACCTTGGCCATTTCTTGAAGAGTTTCATTCTTTCTTTCCACCATATCATTATGTTCTGGTGTCTTAGGAGCCGAATATTCATGAAAAATGCCATTCTTTTCACAGAATTCAGAAAAGTTTGCATTTTCAAACTCTTGACCATGGTCACTCCTAATTCTACCAATATTTAGTCCATTATTAGCCTTTTCAATAATCAGTTTAGCATACAGAATTTTGAATTTTTCAAGCATGTCTGATATTCTCTCTCAAGAAATTGACCATGTATATCTTGAGAAATCATCTATACATGCAAGAATGTACCTTTTTTTTGCCAATGATTTCCACTTGTATGGGTCCCATTAGGTCTATATGTATTAGTTCAAGGACATTGAGGTGGCCAAATAGTGATTTTGTTTATGTGATCATCGAGTTTGCTTACTAAGATGAACTGGGGCACATATATCTTCAAGTTTGGCTTTCAATTTTGGTATTCCTCTTACTGTGTTACTTTGGCTTAATCTTACTAGGTCTTTTTAATTAAGGTGCCCCAAGCATTTCCGGAGTGAATCTGCATTAGCTACAAGACATGAAAGGTTATGATCAAGTAAAAAGCATCTATCACTAGCTATAGTTCTTGTCAACAAGAAAATATGATTATTGTTAACAACCCTGAACCATTTTTGGTTAAAAACGATTGTAAAGTCATTACCAAAAATTTGTACCATGCTGAATAGATTTGCTTTTAGGCCTTCAACGAAGAGAATATTTGTTAATGGTGGTGAGCCTTTAAATATTATAGAGCCAGTCCCAATTACTTTACCTTTTATATCATCACCAAAGTTGACTATTCAACTCCTAGAATGATTTTAAAAGTCAAACAAGAGTGATCAATTTTATATCATATGCCTAGAGCATCCAGTGTCGAAATTCCATGAATCAAACATAAAGGCATGGATTTCCAGATCAATCACACAACAGTTCAAGTCAGTTTTCTTCAACTATATTTATTAGATTTTAGTTCGAATCCTTTTATTCAGTATGAGGTTTCAAAAGTTCGTGCTAGTTCTACAAATAGTTTTCTTGTGCTTTATGTACTTAGGTGAATAATTTGAGAGGTTAACACGATTTTGATATATCTTACCACATGTTGGACAAGCAGGAGATGCGTGTATGTTACCATTAGATTTACCTTCAGTTAACTTGTTTCCATCTGTGTTAGCAGTTTCTGCCATACCTGATTTTTTCAACATTTGACCGTTGGTTTACAGATTTAGTGGACATTAGAACTTTATCTGGAACATCAGAGTCTGTTTGTCATTCTTTTGACAAACGTGATTCCCTTTGCTTTCTTGTCTTCTCCATGTAGAATATGTCTTAATCTATGTCTAATATTGGTGGTTCTTCCATAGCTCAGCACCTCGTTCAGCCGAGCAGCTCCAATGGTCAATTGTTTATTTGCTTTCGTACTTTGTTTCAATTATACTAGCAAATCACACAATTGTTTGTTTTTTCAGCCAACAATCTTTCGAAATGAGTTATTTTATCATTAAAAGACCTTGTTTTTATTAGACACAATAGTCAGTATTTAAGTCAGCTCTTATGTTATCAGCTCGTTCGGCTATCTGTCAATACGTTCATGTGAATGTTTATGAAAATGATCAGATAATTCAAAATTAGATATAAAACAAGTTGTAAATGAGATATCTCGAGTGTTAGAAATTTCTCCATTTTCTGATTGATCATCAGCTGATTTTTCGTCGTCGCTCCAAGTTACATTCACGGCTTTTTTACCAAATGTTCTTTTTTTTTTTTTTTTTAATTATTAGCACATTTAGAGGCAATGCGACAATATCCTTCACAAGTATGGCAATGGATACTGTTTTCTGTTCTCTTTGGAGGATTTGACGAATTCTATTTATTTTGCTTAGGATATTTCTCTCTGGATGATCCTTGATTTTTAGTGATTTGTATTTTTGAGTCCGTTTCAAGAATTCTCCAAACTGTTTGGTTACTAGGAAATATCAATGTCTAAATCACTCTCATCACATTAATTTTTTTCTTCCATAAGCCAGAATGCTATTTATGTGGATTTTTCTTTATTTCTTGTACTGAGATTTAGTTCATAAGTCATTAATGATCCAACCAGCTCTTCATTTTTTATATCGTCGATGTCTTTGCTCTCTTCAAATGCAGTTACTTTGGAGTGGAACCTATTTGGCAAAGATCGCATGACCTTTTTGACCAATTTTGACTCTGAATATTTTTCTCCAAAGGCATGTGCTTGATTTGATATGCCACACAGTTGAGCATAGAAATCTTTGAATGCTTCAACGTCCTTCATGTTACACCCTTTTTTAATCCCTAATATGTATATGTACTCGTAGAGAAACATTTTCACAACCAGGTGTACCCATGTGTGAACATATTTTTTTTTTTTTGATAATAACCAACTTTACGCACAAAACTTAGTATATTTTGAAAACCATACTTAACACAATATATTGTATAAAGTACACATCAAACTATACTTATTTACAATAAGGTTACAAAAGTACTCTATTATAATATCGTCATTTAAAATCATAAAATAAAATACTTTAATAACTAAAACCACAACCCACAAAAGTAACCCAAAAGGTCATCATCCATGTACATTAAGCCTTGAAAACCTTCAAGAGCTCCAACAGCTAGCCAAGTTATCTACAAAGCACTAGACTCTCCACGATCACCTACACTACAAGAACTACATGAGCTAATGCCCAATAAGTAAAAACAATGTATGCGATGAGTGTGAATGTAGGTTGTACTGTTATTTCTATTTCAAACATCCAATAGAAATGTAATATATTTAAATATGCATAAAATGATCTTGAGAACATTTCTTTTAAAATATTAGTTTTGCATTGGGCCCTTGACCCAGCTACTATGCACTGGAAAAGAGCTCTGCGCAATATCAGTATCAATAAGCAGTAATCAAATGGTCAATATCATATAAATGCAGTTGAGTGGACCATCCTCTTGGGACCACCAGGAGCTCTCCCTATCTCCTCCTGTGATCACCCAAGAAGTATCTCACCCGCGGCACCAATACTCAATTCCAAGGATACAGTCAAGTGGACCATCCTCCCATGATCACCAAAGACTCCCCCTATCTCTCTTTATGATCACTCGAGAAGTCTCCCACTTGTGGTACCAACAGATATTGCATGCCTCAGTGCACTAGTAGTGGTCAATAAAATTTTTTTATCATGTAAATTCATTTCTTAATTTACACCATGCATGCGATATCCTCAACTATGCACATATGACATGCATGCATGTGCAAATTCTCATGAATGCTCACTCAAACTGGTATCAAATGTACTTTAAAAAAACAACTTCTCAATCGTCGTGACCAACGTCAAATGTATAATAAACTCATCAAAAGGATATAGAAAGTGTCACGACAAGGGTCAATCGAAATTACTTCAAGATATATTATGTCCTTGCATTGTAGTTGTAAATGGATTTTTACTTACTTTTAACCTCAGTGCGTAACTTGATCAAGGTGTAAATCGAGTCTTCTTCCCTCTTTCTAGGTGTTACACAACCTGTAATACCATTCAACATCAAACATTGCTCTCAACTTGGTAAACTTAATACACAAAATCCCATGTTAAGACCTTTAGTACTAAGATACACTAACTAGAAATCAAGCTTTTCAAGTTACAAAGTAGATCCTAAAACAGCACCATAACTCTAACAATTTCCCATAAAATTGATATACTAGGACCCCAAATGATAGCCAAGTAAATTCTTCAAGTATTAGAGTTCAATAACAACATGAAAAGGTTGGAAAATGCCAAATTTCTACTTGGGCAGATTTAGGTTTTTAGCATTCGATTGCTGTCCATTTGGATGTCATGAAGCATTTCTCACCATTTTTCCATATTCAATCACTCCCAAACTTTCACCATACTTATATAACATACATATGAAGATAATCATGTCATAAATGGTCTAAAATAATGTAATTACAGCAGCAAGATCAGCCCCTTAATAGAACATAGAACACTTGATACCTCTAAATGACTGTTATTGAGTTCCAATTGAATTAACACATCTAACTTAGGTATTTACCCATGGAAGCTCATATCCAAATCTTTAATTCTTATATAAAATCATCCATGTTGATAAATATATGTTTCAATTAAGATATTACCCAAAATTAAAGAATGAACAACTTAAATTCAGCAATCATCCAATTTCTGCCCTTGGTATTTCATTCAAGTTCTTATAGCTATATATCAAGTTTTTAATCATGATAACACCACAAACAACACCCCAACATGTTTATAAAGAGTTCAAAGGGTTTAATACATCATAAATTCTCAAAAATATCCAAAGTTTTGCACCAAAACCGAAACTATACACACCTGTCCAGAATTCAGCTTCAAGTTATTGATTTTCACTTCCCTTTGCTTCCTTTTTCCTTTTCTTTCACTAAGAGTCACTTGGAGACAATTTGAGGAGGTCAAGATGAGAGTTAAGAGGGTGAGATAAGGTGTGAAAATGGCTTATGGTCGTGATAATGACTTAAAGGTTAAGAAAAGAGCTACAAGATAAATGTTGGACAAGCATGATGTGGTTTTTAAGCATGAGGTGTCAACTTGTAAGTAAAAATCTGATTTTGATTCAGCCTTTGCAAGATAAAATCGGTGTCCACATCCTATTTTGACTCAAATACCACCTATATTAATTGCAAATAGATCATATTTTAATTCCAAACAATAGATTTGATCCCCTCGTTTAACTTTTTTACCCGATTGCACCCGACTATACATGATTCTTGGTCGGTCGAAAAAATTGCACTTTGATCATCAAAAATCTCTATTATCCTTATCCTATAACCTAAAAATAATTCATATAATAAAATTTCTCTAAGATATGTTGATTATTCACCTAGGGTTTTGAGTCAATTTGATCAAACCAAGTTAAAAACGTGTAAGATTACCGATTATGTTTGTGGCATCTCCAACTCCGCCAACACTTATCCAATCAATATCCGACACTTATAACATCAACCCCATATACCTTAATCACCATATTCTTTCACACTCCAATACAAAATCACCACCTAAATAGGGAAAGATTGACAATAACCACCATACAAGAATATAAAACAATCAACTTATCATACTTGTATTAAGTAAGGATGAGTCATGTCATGACGATGCAATGAAATAACATATGAATGGCATGTAATTCATGAATTATATTGGCCAAGTGAGTTGTGTGAGGCTTGAGTATTACACTTCATGCGCATGTTTTCAAATTATGTGGTCAGCATTTGTAGTTTAGATGATTTTACATTGGAAGTTCCTTCATGTGCGGTTTGTAGGATCTCCCAAGCTTCATTTGCTACCTTGCAATTAGATATCAGCATGAATTGATTAGCATCTACAAAACAAAGGATAGCATTCAGGGCTTTGCTATTCCAGGTAGCATTATTGAAATAAGTTGTTATCCATTCTTCATATTATTTCTCTTTCTACATTATTTTCGGTGACTATGGGGGGACTATAACCTCTAATGATAGAATGCCATGATTTTCATCTAGAACTTGAATGTAAACAGTCACACGGATTTTAGGCATAATTTGTTCCATCCAGGACTGGTGGTCGAAAAGTAGCACCGTCCACACCTAGATTTATAAGATCCAACTTTCTAGAAGTGAACCGCTCTGATACCAATTGTTAGTTTTAAACCTAGGCCGCAAATAACCTAGAAATGAGGTTGAATATGTTGTTCTTGAAATTAAGCGGAAGCTATTTTTTTTAACAAACTTTAAGCATAGAAAATGTTAATTCGAAGGTTCATTTTAATGTTCTGATGTTGGTGGAAATTTGTCGAATATCAGAACTATAAATGCATAGTTCGAGACAGATAATATATATGGAGATTAAAATAGTAAATAACACTAAATGTAATGTGGTAAACCCCTAAGAAAAAATTCACAGGCTCCCATGCCATGGATAAATAAATTCACTATTTTAGAACATGTTATACACGTCTCAGCATTTTGAAATTACAATCTTAGACCTAATCCTAAACTTTATAAAAAAATTTACAAAAGCAAAACACAGCATAATGGTTTGATGCAATTACGTTAAAAAAATAGATCTTGATGTTGTTCCCTCCAAGGGGGTCTCGTATACAATTCGTAACACACGAGAGTATAACCATGTATTTATGCTAAGGGTAAATATATTGTAGGTTATGGACATTCATAACTATAAAATTTATTACACTTCCCAAAGATATTTTTTACATAAAGAATATGCCTCGTTAAAACCTTAATAGGAAAAACCATGTGGGAAAAATCATAGTGAAGGAAAAAAATACGTAATTATATTAATACGTTATAAAACTGCCTCATTGAAAACCTAGACAGAAAAATTTAGTTGGACAAAACCTCGATCATGGAAACAAGAGCACAATGCTTATTTACTACCTTCATGATAATAGCACTTGGAGATATGTACTTTGAACGATTAAGTTTCTCGAAAACTTAAACTGAATGCTTTAGGCATATTAAATCCTCGAGAGATTTATACACTAGTAGTCATGCCATATATAAGTCTATATGAAAGTCGTTATGTTTAAAGTCATTTATTATAATCTTATGACTTTATTTTTCTTATTTTATTTTCGTATAAGTATACACCTTTAGATTCGAACGTCCAGAAATTTCAGGTTTCTCTAGTAAGTTTAATTTACTTAGATTGCATCATTTTATTTGACCAATTAATTATTTGACAGATTTTCTTCAATATCCTCGCTACCTTTCATAATATGAAGTGCTACATTATGTACAAAAGCAACATTTCTTTTTTTTTTTTTTTTAATTCTATTTCTTTCCCATAACGACATAACTTGTTGAGATCTCTCCATTTTCAATATTTCAGGTACCAAAATCTCTTCTATGATGTTACAATTAGTTATGTTTATATATACTCTCCAAGAGTATACGCCTCCTCAATGTGACCATCTTTACAATTGACTCTATTTTTTATTTGAGGATTTTGGTTTTAGAATCAAATGTCACCACGCTTCAGAAGTACCATTAATTTACCAGATATAATGTTAATAGATTGTCATACCAGGATGTCAATATGAATTGAAGCAGTTACATCTGTTATATGACAGTTGGTTTAGTCTCTTGGGTCAATAAATACATCTATCAATTGTATAACTTGCAAATAATTTATCTGTCGAACTTCTGGTTCGTATTGTCTTGTGCAATGATCTAGAAACATGATATGCTACATTTTCATGTATTTTTTCCAACTATTTAATTTCTCTTCCTAATGTTGAGAAAATTGTCTTATCAAAATGACAATCAGCAAACACTATAAGAAATTTTACTTGTAACAACGTAAATGTTGGTCTTGTAAAGTCTCTCGACGACTTTTTTTTTTTTTTTGGACGAAACAACCTAAAAATAATTTTTTACGACAATATATTGCATCATTAAAAGTGAAATTTCTTGTAGTGAAATCGTGTTATAAAATATCACCATTTATGATTTTAAGATATTTTATATGAATTCAAATTAAACATGTATTGTCGAAATTCTTTATTGTTCATCACAGTGCACTACGGTGGACCAATTGTACATATCAATCACTGTCAAAAATTATTAGATCGATAATATTTGCTCTAATCTTATATAGCAGAGATAACTTTAATGTTAGGATGATGCATATAGTGTTGCTGCATTTAAAATAGTATTCCCTAGAAAAAAAATGAGAAGCATTTTGTTCTCAATAATAATGCTTTAGAGATTAATTGGAGGTGTTTAATAAATAATAGTGCCAAACAATTTATCATCTTCTCAATTAGAATTTATTAAAAGTTTGAAATTTAGGCTTACTAGTATTAACAAGAAACATGTCCTGATTGTATAATCTGAAAATTATGCTCATAATTTAAAATTCGAGCAAGTAAGTTCGCAAACTTATGTTGCGAATAATAACAACATACAATCATTTAGTAGATATATATATTAGAGGCAAATAATATCTAGATAGTCAACATAGAGGATGACATGGCCCTATACATCATCCTAATATAATTTCCAGAAATATAGACAATTCAGTCCTGATTTTAGCTAGTAAAGATATACTAGTTTAATACCATGAGAACAAACAGCACATGAAGATTCATTATATTGAAAAATATTCTAGTTTTTTAATAGATATTCTCATTAATTATTCGCATCATAGTGATCCAGGATGGTCAAGCCGATCATGCTAAATAATAATGATTTTCAGGACATTGAACTTCTGGTTCAATGTAGTACTATATTTAATTGTATTAAAATTTGTGTAGTACAAATTAAAAGAAAATGAGTAACACAATATTTATTTCATCGTTTTTCTCTTTCTCCTTCAAGGAGTCATATGTACAATATATACGTAATTATTGCCACCATGTCTGAAATCTAAGCGATCTAAACAACATGTATAAAATTTCTTGGAAAAATGAACTTTGGATTCACGAAAATATTTTATTCAATGATCTTGTAATTACATAATTTATTATAAGAAAAAGAATGCATACAACCTTTCTCTCACGTGCTTCATACACTGTTGCACATATGCCACACGATGAAGAATGCAGCTTGACTAGAAACTCTACTATTGAAATAAATGACAATGTATGAATGGAACATAGTGGATATACAATGGAGTATATGACACATACTAATCAAATCATCATCTTCTATAATATTTTCAATTAAAATAACCAATAATCATCTATGAAAAATGATAAATGACATATAAAGATGCATCTCCAATTTACTTAATTAATGAAAAATTTATTCTCAATTAATTAAATTCCCAAACAGAATATTCAAAATCAAATCTTAATGAATAAAAAATCTCAAGTTGGTTCATCAAGAATGACATAGAGTTAACATGATTTCTTTTTCACCCATCATTCCCTTTATTCGCTCCTTAAACATGGCAATTTTTATTTTTTCTTGATATGAAAACCTTGGATAATGTCAAGTCAAAACAATTACATAAATATTAAGAAAAATAGAAGGGACAAAAGCCTACTAAACAACAAATAGTCACATACTATATTTGCCAAACATGGGCAAAACAAGATCACCATGTATGAAAAATAAATTATCATTGACAAAAACGTTATTTATTTATACTTTTCTTCTAAAATAAGTAATATTTCATAAATATAATGAAATTCGAATGAAATATCAAATCTCTTCTTGAAATTAAATCATATGATATTCTTCTAGAATTATCATATATTAATTATTGAGATATTGAAGTTGTGCTTCTTCGAGAACATCAACATTATATTGTTACAAAATATTGATAGACTAAACTTGTACTTTTTTATGAGAAAAAATTTAAATATTCTGATATTGATATAATCTAAAGTTTTGCTTCTTCCGAAGTATTGACACAAAACTTTTTCGATTTTTTGAAATATTGATGTGTAGAAAAGTATTCTTCAAGAGAAACAGAGTATTCTTTCAGAATATTGATCTAGTTAGATTGTGTTTCTTTAAGAATAACACAATATTCTTCTAAAATATTGATACGTATAAATTATACTTATTCGGGAGTAGTAACCCAATATTCTTCTAGAATGTTGATATGTAACAATAAACAATATTCAAAATTTTTTTTCTACCACTAATTAAGATATACAATGATATAGTTAAAAAATATATCAATTTCTTTCGTATGAACAGTTAATCAATGTCAATATGATATAAATTGTACGTTTTCTTTCATGGATAAGCATTCGTTCATAATCTACGATATATGTCATAATTGTTTTATCATTTAATTAGGTTAATTAGGTGATATGATATTTTTCAAGACATGTGCCTTTTCCAGAGAACAATAAAATATTATTTAGACTAATTTTTTTTTCGGGGAGCAAATAGCTCAATATTCTTCTCGAATATTGAAATTGTTTTCAGGAGCAAGTAAAATTATGTCAGAATATGAATACAACGTGTTTGATTTTTTAGGATCAATGACATATTATTATTTAGAAATAAGGGTGGGTCGTAAAGACCTCTAGTAATATATCCTAGTACACGACCCAAAGCCCTTTTGTGTAGTATTGGATACTTTTTGGTGATTTTAACAACTGTATCTGAATAATGGTATGTCTCATAATAAAACATAATAATAATTTGAACATACTCGACTGGATTTAACATTTAGAAGAACTATTTATTTGTTAACTCTATTCTATTCTGAAAATCATGCTCGTCTAACTAATTATTCTGAAAATAAATAACATTTACATTCTCATAAAATTTATTGAAAGCAATGTGATAATAACAATTAATAATAATGAGGAGCTAATTTACATGGTATATAAATTCTTATATTTTGAAAAATAAGTTTTTCCACACTCACAAAGCTATTGGAACGAAATAGTTGGGTTGATAAGCCCTTCTGATCTCCACGTCATCGCCTGAAATGATGATATAACTATTCGAATTAATACTTAATCAAATTAAATCCAAATCAGTAATTAATAAGGGATAACGGTTATTTCAATCATTTCCAATTTCTCCCATTTTTCCTTTATTGTCATTCCTTAATAAAATCTCTTTCCAATTCGGTTCAATATAGATACCAAAATCCACCCACTTTTTTTCCCCTTATCTTGCTTTTTGTCTAGTTTCTACAATTTACAGAATTGACCATTTATTCACTAATGCACACTACAAACCCAAGCTAATCTCATTTCTATTTAGTTTCTTTTCTTGATTTGTTGAATCACTACACATTCATGCACACACACGCATGGAATCTTATTAAAATTATTTCAAGCTGATGCTTGGCGTGTTTTTACTCAAACTGGTTGAGTTATTTGTAATCGTTTCATTTTAGAGATTGTCGGTTTACTCGAGATATACTGTCTCGATCGAGTTATGTCACTCACTCGAAATGTAATGACTGGATCGAGTCAGATCTGTAATCTTCGTCTACAAATGGATGTACGTCCCTCAATTAATATAGAGGTTCTTTACCTGAAACTTTTTTCAATAATAACTGATTTTTCTTAAAAAAATTCGCATAGTGATCAATTGACGCCATATGTGGGAAAGATTTTTCTTTTCCTAACAAAGAGAACTAGAAGTCATGTCCTACAACAACAAGATGAAGGCCTAGAATAGAACATCCAGATGCTTCATTACAAGAAGATGTAAAGGAACAACAACTTCAGTTGTAATTTGCTATTGTCCAGCAAGTCACGATTTTGTAAAATCAGATGTCTACCATCATGGTTATGTAACAGAGAATGACCACTCTACTGCAAACAACAGAGATTCCATCCACATCAGGAATTCCACCACAAACAACAGAGATTCCATCCACATCAGGAATTCCACCACCAACAAGAATTCCACCAGCAACAGAGTTTCCACCATCCGAGACTACACAAACACATGAAATGTCGTCTACTAGCCGTTACTCGATACCAGCTAACTGAGAAAGTATTTTGAATGAAAAAGTTGATGAGGCGATCATACGAATGAAGTACAAAGGTCGACCAATTTCTATAAAGGATGATCCATTTACTAAAGATGTAATGAACATACCTTTTCCATTGAAATTTAAAAGAACCGGCCTGAGATTTTGAAGGACAACAGATCCTATTGATCACATCAGAACTTTCCAAGATCGAGTTAGATTGCATGGTTGGCTAGACGCTATAGCATACAGGGCATTTTCCATGAGATTGAGAAAAGATTCAAAGGAGTGGTTCGACACGTTGCCCCCGCAGTCGATCTCTTCCTTTTCGGATTTTGCAAACAAATTCACAATTTGTTTCTCTAGTAGCGCTCGAAAAAAGAAGACAGCAATTGGGCTCATGCAAGTCACATAGGAGAAATGAGAGTCTCTACGTGAATATATGTTGAGGTTTAACATTGCAACATTAGGCATAAAACATTTTCAGATACCATCAGTCATAACTGCCCTACTCAGTGGATTTAGAAACCACGTCTTCAGAGCCAGTCTCTCAAAAAAACTGCTCGAGTCTAGGACAGAACTCCTTAGGCGGGGAGAGGAGTATATCAATCAGGAAAAAGTATTGAAAGAAACATGAAGCAACAGAGACATAGATGACAAAGAGAGTAAGAAAAGATGACGTGAAGAACCTTCAATGAGCAAGCAAAATGCTAGGGGTATAGCTAAGTACAGATATCGACCTAGGGCAGAGGTAATTAATGCAATGTCATAGACTTAGTTAAATGCTCAGTTGTTCACTATACTTTGCGAGATAAGCAGATTAAAAGAGTTACAATGGCCGGTGAGACTAAGATCCAATCCTTCCATTCGAGATCATAATCGCATATGCGAATTTCCAAAGATCATGGCCATACGACCGACTAGTGTCGGACGCTACAAAGTGAGGTCAACAGGTTGATTTTTGAGGGGCTGATAAAACACTTTATGAAGAAAAATGTCGACCAGCCAAAACTAATGGTCGTAGAAAAAGGAATAAAGAGTAGGGCGGGAGTAATACACGTCATTGTTGGGAGATCAGCTGGGGAATGAGATTCGAGGAACTCTATAAAAGGCTACGCATGGTCACTATATGTAAATTTGATCGGTGTGTTGAGCAGGTTTGGCCAGTCAATCACCTTTAATGACGAGGATCTAAAGGGCATGTCTTTCCCACACGATGATGCATTAGTAATTACAGATGATATAGCAGATTTTGATGTAAAAAGGGTACTAGTAAATATGGGCAGTGCTATAAACATTTTAAGCTGAAAAGCTTTCAAAGCTTTGAAAATACCGACTGACCACCTGAAACCCATAAACACTCATTTACAAGGATTTGGAAGAGAAACTGTGATACCGAAAAGAGTAGTCGATCTTCCAGTTGTCTAGGAAAAACAGCCCTATTGTGTGATGTTAATAACTCATTTTTTGATCGTATGGACACCTATGGCGTACAACTCTATCTACGGTCGTCCCATTATCAACTCGGTCGTACCATATCTACTCAACAACAATCAATGAAATTTTCCACGAGTCGGAGAATCAGAGTAGTTAGGAGAGATAAGAAAATATCTAAAAGATGCTATATAGATAGTATTCAAGCTGAAGTTGACCCAATAGTATTGGCAATTGAAAAAGATAACTACCAGCAAACAAACCGTTTTGAACAAGCAGAAGAGGTAGAGGTAGTAGAACTACAAGAAAACAAAAGAGCAACAATCGGACGATCCCTAAGTGAAGAAGACAAGATTTCGAATATGCTGTGAGAAAACATAGATGTGTTCGCTTGGAGTACTGACGACCTGCCAAGTATCGATTGATCGATCTCCCAACATTGGTTAAACAATATAGCTGGTCACAAACTTGTGAAACAGAGGAAAATAAAGTTTGCACCCGAAAGACAACAAGCCATAAAAGAAGAATTAGAAAAGCTACTCAAAGCAGGTTTTATAAGAGAGGTGGAATACCTAGAGTGCTTGACCAATGTGGTTCTGGTAAAAACGTCGACCAGAAAATGGAGAATGTGTATCAACTGTACTGATTTAAACAAAGCTTTCTCCAAGGATTGTTTTTCTCTATCGAGGATAGACGCACTAATAGATACTACCGCTGGTATGGAAAGATTCAGTTTTCTAGATACATTTTCGGGGTACCACCAAATCTCATTAGCACCAGAAGATGCTGAGAAAACAACATTTATAACATATTTTGGGACTTTTTGTTATACGGCCATGCCGTTTGGTGTAAAGAATTCTGGGGCCATATACCAGGGAATGGTCAACAAGGTGTTCAGAGATTTAATTGGTCGAAAGATAGAGAGGCATATGTTGATGACATGGTTGTCTATAGTGACCACGAAGGAGACCATGTAGAAGATTTCAGAGAAATTTTTCGAGTGGCAAGGCAAAGCCATTTAAAATTCAATCCCGAAAACTGTAGTTTTGGCACAATTGAAGGTAAATTCTGAGGCTTCATGGTAACTGAAAGAGGAATAGAGGCCAAACCTGATAAAATTCGAGCAATTATCGATATGACAAGTCCAAGGAATAAAAATGAGGTATAGAGGCTCACCAGTAGAGTGGCAGCCAGTTGACACGTGTCATCCATTCTTCAAAGCCATCAAGAAGAGTAATGATTTTGAATGGACAGCTAATTGTGAAGAGTCATTAGCAGAATTGAAGAAGTTATTCCATCACCCGCCTATCTTGAGCAGGCCAGTTACATGAGAAACACTGAGGTTGTACTTGGCCGTGTCTCTGCATGTAGTTAGTTATGTCCTCATCAGGTTAGAAGAAAAAGTAGAACAATTGGTCTACTACGTAAGTCACATTCTGAAAGATGCTGAATCTCAATACAACCTAGTAGAGCAGCTGGTCCTAGCCCTGATCATGACTCTAAGAAAATTAAGACTGTATTTTCCAACACATCCAATTGAAGTCTTAACAAATCAACATTTGAAGCAAATTTTCCATCGTCTTGAAACATTCAGTCGATTGATGAAGTGGGCAGTAGAGTTTGGAGAGTATGACATAGAGTTTAAATCGCGATCTTCTATCAAAGGCAGGCCTTAGACGATTACCGAATTATCACCCAGGGTCATCTCTAGAGAAAACCCTCTTTGGGTATTATTTGTAGACGGATCTTCCAATAAAGAGGGGTTCGGTGTGGGAATCATATTAATAAAACCAAATGGAGAAAAAATGAGGTACTCGTTAAGATTCGAATTCAAGGCTACTAATAATCATGCTGAATACGAAGTAGTCATACTTGGTCGATTAAAGTGCATAGCGACTCCTAGTTAGTAGTTGATAAATTCGAGGTGAAAGATGATTGTATAGCTGCGTATTTAATGAGAACTAGAGATTTGTAGCAAAATTTCCAAGTATTTGAAATTGTGAAGATAGCTCGGATCGACAATGCAAGAGCTGATGCCTTGTCTAGACTGGGTTTCACCTGTCTTGAAAGTTGGTCGCGTATATCACCTCTACAGATACTATATCGGCCTAGTTTTATAACTGTAATTGAAGTAGGCAAAGTTGGAGAACTCCCCACCTGGATAGATCCTCTGAAGTCCTATTTATCCGAGAGAATCCAGCCTAGTGATCCAATCGAGGCCAGAAGGTTAAGGATAAGGACAACTGGATTTGTAATCATCAACAATAACTTATTCAAGAAGGAAATCTCTATGCCGTATCTAAAATGCATCGATGCCAATAGAGGATTTGTCATACTAATAGAAATACATTCATGGATGTTCAGGAATCACCAAGGGGCGAACATGATTTCTTTTAAAGCCCTCCGACAGGGATATTATTGGCCAACCATGAAGACAGATGCGAAGAAACTAGTCCAAAAATATGACGCATGTCAGACACATGCTAATCTTATCCATGTACCGGCCGAGTATCAAACTGCAGTTTTGGTATTTGTCCTTTTTATCAGTGTGTCCTATGTCCATTTCTGATAGCCAGCCGACAAAGAAAATTCCTAGTAATAGCAATCGAATATTTCACAAAGTAGGTAGAGGCAGAACCACTTGCGACCATAACAACTAAGAAAATATAGAGCTTCATATGAAAAAGTATCATTTGCAGATTCGACATACCACGAGTAATAATATCTAACAATGGGAAACAATTTCACAATCGGGAGTTTGAAGAGTTTTGTGCAAGTTACAAGATAGATCTAAGAAAGACATCGGTCACCCATCCACGAGTGAACGGTCAGGTCGAAGTTACTAATCGGACTATATTATGGGATATACGAACCAGGTTGGAAGAATGTAAAGGGCGATGGGCTGAAGAAATTTTGAATGTTCTATGGGCATATCACACCACACCTAGAAAATCAACTGCAGAAACACCAAACAGATTATGTTATGGGTTGGAATTAGTAGTTCTGGTCGAAGTGATCGAGCCAACACCATGCATAATGGTTCAACAAGCCGACCTTGACCTACATAATTCTGAGCTCGACTTGCTAGATGGGGTAAGACAAAAGGTATTCACGAAGATGGTTACTTGCAAACGCAGGAAGGTGAAGTCTCGAAAATTTGAGAAAGGAGACCTAGTTCTCATAAACGCTTCAGCAGTAGGACATCAGCCAGGAAAGCTAGACTCCAAGTGGAAATCACCGTTCAAAGTTATCAGAGAAGTGAAGCAAGGTGCATATAGTTTAAAAGATCAGCATGGAAAGTCTTTCGGCCGACCGTGGAACATAGAACAAATAAATAGATGGGGGCAAGGACAGATGATGAGGACGCTAAGGATATGATTCATAATCGGACCAAACTGGGTGCAGCCCCTGATTCCTCCCAACCACGAATTTCCTTTGTTTAACAAGTTGGAGCAACACTAAACATCCTACATCGTCAAAGTAAAAAATAAAGAGAAACCTATTCTGGCTACGGCTGAAAATTATGGTGAATTTCCCAACTCAAATAAAAAATAGTCGTACGTGTGCAACTAGACGACGATCGAATAAAAAAAATTATTATGTTTTGAAGGAAGTAGTAGCATCAATCGTCTTCGTCATCGGTGTCTTCATCCTAGACTAATGGCATGAAAAGAGTACTAAAAAAATCAGTGTTGGGGAAACGTTCTAAAAGCCACTCTCGGCTCTTTCTATATGTAATATCTCGCCCGCGGACTCCTACCATGCCTATACTCTTCACTTCCTTTGAATTCTTCTACATCAGCTTCTCTCTTCTTGATTATCTCTTGAGAAAGACGGTCATTAGATTCTCCTAGCATATGAACTTTGTTGCTCGTCTGCTGCAGAAGGTTTTCTTGCTCATGTAAAGACCTCTCAAGCTCAGCCACCCTAGCATTACGATTGGCAATTAAAGCTGTTTTTAGTCAAACTCCTACGACTGTCGCACAGATCCCTACTTTTCTCCTCAAGAGCACGAGTAGTCTGTTCAATCTTTTCAACCTAATAACGGATCTTGTGAAAAGAAGTATGGCGAAGAGAAATAATCTGCCACAAAAGACAACCATAAGGAAGAGTATAAAAAATAAAGAAAAGAAAGAGACAACCACAAAAGAGAAGACCTTACCTGCCGCACTTTCACCATAATTGACCGTTCTAAGTTTTCAGGAGATTCGTCCTCACTTGCTTCGACCACCTCCCAATCCAGACAAGAAGTAATGACTTGGTAATCCTCTGTCACCTTCTCAATCGGATGCCGATGATTGCAAGTAGGCCTATTTTTTGAAGATTATTGTGTATTAGATAATCGAGGAGCTTTTTGCGTACCAGTCGGTAAAATTACGGAAGGAGCAATCGGTGATGAATCAACAGGAATTGGTTCTTGTTAGTCAGCTGATGGAGCAACATCAGAAGAATGAGGGTTCACAGAAGTCCAGTCTCTGCGCCTTTTTCGTTGACTGCGAGCGTTCTATCTAGCCAACTCCTCAAGAAAATCTTCACTGAATTTATTTGCAGACATATCTGATGAAACAAGACAAAAATTTCTTCTACCATAAGGACGACCAATGCCAGCAGATACCAATGCATCATCTGTCAATACAGTGTTCATTGAATGACCGAGTGGTGCAATCGCCCGTAATACAATCATGTAGTCAATTTCAGGTTCAGAGAGAATAGGTGTAGAATTAAAATCTTCAAGAGGGAGAATACTCCAATTAACAAGAAAGGCAAACATGTCGTTGACTGGTTTGACAATGAAATACCTATACTTCCATTCACTATTGAAAGTAGGGAAATTTGGTATCCTAAAGTTCTCATGAGTAGGAAGTCCTCGATCACGATGGGAGAAAACTATGTAACAGTCATAACGATCTAACATTTTTATTTCAAAAAGCACGCAGAAAATATCGACCGATGGCTCTAAACTGTGGCATAGACAGACAAGGAGATAATAATTTAGCATCCTCAAGGCGTTTGGCACTAGTTGGCCGGGTGAAAGACTAAAGGTATAGAAAAATTCTACTAAAAAAGGGTGAAGCAGTAATCTAAGGCTGGCCTTAAGGCTATCTTGGCAAATTGCTACTTTCCCAGCTGGCCAACAAGCAGATACTCGTTCGGTCTAGGAGCCCTATAAATATGATTGCGACTAAGGAAGAAATGATTGATTGTGCGTTTGAGAGTTGTTTTAGTATATGTACTTGGGTGTTTAGGGATGGGTATCACTCGGACGATCATCTAATAGGGTTTGATTTAATCGACCTACTATATTGTTCCTACGACCCCTTATCACCATTTTCACCAACACAAGACTACAGAAACAACCCCAAAGGCAAAGAACAGAATCACAATAAAATTATAAGATAAATGGAGATGAAGAAACAATGTAGGTAAAGTTAAAGACCTACCAGGTGTTATTAGTC
The DNA here is from genome assembly GCA_030279155.1 of Forsythia viridissima. Taxonomy (NCBI): domain Eukaryota; kingdom Viridiplantae; phylum Streptophyta; class Magnoliopsida; order Lamiales; family Oleaceae; genus Forsythia; species Forsythia viridissima. The sequence continues at coordinate 50,369,716 of CM059034.1, forward strand.
CGAAGGTCTGGTCGGCGGTCAAAAAGAATCTACTCACTTTCGGTGCTGAACAATCTGGAAGTCCAAGGAACTCAATAGATTCCAAAGAATCAAAAGAAAATTCTACTTTAGAAAGGGTGACAGATTCTTGTTTGTTTAAAGAACTCTCTAAATTGATAACGTTCATGAAAATATTGGGGTGATATGTGAAGAAGTTTTGTAAGAAGGAAAAGAGATACAACTCGGATTTCAAATCAAATGACTATATGTACTTTTTTTTTCAAACTAAAAAGGCAGCATAATGAGGACAGCTCTCCTAGAACTCCAATACAACTTTTTTGGTAGCTGTCAATCTAGGGAATACACAAGTTATTAATGAAGCCAGTCGAGGCAATTCATTACAAAGTACAAGCAGTCTACAAAGTCAAAAAAAAAAAAACCCACCACACTAGATCGTTGCATAGTTGATAAAATCCCTTATGTAAGATAACTCTCAAGATATGAGGTTTTATAAACTTGAGAGTGGGGTCTACTGATGCTTGGCGTGTTTTTACTCAAACCGGTTGAGCTATTTGTAATCGTTTGATTTTAGAGATAGTCGGTTTACCTAAGATATAATGTCTCGGTCGAGTTATGTCACTTACTCAAAATGTAATGACTCGATCGAGTCAGATCTCTAATCTTCGTCTATAAATAGATGGACGTCTCTCAATTAATACATATATTTTTTACCTGAAACTTTTTTTAATAATAACTAATTTTTCTTACACAAATTAGCATAGTGATCACAAGCTAACAGCCAAACTCAATCATTATTTATTTTCCATTTTCAGCCCATTTTATATATTTTTTACCTGAAACTTTTTTTAATAATAACTAATTTTTCTTACACAAATTAGCATAGTGATCACAAGCTAACAGCCAAACTCAATCCTTATTTATTTTCCATTTTCAGCCCATTTTATTTCATTTCCAACGAGCATTTCATCAATAAATTCACTCTACTCACTACATAAACATACATACCAAAAAAATGCTTAGAATCGTATTTTTCCTTTTCGTTCTTGAATCATTACACCTTAAGCACTTAAATTAACTACATTTCCTTCAAAAACTTTGAATTTAAGCCATTAATTATAACCCTAGAAAATTTATCACTCTAAAAAAATACTTTACTTACCTATTGAAATTGAAAAAAAAAAGAAGAAGAACCCAAACTTTAATAGTTGTTTTCACAACCACCTTGCTCAAGGTGCAGGCATGTCCCCGCTCCCTTATGAGTCCTGTTAATGATTGTTCTTATGAACTATTTTGTTAATTTATTCTGTTAATTTATTTTTTGAGTTTACATACTAATTCTGTCTATTAATCATCGTCGAAGTAAGTAGATTCAAAATTTACAATTTCACTAAATTTTTTTACTTCAACATTTATGAGTTATCTAATTTTGAATTTTGTAAGAATATTTTGACCTACGTGGTAGCACCTCGTCCTATAGCACGTTCATTAGTTGTATCGATCGGTTGGCAGCCAATCAATATCGAGATTACAAATGACTAGCGCATAAGCACTACAGGGAGCACGACCCAAACTGTCTATACCACGGAGTCAGTGAGGACGACTGGCTAAAGGCGGTGGAGCTATTTAGATGTCCGAATTGTCTTATAAGTATATTTATTTTAATTTAAATATTTAAACTGTAGTTCATATTAGTGATCAAGTAATTCAAGCATGAAGGGAAGAAGCAAAATTAATGAATTCTACAAAACTTGAGAGTTGAAATTAAAGTTTCAAAACTAGGTTACATACCATTTGTCCCAACTATTAGTTTACCTACTCATCATAAAAGAAGAAAAAAAATAAGGAATTTAAATTCACCACATGGTTTAAAAGAAAAACGAGAAAGAATTGAATATCTTGCACCAAGAGTTCTCCTTCTTTAAGCCAAAGTCTCCAAACTTTCGTCGTAATTCACCCATTTTCTCTATGTTCAGGCCCCCTAATTTAACATAGATTATGTCTTTATATAGTATTTAATTCACTTAGAAACTTGTTTACATTGAAAGGACAAAATTACCCTCAACTAATGAAAAAAAAAAAGTCTAAAAATCTGTTTGGCCGGGTTGTGGTTTACTAACCGCGAAAAATAGAGGCTCCAAGGTTTGCTGCGGTTTGCATATTGCGGCTGGACCATTGCAAAAAGCTTCTTTAGTTTACCATTATACTCTATTTTGCTCCATACTTCAAGTTTTTGTTACAGGTTTGGTCCTTTTTGCTCCAAGTCCTTCGACATTGATTCGGTAACTTCCATGAGCTTTTACATTGGTCCCAAACCTCCTTAATCATCCAAATTTGGTCCTCTTCAAGTTTTAGAAGTGTACAAATTAATCTTCAAACTTTTCGTAAGTTAAATCCTACTCTCGAAACTTGTAAATTTTCTTCAATGGCTCTCTTAATGGTTTTTATCACTTCCGTGCCATCATTCCAATCATAATGGTTCTTATCACTCTCTTAAACTAGTCAAATTTATCAAACATGCTTTGTGACGACACCTAAATTTTTCAGTAATTTTTTTTTGTCTACTTCAGGTCTGCTGAAGGCTTCTAGTGGCCTTGAGTTGTACTAGAAAAATAGCTTCTGAAGGATACTAGTATTATTCTTTTGAATACAGAGTAGCTTTTACTGTGTCCAATTTCGAAGTTTATTAGCTTAATTCTCATATACTCAAATTAACACTATAGTTTTTTTCAAACCTGGGGCAAGAAATAATACTTTGAAATTGTAGATGATGGAATTCAAAAGCTTGAATATATAAATTTAAAATCAAACATAAGCATAGTTAATAAATTCTCATTTCTTATGTACATTGGTTTTTCTACAAAATCAATTACCCCGATTCTCGTAAAAAAATCATCCTAATACAATGGTCTAGGATTACATATAATTACTTTATCCAAAATCTTACTAGGCCACCAATTCATCTTCTACTCATTATTGTACATGGTTTGGTGATGACAATGGAATCAGTAAAATAGGTTGAACCTCCAAAACTGTCCATCCTTCATGTGATGAATATATGCAATGAATATAGGGTTTGAAGAGGCTCTAGTGTTATTGTATTGTAAGTAGAGATTGTTTTGTAGGTTCTTTCATTTATATATATTCTGGGCCACATAGGAAAATGGGTCCATATATCCTGCTTGGTGATGATGTGATACTCTCGCCCATTACTCAACCTCCGTCCCAATATTTTTACCATTTCCGTGTATCCTTTATCCATTTTCTACAAAATTCATGAAAGAATTTATAAGCTACGAAGCTTAGAGAGTAAATCAACAAATAAGTCACATAATTTAAGAACACGCTTCATGTAATAATTCATACATTTCAAGAATACCTTGTTCATAATCACTTTACTTCCTAACTTTGACTTATAGTTTCATATAAGCTACATAGAAATCAATATATGAGTAGCTAACTACATAGGTGAAAATTCATCTTCACTTTGATCACTACAGCTATAAGCTGTAAGGAAAACTTAAGAGTGGCAGTTGACAAAAATATGCATCCATGAAATGAAAATATAGTTCACATAGTTTACTTATGGACCAATTACATACCAGAATGTCGAATGCATGTACAACCGATTTTATCTTGTCTTTGGGCCTATCCCATAAATAGAAAATTGTACACCGAGAACTCAATTATTTGTGTGCTTAAAATAGTTCTAAGGTCACAATACTTTCTTAGAGAAACTTTTTGCTTATTTGGGTTCCCAAAGTCCCTATGGCCTTAACTTTTCCAATAGCCATGTGGCTTTGAGTTTATAAATGACACTATGACCTTAACTTTTATATGGCCCTCGCCTGTGATCTTAAGTGATTGGACCCTATGGTCCATGAGGCACTTAACACCCCATTGGTGTTCATCTGTTTAGAAAACTTAGTGATTTATTATGATCTATTTTATTCTTACATAGCACATGAGTTATAACTCTTTAACGATCATGATTACACATAAACATTTCAAATCTTGTCAAGCATGTTTTTATTTCAACTCTTCAACTCCAACTCTCTATTTTTAAGAGAATTTATGACTATATCAGGGGTCAAAATATTTCTTACATACTTGATAGCATTTTAATATACCTAGTAGATTCAGGGAGATAATTTAGAAGAATGATAGCCCTGTAATCATCAGTGTCTTTGTCCCCAGTGTTTTCAATATCTTGGACAATCTTATTGAACATATCAAAACTCTCATCAAGATCTCTTGAAGGATCAATGTTAAAAGTTGTTCTAAAGGAAATATTTTATTTGGTAGAGACTTGATCATGTAAAGTTCAGTAAGTTTGTCCTACAGAGCTTTAGCATAACTCAATTTTCCTACCTTTCTAAGCGCAGAGTCAGATAAATACAAAATAATGGATGTGTATGCCAGTTCATCAGCTTCATCTTTTTGATCCTCAATGTAAGAATCATGGTACTTTTTATCCAAAGATCTAGCAACTTTCTGTTGCACTAATATGGCTTCTATTTTTTGTCGCCATATTAGAAAGTCACCTTTTCCATTAAAAAATTCCAACTGAAATTTAGTGGAAGCCATATTGTGTGATAGAGATCAACAAGAAATCAAAATAATACAACTTAACACATTGTCAATAAATTTTTCACACATGAGATCAAGGCGACCACATGTTGGAGAATTTTTAAAGGAATAATATGATGAAAAACCACACAAGGTAAATTCTGAACTCCAAGATTCAGGCCTTTCACGAGAACATAGATATGAAACTTCAACAATTACCACCTAGGCCAAAAAAATAACAGCCAAACCCAAAATGCAGATGCACAACAAGAAATAGACAAATTATTTTCAAGATTTAGTCAAGAACTTTACTAATAGAGTATAAGCATGAGTGACTACACAAATAATGCATGCATCCATACCCATTATTCAAATCTAAACAGATCTGAACCAAGAAACCAAATATCACACACATAAACTATGAAAATGGTGAGAAAAGTGGTAATATCACAAGATCTATAGGAAACACATATAACAAGCTTTAAAGTACTATATCACTGAATCAATGTGAAGCCCTTAGATCTACAGAAAGAAAAGGACAGATCCAATTTTCCTATGGCTTTCCTAGGGCTCTGATACCACTGTTGAGCATTCACACAAACTAGTTACATGATTCATTCAAGGTAAAAGAATAAACATGAAATGTAAAACAAGATCAATAACACCATATTTGGTTTGTCGGTTAGGTAGGTAGTTCGACAAAATGTCTATTGAGTTACTATGCACAACTAAGAATATAAACCTTCATCTACTTTGATTTTCACTTAGAATATGAAAAGGAAAGCAAGAAGTAGAAGATGAAAGAAGGCAACTGTAAATTCTCTCTTGAACAGTGCCTCACACATAACCCTAACAATCTGAAGAGGGTCTTTATTTGGAGGCCTTCAATGGACGAGATGAATCTTGATTAATCTGATGGTCTAGATAAAGAGCAGCATTTGTAAAGGCATGGGAGATAAAAAAAAACACATTTTCCAAATGCAACTTCAAGTGGATTCCAAACATATGCATCAATATCAACATATTCTTTACTTGCTTGTAAATTTTGTTTCATGTTGCATTTAATCCATAAAAAGTACATAAGCTACTTTTCTTAGCTAAAAAATCAATTTAGTATGCAAAATATGTTCTTTGTTTGGATTAACAATTTTGACTTTTATACATGTGTCTATTTCAGCATTAAAGACGAGGAAGCTGGAGAAATTCTAGTTGCTTTCATAGTGAGATCAAATGGTTCCAGCATCACTAAGGATGAAATCAAGAAATATTTATCTCAAAACAGGTCTATGATTTTTTACTCATACAAAATAAGTAAATTCTTTATTTTACCGTCAAACTAAATAATTTCTTTTGTTCTTCCGGGAATATAATGAGCCTAAACTTCTAAATATCGTCTTGAAAATTGTAATTTTTGTATATAATTAACACATAATTATGGTGTATGATAAGTACAATTTTGTACAGAACGAGGCCCACAAAAAAGAACAATTATAAGTACTCTTACATGTTTTAAGTATAATGGCGTGTTGTTTTGTTCATTATAGGAAAATAACAAAATTCAAGTGTCGATCAAACGAAAAGAAAGCAAATGGAAGAAGAAGGGACACAATTGAATAGACAAATATACTTGAGGGGCTTGGCATGCAAATATCAAAGAAAAAAAACCAGGAATTGCATCCAAGTTAACCATGCGATCGCATGGTTAACCATGGCTGCGATCGCAAGATAGTGAAATATTCTGCAGAACATTTCACAACCTTTAACCTCGTGATCGCATGGCTTTGCGGGCAGAATTTAAGTGTATTATTGATAGAAGTAAAACTCTACCAAGTCCAGGATAGAACAACCACCTAAAACATGTTTTGAAGAATTTGGGAAGGAGTATAAAAGGCAAATGAATGGCCAAAAATATGGGAGACGATTTTGGGAAAGAAAATACAATAGAAGAATTGAAGATCAAGCAACGAATTGAAGATTCTTCGACCAAAAGCACAGGTTTTATTTACTTTTTCTTATTCTTTCTTCGAAACATGATGAAATCAACAATTGTAATAATTTACAAGATCTGTCTGGCGAAGTTTTTACATTTTAGAAATTATTTGCTTTTGAGTTGATTGTTCTTTATTTATTATTTCTAATATTTTAATACTTGATCATCATTAGAATATATTGTGATCTATATTGAAGTCGAGTGATTCAATATAGATGAGCACATGGTATTTAATAACATAGGACTCAATAATAGATAGAAATTTCTATTATGCCTTATGAAATATATTTAGGTGTTCTTAAGATTTTAATGCATATTTTAATGTTCAAAACTTAATTAGAGACAATTAAGTTCGCATATAGATATAGAATTAATTGACAATTGAGAGAGACTTTTGATTAATTTAGGATCACCGATTTTCAATTCAAAGTAATTATAAACTAAGACGATTAAACAGATAATTGATTATAAAACGTGTAGGTGGATTCGCGAATCCTAGTGTTAGTAAAACTCGAAATCGTCCTCAACAATTTACCTTAATTACATGATAAATTAGATTTAATTACACATACGTAGATTGTATTTAGATTTAAAATCAAATACAAATATGTGTTCATAATTTGTTAAAACTAGAACTATTAATTAATTAGTTAGTTAATTGATAATTAGTCCTTGTGAGTTCAACACCTTTCATATCACTTTATTACTCATTAACGATCCGTCCACTTGCGAGATTAAAATCGACAACAAGTTTTTTGCACCGTTGTCAGGAACTAGTTTTATTAATCACTACATCAATTGATAATTTAGTTTTAACAATTATTTTTATTAATAGTTTTTTTTTAATTCAAATTTGTAGGCCAGCTGGTTGACATTCAAGTGAAGATATGCAAACCTGAACCTAGCCAGAACCCTCCACTAGTGGACCCTACTATACTTCTTCCTCCAACACTATCTGATCCACCTACGGGAAGTCTCTGAATTTATATATATACATATATATATTTCTTTTGAATTTTTATATTGGGGACAATGTATCTTTCAAGTTTTGGGGGTGGTGGATAAAAATGAAAAATTTGCTTGATTCGATGATGGTAATTGATATTTGATTTTTAACTTATATTTGTTTGTTAGTTAAAAAAATTATTATTAGTAATTGTTGCATGTTTATGTGATATGAATAGCCTTGCTGGCTAATGATGAAATTTTGTTTTTGAGTTTAGTTTTAATCATGACTTGTAGACAGATTATTACTTTTGTTTAAATGTGAGGTTACTTAACCATGTCTGATCTCATGTTGTGTCGGCCAGTTAAAATGATTTTTAGTTATGTTGGTGCACTTGAGTTGAAAACAATAGGATACTCTTTTTGAAACATAGAATCATTTGTATCTCGATTGAAGTAACCAATTAAATGAGTAAGTGTGGTAGTTAAGCTGTGATGGTGGCTATCTAGGCTTGTGTTGATTCCATGCATATGTATAAATTGTGTGGAGCACTTTAGACTAGTTAGAGAAAGCTAAGTAATGACCAAATGTTAGAAATCTAATCCCCTTGTATGATCTTATTGCACGCAAGGAATGAGGCTATTACATTTATATAACTCTTTTTGTAGCCTTTTTGACTCAAGTGATAAAGCCCATCGGCATAAAGCTCATTATATGAGTCATCTAGAAAGCTTAATGGATTGAGTTTCGCATACTATTAATATCTTATAACTCTTTTCGTAGCCTTTTTAATTTGAGTGAAAAGGCACATGGGGGTTTTTCAAAACTCGATGCCCTAAGGTTCAAAAGACTTGGGAGTCATTGACCTAAAGCTCGTTGCATGACTTATCTAGAAAGCTTAATGGATTGAGTTTTGCACATAAGATTTATATAAATAAATAAAAAAATATGCTAAAGCTAGTAAAAAAAATCCTTTGCAAAGTAAACATAAGGATTAGATAACTAATGAGTGTGACTTACTTAGTAGAAACTTCCTGGTCGAGAGCACTCAAAAATAAGGAAATCTTCATAAACCTAGTTTGTCATGATTATTAGCTTTCTCAACCAGCTTCGAGCAAGAAAATAATGAGTGAACTGTAACCTTTGAACCGAAATCTCGAGAATTGAAAGAGAAAATCATTTTGGAGGAAAGTGTACCTTACGAAAGGGAAATGAAAAGTTGACCAACTTGTTGGGCTATCACCACCATAGAAATTAAGTAGATCGGATTAACTGCTCTCACACACATCAAGTATGGCTAAAGTAGAATCCCGTTTGCAATAGCAATGCCCGGATACTTGTCATAAATTATAAGTCGTTGCAAAAGCCAGAAGCAAGAAAGGCAAGTTATTTATGTTGTGAATTGTGTTACAGTTTATTTCATTCTATACATGTTTGACTTTAGTTATTATATTTGAGAACGAATAAAAATTCAAGTTTGGGGTGTTTGATACGTACAATTTTGTATACGTACAATTTTGTACTGATCGAGGCCCACAAAAAGGAAAAATTATGAGTACTTTTACACGATTTTAGTATAATGGCGTGTTGTATTCGTTCATTATAGGACAATAACCAAATTCAAGTGTCGATCAAACGAAAAGAAAGCAAATGGAAGAAAAAAAGGGACTCAATTGAATAGACAAAGAGACTTGAGGGACTTGGCATGCAAATATCAAAGAAATAAAACCAGGAATTGCGTCCAAGTTAACCATACGTGGTTAACCATGGCTGCGATCACAAGATATAGTGAAATATTCTACAGAACATTATTTGTCACAACCATGTGATAGCAAGGTTTTTAACCATGTGATTGCATGGCTTTCCGGGCAGAATTTAAGTGGATTCTTAATAGAAGTAAAACTCTACCAAGTCCAGGATAAAACAACTACCTAAAACATGTTTTGAAGAGTTCGGGAAGGAGTATAAAGGCAGATGAATGGCCAAAAATAGGAGAGACGATTTTGGGAAAGAAAATACAACAGAAGAATTGAAGATTATTCGATCAGAAACACGGGTTATATTTACTTTTTTCTTTTTCTTTCATCGGAACATGATGAAATCAAAAATTGTAATAATTTACGAGATCATGTCCGACTAAGTTACTTATTTCTAGCATAACGATGAAACCTTATGTTTTTAATTAATTAGAAGTATTTACGTTTTAGAAATTAATTGCTTTTGGGTTGATTGTTCTTTATTCATTATTTCTAATATTTTAATGCTTGATCACCATTAGAATATATTGTGATCTATATTGAAGTCGAGAGATTCAATATAGATGAGCACATGATATTAATAACATAGAGTCTAATAATAGATAGAAATTATTATCATGCATTATGAAATCTATTTAGGTGTTCTTGAGATTTTAATGCATATTTTTATGTTTGAAACTTAATTAGAGATAATTAGGTTTGCATGTCGATATAGAATTAATTGACCATCGAGAGAGGCTTTTGATTGATTTAGGATCACATATTTTCAATCCAAGGTAATTATAAACTAAGACGTTTAAACGTATAATTGATTATAAAATGTGTAGGTGGATTCGTAAATCCTAGTGTTAGTAAAACTCGAAATCGTCCTCAACAATTTACTTTAATTGCATGATAAATTAGATTTAATTACACATACGTAGATTATATTTAGATTTAAAATCAAATACAAATCTGTGTTAATATATTGTTAAGAGTAGAACTATAAATTAATTAGTTAATTGTTAATTAGTCCTCGTGAGTTCAACACCGTTCACATCGCTTTATTACTCGTTAACGATTCGTCTACTTGCGGGATTAAAATTGACAACAAGTTTTTGGCACTGTTGTCGGGGACTAGTTTTATTACTTAATACATTAATTGATAATTTAGTTTTACCAATTTTTTTTTTATTAATAGTTTTTTTTGAGTTCAAATTTGCAGGCCAGTTGGATGACATTCAAGTGAAGATATGCAATCCTGAACCTAAACCCTCCACCAGTGGATCCTACCATACTTCTTCGTCCAACACCATCTGATCCACCTTCGGGAAATCTCTGAATATATATATATATATATATATATATATATATATATATATATATAGAATAAAAGAGTCTACAATTTTTACTATTCATATTGCCACATGTCAACTTGAGAAGTGGCTGTCTTCTATTTTTTTACCAATTTTTTTTCCTTTTTTGTTTGGGTAATTATATTTAAATCACACCACATTTTATAATTGTAACAAAAATTCTCAACAATATCTAATTTTCCATTTATGTCCCTAATTATTTTTTATCACATTTTTTTATCATTAACCTATTAATTAGTATATCTTATCTTTGTCTTTGATGATGATTTTTGTTCAAAAAATTAATTAAGGTGGCGTAAAAATATTTTTTTGTCTCTCATATTTTAAATAAACAAAATAAATAACAAATACAAAAGTTTGACAAAATATTTGTCCCTCATTTTAATGTACATTATCAGAATATTTGGACAAAAATCGTCATCTGATACAAGATATGAAAATTAATTGAAATTTAACAATAAAAATGCGCGAAAAAAAGTTGGGGATGTAAGTGACAAAATTTCATAGATTGGTGGACTTTCATTGTAGTTAAAACGTAGTGTAGATAATAAAAATTGTAGTGAGAATATAATTACCCTTTTTGTTTCTTGTTTAAACGTTGTACATGTGTATATCATTTAGAGCACCTATTTAAAATCTATTTTCAAAGTGCATTTTATGGATACACGATTTTTCCTGTATTGAGCTTCGATGGAGATCTGATGAAAATTTTTTTCTTCATATTCTTGAATAGATATATTCCATGAAGTAAAAAAAAATGATACAATAAAAGAGGTATGGCCAATTAATGATTTTGCTGTCTTATGTCCCAAATAGTCCTATTTTGTTGACTTTTAAGTTTTTCTAATGTGTTATAATTATTTATTTATTTTGACGCTTATGAAGGATCACACTTATGATTTTATGAACATGTTAAATTATTTATGATTTGAAAATGCATATGTTGAGAGCAACTTTTGATAATCAAAGCTCTTCTTGTTTCTTTTTGTTTGTCTATAGCACTATGAATTTGTTTATGAAAATTATATATATTAACACATGTTTGCTACTGCTTAAATTATAATTTCAGCTGGTCAAACTAGTCAAATATACTTTTTATCTACACATTTCATAGGATCCACAATTTACAACTCACTTTTTATCCACACATTCACTCACAACATATAATATAAGCACTTAAAAAATAAATTCAGCACTACCAAACATATGTTTAATATTTCTCAACTTCTACTATTTTGCTTAGTAAACAGTTCGAAAATAGTTATGCAATCAACCACAAGTTCTTCTAGGTTGTAAATTGTGGTTTGTTCAAATAACTGTTTGCTTGCTATATTTTATATTTAAGAAGTGTGTCTTTTGATTGTTTATCTTATATTTTTTGAGTGCTAATTTTCTTAAACCATTTGCTACAAATTATACTCGGACTATTTTATATCTATATAGATTAAAAATTAAAATACAATAACGTAAGTATCCTACGAACCACATTATGTGCATCACACATCCTAGAACTAGTATATATATAAATCTCACACCCGAGGTTTAAGGTTGCTTTCAACACACTCATTCATTTCCCTCTCAAGCTTGGTTGGGTCTAACCTATTGAAATAACTAGTTAGATCTATGATGATTCTCTCTAGATTTGAGTGTCCTAGCCTTCAAGTCTCTACTAGGCAAGTCAAACCCACAAGACATCTAGATCCCCAAATTTAGTGTCCAAAGATTAGTCAAGCTTGCAGACCTTCTGTTTGATGCACATGCTTTTATCCCTATTTAGAACTTGCATTCTTTTTTCTTTTAGGATATTTATTTGGTGTCCTCATTAGGATCTTTTTATTGGATAGATTTCGCTTATGGCAATATGACAATTGTTTCCTTTTTCTGCCATGATTGGTGCAATACATTTTATTGGGACGAGTAGTTGGGATCAAACTCCTAGCAAATAATCAATACCAAGGTGGCACCTCTGCACAAATATTAAACATGCACAGAATCAACACCGACTGAACCACTCCAAGCTATTATTTCAATTGGTTAAGTGATCATGTTTTCAAATTTTGGTATTGGTCTCAATAATCTAGGTCCACAAGTCTATCAACCTATTCTATCAGTTTAACCAACCAAAAATAATGATCATTTTGACTATTGTACTCACGATTATTACAATCTCACATGAATAAGCATAATAACAAAGTAAACACAAGTAGCATCACCTAGTCACAATTCATGAATCAGAAGCAGTTCCAAATAAGCATCATCATTTGTCAGCAAAGCTATCCAACTAACACACAAGAACACAAGTAACAATTTTTTTTTCTATATATGGGAAAAATCAATAAAGACATACTTCAAATATCCTACAACCTAACAGACTAGATAGCAAATAACATCTACATCTACGCAATCAATCATACAAAAATAACTCGGCCATCGACTATACCCCAAGTTTAAAGTACACATTGTCCTCAATGTGAGCAAATGAAATAAAAATAAAAGAATTTACTAGACTCTATATGTAGTAGAGGTGCAATTTGTATACAATTTACTCAGTACTCATCAGGAGGTTGTATGTCTTGTTCTTGTGATGCGAGCCATAGACAGACTAGCAATGACTCGTTACATATTCTGGTAGGGCCAATAACGAGATTAAGAGCCAAAAAGATCAAGGACACCATACAAAGTCTTGTCCAAGCTACGTGGGCCGAAGCTAACACCCATAGTGCAACACCAACCTTCAAAATGATTATGACCCATAAAGAGCTAATCTTAGTATATAATATTCAAACTAAGGATCATATTCAAAACATATTGGAGGCTAGCGGGAGATTGGAGGGCCAAAATGAGTATAATTCAAGTTTGGAGACCAAAAGGGTGGGAAGTTGAAAAATTGCCCAGGCCAAATACGGAGAGATCGCCCAAGACATATTGTTGAAGGCAGAGAGTAAAATCTTAGCCTGGGCGATCACCCGAAATTACATTGGGCGATCGCCTAGGCATATTTTTGAGAATGTCTGGATTTTGTTCAATTTTTGTTTCATTTTCCAATTAGAACTCTATTTTGTTAAGTTTAGTTATTTTTCGAATTAGATTACGTTTTCATTTTTTTGCATATATAAACAACTCTCATTGTAGACAATTTACAACTTGATTTTTGAGAGATTAAATTAAAAGTTAGATTCACCTTTTTTCTTCTTTGTTCTTAATTGAACTAACCAAAACTTATCAAAGACTTCACAAATACTTGTGGCGTTCAAACTTGATTCTTTGATTCAAGAAACCATCAGGTCAAAGTCTTGCGGCTTGATATTAGCTTTCTTGGGGTTCATATTCAATCTTTGTAAGTTCGCATTATCTTGGCTGCAAGGTACACCTTTAGAGATCTTGCAAGGCATGAACCAAATAATATATAGTGATACGGAAGGAGCAAAATCAGGGCCAGGATAACCTAAACTAAAATTTCTCACAAATCCTATAAAAATGTTTAGAAAAAATAAAAACTTAACCCTACGCTAAAATTGAAAAATAAGAGATAAATGGTAAAAAATTGTGTCCACTCCTAATAAGCTCCTGTTTAAAGTCATTAGCCTGACTTTGTTGTAACGATCATTCAAGGTGGCTTGAATTGGGCTTTGGATGCTTCGCTTTGCTTACACTTTTTGGCATTGCACGATTTTTTGTTCACCCTCCATACTTTTGTTTACCATTTTTCATCAAACTTTGCTCTACCAAGGCTAATTTCTAACTTTTGTTTTGGCCTAAGCTCTTCACTTCCAATCTTTACGTCCACTATATATGTTTCATTATCACTAATGTCACCATGTAGTCGATCCTAAGACAATCTTCAAGTATGATTGTTGCTTGGGTGAAGTGAACAAATTGAATTTTGTTTGTTCATCTTGCATCCTCAAGACTAGCTCACTTTTCTCCACATCGACCAGGGCTTGACTTGTTGCTAAGAATGGTCGGTCTAAAATCATTGGTATATCCTGGTCTTCTACAATATCCAAAATGATAAAATCCACAAATAATATGCATTTGCCTACTTTGATGAGCACGTCGTCAACCATACCTCGATGATGCTTGATCAATCTATCATCTAGTTGAAGTGATATCGTAGTAGCTTTGGCTTCCCCCAATCTTAATTTCATGTAAACAGAGAGGGACATCAAGTTAACACTTGCACCTAAATCACATAATGCATTAAAGATTATAAATTTTCTAATGGTTCAAGGGATTTTGAAACTCCCTGGATTTTTTAACTTCAAAGGCAATTTATTCAACCGGATAACACTAAACTCATTGTTTAAAGAAACTACCTCAAATTCTTCAAGTTTTGTCTTCTTTGATAACATCTTCTTCATGAACTTTAAATATACTGGCTTGTGAGCTAATATTTCGACGAAAGGGATGCTGATGTTCACCTTCTTGAAGACTCTAAAAAATTTTGCGATATGCTTTATCGAACTTATGCTTTTGTAATCTTCGAGAAAACAGTATTGGATGTATGTATGCTTTAACATGAATGGTTGTCTTAACATGTGGAGTGTCTGAGTTTTGTTATGACTTGCTTCTAATGTATGCTCAGATCTTTCCACTTGCTTCTTCGTCTGTGGTAGGTACCTCGTTGTCTTGATGTGCAGTGATGGCATTAACATGTTATCATGGATTTGTCTTGGTGTTACTAGGTAGAGTACTTGGGGTCCTTTCTGACAATTACAAGACCATCTGGCCAATCTAAATCTCTAACTTCCTAATATATGTCTGTTGATTTTGATAATTTGTCTCATTTTGCTAAAACATCTTATCAATATTCTGCATGTATTGTTGAAACATCTCCTCCAAATTTGGCTAGCTTTCTTACTGAAGGTTATTGGAATTACACTATGTTAATTTTTAGAACACGTGAAATTTGGGTGTTGCTTCCACCCTAGATTGTATGTGCGCAAGAATGGATTGTACTGTTTGCATGAATTACTATGCACAAAATTTACTTGTTCGTTTGTGGTGGCCAAAAACATACATTCTTCGGGTAAAATATTTTACCCCACAGTTTCCACACACCAGGCTCACATGAACTGCATTCACACCATGTGCTTGTGCTTCCAACAAGAGTTTTACTTGTTGAGCTAGTGCCGTAACGTGTGCATTAGTGGCTGGTATATTGTCTATCTCATTTATACTTTTCTTCAGGACTACACGGTCTAATGAGAATATTGAATGTGTCTTTGCAATCAATTTAAATAATTTCAATGCTTGATTAATTGATTTATTCGTGATGGAACAGTTTGGTAAAGAGTCCACCTGAGATTTTGAAATAGGTGAGACCCAGCATAGATGTTTTGCACATGTTGACCCCTGTTTTTTCTCTGATTTGGACACTTTTTGAACAATTCCTTAAATATGACCCATGATTTGTGATAGCTCTCTCCATAAAAATGTTGAAAAGTAGAAATTTTACAACTTCATCTTGGCCACTTTAGCTGGTGAAAAGTTTGTAGTACTTCATTGTTAAATCATCTCAGCTAGTGATACTAGAATGTGGTTAATAATCCAACCATTCTAATGTGCCATCTCTCAATATGTATGAGAATAATTTTAAAATTTTGGCAAATATGCAAAAATCTAGAAATATGGGTATTCGTATTTTCATGTGCTTTTCCATAAAATTAAAGATTGTTGCTGAATAGATTTATCAGATCAGTCCTTAGCTGATAATCGTTTTACCCAAAGTTAGGGTAGACGATGCCTGAGCACTTAGAAGCTACTGCTGGAGTCAACTCCTTTATCAATTTCCACTCCATTTCAATGCTAAATATGTTGAGCAGCTAATTGGGCTGCTTATTCTAGCTTGTTTGTCTCCATAGTGTTTTGTTGCAGATTTTGTTATTTTTGTTTGTATTCTTTGTGTGTTCGTCTAAAAGTATGTTCGATCTCAGGGTCGAATGGCTCTAGATTGTCACATTGTGAACAGAGCATACAACAAACACTTCTTCTTCTGTTATACTTTTTTCTTTTATAAAGAAAAAAACATAGAAATAATCAAAGAAAAGTTAGAAAAATAATCTAAATCAATACCAAATATAAAAAAGTAGTCCTTGGAAATGGTGCCAAAAATTTGTAGTTGCCAAAAATTTGTGGTTGTTATAATTGCTTGCAATGTCAATTAGACAAAAAATAAAGTAAACCTAAAGTGTATGAGTTATCGTCCCATGAGGAGTATTTTATTTGAATATCAATTTGAATACTTCTACCTCTTATTTGACCAAAAAAAGATTTTGAATAGAATTTTGACGAATGTTACGATTACTAAGAACATAAAAGTACTTAAACAAACAAATATGATGGTTAAAATGTCTGGACACACGATTTCACCATATATATCATCTTTAATCTCGCCTTCAATTCCTAAAGTTGTATTCGGTCGAATTCACTAATTAATTCAATTTACCTCTCTCGAGTTTAATTTAATCCTATTTAATTAAATCAATTCACTGTATCTCTATCTCTATGTGAATCTGAATAAGTCTTAACTAACACATTTAATCACTTAAGAATTCAATTAAGGACCACAACAATAGTAAAAGTGTATATCTACATTTCACCCAATTGTCGAATTTTATTACGTGGTCTAAATTTATTACTCACCTATCGGTTTGTTACAATCCTCAAATCAATGAATTAGTAATCAAGTAATTCAAGCATGAAGAAAAGAATCATAATCAATAAATTAAGCAAAACTTGAGAATTAAATTAAAGGTTCAAATCTAGGTTACAACGTTCATCCCAACTAAAAGTTTAGCTACTCATCATAAAGGAAGAAGAACATAAGAAGAAATTGAAATACATCATGGGTTTCAAAAGAAAAATGAGAAAAAGAGGAGTATCTTGTACTAAGAATCGACATTCTTCAAGTCCAAATCTTGAGAACCTTTGTTCTTGAATCTATGTTCTTATCCACGTTGTTTTGTGTCTCTTGTGGCTCTCTCCAAGTTGTCTATCATTCTATATGTTGGCCAACCTCTCAATTCGATCTAAGTTAGGTCATTGTATAGTGTTGTATCCATCTCAAAATTCATGCATAGGAAAAGATGAAATTGGTGGTTGTTCGCTATTGGCTGCAGATAGGCCACGGTTTGCATAATGTGCATCGCGGCATATAGTAAAAAGCATCTGCCAATTTTTCAACACATTGCAGTTTGGTTTCCAAGGTTTCAAGAGTGTGTGATTTGGTCCCTGCTTTAGGCTTTTTTACATGTTTGGTACCTTTTGCTCCAAATCTTTACTTGTGTGCCATCATGTTAGTCTTCAATTGCTTCAAACCAACTCTATTTATGCTCGAACTCTTCCTTTTTCCTCCAATCACCTCCAAATTTGGAGTTTACCTATAATGACAATATTTACACTAAATTAAATAGAAATTTGCTCAATTTACAAATACATATCAAGTTTATAAGACTGGATAAGCATGTAAAATACACTTACCAAGCACTCATCACAACTTGAGATGATTGATGATCATATAAATGGACGGACCTCTTCATTTTTTGCTATTTAAAATAAGGCATTTTTGGTAGGGATAGAGGTAAGGGTGGAGATAGAGACAATTCATATCCATTATTAATACTAGTCTTTGACACTGTGCATTTGCGATTTTAACTGAACATGAATAAAGATCATTTTATAGAATCAAACATCATAAGCATGTAATTCGACCCATTTCTCTTGTAAAGATTCTATATTGGTTATTCTAATGTTATTGTTGTTTTCACATCTACTTATTGTTCTCTTTTGAAACATTAATATTGATATGTTGCTTGGAGAAAAATAATTGGAATGTTTAAAAGGATAAAATCTTTACAGAAAAGAATGTCAACTGATACATTTATCTTGACCCCTTAATAAAGAGTTTTTATATAGTCTTAAGTTGTTTAGAGTCAATAACTGTTGAATTTTAGCCATTTTCGTAATTGTAAGTAAAAATCCTCGAACTCAAGTCACCTTGATTTAATTAGAGAGAAAATGAGAAGAAATTGAGTTTTCGAAGTGAAGATCAAGAACCAAACATTAGAAGATAAGAAAGAAGATAAAATCAAAAAGTTTAAGGTGTGTTAGAGTGATAATGGAAAGTTGATGTGAAGGAACAAATACCCAAAGGCCAATGAAGAGAATTGATAAACTTACGACCGGAGTATGCAGGAAAAGTTGATCACAAATTTTGGTATAAAAATATCCACAAGGCAAACGATATTGCTTTTTACGGATGATAAATCAAAATTTTCTACAAGAATTTATGGACATTTGAATGTCAATCACTGATGAAGGAGCCCTTCGTCTGCTTAAGCGAGCATTCAATGTAAAATCAGCACACTTCAGTCCCCTCGAGAGGGCTGAAAGCCCACTCGAGCAGATGACACATAGGGACAACATTGAGATATTTTATGACTCTCTTTAGAGGACCATTTTGGAGAGTCTTGGCACGAATTTAAACCCTAATTAAATTGATACACACACACACACACACACACACACACATACCCCAAAACTCTTGTAATTCACGCGATAAAATTTTGGGAGAAAACAAAGGGGCAAAACACAAGGTTTTTACAATAATTCATTTTCTTGGGCAAGCTTCTTGGGATTTCAAGCAAGATAAAGTTGGGATTCTTGAGCAATCCATTGAAGACATTGAAAAAGGGCAAAATTAATCTTCAACCTCTTCTTGTAATCAAATATTCTGAGAGACGAATTCTAAATTTGTTATGTGTTTTTGTAACTCAATCATGGTAGGAAAATTCTTGATATGCTAGGGATGATGATGTAAACCGTGAATTGATATTTTTTAATTAAAGAATTCTCGTTCCTAATCAAAATTTCTGTTATTTGATTTATGCCATGGTTTGAATGATCGTTTGAATGATTGATCGTCATTTGAATGTGTTTGAGACTTGGTTAGCTTATTATGATTTTAAACACTAAGTCCTATAGAAATTAGGAATAATTTTCTATGCTTGGTGCAATCAAATTAGGTAATCTTGTGGTTCAAAGAATTTTTGTATATTTGAATTCAAAATAGGAATGTTTTAGGTTGTATATAAAAATAGGTATAATTGTACTCGTAAGAGATTATTAGATAACTTAAGATTATAGATTGTCAACTTAAACATAATTGGATTGGAATGTGGGGTTTTGAGGGTTAAAATAGGTACTAATGGTGGAGTCGGATTCCTAGCATAACTCATTTACTTGAATTTTCTCTAACAATCATATTTACACTTAGTTAAATCGTAGTTATAGTGTAGAAAATTTCATAATCTTTTGATTAAAATATTGATTGCGTGTATTCGAGTTAAGCTTGAATTGGTCAAAATTAAGCTAAAATCTAAATCCTCGTGGGAATGATTTTTTTTACTCAATTTTACTCTTACTTGTCAACGAACCCGTACGCTTGTGGGATTTCACCGAACAAATTTTCGACACCGTTGCCAGAGATTTAGATATTTAGCTTAAATGTTATTAATTTTATCTTGAATTAGGAATTTTCCAAAAGCAACTCCCAAAGCACACTTCAGGGGGTTTAGCTTCATCCAATATTTGTGATAGATTTTGAACATTTCTTGTAAGTATGAAATATGGCTCTCCGCATCCACGCTCATTATGAGCATGTCATCAACATAGACTTCTATAGGATTCTCAATCCAATCCAAAACATGCAGTTCACTAGTCTCTAGTAGATGGCTCCGATGTTTTCCAAACCAAAGAGCATCATCTTGTAGCAATATAAGCCTCGGTTCGCTATGAAGGATGTATGTTCCACATATCTGGAGAACATACAGATCTGATTGTAACCGGAGTAAGCATCTATGAAGCTAAGTAGTTTGTGACCGACAATGGCATCGACTAATTGGTCTATGCGGGGTAATGGAAAGCTGTACTTAAGGCATGCTTGGTTCAAATCAGAGAAATCTATGTATACCCTCCATTTGTGATTGTTTTTCTTATCTAACATGGGGTTGGACACCAATTGGAGACACCATGCCTCTCTAATAAACCTGTTTTCCACCAATCTCTTAGCTTCTACGCGAAGATGTCCAGATTAGCCCATAGGAACTTCTTTAATTGTAACATTAAATGGTTTTCAAGGGTGATACCTACTTAATACGTTGGTGGAGGGATGCGTAGAAAGTTTCCAATTTTTCATCCAGCAAGGCTTGCAAATATGAACCTTTTATTCGAAGGTCAACATCCCTGTTGAGTCTCATCTCATCTCTCTTACCATTCTTGCCGGCCTAAACCATCTCGATATCAACCATCATGATTGAAAGGACCTCGGGAAATAGTACTTTCTAGAGGTTTTTCATGTAGCAAGACTTGGCTTTCTTCTGATTACCTCGTATTGGTGTAATGCCACCAGGGGTTGGAAACTTCATCATGATGTGGTGGATTGAGATGACGGCCTGTAGGTCCCTAAAGGTTGACCTGCCGAAGACCCAGTGGTATGCTGAGCGGGTATCCACTACTAAGAATTTCATGAATTTCTTAACAATACATGGTGGTTCTCTCATTTCTGTAGCGAGGGTCATTCTCCACTCCCCCTACTTCCATGGAATGAGACTGTCACTTTAAATCCGAAAAGTTGATCTAAAATCATCGTAAGTTTGTGATCTATCTCTATTTGGTCAAAGGTACTCTCGAACAATATTTTGATAGAGTTGCCATCATCAACCAACATCATTTGAAGCCCTGCTACAGGTAACAACGGCCCGAACCATAAGTGCATCATAATGTGGGCAGTTGACTTATACCCCATCTTCTTCCATGAAAGTAATTGGTGGGGCCTTGGGTAGGTGTCTGTGGACTTACCAACTTTTATGTAGTTTCTTATTTTTTGCATTTGCATGATTTCTCCTTACATTCATTGTGTGTCCCTTGACATAAGGTCTTTCAATTATCGTATTGATCTCATAAATTGGAGACCCTCATAGGTCAGTCATGTTTGGAAGGATTCACATCCTTGTCGTTTTTCATGTCGTCACGATGGAGATGGTTGTCCCGGTGTCGAGATGGAGATCTCCAATCAACAGCGGGAGGCCCTCGCCCACCTCGTGTCTGTCGATGTCTCGTCTCTTACTGTCAACCTTCTCATCACGAGATTCTATCACATCTATCAGAGGAAGGACTGTGGGTGCTTTAGACCTATTTCGGTCTGATTGAATCTCCTGTATTGATTATGGCCAGGTGAGTGGCGCCCTTCATGACGGTAGAGCCCCTCCTTCTCTATTTCAAAATTTTTTAGTTTTCTATGGTTTCTTCTGAGCAAATTTTCCTCTGGATGAGGTCCAGCAACTGAGTGTATATCTTGGTTCTCTGTTTTGGACATCCCTCCAAAATAGAGTCTCCATGTGAAATCCGATCATCAATGTGTCCATAGGCTTCTCATCAGATATTTTTTCAATCTTGTTGGTCACTTTGCTGAATCTCCTGATGTATGTTTTTACGAAGTCACCCTCCTTCTACTTGATATCATTTAGTTGGCACTACAAGAAAAATAGTTGTTTGCAATATTTTAACAACAAAATTCGTCAATAGCTTGTTGCTAAAATAGGTTTATCACAACAATCATCAAATGTATATTACAATTGGTTAATCCAATTGACATTTAGCAACTGTATTTAAATGAATGTTTAAAATATATGTTTTTGCAACAGTCAGAGTCTTGCTAAAAGTTTTATATAATAGAGTATTTGGCAACATTCGCTGAACATCGTAAAATTTATAGTTTTATCAACACGTATAGCTAGTTGTTAGCCCATTGCTATTTAGGATCTGAAGCCCAACTAGAAACCTATTTAATAAAATCCCTACCCGCGAAAACTAATTTGTTGGCTCCAACATAAAACACGTCTCCTATCCATCTCCTAGCTTTGCTTTGTATCCCTAAATCTAACCTAAAATCCAATTGAAAACCCTTATGTTTCAATTTCCTCATGGTTTGGGCTAGGAAGAAGAGTGATTGCTGTTTTGAACATTCTAAAATTTGAACATAGTTGCTGAGATTTTGTCGTTTGTGTTCCTAATTCTTCTGGCTGGTGATTTTGAAATTATTCCATCTATTATTCTTCAAAATTTAGAAGAACTTGTCAGGTTGGGTTATGTTATTCATAAAATTCGTGAATATTTCCTTTGAGTGTTGTATGTATGGATGTGGATATATGTGTTTTTCACCTTGCTTTAAGGTACATAAACTTCAATTCCATTTTTGATTAGTTTCTATTCATAGTCGCAATCTTCATATTAAGTGTGAACTTATTTATTGGAAGTAGAAAACATATGTTTGTTATACACTATATTCTCTGATGATTTTTGTAAAACATGAATTGAGTATAAACTACTTGGAACATCTTATGGTTCTGAGCTTTTGCTTGAATTGATGTTAACTTTTGTAAATCTAAATTGGCCAGTAACAATGTGGAACTACTTAGAAGTTGAAATTTTTCTGTAGAAATCAAACCTTGAAATAATTCATAAATTAAAGATTAATCAAAAATCTTGGTTGGTAGGAGAGAAATCTATTCAACTTCATATAGATTAGTGTTACTAAATCTGGACATGTACCTATAAATTTTTTATATGGTTTGTGATTATGATTTTAAGTGATGAAAATCTAAAATAGATCTAGACATGTACCTTGAAATAAGTGATGAACGTACTTTAAGACAAATAAAGTAAATTAGTTTCATGATTGTTAGGATCTTGCAACCCAATCCATACGATCCTGACTGACTAATCGGTTCTAACTTTCATTCGATACCAAACTAGTTCAACGAATTTGGGTCTTGGGATTGTAAAATCTTATGATTGAAATCATGATCTTAAAAAACCATGATAGGAAATGAGATGGAACAGTATCATCTTCCTCATTTGAAAGTGGATACATGGAAGAGAAGAGAAGAGAAGAGAAGAGAAGTGCAGTCCTGGGCACTATTGCTGGTCCGAATATATGTTCAAATTTGATATTTCTTAGTGTATTTTGCAAATTGATGTTGGTAAACAATTATATAAATAATGAATTCTCAAAAACCTGAGATGTTTCTGGCCATACTACTGAAAATATGCTGGCAGCCTTGAGTGTATAAAATGTTATTTAGTTATCTATTTAATGTCTAGTGTCTACGTTGATATGCTTTGTGTTTGTGCTACATTGGAAAGGTTTCTTACTGCCACGATATCAATTTCCAAAATTCAATTCACATTATTACTTTGAATAAATTGACATTTGAAATTGAAATGGGAGGTTTACTAGTAATGTTATTGAGCTCAATAAAGACTATTATGAAGATGATGACTTGGCTCTAGATATACATTCTATACTGCTTTTAGATTTGTTTTAGTTGAGAATCGTATTGATTGGACAGTTTACGTAAACATATTTGTTTTTATTGTAGCAAAGATATTTCCAGTTTTCAAGAATCAGAATTTATTGCTTTGTACCATGCTCATCTGCAATGCTGATGCAATAGATGTATACTCACTCAATATATTATGCTTATTTTTTTTAAATCATATGAGATGTGATATAATATTTGACATTTTTTTAAACTTTCAGGTGCTTTATATTTTCCTTGATAGTCTAGTTACAACTTGGCATGCTATCTTGATATATGTGACATTAATTTTGCTGTTTGGTAACGTACGGAAGTTATATGGTAACTAGACATTCCCATACCCTAACACATGCACACACATTCAACAACATCTTGCTAACAATCTTTTCCATTTCTCTTTCTCGAATTGATTTTTTGAAGAATTTAGATTGTTGATGGATGTCATAAACTGGAAAGCTATTTTACTCACATCTAACAACTCCTTGCTAAAAATATTTTCTATTTATCTTTCTCGAATTGAATTTTTGAAGAATTTAGATTGTTAATGGATGTCATAAACCAGAAGCCTATTTTAGAGTGGAATGTTTACAATATTAATGGGAACTAGGGCAAGTTAGCATTGAATGGTTTTAGAAAGGGATTGAATGTTGAGATGTTAGACCACATCGTAGTTTAAAAGGAAATGTACTTAAATCTGGTCCTCGGGAGCAAAAAGTAGAACTACATCAGAAAAGTGGCATTTTTATCAGAAAATCAACTTGGTAACAAATGACCTCACACCAACAAAGAAAAGCTAAATGAAATCTTCTAAACAAATTCACAATAAAATCAATGCAGTAAAAATTATCCATTAAGCAATAAAATGGTAGATAATGCAAGCACAACATTAAACTCCTTGCATGCATTTTAGACAAATACTTGTGGACTTGAGTAGCTACCTTCATGTTCAAATCCTTCATTATTTAGCTTCGTTAGCCTTGAAGTGTTGCCATCAGCACAATGGAAAAAGGAAAACATAATACATAAAACAAAAAAGGAAAGCCAAAAACAAAAAACTACAAAAGCAAAATGAAAATTGAAATGAAAACAGAAAAAGACAAATGGTTATAGATTTTAAAAAGGACTATTTGGAAGAGGAAAATTTGTGATTTAGGTTTGCTATCTTTGTAATAACCAATAGTTTGTGCTTCGTGGATATAATGATTAATTTTATTTGATAATGTAGTTTTTTGTAAATAATGGTCATTGACGTGGTTTTCTTACTTGTATGATTCAACCTAATAGTCTAAGAATATTTGTTACACATTTTGATTCGAGGTCAAATCTTTTTGAGGAAGGAAAGAATGATGGGAGACACAAACTGGCTAGCCATGACTCGTTACATATTTTGGTGGGGCCAATAACGAGATCAAGAGCCAAGATGATCAAGGACGCCATACAAGGTCTTGTCCAAGCTACGTGGGCCGAAGCCGACACCCAAAGTGCAACACCAACCTTCAAAATGAGTATGACCAAGGAAGAGCCAATCTTAGTACATTTTATTCAAATTAAGGATCATATTAAAGACATATTGGAGGTTAGTGGGAGATTGGAGGGCCAAATTGAGTGTAATTCAAAGTTTGGAAATCAAAGGGCGAATGGATGGAAAATCACCCAGGCCAAATATAGCGCGATCGCCCAAGGAAACAAAACCAAAACAGAGGCTAAAAATTTAGCCTGGGTGATCGCCCGAAATTGCACTGGGCAATCACCTAGGCCAAAATTCAGCAAATTCGAATATTTTTGATTTTTTTTCCTTTTTCAATTAGAACTCTAATTTTGTTAAGTTTTCAGTTATTTATGAATTAGATTAGGATTTCATTGATATTTCTTATATAAACACTTCTCGTTATAGATAGAATAAAAACTCTGATTATTGAGAGATTAAATAAAAGTGTCCACTTTTCTTACTTGTTCTTAATTGAATTAACCAAAACTTATCAATTACTTCGCAAATCTTTGTGGCGTTCAAACTTGGTTCTTTGATTCAAGAAATCATCCGGTCAAGGTCTTGTAGCTTGATTTTAGCTTTCCTTGGGGGTTCATTATCAATCTTTGATGTGGGTTCCGAGATTCAATCTTCGCGGGTTCGCATCACATTTTCTTGGTTCGAATTTTAACTTCTAATTTTTTGACAAAGAATGTGAGTGCACTATATGCATTTGAGAAAGAATGTGAGTGCATTTTATTAGTTAATTGATTTTTTTAAATATTGTTTGAATGGTTAATATTTTATTCCGTTTATGGAAGATGCACCAATTGATAGCATTGTTTTTTTGCCTGGGGCATGGATGTCATACCTAACAAAGTTTTTTGCTACTGAAGCTGACTCAACATTGTTTAGGTAACTTATCTATAATAATGAACCTTTTGCAATTTTTTTTCTTTCATTTATTATATCTTATTTTCTTTCCAAAGCCATCTTCTTTAGTTGACTTAGTTAGATGTTTTACCACGCATCTTGAAATTTCAGTGCCATTGGACAATACGATGCTTATAATGGACAAAGAATGAGTGCACTTATCAAGGTTATTTTTAAAAATTAGATCTCATGGATTTAATAACAAAATTGAAACATTTTCATGTATTAATAATCATAACATTTGTTTGTAGATTTTCAAAACAATATAGAGATGGTGCACATAATTTTGTTGATGTAGCTCATGAAAATCTAAATTCAGAAATGATACGATGCCTTCGTGTTAAGTGTAGAAATCTAAAGCATTATCACTTTGATATAGTGTATGAACATTTGGTCATTAAGGGTATGGATCCCACATACACTACTCAGGTATTTCTTGGAGAACATCCAAGTGAATCAAATTTGGTCGATGCAGAAATGCCCTCCTGATGGAAAAGAGGATGTTTAAGGATTTTTCTATGCTACACAATAAAGTAGCTGAAAACCTCCTGATGTGGTGATTGAAAGTTTAGTTGGTGATTTTGAAATTCCTTTATATCCAGGTTGTAGGGTATACACAAAGATGTCAGCTTTATTGCTTTGTTAAAGCATAAAGCTACACATGGTTTATCCGACACTGGTTTTGATGAACTCCTAAATATTTTTTGGGACATGCTGCCAAAAAATAATGCACTACCTAACTCATTTTATGAGAGAAAAAAACTTGTCAAAACATTTGATCTTGGGTATGAGAAAATACATGCTTGCTTGAATGATTGTTCTCTATATAGAAATGAGCTTGAACATGCTGAATTATGTCAAAAGTGTGGCTACTCAAGATGGAAAGTTAACCAACAAAGTAAGAAAATTCATAAAGGAATTCTAGCAAACGTCTTGCATTATTTTCTAATAATGCCAAAAATTAAGATGATGTTTGGAATAGATGAGATGGAAACACAACTTAGATGACACCCAAGTCATAAAAGTCAAGATGGTAAAATGAGGCATATAGTGGATTCATTGGGTTGGGAAATGATAAATAGGATGTGGCCACATTTTGCATCATAGCCTCGAAATATTGGATTAGGTCTTGCTACTGATGGATTTAATCATTTCAAAGATTTTAGCTCTAAATATAGTTGTTGGCCAGTAATTTTAACTATATATAAGTTGCCTCCCTTGTTATGCATGTCGAAAGAAAGTTTGATGTTGAGTTTATTGATCCCGGGACCAAAACAACCAGAAAATGACATAGATGTTCATTTGGAACCACTTGTAGACGACTTATAATTGTTATGGAGAGATATATGATGCAATTACCAAGCCTACAATCAACTTGAAAGCTATTTAATGTCGACAATACATGACTTTCCTGTATATGGAAATGTATATAGATGGCCCACCAAGGGAAAAATTGCATGCCTTATTTGTCATGAAGATACATGTTCACAATGGTTCACACATGGTAGGAAGCTTGCATACATGGGGACATAGAAGATTTCTCTCCCTGGGTCATTCATTAAGCATGAAAAAAAACTGGTATAATGGACATATTGAAAATGGTACTAGGCTGAAGAAAAAAAGTGGTGAAGAAGATTCTCTTGAAGTTGGTAAAATGCCAAACAATTGGGGAAAAAGTGGTAAGAAAAAGAGGAAGAAGAATACAAATCAATCTAATGTAACATGGAAGAAAAAGTCAATACTTTTCAAGCTACCATATTGGAAGGTAACTGTGTTTAATTTAATACAACTAGTTAGATATATTATATCATGACACCATTAATGTTTGATTTGTAAACTTTACTTGTACGTCATAATTTGAATGTGGTGCATTTGAAAAAAATACTTGTAAGAGCATTATTGGTAATCTATTGGATGTGAAAGGAAAATCTAAAGATGGCATCAATTCTCGTAAAGACATAGAATCTATGAACATTAGGCATGAATTACATCCCGATAGTAGAAGAAATAAATTCTACTTACTTGCTACTCCCCACACTTTATCAAAGGCAGAAAAACAAATATTTTGCAAAAGGCTTGCTAATTTGAAATTACCTAATGGTAATGGTTCTAATACTAAAAATTGCATTTTAGTGGATGAATGTAAGATACTTGGACTCAAGTATCATGATTGTCACATTTTAATGTAACAAGTATTATCAGTTGCATTGATGGGACTTCAACCTAAAGGACCAATGAACTCTCGTCAAATTGTGTTGATTTTTCAATGAAATATATGTCAAGGAGTTATAGAAAGAAATAATGTCGAACAATTAGAGGATGATGTTTATCAAACTTTATGTATGTCGGAAATGTATTTTCCTCTTTATTTTTTTGATATAATGGTTCATTTGGTAATCCACTTTGGAAGAGAAGTTCGACTATATGGACCAGTACAATATCGTTGGATATACCCATTTGAGATGTGATACTCTATTAAGTTATTCAAAACAATTATACAATTTGAAAATGATCTTTTCATTTTGGCATCACAGATGAAACAGTTGTTTTATTTTAGATAGAATGAAACATCTAATTGGTATGTTGCTTTGCAAGGGCCACCAAGAGGCTTTCACGCATTAAATATGGAAGAAGAAACTAATTATGGGACAACTATTCCATTTGATGTATCAAAGATTGAAGAAAACCATGATGATTATGAGAATTATGCAAGGATAGATGTCAAAGGCATATTATGTGCTACATAGTGAATGATGAATGTTTATTGCTTTATATAGTTATTCCTTTTAATTGAGATTTGTAGCTAAAGTACTTTTTATGTAGTTTAATTCATCCTTCTAATTTCATTAATTGATATAGATCTTTGGCCTTAATTTCTTTTGATGTAACGGATGTGTGTTCTTGTTCTTGTATGAAGGAAATCCTTAAAATATGGATAGAGTTGAGGTGAGTTTTTCTCCTCCTACTTTATAAGATATTTGTTAAATTATGTAAATGATAACATTTATCTTTTGTTTAATGTTGAATTGATTTAGTCTTCTAAGCTAGCTTCCAAGAAACGAACTAAGCAACAAACAGCTCTAATTGCTGCCGCAATTCAAGATGAAAATCAAGGACTATGTCAATTCCAATTACAAATGAGCAAGACAAGCAGTCAACAAACGTGGATGCTCCAAAAAAGAGGCCCAACTGTATTGAAAATGGTTCTTGAAAATAATTTTCAGAGAATGGAGTTTGAATTCAATAAATTGGACCAAGTGGTTGGTAAAAACTCTGA
Organism: Forsythia viridissima; assembly: GCA_030279155.1. NCBI lineage: Eukaryota > Viridiplantae > Streptophyta > Magnoliopsida > Lamiales > Oleaceae > Forsythia > Forsythia viridissima. Next base: position 50,399,390 of record CM059034.1, read on the forward strand.
TAAATTTGCATCCACAGTTGGAGCCATGGCACGAGAACATGTGCCAGTTGTAATTAAAGATTGGCATTCGATGGAAGAAAATAAAATAAAAAATTGAACTTTGGTCTTTCATACATGTATACTTCTTACATATGACCTCTTTTTGTCTATATGTTATTTCATACTTCTTATCTTTTCCTTATTAACTTTGGCCTTATTTTATGTTTCTTCAAAGTTGGTAAATTGTATTTATGTATAAATACAACAAAGGTTCAATGTGAGTGATTGCCACAAAAAAATGACGTTTCAAAGTATGGAAAATTGTTGGAGGACATTCAAATCAAGAGAAAAGAAATAATAAATGAAATAACAAAATCAGTGAATCGAACATGCACTGTTGCCCTTCTTAGACCAAAGATTGTAAACATGTTCTGCTGACTTTAAAGTAAGTAATTTATGTATTAAGCTTACAAAGTATTATTAGATTCTACTTGGTTAATAATTTTTTTCTTAATAAGAAAAAACAAACCAAGTTTAGTAGAATAAGAACTACTTAGAAGCTTGTCCATACTATGGAGAGAATGGGTTATCCACGTAGGGCTCATGATATGGTAATTACAAAATTGTCTTTCTTTTTATTTTATTTCATTTTTTCTTATTCAGAAAACATATGATTGCTTTTTAGACAAAAAAGAATCCAAACATCACAGGGTTAAGAACTAAAGTGTGGACTCATGTACATCTTAGAAAGGATGGAAAACCAATAACTAAAGCAGTTTCTGAAACATTGGTATGAGTACTTTATCAACGATCTTTTACGAACATTTAATATATTATATGTATTACATGCTTGTATAAATTTTGAGTTCCACACTTGTAGAAAAAGTAGAAGATTGTGCCCAATCAATCTCTGATACAGCAGAAGATTCCATACACGATGATGCTATTGCTTGAGTTTTAGGTCATGAACATTGTGGAAGGGTTAGGGGGCTTGGATGTGGCGCTACTCTTTTAAAAGTGGATGCTCAAAGTCAAATTAATGGAAGAGTGAGAGAACCTGAAAGAAAGCCAATTGTAAACTCAGTCATAGAGGATGAGAACACTAGAAGAAAAGGTTGAAGCGCTTTTCAAGTTATCTCAACAGGTAATTTATTTTTTTTCAAATGTACTATGATAATTTAGGTAAATATAACTTCACCCGTAGAATTATAATTTCATTTTTGTATCATTTTACACAATCAAAACAAGAATGCAGATGATATAAGTTCATATGCATTTACTCCTCATGTTTGTGTCTTAAAATGATAGTTGTTTTTTAATTATAAATACATATTATATCTAGCAAATTTAAAGAGGGGTATTATCATGTTACTATCAATTTGTGGTCACAACAAGGAAGTTGTTTTCAAGGAGGCAATGAACATATGGAAAATACAAGTTGTCAAATATTGCATTGGTACAAGTTTGATGGGGAAGAAGTTGTAGCAGAAGGGAAGATTGCATCAACATACCCAAGTGCAAATGTGCATCACATGCCTCTTGGACGAGACTCTTGGAAGGTTTGGGTTGAAGTATTCTATATGACAAATTTAAGCTTATATAGACCTACTAATGATATTCGAGTTCTTAGTGAAGCATTGAGAAGTACTATTGCTTAGCCAAACAATAGTATTAAACTTTTTTGAAGAATGTGTTTTTACTTAGTTCTTTTTTATTGTGTACTACTTTCTTGTTAATATGTTAATTGTGACCAATATGTACATTTATACGAAATATATCTAATAGGCAGAATTAACATGCATATACGAAAGTGTTCAACAAAATATAGATAATTTACCCACGGAATTGAGGATGTCAACATCTTCAGCCTATCAATGGATTGTTTCAAAAGTTTCTTGTAGGACACTTGTCAAAGCCAACATAAAATATTAAGTTGCATTTTATGTTTAGTTTACAGTGTTAGTATTTGTGGGTGTTTCTGGAATCTAGGTTATGGATTGTTTGTTATAATTTTAATATTTTTTTGGGCGGTATAAGTTCATAATTTGTGCATGTTGTTGGGGTTATGGGATGTGCTTAATTATTTTTTTTATTAGTCTTAATCTTTCTATTTGGGTTAAATTTTATGGATTCTCGCTGCTTTATGTTTTGATTGCAATCTGTTCTTGTCTTAAAATCCAGGAATGAATTTTTATTGATTTTTATTTTGGTGGGATTGTGGAAATAAGAGATTAAAGTAAATATATTATTGCGCATGAGTTGAGTATTTAGTTAGCTTGACTTATATAAATTTGGGAGCAAGTCCTTCAAGATAAACATTTTTGAGTGCAGTTCTCTTGCTATGCATTTCCTATTCTTGTTGAAATTTTCTTGTATGTAACTCATTTTTGTTTGATTTATAGAAGACTTACTGCGAATTAACTGTCTGCGAAATTTGATCCAGTATGAGTTGTACTCTCTTTGGTTTTGGTTGGTTACATTTGATGGCACTTAGGCTATTTCTGTTTAGCTGCATTGAATTAATTCATGATGATATTGTTCTCTGTCTTTCTTTAAATCTGGGACAAGCTTGTCCGTGAACAGTCTTTTGCAAGGCCTTGTATTGTTCTCTTCTGTAGCAAATTAAAATTTCAATTTGATTTGGTATTTGGATACTTTATTCTGTTGGTCGTAATCATGAGTTCCTATGCATGTAACAAGTTTATGTTGATTTGGCACTGACACATGTTCTTCTTGTCTAATGTCTAATATATATTCTCACGTGAAATTGCATTATAGCCGACGATGATATAATTGCGGATTAAGTAGACTCTCCAAAAATGTCTAATATATATTATCACTTTTTTGAAGTTAGAAATGCAAACAGTAGTGACAAAATATAGATACACACTTAGGTTCAATTAGTTTGTGAAATGAATATTTGAATAAGGTCGAAGTTTTGCATGATGCTAGCCTTTGGAATTATGGGACAATTCTTCTTGCTTAATGGATTGAGATGAAAATAATCTAAATAGTTATAACAGTAGATGAACTTCCCAACTAGCTAACTTTTAGTTTTAGGCTTGGTTTTATATAACATATGTTGCATATTTATTCATTAGGCAGTCTTAATCAGATATGGAAAATGGTTAAAGACCAGAAATTATCTGAAAATTACAATTCATAGTTCAAGTATCATAATCCATGCCTTCTTCAATCATTATCACAAGCTTTAGACAACTGTTGCAAAATCCATTTTTGCCTATAACTTGTAGAATCCATTTTCTCCAACTATTGCGTGCCATTTGCCACTTGCAAAATCTATTTGTTAGGGGAAATATTGCACTTCAGTTCTAGGGGGAGGGGTATGTCTGGCTCTTTATTTGTTCTCTTCTCCAATTCCTTTTTCTTTCTAGTTTCTATGCTCAAATTGTATTTTACTGTATTAAATACTACAATGATAAGATAGATGAAGTGCTTTTAGTGCAGCTAGATGGTCATTATTAGTGTATATCAGTTTTAATCTTCCCTATTTTTTGTGAAGTGCAGGGTTGGAATTGGTAGCACAAGTGCTTGTGGGGTAGCGGTTTTACTGTAGGGGTGGTGGAAGAGTTTTTGTTGATATTTTTGTGAAGTGCAGGATTATAGATTTCAAGATTTTGGTAGATTAAATGTTTGTCATGCCAAGAAACTTCTAGTACATGTGTATTTTGTTAGTTTTGGTTCGCACTTTCATGTTTGAAGAAACTTCTAGGCCATATTTTGTATGACTAAATACAAATTCTCTTATTTTATAATATATTTAATTTGTTTAAACCTTGTTCATATTTCATTGATTTTGTATAAATTTCATTTAAGCGTTGATTTGGTGTATGGATTGAATTTTATACATATATATCTACCATGCTAAGGAACATATAAAATATGTTTTTTTAAAAAAAATAGATAAGAAACCATAACATGAAGGTGAATGTTGTCAAAAATTATTTAAAAAAAAAAAGAAAGAAAGAAAAGACAACGTGTGCAAGACTGTTGCTAAAAAAGAATAACAACAACATGCTAAAGAATGTTGTTAAAATGAAACGATAATGTACAAGGAAACGTTGTTAAACTGAAATGACAATGGACAATAGAACATTGTTAACAATAAATGACAACGGACGGAGGTATGTTGTTAAAAAGACAATAAAAACGTACACCTAAATGTTGTTAAAGGACCACACACCCAAATTTATCACAACAACAATTCAACATTGTTAAAAAGAATAACAACTTACAGTTAAATGTTGTTAATGGACATTTACCACAACAATCATTGCATGTTGTTAAAACCCGAGGTACATTGCAAATAGTAAAATGACAGCGTGCTTTTTATCTTTCGCAATTAACATTGCCTGTTGCTGTAGAGATCTACTTTTCGGCAACATCAAAGGATGCAAAGTACTGGGTCAATGTTGCTAAATCTCTATTGCAGCGTATTATGTCCGTTGCAATAGGTTCTTTTTCTTGTAGTGTGGCGCACATGTGTTGTTGTTGTCCAGTTTTCTATGAAGGCGTTAATAAACTCATGTATCAACTGAGGCCAACTTTTGATACTCACTGGCTTTAGCTTATTGTACCACCGCTTTGCATCAGAAACGAGGGTGGTGTGGAAATTCATGGACTTCATCACTGGGATATAACCTTCCAGCCTCGTCTTATAAACATTAATGTGGTCTGTGGGTCACCTCACCTATTGTACTTTTCCATTGGAGGCATTTTGAAACCAATCGTTAGTTCATTAGCCTTCAACCCCTTGGAGAATGGGAGATTTTCAGCATCGTCATCCAAGTCGAACGAACATACCGATTTTTCATTCCCGAATTTCACATTTACTTTATTAGAATCTATTTTCTTCTCCAGAAGAGCCTTGATCTGTTCGTTATGGCAGATGCCTAGAACTTTGGACAGCACCACAGAGACCCAGCTATGAGCCTATCGAAGACATTTACGGACACTATAGGTTTATTTTCTCACATCAGAAGATCATTCTCTCAACATTGCTCGTGTGAGGGCCTTGCATACTGGTTTCGAGGGTTGCGTCTGCCAGACACCAACAAATCGTCCCGAGATAAAAAAAACTTTCGACAGAGTCAGACCTCGAAGGGCTTCGCTGGTTACAACTTTGCTTGCTCCTAGTTTCCATTCGCTCGATCATGGTCCTCATCCAGGTATTTTTCTTTTTCAATTCAAGAATGTCTTGTTCTAAGCTTTTTCTTTGGTTTTACCTCATTCTTCTACTGCGGGTCACATTTCGTAGATTTGGAATGTTCTCCTGCCCTTGTTTAGGTTGGTGGATTCAACTCTCCCCTGGAAGTTTTTTGTCGTCATGTTCTTCTGTTAGAACATCCAAACATGTTATATCATGAATTTATTGGTCGTACAATGTATTTCGAATTCCCACAGACGACACCAATCTGTTGACCTCTGAAACTATACTATCCATGTGTCAACCAACCTCCAATCACTCCTTTACGACCCTATATGTAGTTGCACACTTGAAAATCGTTAGGCACCATGATTAGATTACTGGGAAAAAAGATGCCGACGACTATAGGCACTCTAATGGTCAAATCAACTACCGGTATAAGATTACATGAGAGGAAAGATGGGTGTGGGAGAGACAGACAGACCTAGATTTGACTAGAGTTTATGATCAAGAATAATGTGTACCTTAGAATGAGTGAGAGGTGAATATTTATAGAAAAAGAGTTGTTAATTTGGGAGGAAATATATTAGTTACCTGATTGGATTATCCTTCCTTCTGGAGATAATATTGATACCAGATTCGTTGTGATCTCTTATATTTTATCCCTTATCATTGCCAATTCCTAAGATTGCAATGTTGGATTCCAAATATTGACATGGGGTTTCCTTGTATCAGTTATCCTGTTAATCTAGGATAATCTTCTTCTAAATTATCTCTCTAATTGTCTGAAATATTAGCCTACCGGGGAAATATTGTGGGATACAAGAGCCTTTGATGAAGGACTGGGGTTCGCTCAAGTGGCAAAGCCCTTCCTAGAAATTCGCTTGGCAGAATATTGAAGAGAGAGGGCCTTTAGTGCAATATGGGAATGTTCTTGCCATGTGTGAAATGATTGAATTCCACTATGGCTGTGGCTGGGGCTGCGTGCTGATGTGGCATCTTCTTCAAATTCGAGTGGTCACACAATTGTCAAACATCGTCTTTCAAATTTTATTCTTATTGCTTTGTGACCATTTATTGAACCAAATAATTCGGTTAAAGAATATAAATAATTTATTGTGAAATATTAATTAGATAATTAGTCTAATACCACATGGTGCAATTATATATTGGACTATAAAATCAATATAACATCAGAGATTATTTTTTGAACTTGGAAGATTTACTCGTCAAATGCGACACTTGCAAATTATCTTATTAAGCCATAAAATAAGTTTTTATACAAGATGGATAACACAACTGATTTTGGAAGAGAAAGAATCTGAAATATTCATCCTCTATTATCGTAAAACTTTATTTCAATTTTCTTTTCAAGAAGCCTTGTTCTTTAGTTAATTTTCTTTATTAAAAACTGAAGAAGAGTTATTCATTCATGTTTCCATAATTTTTTTCTTTTCAAAATTCTACTCAAATATTTGTTTGTGTAGGACAGTCACTTGAACTATTTAGAATAAAGACAATACAAAATTACTATTTTTAATTAAAAAAACCACAACTCCATGAAAATTCATAGTAATGTATAAGAATTTATTGAAATCTATTATATAGAATTTTGTTGAAATCTTATAAATTTTGTGGAATTCTATTCAAATTCATGACATCTATTCAAATTCATAAATATTAAGAAATCTTTTAAAATATGAGTTGAGAACACTCCTATAAATAAAATATCACCCAGTTGACTCAATTAGTCAGTCAAAACTCCTAATTTCTTGTTTAGTTATTCACCAAATTAAATTACTATGAGATTTATTTGAAATAAAAATATGAATGTTTCCAAGGAAAAATCTAGGTATAATTTACATAAACATGGAGAGTTATAAAAAGAATAATACGCATAGAATAAAATAAATATATCGTATAGTTTATTTCAAGATAAATAGGAAAATGTCGATTATCTAGAGCGTTCAAGGTACATTTCATTGCAAAGCATAAATAGCCACAAAAGTGATAAATTTGTTAATTAAGGACTAAATATAGAACGGGCAAAATTGACAATTGCCCTACTATTTACAAAAATGATGAAAAATACCCTCAAAATTAGTATTTTAAAATTTACCCAAAAAATATTCAACCCAATTGAAAAATACCCTAAAACTACTTAAAAACAAAAAACAAAAAAAACAAAAAAAACAAACAAATCTAAAAAACACGCCACCAAATTGAACACAATTTTCGAATATGTGCAAACCAAATTACAACCAAAATTATAAAATCTATGGAATCTGTGGAACACAAATTCGCCGAATCTGAATAGAAACTCAAATTTGTTGAAATTTTTCAATGGAAGCTGAAAACGCATTGATGTGTTCAATACAATCAGAAAACTAATTCAAATATGCAAACGAGCTACCTTCATTCCAAAGATTCTGAAATTGTTTCAAAATACTAAGAATTTGGTAGAGTATTTATATCAGTCAGTTGCATTAAAAGAAAATTTCCAGATATACGGTGAACAATATTTAATTCTGTTTGACTTTATTTATTTTCTGTTTATTTTGGATTTAATTTATGATGATTTCTTCATTCTAATGTTTGTCTAATATGAATTTCAGTTCATGTATATTAATTGCGGTTGATTTTGCCTTCAATTTTCTGCTCATTTTGCATACAGACTAAATTTTCTGTCGATTGTGCTTTCAATTTTTTTCTATAGTTTTGTATGTAGTGTTGTTATTAGTAGTTTTTACTTGCAAAGAGAATTTGATATATGTTTTCATCGATGAAAGAATTAATGTAGAAGCTTTTTAATTCCATATGAGCTGTTTAATTCCTGTGCTTTGATGATGCTTTTAACTTATATATTTCAATTAAGTCTTTCAAAAATTGTATCTTAGGTCTTTAATCTTTTACATCTTCACCGGGGGTGAGGATGAGGTTATGATTAAGGTTATGATTTGAGGTGTTTTTCATGTAGTATATATGAATGCTAAATGTTTGAATGTCATGGCATTGCATTAATATTTGATGTCTCAGGCAGTAACTTATATATACTATTTTACTGCTGCATTTTGGATTTTGGAATGCATTATTGATTTTTGCCTCTACTTATTTAAGTTTATGGATAACATATTTCACATTTAAGGAGGGGGGGGGGGTAAAATCATTTTTATTGACATATGAAAATAAAATCAACTCCAGGTGTACATCTAAGAGGCCTGCCAATTGCTAAAAGTCTTACAAAAACAGCATTTGAAATTATATCAGATGCATTAAAAAACCACAGCAGCCAAAATAGTGTAAATGGCAACATGGCTGAGCTTTAGAATTTCACTTATAATTAAGTTAATTTTTTAACACTGGTAGCTAAGAGTTACTTTTGTCAACTAGCTTTAGAAGTTGACTTATAAATCCTGTTCTTATAAGTTTTTTTTTTAAGCTTAACAAAACTAGATCATGAAAGACAAGAGCACAAACCCAACTTTCATTGTATAAGGCTGTACATGTTTTTCTTCTAGTTTCTCCTTGAAATCATGCAAATGATAGTATTATGAATAGTAAGTTGTGCTTTTGAAATACACAAGTATTCTCTTAATGCACAGCTAGCTAATGAGCCTTTTAGGAATTTGATCCATGAGATATAACATTTGTCTGGTCACTTGAATATGGTGAATATTGTTTCATTTCTTCCCACAAGGTGTATGCAAGAAGCTTTAGCTTATAGCATGAAATCCAGAGTCCAGACCAACAAAGAGTCACTGAACTTGTGTTTTCACATGGTCAATCTGCTAAGTATTAACCAACTAAAAGAGTACAAACTCATGCCTAATAGATGACCGTGCACAAGAGGTGAAGCTCAAACTAGGTGATACAATGACAGTCTTGAGGCCGGAAGCTCAAGTCCGCGTTAAGAAACTACTAAAATTGTGCTAATAAACACATCATAATCAATTTAAATTATTAAAGTACTTCCTAGACTTTGTTAACAGAACCATATGAGTGAGGGAAAGAGGTAGAAATGGTATAAAGAAGCGAACAAGACCAGAAAGTGTTAATTGTTAAAATAAACATTTATGCCTAGGCTAGCCAAAATTAGTTAATACTCTTACTGAAAATCTGACCTAGCTAGTTTTACAGTTTTACCAGAGTCACAACCTTAACCAATGATTCCATATCATATGGAGCACCTCTTGTTTTAAACACAGATGGGGAAATGTTTATCTATTTAGTAATGTCATTTGAGATCTATTTAGTAACATGTGTGTTAATACATTTTTTTACTATATGTGTTTCAATTATATTATCACATTGAATGTGATAATTTCTTCTTTTGTTGAGTTATTGAGAAGTAACACACATGAGTAACAGATATGTTACTTGCTTTATTATAAAATTCAGTTTAATAACTTAATACATATGCTACTGTCTAATTTTTTGGAGGGATGGAACTTATCAATATCTTCTTACATTACAATGGTGAATGGAATGAAACCATGAATACAAGAATTTCAAGAAGGTTGGGATATTGGTTCCTCTAGAATATACATTCAACATGCTTGTTGAAGAAATTTATTTGGAATTGGAGTTGAATCAAACAATCATGGAGATAACAATTCAATATCAAGTGAAGCATAATTATCCTCCAATAAAGATTAAAACCACTAAGTCCCTGGTGTTCTACTTGGAATTGAAGAGAAAAGACAAGGATTTTACAAGTTTTCCCTTGTGCATTGATTTTTCAACAACAACAAATAGTAGTGCATCATTCAATTTTCATGAAGGACTTGAATTGCAAAAAATAGCTGCTACTTCAAGTTGAGACATGCTTAAGCTCCAGTTATATGAAAGAAATAACACTACAGTCATCCCCTCCAAGATTACCAACTGTTGAAGATATTGCTCATGAAGCTTCTCATTGGTTACCCGGTGTTGACAATGTGATTGTAGAAGCTAAAACTACAGTGATTTTTCATCCAAATGTTGATAAAAGTGAAAGAAATCAGATTTTCTGCAATAAAGATGTCTTGATGAATAGTGTTGCAATATATGCCCTGCGGAACTACTTCCAATTCAAGGTGAAATAATCCGACAAAAAGGTCTACGTCTTAAAATGCATGGATTCAAATTGTCAATGGTATTTCAGAGCTTCAAAAGTTGGAAAAATGGACAACTTCAAGATAAGGTACATTAGAAATGAACATGTTTGCTCAATGAGTGTGATATTAGGAGATTATCGACAAGCATATAGTTCAATGGTAGCAAATTGCATCAAATATAAGTACAGCTCTACAAAAACTATATACACTCCAGCTGACATAATAAATGACATGAAGAATGAGTATGGGGTCTCACTAAGTTATAATAAAGCTTGGATGGTGCAAGAGCATGCATTTGTGGAGTTAAGAGGTGATCCGGACGAAACATATGGAAAACTTCCTATGTACTTGTATATGTTGAAATTAAAAAATCCAGGTTCAGTTACAAAAATGGAAACTGATTTGAACAACCGATTAAAGTATTGTTTCATAGCTTTAGGTGCTTCTTTGCAAGGATAGAGTTACTGTAGACCTATAATTGTAATTGAAGCTATGTTCTTAAAGGGATATTATGGTGGTACATTATTCACAACATGTACCCAAGATGCCAACAACAATATTTTTGTTTTGGCTTTCGAAATTGGAGATAATGAAAACAACAATTCATGAGAATGGTTCTTACACATGTTGAAAGAATCTTATGGACAACGGGAACACTTGTGTATCATATCAGATAGACACTAGAGCATAGGAAATGCAATACAGACTATATATCCATAAGCCATGCATGGTGTTTGTTCTTACCATTTGTTGCAAAATTTGAATAAGACTATTAGCAAGAGTAATAAAAACATAACAACTCATTACAATGCAGCTGATAGAGCCTACACAAAAGCTGAATTTGACTATCAAATTACCCAACTTCAGAAAATTGACAAGAAAATCCGGCCTTATTTGGTAAGTTTTAATGTTTATTGTTATAATTTAATGCATTTAACAATCTTAATACCCTAATTGACATAAGTAATTGTTCTTCATGTTGGAAGATGCTGGATATCATACATGGTCGAGGGCTTTGGAAGATGCTGGATGTCATACATGGTCGAGGGCATACATGGCAAAGAATAGATATTCTACAATGAAGTCAAACATAGTTGAATCAGTAAATTCAGTTACAAAACCGGCAAAGAGTTTTCCTACAAATCACTTGTTGGAATTCTTGAGATGCCTTGTGCAACATTGGTTTTCCAAAAATCGGGATGATGCACAAGCAACATTTACTACACTTGCAACAAAATATGAATGTATGATGCGGGAAAATTCAAGGGATACAATGAAATTTAAGGTAACAACTAAAACTATGTTTAATTTTTAGATAAATGATTATTACTCTTTTGTTACGATTATGAATTAATAGCAAATATCTGATTATTCTAAGGTACTGTCTGTGGTATACGGTGATCAAATGCATTGCATTAGTCTTACTAGAGACATATAGAGCTGGTTGCTGGTTGTTGGGTATGAAAGATTTTTGATTGATTGGCTTGTTTGTGGTAGTGCGCAGCTTGAGTTATGTATAATCAAAATTACTATAAGTTGGGGTGTGTGGTTTGAGTTACATGTCATTACAATTACTGTAAATAAGGTTGGGTAATTCACTCGAAAACTTTCCAAACTAACTACTCTGAACCTTAAGGTCAGTTTAGTACAGTTTATTAAAGTGTCGTGTCCTAATACTGTCCAACCATAGGTCGCCATCAGTTAAGCGAAAACTTTGCAGTAATACTAATTTTGGTGTGGCAAGTAAAACATTTGTAAAAATATGGAAAAGCTAAAAGCTTTGAATAAGTATTGGAAGAATTGGTAATTTTCTACTTCTAGTACACTATGGAAAAGAAGAAATTTTGATTTTCTTCTGTTATGTGATGTAAAGAAGTACCCGACTGAAAATTGTGATTACATATGGTTTGAGAACTTAAAGATTATGTTTAAATAGGGATGAAAAATGTTGTGAAGGGATAAAGAATTGGATCTTTATTAGCAAATCTTTTAGCATTTACAAATCTGCTGCTTTGTTCTATAAACTAAAGTTACAGTCAATTTTTTAATGTATTTTTTATTATCTATTAGATACAAGCATATATATATGTGTGTGTGTGTGTGTGTGTGTGTGTGTGTGTAATTTGAGCTAACATAGTAAGTTAATTCATTCCTTGTGTAGGTGTCTTCGTCTAGCCAAATCCTACACCAAGTTAATGACAGTGTATCTTCCTACATAGTGAACATGCATGAAAAGAGCTCATGCAATAGATTTCAAATGGATGATATTCCATGCAAACATGCACTAGCAGTAGTTGCAGTCAAACATCTCAATTCTTACAACTATTGCTCCAAATACTACACAAAAGAGTCATAAATGAACGCATACAAAGAGACAATCTTTCCACTTGGAAACTGTAAAGATTGGGTTGTGCCAGATGATGTTTTCTTTATCATTGTACTAACACCAATACGAACAAGAAAATCCAGAAGATCGAAAGAAAAACAATATCAATCAAAGAGTGAGGAAAAGCAAGTTACAAAATGTGGGAGATGTGGAGCATACAAGCACAATCGAAGAACGTGTAATAACCCAACACCATTGAAGCCGAACATAAAAAGGAAACTGTTCACAAATTTTTGAATATTTTTGTTCTAATAAGGATAGATTCAAATTTGTTCATTTCCTTGTGGGATCTTCTTATCTAATCTTCTAATGAATTTTAGCCTTAAATTGCCCCATGTGATTGTAAGATTCGTCATCACTTGCACTCTGGAGTACTAATGCAAAATATTAAGAGAGACATTAGGATAACAAAGAAGATAAGTTTGAATTCCATACAAATGGTGTAGAGTTTCATTGTTTATTCCAGCACCACTTTTAAAAACAACTATTTGACAAGGGTAAAACATATGTTACCCTATGTTACTTCCTTATTTTCAATACAATTGCTATTTTATAATTTATATTCTTGTAAATGTATTTAAAAAATACATTAATTTCGTCTAAAATCAAATATTTCCAATTTTTATTTTTATAAACAATATTTTTACACGGGTAACATATATGTTACCATATCTGTTAAGCTATGTTACTTACTCAATTTCATTAAAATCAATTTTTAGCAAATTATATCCTTCTATAATCTTCTGAATTATGAATTAGTTTAAATAAAAATAAAATATTTGATTTTTTTACTTTAAAAACAACAATTTGACACGGGTAACACATATGTTACCACATGTGTTACCCTATGCTACTTCCTCATTTTCAATACAATTGCTATTTTATAATTTATATTCTTGTAAATATTTTTAAAAAATACATTAACTTCCTTTAAAATCAAATATTTCCAATTTTCATTTTTGAACACAATAATTTTACACGGGTAACATATATGTTACCGTATTAATTAACCTATATTAATTCCGCAATTTCATAAAAATCAATGTTTAGTAAATTATATCATTCTATAATTTTTTGAATTATGAATTATTTTAAATAAAAATAATATATTTAATTTATTCACTTTTAGTATCAACAATTTGACACGTGTAACACATATGTTACCACATGTGTTACCCTATGTTATTTTCTCATTTTCTATACAATTGCTATTTTATAATTTATATTCTTGTAAATGTATTTAAAAAATACATTAATTTCGTCTAAAATCAAATATTTTCAATTTTTATTTTTAAAAACAATACTTTTACGCGGGTAACATATATGTTATCGTATCTGTTAAGCTATGTTACTTGCTCAATATTATTAAAATCAATTTTTAGCAAATTATATCCTTCTATAATCTTCTGAATTATGATTTAGTTTAAATAAAAATAAAATATTTAATTTTTGCGATAATTGCATCAAAGGTCCCCAATGTTTCAAAAACGTTAGGGATATGCCCCTAACCTAAAAAAATAGCACTAGACATCCCCAACGTTTGAAAATCTTGGCATGATAGGTCCTTTATGACAAAATTGCCCTTCCCTTTAAATAAACAAAAAAATAAAAAACAAGAAACATAATTGAAAACTAACTAAATGTACCCAAAAAAATAAAAAGTAAGAAATCTACCCCAAAAAACTAAAAATTAAGAAAGAGGTCATCTTCTCCAAAAACCCAAAATCCAAAAAAAAAAAAAAAAATCCAACTTATACTATGAAAACAATCTCTCTCTCCATCTTTTCCTCAAAAGGTTAGCATTGCCAGCTCCACCACCAACGCCAGTAGGGTCCCGGAGGTTTCCTGTATGAAGAGGCTCACACGGCCTTTTCGGTATCCGAAGAGCTTACCGGTGATATGATTGCCGACGGCAAAACGGGTGTTAGGCAAGTTTCCACCAGGAAGGGAATGGAACTTACAAGTAGCCGGCGTCATGATGGGGAATGACTGAAAAACTGATCGAAAAAGTCGACTTTGACGGCTTTGCATTTTTTCTTGGTGGAAGGTTGGACAAGGGACAATGACTGTGCCAGCGGCGGATGAGGAGGCGACATGGCGGATGGTGATGATTCCAGCCCCTTGACAGGACTTAAATCTGCCATTACAGGACTTTCGATCAAGAAATTGGAGAAAAATCCAACTTATACTATGAAATAGTTTTGGAGGAGCAAATCAAACTGGGCGGAGGACAAATGGAGAATTCCGGCAGTTCTAACATTAAACATTAAACAAAACTCAAAATTAACTCACAAAAATATTGTCTTCATTTCTTCTTACGGATCTGTGAATTCCCCATTCTGTGAATCCTTGACAAAAGAATGGTGTTTTTAATGCTGCTGCAGCACAGCTTGAGTCCTGTAACACCCTCCAGTTCCAATGCCTCCAGCTACTGCAGTTTGAATATTACAGCAAACTCAGGTTTTCCCTCTCAAGTTCAGCATTCTTGACAAACTCCATAGTAAACCAAGAAAATTTCGAAAAAGAGACAAAAACATTTCTGGGATTCTCATAATGTTACGAGGTGATTATGGATTTCTCTTCAGTTTCGATATATTGAAAAGTAATGGCGAAGTGAATGACTATGGAAAGAGTGAGAATCGTGGCTATGATTTTGTGATGAATGAGCTTTTTTCGGTGCGAGAAGGAGCTGCTGTGGCCATTTGAGGAAAAGATGGAGATAGAGATTGTTTTCATAGTGTAAGTTGGATTTTATTTTTTTATTTTTTTGGATTTTTGGGTTTTAGGAGAAGATGACCTCTTTCTTAGTTTTTATTTTTTGGGGTAGATTTCTTACTTTTTATTTTTTTGGGTACATTTAATTAGTTTTCAATTCTTGTTTTTTATTTTTTTGTTTATTTAAAGGGAATGGCAATTTTGTCATAAAGGACCTATCATGCCAAGATTTTCAAACGTTGGGGATGTCTGGTGCAATTTTTTTAGGTTAGGGGCATATCCTCAACGATTTTGAAAGGTTGGGGACCTTTGATGCAATTATCCCTTAATTTTTTCACTTTTAAAAAAAAACAATTTGACACGGGTAACACATATGTTACCACATGTGTTACCCTATGCTACTTCTTCATATTCAATACAATTGCTATTTTATAATTTATATTCTTGTAAATATTTTTAAAAAATACATTAAATTCATCTAAAATCAAATATTTCCAATTTTCATTTTTGAACACAATAATTTTACACGGGTAACATATATGTTACCGTATTAGTTAACCTATATTAATTCCCCATTTCATAAAAATCAATTTTTAGCAAATTATATCATTATATAATTTTTTGAATTATAAATTATTTTAAATAAAAACAATATATTTAATTTATTCACTTTTAGTATCAACAATTTGACACAGGTAACACATATGTTACCACATGTGTTACCCTATGTTATTTCTTCATTTTCTATACAATTGCTATTTTATAATTTATATTCTTGTAAATGTATTTAAAAAATACATTAATTTCGTCTAAAATCAAATATTTCCAATTTTTATTTTTAAAAATAATACTTTTACGGGGGTAATATATATATATATATATATATATATATATATATATATATATATATATATATATATATATATATATATATATTATCGTATCTGTTAAGCTATGTTATTTACTCAATTTCATCAAAGTCAATTTTTAGCAAATTATATCCTTCTATAATCTTCGGAATTACGAATTATTTTAAATAAAAATAAAGTATTTAATTTTTTTTCACTTTTAAAAAAATATTTGGCACGGGTTACACATATGTTACCACATGTGTTACCCTATGTTATTTCCACATTTTCAATACAATTACTATATTTTATAATTTATATTCTTGTAAATATTTTTAAAAAATACATTAATTTCATCTAAAATCTAATATTTCCAATTTTCATTTTTGAAAACAATACATTTACGTGGGTAACAAATATATTACTATATTTGTTAACCTATGTTACATCCTCAATTTCATTAAAATCAATTTTTAGCAAATTATATCATTCTATAATTTTCTGAATTACGAATTATTTTAAATAAAAATAATATATTTAATTTATTACTTTTAATATCAGCAATTTGACATGGGTAACACATATGTTACCAGATGTGTTACCATATGTTACTTCCTCATTTTCTATACAATTGCTATTTTATAATTTATATTCTTGTAAATGTATTTAAAAAATACATTAATTTCGTCTACAATCAAATATTTCCTATTTTTATTTTTAAAAACAATACTTTTACGTGGGTAACATATATGTTACCATATCTGTTAACATATGCTACTTCCTCAATTTCTTTAAAATCAAATTTAGCAAATTATATCCTTTTAGAATTTTCTGAATTAGGAAATATGTTAAATAAAAACAATATATTTAATTTATTCACTTTTAATATCAACATTTTGACACAGATAACACATGTGTTACCCTATGTTACTTCTTCATTTTCTATAAAATTGCTATTTTATAATTTATATTCTTGTAAATGTATTTAAAAAATACCTTAATTTCGTCTAAAATCAAATATTTCCAATTTTTATTTTTAAAAACAATACTTTTACGCGGGTAATATATATATCTATACTATAATATAAGTGTCTATGGCATGTTTACTATTCACCCTTCAACCAACGCGACGTCGTTTTCATGTAGTATTAGTCTTAATTTTGTCCAAATCTCACCATTTTGTCCTAATCTTTTGACACTTTTTGTATATTAAATTAATATCTATGGCCGCATTTTTTGACTTCTTCATCTTTTCTTTTCTTTTATTTGTTTTAATATACATATATTAGTGTCTTTTAGCCGCAATTATTGACTTCTTATATATTATAGTCAATATATATTCATTTTTTCCTTAATAAGTCATCAAATTTGGTGCTTTTTTATCCCCAGTTGATATGGAGAACAAATGACGAAATACAATCGATTCTTAAAGGTTTTGCTAAATTTCATTTTCTCTAAACTGCAGTTTTTTTTTTGTCCAACATAAATATTTGCTGCACTTTATACATTAAGTATTTTTACATAATTCCAGTTGGAGACGATATCCCTATGGGTTACCTAATCATTGGATTTGGTTTCACATAATTTCATGTTGTATAACTCAAGGTATGGATATTTTTGTAAACTGCGAAAGTATGAATCCGAGAAACTGACTTAGATGTTTTGGTGATCATTTTAGTATGCCGAAATATGCCGTCGGACTATAAAATTTTTATATGTGGTAGCTACATGGGTATTCTACGTTTCTTGAAAATTTCATATTGTTCGGTGATCGTTTTCTATGTCAAATAAATTTTTTTTTACTCCATGACCGGGTGAATTGTTTCTCTAAATTGTCTTTCTGTTCACCAACTCAAAAATATGTTGTACCTTATATATTAAGTATTTTTACATAATTCCAGTTGGAGACGATAGCTCTATGGGTTACCTAACCATTGGCTTTGGTTTCACATGATTTCATGTTATATAACTCAAGTTATGGACAATTTTTTAAATTGCGATAGCATGAATCCGAGAAACTGCCTGTGATGTTTCGATGAGTATTTTAGTGTGTCAAAACATGCCGTCGGATTATCAAATTTTTATATGTGTTAGCTACATTGGTATTCTACGTTCCGTGAAAATTTTATATTGTTCGGTAATCGTTTTCTATGTCAAATAAATATTTTTTGCTCCATGACTGGGTAAATTGTTTCTCGAAACTGCACTTTCTGTTGACCAACTCAAAAATATGTTGCACCTTATATATTAAGTATTTTTACATAATTCCAGTGGGAGACGATAGCTCTATGGGTTACCTAACCATTGGCTTTGATTTCACATAATTTCATGGTATATAACTCAAGTTATGGACAATTTTGTAAACTACGACCGTATAAATCCGAGAAACTGCCTAGGGTGTTTCGGTGAGCATTTTAGTAAGCCGAAACATGCCGTCGGACTATCAAATTTTGATATGTGGTAGCTAAATGAGTATTCTATGTTCCCTGAAAATTTCATATTTTTCAGTTATCGTTTTCTATGTCAAACAAATTTTTGTTACTCCATGACCGAGTGAAGAAATTTTTGTAACAGTGCCCTTATTTTGAAATTTTTATTCACGTGGTCATGGAGTAACAAAAAATTTTTTGACATAGAAAACGATCACCGAACAATACGAAATTTTCAAGGGACATAGAATACTCATGTAGCTACCACATACCAAAAATTAGTAGTCCGACAGCATGTTTAGGCATACTAAAATACTTACCGCGAAACCTCCTAGGCTGTTTTTCGGATTTATGCTGTCGGCGTGCCGGATTCGCTATTATAAACCAATCAAAAAACTTTAAGTAGTGTAAATATCTTCTTAAAATTTTTTGGACCTTGGTTTTGTGGTAGTTTTAGTGGATTCCTATGTTTTGGTTACACGTTAATGATGTGAACTTGAAAGGTTTTGCTAAACTTCATGTTTTTCTAAGATACAGTTTCTGTTGTCCAACTCAAACATTTACTGCATCTTATGTATTAAATATTTTTACATAATTCCAGTTGGAGACAATGGCCCTATGGGTTACCTAACCATTGACATTGGTTTTACATAATTTCATGTTATATAACTCAATTTATAGACAATTTTGTAAACTGTGACAGCATAAATCTGAAAAACTAACTAGGATGTTTCGATTAGCATTTTAGTAAGCCGAAATATGCCGTCGGACTGTCAAATTTTGATATGTGGTAGCAACATGAGTATTCTATGTTCCCTGAAAATTTCATATTTTTCGGTGATCGTTTTCTATGTGAAATGAATTTTTGTTAATCCATGACTAAATGAAGTTTTGAAGTTTTTTTTTTCCCACGTACGTGCAATGGAAAAGTGACTGTTTAAGAATTTTTTTTTTTTTTTTTTTTTTTTGTAGGTGGACTTTTTCATAACAAATATAAAAACAAAAAAAAAAAAAAAAAAAAAAATTTCCCCACTTTGCCGAGTAGGCAAAGTGGGGGAATTTTTTTTTTTAATTTATCCCACTTTGTTGAGTTACTCGGCAAAGTGGGAAAATTAAAATGTTTTTAATTTTCCCACTTTGCCGAGTAACTCGACAAAGTGGGAAACATTAAATTTTATTTTATTTTTTTTTTTTGTAATTTGCACTTTTAGTCCACATTCTTTTCATTTTATAACAAATTTACCCATAATTTTTGTTTTTGGCTTTGGCCATCCCCGACTTTTAAATTTCGTTACAAATTTTATTTTGTTCACCTCTTTAAATAATAAAAAAAAAACAAATAACAACAAAATAAAATAAAAATGTATATGAAGTCCTACAACTTTTAAAAAGTAGCCCAATTTTATTTTGACATTTTAAAAAAAATATATTTTTTTAAATTTCTCGAGTTATTCGACATTTTTTTTTTAACATTTTGTTGAGTTCCTCGAATTTAAAATATATATATCTATACTATAATATAAGTGTCTATGGCATGTTTACTATTCACCCTTCAACCAACGCGACGTCGTTTCATGTAGTATTAGTCTTAATTTTGTCCAAATCTCACCATTTTTTCCTAATCTTTTGACACTTTTTGTATATTAAATTAATATATATGGCCGCATTTTTTGACTTCTTCATCTTTTCTTTTCTTTTATTTGTTTTAATATACATATATTAGTGTCTTTTAGCCGCAATTATTGACTTCTTATATATTATAGTCAATATATATTCATTTTTTCCTTAATAAGTTATCAAATTTGGTGCTTTTTTATCCCCAGTTGCTATGGAGAACAAATGACGAAATACAATCGATTCTTAAAGGTTTTGCTAAATTTCATTTTCTCTAAACTGCAGTTTTTTTTTGTCCAACATAAATATTTGTTGCACTCTATACATTAAGTATTTTTACATAATTCCAGTTGGAGACGATATCCCTATGGGTTACCTAACCATTGGATTTGGTTTCACATAATTTCATGTTGTATAACTCAAGGTATGGATATTTTTGTAAACTGCGACAGTATGAATCCGAGAAACTGACTTAGATGTTTTGGTGATCATTTTAGTATGCTGAAACATGCCGTCGGACTATAAAATTTTTATATGTGGTAGCTACATGGGTATTCTACGTTCGTTGAAAATTTCATATTGTTCAGTAATCGTTTTCTATGTCAAATAAATTTTTTTTACTCCATGACCTGGTGAATTGTTTCTCTAAATTGTCTTTCTGTTCACCAATTCAAAAATATGTTGTACCTTATATATTAAGTATTTTTACATAATTCCAGTTGGAGACGATAGCTCTATGGGTTACCTATCCATTGGCTTTGGTTTCACATGATTTCATGTTATATAACTCAAGTTATGGACAATTTCTTAAATTGCGATAGCATGAATCCGAGAAACTGCCTGTGATGTTTCGGTGAGCATTTGAGTGTGTCAAAACATGCCGTCGGATTATCAAATTTTTATATGTGTTATCTACATGGGTATTCTACATTCCGTGAAAATTTTATATTGTTCGGTAACCGTTTTCTATGTCAAATAAATATTTTGTGCTCCACGACTGGGTGAATTGTTTCTCGAAACTGCACTTTCTGTTGACCAACTCAAAAATATCCTGCACCTTATATATTAAGTATTTTTACATAATTCCAGTGGGAGACGATAGCTCTATGGGTTACCTAACCATTGGCTTTGATTTCACATAATTTCATGGTATATAACTCAATTTATGGACAATTTTGTAAACTACGACCGTATAAATCCGAGAAACTGCCTAGGGTGTTTCGGTGAGCATTTTAGTAAGCCGAAACATGCCGTCGGACTATCAAATTTTGATATGTGGTAGCTAAATGAGTATTCTATGTTCTCTGAAAATTTCATATTTTTCGATTATCGTTTTCTATGTCAAACAAATTTTTGTTACTCCATGACCGGGTGAAGAAATTTTTGTAACAGTGCCCTTATTTTGAAATTTTTATTCACCTGGTCATGGAGTAACAAAAAATTTTTTGACAAAGAAAACGATCACCGAACAATACGAAATTTTCAAGGGACATAGAATACTCAGGTAGCTACCACATACCAAAAATAAGTAGTCCGACGGCATGTTTAGGCATACTAAAATACTTACCGCGAAACCTCCTAGGCTGTTTTTCGAATTTATGCCGTCGGCGTGCCGGATTCGCTATTATAAACCAATCAAAAAACTTTAAGTAGTGTAAATATCTTCTTAAAAATTTTTGGACCTTGGTTTTTTGGTAGTTTTAGTGGATTCCTATGTTTTGGTTACACGTTAATGATGTGAACTTGAAAGGTTTTGTTAAACTTCATGTTTTTCTAAGATACAGTTTCTGTTGTCCAACTCAAACATTTACTGCATCTTATATATTAAATATTTTTACATAATTCCAGTTGGAAACGATAGCCCTATGGGTTATCTAACCATTGGCATTGGTTTTACATAATTTCATGTTATATAACTCAATTTATAGACAATTTTGTAAACTGTGACAGCATAAATCTGAAAAACTAACTAGGATGTTTCGATTAGCATTTTAGTAAGCCGAAATATGCCGTCGGACTGTCAAATTTTGATATGTGGTAGCAACATGAGTATTCTATGTTCCCTGAAAATTTCATATTTTTCGGTGATCGTTTTCTATGTGAAATGAATTTTTGTTAATCTATGACTAAATGAAGTTTTGAAGTTTTTTTTTCCCACGTACGTGCAATGGAAAAGTTGTTTAAGAATTTTTTTTTTTTTTTTTTTGTAGGTGGACTTTTTCATGACAAAAAAAAAAAAAAATTTCCCCACTTTGCCGAGTAGGCAAAGTGGGGGAAATTGTTTTTTTAATTTATCCCACTTTGTCGAGTTACTCGGCAAAGTGGGAAAATTAAAAACATTTTAATTTTCCCACTTTGCCGAGTAACTCGACAAAGTGGGAAACATTAAATTTTTTTTTTTTTTTTTTTTTTTTTTGTAATTTGCACTTTTAGTTCACATTCTTTTCATTTTATAACAAATTTACCCATAATCTCTTTTTTTGACTTTGGCCATCCCCAACTTTTAAATTTCGTTTCAAATTTTATTTTGTCCACCTCTTTAAATAATTAAAAAAAAACAAATAACAACAAAATAAAATAAAAATGTATATGAAGTCCTACAACTTTTAAAAAGTAGCCCAATTTTATTTTGACATTTTAAAAAAAATATATTTTTTTAAATTTCTCGAGTTATTCGACATTTTTTTTTTTTTACATTTTACCGAGTTACTCGAATTTTAAAAAAAAAAAAATTTTTTTAAAAATGTTGTCGAGTTACTCGAATTTTAAAAAAAAAATTATTCTTTTTTAACTTTTGTCGAGTTACTCGAATTTTTAAAAAAATAAAAATATATATATTTTTTTTAACTTTTGTCGAGTTACTTGAATTTTTGAAAAAAAAAAAAAAAAATTTTAACTTTTGTCGAGTTACTCGAATTTAAAAAAAACAAAAAAAAAATTTTTTTTCTTAACTTATGTCGAGTTAATCGAATTTAAAAAAAAAAAAAAATTTTAACTTTTGTCGAATTAATCAAATTTAAAAAAATATAATAATATTTTTTTTTTTACTTTTGTCGAGTAACTCGAATTTAAAAAAAAAAAAAAAAAAGAAAATTTTAACTTTTGTCGAATTACTCAAATTTAAAAAAAAAAAAAAAAAAAAAAAAATTTTTTTGATTTTGTCGAGTAACTCGAATTTATAAAAAAAAAAAAAAAAATTTTTTTTACATTTTTCGAGTAACTCGAATTTAAAAAAAAAAAAAAATTTTTTTTTTTTTACATTTGTCGAGTAACTCGAATTTATAAAAAAAAAAAAAAAAAAAAAATTTTTTTTTTACTTTTGTCGAGTAACTCGACTTTATAAAAAAAAAAAAAAAAAAAATTTTTTTTTTTTTACTTTTGTCGAGTTACTCGAATTTATTAAAAAAAATAAATAAAAAAAATAATTTTTTTTTTTTTGCTTTTGTCGAGTTACTCGACTTTAAAAAAAAAAAAAATTTTTTTTTTTTACTTTTGTCGAGTAACTCGAATTTATAAAAAAAAAATTTTTTTTTTTTTACTTTTGTCGAGTTACTCGAATTTATAAAAAAAAAAAATAAAAAAAAATAAATTGTCGAGTAACTCGACAAAAATTTTAAAAATTTGTTTTTTTTTTTTTTTAAATTCGAAAAAGTTTGTCGAGTTACTATTCAACTCGACAAACTTTTTCGAGATGAATAGTAACTCGAAAAAGTTACTGTTCATGGAAAAAAAAAATTTTTTTTTTTTTTTTTAAAAAAGTTTGTCGAGTTACTATTCAACTCGACAAACTTTTTCGGAGTGAATAGTAACTCGAAAAAGTTACTGTTCATGAAAAAAAAAAATTTTTTTTTTTTTTTTAAATTCGAAAAAGTTTGTCGAGTTACTATTCAACTCGACAAACTTTTACGAGGTGAATAGTAACTCGAAAAAGTTACTGTTCATGAAATTTTTTTTTTTTTTTTTTTTTTTTTTTTTTTTTTTTTTTTTATGGTGAGCTTTTACATTTCTAATTTTTTTTTCAATGAAAAAAATCAACAACATATTTTATTTTTTATAACTATTAATTATAACATTCTTACCAATAATGTTACAAAGTCACTTAAATATTTTTTTTTGTGACTTTGTCGTGCAACTCGACAAAGTCACATAATTTTTTCTTTTTTTTTGTAATTTGCACTTTTTGGTCCATAACCTTTTTAATTTATACCAAATTTTCCCATAATCTTTTTTTTAGCATTGACCATTCACGACTTTAAATTTTGTTGCAAATTTTGTTTTGTCCACCTCTTTAAATAAACAAAATAAAAACTAATAACAACAAAATAAAATAAAATTGTAAATATTTTATTTTTAGTGAACAACATTTTTTTAAATTTTTCTAAATATGTTTTTTATTTTGGAATTTTTTTTTCTTTTTTTCGAGTTTTTGTTGCGTTACTCGACAAATCTTTTTTTTTTTTAATAAGATTAATGCTTAATATCATTTTGTCGAGTTACTCAAAAAAGTCCAATTTGACAATTTCTTAACTTATTTTTTGTCGAGTTACTCAATAAAGAGGAAAAAATATTTAACTTTTTGGATTTTTTGGTAGAAAAAATTTTTTTAATTTTTTTGGTCGAGTAACTCGACAAAGTCATTTGAAATATATATATATATATTATGCACGTGGTACATTTGTAATATAATATTTAATATTGTTTTAATTATTTATATTATATTATCTTTATAGTAAATATAAAATTTGTATTTTAATATATATTGGCGTAAAGATTTATTCTAATATATAAGAAAAACACTATTAAGAAAATAAAATACAGAATATTAAAACGAGAAAATATCGAGATAATTCAATTCACACACTTTTTACTCATCTTACATATTAGCGCAAAGCAAAAAAAATTAACTGATTAAATAAAAAATTTATAATCAGTCTGCACAAGCCAAACCAAGTATGCTATATATTTTCTAGATATAAAGAAATCACAACTCACAATTTCTATACGGACTTCTTATCATACAACTTAAAAAATATTTTAACTTAGCACAAAATACATATGAAATCAATAGTCAGAACTCAGAAGACATTTACATTCCATATTGAAACAATAAAGAGCATAATAGCTTATTTTGAGAGAAATCAAAGGAGATCAATATATTGCACATATAACATTTACAACATATTAAGCATTTCCTTCCCTCACATCTGCTTACGCAAATGCAGGACTTCTCCATTCACATCCCTTCTTCCACAATATCCTTAAAGGAGACTTGATAAAATTCACAGATGAAGTCAGTTAGCATACATAATACATTTCTTAATATCTTATATGAGTAATGAATGTGCAGATCTAATGAAGGAGAAACCAGAACAAAACTGGCAACGCATGAAATCCAGGTAGTGGATTGCGTAATAATTGTTGCCGCTGAACAGTGTATGCATGGCACGCCCGGAAGATTCAGGTAAAACCAGGGATAGTAAGGCAAAATAGGATTTGGCGGTGGAGGGATGGGACTGTTTCCGGTGGATCCTGGTGGAGGGATAGGATTGTTTCCAGCTAAGAGTGGAGGGTTAATATTTGCTGGAGGGGAAAAAGTATAAGGTAATGGTTGTCGAGCAGCTCGACAACCACCATGGTTGTCGAGCAGCTCGACAACCCAGCTCGACAACCATACCATGGTGGTTGTCGAGCTGCTCGACAACCATCATGGTTGTCGAGTTAACTCGACAAGGAATTACGCTGATCATTCCGTTGAATAATTATCTTTTCCAGATTGGCCATTGCTCCCTCCACGATTATCACCTGTTTTAGAGGTTCCAACTTGTCAAGATCTAACTTTT
Organism: Forsythia viridissima; assembly: GCA_030279155.1. Taxonomy (NCBI): domain Eukaryota; kingdom Viridiplantae; phylum Streptophyta; class Magnoliopsida; order Lamiales; family Oleaceae; genus Forsythia; species Forsythia viridissima. The sequence goes on from CM059034.1 coordinate 50,425,464, forward strand.
TAAGCCTATGAAACTTCCCTGCCTTGAAACGCAGTTCTTCACCAACTAACAAAACCAGAGTAAATATGGCTCCTCAGTGCAATTAATTTTCCTATTTTACCTGCAAACCATGTACAAGAAAACCCGTGTCCCTATTCTCAACAACACGTTTTACATCTGCTCAAAAGACTTCACCTTTTATCAATTATTCTAATACACTGAAGCTTTCAACACCAGGTTTTTTTTTTAATTTTCTGTTCAATGATGCAATGGTGAATTAATGGCGTAATTTTTTTACTCTCTCATGTTAGATTGAACATTTACACTTAGAATTCTTGCAGGATAAGCAACGATGTATCGGCTGTAGTGTCTGAAGAAACTGTAGTGAACTATACTGAAGTCAGGTGATTCTGTAACCGATACGTTTAAACTCACTTATTTGGAGGTAAGATTTTGATTTCTTGTTCTTGGTTATTGTTCCTTTTGTTGGTTGATTTAGAATTATGGTTGAAAATAAACAACTTCTAATTTTTGGATTAGGGAACAGTTGGTTGTGGGAAGTGGGTAGGGTGAAAATTTTGGTCGATCCAATCTTGGTAGGAAAGTTGGATTTTGGAATTCCTTGGCTTTATGTTGCTACCAATAAGGTTTTGAAGAATTTTCGGGTACTATTTTTGTTCAATTTCAGTATTTCACTAATAAGTATGAGAATAAGGCTTCAAATTGAGTTTCAATTTCTATAGCGGATTGATAAGTTAAACTTCTTAGGTTTTTATACCCTTTCAACTCAATTGATAAAGATAATTGCTGAGATTCTTTTGATGATGTGTGATATTGGCACAGCTTGATGATCTTCCTGAAATTGATTACCTACTGATTACACAAAGCCTTGACAATCATTGTCATTTGAAGATGTTAAAGCCCCTATCTTAGAAGCTACCAAATCTTCGGGTTATAGCAACTCCTAATGCCAAGGCACTTTTGGATCCTCTTTTCAGCAAGATAAATGATGTGTTTGATTATTCATTTGCTTTTGTATAAGCATATTGTTTCATTTAATGTGGCAAAGTAACATGTCAATTTCATCTATTATTACCTAGAAAATTAAGATAAGGAAATTATTGTGGTGCGTGTTTTGATGAGCCTAGATGACCAGAGTGACTCTTTTTAGTTGTTCTACGGGTTTAGAGTGCAAGCATTCTCAGTCAATACTTATTCTGGAAATGTTGGTTGAGGAAGTACTGCTTAGGCCAGGTAGCAGTTCATATTGTACATGGCATGGTGGCCCTTTGGTACAGGAGTTATATTATTTTGTCATAAAAAGAATTATAATGTGATGTAGTTTGATATGAAAGAAATGCATGCAAAGCAATGACAACAACTGTGGTAAAAACTAATTAGAGCATAAGAGGAAAGAGTGGAGCAATGGCACACATCCTAAGAATTCAGAAAAGCACTTGACAAATGGTTACGGGGCACTAATGTGATTTGAATTTCTTATCTATATTGACACGGTAAATGAGCTTTATTAGGCAATGAATACCTATTGGAAATTATGTGGCAATGAGATAGTTGATATTGATTTGGTTTGATTAAATTTTGGAAAGAGACTTGATATGTAACATATCATAGAGATATGTCTAACAAGTAATCCTAAAGATCACAGTAAAGGAACCTCAACTCTCGTATTGTAGCACAAAAAAAGGTTAGAGGTAAATTTGTTATAAAATGAAAAGGTTGTGGACCAAAAGTGCAAATTACTAATAAAATATATATATATATATATATATATATATATATATATATATATATATATATATATATATATATTCAAACACTTTACCAAAAGTGGAAAAAAGAAAATAAAATTTACCCATAACTTTTTTTTAGCATTATCCATCCCCGACCTTTGAATTTTGTTGCAAATTTTATTTTGTCATCCTCTTTAAATAAACAAGATAAAAAATAATAACAACAAAATAAAATAAAATTGTAAATATTTTATTTTTACTAGACAACATTATTTTTTATTTTTTCTAAATATGCTTTTTATGTTTGAATTTTTTTTTCTTTTTTTGGGTTTTGTCGCGTTACTCGACTAACTTTTTTTTTTAAATAAGATTAATGCTTAATAAGATTTTGCCGAGTTACTTAACAAAGTCCAATTTGACAATTTTTTAACATTTTTTTTTTGTCGAATTACTCGATAAAGAGGAAAAAAAATTAATTTTTTGGATTTTTTGGTAGAAATTTTTTTATTACTTTTTTTTGTCATGCAACTTGACAAAGGGGAAAATATTTTTTTCATTTTTTTGCTTTTTTTTGTCGAGTAACTCGACAAAGGTAATAAAAAAAAAAATTTCCTTTTTTGGGCTTTGTCGAGTTAATCGACAAAGCTCAATTTTTTCATTTTTCCAATTTTTTTTTTTTTTTCGTCGAGTTTTTCCATTTTTTTTCCTTCCTATTTTGGACTTTGTTGAGTTACTCGACAAAGTCCAATTTGAAATTGGAATTTTTTTTCTTTTGTAATTTGCGCTTTTAGTCCCAATTTTTAAATTTTTAACTAATTTATCCATAATTTTTATTTTTATGCCATTGTCCATCCCTAACATTTAAATTTTGTTGAAAGTCCAATTTGACCATTTTTTTTTTCTTTTTTGTGGGGTTTTTTTTTTCGAGTTAAGAAATTTTTTTTCTTTCTTTTTTTGGGTTTTTGGCAAGTTAATCGACAATTTTTTTTTTATTACAAAATTAATGTATTTGGTTTGTCAAGTTATTCAACAATAATTTATTAAAAAATAATTTGGTCAAGTTACTCGACATCAATTTTTGACACTGTTTTTTTAATTTAGATTAATCATTTTAGCCGCAATTTTTTCATTTTTGTCGAGTTTCTTCAATATTTTTTTCTCTTTTTTTGGGCTTTGACGAGTAACTCGGCAAAGTCATTTCAATTTTTTTTTTTGTGACTTTGCCGTGTAACTCTGACAAGATGGAAGTAGTATCTAAGACTACCATATTATTTTCTTGCTTTATCATTTTAGGATCGGTTTTCATGTTACCCAATTTTCTTAGCTCTCTATAATCTAAGAAAATTTAGTTTTGTTATGGAGAAGCGGGTTAAGTCCCAATATAAGAGCTTGTTTAACTAAGCTTAAATTATAATTTAAGATGATCAAACTGGTCAAGCACATTTATAACAACTTAAAAAATAAATTGAGCACTGCCAAACATTCTAATCAATTTTTAATTTATAGCATTATTAGTAAGAATGTTATAATTAAAAGTTATAAAAAATAAAATATATTGTTGATTTTTTTCATTAAAAAAAAATTAGAAATGGAAAAGCTCACCTTTAAAAAAATTTTTTTTTTTTTTTGCGTGAACAGATTTTCATTCAATTTTTTACTAATCTTATTTTTTATTTTTTATTTGATGTTATAAGCAAATTGTAAACAATTCTTTAATAATTGGCAATTAACAACACAATTGTGTACTAATGACTCAACTCAAAATCTCCAACTTTTTCAAAACTCAAAAGTCAAATATTAAAGAATTGTGTACAAGTTGTTTATAACATAAAAAAAAAAAAATTGGTCAAAAATTGAATGAAAATGTTTGTGCTCGACAAGCACAAAAAAAGAAAAAAAAAATTCCTTGTGTTTGTGCTTGACAAGCACAAAAAAATAAATCTTGTTAAAATGGGCTATACAATTTGCTTGGTGAAAAGTTAAATGAATCTTTTTATGTTGTCGAGTAACTCGACAATAAAACAAAAAAAAAATCAAAATCAAAATGTTGTCAATTTACTCAACAATATAAAAAAAAATTCAAATTCAAAATGTTGTCGAATTACTTGACAACATTATTTAAAAAATAATAATTCAAAAGCAATGTTGTCGAGTTACTCGAAAGCAATGTTGTCGAGTAACTCGAAAGCATTGTTTAAAAAAAAAAAGCCCAAGTCTCACAACATTAAAAAAGAAAAAAGAAAAAATAAATTCAAAAGCAATGTTGTTGAGTTACTTGACAGTAACTCGACAACATTATAAAAAAAGGAAGCAAAGAAATCCAAGCTAAGAAATGGGATTCAACATTAATAATCTCACAGTTTGAACTTTATAATATACCGGATCTGCAGGAACAAGAAAATGTGGTAAGAAAAAGAAAGAGAGAAAGTCACCAATTCAAAGATGAGAAATACATGCGTGTGAGAAGCAAAGAGAGTGAGACACCGCCATGGCTAAAAAGCCCAGTTACATATGCAAGAGAAAGAGAAAACGCCGTTAATCTCCCTCATTGCAAAGCCATCAAGGTTCGCCCCGCCAAGATAAGGGTCTGCTTCCCCCAAGCCCAACCGAACTCAAAGAAAATAATCCTCAGCCTAACATAGTATTAGCAACAGAAAATTTCCATGAATGAAACTTTGCTAGAAGTTCATTGATTTCTCTTAAAGTTAAGAGATCGCGGATGAAACATACTCTTTCTCCAATTATATATGCAGACAAAGTAACGCACAGAGAACTGATAATAGCAGCGCAAAAGGGCTGTTGATTTTTGTATATGTGAAATCATTAGCAAATAAGATAGGGGCAACCACCATTTACAATAATCCATGTCGAGCAACTTGACAAAGCTTCTGTTGAGTAATAAAGTTCAGAGACCGCGGATGAAACATACCCTTTCTCCAATTATATACGCAGACAAAGTAATGCACAGAGAACTGATAATAGCAACGCAAAAGGGCTGTTGATTTTTGTAGATGTGAAATCATTAGCAAATAAGATAGGGACAACCACCATTTACAATAATCCATGTCGAGTAACTCGACAAAGCTTCTGTTGAGTAATAAAGTTAAGAGACCGCGGATGAAACATACTCTTTCTCCAATTATATACGCAGACAAAGTAATGCACAGAGAACTCATAATAGCAACGCAAAAGGGCTGTTGATTTTTGTAGATGTGAAATCATTAGCAAATAAGATAGGGGCAACCACCATTTACAATAATCCATGTCGAGTAACTCGACAAAGCTTCTGTTGAGTAATAAAGTTAAGAGACCGCGGATGAAACATACTCTTTCTCCGATTATATACGCAGACAAAGTAATGCACAGAGAACTGATAATAGCAACGCAAAAGGGCTATTGATTTTTGTAGATGTGAAATCATTAGCAAATAAGATAGGGGCAACCACCATTTACAATAATCCATGTCGAGTAACTCGACAAAGCTTCTGTTGAGTAATAAAGTTAAGAGACCGCGGATGAAACATACTCTTTCTCCGATTATATACGCAGACAAAGTAATGCACAGAGAACTGATAATAGCAACGCAAAAGGGCTGTTGATTTTTGTAGATGTGAAATCATTAGCAAATAAGATAGGGGCAACCACCATTTACAATAATCCATGTCGAGTAACTCGACAAAGTTACTCGCCAAAGCTTCTGTTGAGTAATGGTTGTCGAGTTACTCGACAACAGTAACTCTACAACCATACTCGACAACCGTTTTCAAGGAACTCGACTGACAATCTCTGCAGTCGTCCTACCCCAAGTATTGATCTAATTAAATTTAAATTTGTCAAGAGGATGGTGATTGTGGATTACCCAATTTTGACTCCATTTTTTTTTATATAACAAATTTCAACTATCATCCTCATACATTGTTGAAAATTTAAAATTAATTAATTTTTTTTATGAATGACAGAACAAAGTAATTAATGGTGGTGGTTTCTGGTGGGATGAATCAGCGAAGGAATCAAATTGTTGATGCTGTGGTGATTGCAAGAATTCTTGGAGCTGCTCTGGTTGTTCCCATCTTGCAAGTCAATGTCATTTGGGGTGATGAAATGTTCCTTCTTTTGACCATATCTTGATTTTTCAGCCGTCAAAATACTTTATTTGTTTCTATTTGACCATGTCCTATATTGTTATTTTAATCTCCCACTTTCAGTAAACTAAGTCATCTTGGTACATTTTTAATCAATGACGTGATTAGAGTAATTCCCTTTGATATATGAAGTAACCGGGGTTGATAAGATTTATGTTTTTCATGAAAATGGTTGAATTCTTGACTTTGTGGAGGAAATTGATACGGTTATTCTGTTTCTTTTGTGATTATTGCAGTGAATTTTCTGATATTTTCGACTTGGATCATTTCAACAATGTTCTGGCGAATGATGTTCGAATAGTTTCATCACTTCCTTTAATTGATAATTAATTCAGGGAAAATACTTGTCGAGCTTTGTACAAAAGTTTAAAAAAATATATTTAATTTTTTTTCCTCCATAAATTGACCAAATTATTACCTAATTTTTTTTAAGTGACTCAAAGTGTAATAACTAAACAGGTTTACAAAAAATACAAAATTTACAATAAGAGACAAAAAGAACAAACAAAAAATATAAATGTTTGGAATAAAGTAAAAAAAGTTCTATATATATATATATATATATATTTTTTTTTTAATTATTTATTTAGTGCTCGACAAGGACTTTGACAAGGAGTTACTCGACAAAGTCTATGTCGAGTTATATGTCCCAATTTTTTTTTGTTAACTAAAGAATTTAAACTATAAAACAAAAAAAAAATTGTAGTGACTCAAACTGTAATAATTAAATAGGTTTGCAAAAAAATGAAAAATTTAACAAGAAACAAAAAAAATTTAAATGTTTAGAGTAAAGTAAAAAAAAAATTAAACAAAAAATTTTAAGGTGGACTTTGTACTCGACAAAGTCTACGTCAAGTAACTCGACAAGGACTTTGTCGAGTAACTACTCGACAAGCCACACATACTACAATAAAAAAAAAAAATATTCCTTGTCAAGTTGCTTGACCGTTGCATTTTTGGAATTTTTTTATATTAGTTAATGTCGAGGAGCTCGACAAAATGGCCAAATAATTTTATTTTTTTTTGTGTCGAGCTACATTTTTTTTTTTTTTTTGCGTGTCGATCCTTATAACGAGTTCTTTATATAAACCTTTACAATTCTATTTCTGCACATGAGCTATGGTTCCACTACTGATAAGGAGGAGCACAAATAATGTGAGTTCATTGAAATAACGCTCTTATTCTCTCCTTCCTTTTTTATTCATGGATTTTACTTTTGAGAGGATTTGGTACCTCTATATCATCCGTATCGGCTGATCTCATGGAACATGAGGTGATGTTTGATCATTGTTTATACCATTTTCTATAATTATTGAGATTTGTGTACCTAATATGCACTTTTTTCCTACTTGAGTATCATACTTGATACTTCGCTTTTTGTGTGGTTCTTTGAAAAGGTATTTCAAGATGTGATTCTTTGTTTAATAATCTAATCAGCTTAATAATCAGTAGATACTTTCTGATAAGTACTTACAGATTCAACCTTCCAGTATTTTGATATGGTTGTCATTAATGCAAAGGTAATACAGACTCGAAGCTGGAAGCAAGAGAAATGTTGGTCCTACGTACTGATATTTTGTGCTAATTTAATCTTTGAAGCATGTTAACTCTCTTTCTTTATTTTATATTAATGTATCCATTAGTATCCTCGGATTTCAAGTATTAGCTTATGTTTTCTGTTTGTTGTATATAACCAACTGCTTTTATGTGATACGGTATGCAGAAAAGTTTTCATGAACAATTCTCTTATGTAAACATTTCCGTATGCACCATTTTTATTACAAAACCTCCTCAAATTTCTCGTTGTTACGATTGGCTTGTCAACTGATAAACACGTTAATGTTAGTTCATTTCATCTTTTCAGCAGATTGGTCAGGGTACATACAGCACTGTGTTCCAAGCACGTGACTTAGAAAGTTGGAAAATAGTTGCTTTGAAGAAGGTGAGATTTGACAATTTTGAGCTGGAGAGTGTTCGCTTCATGGCTCGAGAAATAATGATTCTTCGCCGGCTTGACCATCCAAATATTATAAAGTTGGAGGCTGCCTTTATTATTGTGGAGTTGGGGCCTTGGAACTAGATTTCAAAGCCATATCTTTAATTTTGAATGGAATTGTATTGAATTCCTATTTCAAGGGCCCACATTTTCATGCCACCAAACAAAGATGCAACTGGTATTCTAACTTAAAATAAAAGGAGACAAAGCTACAGGATGACATTCATCCTTGCATAGTTATAAGCATAAGGATTATTGCATTTATACAACTATGATTTTTTTTTTTTTCATTTCTCTTATCTTTTGTTTTGGTATTCAGGTCCTACTTAAAGAACAATGTCACATTTTGAGCATGGAGAAGTTAAGTTTTGGACGACGGAAGAGAGGTAGATAAGCATTCTTCATTCAAGCTTAGTTTTCTTATATCTAAATATTTGAATTTTATTTTAGTATTCTTTTAATTCTATCATTAGACTTTGACGCATGGTACTAGATATAATTCATGTTACCAGCTTGTAAAAAAGATTGAGGCTATTTCATGATTTTTATAGCACACAGTTTTGTCTGTGATGTGGTACAGATGTAATTGATGTTACTATTATAGTTTTCCATCTTTAAATTTGTTTGTTGGGAGTTGAGTGCATCTTGTTATATTTCCACATGATTTTAAGAGTTTATGTTCTTCTTTTTCTTCAGCTTACAAGAGGACATTCTTCAAGCGACTCCGGGAAGGAATAAGCCATGAAGGTTTGTAAAGTATCGATTCTGTTTAGTTAAGGAAAAGAAAATCACCCTATGGAGGATTTTTTTGTGTTTCTTTAAATGAATTACTATGGGATTGACAGCTTCATATGATGTATATAATATATTTAGATGAGCAGGATTTAACATAATAAATGTATAGATGGTAAAATTTCATGATTGTAAGAGTTTTCAAATTATCTAACCAGTTCTTGTGTTAAAATTGTGGTTTAAATGATTATTTGAGATTGTTTGAATTTGATGACAGTTTGGAAAAGAAGGAATACCTTTTCCTTTAAAAGAATAGGTGAAATTTATATCGAGATATCCCTTTCAAAGAGTGAAATTTTGTATAAATATTATCTAATGTTTATTAAATTTTAAATACAACTTCTTTCATATACACTTTCATATTAACAATACACGATTTTTTCTTATTTGTATTGCACTACCAATTATAAAATAGGGCTTGAGGCAAAAGTTTAAGCGAAGTGCTTAATTATAATTCACAAATAACACTGCAGTTTAACAAAAATAAATAATACAATAAAGAAATAAAATAAAAAAATGTCAGGTAACTCGACAGTTAACAAACTGGAGCTCGAAAAAAAAAAAGGAATATGAACAAATGAGAAATTATATTTATGTATTTAAAAAAAAATTGTCGAGTTGCTCGACAATAGTTATTGTCAAGCATTGACTTTTTTTTTTTTTTTTTGAATGTGTTTGTTGAGCCAACAATCAAAAGGGTTAGTCCATTTAGACCTTTCTTAATTTTTTTTAAAATTAATTTAGGATAAGAATAACTTGTGTGACAATATTTTGATTAGTGGACTATGTTGAAATCTAAAACAAATATACCAAATTTGTATGAAACCAAACATAGTTAAATATTAACATAGTTTCAAACATTCCAAAATATTCAACATATCCATATATAAAAATAAAATTCAAAACTAATGTTGTCGAGTTGCTCGACAACAATTAAAAAAAATATTCAAAAGCAATGTTATCGAGTAACTTGAAAAAAAAAAAAGACAAAAGCCCATGTCTCACCCTTTGTCGAGAACTCGACAGACTCCAGTTACTCGACAAATTGGACAATTTGTCGAGTTACTCGACAACATTTTTTTTCCCCATTTGGCTTATTGTTTACTTTATTATAATTTTTATTAATTTTTATATTTTTTAATTATTTTACTGTTTACAAAAAAATGTAACTTCTTTGCAGATTTTTAGATTTGTTTTTCACTTTTATTATAAATGTTATTTATAGATTATTTGAGATTAGTCATTTTGAATTTTGAATGAAATAATGGTAGCTTTCTCTAGCTTTGATTTTGACTATTGGAATTTGTTTCTTTTTCCTGACGCCATTTTGTCGAACAACTCGACAAACTCCATTTCATGGAATTAATATATATTTTTTAATAATTTTTTCCCTTCCCTGTCGAGTTACTCGACAAACTGGGGTTTGTCCCAGTTTGTCGAGCAACTCGACAAATTCGTTGGAGTCTCACAAAAAAAAACCTCCATTCTGAATTAGATATTGAGAAAATTATGTGGACATGTATTCTCATCCACAATCAGATCGTCAAATTTTTTTTTAAGGAAAAAAATAGGAACCGCCGTTCTGAATTAGACATGTCATCCACTTTTGTCGCCGCCGCCATTTCTGTGTTAATTTTTCTTCCACCAAAACAAAGACCATACTCTTCTCCTTACAATTTACAAATCATACGAGTAAACCAAAATTGTTGATTTGCTGCGAAATAAACAGTACCCTGGTTAATGACCCAAAAGACATTTTATGGGACTATGAAGACCCATAAAATGAAGTTTGTCAGGTTCAAATCTCTTACACACACGTGCTTTGTTTGTTATCAGTCCATTAGGAATTGTAAATTGTAATTTTGTTTATAGTTGTTTGTTTGATCGTGAAATTTTTGGTAAATCCGTTCCAATTTTTTAATTTATTGAACGTTCCGTTCGATGAGGATACTTCTGGAGTTTTGAGCTTTAGTACACTCAAATTTGAATTCGTTTGTCTTTTTCACTGTTGGGGTCCTCCCTCATTTTACAGATATTTCCCTTGCATTTGACCCAGGTTTTGTTGTTAATGGTGTAATTTTTTCTTTTAGTGATTTACGTGTGGGGTATGTGATTAATGTTTAAGTCTTCGAGTAAACCCAAGGTAACAATTCAAAGAATTATTAACATTTTCATAATCCTCTATTTCATTTATGAAAAGGAATCAAAAAATCAAGAAATATGCCATTATTCTACAAATTTTATATCAAGTGTACTCAAGAAAAAAATATCAATATATTTTAAATAAATGGCCGAAAATTAGACAAAACATTTGAAGAAATTTTGACATTTCTTTATTATTTGTTAATTATTTATTTTTTTGGTGTGTATGAGCAAATTGTACACAATTCGCTCGAAATTTGTTACATTTTTCAAATTTGTTTAAAAATTTTAATTTCATATTTTTTTTTGGTCATTTTAATTACATTTAAAACCTAAAATTTTTTCCTATATTTGTCACTTACGTGCAACGCACGGCTTTAAAACTAGTATATATATATATATATATATATATATATATATATATATATATATATATATATATATATATATATATATATATATATATATATATATTTTAAATTTGTTGAGTTACTCGACAAAAAAATAAAAATAAAATTTTTTTTTTAAATTTGTCAAGTTACTAGCCAAAAAAAAATAAAAACATTTTTTTTTAAAATTTTGTAGAGTTACTCGAATTTTTAAAAAATATATATATATATATATATATATATATATTTTTTTTTTTTTTAAATCTTGTCAAGTTACTCGAATTTAGAAAAGCAAAAAAAATTTTTTTTTTTTAAATTATGTCGAGTTACTCGAATTTAAAAAAAAATTTTAAAAATTTTTTATCGAGTTACTCGAATTTAAAAAAAAAAAAATTTTTTTTAAATGTTGTCGAGTTACTCGAATTTAAAAAAAAAAACATTTTTTTTTAACTTTTGTCGAGTTACTCGAATTTTTAAAAAAATAAAAAAATATATATTTTTTTTAACTTTTGTCGAGTTACTCGAATTTTTTAAAAAAAAAAAAAAATTTTTTTTAACTTTATTCGAGTTACTCGAATTTTAAAAAAAAAAAAAATTTTTTTCTTAAATTGTGTCGAGTTAATCGAATTTTAAAAAAAAATATTTAACTTTTGTCGAGTTACTCGAATTTAAAAAAAAAAAAAAACAAAAAAAAAATTTTAACTTTTGTCGAATTACTCAAATTTAAAAAAAAAAAAAATTTTTTTTTTTACTTTTGTCGAGTAACTCGAATTTAAAAAAAAAACAAAAAAAAAAGAAAATTTTAACTTTTGTCGAATTACTCAAATTTAAAAAAAAAAATATATATATATTTTTTACTTTTGTCGAGTAACTCGAATTTTAAAGGTTTTTTTTTTTTTAGTAACTCGAAATTAAAAAAAAATATATATATATATTTTTTTTTTTACTTTTGTCAAGTTACTCGAATTTAAAAAAAAAAAAATATATATATATATATATATATATATATATTTTTTTTTTTTTTTAAAAATTCGAAAAAGTTTGTCGAGTTACTATTCAACTCGACAAACTTTTTCGGGGTGAATACTTTCATGAAAATTTTTTTTTTTTTTTTTTAAATTCGAAAAAGTTTGTCGAGTTACTATTCAACTCGACAAACTTTTTCGAGGTGAATAGTAACTCGAAAAAGTTACTGTTCATGTAAAAATTATTATTTTTTTTTAAATTCGAAAAAGTTTGTCGAGTTACTATTCAACTCGACAAACTTTTACGAGGTGAATAGTAACTCGAAAAAGTTACTGTTCATGAAATTTTTTTATTTTTTATTTTTTTTATTTTTTATGGTGAGCTTTTACATTTCTAATTTTTTTTTTCAATGAAAAAAATCAACAACATATTTTATTTTTTATAACTATTAATTATAACATTCTTACCAATAATGTTACTAATATTTTTTTATACTAATTGCTAAAATAAAATAAAATAAAATATATTGTATTAATTGATTATGATATATATTAAATTTATATGATATATATTCTATTTTACTATATTCTAATAAATGAAACATTAAATAAAATTTTGTATATGCTTTATTTATCAAGTTACTCGACAAATCCAAATTTAAGACTCACGAGTTTCTTGAAAAATAACACCACTAAATAAGAATAAAAAATTATTTAAATGTATGACATCATTTAAATAAAAAAGGGAAACAAAATAATGAAAATTTTAAATTTCGTTCGTTCGTCGAGTAACTCCGACAACTCGATTTTCAGTTTGTCGAGCTACTTGAGCTATTGAATAGATTGATTTCGTATCACATTTTTAATCGAGTAACTCGACAAACTTGATTTTGGGTTTATCGAGTTACTCGAGTAACTTCAACAATACATATTGTTCATTTTTTAGTTTAGTTTTTTTATTTAAATTATGTACTACACTTAAATTTTTTTATTTTTTAGTTTTTTCATGTTATTTTTAAACCAATTCATGAATCTCAAATTTGGATTTGTCAAATTACTAGATAAATTAGTCATAATAAAAGAATATATAATATATTGTATTAATTGATTATGATATATATTAAATTTATATGATATATATTTTATTTTGATATCTCCTAATAAATAATCAATTAAATACAAATATGTATGTCCTTCATTTATCAAATAAGTTAACAAATCCAAATTTCATGTCAACACGTTCCTCGAATAATAATATTACAACATTCAAATTAAACAAAATAGTCAATGTATTAAATAATTTCATTAAAAAAAGATTAAAAAAATGAAAATTATGCATTTTATTATTGGCTCGAGTAACTCGGAAAACTCGATTTTAACTTTGTCGAGTTATGCTCTACAATGAATAATCAGTTCTTTTATATCAATAATATTTCATATTCTATAACTTAATATAATATGTTATAATAAAATAGCTATTATAAAATAAAATAAAATCTAAATCATAAAACAAAACAATCTTTTACAATTTATTACTTAAGCAACTCGACAAATTGAAAATAAATTTTGTCGAGTTACTCTATAACCTACATGCTAAATACATATATTTTATATTATAGAAATTTTCTGTTTAAAATAAAGAGAAACATAAAATATAATATACACAAGTCCACAAAATATCAAATATATAGAAAAACTATTTTACATAAATTCACACATTTATTTATAATATCTGCAAATCAATTATACTAAGTGAAATCTATAATTATTTATTCAATTTATTTCAAGAAAATATTCCTGTTTTATGATTTTTGCTTTTGTATCACATTTTTCATCGAGTAACTCGACAAACATGATTTTTAGTTTGGCGAGTTACTCGAGTAACTTCAATAATGCATATTTTTCATTTTTTTTTGTTGTTTTTTTCTATTTAAATTATGTAATATACTTATAATTTCTGTAATAAATATTATTATAAATTATGTTAAAATACTTATTACAACTATTAATTAAAAAAAACACATTTATTTTCGTAATATAATTTGACATAATTATTCTAACAAAAAAATTCATTATTATAACAAATTTTTACTACAATTTTTTTTCATAATTTATGATGAAATCTATTTTGTATGCATTTGTCATAACAAATTTATTATAATCACTAGATTATTATAATAATGTAATAATTGATTAATAATATATTACTACATAATTGCTTTTATTATGCTATAAATTTATTATAACAATTTTTAGTTATAATATGTTATACTAATTGCTAAAATAAAATAAAATAAAATATATTGTATTAATTGATTATGATATATATTAAATTTATATGATATATATTCTATTTTACTATGTTCTAATAAATGATACATTAAATAAAATTTTGTATATGCTTTATTTATCAACTTACTCGACAAATCCAACTTTGAGACTCACGAGTTTCTTGAAAAATAACACCACTAAATAAGAATAAAGAATTATTTAATTGTATGACATACTTTAAATAAAAAAGGGAAACAAAATAATGAAAAATTTAAATTTCATTCGTTCGTCGAGTAACTCGGGCAACTCGATTGTCAGTTTGTCGAGCTACTTGAGCTATTGAATAGATTAATTTCGTATCACAATTTTAATCGAGTAACTCGACAAACGTGATTTTGAGTTTGTCGAGTTACTCGAGTAACTTCAACAATGCATATTTCTCATTTTATAGTTTACTTTTTGTATTTAAATTATGTAATACACTTAAATTTTTTTATTTTTTAGTTTTTTCGTGTTATTTTTTAACCAACTCGTGGAACTCAAATTTAGATTTGTCGAGTTACTAGATAAATTAATGATAATGCTTAAACTTTTTGTTTTATGTTATAAACAAATTGTACACATGCAATTTGAAAAATAAATTTTTTAAGTCGATAACATTTGATTTTTATTTTTATTTTTTATCTTTTATTTGTTTTAATATACATATATTAGTATCTTTTAGCCGCAATTATTGGCTTCTTATATATTATAGTCAATATATATTAATTTTTCCCTTCATAAGTCATCAAATTTGGTGCTTTTTTATCTCCAGTTGCTATGGGGAACAAAGGACGAAATACAATCGATTTCTAAAGGTTTTGGTAAATTTCATTTTCTCTAAAATGCAGTTTTTGTTGTCCAACTTAAATATTTGCTGCAACTTATACATTACGTATTTTTACATAATTCCAGTTGGAGACAATATTCCTACGGGTTACCTAACCATTGGCTTTGGTTTAACATGATTTCATGTTATATAACTCAAGTTATGGACACTTTTGTAAAGTGCGACAGCATGAATCCGAGAAACTGCCTTGGATGTTTCGGCGAACATTTTAGTGTGTGAAAACATGCCGTCGGATTATCAAATTTTTATATGTGGTAGCTACATGGGTATTCTACGTTCCTTGAAATTTTCATATTGTTCGGTGATCGTTTTCTATGTCAAAAAAATTTCTTTGCTCCATGATTGGGTGAATTGTTTCTCCAAACTGCACTTTCTGTTGACCAACTCAAAAATATGCTGCACCTTGTATATTAAGTATTTTTACATAACTCCAGTTGGAAACGATAGCTCTATGGGTTACCTAACCATTGGCTTTGGTTTCACATAAATTCATGGTATAAAACTCAAGTTATGGACAATTTTATAAATTGCGACCGTATGAATCCGAGAAACTGCCTAGGGTGTTACGGTGAGCATTTTAGTCAGCCAAAACATGCCGTCGGACTATCAATTTTTGATATGTGTTAGCTAAATGAGTATTCTATGTTTCCTGAAAATTTCATATTTTTCGGTTATCGTTTTCTATGTCAAACAAATTTTTGTTACTCCATGACCGGGTGAAGAAATTTTTGTAACACTGCCCTTATTTTGAAAATTTTATTCACCTGGTCATGGAGTAACAAAAAATTCTTTGACATAGAAAACGATCACCGAACAATACGAAATTTTCAGGGGACATAGAATACTCAGGTAGCTACCACATATCAAAAATTTGTAGTCCGACGGCATGTTTAGGTATACTAAAATACTCATCGCGAAACCTCCTAGATAGTTTTTCGGATTTATGCCGTCAGCGTGCCGGAATCGATATTATAAACCAATCAATAAACTTTAAGTAGTGTAAATATCTTTTTTAAACTTTTGTGGACCTTGGTTTTGTGGCAGTTTTAGTAGATACCCATGTTTTGGTTACACGTTAATGATGTGAACTTGAAAGGTTTTGCTAAACTTCATATTTTTCTAAGATGCAGTTTCTGTTGTCCAACTCAAAAATTTAATGCACCTTATATATTAAGTATTTTTACATATTTCCAGTTGGAGACGATAGCCCTATTCGTTGCCTAACCATTGGCTTTGGTTTTACATAATTTTATGTAATGTAACTCAATTTATGGACAATTTTGTAAACTGTCGACGGCATGAATTTAAAAAACTGCCTAGGAGGTTTCGGTGAGCATTTTAGTATGCCTAAACATGCCGTCGGACTACCAATTTTTAATATGTGGTAGCTACCTGAGTATTATATGTCCCCTAAAAATTTCGTATCGTTCGGTGATCGTTTTCTATGTTAAATAATTTTTTATCACAAAACAAATTGAGCTAAAAGCCCACACAAAATAAAAAAAAATATATATTTCAAAGACTTTGTCGAGGAAGTAAAAAAAAAAAAAAATTCAAACTCTTTCCTACTTTGTCGAGTAAGCCAAAAAAAAAAAAAATATTTCAAACTCTTTCTCACTTTATCGAGCAAGCCAAAATAAAAAAATGAAAAAAAAAAAATAAAATTCCAACTTTACCACTTTGTCGAGGAACTCGACAAAGTGGCCAAAAAATAATAATACAAAAATTTTCATCATTTACCACTTTGTCGAGTTACTCGACAAAGTGTGGGAAAAAAAAAATATTCAAGAACTTTGTCCAGTAATTCGACAAAGTTCAAAATTTTTTATTTTTTTTAAATTGTTCATTTGGTCCCAACTTTTTAAATTTTTAACTAATTGACCCATAATTTTTATTTTTATGTCATTGACCATCTCCAATATTTAAATTATGTTGAAAGTCCAATTTGACCATTTTTTTGGATTTTTTCAAGTTACTCGACAAATATTTTTTTTTATAATAAAATTAATGTCTTTGGTTTGTCAAGTTATTCAATAATAATTTATTAAAAAATAAATTGGTCGAGTTACTCGACATCAATTTTTGACACTGTGTTATCATAATTGTTAAAATAAAATAAAATAAAATATATTATAATAATTTAATATATCAATCAGTTATAAGCCACCAACTCCAACTTTTAAAAACAAAATTTTTATTTACAATAAATTCATATTAAGTTTTATTATAATTATTAATTATACTAAAAATTGATTATTTTAATAAAATTTATATAATTAATATAATAAATTGACATAATTATTATAATAAATTTGCATTCCACTGTGTTATTATAATTGTTAAAATAAACTATATTATAATAATTTTATATCATATATAATTTATTATACAATGTTATAATAAATGATAGAGTAAAAAAACTATGCATGTGCTTAAATTATCAAAGAACTCGATAAACTGAAATTTAAGATTGCCGAGTTGCTCAATTATTTATATGAATAAAATGCCACATACCACAAAGTCAAAAATATTTCAAAAATAATTTTGTCGATGGCGTGAACGGTTAATTTCTAATTCACTATTTTTTTTTTATAAATTTGATTCTTAAACATATGCAGCATTTATTTAGAATAATCTGTAAAAAAAAATATAAAAAATTTACTTTACAATTCAAAGGTTTGCTGGATTAAAATAAAAAATTTATATAAAAAAAAAAAATTGTAAAGTCAAAATGGGCTTAAAAGGTTAAGCCCATTTTCATTGATATTAGTGTGTGTTTGTCGAGAAACTCGACAAACACACACCTAAATTTGCTTATTTATTTATTTATTTATTTTTTTAAAATGTATTTGGGTGTTTGTCGAGTTACATGACAAACACCCACTCCTCCACTAAAAATCAAAATGGGCTAAAAGCCCATTTTGAACCTTTTTGAATTTTTTTTTTTAAATATTGGGGATGTGTATTTTAACAAACACACCCCCCAAACAATAAAAATGGGGTTTTTTAGCCCATTTTAAACTAATTTTTTTTTATTTTTATAATTTTATAATTTGGGTATATATTTGTCGAGCGTATTTGGACCTTTATTTATTATTTTTTTGGTGTGTTTCTCTTTTCTATAATTTAGTAGCAAATATATTTTCATTTAATTTTTTACTATTTAATTTTTTTTTCTTGTAAGCAAATTGAACACAGATGAATTTTTGTTAATCCATGAATAAGCGAAGTTTTGAAATTTTTTTTTTTCCTTTTTCCCCACTTTGCCTCATAACTCGGCAAATTAGTAGTAAAAAAAAAAAAAAAAAATTCTAAATAATTTTTGACTTTCTCCATAAAGTAAAAAAATAATAAACTAAAAAAAAATAAAAATTTTGGTGGCTTCCAGAGAAAGCCACAAAAAAAATTATTTTTTTGGTGGCTTTCTCGAGTTGCTCGAGAAAGCCACCAAATTTTTTTTTATTTTTTTTTTATTTTTTTATTTTTTTTTTGGCTTTCTCGAGTTACTCGAGAAAGCCTTATTTAAATTTTTTTTTTCTCAAGTAACTCGAAAAGTCATTTGGGAATTTTTTTTTTTTTAAAATACTAATTTCGTCGAGTTTTAAGACAAAGTGGGGAAAAAGGTAAAAAAAAAAAAAAATTCAAAATTTCACTTAGTCATGGATTAAAAAAAAATTCATTTGACTTAGAAAACGATCACCGAAAAATATGAAATTTTCAAGGAACGTAGAATATTCATGTAGCTACCACATATCAAAATTTGATACTCCGACGACATGTTTCGGCTTACTAAAATGCTTACCGAAACATCCTACTTGAACAAGGAGGAAAAAAATGGAAAAAAATCAACAATTAATGATAATGCTTAAACTTTTTGTTTTATGTTATAAACAAATTGTACACATGCAATTTGAAAAATAAATTTTTTAAGTCGATAATATTTGATTTTTATTTTTTTTTTCTAAATAATTTGATAACATTTTATGTTAAATTTGTTCTATAGATTTGTTGTGTAAACGTTTTATTCCAGTGTATAATAAATTGATTATTGTAATAAATTGACATAATTATTATAATAAATTTGCATTCCACTGTGTTATCAAAATTGTTAAAATAAAATAAAATATAATATATTATAATAATTTAATATATCGATCAGTTATAAGCCACCAACTGCAACTTTAAAAAACAAATGTTTTATTTACAATAAATTCATATTAAGTTTTATTATAATTATTAATTATACTAAAAATTGATTATTTTAATAAAATTTATATAATTAATATAATAAATTGACATAATTATTATAATAAATTTGCATTCCACTGTGTTATTATAATTGTTAAAATAAAGTATATTATAATAATTTTATATCATATATAATTTATTATACAATGTTATAATAAATGATAGGGTAAAAAAACTATGCATGTGCTTAAATTATCAAAGAACTCGACAAACTGAAATTTGAGATTGCCGAGTTGCTCAATTATTTATATGAATAAAATGCCACATACCACAAAGTCAAAAATATTTGAAAAATAATGTTGTCGATGGCGTGAACGGTTAATTTCTAATTCACTATTTTTTTTTATAAATTTGATTCTTAAACATATGCAGCATTTATTTAGAATAATCTGTAAAAAAATATAAAAAATTTACTTTACAATTCAAAGGTTTTCTGGATTAAAATAAAAAAAATTATATAAAAAAAAAATTTGTAAAGTCAAAATGGGCTTAAAAGGTTAAGCCCATTTTCATTGATATTAGTGTGTGTTTGTCGAGAAAATCGACAAACACACACCTAAATTTGCTTATTTATTTATTTATTTATTTTTTTTAAAATGTATGTGGGTGTTTGTTGAGTTACACGACAAACACCCACTCCTCTACTAAAAATCAAAATGGGCTAAAAGCCCATTTTGAACCTTTTTTAATTTTTTTTTTTAAAATATTGGGGGTGTGTATTTTAACAAACACACCCCCCAAACAATAAAAATGGGGTTTTTTTTAGCCCATTTTAAACTAATTTTATTTATTTTTATAATTTTTTAATTTGGGTATGTATTTGTCGAGCGTATTTGGACCTTTATTTATTATTTTTTTAGTGTGTTTTTTTTTTCTATAATTTAGTAGCAAATATATTTTCATTTAATTTTTTACTATTTAATTTTTTTTTTCTTATAAGCAAATTGAACACAAATGAATTTTTGTTAATCCATGAATAAGCGATATTTTGAAATTTTTTTTTCTTTTTTCCCCACTTTGCCTCATAACTCGGCAAATTAGTTAAAAAAAAATAAAAAAAATTTTTTTAAATAAAAAAAGAATAAAATTAAAAAATTAAAAATTTTGGTGGTTTCCTGATAAAGCCACCAAAAAAAAAAAAAAAAAAAAACAAAATACAAAACAAAAAAAATTTTGTTTTTAGTTTCACTACAAATATAGAAGAGCCGTAAGGATTGTAACGTTCTTTGGTTGTCCAAAACAATGTTGTTCTGGACAATCTTTTTTTTTTTGGTAAAAATACAACATCCTTTTGACCATTTGCTGATGGTGGTGTACGAAGATCTTGTCGTCTAGATCGGAGGCAGAAAGAAAAAAATTAATTTGTAAGAAAATTTAACCCACTTACATAGTCGCATGGATTTATGCTTTAATTTAGAAAAAAAAAAATATTGGAAAGTACAAAAGTTATGTTACTTTATTAGAAATGGAGGAAATTTGAAAATGAGTTGTAAATTATCATAATTGATTTTATGTTGTTTTTTGATACTAAATCATATATTTGAAATGTATAAGTGTGGGTTAATGATTTGAAGGTTTAATATCACTATTTTCACTCATTTCCTCCTATTTTTGTAGACAAATTATCACTTTACGTAATAAAGATATTTTCTTGAGGGAATTGATATCCAATGCTTCTGATGTAAGAATTTTTTTTTTCATTTTTTTAATCATTAAGAGTTGTATTTAATGTTAATTTTTTGGTAATTTAAGCCTTAACAAGATTATGAAGAGGTTTTAGGTGAAGGCGACAATGCTAAACTCGAGATCCATTTATTATAGACCAAAGCGTTTTAATATTTACTAGCTTATGTTTTATATGCCTACTTATTATTGAAAATGTGATATTTTAGATCAGCACTTATGTGCATAATTAAGTAAATTTCTTTATGAGTAGTTTTGTGGAGAATTTTATAAAGAGTGTGTTATGTAGTGTTGATCTGATTAATTTAAATAATAGAGTTGTATTATTTTTTGTCGCTGCTTCTGGAGAACTGATTATTAAGCTTATTAGATTATTAAACAAAGAGTTAGAATTTTTTAACTTAGCAAAAGAATGGGACAATTAGAAATAAAATCCCACCATTGGAACAACATAACTTTACAAAAATTAATGAGTTCATTATTTGACAAGTACACAAAAATATTTAAATTCTATCAAAATTATATTAACACAATCGCTTTTAATTAGTAGATTATCACGGACAACTTACGTGCATAGCACGTACATATAACTAGTGTATATGTATGTATATATATATATATATATATATATATATATATATATATATATATATATATATATATATATATATATATATTATCGTATCTGTTAAGCTATGTTACTTACTGAATTTTATCAAAATCAATTTTTAGCAAATTATATCCTTCTATAATCTTCTGAATGATGAATATTTTAAATAAAAATAAAATATTTAATCTTTTCATTTTAAAAAAACAATTAGACATGGGTAACACATATGTTGCCACATGTGTTACCCTATGTTACTTCCTCAATTTCTATACAATTGCTATTTTATAATTTATATTCTTGTAAACGTTTTTAAAAAATACATTAATTTCATCTAAAATCAAATATTTCCAATTTTTATTTTTGAAAACATTACGTTTACATGGGTAACATATATGTTACCGTATTTGTTAACATATGTTGCTTCCTCAATTTCATAAAAATCAATTTGTAGCAAGTTATATCCTTCTATAATCTTCTAAGTTACGAATTATTTTGAATAAAAATAAAACATTTAATTTATTTACTTTTAAAATCAACTATTTGACACAGGTAGCAAAAATGTTATTACATGTGTTAAACCCCTATGTTACTTTCTCATTTTTAATACAATTGCTATTTTATAATTTATATTCTTGTAAATGTTTTAAAAAAATACTTTAATATCATCTGAAATCAAATATTTCCAATTTTTATTTTTTTGAAAACAATACTTTTACGCGGGTAACATATATGTTACCATATTTGTTAACCTATGTTACTTTCTCAATTTCATTAAAATCAATTTTTAGAAAATTATATCATTCTATAATTTTTTGAATTACGAATTATTTTTAATAAAAATAATTTATTTAATTTATTCACTTTTAATATCAACAATTTGACACGGGTAACACATATGTTACCACATGGGTTACCCTATGTTATTTCCTCATTTTCTATACAATTTCTATTTTATAATTTATATTCTTGTAAATGCATCTAAAAAATACATTAATTTAATCTACAATCAAATATTTCACCATATTTGTTAACCTATGTTACTTATTCAATTTTATTAAAATCAATTTTTAGCAAATTATATCCTTCTATAATTTTTTGAATTACGAATTATGTTAAATAAAAATAGTGTATTTAATTTATTCACTTTTAATATCAATAATTTGACACGGTAACACATATGTTAACACATGTGTTACCTATGTTACTTCCTCATTTTCAATACAATTACTATTTTATAATTTATCTTCTTCTAAATGTTTTTAAAAAGAGTAATGCTATTTGCAGTCGCTCGCTACCGGTAGTCATCCTACGTGTCATTACTCAATTGGATGAATTATTCATAATTAATGGCTATAAATACATTACTTAATTAGAGTACATAATTCATCCAATTAAGTAATGCCATGTAGGATGACAATCGGTAGTGAGCGACTGCAAATAGCATTATTCTTTTAAAAAATACATTAATTTCGTCTAAAATCAAAAATTTCCTAAATTTCATTTTTTAAAAAAAGTATGTTAATGCAGGTAACACATATGTTATCATATTTATTAACCTATGTTACTTTCTCAATTTTATTGAAATCATTTTTTTCCAAATCAATGGGAGAGGTGGGGTAGAGACCGAGCCTAGAGTCTACACCGTCCACCTTTGTTTCCAGACCTATTTTTGAAAATAAACCATCAAAAGAAACACCATGTGGGCTGGCTTTTGATTCAAAATGTCTTACAACGAAAAACACACCACAAAGGTTGAAC
Organism: Forsythia viridissima; assembly: GCA_030279155.1. Classification (NCBI taxonomy): domain Eukaryota; kingdom Viridiplantae; phylum Streptophyta; class Magnoliopsida; order Lamiales; family Oleaceae; genus Forsythia; species Forsythia viridissima. The sequence goes on from CM059034.1 coordinate 50,449,079, forward strand.
ATCACCCATTCTCCTTTGCCTCATAGAAACACAGTTCTGGGCATTTAAATGAGAAAAACAATGTTCATATGGAAGACCGAGCTACTGAAATAGCGTGAGTAGTTGGGTTTTGGAGACCACTGAGGGTTATTTGTATACTTCTATGTCACCAGGAGGGAGGGGGGTGTTAACCAAGCATAAGAAAACAACAGAGGATAGATGATTTTTGCCATAGTTGTTAGGAACGATAACCAAGAATTATCAAATTCTTTTAGAACCATGGGCACTTATATGCAAATTTACTTTGGAGGTAAAGTTTTTGATAAACTCTTCTTCAACAATCCAATTATCACTTTAAGTTGTTTTAAATAAGCAGGAGGGAATACCATATTCACATCGGGTGAGTTGCTACTGAATTTAAGTTAATTGAGCAATACATAACCCCCTTCAATCAACGAACATCTCAAAAGATAAAGCACAAAGAACTTTTGAATGAGATAGTATATAATATTAATTGACTATCTATACCCAACATCAATACAAAAAACTAGAATCTAACAACACTTTGCTACTTCAATACATCATATACAAACATGAAATGTGTGTTATAAATTTCCACACTGACATTAACAATTAAATGAGGTACCCCTTACTCTGTCCGACACCCTTTTATCATCTGTATCAAACTCTTCATCCGATTTTCACTTTGCATATTTAAACAACTGGACTGCAAGAGTAAGCCGAGCTTTATCAAGCTTGAATGTATTCAACATGTTTCCCAATTTCTGATGAGCAAAGTACTTGGCATGCTTAATAACATATACAACACAATCACCGCTGCATAAAAACAAACAAATGATTATCACAATTCATTGTCCGTAACATATAAAATCTATTCCAATACATACACTTGCCATCATTCAAACAATTAGAAAATAATTCATACTACTAACCTTTGGTATTGTTGTGGTATGTTACCCAATATATGAATGTCCACTAAATCTAAGGGATCCTTCCCATCATATGCACTCCAATCAATAAGACTATAAGACCTAGCCTAATAAAAACCACTATGATGGAGAAGATAAGGGATTATCTGAGCATATGGCTTCACTATTTTACGAATATTATTGTCATGAATGATTTTACGATAAGAGTTGAACACATTGAGGCATCGATGTACAATATCAAAATGTAAGAGGATCCAATGTGCTCTATATTGCATCATAACAGGAAGTAATACATGGTCAACGTCCCACCATGGTGTATTACAAGCCATTCGACATCCTCGCACATAAGAGAAAAGAGTTTTATTCCAACCAACAACACCTTCATTGCTAAAAAAAAATTCTATAGTCATTTGAATAAAACAATCAAATGCAAAATCCGTTGTAGTCAAAGGGACTTGAAGTCTATCACTTTGCCTTACTAGTTTGCGTAGATAATAAAATGCCACATCGATATGCTGGAAAATAGAAACAAAACAGTGCCCAATGAAACAGTCAACTGCATACATATTTATTTAAAAGGTTGACATAAATTACAACAAAGAAACCAAAAACTATACCGTGTCAGTTAGGCACTATTTAGGTGTACACAAGTCATAAACCATGTCTTGTCCGCCACCTCAAGTATTCTAAAATTAAACGGTGGATTGAGTATCTTGTTGTTATCATTATATTTCTTTTTCCTACAAATATAATAATTAAAAATAATTAAACATCGTCACATTATTACACTATCTATTTGTGAATAAAAAGAATGCAACTTACTTGTTGTTTTTGCAAAACCCTATATTAAACCATTCTTCAAAATAAACAATGTCATTAACATCAACAGCACTAATCTCGTCTCTTAATGCAGATGTACCACTCCTTATCTCTCAAATAACAGCTTTATTCTTTCTTGATGATCTAAAGTCTGAGATATAAGGAGATCTGTACACCTCTGCTGTTTTTCTTGTCCTTCTCCTTGGTGCACTAAGAGTAGTATCATCAATTTAAATGATATCATCATCTTCCTCAATTTTTTGAACGCTCACAACAAAATTTATAAAATTAATTAACATTATCAACTTCCATAAAATGAATGACATCAATTATTTTTTAATAAAGTAACTTGTATTGTGAAAACTCTACCTCTACCTTCTTAGAAGTCAACATATTTCTCATGTAAATAGTTTTATCAATCATTTTCAGATCATGGTTAGTAATTTTTATATCATCTAATTCAATATCAGGAGCAGTAGTTTCCAAGTCATAAGTCAAAACTGGGACTAAAGTTAAGCATATTGCACATTTTTTGACTAACAACTGCCTCATCGATTAAATTTTTATCTGGCCCTTCAACCTAAAAATAGAAATAATGAAATCATGATACCTTAAAAAAGGAAAATTGATAAACTGAAATCCAACACCTTACTAAACAAGTTTTACTAAAAATATGTTAAAATTATTAAGTGTACCTCAAACTCAGTAGCACCATGAAGAATACTTTTATTGTTGATTTTGTTACAAACTACTGCCTTCCATTTCCCTTTCCTATCATACTGAATCTCTAAAGATGGAAAATTCAAAAATTAAACTTGTTAAAAAAAGCTACTCATTCAGTTTCAAAAATTTATTATGAAAGTAACAAATGTGTTACTCATTTGAGCCTCAAAAAGTCTTGAGTTTTTAAATGTACATACCTGACTTTCAACTTCAAAGTCTTTCAATTGGGACCCATCATAGTCCTCAACTTAAACCTATAAAAACAATTATTGTGCGTATTATTTAAACACAGTATTTGTTAAGAATCTAAAAACTAAATCAAAAACCATGAATAGACTATGTGAGAGATGTTCTTCTAGACCATAAAGAGAGTACACACGTGATATTACTATTAACTGTGGCTCACAATAACATTTGAGTTACTAGTTTCGAAATGAAGTATACCAGGATTGGTTTCTCTTTGAAAATGCAATCAATTGTGGCTCACAGTAACATGTATGTTACTAGTTTGAAAATGAGCTAAAACGTCATCTTAGTCAAATGAAATGCATTTAACACTATAGTTATTATTCATTCATTTAAAATATCATTATCATATAATCATACAATGATTCATGAAATTTAATATATGGTAACATATATGTTCAACATGCACTAATAAGCATGAAATACATGATACTAAAAAGATAAAGTAATTTTAAAAATCGTACATCTGTCTTAAATTCAGTATAGTTATTGAAATCATTCTCAAATTCATCCTACACGAATAATAACAAGATAAAAACATCATGACTACACATATAAATAGTAAATTTAGGTGATACTGTTTGAAAGAGAGTACTTTATTTACATACTAAAAAGAATTAAAAAACATATGAGAAAAAATACCTATGTCTCCAAAATTGGAGAATATAAGACAATCTGCCGATTCAAAACAACCTCTTATGCGTTAGAATGGAATTTTTTGTCCATCTAATTTTGAAAAACCAGCAATCACATTTTGGACATTCCCTATGAGGTCATTTAGCTGGCTTTTCAAATCCTGCTGAAATGATAAAATTTCAGCCTGCTTCGCTTCAATTTCTGATTGCTTCGATTCTATTTTAGCAATTCAATCCATCACAACTTGATTTAAGTTGCAGCTACCCTAGAAACACAAACAAAGAAACACAAAACTCATATTAAATTATATATATAAAAAGAAGATCAGACACTTAATTCAAATCCTTACTACACAAAATTAACCTTAATTGAACTTAAAAAGAAAAAAAAAATCTGTGAAAATCTGTCACCTATTTATTTTCTCCATTCCCTTGAAGTATTAGCACCATCAAACGTACTAGTCGGATTTGATTGAGGAGGATCGGTAGAATGGGCATTGAATTCAATGCTTGCCTGGTTCTTTTCAAACAACCTAGAAGCATATACTTCAAGCTTTTCTTCGTCAGTTGCCTTCAAACTACAAAAAAATATAATTGATATAATTGTAAAAAATGTAACATATAATGTAACAAAAAACAAATGAAATATACTTATATACAAAAAAAAAAAAATTACTTACAATCAAAAGATCAAATAGATCATTATCCAATTGTGACCATGAAACAGTCACGTCGGCTTTCCAGTTCCAAAAACGAGGCCGGGCACTTCCCTCTCCAGCCCTCGTACAAATGGTACCATTAAGGCAAGGTATAATCTCATATGCCCAAATTTGGAGCGAAATTGGAAACCTGTTCAGTCTGTAGGACCAAGCCTTTTTACCACAATCCAAATTTTTATTTTCAGGATTCAATGCCGACTTCATGTGCCTGATTGTAATTTGGAAAAGATCATAACCCCATGCAAAATTGGCCATGTCATCAGAATCAACCAATCTCATGTGAACGTCATCTACACATTTCTTGTACGAAGTTGTATACAAGAAAGAAGATATAAGATGAAAAATTGCCAACTTTACAACATCCACATCAGGAACTTCATCATTTAGGTTTAGGAAAACCTTTCGAAGTTCTACATTTGACACACTCCGAAGACCTCTAAAATACACGTCCTTCAATCTATTTGGCCCCCTATCATATTTTAAAATATGATCACCACCTGAGCATTGAAGTCTAGATACAAGGCAAAATTCTTCAATAGAGAACTTCAAGGCTTTTCCCGACAATTTAAACCAAATTTCGTTGTTGTTAGGATGTTGAATCTGCCTTAGAAGTAATGAGTGGATGAGCTGGGGTTATAGAGATATACTTTTCATGTCCAAATAAGCTAAGAAAGGAGATTGTCTAAAATTTTTTTTTGAACATCGTTCAATTTTCCCTAATGTCGTAAATGACGTCATAACTGTATGACACCAATACTTTACCAGAAAGTCTTTTATTGGGGTTGCTGATGAATTCTCCATCATGTAAAATGAAAACAAAACAATAAATTACTATCTGCATTTGTGTAACATAACAACTATATTGAGAAAATCAATAATAACAGCTAATAAATAATAGATTATATACAATGCAAGGCTAATTTCAGTCATATGAAAAAATAAAAAAAAGAACTGAGAAAGGGACAAATGAGACGGAAAATTCAATTTCACTGGATTTAGTTTGTAGTTAAAAATAACTAGCAATAGAATGTGAATATAGATATCTGAACTTCATTGCTTGCAACTATCACTATATCCCCATCATAGTGCATATTAAATCTAAGCAGTAATATATGACTGAAACTTTCAAATTCAGCATGACATCAAATTTAATAAACTGCAGAGTATTTCCATAAAGAAAATATTCAGATTGATAATCCCATGCCCATCACACCCTTGCAAAAGGAGTTGATCGCATTATTAAAGCCTTTGCATTTTGAAACATAACACAACATAAATGTTTATTTGCTCCCAAATCCCATAATAAATAGTGGCATCAGCAGAACACTCGGCCACATGCCTTTCATCGGGGGACTATGACATTGTATTCACCTATTTTCTCCCTAAAACAAGGTCAAATTTAGAGATGTATGGTGTCAAGTGATTTTTTGGTCCTTAACAACAATCATTTATGTGTGTTCGTGCGTTCTCGTGTTATTATCTTGACTGAAAATCATTTATCCACACAGTAACATATATGTTACTTATTTTTCATTATATGTCTCTATGGTGAAAAAAATGCTCAATATGGGATGAAGTCACATCATGCAACAAAAAACGCATATAGTAACACACGTGGTAACACATATAGTAACACGTGTTATTAATGACTTTTTCAATTTCATGTAATTCAAGATGAACCAACACAATACAAAATGCAATTAAAAAAAGCATATGGTAACATATATAGTAACACATATATGTTACTAATGATTTTTCAATTTCATGTTTAGCACATGAGACCCATCAGAAATTAAAAAGGGGCAGTGTGACTCTTATGCATGTCTGCTTGCTCTACTCTCTCTTTTCCATAAAATAAGGATGAACGTGTACTAATTGAACTTGAATCTCATGGCAAGGAATTTCGTAGATAACTCAATAGGCCAAAAAAAAAAAAAAAAAAACTACACTATATGCACAAGAAATTATAGAACATATATACAACAATATAGTAGACATAAATAGATAAATTATAGCAAATAGAGAAATTATAGCAAATAAAAACTGAAGGTATCTTCATGATCTAGAACACTAAAGAAATTTGAACTATAAAATAAATAAATAAATGCTAAATAGGACATGCATTCCGAACATATTCTTGCCGCAATATTTAAAACACTATAAAAATTCGAAAAATAAAATATAATAATGAAATGGAGAAATCGGACACAAATTTCGAACATATTCTCATTCAAACATGGGAAATTCTAAAAACAAAATAGAGAAATAGAGAAACAGGACATACATTTCGGACATTTTTGAGTTCTTCGAAGTTTTATTGGACGGAATGTTTACTCCTCTTCGTTCTATTTCCAGATGTAAAAGTCTCCCTCTTCGACTTTTTTGAATTAATGCCTATTTCAAGCTCAATATTAACATATTGAACTTTTGATTTCACCATTTTCGAACTCAGATGAAGAAATTTTGATTGTATTACTAGAGATGAAGAAATTTTGAAATGAAGATGAAAAAATTTTGATGATGAAATATTAACCGATTTTGATTTGGAACGTGATGGAGATTTCTATAAAACAACTTTTCACTTTCTGTTGATAGGGTTGTGGTCGTGTGGGTGTTGGGGGGGGGGGGGTTGTGGAATTGGGGTGTACATTTGCCTTGGGGCGCAGGTTTTAGTATGGGTATTTACAAATTAGTTCTTAAAATTTACAGGTAAAATTGTTAACAGAAATATTAAAGTAGGGTTAAAATTAAAAAAAATATAAATTGGGGGTATATTTCAACTTTTTTCAAAAAAAAGGGTAATGGAGCTAATTATCCCATATAGAATTATGGCAAATATCACATAAGGAAATAAACAGTGTTACAATAGTGGTTTGAGGAAAACAATTGAGGAAAGGGTAAATTACACTCACATTCCCTATTTTTGTATGTTTGTAATAATTTTGTCTCTATTTAATTTTATTCTCACATATCATCCGTAACCTTTCAATAATTTGCACAGATAGTCCCAAGATGGTCTATTTTGACGATTTTGCCACTAACATAAATAAGCTAAAATAGCCCCCCCTACCTAAAAAAAAAAAAAGTAAAATGAAAAAATTGTAGTTAGGGTCCCTAACGTTTTCAAAAGTATAAAATGGTCTATTCACATTCAATTATTTCAAACAATTAAAATAAAAAGATAAAAGATAAAAAAAAAAAGAACAAAAAATGAAAAATGAAACACATTATCTTTTTCACCCACTCTACCCCACCTCATGTCAAATTAGAGGGGTTTCTTCACCCCAGTTTCAAACCCAAACTTGCTGGAGTTTGGGTCCGAAACCGGGTCCCTCTGATTAGTGCAAAACCAAGGAGAAGTTCTCCATTCGCGGACTGGGGTGGGGATTTCTCCTCCTCAGTTTGTTAGGGGTGGGTGGGTGAAGAAGGTGATGTTTTTCATTTTTCTTTGTTTTTTTTATTTTATTTTATTTTATTTTTCTTTTTTTAATTGTTTGAAATAATTGAATATGAGGATACCTTTTTGTCATTGTTAAATTGGTAACCCCAACTACAATTTTTTCATTTTACTTTTTTTGTTTTTGTTTTTGTTTTGCTATTTTAGTTTATTTAAGTTACGGGCAAAATCGTCAAAATAGACCATCTGGGGACTATCTATGCGAATTACTGAAAGGTTGAGGATGATAGATTCGAATAAAATTGAATGGTGAAGAAATTATTACAAACATAAAAAATGGGGTCTGTGAGTATAATTTACCCTTGAGGAAATCATAGATATGGTGAAATAAAGAAGGAGCTAATCAAGGTGAAATCCTGAAGGACAAAACATGAGGTACAATTTAGACACAATATGCGAAAATTTTGGATAAGTAGGATACCGATTACTAATGATCGAGGAACCATATCGTTACTTTGCCTTTGGAGATTCATGATTTTCTTTATAGGAATTATTGACAATAATACCATCATTGATCACTGATGTACATTCGTCAGCATTATGGATATCAATGTCATGTGATTCAATTGCACATGTACTGCAAAAAATCCCATCACACACGACACAAATTACTTTATTTATTGATGAAATTACCATTGGTGAAATAAAATTTATTAAAATATTTACTTTTTTAGTATTATTAACTCAAATTTCGTTTGTAATCTTAAATATTTTTTTAATAGTTATTTAACTACCAAAACAATTTATTTTAAATTGTTATTTAGGTACTAACTAAAAATTCGTTAATAATCCTAAAAGTTAGTGACTAAAAATGAATTTAACCCGTCAAATATACTAATACAGCTGGACATTTCGAACAATAAATTAGTCCAAGTCAGCTATCACTTCAATTATTTTTTTTTAATATAATTGACGGAATTTGACATAGTGGTTAAATTGATTATTAAAAGTTGGATGACAAATTTAAAATAAAAGTAGTTCAATGACGGAAGTAAAATATATAAAGAGGGCCACTAATTTCATCTATCGTTCTCATGTATCTATCCCGTTTTAAATTTATTCCTATTAAAATTTTAATTTTTTAAAAAAGACTATATTCATCTTCATTATATTCCAACATTGCTTTTATTAAATTCATTCATTTAAACATTATATATCCACGAACTTTAACCAAAAACAAAGTATTTATAAAAAAACAAAAAACATATTTAATGGATAAAATAATCAAGGCTAATATATAAGCTATTTTGTAACCTATTACGTTATTTACCTCTAAAAAAATTAAGGCTAAAAGCCAAAGGCTTTTCTCCCTTGTGCTAACAACAAATAGCATAGAATTTAATAAATTTCAATAATTATAAAAAATTTCAATCTCTTTGTTTGCATCTCTCCTCTTCCTATTATAGTTTATCTACACATATGTTAAACAAAGATTACCACTAACAAAATATTGAAAAAAATAAATAAAAAGAATGAATGGATGATATTTGGAATTAAAATACAATATTGTAGTAACGATATAATAACTACTTTTTGAATTACTTCCCAAGTAAACTTGCTCAAAGGAAGACAAACCAATGACACACGTCCCATTTGTGAATTAGAGCTATATATAGTTTAAGAAAAAATAAATAAATAAAGAAAAAAGGAATGGAGGAATTGCTCAACAATCACAATTCAATCAAAACCAGGAAAATAATGTAGGAAATAAGAATAAAAATAAGAAAATCCTTACATTTTCAAAGTCTTCTTCATATATTACTATGGTTGAACGCATTGGCTCTAATGGTGTCTCTTCCATTGTTTGTTTTTGCTTTAGTTGAAAACATTAGAGTTTTATTTAATCGTTAAGACTATAAAAGGTCCAAAAAGCATTTAATGAGAATGATATATTTTATTTGGTTTTATTCTTGTCTATTTAGTAATTTTACACAAGGTTTAAAATGTAATATGTAATTTTTTTTTCTTAAAAGAGGATAGATATATAAGAATCGTGGACGAAAATAGCTACTCCCTACAAAAATTACGAGTGAGCAAGTAAGAGCATCTTCACGAGTTTTTTTATTTGTACATACTAGAAACATCTTTAAATTTAAAGAGTAACATTTTTCCAGAGTCCAACAAACTCTTTATTTTAGCTCTCCATTTTACTTTTTCTAATAACTATTTATTTATTTGTTCTTAATTTTTAATTAATATATATTTTTTTAAAGTTCATGGCTAAAATATTCAAATATGATTTGAATAATCTAAGAAGTAAAACATTACAACTTATTAAATTCAACTATTATAAAGTACTTTATTTTAAAAGGTTAGATTAAAGAGTCTCTCGAGGTAGAATTAAAAGAATGTGAATAAAAATAAAATAAAAATGTATTGACTATTTAAAGGAACGATTCGTGCGCATTTCATCCCCAACCTTCGTACAAAGTAGTAGACACTCTTTTTTTGTCGCAGTTCCATCCACAACATTTGAGAAACTAGCACAATTCGTCCCTATTGACATAGTCCGTCTCATTTTGTTGTTATCTATGTCACATGCACTCCGCACGATTGAGAAGTGAAGGGTAAAGGGCCCTCCACTAAAACCTTATCTCTTTTTTCTTCCCTCCTTATATCACTGTACTTGTAAATTTCTTTTCTCCCAATATATTTATACCTTACTACAAAAAATTTCACTTTTAACAACGAAAATTTTGGTCTTGTAAAGTCTCTTGATGGCCATTTTTCGACAAAACAACCTAAAATGACTTTCTACGACAAAAATTTCATTGTTAAAAGTGAAATTTCTTGTAGTGTCTGTCATGTATTCTCCATCATTTATTCATCTCTTGGACATTTATTTTCCTTCTCTACTTCTCTTCTTTTACAACAAAATATGGATTGGAGGGTGTCAATATGGAAATCACATGAATATGAAGACTTCTTAGACTGATGCGAATCCAACAAGCATATTTTTTTTGTTTGCGAGGCGATCTTAGTGCTTTGTACCCTACTTCTTTTATGAGGTGATTTTATTACTTGAAATCCTTTTTTTTTCCAATCGATGTGGTCGCTTTGCGTGGTTTAACCCACCAATTTGTGATGGGTGAAGCAAGTAATTCTTGGATTGCTAAATTCAAATTGAAGATATATACGAGGATAGATAAATGAATTTGAAGCATATGTCAAGGTCATCGGATATAAGATTTCTTTAGCCGAGTGTGTTCTACTCGGCGAGTAGATTAAAATGTTGTATATTTGTTTTTTCAAAACCAAATTGGGTGACTGAGAAAATGTAACAACCGAAATTTTTCGCTTTTTAATTTCAAGTAATAAATATTTTTTCTTACTCTTGGCGTCGCTTCGAACCTTATAGTTCATTTAAAATATTTGGTCATGTTAAATTTTACGCATGTTTGTTGCAAATATTTTTTTTAGTTCGACGATTTTGAATTTATCTGAAAATGAACATTGTTCTAATTTGATTTAGTAAATTTCGAATTTCAAGTTGAACGAGAAATAAATTATAGCTAGCCTAAATCTTAAAAATTTTGTTCTCCAGTTCTATCTAAACAAATTGGCCATTTATTTTCAAGTTCTTAGCCAAAACTTGATTTACTTTTCGACTCCAAAAATTAACCCAAACAACACTTTAGAATCCACTAAAAAACTAGCCAAACAATCCCTTAATATATGCCATTTTCCATCACCCAAACAGTCCCTACACTAGCATAATAAAACTGCCCCCATGATCTGAAACTCACATCCCAGCAGCCCCATTTGCAGCAATATTTCCTACCATTTCTTCCCTCATCTCCCCCCTCCCCGGCCCACTTCCCCCCCCCCCCCCCCCCCCTCCCCCAACTTTTGAACCTCAATCCAACTGGTTTCTCCTCCAAATTTATCCCATAAAACCGTCCCCAACTTTCCATATTCAGCCATTCAAAACTGCCTCACCAGCTGAAGAAAACTGTCCCCAGCAGCCCATGATCAGTAGTGATCTTATCACTTTCTTTTTCCCACTTTCCCTCCCCTTTTTAGCCCTCAATCCAACTAATTTCTCCCTCCAAATCCAACCCAAATTCGTCCGCTATAGCATAAGGTTTCAGGAGCCAAAAATCAGCATTTAAAACTATGCACAAACCTCCTCTTTGCTCTCTTGAAATTCGGCCTTCATCAATAGTTCAGCAGCTTTGTATTTCCTGTTTACTTTCCACCAAGAACACCCTCATTTCCTCCCTCATCCTTTCTCCATATCATCCCCAAAGTTCCAGCAACAAATCTTCCATTTTCGGCATTTGTTTTTCTAGCTTTTCTATCAAAAAAAATCGGTCCAGCAGTGAGAAATCTCCAGAAAAATATCTTTTCTTTTCCCTTCATTTTCGTTCAGCAAGAAGCCTTGAAACCTTAGCCTCAATCACCAAAAATACTCTAGAATTTATCCATCTTTTTCCTTCAGATTTTTGGCCATCACACAGCCCACATTTTCTACAATCTTAGTCACGAATTTTTCAGCAATTTCTTTCATTTCTGTCCAGATTTTTGGCCAGTAGAAAAAGGACCTTAACCTTGTTTTAACCTTCACAAAAGTTCTTTATATATACATCTATATATAGCATGTGTGTTTTGATTATTTTGGAAGCCGCAGAAACAAATTTTCTCCATCAAAACTTCAATTGAAAACTCGTTTTCGAGGTAGTTTTACTATCTAATTTTATAGTGATTTTTAAATAACGTTTGGAAAATTATGGTGTGATATAAATGCCATACAAACCTAATTACAAAGGAACTTTATGATAGTAATTGAAAATAATCACTTTAACATATTAGTGATTGAAGGTAATCATGTATGACGTTATGTGGTACATGCTACTAATTTTTATGTTCCTATGCACGTTCAAAAATGATGGCACGTTGTATTTATGTTTACGTATAATTTTCTGACTTTTTGTATGTATTTCTACTGAGTGTTTCTTATGAAATACTCATCCCCAAAATGAACAAACTTTTAGATTGAATTGATTGACATTGATGTGATGGCGTAGGCTAGCGAGCTTGTCATGAAATTTCTTTTCTAGTTTAAGTTTTGACGTCGAGATGATCGTATCAATTATGATGTAAATACGATATTTTTATGTCTTTGATCCATTATTTGATTATGTAATGTGGAAAACGAGATGTCGGTTCGTTTGCTGTTAAAAGTTTTAAGTTAGAAATGCCTTGTATCATTTTTTTGAAATTTCTAGCTTACTCTCCATATTGTAAAAAATCATAACTTATGCTACGGTAGGAGTTTTTGAGCGAAATTATTGGCTATGGAAATCCATATATGTAGTCTAATAATAGCAATTGGATTTACTCAAAAACTCCATTGTATAAATTTATTATGAATGTTTTAGTGGACTACCTTAAAGTACCAGATACAGTTTTTCAAGCAACTTCAGTTATCATTTTCACATACCAAACAATGTAGCTAAGGTTTAAAATTTTTTACATTGTAATCTGTAGTCCCTAGTATCTACGATTCAAATTTTAGAATTTTTAGAATTCGTTTGAATGATCAAATAATTTGTGGCGATACCTATCATGGCATTGGCAAAACCATAGAAACTCAAAGAAAAAATCATTTTTCCCTTGCGCGCTTGTTATCTTCCGCAAAAGTTATATTTTTAAAACCATTCAAGGGCACGAGAAATATTATATAGCGTCGTTCAATATATTTTAGAGATTATCTTAGTTACCTCCTAGGTTGGGAAAATTTGGAGGGTTAGAGAAAATAAGATCAAAGTAAGTCACTTAAATTTGGAATAGTTGGAATTAAAAAATAATGAGAAAATATAAATTGTCCATCCCACATTAAAAAATTAGAAGCATTTTATTCACTTTTAAAGGCTCAAATTGGACACTTGGGTTTGGGCCCAAGAGATACCAATAGTGTTTGTAACGGATATGACCTACATATTAGTGAGTTGGAACAAAACCACACACATGTGTTGCCGTTGCTGCCTACGCTAGGCTCATGCGTGGGTCGTGGTTTGTGTTTGGCCTAATAATGTCTCTTAATTTTAAACTAATCTAACGGTCTTTATATGTATTAAAACATTTATTGGATGTGTTTGGATGTGGGTATATGGATTTTAAAAGTTATAATAGATTTATACCGTTGGATTATCTTAAAATAAGGGTCGCAATTTTATACACACACAGAGAGAGAGAAATGAAATTAAATATTATTGTAATTACATTTCAAACTAAATTTCAAATTTTGACATTTGGACTAATAGGATTTCACTACGTGTCCTCGACTTCTATAAAATTTGATAGACAGAAATGTCTGTCAGACACATGATGTCCAAACTTGTCTGTTGAGACAAAACTTTTCAAGCAATTGTATCTTTTGGGACATAACTTTCCAATTCCTATATAATGGTCACCAGTTCTTGGATTCATTCATTCCAAATCCTCTCCTGCAATATAATATTCTCTTCATTTCCAAATATTATATTCTACATATTTAAGGTCATTCTTTCCACTTCTGTTGGAGATCAAAATATTAGTAGGTTTGCTGGTCATGTAATTTAGAGACTATTATAAGGCATGATCGTTGTATTTTGTGAGATGAGTGCCAGAAAGCTGTCAACACTAGTTCGGAGCATTATCGTCTTAAGAAAGAAGAATCGAATTCCAGCCTTGACCAATTCAATTTTGTTCTTCTAATATATTTCCATGTCAGTCAAAACTCTGTACAAATTTCTGCTCATAAATTGTTTGAGGAAGAAAGAAGAACTCATTGAGAACTTGATATTTTTGATTTAAAAAATTGAACGGATCATCGTCCTTAAGAAAAGGAGGAAAGATCTTTGAGATACATTCATTAAGGGAATGGTATTTTGCCCATTGATTTTCGAGTTCAGCAACGTGAATGGCAGTACCTTTGGTGAAATATTGAAATTTTTTAGTATTGATCTCAAGAAGTTTTCCTGATCCTGGATTGGTGTCAGTTTTGAGAGCATTTTTGTAGTTGGAAGGGACTTTCTTTTGTGAGGGTAAGGTTCCAAGAACCATAAAAGGATTTGAAGAAATTGAAACACCTTTGGGATTTTTGTGAAGATAATGCTTGAGTAGATTGGGAACTTGAACTTTCGAAGAGGTATTCCTCAAGAGTTCTTCCCTTACTGCTCTTTGACATCTTTATCCTGCAAGAATTCTCTCATTAAAAAATCTGAAATGAATTATTCTCTCCTTTGATAATCTCTATTGAAAAATCGAAACACGAAAGGACTTCTTGCCATCTGGCAAAAATTTGTTTTCAAACAAGGTTTTTGACATCCTTTTGTAAAACGTCTTTTGATGATTTGCAATCTATCCTAACCAAAAAGTTTTGTTAATAAGATCATCTTGAAATTTTGAAATGCAGAGAACAATTGAAAGGCACTCTTTTTTGAAGGTCGAATAATTCTTTTGGGGACCAAGCCAGATGCTTGAATGATAGTGAACGAGTTGTTCTTTTTGATTGTCAATTGATTGTTTCAGAATCCCTCCATAACCGATATCAGAGGAGTCAATTTCAACAATGAAGGAAGCATTTGGATTGACAATATTGAGACTGGAAGGGTTTTGACACTTTTTTTTAACAAGCTTGACTGCTTTAGTATGTTTTTCTGACCACGTGGGTGGACTTTTGTGGAGTCTTTGATATAGTGGCTCACGGATTTGCCTAATTTTGGAATGAAGTTGGAAATATAATTGAAACATCCAAGGAATATTTGAAAACTTGTTTGGTCAAGGATTTGATCTGGAAACTTAGAGGAAAAAGTGACTACGTTTGATTGGAGTTATTGTTCCTCTAAAGATTTCATGTCATAAGAACTTAATCCTAGTCTGACATAGGACAATTTTCTTTTCGGACACGTCAAGACCATTTCTCTTAACTATTGAAAGGAAAATTTAAAGATGTTTTAGATATTGTTATATACTATCTGAATAAATAAGAACGTCATCTATAGAAACAATTGAGAAATTGTTATAAGGATTGAAAATATCATTCATAATCTTTTGAAATTCAGAGAGAGCATTTTTTAGACCGAATGGCATGACATTCCATTCATATTGACAAAAAGGAACATTGAATGCTGTTTTATATTTGTCTTTCTCATCAATTTGGATTTACCAAAATCCTGACTTAAGATCAAACTTTGAGAAGATTACAGCATTAAGAAGGCGATTAAGAAAATCTTTCTTATGAGGCATCAGATATCTAATCCATTGAAGGACTTGATTGAGAGGCTTATAATTGATGACTAGTCTAGGGGCACCTCTCTCAATTTCTTCCTGATTGTTGACATGGAAGGCAACACAACTCCAAGGGGACTTGCTAGGCCTAATTAACCCTTTTCAAGGAGGTCATTGATTTCTTTTGTACAATAATCTAAGAGTTCTTTGTTCATTTGAATTGGTTGTGCTTTAGTTGGTATTTGTTTTTCACTAAATTTGGGAATATAAAGAAGATATACATCATGTTTTTTCCTATTCCAAAAGGCATTAGGTATGGAAGAGCAAACTTCAGTCCTAATGACCTTATCAATTTTAGCAATTTGATCTTTAACCTATTTGGTTTCCAATTGTTCTATCACCCTTGAGAATTTTATATCTTCGTTAAGATATTTAATGTGTTGTTTTTTGAGATTAATATTATTAATTAGCTTTGTTATCGTATGTTCTTTAATAATATTGATGTATTTAATGGTAGGAGCATTTGTGAATTCAAAGAATATCTCTTGGATGAGATATCTTGATTTCAGACCCTTTTCAGTAATCGTGATTGGATATAATTGGACAAGGAAATGAGTACTTAGAATGACTCATTGGTCAAGATCTTTGACAAGGTAAAAACTACTTTTGAAACAAATATTTTGATTACAAACGGGAGCTTTTGTTAGTATGTAGTTGTTATTAAGACTTTTGCCACTTGCACCATAAAGGTTTTCAGTGGTTTTTTCAAAATATTCGACAGAGACGAGTCCTTCCCTAATGCAATTTTGATATTCTCCTGAGTATAGAAGAACCCTAGTTCTGATTTTAAATTCTTTATTGATTATTATTGTTGCATTAGTGTACCATTTTTGAAGACGTATTTGACTAATAACATTCATGGATTGATCTTCATCAACAGGAGTTTGGATTTGAAAAGGTACCTTACTAGTTCTTTCATCTTCAGAAGAAGAATCAGAAGAAATATATGATGAAGAAAGCTTAGCATTTCCTTTATCGAGAGAAGGAGAGTAAGCTTTGATGATAGAGACTTCAAACTTAAAATCAGACAGTTGTTTCTCAAGTTGAGATATTTGACCTTTCATTTCATTTACTTCTCCTCTTAAATCTTGACTAGAAGATAGTCTATTGTGCTTTTTGAATCTATCAAAAACATCTTTGAGATTATGGGTTCCATAATTTCCTTGTTTGAGTTTGTTGATTTTTAGTTCTTCAAATTATTCTTGAATCTCGTCAATAGTCAATAACATTGATTATACTGGTTGATTCTTTGTCTCTAAGTTGTTTGGCAATTTCATTAAGGATTTCAGAAGGATTTGTTTCAAATAGAACCTTTTCCTTATTGGGTTTAAAAAGAGCATTTGTGCTTAGAATCTTTTCTTTTCCTTTATCGTTACGTTCATTTCTTCAATTTTGATAAGTTGATCAATTTGGTTTAATTGAGTAATAGAGTTGCAACGGAATGAAGGAGAATATTTGTATAGGTGTTTTGTTGTTGTATATTTTTAATATTTTTTATTATTGGGTTATCAATATCATTCTTCTCCCAAATTTGTTTGAGAGGAGAGGCAATGACCTTCACATCTCCCTTTGGATAAACAATTTCTTCAAGGGGAGGATGAATAGATTGGAAACTATTTCCTAAGGAAGTTTTCCAAAATTTTGATTTATTATGAGTAGTATTGATGGTTTTTGTTTAAAGGTTTTGATACAAGCCCATTCAAAGAAACTAACATCTTCACGATAAGAATAAAATTCTTCCCAACGAGATTTTATTTCTACTTTTGAGTTCAATCGTTTTAAAGATTTTCAAAAAGATCGAACTATTGGGTCTTTATCTTTTTTTAATTTTCTTTTACGATCAACTATAGAAGATATAACATTTAATTGATTTATTTGAGATCTCATATCAGAAAGGTTGGAGATTCTGGAAAATTTTGATTTGAATATTCGTCTTCTTATGAATAATGAGTTTTCAGAATGTTTGGGATAAAATCAACACATTTGAATCTTTCTAAGGGTTGTTTTTCGGCTTGTTTAAAAGTTTGGAATAAAGGTCAATTTTTTTCGTCGAACAACTCGACACTGCCGAATACCAATTTTTTTTATGTTTGTCGAGATTAACAATCAAAATGGGCTAGCCGCCTTAACTTTTTTTACCGTTCAACACTGTTGGACTTTTTCCATTAGTTTTGTCGATCATCTCCACAAAAAGGCCAAATTTGTTTTCTTTTTATGTCAAGTGGCTTGACACTGGGAAATACAAATTTTTCCCCTTTGTCAAGCAGCTCGACAATAAGGCCAAATTTTTTTTCTTTTTTTTTTTTTTTTGTTTGGCAACTCGACACTGCCAAATACTAATTTTTTTCCCATTGTCAAACATCTCTTCAAAAAGGCCATTTTGACCATTTTTTTCATTTTTTTTTCACAAAAAATTGCCAATCCCATTTTGACAAAAATATTTTTTTTTTTTGCTTAATTTTTTTCTTTTATAGCAAATAGATCTTTTTTGTTTTATTTTATTTTATAATAAATTCTTTACATTTTTCAAATTTGTTTTTCACAATTATATATTACTATTTGAGATTATCCTTACAATAACAATGTTCAATTTTCGTCCAAAACGTACCGTTTTGGCATTGTTTAGACATTTTTCCCTCCATATTTGTCGAGATTCTCGACATTGGAAGCAATTTCTGCCCATTTTGCACTTATTTCCTTCCTTTTTTTTCTTTCTTTCTCCAATATTCTCATTCAATTTTCCACTAATCTTTTTTATTTGATTTCACTAATCTCCTATGCTCGACAAAGTGAAGTATAATAAGGCAAAAATCTTTTAGACACTGCCAAAAATATTCTCATTCAATTTTTTCACTAATATATATCGTTTTTTTGTCGAGCAGCTCGACACTGCCAAATACTATTTTTAGATAAACACTGGCAAGCATGCCAAATCAAAATAAACACCGCCAAGTATGCCAAATCAAACTAGGATTTTTAGCCCATTTTGACAAAATTTTCCCTATTTTTTTTGTTGTTTGTCGAGAATCTCAACAAACATAACAAATTGTTTTTCCTTTTTTTTTTTCTCGTTTACACCTTCGTCCAAGTAAACATATTTTCATTCAATTTTTCACAAATCGTTTTTGTACAAAATTCAAGGTAAATTATTTATATTTTTAAAAAAAAAATTCACTTTTATTGAATTATTTATTAATATTTGAGGGTCAAAGTACCAATTTGTAAATTGGAGTTAAGGCAACAATATTTTTTTTTCGAGAATCTCGACACCACCCAAATGCCAATTCTCTCTTTTTTTTTTTTTCTTTTTCATTTTGTTTTTGTTTGTCGAGAATCTCGACAAACCATAAAAGTCAAGCAAGCAAAATTTGACTTTTTTTTTGTTTGTCGAGATTCTCGACAAACCAAAAAAAAAATGGTTCGTCGAGAATCTCGACAAATCACCAAAAAAAAAATAAAAAAATTAGTTGGCTCCCCTGGTTTGTCGAGATTCTCGACAAACCAAGAAAGCCATGCTTGCCAAGCAAAATGAGCTAAAACAAATTTTTTTTTTTTAATAAAGCCAAGCAATAGCTCATTTTGTTTGAGAATTATTATTTTTTTTCTTTAATTTTTTTTCCTTTACTATTCACACATTTGTTCAGATTTTCATTAACTTTTTCACCAATCTTTTTTTTGTTTAATCTTATATGCAAATTATACACAATTCTTTAATATTTGACTTTTGGGTCATTGGTAAAAAATTTGAAAAAGTTGGAGCCGAGTTTGAGAAATGAGGGTTTGGCCCAATTCGAATTCTCGAAGATTTGGTGCAATTCAATAAAAATGTAAAAATGGTCACTTTACCACATCACTTTATTTGGTCGTTTACGAATCTTAGTTATTTAATTTTTTTTTTGTACGAGTTATGTGTTATTTGGTTAAGCTTTTCTTAATAGGATTTCAACATTTTACTTAATTAATTGTATTAAATGGTATGTTCAAAAATATGTTTTTCATATTTATTACTTACATATTATACATTTAAAATTTTTTATACGTACATATTAAAACAATGCCTACTAAAACTTGCAACGCACGTATAAAAAACTAGCATATATATGTGTGTGTACGCGCGCACGCGCGTGTGTGAGAGAGAGAGAGAGATGAAGGGAAATGGGTCTTTAAATCCATAATTAGCACTCTTGATCCCTAAACTTTACTTACAAAAAAAAAACAAGGAAATTTTAACATAACTAGAAACTTTTATAAACCTAATTTTACTTTTCATTTTCAATACTTGCAATTGGGTCCTCTTTGGAAATAAAGTGTGAAACTTAATCCTGACAAATATTTGTTACACATAAAATAAATTTCTATGGCAAGGTCTAAACTTCGTAAGAACATTAAATTCAATCCTTCATTTTATTTTGAACAAAATAAAAACTCTTCCCAAAATGCAATCATGGTCAATCGAACCTGGGTTGCTTTTGTGAAACACCATGGCTTGACAATTATGCATAGCAACCAATTACACATTGGAGAAAGGGCAAATTACACAAATATATTTTAGGGACTTTTCGAAAAATCATTGTAAATAGAGGCTTACAATGTAAATACTATTAAAAATATAATAACAACCGTACTTTTTACTGTTTTCAATTCTAAAATCAAAACATAACTATAGATTCCACAATGACAGTGGGATAGTTTTCTTAAAATCACTTTCAAAATTCACAAATTATACCATCACGGCATAAACATAATTCAATTCAAGCATATTCTTCTTCAATTTTGTCAAGATTTCAGAAGTTTCAAGCATATTCCTGTTGAAAATTTCTGATTTCCAGCAATAATTTTATCTCATATTCTGATTTCATTCTCCAAAGGTAACTTATCAACACAATCTACTTTGAAAAAGGTTGCTGCACTACGTTATAGATTTCAATCTCAACACATCGATCCTTCCTCATTTACTTTGATTATAGATTTGTGATTTTTTATATTTTAGTTTGTGTTAATATATATCAAAGTTCAACTCTAGATTAATGGTATTGAGTAAGTTCTTATGAAAATATGTGTGAATATCAATTACATAGATGCATAGATGCATACAAGGTGTTTGTAAAAATTTAAATATGAATATGAAGTGAAGCTTTGGATAGAAAAGTGACATATTTTTGCTGAAAAGGTGACATGACAATGTATACAAATAACATAACAACTTTGGATCCCAAACTTCTCTGTGGTTGATTTAATTGCTGGATTTAACATAATATTTGTTGTGCATTCTTTAGTGACATGCATTATTGAGGATTATCAAATATTAATGTATCATTTTTTGTCTTAAATATGAATAAATGCACTAGATAAGAAAGTGACATGCTTTGTCACTTTTTGCTGAAAAGGTGACAGAACAAAGGATACAAGTGACATAACAACTTTGGATCACAAACTTTTATACGGTTGATTTAACTGTTGGATTTCACATTTATGTACGTAGGATTTCAAATTTTATTTTGAACAATGCATGTTGATCATGTTTCTAGATCAACTTACTTGTTACTCTTTCCTTTCCACACTTTATTTTGCATTTCAGTCAGATTTTTAATCTTTATGCTCAGTCACTTTTTGCTTAAAAAGTGACTGAACAATATATACAAGTGACACAACAACTTTAGATCACAAACTTCTCTATGGTTAATTCAACTGTTGGATTTAACTTGATATTTGTTGTGCATTATTAAGTGACATGAATTATTGAGGATGATCAAACATTAATGTATCAATTTTTTGTCTTGAATATGAATTAATGTCCTGGATAAAAAAGTGACACGCTCTGTCAATTTTTACTTAAAAAGTGACAAAACAATATAGACGAGTGACATAACAACATTGGATCAGAAACTTCTCTGTGGTTGATATAACTACTGGATTTAACTTGATATTTGTTGTGCATTATTGAGTGACATGAATTATTGAAGATGATCAAACATTAATGTATCATTTTTTTGTCTTAAATATGAATTAATGTATTGGTTAAGAAAGTTTCATTATTTGTCACTTTTTGCTTAAAAAGTGACATAACAATGTATATAAGTGATATAACAATTTTGGATCACAAACTTCTCTGTATTTAACTGGTAGATTTAACTTGATATTTGTTGTGTATTATTTTAGTGTCATGCCTTATTAAAAATGATCAAACATTAATGTATCATTTTTTTGTCTTGAATATGAATTAATGTACTGGATAAGAAATTGACATGCTCAGTTACTTTTTTCTTTAATAATATATACAAGTAACATAAAAACTTTGGATCACAAATTTCTCTGTAGTTGATTTAAGTATTGGATTTAACTTGATATTTGTTGTGTATTATTGAGTGTCGTGCCTTATTGAAGATATTCAAACATTAATGTATCATTTTTTTATCTTAATATGAATTAATGTACTGGATAAGAAAGCGAAATGCTTTGTCACTTTTTACTGAAAAAGTGATAGGATAATCAAATTTGAGTTTTTAAATAGAACATCTTTTCTTATTGATATAATGAGTTTATAAAAACATTTTAATTGATATTTCGATATTGCTCCATACTCGTTTTGTGTTAGATATGAATTAAGTTTGTGCATTTAAAAAGTGACATAGTGTGTCACTTTTTAATTAAAAGGTCAATTAAGTTTGTTTTTTAAAAAGTGATAAACGCATTTTTTAACTAATTAAACTTTTCAACGTATTTTTCAATTTTTTAGTAAAAATGTCGCACTGGGCCTAATTTGCCCTTAAAGAAATGCAACCAAAATCATTTTAAAGCATATGGAAACTTAAATTGGACTAGTATTGGGCTTTCATTTCCTACATGGGCGAAGTGAAATGCTTGTCTATTGACTAGGCTTGCAAAGTTAAAACACCATATTTAAATTATGGGCCTATAAATGGATAAAAAATAAACGTTCTGGATTCTACATCACTTACACCTTAAAAGAATTTTCTTCCTGAAATTTACCTTTTTGTTGGGTAATGAGTGTCAGATACATGGCTTTAACTCCTTTCTCTTTTCCAAGTTGCCTTTTCTACTCCATGAATATGCCATTACACTTTGATCAACTCGATCTCCTTGTTCGTCAAATGATGCATTATTTTATCTAGTATAATGATTGATAACTCTTCATAGGACAAATCCTATTGTACTTACAGAGAGTGATAATCGACCACACGAGGATCATGCAAATATTCCTAATTATCGTTACATGAAACAAGTTGTGAATTGCTCAAATTTGGGCGACAAAGCCAACTGATAAGCCACATTACCAACCTTGCCAAGGATTTCGAAAGGACCGAATATTCCCTTCATTGGTGCAAGTTTTTTTTTTTTTTGAAAAAAAAACTTCGTCTCCAATTTGAAATTCTAAATATTTCCTTTTGGTGTCTGTATAGTTCTTTTGTTCGTTTTACGCTGCCTTTATCCTAGCGTGAATCTTATCAACAATTTCAATTGTCCTTTCAATGATATACGGTCCCAAAACTCTCTCTTTTCTGACTCCATCACAATGGACATGTGATATGCATCTTCTATAGTAGAGAGCTTTGTACGATTCCATTCCAATGGTAGCCTAAAACTGTTGTCGTAGGCAAATTCTACCAAAAGGTAAATATGATTCCTAACTACCTTCCATATCCAAAACACAAGATCTCAGCATGTCTTCCAATATTTGAATAGTCCTTTCCGATTGACCATCAGAATAAGGAAGATATGATGTACTAAAATTTAGTTTTTTCCACATAGCTCTTTGTAAGCTTTTCCAAAACATAGACATAAATCTCGAATCTCTATTTGATACAATAGAGATAGGGACTCTATGCAATCTGACAATCTCTCTAATGTACAGCTGTGCTAGTTGATCCAAACTAAATGTCATTTTCACTTGTGAAAATGAACTGACTTGGTTAAATGATCCACTATTACCCATATAGCATCGTTACCTCTTGCTGACTTTGGAAAACCTACAAAAAAATCCGTGGCGACATTATCTCATTTTCATTCTAGTATGTCTAATGGATTTAGTAACCTTGGTGGTCTTTGACGTTCAACTTTAACTTGTTAATACACCATGCATTTTTTTCGCTAATAGACCAATACTTTGTTTTATTTTCCTCTGCCAAAGCATATTTCGAATATCATAACACCGCCATATGCATCATACGAAGCGGAATGAGCTTATTCCAAAATCTCATTCCTGAGTTCTTCGTTTTCGTTCTTAGGCTCACAGATCCTTGCCTTAAACATTAGTACCTTGTCTAAAGTAATTTCACAATCTATTCTCTTGTTTGTACCAATATCGTACCTAATCTTTTGCAAGAATGGATCTTTACACTGCTCTTCTACGATTCAATCTCTGAGGGTTGGTCGAATCATCAAAGTCATTAACCGAACTGAGATTTGATCTAGCATAGACACAGCTTCAATCCTCAAACTCTTTGGGTCTGTAGCCAATTATACTTGAACTATCGGTACTGATGCCAAATGTCCTATTGACTTTCTGCTTAGTATGTCTGCAGCAACATTAGTCTAATCCGATGACAATGAATAATGCAGTCATAATCTTTTACGAGCTCCAACCATATCTTCTGCCTCATATTCAATTCCTCTTAAGTGAAGAAATATTTGAGACTTTTATGGTCTATATAAATGTCTCATTTCTCTCTATATATACAAGAAGTGATGCCATATCTTTAATGTATAAACTACTGTTACGAGTTTCAAATCACGTGTCGGTAATTTTATTCAGATAGCCTAAGAATAACTAACCAATATAGGGGTGAATTGGTTTTTAAAAACATTTTTTGAAAAATAATCTCAAAACAAGCAATTTAAAACTTGTAGATCAATTAAGTAATAATCGTAAGCAAGATATCGATAAATAAAAGTGTAGAGAGAATGCAAATGTTATGTTTATGGATGTTTGATCCAAACCAATGATCTATGTTCTCTGTTACCAAGCTCTTCATTACGAACAAGACATTTTCACTATATTGATTGATTTATGGTGCAATCAAAATCCTTACAACACTTTTGGTGACTTACAAACAAGGAGCACCGATGCTTATACAATATTGAGCTTTAAAGAGAACTCAATATGATCAAAGGGTATAAAGAAATTAATTTACAATGATTTTTTTTCTTTTAATAAATGATAGAAATAAATAAGTACCAAGATAAACTAACTCTTCAATAAGTAGCAATGAATAAAAGCTCAAATGTTTGGTGAGAAAATTTGATGAATATAATGGTTTAAAAATATGATTCAATCAATCAAGTTTTTCAATATAAAGATGTAGACGAAATAAATGCAATGAAGGTTTAAAGGTTTGCTCAAAATATTTCTCTTTAATGCCCTTGTGAGTCTCTACATTGATTGTAAAGAAAAGACAATTTATAGAGAACCATTTGCAAAACTTTCTGTTAGTTCGGATGAGGGATTGGTCGACCTACATAAATTTGGATGACCAAAAGAAAGCCGATGAACTGTACATGGTCAGAAGTCAAAATGTTAATGTTGGAAGTTCGATTGACCTAACTATAGATTGGATGACTGAAATCTCTTATCCGAAAAGTTTTGAAAAATGAATTTTAACTTTGATCAAAACATTTTATGCAAGTGATATCAAAATAATTTTTTATGCATAAAATCGTTTTCGAGCTTTTATCATTCATAGCTAAATATTAAAATATTGGTACTATTACATTTGGACTAAAAACCTAGTCTTTGATCTTTTTTGAAATTGACTCTTGAGCTCTCGTCTTGAATGCTTGAATGGAGTGACTTTGATCTTGACTTTCTTTGAAAGTCTGATTTGTAATGATAGTCTCGATCTTGATTTTTGACGACGATCGATTTATCATTGAATGCTTTGAGGACTATGATCATTTTAAATCAATTGTTAGTAAAACAAGATTGACTTGTTTGTTATGTTGAAAACTTTAAGGTTAAAGTCAACCATAGGTCAACATGTTCGTATTGTTTCAACTTTCCTCAGGCATAGGCAATCAACCACTTTTCCATGTTGTATCAACACACATCTCAAACCATGTTTGGATGCATCACTATATATAATAAAACCATCTGAACCCTCGAGTATGGTCAACACTGATGCTGTAATAATCTCTGCTTCAACTCTTGAGAACTTTGCCCACACTTATTTGTCCATTGAAACTTTATTCCTTACCTTGTAATTTTGTCATCGGCTCGGCTATCTTAGAGAATCCTTCGACAAATCTCTGATAATATCTGGCCAATCCCAGAAAGCTTCGAACTTCATTGGCATTAGCCAGTCTATTCCAGTTAGTTACCGTTTTTACTTTAGATGGATCCACTTTTAACCTTTAAGCAGTAACTACATGACCGAAGAAACCAAGTCACTCGAGCCAAAATTCACACTTTTTGAACTTGGCATAAAGCTTCTCCTTACGCAATATTTCCAATGCTATCTTGAGATGTTCCTCGTGTTGATCTTTGTCCTTGGAGTATATCAAAATGTCATCAATACAAACTATGCCAATTTGGTCGAAACACGATTCATTAAATCCATAAACACCACTAGAGCATTAGTCATTAGTCAGTTGCAGTATTTTAAGAATAATGTCGTTATATGTGAGCAATATTAGTTGTTTTTGTAATAAGAGCTTTGTTATAATGCACCTTTTAAAATGGAAAAGTATGTTTTAATGTTGTACATATACTTTCATGGAAAATTGCAGTCTGATATCTCAACTATCACAATTACCAGGATTTTATGGCTGAATATATAGACAAGTTTCCTTTCATTCCATCATGTTTCAATAAAAATATGGCTTGTTTAAAACTTTTCTAGTCATTGTGCTGTGCTAGCATTAAAGATTTGTTACTTATTCTAATATGACTTTAACCTCTGTTTGGGGCCTTTTTTATGTGAAAGTGTAAATCTCTCAATCAGAATGCTAAACGAGTCAATTCGTCTATACTTTTTAAAGAGAAATGTATTGATCCCCTATGAAAGAAATCGGATTTTTTAATTGGTTTCAATTTATGTTTTTCTTAATATAATGTCTAGATGATATTTCGATCATGTTTTTTCTTGTTGGCTAGTTTGATTTTTAGGCCCCTTGTCTTCTTCAATTTATTATTGGATGTATTTTAATTACACGAGAGAAAAAGTAGCAAATTATGTTCATGTCAAAAAGCAACAAGAACTTTAATTTTTATGTAATTGGATTCATCTCATATAATTGAAATAATCTCATGTAGTACGTGAAATTTGATAAACGTGATCTTTTTGTTGATACGTGTTGAAGATATTTTCTACATCACACACAATTCGAGTTCACGTTCAAACTAATTTCGTTCATGCTCATTTCTGTTATTAATTAGCTAGCTGTAATTTTCTGTTTTTAAGCATCTATATAAGCTACTTCCATTGTACCTTTTACACAGATGAAAAAAATAGAAGAGCACATCTATTTTTTTTTTAATTCTCATTTGTAATATAGTATCAGAGCCAATCAGAATAGCTTTGCTGTGAAGCTCTATCTTCTTTTTCATGGCTCGAGGGGGAGATTCTAAAGCCATCGTTGCAAATGCTAATCGAAATAATACCAATTCAATCAATACTAGAGATCGATTCACTCAACTTGAAGTTGAAGGGCGATCCAACTTTGATAATCCTTGCAATACGTATTACCTAAGCAATGGAGATCATCCTGGTGTGCATCTTATTTCCTTGCATTAATAGGTAACAATTATAAATCCTGGTTTCAGGCTATGTCAGTGGCCTTGGTTGCTAAGAATAAAATTTGTTTTGTTGACGAATCTCTTTTGTGCCCTTCCCTTAATGAACCATCTTATAATTCTTGGTCACGATGCAATAGCATGGTTTTGTCTTGGTTGCTTCATATTGTGTCTAAGGACATTGCAAAAAGTGTAATATATCTTGATAATAGTGTTGTTGTTTAGAATGATTTTCATGAGAGATTTCATCAAAGCAATGGACCTAAAATTTTCCAATTAAAGCAACAATTGAACAACATATCACGGGGATCTAGTGAGATCAGTGGATATTTTACAAAACTTAAAACTCTTTGGGAGAAATGAAGGGAATATAGGCTAATTTCAGCTTGTACTTATGGTGGTTTGAAATCTCTTATGGATTTTTAGCAACATGAATATGTATTGCAATTCTTAATGGGACTAAATGATTCTTATTCACAAGCTCAAGCTCAAATCCTGATGTTAGATGATAAGTACAATTTTGTACTTATTGGAGCTTACAAAAAGGGACGATTATGAGCAGTCTTACATGTTTTCGGTATAATGGCGCACTGTATTGTTATCATCTTAGGATGTTATCAAATTCAAGTGTCAATCTAACGAAAAGAGAGCAAACAGAGGAAAAGAGGACTTAATTGAGTAGACAAAGAGACTTGATGGCTTGTCATGCAAATATCAAAAAGAGAAATTTAGGAACTACGTCCGAGGTAACCATGCGATCGCATGGTTGACCACAGCTGCAATCGCAAGATACCAAAATATTCTACAAAACATTATTTGACAAATCCATGTGATCGCAAGATTTTATGCGATCACATGGGTATTTCGGGCAGCTGTTAAGTTGTTTCTAGATGGAAATAGAACTTTACCAAGTCTAGGATAAAAAAAACTACCTAAAACACATTTTGAAGAGTTCGGGAAGGAATATAAAAGGCAGAGAATAGCCAAAATTGTGAAAGGCAAATTTTGGGAAGAAATATACAAGAGAAGAATCGAAGATCAAGGAACGGATTGAAGATTCTTGGGACGAAATCACAGGGGGGTATTCTTATTTTCTTCTTTTTCCTCCGAAACATGATTAATACAATTCTTGTATTTACGAAATCATGTCTGGCTAAATTACTTATTGCTAGGATGAATGATGAAACCTCATGTTTTTAATTAATTAGAAGTTTTTTTTTTCGTTTTAGTAATTAATTGCTTTTGGATTGATTATTCTTTATTCTTTCTTTCTAATGTTTTAATACATGATCACCATTAGAACGTTTTGTGATATTTATTGAAGTTGAGAAATTCAATATAGACTAAGTACATAGTATTGAATAACATAAGGTCCAATAATAGATACAAATTACTATTATGCCTTATGAAATTCGGTTAGGTGTTCTTCATATTTTAATGCATATTTTTATGTTTGAAACTTAATTAGAGATAATTAGATTCACATATCGATATAGAATTAATTGATCATCGAGAGAGGCTTTTGATTATATTAGAATTACTGATTTTCAATCCAAGGTAATTATAAGCTAAAGCGATTAAACGGATAATTGACTAAGGAACGTGTAGGTGGATTCATGAATCCTATTGTTAGTAAAACTCTAATTCGTTCTCACAAATTTACTTTGATTACTAAACATAAGTAGAATAGTTTTAGAATTAAAATTTAAAATATAAATTAATAGGTTAATTGGTAGCTAGTCTTCGTGAGTTCGACACTCTACACATCACTTTATTACTTGTTAACAATCCATCCACTTGCGGGATTAAAATCAACAAGAAGTTTTTGGCACCATTGCTGAGGACTAGTTTTATTAATTACTACATTAATTGATAATTTAGTTTTATCGATTTTTTTTTGTTAGTGCTGAATTCCAGATATTTTCTAAATTTTATGGTGTCAAGTATGTATGCAGTGTACAAAAGATCTTGATCTATTTGATTTCGACACAGAAATCGAACGGAGCTTTCACCAACGACAACGTGAACGAACAGAAAAGAGAAAACAACAAAAAGACACAATGGATGACAACCGAATTCGTGATCCATTACCTGCAAATGTGAGAAATAATCTTGCACCAGTGGCTCGACCAATTGAAGTTAATGAACGAGATATTCTTATGGGTGAGTATATGATGCCACCGATTGTTGAGAATCAGTCCAGCATAATCTATCTGCCTTATGTACACGATAACTTCCAGTTGAGGCCTGATGTGATTAATTTGTTCTCGAACAATCTGTCGTTCTATGGGAGAATAGATGAAAATCCTTATTACCATATTTCTCACTTCGATGAATACTATAGAAATTTTAGATACCATGGTGTTAATGAAGAGGCACTTAGGATGAGGCTTTCCCCCTACACACTGAAGAATAAAGCTAGAGAATAGTTAGATTCTCTACCGTCTGGAAGCATCACTACTTGGACAGATTTGGTCAAGAAATTCACACCGAAATATTTCTCTCCTACAAGAGTGAACAAACTGAAGCATGAAATATCTAATTTCCAACAATCTGAGTTGGAAAATTTTCACGAAGCATAGGAATGATTCAAGCAACTACTCCGAAAGTGTCCAAGTCATGGTTTTCCTCTAGCATCTCAGAATCATTATTTCTATTCTGGATTAGCTCCAAACAGTCGTTCTTCAATAGATTCTACAGCAGGTGGCTCTATCCAAAGTAGATCCGCCGTTGACCTTCACGACTTGTATGAAATGATGAGTAAACAGTTCGTTATGTGGCCAGACATAGGGTTGCAAAAGCAATAGGAATGCACGAAGTGAAAATCAATTCACTTGTACTGGCAAAAATTGATGCATTGGCAAAGCAGATGGAAGCAATGAAATATTCTCACTCAGCCAATAATTCAGATGTCCCTACCAACACGTGTAACATGCGGGGTAAACCATCAATCAGCAGAGTGCCCTTTAACCACCTTTGATATCTTATCACCTGAACAAGCTACATATGCTCAGAACTTTCAGTGACATCAGAATAATCCATACTCATAGACTTATAATCCAGGATGGAAAAATCATCCAAACATCTCCTATGGAAATACCCAAAATATTCAAAATCTGCAAAATCAATGGTGACCACAAGAACGAAAAGAAGGATTGGAAGAAACTGTCACACGCATAGAATCTGAATTCAATAAAGTGCAGAAAAGACAAGATATCGCGATAAAAAATCTAGAAAATCGGATTGGGCAATTAGCTAAACTATTGATCGAGCGACAACCAGGCACATGGCCAAGCAATACCGAGGTCACCGAGGTCAATCCAAAAGAGCAAGTAAATGCAATTACAATGAGAAGTGGAGTTGAATTGCCAGAATTTCAGGTAAAGAGACCAGGTGTAGAAAGGGAAACTGTGTCCAGCAAAGAGAGATAAAACAAATCTGATAAATTCAAAGAAGCAGTTGAACAAGAAAAAGAGAACTCTCCACCAGAATCTATTCCACCACCGGCTTACGTACCTCCAATTCTATTTTTTTAAAGGCTACAAAAATATAAGCTAGATAAGAAATTCAAGAAATTCCAAATCAACATACCTTTTGCTGACGCTTTGGGTCAAATGCCAAGCTATGCAAAATTTATGAAAGAAATTATTTCAAGCAAAAGGAAGAAGGAGGAACACGAAACAGTCATGGTTACCAATGAATGCACTACTATCTTGCAAAACAAGCTACCTCCAAAATGAAAAGATCCAGGGAGTTTTAATATTCTTTGCACTATTTGTAGTTTATTTTTTAACAAAGCGCTATGTGATTTGGGTGCTAGTGTGAATTTAATGCTTTATTCTATTTTTAAGCAGCTCAGTTTGGGAGAAGCAAAGCCAACAACAGCATCGTTGCTGCTTGCAGATAGGTCCATCAAACATCCAAGAGGGATCGTTAAAAACATATTAGTGAAAGTGGACAGGTTCATATTCCCTACTGATTTTATTATTTTGGATATGTGCGAAGACATGGATGTGCTACTTATTTTGGGTCGACTTTTCTTGGCTATTGGTCGGGCATTGATTGATGTGAAAAAATGGCAACTAAAGATGATGTTGAATGATGAACATATTACATTCGATGTGTTTAAAGTAACTAAATTTTTGAGTTTTTCACACTTCTATTTCCAGATTGATGCCATTGACCAAGAGAGAACCAACACTTCCACATTGGAAAACCAGTTAGACCCAATCGAACACATGCCAATCATTAAAACGAGGAGTGACAAACAACTGTCCGATGAAGAAAGTGAAGTTTTCATAGTTGAGTTCGAGCAGGGTGGTAAAATAGAGTCATATCAATATGATAAGAAAAAATCAAACTCTGGAAGGTAAACAAAAAATGGTACGAAGACAATCAATGTAAGCAAATCAAGTCATCCAAAGTGTCATGAGTGATCACCGTGACAATGTCGAGCTCAAGACTATAAACAAGCGCTTAATGGGAGGCAACCCATTTTTCTACCCTTTTATTTCAATTTTCGTATTCATTTCAGTATTAGGATTTCAATTGGCGTTTTGCACGTTTTATACCTTTAAGACTTAAAATAGGTAACGAATAACCAATGATCATCGTCATTCTGCAAATTTTTTTTTATTAATAATAGTTTTTCTGAGAGTTACAATTTGCATGCCAGCTGTATGGCATTCAAGTGAAGATTTACCGACCTGTATATATACAGGATCCTCCACTAGTGGACCCTACCACACTTCTTCTTCCCGTACCATTCGATTCGATCCACCTCTAGAAAGTCTCTAATCTTTTTATATATTCCTTTTTGAATTTTTATATTGGGGACAATGTATCTTTCAAGTTTTGGGGTGGTGGATAAAAATAAAAAATTTGTTTGATTCGATTATGATAATTAATATTTGATTTTTAACTTGTTTTTGTTTGTTAAAAAAAATTATTATTAGTAATTGTTTGCGTGTTTAAGTGATATGAATAGCCTTGCGCCGTAATAATGAAACTTTTTCTTTGAGTTTATCTTTAATCATGACTTGTGGACATATTATTACTTTTGTTTAAATGTGAGGCTACTTAACCATGTCTGATATTTGTTGTGTCGGCCAGTTATGATAATTTTTAGTTATGTTGGTACACTTAAGTTGAAAACAATAGGATACCTTTTTGAACTAAGAATCATTTGTATCTCGAACAAGTAACCAATAGAGTGAGTAAGTATGGTATTAAGCTGTGATGGTGACTATCTAGATTATGATTGATTTCATGAATGTTGAAAAATTGTGTAGAGCACTTTACTTTAGACCAGTTAATGGAATCTAAGTAAGGACCGAATATTAGGAATCTAATCCCCGTGCATGAACTTATTGCACGGAAGGAACAAGGATATTATCTTTATATAACTCTGTTCGTAGCCTTTTTTACTCGAGTGATAAAGCCCATTGGCCTAAAGCTCGTTATATGAGTCATCTAGAAAGTTTAATGGACTGAGTTTCGCACACTGTTACCATCTTATAACTATTTTTGTAGCCTTTTTGACTTAAGTGAAAAGGCCCGTAGGAGTTTTTCAAAACCTGATGCCCTGAGGTTCAAAAGATCTGGGAGTCATCGACCTAAAGCTCATTACAAGAGTCATCTAAAAAGCTTAAAGGATTGAGTTATGCACATAAGATATATATATATATATATATATATATATATATATATATATATATATAATAATAATAATAATAATAATAATAATAATAATAAATTAATTTTAAATTTATCTGCTAAAGCCAGTGAAAAATCATTTGCAAAGTAAACATGGAGATTATATAACTAATGTGTTTGACTGCTTAGTGAAAATTTGCTGGTAAAGAGCACTCAAAAATTAGAAAATCTTTATAAACCTAGTTTGTCACAATTATTAACTTTCTCAACCAGCTTCGAGCAAGAAAATAATGAGTGAACTGTAACATTTGAACCAAAATCTCGGGAACTAAAAGAGAACATCATTTTGGGAGAAATTGTATCTTACGCGAGAGAAATGAGAAGTTGACCAAAGAAATTAAGTGGATCAGACTAACTGCTCTCACACACATATCAAGTATGGTTCGAGCAGAATTACATTTGCAATAGTAACACTTGAACACTCGTCATGATTTATAAGTTGTTGCACAGATTGAAGTGAGAACGACAAGCTATATGTGTTATGAATTGTGTTACTATTTATTTCATTATATGCATGATTGTCTTGATTTAGCATATTCGAGGACAAATAAAAATTCATGTTTTGGGGTGTTTGATAAGTACAATTTTGTACTTATTGGAGCTCACAAAAATGGACGATTCTGAGTACTATTACATGTTTTCGGTATAATGGCGCAGTGTTTTGTTATCATTTTAGGATATTATCATATTCAAGTGTCGATGTAACAAAAAGAGAGCAAACAAAACAAAAGATGACTTAATCGAACAGACAAAGAAATTTTAGGGGCTTGTCATGCAAATATTAAAAAGAGAAATTTAGGAATTGCGTCCAAGGTAACCATGCGATCACATATTTAACCACAGCTGCGATCGCAAGATACCAAAATATTCTACAGAATATTATTTGACAAAACCATGTGATTGCAAGGTTTTGAACCATGCGATCACATGGGTATTTCGGGCAATTGTTAAGTTGTTTCTTTATGGAAATAGAACTCTACCAAGTCCAGGATAAAACAACTACCTATATCACATTTTAAATAATTCGGGAAGTAATATAAAAGGTAGAGAATAGCCAAAATCGCGATAGGCAAATTTTGGGAAGAAATATACAAGAGAAGAATCGAAGATTAAGGAACGGATTGAAGATTCTTGGGTAGAAATCATGAGTTGTATTCTTATTTTCTTCTTTTTTTTATCCAGAACATGATTAATAAAATTCTTGTATTATTTTACAAAATCATGTCCGTTTAAATTACTTATTGCTAGGATGAATGATGAAACCTCATGTTTTTTAATTAATTATAATTTTTTTAGGTTTTAGTAATTAATTGCTTTTGGATTGATTATTCTTTATTCTTTCTTTCTAATGTTTGAATGCTTGATCACCATTAGAATGTTTTGTGATCTTTATTGAAGTCGAGAGATTCAATATAGACTAAGCACATGGTAATTAATAACAAATGGTCCAATAATAGATAGAAATTACTATTATGCCTTATAAAATCCGGTTAGGTGTTCTTGAAATTTTAATGCATATTTTTATGTTCAAAACTTAATTAGAGATAATTTGGTTCACATATTAATATAGAATTAATTGACCATCAAGAGAGGCTTTTGATTATATTATGATCACCGATTTTCAATCGAAGGTAATTATAAGTCAAAGCGATTAAACGGATAATTGATTAATGAACGTGTATGTGGATTCGCGAATCCTAGTGTTAGTAAAACTCGAGTTCGTTCTCAAAAATTTACTTTGATTACTAAACATAAGTTGAATAGTTTTAGAATTAAAATCATAGAAGAATCTATGTCCTTTTATTGTTAAAATTTAAAGTATAAATTAATAGGTTAATTGGTAGCTAGTACTCGTAGGTTCAACACTCTAAACATCACTTTATACTTGTTAACAATCCATCCACTTGCGGGATTAAAATCAACAACATTAGACCATTTATCTCTTATCAACAAGGTATTTTCATTTATTATTTAAGAAGAAAGACAAAGAGGTTTAAGCTCCTATATGTCAATTCCTACACTGAGTCCCTCCAATTCAGATTATGTTCAATTTTGAATATATACTAGCAATTACAATACATACAAAGAAAAACAAAGCAAACCTATTTGCACACATTGTGGCGAGCATACTATCAATGATAGCTACAAACATCATGGTTTTCCTCCAGGTTACAAGTTCAAGAGTTATTATACTGGACATAATACCTTTTCCAAACCTGTGATTAATCAGATTGGTGCTGGTCTTGAAAACATTGCTGCTAATTTTGCTCCTAGCACTGATTCATTGAAAGCTAAGGGCACAATTCCTACCCTTACACTATCTCAGTGTCAGCAATTCATTCCCTTATTGAGATCTCAGCTTTAAGGAGCAACCACTGCTTAAAATGACCAACCCGCAATCTCCAACTTTACTGGTATACACACTATTGTCCCTAAACATGTTTGGATTATAGACTCTGGTACTACACTTCATGTATTTCATGATTTGAGTATTTTCACTACCCTTGATCCTGATTTGACTGTCACTCATGTCAATTTATCAAATGGACAGAATGTTACAATAGCTAGTACAAGAACAACTTGCCTGCATAGATCTCTTATCCTTAATAAAATACTTTATGTTCCAAGTTTCAGATATAATTTGTTGTCTGTTAGCTCATTTACAAGAGACAACAAATACTCATTGATGTTCTCTGGTGACAAGTGCCTAATCCAGGACACTACATAGGACCTGCTGAATGGGACTGCTAAGAGGTTTTGCAACCTCTATTATCTGAATACTAAGAGTTATGAAGATAGGATCATTTCCAATAGTAAGGTGACTGTTTGCAGTGTGAATTCAGACACCCTATGGCACTACAGATTGGGGCATCCTTTAAGTTAAGTGTTACAGCATTTAGCCAAACATTTACGAGTGTTTAATGCATTTTACAAAGACTTTTATTGCTCCATTTTCCATTTCTCTAAGCAAAGGAGATTATCTTTAGCATCCCAAAATAAATTATCAGATTCAATTCTTAAGTTGATACATGTTGATGTATGGGGACTTTTCTCTACTTTTACTCATGATGGTTTTAGATACTTTTTAACTATAGTGGATGACTGCTCAAGATTTACATGGATCTATTTATTACGTAATAAATCAGAAGTATAGCAATGCATCCCTCAATTCTTTAGTTTGATTGCGACACAATATCGAATAGCTATTAAAGGGGTTAGATTCTACAATGCTCCATAGCTCAACCTTACTTCTTTCTATCAGACTAAAGGGGTTATGCATTATCATTCTTGTGTTGAAAGGCCAAAACAGAACTTAGTAGTTGAGAGAAAACATTAGCACCTATTGAATGTGACTAGAAGTCTAATCTTCTAATCCAAGTTGCCTTCAAAATATTGGGGTGAGTGTGTGAAAGCTGCAATTCATATCATTAATGGTTTCCATCACCTATTTTGTCTTAGAAATCTCTTTTTGAAATTCTAAATAAGAAAACTCCTTCTTATTGCCACATGAAAACATTTGGTTGTTTAACTTATGGTTCTACGCTCTTCAGTGCCAGAACCAAGTTTACTCCTAGATAAAAAGCTTGTGTGTTCATTGGCTACTGGCGATGTTGCCGGGGACTAGTTTTATTAATTACTATATTAATTGATAATTTAGTTTTAAATATTTATTTTTATTTTTATTTTTATTTTCATTCTTAGTTCTTCGTGATACTGCTGAATTCCAGCTATTTTCTAAAATTTCAGGTGTCAAGTGTGTATGCCCCGTATAAAAGATCATGATCTATTTGATTTAGACCCAGAAATCGAACAGAACTTTCACCAACGACAACGTGAACGAAGAGAAAAGAAAAACTAGTAAAAGGACACAATGGAAGACAACCAAATCCATGATCCATTACCTGCAGATGTGAGAAATAATCTTGCACCAATAACTCGACTAGTTGAAGTTAATGAACGAGATATTCTTATGGGTGAGTACATGATGCCACTGATTGTTGAGAATTGGTCCAGTATAATCTATCTGACTTATGGACACGATAACTTCCAGTTGAGGCCAGATGTGATTAATTTATTCTCGAACAATCTGTCGTTCTATAGGAGAACAAATGAAAATTCTCATGACCATATTTCCACTTCAATGAATACTGTAGAAATTTCAGATACCACGGTGTTAATGAAGAGTCACTTAGGATGAGGCTCTTTCCACACACATTGAAGGGTAAAGCTAGAGAATGATTAGATTTTTAACCGTCTGGGAGCATCACTAATTGGATAGATTTGATCCAAAAATTCACACTGAAATACTTCTTCCCGGCTAAAGTGAATAGACTGAAGCATGAAATATCTAACTTCCAACACTGCATTAGAAAATTTTCACGAGGCATGGAAAAGATTCAAAGAACTACTCCAAAAGTGTCCAAGTCATGGTTTTTCTTTAGCAGCTCATAATCATTATTTCTATTCTGGATTAGCTCCAAACAGTCGTTCTTCAGTAGATTATGCTGTAGGTGGCTCTATCCAAAATATATCCAACGTCGACCTTCACAACCTGTATGAAACGATAAGTGAACAGTTTGTTATGTGGCCAGACAGAGGTTTGCATAAGAAAGCAACAGGAATTTGCTTGTACTCATGAAAATTGATGCATTGGCAAAGCAGATGGAAGCAATAAAATATTCTCACTCAACTAATATGGTTCAGATGTCTACCAATATGTGTAACATGCAAGGCAAACCATCAATCATTAGAATGTCCTTTAACCACCGTTGATATGTCATCACTTGAACAAGCTGCATATGCTCAGAACTTTTAGGGACATCAGAATAATCCATACTCACATACCTACAATCCTGGATGGAGAAATCATCCAAATTTCTCATATGGAAATACCTAAAACATTCAAAATCTATCAAATCAGGAAAGATCCCAAGAAAGAGAATGAAGATTAGAAAAAAAGAGTCGCTAAATTTTCAAAACGGAAAGAGATGAGACTCAAGGAAGTGTAGAAAAGACAAGCTGTTGCAATAAAACATATAAAAAATCTCATTGGGCAGTTGGCTAAACTATTGACCAAGCGACAACCAGGTACAAGGCCAAGCAATACCGAGGTCAATCAAAAAGAGCAAGTAAATGCAATTACCACGAGAAGCGGAGTCAAATTGCCAGAAATTCAAGTAAAAAGACAAGGTGTAGACAAGGAATCTATGTCTAGAAAAGAGAGAGAAAACAAATCCGATAAATTCAAAGAAGAGTTGAACAAGAAAAAGAGAACTCTCCACCAGATTATATTCCACC
Source organism: Forsythia viridissima (assembly GCA_030279155.1). Lineage (NCBI taxonomy): Eukaryota > Viridiplantae > Streptophyta > Magnoliopsida > Lamiales > Oleaceae > Forsythia > Forsythia viridissima. Next base: position 50,487,643 of record CM059034.1, read on the forward strand.
ACCAGCTTACGTCCCTCCAATTCTATTTCCTCAAAGGCTACGAAAACATAAGCTATACCGTCAATTCAAGAAACTCTAAATCAACATACATTTTGCCGACACTTTAGCTCAAATGTCGAGCTATGAAAAATATATGAAGAAAATTCTTTCAAAAAAAAGAAAGTTGGAGGAGTACGAAATAGCCATGCTTACCGAGGAATGCAGTGCTACATTGCAAAACAAGCTATCTCTGAAATTTAAAGATCGAAGGAGTTTTACTATTCTTTGCACTATTTGGTAGTTTAGTTTTTGACAAAGCTCTATGTGATTTGGGTGCTATTGTGAATTTAATGCCTTATTCTATTTTTAAGTATCTCGGTTTGGGATAGGCAAAGCTAACAACAATATCATTGTAGCTCGTAGATAGATCCATCAAACATCCAAGAGGGATCGTTGAAGACATATTAGTGAATGTAGACAAGTTCATATTCCCTGTTGATTTTATTATTTTACATATGTGCGAAGACAGGGATGTACCACTTATTTTGGGTCGACCTTTCATGGCTACTAGTTAGACATTGATTGATGTGCAAAAAGGGCAACTAAAGCTGAGGTTGAATGATAAATGTATTAACCTCGATGTGTTTAAAGCAACTAAATTTCTGATCTCTTTAGATTCCTGTTTTCAGATTGATGCCATTGACTAAGAGAGAACCAACACTTTCACATTGAAAAACCAATCAGACCCAAAGAAACACATGCCAATCATAAAAAAAAGGAGTGACGAACACCTGTCCGATGAGGAAGTTGAAGTTTTCATAGTTGAGTTCAAGCAGGTGGCAAAATAGAGTCATATCAATATGATAAAGGAAAAATCAAACTCTAGAAGGTGAACAAAAATTGGTGCAATGACAATCGATGCAAGCAAATCACAAATCAAGTCCTCCAAAAATCTATTCAATGTGTCTTGAGTGATCACCACGAGAAAGTCAAGCTAATGACTTCAAAGAAGCACTTAATGGGAGGCAGCCCATTTTTCTATTTTATTTAAATTTTCGTATCATTAAAGTTTTGAGATTCTGTTGACATATTGCACGTTTTTACACTTTTAGGATTTAAAGTAAACACTTTTAATTCTAGGTAACAAAGAGCTATGATCATCGTTATTCTGCATAAAAAATAATTTCGACTGCAGCAGTTTTATACCATGCGATCGCATAGCCTGGGGCAGAAATCATTCTGCCTAGATTTTATTGGTCTTGCGATCGCAAGATTTTTCTTCCTTGCGATCGTAAGGACAACAAAAAAAAATTTCGTTTAAAAAAATAATAATAATAGTAATAATTTTTTTAATAGTTTTTTTTTTTAGTTACAAATTACAGGTCAGTTGGATGACATTCAAGCAAAGATTTGCCGACCTACTTCTTCTTCCGTCACCATCCAATCCACCTCTAAGAAGTTTCTGATCTTTTTATATATTCATTTCAAATTTTTTCATTGCGGACAATGTATCTTTCAAGTTTGGGAGTAGGGAAAATTTTTTGCTTAATTCGATGATATAATTGATATTTGATTTTTAACTTGTTTTTGTTTATTAAAAATTTTGCTTGATTCGATGATGATAATTGATATTTGATTTTTAACTTGTTTTTTTTATTAAAAAAATATTATTATTAGTGATTATTTGCGTGTTTATGTGATATTAATAATCTTATCGAGTAATGATAAAACTTTTTTTTTTTATGTTTGGCTTTAATCATGACTTGTGGACAGATTATTACTTTTGTTTAAATGTGAGGCTACTTGACCATGTCTAATGTAGTGTTGTGTCAGCAAGTTATGATGATTTTTAGCTATGTTGGTGCACTTAAATTAAAAACAATAAGATATCTTTTTGAAACTTAGAATCATATGTATCTCGAACAAGTAATCAATAGAGTGAGTAAGTTATGATGATTTTTTCTATGCATGTGTAAATTGTGTGGAGCACTTTAAACCGGTTAGAGGAAGCTAAGTAATGAACAAATGTTAGGAATCTAATCCTCGAGCATGAACTTATTGCACACAAGAAACAAGGCTATTACTATTATATAACTCTTTTCGTAGCTTTTTTGACTCGAGTGATAAAGCCCATCAGACTAAAGCTCGTTACATAAGTAATCTAGAAAGCTTAATGGACTGAGTTTTGCACATTATTAATATCTTATAACTCTTTTCGTAGCCTTTTAGATTTGAGTGAAAAGGCCCGTAGGGGTTTTTCAAAACTCGACGCCCTAAGGTTCAAAAGATATGGGAGTCATCGACCTAAAGCTTGTTACATGGGTCATCTAGAAAGTTTAAAGGATTGAGTTTTGTATATAAGATTTATAAAAATAAAATCTGCTAAAGCTAGTGAAAAATCATTTGCAAAGTAAACATGGGGATTAGATAACTAACGAGTTTGACTTACTTAGTAGAAAGTTCTTGGTCGAGTGCACTCACAAATAAGATAATCTTCATAAACCTAGCTTGTCACGATCATTAGCTTTCTCAACCAGCTTCGAGTAATAAAATAATGAGTGAACTGTAAAATTTAAACCAAAATCTCAAGAATTGAAAGAAAAATTATTTTGGGAGAAAGTGTACCTTACGAGAGGGAAAAGAAAAGTTGACCAAATGGTTGGGCTATCACTACCATAGAAATTAAGTAGATCGGATTAGCCAGTTTCACACGCATATCAAGTATGGCTTAAGTAGAAACACGTTTGTAATAGTAATTCTTGGACAATTGTCATGAATTATAAGTTGTTGTAAAAGCCAGAAGTAAGAATGGCAAGATATTTGTGTTACTGTTTATTTCATTCTATACACGATTGACTTTAGTTATTATATTCGAGGACGAATAAAAGTTCATGTTTGGGGGTGTTCGATAAGTATAATTTTATACTTATCGGAGCTCATAAAAATAGATAATTATGAGTACTCTTGCATGTTTTCAGTATAATGGTGTGTTGTTTTTGTTCATTATAGGATAATAACTAAATTCAAGTGTCGATCAAACAAAAAGAAAGCTAACGGAAGAAAAAGAGACTTAATTGCAAAGACAAAGAGACTTGAGGGGCTTGGCATGAAAATATAAAAGAAAGGAATCCAAGAAATCTTCCAAAATAACCTTGCGATCGCATAGTTATCCAAAGTTGCGATCGCAAGCCTAACTTTTCAACTGTAGAACGTAAAGAGACTGAACCATGCGATCACATGGGCAAGAAGGGCTGCTGGTTGGCAGTTTCATGATGGAAATAGAACTCTACCAAGTTCAAGATAAAACGACTACCTAAAACACGTTTTGAAGAGTTCAGAGAGTGGTATAAAAGGAAGAATAGAGCACATATCAACGGATTGAAGATTCTTCGACCAAAAACACGGGTTTTATTTACTTTTTCTTTTTCTTTCTTCGGAACATGGTGAAAGTAATAATTTACGAGATCATGTCCGGCTAAGTTACTTATTGCTAGGATGAACGATGAAACATAATGTTTTTAATTAATTATAAGTTTTTCTATTTTAGTAATTAATTGCTTATTGATTGATTATTCTTTATTCATTCTTTTTAATGTTTTAATGCTTGATCACCATTACAATGTTTTGTGATCTTTATTGAAGTCGAGAGATTCAATACCAATAATAGATAGAAATTACTGTTATACCTAATGAAATCTATTTAGGTGTTCTTGAGATTTTAATGCATATTTTTATGTTCAAAACTTAATTAAAGTTAATTAGGTTCGTCTATCGATATTGAATTAATTGACCATCGAGAGAGACTTTTGATTAATTTAGGATCACCAATTTTCAATCCAAGGTAATTATAAACTAAGACGATTAAACAGATAATTGATTATAAAACGTGTAGGTGGATTTGCGAATCCTAGTGTTAGTAAAACTCGAAATCATTCTCAACAATTTACTTTAATTGCGTGATAAATTAGATTTAATTACACATAAGTAGAATATATTTAGATGTAAAATTAAATACAAATATGTGTTCATATATTGTTAAAAATAAAAATATAAATTAATTGGTAAATTGATAGCTAGTCCTCGTGGGTTTGACACTCTATTCATTACTATATTACTTGTTGACGACCCGTCCACTTGCAGGATTAAATCGACAACAGCTACTCGCAGGGCATGAAGGCCTATACATTGCTTGATTTAAAAACTGGACAGATCTTTAATTCTCGAGATGTGGTGTTTCATGAGCTAATATTCCCTTACTATATTCAAAACACTAATAAAGACCTTGAGGATTTTTTTTTTCTTGAAAATGTTCAACCACTACCATTGTCAGAAAATTAAGCCAATTCCTCATCTGCAGTTGATCTTGCCACTGACTCCAATGTATCTAACTCTGCTATTTTTCCTCCACTGGTACTTTAGACGCTACAGTTAGTCTACACAATCCTCCCATTCAGACCAGGTAAACAAGAATTATCAAAAGACCTTCCTACTTGTAGGATTATCATTGTAATCTCATTAATCAAAACTCCATAGTTCTCTATCTCAAGTTATTGGCTATAAATGAATTCATCCTAATTTGAAAGGTACAGCTCTATTCATCACAACCATTTAAGAACCTACTTCTTTTTCTCAAGATAATGCTCATCCTTAATGGCAACAAGCCATGAATTCTGAGCTAGAGACACTAGCCCTAAACAAGATTTGGTCCATAGTCTCTCTCACTTTTGGGCACCATACTATATGCTGCAAACGGATCTACAAACTCAAAATTCATGCAAATGGGTCAATAGAAAGACATAAATCACTTCTTGTAGCTAAGGCTACACTCAACATGATGGTGTCACTACAAGAAAATGTGTCTATAGTAGCAACACAAATTGCGACGACAACAGGTTGTCCCTATTGGTACTGTACAATAGAGACGACAAAAAAATATCGTCCCTAAAAGTTCAAAAATTATAGCAACGACAAATGTCGTCGCTATATGTTACTCATCATCTCTATTACTTGAAATTTATAACGATGTCTTTTCATGTCTGTAATTAGTTTTGGATATGGCGGGAACAAATTGTGCCATTTTGTTGCGCCAATAGCGACGACATATGTCGTCGCAATAGATATGTGGATGATGTTGTCAGTCACGTGAATTATGATTTTTTTCGTAAAATATGATGTGATATATAGCGACGATAATTGTAGTCGCTATAGACCTGTATCAATTTAGGCAGAAAATTTGGCGCCCATTTCTTGTCTGTAGTGATAACATATGTCGTTGTAATGTACGTATTGACGATCTTGATTGGCATGTAAGTTATTAATTTCCTCGTAATATGTGATGAACTCTGTAGCAACGACATATGTCGTCGCTATAAATTCTTCTTCTTCTCTCCATCCCCGCATTTCTGTATTGTATCTCTGCAAAAATATTTTCTTCTCCCCATCAGCATAAATATTTACAATTCTATTATTTTCCTCCATAATCATCGTCTTCACATTTCATTTCTTCATCACCATTTATTATCCTTATTGTATTTGTAAAAAATAGTATTTTTAAAGTATGGATATTGATAACAATTGAAAAAAAAATTATAAATTGCACAAAACCTGTAGATTTTCGAAACAGTTTGCAAGCATTTATAAACATGGCGAGGCCATACGTAAATGACAGGGGAATGATTAAATGTCCGTACAAAAATGTTCAAACGGTCTCACACATCCATTAGAAATTGTTGAGGCTCATATATTTTGTAATGGTTTTGCAGAGAGTTATGTCAACTGGATATATCATGGCGAGATCGATGTTCATACTGTGAATGTGTATAGATAGAATGAGCGAGCTGGTGTAGAGGATGAGATGATGGATGTCATGGACGACGTAGCTGGTGATGAGCATGTTGGTACAAGCATTGATGGTTACTATGACAAATTTTTTGAAGCTCTGCATTCAGAACTGTACCTAGGAGTTTCATCATTTATGTCCCTAAATTTTTTAGTCAAGTTGATGCATATTAAGGTTGTGAACAAATGGACAAACAAGTCTGTTGATGATTTTTTGAAATTGCTGAAGTTAGTTTTCCCTAACATGAACCTTGTTGACTCCTACTACGAAGCTAAGAAGATGATGACAAAGCTTAGTTTTGGTTACAAATCCATTCACGCCTGCAAGAACGACTGTGCACTATTTTGGGGTAAACATGCTGATAAACAAACTTGTTCAATTTGCCAGAGAAAGTTGTTAGGTGCACACTTATGAGAAAGTGAACGGGAAAAATGTTCTACATAAGGTGTTGCGCTATTTTTCCTTGGCCCCTAGACTAAAACATATGTTCACGACGAATGATACTGCAAAACTCATACGATGGTACAGTATAGAAAGGTCTAGGGACGATGATGAAATGTAGCATCCCGTTGATTGAAAGGCATGGTGGATTTTGACATGAAACACCCACTGTTCGCAAGTGAGATCATGAATGTCAAGTTAGGCTTGGCCACAGACGGATTCAATCCATTCGGTGACATGAGTCTGGCATACAATATGTGGCCAGTAGTTGTAACAATTTACAACTTGCCACCTTGGTTATGTATGAAGCCCGAATAGTTCATGCTTACTCTGTTGATACCTAGTCCTAAAGCATCGGGTAAGAACATTGATGTATTTTTACGACTATTAGTAAATGAGTTGAAGGAGTTGTGGATCGATGAGATTGACACGCATGATGCTGAAACCAACAACAGGTCGGTATTCAGACTGTGTGCAACATTGTTGTGGACTGTTAATGATTTTCCAGCAAAAAGAATTTTGTCGGGTTAGAGTGGTCAGGGGTATATGGCATGTCCTACATGTAACGAGGATACTACTTCAATCTGTGTGATAGGTAAGACAACTTATGTGGGTCACTGTCGATTCCTGCCACCCAGGCATCATTTTCAAAGCAATTTAGAATTCAATGGGAGGACAGAGAGGCAACAACTTCCGCGTCAGTTAATGCCTATGGAAATTTTAGCACAGTTAAGCTGTGTCAGACATAAAATTCTAGGAAAGCACCCTAACTGCGGAGGTGCTACAACTTGGAGAAGTGATGACAAACTGAATTGGAGAAAAAAGAACATTTCCTATGAGTTAGCATATTGGACTTCTACAGAGCTCAAACATAACATAGATGTCATACACGTAGAGAAGAATGTTTGTGATAGCTTACTAGGCACAATTATGGATGATCTATTCAAATTAAAGGACACAGTCAATGCGAGGCGCGATTTGATGCAATTAGGGATCAAAAGAGAGTTGCACTTGTATCAGAATGGGAATAGGTGGATGAAGCATGTCGTCTGCAAATCGTAAGAAGTTTTGTAAATTTATCTGATCGGTTGAGTTTCTAGATGGCTTTACTTCTAATCTTCAGAAGAATACTGCTCCTAATGACAGTCGCATTATCGGGTTAAAGTCACATGATTTCTATATTATCATGCAACGGTTATTGTCAGTCGGAAATCAAGAGTTCTTGAATAAAATAATTTACACTACAATTATTGAACTGTCCACGTTCTTCAAGCCACTTTGTGCAAGAACACTAATGGTTAGCGACATGATGGCTTTCCACGATCACCTGGTATTCATTCTCTGTAAGTTGAAATGGATCTTTTCACCAGCCTTCTTCGACGTCATGATTTACCTCGTAATGCATTTTCTAGAAAAGGCAATCTTTGGAGGTCCGGTGTACATGAGATGGATGTATCCATTCGAGCGATACTTGAAGAAATTGAAGGACTACGTCAGAAATCGAGCTCAGCCCGAGGAATCAATAGCTGAAGGGTATGTTGTGGATGATGAATTGACTTTTTATTCAAGGTACTTCGAGAACATAGGAACAAGGTTCAACCGACCAAATAGAAATGAGGATGCTAGTGTTCCGCATACACAACTTTCTATTTTTCAGTTGTAGTGTCGCCCACTTGGAAAGAAGTCACCAACGACGTTTCCTACTCATGTTCGACATCAAGAGATTTTTTACGTCATGAACAACTATTATGAAGTTGAGCCATTCTTGCAGTAAGATGAAGTTTTTTAAATTTTATTCATTTAAATCGAATAAACTGTCATGTGAAATGAACTAATGAACTTTGATCTTCCATGCTTTGTATAGGAAACATAGGCAAGAGCTACTGAACAATGGATGTCCAAACATTGAACTAGTGCATAGAAGAGACTTTAACAATTGGATCTACCAGAAGGTAAACAAACAAAGACTGAATAAATTTCTAAGTATTCCACATTCTTTATTTCAATAGCTGAGAATAATCCTCGACATGTAGGTATATGCAATGCGCCAAAAGCCACAGCCATCAAGTTTCTCATGAGTTATTTTCGTTGGCCAGTAGATGTTACCAGTTGGTTATGTCATACACGGCTTGTGTTGTGAAAGGGGTTCGGTTCCTGACATATGATCGTGATATTCAACGAAAAACTCAGAATAGTAGTGTGTCCATCCCAGGGATTGGAGGCGAGGTTTACTATAGGCAACTGCAAGAGATACTGGAGCTACAGTATGGACCAAAACTTTTAGTTTATCTATTCTAATGCAAGTGGTTTAAGTGTGATGAGAGATGGATGGTAACTAAGAATAACGTCACCAGTATTGACATCAGTGCAGAGGCATTCAAGGATGATCAGTTCATACTTGCGAGCCAAGCACAACAAGTGTTCTACATTGAAGATCTGTCTTATGGTCTAAACTGACGAGTAGTATAAATTGTCCATCACAGGAGTACGTGGGACATGGTGGGATTTAACATTACAAAGATTGACATGCTACACAATAACTATTGTTCTCATTTATCTCTAATCGTTGATCTTGGCAATATAGAGCACGTATCTTTGCACCGAAATGATGACGAAGCTGATGAGATAGAAACATCAGTTATCAGAGGAGCCTCGTCTGATACTACAAGAGATACTTCATTCAGTAACGATGAGGATGTGAAAGACGACACACATGAAGAATACGAGAATGACAAAACATCGAGTGAAAGTAATGAGGATGGCAGTGACGATGATGATGAATAATTGTATCATGATAGTAAATCAGATTGAATGTTGTTGTTGTTGTTGTTAATGAATTTATAAAAAATTCGTTCTTGTTGTTACTGAATCATATGAATTGTTATTGTTTGTCACTAAAGTAATTGGCTTAGGTTAAAACCCGAGTTTAGATGCAATCAAAAATTTTATTCACGGACAATAGGCAAAGAAGGAGTGCAATTTTACAAAAACATGAAAATGGAGAGCTACATGTAATCTCGTAAACATTGAAGGACTTAAATTGTAAATAAAATAGGGATAAATTGAAATAAAAGAAGAAATATAAGGACTAAAATGAATAATATTTAAAGATGAGGGACCTAAGTATAAATAACCAATGTTTAACTTGGTGGCACGTTTTAGGCATGTGCACCAAAAAATAAAAAAAAATGTCATCGCTATACTTTTTAGCGGTCGTCGCTACAGTATAAACTCTTTTAAAACACTCAAATCACCTTCTCTGTCGTCTGCAATCAGCCACTGTCATTCATTAGTCTATCATCCACCGTTTGTTTCATTTAGGTATGTTGTTATCATGAAAGTGCATCTTTTTTTTAAAAAAAAATTATGTATTATTTTGTTAACCCTAATTGCTTAATTGCTTAATTAACAGTGGCAGTCCCAAAGGCTTTGCTTTTGTCTCTTTCTCTCCATCCTTGTTTGTTAACCATGCCTTCAGATTGTATGCAATTAAATTTTATGTGATTTCAGTTTCTTATGCTACGAAGCTTGAGTATATGGGAGTTTCTCTTTGCAAATGCTTATTTTTGTATTTTTGTATTTTTTTTTACCTTTTATATTGTACTTAGATTCTGGATTTCTGTTGGATTCGTGACGGCTAGAGGTTATTGTTAACTTCTGCTTATTACTTTAATTGCAATATTTTTTGTTTAATTAATTGGTTAGTGGATTGATTATCTTTGACACTTTCTTAAAAGTTTGTTACTTTTTAAAATTGATGGACACAACACTAATGCATTAATGTTTGGGCAATAACTTGTTAGTTGCTACTATGACCAAAAAATAAATTTTAGGTACCAATTCACCATAAAAAAAGATTAGGGACTAATGTACAATAAACAAAGTTTAGGAACCAATTCTACAAAAACTCATAATTTAGGGACAAATGTGCAACAAACAAAGTTTAGGGACCTATTCATCAGTAAAATGAAAGATTAGGGATCAATTACAAAAACACATAATTTAGGAACTAATGTGAAATAAACAAAGTTTATGGACCAATTGCACATAAACTCATAATTTAGGGATGAATGTGCAATAAAAAAAGTTTAGAGACTTATTCATTAGTAAAATGAAAGATTATGGATCAATTACAAAAAAACACATAATTTAAGGACTAATGTGCAATAAACAAAGTTTAGGGACCAATTCACCACGACAAAAAAGATTAGGGATCAATTACAAGAAAATACATAATTTAGGGACTAATGTTAAGTTGTTTTTTGATAAATAAAAATGAATAAATACAATTTGCTTGTGAATGCATATCGTGTTTAATTGATATTTTTTTTTAACTTATTAAAATAAAAATAGTTTAGGGACCGATTTATAATCCAAAATTTATGGATTGTTCCTATTTCTACTAAGTTAGGGACCAATTAAGCAATAATTTAAAAGCTAGGGATCAATTTCACTAAGTGTAGGGACCTATTCCGCACTAATTGATGTTCGCAATTATATTATGTGTTAGTATGGCTAACGTGATGTCGCACGGAGGTGATAGTGCAGGGGATCCTCCACAGCAGCCACCTCACCAACTCGATTCGGCCTACGAGTCTGGTAATAATTTTCGTTCAAATCATTTTTTTTAATATCTTATAAATATCGTTGAATTTCGTATGATATATTTGGTTCGTATTTGTTCTTTTTTAGCGCCCCCACCAAAGCGACGGGGTATCTCTCGAGGCATCAACCTTAAGAAGGTTTGGCAGGCCAACGGAAAGGTGCCACTTCCCATCGCGTTTAACAATGTCGAATGCACAATGCAGCCGATCGAGAATAACGGGAAGTACTTCACGCACTTGGTTGGGAACCAAGTGAGATTCACCGTGCCTTCGTGCTACCCTTCATGGACAGAGGTTCCAAAAGAGCAGTAGGAACGGTTACGTAGAATCATTGAGGTATTAACTTACATTAGTTTTGTTATTAGCGTAGTCAATAAATAATTGTTCCATGTAATATACGTTAACGTAATTTTTTTCCGTTCTTGCAGAGCTACTTCGATCTGCAAGGCGATCGGTCGCCCGACGAGTACCGGTTGGTCTGTGCTTCTGTAGATCACCTAGCGGCCAATTGTTATCGCGATTACAAACTCAGGGCGCATAATCACTTAAAAGCGCATGTACCCGGCAGACCATACGACTAGATGTCTGATGATGACTGGCAGAAGTGCATTGACTTCTTCACCAGTTCTACTTTCGTGGTACATATTGTTTATTTACTTTTTATGTTTTTTTTTTATATTTTTTTAATTATTAAGTATTAAGTTTTCTGCTAACCAATTGTTTTTTTATACATTCAGGAACGATCCTAAAAAATAAGGCCAATTGGGGTAAGGCTAAATACCCGAGAGTGCAGGGGTCGAAGAGCTTCCCTACCACGCATTACGATGAGGTACAACTAAATTTTTTAATATCATTATACAAATCATCACTACATTACGTAACAATGTCTACTAACTACATTTCATGTTTAAATTGTTGTAGCGGGACTCCAAGACCCAACAGTGACAGGGGATTATTGAGTCGTTCTGGATGTTTCACACCTTCTGGGATGGCAATTGGGTGAATCCGCAGGCGGCTGATGACTATGTGAGGTCTTTTAAATGATGTTAATATAATTTTATCTAACATGATATTATTATTTATTATTTTTTTCACTAAACAGAATAAACTTGTTGAGTTGAGGGAGACTCAACAGACACAGGTCACCTCAAGTGGCGCATCCTTAGACCAGCGTGCTATTGCAAATGAGGCTCTCAGAGAACGACGAGGTCACGTCAGTGGGGTTGGATGGGTTCCGAAGGGCACCTCTCCCTCCCTAGATTTGACCGCTGCATCGAAGGCCCCACAAGGAACTTCTCATCAGTTCTCTGGAGACCACCAAAATGACGATCCTCGGTTTTCCATGTACAAGGCTCAGCTACGCCGAATGCAGCAGGAAATTGAACTTTTGAAAAATAGCATACAAGTGGTTGTGCCTGAGGAGGACAAGGACGAAGGTTTGGAGGATCTGTAGATTTTTAGAATTTTTTATACATTATTTAAAATATTTGAAATTTTTTTTTTAAAAAATTCAAAATGTTTATAGCGGTGACATTGGCGTCACTGTAATAAAACAAATCATTTAGTAGCAATGACAAAGTAGTCTCTATTTATCCTACTAATATAGAGATGATGATGTCATCGCTAATAATTAGTGTATATAAAAGATAATAGTGACGAATTTCGCGTCGACAACATTGTCGTCCCTTTTTATCTATTTTCGAGATATAGACCACGACAATGTGGCGATGAAATTGTCGTCTCTATAGATTCAAATATATGTAGCGACGACATAATATCGTCACTATTAATCTAGAGACACTACACTATTGCGCAGACATTGAGCGATGACTTTGTCGTCTCTATACATGTAAAGGGACGACTGTGCGTCCTTCAGCGATGACTTTTGTCGCCGCTATTGACCTCCTTTCTTGTAGTACGTTGATTACATAGACACCTATGCTCCAATAGCTAAACTAGTGACTGTCAAACTTGTCTTAGCTTTGGCTTCTATGAATGGTTGGTTATTGCATCAACTTGATGTCAACAATGCATTTCTTCATGGAGATTTGACTGAGAAATTATATATGACTATTGATAAGTGCATTTAAACTAAGCTTTTATTGAGTCATTTTATTGAATTTTTACTTAATTTAGTGTATTATTGCTTCTATTTCAGTTCTGGATCCGTCTGTGAGCAATTGGAAAAGATTGGATGAAAAGAGCAACAAGTTGGCAAATATTTAGGGAATAAGGAGATTTAATTGCACTCCATTGAAGCTTGAAGGACCAAATTGGAGGTTATGGAAAGTTCAAGGACTAAAGAAGACAAAACAAAAAGTGTGAGGACTAGAATGGCCAAGATCCAAAGTTGAAGAAAAATAGCAGCATATTCAAAAAATTCAAGCTGGGCGAGCGCCCAACAACATGACCGAGAAAAAGAGAACAAAACAGCGCACCTGGGCGATCGCCCAGGCTAACTTTTAGCTGCGGGAATTTTGTTTCTTTTTTGAATTCTAATTCGATTAGGAAACCTTTTTGTACACAATTAAGGATTTTTTAGATATTTTGGGGCACCATTAGGGTAGTATAACTAAGGGTTACTAACTCATAACGGGTGTGGAATTTTGGGGAGAAAAACAATAGACGACAACACCAACCGAAGATCAAAAATCTCTTTCAAGAATTCAATCGAATATCAAGATCAAGACATCATGTCTTTAAGTTTTCTTCTTTTTCGGGTGATGAAATCCATATTTTCTTCTTCTCTTTATTTCATTATTATTAGTATGCTAGGCTAGTTTATTTTGTGCTAAGATTACGATGAAACTTGTAGTTTAGATTCTTCTATCCAAAGACTTGGTTTTTGACAATTTATTTCAATATAGTTTTGAATAATTAATTTTGATTTATTTGAATCTACAATTATGTGCACAATAATTGTATGAGTGTTGTGGTTTGTTTCATTATCGAAAGATCGAAAACAGGCTAGACAATATTTTAATTATCTTAAAGTTCGATAAATGATAGAAATATACTGCTATGCTTTAGATGATCTTTAATTATCCATAGAGACTTAATGCATTCGTTTGTATTCGCATTCATCATATAAATATAGTCGAGTCATACGTATGAATAGGTTAAATTTATTCGAAAGAAACTGTTAAACAATCTAGGGATATTGATCTACATAACTGATGTATTTTGTCAAAACAAAGAATCAAGATAGATGAATTAACAATCATAAGTGGATTCGTGATCCTAGTACTCTTCTTTCTCCCAAGTTAAAGTAATTTTTATTAATCTAATTTTTAGTTATTTGAATTATAATTATTTAATTGTTTTTAGTTCAGATTCTAGTTTGTTCTTAATCATCAAACATCCAAAGTTTATTCGATTCGGTTAAGGTTAATTTAATTGAATTGAACTATCTAAATCTCTGTGGGTTCGATACTTGGACTCAAAATCTATTTTATTACTTGTGCGATACGTACACTTGCAGAATATTAAAGACATAAAATCGCTGACAAACTTTTGGCGTCGTTACCGGGGATTTAGTTTTAGTTTTTTTCAGTTATATTATCATTAATTTGAACTTTATTTATTTGTTTAATTATCTATCATTATTCTCTTTAGTTATTTCAATGTTTGAATTGTTTCTCTTCATATCGTTACATGCGAAGTGTGAGGCACGAGTTTCTAATTTCAATTGATCCAGAGATTGAACGCACTTTTCATCGTAGGTAAAGAGATGTAGAAAAACACACCAAAAGACCAAAAACAGCAAGACAAAATGCAGAACAACGAAATTGCTCAAGCACGACAGGAGATTGATGAAGATAATATGCTAGTTGGAGACTTTTTGACTTCACAAATCATCCAGAACCAATCTAGCATTGTCTACCCATCTTTTGGGCAGTCGAACTTTCAGTTGAAGACTAACGTCATTCATCTATTCCAGAATGGACATCAATTCTATGGCAGGACTGAAAAATATCCACATACACATGTTTCGCAATTCTTAGAAATGTGCCAACACTTCAAATATCAAGGAATTTCAGACGACGCCATCTAGCTATGTTTGTTCCCACATAATCTCCGGGAAAAAGCTCTTGAGTGGCTGGACTCACTGCCAATCGATGGCGTAACCACCTGGAATGATTTAGCCCAAAAGTTCTGCACAAAATTCTTCCCACCAGCCAAGGTTTCGAAGTTAAAGCATGACATATCCATATTTCAACAGTAAGAAACATAATCTTTTGATGAAGCCTGAAACAGATTCAAAAATATGCTAAGGAAGTGTCCTCATCATGGCATTGGCAAAGGCCAACAAATTCAATATTTTAATGCTGGGCTACTCCATTCATTTAAAAGCATGATCGACTCCTCATCCAATGGCTCTTTATCCAAACCGTTGTTGAAGCTTTGGAACTTTTTGAAATAGTAGCTACCACCACTGCCATGTGGGCATCAGATAGAGTCATACAAACAAAACTGTAGGGGTACATGAAATAGACACTATCACGGTGTTATCTGCAAAAATAGATTCTTTGGCACACAAAGTGGAGAACATGTCACAATCAGCTTATGTGATGCAAACGAAGAAATCAACTTGTGAATAGTGTGGGCAAACCACAGTACATCAGAATGCCCTATTCTATTACAGCAACCAGAGCAAGTCGAATATGTTCAGGGTGGTCAATACTCACAAAGCAATCCATTTAATCCAGGATGGCGTAATTATCCAAATTTTTCCTTGAGGGGTTAATCAAAATAACAATAGAACACAATTTTCTCAGTTCCAGCAGCCAATAAAGAGAGTTTCATTAAAAGACGCAATCGATAAATTCATCGAGAGAATTGATAAATTCATAGAAAAAACTGATTAGTTCATGAGACAGACAAATCAATTTCAAAATCAAGGTGCTTCAATTAAAAATTTAGAAACACAGATGGGTCAGATGGCAGTTGATATATCAAGTAGACCACAGGGTACCTTTCCAAGCAATACCTAGGTCAATCCTAGAGAGCAAGTACATGCAATAACTACCAGAAGTGGGGTTCAGTTGCCAGAAGTTCATGTAAAGACATCAGTTGCACATAAAGAAAGGTACATTCCTATGATGAGGAGCACGTGGAACAGATTGAGCAAGCAATAGATATTGAAGAGAGTTCAGTTACACCATAGGTTAAGGCATCCATTCCAATCAAACCATATGAACCTCTTATCCCTTTTCCACAAAGGTTAAATCCAAAGAAGAAGAAGTAGGATCAACAATGTGCAGAATTTCTAGATCATCTAAGGAAGCTTCATATCAACATACCAATTGTAGAGGCCCTGACTCAAATGCCCAACTACGCCAATTATATGAGACAACTGCTTTCAAATAAGAAAAAATTGGCAGAAGAGGATATAGTACAACTTACAGGAGAAGTAAATGCTATAATGGAAAGGCAACTACCAGACAAAACACATGATCCAAGCAGCTTAACAATTCCAATTACCATCGGTAATCTCGTGATTGACAAGACATTATGTGATCTTGGTGCAAGTATCAATTTAATGCCTCTCTCTATTTTTAGGCAATTAGGAATTGGTGAAGTTAAACCTACAAAATTCAATCATTAGTTGGCTGATCGATTTGTTAAAAAGCTGTTTGGAATAGTGGAAGATGTGGTAATAAGAGTAGAAAAGTTATTATTTCCCATTGATTTTGTTATTCTTGATATGCCTGAGTATGCTGAAATCCCTATCATCTTGGGTCGTCCCTTTTTAGCTACTTCAGATACTCTTATTGATGTTTTACGAGGTGTATAGACATTGAGAGTTCAACATGAATGTGAAGTATTTTATATGTTGGGTAGAGATGTAGCACCACCACCACCTCTTTCTTATTGGACAAGTTATCAAGTGGAGACTTTGAAAAATTCAAGAACTTCTTTATAAAGTTTTGGGATACAAATCCAACAGTAAAGGTGAAAGACAAAGGTAAAGGTGAAAGACAAAGGTAAACAATCTATTCAGATGCAAGAAGTTGTCGTTGGTGAGCATAAGGTTGAAGCTGAAAAAGTCATCCTTGAAGCACAAGTTGGAGCTATTAAATGAAAGATGAAGGACAAGCTACAAAGCATGGAGAAGAAAAACAAGAGAATATTGGAGAGTGACACCTTCAATAATCTCGAGTTCACTTCCTCTTCTACTTGAGCAATCAGACAATAAGTCAAGCTAATGACTATAAATAAGCGCTTAATGGGAGGTAACCCATTTTCTAACCCTTTTATTTACTTGATTTATATGTAGTAGTTTTACTTAGTTTAAATAATTCAATAGTTTTTATTTATTATTTAGTGCACTTATTAAGCCTCCCATATCAATTGTAGGATGTCGCACTTTGCGAGCCGATTCGATAATATCTATGACATCGTCTTTTGACCAAGAGTCCCAACACTACATGTGAGTCCAATTCAACCAGACCTTCAGCCAGTCAGATACATCGTCTCTACATCTATCTCCGGGGAGTAACTGATCTTTTCCCTTCTTTAAATAGCTTTATTTTGTTATTACATTAAGGACAATATAATGTTTTAGTTTGGGGGTGGGTTAAGTATCAGGATACTTAATTATTTTGAATTTGCTTATTTTTTGAGTCTAAGTAACTGCAAAATTCATTTTTTTTACTTCTTTTTTAAAAAAAAAACAAAGTTATTTTTTAAAAAAACAAATTTTAAAAATTGTTTTTAGCTATTGTTGAATATCCTAATGCCAATGATGATATTTGTTTGAATTTGAGTACATTTTTAGTTAGAATATTTGACAACAATTTAACTCGTACTTTTACCTGAATACTTATCCATGTTAGACTAAATTAATGAAGCACATAGCCACTATTGACCTATCACTGATATGGAAACATGACTTGAGTGTTTATGTTGATATTATTGACCTAGGATTATTACAGAAAATCTCGTTCCTAAATCTTTAGACTAGTAACCAAAATGTTTGACAACAGTTTGGGGGTATTAAAATTAGTACATGTTTTTATAGAATTTTGATTATTTGGATTTTCCAGGTGTCATCTTTGGTTGAATAGATTAAAGTCAAAGAATCTAAACCGAGCACTACTCACTGCTGATAAAATAAAATAAAATATTTGACTCGAGCAATTAAGTCTATTAGGGAATCTTAAAATTTGGTGTCCTATGGTCATATGACTTGGAAGTTATCAACCCAAAGCTCGCTACATGGGTCATTAAAAAAAATTAAATTTTACATCTTTACTTCTCTTATAGCCTCTGAGACTCAAGCAATTAAGTCTGTTGGGGTATTTCAAAACCTGGTGCTCTATGTTCATCTGACTTGGGAGTCATCGGCCTTAAGCTCGCTACAAGAGTCACATAGAAAGCTAGGGAGAGAAGTATTGCACAGGATGTAAAATCGCTTATATTGGTTAAATAAAATAAAAAGAGTTAAAGTGCCTAGTAAGGATTGTTTAGTTAGACCCTCGGAGATTGAAGATGAAAATTTAGAAAATCACTCACCATCCTAGTTCTAAAAATACATGTTCTAATTTTTACCACTTTATTTGAAAAAAAAAAAAGCATTGTGTTAACAAATATGAACCAAATTTTCTAGAACACCTCGGAATTGGAGAGAAAAAAATTAGAAGTGTGATAATTTACGAGAGGTGTAATGAATAAATGACTACAAAAGATTCGGAATTGTCAAAATATCAACAACGCAGTATTGGTCGTGGTCTAATACAGGTGTATGTTCAATTTTTGGCTAATCACACACTCACTAATGGTCGAGCATTGGATACGTGAAATTTTTTTTGTTGTTGTTTAATCTCTTTCTAAAAGTGTTGCTTTATTTTCAAACTTGAGGCATTTGGTAAAAAACTTAACATTAACTTAATTCCTTTAGCTTAGTTTAAATTTGTAATTTATTTTTATTTTTGTTCGAGGATGAACAAAAAGTTTAGTTTGTGGGTGTTTGATAAGTACATTTTATGCACTTATTCGGGCCTTTAAACTGACCTTTCATTGCGTCATTTTATTGAATTTTTACTTAATGTAGTGTATTATTGCTTCTATTTCAGTTTTGGATCCGTCTGTGAGCAATTGGAGAAGATTGGACGAAAAGAGCAACAAGTTGGCAAATATTTAGGGAATAAGGAGATTTAATTGCACTCAATTGAAGTTTGAAGGAACAAATTGGAGGTTATGGAAGGTTGAAGGACTAAAGAAGACAAAACAGAAAGTGTGAGGACTAGAATGAACAAGATCCAAAGTTGAAGGACAAAAGCCACAGATTCAAAGAAATCAAGCTGGGAGAGCGGCCATTGGCATGACCGAGAAACAAAGAACGAAACAGCACACTTGGGCAATCTCCCGGGAATGGTATGGGCAATCGCCCAGGCTAACTTTTAGCTGCAGGAATTTTGTTTCCTTTTCGAATTCTAATTCGATTAGGAAACCTTTTTGTACACAATTTTAAGGATTTTTGAGGTATTTTGGAGCACCATTAGGATGGTATAAATAAGGTTTATTAACTCATAAAGGGTGTGGAATCTTGGAGAGAAAAACAATAGACGACAACACCAATCGAACATCAAGAATCTCTTTCAAAAATTCAATCGAAAATCAAGATCAATACATCATCTCTTTGAGTTTTCTTCTTCTTCAGGAGATGAAGTCCATATTTCTTTACTTTGTGCTAGGATTACGATGAAACTTGTATTTTAGATTCTTCTATCCAAAGATTTGGTTTTTGACAATTTATTTGAATATAGTTTTGAATAATTAATTTTAATTTATTTGAATCTACAATTATGTGCGCAATAATTGTATGAGTGTAGTGGTTTGTTTTATTATCGAAAGATCGAAAGTAGGTTAGACAATATTTTAATTATCTTAATGTCCGATAGATGATAAAAATATATCGTTATGCTTTAGATGATCTTTAATTATCTATAGAGACTTAATGCATTCGTTTGTATTTGCATTCGTCATAGAAATATAGTCGAGTCATACTTATGAATAGGTTTAATTTTATTCGAGAGAAACTGTTAAACAATCTAGGGATATTGATCTTCATAACTGATGTATTTTGTCAAAACCAAGAATCAAGATAGAGGAATTAATAATTATAAGTGGATTTGGAATCCTAGTACTCTTCTTTCCATAAAGTTAAAGTAATTTTCATTAATCTAATTTTTAGTTATTTGAATTATAATTATTTAATTGTTTTTAGTTCAGATTCTAATTAGTTCTTAATCATCAAATATCCAAAGTTTATTCGATTCGGTTAAAGTTAATTTAATTTAATTGAACTATCAAAATCTCTATGGGTTCGATACTTGGACTCAAAATCCATTTTATTACTTGTGCAATATGTACACTTGCGGAATATTAAAGACATAAAATTGCTGACAACTATCCCTCGAGGGTATAGTCTTAAGGGAGGACTTTACCGCAAAATCCATTGTGCAAATTACAAAAATCCTTATATGGATTGAAATAGGCTTCTAGGCAATGGTATGTCAAGTTTTCTCAAGCCTTACTTGAAGAAGGGTTCATTCAATCTGCAAGTGATCATTCTCTCTTCATACAACATAAGTCTACTAGTTTTATTCTCTTACTTGTGTATGTTGATAATCTTGTACTAGTAAGCAATGATGAGGAAAAAGTAAAAGCATTTAAGATTTCTTTGGATACTAGATTCAAACTTAAAGACTTTGGCACTTTGAGGTACTTTCTTGGATTGGAAATATCAAGTCTCAAAAAGGCATTTCAAATTCTCAGAGGACGTATGCATTACAGTTATTCAGTGATGTAGGGTTCTTGGGGTGAAAATCTGTGAGTACTCATGTGGAAGTTAATTTGAAACTCAGGGAGAGTTACTTGAAGATCCTACAATATATAGGAGAATGATTGGAAAGCTCCTTTATTTGACTATAACTGGGCCTGATATTTCATACTCTATCAGCAGACTTAGTCAATTTCTAAGTCATCCAAGACTTCTCCATTTGAAGGCAGCCCAATGAGTTCTACAATACATAAAAGGAAATCCATGACAAGTTCTATTTTATCCCTCAAGTGCTGATGTTCACCTCAAGGATTAGCAAAAGTCAGCTGATGCAGATTGGGCTACATGTTTAGACACTAGAAGATCCATTTCTGGTTTTTCTGTTTCCCTTTGAGGTTCTCTAATCTCTTGGAAGTTCAAGAAGCAACAGACCATAAGCTGAATATAGATCCATGGCCACTGCTACTTGTAAGCTCACTTGGTTGCTTTCTCTGTTGAAAGAAATTGGAGTACAACATGCCAAAACTGCACTGCTATACTGTGCTAATCAGGCAGCTCTTCTTATTGCTGTAAATCTAATATTCCACGAATGCAATAAGCACATTGAGATCGATTGTCACCTAGTTCGAGAGAAGATCCAAGATGTAATTATCAAAACATTGCATATATCTTCAAGAACTAAACTAGCTGATATTTTTACTAAGGCTTTACACCTTGAACATTTTAAAGAGCTAACCAGCAAAATGGGTTTGACCAATATCTACACTCCATCTTGATGGGGAGTGTTGAAAATATTTTCTGCATAACATGCAATTTGAGCTTCACATTCAAACTAATTCAGTTCATGGCTCATTTCAGTTATAGCATCACATGCTCATTTCTGTTATTAACTAGCCATCTGTTATTTTCTGTTTTTAAGCATCTATATAAGCTGCTTCCATTGTAGCTTTTACACAGATGAATAAAATAGAAGAGCAGAGTTATTCAGCTCCTTTTTATCCTTTAATTCTCGTTTGTAATCAACAAGAATATAAATTTACGTTGAAAAGTAACAGTATGTAACTTTTATGGAGTAAAGTATTAAGAATTTTGACATTTTTGAATTATTATGCTGGTCTTTGGCGTTTCTCTTTTTGTTCAGTTGTGACTGAGATGGCTTTGTGATAAAGTATACCGAATTTATAATTCATGAAAAGACAAATGAGATGCCAAAACCTTTTGACATCAAAGAGGCTTGTCTCAGGTTGGCCATGCAGTTGTACAAATATGCCAACAAGAAACAAGACTCCTGGGTATCAAACAGATCATGTATGGGTTTTGATTAAGGAGAAATAGATTATGATGACTGTTGTTCATTTACAGATACTTCATGTCAATGCTTGTTTTGTATAATTGCTTGAGTGAATTGAATTTGGATGGATTGTAATAGGTTGAGTAACTTAATGTACTGCCGTGATGTTAAGGTGTAAAGTAATTGCTCTGATTTATAAAATATTACACTATAGAATTGTTGCAATATAGTTACAAATTGATCTAATTATAATTACATTTTTTAAACTTAGTCAAGCATGCTCTTTGAAATTTAATGAAAAAAATAACACAACATTGTACATATTCGTTTAAAAAATTATTTCAACGATAACACAAAAAAAAAGAAAAGAAAAGAAAAAACTAACCATTAGATTAAATTGTTCATCATATAATTACATTTTTAAGCTTAGCCAAGCATGTCCTATAAAACAATACAAGAATCCACAATATGTTACTTTTTAACTAAAAACTAACACAGCATAATACTTATTCATTCGTAAAATTGTTTCAACGTTAACACAACAAATCAGAAAAGAAACAGTTCATATAAATTCCATTTTAAAGCTTAGCCAAGTATGCAATGTGAAATACTAAAAAAATACTTTTTATTAAAAACGTAATACATCATGATACTTGTTCATTTGAAAAATAATTTCATTGCAATTATAGCAACTCCACCATTAGCCTCAAAATGACAGAGACCTCGATCATCTTGTGCATTAATACTTATTAGTGGAATGGACTGAATTAAATTACTGTCAGTTGGCCAAAAATCTAATTAATAAACGCACATCCAACCATCACTTGAGTCCATCAAGTCATTACCAGATGAACGTCGTGACAATGTGTGAGGACGAAATGAAGATGACGGGCCATGGATCAAAGAAAATTCGAATGTGCTCCCCATTGTCTACCAGCTAACGAATGCCTCTGCTAATCTTCTCCGCCCCTTAAATAAGCTCTTCCAAATTAAGGAATAACCATTTTTGTGTGTAGCTGTGAGTGTTGGGTTGTGTGTCGAGATAATATAATTTTAGTGTTATAAAATAAGAATTTTGTGTTAAATAAAACTTTAATTTTATTTATTTACTATTGATGACAAATATGATTATACTTTGGTGGTTGACGGCTGCACTCCTTGGTACACCTTCCTCAAGCGTTCCCTCACCTTGTCGGTCCACCTGCCTCGCTGGTCTCATAGGCTCGCATCTGGCAGATAGACAACTATAACCCAGTTGCCATCAAGTTAACCAGGCAGACAACCCATAGAATGACAGTTACCACTGGCCATTGGGAATATGAAACACCAGCAGTTGGGAAGACTAAACGTCCCTCATTAAATTCTAATAATGAGGAAGATGGAGAGGTACCCGTCATCAATGACCATTGAAGACTACAACTACAGGTCATCCATATAAATAGAGATCAACCTCCAGGTAAAGATAAAACATACATACTCAATATTGTTATTTTGCATATTTGAGTTAATCACATATTGATTATCACGCCAGAGTGGAAACGGGGAAAGAAGTCCCACCACCTTTTTCAGGTCTCCACCACTGCTGCTACTGCTGCGCTCGAAAGAGGAGTAAACATTTAATTATCAACTGTTATTACATGTATTTAACGTGACCATGCAAATAAAAGTGTCAATAATCACTTACAAAAGTATAAGTTGTGTACTTTCATTTAGAACTACAGTATGACATAACTTATATTTTGATCATAAATAAAATTATTCACAATCGATGTATGAGAGTCGACACCTAGTATCGGAAGTTTGTAGTACTGACTATTTTATCATTTAGGTGTGTGATTTGTCCTTATCATAGAAATAGTTTAATGGAGACACTAGTACAGCTTGGAGTGTATTGAACGGACAACGTATTCAATTTAATTCTATAGCATGACTGCGGAGAATTTTCCACTTGATCACTATTTATGTCATCTAAATCCCTTGATAGGGTGTGTATTTCTTTTCTTGAGTTTGGTGGTTCTTTGATTTACTAATGAATTAGCTCAATTTGATAGATCAAATTTCTCAATAAGTTGGAAGTTTGAGAATTAGCAAAGTCCGAACACGAATTTGTATCGAGAAATATCGTCCTAAAAAATGGGTGGGGTGACTTCATAGCAGTTTAGATGGTTTACGTACTTGTTATATTATCTGAATCTGTTGATTGCATGTACTAGTCGAGTGATGTCTACGATTGTTAGTTAATATGATGATTTAAATTATTTTAAATTGTAATCCAATTATTTTGTGGCCGCTGTTGTTTAATGTAATTTGTTATTTCGAGTCTGTAACAAGATAGGTAGATTACCCTCCATCATCTTGATTGGTTTCATGGATAGTCGCTATATTGTTTGGTAACAAAGATAGCTATTGTTTGGATATCCATTGACATGTTTGTCTTAAGATTCAAGTTAAATATTGGATTCAGGCCCAATTAGCTTTTAATTTAATTCTTGAGTTTGTGTTTTTTTGGGCCACATATAAGTGTTAATTTATTGCTAGGAATGCTTAAATTTTTTTTTTAAGGATTATTGTTCCGAAAATCATGGTATATAGAATTAATTTTGACGTCGCCCATAAAACTAAGAATATAATGTATTTCACTCAACATCGGGTTTTTTCTTGATTAATTTAATTTAAATTAAAATTTTCTAGAAATGGAAGTCTGTAATAATTAGAAAGTATGTTAATTTGATTAATGTGAAAACTTTGTAATTATTTAAAACTAACATACATTATTTTAAAATATTGAATGGGAGATGGTATTCATTTAAATATAAACTCGTGGTTTCTTTAGTCAATCCATAAGAAAACAAATACATTAGCCTCGTGCAGGTTATGCAATAGACTCCCCATAGAAGAGCTGCATAATTCGGATTACTTGATTAGATTCTTATTTAGTAAGATCGTCTAGATAGATATAATTGAGATAATCCAATAGATGGCATAATTATTTTTTAAGTATATGGAGATTTAGATAAAAGTTATAAACTCAAATCAAGATCATCTACGAACCTCCTGTAGAGACTTTCGTTTATGATTTTGGTGACCAAATAAAAGGATATTGGGTTTATCTACATATCTGTTATTAGATATGATTTGTCTGGTGAGAGCTTCCTCGCTTAATCAGTAGACACATTGATATTTCCTATAGAGAGGTATGTTGAATCACAAAGATCAAGTAGTCGTTGTATTATTGTAGTTTTAGACCTTCACAACCAACAAACTAATTCCTAACCTCAGGGTTAGCTTCCTAGAGATAAGGAGCTAAGGTTGCTAAAACGATTTGTAAAAGATGATGTAAAATACTATGGTATACCCCGGACCATCATCAATAATAGGAAACCTAGGTTCACTGGGAATAGGACTAGTTAGGTAGATAGAGGTGGTAAAATCTAACCTTTGCATTGATTTTTAGCAAGGCGAGTTGCTTGAGTGTCAAAACCAAGCGGTGGTTGTTTTTCCATGTCTTATCGAACCAGCGTATGCCCATTCGTCAGTGAAGGCTTTTTTTGGGGGATCCCTTGTCTCATTCTATATAGAACCTCCACTAATTCACTGCGTTCAGTAGGGTCGTTGTCGCCTTCATTTTCTACAAAATCTACGGTCACCCGAGCTCATTCCTGCTTCTTTGGTAAAGTCAACGCCTAATCGCTCAGCTTAGCTCATTGGATCGACTTCTTTAAAGTCTGATATGCTAAATTTGCTGCTTAATTTAAATATGCATTATTTTGTTATTTTTCAGCAAAATGTCTCTCAGACCATTTTTTGTTATCCTGAAACAAAACCAACTTACTGGGAAAAATTATGTGTATTGAAAATATAACCTAATGATTGTTATCACAGCTGAGAAACTTGATTTTTTGCTTGAGGAAGATTGGTCTGAGGAACCTACTAAGACTACATGCAAGGGCAAGGCGATTGCTTATGATAAGTGGGTGTCTGCAAACAAGATGATGTCAAATTTTAACCAAAATAGTTGGACACAAAACAACCAACATGGTTGATCAAAACAAATTTTGTAATTCCAAACTAGTGCATCTTGTTTCATATGTGTGTTATGATGCAAAAAGTTTGAAAATCAAACTAAAAATACGTTTTAGATATTCAACAATGGGTTTAACGCTTGAATGTTGTAAAAATTTGACAAAATGGTAGCAAGTCGACATTGAATGGTCGATACAGTCATTCTAATGTGTTACAACAGAAGCCAAAAAGTCTAGAAACCTCTTATGACATAATAAAAAATCTCAAGGACATGTTTGGACATTAAACTAGGATGACTCATTTTGAAGTCATTCGTACCTTACAGAACATCTGCATAAAAGTCAGAACGCCCATGAAAGATGTTGTGTAATTTTAATCTCTCAAGTGGACGGATCGTTAACAAGTAATATAGTAATAAATAGAGTGTCAAAGCCACGATGACCAGCTATCAATTAACATATTAATTTATAATTCTAGTTTTAACAAAGTAAAGAACACATATTTGTATTTGATTTTAAATCTAAATATATTATACATGTGTAATTAAATCTAATTTATCATGCAATTAAATTAAATTGTTGAGTATGAATTCAAGTTTTCCCAACACTATGATTCGTGAATCCACCTACACATTTCTTAATCAATTATCCGTTTAATTGCTTTAGCTTGTAATTATCTTGGATTGAAAATCGGTGATCCTAATATAATTAAAAGCCTCTCTCGATGGTCAATCAATTCTATATCGATATGTGAACTTAATTATCTCTAGTTAAGCTTCGACCATAAACATATGTATTAAAAACTCAAGAACACCTAACCATATTTCATAAAGCATAATAGTAATCTCTATCTATTATTAGATCTTATGTTATTCAATACCACGTGCTTGATCTATATTGAATCTCTCGACTTCAATATAGATCACAATATATTATAATGGTGATCAAGCATTAAAATATTAGAAATAATGAATAAAGAATAATCAACCAAAAAGCAATTAATTTCTAAAATGTAAAAATTTCTAATTAATTAAAAACATGAGGTTTCATCGTTCATCATAGCAATAAGTAACTTAGTCGGACATGATCTCGTAAATTATTACAATTGTTGATTTCATCATGTTCCAAAGAAAGAAAACGAAAAATTAAATAAAACCCGTGTTTTTGGTCGAAGCATCGTCAATCCCTTCTTGAACTTCAATTCTTCCTTGTACATCTTGTTGCCAAAATTCATCTCCAGCAATTTGTCTATTCTCTGGCTTTTATATTCCTCCTTGAACTCTCCAAAACGTGAGTTAACTTTTTCCCTTATCTTGGACTTGGTAGAATTTTATTTTTATTAGAAAACTATCAACTTGAGCCGTGAAAAGCCTTGCGATCGCATGGGCTTATGCCTTACGATCGCATGGCATGTGTCCATTATGTTATGCTTTTGAAAAGCTAGCTTTGCGATCGCAGATGTGTATAACCATGCAATCGCATGATTATTTTGGTTGATTTCTTGGATTCATTTCTTTGTTATTTCTATGCCAAGCCCCTGAAGTCTCTTTGTCCTTGCAATTAAGTCATCTTTTCTTCTGTTTTCTATCTATTCGTTAGATCGACACTTGAATTTGATTATTTCCTAAATTGGTAATAAAACACTGCATCATTATACTGAAAACATGTAAGAGTACTAATAATTATCTCTTTTTGTGAGCTCCGATCAGTACAAAATTGTACTTATCAAAAGATCATATGTTAACTATGATATGTTAACTATGATTGGAAACGAGAATCTAGGTGCAACTATTAACTCAGATAATCAAACTGATATGGTATTGAATTCTCTATCTAATTTTTTTTCACAGTTTATCATAGACTATCACTTGCACAAGATGAATATGTCATTGACTGAGCTTATGAATGAGTTGTAAAATGTGGAGAGTGGTCTTAAGGTTAAGAGTGGCTAAGCTAATGCAGCGATTGGTAGCTCATTTGATTCCAAATCGAAAGGCAGATGTGGAAAGAAGAGAAAGAGCTAGCAAGAAGTAGGGGAGCAACAAAAAGACCAAAGTAGATGGAAAGCCAAAAGGCATGTGTTTCAACAATAGTCAGAAAGGACACTAGAATAAAGACTGTCCTAGCTAAAAGGACATAGGGTGGTGAGTTTGTTAATGAGTCTTGCTTACTAGTTGATTCTTCTTATTCCTAGGTTGTAGATTTTGGAGCCACTAATCATGTTTACATGTTTATACAGATGCTTCAGGTTGACAATCGATAATCCTAATTAAGTTATATAATAATCTATTTCGAGTAGAATTAGACCTATTTTTAATTATGCCCCAAAATATTCTTATTTTGAATTCTAATATACATAAACGCTTTCAATCACAAGATTATTTAATTTGATTGCACCAAGCATATGAAATTATTCCTAATTTCTGTAGGAATTTGTGTTTAAAACTATAATAAGCTAACCTATTTTGAACATCCTGAAAATGAAAATAAATTACAAACACGTTCAAACGGCGATCAATCATTCAAACGGATATTATAACTATGGAATAAATCAAACAAACACATTAAAATTAGAAATGAGAATACTTAAATTAAAACTTCAACATATGGTTTACATCATCATCCTTAGTACAAAGAGTTTGGCCTATCATGTTTAAATTATAAAAATACATAAATAATTGAAAGGACATCACTGGATTTTATGAATGTGGAAGAAAATAGAAGAATAATCTTGACTCTTTGAATCTCTTTAACAAGTTTCTTGAATATATAATCTTCTTTTTCTTCTTCTTCTTCTTAATTGAAAGCCAAGAAACTCAAGATATTGATGTCAATTCTTAAGAGAAATCTTGTGTTTTGCTTTCTTCTCTTCCAAAATTCTCCCCATTTTCTCTCCCCAAAATTCACATCCTTAGGTTCTACTATTTACAAGAGTTTCATTAAAGTTGAATTTCGTGCATAAAATCCCCCAAAACATGCCAAAAAATGTAATTTTAACTCAAATAAAAGTTTGTCCGCTTGACCGTCTGCTCAATTGGACACAAAATAGCCATTTTTTTGGCTAATGGACTGCTCGAACGAGCCTCCGACCCGCCCGAGCAGACATGAAGTGCTCAATCGGCGACTGTATTTCAAACGGCCACAATTTCTTATAAGAAACTCCAAACTAGATCTATAAAATGCGTTAGACTTGTAATTCAATTATCTTTCAAACAGTATATGATTTGTCTTGTGGAGATTTTTGTACCAAATGTTGTGCCCTAACTACCCACATGCTCCAGTCGTAGGTTTTTCAATGCTCTTTTTCATATTTAAGGTGTTTGTCATTCACATTGTCACTCCAACAAATCTTAAACATACTAATTTTGTTTTCTTTCTGATCGTCCAATATTTGATTCTTGATATTCACTTCAAAACTTGAATTTCTTCTCATTTACTCGTCGATTTCAATAGTGTACATGGCTCGAGTTCGGAGATTTTGTCCTACAATCACGAACATAAACAGACTCAATAGATATCGACTCTAAAATACTTAGTATTATCCAAAAACCCTTTATTAAAGAGTCAATATAAGTGTACAAAATACACTTAACACAAAGCAGCAAAATAACACTTTTTGGGTGTGACGCCCGGATCCTAAAACCCGAGAGTCATAATGACATATCATGAACGTTAAAAAAAATAAATCAATATCTAATAAAATTTAGATTTTTAAGGCTAAAAGATGACCAAAGAACATTTTATTTATAACAAACTTTAATCGTAAAACATATGTTCCAAAATTCTTATTTAATTAAAGACTCCTAATCTAAATATTCCACCACGGGTGTTGTCCACACTTCGAATATTCACAAGTCCTAGTTACCTGGAAGGGGGAAAAAATGAAAGAGGTGAGAAAATCTCAGTAAGTACATACATGTTCATACATTTATAATGTTATGGAATCTTGAACTTGAAACATGAAACTTGTACTTGAACTTTTATTGGAACTTTCATTTGGAACTTTCACTTGAACTTTCATGGTGGAGACATAAAAACTATACCGAACTTAGATGGTAATAGTTATTCATGCGTAGTGCTACTAAACTCCAGTCCGATCTTATAACATACATGTGGACCCATCATATATTCCATAAACATGTAACATAAAAACATGTATACACTTACCTTGCTTGAATCAATAAAGAACAGTAATTTGCTAAACTGTCTATTTCACTTCACTATTTCTTGAATCGTGCTTATGTATAACTGAGAGAGAAGTATATATTGTGGTGTGAAAATTATGATGGACCTTAGGTTCTATTTATAGGGTTGCCAAGAGTCCTACTTGAAACTAACTGAAACTGTTTAAAAGATAAACCTTATCTTGAACTCTTATCCTAAAAAAGACATCCATATCCTAAGAGATAAGATTTGTTGAGGATAACTCAACCACATTTATCTTAAAGGTCCATCCAAAATTTAAATGATACACACTACCATAATTATCCCACTTTAAATTAATTAGATAAAAGATATGCAAAATTATATATAATTATCCAATTAAAATACAATCTGCAACATGTGGACAAAAGGTAAATTACGCTTTAGTCCCAAACTATTGGTTTACTTCCAAATTGGTCCTTAATTTTTCAGATAAAACATAATATTTATATATATATATTCAAATTTAACGGCTAGTTATGTTGATTCCAAATATTATAATCTACCCACCTAAAACAATTTTCGTCCTCGAAAATTTACCTCAGCTGTCGTCGGCAAACAGTTGGGGATACTTAGATCGCATTTCATCCTAGAGTTCCAAAGTTACCTCCTCTACTGAATGGTATTGCCATAATATTTTAACCAACGTTATCTCCTTGTTGCAAAGGATCTGCACCTTCTGAGCTATAACACATACCGGTGCTTCATCATAACTCAGATCTTGCTGAATTTCCAAAAGTTGAAGTTTCACTACATGAGTTGGGTCAGTAATACACTTTCTGAGCATTGATATATGGAAGACATCATGTACTACTAAAAGTTCTGGTGGCAAAGCTAACTGGTAAGCGACATTTCCAACTCGTTTTAAAATTTCAATACGACCGATGTACCTTGGTCTAAGTTTACCCTTCTTACCAAACCGTAGTACTCTTTTTATTGGCATAACCTTTAAGAGTACTTTATCTCCGACTACAAATTCTAAGTCTTTTCTTCTTTGATCTGCATAACTTTTCTATCTTGAGCCTTCTTCATACTAACTCTAATCTTCTCAATTGCCTGTACTGTTTGTTCAACAATTTTTGGGCCCAAGATTTTACACTCGCCAACTTCATCCCAATGAACGGGTGATCTACATTTCCGCCCGTACAATGCCTCATAAGGTGCCACCCCAATAGAGGCATGGTAGCTGTCATTATATGCAAACTCAATTAAAGGTATATGTTTTTTCCAATGGCCTCCAAACTCTAAGACACAATCGGAGCATATCTTCTAAAGTTTGTATCATCTGTTCAGATTGTCCATCTGTTTGAGGATGAAAAACTGTACTAAATTTCAATTTAGTACCCATAGCCTGATGTAAACTCTTTCAAAAGTTCGAGGTGAACCTTGGGTCTCTATCTGATACAATTGAAACTGGGACACCGTGTAACCTCACCACTTCTTTAACATATAACTGTGCAAATTGATCCATAAAAAAAGTGATGCGAACAGTTAAGAAATGGGCCGACTTGGTTAATCAGTCAACAATTACCCAAATGGCCTCATGACCTTTTACTGACTTCGGAAAACCTACCACAAAATCCATCGTCACATGTTCCCATTTCTATTTTGGAACCTCCAACGGTTGTAATAATCCCGACGGTCGCTGATGTTTGGCTTTCACTTGTTGGCATATCAGGCACTTCTCTACATATTTAGCTACATCCTCCTTCATATTTTTCCACCAAAATACAGTTTTTAAGTCACGATACATCTTTGTACTTCCTGGATGTACAGAATAAAGAGTAGAATGAGCTTCTTCCAAAATCTCATTTCTCAATTCCTCAAAATTCGGTACACAAAGACGTCCTCGATAACACAATGCTTTATCTTCAACTATGTTGAAATCCTTCCGCTTCTCATTGTCAATCTCAGCTTTGATAAACTCAAAGAATTGATCACCTCTTTGATGGCTCTTAATCCGATCACGAAAAGTTGGTCGAATTGAAAGTGCTGCAATTTGAGCAACAGAATCAGAAGATGTGGCAATCACCTCGAGATTTAATCTTTCAAATTCCTTCCATAAGGGTTTCTGTGCTGTCAACATTGCCACTTGTCCTGTTGTCTTCCTACTTAAGGCATCGGCCACTAAGTTCGCCTTGCCTGGATGGTAATGGATTTCACAATCGTAATCCTTTACTAATTCAAGCCATCTCCTCTATCTCATATTCAACTCTTTTTGAGTGAAAATATACTTGAGGCTCTTATGATCTGTATAGATGTCACACTTTCCTCCGTACAGATAATACCTCCAAATGTTTAGAGAGTGGACTACCGCAGCTAGCTCTAGATCATGCGTTGGATAGTTCTGCTCATGAGGCTTCAACTGTCTTGATGCATACGCAATTACCTTGCCTTGTTGCATCAATACACATCCAATGCCCTGTTTGGATGCATCAGTGTAGACTACGAAATCCTTTGATCCTTCAGGTATAGTTAATACTGGCGCATTAACTAACTTTTTCTTCAATTCCTCGAAACTACTCGCACACTTCTCTGTCCAGTCAAACTTTATACCCTTGCGGGTCAGCTATGTTAATGGTCCCTATATTTTAGAGAATTCCTCAATAAACCTTCTGTAATATCCTACTAAACCAAAAAAGCTACGGACTTCTCCTACCTTAGTTGGCATTAACCAGTTCAGTATTGCCTCTACTTTACTGGAGTCAACTTCTATTCCTTGTGTTGTGACCACATGTCCAAGAAATACTACTCGTTCCAACCAGAATTCACACTTTTTGAATTTTGCAAAGAGTTTTTCCTTCCTTAGGATCTCTAACACAATCCTTAAGTGTTCCTCGTGCATTTCTTCTCTTTGAGAGTAGACTAAGATGTCGTCAATGAATACGATGACAAACTGGTCCAAGTATTCATGGAAAATGCGATTCATCAAGTCCATGAAAACTCCAGGAGCATTAGTTAAGCCAAACGACATAACTAAGAACTCATAATGACCATAACGAGTTCTAAAGGCCGTCTTTGAAATGTCACTAAGTTTGATTCTCAACTGGTGATATCCTGACTTCAAATTGATCTTTGAAAATACTTTGGCTCATTGTAGTTGGTAAGGAAGGGGGTACTTATTCTTATTAGTGATTCTGTTCAATTCTCACTAATCGATGCACATCCTCATTGACCCGTCATTTTTCTTAACAAATAGCACAGGTGCTCTCCATGGTGATACACTGGGCCGAATGAATCTTTTTTCCAATAACTCTTCTATTTGGGCCTTCAATTCATGTAACTCTTTTGGCACCATTCTATAAGGAGTTTTAGAAATAGGTGTGGATCCAAGAATCAGATCAATTGTGAACTCTACTTCTCGTTCCGGTGGCATTTCATTCAAATCATCGAGAAAAACATCTGAAAAATCCCGCACTACCTTAAGGTCACTCAGTGTTAGTTCTTTAACTTCCTTAGCTACTACTATCATTAAGGATCCCGTACATCCTTCTGACCTCAAAATTTTCCTTGCCTTCAATGCTGAAATGATACGGGGTAGGGGTTTTATCTTGGTTACTGAAAGGTGAAGTTCTACCTCTCCAGGCTGCTTAAACACCACCTCCCTTTCAAAGCATAAAATAGTTGCTTGGTTCTTGAATAGCCAGTCCATTCTTAAAATCACGTCGAACTATTGCATGTTCAAGACATATAAGTTTATCTCCAAGGTTTTACCGTTAATCTCTACCTTAGCTGTCTTTACTATCTGGTCTACACTCAATACTTCTCCTGATGGGGTAGCAACATCTAAGGGAGTACTTTCATGTTCACTAGGAGTATTGAGTTTTCTCATAAACTTAGGGGTTATAAAAGAGTGAGTAGAGTTAGAATCAATCAAAGCATAAGCAGGTATACGGGAGATGAAGATATTACCCGCTAACACGTTGCGGTCTTGATCCTTTTCTCGTTCTACGAGTGCAAACACCCTGGCTTGGCCCATAGGGAGATTTCTGGGCCTTTGTTCCTGTTGTTGTTGCTGTTGTTGTTGCTGTTGCTGCTTCTTCTTTTGCCCCTTGGGACAGAATTTTACCACATGACCTGCCTCTCCAAAAAAATAGCATGAATTGGTTCCCATAAGACACACTCCAGCATGGCGCTTCTGGCACTTGTCGCAAATTGGATGTTGATTATTGTTCGTAGTTGGATGCTGCTGATAATTATTTGTAATAGAGTTCATTTTATTCCTTTTCGTGAAGTTTTGCTTCCATTTATCCTTACTATCCTCCCACTTACGCTTCTCGAATGACCCAGACTGTGGTTGCTTGTTACTACTATTGGAGTTCTCCCTGAAATTGGCTAGCTGAGCCTTAGCTAGCACTTCATGGTACGTGTGCAATTCCAAGGTAACCATTGATTGTCTAAGGTCATCTCTCAAGCCTTGCTCAAAGTGCCTTGCCCGCTTAAACTCAGTGTCAACCAACTCCGGTACGTTGCGTGATAATTCATCAAACTTCATTTCATACCCTGTCAGGGTCATTATACCCTGCTTCAATGTTAGGAAATCTACCTCCTTCTGACTTTGAATGCTTGGTGGATAGTACTTTTGTAGGAAAAGTTCTTTGAATTCATTCCAAGTCCACACATGGTCACTAGCTTTGGTCTTGGCTGTCGAGTCCCACCAATGTCTAGCTCCTTATTGTAGCATGAATGCTGCACAAGTCACCTTTTATGGGATCTAGGCATTCAATTAGGTTAAAGTTCCGCTCAATTCCGGCTATCCAATCTTCGGCTACCAGAGAGTTAGACCCACCCTCAAATGATTGGGGTTGGAGCTTCCTGAATTGTTCAACAATCGCAGCCACCTCATTCCTTGGAATTGGGGTTTGTCCAGCTGGGGTTGGCACTAAGTTGCGTATCACGTCAAGGAACTGCATAAATTGATTGGTTGGTTCGTTTGCCTCGTTTTGTGGCTGACCGTTCCTATTGTTAGCATTTCTAGCACGAGTTTCCATTTCCTTTGTTAACATGTAAACATAAAACAATCAATCATCGAAAGCTCTAAACTTGGCAAAAGATAACAACCTTTATTTCATAAATCTTGATAATTTGACATAAAAAGAAAGGATTACTTGGCATACAAGTCCAAAACTTATAATATAAAACATAGCTTTCTAGTCATCTATAAATTCTCTCCATTGCTTTCGTTTATTCTTGCTTCTTGATTATCCACATGGTTTAGCTCACGTGCTTCATCAAGATATGGTGTGGGGTTGTACTCAGGGCTTCCCTCTGGGTCTTCCTCAGGGTCTTCCTCAATAATGTTACATTATTGTCAACTGAGGGTACCACTGTGAGGTCGAGCTCAATCATTTCTCTATTGTCGGTGATTAACCATTTATCCCTCAAACTCATCATTAAAAAGGCTGGGAGTGTCTGATATTCAAACATCTGTTCAATCTCATCCATAAACTGTTTCCAGTAAGGGCTGAGTGTCCTCTAAAGGTGATACACAATTTCATCTCTATGAAAGTTGTGTCAATTTCTCTCTACTCCTCTTGTAATTTTGTTCATAGCGTTCAAGTGCTCTAGCAGATTATGGTTCGGGTTCTTCACATACACCTTATGTAATTTCAAAAACATTTCACGTCTCTTGGCCTGGGCTCTAATTTCTTGTGGACGTCTATCAACCATCTAAAAAGGAAGAAACATATCGTAATTAATTGTTTTTGTTTCATTAATTTGAATATCGCGTAATTAAAAGGCTTCTATTTGAAGAGGGGGGTCATTTAGACCACTTAAATCCCAAGCTCTCTTTAGGCAGTTTAGGTCCTTTTGACAAAGCCTTTCAATTTTGTGAATATCAAATCAAGAAAACTGAAACAATTGGGTAGAATCTTAACGGTTTTCTATATATGTAAAGTTTTTTTTTTTTCACTAGAAATAACATGATACTTAATTAACATTTAAATGTAAAACATGATTTTCACATAATTCTTAATTTACATCATAGATTTCATACATATTCAAACATTTAATCATTCATATTCGCATAATAATTTAAAAAAATAAATAAATACATTATGCAAAATTACTTGTACCTGACTTGGAGATTCGAAGTTTGGACGATCACCCTGGTGAACTTTAAATCGGCTTATGATGAAAGAATCTTTATTACTTAACTAATAACCCAAAAAAAAATTAAAAAAAATTCACTATTCACGTCCGTGAACAGTGTCCGTGAACAGTGTACCATCACTGTTCACGTGTGAATATATAATTTTTTTTTTGAAAAGTCTACAGAAATGTAAACCTGTATCTGATACTACTTTGTGACGCCCGGATTCTAAAACCTGAGAGTCATAATGACATATTATGAACGTTAAAAAAATAAATCAATATCTAATAAAATTTAGATTTTTAAGGCTAAAAGATGACCAAAGAACATTTTATTTATAACAAACTTTAATCGTAAAACATATGTTCCAAAATTCTTATTTAATTAAAGACTCCTAATCTAAATATTCCACCACGGGTGTTGTCCACGCTTCGAATCTTCACAAGTCCTAGTTACCTAGAAGGGAGAAAAAATGAAAGGGGTGAGAAAATCTCAGCAAGTACATACATATTCATACATTTACAATGTTATGGAATCTTGAACTTGAAACATGAAACTTGTACTTGAATTTTCATTGGAACTTTCATTTGGAACATTCATTTGGAACTTTCACTTGAACTTTCATGGTGGAAACATAAAAACTATACCGAACTTAGATGGTAATAGTTATTCATGCGTAACGCTACTAAACTCTGGTCCGATCTTATAAAATACATGTGGACCCATCATATATTCCATAAACATGTAACATAAAAACATGTATACACTTACCTTGCTTGAATCAATAAAGAACAGTAATTTGCTAAACTGTCTATTTCACTTCACTATTTCTTGAATCGTACTTATGTATAAACTGAGAGAGAAGTATATATTGTGGTGTGAAATTTATGATGGACCTTAGGTTCTATTTATAGGGTTACCAAGAGTCCTAGTTGAAATCAACTGAAACTCTTTAAAGGATAAACCTTATCTTGAACTCTTATCTTAAAAAAAAAAATCATATCCTAAGAGATAGGATTTGTTGAGGATAACTCAACCACATTTATCTTAAAGGTCCATCCAAAATTTAAACAATATACACTATCATAATTATCCCACTTTATATTAATTAAATAAAAGATATGCAAAATTGTATCTAATTATCTAATTAAAATACAATCTGCAACATGTGGACAAAAGGTAAATTATGCTTTGGTCCCAAACTATTGGTTTACTACCAAATTGGTCCTTAATTTTTCAGATAAAACATAATATTTATATATATTCAAATTTAATAGCTAGTTATGTTGATTCGAGATATTATGTTGGGAGCATTACCCAATATCATGTACAAAGCTTCTTTGAGAATATATTATCTTATTATCTGAACGCTAAGACACTTTAGTTCTAAAAGAATTCAGAACTATATGATTGCATTGAATTGAAAAGAAAAAGTATAAAGGAAGACTAGAGAGATTATTGAGGGAATGTACTTTTGAATCAGACATGAACGAAACCCTGTCTGTCATGTGCCAAGAAAAAGAACTTCTCCAAAATCTGTAGTAAACAAATACTGAAAAAATATTAATAAATTTGGAAGTAAATATTCAACTAATATTTTCAAACACATCCGGAACAGTATTTGGATCATATATATATACAAGTTGTATCTGGTGGGATAAAGGATGATGATTGCAATAGGAGCCACGATACAAAGTGATATTGGCGCGGCTCAATCCGAGATCGTCCTTTACCAAATGCACTTGTAAATCCGTCTTCAGATTGAACCGCACCAATATCGCTTTCTTCGCTAGCTCCTACAGCATCCATTGAAACTTCTGAATTCTTGACATTTCAGGTTTGAACATATATCACTTTCAAATTGCTTGGATGAATAATGCTTAAAATGGTCCCCCATTGCAGCACAAGGAATCATTTTTAAGGAATCTTAAGTGGGGATGAGTACTTGAATTGTATTTGAAGTTTAAGTTAGTGGTTGAGTGTGCAGGCAATGTCTAAGTGGGATCATGAAATCATTGTTCGAATTTCGCGAATTGAGTAAAATCAGCCTTTTCATTTGGCGTGTTCTTATTTGGTGCAATGCAGAAAATGTGTTTGATTATTATAAAAGGGAAATATCGATAAATTTACTTGAAATGTTATAACAAAGTGAAAAGCTATAACTGTTGGGATGGAGAATAAAGAGTTCCTCATCACTGGTGAAATTGACTGGCCTTCAAAGTGACGAGGCCTCTATATTGAATGCTCTAGGGATAACTACAACCCAAAGTTACGAGAAAGAACCAAAGAATACAACCATAGCCATCACAATGAGATACAGCTATGTGTGTGTGTATATATATACATATATATATATATATATATATATATATATATATATATATATATATATATATAGAGAGAGAGAGAGAGAGAGAGAGAGAGAGAGAGAGAGAGAGTGAGTGATGAGAGTGTTGCCAATGGAGCGGAGATGCAGAGGAATGTATAAAGTGCAGGGTTGGCCTCGAAGAAGAAGGTGAGGAGAATGATGTTAAAAGGGAGTAACTCACTTTTAGGGTTCTCATGCTTATTTTTTACTCATATTACAAATCAAAGGCTCATTCCTTCTCTTGCGCGTGCACTTGAAATATTCATAACCCTTCTACTTTTCTTCATTACTTTATTTCCCCCCCTTTTTTTATCATGCTTGTATAGAATCAAATTGTTGTATTGGCTTATTTGTATCTTTTATACTAATAAATTATATGTATGACGTCCATTCCACACATAAAACTAGTAATTGACATACATGCATGTTTGTTACATGACATTAGATAAGATTGAATTCAACAATATAATAAACAAGATTTTAGTTTTTATTTTTAAACTATCTAATAACATCCGATCTTCCTACCAAATATATATATAACCTTGTGAAGACAATTATGCTTATACTCTAATATACGGCTATTTTATCAGAACCCATATAAATACTGAAATGTGATTCAAGATATATACATATTTCTACGTATGGATATATGCATAAAATTATATGTTTTACACAGCCGATCTTTTAGGAAGTCCACTGTTTAAATCCCTTGATAGCAAAACTTCCAGTTTATTCTTGTAGAATAAAACTTAATTAGTACAAAAAATATCTGAAATGAATTAGCATAGCTGAACTTTCACTGATTTATCTTGTACCCAATGTTCTAAAAAGCGTTAAAAGGTGGTTAGGTGTGGAGGCTGAGCATCAAGCTTTTCAAGCCTAGGCGAGAGTGGGACAAAGGCAATGCGAGGGCGAAGCGTGAGACGTGATTAGGCGGAACTTAGGTAAAACTTAGACGGACGTTTTACAATAGTGCTTGTACCTCATTAACATACTACAATCAGTTACACGAGGGAGAGAGAGAGTGTGTGTCTCTCTCTTGGAAACAGGAATGCAAAATGTCAGCAAAGGATTGTCTGTAAAGAAGGTTCGGATGGTGTATGTAGAAAAGTGCCATCTTTCTATACTTTCCTAAACACACACCTGGCAAAATTGTGCTATTTGGTCCCCAATGTATGGGGTCAGTTGCAAGCTCGTCCCCATTTTCAAAATTTTTGCAGTGGGATGCTCAAACTAAGGGTTTAGATGCGCCATTAATCGTTTCTCACGGAAACCATCAATTTTGAACTGTTAAAAGGGCATGTTTGCCATGGCTCTGCGGATGAAATTTCTTTTAACTGTGAAATAGTTTGTGTGGTTTGGCAACAATACAAACGAAGAACACGAGCAATTGGAAAGCTCTAATGTCTTTTATCAACAAAAAGTAAACAACGAATGAACAAAGATACTAGTGTGATGTTTTAACTAAGATTAAATGTGGAGAAAAGAAACTAAATAAAAGTCTAAAGTGCCATTCAAGATAATTAGGTAAATACCATAAAGAGACATAATAAAAGTAAAAAAAGTAGAATAAAAGTAAACCGAGAAGCAATATGGGTGCACGGCTAACTATCTGTGTAGCGTGTTTAATTGGCTGCCTTTGGGTGATCACTCCACGTGTAAGAGCCCAGGGCATTTGTATCTGCATCTCTGTGAAAATGACTAATGGCACACCTAAATCCTTGAGTTGAGGATCACATTTCCAAAATTGTATGGACGAGATTGCGGCCGACC
Source organism: Forsythia viridissima (assembly GCA_030279155.1). NCBI lineage: Eukaryota > Viridiplantae > Streptophyta > Magnoliopsida > Lamiales > Oleaceae > Forsythia > Forsythia viridissima. Next base: position 50,528,044 of record CM059034.1, read on the forward strand.
CCATAAGTTGGGGGACCAATGACGGAATATCCCCTTTCTAAAACACACGCACGCACAATTGCATGTTTGTTTAAAGGTCCAATACAAAGCGGGGACAGCGGCGCCAAAGGAGGCCTGAGTTGGACATGCTATGGGGAACAATAATCTTCGGTTGCTACCCTTAACATTAACCCAAATACTCTCTTATTTTTCTCCTTTTCACTCCACACTTTTGATTTTGTTAGACCCAAAGAAGCCTTTGATTTTAAAGACTCACCCTCGCCTTCTGTTAGTCATGATTTTGGGGAGACCAGTTGGCGTGCCACTACCCAAGCAGATTCTCACACGCCACAATAAAACCATTTCACTCAAACCTGATTTTCTTCTTTAATTCTTCAACAGATCCTAGGTCCCTCTCTTTTTCTTTTCATGAAAATGACTCTAGGTCACTTGTTGTGCGATATAAATCCCGCAAGTGGACGGATCGTTTACAAGTAATATAATGATGAAATAAAGTGTCGAACCCACGAAGACCAGATATTAATTTAACTAATTAATTTAACAACTTAAATTCTAACAATAAAAAGAAACACAGATTTAAATTTGGCTTTTGTGATTCTTATACTATTCTAATTAAAACTAAATTATCAAACAATTAACTTTAAAAAGGTTAAGAACAAATTCAAGATCTACTAACTCTAGGATTTGCGAATCCACCAACACTTTCCTTAATCAAATATCCGTTTAACCGTTTTAACTTATAATTACCATAGATTGAAAATCAGCGTTCCTAAATTAATCAAAAGCCTCTCTCGATGGTCAATCAATTCTATATGTTATGTGAACTTCATTATCTCTAATTAAGCTTCGAACATAAACACATGCATTAAAATCTTAAGAACACCTAAATGGATTTCATAAGGCATAATAGTAATCTCTATCTATTATTGGACCCTATGTTATTCAATACCACGTGCTTAATCTATATTGAATCTCTCGAATTCAATATAAATCACAATATATTCTAATGGTGATCAGGCATTAAAATAATAGAAAAAACTGCATAAAGAATAATCAACCCAAGAAGTAATTAACTACTGAAACGGAAAAACTTATAATTAATTAAGAATCATGAGGTTTCATCGTTCATCCTAGAAAAAGTAAACTAGCCGGACATGATTTTGTCAATTATAACAATAATTGACTTCACCATGATCCGGCGAAAGAAAAAGAAGAAGAAGAAGAAGAAGAAGAAATAAATACAACCCGTGACTCCGGCTGAAGAATCCTCAATCCCGAGCCTTGATCCTCGATTCTCTTCTTGTATCTTGTTTCCAAAATTCGTCCCCCAAATTCCTCCCTTTTTTTATGGCTATCATCTGGCTTTTATAATGCTCTCCAAAAGACTCCAAGACGTGATTTAGGTAGCTGTTTTATCTTGGAGTTGTAGAGTTCTAATCACATCAGAAAACTGCCAAAACGGGTATTTGATATGCCCATGCGATCGCATGGTGTAGTTACCTGCGATCGCATAGTACACTCGTTTTACATTCTGTCAAATTTCTTGTGGACTTGCGATCGCAATAATTGTTAACCATGCGATCGCATGGTTAACTTGGTCGTAGATCCGGTTTCCATTCCTTGATATGTGCTTGCCAAGTCCCTCACGTCTCTTTCTTTGTTCAATTAAGTCTTCTTTTCTTCTGTTTGTCCTCTTTTCATCCGATTGATACTTGACTTTGATTATTTCCTAAATTGATAAGAAAACAACATGCAATTAAACTGAAAACAACTAAACGACTCATAATCATTCCTATTTGTGAGCCCAGATAAGTACAAAATTGTACTTATCAAATACCCCCAAACTTGAACTTTTATTCGTCCTCGAATAAACTAGCTAAAAACAATCATGCACATACTAATAAAAAAAAATCACACTATAAATAGCTTGTCATCCTTTTGTAACAACTTATAATTCATGACGAGTATCCAGATATTACTATTGCAAACATGATCCTATTTAAACCATATTTGACACGTGTTTGAAAGCAGTTAATCTGATTCACTTAATTTCTATGGTGATGGTAGCCCAACCATTTGGTCAAATTTTCCTTTCCCTCTCGTAAGGTACACTTCCTCCCAAAATATATATATATATTTTTTTCTTTCAATTCCCGAGATTTTGGTTCTAAGGTTATGGTTCACATTCTTTTCTTGCTCGAGATTGGTTGAGAAGGCTAGTAATCGTGACAACCTAAGTTTATGAAGATTCTCCAATTTATGAGCACTCTTGACCAGAAATTTTCTACTAAGTAAGTCAAACCCATTAGTCATCTAATCCTCATGTTTACTTTGCAAAGGATTTCATCATTTTTTTTTTAAAATCAAATCTTATGTGCAGAACTCAATTCTTTAAGCTTTCTAGATGACTTATGTAACGAGCTTTAGGTCGATGACTCCCAAGCCTTTTGAACTTTTAGGGCATCGGGTTTTGAGAAACCCCTACGGGCCTTTTCACTCAAGTCAAATAGGCTACGAAAAGAGTTATAAGATATTAATAGTATGCAGAACTCATTCCATTAAGCTTTCTAAATGACCCATGTAACGAGCTTTTGGTCAATGACTTTATCACTCGAGTCAAAAAGGCTCCGAAATGAGTTATGTAAAAATAATAGCTGTACTCTTTGCGTGCAATAAGTTCATGCTAGGGGATTAGATTCCTAACATTCGATCATTACTTCGTTTCTTCTAACTAGTCTAAAGTGCTCCACACAATTTTTCAACACACATGGAATCAATCATAACCTAGATAGCCACTATCACAGCTTAACTACCACACTTACTCACTCTAATGGTTACTTGGTTGAGATACAATGATTCTTAGATTCAAAAATGGGTATCCTATTGTTTTCAACATAAGTGCACCAACATAGCTAAAAATCATCTTAACTGACCAACATAACACGACATCAGACATGGTCAAATAGCCTTACATTTAAACAAAAGTAATAATATGTTTACAAGTCATGGATTACAGCAAAATTTCAACAAATTCATTATTAGCCGGCAAAGCTATTCATATCACACAAACATGCAACCAATTAAAAAAATTTTTTTTTTTTAAATCAAATAATATCAAGTATTATCATCAGATATCATCAGATCAAACATTTTTCCACTACCCCCAAACTTGAAAGATACATTGTCCCCAATGTAAAAATAATTCAAAGGAGTATATAAAGATCAGAGACTACCCAGATGTGGATCGGATGGTGCTGAAGAAGAAGTATGGTATGATCAATTGGTGGAGAGATCTGTACAAGTTGGTCGACAAATCTTTGCTTGAATGTCATCCAGCCAGTCCTTAGGTTGTAACCTTATGCAAGATGACGATGATTGTAGCCTCAAAACCTAAGAATTAAAACCCTACTTTAAATGCTAGAAACCTAAAACGTGCAAATTGTCAATTGAAATCCTAAAATTGAAATAATACGAAATTTAAATAAAAGGATAGAAAAATGGGTTGCCTCCCATTGAGCGCTTCTTTAAAGTCATTAGCTTGACTTTGTCGTGGTGATTGCTCAAGACACTTTGAATAAATCTTTGGAGGACCTGTTCGTCTTGCTATGATCAACTTCTGAACAATTTTTGTTTACCTTCCAAAGCTTGATTTTTCCTTTATCATACTGATATGATTTTGTTTTGCCGCTCTGCTCGAATTCAACTAAGAAAATTTCAGTCTCATCAACAGCTTTGGTCACTGAAGTCGGATGAAACTCCTCTTTCTGTACATATTCTTCTTCTCGAAGTGGTGCCTCCTGGTGTTGGGTAACAACTTTATCATCTAAGCTCCCTTCCTTCTGGTCAATGACATCAATCTCGAAGCAGGAATCTGAAGAGCTTGGAAATTTAATTGCTTTGAACACATTGAATGTAATGTGTTCATCATTCACTTTCAACGTAAGTTCTCCTTTTGGAATATCAATTACTGCCCGACCAGTAGCCAAGAAAGGTCGACCCAAAATGAGTGGTACATCCCTGTCTTCACACATATCCAGAATAATAAAATCAGCAGGGAATATGAACTTGCCCACTTTCACCAATATGTCTTCAACTATTCCCCTTGGGCGTTTGATTGTTCTGTCTGCAAGCTGTAGTGTTACTGTTGTTGGCTTTGCTTCTCCTAAACCGAGCTGCTTAAAAATAGAGTAAGGCATTAAATTCACACTAGCACCCAAATCACATAAAGCTTTATCAAAAAATAAACTACCAATAGTGCAAGGAATATTAAAACTCCCTGGATCTTTTAATTTCGGCGGTAGCTTGTTTTGCAATATGGCACTACATTCTTCGGTGAGCGCGACTGTTTCATGCTCCTCTAACTTTCTTTTATTTGCAAGAATGTCCTTCATGAATCTGGCATAGCTAGGCATTTGAGCTAAGGCATCGGCGAATGGTATATTGATATGCAGCTTTTTGAAAACATCTAGGAACTTCTTGAATTGCTGGTCTAGCTTATGTTTTCGCAACCTTTGAGGAAATGGAATTGGAGGGACGTAAGCCGGTGGTGGAATATAAGCTGATGGAGAGTCCCGTTCTGGTGCAACCTCTGCATCTAATTTGTTTTCTCTCTCTTTGTTGGACACAGTTTCCTTTTCTACACCTGGTCTAGTCACCTGAATCTCTGGTAACTGAACTCCGCTCCTTGTGGTAATTGCATTTACTTGCTCATTTGGATTGACTTCGGTATTGCTTGGCCATGTGCCTGGTTGTCTCTCAGTCAACAATTTAGCCAACTGCCCAATTTGATTTTCCATATTCTTGATAGCAACATCCTGTCTTTTCTGCATCTCCTTCAATTCAGTGACAGCTTCTTCCAGTCCTTCTTTTTTTTCTTGTGGCTTCCCTTGATTTGGCGGATTCTGGATATTCTGGTTGTTGCCATAGGAGAAGTTTGGATGATTTCTCCATCCTGGATTGTATGTCTGTGAATAAGGGTTATTCTGCTGACGCTGAAAATTCTGAGCATATGCAACTTGCTCAGGAGAAGGCATATCAACCTTTGTCAATGGGCACTCCGAAGATTGATGGTTTGCCCCACATGTTACACAGATTGGTAAAGGCATCTGAACCATATTAGCTGAATGAGAATATTTCATTGATTCCATCTGCTTTGCCAATGCATCAATTTTTGCCAATAAAAGCGAATTGGTGCCCACTTCGTGTATCCCTGTTGCTTTCTTCTGCAATCCTCTTTCTGGCCACATAATAAACTGTTCACTCATGGTTTCAAATAGATCATAAAGGTCACCGGTGGATCTATTTTGGATAGAGCCACCTGCTGCAGAATCTACTGAAGAACGACTGGTTGGAGCTAGTCCAGAGTAGAAATAATGATTCTGAGCTGCTAAAGGGAAACCATGACTCGGACACTTCCTGAGCAGTTGCTTGAATCTTTCCCATGCCTCGTGAAAATTTTCCAACTCGGATTGTTGGAAGTTGGATATTTCATACTTCAGTCTGTTCACTCTGGCTGGAGGAAAATATTTCAATGTGAATTTATGGATCAGATCTGTCCAAGTAGTAATGCTCCCAGGCGGTAGAGAATCTAGCCATTCTCTAGCTTTGTCCTTCAATGTGTGTGGAAAGAGCCTCATCTTCAGTGCCTCTTCATTAACACCTTGGTATTTGAAATTGCCACAGAATTCATCGAAGCGAGATATGTGGTAATGAGGATTTTCATCTGTCAACCCATAAAACGGCAGGTTGTTCGAGAATAAATTCATCACATCTGGCCTCAACTGGAAGTTGTCGTGTCCATAAGGCGGATAGACTATGCTGGACCGATTCTCAACAATCGGTGGCATCATATATTCACCCATAAGAATATCTCGTTCACTAACTTCAACTGGTCGAGCAATTGGTGCTTGATTATTTATCTGATCATGTACTTGACTTTGATTATTTCCTAAATTGATAAGAAAACAACATGCAATTAAACTTAAAACAACTAAACGACTCATAATCATTCCTATTTGTGAGCCCAGATAAGTACAAAATTGTACTTATCAAATACCCCCAAACTTGAACTTTTATTCGTCCTCGAATAAACTAGCTAAAAACAATCATGCACATACTAATAAAAAAAAATCACACTATAAATAGCTTGCCATCCTTTTGTAACAACTTATAATTCATGACGAGTATCCAGATATTACTATTGCAAACATGATCCTATTTAAACCATATTTGACACGTGTTTGAAAGCAGTTAATCTGATTCACTTAATTTCTATGGTGATGGTAGCCCAACCATTTGGTCAAATTTTCCTTTCCCTCTCGTAAGGTACACTTCCTCCCAAAATATATATATATATTTTTTTCTTTCAATTCCCGAGATTTTGGTTCTAAGGTTATGGTTCACATTCTTTTCTTGCTCGAGATTGGTTGAGAAGGCTAGTAATCGTGACAACCTAAGTTTATGAAGATTCTCCAATTTATGAGCACTCTTGACCAGAAATTTTCTACTAAGTAAGTCAAACCCATTAGTCATCTAATCCTCATGTTTACTTTGCAAAGGATTTCATCATTTTTTTTTTAAAATCAAATCTTATGTGCAGAACTCAATTCTTTAAGCTTTCTAGATGACTTATGTAACGAGCTTTAGGTCGATGACTCCCAAGCCTTTTGAACTTTTAGGGCATCGGGTTTTGAGAAACCCCTACGGGCCTTTTCACTCAAGTCAAATAGGCTACGAAAAGAGTTATAAGATATTAATAGTATGCAGAACTCATTCCATTAAGCTTTCTAAATGACCCATGTAACGAGCTTTTGGTCAATGACTTTATCACTCGAGTCAAAAAGGCTCCGAAATGAGTTATGTAAAAATAATAGCTGTACTCTTTGCGTGCAATAAGTTCATGCTAGGGGATTAGATTCCTAACATTCGATCATTACTTCGTTTCTTCTAACTAGTCTAAAGTGCTCCACACAATTTTTCAACACACATGGAATCAATCATAACCTAGATAGCCACTATCACAGCTTAACTACCACACTTACTCACTCTAATGGTTACTTGGTTGAGATACAATGATTCTTAGATTCAAAAATGGGTATCCTATTGTTTTCAACATAAGTGCACCAACATAGCTAAAAATCATCTTAACTGACCAACATAACACGACATCAGACATGGTCAAATAGCCTTACATTTAAACAAAAGTAATAATATGTTTACAAGTCATGGATTACAGCAAAATTTCAACAAATTCATTATTAGCCGGTAAAGCTATTCATATCACACAAACATGCAACCAATTAAAAAAAATTTTTTTTTTTTTAAATCAAATAATATCAAGTATTATCATCAGATATCATCAGATCAAACATTTAGTGGAAAAATGTTTGATCTGATGATATCTGATGATAATACTTGATTGTCTGCCATTGTGTCTTGCTGTGTTTTCTTTTCTCGTTTTTCACGTTGTCGTCGGTGAAAGCTTCGTTCAATTTTCTGGATCTAAATCAAATAGATCAAGATCTTTTGTACGTGGCATGCACACTTAACACCTGAAAAATTAGAAAATATATACAATTCAGCAGTATCAAAAAAAACTAAAAATAAAACTAATCTAAAAATAAAAATAAAATAGAAATAAAATAAATAACAATAAAAAAAATTGTTAAAACTAAACTATCAATTAAAGTAGTAATTAATAAACTAGTCCCCGGCAACGGCGCCAAAAACTTGTTGTTGCGATATAAATCCCGCAAGTGGACGGATCGTTTACAAGTAATATAATGATGAAATAAAGTGTCGAACCCACGAGGACCAGATATTAATTTAACTAATTAATTTAACAACTTAAATTCTAACAATAAAAAGAAACACAGATTTAAATTTGGCTTTTGTGATTCTTATACTATTCTAATTAAAACTAAATTATCAAACAATTAACTTTAAAAAGGTTAAGAACAAATTCAAGATCTACTAACTCTAGGATTTGCGAATCCACCAACACTTTCCTTAATCAAATATCCGTTTAACCGTTTTAACTTATAATTACCATAGATTGAAAATCAGCGTTCCTAAATTAATCAAAAGCCTCTCTCGATGGTCAATCAATTCTATATGTTATGTGAACTTCATTATCTCTAATTAAGCTTCGAACATAAACACATGCATTAAAATCTTAAGAACACCTAAATGGATTTCATAAGGCATAATAGTAATCTCTATCTATTATTGGACCCTATGTTATTCAATACCACGTGCTTAATCTATATTGAATCTCTCGAATTCAATATAAATCACAATATATTCTAATGGTGATCAGGCATTAAAATAATAGAAAAAACTGCATAAAGAATAATCAACCCAAGAAGTAATTAACTACTGAAACGGAAAAACTTATAATTAATTAAGAATCATGAGGTTTCATCGTTCATCCTAGAAAAAGTAAACTAGCCGGACATGATTTTGTCAATTATAACAATAATTGACTTCACCATGATCCGGCGAAAGAAAAAGAAGAAGAAGAAGAAGAAGAAGAAATAAATACAACCCGTGACTCCGGCTGAAGAATCCTCAATCCCGAGCCTTGATCCTCGATTCTCTTCTTGTATCTTGTTTCCAAAATTCGTCCCCCAAATTCCTCCCTTTTTTTATGGCTATCATCTGGCTTTTATAATGCTCTCCAAAAGACTCCAAGACGTGATTTAGGTAGCTGTTTTATCTTGGAGTTGTAGAGTTCTAATCACATCAGAAAACTGCCAAAACGGGTATTTGATATGCCCATGCGATCGCATGGTGTAGTTACCTGCGATCGCATAGTACACTCGTTTTACATTCTGTCAAATTTCTTGTGGACTTGCGATCGCAATAATTGTTAACCATGCGATCGCATGGTTAACTTGGTCGTAGATCCGGTTTCCATTCCTTGATATGTGCTTGCCAAGTCCCTCACGTCTCTTTCTTTGTTCAATTAAGTCTTCTTTTCTTCTGTTTGTCCTCTTTTCATCCGATTGATACTTGACTTTGATTATTTCCTAAATTGATAAGAAAACAACATGCAATTAAACTGAAAACAACTAAACGACTCATAATCATTCCTATTTGTGAGCCCAGATAAGTACAAAATTGTACTTATCAAATACCCCCAAACTTGAACTTTTATTCGTCCTCGAATAAACTAGCTAAAAACAATCATGCACATACTAATAAAAAAAAATCACACTATAAATAGCTTGTCATCCTTTTGTAACAACTTATAATTCATGACGAGTATCCAGATATTACTATTGCAAACATGATCCTATTTAAACCATATTTGACACGTGTTTGAAAGCAGTTAATCTGATTCACTTAATTTCTATGGTGATGGTAGCCCAACCATTTGGTCAAATTTTCCTTTCCCTCTCGTAAGGTACACTTCCTCCCAAAATATATATATATATTTTTTTTTCTTTCAATTCCCGAGATTTTGGTTCTAAGGTTATGGTTCACATTCTTTTCTTGCTCGAGATTGGTTGAGAAGGCTAGTAATCGTGACAACCTAAGTTTATGAAGATTCTCCAATTTATGAGCACTCTTGACCAGAAATTTTCTACTAAGTAAGTCAAACCCATTAGTCATCTAATCCTCATGTTTACTTTGCAAAGAATTTCATCATTTTTTTTTAAAAATCAAATCTTATGTGCAGAACTCAATTCTTTAAGCTTTCTAGATGACTTATGTAACGAGCTTTAGGTCGATGACTCCCAAGCCTTTTGAACTTTTAGGGCATCGGGTTTTGAGAAACCCCTACGGGCCTTTTCACTCAAGTCAAATAGGCTACGAAAAGAGTTATAAGATATTAATAGTATGCAGAACTCATTCCATTAAGCTTTCTAAATGACCCATGTAACGAGCTTTTGGTCAATGACTTTATCACTCGAGTCAAAAAGGCTCCGAAATGAGTTATGTAAAAATAATAGCTGTACTCTTTGCGTGCAATAAGTTCATGCTAGGGGATTAGATTCCTAACATTCGATCATTACTTCGTTTCTTCTAACTAGTCTAAAGTGCTCCACACAATTTTTCAACACACATGGAATCAATCATAACCTAGATAGCCACTATCACAGCTTAACTACCACACTTACTCACTCTAATGGTTACTTGGTTGAGATACAATGATTCTTAGATTCAAAAATGGGTATCCTATTGTTTTCAACATAAGTGCACCAACATAGCTAAAAATCATCTTAACTGACCAACATAACACGACATCAGACATGGTCAAATAGCCTTACATTTAAACAAAAGTAATAATATGTTTACAAGTCATGGATTACAGCAAAATTTCAACAAATTCATTATTAGCCGGCAAAGCTATTCATATCACACAAACATGCAACCAATTAAAAAAATTTTTTTTTTTTTAAATCAAATAATATCAAGTATTATCATCAGATATCATCAGATCAAACATTTAGTGGAAAAATGTTTGATCTGATGATATCTGATGATAATACTTGATTGTCTGCCATTGTGTCTTGCTGTGTTTTCTTTTCTCGTTTTTCACGTTGTCGTCGGTGAAAGCTTCGTTCAATTTTCTGGATCTAAATCAAATAGATCAAGATCTTTTGTACGTGGCATGCACACTTAACACCTGAAAAATTAGAAAATATATACAATTCAGCAGTATCAAAAAAAACTAAAAATAAAACTAATCTAAAAATAAAAATAAAATAGAAATAAAATAAATAACAATAAAAAAAATTGTTAAAACTAAACTATCAATTAAAGTAGTAATTAATAAACTAGTCCCCGGCAACGGCGCCAAAAACTTGTTGTTGCGATATAAATCCCGCAAGTGGACAGATCGTTTACAAGTAATATAATGATGAAATAAAGTGTCGAACCCACGAGGACCAGATATTAATTTAACTAATTAATTTAACAACTTAAATTCTAACAATAAAAAGAAACACAGATTTAAATTTGGCTTTTGTGATTCTTATACTATTCTAATTAAAACTAAATTATCAAACAATTAACTTTAAAAAGGTTAAGAACAAATTCAAGATCTACTAACTCTAGGATTTGCGAATCCACCAACACTTTCCTTAATCAAATATCCGTTTAACCGTTTTAACTTATAATTACCATAGATTGAAAATCAGCGTTCCTAAATTAATCAAAAGCCTCTCTCGATGGTCAATCAATTCTATATGTTATGTGAACTTCATTATCTCTAATTAAGCTTCGAACATAAACACATGCATTAAAATCTTAAGAACACCTAAATGGATTTCATAAGGCATAATAGTAATCTCTATCTATTATTGGACCCTATGTTATTCAATACCACGTGCTTAATCTATATTGAATCTCTCGAATTCAATATAAATCACAATATATTCTAATGGTGATCAGGCATTAAAATAATAGAAAAAACTGCATAAAGAATAATCAACCCAAGAAGTAATTAACTACTGAAACGGAAAAACTTATAATTAATTAAGAATCATGAGGTTTCATCGTTCATCCTAGAAAAAGTAAACTAGCCGGACATGATTTTGTCAATTATAACAATAATTGACTTCACCATGATCCGGCGAAAGAAAAAGAAGAAGAAGAAGAAGAAGAAGAAGAAATAAATACAACCCGTGACTCCGGCTGAAGAATCCTCAATCCCGAGCCTTGATCCTCGATTCTCTTCTTGTATCTTGTTTCCAAAATTCGTCCCCCAAATTCCTCCCTTTTTTTTATGGCTATCATCTGGCTTTTATAATGCTCTCCAAAAGACTCCAAGACGTGATTTAGGTAGCTGTTTTATCTTGGAGTTGTAGAGTTCTAATCACATCAGAAAACTGCCAAAACGGGTATTTGATATGCCCATGCGATCGCATGGTGTAGTTACCTGCGATCGCATAGTACACTCGTTTTACATTCTGTCAAATTTCTTGTGGACTTGCGATCGCAATAATTGTTAACCATGCGATCGCATGGTTAACTTGGTCGTAGATCCGGTTTCCATTCCTTGATATGTGCTTGCCAAGTCCCTCACGTCTCTTTCTTTGTTCAATTAAGTCTTCTTTTCTTCTGTTTGTCCTCTTTTCATCCGATTGATACTTGACTTTGATTATTTCCTAAATTGATAAGAAAACAACATGCAATTAAACTGAAAATAACTAAACGACTCATAATCATTCCTATTTGTGAGCCCAGATAAGTACAAAATTGTACTTATCATCACTTCATTTAAGATTTAAAAGTAGAAATTTATTTATTTTATTTAAAATTATATTTTCAGCATAATCAATGTGAATATAAGGAATAGAGAGACACGATTAAGAGAACAGTGCAATCACAAATTTGATAATTCAATAAATGCGAAAAATGGAACGAAGAAATATAGAAAACTCCAAACTGTCAATAGTTTATTCAAAATCATGAAAAATACAATATTCTCCAACAAGAATATAAATGCAAAAATGCCCACATCAAACTAAATAAGAAACTACACAAGTAACAAAATAAATAGCTAAGTAAAGAAATAAAAGCTGTAAATATGGTCACAGTCCAGCAGCATCTTGTGTCCCACACTCACGCACCAGCAATCCACAAAGTCACCGCTCTCCTTTGCCCTTTGGGAGTTGCTCCTTGTCTTCTCTTATCCATTTTCTTTGTGATTATCAGAGTATGAGTGTAGTGGTTATATTTTTGATTGACTCTCGATCTGTAAAGGGGTTGTTGAGACACAAAATATGTTGGGAATTAAGACCAATTCTGTTATTGCCCACAAGATTTTTGTTCATAGAAAAACAACGAAACAGAAAAATATGAAAGATAGAGAAAGAATTACGGACTGTCAAAGCTTTCACTATATGAAAAATTGTTACAATCATATAAATTTCACCCACCCAAATGCCTAAGTATCTCAAGAAAAATAATATCCTAAGCTTTATCGCACCCACTAATTTCTACTATTTGTACAATCCACAAAGAAAACAAGAAAAACAACAAAGATTCTAGGCTTACAATTTTTCTCTCAAAAACACCTCAAGCCACATCTACAAAAGAGAATAAACCACGTCCATTTATAGTTAATGAATGACCTAGTTTTCTTACAAGTTTAAACTGCCAAAGAGTCCAAGATTTGGAAACTTCTTCAATTTTAGTCGACTTAGATGTCTTCCCTTTCAACAATTGGTGCATCGTTTAATTTTGGCAAGTTTTGAAAAAAAATATACCAACAATCTCCACCTTGACGAAAAACGAGTCAAAACTCAATCGTCTCTTATACAGCTCTTCATCTCGATACTTAAAAAATGGTAAACTTTGACAATCTCAATTCTCAAAACAGAGAATTAACATACTTCACCATATAAGTATAATCATTTAGAATTAACGAATTCTAAGAATTTCATCGGTTCATGTCGAATAAATTTGCTAAAATATTATGGTGCAACTCTCTTGCTTGACTTATATGGAAGTTCATCAGCCATCGACATCAATTCCATCACACACCTTGCATTAATATCAAGTCAATGCCTGTGTGCAAACATGTGGACCTGATAGTAGTAACACATCATCTATCATGGAAACTAGTGCATGCCACGATGGTGTAAATATTTACTCAAACGACATCATCATCTCCCATGAAGAGAGAAATATTGTCCGTATTTGATGTCGAGCAATTAGCCAGTCCTGCTCTACCTTTTGGACAAATTTTTTCTTACGTGACCAGGTTTTTCAGTATCTTTGTCAGAAATAGGGGTTGGTTTCCCTTTCAAAATCTTGTACAGTCCAGATTGCATCACGCAAGGAATGAAACGGTTTTACACGTGGTCCATGACCAAAAGTAACTGTAAGATGATGGAAAAAACATTATGGAAGGCTTGATACTAGGAACACAAATAGTGCCAAAATAAGGAAAATACACCTTAAGCCATACCTAGGCGAGCCAAAGGGGCCCACTACCAGTAGGAGAAGCAAACGATCGCAATTGGTCTTGAAGGGTAGCCATGCCTCTAATCACATCTTTATCAGAACCCATATTTTTTGTGTGAAAAACTTGCTCTATGTTGTTTTGATGGGAACTAGTAAGTTTGACCTCGAGATGTTTGATGGTAGAGGTGATTTTTCAATACGGTAACAAAAAATGAAAGCACATTTAATTCAACAAAAATTGTCTAAAGCTATTGATGGGTCTTTTCCTCATGAGATAAACAGGGTTCAAATTAAAGAATCTGATGAGTTGGCTCATATTGCCAAAATTTTGCATTTGACTGACAATTTAATGAAAAAAGTAAGTGATTGTATTACTACATCTCTCATTTGAAATAAACTTGAATCATTGTTTCATACAAGGTCCCTTCCCAACAAAATATATCTTTTAAAGAAATGTTTTTGTTATAAAATAGATTCTTCAGTAGATCTTGAAACAAATCTTGATAATTTTTTATAATTAAGCTAAGATTTGGCCACTAATGGTGAAAATAATTTTGATGAGCATCAAGCCATCATTTTGTGAAATTCTTTGCCTTAAACCTATAAAGATGTGAAAAATGCCATTGAATATGGTAGAGATTCTCTAACTACTGAATTGTGGTTTAAAAGTGTACCATGGAACCTATGGAAGGCTTGATACCAGGAACACAAATAACGAACTTACATAACCAGTAATGGATAAAGGCTATACGTTCAATATGGTTGGGCTCAGCTGCAATATTACCACGAAGTGTCAGAAGTTGCTTTTAGGAGCCAAATAATTGTTTCTCGATCGAATGAGGTGTATGAGTAACAACCATTGCAGGTGAAATAGCAGCACCAATCGTAGGTAAATCATTTAAAGCACTAATATCCCTAAGGGTGATAGACATTGGACCCCAAGGAAAAATGAAAGTGTTGTAATCAGAAGCCCAAAAGCATAGGGCGACGGAGAATAAAGTGAGGTCAAGGGTAGGAATATCAAGGGTGGGCTCCAAAAGTTCTAAAATTCTGGCTCGGTCAAAATGTTCTCTAGTAGGACCATGACCAACCATACGTTTATGCCAAGTGCAAAAATTGGAAGTGAGGGTAATGGAAGTGGCTCAAGAAAAAGAAAAGTATAAGACGTAGGAAAAATCTGGGCGACAGCAGAATGCCCAATAGCATCAGCAACGTTGAATGCTGGGCTTAAATGAAATTCATGATGTTGAGTGTTTGCTGGTAATAAACAACCTGGAGTGATGAAAGACTGAGAAAGAAAAGCCTGACAATCTTTAAAAGAAAGAGAATTTTTTTATGCCATTGTAAAGTAAGAGCAAAAAATACAATTTTCTCTTTGGTGAAATCGTAAAGGAAGTAGAAATGTGAGGAAGAAGAATGAACAGTGGGATTTTATAGGTGAGCGACATTACAAAAATGTTGCTAAAATAGAAGGATGCATGTCAGCGCCGCCAAGAAGAAAATATCAAGAGGTTTTTTACTTTTTAGAATTCCAAAAGATGTGGGAAGATGTGTAAAGTTTCAAATTTGGCAAAATTAAGTATTAACTTTAATTAAGCCATATTATTGGACAATTGTTGAGACACAAAATATTTCAAAAATAAAGGCTTATAACAATGCCCAAAAAACAGAAAGCCCAAATGTAGAGTTGAGCGAATTCCCAAGATAAGAATCGCCCAAAGTATATAAAAGCTTGGACGATAGAGCGAAGAAGACCATGGAGTGGACGAATGAAATGATAACTGCATCGCGCAAGGAATGAAACGGTTTTTCACGTGATCCATGACCCAAAGTAACCGTAAGATGATGGAAAAAGCATTATGGGACGTTATGAGAAGTTATGACATTCATGGAAGTTACTCAGGAGAAATGATACAAGATCATGGGCGAGAATTGTGCAAATGGTGATCAATATGTAAACAAGACAAGGCAATGGAAGAGGACACGAAAAAATATCTCTCACAAATAAACATGTGAATTTAGGTTTTGAAGTATTTTACTTTCAATTTACAAATCATGTAACTTTGGGTGCTTGCGCTCCTTGGAGGAAAGTTGTGTAATACAATCTTTCAATTCAAACACCCCTTTTTAAGACTTTGTCTCAAGAGGTCTCGTTCCTTACACATTGTTTGAATAATCTTTTAATTGTTAGCACGAATCAAAACGCGCTAAACAGGGTTAAAGGTGTTTCTGAATCTTTGTGATTTGTAGTTGTAATCTCTGAGACGTTCTTGAAACTATTAATGCATTGAAGCCAAAATCCACTATGTGGAGCTTCAACGTGATGTAGCCAAATGTTGGGTAAACCTGGGTCCTTCAGGATGAAAACTTCTGATGTTCTTTTATATTTTTTGCACTAATACTCTTGTTCATTTTTAAATATAGTCAGAGCATAAATCGTAACAGTGGTATCATAGCTTTGTGTTCCTAAAGTCTTTGACGCTTAAGATCTAGTTTTGGGTATGTATATTGAAACAACAAAAGGCCTCTGGTTGATGTTCTTGGGGCATAAATGAAAAGTCCTAAGAAAAGAAACTCAAATAAAGGAAGTTCCTAGGGTAAAAATTGCAAACCCTAAGTTCAGATCTGCTTGAATCTTGAAACCTCAAATCTTGTTGAAGTCACATCTAATGAACACTAGGTGTTTCCTCGATAAAAATACTCTGCCTTTTAAATACTCACTAAGATTTGTTCTCTATTGCGTATATGTGTAGATTTGTGAATAAAACTAAGTGTATGTCTCTTACTTGTTTAGATATATATGTTTCAGTGTGGTTTCAACCTAATTAAGGGATTCGTTTTTCTTACTTGTACTTTGTGTCTGAGAAATGTTTCTTCTAAGTGCCTATTGTTAAGTTTTCTTCATTCTAAGTGCCTTTGAGCCTTCCGTTTGGCAAAAACCTTTGATCTGACAACAAGAGTTTCACAAAATATTGGGGATCACTAAACAGTGTATAACTATGAACTTAAAACTTTCATGATTTTATATTGCATATTGCATGAACTTGATTTCTATGTACAAATAATGTGCGAAAGTATGTTTGTCTTTAGAAATTAGTTTTCTGTTGGTTTTGCTACCACTGTTTTATTTTTTGTGTGAAAAACTTGCTCTATGTTGTTTTGATGGGAACTAGTAAGTTTGACCTCGAGATGTTTGATGGTAGAGGTGATTTTTCAATACGGTAACAAAAAATGAAAGCACATTTAATTCAACAAAAATTGTCTAAAGCTATTGATGGGTCTTTTCCTCATGAGATAAACAGGGTTCAAATTAAAGAATCTGATGAGTTGGCTCATATTGCCAAAATTTTGCATTTGACTGACAATTTAATGAAAAAAGTAAGTGATTGTATTACTACATCTCTCATTTGAAATAAACTTGAATCATTGTTTCATACAAGGTCCCTTCCCAACAAAATATATCTTTTAAAGAAATGTTTTTGTTATAAAATAGATTCTTCAGTAGATCTTGAAACAAATCTTGATAATTTTTTATAATTAAGCTAAGATTTGGCCACTAATGGTGAAAATAATTTTGATGAGCATCAAGCCATCATTTTGTGAAATTCTTTGCCTTAAACCTATAAAGATGTGAAAAATGCCATTGAATATGGTAGAGATTCTCTAACTACTGAATTGTGGTTAATTCTCTTAGATTCGAAAATATGGATATTCAACAAACAGAATTTAGATTTTGTTAAAGGAGAAAGGCTAAATGTGAGAGATAGATCACGTACTAGACAAAATGGACACTATGACAATAATCAAACTGGAAATAAAAAGAAGAATAAAGGTAAAGGTCGATCAAAGTCAAGGGCCAAAGGAAATAAGTGTTATGGTTGTGAAAAATTAGGACACTTCTTAAAAGATTGCTATAAAAAGAAAAAAGAGCAGAGTAAGGAAGAGGCAAATGTTGCTTCTTCTTCCAATTATGACATTGCTAAAATCTATGTGGTCATAAATCAAATTCCTAATATTACTCAATCAAATTTGACTTATAAATCATTTTTTGAAAGTAAATGGGTGTTAGATTTTGGTTGTTTTTTTCATATGACTTCAAAAAGTGAATGCTTTTCAAATTTTCTTGAAAAAGATCTTGGTTTTGTAAAATTGGAAAATTATACCATAAGTAAAATTTCAAGAATTGGCAATGTTTCTCTAAAATTTAAAAATGACACTGTGTGCAATTTGAAAAATGTGAGATATATGCCTGAAATGAAAAGAAATTTAATTTCTTTGGGTGTGCTTGATGATAATAAGTTTTCTATTAAAATTGAAAATGGTGCGCTAAAAGTGGCAAAATATTCTCTTGTCATGTTTAAAGGAACTAAACAAAATGGAATTTTTTGTTCTTATTGTCATTGCTTTAAATGATAATCACTCAGCACTCGTAATAATTAATGACCAAAATGACAATCTGAAATGACATAAAAGACTTGTTCATGTTAGCAAAAACAGACTTTCCATCCTAAATAAAGTTATTGACAAAGATAAAATTTCTTACTTGCATTTCTGTGAAACATGGATTTTAGGTAAACGTCATAAACTGCATTTCAAAGTTGGAACTCATAAGCCTAAGGAAATTATTGATTATATTTACTCAGACTTATAGGTTCCTTTTCCCAATATGTGATGCAATGTTTATTTTCTTTCTGTCATTGATGATTATTCAAAATAAGTGTGGATTTTTTTTTATTAAAACATAAATATGACACTTTTCAAAAGTTTAAGCAATGGAAAATTTTGATAGAAAATCAGACTGGGAAGAAAGTAAAACTTTGAGAAATGATAATGGTTTAAAATTCTGTAATTCTGATTTTGTTAACTTTTGTAAATTGCATAGAATTCTAAGACACAAAACTGTCACCTATACACTTCAACAAAATGGAGTGGCAGAAGAATGAATAGAACTCTTTTAGATAAAATGAGATACATGGACGTAAGCTCAAATTTACCAAAGAGTTTTTGGGGTGAAGGTGTAATGAATGCTTGCTATATTGTGAATTTGACCCCTTCTGTTGCTCTAAATGATAAAACCCTTTTTGAAATGTGGAATGGTGTGCTTGCTTATTACTCTTCCTTAAAAACCTTTGGTTGTACAGCTTACTCTCACCAAAATGAAGGCAAGCTTGAGCCTATAGATCAGAATATTTTCTTGGGATATCTCCAAAGTGCTAAAGGAGATTGTGGCTAGGGGTCAGGGTGGAGCAAATGTTATATATGGATTGAAACAATCCCTAAGACAATGGTATAAAAGTTTTGATACTTTTGTTTTTTCCTTAAATTTCGAAATAAGTGATTGTGATCATTGTTTATATTTTAAATCTGAATCTGAAAACAATTTCAAAGTGTATTTGTTCTTATATGTTGATGATATGCTTCTGATTAGTTCTTGCATGAATCAATTTAAGAAACTAAAATCTGATTTGTTCTTTTATTTTGATATGAAGATTTAGGAAATGCAAAAAGAATTTTGGGGATGGAAATTATTGTAAATAAAAAGAATTTTGAACTTAAACTGTCTTAGACCCCATGTATACATAAAATTATTGACAAATTTGCTATGTCTAGTGCAAAAAACGTATCTCTCTTAGAAACCATTTTATAATTAGTAATGATGATTGCCCTAAGTCAAAAGAAGAATTTGCTAAAATGGAAAATGTTCTTACAGTAATGCTGTTGGTTCTGTTATATATTCTATGGTTTGTACTAAACATGATGTGGCACTTTCTATTAGTGTCCTAAGTAGATACATGTCTAACCATGATCACATTCATTGAGAAGCCTTAAAATAGTTGTTAAGATACTTAAAAGGGTCTTTAAACTTATGCCTTACTTTGAGACATAGTTTTGAAGGAATAAAATTGAAAGGATAGGTTGATGCTGATTATGCTAGTGACATAGATGATATGAAATATACAACTTCATATGTTTTTACTGTATGTGATACTTTTATAAGTAGAAAATCCCAACTCCAACATATTGTTGCTCTTTTACTGAAGCTTTATGGTCAAAAAGAATATTAAAGAAATTAGGCTATGAAAGTAAGTCTTCTATTATCTACACTAATAGCCAATCTACTATTCACTTGTGCAAAAATCTTGTTTTTCATAAAAGAACAAATCGCATAGATATTAAACAACATTTTATTAGGGACATTGTTTCAAAAGAGTCAGTTAAATTGGAAAAATTTCCCTCCCAATTTAATACAGCAGATATGGATACCAAAATCTTACCTTTAAGCAAGTTTTAAAGTTGTTTAAGTCTTTTGAACTTGGATGCGGGTTAGTTAAATACAAAATCAATTTTGTTTTGTTTATCTTTTGATTAGTTTATTTACTAATTGTTTTTGTTTAGTAAAGGTACATGAAGCAAATGAAACTCAAGTGGATAAGGCAAATATGCATTAGTATTTTACAAGGGTGTCGAGGATGTCCTCTATATTGAATCAAGGTGGAGATTGTTAAATGTGATCCAATTTAGTGTTGGCTGAAGTTGCTTCTCTCATCTTAAATTGCATAAGGGAAATGCGTTTATACATATGGGATGCAACTTCATATGGACCATCCATTCTATGTGTTTCATTTGAGCTGTTGGTTTTGGGTATTTAAGGTACTCTTATATGTTCATTAGTTATCAGATGAAAACCTTCTTGAATCTTTTTCATCTCTCTAGTTTACAGAAAAAATATCTACTCATTCTCTTTTATTAGCTGATTCGTTTTCTCTATGATTATCAAAGTATAAGTGTAGTGGTTATATTCTCTTTGTGAGAGTTTATTCTTTGTGGTGTTCTAGAGGTCAATGTTTGATTGACTCTCGATCTTTAAAGTGGTAAAGATTTTTCTGAGTCTTCGATATTTGTAGTTGTAATCTATGAGATGTTCATGAAACTATTAATGCGTTGAAACCGTGTGGAGCTTCAATAGAAAGTGGCCAAAGGTTGGGTGAACCCGAATCCTTCAGGACAAAAACTTCTGGTGTTCTTTTACATTTTTCGTACTATACTCTTGTTCTTGTTTGTATATAGACAGAACATAAATCGTAACAATATACATTTGAAGTTTTGATATGGCTCAATAATTTTAATATATATGCATTCCGATTAATATTCTCAATGATTTCAAAGAGGCCTATTTAACGAGCGGAGAGTTTGTTATACATGTTTGTAGGTGTTATGCCTCAAAACACACATTGTAAAAAGAGGATGTGGAAAACCCAGATGAATAAAATGGTATGGACCACGTGCTACTCAAAACATAGTCTAGTAGGGAGATCAAAGTAAGTGTGGTCTAAGCTCCAGCATAACACCCTTCCTTTTTGATGAACGAAGACACTTAACCCAACCACCAGCCAACAATACAAAACATGGAAAGGTTTGGTGAAGGGCTTTGGTCGAAACCCAAAGAATGGTCCTTGGTGAAGCCTCTTGTACCAAAAGTGGGAAAATGGACGAACATCTAATCCATTAATTATATGCAAAAAAGCGTCCTATAGAGGCATATGAAAAATCTCCATGTGACATAGTTAGTTATAACGAGCATGTAGCGTTAACTATCACAAGAATCTGATGAAAGAGATGGTTGGGCAGTGATTGCAACCATGACTTAAGGAATCTTCTAGAATTTTGTGTTGTTCAATAAGGGTAGGACACGTGGGTATGAAAGTAACAAAAACCTAAAAAGCCCATAGACCTGAGATATTTATAAACAACATTTTAAAAATCAAAGAAACGAGAGATAATTAGAGAACCTTGGCCAAATTTTTGTTCTCTGAATTCTCAACTCATATTTGATGGCAATCAACACTTAAAACCCCCGATTTAGGGAATATCCGCGATTGAACAAG
The DNA here is from genome assembly GCA_030279155.1 of Forsythia viridissima. NCBI lineage: Eukaryota > Viridiplantae > Streptophyta > Magnoliopsida > Lamiales > Oleaceae > Forsythia > Forsythia viridissima. The sequence continues at coordinate 50,549,850 of CM059034.1, forward strand.
GGTTAAGAAATTTGTTTGAGCAAGGAGGTGGATAGGCATTTTGTCCTTGGTCATATATGCCCGAATAAAATCACCTTAGAGGGAAGCTTCAAGCCAGAATCTTATTAAAAATGGGAGTGTATGGATTAGTTTGGATCAATATGGAATTATTACCTCATGCTCATTCTATATTTTCTCATTGGTTGGTGATGGTAGGCGCAATGCAAATAATTTATGTTGCTTTGGAATTGAGATCTTACACACAGGGAAATATATCAAATATTTGGAGTTTCTTTTTGTATACTAGTTAAGAATACGTGCGTTGCACGTGATTTTGTAATAATATTATGATTTTTTATTTTAAAATTATCGATGAATATAACACTTAAATGAAATTCATTTTCAATCATAAGTTCATCAATGATTAGGACCAACCAAGGAATTATATTCAAACTTTTTGGTAAAACAAGTGGTTCATTAAAAAATACATGGCCTACGTGAATATTAAGTTTGAAAGATTATTGATACTCTTTTAATTATATTTTAAATCATATATCTAATGGCATATCAGAAAAGGCAACTTTCTTTTATGAAAATTAGTATCAAATTCTAAAATACATGAAAATAGTAGATATAAGTATAACACAATTTTTCATTGATTTTCTGTTTATATCATTATAAAAAGCACACGAAAACAAAATATATAGCCTTTTTAAGTAAATATTTCTCAGAAAAAAGAATCTCAAAATTCTTTGGCATAAGATAAAGAAGAATTTTCTATTGCAATATCCATTCAGTTTTAATGCACCCATAAATTAAGAGGTTTTTTTTTTTGTTATCTTCATGCATTTTTTCTCGTAATTCCATCTGAAATATTATTAAATTTCAAGAAAATTCAAAACAACCAGGTATTTGGACAATGATTTTAACTCATCACATAAAACCACTTATTATGCGAGATTTACCTTCACCTTATACATAACATGACTCACTTTGTCCAAGTTATGTCTTCCTCAACCGCGTGCTTAAAAGAGTTAGAGTAACACCAATTCTCCTTGTTCTAACTCGTTCTTCCACAATAAATATACATTTAATTGCTTACAAAATGACATAAAATATCATTCGAGCTTAAATCCATTTGTTATCAAGACAACCACAATAATTAACATTTTTACATCGAACAAATATTCTAAATCAAGAAAAAAAGAAATAGAAATCAATATTTAAAATCAATATTACCATCATATATATTCTTAAAATTAGTAAATCATTCATGGAATTATTACCACATTACTGTCATATCAAATATTAAAAATCGTCATTGCGAGGAAAAAAAATATTCTTGGTAAAATAAAAAACAAAGTCGAATAACAAAGGAAGAAAGTATGATTCAATAATAAGAAAGTCGAAATGAAAAGCCAAATTCATCTTGTTTTGTTATGTTGATGAAGGAATTTGCTTAAATTCTCTTGCATAATAAGATTGACTCTTTGATTGTTTACAATTAAAGAAAATAATTTCAATACATTAAAAATTTTATTAGTATATTTTTATTTATTTTCATTAATTACAATATATAATGGAATTTAAAGAGACAAATCACTTTAATGATCAAAATACAAAATTTATATAGTATTAAACAGTTTAAATTAAAACCAAAATAAATTATAATAATTGAAAGATGATTTTAGGAATTATAAGTTATTTGAGGGGTAATATCGTCCAAAAATGTTTCTCCTTTTAAGGGACTTTTAGAATTAGTATAGATTATTTGGATGATCCGATTTGCAAGGACCATGATTGGGAATTGTTAATGAGAATAATACGTGAAAAAAAAAGGCGAAATATTCTCATAATGAACCGAAAAGGGCTAGTGTTTATCTAGCACCAATTTGGTATACATAATCTCATAAAAGTGTTTTTATCTTCTTTTTAATCAATCAAAACCCCTTCCCAAACTGTCTTTGCATTAAAAAAAATTGTTCTCCCTAGAAGGAAATTTTTTCGTAAAATCTCATCTAATAACTAACTAATAAGAAGTAATAAATTAAGGTTCTATGCCAACATGGAACGAAAAGGACAATATACTGGATGGGTAGAAATATTTGTGAATTTCTGTGATGGAGTACCTAAAAAATCTACACCTTTCTGAGAGAATGCTTTTCATGTCAATTGACTCTGAAGAGGAGGTTCTAGTTATAATCTGGAAATTATTCATATATATATTTCACAAAAATGTGAAGTCAAAGTAGGTGATAAAGTAGTTGGAAGACACGGAAATAAAGGTATCATTTTTTAAAAAAATTGCCTAGACAAGATATGCTCGTACTATTAAGGATATGGCAGAAAGAAATAATAGAAAAAGAGCTCTAGTGTAAAGATCTTCATTAGAACGTAAACTGATTGTATACCACCACTAATAAACAACAGAATAAGCAATATTCACTGGGCCAAGAAATTCAAACCTTAAGCTCGAGGACATAGTTATCCGACTGCCAAAAACTATGGTAGAGCAGTTTATGAATATCTTTGCGGTGCACTTGATTTTACCAAAGATGATGAGAAAGTGAACTCCCAGCCATTTATGCATTGGAGATACTGTTTCTTATTTGTGTCGAAGCATCACGGGATGAAATAGTTCACATCAAACTAGTGCTCGTTTATGAGAGTTACTTCGGAAACAAAATAAAGTAAATTCAAATTCATTTGGGTATTTTTTCAATTCCAATAAAATGCAATAGATCGAGTATGAGTTGGCGATGAGAAGATATATGGATAGAACCTCTTCTACCGTAGATTGGTTGTAGATAGATGAACAAGACATAACTGTTCTATGCATTATTATTGTGATTACCAAATATGTTGAATTTGAAACACAAAAGAAACTTATTTTATTACACAAACATAAACACTTGTACAATATTTTTTCATATGGAACACAACACTCTTAACACTCTTACCTCTCTTATCATTCACTACACATTCTCGCACCACACACAAATACAATACATATATAACCCATTTATTTATACTACACATATGTCGGTTACTACATTTCTAGTGAAATTCATTAATGGTGGTTAACAAATGCCGGAAAATTGTAGTCCTAATTAAAATAATGAAACTTTCAAATAAGTCGGAGATGACCTTCAATTCTCACCTTCAGCACTGACTATTTTATTTAGCTCTTATATTCTCATCATTCCAAACCATGTCCAAAACTCTTCGAATTTTGAAGTGCTAAGTCATTTCATCAACACGTCAGCCACATGTTCTTTAGTATTAATGTACTTGAAGTCAATTTCCCATTTAAGCACATTTTCTCTGGAAAAGTGATAGTGTACTTCAACGTGATTAGTTCTTACATGACACACTAGGCTCTCCGCTATGTGAATAGCTGGTTGGTTATCACAATATAGTTGAGTTGCATAGCTTACCGGTTGATGTAGATCTACCATCAACTGCATTAGCCATGCACTATCCTAAGGTGCCATTGATGCCGCTCTATATTCAGCTTCTACTATTGAAAAGGATATATATGGTTGTCTCTTACTACACCACGACACTGCAGCGCTGACCCAAGACTGAACACGTAAACAATTTTCAATCTTCTTGTATCTCGACATCTAGCATAGTCCACATCACAATAGCCAACAACCTTTCAATTTTTATGTTTCTTGTAAAAGAGTCCATAATTAATTGTTCATTTTATGTAATTTAAGATCCACTATACTACTTCAAGGTGTGGCTTCTTTGGCTTTTCCATGAAGTGGCTTGCTATCTCCACTGCATATGCGATGTCAGGTTGTGTCAGCATCAAGTAGATTAAACTACTCACAAGCTACCAATACATGGTTATATTACAAGTTCTTGCATTCATCTGCACATAGCTTGGAGCTAATCTCAATCGGGGTCGATATTGTCTTAAAGTTGATCATCCCAAACTCATGTAGGAGATCTCTGACATAATTTTGTTCTCACAAGAATAACCCTTCTTTTGTTCTTTCCATCTCGAGCCCCAGAAAATGATTTAACTCTCCAAGCTATTTCATTTGATATCTCACTGACAGGTTGGTCCTTGTTCTTTGGATTTCATTTTTGTAATCTCCAGATAAGATCATCCATGTACACTAGCACTATAGGTAGTCTTATGTGTTATGCTTTGATGAATAAACTTGAATCTTCTGGTGCCACTGAATATCCACACTAAACTCAGAATTCTATTGTCTTACAGTACCATGCTCGTAGTACCTTTTTTAACACATAGAGGGACTTTTTTTTTTTTAACTTGCACACATTTCGTTGATTGTTTTTTATTTTTGAACCCTTTTGATTCCTCCATGTATATGTCTCGATTAAGTTTACCATGGAGAAACACATTTTTCACGTCCATCACCATAACTTCCAAGACTTGCAAGCCAATGTTATTAACACCCGAACTATAGTGATCTTGGCCACTAGACTAAATATCTTGTCATAATCCAGTCCATACTGTTGTGAGAATCCATGAGCCACTAGACAAGCCTTGTACCTTTCTATTTACCCATGGGGTTGCCTCTTTACCTTGTATATCCATTTGCAGGATATAGACTTAACTCCATTAGGTATTGACCTCAAGTCCCAAATCTCATTTTTTTTGTAGATCCATGATCTCTTTTTCATTTACCTTTCTCCACTCCTTGGGTTAGACTACCTCTTTAAAGGGTGTTGGCTATTGTGATGAAAACTATGCTAGATGACAAGATACAAGAAGATTGAAAATTGGGTACTTTCAACTAAAGATTTTTCTTTCAAGAAAAAAGCCCAAACGTACCTTGAGAAGTGGTCGATGAATGTCACCACATAGCACATGCTTTAAATGTATGTTTTCTTGACAGGTCCAAACACATTAGAATGTATAATTTCTAGTGGTTTCTTTACTATGTGGTTTGATTCCTGATATGGTAGCCGATGTGCTTTACTGTATTGATAGCCATCACACACCATGTAGTCTATAATCTAGAGCTAAGGAAGACCCTTGAGCATTGACCTTTTCATCATCGCCTTCAGCTTGTGATAGCTTAAGTGTCCTAGTCTCACATAACATAAATCTGTCGTATCGTACTTTCAAGTCTTATGTACGTATGCAGACTTTGTTCACATTACGTACATGGACTCTAGTCTTCATCCCTCCATTACTGGTGTGCCTGAAATTTTGATATTTTGATACACATTGACATCTTTCGGTCTAAACATAACATAGTTACCTAAGGATGTCATATGTACCACTAATACGATATTTTTCTTCATTCATGGCACGTAATAGACGTCTTGTAGCTATACCTGACTAGGACTGAAATGGGGTGCAATAACTATCTTACCAATGTAGGCTATTGGATGTCTCGAATTGTTGGTAGTTACTACCATCCGGCCTCCCTTATGCTCTGTGGTGTTTTGCATCTCATTCTTGTCACCTATCATGTGAATGGAATCACATCTTGAGCTGAGGATCCAGTCATTTTCATGATTTATTTGTCCAGGGACGACCACCACTAGTGTTGATTCTTCATCAAGGCTTGGAATGCACACTCCCTTTTGCGTTTTATAAATCACCGCAAGTAATGCTACAACATCTCACTCTTCTTTACTATTATATTGTTTTCGCTCATTGAAGGTTACCATATTGCCTTCTGATGGATTTTTCCTTTATTGATAATCTCTAGCATAATGACTACATTTTCCACATACAAAGCACAAGTCATTTTCCACATGTCATTTTCAATTTCATCATTTCTAAACATAACATTTCATCATAATTGAAGCGGATATAAAAATTTGTGTATAAGAATTCTTCAAACTTTTCTTTACATCAGAGTTGGCGTAGCGCGGCGATGGCGAGTAGCGACACTTAAATTGTAAAATCTTAACTTCTAAATTTTTAACTTGACATAATAAAATAAATACCATATAAAATAAAATAGAATTTTAAAATTTATGCGAGTCTATAGAAAAGTAAAATCGCTTTCTGATACCAAGCTGTAACGCTCCGAATTTTCTCAACCCGGAGGGTCACTAAGATAATCTCTAAAATATATTGGATGACTCCAAATAATATTTCTTTTGCCTTTAAATGGTTTTAAAAATATAACTTTTGCGGAAGATAACAAGCGCGCAAGGGAAAAAGGATATTTTTTTAAGTTTCCATGGTTTTTCCTATACCGTGATAGGTGTCGCCACATATTATTTGACCATTCAAACGAATTCCAAAGATTCCAAAATTTGAACTGTACGAGGGACTATAAACTACAATGTGGTAAATTTTCAAACCTTAACTACGTTGTTTGGTAGGTGAAAATGAAAGCCGAATTTTTTGAAAAACTGTCCCGGGTGCTTTAAGGCAACCCGCTAAAATGTTCATAATAAATTTATAAAATGGAAATTAAGAGTGATTCCAATTGATGTTATTATACCACATATATGGCTTTCGATAGCCACTAATTTCACTCAAAAACTCCAATCGTAGCATAAGTTATGATTTTTTAAAGTAGGGACAGTAAGTTGGAAATTTCAGAAAAATGAAACTAAGCACTTCTAACTTGAAACTTTTAACGGAAAACCAACCGACATCTCGTTTTCCAAAAAAAAATTACATAATTAAATATTGAATCAAAGAATTCAAAATATCATATTTACATTATAATTAACTCGATCATCTCGACGTCAAAACTACCACCATCGCATCAACGGCAATCAATTCAATTTGAAAATTTGTTCATTTTGGGGGTGAGTATTTCATAAGAAACACTCAGTATCAATACATACAACATGTGGGAAAATTATATGTAAACATAAATGCGACATGCTATAATTTTTAAACGTGCATAGGAATACAAAAATTGGTAACCGGCACCACATAACGTCATACGTGATTATCTTTAATTACTAACATGTTAAAGTGATTACCTTCAATCACTATCATAAAGTTCCTTGTAATTAGGTTTTCCTGAAATTTATATCACATCATAATTTTTCAAACGTCATTTAAATATCACAGTAAAAATAATTAGTAAAACTACCTCGAAAAGAGTTTTTGGTTGTTGTGATAGAGAATAAATCGTTAATGCACCTTTTTCAAAATCAAACCCGCATGGTTTCCCTTTTCTTTATTTACTTATTATTGTGAAAAATATTGAGTGATTTATGTGAAATATTGGAGTGGAACAAGGGAGGAAAATTAGTCAAAATCTGGAAAAGAAAAAGGTGTTTCTTCTTGTTGTTTGGGGTCGAGAATTTGGAGGCAAAAGAGGGGTTTTGGGCTGGATAAAATTAGGGTATAATCTACAGGTTATTTCTGTGTTTTGGTGGCTAAAATGAAATCAAGGAAAGTGGTACTTAAGGGCCGAAATCTTCAGGGATAAAAGGAAACACTTTGGCTGAAAATTCTGGCAGTAACAGGCATTCCTGGACAGTGTTGGGAGTCGACCGTGGAAGGAAATATACGACAAATTGCTGGATGATTCTTGGTGCTTGAGATGGAGGGAAGTAACAAGGATTTGAGGGCTAGAATTCGGCGTATTCTTTGGTGATTGAAATAGAGGAAAAATCAAACGCTTAAGGTCAGAAAAAGAGAGCTGTTGGGGCTGAAGTTCGGATGATTTGTTTATGCCAAAGGATACTAATAGAGATGGGGCTTAAGGGGACAATTTTCATCAAGGTTCAAGGGCAGTCTGTCTGGAGTTGAGGTGGACTAAATGGAGGAGAACATGGGTGGTTAATTGATCATGGAGTGAGGAAGAAAATCATTGAATGTGGGTACAAAGTAGGTAGTTTTAGGGAGGATATTCTGCTTGCTTGAGGGAACTCTTTGGGCACGTTTTTGGCAGGGAGCTTGGGACAGTTTTTATGGAGGGAAGTTGGATGAAAATAGAGGATGTGGAAACTTCTTGCTAGCCAATAATTATATGGAGAAGAAGGAAAGAGTTGAAGGATGAAAAGAGGGGGAAAGGTGCTCGAAATAAATGGCAGTTTTATGGAAGATCATGGGGCTTTTTTTTTTTTTTGGCAAATTAGGGAGAGACTTGGGACATTTTTTGAAGAGTAAATTGGCAGGTAATTAGCTGAAAATAAATGATGGAGGATGTGGGAGAAATGGGTAGGTAATGGGTTGAAGTGAGGGAGATCACGGGAGGTTGAGTTTTTGGTTTTTAGGGGCTGTTTGGGGTTGACAATTTGTAGGGTTTAAGGATTTGTTTGGTGTGATTATTTGGCGAGAAATAAGGGATTGTTTGAAGGTGATTGTCTAGTAGAAGAAGTGCATGATAAATGAGGTAATTCTAAATGAAAAACGGATGAGAAAAAGGTTAGATGAACAAAAGGCACGAAAATTGGCCATAAAGAGTTTTGATTTCCATTGATATATTTTTTTAAACAGTTAGTTCACTATTAACCAAAAATTCATTCAAGAAAAATATTTGGGTTAAGAAAATTAAATTAGTCTTGGCGATTAATAAAATTTTATGTACGTCATAAAAAAAAAAGGCAAGCTTGTGCAAAATAATCGCGGCTAAAATATTTTAAATCATACTCGGATGTTCGTTGCGACGCCAGAAGTGAAAATTTTATTTCCTTGAACTTAAAAGATGAAATAATTTTTGGTCGTTACATGTTGCACACTGCTGATGTGGGCTGATGTGGGAGTGCCACATTAGCAGTAGGGCACACAACTGTTTGTGGACACAAATGTTGTCCACACACAGTGGGCAACATATCTCGTGCCCACCATGGACATGAGATCATTCCTCTTATTAGTATATGCAACATATTCTTTATCGTCAAGTGGTCTTATCTTCGACGTGCCATACGCTCAACAAGGATGGGTAAATATGGAGAGATTCCCGTCAATTACTTCCACATCTAAAATTCTAATGAATTTTTCAATGTTTTGTGAGTACATGGGGCTCAAAATAATGTGAACGAAAACTTGATGATTCTTCAACTAAAAATGCATTACAAATGAATCCATCAACCTTAGCTTTATTTTTTAATTCATCTTCAAGTGTCGAATGAATCTTTCAATCATATACATCCATTAATACTGGACTGGTTCCATAACCCGTGCTTCATGAGATAAGTAAATTGGAAGATGTTCCATTGAGCCGAAGAAGGTTAGGAGGAATATGCCCTCCAACTTGCCTGGAATAAATAGGTTTATGTTTTAAGTCTACTCATCTTGTTATATCTCATTGAAGTACATGTTAGCTCATTGAAAAATAAAATCAAATCTGTCAATACTTGCCACATATTAGTTGGAAGAAATTCACGAAGTGCAATTGAAATTAATCTCTGCATGAAGACGTCAATTCATGGCTTTTCGCCCCAAATAGCTTATACTTTCTCATGTCCACACACCAACTCATGAGACATATCCATTCTAAAATCTCATATTTATGACACATTCACACACAGCTTGTTTCTCAAGTTTGTTTAACTATAACAAGTCTTCGGATATTTGCCTGTTACAGCATTAAGTTCTAACTCCTTCCGGAGGCAAATATTTTTTCTATCTTTTCTTGCTTTGGCACTTCAATGTGCATCACGTCCAAATTATGACGATTGAGATTAGTTCTCCAATATGGCAAATCCCAAAATATGCTACGTTTCTTTCAACCACATCCAAAATTTTTGCAAATTTAAGCATTTCATTATTCTTCACCAAGTTCTTCCACCTTTCTCAAATAAAGGTCAATGATATGTAGAAGATCTCATTGCCATTTCGTACAAGTAGAGCAATTGACATGACAATTCTATTCTTATTTGACCAGTTTTTGTTTCTCCTAAAATGATGATCGTAAGGTATGAACTTACGTTGATTGTCAAACCATGTCGTCATGTCACCTTTGGAAAGACTAAATACTTCAAAAACTTCATGCAATGAGGACAAGTTAATTACTCAATTATACTGCAACCCAATAACATGGCATACGTCGCAAAGTCACTAATAGTCCACATCATAGCAACTAGTATATGAAAGTTCTAATTTTGGGATATATCATATGTCTCAATACCAAACTCCGATAACATTTTTAATTCAGCAATCAAAGGCTGCAAGAAAACATCTATCATCTGTTTGGGATTCTTCAGCCTTGGAACAACTACTATATAGTTCCTTCAAACACATCCAATGAGGCATATTATATGGTGTCAATATGACTGGCCACGATGAGTACAATTGTCTTGACTATCTGAATGGTTGAAACCCATCAGTGCACAATTCTAATCGACTATCTGAACAATGTATGTATTTCATTAAAATACTTCCATGATGTAGAATCAGAACAATGATGCATTATGCCTTCTTCTTGGTAATGCTCGTTATGCTATCTCATGTATGTCGCGGTCGCTGCTGATCTATACATTCATTGCAGCCTAGGTGTTTACAGAAAGTAATACATCTTCTGTTTGACACTTCTTTCCTCTGGTTTGACTCCATTTTTCTGCTTTTATACCTAGGGTATTCACAAAGTTTGTAGCTTCGAAGTTCGTTGTCTGCACCCCATTATATCATACATCCATTTATACAATAGTGAATCTTCTCAAGCAGAAGTCCCAAACTTTCTACAAAATTCTTTATGCTATCAATCTTGACTGACTGTGTTCTCACTAGGTAACGCCTCTTTCACAAATCCATATATCTTCTTCATAACACCTTTATGAAAAATGGTTTTTTGACTTGATGCTCAATAACCGAGCTATCACAGATAACTAAGAATGAGTTTCGTAGCCAGGCCAAAATTCTTGCTCGGCAGTTTGCAACATATCATACAATTTTTGGACATTTGGGTTTGGACTTTCCTCCGTACTATTCAAGTTAAAGCTATGGCCAACTACTTCTATTACCGTTGTGTGATACGGATTTTATGTATCTCCACCAACCTCAGCTTCCACATTATCTTCCATACAACTATTTGAATATTGTCCACTACTTCTAATTATATAGGGCTCTCCATCATGATTCCATTTGTAATAACCATGGAGGAGCCCTATACTCATAATTTGGAGTTTTACCATCTCCAATTCAAGGATTTATGGTTCTTACACTTAATACGTAGACACATTATATTACTTCCATCCAACACATTACATAACTTCCATCCATAGACATCGGTTGACGCAAGGAAACGCGATAAATTCCACTATGCCAATAAGAAAATTTGGGTTAAACAGTCCATCACATAACCTAGCATACATCCACGACCTATCCATGCTCATTTTGGTCTTCTTGATCAATTCTAACCTTTAAATTAATTTTCTAACTATTTGACTACTCAATTCATAAACTAATTTAACTCAAATATAATAATTATTTCTAAACCATATCCTAACAATGTTTTTAAATAATCAAAATGAAGTAACTAATTATAAGCTATTACTAACCTTAGGAGGTGATTGACATGGTGAAAAGGTCGGAAGTTAGTGGCAGCTGTGGTGGAAGAGGAGTAAGGAGTAGGAGTTTTGCAAGAGAGGTATAGGGAAAATAAGATAGAACTGGAGAATAAATCGTAAAATGCTTACGGATTGTCGACAGATTAACTGAGTTAACATGATGCGATGGACTTAATTTGCTGACGGATTATCAACGGAAAGGCCAAGTCAGCATGGTGCAATAACATTACGTTACCGACGAACTACTGACGCACATTAATTTGCCAAAAGGAAACTGCGTCGGCAAAATCCGTCTATAAACATCATCGATAAACCATCTCTAATCTGTAGGCAACTTCATGGGAATTTTTGGCTCCATTCTTTAGTACTGAGTGTTTTCCTTCAGTAGTGTCTGTCAGTAAAACCTTACCAATTTGTCATAAATTGTCGCGGGGATGTTGGTGCAAATATTTACAGATGAAAGCGAGTTGTCAATAAATATTCTATTGGTATGCCGTCGACATTCTGACATTAATTCATTGGGCTCATTATTTGTCGATATTTCGTCAGAAAACTGTATATTTCTTGTAATGAATAAAACTAGAGTAAGAATAAAGACGGCTCATGAGCGGTAGAAAAAGTTATGCTAATGGTAGAAGGAAAGATCTAGAATTTCAAGTTGGTGATAAGGTTTTGTTTAAAGTAGCGCTGATGAAGGATGTACTCATATTTAGCAATAAGAAAAAATTGAGGCTCATGTTTATTGGTCCTTTTGAAATTCTAGATAGAAATGGAAATATTAATAATCAACTGACATTATCTCCCAATTTATCATGCATAGTGTATTCCACATCTTCATGCTTAAAAAGTACGTGCACAATCTAAATAACATAATTGGGGAATGCTGATCTCCTGCCCCTAGTGGGCAGGAATTTGTTGCTCACGTGCTGACTTGTCAGCATGTGGACTGTTGATGCAAAAAGCAACTTTTTGCATCAACAATCCACATGCTGACAAGTCAGCATGTGGGCAAGGATTTCCTGCCCACTAGGGGCAGGAGATCAGGCCCGCATAATTGGGTATCAAACTTCGTTTTTACGTGAGAACTTGATCTACAATGAAGCTCTGACAACTATTATGGATAAGAGGGTTAATGCAATGACGAATAATAATTCACATTAGTCAAAGTGTAATGGTGCAATCATGAAATGTAAGAAGTTACATAATAGAGAGAAGATGAGATCAAAGCTAAGTATCCATGATTCTTTAACTAATCAAAGTAATTTCGAGGATGAAATTATTTTAAGGGACAAGAGATCTAATACCCAATTTTTTTATCGTATTTATTTATTTCTTGAACACTTAGCATGTGATTCTAAGTAAGAATAATATAGGATGGATATATTAGTTGCTATAAATTCATATTTTATTAGTATGCAACCGTCCAATTATTCAGGGACAAAAGTGGTGTGGGCCTGAAGGACAAAATTGTCATTTCAATGAAAAATGATGTAATGAGGAATGCAGAATTTGGGTTCAAATAATTTTATAAAGAGCTAAAAAATTATTTGAGCATGTCAAGAAATAAATCATTTAAGGAAGGCCTCAATAGCAGAAATAAATCATTTAAGGTAGGCCTCAATAGCAAAATTGGAGGTATCATGCTAGTAAAACCCAGTCCGAACCTAGCCACTCAAACCAAGGCCCAAGCTAGTTCAGTCCAAGCCCACATTTTTTTTTGAAAAGTGTCGCCTAATCCATATAATTTTTTTAAAAGAAATGTATTTCTTTCATCATTTAATAAAAATACGTGACAATAAATTAAAATTAAAATTTTAATATGAGTATGTATTTCAATGAACGACTCTTTGAGTCTCGCAATATAACTATTTTTTGCCCATACCGCAGTAGTCTCACTCCATTCGGCTACCTTCTACATCACAAGTCTAGAAATCAACCATTACTCATTTGTCCACAAAGCTTAGTAGCGTGTAAACACTAGAATGCATCATTACGCTGTATTTTGTGCCAGGGTGCTTGACTATTTGCAATGCACATCATCATCGATGTTTCCAACTTTGTTAAACACAACTTAACTAGCTTACCCGCATGCTCATGCACAACGCACGGTCCTCTTGAAGCATACTCGATAGATGGAAGCTCTCATAGCTCGATCCAAAGCATTGAGGGTCATTCGAATGTCCCACAATGCAATCATAGTGCTCGTTACTTCCTACAGGCATATTTTCGTATGCGTGCTGAAATGCCCTTTGTCAACGCCTCACCCAAGTTGGGCCAACTGATAATTAATGTCTAACTTGAAGTACCTTTATAAGATACTCATTCCAATAATATCGGCATCTTTCTATATATGCCCAACTATGTGGCATCGTCCTACGACTGCATCTCTAACCAACGGTCCCATGCAGAATGGCTACAACCTATAGTCAATGCGCATGAGTTAGCATATGAGACATTTAGAGTGTTTTACTCGATGGCTCATTCGGTCTAGAGGTGTTACATTATCTTTAGCATAGTCCTCGAAGAATAGCAATGCTCTAAGCTCTGGTCCATTTCGAGTGTCCAACAAAGGTGATGCGAACCCACAAAGATTGAATCTCAGAACCCACAACAAATATTGATAATGAACCCCCAATCAAGCTAAAATCAAGCCGCAAGACCTTGACACAATGATTTTTTGAATCAAAGAACCAAATTAAAATGAACGCCACAAAGATTTACGAAGTCTTTGATAAGTTTGATTAATTTAATTAAGAACAAGGAAGAAAAATGAATCTCACTTTGATGTATTCTCTCAATAATAAATTATCTTTTGTTTACAATGAGAAATGTTTATATAGGCAAAAATCAATGAAAACCTAATCTAATTCAAAAAATAACTAGAAACTTAACAAAATAGAGTTCTAAATGGAAATGGAAACAAAATCATGAATTTTTTTGAATTACTAGATTTTGGCTTGGGCGATCACCCAATACAAATACGAGCGACCACTCAGGCTTAAAAATTAGCCTTAGATTTTTTCTATAGGGTGGGACGATCACCCCTACATTGGCCCTAGGCAATTGCCAAGGGTTAATTCCCAGCCTTCCACATTTTGATCTCCAAACTTTGAATTATGCTCATTTTGGCCATCAAATCTTCCACTAGCCTCCAATATGCCTTTAATATGGTCCTTAGTTCGAATCAAATGTACTAAAGTTGGCTTTTCCTTTGTCATACTCATTTTGAAGGTTTGTGTCTTGCTTGTTGCATTTTGGTTGTCTGTTCGGCCCACGTAGCTTAGACAAGACCTTGTATGGCGTCCTTGATTTCCTTATCTCTTGGTCTCATTATTGACTCCATTAGAATATATAAAGAGTCATTTCTAGTCGGTTTGTGGTTCACATCAAAAGGCCACCTGATGAGTTCCCGACCTCATACAGGTACTTTAGCCTTATCTTGAGGTGCCTAAAGTAAGCCCTTAGTTATCCATATTTTGTGCATAAAGAAAGCCCACAAGTTGTTCTTCTGTTGGGATGGAAGTACGGAGGAGGCTGACTGATTGCTTACCAAGCATGCCCCCCTTATAATAGCTGTGGAGAAATAACTTAAGTGACACCAATAGATGTCTTTTGGCCGATGAATCATAATTTTCATAACTGATGCTCTAGACTTCTAAAGGACACTCCGTTTAATCCGTAAAAAATCGAATATCTTCAATATTAAGTCCTCAATGTTTCAGCCCCTACGGATACTTGATCGTTGAGTTAATGCCCTCAAAATATTCTGAAATTACGACAACGTCACTGCCTGACACTGTCAAACGGACTCTGATTATCGTATGCCTTTGTAGGAAGCTTTCCAATTCCTTAAAAAGCTCTCTGTAATGTAGATTCTCCAAACTCCATTATGAAGACTCTCTAATTATGGCTGACTACGAAATCCGATTATCGTCTGCCTTGGTAAGAAGCTTTCTAATTCCTTACAAAGCTCTCCGTAAAGTAGATTCTCCAAACTCGATTGTTAAGATTCTCTGATTATTGCTAGCCATAATCTCATGTCAAGCCAACTTCTCTTATTGTCTCCAATGATCTATATTAGCGTTAAGCTAAGTTACGATCCATGACACTATGTGTGTGTGTACATATTCTCTTATAAATCCAATATTCTTATAGAATGTGGAGAGACTTTCAAAAAGGATTTAGAATTGGGTTCTTACTTAAACATCTTCTAGTTCAAGATGATAAAGTCCTGCCCATTTTCTACCTATATCCCTCAAGATCTCTCTCTCTCTCTCTCTCTCTCTCGTCCTCTCATTCTCTCTTTCTCTCATTCTCTCAATCAAAAAACATGGACACACAACCCATATTCTTGTTCTTCTAATTGTTAAACAAAGATTAGAGAAAATCAATTTGGTGATTTGGGAAAAATGAATGACCTTTGAAGTATATTTCCACCTACACATTATTTCTCATCCTAAGATTCACAAGGTAAGATACATATGTGCAATTGGTTAGTTTTGTTTGACATAATATTTTTCATAAAGCATATACATGGAATGCTATTGGACCTCCAGGTCAATGAATGAAATAAAATGTGAAATTCTTTGGGTTTTGGGAATATGCAAAATGTTTATATTTGTTTGTTCTTGCATTCGGCTACTCAATATGAAATGTTGTGACTTGTGTCAAATGTTGTGTCAAATTAGAACTGCACACAACTTACAAGTGTTTTTCGTAATTCTCCCTCTTCATATTACCAATTCATATATTCAAATGGGTGGGATGGATGTGTGGAAGATTTGTCGACCTATTGTACCATAGATCAACACGAGATAATGAAGGAAATTGATAATAGAAATGACGACAATTGCTATATGTTGTCTGCCATTGGTAGTTCACTTGCCTTATTGGCTCGCCCACCCCAATGGTCTCATAGCTTGCCTCTTAGATCTGGATAGTGGTGGTCCAGCCGCTATTACACACTCAAACCCACAACCCACAGAGTGATAGTTACCATTGTCGATTGACAAGTTGTAATGTCCTTCATTAACTCCATGTAAATGAGAAAGATGAAAGAGCACATGTCATTAAAGACAGTTAAAGACCATTAAAGATAGTGAATCTTGATCACACCTATTGTTGACGTCGGAATTTGCAACGTCCATGTGTCAACAGATCTCCAATCACTCCTCTGCCAACTCGTATGTTACCTGCACACTCGGACAATTGTTAGGCACCAAGATCGTTGACACTTCGACGATCAAGTCAACTGTCGGTATATGGATGATACACGGGGGGTGAAAATAACTGGGTGTGGAAGGGACAAGCAGGCAGAGATTTGAGCAGAGTTTAGGGTAGGATTTTAAGCGTAAAAAAGAATGTACCTTGGAACAACCGGAGACGTTGTATTTATAACGCAGGAGTCCTGATTGATTTAGGAAACAAATCAATCAGATACCCGATCGGATCCTCCTTCCTTATGGGATAGGGATCATTCCTTACTCAGGCAATCTCCAAGATTATCTTCCTTCTTTGAGTTTATCACGTTGCATGATTCTAGGAGATCATGCTTCAGTTTTCTTGTAAGGATCCGTGTGCCAATCCAACGCAATATGTCCTTAATTACCTCTCTGGTCATTCCAGAATATCCTGATGCCTATTAAGTGTGGTAAATACGAGGCTGACAAGGTCCTATAGGTCAGCTGTGAATGTCGAGGCCCTCTATGAGCCTCGCGATATTATGACTCGAGAGTGCTAAGACGTCTGATGGGCCTCTGACCCCCTTTTTAGGGTTTGCGAAAACCTCGCGGGGCCTCTATGGGACTCCCGTTGGGCCTTTATGGGACTCCCATTGGACATTTATGGGACTTCCGTTGGGCCTTTGCTGACGTGGGAGCCCTATCAAAATTGGGTGGTAATAATAGTTCCTCAAGTCCGAGCCTACTATTTATAATGGGCGTGGAACTTTGAGGGTGGGAGAGGAAAATTTGGTCTTCGCCACATTGAACATACCAAATTGAACTACGAATTGGACTTACATTTGGTCTTCGCCACATTTGAACATACCAAATTGAACTACAAATTGGACTTACATTTGGTCTTCGCCACATTTGAACATACCAAATTGAACTTACTCAAGTGTGTATAGTCCTCCAAGTCCGTAGCCGAACATTTTTTACAGGTGAGGGCTTCAGAAAATTCACATTTGGTGACGTGTCTTCGGTTGGTGGGATCTTGTCAATCAAGGCTGTCAATCTGTGGCCAGACCATCATGAGTGAGATAATGTACATATTTAATGCCAACAGTGCGTAGCGGAGAATGGGGGCGCGAGTGAGGCGTGTGCGTCCTTGTTTTAAGAAACGCTTATGATTCCGTTTCCCGCCTGATGCATCGTGCCAAACACGTGTCCATTGGCCAATGGTTCAGATGCAACATGTGGGAAGTGGACGGTGGGGATCGGAATGGTTCAACCTATAAAGTTTGGCGCCCTCCTTTATTATAAGTTCTTCTCATTTCTGTGCCTGTAGTGAGTATTGCGAGTGTTCTGCCGAAAAACAAAACAAAAAAAAAATTCCAAGTGTTGCAACGTTTCTACATGCTTTTCCGAGGTAAGCGCGCAAAGAGTTTCTGTAATTTGTTTCGTTGTTTGTTTTTGTGAATATTTCTTGACTCCACGGTTTGGGGGTTATACCTGGTCATGCATTTCGATGATAGTAGGAGTACCAACTTCCGGGGTAGAGAAGGGTTCGTGATGTCTTCCGGTACTGACGACTCACAAAACCAATCGGACGCCCAGACAAACCCTATTATAAGGAGTGGGTCAACAATATCTCTCTCATCGTCCTTTACCTCTGAGGTCATAGGAGGAGTGAATTAAGCTCCCTCCGACGTACGCCCGTCGACTCCGTGCACAAGTGGGAGGGGGGCTTGCCCAGCTACTCCGACGAAAGAGAACACAGAGAAGTAAGGACAAGACGTCGGGGTACCTGAGATGAGGGGATCACTTGATAGGAAGGATGCCCCGACAGTGTAGGCGCTTGACGAGGAGCTGAAGCGATCGGCCACTGAAGCCTCTATGGCGCGTTTGAGGATCGCTAAGAGAAGTTGGAAGATATACGGCTATCGTATGATATCTCCGCATCCGTAATACTTAGGGCTCTGGGACCAGAGGAACGCGCCAACGAACCCCCTGACGGATTTTTCGCGATTTACGAAACAGCGATGCAGCAAGGCCTTCGCCTACCTATGCACCATTTCTTTTACGAGGTTCTAAAAGATTGGAATTTGGCCCCTTGTCAGATAACACCAAATGGTTGGGGGCAGATGGTGGCCTCGTACCTATTGTGGGGTATTATCGAGGCGAGTGGTAGCCTGTCCCTGAGGGAGTTTGAGTCCATATACCAGCCCTGCCGATCCGCAGGTTGGTATAACATTTCTCCTCAGTCGGGTCAGAAATGGAAGACGGCCACCGACAGCCCCAACAAAGTACACAACTGGAAGGAGAGGTTCATCTTTGTAGCGGGGACTAGAAATTTTAACCAGAGGACCCTCTTCTCCATGTGTCTATTCCTCGTCAATTTGGGGAACTTGATATATACTACCGCATTTGTGTGGAATTTTGACTATAGTTCCTGACTTAATGTATTGCTTGTTTTTGCAGACTACATGAAGCCACCAATCCCGAAAAGAAGCTAAGGGGAGCTGAGGTCGAAGTGGAATAAGGTACGAGCTCTCAGCAGCAACTTCAGGAGTCTTGGCAACCTGTTGAAGGACGACAACTTATTGGCCAGTAGCGGACTGATGGGTAACTCTCGCAAGATCCGATACATTTGCGTTACTATAGAAAGTTTCTTGAACGTGTTGCGTATTTGTGTCTATGTTAACAGCTTTCAGGTTCAAAAATATTCCTACACTTTGTCTCGCCTGCCCAGCTAGTGGAGAGGGTTCTTCGGCTCTGACGCCTGCGCGGGAGGTGGTTGGTCCCTCGCAAGAAGTCCAGGATGCTATGCCATTGGGGCCCATCCAAACTCCGGCATCCGATGTCCCAGTTCCTACCCAGAACGTTCCACTTCCGCCTCCACCTTCGTCCTCCTGCCCCTCACCCAGCCCTGCTCCATCCAAGGATAAGGGAAAAGGAATCACCGAGGACATGGGTGATGCGGCTTCACGGAAGAGGAAGGCTACTACTGACACTGGATGGTTTATGAAGGATGCCCGTAAATCGAGTCGGGCTGAGGGCGCAAGGAATACCGACTCCTCAGCTGGGCAGGAGAGTCATGTATGCATTTCCCAGTGCAAGGGAGAACTAGAAACCTCCGTTATGGAAATGCTCCATGCTCAACCAGCTATGATCGCGGCGAGCGTGCATAAATACTGGACCTAGAAATGGGAAAAGGCGGCCGAGGAAGCCACTGTTCGCGAGTGGCTGAAGATGGCAGAAATGAACTTGGTACGGGAACTGGTCATGACCAAGGAATTATTTAGTAACCTGGAAAGCTTTAATAGCCAATGCAGCGAGGAAGAGGCCAAGTCCAGTAAGTTGGCTGAAGAACTGAAGGCCATGAGTCTCGAAAATGCGCAGCTGGAGTCCGAAAAAAAGCGGCTTCAGTTCAAGTTGGACTCGACGGTGGCGAGGGAGGCGGACATGAAGGGCAAGTATGAGATTGAGTTGAAGGCCGTCAAAGAGTGTCTGAAAGAAGCCTAGTAATAGAAGAGGGCTGTCGAAGCTTTTAAGAAGCGTGCCGAGGAGGCTCAGAAGCTTGCCGAGGACCGGACCCTGGCTGCTGAGACTGCGTTGGCCACTACGAACAGTAGACTAGAGACCGTCCTCGTAGAGAATGAGAAGTTGATGGCCGTGGAAAAATAAGAGTTGGAGAGAGTCTGGGCTGACTGTGCGGGTGCCGAAGCCAGGACGGTTGAAGCATATCAGGACGCGTTTGTGGCACGCCTGAGTATCAAGACCTCGCTCACGGCTTAATGACCATTGGGGGCGAACAGTTGGTGGAGCGGATCGTAGAAGTTCATCCAAAATGGGACATCTCTTTCCTTCGGCAGGCTCCTACCGAGGCCTTGGCGCATGAAACCGTTCTCGGCGAAGCCAGTGAACAAAACCCGCCACTGGTTTTGAGGGAAGGCCCGCAGTGTGCTGACCCGTAGAGGCGGCGGGGCACCTAGACTCTAAACTTTTAATTTCTTTCGTATATATTCCAGAATTAATTATTAGACTCATTTTCCTTAGTAAATTCTTGTCCCAGCATTTAATTATAAGTACGGATGTGCACGAGAAGTCGTTCCCAAGACCAAGGAATCACTCCCATGGGTATTAATGGTACTAACTCTTAGTAGAATCTGAAGAGTTAGCGTCTTCAATGTCCTGGGGAGGCGACACCTTTGTATGGCGTTCCAATTCTCCCTAGAACATCCATATTTATTACTTTGTGTCAAGTTCCAATTCCTCCTGGAACATCCGTATTTATTGATTTGTGTCAAGTTCCAATGCAGCCTTTATATATAGGTAAAGAATGTATTGAAGTCCTTCCATCGTGCTCCTCATGTATGCGCAATTCTGGTAAATTGCATGAATTAGATCTTTTTATCCTCAACCCTTCCGAGTCGTGTGATCGGACCTCTTGTAACTGACGTGCGATGGAAGTATGGCTGGAGAACTGGCATCCAGAATACCTATCAATTGGAGAATCAACATTGAGAGAACCAAATGCCCAACCAATCAACGTTCAGAGGACCAAACGTACGGGGTGGTTCAGGCCTAGCAGCCTTAGCCCAGCCGTGCCCCTAACGGCGCGTACCCGATAGTGGTGATGGGGCTGGGGGCCCACTGCAAAAAGGCATCAACGGCATTTTTTGAGCAGTGTGGCCTAATTAGTCACCAAATCAACTCATGTTGGTTCTGGGAGACTTCCTATCATGGTGGAATCAGATCCCCCACTCCTGATGATGCTCAGGATGACGAAGACCAGATAATAGGTTTAGTAGATCTAATATCCCCACGTGTGCTGACCCAAAGAGGCGGCGGGGTAGTAGGATAATTATCAAGCGTATCTGTTTCTGCCTTGTATTCCGAATTTATTTAAATAAAATAAATTGTACCAAGATTTCCTTGTTATTTCCATATGCGTTGATTGTTTGTTTGTGATACCTGGGCTTCGGGCTTTCTTGTCATTCTGTGGCGCCCATGAAGCCACAGGTACCATTATGTAGTCATCAAACATTTCTTAAGCGACGTTACACATCGCATATCACCCGACTTCAGGGAGTTCGCGAGGGATAGTCAATGCCTGCGTGCCATATCAGGATTCTGGCGTTGGACCTCGTGCAACCGTTCTTTCCACTGCTGAAGTTCTGGCGATCGTGCTATAGCGATGCATATGGAACAGGTCGTCCTCGCCTGTTTTACGAGGCTCTCACCCTCAAACGTTTCAACGTCGGTAGGTGTTGGCGGTGTCACCATGCATTGGCGTTCGCACAATTTATGAGGCGCATATCTCCACGCGCCCGTTATGTCTTCCTAGGGTTTATCTGATGTGCATTTATTCCTCTCCAATGTGTTGGTCTATCCGACTGTTAGTATCCTATCGTGCCTATATATATGTTTGCAGGGCTCTACTTTATTTTTATCCTCTTTGCTCTCCTACCACCATATTCAGATCCTGATTATTGCAGGCCATGTCGGGCTTCCATTTTTCCGAAGTCTCAAAGTTTAAGATAAGGCGTGGGGGGTTGTGGAGGATATCTCTCCTCCACCCTTGGTGCCGTCCGTGGCGTCTGGTCCTAGGTCCACTGTGTTGCAGGTGCTGAAGATGACAACGGATAACTCCTATATTCCACCCGCTTCGGAGGCGACATCGGAAGTGCTGTCCACATCAGTTCCTACAAGACTCGTGCCCTCGCCGGGGAGCGCTAGACAATCGAGAAAAAGGAAAGTAGGAGCCAAGAGTGGAGAGGAGGCATTCTGGGCTCCCACGTCTCCACCTCTCGGCAAGTACGAATATATCAACATTGGGTCCCGCCAGGACAAGCTAGATCCAACGGTCTTAGGAAAATTGCCACTCCCAGTTGCCAATACGACGGCATCGGTTCATAAGTATTGGACTTCTGCCTTTGGAAAGGCGGCAAAGACTGCGGAATTGACGGAATTGTTGAAGTTGTTGAAATGTACACCTCCCGCAGTCACGTTCTTAACTGCGAGTTGTATAAAGTGTTGGAGATGAAGGTTGATGAACTGCGCTCCGTCATTGGGGAAGATGAAGATGTCGAAGCGGTGCGCACCGAAAATAAAGATCTTCTAGCATGACTCGCATTTTCTGAAGACGCGAGGGCTCATGCCACGTATGATGTCATGAAGGCCCAGACAATTCAGAAGGTGTGTGTCGATGCTCAAAAAAAGGCTGAGTCGTAGCTGAAATCCTGTCAAAGCATGATTTATGCCAAAGATAAAGAACTGACCGAGGTGCTAAACGAGTTGGCGAAGGCTCAGAGCTTATTGGCCAAACTTGGGGGCCCTGGTTATGGCGAACCCTAGGAGACGACATGGACGTAGGAATCTTGTACTTTCTTAATGGTGTTGTCTCTTGGTTTTGCAATTGTAAAGCTTCTTATGATGTAATTATCACATGAATTGTTTGTATAAATTCTTTGATTGCTTCGAATGCGCGTTGAATATTTATCTAGCGAGTTGATAGAGTTGGCCGCGAGCCACACTCTCTCGCTGCCGAATTGTATTTGCTTGCTTGTTTACACGTTGAATGTTTATCCATCGAGTTGATAGAGTTGGCCGCGAACCACACTCCCTCGCTGTCGAATTGTATTTACTTGCATGTTTACGCATTGAATGTTTATCCAGCGAGTTGATAGAGTTGGCCGCGAACCATACTCCCTCGTTGCCGAATTGTATTTACTTGCATGTTTACGCGTTGAATGTTTATCCAGCGAGTTGATAGAGTTGGCCGCGAACCACACTCTCTCGCTGCCGAATTTCTTTCACTTGCTTGATTACGCGTTGAATGTTTATCCAGCGAGTTGATAGAATTGGCCGCGAACCACACTCCCTCGTTGCCAAATTTTCTTTACTGGAATAATTGAGATAACAGAAACTTGCAAACGGCTGGACTTTATTGGCAGAATACTACAGCTGAATAACTTCAAAATAAAAATCGGTGTGCAAGTTTGCGCCAAAGAAAACAAAATGAAACCTATTGGTTGTATGGACAAAGGTACATGATGTTTCACAGGTGTTTCATCCCCTTTCTATTGGTATCTTCAAACTTGTAAGTCCCGGGGTGGATCACCTTGTAAACGTGATAGATGGGCCTTCGGGTCAGTCTTGTCTAGGGGGACCCGTGTTCCTATTGTTACGGCAAGATTTTCACCCTGACGCTGAGGTTTAGGGCCTCGCCATTGGTTGTGAAGTTCTCGCATTCCTCGCGTTGGGCAGTTCCACTCCAGCCTGTCAAACATGGAAGATCTGACCCACAACCTGTCAAATACGCTAATGGACCCGGCGGGCTTGTTCCCTCGAAGCGGGAGAGACCTCCTATGACTGTTATCATGTGAGGATCTTGGGCTCTTACCCCGAGGATTTCGCACGTCTGGTATCGATCGATCTCCCTGAGGATTTTGACAGTTTTTGATGGAACCGTACCTCAAAGGGCTCTGTCTACCCCGGTTGCGTTCGTTTTCTCAAAGGGGGGAGGCTTCCTCTGTCGGTTATCATGCGAAGATCTTGGGCTCTTACCCCGAGGATTTCGCATGTCCAGTGTCGGTTGGTCACCTTGAGGATTTTGACGACTTTCGACAGAACCGTACCTCGAAGGGCTCCATCTACCCCGGTTGCGTTTATCTCCTCAAATGAGAGATTGATATCCCAACCGCTCCATGACGGCCCTCATTTGGGCATTCTCCATTTTCAGATCCATGATATCTTACTTGGTCGTCTGCCTCTGTCGTTGTCTCCTCCTCTGACAGAGGGTCACGTTCTGATGGTCAAGAATTTCTTCCTGTTGCAAGTCAGTGTGGTGAGACTCGACTTCTTCCTCCATGTAATGTTCGGTTGCCATGCTCCTCCTGGTAGAAAACACGTTTTTACCACAAGTTTTGTGTAACGTTTTTCGTTTCCCACAGACGGTGCCAATCTGTTGACGTCGGAACCTGCAATGTCCACGTATCAACAGATCTCCAATCACTCATCTGCAAACTCGTATGTTACTTGTACACTCGGACAATCCTTAGGCACCAAGATCTCTGGAGAAAAAGGCTCCAGCGATCGTTGGCACTCCGACGATCAAGTCAACTGCCGGTATATGGATGATACACGGAGGGTGAAAATAACTGGGTGTGGGAGGGACAAGCAGGCAGAGATTTGAGCAAAGTTTAGGGTGGAATTTTAAGCGTAAAAAAGAATGTACCTTGGAACAACCGAAGATGTTGTATTTATAACGCAAGAGTCCTGATTGATTTAGGAAACAAATCAATCAGATACCCGATCGGATCCTCCTTCCTTATGGGATAGGAATCATTCCTTACCCATGCAATCTCCAAGATTATCTTCCTTCTTTGAGTTTATCATGTTGCATGATTCTAGGAGATCATGATTCAGTTTCCTTGTAAGGATCCGTGCGCCAATCCAACCCAATATGTCCTTAATTACCTCTCTGGTCATTCCAGAATATCCTGCTGCCTGTTAATTGTAGTAAATACGAGGCCGGCGAGGCCCTATGGGTTGGCTGTGAATGTCGAGGCCCTCTCTGAGCCTCGAGATATTATGGCTAGAGAGTGCTAAGACGTCTGATGGGCCTCCGACCCCTTTTTTAGGGTTTGCGAGAACCTTGCGGGGCCTTTATTGGACTCCTGTTGGGCCTTTATAGGACTCCCGTTGGGCCTTTGCTGGCGTGGGAGCCCTATCAAAATCGGGTGGTAACACCTATACATAGAGGTTAATCCCCAGGTAAAGTACGACCCCTAAATTTACATTGCTATTCTGTATATTCAACTCAATCATCTATTGATTATCACACCGGAAGAGACACGGGGGATAGATATCCCGCCACTTTTTGCAGGTCTCTACCATTGTTATCACCGTGCTCGAAGGTGGAGAAAAACGTTTATCATTAGAAATAAAAGAAGAAAAGTGTTAGACTTTTATATTTGATTACATTGTTTTCACGATGGAAGATTCTTATTATTATAACGTTTTGAGCTAGGTGATTGATCATAGATGTTTTGATCCGATTGAGTTGAACATTTATGATAGCCATGTTTTGGATTTCAGAATATTTGTTTATGTTGAAGATTTTCAAATAAATGCAATTGAATGTTGAAGTCTATTACTATTTCTGTGATTTTACATGCTAGTTTAAAAATCTGATAGGTCATTTAACAATATTGTTGCTAATATGTCACTTGCGTTAAATTCTTTAGCCATAGTGTTGAGAAAATCTACAAGAAACCAAACAAATAATGTAAGAAATCTATACTAGCATTATCTTAGATTCAAAAGAATTAATAAGAAACAAAAGACTCTCCTTGTCCGTGGTTGCCGCCTCTTCCTGGTTGAATGAAGGACCTGGCCTTCATATCGTCTTTCTCTTCATATATTTCTAGGGCTCAGACAAACAGCCTTAGAATCATAGCTTAAACCTTGCAAGAACATGAGCATGAGTCTCGTCGAATACTTAGACTAAACCCAAAATTAAACCATTCCTATTTCCACCGAAAATCATATACCAATATATGCATTCACCATATGAGGAAGAAATGAAGAAGTGATTTCGGCCAAGGAGTTAACCAAAGAAGAGAATAACAGAGAGGTGTAATTTTTCCACTGTTGATGCCATGAAAAAGATGATGCATTCAATCAACAGCCAAAATAGGTAAAGGAATGTTGAAACCATAATCTGTTGTAACAAATCAGCCGTAGGAATAATCTCAGCCATTGATTTAATCAATGGCTGAGATTAACTCAAACAAGCACACATTCGGGTGAATCCAAATTGCCCAATTAATGTTTGCCATGTGGACAAATGCCCCAGCCACATTCCATGGATTTTGAGACACACGTTTTTACAGTCTTCACCTTGGATCACAAACTTGTGCTCACTGTTCTGGTTGCTTAATGATTATTCTTTTTTTATTTGGCTGTATATAAATGTCTCATCATTGTCCTCACTTGCAAGGAAGAGACTAACCCAAGTCAATTTTCAATTTTGTTAAACAAGACTTGAATTTAACAATAGGTAATACTTTTGTACCCATATCAGCTGGATTACAATCAGTTGATATTTTAAACAATTCAACTTCACTTGAATTTAATTTCTCTCTTACAAAATGATACTTAACTTTAATATGTTTAGATCTCTCATGATAAACGGGATTTTTACTTAATATAAGAGCACTTTGACTATCAGTGTGCAAGTGTAAAGTGTCATACAAGATATCTAATTCATGAAGTAAGCCTTTTAACCACATACCTTCCTTCACGGTCTCTATTATAACTACTTATTCAGCCTTAGTGCTGGACAAAGCAACTAAGGACTGTAATTGTGATTTCCAAGATATACAACAATCAATCAAAGTAGAGAAACATGTAGTAGTTGATTTTCTTTGATCACGATCACCGACAAAATCAGAATTAACA
The DNA here is from genome assembly GCA_030279155.1 of Forsythia viridissima. NCBI lineage: Eukaryota > Viridiplantae > Streptophyta > Magnoliopsida > Lamiales > Oleaceae > Forsythia > Forsythia viridissima. The sequence goes on from CM059034.1 coordinate 50,576,882, forward strand.
TAACCATATAAAGCTAATTTATCACAAGTATTTTCATACACCAAGCCTACATTTAATGTTCCTGCAATATATCTTAACAACCATTTTAAACCAGCCCAATGAGGCTTCTCGGGGTTAGACATAAACCTACTTAGTAAACTAATGGAATAAGCTAAGTCCGATCTAGTAGTAATCATGGAATACATTACAGAACCAATTGCATTAGCATAAGTAATGTGTAACATTTCCTCCTTTTCTTCATCTGACTTGGGAGATTTAGTTGAAGACAAAAGCATATGACCGGCTAAGGGAACATTCACACACTTAGCATTTTTCATACCAAACTTGGTTATAATCTTGTAAAGATAGTTTTCTTGAGTAATAGTTAGCCTATTCACACTCATATATCTTTTAATAACCATCCCTAAGATTTTCTTAGCAATCCCTCGGTCTTTCATTTCAAATTCAGCTTTAAGAAGATGCTTCATTTTACTTATTTCTATTTTATTGTTACAAACAATCAACATATCATCAACAAAAAATTGTAAATACAAATTACAACCATGTTTCAGATTTTTAAAGTACAAACAAGTATTATATTCAATTATACTCAAGCCAAGCTTAATCATATAAGAATCGAATTTCTTATACCATTGCCTATGAGACTGTTTAAGTCCATATAATGATTTCTTAAGTAAGCACACCTTCTCATATTTTCCTTTTACTTCAAACCCTTGAGGTTGGGCCATATAAATGACCTCCTCAAGTTCCCCACGAAGAAATGAAATTATAGCATCTAATTGTTCTAATTCCCAATCGAATTGAGCAATTATAGCTAAAATTACTCTTATTGTTTTATACTTGACTACAGGTGAGAACATCTCATTGTAATCAACACCCTCAAGCTCGGTAAAACCCCTAGCCACTAATCTAGCTTTATACCTAGGTGGATCATGGGGGCTTACACCAGCTTTGATTTTATAAAGTCATTTACATTGGACCACTCTTTGACTTTCAGATTTATTACCCAATTTCCATGTCTCATTTTTAATGAGGGAGTCCATTTCTTCTTTCATGGCTTCTATCCAAATCTTGGACTTAGGACACTCTATGGCTTCTTTATATGTTAATGGTTCCAAATTTGTTATAGCTTCACCTGAAGCTAAAGCATATTTAATAAGGTTCAAAGAGCTATATCTTAAATTTGGTCTAACCTCTCTTTTTTTCCTATCTTTAGCAAGTTGGTAATCTTGAAGATCTACATGAGCTTTGCCTAGTGTAGGATTTTCAGGTTCACTAAGATCAAGTTGTTGCTGTTAGGGTGATTCAGTTGCAGTTTCTTCAACATCAATTTGTTGAAGTCTTACACTAGGATCAATACTAAGATGTTTAAATTTATGTGTATCCACCTCAATTTGAACATTCTTGACTTGTGGTTGCTCCTTAGGTTCATTTTCAATTTTAAGACTGGGCATTTCTATTTCATTAAAATCCACATCTCAGCTATTAATAGTTTTTATACCTTTTTCACCTAAAACCCATAACCTGTAGCCTTTTACCCCCGTAAGATAACCTAACACAACACACTTGACAGTTGTAGCCTCTAATTTTCTCTCTGTTTGGTGAGCATAAGTTGAACGCCCAAATACCCTAAGGTGGGACAGATTTGGAGGCTTCCCACTCCATAACTCTTCTGGAGTTTTGAAATTAATAGCACTAGATGGCGACCTATTAATCGAATAAACAGTTATACATGATGCTTCTCCTCAAAAAGCCTTTGCTAAACTAGAACTTATAACCATACATCTAACCTTATCCATAATAGTCATATTTAACGTCTCAGCCACCCCCATTTTGTTGTGGGATATGTTTCACTGTTCTATGTGTTTGAATTTCTTTTTCGACACAAAAGGAATCAAACTCTAGGTTACAAAACTCAAGTCCATTGTCGGTTCTTAGAGTTTTGACCTTGCTGCCCGTTTGATTTTCAATTAGACTTAACCAATTTTTGAAATTTCTAAAGGTCTCATATTTTGACTATAAAAGGTTGAGCCAAGCTTTTCTACTATAGTCATCTACAATAGACATAAAATACCTATTCTCACCATGAGTGGAATGTTTCTCAGGCCCCCAAAGTCAACATAGACATAAACAAGAGGTCTTTGTGGATTGTGTGCTCCTTTCCCAAAGATAAGCCTATGAGACTTACCTAAGACACTCACAAGATGTCATTTTTGTCACCTGATCTTTGCCAAATAACTGTTGATCACTTAAAAACTTTAGCCCTTTGTTACCCATGTGTCCCATTCTATTATGCCATAACTCAGTTCTATCCCCATTGACTAAGAAAGAACTCGAGCCATTTGCCACTTGTGCCTCACCGTGTAAGTAGTACCAGCCATGCTACTTAGGACCTTTCATAACAACTAAAGAACCCTTAATAACTTTTAGGGTATAATTTTCAGATTTAAACATGTGACCTTCATCCTCAAGAACACCTAAAGATATTAAGTTTCTTTTTATGTTTGGCACATATCTAACATTGAACAGGGATCTAATAATGTCATTGTAACGACCATAGACTTTCTCCCTACAGGCCTTTCGCCCAGGGGCTATTCCGTGCGCCGTTAACTTACGTACTGTCCACTGGAGGTTGGGCTCCAAACTGGATTTCTTTCGCGTCCCCAGTGATTCGAACCCTTGACCTCCCCCATAAGAGGAACTTATGTTGAATGCTGGTACCAATTACTGCAATTGGTACCAGCATTCAACATAAGTTCCTCTTATGGGGGAGGTCAAGGGTTCAAATCGTTGGGGACGCGAAAAAAATCCAGTTTGGAGCCCAACCTCCAGTGGACAGTACGTAAGTTAACGGCGCACGGAATAGCCCCTGGATTTCTTTCGCGTCCCCAGCGATTCGAACCCTTGACCTCCCCCATAAGAGGAACTTATGTTGAATGCTGGTACCAATTGGGCAAGTTGCCCAATTGGTACCAGCATTCAACATAAGTTCCTCTTATGGGAGAGGTCAAGGGTTCGAATCGTTGGGGACGCGAAAGAAATCCAGTTTGGAGCCCAACCTCCAGTGGACAGTACGTAAGTTAACGGCGCACGGAATAGCCCCTGGGCAAAAGGCATGTAGGGAGAAAGTCTATGGTCGTTATAGTCATCATGCATTTTTATGGAAATATCCCCAATCCCCTCAACTACTTGAGAGTTATTATCACCCATGAAGACTTTTCTAGGCTCAACCTGTTTATAATTAAAGAACCAGGCCCTAATAGGATACATATGAAAAGTGCCACCAGTTCATCTCACTTTCACTCACTTTCATAACATGAAGACTATCAATTTCAGCTTCTAAAGCTGCGTTATTTTGTGGTTCTAAAGCCTGATCTTTCTGCTTATTCTTAAGGTCATAGCAATCTCTTTTAAAGTGTCCTAATTTTCCACAATGATAACACTTTTTATTGCTCTTTTCTCTAGACTTAGACCTACCTTTGGACATACCCATATTCTTCTTATTTTGACCATGATTTTGATCCTTCTTTTCTAACCTACCTCTCACATACAAGCTTTCTTCTTTAACACCAATTTTTGACTCCTTTCTCACCTCTAACTCCTTAGACCTAAGGGCGTCAATAACAATAGATTGTGTTAAAGTGTCCCTAGCATACTTTATTGCATTTCTCACATCTTTACAGGAATCAGGTAAAGAATTTAACAAAATTAAAGCCAAATCTTTATCAAATTTCTTATGATTATGTGCAAGGCTCTTTAGAATAATGCTAAAATCACTCAAATTAGCTTCTAAATCTTTACTTGCATCCATTTTAAAGCTAAACAACTTTTCAAGAAAGTAAATCTTATTAGGCAACGTTTTAGTCAAAATAATGTATCTAAGGCTTTCCAAAGATCTCTAGCAGTTATTGATCATCTACTTGCCTAACAATATTATCAACTAAATGCAATATGATACAACTATAGGCAATTTCATTCATATCATTAATTTGATCCAGTTTTGATTTCAAATCATCTGAAAAAGTTTCAGGATCTTCAATGGCTTTTGAAACCCTTTGTTAAACTAGAATAGCTCGCATTTTTTCTTCTATATAGAGTAATCCCCCTTTCCATCAAACTGGTTTAATTCAACACGTGAACCCATTTTTGTTTTAGCAAAAGGAGAGAATACTCTAGATGTTGATGTTTGATTCTTTTTTAAACCTGAATCAAACATATGCTAGAAATGGTTTCAAAAACAAATAAATTTCTCACAAGAAACTTATCACATGCAGATATTCAACAATCATATTTTTAAATGAAATTATTCTTTCAAGATAATGAATGCAAGAACATTTAACAATGCCAGATCCAAAACAGCTTGAATCAACTATCATAAGCAATTATCTCAGATTCAGAACAACTTGAACCAAATGATCATAACCAAAGCTATTTTCAGAACATAAAAAAAATCAGAAATATACACATGTTGAAAATTTTCTGATCGCATAAGCATATTTTCAAAAGAGCATTTTTAACATATTAAAATCAAAATTTAAAGTAAGGAAGTTTAGAAAGCGCACACTGAGCGAACAAATCTTACAAATCTTACTGTTTGTGTTTTCAGGAGAAGTGCAAATTTCTCTTACCCTAGGGCCACATATTTCTGCCCTAGAGGAGAATAGAAGACCAAATTAATAAGAAGAACCAGCAATAGCATTATACAGCCCATTCACACGTCATAGGCACTGCTGCCGAAGATATACATTTATCCCTTGAACCCAAATCTGAAGTCCACGTGTTGGAAACTATTATTATCTGACCGAAATCTAAATTTCTGATTTGATTTCTTCTCCCAAGAATAGTTAGGACTCTGATACCAATTTTGTTGAGAAAATCAATAAGAAACCAAACAAATAATGTAAGAAATCTATAATAACATTATCTCATATTCAAAAGAATTAATAAGAAACAAAAGACTCTTCACTATTTAATGAAGGATCTGACCTTCATCTCTTCTTGCAAGCAATTCTTCTTATATTTCTAGGGCTCAGACAAATAGCTTTAGAACCATAGCCTAAACCTTCCAAGAACATGAGCACGAGTCTCACCGGATCCTTAGACTAAACCCAAAATCAAACCATTCTTATTTCCACTGGAAACCATATATCAATAGATGCATTTACCATATGAGGAAGAAAGGAAGAACTGATTTCGGCAAAGAAGTTAACTTGAGAAGAGAAGAACATAGAGTTGTAATATTTCCACTATTGAAGCCATGAAAAAAGATGATGCATTCAATCAGCAGCCAAAACAAATAAAGGAATGTTGAAACCATAATTTGTTGTAACAAATCAACCCTAGCAATAATCTCAACCATTGATTAAAACTAATGGCTGAGATTAACTCAAACAAGCACACATTCGGGTGAATCCAAATTGCCCAATTAATGTTTACCATGTGAACAAATGCCACAGCCACATTACACGTGTTTTGAGACACACGTTTTTACATATACGATGTTAATTCAACTAAAGTTACTTTATTCAGCCATGTGATGTCAATTTGGGTTTGGAACTCGGGTGCGACAATTACTTTATTCAGCGCTTCTAGATGTGTCAATGGTTGGGATCCTGATATTACATGTGATATTGTTTTACCACTCCAATCTTTAGAAAAAGCTTACCACAAGGCATATATTTTGAAGATTTCTTATATCTTTACCATATGATACATCTACGTCGCCTACCACGTGAGTCTCGGTCTCATCCTAGCTTATTCTCTCAGTCTAGTAGTGAATCTCATTGTGCTAGTGTTCTTTAATCAACTCAACAAACATCTCCTAGGACATCAATGTGTGGCTCTTCTTGTGCCCATCTCTTGTCTATCTACTCCCAAACCTAACATGTGTCCTCATTGTTAGTAACATACATCAGATTCCTACTTTAAAAAAAGAACATTTTAGTACTCGAGTCCAGGAAGAATATGAGGTTATTATTCTTGATCTTATAGAATGTTCTGATAATGAGGATGAGAGTTTTGAGCCTTGTATTGTGTCCCACCATGCAATTACACCTTTAGTAGACACATTTGAGTAATTACCTAAAGAGTTGCCACCTAGTTGAGGAATTAACTAAATAGTTGCCACCTAATCAAAACTTTCCACATGTTCTCGACTTCATGCAAAAATCGTTATCACCTAATTGTTCGCATAAGTTTCATTTTGATCTCCTAGCTAGAGATTCATCCTATACTATGCTCTCTGTATGGCTCTATTGTTGCCCAAGGCCGCAATAGTCCGTTTGTATAATTTTCCTACCGACATTAGAATGTGACCTATTGATTTTCGTCACAATGTTTTAGCTCCAATATCTATTGACCCTAATTCACAGTTTTCATGCTAGATTAAATGGAGAATGATTTTAGATAATGAAAATTATGCACTTATTGTTGAGGCATATGGTAGGCATAGATTCTTTATAGAAGATTATTATGCTTTGCTTCATGTTTATTTGGCTCACCTTCATATACGTGTTAAAAATGAATTTCATGCTCACTCATTTGACATTAATGCTCATCCCTTTAATTGGCTATCGCACTTGAATATACATTTTATTTTCAATATAACAAAATTGTATCTTTATTTGGCACATTCGAGCAAACGGTGTTGCAATTATTTATTTCTACAACTAGTTCTATATTGTACTAGACCCTTGTGGTGCTTGTTATTCTATGTAGTCAGTTGATGTTTTTTGTGGATAAATTGCATAATGTGCTACATCAAGAGTCAACGTTGATACTTGATTCGAAAGGAAAATCATCCCCTTGGATATGGAGTTGTGGTCTATATTGACGGAGTCAAGTTCTCTCATCATGGAGAAATGACGGAGAAGACTTAGATTTAATGGCGCTGAAGGCCACTGTTGTTCTACCTTCACTTGTTGACACACCAAACATTTTGACACAAACGAGCTACAAATCTTTTAATATTTCTCCACCAAAATGTATTACATAAATCTTTATACATTTTGGTTTTCCTTGGATGTGCGACTTAAGGAGAGGAATGAACCTTAGATAAAATCTCATTTCTCATACCTTCATCTTTAGGCACACATATCCGACCTTTGAACATCAAAACTTTGTTCTCAGCTATTTCAAACTCTTTCCTCTTTTCGGTTCCTACTTTAGTCTTGATCTTTTCCAAGAAAATATCATCTTTTAGAACTACCACAATTCTATCTCTGAGTGTCAACTTTACTATTAGACTTGCTGTCATTGCCGAGGTCCATACAGGCAGTGCTAACACTTTAATTCTCATACTCTCAAAGTCCTTGATCAGATTATCTTGTGATGATTGCAGTGCAGACAACTGACCCATATTCTTTCTTCTTAGAGCATCTGCGACTACATTTGTCTAACCCAGATGGTACAAAATAGAGAAGTCGTAGTCCTTTACTAATTCCAACCACCATCGTTGTATCATATTCAATTCTATTTGGGTGAAAATGTACTTGAGGCTCTTATGGTCGATACAAAGCTCATAGTTGCTTTCATAAAGGTAATGGCGCCAAATTTTCAAGGTGTGAACTACTGCTGCAAGTTCAATATCATGTGTCGGGTAATTCTATTCATACTACTTCAACTGTATTGAAGCATAAGATATCACCTTTCCATTTTGCATCAACACACAACTTAAACCGAGCTTTGATGCATCACTGTAAATTATGTATTCTTTTGAAGCTTTAGGTAAAGCTAGTACTGGTGTAGATACTAGCTTGTTCTTTAAATCTTGAAAACTTCATTCACACTTCTCAAACCAAACATACTTAATACTCCTTCGAGTCAACTGCATCATAGGATTAGCTATTTTGGAAAATCTTTCTATGAAACGTCGATAATAGCCGGCTAAAGATAGAAAACTTCTTAGTTCATCAACAATTGATGGTGCTGGCCAATTTGACACAATCTCCACTTTTGATGTAACTACTTCAATTTCTTTAGCTGTCACAACATGACCAAGAATCCTATTCGGTCCATCCAAAATTCACATTTCTTAAATTTAGCATACAACCATTCCTTCAGCAACTCAAGATTTTTTGAATAAATTAGGATGTCATCGATGAATACAATGACAAACCGATCCAAATATTGATGAAAAACTTGGTTAATTAAATCCATAAATACCGTCGGAGCATTAGTCAGTCCAAAGGGCATTACTATAAATTCATAATACCCATAGCGAGTTCGGAATGGTGACTTTGGTATATCCGATGGCCTGATCTTCAGTTGATGATAGCCCGACCTCAAGTCGATCTTTGAAAATATTGATACACCCTTCAATTGATCAAACAAATCCTCAATTATTTGAATTGGACACTTATTAAACTCATGGTAGTCATTACACATTCTCATCAACCCATCATTTTTCTTCATGAAGAGAATCGGAGCTCTTCATAAAGAAACACTTGGTCTGATAAATCCTTCATCCACAAGATCTTCCAATTGCATTTTTAACTCTTGTAATTCTTTTGGTGCCATTCGATACGGAGCCTTTGATATGGGTATAGCTCCAGGTATTAGAAAGGATACCTATTAGGTCATGTGGAAACACATCGGCATCCTCTTGAACCACTAGCACATTATCCAAAGACACTTTCTCGGATGAAGTGCCAGTGAAATTGATAAGAAAACCTTGACAATCTGTTTTCTTTAGCAACTTTCCTACCTACAAAGCTGAGATGAAGCAGAGAAGTGCTTCAATCTTTGACCTATAAAATTTGAAATCATTCTCTCTCTATTTTCGAAAGATTACTTCATTCTCAAAATCTACGATGGTAGCGCGATTACTACCCAACCAATACATTCTCAAGATAACATCAAAATCTCTCATAATTAGAACATGCAAGTCTACTGACAAAACCAACCACCAAAATCTATCTGAACTTTCCTAGCTAATTTATCTGTCTATGTAGTTCTCCCTGATGGCATACTAACCTCTAGTACACTATCAATTTTCTGACATAAAACATTAAATTTAGCTAGGCATGCATCAGATATAAATGAATGTGTCGTACCAAAATCAATAAGAACGTAAATAGGTATGCTAGAGATAGATAACTTACTCGTAATAACATCCGTATTCTTGGTGGCCTCTTCATGAATCGTGGCGAACACTCTAGCTTTTCATTTGTTCACTTGATCATTAACATTTACCAACACTACCCGACACTACGACACATAGTGGCATGGCTTGCCACACCGATAGCAGACGTTTTAGCCAAAGTGGCAATCACTACTATGATTCTTCTTACACTTATTGCAAATCATCTTGCCTTGCATCACTCGGATCATTCGAGAACCATTTTGGTAACCAAATTTTTTGAAGGAAATGACTATGGGGAATGGAGTCGTGCTATGCGAATTAGCCTTAATGCAAAAAACAATATTGGTTTTATCAATGGGACCATCGAGACACCAAAACCTGCTGATAAAAAATTTCCATTTGGAAATGATGCAATGGCATGGTGTTGTCTTGGATTTTGAATTTAGTTGATCCAAACATTGCCATTAGCATTATGTATGTAGAGATAACAATTGATGTTTGAAATGTCCTCAAGGACGGATTTTCACAAGGAAATGATTCCAAAATTTATCAAATACGACAAGAAATTGACGAACACCGTTAGGGACACCACTTTGTCTCAATTTATTACACAAAGTTGAAAGCCCTTTGGGATGAGTTGACTTCGTATCATGATCCTTTGCTCTGTACATGTAAAGTATTGAATAATTTGGTTGAACAAGAAGAGAATGTGGAGGTAATGCAAATTCTCATGGGACTAAATAAATCTTATGTGCTATTCGAGGTTCTATATTGATTATGAGTCCTCTTCCAAATACAAGATATGTTCATGCTTTGGTGCTTCAACAAGAAAGGCAAGTTGATGTGGCCTCTAGACGTAAACTCAACAGTGGTATTCATGCAATGATAATCTATCATCAAGCATAAATAACTGGCCAAACCAATATTCCGCGCCATAAGGAAATGGAACTCCAAATAGGCAACTCAAACGTAGTTAGTGATATGGATTGTCATCCTATTGATCGTTGTTTTTACATTCATGGATTTCTAGTCAGCCACAAATTCCATGGAAAGAACGTGAAACCTAAAGAAAAGAGATCAACCACTGAAAATACTCAAGAAAATGCTGTAGAGACAACCGAAACACCAACTGGTGAGGGAATGAGTTTCACCACTGAGGAATATAATCAAATCATGGCCCTAAATCAAAAGTAGAACAGTAATAATCAACCATTTGTAAATTCCAATGGTACTCAACATGGTTTGCATTTGTTATCTTATTGGATTGTTGATAGTGGAGCAACATACCACATATCCAAATTATTTCCAACGCACTTCAAGACTAATACACAATAGATAATCAGAAATTAAATATATTGGGTCCGTTAAATTGCCAAATGATATGAATCCTGATGGAGTATTATATGTTCCAAAATTTAGAGTTAATTTATTAACAATCAGTAAAATAACTAAAGGTTTGGAATGTGCTGCAATTTTTTATCACGATTTTTGTATGGTGCGAGACATGGTTACGAAGAAGATGATTGGCCTAGGCATGAAACATAGTGGATTGTACTACCTCACACCTATTCAAAACCCACATCTAGCCAACAGTATTAATCGTATTTCCAAGCTTTGTCACCAACGGCTAGTCATCTATCTTATGCCCTCTCTATACATTATCCAAAACCAACCTATAAATAATTGATGGTACTCAACATGTTTGTGATGTTTGTCCATTGGTCAAACAAACTCACTTACCTTTTTCTTGTAGTTCAATTTCATCTAATATACATTTTGATTTAATTCATTGTGATATTTGGAGAACTCATAGAGTGAATTCATATTCTGGGACTATTTTTTTTTTTTACTATTGTGGATGATTTTTCTTGTTTCACTTGGTATCATCTTATGATTCATAAATCTGAGACACAAACATTGTAGAAAATCTTTCTTTTCTAGGGTCAAAACTCATTTCAATTGTAACATTAAGAGCTTACAGAGTGATAATAGAAGTGAATTCATGTCTATGTGTTCCTTTTTGAGTGAACATGGGACCATTTTTTAGCATTCTAGTACTTCCACATCCTAACAAAGTAGGGTTTTAGAGTGGAAGCATCATCATGTACTTAATGTTGGACGTGTCCTTCTTTTTCAAGAAAATTTATCTTTACAGTTTTGGAGGAAAAGTGTTCAAACTGTATGTTTTCTTATCAATCGCTTACCTACGTCCTTATTGTCAGACAAATTACCGTATGATATTTTACATGGTAGACCACCTAATTACTCTTATATTAGGATGTTTGGGTGTTTGTGCTATGCAACAAACCTTACACCTACCCACAAATTTGATCAACGTGCTCGAAGATGTGTTTTTGTTGGTTACCCACTTGGACAAAAGGGACATCAAGTTTTTTCACTTAGATATAATGTCATTTTCCATGAACACATGTTTCATTTATCGACTTTACCACTAGAACACCAATCCGACTCTCCTGTTTTGCCTCGATGAACCCCTATCATCTCCGACTATCACGAAAAATCCACAAGATCACCCTAATCAAGACTGCGTATCACCACTTTTAGATTTTACAACCCCCATATCTCCTCAAATTATAGACCATACCTCTAATGATCCACCATCACGTGACGATGTCAACCTCATAAAATCCACACCACCCTTACCTCAGCTGCCTATCCCTCGTCACTCTAGTCGTATCAGACAACTACTAGTTTGGCTACATGACTATCATGTCAATCACTCTTTGTTACTTGCTCCTGGCACAACCTCTTACTCCATGTCCAGCACTCACCATCCTCTCCAATTATATGTTTCGTATTCCTACTTATCTTCTACTTCTAAATGGGTAGAAGCAATGCAAACATAAACAAGGGCACTTGAGGACAACAATACATGGACCATGGTACCACTTTCTCATGGTCATCATCTTATTGGTTGTAAATGGGTCTTCAAAATCAAATATCATTCTAATGGCAGATATAAGGCCTGCCTTGTCACTAAGGGGTTTACACAACATGAAGGCATTAACTACAAAGAGACTTTTGCTCATGTTGCTAAACTAATTATAGTGTGTTTTCTCTTAGCAATTACTTCCATCTGAAATTGGACCCTTTACCAAATAGATGTTCAAAATGCTTTTCTACATGGCGATATTTCTGAAGAAGTTTATATGCATCATCCACCTTAACATGGAATAGGTTTAAAGAGAAAGTAACTGAAAAGTTCATTTTGCAAGCATTGAGAGATTCAAAGAGATTGAATTTATACAGCTCAAGCAGTGAAGCATGTCCCTCACAGATTATAAGCATAACTTTGATAAATTCTCAAGGTAAGATATGTATCTGGTTGATATCGAAGCTAAGAAAACTATAAGTTTTAAACAAGAATAAATCCAGATATTAGCATGATTCATATGTCTCATCGTTTTACTTTGTACCATAAAATCTTGTAACGAGCTCATGCAATCTAGTATTGGAAGACTAGTTCTGAGTAGTATGGGCAACATGAACAGAAAAATAAACATTTGGAAAGAAAAAGCAGAACAACAACAAGGATAAGGAGAAAGGAAAATGGCAAAGCAAAAAGGTGAACACTGAGTCAAGTGCCAACGAAACTGGGGAGACTGCAGTCTCACCCAATCCTAAATGTAGCAAATCCCATAAATAAAAATGTTGCATAGGAAAGAATGTATGTTTCTAGCATGGTAAGCCAAGATAAAATCTAGGAATTTTTCAAAACTCTCTCAGAAGATGAATGATGACTAAGATAAAAATAACAAAGGAAAGGCTCGTGTCTTTTCTTTGACTTAATAGGAGGTAGATCATAAAACCTAATGTGATTGCATGTATTCTTTTGTTATCTAACATTCCTGCATAAGTTTTTGTTTGATTATGGAGGAATGCACTCCTTTATTTTGTCATCTTTCATAGCTAAAACTAGTATAGCGTGTGATGAAATACTAGAGATTAGCATTTCCTCAGGTAGAGAGTTAAACACAGATTGTATAGCTAAATATGTTTAGATGGAGATTGAGTGAAGAACATTAAATACATGTATGTATTTGATAGATATGAAACACTTTGATGTGATCTTAGGCATGGATTTGTTGGATTGTAATCACACCACCGTTTGATACTCTGAAAGGGGAATGTCTTTTGAAAATCTGGGAGAAGATTTTTTTTTTTCCTCTAGAGCAAAGACCAAAAATAAACTTCAATTAGTAATTGCATTTCAAGCTGAGAAAATATTGAAAAAGAAAACAAGTCATGGTTTTATAGTCAGTATCTTAGGATCACAACAAAAGATAGCTAAAATCAACAAAGTACCAACAATATGAGATTTGATGGATGTTTTTTGAAAAGATCTACCTAGTACCCCGTTGGATAGAGAATTGAAACTTACAATATATCTGGTCCCAAAGTGGTGCCAATATCTAAATACCTACATAGAATAGTATCAATAGGAGTTGAAAGGACAGATGCATGAACTTTTGGATAATAGTTTTATCTGACCAACCCCTCTGGTACTATTTATTAAGAAAAATGATGGTATTATGAGGATGACATAAATTACTGAGAATTAAGAACAAATATACATTCCCTAGGATAGAAAATTTGTTCAATCAGTTGACATGAGTGAACGTGTTTCCAAGATCGATCTACTATATAGATATCACCAATTGAAGAACAATATAAGTGATGTACTGAATTCATCTTTTAGAACTCATTATGGACATTACAAGTTCACTATTATGCTTTACGATTTCAATAATGCCCCAACAATATTCATACATTTGATTAAACGAGTATTTCACCAGAATCTGGATTGTTTCATCATAATCGTTATTGAGGAAATCTTGATATAATCTCAAAGCAAAGACCAACATGAAGAACGTCTCAGAATAGTGTTGAAAATTTTGGGTAAAGAGAAGTTGTCTACCAAATTCAAGAAGGGCGAATTTTGGCTTGATCGAGTAAGTTTTCTTGGTCATGTAGTTTTCGACCAAGAAATTGAAGTCGACACAACTAAACTAGATGTGGTAACTAACTGGAACATACCGGCTAATGTTGGTGAAGTTCGTAGTTTTCTAGAATTAGCCAGCTACTATCGGAGATTTATTGAAGGTTTCACTAAAATAGCAAAATTAATGATGCAATTAACCAAGAAAGGGGTGAAGTTTTACTGGTCAACAAATGTGAATGGAGTTTTCAAAAACTAAAACAACATTAAGACATGTTTGTCATTTAGAGGCGACACGTCCAAGTATGTTCTAGGATGTGTTTTGATGCAACATGGAAAGATGATTTCCTACGCTTCAATGCTATTGAAGCAGTACGAGCAGAATTACCTGACGCATGTTCTAGAACATATGGCAGTAGTTCATGCATTGAAGACATAGTGCCATTATGTGTATGAGAATAAGTGTGATATCTATACGGGCCATAAGAGTTTGAAACATTTCTTCAGCCAAAAGGAATTAAACATGAGACAAAGAAGTTATTGGAATTAGTAAAAGACTACAACTACACAATCAATTACCATCCCGGTAAGGATATTGTAGTCTTAGATGCATTAAGCATGAAGACAGTAGGGATTGTTGTCATTCTTCATAGGACAACATTAGTTTATTAGATATTTTGAGAAATTGTGAATACATATTTCACATCTTCAACCTAAACCCCAGCACAGATAGCATCCTTAATGGTTCGATCCATCCTTGAGGATCGAATCATAGTGGCACGGGATAAGGATTTATTTCTACAAAAGATCAAGAATGAATTTGGCTTGAGGAAAGGAAAGATTTTGAAATATCATCACACAATGCATTCAGGTTAAAAGGAAGGCTTTGTGTGCCTAAGGACATAGACTTGAAGAAATAAATTGTAATGACCCCGATTTTTTCTGAAAATTTTAGGAGGTTTCTAGGAATTTTATTGGAAAAATTATTTGATTTTTAAAACGTTTTCTTAGTTAAGAAGAAATGAAATTATAATTGCAACTTTTACCCTAGGTCAAATATCTAATTAATAAATATAAATTACTACAGTCAAACCCCTAGTCCCTCCTATAAATAGAAGATGGATCGATTCTTTTGGAAAAAGTTAGAAGCTAGCTCCTTCTTCAAGAAAATTTATTTTTTATCCGTCTTAAGCATTTTAATAGAATAAAATGACCCCCAAGCAGTAAAATACCACTCGTGCACAAAATACCGAGCTAGACGGCCTCGAAACAAAAACTTTGACCTAGGGGTCAACCCATCCCTTTGAATGGAGATTGACCTTTTCCCAAATAGGGGTCAACCTCTCCTAAATAGGGAGTTGACCCCCTCCCCCTCCCCCTCTCCCTCTCCCTCTCCCTCTATCCCTTGTTTTTTCGGCCTCCTTCTTAGTTATGTTTTTGGGCCTACTCCAAGTCCATGTTTACCTCTCGGGCCTCATTTTCGAGTCATAGACCCCCGTTAGTCCTAGTTGAGGCTTATGAGTCGAAATAAGTTATGTTGTTCAAATTAAATAATAAAAATTATGTTCTTTAAAATAGATCCAGACGTCGTAATTGACAGTTAAAGTTAGAATGATGATTTCATGTATAGTGCAAAATATTATGATGTGTAAGAAACTTGTAAATGATAATTTGTGGCGATTATATGTTATTAATGTAGAACTTGGAGATCTCTTATGAGCATTGATTGGAGCCAGTTGATCACCGTAAGCTAAGATATATGCATTGGCATTCATATTGAGCACATTGAAATGTGATAAGTGTGAATCCCGTTATAGTGTACCATACTTGATTTTGTTCTGGATAACATTTTGAAGTCCCCTGACGGTCATTAAGGGCGGCTGACAAAAGAGTGTTGAGGGTCCAGATCCGATATGTATGCGCCTTGTCATAGGTCCTTTAGTGGCATTGGGACTGTGTAGCAACATGTCAACCACTATATATAGTAGGCTAGGCCTAAATATTATATTGTATTCCTATCGGTGTAGCCTCATGAGTCGTGTATGATACCATGTCAAATGCACAGGCATCAGTAGATGGTGCACGCTTATTATTGGCCATATTGTGATTGAGATCATACGGTAGTCAGTAATGTAAGATTTGGGCCCATGTGTGATTGACATTTCATTAGACTTTATCATATCATCATATTCACTTAATGTTATTGTTCATATAACATATTTTGTATTGAGATGCCAATGAGATATACAAAAAAAATACGCGATACTAGGCGTACCGAGATTTTTGCTGACGGTATGACTATACTTGTCATTTGGACCAAGCAACATTGTACAAGGTTTTATACACTGTTGATGAAGAAAAAAACTACAGACGTATATAGACGTCTCAGATTATACATATAATATAACAAAAATTTACGACTCTTTTACTGGCCACTTCATCAACATGATAAGGGAGGTCGAATGAATTCTTTTTTTTTTCTTTTATAGTTCTAGTTTGTATACAGTAACTTAGTATGTAGTGTAAATGTATGTATAGAACAAGTTTGAAAAATGGTCTGGTTGCCACCCTATCGTTGATTGTTTTATCAATTCTTTGGAATTGACTCATATTCTTCTGTTCTTTTGATATTGTAAATACTTGGCGACGTCAATACCAATTGTAAAGAAAAATTATTTTGACTATATATCAGAGCAGTGGATATTACATTTTGCTTCCGTTGTTTAGATTTAATTTTATTACTGGCTTTAATTAAATATATTTATATGAGCTAAAATTCGACTATATATTCAAAAAATTTAAACACTATTTTGGGGTGCGTGTAGAATTAGAGCATGATAATTATTAGATTGATATCAGAAACAGATATAAATATTATATAAGGTAAGGCGTCACAATTTTAAGTAGTATCATAGCATATTTTATGAAAGTAGGGGTGTTACAAAATTTTTGGAAGAAGCTGATTCCACCCGTAGCCGTGCATCCCAGTGGTACAAAAATATATTTAGATCTTTAAGATACATTTTAGTGGAGGAACATGAAAAGAAATATCAGTTTACTCGTTGGAAAATGCATGGTATGTCAGCAAGCCATGGCTGAACATCGTAGGCAAACATGGTTGCTGAATCCTCTGGATATATCATAACGAAAATGGGAGCACATTGCTACGAATTTTGAAAGTGGTTTTCCAACGTCAATGAGAGGTTACAATGATGTATATGTAATATTTTTGACCATTTTTCTAAGTTAGCCTATTTTCTGATAGTGAAAATGATATTTAGTTTGGATTAGTTGACACAACTATACATTAGAGAGTTTCTTAGACTAAATGGAGTCTATGCTTCCTTTGTATCAAATAGAGAGATATAACTACGTCCTGGAAGAGACTACACAGAGCTATGGGAACAAAAATAAATTTAGTACATCTTATCATCCTCAATCAGATGGACAATCTAAGAGAACCATCCAAATTTTAGATGATATGCTTCGAGCTTGTGTTTTGAATTTAGGAGGCAAATTGAAATCTTACTTGCCATTGGTAGAATTTGTGTATACAACACTTTTCAATCCACCATCATTATGTCACCATGCGAGGCTCTCTACGGTAAAGAATGCAGATCTCCACTTCATTTGATGAAGTGGGAGAAAAGAAGTTTTAGGTCTACAAATTGTCAAACTGACTGTGCAAGTTGTTGACAAGATTAGAACCAGAAAAATGAGAGCACAAGATGGACACATGAGTTATGCTAATAATAGAAAAAATGGTTTGGAATTTTAGGTGGGAGAAAAAGTATTTTAAAAATGGCGCCAATAAAAGGTATACTCAGTAACAAGGGCAAACTAAGGTCACAATTTATCAGACTTTTATGATTCTCAAAAGGGTTGGTAATGTGGCCTATCAATTGGTGCTACCCCATAAACTTTCAACAGTGCACAATGTATTTCATGTATCTATAATCTGAAAATATGTGCATGATCTTAGTCATGTGGTAAATCATCAATTTTTTAGATGTACAGTAAGATTTGTCATATGAAGAGCTCTGATCTGTGTGTTGGACTAGAAGATTCATAAGTTGAGTAGTAAGGAAATTCCGTTGATTAAGGTTTAGTGGCGTAATGATGGAGTGGAAGAGGATACTTGGGAAGTGGAAGAAAAAGTCAAAGCCAAGTATATGGTACTTTTCACTTAATCACAAGGTAAATTTCAAGGACAAAATTAATTTTAAGGTGTAAGGGATGTAATTTCCCAAAAACAATTATTTGCATTTGTATGCCTAGCCTAGCCTAGCCGAGAGACAAGCCTTTGAGGTATGACCAACGAATGAAGTAATTATCTAAGATATAATATTCAATTTTAGCACAAAATGATGTCATATAGCTATATAAAGATTTTATTTACATCTTCCAACAAGTAACTGAGTTTTTTAGCACAATGACAATGTGCATGGTTTCACACATAAACAATACACATTATGATATGTTTTAAAGGGATATAAGGTCATTTGAGATTTAGAAACCTCTTCAACTTTCAATTAAGATTTCATTAAGCTTATTGATAAATTCCTGCAACAACCGACTATCAATTGACAAGATTCATCTCTCCTCCTCATCTCATCATACGCTATCGCCCTCTTTATTTTTTCTCTCTCTTAAACACTTGAAGGTTTTTTTTTTCATTTTCAAGTACAAAGCCAAAATTTATTGCAATATTTGGAAACATAAAATCGGATTTCATCTTTTCAATGCAAAGGATTCAATTTCCATGTCAATAATTAAGGTAGAAACATGTCCGTGGTAAAGTTGCCCATTTAATTTGATATGGATTTCTTGTAATTATCTAATTCAGAAAAAGCTACAATAATGAAATGTTATATTATGGCCATAACGTGTCTACGTGTAACGGGATTCTTCGGAATCTAATATTTTACTGGTAATCTATATGTGTGTTATGATTCAATGGTATAAGTTATATTGAATTATTAGGAGATTTGATAAGATATTCGATGGTTGTTTTTCTTTGAATGTATCTTCTTCTAAGATGTGAATGTTGATACATGTGTATGGCATGCCACATTAGGACATATTGGGCAAGAGAGAATGAATAGGTTGGCTAAAGAGGGCTTACTAGATTCAATCTCTAAGATTTTATTGCCTACTTGTGAGCATTGCCTAATAAGAAAAACTAAACGAAAACTATTTTGTGAGGCTTTGAGAGCTTGGAGAGTCGAACTTCCATTGCAGTTAGTCCATTCAGATATATGTGGTCCTATGAATGTAGGACAAGACATGGAGCCTCTTATTTCATTACTTTTACCGATGATTTCACGCGGTATGGTTATGTCTATTTGATTTTTCATAAGTCGGAGGCATTAGAATGCTTTAGAATATTTTTATTTGTGGTAGGAAATCAAATAGATAGAAAGGTGAAAGTCTTGAGAACTTTCAAAGGGCGTGAATATCTATCCGATAAGTTCAAAAAACTATGCAATGATAAAGAAATTATTAGACAGTTAACCATTCCTAATACACTGAGAGAAGGAATAAGACATTGCTAGAAATGGTGAGATTCATGATGGCGCAAGCTAACTTACCTATTTCCTTTTGGGAAGATGCTTTGTTAACTGCGACTTTCATCCTTAATAGAGTTCCCTCAAAATTGGTACATACAACACTATATCAGCTTTGGACAGGCAGGTCACCTGATTTTAAGTTGTCTTAGACCCTGGGGATCAGATAGATACATCCATGATTCCTCAAACAAATTTGGAAAGTTGGGTCCAAGAGGCAAAAAGTCTTTATAAGATACCCAGACCAGTTCAAAGGAAAAGTATGTCTAAGCGTCTTTTGGAAATTGAAGGGCAAGCTTTTCTAGTATCTCTAGAAGACGATGAAGAGCCTAAATCTGTTCATAAAGCTCTATCAAGCCCTGTAAATGAAAAGTGGAAGAAAGCAATAGAAGAGGAGATAGAGTCTATAAGATCTAATCAAGTATGAGACTTGGTTGATCTTCCATTTGGTCGAAAAGCTATTAAGAACAAATAGGTTCTCAAGATAAAGCGAATGGCTGATAGGTCCATAGAGAGGTATGAAGCTTGCTTGGTAACAAAAGGTTATACCCAACAAGAGGGTATAGAATATGAAGAAAATTTTTCACCATTAGTAAGATTTACTTTTGTTCGCCTGCTCTTAGCCATAGTGGCACGTTTAGATTTAGAATTATATCAAATGGACGTAAAGACCGCTTTTCTCAATGGAGAATTGGATGAAGAAATCTACATGCAACAGCCAGTAGGTTTCGTCGAAAAATGCCAAGAGAATAATTTTATAAATTGCAAACATCAATATATGACCTAAAACCGTCTTTGAGACAATGGTACATGAGATTTGACAAAACTGTAATCTCATATAACTTAATTATGATGGATAAAGATCACTGTATTTATGTGAAAAAAATTCAATAGAAAATTTGTAATTTTATCTCTTTACGTAGATGATAGCTTATTGGCTGGGAATGATAAGGAGTATGTTGAGACCTTTAAGAAATGATTGTCTTCAAATTTTGAAATGAAGGACATGGGTGAAGCAGATTACATACTTGGTGTTAAAATTCGTAGAGATCGTTCTAAGAGACTTCTTTCTCTGTTACAAGAGTCATATATAAGGAATGTTCTTCAACGTTTCAAAATGGAGAATTGCAACCCAATTAACACTTTTATATCTAAAAGCGAAACTCTAAATCTATGCATGTTACCTAAGACTCCTGAAGAAAAAAAAAAAGAAATGTCCAGAGTACCGTACTACAGTGTGGTTGGGAGTTTTGATGTACGCTATGATGTGTACCTATCTCGATATTTGTTATTTCATTGGTCTAGTGAGCACATATCAGTCTAATCCTGGAAAAGGACACTAGAAAATAATCAAGAAGATATTGTACGGTTGGAAATGTGTTGTGCTTAAAAGGATACACAGATGCTAACTGGGATGGAGACCTAGATGAGGGCAAGTCAACTTCTAGATATGCATTCTTGTTTAATAATGGTGCCATCTCTTGGAGTAACAGGAAAAAAAACATGCATCTCCTTGTCTACAATAAATGCAGAATTTGTGGATTGTACTTCAGCAGTACATGAAGTTGTTGGTTAAAAAGATTTTTTTCAGCAACTAAGAGTCCATATTGGTGATATGGGACCTACGTTGATTTATTGTGATAGTCAGGCTTCTATTGCATATACGAAGGATCTCATGTATCATAGCAGAACCAAACATATTGATACAAAACATAATTTTGTAAGTGACATCATAGCAAAGAAAGAAGTGACTTTGCACTACACTTCTACACATAATATGGTAGCTGATCCATTTACCAAACCGATACCTAGAGATGTCTTTATAACTCATGTTAAATCTCTAGGATTGTGTAGAATTTAGTTATGTATATTGTAAACTCTAGAAAGTCTATCAATGAACAATGCTTTGATTTCATATATTACGTGTAATCTATTATTGCAATTAACAGATGATTGATTTATATGCACACAGAAAGTGTGCCGAACAGGTTGAGATTGGCTCACTCACACAAACAATCGCCTCAAACAATTTTAGGTTGTGCTGGGATGAGACAAAGTGATCTTGTATAGTACATGATTTGACCCACCTTGATGAGGTATCGAGATGAGATTACTATAAGTAATCAAAATGGATTCTATTTTTTGTTAGACCTATTTAGTAGCCAGATCAAATATTCGATTGAGTTTGCTTTGAAGGATGTCAATAAGGAGAATTCTAGTTAGGTATCGAGAATACATGAACTATACGGTGTGTTTTAATTTACAGAATATGACATACGCCCTAGAAAGAGAGAAAACACCGTAGCATGTGTTTCATACCATGTGTACTTTTACGACCACTATGAAGTAAATGAGTGAATGGATCCCTGCTTCCTCCTTGTGTGAGACCCCCGTTGTTTACATAACCTTATATATACCCTTCTAACTTTTTGATTTTTTTCTTTTAAAGTTAAAGGATTTGAGTAGGAAAGGAAAATCATTTTGACCAACATTTCTATTTGTATTCACTGGCCGAATAATTTTGTTAACCACGTAGGGTTTAGAACACAATTATGAGTACAAGAATTAAGTACAGAGTTCAAGTATGTTCCATAAATATTTGAGGAATTGGAAATACTTGAATTAGTGTTGGAAAATAATTTGGGGTATAGCGAGAAATGTATTACCTCTAGTAGAGCTTCTATATATCCCTAACAAGTGTATGGCATTGTGCTCTTAAATAAACTCGCTGGTCGCATGATTCATTTTCTAGTATGAACTTTGAGAAATTGAGATAAATCTAATTGATGTTATATTATATTCAGGTCAACTTCATCATGTTTGAGTGAGAGATGTTGGAATAAAACGGTTTGTCCATGTGGGTTGACCCGACCCAAATTATATGGAAATGGGTTTGGAGAGAGAGGGGTTGAGGTTTAAATTTAAAGTTTAACTCTCCACTACATATAATTTCCATGCAACTCCTACAATTCTATATAATCATGAGAATGGAAGTT
Organism: Forsythia viridissima; assembly: GCA_030279155.1. NCBI lineage: Eukaryota > Viridiplantae > Streptophyta > Magnoliopsida > Lamiales > Oleaceae > Forsythia > Forsythia viridissima. Next base: position 50,599,487 of record CM059034.1, read on the forward strand.
AAATTCTGGTATGTAGCGGTGGAATAAAATACATGAAGTTGGTAGCTTGAAAAATATCTCATATTCGGTTCTTAGATTGTAGTTATTAAACTATTTCTATTGTGATTGAGTTTTTGAACCAAAGAGCATCGTTTTAATCGAATAGTAAACAAGTAAATATGGTAAATGGTTCAACCTCTTGATCTTAGATTTTCAAGTAAGTTCTACCACATTTGTATTCGTTAGAAGCATGTTATAGATTATTACAGGTAATATATATTTATTCGTGTAATTCACCATTTAAAAAATGAATTTTCACATCCATTTGATGACTAATAAAATCATGAATTACAACAACTACAATAAGCAATCTAAAGAATTTTACTATAGGAATTGGAGAAAAAGTATCTAGGAAGTTTAAATCATCTTTTTGTTTAAACTCCTTTGCGACAAGTCTTGCTTTATACTTGTCTATACTTCCAACCAGTTTCAAATTTTTCTTAGGATCCATTTACACTCTATGGTTTTTTAATCAATTAATTTTCAATTTTATTAGAAATTAGTGATTGCATCTCTTCATTTACTGTCTCTTTTCAAAATAGAGCATCAGGTGATGATAAAAATTGTAAAGAAATTAGATTATCTTGAACGTTATAAACAAAATAGTAGGGCAAAAAAATTTCTCAACTCTAGCTTTTTTACTCCTAAGTTAATTTTGAAAATTTCTTAACTTTGTAAAATAGGAATATAAGAGTTCAATTCCAAATTATTTTGTTCAATTTCTTTTCCCGCACTCTCCCTCTCCCTCTCCCTCTCCCTCTCCCTCTCCCTCTCCCTCTCCCTTGTTAATTTAAAAGCCTTTGTTGATTTAATTATGAATCACATTAATTTATAGGTTGTAATATTTACTACATATCTAAAAAAAGCACAAGTGGTAGCTCTAGTCGCCTATTTAGGTCTTTTAAGATATGTTAACATCACATAGACTATGTAACCTCATACCCTAAGATATTCCGAAGTTGACTTATGACCCTTCCACACCTCCAAATATTTAATTTTTGTCTTCTTTTATGGCAATCTATTTAACATATAACAACCACTTAAAATCGCAAGGATTGAAAATAATAATTAATTGCATGATTAGAAGCTGGTAAGTACGGTGGGTAGTTTCATGAATTAATTCCAAGGATTGAAAATAAGAATGAAATCCAAAGGATTCGTATTCTCGACATTTATTACTTCAAAGTCTTTTAATTTTTTATCGAATTGATTTTCGACTTCAAGAAAGAATATTTTAAAATAATCGAAAGCATCATTTTTATTCTTCAATAAATAAACATGAGTATATCTCGACGAATCAAGTAATAAAAATATTTATTTCCTCCACGTGTTAAAATTCTTTCAAATTCACTTTTTATATTTTTTAAACACTTTTATGAGGTCTTATGTAATTTTCACTTTACTATAAGTTTCACATTTTTCAAAACCATTTCTATTTTAAGAATTAATCTTAAACTGCTCATGATCCTCATATATTTATTGTTAATACGACATAAACGAACATGCCAAAAGTTAAAGAATAATGCATACAAAAAGAACTATAAATGAAAACAGATTTTTATGGTTAAATGAAAACTAATTTTTGTACGTGTTTGGATTCAACCCTCAAGACCCGTCTCAACATCTTTATGGTCAAATGAAAACTAATTTTTAATGAAAGCCTTAAAACCATATAATCAAATTTTGAAACATTATACTATGAAAATAACTAGTAGGAGGGAACTCACCTTGTAGTTCAGAATTTGAAGAGAAGACTTGGGTTTAATAAAAGTTGTTGCCATAAACTTGAATAGAAACATAGAATTCGTGAAATCGTTAAGAAATGTTTTTACTTTTTCTTCTTTCTTAGTCTCAAAAGTTCGTCTCAACTCACGAGCCTTTTTATTTAATGCTCAAACTCTCATTTCTAGTTTTCGGTGAACAATAAACTTTTCTTATCACATTTCACCCTAAAATAATTATTTTTTTGACTGGGTCACTATTTTCGATTATTAACACTCAAGTACCTAAAAACTTTTATCATGGTGATGAACGATTGGTTGTTGGTACCATGTTTAACCACTTCATTCGGATCAATCCATTAAAAAAGTTATCAGCCAAAATCCATTGAAAACATTCATGTGGGCAAAATTTCATCTTCAACCTTTTTCTTGCAATCAAATAATTTGGGTGATGAATTCTCTATTTATTATGTGTTTTTGTAAATCAATTATGGTAGGATAATTTTTTTTGTGCTAAGAATAATGATGTAAACCTTTAGTTGAAATTGTAATTCAAGAATTATTATTTTTAATCTTGATTTATGTTTGATTGATTAGTGTCAAAGTTTTTTCAACTTTTGAACGTATTTTTGACTTATTTTACTTTCGGGAAATTCAAAATAGATTTAGCTCATTGTTTACCAATACAAAATCATATAGGAGTTAAGCATAATCTTCTATGTTTTGTGCAATCGAATTTGATAATCTTGATATTAAATGCGTTTTTATATATTCGAATTTGAAATAGGAATATTTTGAGACTTATGTGAAAATATGTTTAATTCTACTAGAAAGAGATTATTAGATAACTTAGAATTACTAATTGTCAAATCTAAGCATAAATTAGATTAAAAGTAGGATTTTGAGAATTATAATGGATACTAATGATGTAGTCGAATTCTTAGCATAACTTATTTACTTGAATTTTCTCCAAAAACCATATTTATTGGTGTAGTTATATTCACTTCGTTCGATCATTTATTATGTGTATTTAATTTAAAATCGAATTGATCGAAATTAAGCTAAAGTCTAAATTCTCGTGGGAACGATACTTTTTTATTCATTTTTACTATTACTTGTCAATGACACTGTGAGAATTCACCAAAACATCTTAGATTATCACTTTTAATTTGAACATTTGCTTATAGGATGTGCAACTATATTTTTATTTTGGAACATGTATGAATACATTATTTTTTTAATTTATAAATAAAATAAGTTACTTATTATTTTAAACACAATTTATATTTTACTATTAAAATAAGTAATTTTATTTATTTCTAACTTTGACAGAGAAAAAAATATTTAATTTTAGAACTTACTTATCTACTAATAAGTAAACATTTTAATCTACACAAGTGAACACAGAAAGAAAACAAAAATGAAAAGATGCTACAAAACACTTTCAACACACGTTTTATTCCTTCGACTTTAGTCCTAATGTTAATCTATCGAATAAGAGAAATCAAATTAGGGTTTCAAAATTCAAATATAGGGTTCAATGTAATCGGCGACCAAACCTAAACAAGTTGCTAGAATGGAAATAATTGTGGAGTGAAAGTTGAAGAGCAGTAATTAGAAAATACAAAATGATTTGACAAATGAAATGACAACTCGAATCTATTTATCACCAATGCAAGAAAAGGACGATCTGGGCAGAACCCTAAAGAGGTTCTTGAAAGCTTTAAGGAATGGGAACTAAACAATTGGACTAGGACGATCTTGGTTTCAACTACAAAGAGTCTAGTTATAATGGAAATACAAGAATCTCAGCCAAACCTACGAAATGCGACACGACATGCTATTTTCTTCAAAATTTAGACACGTATTCTTTATAAATATTATAATTTATTTTTATAAAATGAAATCTGTATATTAATTCAAAAACTAATTACTTTTGGAGATTCCTAGTATAACAATTAGAGGTGGACATTTTAATCAGAATCGAACCTCCCGAATCGAAACTGAACTATCCGGTTTTGGTCCAGTTCCAAAAAAATGAAATTAGGGGCCTAGAACCGAGAACCGATCGAATTCGAGTCAGTTCTTAGTTCTTGAAGTAGAATCATGAGTACCCAATTGGAACAGAATTTGTCATTTTTTATAAATTTTTTATTTTTTACAATTTATTCACCCTAACCCAATGACCCACAATCTAACATCACGATACCAAAGACAATAGTCCAACTGTCCAAGATCCAAACAAAAAGTACAAAACTCATCCAATTCTAATTACCCAAATCTCAAATTTTCAATTGCTATTAGTTCAGATATTCAATAAAAACTTTGTCGTCTGTCTCACACTTGCTCAACATACAGTGAGATGACGAATGCGAAACTCCTTTGTAATCGAAACGAATCCTCAATTTTGAGATGTAATTTTCATTTTTGTTAACTCTAGTTTATAAGTTTGTAATTTTGGTATCTATTCTTCCAGTTAATGTTTATATATATCTTTCATAATTTATTTTATTATCTAACATACTTTAATGTTAACGAGTTTGTAATTTTTAATTTTTTTTCAAAATATGTTGTCAACTAACGATTTTAAAAAAAAAAGTATGGGTAGAACCCGAACCCGAACCCGGATTGTAATTTGGTGGAACCGGAATCGAAAGGTTCTATTTACGAAATACTCGAAATGTAACGAATAGTTCTGGGTATTGAAATACCTGGACCGACCAACTCGACGCCCAGGCCTAATAAGAATTGAAGCCTAAAGTTGTATAAATATATGTTCGAAATTAACTTAATTTTTAGTTTAAGACCACCAAAAAAAGAAAAATCATAATAATGTCTAATTTTTAATGTAAGCTTTTTAATATTTTGGTCAAAGTTGCTGAGACATTCCGTGAAACTTTCTCAAAGTTTCTGAAATTTATAAAATTAAAAAAATAAAAAGAAACGTGTTTTGAGTTTCGAAAATGTTTCCTAGATTTTTTATCAAATTTTTTTTTTATTTTCGAAACGATCCGCACTTGCAGTTAGATATTTTGTGCAACATAACATAGCCAATTAGATAATACTAAAAAATATATTTTAATTATATTGTATTTTCTTGTGTAATATTAACCATTATGTTCTTATAGAGTTGTTCTCCTGCCCACAGTGGGAGGAAATTATCCTACCCACATCCTAGGTGGTAGTGCCATGTCATTTAACTCATCCAGTCATCCATGCCACATCATATATTTCTTCCCAAAATTCATTATCCAATCTCTCTCCCTGCACTTCTGGGTTTCATCGCAAGTTTCATTTCAATGAATTTATACACATTATTCAACACAATAATTATCAATTCCTTTCGAGAATCAACACCACAATATTCAAGAACCAAGTCTTCCTTTCCTACCCATCCCCATCCCCATCCCCAACCCCAACCCGCGTGCATTTCAGTCCATGTCGAGGGAGCTTTTAGCCCAAACATATTTCCAGCCATTGTTTCACTTATAATCTCCCACACAATAATTATCATTTGGCATGTAAAACCAACAAGTTTACTTGAAGATTAATTAAAGAAAATGGGAGCACGTACCTGGTTTGAGCAGAAAAATACTTGAATAAAAATAAAGCGACATTCCGACAAGTTGGTGTTCGACGTGAGTCTATCGTCAATCTGACTTGGGTGTTTCTCCAGCGTGGGCTTGCAAAGGGAAGGGGCAGAGGAGGAAGGGAGAGGGTTAGGGCTTACATTATGAGATCCTAATGTCGTGTGAGAGGAGAGACACAGTTTTACAAAAAAGGTACAACTTCTATCTTTTTTACATGTTTCTGGATCTGGGTTATTGCCCTCTCTGTGAAGAAGAGGAAATGGTTTTCAGCGCTGGTGGATAGGAGAGGGAGTGAATGTCGGCATGGTGGTGGTGGTGGTGCTCTTCTGTTATTATGGCAGAAAATTGAGTGTGGAGATGTGTGAGGGAGAACGATGTCTGGCAAGCTGGTGGTCGACGGTGGTTGTCGGACTACTAGGTTGGTAGAAAGACGACCACAGGAACAAAATTAGGAGAGAGATTGGATAGTGAATTTGGGAAAGAAATATATGATGTGGCATGGATGATGTGGATGAGTTAAATGACATGACACTGCCACTTAGGACGTGAGTAAGATAATTTCCTCCAACTGTGGACAAGAGTATAGCTATGTATGTTCCTATGTAAGAGTACATTAGCTACATAATGCATTATTGTTGATGCCAATCACTTCATATCCTTGGTGGATGTCTCATCATGTTCCCTTTCTCAAAAAGTAAATTTGTTATTTAAAATTTGAAATTTATGTTTAGTAAAATAAATTTGACTTGCTTTTTAAGGAGATCCAATAATTCTCTAAATTAGTTAGGACAATTTACATAAAGGTTTAATTACGATCATTTTTAATTGCAAAATTATTGCATTAAGTAAAGTAATTAAATTTATTAAAAATCAACACTGGTCAAATATTAATTTTCTTTGAGTGAGATTTTTTTCGTCCCAATAATTCAAACTCCACTTTCGACATGTCTAATTAGATTAATGTTTTGAAAATCGAATTCGATAAACCAATTCAATCGATAAAATCCCTATTATATGTATACAATTGGAAGAGAACCCAATTGGGAACTAATTATCTTTGTTCCAATTAGTTAATAATTTTTTTTAACTAGGACAAGTCAAATGTTTGGGATTTTGGTTTTCAATTTTAGTAAAATCACAAATATTTTGTAAACGGATTTTGGGTTTCAAATTGGTAAAATCTTATAACAAATAGTATAATGAATAAATTTTTCTTTTATTTTCTTTTACTTTATTATTATTCAATGTTATCTAATTCTATTAATTGTATACTTTCATTTTTTGAATTCTGATCTACTGTCCCCAAGTGGGCAGTAGATGTTGCCCACAAGCTGACTTGCCCACATGGGGGCAGTAGATCGGTCCTCTTCATTTTTTATGCAGAATACTTCAAAATAGTGTGCGCAAATATACTTAGCCAGGCATTTGGGAAATCCCTAAGGGTGTGTTTGATTGGCACATTTTCCATGGAAAATGTCACTTCCATGGAAAATGTTGTCAAATCCAACACTTTTATTTTTCACCTTTGTTGTTTCATTGACACATGGAAAAAAAAATACATTTTCTAGGTACAAGCATTTAAAGCACATATTTACCTTCTTTCTTGGAAAATATTTTCTTAGCTAAATAGTAAAATTTATTTTCCCACTTCCATGAAAAATATTTTCATTTTCCACCATTTTTCCATGCTACCAATCAAACACACCCTAATCTCTCAAACTCCCAATTTTTCTGGTTTGCTAAAGGAACTGGGTTCGTACAGAAAAATAAATGTCACTACCAACAATGGAATACTATGATTTCGTAACCATATGTAAGAGGTGAATAGTACCCACCTTTATCCTTTTACGGTGAGTCATACAGCTGTTTGATTAGATGTATAACAAGTGTACGAAGTTTAAGAGTGTTGTCTAATTCTTCACAAGTAAAAATTCCCAAAAATGAATAGTGAGTACTATGTGTTGATAACTGATGATTTCTGCAGTCTGCATTGAATCCATTCACTGCCAACCCTAGATTTGCATCTCACCTTTGCTCCCCGGTTCCATCTATATATAGAGTATATACCATAAATGATAAACACTTATCTTCATTGCAACAAACTAGGTATCTAGGGCATGTTTGGCAGAGCTTATTGATTTTCCAAATTTGCCTTGTTTCTTTTTTTCGACTTATAAGCACAGCTAAGGATGCTTGTGTGTGTGAGAATTTGTAGTTCTATGTAGGATTCAGGCATCGTTGCTGACTACTGTCCCAGTGTTTAGAGTGCGAGAAGCTGCAAATTATGTCTGGGCTCTATGGAGGATGGAGCTTTCTTCAGTCCAGTCCGAGGCAGGTTAAGGGCTGATATTGCAGCTGCTGACTCGTTGGTTCATGAACTCATCGAATAGTTGGAGGAACGATGTGTTTTTGATCCAATGATACAGGAGCTGTGTTCAGTTATTACTGTCACGTCTTGGACTGAAGGGAGCTCCCTACTATTCCACTCTCCCTTATTAATCTTGGGCTTTATTCTTAGCAGATTCAGAGATTTATAAATCAATTTTCTTATCAATTGCTTTTTCTGCTTATGGTTGCAGGTGAAAACTGGTTAGGAGTGCTAATGTTTCTCAGCCTGTGACTCTACTTTCAAGTAATACAAGAAAATGAAAATTTTTGGAGGTCTATATTGTTATTTCACTGGAAGTTGTTGAGGAGGTATCGTAGTAGAACAAGTCATTAGGCACTAATAGTGAGTCGTGAGATTCCATATGTCTACATAAAACCTAATCAGAATTTTTATTTTTTATTAACTTGTGGTTTGCCACTTTTCAGTGTAAATCCCAGAGAGTTTTTAGCGCCCAAGTTCTACAGACGGACAAACAAACTATCCAGCTATCAGTGTAACGGCGATTTTATGTTAAGAAATACGCATCTCTTGAAATAGGGTTTTGTTAATTATAATCTTCTCGTGGACACACAGACTCCATAGTTTTATTTTTGACAAAAACAGATAAACCAAATACAAATCTTGTTCTTATATGTGAATATTTTGTCTAAATTCATTATTTTGACTAATTGTAACAATCCCTCTCAAAGGGGAGGTTTACTTATCTCATACAAGGGTTCACTGTGCCTTAAAAACTGAAACCATAAAAGGGCTCACCATACTTATCTCGTACAAAATGAACATCAAATTCGGTGTGTTTTGTGCATGAGTCATACATTGGATTAGCAGCCCAAGCACTTATGCTCGTATTGTAGCACCATATTAGTGGAATGACTACAGTCCACGCGAGTTTCCTTAAACAAGGATTCTTACTGCTACCAAGATCATAGATCTTTATTCTAACCCCGTATTACTGGACCTGACCAGTGCGTGTTTCTTCTTGAAGAACCATGAGACAATAGTGGCTCCAAGATAAACACAATACCCAATCTCGTGGATGATCTGTCATCTAGATTCTAGGCATGGAGCGCAATTCGAATCTGAAATGTAAAGCCCTTGTTCCAAATCCCTTTGTCTGCAAACCCTTTTTACAGCCTGCCAGCGTTTATTTGTTGGTGATTGCAAAAATTGTGAAAGAAATGGCTTTGTATGGCTTAGATTTTGCAGTTTCCTATTAAGTGTGTTTTTATTCTCTTATCTCGACATTTTGATGTTGATTTTTCGCCGAATTTTTGAGTGTTTTGTCAATGATTATCATTGACTGTTGCATGTTTATGTGAATGTAGACTGAGATTCCCCAAGCATGATGTTTAAATGTTTAACTCTTCCATTTTACCCAACATATTGCGCGTTGGGCATTAACACTAGAATTGGAGAAAAGAAATATGTGGCAAAAGATTTACACTAGGAAAATTTTTGAAGTTAGAAAATTACGTAGTTAGAAGGAATAAACAAATTAAAACAAATTATCTTGTGTTTATTGATTGGAACGATTGAAAAAGCCTAGCTTATTTTTCTTTTGTTTGTTATGACTATTTTCTCTAAAATAGTTTAGTCGTCGTCGACCTTAGTCCGATGGACGAATTTAGATCTATGAATTCTATAGAAGTGGGAAACCTCTTAAATTTAATGGGATATTATAAGTGTAGAGTTGCATAAGATTTTTCTAAAAATCGTGATGTCTAATACGTCAATACGGAAGGATATTCTTTTTTGATGGAATGACACATACAACCAAAGCTAGAAGCAACTCGTTTTTCCTCCTATTTAAAATATACAAGCTAGGAACTGATGCTATACGATTTATATCTACGCTTCTACGAATAGTTTAGACTGTGTATTAGAGCAAGTATGGAAAAGTAATTGTTTACGCATTACGACAATCAAAACAGTGCAAGAAGAATTGTTTAAGCTACAGTGCAAGAAGAATTGTTTGAGTTGTAGCATAAATTGTTTTAGTTGCAAGAAGAGTGTTAGTTTGATGCTCTAAGAGTAAAATTTTGTAAACGACATTATAAATTATATTTCGATTTTATTGTTTACTTGTATATTTAATTTGATTAATTAATCTAAGTCTCCATGATCATATAAGATATTATAAATTGTATACTTGATTGTCAAGTATGGTACGATACAATATGTGATGTGATCAAAATTATAATATTCACAATTGATAATAAAGTTTGGATGATTTGTTTTGACAAGATTTTATTGTTCTTATTGGATTTGTCAAGATTCGAAAAATAAGAACAAGAACAGTGATGTGTTTGGAGCTCATTGAACTGGACTGCATAGATGACTGATTCGTGACCACTAGGAATAAAACTCTACTTGATTATCAAACAAGTCACCTAAATTTTGAGCGGGTAATGTACATTTAATTGCTAGTTCAAGTTCTTTAAAGTACCAATGAGTAAAATATTGATTGTAAGATCGATCTCGTTATTTTGCGAATCGGGATAAAATAATTTTAGATCATTTATTTGCAAAAGAGAATACGTTAATAATTTGGTTGAGACGATTGTCACTTCAAAGAATATTTTAGTAGGCAATCAAATATGAGTTCAGTAGTCTAACGACGAAATCATTGGATTCTATGTTGTGATGCATTCACAACGGATTTGCCTTATAAAAAATAGGACTTGGAAGTCTATATATATTAGAATGGCAATTTGATCATTTTGCCGGCTCTATTGATAGTCAAATGTGGAGGAGGGCTGACTTATGGTATGATGATTAGAGGATATTATTATTGGATCATGATTTGTCACTTGACACAAGTGCAATTTTGGTTCTTTAGTACAACGAATCAAAATTAATAGATAAGTCCTAATTGGTCAAGAGTTTACTAATTTGGTAACATTGTCTATTGGAGCTCGGGTCTTGTGAGTCTGGTTTGGTCCCTTTCTTAGCTTCAAGATCGATGGAGGATTTTATTGATCTACTATAATAAGTCTAAGGGAAAAATGGTGCATTACACTTGGGACATTAGTGTAATTTGACCTTCTCGAGTGTTGCCCTGATTGTGGTCTATTTATAGGTCACTTGAGACCACACTTTAGGGTGGAGGGGTTTTACATTCATCATCTTTTCCCTAAAATTGGATCGAAAGAGATACAAAGGGAGAATGCTAAGGAGTTGAAGGGAGGATTGCTTTATTGCTTAGGAGAGCGGTTTAAAGCACGCTTCTGGGGTAATTTTCATAAAGTAGTTATGTGTAGATTTAAGTCATTTTTCCATTAACTTTATAGAATTCATAATGTTCCACCCCATTTTGGTTATTTCTCTCCAAGGAAATTAATTTCTAGTGGAATTAATAGCTACAATCCAATAGTCTGACCCACATGTGGGTCTTCCATCACGTGGTTAATACCCTCAAAGCAATCTTGTTATTCTAACACATACCAATTTTTTGGCATCGTTATTGTCATTCAGTTTTTCACCCTTATTTAGGTCGGTAATGATGTTCTTAGATGGCATGGTCTGTCAAAATTTTAGAGAAAATCATATAAATATTTATTTATACTCACACGTCATTTTGCACTAATGCAAATAAAATGATTTAACAATAGGCATAGAGTAAAAAGTTCACAAAGTTCTCAATCATCATCTATTATCTTATTCTTTCATTATCACAAAATTAATATCTTAGTGCAAAACAATAAATTCTAGATGAGAATTACATAAACTCTTCTAACCTTATAACTCAATCTGAATAAATCAATTAAACATGTATAATGTAAACAAGACATTTTGATCATATACAATAAACATAAAATACATATTGATAAGAAAAAGTTGGCATACATATACACGCGAACTTCTAAATATAACCACTAGGCATAGGAGGAATCAACAACTGATAAAGTCATTACTACAACTAAATTTGACATAGATAGTTGGATTAACTCAGTACCTTAGTTTTCTTTCTTCCATTTTCTTTTTCAAATTCTAATCAAATATATGTAAGCAAGATTTGGTTCAAAATCTAAGGTGAAATGTGGTTTCAATAGCTAAAAACTGTCATCATTAGATGATATATTTTATCATCCTCACAAATATATTATTCCAAATGCGCTACTTCTATGCACATTGGTTCGAGATGGCTCTGCGTGTTGTACTAAGTTATGTCGTGAATCCATTTCATAATCTCGATAAGCAGGTAGCTTCTCAACATGTTCTTTAGCCCTTACTCTTTTAGCCTTCCTTCCAAGTATGCAAAAAGTGTGTAAATCCAATTACATCCGAATTAAGTACGAGAAGACAAGAACGGATCAAATCACATAAACAAATTAAGATCTACACTACTTAAGAACGCACAATAGTATACTATTTAAAATCAGAAGGATTTTGATTCCAAAATCACAATTTTCTGATTTAAATGTGATTTATAGTCAATATTATAATTAAAAAAATCTCACTAGGTAACAGAACTCTTAAACATACATTCTGGATTTCATAAAAAAAAAATTCAGAATTTTATTTCACTCAAAATATTTATTATGTATTTGTAAATGAATTTTTTTTAAATGTTAAATGCCAAAAAATATTTTCGTAAGAAAAATTAATTTAAACCAAATAATAACTCCATAATATTATGTGGACTATTGTACAATATTCAAAATTGCAGAAATTCCCTTATGTGTCCTCACGTACCTCCTTTTTTTTTTTAAATAATTGGCTGCACGCGTCCACTCTTAGCACGTGGCGCATAGGTTCTGGGAATTATTTTACGTAGATTTTGGTTATGTTCTCCTATTTTCGATGTTTAGAGTTCATGTGCGGCCAAACTTCACAAATACCATACATAATGCAGTGTTTAGGACAACATGAGTGAGGAAGGGAAAAGTTCGTGTTCATCTTTTTCATATTTTGCTGAATTTTCTGAATTTTTTTTTTCAAAATTCGACCTTAACTTCAAATGTTCATAACTACTACGTTTTAAGCCCAAATTAATCATACATTATACAGTTGCAAAAGTATGGAACAAACTTTCAAATCATCCCAATTATATATGTAGCCTGAAATGTAATTTACAGAAAATTATAATGTTATGAAATTGCGACTGTTTAAAACAAGGTTTCTATTTTCTTTTGAAATATGAAACAAAAAATTGTGAAAATTTTCAGATGTGATGTATATCATGAAATGAAACACAAAAAACAATTAAAGTAATATAGTAAATATTACGAATTTTTTATAACAAAAAAGTCATTGAATACAAGTTTGAATGAAACACCATTTCATTTATCAAAACTATGCTAGTGTCCAACGATTTAATTCCTACAATCACAATAATGTAATGTTGAATAATTTTAATTTCTACAATCACAATAACAGAGTTTATATTTTTGTTTTCAATTGTATTGTCAGCGTAGAGATTAGAGGATGACAAAAGACAACTATTTGGTTAATTACATGAGAGCTAAAGAAAAGAGGTAGAGAGATGTGGAAATCACTGAAGAAGAAAATATACTAATAAGTAAAAAATTACTTATAACTAAAATTTTCACCTATAAGTAATACAATCACTTATGAGTAAATTTATTTATAAATAGGAAAAAATATTGTAATAAATTTTTAATTTTTCAATACTTATATATTTTTCTAATACGGTGTACTACCAAACACCGTGTTACAACAATCCACCTTAACCTTATCTTTCCTAATCTTACAGTGGGCAAGAAACGTGTCCCAAGTCAACACCAGAAAGTCTGGCTCTAGAGTATTAATTCCCTATTCTTCACCAAAGATGTTGACACTTTCGAACCCCAGGTAAGAATTATACTTTAACGCTTGGTTTGGTTCCTTGATTTCACATAGAAAATGGGGTAAGAAATGTTAACTAACTTATTAGAGCATCTCCAATAGACTCTCTATTTATAAATAGTATTTTTGACATTTTAGAGAACATCTATAAATTTAGAGAGTAAAATTTTTTAAGTGCTCCAACAATCTCTTTATCTCTAACACTTTATTTTACTTATTCCAATAAGTATTTATTATTTTTTCATTTATTTTCTTTTAACATGCCTCTCTCTTAATTATTATATAATTTTATTCTATTTATTCTATTTTATTTTGTATACACTATTTAATTCAATCATTATATGGAGTATTGAAAATTGAAATTCTTTGAATGCATTTAATTATAGAGAGTAGATTTGGCTAGCTGTTTAAAATAGAGAGAATCTTATGTTTAAAGAGTCTATTAGAAATGCTCTTAGTTATCGCAATGAGACAACTATCCATAATTTATAATAAGAAATATAGTAAAATTATATAAATATATATAGGATTAATTAATCTTTATACGGTATAACACAGCACGCCAAATATGCCTTTGAAATTAAATTTATCTTCCAATTCTTTTTAAGTTAAGGTTGCACTACAAGAAATGAAGTCAATAGCGGCGACAAAAGTCGTTGCTGAAGGATCTATTGTCGTCATTTTACATGTATAGATACCACAAAGTCGTCGCTCAATATCGCCGCAAGAGTATATTGTCTCTAGATTAATAGCGACAACATTATGTCATCACTACATATATTTGAATCTATAACGACAACAAGTTCGTCGCAACATTGTCGTGGTCTACATCTGGAAAATAGATAAAAAGGGACGACAATGTCGTCTTTGTTATTTGAAATAGTAGCAACGTGAAATTCGCCGCTATTATCTTTTATATACAACAATTATTAGTGACGACACATTCGTCTCTATAGTAGTAGGACATATAGAGACAACTATGTCGTTGCTAATACTAAATAATTTGTTTTATTATAGTGACGACAATGTCACCACTATAAAAATTTTGAATTTCTTTAAAAAAAAATTTCAAATATATTAAATAATGTATAAAAAATTCTAAAAATCTACAGATCCTCCAAACCCTCGTCATCGTCATCGTCATCGTCCTCGTCAGGCACAATCATCGGTATGCTATTTTTCAAAAGCTCAATTTTCTGCTGCATTCTGCGTAGCTGAGCCTAGTACATGGCAAACCGATGATCGTCATTCTGGGAGTCTCCAGGGAACTGATGAGAAGTTCCTTGTGGGGGCCTTCGATGCAGCGGTCAAATCTTGGGATGAAGAGGTGCCTTCGGAACCTAACCTCGTTGTTCTCTGAGAACCTCCTTTGCAATAGCAGGCTTGTCTAACAACGCGCCACAGAGGCGACATGTGTCTATTGAGTCTCCCTCAACTCAACGAGTTTATCCTGTTTAGTAAAAAATAAATAAATAATGATATCATGTTAGATAAAATTATATTAACATCATTTAAAAGTCCTCACATAGTCACCAGCTGCCTGCAGGTTCACCCAATTGTCATCCCAGAAGGTGTGAAACGTCCGGAACGACTCAATAATCCCTGGCCACTGCTGGGTTACGGGGTCCCGCTACAACAATTTAAACGTTAAATGTAATTAGTAGACATTGTTACGTAATGTAGTGAAGATTTGTAAAATGATATTGAAAAATTTAGTTGTACCTCATCATAACGCGTGTAGAAAGCTCTTCGACCCCTGCACTCTCGGGTATTTAGTCTTACCCCGATTGATCTTATTTTTTTAGGATCGTCGGGCTACCGATCACCCTGTAGATCAAAGTAGCTCTACAAGAATGGAAAAAATTACATTAATGTATATTACATGGAACAATTATTTATTGACTGTGCTAATAACAAAACTAATGTAAGTTAATACCTCGATGATGCTAAGTAACCGTGTCCGCTGCTGCTCTAGAACCTTTGTCTATGAAGGGTAGCACGGGGGCATGGTGAATCTCACTTGGTTCACAACCAAGCGCGGAAGTACTTCGTGTTATTCCTGATCGGCTGCATTGTGCATTCGACAATGGAAAGTGGCATCTTCATGTTGGCCTACTAAACCTTCTCAAGGTTGATGCATCGAGAGATACTCTGTCGATTTGGCGGGGACGCTGAAAAAGAATAAATACGAACCATATATATCATACAAAATTCAACGATATTTATAAAATACAAAAAAATGATTTGAACGAAAATTATTACCAGACTTGCAGGCCGAAGCGAGCCGATGAGGTGGCTGCTATGGAGGATCCCCTGCACCATCACATCCGTGCGACATTACGTCAGCCATACTAACACATGAAATAATTGCGAATATCAATTAGTGCGGAATAGGTCCCTACATTAGTGAAATTGCTCCATATCTTTTAAATTACTATTTAATTGGTCCCTAACTTAGTAGAAATAGGAACAATCCATAGACTTTGGATGATGAATCGGTCCCTAAACTTTTTTTATTTTAATAAGGTCCCTAAACTTTTTTTTATTTTAATAAGTTCCCTAAACTTTTTTTATTTTAATAAGTCCATACACTTTGAATTTATGTTAAATTCGTAATAAGTTTTAATGTGTTTAAGAATAGGTCCCTCAACTTTGAATTTATTTCAAATAGGTCCCTAGACATTGAATTTTTTTTCGTAATTTCTAATAAATTTTAATTTGTTGATGAATTGATCCCTAAACTTTTACCTTATTTTAAATAGGTCCCTAAACTTTGAATTTATTTCAAATAGGTTCCTGAACATTGAATTTTTTGTAATTTGTAATAAGTTTTAAGTTGTTGATGAATTGGTCTTTAAACTTTTAATTTATATCAAATAGGTCCCTAAACTTTGAATGTTTTCGTAATTTCTAATAGGTTTTGATTTTTTTATGAATAGGTCCCTAAACTTTTAATTTATTTCATATAGGTCCTTAAACTTTGAATTTTTTCGTGGTTTCTAATAAGTTTTAAGTTGTTGATGAATTGGTCCTTAAATTTTTAATTTATATCAAATAGGTCCCTAAATTTTGAATTTTTTCATAATTTCTAATTAGTTTTAATTTGTTGATGAATTGGTGCCTAAACTTATGAAATTTCAAATATATCTTTACACTTTGAATTTTATCGTAATTTCTAATATGTTTTAATTTGTTGATTAATTGGTCCCTAAACTTATGTAATTTCAAATAGGTCCTTACACTTTGAATTTTAGCGTAATTTCTATTACGTTTTAATTTTTATGAATAGGTCCGTAAACATTTAATTTTTTGTAACTTCTAATAAATTTTAATTTGTTGCTTAATTGGTCCCTAAACTTATAGAATTTCAAATAGGTCCTTTACACTTTGAATAGGTCCCTAAACTTTGAATTTATTTCAAATAAGTCCCTAATTGATGAACTCAAGTGTACACAACTAATTACATCACAACATGATCTCCAACTTAGTGAACCAACTCCAACTCCAACTCCAATTCATCGACTTAGTGAACCAACCGTGAAATGAAATCAGTTAAAAAGGGAAATGAAATCAACAAAATCAAACAATCAAAAAATTAAAAAAAAAAATGGCAGAACACAATTGGAAAATCAAAATGAAAATCAAAAATAAAAAAAATCAAAAATCTGAACCAACTGTGAATTCGACACAACACAATTGGAATTTCAAATAAAAGCTCTAGGAACTTACTGCTTGTCACGGTGGAAGAACAGAGAACACCGTTGTGGCACTCTGGCAGACGATGGCGAAGACGCTGGAAGAAGACGGCGGAGAAGACCCTGGAAGAAGAAGAACAACAAAAATGGGAAAGAAGAAGGTCATGCGTGAAATAAAAGGTCTGACTCTATATGTCGTCGCTATTGGTCCCTAAACCGACGACAATTTTTTTCAACTTTTTAGAACACATGCCTAAAACGTGGCACCCAATTTCATGAGTATAGCGACGACATTTGTCGTCGCTATTGACAATACACTAAGTTAATTAAATAACATATCTAATTATAAAAGGGTTTTTTCATTTTATTAATTTTTAATATTATCAAATTTTTTATTTTTTAATTGTTAATAATTAAAATATTAAAGTATAAATTAACATATTCAGTGATACAAAAAATATTATGCATTTGTTGGAGTCTAAAAAATAGTCTAAAAATATTTCTCTTTTTAGGACATTTTTCATATTTAATTTAATATATTAAATGTTTAAAAAATGTAATTGTATATTTAATAAATTATTTAAAATTTAACGTACAATGAAAATAATGAACAACTCATAGTTAACTAAATAATTTAAAAATAAATTAAGCACTTTATGATAGTTAACTATACTCCGTGACGCGGTGAAAATATTCAATTTGATTCACTATCATGATACGATTGATCTTCATCATCGTCACTGTCGTCTTCATTGATTTCACTTGATGTTTCGTAATCCTCGTATTCTACATTTGTATCGTCTTCCACATCATCGTCGTTGATAAACGAAGTTTCTCTTGCAGTATCAGACGAGGCTCCCCTGATAACAGATGCTTCTATCTCATCAGCTTCACCATCATCCCGGTGTAAGGATACGTACTCTATGTTGCTAAGATCAATGATCAGAGATAAACCAGAACAATAGTTATTGTGGAGTAGGTCAATCTTTGTGATGTTAGATCCCACCATGTCCCACGTACTCATGTGATGGACAATTTGTACTACTCGCCAGTTTGGACCACGAGATGGATCTTCAATATAGAACACTTGTTGTGCTTGGCTCGCAAGTATGAACTAATCATCATTGAACGTCTCTGCACTGATATCAATACTAGTAACGTTATTCTCAGTTACCATCCGTCTCTCATCACACATAAACCACTTGCATTGAAATAGATAAACTGAAAGTTTTGGTCCATATTGTAGCTCCAGTATCTCTTGCAGCTACCAGTAGTAAATCTCACCCCCAGTCCCTGGGACGGACACACCACTGTTCTGAGTTTTTCTTCGAATATCACGATTATATGTCAGGAACCGAACTTCTTTCACAACACAAGCCGTGTATGACATAACTTGTTAGTAACATCCACTGGCCAACGAAAACAACTCATGAGAAACTTGATGGCTGTAGCTTTGGTGCATTGCATATACATGCATGACGTGGATTATTCTTAGTTATTGAAATAAAGAATGTGGAAAACTTTGAAATTTATTCGGTCGTTGTCAACCGTGAAAGTCTCTTCTGTGCACTAATTCGATGTTTGGACAGCCATTGTCCAGTAGCTCCTGCCTATGTTCCATATACAAAGCATGGAAGATCAAAGTTCATTAGTTCGTTTCACATGACAAAGATTATTCGAGATAAATGAATAATATTTCAAAATGTCATCTTACTATAATAATGGCTCAACTTCATAACAGTTGTTCAGGACATAAAAAATCTCTTGATTTCGACCATGAGTAGAAAACGTCGTTGGTGACTTCTTTCCAAGTGGGTGACATTTCGACTGAAAAACAGAAAGTTGTGTCTGCGAAACACTAGCATTATCGTTTCTATCTGGTTGATTGAACCTTGTTCCTATGTCCTCGAAGTACCTCGAACAAAAAGTCAATGCCTCGTCTAGAACATACCCTTCAGCTATTGATCCTTCGAGCCGAGCTCTATTTCTGACGTAGCCCTTCAATTTCTTCAAGTATCGCTCGAATGGATATATCCATCTCATGTACACCGGATCTCCAAGGATTGTCTCTTCTAGCAAATGCATTACGAGGTGAATCATGATTTTGAAGAAAGCTAGCGGAAAGATCCATTTAAACTTACAGAGAATGAGTACCAGGTGATCGTGGTAAGCCATCATGTCGCTAACCTTTAATGTTCTTGCACAAAGCTACTTAAAGAACGTGCACAGTTCAATAATTGTAGTGAAAATAGTTTTATTCAAGAACGCCCAACATTAGATTGGCAATAACCGTTGCATGATAATATGGCAATCATGTGACTTCATTCCGATAATGCGGCTGTCATTAGGATCAACATTCTTCCGAAGATTAGAAGCGAAGTCATCTGAAAACTCAATCGATTAGATAAATTTACAAAACTTCTTACGATTTACAGACGACATGGTGTAACATACAGTAGACTTCATCCACCTATTCTCATTCTGATACAAGTGAAACTCTCTTTTGATCCCTAATTACATCAGATCGTACCTTGCATTGACTGTGTCATTTGATGTGAATGGATCATCTATAATTGTGTCAAGCAAGCTATCACAAACATTCTTCTCTACGTGCAAGACATCAATGTTATATTTGAGCTCTGTAGAAGTCCAATACAGAAACTCATAGAAAATGCTATTTTTTCTCCAGTTTAGCTTGTCACCACTTCTCTGAATTGTAGCACCTCCATAGTTAGGGTGCTTTTCTGGACTTCTATGTCTGACACGGCTTACCAGTGCTAAAATATCTGTAGGTGTTAACCGACGCAGAGGTGGTCGCCTCTCTGTCCTCCCATCAAAGTTTAAATTACTCTAAAAATGATGCCTGGATAGTAGGAACCGACGGTGACCCACATAAGCTGTCTTACCTATTACATGGACTGAAAGAGTATTCTCGTTGCACATAGGAAATGCCATGTACCCCTGACCACTCCAACCTGACAAACTACTTCTCGCTAGAAAATCGTTAACAGTCCACAACAATGCTATTCCTGTTGTTGGTTCCAGCGTCACGCGTGTCAATCCCATTAGCCCACAACTCCTTTAACTCGTCCACTAATGGTCATAAAAATACATCAATGTCCTTACCCCGTGCTTTAGGACCAGGTATCAACAGAGTAAGCATGATGTATTCTAGCTTTATGCATAACCAATGTGGCAAATTGTAAACTGTTACAACTACTGGCCACATGTTGTACGCTAGACTCATGTCACCGAATGGATTAAATCGGTCTACGGCCAAACATAACCTGACATTCCTGATCTCACTTGCAAACAGTGGATGTTTCATGTCAAAATCCTGCCATGCCTTTCCATCAATGAGATGCTGCATTTCATCAATGTCTCATAGACCTTCTTATATTGTGCCACTTCATGAGTTTTACAGTATCATTTGTCGTGAACATACTTTTTAGTCTAGGGGCCAAGGGAAAATAGCACAACACCTTATGTAGAACATTCTTCCCGTTCACTTTTCCATAAGTGTGCACCCAACATGTTCAGCATGTTCACCCCAAAATAGTGCACAATCATTCTCGCAGGCGTGAATGAATTTGTAACCCAAACCAAGCTTCGTCATCATTTTCTTAGCTTCGTAGTGGGAGTCAACCAGGTACATATTTGGGAAAGCTAACTTCAGCAATTTTAAAAAATCATTGACAGACTTGTTTGTCCATTTGTTCACAACCTTAATATGTATCAACTTGACTAAAAATTTAGGGATAAAAATGATGAAACTCCCGAGTACATTTCTGAATGCAGAGCCTCAAACAATTTGTCAAAGTAACCATCGGTGCTTGTACCAATATGCTCATCACCAGTTACGTCGTCCATGACATCCATCATCTCATTCTCCACATCATCTCGCTCATTCTGCCTATACACATTCAAAGTATAAACATGGGTCTCGCCATAATATATCCATGTGACATAACTTTCTACAAAACCATTACGAAATATGTGAGCGAGCCTCAACAATTTCCAATGGATGTGTGAGACCGTTTAAACATTTTTTTACGGACATTTAATCATTACCTATCATTTACGTATGGCCTCGCCATGTTTATAAATGCTTGCAAACCGTTCTGAAAATCTACATATTTTGTGTGATTTCTAATTGTTGTCCAATTTTTATCAATATCCATACTTGAAAAATATTATATTTTCACAAATACTGTAAGCATAATAAATTGAGATGAAGAAATGAAATGTGAAGAAGAGATTATGGAGGAAAAAACAATATAATTGCAAATATTTATGCTAATGGGGAGAAGAAAAAATATTTTTGCAGAGATACAATAAAGAAATGTGGAGATGGGGAAAAGAAAAAGAAGAATTTATAGCGGCGACATATGTCGTCGTTATAGATTAATAAGTCGTCTCTACAGAGTTCATCACATATTACGAAGAAATTAATAACTCATGTGTCAATCAAAATCATCAATACATATATTGCGACGACAGATGTCGTTGCTACAGACAAGAAATGGGTGCCAAATTTCCTGTCTAAATTGATACATGTCTATAGTGACGACAATTGTCGTTGCTATATATCACATCACATTTTACGAGAAAAACAATGATTCACGTGACTGACAACATCATCTACATATATATTGCGACGACATATGTCGTCGCTATTGGCGCAACAAAATGGCACAAATTGTTCTCGCCATATCCGAAAGTAATTAGCGACGACATGAAAAAGACGTCATTATAAATTACAAGTAATAGAGACGATGTGTTATATATAGCGATGACATTTGTCGTTGCTATAATTTTTGAACTTTTAGCGACGATATTTCTTTGTCGTCTCTATTGTACAATACCAATAGGGATGACTGGTTGTCATCATAATTGGTGTCGCTTCTATATACACATTTTGTTGTAGTGTTGGCGCAAGTCAAAAGTAGTTGTAACAGAATGATTCATAGAATAACTTCAATATGAAAGGGAAAGTGGTTAGGGTTTTCTATTGTTGTGGAGTTGGCAAAAGTAGAGAATGAATGTGTTGACACACAAAATATTTTCAAAATAAAGGCTCAAAATAGGAGGCCCAAACATAGAGTTTGAGCGAATTGTCAAAACGTACAAATGTCTGGACGATAGAGCGAAGATGAGCAGGATTTGAGCGAATGAAGTGATAACTGCATCGCGTAGAGAATGAAGTGGGTTTATACGTGATCCATGATCCAAACTAACCGCCAGTTGATGAAAAAGGCATTATGGAAACTTATGGCATTCATGGAAAGTTACTCAGAAGAAGTGCTATAAGATAATAGTCAGTCATGGGTGAGAATTGTGCAAATGGTGATCAATGTATAAATAAGGCGAGGCAATGGAAGAAGAAAGAAAAAAACGAAGAACTATCTCACAAACAAACATTTGAATTTACTTTTAAGTCTTTTATTCTTTATTTACAAATCTTGTAACTTTGTGTGCTTGCACCCCTTGGAGGCAAGTTGTATAATATAATCTTTCAATTCAACACCCATTGTTGAGATATTGTCTCAAGAGGTCTTGTTCCTTACATATTGTCTGAGTAATTTTTTAATTGTTAGCATGAATCAAAAATGCGTGAAACAATTTGGCACGTCTGGGACCACTTGGTGTTAGAAAGATTTAAATCATTATGCCTCAAAATAATTCAGGCAAGGAGCTAGCAAACCAACAGCCTGTCCATTCTGTGATCGAGCAATTTGAGGGTCAATAAGGTACCCCAAAAGACCAAATGCTAGTCATTATAAGCCAATGACGGAATTAAGTCCCCGCACCATGCGTACATTGTTATGTGAACTCACGTAAGACATTGTTGAGCAGGTAAGTCTGCAAAACATTCATGCTGTAGAAAAATTCACTCAAAATGGCAACAATCATTATGACCATATGGCTAAACAATTAAGTATGTTGAACGAACTTATGAACAAATTGGTAAACCAAATATGTCAATCAAATCATTTGGGCATAGGAAATAATTTGCAAACTAGAAGTCTTGTAGGTAATGGTTTACCAATTGTAAACACGAGTTAAGGAGTTAAAACACCTCACATGGGACCAGCCACGGCCAAATCAGAGAGCGTTGGGACATCTAACATGGAGGGTAGTCCTAATATAAGAGAAAACATTCGATATATGTGACAAAATGCTACACGTATCAACGATGGGAGAACCCACATATCAATGGAAACAATGGGCCAAATAATGACTCCTTCATGCCAAACATAGGTCCAAATATTGTAAGGCCTCAGGCAGTCCCATACGTACACCAACCCATAAGAGTCCCTTTTGATCCCAACCCTATTTTGAGAGATCAAGTTGTGGAAATCATGCAAGATCGTTGGCTTTTGGAATATAGCCAATAATTTGGCCTACGTACAGAAAGTCTTACCCAGATTGGGTATATCAACCATATCCATGGCCTATAGGGTATAAGGTGCCCATATTTTCTTTGTTCACTTGTTTATGAGAAGTGTCCAATTTGGAACATGTAGGGCGCTTCACGTTTCAATGTGGTGAAGTTACTGACTTCCACAAGAAGAGATTTTTCCAAATTCACTAACTAGGATAGCTTTTCGTGGTTCATTAATTTCCAGCAAATTCTGTCCAAACTTGGCAACAGTTAGAGCAATTATTTCATGCCCAGTTTTACAAAACTGAATTCGAAGTCACTTTGGTAGATTTAGCAAATTTGCGTCAAATGCCAAATGAATGGGCTGAATCTTTCCTTCAAAGATTTAAAATGGCCAGAAATAAGTGTTTTGTACCTTTATCCAAAAAAGAATTTATAAGGATTGCTCAAAGTTGTTCGAATTTTGATCTAAAAAAGAAGTTCCAAGATAGAAAATTCCCTGATCTGTTTCAACTTAGCGCGAGCATTATAAGATGTGAACGATTGTTAAGAGAAGAAAAACAAATGGAATGCGCTTGGAAGTCACTCGATAGTATCTTGGAAGTCACTCGATAGAGGTCTTCTTCTTTAGCCAATTCGATAAACCAACGGTGGTGGTAAGGGATGGAATGCCAATGACTATAGTAATATAAGGGTGTGTTTGATTGGTTTCATGGAAAAGGGTGGAAATGAAAACATTTTTTATGTAAGGTGGGAAAAAAAATCCACCAAATAGGTGAGAAAATATTTTCCAAAAAAGTGGCCATAGAGCTAGAAAACTTGGCTTGCCAAAGGGATCTTAGCGGAGGTCGCCACGAAAGTGCTCCAAGGTGAAGAAATCGGTCCCCCAGGAGAAGTCGCCAGTAATTTCTTAAGAACCAATGCCATCTCCATAGGGATGAGGAGAAGATTGTTGGAAACTGGCACGAGAATTAGCAGAAAATAAAAAATTTCTTTAATTTAATAAAACTAGGATCTTTGCTAGGCGTTCACGTATTTATTATAATTAAAATACTAATGGATTAGTATTATACCTTAATCGATAAACGATATTGATTTGTATCTAATTCACGAACTTGCTGCTTTTGATTCACGAACTTAGTGCTTCCAACGTTCAAGTCTTCTATGGTATTCTCCCAAGTCTGGATTACACCGGCGTGTGGGCACCTTTTAATTTTAATAAAAAACAAAACTAATTTTTAGACTAGACAGATCTAGAAAACTAAGAAGATAAAATTTAATTCAAACAAGACTTTAGAATTTTACTTTCTTCTCTTTTCTTAATTCATCGAACTGATTTTGAAAACCGAGAAGATAAAATTCAAATCAAATAAGATTTAAGAATTTTACTTTTTTCTCTTTTCTTGAACGATCGAATTCATTTATGTCACAAGCAATGTGATATAAATAAAGCAAGCGTTCTGATTGCAAACAACGACAAGAG
Organism: Forsythia viridissima; assembly: GCA_030279155.1. Lineage (NCBI taxonomy): Eukaryota > Viridiplantae > Streptophyta > Magnoliopsida > Lamiales > Oleaceae > Forsythia > Forsythia viridissima. The sequence continues at coordinate 50,624,597 of CM059034.1, forward strand.
TCCTAATTGCATCCAAGTCCAATTAGTTTAGGATTGATTTAATTACACATGTAATCCCTGAACTTATATCACAATTACAATTAAGTCCAAAACTTTTATAATAATTGTGATTAAGTCCAAAACTTTATAGAGCTACCACAGGACCAGATCGGACATATATTTTCCAAGCTCCAATAATTAGATTCCTTCTAGTCGACCCTAGACCCTTCAATCTAATTATTAGTCTTTTGTTTTTTCCACTAAGGGCAAGAGACTGCACTCTCGGAATATATAAAATTACAGAAGCTGTAATACTTTCCTCTAACCTACCACCGTATATATAATTCATCCATGTCTGAGATCCAATAATTAGGTTTGAGCATAAATGACTGTTTTGCCCTTCTAATTATTCTCACTAACTTTAAGTTACATTTTCTTCAATGGTCCTGTGAACTAATTCACAAATGTCGAAGTTTAGCCGTCTCTAACAACTGAGCTCAGATTTATAACCGTTCAACAGAAAATACTTAAGTTGTCACTCGACCCATTTTTCAGGGTGACAGTTCCCGACACGAATTCGTGTTCTCTACTTCGCTCATTCTCAAGCTCCCAACTCACCGAGATATTTGATCAACTAAATTGATCTCACCCATTGGTAAATCAAAGAACCATCAAACTAACGAAAAGATATAGACAATCCTATCAAGGGATTTAGATGAAATAATCGGTGATCAAGTAGAATTTAATTATTCGCACGGTCATACTATATAATTAAATTCGACACATGGTCCGTACAATACACTCCAAGTGTACCAGTGTCATCATTAATCAATTTCTACGATAAGGACAAATCGCAAACCCGGATGATTAAATAGTCAACACTACAACTTTCTGGTAAAAGGTGCCAACCCTTGTACATTATTTGTGAACAATTTTATTAATGATCAAAATATAAGTTGTGTCACACTATACTTCTCAACGCAAGCATCCAACTTATATTATCACAAGTGATCATTGTCACTTTATTTACATACTCAATATTAAACAAATGAAATAATAATAAATGAATATAAACCATAGTTTTATTTAACATAAATTGTCATTTCATCACAGCAAAATTATACTATTTGGACATACAACCCAACAATTCTCCCACTTGCCCTAGAGTATAATCTTAAATTACATATACCCCAATGGCTAAGAGTAAAACAGCATATATTTCCTTGTTCTCCGAAGGTACTCAAGGATATGATTTACAGTTACCCAATGTTCTAGTCCATCTAGACTGATAACGAGTTATCATACCAACATCATAACAAACATGTGACAACTCATTGCAAATGCATAAAGTATTCTACTCATGTCATCTATCTCTTCAGGAGTTTCTTTAGGAATGCTCCTTAGATAGTTAGATTCTATGTCTGAATGGCAAATTGCCTTTCTTAGAATCTCGCATGGCAATCTGACAAGTATCTTGTCAATATATGTAGCTTGGAACAAAACTATCAGCTTGTTCTTTTCGATCTCTTGAGATCTGAATCCCTAGAACATAGCTAGTTTTGTACAAATCATTCATATGATAACTGTTGGGCCAACCACGCTTTCGTAGACGATGACATTCTTACATTATTTCCTATTAGTAGAAAATTGTCCACATAAAGCACTATGAAAATTACCATTTTGTCCATAGCCTCCTTATATAAAGTCGGGTCATCTACTTGTTATATGAAGATCGCCAGTTTGGATTCTCCTACTAACAAGTACCTAGAAGGTTTCCTGATGATCCTCTGAATTTGTCTAATAGACGATGGATCTTGAATCGTAACATTTTCATCAATGTTGGTATCACCTTCAGGTGATACTAATACCTCTTCATTACATTGAACATTTTCTTGATCTATGGGATTAGACGATGAATCATTTCTCCCACTCAGACAACGTTTCCTAGGTGTTTGCGATACCATGGGTCGTATGTCACTAGGTTGTGTTTCAGGAATTAACGTTGTGGAATCGCTCCCACTCATTTATTCCAAAACAACCATACTCTTAGACTGATATTTATTAATATACTTATCCTCCAGAAAGGTCGTGTTTGTAATGACAAAAGGCCTTCCTATCTAAATGACTATAGAATTAGTATCCCCTGGTGCTTCTAGGATATCCCACAAACAGGCATATTTCTGACCTAGACTCCAACTTTTCTGTCTTCCCTTTTAGCACACAAGCCGGACATCCCCAAATTCGAATGTGACGCAAATTTAGTTTGCGCCCATTCCACAATTCCAAGAGAGTCTTGGGAACAGACTTAGATGAAACTAAGTTAAGAATATATGCAGTTGTCTTCTGTGCACATCCCAAAATTGAGATAGGTAGAGTTGAAAAACTCATCATTGACTTAACCATATTTAACAATGCCTTGTTTCTTCCTTTTGAAACGCCGTTCTGTTGGGGTCTACCAGGCACGCTCAGTTGAAAACTATACTATTTTTTATTAAGTAATCCCTGAATTCTCCGGAGAGATGTTCGCCACCTCGATGTGATCGAAATATCTTTATACTTTTACCCAAATGTTTCTCGACCTTAGTCTGATATGCTTTGAATTTCTCAAAAGCTTCCGACTTTCGAGTCATCAGGTAAATGTATCTGAATCTAGAGTAATCATCTGTAAAGGTGATAAAATACTCATTGCCCCTCTCGCAGGTGTACTCATTGGTCCACATATATCTGAATAAACTAGTTCTAATACTTCTTTGGCTCTATGTTCTTTACTAAAAAGAACTTCTTAGTCATATTTCCTTCCAAACAAAAATCACAGACTGGCAATGGTTCAACCTCAATTGAGTTGAGGGTACCATTTCTTGTTAGTCTTTGTATCATGTTAAGGTTGATGCGTTTAAGTCTAAGAGCCATAGATATGTATTACTAGTATGTTATGAATTTTGTTTATTATGGTTTGTAGAAGTATTATTATTTTCATTTGAGGAATAGTTTAATATATAAAGATGCTCATCAAATATCCGGTACAAATAGGAGCTTTATTCATCAAAAGTAAAGCCTGTTAGCGCAAAATAAGAGAATAACATTGTCCTATTAACAAGAAAAGGATAATTATATTCCATTTTATCTAAGGGACATAGTAACAGTCTTTAAAAAAATTTAAACACTTACCACTATTGAAATAAAATAAACTACTCCTACAGCTCTCGCCGAAACTATTGCTCATGTGCCGACTATAATAGTAAATTGGTCTTCACTGAATTTTCTGCTCTCCTGAACCGTTAGCACCTTGCTCTTTTTTAGCTAGTGCATCAGGACAGTCTTTCTTCCAGTGTCCTTTCTGATCGCATTTGAAACACTTGCCTTTCGACTTTCTGTCTGCGTTGGTCTTATTGCCTTCCTGCTTCTTGTTAACTCTATTCATTTTCTTTCCACCTCCGCCTTTCGGCTTGGAAACTGGGGAGCTACCAATTGCTGCATAAGTACCGCCATCTTTAGATTTAAGACCACTTTCCACATTTTGCAACTCATTCATCAGCTCAGTCAATGGCATATCCATCTGTGTAAGTGATACTCCACATTAAACTGTGAAAATATATCACGTAAAGAGTTCAATACCATATCAACCTGAGTATCTTAATCAATAGTTGCACCCAAATTCTCTGCCACATTGAAGTGTCCAATCATGGTCAACATATGGTCCTTCACTGGCGTTCCGAGTTTCATGCGGATGTTTTGTAAGGTATGAATGACTTTGAACCGAGCTCTCATACTTTGATGTACAAACATGTCCTTGAGGCTTTTCATTATGTCATAAGAGGTTTCAAGAATGTCATGCTTCTGCTGTAACACAATCGACATCGATGCCAAAATGTAACAGCGAGCAAACTTGTCTGCAGTTATCCACTTATCATAAGCTTCCCTATTGGCCTTGCTTGCAGTCTCAGTGGGTTGCTCAGGCCAATCTTCTTCAAGTACAAAATCAATTTTCTCAACGGTGAGAACAATCATTAGATTACGTTTTCAATCCACATAATTTTCCCCAGTAAGTTGTTTTTGTTTTAGGATAACGAAAAATGGACTGAGAGACATTTTGCTGAAAATAACAAAATTATTGCATATTAAAATTGAGCTGTGAATTTAACATATGATACATGAATGCACATGTAGATCCATAAATCTACAATAATGTAACGACTACTTAATATTTGTGATCCAACATGCCTCTCTATAGGAAAGGTCATTGTGTCCACTGATTAATTTGGGACCCTCCCACCAGACAAATCATATCTTGACAATAAATGTCTAGATAAATCCAGTATCGCTTTATTTGGTCACCAAGATTATAAACGAGAGCCTCTATAGGAGGTTCGTAGACGATCTCGATTTAAGTGTATAACATTTATCTAGATATCCAGATACTTGAAAAATAATCCCGCCATCTATAGGATGACCTCAAATTATATTATGTCTAGACGATCTTACAAAAATAGAATCTAATCAAACAACCCAAATTAGGAAGTCTTCCTATAGGGAGTCCGTTGCGCTACCGGCACGAGGCTAGCGCATTCTGTTGCTTATGGATTGACAAAAGGAGAACGTAGGTTTTTAATTTAAATAAATACCCTCTCCCACTCAATATTTTAAAATAATGAATTTTAATTTAAAATAATTACTAACTGTTCATATTATTCAAATTAACATACAGTTTAATTATTACAAATTTTTCTTTCTAGAAAAATTAATTTAAATTAAATTATTCGAGGAAAAAACAATATTTCGATGAAATGCATTCTATTCCAAGTTTCACGAGCAATGCCAAAATTAATTCTATATGATATGATTTACAGAATAACAATATTCCAAATTAATATTTAAAGCATACATTAACAATAAATTAACAATTATTTGTGGCCCAAAACAAGACTCAAGAAATAAATTAAAAACTAATTGGATCCAAATCCAATATTTAACTTAAATATTCAATCCAAGCATTCTAAATAGCTGCTATTCGTTAAACCAAACAGCCAATGTTCATTGATCCAAACAGGAGCTATCTCAGCAACCAAACAGCCTATCCAAATAGCCATTATCCAAGGAACCAAACAGATGCTATACAAGTAGCCAAATAGTCACTATCCTAGCAACCAAACAAGAGTAATCCCAGCAACCAAACAAAGTCTTCTTCCTCAAATCATCTTCTTGTCCAAGCAAAAGATCCACACATGAAACCACCATGGCCGGATCTCAACTGACCCGAACGCCGGTCATCTTCCTCCTGTGCGAGCAAACAACCTCCAAGCCGTCGGAATCCACCATGGCACAAACCACAAGAAGGACTACTGCCGGAGCGTCGGCCACGCTAATCCAAGATCAGTGCTTGTACGCCGGCGCACAGATGTCTCCGACACGGCGCGCGAGCAGAATTTTCCAGCACATCACGCCAACTGAGATCTGCTGGGTCGTGCCACGCGCAGATCCGAGGTCTGCCCCGATGCCCAGGAGTGATCTACGCGCAGGTCGCGCCACCCGCAGATCAGATCTACGCTGTCACCGGTTGCGCAGATCTCGATCTACGCTGGTGCACAGCTGTGCAGATCTGAGATCTGCGCTTGCCGCGCCACGCACATTTTTGAGATCTGTGCCAGTGCTCGGCTGCGCAGATCCTTGATCTGCACTGGCCACGCCGGTGATCCGCCGTCGGTCAAGAACCTCCATCCGTTTTTTTTTTTTTTTTTTGGTTTCTTCTTCGTTGATCTAAACATCCATCTTCAATCATTAACTATTACAAAAATTAACTAGTCCCATTTTAGGGCTCACAATATGAATCTATTTTGCAATAAAAAATTAAATCAAGATGATGGAGTCGTAATCCACCAATCTTGTTATAGACTCAAAATAACGAAATACAATGAACAAGTGGGGCCACAAAATAATTGGATCACAGTTTAAAATAATACTAATTATTCAATCATCATATAAACAAATAATCCTAGACATCGCTCGACTAGAACATACAATATAAGATCTAGATAATACAATAAACACGTGAACGATCTAGACCGCTCTAATACCACTTGTTAGAATCTGGCATGAGAATTAGCGAGAAAATAAAAAATTTCTTTAATTCAATAAAACCAGGATCTTTGCTAGGCGTTCACGTATTTATTATAATTAAAATACTAATGAATTAGTATTATACCTGAATCGATAAACGATATTGATCTGGATCTGATTCACGAACTTGCTGCTTTTGATTCACAAACTTAGTGCTTCCAGCGTTCAAGCCTTCTATGGTATTCTCCCAAGTCTAGATTACACCGGCGTGTGGACACATTTTAATTTTAATCAAAAACAAAACTAATTTCTGAACTGGTATGATCTAGAAAACTGAGAAGATAAAATTTAAGTGAAACAAGACTTTAAAATTTTACTTTCTTCTCTTTTCTTAATTGATCGAACTGATTTTGAAAACCAAGAAGATAAAATTCAAATTAGACAAGATTTAAGAATTTTACTTTTTTTTCTTTTCTTGACTGATCGAATTCATTTATGTCACAAGCAATGTGATATAAATGAGGCAAGCGTTCTGATTACAAACAACGACAAGAGTCCTGATTGCATCCAAGTCCAATTAGTTTAGAATTAATTTAATTATACATATAATCCCTGAACTTATATCACAATTACAATTAAGTCCAAAACTTTTATAGTAACTGTGATTAAGTCCAAAACTTTATAGAGCTACTACAGAGAACTGATCGGACATATATTTTCCAAGCTCCAATAATTAGATTCCATCTAGTCGACCCTAGACCCCTCAATCTAATTATTAGTCTTTTGCTTTTTCCAATAAAGGCAAGAGACTGCACTCTCAGAATACATAAAATTACAGAAGCTGTAATACTTTCCTATGACCTACCGTATATATAATTCATCCATGTCTGAGATCTGATAATTAGGTATGAGCATAAATGACTGTTTGCCCTTCTAATTATTCTCACTAACTTTAAGTTACATTTTCTTCAATGGTCATGTGAACTAATTCACAGATTTATAACCGTTCAACAGAAAATACTTAAGTTGTCACTCGATCCATTTTTCAGGGCGACAGTTCCCGACACGAATTCGTGTTCTCTACTTCACTCATTTTCAAACTCCCAACTCACCGAGATATTTGATCAACTAAATTGATTTCACCTATTGGTGAATCAAAGAACTATCAAACTAACGAAAAGATATACTCAATACTGTCAAGGGATTTGGATGAAATACTCGGTGATCAAGTAGAATTTAATTATTCGCACGGTCATGCTATATAATTAAATTCGACACATGGTCCGTTCAATACACTCCGAGTGTACTAGTGTCACTATTAATCCATTTCTGCAATAAGGACAAATCGCAAACTCGAATGATTAAATAGTCAACACTACAACCTTCCGGTACAAGGCGTCAACCCTTATACATTAGTTGGGAACAATTTTATTAATGATTAAATTATAAGTTATGTCACACTATACTTCTCAACGCAAGCATCCAACTTATATTACCACAAGTGATCATTGGCACTTTATTTACATACTTAATATTAAACAAATGCAATAATAATAAATGAATACAAACCAATGTTTTATTAAACATAAATTGTCATTTCATCACCGCAAAATTATACTATTTAGGCATACAACCCAACAAATATGCCCAGAAAGATGAACAAGTGAAGTGTATGAACTCCAGGAGCAAATAAAGACTGGCTGAATGAACGTCCATCGCAACCAAACTGCCATTGCAAGATACACTGGCAGATGCATCACCACATCCAACAATATTACTGTCTTCAAACACTGGGACTAAGGTTAGCCCATCGCCCATGGCAGTGTCAATGCCTCATATCGGTAGAACTTCAGCTAGGAAGGAGAAACCTCATGTGAACTCTCTACTACTAACCCAGCAAGATTTCCAAAAATCCCATCGGGGCTAGAATTTTTCGACGTAGTTGTTTTGATATTTGAAACTAAAGAAACAAAAATGAACAAAAAGAGGTTAGGGTTACCTAAAATTAGGAGTTTGCTGGAGAATGTCGCCTGATTAACTAGATACCTTCTCTTGATTGAAAAATATGGTAACCGAAAAATGCATGAATGCTTGAAGTAATGAGTGAAAAGTAAAAAATAAAAATGAAAGTGAAAGTCTTCCATTTTATATAGGCAGATGCCTTTCAACACAGGTCGTTAGATCAAATCAAGATTAATCTCATCCGTCCAACTTTGGCTGCCATCTTAACCCTTGAATTCTAATGGGCACATATTGTCCCAACGAAGCGCTCGAATTCAACGGTGCTATACACGCGCACATGGGGATGCATCGCCTCTGTTAATGCATGTCTAAACATAATGGATTTTAATTATTATGCACAGTGCATAGCATAGACTCGCCGCGTGTGTTTTCACTATTGGAGATGGGGTAGATGTAGCTGTTAAGGGACTTCACTGAAGAAGCGAACCCTTTTCTGACTCTGGCGCTTCTGCAAAATAATAATTCACTTTGGCCCTAAACTACTCCAATGCACAGAGGCCTCAGCCTCATCAACCAAGAATACCAAGTACAGCACCGTGTACCCTACATAAATGATACAGGTCTTGAACATGGAGAATTATTGTTACGACTCTGAACTGCGTGGCATGCCACGTTGAGTCAGAGTCAACATCAAAGCTAAGACTACAATGTGTCACCACCCCCATGCACAAATGATCCTCTGAAGTACTCAAACCTGGAGATGCAAACCCTCCTCATCTAGTTTTCAAGGTGGTGGGTAGTGACTCCAACCTCACCAATACAAGACAGCCGAAGGGAGCAGATACAATTGAGACCGACCCAGTGTAGCTTTGCAGGCTGCAAGTCTGACACTTAGGAGATTAGACAATAATGAACTACTGGTACAACCGGCAAATGTGGCTTATCATGGATATAGTTACCTAGCATGCAACTGAAAGGACATTTGGGTAAGTCTAAGACATGACATTCGGATGTGGCAGGTAAGCCTTTAAGATTGTTCCACGTGTCGACATCGGAGGAGCCTGGCCAGCTAGCTTAGGCCTATAAATACCAGGGACATGTCTCATTGAAAGGGATGATGTAATTACACACCAAAGGACTATTGCAACCAAATCAGCCCTATAGATTAGCTTAAATATCACCTAAATTACCTAGAAAATCCGTGGTGAAGAGGCCCCCAAGTCTGTTCCTCAACTGGTACGTGTCTCTCCCACACTTAAATATTAATCCTCCTCCCGGATTAGTGCTTTGATCGAAAGATTGACTTGACCATTAGAGTGCATACGGTCAACGCACCTTGTAGAAAAGATCTAAAAAAATTATTTGAGCATATTGATTTTGTGATCGTAAATGCTTCCAAATATTTTGCTTAGTTCCTGTCGTATGTTGGCCATATCTTTTTGTAAGTGGAATATTTTTCAATTAGGTTTTTGTTGTTGGAGTTGATGTTTAGTACTTAGCATAGAAATTCTCTACTCTTTTTTTTTTTTTTTTTTTTTTTTCACGATATTGATCAGCAAATTTGGACTTCACCTTCTAGGTATTTTAATCTCTATCCCATTGGCATAAAAAGGAAGTCCAAACTAAAGTGCAATTAGGAGCATCATGAAGTTCTGCTTCGTCTTTTTCTTATTTCTTTTCACATTGTAGTTTATGCACATTTGGCTATTAGGTATTTTCAATTCTTTACCGAGTTGGGTACTTTTTAATGTTGTGGAAGATTGGTTATGTAGATTATTGTCTAAATAAGTCTTGAACAAAGTCACCAGTTGGTGAAATACATTACAATTAATGTTGTTCTAAGCAAAGGCGGTTTTATTGAGGTATAAGAGGGGCCTAGGCCTCCTCCTAACTTTAGTTTTTTTGGTGATGATTTCACCATACACTACAAAATATAAAATAATTTAAAAAATATTATCTAATTTTTTTATTTTAAAAATACTATTTTCTATTTTTGTAACACTTGTTCTTACATTTGTTATGTTTGTTAATAACAAATGTAACACATTTATTATAACCAAAATAACAAATATAACAAATGTAACAAAAAAATGTTATAAAAATTGAAAATAGTATTTTTATGATAAAAAAAGTATGACAGTATTTTAAGAAATATTTTATTTATTGTGGTTATTTGTGAAAAGACCCCTCTTTTTTTAAGGTCCAAATTAGGCCCATCACATAGGCCCATCCCATAGTCCCCTCCCAATTTGAAAAAATAAAAATTAAAGGCCCAAATTTATCTGTAATTCTGTTTCATCTCTCATCTAGATTTGTTCGACTCTCTGTCCTTTCTGTGTAAAGTGGTAGAAGAAAAAGAGAGAAAGGATATATAGATTGGATTGGCATTGTGATATTGCAATAACAGTTGAATCAACTCTTCGAGTGGCAATTTTTCAGCGTTATGAGAACATCAACGCAGTCTTTAAGTTTTTCAGCATTCTGAGAATCACATAGTGGCTCTTCTTAAGTAAAATCTTATGTTCGTAACTCGACTTCTAAGTGTCTTTTCAATCGAGGGGATGGGGATGGCTTATAAAAGTTTTTCTGTGATATTTTCAGTCGTGCATATTCTCTATTTGATTATTCTCTGTTTCTTTTATTTTGTTAACAGTTAACAACATTTGCAGTACATATATAATTTTTATTTATTGTCCATAACATGCATGTAATTGGTAGGTAGGGGAATGATCTCTTGCCCCTTGTGAGTAAGAAATCCTTGCCCACCTGCTGATGTATCAGCAGGTGGGCAATTTAAGATCAATTGGGCAATTTAAGATCAAACAAATATTGATCTTGGATTGTCCACCTGATCACCTCAGCAGGTGGGTAATGATTTCTTGCCCACAAGAGGCAAGAGATTAGGACTCTTGGTAGGTATATAATTGATTGCAAAATATTAATGTTAGCCATGACATTCGGTGTTGCTTTTAGATAATTGCTTTTAATATCTACCTTTCTAGATAATTGCTTATAATATCTACTTTGTTCTGCATAAAAGCGCGTCTATGAAAATGAGGTTGGACAATGCTGTCGTTTCTTGTTTTGAGAATGTTGTCTAATGGCGGAGCCATGATTCATCCATAAGGGAGATAGTATTATATAAAAAATAAATAAATAAATAAAAACTTACAAAAATTTCGAGATTACAAAAATATACTTTTGATTTAAAAGTTAGACTACTTCATTTTGAGATGTGCTACAATTTCAACTATGAATTATAGGGATTAAACTTAAAATTTAAAAGAAGTTATTAAATCAAGGGCAAATTCAGGGCCGGTCACTGTTTGGGCACTTATAGGCTCTAAAGTCATATGCTCAAAACTTAATTCAATTAAAGTCACATTTTAGAGTTAAAAGACCAACATACCCTTAATTGTAAAAAAAAAGCTAGTTGTGATACTGTTTTGTTGTGATACTGTTTTTTTGTGATACTGTTAAACCTATTATTTTGTAATACTAATGAAACATTTTAAGAAAAATATTATTCTCTTGTTTATTCTCTACTGATTAATTCGTCTACCTACCATTAAACACCTTATATATTTATACTTATCTATCCAATGAGAATCTATGTCCTAATTGAATCTCAAACATGTTCTAATCCAAGGGAAGAATTAGAAACATTGTTCATAATTTTAGATGAGAACCCTTTGCATGACTTCCCATTAACTTGAGAATGATTGGCAGTTCTTCTTTCTTCATCTTGGCATTGCTCTGCAGTATGTGTTTGCTTTTAAGGGACCCAGATACCTTGGAAGAGCTTTAATTTGCAGCAAAAGGATGTACATTTATCCGTGATACTGTTTTAGAGGATTTGTGATACTGTTTTGAAAAAAAAAATTTAAAGATTACCATTTTAAGCTAAAGAGACGAATTCAAACGGGCAAAATCCATCATACGCATTGGCAAAGCCACATGTCTTGACCGTCTGGTCGAGACCATTCCGAAAATATATTATAATAAAAATTATGAGCACGTGTGCGAATTCTATATTCATTTCTATTGTAATACTATTTTTTGTGATACTGTTATGCATAATACAATATCAAACAACACACATGACTATGATATCAAACTTTTATCTTTGATACTGTTTAATTAGTCATGTGTTTTGTTTGATACTGTATTATGCAAAACAATATCATAGATTAAAACATGGATTAAAACAGTATCAAATTATATTAATGCACATTACCTAAACAAAACATTATCATGTATTAAAACAGTATCATAGACAAAATTAAGACATTCAAACTGTATCACGGATTCAAACATTGCCATAATTAAACAGTATCAAAGATAAAAGTACGTTATCATAAATAAAATTCATTCCACATAGATTCAAACAGTATCATGGATTAAAACAGTATCAAAATATACTAATTCACATTACCTAAACAAAACAATATCATGGATTAAAACTAAGACATTCAAACAGTATAATAGGATTAAAATATTATCATGAATTAAACAATATCAAAATATACTAATGCATATTACCTAAACAAAACAGTATCATGGATTAAAACAATATTATAGACAAAACTAAGACATTCAAACAGTATCACACATCAAACGTTTTCATTCCTATAGAAATTTAAGCTGCTATTTATAATAACAAATCATGGCAACTCTACAGAAATTCATCAAACAAATCTTCCTTAATATTTTCTATAATACAGTATTATGATACAAATGTGTTTATGATAATGTTTCTCATTCTTGATTACAAAACTACCCATTACAAACTAAACCTTCAACAAAGAAGTGAAAATGCATGCTAGTTACAGACAGCATAAACCAACGAAGCTTTCCTATGTGGAAGCAGGAACCACAAAGGAAAAATAAGAGGTTTACTCAACCTCTAGCACACTCCCTCAAGAAAAAACAAAGAAAAATATGGGAAAACCAACAGATGCACGAATAGAAAACTATGATCAGAACAATAATGAACACGATATAACAATTACTAAAATCTTGAAGATTATCTATAGAATCTGCCGCGTATTCTAACAAAAATGCAACTCTTCCTTCAGTATACTTTTGCAGAAAAAAGTATACTGAAAAAGATCACAACATAAAAGCAGAAAAAATCCGGCAGGTGGCTATGGGTTCCATGAAATCCGGCAGGTGGCTATGGGTTCAATGAAAAAGATCTCCAACGATTTCTACAGCTTCCAAGTTCACTCCATCACCAAGAAAGAAAGTTTTGGTGCCGAGCCAAATTTTGATATGATAGATTCAGATCTGATTAAGATTTTGGAATGTTCTCTTGACTCGGCGTCGGCGGCGGCGGCGGCGGCGTGGTGGTGGTGGTGGTGGTGGTGGTGGTGGGAATAGTGGTGGCTGCGGTAGTGTGTGGGAAATATGGATCATATAGATAATTTTGAAATTAATATGAAAATTTGATGAAAGTATGACTTATTAACAATTTTGAAATTTGTTTTGACCTAATTTGAAACAAGTCACTTGTAAATAAATTTTAAACAATTTTTTCTTAAATCAATTAGACTACATAATCTTAGACTGGACTACCATTTATTTTTATGGGTTTGTTTATAAATTTTTTTTTTTTTTTCAAGTCCTTGTTATTGATCTTGGGCCCACTTAAATCCGCACAAGCTTATGAACTAAAGTTCAAGATATGTGATAGGTCTTTTTAGTTTTTAGCCGCATTCCACGATATATATTACTGTGCGCAAAAAGATGCGTCGCCATCATTCGGTTTCAAATGAATCCTTAAATGTTATTCTTGTTTTATGGATTAATTAGTTATCTTTTTGTTAGACTTGTACCAAAGCATTGTAAAAGGAATTTTTTTCATAAATGCGAAATTTTTTTAAAATAATTTTAAAAAGTTATTTTTATTTTATTTATTTAAAAAATAATGTTTTTTAAAAAACTATTATTTTAATTCATTATATTATATATTACATATAGTAATAAAATACAATTTTTGAAATTGCATGAGAAGGCTCACTATTTTAAAATAAAAAAGGGCCTTTTGGGCAATTTCAAAATTTGCATAGAAATGTCCATTGATTATAAAATTCAATGGAATGTTTGTGCAATTTCAAAATTATATAGTAAGTCCTCAAATTAAAACAGGAATGTAATTTTGATTTTTTTTTAAAAAATTTATAATTATTAAAATTTTAATGCTGGTCAAACAGTCAAAATTGGCTAAAGTCCATTTTAAACCATACTTAGAATTTTTTATTTGATTAAATTTTGACATTTTACTTTATAAAATTGCAAATATGCCCTTTATAAACTAATTTTATAGTCAATATAGGGTGTGATTTTAATTTGAGAAATAAAATAAATTTTGAAAAATATCCTTATCAATAAAATTAATTGTTTAATTGGATTAATTGCTTATTGAATGCAATGTCCCCTAGGAATTGACTGATTGTTCTTCCTTTTGGCTAGGAGAGACTAGATAGATAAAATTTATGATTATCTACAATTATTATTATATATGATTGATTGCATGTATGATGTTAGTTAATATACATAAATTTGATGAGCCAAAGCCCTCTAAATGATAATATTAAATTGGTATTAAATGGTTAATACAACGTGCATTCCATTGTTATAGTGAAAAATCAGAGTCCATGATCGATATCAGTTTATTGAGTCGCTAAAGGCTACTCGGTCATGGATATGTTTATCACTATGAAATATTCGATGTTTCTAAACAATGGATCGAATTTAACTAGAATTTTATTTTATTTTTAGTAGCTCAAGGAAATAATATTTTTGAGGCACAATCAAGTAAACACATAAGATGGGGTGCGACAATAAACTGTCTACTTGATGATATAGGAGTCACACAGAAATGTGATTGATAGAATTATCTACTTGGATGTTTTATTAGGACTTGTTAAGTCGCTCAAGATTCTAATAAAACAAAAGGGATCAAGATAACTTAAAATCTAGCAGGTTCTATTAATCAATGTTTAAGAGTCATTAATTCAATTTGAATAATATGAGTATAATTAATTTAATATAAGTCCATGCTACATTAATTTTCTGCATTTAATTAATTGTTATATATTGTAATTTAAGTGTTAAATCGTGAATAACCATATAAGTTTGAGAGGCATACTAGATGGCAACACACTTATCGGACCAAATTTTCTGGAATGGTACTGCAATCTTAGAATTGTTCTCAAACATGAAAAATTGGATATATCATTAAGCAGCCAATGACATAAGCTCCCACTGAAGGTAGACTTATAAAAACACAATGATGACGATAATACTACAACATGTGTGATGTTTGTAGCTATGTCACCTGAGTTACAAAGGTAGCACGAGAGTATGGATGCCTATATATATCATCTCAAGGAGTTGAATGATGAACAGTCACTGACTGAACGGTATGAGATATCGAAAAAGTTATTCAGAGGTATGATGGTAGAAAGATCTTGAGTTAATGCTCATGTGCTAAAGTGATTGGTTTTATGGAAAAATTAAACCACTTAGTTATGCAGTCCCTACCTGACAACTTTTCATAGTTCATTATAAACTTCAACATAAATAAGATTCAATGGACCTTGCCTGAGCTACTATACATGAAAACTGTTAAGTCCAATATCGACAAAATGAATAGATAAATATTGGCCATTGACACCTCTAAGGGCAGTAAGAGGAAATATAAACCAACCTTTCAAAAAGGATCCAAGAAGGCTAAATCTGATGGAAAAATAGTTAAAGAAAACAAAGACAAATCCAAATCTGATGATCTGTGTTTTCACTTTTGAAACAAAGGACATTAGAAAAGGAACTACAAGTTATAAAAGCGATAAAACTAACAACTCATATATTTGGCATTGCAGACTCGATCATATAAGTGAAAAAAATGTATCACTAAGTTACATAAAGATGAATACTTGAATTCAAATGATTATGAATCATTTAATAAGTGTGAATCATGCTCGTTGGAAAAAATGACCAAAATATCCTTTTTGGAAACATAGTCAGAGTTGTAAATATTTTGGGACTTGTACATATTGATGTATGTGGACCAATGTATACTAATGCTAGAGGTGACTTTTCTTATTTCATCAGGTTTACAAATTACCATTCTATAAATGGTTTTATCTACTTGTTGAAATTCAAGCATGAAGCATTTGAAAAGTTCAAAGAATTCAAGCAAGAAGTGGAAAGGAAAATTGGAAAAAATATTCTAACACTCAAATCTAATCAAGATGGAGAATAATTAAAGGGTGAGTTTTTCGACCATCTGAATGAGAAAGGGATTATGTCACAGTGGACTCCACCATATGCACCACAACACAATGGTGTATATGAAATGAGAAACCGCGTCTTACTAAATATGGTGCGATCAATGATGAGTTACGCAGTTCTTCCAAAATCATTTTGGGATGTACACTTAACACTGCATATCACACCTAAACCGTATCTCATCTAAATGGGGCGATAAAACTTCATACGAGTTATGGAAAGACAAAAGATCCGTTCTTTCATACATAATCATTTTGGGACTACGACACTTGTTTGAAGCGCGTTGAATCGAACAAGCTATGTGCTAAATTCGCTAAATATTTATTTTTGGGGTACCCAAAGGAAATTGTTGTATACTATTTCTACAACCTTATTGATCAACTAAGTTATAGTTAAGTAGGTGTCAACCTAGTTGGGATGTACTTAAACTATAAATATGTAAATGATTGATAGTTATGTATGTGTCAACCTAGTTAGGATATATTTAACTATAGTGATACATTAAATAATTAATTGTATTACGTGTTTAATATTTTATTACAAAGTTAGAAAGACATTTGTATTAAGAGTTTTTGCTATATTAATGTTAATTTTCTCTTTTGTCATTTATATTTCATTGTTAGTTTTATTTTAAAACTTATAGTTTTAGTAACAAAGCCTATTGAGTTAAAAACTAAATACATATATATTATATAAATTATTGAGTTATCTGCCTACTGCGATATGGGCCTGGACCGGCCCATCATAGCGACGGGCCAGTTAGGCGATCTGTGCCACTACTACAAATTACCAAGCGGGCCTGAACTGACCGCAAACTATCATGGGCCAGTTCTTCATGCTAATTGGGTCGTGTCGGTTCAATTAGTATACGGATCGGTTCGGCCCAGTCCGGTCCTTTTTACACGTGTACTTTTAGAGCTGGAATCTTCGTTTTTATGAGATAATCAAAATATTTGATTTTATCAAGAATGAAGACGAACCATGTGTGTATAAGAAGGTTAGAGATAATAAAGTCGTGTTTTTAATTCTGTGTGTGAATGACTTATTATTATTTGGAAACGATGTCCCATACTAAAATCAATAAACCGTGGTTATTGAAAAATTTCTCCATGAATGATATGGGAAAGGCATGAAACATTCTTGGGATAAAGATCTACATAGACATATCTAAAAAATGCTTGGCTATCTCAATTTACATAGAAAAAATCTTGAGAAGATTTAATATGGAAGAGTCTAAGAGAGAATTTTGTCCCATCAGACATGGGCTTTATCTTTCAAAAGAGATGTTTTTGAAAACACAGATCGAGAGACTGTATGGATAGTGTCATACTCTAATTCCGGGCATACACCCCAAAGTACGAGTTATTATTATTATTATTATTATTATTATTATAAATGTATTTTACTAAAACTAATCATAAAATCAAACAAAAACAACATAAGAAAAATGTAGTATTCACCGCTCTAATATATCTTATCAAAATATTTTTCTTTACAACCGATACTGGCGCCACCAAGTATTTACAATATCAAAAAGAACAAAAGAATATATGTCAATCCCGAAGAATTGACAAGAAATTGTTGGTGGGGTGGAGCCAGACCATTTTCAAACCAGTTATGTATACACATTTACATCATCTACAAAATTACTATATACAGAATAAAACAGTAAACAAAAATAAAATTATTCAACCTCCCTCATCGTTTGGATGAAATGGCCGGTAAAAGAGTCGTATACTTCTATCACAGTGTAAATGTATCCCAAAACATCTACATAAGTTTCTAATTCTTCTTCTTCATCCAAAAGTGTATAAAATTGAGTATAGTGCTGCCTAGTCCAAATCACACGTATAGTCATACCGTCGGTTGAAAGCTAGGTATGCCTATGCGTACACATCTCCTCCGTGTGACTCATTGGCATCTACAGTACAAAATACAATATATGAACAACAATGTTAAGTAATTATGATTATATGATAATGTCTAATAGAATGTCAATCACACATGGGCCTAAATTCCATATTATAGTGTATTGTATGAGCTCAATAACATGACCAATATTAAGCGCACACCACCTACCAATGCATGTGCGTCCTTCATGGTCTCAAACATAACTCAAGAGGCTACAATGGTAGGAATATCACAATTAAGCCTGGCTTACCGTATACGGTGCTCAACATACCTCTACGCAGTCTCTGGGCTGCCAAAGGACCTACTCACCGCCCGTATATCTTGGCTCTGGACCTCCAACACCCTTTTTTCAGTCGTCCTTAATGACCATCAGGAGCCTCATGCAAGTCTATGTATCTGGAGCGAATTTAAGTATGGTACAACTACAATGGGATTCACACTTTATCAAAACATCAATATACTTAATATGAATGCCAATCTGTATAAATCATGTTAGGGTGATCGACCGACTCCCATCAATACTCATAAAAGATCATCAAGTCTCACAATAATAACATATAATCACAACAAATCATCATTGACAAATATCTTGCATGTCATAGTATTTTACACTGTAGGTGAAATCATCATATTTACATTGACTATAGGTTACAATGTTTGGATCTGTTTTAAAGAAAATGTTTTTTTGTTAGTTAACCTCAACAAGACAATTTATTTCAACCCATAAGCCTCAAATAGGGCCCACGGAAGTTTAACGACCCAAAAATAAGAACCGAGAGATACACAGAGCTTGGAGTCGTCCCAAAGAAAGGATAGAGTATGAGGGGCTGACCCAAGGTTGGAAGAGTGAGGGTCGACCCACTGGAAGAGAGAGAGTCAATTCTCCAAACAGGCAAGGGTCGGTCATCTTTGGAGGGGGTCGACCCTCCTCTTGAGCAGGGGTCGACCCCTACACTTATGGGGATCGACCTCTTGGTCAAAAAATGCCTATAAGGGTTGTCTAGTTTGGTAAACTGTGCACGGGGTACTATTTTAATGCTTTGGGGTCATTTTCTACTATTTTATAAACTGAAAAATACTTGAAAAGGACAAAAGTACATTTTTCTGAAGAATGAGATAGCTTCTAACTTTTTCGAAATGAACTAACATGTATCCTATTTATGAGTGTTCTAAAAAGCGTAAAGCGTAACTAGGCGTGGAATCCGAGTTTCAAGCTTTTCGGACCTAAGCGATGGCAAGACAAAGAAGATGCGAGAGTGATGCTTGAGGCGTGGCTAGGTGTCGAGGTCGATCATCAAGTATAGGCAGAGCCTAGGCACCGCCTATGCGAGCTTTTTAGAACAGTGCTATTTATAGGATGAACCTATGGCTTCACTGTAATAATTAATTTTCAGTAACTATATTTTTTACATATGGTAAAAATTGTAATTATTAATTTTTTTTAATTAAGAAAATGTTTTAAAAGTCGTTGTTTCCAAAAAAATCCCTAAAAATTCTCAAAATGCTCCTAAAAATTGTGAGAAAAATCATGACGTTATAGATACGATTCTTTATGCATCGGCAATAAGTTCTATCATTATGTCTTGATATATACTCGAACGAATTATTCATATGCTTTGAGTGCACAAGAAGGTTCCAAGCGAACCGTCGAGAAAAATATTAGGTCGCTGTCAAGAACATTCTTAAGTACTTAAGAAGGACTAAAGACATGTTCTTAGTGTAACAACCCAAATTTTTCACATTTCCATTTCAAGTAAATAAAAATTTCTTACTTTCGGCGTCGCTTCATACCCCATGATTTATTTTAAAAATTTTGGTTATGTTTAAATTTTGTGCATGTTCGCTTCAAAATTTTAGTCAACGTCTATTAAAATTATTTGAAAACGAACCTTATTCTATTTTCTTTTGGTAAGTTGTTAATTTCAAGTTGAATAAATAATTTATAGCTAGCATAAAATATTAAATTTCGTTCCCCGGTTCTATCTAAAGATCTTAGCCACCAATTTACTTTTCGACTCCAAAAGTTAACCAAAAACCCCACCCACACAACACCTTAAAAACCACAAAAGAAAACATAACCAAACAACCTCTTAACCTCTACTATTTAGTATCAACCAAACAGTCCCTTAAATCTAAGAAATAACCACCCATGTTCTTTCTCTCTCTCAGCCATTTTCATCCCATGTTCAACCCCATTTCACCACCTATTAAATAATTATCATCTATTTTGTGCCCATATATTTTGCATAAAAACTTCCCAAAAAACTACCCCTGACCACCTGCAGAAAACCGCCCAGTTGCCTTTTTTCCCCCAACCATTTATCCTTTCCACCTACCCATGTTTTACCTCACTCTCCCATCACCAAGTAACTGATTTTTCCCACCTCATTAAGCATCCACAAAGTCACATTTTTCTCCCCCAAGTCTGACCCAAAAATCAGCCCTGCAGTGTGTACTTTCTCCCCCAAAAAAATCAGCATTTAAGCTAAGCACAAGCTTCCCATTTTCCTTTTCAAGTTTTGGCCTTCACCTATAGCTCTGCGATTGTGTTTTTCTGTTTACTCGGCAGCAAGAATACATTCAATTTCATCCCTCATTCCTCCCTTCAGTTCAGTCATAAAGTTCCAACAATTCTTCTTCCAACTGTGGCACTCAGTTTTCGGCCAGCAGTAGTGTTATCTTCTATTTTTTGTTTCTGTTCGGTAAGGATCACATACTTTCTCTCATAGATTTCTACCTCTAAAGTCCCCCAACACCCCTTCATTTCAGTAAAAAAACAAAAAAAGAAAAAGAAAAAAAAAAATTTCCTAGCAGTTAACTTTTTTCCCAGCAAAATCATCCACCAACATATATAGCAATCACCAAACACCCGTTCTTCTTTCTTTTGTTCCAGCTTTTCCCTTTTTTCTCCTCACCATTTTCAGCCAGCAGTAAGTGGTTTTAACCTTTCTTCTAACTTCACAAAAGTTCCTTAGATATATATCCATATATAGTGTACGGGATTGATTTTGAAAAAGGCGCAATAGCAATTCATTCTCCATCAACTTCAACCGAAAACTCTCATTCGAGGTAGTTTTACTTAATGGTGCTTTTACTACGATTTTAAATGAAGTTTTGGAAAATTATGATGTAATTTAAATGTCATGCAAACTTATTTATGAAGGAACTTATGATAGTGATTGAAAGTAATCACTTTAATATGTTTGTGATTGAAAGAAATCACGTATGATGATGATGATGTTATGTGGTGTCGGCTACCAATGTTTAAGATGATGTACGTTTCAAAAATCATGGCATGTCAAATTTATGTTTAAGTAAAATTTTCCACATGTTATAAGTATTGCTACTAAGTGTTTCTTTTGAAATACTCAACCCCCCCGCCCCCCCAAAATAAATAAATTTTCAGATTGAACGGATTGGCGTTGATGCGATGGCGGTAGACTAATTAGCTTGTCATGGAAAGTCTTATTTAGTTTATGTTTTGAAGTCGAATGATCGAGTCAATTTTGATATAATTATTATATTTTAAGTATTTTATTCAGTAATTAATTATGTAAAATGTACGTAAACAAGATATTGGTTTATTTGTCGTTCAAAGTTAAATTATGAATTTGCCTAGTTTCTTTTTTTTTTTTTTCAGAATTTTGAGCTTACTGTCTTCTTTTAGAAAAATCATAACTTTTTCTATGGTTGGAGTTTTTGAGTGAAATGAGTGACTATGGAAAGCCCTGTATGTGGTCTAATAACAGAAATTGAAATCACTCAAAAATTCCATCGTATGAATTTATTATGTACGGTTGAACTGGCTGCGTTATTGCACCCTGGACAGTTTTCAAGAAACTTCAGCCATCTTTTTCGCCTACCAAATGACGTAGATAAAGTTTGATATTTTAACATGTTGTAGTCCATAGTCCCAAGTATCTACAGTTCCAATTTTGTAATTTTTGGAATTCGTTTGAATGGTCTAATAAATTATGGCGACACCTATCACGATATAGACAAAACTATGAAATTTTGAAGAAAATTTATTTTCCCTTGCACGCTTGTTATTTTTTCCTCAACAATTAAATTTTTAAAACCCTTCAAGGGCATGAAAAATATTATTTGGAGTCGTCAAGTATATTTTAGAGATTATTTTAGCGACCCTCCAAGTTGAGAAAATTCAGGGCGTTACAAATTGGTATCAGAGAGCGGTTTTACTTTTCTGTAGACTTGCGTAAATTTTAAAATTTTATTTCATTTTGTATGGTGTTTATTTTATTATGTCAAGTTAAAAATTTAAAAGTTACGACTTTAGAATTTCAGTGTCGCTACTTGCCATCGCCGCGCAACGCCAACTCTGAAGTAAAGAAAGTTTGATAATTTTCTTTCTATGTTTAAGTATGATGTTAATGAAATTTATATTTATGAAATTCTATTTTTTTATGAAAATTTATTTTAGTCCTCGGAATTAACTTAAAAGATGTTAGAAACCCACATAAACAGACTTTTCATAATTGGTATTTCAGACATAGTTCCACCAAGTGAGTACTATCTAGAACGTGCCGAGCCGGAAAGAAATGATTCCATTTAGTTTGTTGAGATTCTAAGTGGTCGTTTGGCCATCATGTCGATAGCCATAGGGTAGTACATATTCGGGTGACGAACTACGAGTTTGTGACAACAAGATGTTGGCATTAATTGTAACATTTTGAAAGTGGAGGTTAAATGATCAAACCTCAGGCACCTCAGATGCATGCCTAGCTATTAATGTTACATGTCTGAGAAATGATAGTATACTAAAGGTTAGTATGCCATAGATACGGATAAATTATTAAGTGCAATGCAGATAGATTTTGATGGTTTGATCTTAGAAGCAGACTTGATTGTGGTAGAATGAAATATTTTGATATAATTTTGGGTATATTTTTGGCTAAGAAATAACCTTGCCGCAATTGTGTGTTTTGGAGAAAGATGTTGTGTTTTGGCAACCAGGAGGTGAAGAGTTTAGGTATTACAGTTGAGGGTAAAGGCATTCTATTAAGGATATCTTGTCTGTCTCACTGGTACCTCATCAGAAGAGACGATACTAGATAATGTGCAAGTAGAAGCAATGGTGAGATTTACACCGACCACAAGAGTCTCAAGTACTTCTTTTTTCAAAAGGAATTAAAAAAAAGACAACGATAATGGTTAGAGTTGGTGAAGGACTATGACTACATTATCATGTACCATCCTGGTAAAGCAAATGTAGTCGCGGGTACTCTAAGCAGGAAGATCATAGGTCATTGGTTAGCGTTGTGAACAAAGTAAGAGAAATTGATCAAGGATTTGAGAATTTAAGAATTGAAGAGTTGGCACAACCAGTGCAGGCATCAACAATGATAACAAGTCTGACATTAACGACACTAAAAGATAGAGTCGTGGCAGCTAAGAAAGAGGATTCCTTTTGAAAAATAAAATCAGGGATAACGTGGGAATTAAAATAGGAAATGATTTGAAATAGTCAATGACAAAACTTTGATGATTAAAGATTGGTTGTTCATGCCCAAGGATGAGAGGTTGAGGAATGAGATTTTATCTGATGCTCATTTCCCTCCTTAAGTCGCATATCAAGAAGGAACCAAAATGCAAAAGGATTTTCGTAACACTTTTTAGTGGAGAAACTAAAAAGGGATTATAGTTCGATTTGTGTCTAAGTGTTTAGTGTGTCAACAAGTAAAGGCAGAAATACCAAAGGCCGTTAGGACCGTTAAATCCAGTGGATATACCACAACGTAAAGGGAAGAAAACCGCAATGAATTTCATTATGGGTTTTCTTTGATCAGCAAGAGGTCATGATGCCATCAGGGTTTTAGTAGACCGTTAGACGAAATCTGCTCAATTTTCTTTCAATTCGGATGAGTTTTAGTTTGGAACAGCTAGCACAGTTGTATGTCAGAGAAGTTTTCCGACTTCATAGAGTGCCAGTGTTCATTGTATCAGCTGAGACTCGAAGTTCATCTCAAATTTCTGGAAGAGCCTTCAGGGAGCTATGAGAACATAATTGGATTTTAGTACAGGGTATCATTCTCAAACCTACCGGCAATCAAAATACCTTTCAAATTCTGGAAGACATGTTGAGGTCATGTGTTCTGGATCTAGTTAGTAAATGGAAAAGTCACTTACCGTTAGTAGAGTTTGTATATAATAATAGTTTTCAGGCTATTTTTGACATGGCACCATATGAGGCACTTTATGGTCGTTGATGTCGTTTGCCAATTTTTTTGGGACGATGTTGGCGAAAGAAGAATTTTGGATCCAGATTTACTTGAGAAAATGGTAGAAGTTATAGACATGATCAGATCTAGAATTTAGACAGTGCAAGATTACCAGAAGAGTTTAGCCGATCAAAGAAGGAACGAGTTAGAGTTTGAAGTCGGCATGAAAGTATTTCTTAAAGTTGTTCCAATTAAAGGAATTTTACATTTTGAAAAGAAAGGAAAGTGAAGACCAACTTTGGCCCATTTGAAATTATTTAGATAATTGGAAATGTGGTGTTTCATTTGGCATTGCCCTCCGAACTCTCGGCAGTGCACGACGTATTCTACGTTTGATGTTGAAGAAGTACGTGAAGTACATGTATGAACCTACGCAAGTGATAAATTGTGAGTCGTCGGAATTAAAAAATTAATGAAGAAGCACATGTGGTGGTTCTAGAGAGAAAAATCCATGTTCTGAGAAACCGGAAGGTCCCTTTTGTTAAAGTTCAGTGGGGTAGACACGAGAAAGATGGGGTTACTTGGGAAAGAGAAGAAGATGTTTTAGCTAATTACCCGGACCTCGTAAACCAAGTAAATTAAATTTCGAGGACGAAATTATTTTAAGTGAGGAGGGTTGTAACAACCCAAATTTTTTGCATTTCTATTTCAAGTAAATAAAAATGTCATACTTTCGGCGTCGCTTCGTACCCCATGATTTATTTTAAAAATTTTGGTTATGTTTAAATTTTGTGCATGTTCGCTTCAAAATTTTAGTCAACTTCTATTGAAATTATTTGAAAAGGAACCTTATTCTATTTTCTTTTGGTAAGTTGTTAATTTCAAGTTGAATAAATTATTTATAGCTAGCCTAAAATTTTAAATTTCGTTCCCCGGTTCTATCTAAAAATCTCAGCCATTTTATTTTCGATTCCCTAGCCAAAATCCAATTTACTTTTCGACTCCAAAAGTTAACCAAAAACCCCACCCACACAACACCTTAAAAAATACAAAAGAAAACATAACTAAACAACCTCTTAACCTCTACTAATTAGCATCAACCAAACAGTCCCTAAAATCTAAGAAATAACCACCCATGTTCTTTCCCCCTCTCAGCCATTTTCATCCCATGTTCAACCCCATTTCACCACCTTTTAAACTACTTTATTATCAGCTATTTTGTGCCCATATATTTTGCATAAAAACTGCCCAAAAACCTGCCCCTGATCACCTGTAGAAAACCGCCCAGCTGCCTTTTTTTTTCCCAACCATTTATCCCTTCCACCTACCCATGTTTTACCTCACTCTCCCATCACCAAGTAACTGATTTTTCCCACCTCATTAAGCATCCATAAAGTCACATTTTTCTCCCCCAAGTCTGACCAAAAAACCAGCCCTGCAGTGTGTACTTTCCTCCCCTCCCCCTCCCAAAAAAAAAAAATTCAGCATTTAAGCTAAGCACAAGCTTCCCATTTTCCTTTTCAAGTTTTGGCCTCCACCTATAGCTCTGCGATTGTGTTTTTCTGTTTACTCAGCAGCAAGAATACATTCAATTTCCTCCCTCATTCCTCTCTTCAGTTCAGTCATAAAGTTCCAACAATTCTTCTTCCAACTGTGGCACTCAGTTTTCAGCCAGCAGTAGTGTTATCTTCCATTTTTTTTTGTTCGGTAAGGATCACATACTTTCTCTCATAGATTTCTACCTCTAAAGTCCCCAACACCCCTTCATTTCAGTCACAAAAAAAAAAAAAAATAAAAAGAAAAAGAAAAAAAAAACTTTCCCAGCAGTTCCCGTTTTTCCTAGTAAAATCATCCACCAACATATATAGCAGTCACCAAACTCTCATTCTTCTTTATTTTGTTCCAGCTTTTCCCTTTTTTCTCCTCACCATTTTCAGCCAGCAGTAAGTGGTTTTAACCTTGCTTCTAACTTCACAAAAGTTCCTTAGATATATATCCATATATAGTGTATGGGTTTGATTTTGAAAAAGGTGCAATAGCAATTCATTCTCCATCAACTTTAACCGAAAACTCTCATTCGAGGTAGTTTTACTTAATGTTTTTTTTACTGCGATTTTAAATGAAGTTTTGGAAAATTATGATGTTATTTAAATGTCATGCAAACTTATTTATGAAGGAACTTATGATAGTGATTGAAAGTAATGACTTTAACATGTTTGTGATGAAAGAAATCATGTATGATGATGATGATGTTATGTGGTGTCGGCTACCAATGTTTAAGATGATGTACGTTTCAAAAATCATGGCATGTCGAATTTATGTTTAAGTAAAATTTTCCACATGTTATAAGTATTGCTACTGAGAGTTTCTTTTGAAATACTCACCCCCCAAATAAAAAAAATTTCAGATTGAACGGATTGGTGTTGATGCGATGGTGGTAGACTAACGAGTTTATCATGGAAAGTCTTATTTAGTTTATGTTTTGACGTCGAATGATCGAGTCAATTTTGATATAATTATTATATTTTAAGTATTTTATTCAGTAATTAATTATGTAAAATGTACGGAAACAAGATATTGGTTTATTTGTCGTTCAAAGTTAAATTATGAATTTGCCTAGTTTCTTTTTTTTTTTTCCAGAATTTTTAGCTTACTGTCCTCTTTTTAAAAAATCATAAATTTTTGCTACGTTTGGAATTTTTGAGTGTAATGAGTGGTTATGGAAAGCCCTATATGTGGTCTAATAACAGAAATTGAAATCAATCAAAAATTTCATCGTATGAATTTATTATGTACGGTTGAACTAGCTGTGTTATTGCACCCTGGACAGTTTTCAAGAAACTTCAGCCATCTTTTTCGCCTACCAAATGACATAGATAAAGTTTGAAATTTTAACCTGTTGTAGTCCATAGTCCCAAGTATCTACAGTTCCAATTTTGTAATTTTTAGAAATCTTTTGAATGGTCTAATAAATTGTGGCGACACCTATCACGGTATAGACAAAACTATGAAATTTTAGGGAAAATTCATTTTCCCTTGCACGCTTGTTATTTTTCCGCAACAATTAAATTTTTAAAACCCTTCAAGGGCATGGAAAATATTATTTGGAGTCGTCAAATATATTTTAGAGATTATTTTAGTGACCCTCCAGGTTGAGAAAATTCGGGGCGTTACACTTAGCGTATGGAGGCAATGAACTTAGAGTTTAAGTATATGGTGATGCAAGCTTTCTATCTAATAAAGACGATAGCAAACTCCAATCCATATATGTATTTACGTTAAATGGTGGTGGGTCAGTTGAAAAAGTTTCAAACAAGATAGGACCACTAATTCAACTACAAAAGTCGAGTGGCTTCAGAAGCAGTTTGGATCAAGAAGTTCATCATTGAACTTGGAGTAGTTCCTAGCATTGTTGATCCAATACCTCTGTATTGTGATAACAATGGAGTTATCGCACAAGCAAATGAACCTAGGTCTCATCAACGATCCAAACGTATATTAAGGTGGTATCATCTCATCATGGAGATCATACTAAGAAATAACATAAAGATAGAATGAGTCTTAACAGATGATAATGTAGCAGATCCTATGACAAAGTCGTTGTCCTAGAACAAGAATGATGGTCGTGCTAAATCTATTAGTATTAGATACATGAGTGATTGGATCTAGTTTGTATGAGACGGTTTTGTGATATACTATTTGTTAGACATTGATGGGTATGAACAATTTTATTAATTAAATGTTTGTCTACATTTTGATAACACAACTGTTATTGTTTAAATTTTATTATTTAAAATAATGGAGTCTGAAGAAAAGTTCATGATAACTTGGTGTTGTGATTGTGAGATACAAGTTATAAATAATTTATTCTTCAATTATTAGTCATAGTAATAATGAGATACATATACCATTATTACGAATAGACTAGCATGTGTTGCATTTCTTTTTAAGAAAGTAGTTGATCTCAAGCTAAGATGTAGATGAACATCTGAATGAACACACAAATGCATTATTATAAGAACATGGCATTGGATAACCAGCCTATAGATTCCACATGGATAACTATCCAAGCGTCAGTGGTAAATCTCTAATGTGCGGTAGTGGATTTGGTCATTTGACTTGAGAACATCCTAGAATCTTATGTGAAGACACATCACTTTGGCGAGCATTCGATAAGGCTCTAAGATTATGAGTCATCAGGAAGATATTGTACGGGTATGGCAAGAATCATATGAAGGTTGTGAACGCCCAATATGAAGATTTGTCACTCCTGGAATTAGGAAATTATAACATGTATTTTGTCCACTTAAATTGATATAAAGTTCCTCGGTCGGGATGGAGTTATGAGTTGAAAATATTTCAATCATAACTAGATTAGACCAACAAAGAGTTGATGTGAATAATATAATTGGTTGAAATGAGATTGAAACCGATCTATATCGCTTAACCAATTGGATTATATTGATGAAAGATATTATTTCAATAGTAACTGCACATACACTAGTTATGTCATACCACATGGTATTTTTCTTCACATGAATTGCTTTGACACATTGCTAGATGTCAATCTTAGACGGTGACGTAAATTGATCGATCTAGGTGAATCGATGAGAATATTACTACGTTTGCATCGTGAACAGGAACCTTATGGGTCACACAAAAAAATGCAAGAATTGAGTACCTAGAATTGACCCTATCTAATTGGGAAATTGTAAGAATAATGTCCAAGATCCAAATTATCGGGTCGGACTTGTTTACTTATGGTCCAAATTAATTAATTTGATAAATTAATTAGGTCTATTAGTTGTGGGCTAGTACAGTTCTAGTAAGACTAAAACTAGAGTTAGCGTAGCGCATATATATTGGGCCTTTGAATACAGAATTACAATATGTCTTTACAACTTTCTAGCACAAGAAAAAGACAGAATCAATATCAATTACTTCCAAAATTCTGCTGTCATCTATTCTTGATCGTGGAAATCCAGATTTGTTCTTGCTGTGTGGATTACCATTGGATGTTGGACAATTAGACAGCTGTAGTATTGAAGATTA
This sequence comes from Forsythia viridissima, assembly GCA_030279155.1. Classification (NCBI taxonomy): domain Eukaryota; kingdom Viridiplantae; phylum Streptophyta; class Magnoliopsida; order Lamiales; family Oleaceae; genus Forsythia; species Forsythia viridissima. The sequence goes on from CM059034.1 coordinate 50,654,029, forward strand.
TACCTCCAGCTTATTAGATAGTCAGATTCCACATTGTTCATCAAGTTATTTTTCTATCACGAATTCTATCTAAGTACAAGATTGATCCGACTTATAAGAATTGCATATTTAATCTCTGTTTTGCATTTATACATCAATTCTTTACAAGGATATCATACTTTCTGGACCAAAGTTACGTTTGTTTGACTTATGGCTTTAGTGTTCAAATCACTTTCAAAGCAAGACGAGAAGAGAACGAAGACATTAGTCAGATTTTCGAAGTGAAAATTGAAGATACGATAGGTGTTACTACTTTCTTCATTCTTCCCAATTTCGAGTGATGTTTTATTTTTCATATACGCGCTTTCATAATTTGAACATGGATGACTAAATTTTGAATTGCTAGGATGACAATGTAAACCTTTATTTTTATGCTTTAATCTAAGTTTTCTCATTTTTGACATTAAATACTAAAATGTGTTGAATATTTTTGTGGATTTAATGCTTTCGAATTGAATGATTTTTTGAACTATATTGCTTTTGTGAGGTTGAATATATGTTTTAGCACGTTGTAGCAAAATATCGTAAATTCCGATAAGGGAAAGAGATATACCACTATGGTTTAATCTTTAAATGTTTATTGTTTGTAAAGAATTTTTACATGTTTGCAATCTCCATATAGACAGTTCATATATAGAAACATATCTAACCCTACTCAAGAGAGACCATTTGATAAATTTGGAACATTGATCTTCAATTCAAATAAGCATTTGTCAATTACAGATGGATTAAAGTGAAAAAAAATATAGGTAGAGTCATGAATTCAAATGTTCTCAAAGTTTATGAAAACGCAGTTAAAAGCTTTCTTTTAGTTAACTTTTGTAAAGTTTATGAAAACGCAGTTAAAATCTTTCTTACAAATTAATTTAGTTCATCTTGCATAGCTAGAATCCAAAATTCATCAAACTTGGCTTCTTTGAATTTTTTTGATTCAATTTGTGAAAGAAAAGTACAATTATTGAAAAAGTTTCTAATAGAATTATAGTACTTATACTTTTGGATGGATCACCAATGATGAGTTCTTTTGGGGGAGAAGAGACAAACCTCCATTCTTTGGGTAGAGATGAATTATTTTGTTCTTTGAGAGATTCTTCTCTATTTTGTTGCATAGCTGTTTCTTCATCATGTAGATTTTCAACATTGTTAGGATTTCCTTATCTTGATTTTGAATATTTAATTGTTTAAAAGGAATCTCCAAATCTACATCATCTTTAATGCCTTTTTCTTTTTCAAGATAGTTAGTTTCATGAAAAACAACATGCATGTATTCTTCAACTACTAAAATTCTTTTGTTGAAAACTATTTAAGCATTGCTAGTAGATGAATATCCAAGAAAGATTCCAATGTCGGATTTTGAATCAAAATTTTCCAAATTTTCTTGTGTTTAAGATAAAATATTTACAACTGAAAACTTTAAAATATCCTATATTGGGAACTCTATTTTTTCAAAGTTTGTATGGAGTTTTTGTTTTCTTTCGACCAACCAAAACTCTACTCAAAATATAGTAAGAGGTGATAATGGTTTTGGCCCAAAAGTATTTTGGTAAACCATTTTCATTTAACATAGTTCGAGCCATTGCTTGTAATGTGCGATTCTTCCTTTCTACTACATCATTTGTTGAGGAGTTCTAGGAGCCAAAAAAATTATGTTCATAGCCATTTATTTTGCAAAATTCATCAAATGTAATGTTTTCAAATTCTCTACCATGATCACTCATAATGGTGGTAATAGTGTATCCCTTTTTAATTTGAACCTTTTTACAAAAATGTTTAAATACATTAAAAACTTCATCTTTTGGATTTAAAAATAGGACCCAAGTAAATCTTGAAAAGTCGCCAACAATGATGAAAGCATAGTATTTACCATTTAAACTTGTCGTTCTAGAAGGTTCAAAAAGATTTATATGGAAAAGCTGTAATGGTCTTGTAGTAGAAGAATATTGTTTAAGTTTTAAGGAACTCTTTACTTGTTTTCCATATTGACAAGCATAAAAAATTTCGTCTTTCTCAAATTTCAATTGTGGCAAACCTTTAATAAAGCAATTCATAGAAATTTTAGAAAGTAAGTGCATGCTTACAAGACCTAATTTTCTATGCCACAACCAAGTGTCGTCTTTTAGACTTGATAAATATTTTATATCTCTTTCAAGTTCAAATTTAATATTTGTGATATAAACTTCCTTACTTTGGCTTCTTATGAATATTACCTCGTTAGATATAATATCCTCAATAAGGCATTTGAAAGAATCAAATTAAATGTCACCTTTATCACATAATTGACTAATGTTAAGCAAGTTAAGTTTGATCTTATCAACTAATACAACATTTTCAATGGAAGGATATAAATGATTACCAATATTTTCAATACCAATGATTTTTCTTTTAGCATTATCTCCAAAGGTGGCATGACCTCCATTATTTCTTTTGATTCTTGATAATAATTTTAAACCACCGATCATATGTTTTGAGTATCCACTATCCAAGAACCAATTGTTCTTCATTTTCTTTGGTGCCAGTCAAAAATATTTTAATTTTTTATCTTTGGTACCCATATAACTTTGGGTCCTTAATAGTTAGTGTTAGTAGACTCTTTGACCTACTTATATTTGATTTCAAAGTATAACCTCTTTTTGGTTAGACAATTAAAAGCTACATGATCATCTTTTTACAAAAACGACATGTACATTTGGATGAAAGGAATTAGATGCTTTGACAAAGAGATTTTTAAAATACTTTTGTTTCATGAATAGTTTTTATCTAATTCTTTCTTAATTGGAAACACATTTTTGTTTACCAAGCATTATGTCAAAAAAATTCTTTTGTTGAGTGAATTTGTGAACAATTTTAGCCTAGTCTATAATCTTATCATTCAAGGAGGAATTTTCTTTGATTAAAGAATTGTGATCAACATTTTCTTTTTCAAAATCTTTTTGTGCTACCAAAAGTTTCTTTACTACATTTTTCAATAAAAAATGTTTATTATTGAGAGTCGAGTATTTTATAGCAAGTTTTTCAAAATTTTCAAGAATTTCATCAAAGAAGTAGATAATTCATCATATGAACAATTGTCATTTAAATTTACCTCATTTTCAATGGCCATGAAGCACATGTTGGCAACTTCCTCTTAACTCTCATTTTATTCATGGTCACCATCATCACTATCATCCCAAGTAGCTTGGAGTATTTTCTTTTTTATAAATTTCTTTTTGTTTGGACATTCGGTTCTTTTGTGACCAGGTTTGTCAAAATCATAGCAAATAATCTTTTTTCCTTTTCTTCCCCCTTTTTTCTTTCTTTTGGAATCGACGATTGTTGCAAAAACCTCTCCATTTCTTGACAAGAAGAACTAGATCATCAAGTTCATCATCACTCATGTTTATGCTTGAGGAGCCTTCATCATTTTTTGATTTTAAAGCAAGTTGTCACTTAGGAGGCTTATTCACTTTTTCTTCTTTGCTTTTTGTTGTTTTTACCTTTGTCTCGGTGTGGTTTAGATCATATGTCATCAATGTTCTATAGAGCTCCTTCAATTGGTATGTGTTGACATATTTTGTATTCTCTATCAACATCCTCAATGAGCTCCAATCTTCCAAGAGAGACCTAAGCATTTTACTCACAAGTTCACCGTTAGTAAATTTTTAATCAAAGGCTTCAAGACCGTTAACAATATTGGTAAAACGAGTAATCATACCAACAATGAGTTCATTTTGTTTCATAAATAAATTTTTTAAATCTTTTATCAAAAGATTGATCTTAGTTTCTTTCACTTTGCTAGTACCCATGTGAGTGATTTCTAAAGCATGCCAAATATCATAAGTTTCACATGTGCTAATACAATTAAATTCGTTTTTATCTAAAGTATAATAAACTAGATTTTTAGCTCTAGTATTTAAAGATAATTTTCGTTTATCTTCTTCATCATACTCCTTTCTAAGTTTTGAAATAGTTTGGTCCGGTTTACCATCAATCTTAATAATTTTTGTAAGCACGTAAGGACCAAATTCAATAACTTCCCAAATATTATAATATATTGATTGAATGTATATCATCATTCTAGCCTTCTAATAGTTATAATGAGTGCCATTAAAGAAAAGAAAACGATTTGTAGAATACCCCTCAAGATTTTGAAGATTATGGTTAGCCATTACTCAAAATTGTAAAATCTTAATTTCAAAGTGGGGGCCTTGGCCCGATACCCATTAATAGTCCAAGAATAACTAATCAAGAGGAGGTGAATTGGGTTTTAAATTTTTTTTTCGAAAATTAGTCTCAAAATAAGCAATTTAATATATGTAGATCAATTAAGTAACAATCGTAGGCAAACTAAAAATAAATAAAAGAGGAGAAAGAATGCAAATGATTTGTTTATGGAAGTTCGATCTAAACCAATGATCTACATCCGCCGTTACCAAACTCTCCATAATGAGCAAAGCCTTTTCACTATATTGATTGACTTATGGTACAATAAAAATCCTTACAATGCTTTCGGTGACTTACATGCAAGAAGCACCAATATTTATACAATATTGAGCTTTTAAAGAGACCTCAATATGATCCAAAAGTATAAAAAATAATTTACAATAAATATTTTCTATTAATAAGTGATATAGACAAATTAAGTACCAAGAGAGACTAGCACTTCAATAAGTAGCAATGAATAAAAAAGTTCAAGTATTAGGTAAGAAACTTTGATGTAAATAATGATTTATAAGTTTGATTCAATCAATCAAAGTTTTTAATGAAGATGTAAAAGAAGTAAATGCAATGAAAGTTCAATGATTCTCTCAAGATATTTCTCTCTTTAATGCTCTTGTAAGTGTCTACATTGATTGCAAAAGAAAGACAATTTATAGAGAACAATCTACAAAACTTTATGTTATATCAGATGAGAGATCGGTTGACCTACATAAGTTCCAATGACTGAAAAGTAGCTTTTTGAATAGTACAAGGACAGAATCTGAATGATCAAACTTTTGAACGTTGGCGTTTTTGGTCGACCTATCTTTAAACTGGTCGACCAATTTCTGAAATTCGATTGGCCGAATTGTTGTTTGGTTGACCGGATTTTTCTACTTCGAAAAGTTTTGAAAAATCATTTTTAACATTGATCAAACTATTTTATGCAAATGATATCAAAATAGTTTTTGCTGCATAAAATCATTTTTGAGCTTTTATCATTTAATGCTAAAGATTGATACGTTAGTACCTTTACATTTGGTGTAAAGGCTAGTCTTTGATCTTTTTTGAAATTGACTCTTGATGTCTCGTCTTGAATGTTTGAATGAAGTGACTTTGATCTTGACTTTCTTTGAAAGACCGATTTGTAATGTTTATCTTGATCTTAATCTTTTGACGATGATTGAGTTATCATTGAACGCTTCGAAGATTATTATCACTTTAAACCAATTGTTAGAAAAATAGGATTACCTTGTTTGTTATGATCAAAAAATTTATGTTAAAGTCAACAATATTTCAACACAAATGTATAGGCAAACACTCCATTATATCAAAAAAAAAAAAAAATGGATGGATGAAATATCTTCTCAAGATGGAAAAGTTAGATAGCTATTATGTCCTGAATATTCTATAAATCACTTTCACGGTTAACTTTTGAGTATAGTTTCCTAAAGAAGTCACTTAACTCAATCAAAGCTTTAACTACGTTATTAGGCAATGATTTATCGATTGCTAAAGGAAGAAGTTGTTGCATCAATATATGATTGTCATGACTTTTGAGACCCCGTATGATTTTCTTATTTAAATTGGCATGCCTTGAGATGTTGGATGAGTATTCGTTTGGAACTTTGATTTCCTTCAACACTTTACAAGAAACACACATTTCTCATCCCTGCTCATAGTAAATGATGATGGCGTTAAGTGTAACTTACCATTAGGCTTTGTTACAAGGTGCAAAAACTTTCGTATTCCCATTTTCTTCAAGTCGTGTCATGCATTTAAGTTATCTTTTGAATTTCTACCTATGTCTGCTAAAGTGAAAATGATATCGTCCCAAAGATTCTTCTCGATATACATTACATTAAGATTTTGTCGAATCAAATTCTATTCCCAATATGGCAACTTAAAAATAATCTTTTTCTCTAATTATCACAAGATTCTTCGAAATCTCCACTTTCTCTTTTCTTTAGGTCTTCCTTGTTATAATCAGTCGATACATCAGTTAATTTATGCAACACTTTAGTGCCAGATAATAGCTTGGATGTACATTCAGACTCTTGTTTTACATCGAAAGACGCTTTATCCTTACAAAATTTATGTCTTGGATGCAAGAATCGATGATGACGCATATAGCATGTTTTGCGTCCATTACTCAACCTATGATATTTAGGACATGCGAGGAATCCTTTTGTACTATATCCTGCCAAGTTAGCAAATCTTGGAAGATCGCTAATAATCCATAACAATGATGCACGTAATTTGAACACTTGATTAGTTGATGCATCGAACGTTAATACACCATCTTTCTATTATTCCAACAACTCATCAATAAGAGGTTGCATGCCATCTCATAATTAAAGCAGTCTTAGATAACACAAACAACTTTTGTAATCTTGGTTTCAAAGAAAACTACCTCACTCACTTTGCACCAATCTTTTTACCACCGGGCTTGTATCTCGGGGCACGGAAAATCTCGCAATTTCCTAATATGTTGTCTTTACCCCGATACAACATGCAATTATTTGGGCACACATCTCATGTTTCATAGTTGAAATCCAATAAATCAATTATTTTATAAGTTTCATAATATGAGTTTGGAATGTTTTGGCGTTGTGAAAATACCTCATTCAATAACTTAAGCAACATTGTGAATGACTTATTTGTCTAACCAGATAACACCTTTTAGGTGCAATAGGTGAAAAATAAAAGACAATTTCGTAAAATTTTGACACCATGAAAACAATTCAACATCTTCTAAAAGTTTTTAAAATTATTTTGTCCTCTCATTAGGATTGGGGAAAATTAAGGATTTTAGAAAAAAATAATAGAAGAAAACGTAAGATGTGTTGAATGATTTGTGAGTAGGAGAAACAAATAGTGTTTGTGAGAGAGGGGTTTTGCCAAAGGAAGATTCCATACGTGACAAGAAAAGAGGATTTTTCAGTAGGAGGGAAAGAAATAAAAGAAAAACCCAGTTGGATTGGTAAATTTTTTTTCATGTTGTTTATCACAGTTGTTTACCATGGTTAATATTGCAATTATTGTTACAAGTTCACAAATTTGTGGGTAATAGGAGCTTGTTTTTACCACGGGCCATTGGTCGTGGTATAAATTGTTATTTATAACAGCAATCATCAGATTACTATCGTAAAAATTATTTTTAAGACAGTAAGACAAAGTCTACCATTAACAAGTTTCACTATTAACAACAGTTAATTTGCTTTTCGTAAATAGAATTATTTACAACAACCACTATATTTTGTGGTAAAACCTTTTATCGTAATTAGGTGATTTTCTTGTAGTGCTGATAAATTCATATTTTAGTCATCTATAGTTTGGCATCTTGTGTAGGAAATGAACTATATTTTTCTAATCATTAGCGAAAATAGAACAATGCTTTTACTAACCACTAAATTTATGTGTAAAACTAAGAAAAAGGTCCCACAATAACTTCTCTGTGGTGATTATAGGCTTGGCTTGATAGATAGCAAGCATGTATTGATTCACTTGACGCATGAAAATGATTATAGTAGATTGTTTTTGCGTTCTTTATATTATATTGATGGGTGTCCTATGCGAGTCCTTAAATGGACATGTGACTTTGGACCTGATTGTGAAACCCCTATTGCTCCTGTTTGGTTGTCCTTCCCTTTATTACCTGTGCATATGCAATCCAAGGGTGTGATTTTTTCTTTGGCTAAGATTGTGGGTATACCTTTGCGTATTGATGAGGCTACTGCGGATTTGTTGAGACCTAGTGAGGCTAGGGTCTGTGTGGAGGTTAACTTAGAACATAAGTTACCTGAGCGGATTTGGATTGATAGGGGTGATGGTCGGAGTTTTTGGCAGACTGTGGTTTATGAGAAACCACCGTTATTTTGTTCTAAGTGTCGACATATGGGTCACTCTCTTGGTCAGTGTCGAGCAGGGGGCCCACCTTTTGCTCCTTATCCCCCAGTTGCTCAATCGGGCCAGCCCCCTCCTAGTACTAGTTTGCCTTCTCCACTTACTCAGACTGTTTCTGCTCCTCCTGTTACTAGCACCGTTACTGAGATTACTGACAGGTCCAGAAAAGCTAAGGGTAAGGAAGTAGTTGTTGATCAGCCTCAACAGTGGGCCCCAGTACGATCGAGAGCACAGCATAAACGAGGTGTTGGTATCTCCACCTCTGCGGACCCGGCCACTTCTCTTGCAGGCCATAGCGGAGGTTCTCGCTTTGGTGTTCTTGCAAACCCCACACTTGATATAGTGCAGTGTTCTACTACTCTTGTTTCCACCATTTCTCAGACACAGCAGACTGTGGGCCCAGACTCGCGACATGTGGGACCCACTATTCATTTCTTGCATAGTATTCATATGGGCCCCTCTTTGGAGGCTCCTTTGCCTGCTGGACCCAGCCATCTCTCTACGGCCCCATCATACATTTCATCACTACTTCCTACTCTGATTCTCTCAGTTAGTCAGAGTCTAGATATTTCTCGGCCAGTGGACCCCGCCATAGTCCCGTCTTCACATATGGGCCCCACCACTGATCTTTTGCAGACATCATCTTTTGCCTACGATTACTCATTGCATGATAGGCTATTGACTATTACGGGCCCTACCGGCAGCCTCTCTCTCGTGGTGGACTACTATGCTGAGTCACGCTCAGTTATTGATCCTGTCTATGGTTCCTCATTGCATGATAGACCGGCTATCTCTATGGGCCCCACCAGTACTTTGGCTCATTCAGAGTTCTTTGACCCTTTGCTTGACCATATGCTTGATGCACCACGTGCTGGGGTCTGTTTGGATGACACAATTGTTTCTAATCTTGATACTAGCCCTCTCCTGGATTGCCGAGATAATGTCGAGGCTTCTATTCCATCTATTTCATCAGCAGCTCCCTCAGATACATCTTGTTCTGTTCAGATGGGTACACACCAACAGGGTCACTTTCGTAGGATTTTACATGGTGATTTGACTGGTTTGGATGAGCGACAGGGGGCCGATGGTTTCTTTTCAGTCTTGAGTGGGGTCCCACATAGAGTTATTGCTCCTCTGCCTTCTAGACCGATCACTTGGAGTATGTCAGGTACTCATGGTTCCCTCTCTCAGTCTTTGTGATGTCAATCCTTATATGGAATGTTAGGGGAGTGCGTGCTTCTAAGACTCGCAAGAGACTTAGGAAGCTTGTTCAGTTACATCGTATTTTTTTCCTCGCTCTTTTGGAGCCTTTTCTGTTTGAGGATAGCTTTGACTTTGTTCGTTGTTCTGTTGGGTTTGATATCGGTGTTCAGAACCAGTCGAGTAAGATTTGGTGTTTTTGGAATGTGGGGACGACTGTGTCTGTGATTGTTGATCATCCCTAGTTTCTTCATCTAATGATCGAGGATCCGAGATTGGCTAGACCTATCTTTTTATCGCCTGTGTATGCTTCATGTTCTGTTGTAGGATGCAGAGATTTATTTGAGGGACTTCACCAGGTTTCCCAGACTATGGATGGCCCTTGGCTTGTGGGTGGTGACTTCAATGTCATTGCTCATGATGGTGAGCGGACGGGGGTCAGTACTCGTGATAGGGAGAAGACTGATTTTTGTGATATGATGATGGAGTGTGGATTGACTGATGCTGGATTTTCTGGTAGTCCTTATACTTGGCATAATAGGAGGGTGTGGAAGAGACTTGACAGGGTTTTGATGAGTCATGAGGCTGTATCCTTCTTTCGACAATTTACAGTGAGGCATCTCAATCGGTCTACGTCTGATCATTCGCCTTTGTTATTGAGTTGGGTTGAGGCTGAGGATGGGGGTGGGCCTAGGCCTTTTCGGTTCTTTAATGTTTGGTCCCGTCATCATGACTTTTTATCCTTTGTCTCTCAAAAGTGGTCATACCCGACTCAGTTTACAGGGATGGCTGCTCTTTGGGAGAAGTGCTTTAGGATGAAGCAGGGACTTTGTTGGTGGAGTAGAAATGTGTTTGGGGATATTTCAGAGAATTAGAGATGCTGAGAGCAAGGTGGATGAGGCTGAGATAGAATATGATTTGGATCCATCACCTGCACATAGAGAGCACTTACATCAGGTTCAGGCCCTACTGAACCGTGCTTTGTCTATTGAGGAAGGCTTCTGGAAACAGAAGGCTGGGACTCGTTGGATGTGCGAGAGAGAGCACAACACGAGGTATTTTCATTCAGTGGTGCAGGGGTGCCACATGCGGGCCCGTATACATTCTATTAGATCTCAGACGAGAGAGACTTTGTCTGCACACGAGGAGATTCAGGGTTCAGCTGTTTCCTTTTTCCAGGACCTCCTTTCTGCTCCCGCCCAGGCAACTGACCAAATTTTACCAGATATTATCCCCTCTTTGGTTACTCAGGAGGATAATCAGGAGCTGAACCGACTTCCATCATTGGCTGAGGTTAGAGATGTAGTGTTCAGTATTGATGCAGATAGTGTGGCGGGTCCAGATGGGTTCACCTCTCATTTTTTTCAGCAGTGTTGGGAGATTGTCCAGGATGATGTTTTTCGTGCAGTTTTGGACTTCTTTGATGGTGGGCATCTGCCTAGGGGATTCTCTGCTACTTCTATAATCTTGCTTCCCAAGCGAGACAACGCTTGTTGATGGACAGATTATCGACCGATTAGTCTTTACACGGTGTTCAACAAGATTGTCACCAAGCTCCTGAACTCTCGCTTAAGTTTTGTTTTTCCTCGTATCATCTCTCCACAGCAGAGTGGCTTTATTCAGGGGAGGCTGATTGGTGATAACGTCTTGTTGGCACAGGAGATGCTCCATACATTGGATACCCAGGCCCGTGGGGGCAATGTCATCCATAAGCTAGATATGGCTAAGGCATATGACAGGTTAGACTGGAACTTCTTGATGACTGTGATGGAGAGATTTGGATTCGATTGGATGTGGAGGGATAGGATCAGGCGTTGTATTTCTGAGTGCCATTTTTCTGTCTTGGTGAATGGCAGGCCTTGTGGTTTCTTTCCTTCCTCTCGTAGGCTGAGACATGGGGATCCCATATCTCCTTTGTTGTTTATCATTGCAGCAAATTACTTCTCTCGGGGTCTCACTCAAGTTTTCCAGCAGTATCCATCGATGGCATATATTCATAGAGGTGACACTCTTGTCTCACATCTTTGTTTTGCTAATGATATGATCATATTTGCCAATGGCCAAAGACAGTCAGTAAAGAGAGTACTTCATTGTTTGGAGCACTATGAGAGGGTCTCTGGCCAGTTGGTGAATAGAGACAAGAGTGGTCTTATTGTGCCTAAGAGGGCACCTCCTTCTAGGATTCAGATACTTGAGCACATTACTGGCTTTCAACGTCAGCAGCAGCCTATCACGTACTTGGGCATACCCTTGTTTAAGGGGGCCCAAAAGACCTTCTTATATGATGATCTATTTCAGAAGGTCAAGAGCAAGATCTCTGGATGGGCCTTTAGGCTGCTATCTCCTGGTGGCAGGATTACTTTATTGAGGTTTGTCCTTTCTTCCTTGCCTCTCTATCTTCTTCAGATTATGTAGCCTCCCAAGACAGTGCTGAAGAAGTTAGAGAGTACATTTGCTAGATTCTTGTGAGATTCTAAGGATCAGGCTCACCGTATGCATTGGAAGAGATGGAAGGATATTTTCCTTCCTACTAATGAGGGTGGTTTGGGCTTCAGAAGATTAGAGGACGTGGTCCATGCTTTCTCTTTGAAGCTCTGGGGGTTATTCAGATCACAGCAGTCGCTCTGGGCTCAGTTTTTACTTGGCAAGTATTGCAGGGGCACCCACCCCCTTCTGGCACCCATACCACATTCTGCTTCTACGGTATGGAGGAGGCTAAAGGGGGTGGGACTCACAGCGGAGCCCCACATCGCGTGGCAGTTGGGTCAGGGGCGTATATTCTTTTGGCACAACTGTTGGATGGGTGACATGACTTTAGCTCAAATGTTTCCTCATAGGGAGCATACTTCTGTCCAGGTAGTTCAGTTTATTGATGATATTGGATGGGATATTGATAGACTCTTGTTGGTCCTTCCACATGATATAGCAATCCAGGTTGGAAGTCTACCGCTTTGTCCCGATGTTCTTGATAGACCTATGTGGAAAGACACCCCAGATGGTAGGTTTTCTACCAAGTCGGCGTGGTAGCTTGTTCGCACTGGGAGTACTCTTCAGGCCTTTTGTCGCATGATTTGGAGCCCGATCATCCCGCATACTATCTCTTTCTTTTGTTGGCGATTGTGGCAGGGTTTAGTGCCAGTGGATGTGATTATTCAGAGGAGGATTCGGGCCCACATGGCATCAAGGTGTCAGTACTGTTCAGAGATTGAGACCATCCAGCATGTCTTTATTGATAGCCCTGTGGCTCACCAGGTATGGCAGCACTTCTCAGCTATTTTTGGCATTCCTCTCAGGGTTGGAGAGATGCTACAGCATAGATTTCAGACTTGGAGATTCTTAGGCCAGTTTGTCAGGAGTGGCCATATTCACACTATCATCCCTTTGCTGGTCTTTTGGTACATTTGGACAGCTAGGAATGATGCGAAGCATCGTAGGATTGGCATGGAGCCCAGTCGTATCATCTGGCGGGTCTATCACACTATTTCTTTACTGCAGACGGGAAGACTCTTTTCGATTTGTGCATTGGTGTGGGGACCTTGATCTTGCCCCACATTTTGGTATTACTCTTACTTATCCTACCCCCAGCCCCCCTACTTTGGTTTATTGGCATGCCCCATTGGCTGGATCTACCAAGATCAATACTGATGCATGCGTCAGGGATGAATTTGCGAGTGGCAGGGGTGTTATCAGAGATCACACTGGGCGTTGTATCAGGGCCTTCTCTACTGGCTACGGAGACATACTTATTTTGGAGGCAGAGTTGAGAGCCATTTTACAGGGCATTGAGCTTGCCCGACGGATGGGTCTTGTGGACTTATGGATTGAGACTGACTCTACACTTGCTGTTCGTTGCATTTCACGTGGTGGAGGACCGTGGGTGATTCAGTCAATACTCAGACGCATCCGACATCTTCTATCATCCGATCGAGACACAGTTTCCCATATTTTTCGAGAGGAAAACCAGGTCGCTGACTCTTTAGCTTCCGAGGGCTGGGACCAACGACATTATCAGTAGTATGGATCTTCAGACTTGCCTCGTCGTTCGCGTGGACTACTTCAGACTGACAGATATGGCCTTCCATCAGTTAGAGGTCTTTAGTTTTTTTTTAGTTTGTTTTTCATTTGCTTTTGCTTTTGCTTTTCAGAATTATGCACCGGAGGTAGTATCTCTTTATTTGCTGTAGTTTGAGGAATTTTTTTCATTCGTTGTATGCTTGGAGGTCAGGTTCATATCCCCCTCCTGTGTACTACCCTTTTTATATAAATACAGTGGTAGGGGCATCCAAACCCCCACCAGCCTGTCCTGGTAGAGGCCTAAAAACCATACTGGGACTGTGCTGGTGCTTCGAATAAAAATAAAAAAAAAACTTCTCTAATACATGGTCTCGAAGAAAACGACATAAAAGTTGATCGAAGTGAAGCCCCAACGAGAACTAGCAAGCTTATCGATCCCCTAGCGACCACACTTTGAAAAATAGAATGTGTGTGTCACCACACGGATGTATTGCAAGATGACAATGATCACATGAAAAGTGCATTCGCGGGAATGATCTAGCAGGTATTGGCTATGTGTTAGACATTTGATGGCTGAAATGGCTTAGGCATGGGTAGTGTCTTGCTCCCATGCCATGTTTTTGGCTAAAATGTGCTTGGGAGTGTGCATTTCATGGATATTCGATGCAAGGTAGTATAGTAAGTAATCGTGAGGGCTTGAATTGGTTTGGTGGTTCATGGATGAAGTCATGGCATGGGTGGAGCTCGGCAGGCAAGGCAGTTAGACGGGATCCTGGTCTCCACTGTGACTTAATTATTTAAATAATTAATATTTTTACAACTTTAATATAATTATATAGATACTATGAAATTTTAATTAAATGTGGAAATGGAGAATGGAGATTTCCTCCCTGTCCCTTGTAGCGGTGAGAGAGCATTAAAGGGCTTGTTTGAGAAAACAAATAATGAGATTCGACCGTAGGATATATGAGATTGGATGACAGAGATTTGAACCCATTTGTTGGTAATAGAGTTTTGATGTATGAGAACGATCTGAGTTGCGGTGTTGATAGTTTTAGAATTAAAGCAGCAAGTAGAACAAAAAAAAATCGTTTGTGTGAGAGTGAGATTGAGGATGTAGAGATATACGGACATATATATTCTTTTTTTCTTCTAATAACAGAGAAAATTTTCTATGATCGTAATAAAAATTATAAATATTATAAAATATGTGATTAAAATTAATTCTTGATTTTAATAACTTTTTATAAGAAATTTAATCTTGACCGTACAAGGGCAAAAATTGGGGGAAGAACGGAGTGCCTTCCTCACCCTCACCCCCACCCTGCCCAACTAATCTATATTCTGGAATCAAATTAAAGAACAATAGCACGCCGGTCTTGGCTTTCCCCACTTTGTGAGTTTGAACCTCGTCGTGCCAGATTCTCTCGCAGTTTTTTCATCATATTATGCTAACTTCAATTCAGTCTCTTAGCCTTCTGGAATGGGTGTATCGAAATTCCTCCAGAATTTATCTAAACTCCTTAAATCCTCCAACCATTCCCATTACAACACAATCCCTAGTTTGATTCATTTCTCTGCCCCAACCCCATTAAATCCCATCAAAAACAACATACTGTTAACGGGTCACCTCAACCCATCTAGGTTCTCCTCAGATTTTCATTTTCAAAGAGCAGTTCACTATCATACTTCATTACAGACTAATAATAACCAGAACCCAGATGCCGAAACCGCCCAAGAAGCAGAAAGAATCGCTAAAATAGTATCCAACGTTCACGATCCAAAAAATCTTGAGTCTGCTTTGAATTCTGCTAATTTAAGTGCTGTATCTCCGAGTGTGGTTTTAGAAGTGTTAAAGAAGCTCAGCAATGCGGGAATTATTGCGTTAGCGTTTTTTAGGTGGGCGGAGAAGCAAAAAGGCTTCCAGCATATTCCCGAGTGCTACAATTCGCTAATTGAAGCGCTGGGAAAAATCAGGCAGTTCAAAATGGTATGGATTTTGGTAGATGAAATGAGTGGAAAGGGCGTGTTGTCGAAAAACACCTTTGCCCTTGTTTCGAGGAGATATGCCAGGGCGAGGAAGGTGAAAGAGGCTATGGAGGCATTTGAGAGGATGGAGAAGAAGTATGATTTGAAGCCTGAGTTGCAAGATTACAATAGGTTGCTTGATACCTTGAGCAAGTCTAGGCATGTGGACAGTGCTCAAAAGGTGTTTGATAAATGGAGAATTCGAAAGTTTAGGCCTGACATAAAATCGTATACAATATTATTGGAAGGGTGGGGTCAAGAGAGTAATTTGCTTAAGTTGAATGAGGTTTATCGGGAGATGAGGGATGATGGCTTTGAGCCTGATGTGGTGACTTATGGGATTTTAATCAATGCTTATTGTAAGGTTAGAAGGTACAACGAAGCGATTGAATTATATAATGAAATGGAAAGGAAGAATATCAAGGTGACCCCTCATATATATTGTACTTTGATCAATGGTTTGGGCCCGGAGAAGAGGTTGGACGAAGCTGTGAAGTTCTTTGAATTATGTAAGGCTAGTGGTTTTGCTATTGAGACGCCTACTTATAATGCGATGGTGGGAGCTTATTGTTGGTCAGAGCGAATGCATGATGCTTATCGGATAGTTGATGAGATGAGAAAATGTGGGGTTGTGCCGAATGCACGAACTTATGATATAATTCTACACCATCTTATAAGGATTAGGAGAACAAAAGAGGCTTATAGTGTTTTTAGCCTAATGAGTGATAAGGCAGGATGTGAGCCAACTGTAAGTACATATGAGATCATGGTAAGGATGTTTTGCAATGAGGAGCGGACGGATATGGCATTTAGAGTCTGGAATCAGATGAAGGCCAGAGGTGTACTTCCCGGAATGCACATGTTTTCGACATTGATTAACAGTCTGTGCAATGAGAACAAGTTGACTGACGCCTGCAAATATCTTCAAGAGATGCTTGACATGGGTATAAGGCCTCCTGATACAATGTTTAAGAATCTGAAACGAGCTCTTCTTGATGACGGGAAAGAAGATATTGCCTTAATATTGACACATAAGATTGAAAGACTAAGGAAAACTCCATTAGTTGGTTAAGGCAAGGAAAATGTTCCCGGGAATCCACACTGACCAAATTTTGTCAGCTTATATAGATAATGAGAATAGTTGCCAGTTGAAACCAGGGATTGAGATTCATCTCTCTCGCGCGAGGAGCTAGGAAATGGAAAACGGGCACCTAGCCAGTAGTCTGGTGTTATCAAATGCCGGAAATTTGTCCTGTTTTTTTTTTTTTTCTTTTGATTTAATCAGCTTGAGTTTGTAAAATGAAATATGAATTATACACCTAAGACATTTATTTGTATTGATGAATATAATTCATCATTTAGAACCTAAACTTGGGTCCATGAGTCATAAATAAAGTTGTTTTGCGCGTTTTTTATTCATGCTAACAATTAAAAGATCACTCAGACGATATGTAAGGAACGAGACATTTTGAAATAATATCCCAACAAGGAGTATTTGAATTGAAAGACTATATTCAGCAACTTATTTCCAAGAGGCACAAGCACACGAAATTATAAGGTTCATAAATAGAAAGCAAAAAACTTTAAACGTAAATTCACATATTTCTTTGTGAGAGAGTTGTTCTATCCTTCTTTTCAATTGCTTTGCCTCATTTATACGTTGATCACCATTTGTACAATTCTCGCCCACAACTGATCACCACTAACACTTCTTCTAAAATTATTTCTCATAACTTCTCATAACTGCCATGAAGTCTTTTCCATTAACTCACGGTTACTTTGAATTATGGGCTACGTGTAAAACTGCTCCATTAATTGTGCGATGCAGTTATTGCTTCATTCGCCCAAGTCTTGCCCCATTTCGTCATATCGTTCAGGCTTTTACATGCTTGTGCAATTCTGGACCTCGTCTTGATAATTTGATCAAGCTCCATGCTAGGGCCTCCTGTTTTTGGCCTTTGTTTTAGGCCTTTATGTTGGAATATTTTATGCATCAACAATTCCCCTAATATGGCTGAATTAATTTTAATCATTAATTTTGCCATATTCAAGACTTTGCACTTTTTTCCACAACTTTTGAAATCCCAAAAAGTACAAAACCCCTTAGCGTTCCCTCTATTTGGCAGCACTGGCGTGTGCTTCTTTTTTGGCGAAAATTTTTCCACGTCGCCCTTCCATATAAATTCCACTTTTCACCTTTCTTCTTCACACTTACACTTTTACCTTTTCAAAAAACTAAGAACACCATTGTTACTCTCGCTCTCGCTTACAATGGCAGCAAAAAATTCTCTTTCTTTTGAGGAATTCAAAATTTTACTTTCTCAACCTTTTGTTAGTCCTAGTTTTTTACTACCAGCGAACAGTCAAAATCACAAATTTCACCTTGGTCTTGCATTTAACACTATCAACGATGTTGGGTGTTCACCTATCTCCCAGTTTTTTTCCTACGGCTCAAACCTTTCGTATGGTTGGCCATGGCCATACTAGAGAGCTTTTTGAACGAGCTAGAATTTTGGATTTGTTAGAGCTTACTTTTGATATCCCTACTTTTGACCATACCTTATTTTCCATCGACTTGTGCTTTTAGTCTTCTGACTACAACACTTTTGTCTTCCCTCTAGTTCTCATGTCCGTCACTCTCAGGGACATTATGTAAGTTCGTTATCTGTATCACTCGTATTAAGCATGGCAAGCCTTTAAACCTTTGTTCTTTTGTTTTGTCAACTCTTTATAGAGGCATGGCCACCCTCCAAGACCAATTAAAATCTTCTGCTTCCTCTACTGGTAGTGGACACCTTTGGCTCGCCCAATTATGGCTTAGGGCGTATTTTTCTTTGTTAGAAAAATATGTATCATATTTTTCAACTTTTTATATTGGCTATTTTAATTAATATAACTGATTTTTAATGTTAAAAAAGCAGGTTAATATTTTCATTATGACTGATCTGGATAACACCAGTTCTGACTAACTGCATTGATAAGCAGATTATTTTTCCAGATTAGTAAAGTAGCAATTTTATTTTGTTTCCATACTGGATATATTATGATCACATGAATATTATTAATAGCTCTTTTTGTAAGTTAAAGGATCTTCCTTTATTGTTTTGAATTTGTTTAGGAAAGAAATATTTAAAGACAATCTTGAGTTTCTTAAATTCCTTCATTCTACAAATCTAGAATATCTTACTATATATTTTTTTTTACTAATTATCTTACCATTCTTGTTGCAGATTTTTAGGTAAGAAATAATTTCTAAATTCATTACTAATTTAACTATAAGTAAGAGTACAAATCAATAAGAAATTAAGTTTTGAACAAATAATTTTGGTTATTGTTTCTCCAAGCACAAAACCTGTCGGATTCATTGGTGGAAAAACAAGATTCGATGCTTCATTGATTTTAGTTTCAAAGCAAAAATGTTTTCTTCAAACTCATTGAAGAATAAAAAACAAACTGGTGCTCAACGAATAATTACATATCTTAATTAATCTACTTGGCGTGAAGTTAAGAACGGTGGTTCTTAATCCAAGTGGTGGTTGCAGTCAAAGTACAATAGAAAAATGGCGATAAAATCAAAACCGGTGGATTTGATTCTTCTTTATCAACAAGTCAGAAAAAGAAGTATCAAAGAGAGTTGATCTATTTTTTTTAATTGTTATTTTGTTAATTTTGTGAAATTACAAAAACTGGATACTATTGTATTTTTAATCAAGATTATTAGTGGATTATTTTTACCTATGACATGGGGGCCATGGATATTTCCCTTTAGGGTTTACCACGTTACATCTTGTGTTCATAATTAATTCTTTAAATTCCGCTATACACAAGTAAGGTAAACGAACATCGCTTTAATCTACAAGTACGCGTCAAAACTGTTTCTCAATTTAACGCGCCAGTTCTGACTGCGTTCTATCCACTACTAGTATTAATTAAGATTAAAATTATTTTTAATTTAATTAATCTAGGTTTTATAACTTTCAATTGGTATCAGAGCGAGTACACTTCTATAAGTGAGATCCGAAAAACCTAGATATGGACGAAGCTCCATTTAGACCACCGATTTTAGATGGTACTAATTATACCTATTGGAAAATTAGGATTCAAGTATATATCCAATCCCTTGATAAAAAAAGCTTGTCACTCTATTGTCCATGGCTATAAAACTCCAATCATTATTGAAAATGGTGTAGAAAGATAGAAAAAGGCAGACGAGTAGGTTACAACTGATTTAATTGTACTAATTAAAACTCAAAAGCTTTAAATGCAATATTCTCTTTTGTAGATTCTAATCAATTTCGTTTGATTTCTACTTGTCAGGTTGATAAAGAAGCTTTGGACATCTTACAGATTGCTCATGAAGGAACTTTTATTGTCAAGTAATCTAAGCTTCAAATACTTACTCTTGAATTTGAACAATTGACCATGAGAGATGATGAACAATTCAAAGACTTCTATACAAAACTCAGTGACATCACCAATACAGCTTATACCTTGGGAAAGAAATACTCGGAGAGTAAAATTCAAAGAAAATTCTCAGAACCTTGTCTGACCATTTTCACTCCAAAGTAACTGACATTGAAGAAAAAAATGAGATTGAGAAAATGAAGGTTGAAGAATTGGTGGGATCATTGATAACATATGAACTACATCTACAGAGAAGGAAGAACGAAAATGGATCTGGTATTGCCTTCAAAATTGAAAAAGATAAAGAAGAGATTGATGGTGAAGAAAGTGAAAATGATGAAAATACGGGCATACTCACCAAACAATTTTAAAAAATTCTTAAAAGGAAATAAAAAAGGTAAAAACTTGAATACCTATCTTCAACAAAAGAAGAAATTTTTGAACAACATAAAACAAAACCCCACTGCATCTATGAATAGATCTGACAATTGAATTCGATGCCATGAGTATGAGGACTTTGGTCACATTGCTTCTGAATGTGCAAATACTCTAAATAAATCTCATACCAAGAAGGTTATAAATATTGTCAGCGATTTTATATCTTAAACAAATCCGCAAGTGCACGGATCGCTCAAGTAGTAAAATAAATTTTGAGTCCAAGTATCGATCCCACGAGTATTTAGATAATTCAGTTTAATCACGCTAACCTTAACCGAATTTAATGAACTTTGAAAGATTTTGTGTTTAACAACTAATTGAAATAGTAAACTAAAAACAGTTAAATAACTATGGCTCAAATAATTGAAAGATTAAAATTGATTAAAGATTAATTTAACTTTAAAAAGGAAAAGTACTAGAATTCCGAATCCACTTGTAGTTGTTATTTCTTCTATCTTGATTTTTGGTCTTGACAAATTACTTCAGTTATGAAGATCAATATCCCTAGATTGTTCAATAGTTTTTCTCGAATAAAGTTAAACCTATTCATATGTATGACTCGACTATATTTCTATGACGAATGCGAATACAAACAAATGCATTAAATTTCTGTGGATAATTAAAGATCACCTAAAGCATAGCGGTATATTTCTATCCCCTATCGGACTTTAAGATAATTAAAATAGCGTCTACCTTGCTTTCGATCTTTCGATAGTAAAACACACCACAACAATCATACAATTACTACGTATATAATTGTAGATGCAAACAAATCAAAATTAATTATTCAAAACTATATTGAAATAAATTGTCAAAAACCAAGTCTCAAGATAAAAGAATTTAAACGACAAGTTTTATCGTAATTCTAGCACTAATTAAACTAGCCTAGCATACTAATCATAAGAAAATAAGAAGGAGAAGAAAATATGGAATTCATCACCCGGAGAAGAAGAAAACTTGAAAAGATGATGTCTTGGTCTTGATCTTGATCTTCAATTGAATTCTTGAAAGAGTTTCTTGATCTTCGGTTGGTGTTGTCTTCTATTGTTTTTCTCCCAAAAAAAATGGCCCCAAAAAGGCTCTAGATGATCTGTGGAGTAAAAAAGTCTCCAACTAGCATATTGTATTCATCAATCTCCTGTCTTGCACGAGCAATCTCGTTGTTCTGCATTATATCTTGTTGTTTTTGTTCTTTTTGTTGTGTCTTTCTTGCTTCTCTCTGCCTATGGTGAAAAGTGCGTTCAATCTCTGGATCAACTGGAATTAGAGATTCGTGTCTCACACTTCGCATGCAATGGTCTGAAAAGAAACAAAGTAAACACTGTAATATATATATATATATATATATATATATATTTACTCATGTAATGAGCTTTGAGCCAATGACTCCCAAGTCAGATGACTTTAGGGCACCAGGTTTTAAAATACCCTAACATGCTTAATTGCTCGAGTCAGACATTTTATTTTATTTATTCAGCAGTAAGTAGTGCTCGATTTAGATTCTTTTACTATAACCTATTCAACCAAAGATGAGACTCAGAAAACCAAAACCATCAACATTCTCCAAACACAAGTAGTAACTTTAGCACTCACAGTTTGGTTACTAGCTTAAAGATTTAGGAACATAACTTTTCATAATGATACTAAGTCAACAATATCAACTCAAACACTCAAGTCATGTTCTCAATAAATGATAAGTTAATAGTGGCCACGTGCTTCATTAATAAGGTCTAACATGGATAAGTATTCAGAGAAAAGCACGAGTTCAAGCGTTGTCTAATATTCTACTAAAATACACTCGATTTTCAAACAAATATCATCATTGGCAGTAAGACGTTTAACAACAACTAGAAAAATAAATTTTATTTTTTTTCAGTTATACAGACCCGAGTGATAAGCAAATTCAAAAGCAGCCAATAAGTATCCTGACACTTTACCCACCCCCAAACTAGCATACTAATAATACAAAAATAAAGAAGAGATGAAAATATGGAGTTTATCACTTGGATAAGAAGAAAATAATTGAGAGATAAAATATTGAACTTGATCTTCGTTTTAATCATGAAAGGATGAATCTTGATATTCGTTCTTGATTTGTCTCCCGTTCTTCTCTCCAAATTCGGCTCCCCAAAATTCCCTCCTTGTTATGAGTTAATAACTCATATATATAGTTACCTAATTTGTGCCCAAAACTATCCCTAAAAGTCTTTAAAAATGTGGGTTAAAATGTTTCCTAATCAAATTGGAATTCGAAAAGGAAACAAAATTCCCGCAGCAAAAATAACACTGGGCGGCTGTTTTTCAAACGGTCATAACTTCTTGTAGGAAGCTCCAAATTGAAATCCGTAAAAAGTGGTAGACTTGTAATTCGATTATATTTCCAATGGTATATCATTTGTTTCAACTCTTCATTGTCACTCTAACACACCTTAACTTATTGATTTTATCTTCTTCTTCATTTACTCATCGATTTCACCGAATTATTGCTCTTTTCGTCTATTCTTCTCCTTTTGCTTATAAACGGGTTCAAAACTGAAATATGAAGAAAAATACACAAAATTAAATATAAATTCAATAAAATGACGGGATAAAAGCCTAGTTTAAAGGTCCGAATAAGTGCACAAAATGCACTTATCAAATATTACTTGGAGTGAAGATGATGAAAAGGATTCGGACTCAGACGAGGACGACATAACTACTGATGATCAGGTAATGTCTCTCACTGTTAACTTATATTCTGGTACTGACTCCGTGCAAAAATTGACTACAGGTTCTAATTCCTAGACCGCAACATATGAAGAACTGAACCATGTGTATCCTAACTGCATCAGTGTGAACAAACATTTAAAAGACGAACATGAGAAGAATTTTTCTATTCATGACATGATGGAATTTTTAGAAGATGATAAGGTAGCAGTTGATTCTAAAAATGACACTTTGACCAATCTCTTAAAAGAGAATGACGATCAAATTGTGAATCTTCTTGATGAATTAGAAAAATGAAAAGAAAGGGTTAAATAACTAACAATTGGAGCCTCTCGCTTGAGTGAAACCCTAAGCTATGGAAGAACTATAAACGTCAAAGAAGATTTGGGATATGTTGGAAAAGGTAAAAAAAAGTTGGGAATCAGATCACTTTTGTCAAAGAAACACAATCTGCTGTATTTCTGGACAAAACTGCTCCCATTGCCGTCAGGACTGAAGCTAACTTGCCTATGCAGGTTCTGACCAATGCCAAGACTCAAAAATAGCCACGAACAAAAATCTAGCACATGACTCCTTACATTATTTATATAGTAAAACCTTGATTAATAGACACAAAAGACACCATAGCAATACTAAAGTAAGACAAATTTGGATTAAAAATGGTGATTTAAATTGTTATATGGTTGATATTTCCTATAGAACTTTTATACATAACTCTTGGTATTTTGATAGTGGTTATTCTAGACACATGACTGGTAATCGATCTTATCTAACTAACTACAAGAGTCATGCAAGTGGTCTGGTCACTTTTGGTGATGGAGCACAAGGTAAAAATGAAGGTATATGCAACATCCTAATTGATGGATTCTCCATGTTAAAAGAAGTACTTTTTGTTGTATGTTTGAAAGCTAACTTGATTAATATAGGCCAACTTTGTGAAGATAAACACTTAGCTATGTTCTCAAAAAATTCTTGTAAATTCTTGAAATATGACGGTAGCTATACTCTGCATGGTACTAGGTCTAGTGATAAATGTTATCTTTTGATACCAAAATTACTTGTCATATTTTAAAAACTGACTCTACCGAATTGTGGCACAAATATTTGAGACATTTAAACTATAATAATCTGTTGAGACTAGCAAAACTAAATGCAGTACGAGGCGTTCCTAAGCTTACTGAAAAATCTGAAGGATTATGTGGTACGTGCCTAAAAAGTAAGCAAACCCAAAGTACTCACAAACAAAGTAAGTTTCTTACTACATCTCATGTATTAGAATTACTTCACATGGATTTGATAGGACATATTCAAACTGAAATTATTGATGGCAAGAAATATATATCTGTCTGCGTGGATGATTTTTCTAGATATACTTGGTAGATTTCTTAAGAGAAAAATCTGATGTTTTTGAAAGATTTAAATTTTTGCACCTAAAATTAACAACAGAAAAATATTGAGGGAATAAAAATATTGAAGATTAGAAATGATCATGGGAGAGAGTTTGAAAATGCTAATTTCTCTACATTCTGTTATCAAAATGATATTTTTCATGAATTTTCTGCTCTTAAAATCCTTGAACAAAATAGAGTTGTGGAAAGAAAAAATAAGTCATTACAAAAGAAAGCTAGAGTAATGCTATACAGTCAAAAACTTCTCGTTAAATTGTAGGCTGAATCTATAAGTACTACTTGTTATATTTCGAATTGTGTGTCTTTAAGAACATGAACCACTTAAACTCCTTATGAAATCTGGAAAGGAAGAAAACTGGATCTCAAGTATTTTCATACTTTTGGTATAAAATGCTATGTATTAAATGATCGAGAATATTTGGATAAATTCGATTCAAAAAGTGATGAAGGAGTGTTTATTGGTTATTATGAGAACAGCCGTGCTTACATAATTTATAACACGCGTACTCAGACTATCATTGAATCAATCATTGTAAAAATTGATGACACTGATAATTTTTCCTCTTATTCACGAGAGCCTAATATTCAGACCTTGGAAGAACAGGTTGATGGATGTCAAATTAATCAAGACAATCATGTGTCTGTTCCAGAGAGTAATAGACATACAGAACTCCCAGCATCATGTTATGGTGTCTCTGCCCCTGCTCTTGAAAGTTCTGACATACCAAATACAAATAACGAATAGAACATAAGAAGGCAACCTCCTTCTTAGATACAAAAAGCACACCCATTGAATAATGTTCTTTCAGATTTTGGAGACGGTATGATGACTAAGAGGAGGCTTGCTAATAAACTTGGAAATGTTTGCTACACTTCAAAAATCGAACCCAAAAATATAAATGAAGCAATTATTGATGAAATTTGGGTTCTAGCCATGCATGAAGAGCTAGCTCAATTTGACATAAATGAAGTGTGGGAACTTGTACCTCGGCCAAAGGACACAAATGTGATCGAGACAAATTGGATATTCAAAAATAAATCAGATAAACATGACAACATAGTAAGGAACAAGGCACGCTTGGTTACACAGAGATACACTCAACTAGAAGAAGTGGATTTTGTTGAAACATTTGCACATGTGGCTCGACTTGAATCTATTAAAGTTTTACTATATATGGCATATCAAATGAGATTCAAGCTATACCAAATAGATGTCAAAAGTGCCTTCCAAAATGGGATTTTGAATAAAGAAGTCTATGTTGAGTAGCCAAAGGGATTTTTTTTATTCTTATTCTCTCGACCATGTGTTCAAACTCAAAAAGGCCTTATACGGACTAAAGCAAGCTCCACGTACTTAGTATGAACAATTGACCATGTTCTTGTTGGAACAATGATAAAAGAGATGAGGAACTGACAAAACTTTATTTATCAAACACTTCAAAACTGGATTAACAGTTGCACAAATCTATGTCGATGATATTGTATTTGGTTCTTCATTTGAAACAAAATCCAAGGAGTTTGTTACACTTATGCAAAATGAATTTGAGATGAGTATGGTTGGTCAACTAAATTTCTTCTTAGATTTGCAGATCAAACAGGTTGGATTAGGGATATTTATCTCACAGGCCAAGTATGTTAAAATTCTGGTAAAGAAGTTCGGTCTTGAACAAACCAAGTCAGTCAGAACTCCCATGGCCACGTCTTTGAAAATCTCCAGAGATGACCAGGGCAAAGAGGTTAACTCTAGCTTGTACAGAAGCATGATACGCAGTTTGTTGTACCTGACTGCAAGAAATCCTGACATATCATTCAGTGTTGGAGTTTGTACACGTTATCAGGCCATACCAAAAGAATCACATCTTACAGCAGTGAAGCGAATTATTCTCTATATTAACTGTACTTCTAATTTTGGTTTATGGTATACTAATGGCACTAACTCTCATCTTGCAGGAAACACTGATGCTGACAGGGCTGAAAACATGGATGATAGGAAAAGCATGAGTGGATGATGTTTCTACATTGGTAACAATATCATTGCATGGTTAAGTAAGAATAAAACTCTATTTCTTTATCTAGTGCAGAAGCTGAGTATATTGCTGCTAGTTGGATGAAACTAATGCTATTTGATTATGGTATTGATCAGGATTCTGCTACTATTTTTTGTGATAACACTAGTGCTATCAATATTTCTAAAAATCTTGTTCAAAATTCTAGGACCAAACATATTGACATTAGACATCAATTTATTAGAAATTTGGTCGAGGAAAAAGTAATTACTTTGGAACATATTTAGACTGAGTATCAATTGGCTGATTTGCTCACCAAGGCTATAAATTCTGCTATATTTGAGACTCTACGAAAAGATGTGGGCATTTGCTTGATGCATTAATTTTATTTTTAAAAATATTACTTAGCAGAAGTATCATTTTTTTTTATTTTATCATGTGTATTTTTTTGCATTTACTTACCTGTTTATTTAAAAGAGAGAGAGAGAGAGAGAGAGAGAGAGAGAGAGAGAGAGAGAGGTGTGTGTTCATGCAAATAGCATATAATATAAATGTATGATTGACCTATGAATATTGAGATTTACTTAGATTAACCAATTAGTATGGTATGCTCATTACACTTATAGTATAATATGCTAAGATAAGTACACTTTGAAGACATATTGACTTGTTTGATTGTGCCTTACTACTGACTGGATGTTATCTTTAAAGTAGTTTCGTACTTTGTTGTGGACCTATGGTCAGTATCTATGTCTCTCGGCACTATAGTATATTGTTGTGTTAAAAAGACAAATTCATTGAGGAGAGGGCTACCACCATAGATGTGTGCAGCCGTCCTTGATAATGAACATAAATCTTATAGATTATGGCTACCTCTATGGCTGTGAGAAAATCAACTCCATGAACTTATAAATTCAGTGTTTTGATAAAACAAAATAAATATATATAAATAAAGTCAACACTCTGAGTACTCAAAAAAAAATTGATATAGTACTCTTGTTTGGCACGCACATATTTGTTTATTTAAAGAGATATGTTTAGATAATGACTAGTTTGAAATACATCTCTGTACTTATCTTCTCGACAATGTTCAATTTGGTTTAATGGGACATGTTATGATTGACTATTCTAGTATGTCCTATCACACACTCACGTTATAAATTTGACAAAATAATTGAATCTAATTATACGCATATATCTGATTGGAAGATTCCTATCTATTTTGATATTTTTGGACTAATTGTATAATTTATGTACTATAAAATTTGCTTATAAATAAAAGATTTATTTTTATCTCATAAAATATTCTCATTAATTTTTGTGTGATTGTCTTGTGTTGCCATTTTCATAGGATTTTCAATCAATGTTCTAATTTTGGCAGCACAATCAGCTTTAACTGAGAAAAATCTGGATGAATCTTTCACTGAATCCGATCTTATTTTGTATTGATTTTTTAAATTGATGTTCCTAATTTAAAATTCCATTTTCCATAAAAATAGCTTTTTAGGGGAATAAATTCGAATTTCAGATTTTTGGTTAAGGGAGGTTTTTATTTCCATAACTGTCAATCATCAGTTTATTTTTGGTAATTGCTTTGCACACGTCAGAAATATATAGTTCCTCATTGTGAAATTTTACAAAATACCCCCTATTAAACTGTGACTTAGGATTTTCTCTTTCATCTTTCACACTTGATTTTCAATTTCCTAACATCAAACTCTCGCTTACATTTGATTTTAAAGTTGTGTTAAGTATTTCTTTCAAATTCAAACAATAGTGAGAACTAAGATGCCAAAATCAAACAAAAATCTTAGAAGTTAATCCAAGGACACAGTTGCTCCGGTGTCTACTGCTGAAACTGAGATAGGGCCTCAAATATCACTGGTAAAGCATCTCTGGCGAAGTGCACGAAGACTAGAACCCTCTAGTTTAGACCCAGACACTTCTCCAGTAGCTGTTACATCTCAGGCTAACCAATCGACGGACATTGTTGCTTCTCAACTGTCGGTCAGCCATTCTAAATCACAGTCCCATCAAACATCTAAAGATCCAATTACTTTTCTAAGCAAGAAAGTTTCGCTTAGTGCTCAAGAGTCTGATAAAGAAGGAGATGACAGTGATGCAACTGGTAACAATGAGTTTACAAATCATGAAAGTGAAGAATATGGTCGTGAGGATGAAGGGACTGGTGATGAGGAGTCTGAACGTCCCATCCCCTAATCATTGAAGGTTTAAGTAAGCCCACATTTCAAAAATCAGATTCTGATTTTGATGTTAGTTTTGATGAATCTTTGGAGTCTACTCCAACACCTCCTCCTCCTAGAATAGCCACGAGGGCTGAAAATGAGAAAGGTAAAATTGGTGATACTGCTGAAGAGCCCACACTTGCTGGTCAGAACAGGTCACCCACTACCTCAGGGGGTGTCTACAGAGTACTGTCTACTCCAAGTTCAAACCCTCAAATGTTCAGACTTGAAACATTAACTAGAGGTAGACACTCTGTTAACCCCATCAATTACTGTTTCCTATTTGAAGCTGCTGAGAGTCTATTTCTTTCATTTACCTCCTACTGAAAGTTCATCATTGAGTTCAAGGTAGCAATTCATAAATTTGATCGTTTGGTTTGGTTGAAATTGTTGATTTTCACAAATTACATAATATGTTAAGTTTTACTGGGCCGTTCAATGAGACTCTAGTCAAGGAATTTATGGCCAATGTTCCAAAAAATCTGAGAAAAGCTGGCAATGAATTCAGATGGCAGGTTTATGTACGAGGACGACATGTTACCTTCAGTCATAACTCTCTCAGAGACTAGCTTGGGTTGAATACTGTGGCTGTCATAATTGATGAAGAATTGACCAAGGACAACATTGTGCAGAAACTGACTGGCTCTGCCTGGCCAGAATCATGAGAACTTATTGCTTTTCGACTATTGCCCAAATACAAAATTCTCCATTAGATACTTATCAACACCATCAATTCATTAACTAATGGATCAGGCATCTCAGGAGATAGGGTTGTTATGCTATACAAGTTGGGGATGAAGTTGAATGTTGATTGGGTCAAAATGATTTTGAAAGAATTGTTTAAGAAGGGCCGATGAGGGCCAAGCAGTACAGGCTACCACATCCATCTCTTATCCATCACTTTCTTACTCACCAAGAAGTGCCTGCCATGGATTCAGACATGTTCTCTGATGATGTTTTAGCATTAGGTGTTCATGAATTTACAAATTTGGGTAGAACATCGCATCCCACTCCTAGAGTTACTAGGCATGTTCTGTCTTCGTTAGACCAGTCTGAGCGTTTAGATGTACTGGAAACTCAGATGGGGTTAGTTAGAACACAGATAGACCAGCTTTCCACCTTAACTAAAAGTTTTTCTGATGAGTTTATTTTCATGCGTAGGGTGTTGGCTAGGCTTGAATATCTGGGCGATGAGCATATAATGTCTGCATACTGCATAGTTACTCTAGAATTCTCTATACACCCTGGATGTCAGATGGAGATTTCGGGTACTGGTCCAATAGTTGGAACAACTGCTCCTCCACCTAATGCACCTATGTCGGATGCTCCTCCACCTATTGCTCCATCAGATACCCCTATTCGTAAGAGAGATGCAAAGGCATCTGTATCCAGTGCAAAGAAGTCCAGACCCTTCCAGAACTAACTGTTTCTAGTTTTGACTTCTAACTTTCGAACTATTTGGTTATAATTGCTTATAGATGATTGTATTAACACTTACATTCTACTTTTCTTGACTTCCACAACTACTTTACTTTTGTTCTCTTTCCTCCTTGTTTTGTTTCTTTAGCGCTTTTATTACAAAAAAAAAAGGGAGGGAGGGAGGGGGGGGGGGGGGGAGAGAGAGAGAGAGTAGTAGGTATTTTTAAGAGTAGTTGTTCTTTTTAAGTTTGTAAGGTAGTGGTTGTTGGTTAAACATTGATGATGGTACTTTGCTAGTAGTATTTTTAAGTTTATGGTGGTTTGTTGATTAAACTTTGATGGTATCTTGCTAAGGGGAGTAATATTAAGTTTGTATCTAATGTGTGTGGTATTTGCATATATTGTTAGTAAGCTAACTATTTTGCAAGAGTTTTTGGTCTACGCACTAAGGAAGAGCAATAACTCTTACATGTTGATACTCAAGTTAATGTTCACATTCCTTAACATACATCATACATACATTAAAAATCCGATAGTTATTTTTTATAATTAAGCAACGCCAAATGGAGAGATTGTTGAAAAAATATGTGTCATATTTTTCAACTTTTTATATTGGCTATCTTAATTAATATAACTGATTTTTAATATTAAAAGAGCAGGTTAACATTTTCATTATGACTGGTCTGGATAACGCCAGTTTTGACTGACTGCGTTGATAAGCAGATTATTGTTTCAGATCAGTAAATCTGCGATTTTATTCTATTTCCATAGACGATATATTATGATCGCATGAATATTATTAACATATTTTTTTGTAATTTAAAGGATCTTCCTTTATTGTTTTGGATTTGATTAGGAAAGAAGTATTTAAAGATAATCTTGAGTTTCCTAAATTCTTTCATTCTACAAGTCTAGAATAGCTTTCTATATATTGTTTCCTATTAATTGTCTTACCATTCTTGTTGCAGATTTTTAGATAAGAAATAATTTCTAAATTGATTACTACTTTAACTATAAGTAAGAGTACAAATCAATAAGGAATTAAGCTTTGAACAAATAATTTTGGTTCTTATTTCTCCAAGCACAAAACCAGCCGGATTCAATGCTTCATTGATTTTAGTTTCAAAGCAAAAAGGTTTTATTCAAACTCATTGAAGAATAAAAAATAAACTGGTGCTGAACGAACAATTCTATATCTTGAATAATCTACTTGGTGTGAAGTTAAAAATGGGGGTTCTAAATCTAAGTGGTGGTTGCGGTCAAAGTACAATAGGGAATTGACGATAAAATCAAGACCGGTGGGTTTGATTTCACTTCATCAACAAGTCAGAAGAAAAGTATCAAAGGGAGTTGATCTGTTTTCTTTTGATTTTTATTTTGTTAATTTTGCGAAATTACAAAAATCGGATACCATTGTATCTTTAATTAAGATTATTAGTGGATTGTTTTTACCCATGGCATGGGGGCCCGTATATGTTTCTCTTCGAAGTTTACTACATTACATCTTGTGTTCATATTTAATTCTTTAAATTCTGCTATACACAAGTAAGGTAAACGAACATCGCTTTAATTTGCAAGTACGTGTCAGAATGTTTTTCAATTCAACGCACCATTTCTAACTGTGTTTTGTCCACTATTTGTATTAATTAAGATTACAATTATTTTTAATTTAATTAATCTAGGTTTTATAACTTTCATCCTTATTTTGGAGTTTCTTTAGCGGCCACTCGCTCAGTTAGTTGTTACGGGCTGACAATTAATTAACTCAATCCAACCACTCAATCTAGTAGGGATATTTTTACTTATTTTTATACTTTGAACTCATTACCTTCTTATTTTCTATTTTCTACACATCAAATAACTATGTACGTCCAACCTCCCTCAAATTTTAATGAAGTAGAGGCCAGTTTGCCCATTTGGGTCCAATTTTTGGTTGGATGAGAGTTGTTCCATGGTTTAATCACAGGAACAAATGCAAATGATGGGGTGGAGGTTTATGCTCCTCAATTTTTTGCCTGTCAGTTTGGGTTTGGCCGAACATGGCCGATTCCTCCTTGCTTCTCTAAAAATTTCAAGGAGCATTTTCATACCATCACCAGGGACAATGCGAAGGCCATTGAGAGCCAAAACAATTCCCTAATGACTAGCTTTTTTCTAGTCCCTTTTAATCCTGCATCTATTACTCATTCTCTTTTCAACCAGTTTTGGCCGAACGTTAGATGCATGTCTTTTGTTTATAATGTTCATTTTATGTTTCATACCTTTGAGTCCAATCCTACTTCAAAGTCTCCCATAAAAAATCATTCTTCATTTACGCCCAGCTCAAAAAAGAGTGTTATTTCTCTCTCAACTGAATCTCTTTTAGCTCCATCTGCTCAAACTGGTCCAAGGAGGACTTCTAGCAATAAATGGCCAAGCCTACATCAGGCTGATGACTCAGTTGAAGAAGATACTCTCACTCTTGTTAGAAAGAAAGTCCTAAATTTCTAATCATTTGTAATCATTCTTTATTGCATGTGTTTGATATGCTAACATGTTACTTGGTTCTTTTAGAGAGCATCTATCTCTTCTCTTGTCACTTCTCAATCACTAGTCATCATTGGTCCCCAGTTGTTCCTATCATTGAAAAGCTTCAAAGTTTAGAGCCACTCGCCCAGGCAGCTGAAATGGCTCAATCTCCTCCCAATGAAGGTTTGGCTATGGTGGCTTACACTCATCAATCCCAATATGCCCGTCCAATAGTTCTGGAGCCCGAAGGTAGTGCTCATTACAATTCATACCATCTTTTTTGTGTATATGGATTTTTCATGTTTAAACCTTGTTTTCACAGTAGCCCCTGTTGAGATGCCCATTGTGGAAGAGCCTCCTCACCCAGATGACAAAGGAAAAACTTCTGCAGTGCCTGAAGAATAATCCAAAACTGCTATTCCTCATTCCTCGCCCAAAGAGGCACCTTATTCGCCCAAAGCTGCTGATGAAGTACATTTTGTTTCTTTTCTCGCTTTCATATCTTTGTAATGAAAACAATTTAATGACATTTATTGTTTTATCTTACAGGACCCAGCTAATTTACGTTTTGGGAACAAGTCAAGGCAAGTTTTGCTCTGCTCTTTTCTTCTACAACTCGTCCTTCAACTTATTCTATTTCTTTTACTGAAGACATGAATGCTCTCAAGAAGGCTGTGCTGTCTTACACCCTTTTATGGACAAGGACATATCCAGGGCAAGTGCTGCTAGTCAAAAAGAACTACTTGCACGCCTCAATGAATATCTGGCCGATGCTCTCAAACGTCCTACCCTTGAACTCCTAGCTGACATTAGATTGACTTTGAGAGGGATTTATCAGGATGTGAGCCTTTTACTGTCTGAAAATATGGAGTTGAAGATTAAGAAAACAAGTCTCGTGCAGGCCGTGGCTGAAAATGAGTCTTTGAACATCGATATTGATAAAGCCAAGTCTACCTTGAACCAGCTTTCTTTTGAGGTCGTGATTGAAGACTCCCTGTTAATGAGTCTAGAAGCTGAGATGAGGGACATTTAGGTCAAGATTGCTGACTGTAAAATGAGGTTGGCAGCCAAGAAGCGTAATGCTTTTCAAGAGATTGAGCAAACCAAAGCTTTGATGGCACGTTATTCAGAAGTAACAGTAGATGATCTTGACATAGTTATGGAGAAATTGTCTATTGTCGATACTCGCTAGCACTCTGAATGGTCAAAGTTTCGTTACCAAATGAGGTCTATTCTGGAGAGGTTGGATGGGGACAGGACAATAGTGTCCTAAATCTATGTAAGGACAGGGGTTATAGGATAGGACGATGACGTCCTGAAGTTTGTAAGTTTCTAACTCTTGATGTTTTAATGCAAAAATTGTTATTTGACTTGAATGAATTTACTTGCATATGTTTCAAACACCTAGTCATTCACTTTCCCATATTGAAGGAACGTATTTCTTTAAGTATATTCCATTGATAGATCTTACATGATTTGTTCCATCTAAATCTTCTAAGTGATAGACTCTATTGGGTAATACATTTTCTATCCTATATGGACCTTCCTAATTGGACGATCATTTTCCATATTTTGGATCCTTACTATCTAAAGGAAGTATTGTTTTCCAAACTAAATCGCTCAACCTAAAAAACTTTGCCACAAATTTCTTGTTATAATATTTGGCCATTTTTTACTTTTGAACTTGTAATTTATCTTGGACGTCTAGTTTATTTTGTCCAATTCTAACAAGCTTTGGGCCAAAGCTTCTGCATATTGATCACCGTTCAAATCATTTTGAAAAGACACCCTAATTGATTGCACATTGATTTCCATAGGCAATATTGCATCTTGCCTATAAGTAAGTTGAAATGGGTTAATTCTCGTACTTGAACGTGGATACGTTCTATAAGCCCATAAAGCCTTATTTAAACACTCGTGCCAATTTTTGGCATTTCCATCTATCATCTTCCTTATAATATTTTTAAGAACTTTATTTGAAGATTACGTCTAGCTTTTTGACTGGGAGTAGTAAGGTGTGGAATTTACCAACTTAATACCCAATTCGCTCAAAAATTGCTTTACTTGATCCCCATTCAAAGAAGTTCCATGATCCATCATTAAGGTTTGTGGTATCCCAAACCTATAAATTATATGATCTTAGATGAATCTTATAATATTTCCTTGAGAGATCTCTTTTAGGAGAATGGCCTCTACCCATTTGGTGAAAAATTATGTGGTCATTATGATAAATGTGTGTTGGTTTAGACGAAGGAGTGTAAATCTTTCCTATCAAGTCTATCGCCCAACCCTTAAACGGTCAAGGCTTTATGATAGGTGTTATTTCTTTCGCTGATACCCTTTGAATTGGGCCATGCTTTTGGCATGCTAAACAACTCTTAGCGTATTGGGCGCACAATTCCCCCATATTTGGCCAGAATTATCCACTTCTAACAATCAACCATCTCGTTTTTTGGCTAGCTTGGTGCGCCCCACATATTCCTTCGTGCACTTCTGCCATAATTGTTTTGGCATCTAATAAATTGACACATTTTAACATAAATCCATCTGTGCATTTCTTGTACAATTCTCCATCTATCAACACATAATTTAGGGTGTGCAACTTCATTCTCCTCTCACTCTTTCCATCAAGTTTCTCTAGAAACCTTGTATTTCTCTCTCCAAACCACCATATGTCCATCTTCTATGCAATGGATGTTGAATCTCTTTTCCTTTCATTGTAGTGCAAGCAATATCACTCCATATTCACACACAGAGTACAAGTTCAACACTTTTGAGTAACCTGAGGCCATTTGGGCCAATTCGTTTGCTAAATCATTATATATTCTATTCACATATTGAAGCTCTACTTGGTCAAATTCTTCTAGTAAATCTTGAGCGATTTTGTACAAGCTTATAACAGAGCTACTTTGGCATTTGAACGTGCCAACCAGTTGGTTAATTACTAAATGAGAATCACCTTTAACGATCACGATTTTTTACGCCCATTTCTAATAATAACTCTAGGCCTACAATAAGTGCCTCATACTCAGCCTGATTATTGGTGCATAAATCATCTAATATAAAAAAGAATGAATAATTTACACCAAATGTATATATTAACGCTACACCAACCATGCACCCTTGGCAGTTTTTAAACCATCAAGTATAATATCCAATGTTTTATTTCACACGAGTCAATTTCTAGGTCAACTTCAATTGGAACATTAACACATGGGTGGTCGGCCAAAAAATCAGCCAGTGCTTGATTCTTAATGGCCCTTTGTCGCACATATTGAATTTCAAATTCAAACAAAGCTAAAATCTAAAGACCGATCCTTTGATGTAAAATAGGACGATAAAACATGTACTTGATTAGATTTACTTTACATATTAAATACATTGTTACAGGTCGAAGATAGGCCATTCATTCCTCTAACCAATCCACCTTATTGATTTCGTTTTGTAGACTTTGTTCCAGGTCGAGTACAGCCAGTTTGTCCTACAAAAATACCTACAATAATACCAATGATTTTTCTCCCTTTGCTTTTTTCAAATTCTTCATTATAAGAGATTAATTTGGCTTTAAAGGTCATAATTTCAGTCAAATTCTTTTGTGATTGACACTTCATCAATTCTCTTTTATTACCTTTTTGCCAATTACTGGCTCCTTAAAGGCCACTATATTTGCCCTTATTTGAGTGAATAATTCAGTGAGGGCTTCCACTAAGAATGGCTCCTCGCTTTGCACTATTATTTGTGTTTCTTCTCTTTCTTGAACCACTCTAATTGGCCCATAATATCCTTCGTACATGAATTGTTCTACGGAGTTAGCCTCTGCAATAAAAGGTCGGTGATCAGCCTGCACGACCTTTGCCTCACCTTTATAGTTCCAAAAAACCAAACATTGATGGAGCGATGAAGGGACACACCGATTCCCATGTGTCCAATCTTTCCCTAATAGTATGTTGTAACTAGTAGGACCATCTATTATGAAGAAACATATGGTCTTTGTTGTACTCTCCACTGTTATATCCAAAGGCATTACCACCTTGGCCAAAGTAGCTCCTCCATTAAAGCTGGTCAAAATCACTTCCGTTGGGATCATGTCGCTCTCAGACTTCGCAAACTTTCTTATCATTCTGTAGGGAATTGTGTTTATGGCTTCCCCATTATCAATGAGCACTTTAACTATTGAAATGCAATTAACCAAGGTTTTTACATAAATGGGCCTTAGATGTTTAGTCAACTTCAATGATGGTTTCTTGAAGATGACCTTTTCCTTTGCATTTATTTCCTCTTTTTGCTTATCTTTCTCCACTTCATCTTTGCTTGATACATTCACCTGTAATATTTTCTTGCCCTGAATCTCATTTGCTTCCTCCAATTGCATAAAATCTTCTGATGGCTCTTCCCAACCTGTGGGTGAAGGCACTTTTTCTTGAGGTGACCCATATTTCTCAACACAAGGTACTCTTTTCTTCCTTTTGGGTGTTCCATATAAGACATAGTAGTCAAGTGATCATCCAGATGGTTCGCCCAACAAATCTAGTACTGGATTACCTTCTTAATATGGCTTCTTGAGTAGATTGTTGTACGAAACTCCCCTTATTCTTCGCTCTGCTTCTAAATCAATCTCTTCATCTATGTCTGTCATCCCATCATCTTCTTCCTCACTATTGCCATGAGCAACTTGACCCCCATTAGATGTGCCTTCTCCATATTCTAACACACAAGCTACCTCCGCGATTTCTTCCATTATCACCTCGTCACTTTCATTGTTCAATTTTTAGTTATTTTGGAATTATATTAGGATTTTAGTGTATTTTACTATGTAAACACTTCTCATTATAGACAATTATTAACTTTAATTTTGAGAGATTAAATAAAAGTGAGATTCTCTTTTCTTTTTTGCTCTTAATTGAACTAACCAAAACTTATCAAAAGATTCGCAAATCTTTGTGGTTTTCAAACATGGTTCTTTGATTCAAGAAATCATCGGATCAAGGTTTTGCGACTTAATTTTAGCTTTCTTGGAGTTCATATCAATATTTCTTGTGGGTTCCGAAATTCAATTCTTCACAGGTTCGCATCAGATGGTATCAAAGCTTTGGCTCTAAAATTAGGTTATCTTTTCTTTTTTGTTTCCATCAATTTCATCTTGAGTCATATAAAAAAAAGAGAAAAAATTTCTATTTCATTATTCATCAAATGTCTTTTTTTTTCTTGTTCAAATTCATCACAACGTGAGAATTATTCAAAAAAAAAATTCTTTTCTTGCACAAGAACATTCAATAATTATTTGGGCACGATCTATTAAGGCAACAAAGCTTTTTTTTTCTAGTTCTTACCTTGTGATAATTTTTTTTTGTTTCGCATCAGTTGGTATTAGTGTTTTGGTTATAAAATCAGGTTCTATCTTTTCTTTTTTGTTTCTATCAATTTCATCTTAAGTCATAAAAAAAGAGAAAAAAAAAATTCTCTTTTGTTATTCATCATAAGTCTTTTTTTTTCTCGTTCAGATTCATCACAACATGAGAATCATTAAAAAAATTCTTTTCTTGCACAAGAACATTCAAGAATTGTTTGGGCACGATCCATTAAGGCAACAAAGCTAAATTTTTTTTCTAGTTCTTGCCTTGTGATAAATTTTTTTTGTTTCGCATCAGTTGGTATTAGTGCTTTGGTTCTAAAATCAGGTTATATCTTTTCTTTTTTGTTTCCATCAATTTCATCTTAAGTCATAAAAAAAAGAGAAAAAAAAATTCTCTTTCGTTATTCATCATAAGTCTTTTTTTTCTCGTTCAGATTCATCACAACTTGAGAATCATTAAAAAAATTCTTTTCTTGCACAAGAACATTCAAGAATTGTTTGATCACGATCCATTAAGGCAACAAAGCTATTTTTTTTCTAGTTCTTGCCTTGTGATAATTTTTTTTTTGTTTCACATCAGTTGGTATTAGTGCTTTGGTTCTAAAATCAGGTTCTATCTTTTCTTTTTTGTTTACATCAATTTCATCTTAAGTCATAAGAAAAGAGAAAAAAATTCTCTTTTGTTATTCAAGAATTGTTTGGACACGATCTATTAAGGCTCCAAAGCTAATTTTTTTCTAGTTTTTTCCTTGAGATAATTTTTTATTCCTTACGTTGGGTTAAAAAACAAAAAATCAAGAAAAATCAAGAAACGCATTCCTTTGAATTTCTTGTGTTATATTTGGAAAGAAATCCACACTCTATATTGTCATCCAATGCTTAAGTATTCAAATCTTATTCTAGTTGTGATTTTCTTCTTGAGTCGTTCTCGTTGTCTTTTATGTCCTTATCTTCTTGTTCTTGAATGTTGTAAAGTCCGAATTCTTGATTAAGTTTAGTTAGTCCTTAGAGAACTTGGCAATAAAAATAAAGAGAGGTAAATGGCAAGAGTCGTGATATTATTATTGAGAAAAAGTCAAATAGAGTGAAACACGAGTGCAAACGTGTGAGGTTAATTCTTTATTATTTTATTTTTATTGATTTCTATTTTTTTATCCTAAAATGTCTAATAATGAAGAAACCACACCTGGAGAAGAGAACAACCAACTTTTTCTTGTTAAAAGCCATGCAACAACAATTTGATCGAATGAACATGGTGTTTGACGAGATGAGAAAAAGCAATAATACGTTGAGGGATATGATAGATAGGCATGATATGGTGATTACAACTTTACTAAGGAGACAACAACCCGAGATCCCTAATGATAGGAGACAGGATAGGCGTAATCATAATCCTATGGCTGATTTTGAAGATGAGAATGTGGTGGGTAGTGAGGGTGATGATGACTATAATTATATAGCTGAGATGGGTAGGAAGAGGCGTAGAGTAGATAGTCGTGAAATAGCACCTATATGATGAGACTTTAGAGGCCACGATAGGATAGATAGAAACCTTGAGAATATAAGAATAAAAATATTTTTCTTCTAGGGTAAGAATAACCCTAAAGCTTATTTAGAGTTGAAAATGAGGTTAAAATTAATATTTAATTGCGGTATATTTGCACAAATGGTCCCTGACTTTTGCACTTACTGTGGGTTGAGGACCTATCGTTTCATTTTTGGCAGTTTAGCCCCTATTTCAAATGTTTTTGGCAGCAATGGTCCTTTTCATCAATTTCCGTCCAAATCTCTGTGAAAGTTGACGGTGGAAAATTTTTTATTTAAAAAGTAAAGGAAAATTTGCAGCAAAAGTCCCTAATCTTTCATAAAGTATTGAAAAGTCTCATAACTTTCTAATCCTTACACATATGACTCCAAACCTTTTTGACAATTTAACCCCCAACTTAAATAAATTAAAAATAACTCATAAACCTTCTCAAAAATACATATAAGTCCTAAATCTTTTTATTTTTTTACAGATTTACACTTAAAATAATAAAAAGTGTGTCATCAAGTCCCAAAATTTTTAATTTTGTTCACCAAAATGACATTTAAATTGTGTTTTATTAAAATCAGATTTTTTAGTAAAAGTTGTTGAAATGTGTGATTGAAAAGTTGTGGGACCATAAAATATGTGGTTAAAATTAATTGTTGACTTTGACCTTAGCTTTTTAGCAAAATCAAAATTGAAAACAACTCAAATACAAAAACCAGGGAGAAAATCTGACCGGAAACAACTCAAATACGAAAACTAGGTAAAATGGAAAGCTCTTGAGACGTTTCAACCGAGAAAAATGGAAGTTTTTAGTCACCTATCTTCCTTGAACTAGGCCACTGAAGACTTGGATGTTCCTAGCAATAGTTGCTTCCCACTCAATGGAGGATAATAGGATATGTGAAAGTGATATCACTCGTAAAATGGGATCCTCGTCTACACATTGCTTCGCCAACATAGCCGTCTATATATACAACAATACACATCAATCCAAAGAAACACCAGTTTGATCCAATAAAAGCTAGAATGTGATGTGTGTTTTACCTTGAAAAGACAATCATGGGGATACAAATCCATCAAATTAGGATCAATGTGATCATTCAAGCTTGACATGCTCATAGAGTCGGGCGAGTTCCTCATAGCAGCCACCATCTGAAACTTAGCCAGCATTGGGAGAAAAATCTGATCGAAGAAAAATCTGACCGGATTTTGCTGTCTGGCCGAAAACAATGGAGGAGAAATCTCCCCTCCCCGTCGCAACAAATAGGGGAGATTTCTCTCCCCTTTTTGCGGCGGTTTCGCGACCAGCGGGGTCCCCTCCCATCTGGGTGGATTTTCAAGGATGGGGTGGGTGGGTGGGGTAGGGAGGGTGTCGGGGGTGGGGTGGGTGGGGTGGTGGTGGAAGATGATGAATTTTGGTTTTTTTTAATTATAAGTAATTATTTTTAAAAAATAAGTTAAAAATGTAAGTTGGGCTGGCCCATTGGCCCAAAATCGGGTTGGATTGGCCCAGCAAATACCAGCCCATGTAAAATTGGGTAAGGGTTAGTCCAGTCCAATTTTTATGTGGTCCGTCTAATTTTGGGTTGGGCCAGTTTATCTGGCCTATTTGCCAGCTCTACCAATTAAAATTTTAAATTAGTCAAATTTTGATCATGGGTATAATTTTTTTGTTAATTAATGGACTACTGGACTGTAGAGACTCTAAGAGCCCGTTTGTTTTCAATTTTGATTTTGATAAAAAGCTAAGGTCAAAGTCAACAATTAATTTTAACCACACATTTTATGGTCTCACAACTTTTCAACCACACATTTCAACAACTTTTACTAAAAAATCTGATTTTAATCAAATACAATTTAAATGTCATTTTAGTGAACAAAATTAAAAATTTTGGGACTTGATGACACACTTTTTATTATTTTAAGTGTAAATCTGTAAAAAAATAAAAAGATTTAGGACTTATATGTATTTTTGAAAAAGTTTATGAGTTATTTTTAATATATTTAAGTTGGGGGTTAAATTGTCAAAAAGGTTTGGGGTCATATGTGTTGGGATTAAAAAGTTATGGGACTTTTCAATACTTTATGAAAGATTAGGGACTTTTGCTGCAAATTTTTCTTTACTTTTTAAATAAAAAATTTTCCACTGTCAACTTTCACTGGAATTTGGATGGAAATTGATGAAAATGACCAATGCTGCCAAAAACATTTGAAATAGGGGTCAAACTGTCAAAAATGAAACGATAGGTCCTCAACCCGCAATAAGTGCAAAAGTCAGGGACTATTTGTGCAAATAAGCCATTTGATTGCTATAGTTATTCGAAAGAGAAGAAGGTGAAATTAGCAGTAATTGAGTTCACGACTATGCTATAATGTGGTGGGATCAATTGGTGAAAAATAGTAGGAGAAATTATGAGAGGCCTGTAGAAACTTATTATGATTTAAAAGCTATCATGAGGAGAAGATTTGTACTTAGTCATTACTATAGAGACCTCTATCAAAAATTGCAGAGTCTTACTCAAGGTTCAAAGAGTGTAGAGGAATACCATAAGAGATGGAAGTAGCTATGATTATGGCTAATGTTGAGGAGAATATGGAGGCCACATTGACCATATTTTTGAAT
Source organism: Forsythia viridissima (assembly GCA_030279155.1). Lineage (NCBI taxonomy): Eukaryota > Viridiplantae > Streptophyta > Magnoliopsida > Lamiales > Oleaceae > Forsythia > Forsythia viridissima. Next base: position 50,696,038 of record CM059034.1, read on the forward strand.
TGATTAAATATGGATATAGCCAATGTAGTGGAATTACAAAACTATGTAGAATTGGAGGACATGGTGCACATGGCTATGAAAGTGGAGAGACAATTGAAATGAAAAATGGCAGCTATGTTTACTTTGGGATTTAACCCTCATTGGAAACCGAAATAGGATATTAATGATATGGGTGATAGGTTTGTTTCAAATAGAAGAAGCGAACCACCTAAGAGAAAAGACGAAGTACTTAACAACAATAAATCCAAGAAAGATTTTCAACCTTCTAGAAATAGGGATATCAAATCTTTTAAATGTTGGGATGTCGGACACATTGCGTCCCAATGCTCAAACAGAATGACTATGATTTTGTGTGACAATGGAGAGATGGAGACTAAGGATAAGAGTGATAGTGATGAGATGTCTGAGTTGAAAAATGTTGGTCTAGAATACCCTGTAGAAGGTGAAGCTCTAGTTGCGAGGCATGCTCTTAATATACAAATTAATGTAGATGATATGGAGTAGCAGAGAGAGAACATATTCCATACTCGATGCTATGTTGATAACAAATTGTGTAGTATGGTCATAGATTTGGAGTGGAGGGGAGGGGGGGAGGAGGGGAGGGGGAGTTGCACCAATGTATCTAGTACCACCCTTGTTGAGAAATTAGGCTTGTCTATGTCAAAACATCCCAGACCTTATAAGTTACAGAGGTTGAATGAATGTGGGGAGGTCAAAGTTACCAAGAAAGTCTTAGTGAGCTTTACTATGGAGAGGTATAGTGATGATGTGATGTGTAATGTGGTTTCTATGCATGCTGGCCACCTTTTGTTGGGGAGGCCATGGAAGTACGATAGGAATGTGACACGTGATGGGTTTAAGAACAGGAACAGCTTTGTCAAAGATGGAAAACCAGTTACTTTTGTTCCTTTAACACCAAAACAAGTCTACGATGACCAATTAAAATTAGAAGGCCCACAGATCAGAAAAAAAGAGTGAGATAGAAGTACAAGAAAAGACAAGGAGAAAACAAAAAATGAGAATGAGGTCAGAGAATCACGAGAAAGAGAGAGAAAAAAGATCGAGAGCCTATAAAGAGAGAGCAAAACAAAAGCGAGTTTCTTTGCAAAAGAAAGTGATATTAAGAGGTCTCTCATGGAAAATCAACAAATGATTTTGCTCGTATACAAGGAATCCTACCTTGTACGTAGCGAAACTAATCAATCCCTCCCCAGTTGAGCTATTTCTTTGTTGCAGAAATTTGAGGACATGTTTCCTAAAGAGATACCTGGTATCTTACCACTCATTCGAGGCATTGAACATTAAATTGACTTTGTACTGGAGCTGTTATTCCAAACCGAACAACCTATAGAACTAATCCAGAGGAGACAAAAAAGCTTCAAAGGCAAGTTGAGGAGTTGATGGAAAAAGGGTACGTGAGGGAAAGCATGAGTCCATGTGAGGTGCCAGTGCTACTTGTACCAAAGAAGGATGGGACATGGAGAATGTGTATTAATTGTAGGGCAGTCAACAATATAACGGTAAAGTATCGTCATCCCATACCTAGATTAGATAATATGCTTGATGAGTTACATGGATCATGTATCTTTAGTAAAATCGATCTTAAAAGTGGACATCACCAAATTAGAATGAATGTAAAACTAGTTTTAAGATTAAGTATGTATTGTATGAGTGGTTAGTAATGCCTTTTGGTCTAATTAATGCCTCAAGCATATTTATGAGATTAATGAACCATGTTTTACGCAAATTCATAGGCAAATTTGTTGTGGTCTACTTTGATGACATCTTAGTGTATAGTAAGAACAAAGATGAGCATATTGCTCAATTACGTTGTGTACTTGATGTCTTAAGGGATGAAAAAATATGTGCTAATTATCAAAAGTGTACATTTTGCGTGGAAAAAGTTGTTTTTCTTGGCTTTGTTGTTAGTTCTGACGGGATTGAGATAGATGACGAAAATATTAAAGCCATTAAGGAGTGGCCAACACCTAAAAGTTTCATTGAGGTGAGAAGCTTCCATGGTTTAGCTAGTTTTTATAGGTGTTTTGTTAAATATTTTAGTACACTTCCTACACCACTTACTGAAATCGTAAGGAAAAGTGTCAGATTTCATTGGGGCCTTGAACAAGAAAAAGCTTTTAATATTCTTAACGATAGATTGTGTTCTGCACCAGTTTTGGCATTATCTAACTTTAACAAAACTTTTGAGATTGAATGTGATGCCTCAAGAATAGGTATTGGAGCCGTGTTAATGCAGGAGAAATGACCACTAACCTATTTTAATGAAAAACTAAGTGGGGCAGCTTTGAATTATCCAATATATGACAAACAACTATACGCATTAATGAGAGCCTTGGAGACTTGGAAACATTTCCCTTGGCCAAAGGAGTTTGTTATCCATACTGACCATGAGTCCCTAAAGCACCTGAAGGGGCAAGGTAAATTGAATATGAGGCATGCCAAGTGGGTAGAATTCATCTACACTTTTCCATATGTCATTCACTACAAACAAGGTAAGGAAAATGTTGTAGCTGAAGCTTTGTCTAGAAGATACGCCCTCATTGCTACTTTAAATGCAAGGTTATTGGGATTTAAGTATGTTAAAGAATTGTATGCTAATGATAATGACTTTGCTTGTGTGTATGGGGCGTGTGAGAAAACAACTTTTGAAAAATTTTATAGGCTAGATGGCTACTTGTTTTGAGAAAATAAATTGTGTGTGCCTAATAGTTCTTTGTGAGAGTTGCTTGTGTGTGAAGCACATGGGAGAGGCTTAATGGGACATTTTAGTGTGAGAAAAACCTTGGATGTATTGCATGAACATTTCTTTTGGCCTAAAATGAAACGTGATGTAGAAAGATTGTGTGCACCTTGTGTCACATGTAAATAGGCCAAATTTAGAGTCTTACCTCATGGTTTGTATACTCCTCTACCCGTACCTAGTGAGCCTTGGGTATATATTTCCATGGACTTTGTAGTAGGCTTGCCTAGGTCAAAGCAAAGTAAGGATTCAATCTTTGTAGTTGTTGATAGGTTTTCAAAAATGGCACATTATATATCTTGTGATAAAACTGATGATGCAACTAACATAGCTGAATTGTTCTTTCGAGAAATACTTCGACTCCATGGTGTTCCAAATAGTATTATGTTTGATCGTGATGTTAAATTTTTTAGCTACTTCTGGAAAGTCTTGTAGGGTAAGTCAGGGACTAAGTTGTTGTTTTCAACTACTTGTCACCCTCAAACGGATGGACCAACCGAGATAGTAAATAGAACTTTATCTATCTTCTTGCGTATTGTAATTCAAAAGAATATAAAAAATTGGGAGGATATTTTGCCATTTATTGAATTTGCATATAATAGAAGTGTCCATTCTACTACGAATCTTTCCCCATTTGAAATTTTGTATGGGTTTAATCCACTAACCCTTTTAGATCTGATTCATTTACCATTTGACGAAAGGAATAGCTTGGATGGACACAGGAAGGTGGAGATAGAAAAGCAGCTCCACAAGAGTGTACGACAACAAATTGAAAAAAAAATAAACAATATGCAAACAAAGCCAGCAAAGCCTTTAGACAAGTTATCTTTGAACCTGGTGATTGGGTTTGGGTGCATATGAGGAAAGAAATATTTTTCGCTCGTCGATGGTCTAAACTACATCCTAGGGGAGATGGACCATTTCAAGTCCTTGAGAGAATATCTAATAATGCTTATAAGCTTGATCTTCCAGGTGAGTATAATGTGTCTACTATTTTCAATGTTTCTGATATTTCTCCCTTTGATGCACGTGATGTTTCAAGGTCGAATTCTTTCGAGGAAGGAGAGGATGATGCAAGCATGGACCAGCTAGCAAGGACCCGATGCATATTCTGGTGGGACCACTAACGAGATTAAGAGGCCAAGAAGATCAAGGACGCCATACAAGATCTTGTCTAAGCTACTTGGGCCAAAATCGACACCCAAAGTGCAACAAGCAAGGCACCAACCTTCAAAATGAATATGACAAACGAAGAGCCAACTTTAGTACATGTGATTCAAACTAAGGACCATATTGAAGGCTTATCGGAGGCTAATGGAAGATTGGAAAACCAAAATAAGCATGAAACAAATTTTGGAGGTCAAAACAAGAGAAATGGAAATTTTTTCCTGGACGTGGGTGATCGCTCTACACTATGATTCCAAAACAGCAATTAAATTACTGAACTGGGCAATCGCCCGAAATTACACTGGTCGATCACCCAAGCCATTTTCGTGGAAAATATGGATTTGATTTTTATTTTCTTTTTCAATTAGAACTCTATTTTGTTCAATAATTTTGTTATTTCTGAATTAGATTAGGATTTTAGTGAATTTTACTATATAAACACTTCTCAATATAGACAATTATTAACTTTGATTTTAAGAGATTAAATAAAAGTGAGATTCACTTTTCTTACTTGTTCTTAATTGAACTAACCAAAACTTATCAAAGACTTCACAAATCTTTGTGGCGTTCAAACTTGGTTCTTTGATTCAAAAAATTATCGGGTCAAGGTCTTGCGGCTTGACTTTAGCTTTCTTGAGGTTCATATCAATCTTTCTTATGAGTTCTGAGATTCAATTTTTTGCGAGTTCGCATCAACCTTATAACCTCTAGGCTAAGGATCCGCTTGATCTACCCAATTTGGGTAAGGCTTTTTGTACGGTGGCTGAATCATTGGCCGTATTCCAAAAAGCCAACTGATATTGCATGATTTCTACAACTTGATCTCTTAATATGGCATTGGGATCAAAATGAACTCCTATGGGTTGATGTATGTATGGAATTGCCTGAGGCCTAACAAGTTTTGGCCCTATATTGGGCATGAACGGGTCATTATTGGGCCCATTATTGCCATTGATATATGGGTTCTCCCATTGTTAACAAGTGGAGCATTTTGCCCCATATATTGAACTTTTTCTCTTATATTAGGGCTATCCCCCGTGTTAGATGTCCACGCATCCCTTAAGTTGGCTGTAGCTAGTCCCATGTGAGGTGTTTATTCTCATTGGCTCGTGTTTACAATTGGTGAGCCATTACATATAAGACTTCTGGTTTGGAAGTGATTTTCCACACCCAAAATATTTGATTGACACACTTGGCTTACCATTTTGTTCATAAATTCATCCAACATACTCAATTGTTTAGCCATATTGTCATAATGATTATTTCTATTTTGAGTGAGTCTTTCTACATTATGAATGTTTATAAGACTTACCTATACAACGATGTCTTACGTGAGTTCGCCCGAAAATGTATGCATGGTATGGGGGCTCAACTCTGTCATTGACTTGTAACGACTAACATTTGGTCTCTCCATCTCCGAGGTACCTTGTTGACCCTCAAATTTCTCAATTACAGAATAGACAGACTCTTGGTTTGCTGGCTCCTTGCCAGAATTCTTTTGATGCATGATGCTTCCAATCTTTCTAACACCAAAGGTCCCACCAGGCGTGCCAAATTGTTTAGCGCATTTTTGATTCGTGTTAACAATTAAAATATTACTCAGACGATGTGTAAGGAACGAGACCTTTTGAGACAATGTCCCAACAAGGGATGTTTGAATTGAAAGACTATATTAGCACACGAAATTAAAATGTTCGTAAATAAAAAGAAAAAAACTTCAAACGTAAATTAACATATATCTTTGTGAGAGAGTTGTTATGTCATTCTTTTCAATTGCTTTGCCTCATTTATACGTTGATCACCATTTGCACAATTCTCGTCCATGACTGACCACTACTTCATAGAACTTCTTCTAAAATAAATTCTCATAACTTTCCATAACTGCCATGATATCTTTTTCATTAACTCACAGTTACTTTGGATTATGGGCTACGTGCAAAACTGCTCCATTAGCTACACGATGCAATTATTTCTTTATTTACCCAAGTCTTGCTCCATTTCGCCCTATCGTTTAGACTTTTACATGCTTGGTCAATTCTGGGCCTCGTCTTGGTATTAGCTCAAGCTTCATGCTTAGGCCTCATGTTTTGGGCTTTTGTTTTAGGCCTTTATATTGATAATATTTTATGCATCAACAAAAGTTGATTACTTTATATACTTCGCTATTGATTGTATGATTTATATTGGTCATCGGAGTCGAGACTTCAAAATCAGTAGGCCATCTAGATTCTACGAGAAAAAATCACATCTATCTTAATTTCATGGGGGTCAACTTGTACTTTTTGAACATGGTATTTTTGGGTCTTGTCCATTAATATCAAACTTTATATTAGACATCTTTTAATAATACTAGTGGGGTCACGTGTGATGCACGTGTTGTCGCCATAATGGTGTGTGTCATAGTGTCAAAAATTGTATTCATTAGTATACAATACGTTTAATAATTTGAGAATAAAATTTTATTGAAATAATCACTACTTGAATAAAAGAATAATACAATGAAAATTATTCGATTTTATTATAAAACAAACCATAATTGTAAGTATATTGGGGAGAATGTTGAATCTCATATCATAAAATAAATTTTACTCTCAAAAGACTGAATCACAAACCAAAGCATTCAATCCACCATCATTAAATTGTTCAAAGACTTACAAAATATCTATTGGCGCAATTCTTACATGGACAATAATTACTGCATTTCTCAACATGGCATCTGTATGCGAAATTCAAAAACTTCTCCACGGTATCTCTATATTCTTTTGAATTCTTATCTTTTGAATTAATCCAACTTCAATCAAAATATAGAAAAAGAGAATAAATATATAAATAACTTATATCACATAAGAAATAGAGATCACACGGTGAATGCACAAATACATCTAATACAAGATCATTAAAGCAACACAATCATATTTGTACTCTATTAATTAAAAAACAAATAAATCTAAAAAAATGGAGTTAAAAGAGAAAACCTTCTATAATATGCATATTCAAACATACACGGGTTATTCTCGACATTTTATGTAAAATCATGTCAGTTTTTACCGAATGCTTCAAATATTTTATCAGGAACAATAATAATTCCAATTAGGCTAAATACAGTCAATTAGCCTTTTAATATTTCCACTGAATTGACAAGAGCCAAGCATAATGTTCTCATTGTTTGATTAAACTGTGTTGAATGTTATGGAAGGAATGAATGTATGGATGTTTGCTCAACTCTAAAAAATAAAAAAAACAAAATTATTTTTTTCATACAATATACCAAGAGAAATTTAACCAACAGTTAACCTATTTAATCAAAAAAACTTGGTATACATCACTACACCCAATTAGAAATTTATAGCACAAGTTAACCTGATACGAACTTTGAACACTAAATACATCGAGTCACCACAGCATTTACAAATGGGCCTAGATTCTTATCAACTATTGATCTCTTGAGTTCAGTAGACCGACCTTGATCAGAACCACAAACCATAGACTAATCTTGGAGATCACACTCTCCACTATGATCACAAATTGACAGTCAAATAGATGATTTATCAGTAACAACTCCATCAGTCCTTCTCTTGCCTTCTTTACAATAAGAGTATCAGTATTAATATTCATTCCTAAAGACAGATTGAGGATAAAATATAAAGGTCATAAGAAAGAGTAATATCTAAAAATCACAACCAACAAAGAAGGTAACATGCTGACAAAGGTTACACCCAAATCAAGGTGAGACTGAAATAAATATAAATAAAAATGTCAAAACAAAAATTGTGGTTCATTCACTACACCCAAAGGGGGAACAAAATTATTCAGACTGAATGTGCTAAATAGCTCTAAAAAATTAAGCCTCAAGAAAAGAAACCCCTCAAATCAAAACGCATAATCATGAAGTTACATTATAAATAGCATTACCACACTGATAGATGCATTCAAATGATCCACACGAGTATCCCCTAGCTCCCAATAGGCAGAGATAAAAGATAAAAAATAATGCAATGATATGCAGACAATAAATCACAATCATGTACATTTCATTTTATAGATATAAGAATCATACAGTAACAATGGAAAAAAAAAGGATTCGGTAAGAAGATGCTCAAGAGCTAGCGGATAAACTTAAAAAAACTATTATACCATCAATCAGACCAGAAAAATAATTCAAATACTCCAAAGGTAGCAACTATTGAAGTCTTCTCAATTTTATGCTATGGAGCTCTAAAAGAAAGCAATCATCAAGGTTAACAACAATTTATGAGTTAATGATTTATTACCTAGCATATATCTTTCAAAATATCTTCATAAAATACAAATCTCTAGACATAAATGATTAAATCAATTGACTAAACTATTTGGTATTCAAATCAAAACTCTTAAAATGACAAAGATTTTCAAAGTAAAGTAGTTACTTTGCAGCTAGTCGTCAGACATTGTAAAAATAACATAGCGCAAAAAGTTAAATCTTGCAAAACATTTACAAAAAATGTGCAAATTTTAAGTCTGATAAACAATAAAACTACAATTAATCAAAACTTCAAGTTTCCATATTTAGTTCCAAGTTATGGAATATATTCAAAAGCTAAATGATGGCATAGTTACGGAATATGTTCAATGGCAACTCTCAAGGAATTTAGAGCCCATAGGAAACTGTTCATGACTTCAAAACCAGAAACAAGGATATAAACCTTTTGTCAGCAAAAATCATCATCCCATAATCAGCCTTCGAATGGATAACTCGTCTTACACACTGAGCAGCTTGTCTCTGGAAAGCAATGTAAAAATTGCGTAAGAAATAATAAATGTAGCATGCAAGCTCCAAAAACATGCGAATTCAGCCAAATATTACCAAAGCATCAAAAGTCAGAAAGTCGCCCTCTTTATTTGGAAAGTCTCCCATAAATACTTCAGTCTTGAAAGCAATATTCTGCAAATTCAACACAAATGAAGCCACATACAGCTAGGAGAATTGTAACTTCATAAACTACATCAGAGACCAAGATAGGGGAGGATAGGAGAAGTGTACCATCAATGAATTTTTGGCGGGATTAATTCAGAAAACCAACAACAATGAAAAACGAAAGAGAGATTTTGTCAAAAATTATTGTCCTATGTGCAAATCAAATTCGGGCGTAAAAGATTAATCAGTTATTTATCTCATTGTTCCCATAAAAAAAGATTCAAAAAAGACAAACAAACCTAACACCAGTCAAAGAATTTCATTATATCCCTTGCGAACATTCTATTGCACTTGATGATTGTGGTTGAAGAAACATAAAAAAAAAAAAATCCAAGTATTTTGGCCCCTACCTTAAATTTAATATTGAACTTTGATGGAGTTTCTGCAGCGAAAGAACAGGAAGGAAAATTCATATCCATCTGATTAAAAAATGGATTTTTTGAAGAATTCCAGAGGAGGAGGAGGAGAAGGAGGGGGTAGGTATCAAGCCCAATAAATTAATACTTTTAACCAAAGCAGAATGTATGTGAAGTAAATGACACTTGATTAATTCATAAATATACAGCTATTTTCCCAGATTTCTCAAGCTAGAGACTCTGTTGAGCATGGATTTATGTGCAAAAAAACAAGGTCAATTATAAACCAGAGTCGTATAGAAAAATAATGCAAGAGAAAAATTTTACGGTGTAAGTCATCAAGAGTTGTGGCAACTTACTTGCTTAATGTGTAGTGGAAAGGAACACCAAACATGATGACAAGTCTTCCATAATGCCTATCAAAGTCTATACCTTTAGCGACTTTCCCCCTGCAAATGGAAAAGTGTGGTCTATCAAATCCCCTTAAATGTTGTCTAATTTATGTTTATTCTTTCCATCACTGACATTGTCCAAAGACAGGTTTCAACCTATGTCTTTCAATGACGAATAAGTTCTCTCTCGTTAATTGAAAGTGAGTCATTAGGAATTCCAAGTCCAAAATCTCTGTATTTTCGTGTGCCAAGATTGTCTAACAGTATGCTTTTTGTGATTTTCTGTTGTGACCGGTTTGTTCGTTGTGTTTCTTATATGTTTTGAATTGAAACACTATTTTCTTGACTGCATATTTTGTCCTTGCAGCTATGATGTAAAAAGTTCACAAAAAGAAAGAGATGTTATTGGAGCTCAAAAAAGGTAAATTTACCTTCACAATGTCCGGTTCCTTCTGTTGCTTTACCCAACCTTCTCGAAAGATGGATTTCTTACGTTACCTAACCTGTTCCTCTTTCCACCACGTCCAGTTTGTTCCTTTTGCGTCAATTCTATGTCATTTTATTCTTTCCATTTGTAGTTCAAGCGTTCACCCTTGCTTTCATGTATTGTTGTCACATAAAAGAATACTTAGACTTGCGGAGACAATGTCGACAAAATTTAAAATGCAGTGATAGAAGTTCCAAGTCAGAGATTCCTTCTTGTTATCATTTTATGCAAACAACATAAACAAAAACTAACCAAAACCCATAAAAATAACTAATAAATTCAATATCATAACCTAAATATAATAACTTCAACAAAATCCAGTACCAAAAATACAAACATGCATGTAAACTAAAAAACGAGAGTCAGGGACAAAATATAGGACCAAATAATCTGCAATCACATTGCAAAAATCCAAAATAAGCCGGCAATATATTAATTTTTGAACAAATCGGTGAAAAACTCAAATTCTTATTACTAAAAACTTCGATATCGTAGCGTAAATTTAATAACTCCAAAAAAACTTCAACAAAAAAATATACAACGAACGTGTAAATCAAAGAATGAAGGTAAGCAATTGAAAAAATTGGACCGGGTAATCTGAAAAAGCTTCCGTAGAACTGTAATTCCTGATCTCCACTGGGTCTGTGCGTACGGATGTGCGCGGATGAGGCGATTTAGGGTTGGGAAACTGTTAGTACGGGTATGCAGACGGGGAAAGGGAAAGATATGGTATATGGGTATGCACTATGCAGATGCCTTTTTGGGGAGATTTGTATCATTTTCTTTTTGTTTTTTTATTTTTTATTTTTTTGTCTACAACTAAAACGGCGTTGTTTTTAATGACCATATGAGTTGTTTTTAATGACCATATGAATAGTGATGATTTTAAGGCTCTTTTATTTTATGTAGATAGATGTAGAAAAATGGACCTATTATTATAAAATCCTAAATAACATTTCCTAACTCAAATATAGTAATATCAATTAAAATTGAATTAAATGCATGGATGTGCATTCTAATCCAAAATATCCGTAAAATCGCAACATGTAACTTTCTTAAATATGTAGGTAAATTTGAATTTTAAGATTTCAACGAATAATGATATTTATTATTCAACCTGAAAAGACCCTTTTTTTTTCAACTAAAAGATTATTTTCCATCTTTTGCACATTCGCCTCCAAAAAAATGAGAATCTCATATTGATCCCTGACTTATCATATTTCTCAATTAAATCCCTGAATAAATTTTACAAATTTTTAGGGTACTACAAATAGCTGCCCGCAAGGTTCCCACCCTTGAACGGCGACTTTAAACCTCATTGAGGTGCCTAAAGGCAACCCTTAGGTACACCCATGGCCCGTAAGTTGATTACTGCAAAGTGCTATGATTGACCATGTAGCATGGCGAATATTTGTTGATGTTCACAAACAAGTTTTCCTATCCAAGTTTCATGATTAGATGTTTGTAGTTAAAGAATCATGTGTGTATATATATATAATTTGAAACGATGCAATGTTTAAATCTTAATGAAGCCCACCATTTTAGTATCATGCCAGTTCCCTTTTGTGGGTGATCATAGACTTTAGCGCCAAGTTAACAAGGGGTTAATGACACAGTTTCATAGTTTTCTAGATAGAATTTGTCATGCAAGCTAAGGTGCTATAAGTTTGTAAAACACTAGTTAGTTGGACGTGTGATGCACGTGTTTTATTTATAGACATTGGAAAATTAGTAGTGTTGATTTAATATTAATAATTTGTAAAAGTAAATATCTAATATTAAGTTGTCGATATATTGACAAAATTAAAAAAGCCAATATTCACGTTCAAATCTCATAATATAATAGAAACAAAAGAACGAAAATATGAAACTTCGATTCTTAACCCTAATAATATAGGCCTGTTTCTACGTTGTCACTTAATTTTGAAAATATAGAAATGGAGATCCCCAACTTTTCACGTTTTTATTTTGGTCCCCACCCCAACCTACCCCCATTACCCAAAAAACTTCCACCACCGCGTACACCCAACCCCATCTACTTTTGTCAAAATGATGATTATCATTTTTGTTCTTTTTCTAGTTTTCTTATTTCTATTTCTCTTTTTTGTTTTTATTTTTATTTTTGTAAAATTACAGGTGAGGGTAAAATTGGTTTTTAACAAAATGACGACTTGTTAATAAAAGACGAGTAAAATCATCATCACGGATTTAAGTTCTATGAAAATAAAAGGTTGAGGATGTAAATGCTATTTCTAATAGTTAAGGATCAAAGTGAAACATATAGGATAAATAGCACTAGAGGTCCAAAAATTTTGAACCTTGTGACGATGGTGTTCCAGACCTTTGATAACTAGCAACCAATATTCCAAATTTTTTAAACTTTTGTGCATGATGTCCTTTTGTGACGGAAAACGTTAATTTAACTGTTAAATGATCATTTTCTTTATTGAAATGATAGTTTTACTCTTACTTTAATTTATTGTAAATAGTACTGGGAGTTCCTAACCTTTAAACTTTGTGACAATGAAGTCCCAAAAATTTTGATATCTAGCACCCAAGATTCCAAATTTTTTAAAATTTTGTGCCTCTGGTTGTTTTCCTCAATTCCAAATTACCCACCAACCCCAGTGGAAGTGATATGTCATGATAATTGGTTTGTTTTCTAAATTGCTGATGAAATTATTGGTTTGAATGGATGGGGGTGATGATTTTATATTTCTTTTTTTTCTTTTCTTTTTAATGGTCAAATTAATCGTTTACGTTACAAAAAGACATTAGGCTCAGACATTTGAATAGTTTGGGATCATATGTGGTAAAAATCAAAGATTCGGAATCTTATTGTCATAAAATTAAAGGTTAAGAACTCCTATTGCTATTTGTCCTAAACTAAATAAAGTTTAGGACTATCATTTCAATAAAAAAAAAATTGGTCATTTAATGGTTAACTGACGTTTTTCGTCACAAAAGGACTTCCGACGCATACATTTAAAAGGTTTGGGATCCCGAGTGCTAGAAATTAAAAGTTCGGGACCTCTTTGTCACAAGATTCAAATGTTCAAAACCTCTAATGTTATTTACCCAAACATATATGAAAGGTTCACAACCAAAGTGTAAAATTTTGATGGTGAGTGAATAACGATCATCTTTCTCTCTTTTATTATATCTATATCTATAGATAAAGGTCGGGTGAAATTGATTTTTAACAAAATGTTGACCTGGTTATTAAAGACAGTGGTAAAACCATCGGTCATGTACTTAACTGCTTCCAAAATAAGAGGTTGAAGATGTAAATACTACTTTTTAATGGTTGAGGACTAAAGTGCAATATATGTAAAAGGTTTGAGACCAAGTACAAAATGTTGATGATGTGTTATGTTAGTGACCCCTTTTTTCTCTTTTATTATATTAAAAAAAAAAAAACTAGTGAAATGTACGTACAAGGCATTGCTGTGTTATATTTTAATTAAGTATTTAATAATATAGTTATTATTAGTAAGATTCTTAATTATTTTCTCGCTTATCATAGACTAAATGAACATGGCTTGAAACTTGTTAAGAAAAAAACATATTATTTTTAGGTGATAAGTATAGTTAACGATTTTCATTGTGAAGAATGGTATGAAGTTGACAGATAGAAATGATTATTACAAATTCTAAAATTGAATACTTCGATTATGATCTAATAAAATTATTCTGTTGTTTTAAAATTTAAACTTATTCTATATTTTTTCTCATTATGATCTAACCTTGTAAAAATTTTCACTCTTTAATTTAATTTTGTTCATTCTAATATATCAAATATTAAAAAAAGTTTAAATCACACAAGTGTCATAAGATATGCATAACATTACTTGTGAACTTGCAGTAATAATAATTGTTGCATGTTGATAAAAGTCTTGCGAGCTTTACCATTCTTAGTTATCACTGGTTGTGTAACCAAAGACAAGATTAATATTATTTCATGACCCTGATGCGCACCAATACCACAGTAGAAATTTTAGGTTATTGGCAGTCAAATCCTCCAAAGCAAAGTGAATAATCTAAAAACTTCTATAAAAAAATACTAATTATATATGGAGCCCAGAAATGCAATTTAAAGCAAGTGATGCATTAGAAGTGAATAGTCAAGGCATCTTTAATCAAGAATGAGAACGCCAATTTATACTCACAATTCCTACACACAATTGCTGCTCATATTCACCAATTAGCAAACCCACTCTAATGAAATAGTTCAAAATCTAAAGGATTGTTCAATCTAGACTCTAAATACAAAAATCAAGGTGCCCCTACCTTAGATTGGATTTCTACCGTCAAAATTAATAAATATAATACTCAAAAAATAACAAATCTAGAATCCTTTCATGCTTGGATGATTGGTTTTCAATGTATCTTAAAAATGAGAAATAACTTGTGTGAAATCTGAAGCTAAGAACACACAACACATTACACCATAAGAGAAATTCAAAAACCAAAGTACATTATGATACAATGAGCTTCTATTTCATCCAAAACAAGTATTTTTTTGTTTGTCTACAATATTACTTTAATTACTTTTTAAGAAAACAACACAAACCAAAATATTTACTGTTTAATTAAACAATACAAACCAAAATATCATGAATTTAAATCTACAATTTTTATATAGTTTAATTTCATTAATGGAAAGCACTGTTTTTATGCAAAAGAAATCGGGAATGTTGTGAGGAAAAATATGTGAGTAAAAACAAAAAATCAGCCTCAAGAGCACTTATTCTTAGTGAAGTAATATTAAAAAAATCACGACTTGACGCATGCAAATTATGACAAAAAACACAACCATCGAACTACAAACAACATTAATTAAAATGTGCATTGGTAAAATTGGATCGAAAAGTGAAAACCATCTATTCATTCCACAATCTTTACTGAAATATAAGAACAACACACTCATAGGTAGCTAGTTGTATTAAAATCTAATGATAAAATTCGAAACAATCAACACATCTGCAAAAATTTTGGTAATTTTTCAACAAATATGACTAAAACCGAAAGGAAGGCGAAGGAGATGAAAGAAGGAAAACAAGATGAGCTATTTCAATTTCCATCTCTACTAAGATTATTCAAGTTGGTAACCAAAGTTTTGTAGACTATATGATCTGAGATCACAACGCAGAAGAACATTACAATGTTCACTTTACCAAAAAATTTCATTTATGAGTACCGACTTATGGGAACTAATAGAGGTGGCAAATGGGCCAGCCCAGCCCTAAATTTGATGGGCCAAACAAAAAATTGGGTTGGGCTAGCTCTGACCCAGTTTTACACGGGCTATTATTTGTTGAGCCAACCCAGCTCGATTTTGTGTCACAGGGCTGCTGGGCCAGCCCAACATAAATTATTTAATTTATTAAAAAACAAACAGTAAAAACTTAATCATCTTCCTCACCCACCCCCACAGTAAGAACAAGAATATAGGAAAACCAAAATGGGTAGAGATTTAGCTAGGGGTTTGATTTCATACATTTTTTTCATATTGCATGGAGTATTTATAGAAAAACTAAGGTTAATGGTATTTCAGACCTTTTAACTTATCTGAATTCGTGTTGCTCCATCATTGATGAGGTTGTTGTCAACAACTGGTTCTTATTTGATTATATTTGACCTTTTTAATGATTTCAGCCTATGCAACATCATCATTTATGCCACGTTGCAAAAAGAATATTATGTTGTTTCATTACGAAGCAAGAAACATGAGTTCAAGTAGTTTATGCATCGCACACCCTTCCTTAGGTTGGCAGGGAGTTAAAAGGTTTTTTTTGAAGACAATTAGATTCTCTGTAGGCGTCACCTTCGAGGGTAACGAGGCTAGGGTTCACCTTTTTGTGCTTAGCTAGGAGGTTCGCCAAAATCCCTCTTTTAGTGAACCCTTTCTCGCTAGCGTCAAGAGAGTTTAGCTTCAGATTTTATGGAGTGACGTTAGCAAGGCACACATAAAACTTATTAGAACTCAAAGTTTATCCTGATGAGTGGCCCGCATCTGATATATGGCATTTAAGTCTTACGTGGCTCGCACGTGATGTCATGTCAAGTGAGGTTGTAACAATAGTTGCTTAAATGAAATTTCACTAAAAATTGAACTAGCCCCAATGTTTTTTTACCCAATTAAATATAGCCAGTTATCTATACTCATCTCTTTTTCTTTTTCTCTCTATTTCTTCTATTTTCTTCTCCAAGGCCACATTATTTTCGATTTGTTCCCTTTTTCCTTTTTCAACCGAAGAAAATCTTTAAAAAGAAAATGGGATTTTGGCGCAAATAGTCCATAATGTATGCCCTTAGTACATTTTTAGTCTTTAACCTTTTATTTTTGGCTAGGAAG
Organism: Forsythia viridissima; assembly: GCA_030279155.1. NCBI lineage: Eukaryota > Viridiplantae > Streptophyta > Magnoliopsida > Lamiales > Oleaceae > Forsythia > Forsythia viridissima. The sequence continues at coordinate 50,712,513 of CM059034.1, forward strand.
ACCCTAACTTATGCAATTGAATGTGAAAGTAGTCCCTATAGATGGATTTCGTCCAAATTCTCCATTAGTTGTGTGCATGATTTCAACTCTATTTAATTTGTCTTTACTGCAGGGACAAATTGGTCAAGTCACTTTTTTTGTTCATTCCCGCCCATATAACCTAAACCATACTCACCAATTCTATGATATCAGAGAAAATTATCAATATTAGAAGAAAGTATGTTTATAGGATTTGGGAAGAGTAAATGAACTTAATCTTTGCCGATGTACATTACCATTTGAGATGAAGAAAAACATCTACCTTAAGAGCTAGTAAAAAGAATTTCATTAGAACATTTGGTTTTTGGGCTTTATTTGTAGAGTTGCTATAATGTGGATGAAGGATGTGTGAAATGTGTGGAAATGGTGCATAGACCTTCTATAACTATTAAATGTAGAGCATGATGTGAAATTTGTGGAAATGGTGCATAAACAATCCACAACTATTAAATGTGGACCACAAATGGTCCCAAACGTTTGTACGTAGGTGTGAATATAGTCACAAACCTTTCTGTGTTGGTGCACGATGTTCCTAACTTTTTCAATTAAGGTGCGCGAATGGTCCTAACGTATGTAAAATGGTAAGTAGTTAGTTCCTAACCTATTAAAAAAGTTGCACGAATATTACCATTTATTCAATGAGCCCTGGTATTCATCTTCAATTTATCACGATAATAATGTACATTTAGACAACAGCCACCATCTATCAACCATACCAACAATCTTCCAACTCAAACCATCCACGCGCAAACCCATAAACCAAATATACAGTGAAATTAAAACAATCAAAAGTACATATATAGCCACTAGAAAAGATATTTTCATTACATTTCCAACATCAACTATGAAAACAATTAGATAATTGAAAAACACCAAGAATCATATATTTAAATTACATTTCATACACCAAACACCTACAACACACTTGCAACAACATATACAAAATTTTTAGACAATAGGCAAGTGAAAAGATATAAAAAATTATAAACTGATCATCAAAAGAAAAAAAAAAGTGACTACAACAATTTGCCCCCGCAATAAAGACAAACTAAAAAAGAGTTGAAACCACGTGCACAACTAACGGAGAATTTGGAAGGAATCCGTCTTTAGGGACCACTTTCTCACCCAATGGCATACGTCATGGACCTCTTAACCAAAAATGAAAAGTTAAAGACAAAAAATGTACTAAAGACATACATTGTGTACCATTTGCACCAAAATTCCAAGAAAAATTGAGTCAAATAGCTTACTGTTTATCCTCTCAAATTAAATTTGGAAGGAATCCATCCTTAGGGATAACTTTCGCACCCAACGACATAGGTTATGGACCTCTTAGCCAAAAATAAAAAGTTAAAGACCAAAAATGCACTAAAAACATACGTTAGGTACCATTTGCACCAAAATTCCAAGAAAAATTGAGTCAAATAGCTTAATGTTTATCATATCAAATAATTTTTTTAAAAAAATGTTAAAACTATTGTTAATTACTAAACTTTTAGTAAGATTTCAATTTTCAGCCTAGTCATTGAATTTCTATTTTGTTCTAAGTTAATCACTTATATTCATTGATTATTCTATTTAGGTCACTCCTAACACCGTTATTTACAATAGTAAAAAAATTAACATGACCGTCAGTTCGAGATAGGGGTGTCAAAATGTCTGAGTCAACCCAACCCTTTCAATGATGGCCCTGGCGCAGCCCATGTTACACAACCGATTTGAGGGATTTCAATTTGAGCTTTTGATACGCATTAAATGTAATTGTCTATTACTTTAAGGGAAAATTTCACAAGTAAGCCACATTATCTTAATATTTACAATAAAACTGCTACATGTTATTTATTCCCAAAATACAGGATTTTTAAAAATTTTATTTAATTATTTAATTGAGTTATTATTGTAACAAAATCCTTAATTATAGTCATTTACCATATTGATTAGGATTGCATATTTAACTAATTGATCTTATCTCTCTTATCACTATAATCTCTCTCCTTCTCCATCTCTCTCATGTATATTCTATCTCCTGCAAGAAAAATTCAGAATCCTAATTGCAAAATTCGTCTTACAGAAGACTATCAAAACATTGGTACTATCAAAATTTGGATTGCATACTTATTTGAATGTATTATAGTGACATGCATTAATACACATTTTGTAACAACCCAACATATTTTGTAACAACGAATGCAACATCTTTTTAACACTCAATTCAATTGAAAATAATGCACAACAATTTGTTTTCCACGACCCATGTTACATTACTACAGTTTTTTGTAACAACGCATTCAAAATATTTTTTAACACTCAACGTAATTTTGTAACAACGCATGCAAAACTTCTTTCCACGACCCATGTTACATTACTACAAAATTTTGTAACATGAATCGCAATGTTTTTTACACTCAATGCAATGTAACATACAAGGTAACAGCAAACATGTAACAAATTTTTGTAACATCGGCTTACAAAATCTGTGATTTTGAAGGTCTGCTTGGATTACAACGTCGGCTTCTTTCCATATTCCGGCGACTCTTTTTGTCAATGACCGAGTGAATCTTCTCATCGGAATATCCATGAGTAAGATTTATTCCTCAATAACAGTAACCCAGTGGCTGCAAAGACCCAACTCGTTAAAAATCACAAAGTTATGATTTCATGGGTGTTGAAGATTAAGATAGAAAATGGACGAAGATGTAGGGATTTTCTTGAGTCTGTAGGATTTCACAAGAATCGTATACAATTAGGATTTTTGAAAATATATTCCTAAAATGATTCCACCATTGTTGGGATTTTGTGGGTGTTGTGAGGATAATGGGTGATGTTGTGAGTATAATGGGGAATGCTGTGAGAGAATAATGGGTAAAGTGATTGGTAAATGATTTTCATTTGTTTTATTAGTATTAATATTATATTATCAAATTATAATAGTATACAGTATTCTTGGAATAAATTCATAAAAAAAGTATTGTTGATATTATTTATGAAATCATCAGTACCCGGCGCAATTTCCTCTTACTTTAATGCAGGCTGCAACATCTGCGTGTTGGGGCCTTGGAGGTGAGGGCCGACATTGCACGATCCCCCAGCCCGTGGCCCTATTTTAATGAGAGCAGGGCCACATGTCGGTTTTGACACCCTTAGTTTGAAACCAAAAAGTTGAAGTGCAATTGAATAGAAATTTTGCAACAAGAAGACATGGACAATAATTGTGCTATCTACTTATGTCAAGTTTTCACATTTGCTTAGCTTATACAATATCTATATTCCATAACAGAAAAAAACTAAACAGCTTTGTGATATTGCCACTTGATAAATTAATTAATATCCTTTACAACCAATGCTGTCTCCCTAAACATGAATTGATTCTCATTCAAAATATTCTTCTTCCAGCTGTATTGGTTGTTTTCTTCTACTGTCCCACATTTCCTTCTCTCAATTCTCCTACCCACTAATTATGATTCTGACCTAAATACTCAATTCCCCTTTCCTTCTGTCCACAACTTCTCTTACAAAACTTTTACACAATTTCATCATTTATGTTTACAAGTTAAGATGTGTTGTCCCTTAACTGTTTTACACTAAAAATTTGACATAATTTTGCTAGCAAATATTAAAATATACATAACTATAATTAACATAATATACGATTATTGTGAAATTACTATTTTCTCCCCAATACATTTTTTTTTGTATACGAGCATATCATATTCCTTTAACAAATGAAAAGATGTTCATTTATTTTTTGACACCTTGAAACATTAGATATCAATTATGACTTAAAAGCTTGTTTTTTTTTTTGAAGTTTTTTGCGAAAATAGCTCACGCATTATGCTAAATTTCGTTCTTTCAATGTTTGTTAGCAAATCATCTAAAATATGAAAATTATTGACGTCATTCCCAAAAAATTATATGTCCCTCTAATAATGAAGTTGATTGAAAATCTTGTCGACATTTTGTACTTTATTCTTATAAAGTTGTACATTGTTCACAATATTAAAGTTATTTAAACACACAGAACTACAAGCATCCTACTCCACCCCAAAATGGCCGGCGAGGACTTCACGGGGGTCTCCGGCTGCGCTACCTCCGCACCTATCCGGCTAGTAGACGACATCGTACGGATATCAGGTGATGGATTTTCTGGTTCCTTCAAGAAAGACTGTGTGGACCTGGCTCGCAGAATCTCCCTCTTGGCCCATTTACTTGAAGAAATTAGGGACTCCAAGAATAGTAATAACAATGGCGAAATGGGCTTTTATTCTTCTTTCAGTTCTTGCATTTCTGATCTCACGCTGGCACTCCAGGCTGCAAAAAGGATCCTTTTTGCAGCTAACAACTTCAATAATTCCAAGATTTCCTCTGTAAGTATATATGTTTATATGGATTGCTGTTTCTTTTTCTATTTATGTTTCATGAATTTGAGTTTTCTTGTCCATATGAATTGAATTTGAAACTGGGGTGTGTTTTGTGATTAATTTGTTGAAATGAAACGGCATCTTGTTATTTTTGTTAGTACGATTGGTTCTTGGACAATTTTTAAGATTAGGAAGGTGTTGACATTTACAGATCTCAATTTGACTTTATGATCGAGTTTCTTGAATTTTTTGCAATATGATATGATATGGTATAGATAACCTGATCTGATTTCAATTTTGTGGACAAGTTATGTGATTTTTAGAGTTGAATGAATATGCATGAACTGATGAGGGATTATTATGCATTTAGCCATTTTTTTGAATCTTGGGAAAGGGAAGAAATAATCAATTAGGTAAATTATCTGTTTTTTTAATTTTTCAGAATTGATGTGAGATCTTCCTATATAGTTTTTCTAAGATTAGTGTTGAAGTGTACATTGTACATGATGAAATTAACCTATAAGAAACTGGTTTTCACACCGAATAGTTGTTAATTGTTGGGTGAGTCGAGCGTAGTAGACACCATCAAACCAGCATTTATCAAATGATGATTGTCGGTTACTTACCATCAACTGTGGTGATTCATCTGAAAGTTCAATGTTGGTTTTCAGTTGATGATCTTACGAACATTTGGTGTTCTTGGGGCAATAGCTGCATGGTGCTATAATAGGCAATTCATATGTTATATGTAAAAATGTTATATATATTTATATGTATAACAGTTTCTCTTTCTATTTATGTTTCACGAATTTGAGTTGTCCGTATGAATTGAATTTGCAAGGTGTATTTTGCATTTGTTGATTAAATTTTTGAACTGAAATGGGATCAGGTTATTTTCAGTAGTTCGATTCTTGCTTGGACAATTGTTAAGCTTGGGGTGGGTGTTGATTATTACAGATGTTGGTTTGACTTTATTATCAAGATTCTTGAATTTTTAGCAGCATGAAATTGGATGGACAGTCTAATCCAATCTGAACTTTGCGGGACAAGTTGTGTGATTTATTGTTGAATGAATATGCATGAGCTGATGAAGAATAGGTATTCATTTAGCAATTTTCTTGAATCTTGGGAAAGAGAGAAGAAATAATCAATTAGGTAATATAACTTTTTTTTTTTTTTTTTCCAAATTTGATGTGAGATCTTCCTGTTTTGTTTATTAGAGTGGAATTTGTTTTGAGGTTATGGGGTTTAAGATTCATGTTGAAGCATACATGATGAAATTAACCTATAAGAAACTGGTTTTCACACCGAATAGTTGTTAATGGTTGGATGCGTCAAGTGTAGTAGACATCATCAAACCAACATTTATCAAGTGATGATTGTCAGTTACTTACCATCAACTGTGATGATTCATCCGAAAGTTCAATGTGTGGTTTTCAGTTGCTGATCTTACTAACTTTTGGTGTGCTTGGCGCAGTTTAAGCCTTGTGCTATAATAGGCAATGCATATGTTAGTTATATGTATAAATGTTGTATCTATTTATATGCATAACAGTTGCTCTTTCTATTTATGTTTCACAAATTTGAATTTACTTGTCTGATTGGATTGAATTGAATTTGCAAGTGGGTATTTTGCATTTGGTGAATAAATTGTTGAACTGAAATGGGATCTTGTTATTTTCATTAGTACGATTTCTTCTTGGACAATTGTTGAGCTTGGGATGGGTGTTGATTTTAGAGATGCTGGTTTGACTTTATGATCAAGATATGAAATTGGATAGACAGTCTTATCCCATCTAAATTTTGCGGGACAAGTTATGTGATTTAGTGTTGAGTGAATGTGCACGAGCTGACTGATGAGGGATGATTGTGCATTTAGCCATTTTGTTGAATCTTGGGAAAGAAAGAATACATACTCAATTAGGTAAATTAAATGTTTTTTTTTTTTTAATGTGAGATCTTCCTATTTTGGTTTTAAGATTCTTGTTGAAGTGTACTGTGTACAAGATGTAATTAACCTGTATGAAGCTGGTTTTCACACCAAATAGTTTGGATGAGTCAAGCGTAGTAGACAACATCAAACCAACATTTATCAAATGATGATTATCGGTTAGTTTCCATCAACAGTGATGATTCATCTGAGAGTTCCATGTGTGGTTTTCCGTTGGTGATCTTATGGACATTTGGTGTGCTAAGGCCAATGGCTGCCCTGAGCTATAATAGGCAAATGCATATGTTAGTTGACAGCCTTTCCAATGTCTGGTTGCCTGCAAATTTTCTCAAATCCCACTTACATTTCTCTTGGATGGAGAGATTAATAGCTTGTGTTTTCTTGCATTCATGATTAATACAATTCAATCAATGGCTGTGCACACTAAACACTACCCTCTATGTGGCAGCTAATAATGTGTTTTTTAGGCAATTGATTTTCTGTTTTCTTTCCTTCTCTATTGCTGGAAGCAGAAGAACATGATCTTGTGACTATCTTTTGATGGATAAGGCACTTGTTGGAGTATTACATATAACTAATGCTACACAAGTCATGAAGACCAGGATTTGTGTTTCATGAACATATTTGTTGCGGATGTTCATTATACTTTTTGTGTAAACCTTACATTTAAAGCATAGTATTTAAACTTCTAAAATTGTTGTTTGAAATACTGATTTTGGGAATTTCTGCCAATCATTGTACTGATAATTTATGCTGTCAGTTCTTTTATGGCTACACTGACCTTAAGAATGAAGTCTAGTCTGTATCTCTCAAAGTTGCTTGTTCCTTGATTCAAGGATGGGGCTGCAAAGAAGATTTCCTTCCAATTTCAATGTGTGACGTTGAAATTGGAGAAGGTGCTGGCTAACCTACCTTATGTTCATTTTGACATATCAGAGGAAGTACAAGAGCAGGTTGGATCTTTGAACATCCTTATCTTGTTGCCTGGATCAGATTCACGTCTAAATGTTTCGATTTTTTGCCAGGTTGAATTAGTCAGAGCCCAGCTGAGGCGAGCCACAGAAAGATACGGCGGCCCTTTGGGTTCAAATCTACCATGTAGGGCATTGTCCCAGCCTTTGGACAAAGAGCTTGATCCACTTCAGAAGGGCAACAGTGCAGTCAGAAGCCTACATCTAGAAAATATTGGCAACATTGATCATGAAGTTAGGACAAAACTGGGAGACATTGTACAAGTTAATGGGTCAGAATGTCCGGAATCAGAAAGTCTAAGAAAGTCCTCCGTATCAACCGAGGTTTCTGTACCAAAAGATTTTTATAGCAAGAAAAAGGACGATTCTACTAGGAAGAGTCCGGAGGAGAGAAAGAAGCCAGATTCTTCAGTTATTCCTGTCGATTTTCTTTGCCCTATATCTCTTGAAATAATGAGGGATCCAGTTATTGTGGCCACGGGGCAGGTATGATTCACATTCCCAATTTCCTTGGTCTTTTTGTTCTTAATATGCAGGGAAAAAAGAAACAGAATCGTTTGATGGATAAAGTCACAACATTATCCTTTTCACAGCATGACGCTTGTAATTTATCTTTACTCTTGCAGACCTACGAGAGATCTTACATACAGAGATGGATAGATTGTGGCAACACAACATGTCCAAAAACTCAACAAAAGCTACAGAATCTCATCCTTACTCCCAATTATGTTTTAAGAAGTCTTATAGCTCAGTGGTGTATGAAACACAACTTGGAACAACCAACAGCATTAGTGAGTGGAAGGATTAGAAAAAGTGATGGATCATTTCATGATGTTAGCGAGAACATATCAGCCATTGAAGCACTTGTTTATAAGCTCTCAAGTAGGTCCATTGAGGAACAGAGGTCTGCAGTTTCTGGGATCCGGTCACTATCCAAAAGAAGTACGGATAATAGAATTTTGCTTGGAGAAGCTGGAGCTATTCCCGTTCTGGTTAAACTTTTGACATCTGAGGATTGTCAAATCCAAGACAATGCTGTCACCTGCATTCTTAACCTTTCCATTTATGATAATAACAAGGAACTCATAATGCTTGCCAACACCATCCCATCCATTGTTCAGGTTCTCAGAAGTGGAAGCATGGAAGCAAGAGAAAATGCGGCAGCAACTCTCTTTAGCTTGTCCCTTTCAGATGAAAATAAAATAATAATAGGTGCATCAGGTGCGATACCAGCTCTCGTAGAGTTACTTCAGAACGGAAGCTCAAGAGGGAAGAAAGATGCTGCAACAGCATTGTTCAATTTGTGTATTTATCAGGGAAACAAGGGAAGGGCTGTAAGGGCTGGCATTATCATTGCCCTTCTAAAAATGCTGACAGATTCAAGCAGTTGCATGGTCGATGAAGCACTGACCATTCTCTCAGTTCTTGCAAGCCATCAGGAGGCAAAATCTGCCCTCGTGAAAGCTAGCACAATAACGGTATTGATAGATCTTTTGACAACAGGTCTGCCTCGTAACAAGGAGAATGCGACTGCTATTTTACTTTCTTTGTGCAAAAGAGATACTGAAAATCTTGCTTGTTTGAGTAGGCTTGGTGCATTAATGCCTCTTTCAGAGATTGCCAAAAGTGGGACGGAGAGGGCGAAGAGGAAGGCTACTTCGTTGTTGGAACAGCTGCGGAAGGTACAATAGCCCTACCAAGTTTAGTAACCCTGAGAACTCATTGTTTATTTCTTTTATTGTTATCTGACAGTTAATGTTCCACAATATTTTTTAGGGTGTGAAAAGATAAACACGATTCAAGAATGAGAATGAAGGACATTCTCATAGGCATCATTGTATTTTATTTACATTCTTCGGAGTGTTTCAAAAAAGTTTGTTTCACCTTAATGTTACCGAAACAAAAAATTTACAAAATTCACACCAAAGGAACGTCCACGAACGCCATCGACTATCGGGTAACAACAGACCGTCGCTCAAATCATAAGATTCATCGGGCCGCGTAGAACCCTACCTGGCCTTCAAAGGCCTTCGAGTCTGGATAGGGATCCTACCTGGCCATGGTCCTAAGACCGGGGTAGCACTCTACCCGGCCACGATTCCGAGGCCAGGTAACTCTACCCAGTCACGTAAGGTCTTTGTGGTTGGGTAAAATCTCACCTGGACACAAAAGGTCCCCCTCCTAAGTTGGGTAGTGCCCTACTCAGCCTCCAATGGTCCCCGTCCTAAAGTTGGGTAGTGCCTTACTCAGCCTCCAATGGTCCGATGGCTGGGCAAGGTTCTACAGGGCAACAAAAGGCCTTGTGGCCAGATTTCCCATCCGGCCACTCACGCTTAGATACGATCTCTTTTTTTTTTGGGTAGATCTATAAAAAATTTATATCACTATATGCTAGCCCCTAAATCCAACATCTGAGGACCGAAAAAGTGTCTCAAGATCTTGATGCTATAGAACCAATGTAGGTTAACTCTAGATCTAACCTTTGAGAACACCACAAATTCAAAGTATTTGGGTTAAGTTATTACTTTTCATTTTCTAGCTAATATATTTGCGATACTTCTCTTTAGAAATGAGCTAATTATCACAACGGAGGATCAACGGGTTAGAGTTCCCGCCTCTTTTTCAAGTTACTAGAGTATTAGAGACACTCATGATTCTCAGAGCATTACTTTCTGCCAACCTATTTGAATAGGTAATATCAGACTTGTTTGTTATGCTATTCATATCAAACGACAGGGAGGGGGTCGGGTGGCTACCCCTCCATTTCCTGTCCCGTTTTCTCATTTATTATTTTTGTTTTTCAATACTCCTTCCGTCCCAAATATATAGGCCACCTTTCCTTTTTCTCTTGTCCCAAATATATAGGCTTGTTTCTATTTTGAGGTATTTTTTTTGTTCATTTACTAAAATACCTTTATTTAATTTGCTTATTTATAACCATTTTTCTCAACTTAATCTTGAAATTGTACATTCATAATTTACTCATATTTATTATTTAATGCTTGGAAATTTCAAATATTTAATGATTTCTACACATTAGGAGCTTTGGTTTAGACATAGTGTCGGTGGAGAATTAATTAATATGTTCACTCAATTCATAGATATTTGAGAATTGAAGGTGAATTAGGAATAATCATTATTTTTAAATAATACTTATTAAATAAGGGTAAATTAAGAAAACTATTGGTAAAATTTACTTTTTCAATTTTTAATCTGTGTGAAAAATTCAATCAACCTATATATTTGGGACAGAGGGACTATATTTTTTAAGATTTGTTTTAAATTTTATAACATAAAAATAATCACGCGACATTTGCCAGCACAGCTGGGAGTGGGACGAGACATTTTGCTATCCATTTGGCATTGATTACATTGGTATTTGATGGAACAACAATAATGAATCAAGTCTGCTATTATATGAATCTAGACGAAATTTTGTTGCAAGTTCCATTGCGAAATTGAAAAATTAAAATAATCAATATGGCTAAAATTCATGCATTTCTGTTGCTTTCATATTTAAAGGGTGATGATAGAGCATGATGATGTGTTCATATTATTTTTGTAATAAATAATAATAAAAATTTCGTACTTACACTCACTGGCATACTGTACGTCGAGGTATATAATATTAAATATATTAAATATTAAATATTAAAAAAATACGAGCATGTCACATTATTTATTTGCTAAACTTTTCATAAAATTTGTTAATAATTGGTGAGCCGTACATCAAATTGGACCTGTAATTCATGGTCAAACATTTACACAAGATAAGCACAAATCTTCCACCACTTTTTACTTTTGCATATGCAATCAAGAAGAGTTATAATGGTCATAAAGAAAGTTATTACTTTATGAAAACAAAAGGAAAAAAAGAATGTTACTTTAAGCGTGCATAAAAAAAAGGGGTAAATATCATTTGTGATTATTAAACTTTCAATTGAGTCAATACAATTCAATTTAGCATAAAATTTCACAACTCTGTTACATGTCGTTTCTCACATTGAAAAATTAGTTAATTGACAATTATAGTATCAGATTTTTACGTAATTGGTATGTGATATGCCGACTTACTACTAACAACTTCGTAATTTTTTTTTTTTAAAAAAAAACAGGAGTTTTAATATTTTAATATAAAGACATTGTCATAATTCTCATTTTACTATTTTTATTTCTAGAGTGCCACATAAGAATTACGTGGAAGATCAGTTTTAGTATGACTATCAACTAACTAAATCCCATCAATTTGGATGATGACATGTGATGGTATGTTACACGGTCGTGAAATTTGAAACTAAATTGAAATTAAATGACCAAATCAAGATAAATTATTTGAAATGTCATTAACTCAATTTTAATAGATTTCTAATTAAAATTTATAAATTCTTATAGATTTCATTGATTTTAATAGATTTATGGTCTTTTTATTAAAAATTGTATTTTTACCCCTTCAATTGCTAAAAGTAACTTGTCAACCGAAAATTTGGAGAAAATTTTAAAATTATACCATACCATTTCAAGTGTATTTTAATCTTTTCGAACCAAATTATGTATGGACGAGTAACTTGCTCTAAAATTAATATTAACAAGTCACTCTCCACAAAAGTACATTATTTTCTTTGTTAAAAAATTAGACCAACTAAAAGAGGGGGGAAAAATAGATGAGTAATGGGGCGTTCATTACTTTTTAAGACAATTGTAAATTATAAAAGTTAATGGAGTTCATACAATATATTTGTGATTATTATTTTTTTTACTTTAATCACTAATTGTGTACAAATTGAATATGAAATTTTAAGGAAAAATAAAACAAGCAAATGGTATAATTTCTAACTACTCAAAATAGAAAAATTCTAACACTGTGATTAAAAAAAAAACTCATAACATTATCGTATATTAAAATAGACACATAACTGTGTCATTTAAAAAAAAAAATCATGAAATTGAAAATATGGGCAGTGTCTGAAGAAAAATGGAATAAGGATATAAAGAATTACAAATGTACAAAAAAAGATTCCAGTAAAACCTTATGTAAAAGCTGAGAGGTTTGAGAGAGAGAGAGGGAAAAGAAAAAAAAAATATTGAAAATTTGAAGTCTGAGTTAGAATTATTAAAAAGTTTAGTAGTTATAATTATGGTTTCAAATACATTGAAATCTATTAAAATCTAGAACATCTAAATCTATACTACATATAAAAGTTTCAATATGGAGAAAAATTTATGGACGATATTGCTCCCACAAATAACTTATAATTCCTAAAATTATCTTTTAATTAATATTATTTATTTTGGCTTTAATTTAAATATTTAATACCAAATAAATATTGCATTTCGATAATTGAAAATGATTTTCCCCTCAAATTCCATTATATATTGTAATTAATGAAAATAAATAAAAATATTATGCTAATAAGGGTTTTAATATATTTAAATTATTATCTTTAATTGTAAATAATCAAAGAGTCAATATTATTATGCACAAGAATTTAAACAAATTCCTTCATCAACATAATAAAACAAGAGGAATTCGGCTTTGCATTTCGACTTTCTTATTATTGATTCATGCTTTCTTTATTTGTTATTCTTCTTTGTTTTTTATTATCTTAAGATTCTTAGGGATGGTTTTTAATCTTTGATAATTAGTTGGATAGTAATGTGATAATAATTGATGTGTTATTTTTCCATGAAGGATTAACTAATTTTAAGAATATATAAGATGGTATTATTCATTTCAAATTTGAATTCTATATTTTTTTGTCTTGATTTAGAATATTTTTTCGAGATAAAAATATTAATTATTGTTATATTCTTGATAGCAAAGGGATTTAAGCTAGAATAAAGTTTTATGTCACTTTGTAAGCAATTAAACATATATTTATTGAAGAAGAACGAGTTAGAACAAAGAGAATTAGTGTTACTCTAGCTCTCTCAAGCGAGCAACTGAGGAAGAATGTTAATATGTACTACATAATTTGGATAAACTGAGTCATGCAATGCATAATGTGAAAGTAAATCTCGCATAATAAGTGAGTTTTATGTGATGAGTTAAAATCATGAATTTTTATCAAGAACAAGATTGTCTAATTATCTGGTTGTTTTGAATCTTCTTGAAATTTATTAATATTTCAGATGGAATTGCGGAAAAGAATGCATGAAGAAGAAGAAAAAAATTAGTTTATGGGTGCATTAAAACCAAATGGATATTGCAAGAGAAAATTCATCTTTATCCTATGTCAGAATTTTGAGATTCTTTTTTCTATAAAATAATTATCTTAATTACCTAAAAAATGCTAAATATTTTGTTTTCATGTACTTTTTATAATGATATAAATATAGAAAATTATTGAAAAATTGTGTTTTACCTACTATTTTCATGTATTTTTGGATTTGATACTAATTTTTATAAAAGAAAGTTGTCTTTTCTTGACATGACATTAGATTTATGCTTTAAAATATAATTAAAAAGTATTAATAATCTTTCAAATTTAATATTCAAGTATGCCATGTACTTTTTAATGAACTACTTATTTTACCAAGAAGCTTGAATGTTATTCCTTAGTTGGTCATAATTATTGATGAACTTTTGAATGAAAATGAGTTTCATTTAAGTGTTATATTCATCGATAATTTTAAAATAAAAATGTCATAATATTATTACAAAATCACGTGCAACGCATGTATTATTAACTAGTTTTTAAAAAGCCTATTAAAATAAAAATTGAAGAGCTAAATTTTATTGTATTCTACTAAAATATGAGTTGATCATGCTTCAATTTATATGAATATTTAAAATTCATTAAAATGTAAATTGAGAAAACCCCTAAAAGTCAGGAATCGCAGATGAAATTTACCCTAAAAAAAGACATCATAAGAGTTTGGTAGCAACGCATACTTTTCAATGCAAAAGGGTTCCTACTCTTAATTAAATTAGATTATTTTACAATTAACTTCAACAATCATGATAAACCCACATGGATTTGGAATTTTCTGCACATTTCTTGGATCCATACCGTGATTAACGTAAGTCACTGTCGTTGAATAATTAAGCAAAATACAAAATAAGAAGGATATAATCATTAATTTCTACCAAATGTCACGGGATTTCTGAATTAAAGTTTAAACTATACTTAATGTTAATTCGCCAAATAACACCATAATCTAATTTTATATTAAAAAATAATAATCTCTGCCGAATATTGAATGCTTTTTTAAAATTTTTTATTACAATTTTTGAAAACCCTATTCCTATATCAACGTAAATAGTTTTCTTCTAAATTTAATAAAAAAAAGATTTTATGCAAAAAAAAAAAAAAAAAAAAAAAAAAAAAAAAATTATTGCTACTCTATATGTATCACGATCTCGAATTTTCTAGACATAACTAATTTGGAACCTATGGAGGTCCTACCATGCGTTAGCATGCAATCAATCTTGTTATAAAAAGGAACAAATTTTTAGAATAATATTGAAATAGTCACAAGTTTCATAGTTTTTCAAAGAAGCTGCAAATATTCAACATTTGTGTTCTTTTCATTGACCACAACACCTACAACCCATAACCCTTAACAAATAACAACTACTACCCATAAAAAAAAGATTTGTCTTTGCCTTCAACCCAGCTCCATTTTCATTGTAACAAAATGGGCAACAGTTTGGGAGGAAAAAAGACAGCAAAGGTCATGAAAATCAATGGTGAAATGATCAAATTCAAGACACCAGTGAATGTAGGTGATATAATGAAAGACTATCCAGGTTATGTTCTGTTAGAATCTGAAGCCGTTAAGCATTTCGGTATTCGAGCAATGCCGTTGGAGAGTCAGCAAGAGCTCAAGTCGAAAAGGCTGTATTTTCTAGTAGAATTGCCCGAATTCCCCCAAGATAAGGGAGCAAGGAGAGTTAGATCAGGCATTCATATGACCGCCAAGGACAGGCTCGAAAGCCTAATGTTGGCAAAAAGATCAGTTTCGGATCTTTCTATCATGAAACCACCTAGCATTGCGTTCGAGGAGTCCGTTACAAGTTCTGAAAATGGTGCAATGAGACTTAAAATGAGACTTCCCAAGGCCCAAGTCGACAAGTTGATGATGGAGAGCAAAGACGGCACTGAAATTGCCGAGAAGATAGTCAATCTTTACATGGCAGAACCAGACAAGGTATTGAATCAACATGTGCAATGGAAGAATGATGATGGAATCGTTAAAATTGGTCACAAATCTCGCGAGGTATGTTTTTCCTTGGACATTATCCTTGTTTCATGCCATGTTCACATGGTTTGACAATTTTTTTTTTTTTTTTTGGATTTGTTTAATACATTATACAACTACCTACTATTTAAATTGAAAAAGTTATAATTTAGTGTCTCATTTGGCTATCGCTCTACTCAAATTTCGACACTTTACTACGTTATCTCAACTCGAATAGCCGATAGAAAGATATCGTTTCATTTCAAATGTAATATTATTTAAAGTATACTGTGTATTGTCTTATTTGATAATTGTTCTAAAGTATCAAAATTTGAGTTGGAGACAATAATCTCAACTAAACCAAGGGATTCAAATGCCTTTTGACCTTTTCTGATTTATCTCCTTTCAAAATTCAGACAATACCCACACTCAAGTCATATTTTACTAATTAAATTCAACTTGTTCACATTGAAGATTGTCTAGGTCACTTTTTGGACCATTTGTTGGCTAGATTTGGTTTTTGTCTAGTTATAGTATAAGCAAGAAAATTCAAGGTCACTCCAAATCGAATCATTTGGATTTGGACAACTCTTGAAAAATATTTAATTTTTAATATATAACTAATTGAGTTGTTAATTAGGTTACTCACCATCAAAGGTGCTGTAACATTTAATTATTATTATTTTTTTTGGTCTAAATTATATGATTCCGTGTCATATTAATAAACATATTTTTGATTTGTTTTGTCTCCTTAGACAATTAAATGTGCTGCACTCGAATTTTCATGCATTATAGTCATCAATAAATTGCAAAATAAACTTTAGGAGAAACCCTTTTCTTACATGGGGTAGCATCTGCTTTAGACAACGCAAAGCCCATTAGAATTGCTTATTATTGTCACGAGATCTTCTCTCCTCTGGTAAAATATTTTTTTCAGCTCTTAGCGATTAATAAGCTGTCATTTCAAAGATGATGTCACTACTTGTATTGTATTGTGTGTCGTCTTGCTATTTGTTAACAAAAATTAATATAACATAGTGTCAAAATTTTAGTGAGAGATAATAGAAAAAAAAATTAAATCCCGACTCTCTTGTCCTTGTTATAAATCATATTAGTTATATGATGTGCACACAATGTATAGAAACTTGTTCATCAGTAAGATCACTCATATATAGGTCTAGGTATGTACATCGAATTATACTACATATAGAAAAAGAAAAAGAAATTAAAATTATCATGACCGTATGGAATTTCTCCTCTACTAGCTCAAAAACCCACTATACGTATACTCCAATTTTTTTTTTCAATTTCCTCAATTCTCACATTTCCAATTCTTTTCCTCTTCACCAATCTTCTCCAAATATTTCTTTCTCAATCTCTACCTTGTTCCTCATATCAATCTCCAATTATTTTTCTACGGTCGAACTTCACCAATAAGCGATATACTAGTATATATTGTACTGTCTAGTACTGCATACTAAATGTCTGTCTTTTTTTTTCAATAAGCTTTTGTGTAATTGGTGGAAAGAAAAATAAGGAATTCCAGCGACCGGCCGTCTTTTATTTTTTTCTTTTCATTATGATACAAGTCAAAAGAAAGTTAGGCACTTTTTTTAACCACTAATTTTTCTTTCAACTGATCAAACTGTCTCCCTAGTGGATTTAAGATTCTCTCCATACAATATCACAAGTAGCTAGATTCAGCACTGATATCTGCATCTTTCTTGTTGTATTTATAAAATAAAGAAATAATAAGAGAACAAATCTAATTCATGAACAAGATCTAGAAATTCAAAAAGCAAATAAATGTAATTAATTTTGATATTTTACAACAATTGATATAAGGAAATTCAGCTTTATTTATTTCTATGTTTTTGCTCATCTACTTGCAGAAGCGTGTAGGATTCTTGCCCGTTGGAGAAGGAGAGATTCAACTAGCTGTTGCCTAACAATCCGGAAAATTCACTTTGAAATTCTACGTACATTAAAGTGAAATTTCTTGTAGTGATTTGTAGAGCTGTATCGACTTTGAATATTCTACCGACATCAGACCTCTCGGAATGCTTCTGATATAGTATATTGCATATGCAAGGATGGGATATTAGGAAGCTGAGAGTTAAAATTTAGATGTATTAGAAGAGAGTAGTAGAATTTTTAGGTTTGTTCTTGGTATATTTTTATGTGTAATTCTATTTGCTTCAACCGCTCCTTTTAGACTCTTAATTAAGAAATGGATCGAGTTGGTTTATATAATATTCGAGCTTCAAGGTGTGAAAATAGGAAACATTTATCAAGTATTGTATTCAAACTCACTATGGTTGTTTTTAGTGGAAATTATAGGAAATGTTAGGTAGTCAATTTGAAATATGGCAAGTTTTTAAAACAATTTAAAAAATAGTTATTTTGGATAAAAATACTTTCAATCAACTACTTAAAATCCCAAAATATCTCATTAAAATTCAGTCAAATGTTAATTCCACAAAGAAACATATCTATAATTAGATTTCACCAAAAAAAATTCAACTCACACCTCGCGCCACTGCCCACCGCCTCACGCCACCGCTAGCCACCACCCAAACCATGTAAGTTGATTTTTTGATAGATTAATTTGGCTTATAAAAGATAAAAAAATTCTATATGTTTAGGGTATATTAGTTTGAGCTTGTTTTCAAATATAACTCTTTTTGAAAATTTGTTGAAAGAAGTTGAGTTGTTGAAAAATGAAGAAATGTTGTTGAAGATGATTGTGGAAATTGTAGTAGTACTGTCATTTTTTTGTTCGACCGTCAACTATCAAAACGATTGTTCGACAGTTGAACTGCCCTTTTTTAAACTTACGAATCTTCAACGTCCCATATTACTACTATAACAAGCTTCAAATTCTTAATAAAAAATTATTAACATTTTCTTACCTTCAAATAATAACTTCGATTATCAAGATTTTTAGTGTAGAAATGCCGTTGATATTGTATAACGACATTGAATATAGAGATAATTAGGAACCATACATTCTTCTTTTTCTAAATTTTAGACATATACTTGATAATTTTTTTTTTATATTACCATTTTCACTTAATTTTACTGTAACTAAAAATAATTAATTTGAATTCAAGTATATTTAATAACTGATTAGCTAATTTTCACGCACCAATTCTTATCATAATTAATTATCGAATCAATCAAAGATATTTTCTTCTCTCTTTGTTTTACTCCCATTGATGATGTCTTTCACATATCATTCGCAATTACATGAAACTCAACCAACCACTGCTCCACCGGTAGCGCTGTCGACAAAGTACCAGAAGTTCGACGTCAAGAACTCGACTCCATTCTTCTTGAACAAACGGAGGCGTTAGAATAAGAAGGAGAAGGGTTTGAATAGGAACAAAATGAAGAAAAAGAAGATCAAGAATTTCAATGCAAAACCTTTCTTGGTTATGCTTCCCAAGGGTTTTGTTCCTCTTTCAGGCTTATCGCCATGCCATAATATGTACCCGAATTTGGTCACTTTCTTTTGCGATATTTCTACTGAAAGACAGCCTTAAAGAACAGTGCATAAGAGGAAGAAAATCAAAGGATAAATGCTCCAAGGGAAATGAAGATAATACAAAGTAAGCACACATGACACACATATGAGGTGTTTGATACTTTCTTGTGTAATTAGGCACTACCAGATAAGTTAATGTTAATTGTTAAATTAGATTATTGATATATGTTCGTGGTACCTATGTATGATAACTACATGAATTCATTTATCAATCCTCGTTTTATATCAGTTTTGCTCGTTACTGAATTTGGTTGAACTCTAATGTGTTGATGACATCGAATTTATTACTTTATATTGTCGTGAATTCTCTCAGTAAAGTCGTATAATCATATGATAATATTTCGAGTTTTTGTGCACATTTGTTAATATTTATTGTTATTATACAATACCACATTTCAACGCGCTAACAATGCACCGATAACTAATAGTTACGACATTACACTTTATTGATAATTTGTAGTTACCATGTTTCGACAACCACATCGGGTTCTAACGAAATTTGTAAGAATTCAATTGTTGACATTATTCTCAAACTTGGCATGGATGGTGATTCATCTTCTTGGTGATAATAGAATATGCTATTTTTTCTCCTTAAAATTAAGTTTTTTTTGATGAATTTCGGATTTGGACTGTGATACTTCTTTTTGTTGACGATGAATGATGTTGTTGGGATTCAAATTTAATTTTTGAGATAATTTTGGGATTTGGTAATAACTATTTTTGTAACTGATCAAATAGCTAAATGAGGATGCTGAAATTGAACAATTAAGTTTGTATTTATTATCAAGTAATATTAATCATTTTTAAATTGAAAACAATATTTTTATGTCTTTTTTTTTTTTTCATCCAGTAAAATTGTAGTTTAGTTACATATCAGACATGTATGTAAATTTCCCTTGAATATATGTTTACATTCATGTTTACAGATAATCGTAGCTAGCGTTTCTTGGAAGTAAAAAAAAAAAAATTTGCTATTTTTACAAAATGGTATATATGACTTTTTGTATCTAAAAGTTACCATTTTTGTAAGGGTGGTAATATTCGCACCATATTTTATTATAAATGCACCATATTTTAATTGTACAAAATTCCTTAAATTTTATTTATTGTCACATGTATGTCCTTAAATTTTTGTTATCGGATTATATTTAACATTCTATTAATTAACACATTTTGTTCATTCTAACGATTTTTCTCTAAATATTATATTAGTGTGCTTTAAAACGAGCAACAAATATTTAATCAAAATTTTATATGTATTTATTTTTTTGCTTATTTAAAAATACAAGGAAAAAATGAGTCTTTTTGTTCTTTCTTAATTGAATTTTTGGACTGGAACTATTATCAGTGACAATATATACTAATTAATAGAAGGTCGATGATAAAAATGTGATGAAAAAATACTAGGGACATAAATATAATAATAAGTAAAATTTATGAATTTTTTATGCAATTTGAATGTGGCACTTATAGAAAAATGTGGTGTGAATATATTTAGCCTTTTTGTAAATGTTATTAAAAGTCGCTATTCTCCAAAATCACCCTTTGTATTTGACTACTTTTCAAAAATTTCCTTGTTTTTAAAGGATAATTATATTCCTACTACATTTTAATTGTACTTAACGAATCATGTCCCCAACTTTTTTCTATTGAATTCGTATCCTCAACTTTTAATTAATTAGCACGTTTTATGTCTGAAAACGGCTTCCGTTCAAAAAAATTCGTTGGAAGGACGTAAAACTACTTATTTGCCCATCATATTTAAAAAAAAAAAATTCAATAATACAAAATTGCGACAAAATATTATTTTTCTCATTTTAATGTAAGTAAACAGAATATCTTGACAAAAATTATCATTAATGATGTGATGTACTAATTAATTGAGGTTGTAGATAAGAATTCAACGAAAAAAAAAATTTAGAACACAAGTGTAACAATGAACAAAGGTTGTTGACCTTAAATGCAATTAAAATGTGACGCACTTATAAGAATTTGTAATGTTAATATAACTCCTTTTTAAACCAATGCAACGAATGAACTCGAGAAATTAATATAGCCTCGATTTTGTCAATTAAGCCCCTTTCAAGGATTGCCTAGTTCAAGTAGCTTAGTGTATGTTTGGTAGAGTTTAAAAGTAGTTTTTTAAGAGATTTTGAAAACGTTGGTGAAATATATTGTTGAAAAGTTGATAAAAATTGTAGATCCTATAAAATATGTGGTTAAAAATAAATTTAAGAAAAAAAATTATTTTAAAATCTACTAAACATGCTTTAAGTTACTAGGACTACACAACGTATTGTCGTTACACTGGTTATTAGCAGATTCATGATCTTTTGACAAAAATAGAAGCATCATAAGTTTAAAATAATTTATTTCAATTCATTAAGATTCTTGAAATAATATCTCGAGCATCAACATAAACCAATTAAATTTAGTTGATCACTTAGAATATTTCTAAGAAATTCTTTATTAACTTAATTTTTTCTAAATATAGATAATCGAACCAACTCTCTACATACTTTTAGTGATTTCATTTATTATTTTATAACTTTTCATGCACTTATTTCAATATAGAAAAAAAAAAACATTGATAAAATAAAAAGAGGGAAGCTATGTTAAAAAGAGTGGAATAAATGTTGAGTTATAATTGCTTATTGAAAAAATTAAAATAAAGATTAAATGTAAATAGTGTTACTTAACTTGTATAGAAAAGTTCATTCTTTATTTTTAAATATTTTTCAAAATGTTATTTATTTGGAAAAAGATGCTAGCAATATTATACCATATCCAATGCCTCCATCTATTGTAGTTTATATGGCTACTAAAATAGACGAACTTTCAGTCTATGTGACACGACGTCTATTGAATAAACGCTCAAATTAAATATTCATCTCTATTGGGTTACGTCTAAAACTAATATTACTGCTTATGTGGTATTAATTATTTTTTTAAAAAAATTGGGGGGTCTTCAATTTTTATTTCTCTCATTCAATTTTTTTCAAAATAAAATACTGAGTTTGATTTAAATTTATTGAGTCACAATGTTTATAAGTATATCTAAATTTAGACGGAGTCTATTTATTAGTATCTCACATCAGCTAGACGAAGTCCTCATCAGCGCATGCATTGAAGATGGATTTTTATAACTCCATCTATTTGTATTTATGTAGCACGTTTAAAAAGAAATAGATAGAACGTATTATAGATACTCTTCAAAGCTATCTTTAGTATGCATTAGTATACAAAACAATAAATAAAAAAATTTCATCTCCAGTCATTGAACTTTCAACAAAATCTCCTCACTAAATTTTAATTCGTTTCAATTGAGTTCAATTTAATTTTAAACCCATTATTTTATCACCTATCACTCTCCAAGCTAACGAAAATTACTTAGTTGACATATATACCACAACTGATCTTATATGAAATAATTACGTGACACCTTAGAAAGGAAAATGAAAAAATTAAAGATTTTGACAATGTTTTAGATTGAAAAGTTAAAAAGACATTTTCTTTTAATTTTAAAATTTTTATGACGTGGCATAGTGACAAAATTGGTATGCAACTTTTTATAGTTGTCAATTAAGCAATTTTTATTATTTTAGAAGATAGTAAGTGACAGAGTAGTGAAAATTGAAGTTTATTGGTCTAATTGAGACAAATAAAATTTAGTGATTGCAGATAAAATTTACCCATATCATTTAATTTTTTTACTATATACAAATAATTAAGACAAATTAAAATTTAATGACCACAAATAAAATTTAGCCATAACATTAAAAATTTGTATTTTATACAAAATTAAACAAAATTCAAAATTTTTTCCTTTTATTATAGACAAGTTAAAGTAGTTTTATGCTAGATAAAATTCAAACCGTCCATCACACCGCGACTTACGGAAAAGTGTGACAATTAATCATAAGAAGGAAATAAAAGGTTGAATTCTCATGAATAAACTAGTTACTAATATATTGGAAGTGATGGATGCAATAATGGAAGAACAACGACATGTCAAATGTAAATTGAAGAAAAATGATAAGATTCTTTCATACATTATTAATCGATCATGAAACCCAACAACTACCACCTATAATGTTTAGACTTTGTCTTCATATTCTCTTTATTAATTATTAACTAAAGACCTTGTTTAATTTTTTTTAATATCAACCACAAATACAAGAAGTTAGTTGTTGGGAAAAATATGGCTGCATATATATATATATATATATATATATATATATATATTTATATTAACTCACTTAATTAATATTATTGATTTTTTATGACAAAAGAGGAGGTTAGCATGTACGTTGTGACTAGACATGTTGGTGCTAGTTTTGACTGAGTGAGATGGTAAGCAGATTTTTATTCCAGATCTATGGGTTGCGGATTTTATTATGTTTCGTTACATAATATAAATCTGATCATGTGAATATCAAGAACAACCCTCTTGTAGATTAAAATACCTTCTCTTAGACCCCGTTTGAGATTAATTTTGGAGGCCAACTTCTGATTCTCAAACAATCAGAAGTTGATTTAAGTGTTTGACAAAATTTCTAAAAGTGATTATAAAATAATCTGACTCACCTGGCAGCAGATTTTGAGAAGCAGCAAAAGAGCATCTTTTCAGATTCTACTTTTAGCTTTTTCATTTATATATTATTAAAATACTCATTTTACCCATAATTAATTAAACTAATTCCTTTAATACACATTTGAGAAACCGAATTGATGCAAGTTGGATGCATAAAAAATAATATAAATTTAATTAATTTTTGCATTATATAACTATACTTTTATTTTGTAATTTTTATAAAATTTGAAATTTATTAGGTGTTTATTATTTTTATTTTAAAATAATAATAATGAATGCATTGTCTTGTTAAAAAATATTTGACTAAGAAAAAAATGAATTTCACCACTCGTGATAATTATAATAATACAAAATAACATTATTATAATCAATGTTCATTTTATTAATTTAATACCGCTACATCAATAAATTATTTTTGTTTACCAAACGCTCAAATGCTGCTTTTGAAACATATAACAATTTTGAAACAAGAGTTTACCAAACACTTATCTGATTCTTTCTGCAGCACAGCAGAAGCTGATTCCCTTAAAAGCACAGCAATATCAAACCAAACCTTAGTCTCTTGGATTTGTTGAGAAATAAAATATTTAAAGATAATCTTGAGTTTCCTAAATGCATTCTTTTTACAAATTTAGAATATTTTTTTGTATCTTTCCTAATAATTTTCTTACCACTCTTATTGCAGATTTTTAGGTAAGAAATAACGGGACCGTTCCTTCTACCCATTAATTTGACAAGTCTATTTGACAAATAATCTTGACCTTTAATTTAAATTAATCTAATGCTCAAAATCTATTTTGTTAAAACACTATAAAAATCCTAACCCTATACCCAAACATCCCAATTACCTTCTAATAATCCTCACAATCTCTCAATTTACAATTCACTCCTCTTATTTCATTGCTGTTATCGCCGAACTTCCTCTTCTCTCTACCAAAATTGATTCCCCAAATCACGGAGTTCTCAAAAATCGATTCTCCAAGTCACATGGACAAGCTATCCCATGGCCCCATCCATGTAAAATGGCTTTTACGTTCCTTTTTCGTTTATTTATTTGGTTATTCGTTTATATAACTACTAACAATTTGATTTCTTAATTTATGTCAAGTGGGTTGATTTAAAAACTTCATCTCGGTCTAATTTTGTTATTGAATTAAGTGTGTAGGATGTCAGGTGTCATTTTGATCCATATATAGGCCTCTAAAAACCAATTCCACCGTCACATGGAATTCCATCAAATAGATTTATGTTAGCATTATTTTATCAAATTGAATGGGCATAGTTCAACTAAGTTTGACATCTTTTAATAAAATGGTTAATAAAATGTTTTGTTTAGTTCAACATTGAATACCTTAAAATAAAGTTTGCTAAAATTTGTTTACGAAAATATAGGTATTAGTTATTCAACAATAAATTTGAGTATTAGTAATTCTTGAAATCAATATCATTGATTGATTCTTCCAAAATTTTTTTGTAGATGGATACAACCAGTTGTGAAAATTGTACACGTATGTTTCAATTTAACGAGATTGGGTCATCATTAATATTCTTCCAAATTTGTTTTGTAGATGGATACAACCAGTTGTGAAAATTGTACACGTATGTTTCAATTTAACGAGATTGGGTCATCATCAATACAAGGCCTAACACCTTATGTTGAGATGAAATTCAAGACAGCAGAGAAAGAAAAAGCATATTATGAAGATTTTGGATGACAAAATGGTTTTTGGATTCGTACTAGAACATCAGTCAAGTCATGCCCACATATAAACGATGTTACCCTTATGAAATTTGAATGTTCACATGAAAGCAAATATTAAAATAGGAAGATTGTTGGAGGAACTAGTGAAATAGAGAATTGTGAAATAGAAGGCTCTACAAAAAGAAGAAGTTGCTTAATAGTTAGAGGTGTAAGGCTAACATACAAATCTCAAATGACATTGAGGGTGGCTATTGGATTGTTAAAGCATTTGAAGATGACCAAAATCATAAATTTGTTTCACCACTTAAAAAGATGAAAATGAGGTCAAATAGAAGTATGTATAAATCAGCAAAAGATCTTTCCTAAGTATTGAAAAATGAGAATATAAAAGTTGCCAAAGTTGTCTTAATTCTTGGTGGTGATAGCATTGGTTTTAATGGGAAATGTTGTTATATCCACTTGAGGTCTACAAGACGTAAAGAGTTAGAAGTTGGTGATGCACAATATGTTCTCACATATTTTCAAAAGAAGTACGCAGAAAATCCACAATTTTATTATGCGATACACTGCGATAAAGATAGACGAGCAACCAATTTCTTTTGGGTGAATGCAATGTCTCGTATGTCGTATCAATGTTTTGGTGATGTTGTAACCTTTGACACAACTTAGAGGACAAACAAATAGGATATGTCATTCGCTCCATTTACTAGTGTGAACCATCATTCTCAATTTGTACAATTTGGTTGTGCATTATTACCAGATGAGACAGATGTAACATTTTTGTGGTTATTTCAAACATGGCTTGATGCAATGGTAGGATGTTATCCCATTTGTATCATAACAGACCAAGATCCAGCTATGATGACGACTATTGCTAAGGTTTTTCCTTATACACATCATCATTTATGTTTTTGGCACATCATGAAAAAGTTTGGCAAAATGTTGTCACATATGTATTATAAGAAGTCAAATGTCAAGAAAGATATGAAAAGTTGTATTTATTTTACATATAAAGTCAATGTTTTTGAGGAAAAATGGAAGGAAATAATTGTAGAGTATGGTTTAGAAAGTAACAAATGGCTTCAGGACTTATAAATAATACGTGATAGTTGGGTTCCAGTGTACAATCGTGAATTATTTTTTGTGGGCATGAATACTACTGGCCGCAGTGAAATTATTAACTCATTTTTTGATAGTTCTGTTACTTCTCGAACTAACCTTCATGATTTTGTTCTGAAATATGATCAAACTTTAGCTTCAATTGTGTAAAGGGAGAATGATGAGGACTTTTACTTAGAACATAAGTATGAAAATATGAAAAATAGAAGGATGAATAAAGATGGAGAATACAATCTTCACACATTCCGCTCCAATCCTGCCAGAGATCTTTCCTTAACATCAAGCGTGTTGGGACTAGATAGAAATGAGAACTCCAACAACTTCATTGAAGATCGTCGAGAGGTAATTCATTCATTGAATTTACTGGCAAAAGATTTATCATCTCTATGGGATTAAATCCCGAGTTATTGCGAAGTAAAAAAATCGATGAGATTATGGAAGTAAATATTCATGCATTTATTGCTATGCACTATTCATTCTAATTTTTACCATAACTGAGTGTGTGGTTGATCAATTGGAGAGAAGCAATCCCCTTGCATGGTGCAGATTCTTTAGCGGAAGAACACAAAACCCTCCTTATCTCCCACTTCGGATGTTTGTGCAATTATAATAGGTTACAATTTGCAACATTGAAGGAGTAAGATATCAACTTTCACTCGATCAACATACACTTGAGGGCTTGTGAGATCATCCTATAAATATAGAATGACAAATGATATGAGACATTTCTAACACTTTCAAGCACATTAAAACTTGGCATGAGAATATAACATAACATATGGACCTCATCTAGTAGTTTGTTGTTTAAAACAATTAAATGCAGCATATATGGAAAATGAGTTTAAAAAATGAACATCAAGTTCACGATCCCAAAATATGCAAGTTCCTAGTAATCAACCATGGAAAACATATCTCTACAAACGCAAACAAATCCACTATTTCATCATAATTATTTAGAACATGCCCTGTTTCCTGTCCATACCAACCACATTCACATGTCTATAAATCACTTTAAACTACCCATCTCCAATTACCAAATCACTAAATGTGTTTTTAATAAAAAAAGATACAAATTCAGTTTACAATCATACTTGTTGACGTTGGAAAATGATGTGACACTTTCCAAGCCAACTTAATGTTAAAGACTGAGGTCGGACGTGCCCGAATTAAACTACGTAAATTACAAAGACCTATTTGGATGCTTTTTCTGAGTATATTCTTTATTATCATCAATTAATGTCATTTTATGGAATAATTAAGTCTCCTATTTATAGGAGAGGTATGATCATTACTTGCATTAAATGTCAACCTGAGCATTTAATGCTTACAAAATATTCTCTTTTGGGGGTAATAAATGTGAGATGACATGTGCATTAATTACGACTGACGGACGGCTGATCTGACATCTGATACGTGAAAAGACATATCCCAATGATGACAAACATAGTCGTAGGTGACTGTGGTAAGATCTCCGACATGAAGTAGGTGACCGTGGTAGGACCTCATTGACGAGAGAATCCCCTCTCCATAGAAGTTTGGTAAGACTTGAAGTAGGCAGGTAGGACCTCCTTCCTATGATTCGATAGGACCTCCACATCTAAAAAATGAGGGTTATTTAGTGGTCGTGACAAGTTAGATCGGATATCAACAATTACCTCCAAGGCCTACTATTGACTTTACTCATGGGTGGCCTTTAGTTCGTACTATAGCTTTCGCCCGTCCCGATTTGTTTCATGGGTTCACACGTGGCCGACTTGATGCTACTAGCAGTCTGTATCTTTGGTTGACAAGTGGCACAACCTTTATTACTAGCAGTTAGCTTTTTGCGTGGCTCGAGGATGTGTTTTAATGTAGCACCATTATTGCGCCATCGTGTCATTATTGTAGCATTGATTGTGATGTCTTTTTTCCTTTGAGTTTTACCACGTTACATCTTGTGTTCGTATTTAATTATTTAAATTCTGCTCTAAACAAACTGTTGGTAAACGAACACTGCATGGACTTGCTTGTAGGAGTCATAACTGCTCACGCGTCAGTTTTGATTGCATTCTGTCTACTGCTTGCTTAAATTAAAATTAAAATTTTTTTAATTTAATTAATCTAAGTTTTAGAACTTTCGTTAGTAATTTGGTTTAATAAAATAAGCATAATTTGTCCTTTCCATCCATTTGAACGTTATGATCACATGTAATAATATATTTGCCATCCACTTCAAATAAACAAAAATATTGTTGACTTTAAAAATTCGAAACTAACAAGTCCTTGTACATCTTCTCACTCAAATGTATAACTCAACTCTTGTCAATCGTCGATATTTCTTCAATCAGGAATTGTGAGTAGTGAATGCAGTTGAGTAATGGCTAAGAATTCAGAGAGCAAGAATTTGACCAATGTTTCTAATTGATATCTCATTTTTCTTTGATTTTTCTAAAGGCTACTTATAGATATCTCAAGTCTTTGAACTTTGCAGTCTTTTGTACTTTCACAGTTACGTGTCGTCCCATCATTGGGAGACTCGTAGTTGTATATGATTCCATGGCACGTGGAAACTAACCATTGTTCTAGCAATCTCTTTCATCCGATTCTTGTGACAGTTAGCCCCACATGCGCTTTTGTAATTAACTTTGTTACGTAGAGATTTCCCACCCCATTTTAAGATCCTTAGGTTAAGTAGTTACATTTTTCCACCATCATGATTTGGCCTTTCACCACGTTGTTACTTCGCCCAAGGTACTTCGAAGCTAACTATAAAGGTTATGGGTATGATGAAGCTCTAATGAAGCATATCATGTTTATCATTGACTAGTCACCCTTCTTAATGCCTTCGCATGATAAGGAGAATATCGGCCAAGGTACAGAGTAAAACTTCTTTAACTTCGTCCTAACATCATGTCTTGGTTAGTTACATCGTTCCTACAATTTCTACCTTCCTGGCACTTGTGTGGGCCCTTTTTTACCACGTGTATAACGTGGCATAAAAATTGTTCCCAAAGACTAAGCCTAATTATTTATAGTAGGTTTGGGACTTTAACTTGTCGGAGGATCGAAGTCACTTCACTCCTAATTCTTCTCTTTCGCTTTTCTTTTTCTTTTTTTTAGTGGGAGGAGGCAAAGTCATTGTTATTTTATAGTCCCCCCAAGTCCAAGCATAATTTTTTATAATAGGTTTGGAACTTTAACTTAAGGTTCTTACCTCTTCAAATCCTGTATCTTTAACTACACATGGCTTCGCCAGTTAGTGGGACACGTGTTCATTGCATGCACGTAGATGAGATGCACGCATCAATTACGTTTCATGATTACTCTATTAAATGCAAGTTCATGCGTCAGTAGATGAAATGTCGCCATGATTCTAGCCGCCATTTCCTTCCTCGTAACTCTCAATGTTACATGTGTTGGGCTGAGCATAGCTGCTTGAAGAGTATCTGGGCCATCCATTTGAAATGTGCTTTGGCGCCAATTCAATTCTAAGGCATGGATGCGACTTTGTTTTAACGGCTCATATTATTTTTAGGGATCTGATGGCCTCCATTGTTTGACAGAAACTATAAAAAGAAGGGCTATCTTTTTCACAAAGACCTTTGTTTTTTTACAATTGCTCAATCACTTCTCCAGCACTCAATACTCTCCGAATTTTATTTTACATTCTTTTTCTATCGGTGTCCTCAGAGTCTTCTAGCCAATTTTTTTTATTTAGGTATATTTATTTTCTCTTTTTTGGTTTTGCTTCTAAAACAATGTCTTCTTAAGCCAACTCACAAAACCTGTTTTGGTGGGGGGGGAGGGAAGGGGGGGCTAGCGGTAGGGAGTCTCAAAATTAGTTGGAAGCTTTTACTTCTTCAGTGAAGTTGTGGTACTAAATGTTTTACCCAACTTAAGTGTAGGCCCATCCGATGAGGTTCTTACAAAAGAAAACTTTAGCCGTATGAGGTTTGGTAGGGGCCAGGGAAAAAGTAAGATTTGAAATAGTGGACGAACCCATGTCTCAAGAGCGAAGCCAATGGGAAGGAAGTGAGGGTGGTGAGGGTTCTTCTCATGGAATTTTTCTGGCCTGTGAGATTTCTTCGTCTATTAAAATGGACGAAGAGCTTGCAGAGGTCTGAAGTCTATTCAACATTCTCCTAAACATAGAATTAATTCACCCTGGTCCTTTTCAGAAGGTAGACATGCCTCCAGTTGGTTGTGTGGCTATCCATGCCCTTTTTATGGAGTCCACCATTCGTCTTCCTTTCCATCACTTTTTTCGTAAGCTTTTAAATGAGTATAGGTTAGTACCCACCCAATTAGGGCTCAACAGTTGGGTTGTCTTGACATGCTTGTCCCTATTGTGGAAAAAGATGGGGTTAGAAGGAGAACTTTCATTGGAGTTCTTTCGCATCTTCTACCATCCAGTGCAGTCTGGAACACCAAAAACCCTCAGTTGTGTATTTCTACATTACTCCTAGGTCTAGGTCTATGCCCAAGTTAGTAGATAGCCTTAACAAAGTAAAATATTGGAATGAGTCGTTTTCTTTGTCAATGGAGACTGGGAATTCAATCTGGAAGACCCAAAACCAACCATTTATATGCTTCACTTCTATAGCAAGCTTCATAAGTCTTCATCTTTACTTTCAGTCTAGGATGTTTGTTCGTATTTCTATTTTGATATTGTAACTCTCATTGAACATGTAAGGATATGGATCCTCATCTATCTGAAGACTAAGCTGCGAAGCTAATTTTCCTAATTTTGTGCCTTATCCTCAACAAATGATTAGTTGTACAAGGAGACCGAGACTATCTTGCAATCATGCAACTCAGACTTCTATGATGCTAGGTTGGAGATGACTCTTTGTAAGTGACCTCACTGTTTTGTTTATTTTTTATTCTTTATATTTGCACAGGCTTTTGAAGATTTTTGATGATGATAACATGGGTGGGTTCCAATGTAGAGAGCCCAACCTAGGGTCCAATGTAGATAGCCCAAGTTGAAGAACCCGAAAGTTGAAAGCTCTACGTAATACTTCGATCGACATAAGGCTTCGACCGACCTTCTTACTCGAGCCCAGCTGGCCAGTTTGAAAATAGGTTGGGATACCCGAAGATTTTCCACATGCGTGATAACCAACAGTTACAACAGAAAGATACTCTCGCCCACTCACTCCACCTTTTCTGGGATGAAGACACGTGTCTCCCTGATGAGCTGGGATGTCTGCCATGTAGACGTAGAGAAATTGCCTATAAATCGCAACCCATTCCATTTCAGGCATTCTCTCAAATTTTTTTTTTGAATAGATATATACTTTACGTAACTCTCCAACATATTATTCTCCTACTGACTTTTACACCAGAGTGGGAATAGAGGAGAAGAGCCCCGCAACCTTTTTCTGGTTATAAGCCGCGTACGCCTCTATCATTCGAAGAAGAGATTGTGATTCATAACGTCAGTTGACTTTGAATTTTTTTTTACTCAAAGCAAATATCAACTTCAACTGAAAGAAGAAAAATCTTTTCGCGGCTAGTGAAGGTTTTTCCAAGGTATCTCTCTTAAAGCTTCTACTTAAAATGATGGAACCTCCTCATTTGACGAAGGGTGTAGTCATCAAGGAGCTTTGGTATTTTTCCACTAGCAAGCTCTCTATGAATGATGTAGTGAGAAAAGGCAATGAGGGTGGCGGAGATACCCCAAAATTACCTCATTCATCTTCCAGGTCTGGGAATTCTGATTCTCCTGCCAGTGAAAAGACGATTCTAGATGGAAATGCAGACAACCCTCCAAAGAAGAAGTCTGAGTATTCACCCTCCACTGCTCATCCACTGGAGGAGTTCTTCCGCAATAGGCCGAACAGTCTTGTGGACTTTCTTTCAGCTCCACTGCCTGGCTTTATTTCTCAAACTTGTACCTTCATCTTCCATTCCTTCAATCAGGCTTGGGAGAGCTGGTCAGAGATAATAAGGGTTTTCTAGTGGGTTGTGCTCATTGAGGGTCATGTTGTGAGAACCATTGTCCTTGTTCAGGAGCACAATAAAGAGTTCAACACCTGCTTAGTCCGATTTTCCAAGATGGAGAAGGAGACAACCAAGCCAAAGAGGGCCATAGACGAGTTGAAGATTGAGCTATAAGTTGCCAAGAAGGATTTAGAGGCCAAAAAGTTGCGTTCAGATGTCCACCGTTTGATGTTCGACTTGGAGGCTTAGCATTATAATGGAACAATGCGGGAGGAGAAGCTTCGCATGAAATAGATGAAAAGAAAAAAGAATTAAATGTGTTTCGCATCTAGCAAAATTCTTGGGATGAGGAGTTGGCAGCCAAGGATAAGGACATGGGTGAGCTCTGAGGAAAGTTAGAAAAAGCTTAGCACTCACTCTCTTCATTTGAATCCAAGGTATCTAGTCTCTCAACCCATGTAGAGGCCCTTCAAGGTAAACAGGCGGGGTAGAGGCATTTAGATGATTGGAAACAACTATACGAGGAAGGAAAACAGGCAGGAGGTAAAGAATTCCTTATCCCAATCCAATACAAGTACCCCGACCTATTCGACTTTCTCTTTGAAGGGAATGATAAGGAATGCTCTCACTGCCGAAACCTTGTAGGGTCTCTCTTCTACCAAAGCTGTACCTCTGGTTCTTTCGACTTCTACCACAGAACCTCTATTTTTTAAAATCTTCAAGACTTGTAATTTCTGTTGTTTTTTGGAATTTTGAATATTGAATTGAATATCTTTTGAATATTGCAATTTATGTTCACTTCTATGTTTTGTTGATATGATTCGCCTTTGCATTTTTTTTCCTTTGACGTTTGTTAAAGTAATATGGCTAGGGGTTGGCATTTTTACTGAACCTAAGTTAGAACTGGTCCGGTTAAAAAAATACAAAACTAGGAACTGAAACTAAGAACCGACTGGCTCCGGTCGGTTCTTGGTTCTTGAACTGGAACCATGGGTACCCGACTTAGACCCGAATTTGTCATTTTTTTATAAATTTTTGATTTTTTATAATTTATTCACTCTCACCCAATAACCCAATCCAACACCACAGTACCAAAGACAAAAGTACAACTGTCCTAGACCCAAACTAAAAGCCCAAAACCCACTACTCCTAAACCCAAACTCAATTGACTCAATTCCAAATACTCAAATCACAAATTCTCATTCACTATCTGCTCAGATACATAATATAAATACTGTCGTCTGTCTCGCACTCTTGCTCAACATACAGTGAGAAGACGAAGGTGAAACTCATCTGTAACTGAAATGAATCCTCAATTTTGAGAGGTAATTTTCCCTTTTTAACCATAATTTATAGGTTTGCACTTTTGGTAATTGATCTGGTAATGTCCCAACTCCACTACCTTCATACTTTAACAAACTTTTAGGTAGTTTAAATGGTAATTGGTCAGGTCAAAGCCCCAACTCTACTACCTTCACATTTAACCAAACTTTTGGGTAGTTTACATGGTAATTGGTCAGGTCAAGTCTCCAAATCCACTACCTTTATATTTAAACAAACTTTTAGGTAGTTTAAATAGTAATTGGTCTAGTTAAAGCCCCAACACCACTACATCCATATCTATAAACAATCTTTTAGGTAGTTTGAATGGTAATTGATTCGGTCAAGGCTCCAACTCCACTACCTTCATATTTAAACGAACTTTTAGGTAGTTTAAGTGGTAATTCGTGCAGTCAAGGTCCCATACTCTACTATCTTCATACTTAGACAAACTTTTAAATGATGTAAAAATATTTTACAACCACTTCACTTTACATTGTACATTTCGATGTTCTTCTGAAACTTTGGATAGGATGAGAGCTCTCCCTACATGGTTTTTTCAACTTATTGAAGGCAGCTTCACAATCCTCAATCCACTCAAACCTCTTTTCCGCTTGGATAACCTGAAAGAAGGGGAAGCATTTATCAGTTACATTAGACAAATCTCCTTAAAGCAACGACCCTCCCCATGAGGCTTTGCACCTTCTTAGGCTTGCTAGGGGATCTCATGTTAGTAGTGCCCAAATTTTCTCAAGAATTGCCTCTATACCTTCCTAATTCATTGTGTTTCCTAAGAACATACCCGATATGAACCCGAAAGCACACTTTAGATGATTCAATTTCATATGGTACTTTCGGAGGATCATGAACATCTTGCGTAGGTGTTTAAGATGATTAGTAGCCTTGAGACTTTTTACTAGCATGTCATCAACATATACCTCCATAGTCTTTTCGATTTGGTCTACATACATTTTATTGAACAGTTTTTGGCATGTTGTACTTGCATTTTTTAAACTAAAGACATTACCTTATAACAATATAGAATTTGATCAATTATAAAACAAGTATGCTCATCGTCAGGCCCGAACATAGGGATATGGTTGTATCCTGAATATGCATCCATGAAACTTAAGAGTTCATGGCTCACCGTGGCATCAATGAGTTGTTAATTTGGGTTTGAGAGAAGTTGTCTTTGAGACAAGCTTTATTTAAAGACGTGAATGTTGGGTTGTATGCCCAAATAGTATAATTTTACTGTGATGAAATGATAATTTTATATTGAATTAAACTTTGGTTTGTATTCATTTATTGTTATTGCTTTTGTTTAATATTGAGTATGTAAATAAAGTGTCAATGATCACTTGTGATAATATAAGTTAGATGCTTGCGTTGAGAAGCATAGTATGACGTAACTTATATTTTGATCATCATTAAAATTGTTCACAACTAATGTATAAGGGTTGGCGCCTTATACTGGAATGTTGTAGCGTTAACTATTTAATCATTCAGGTTTGCGATTTGTCCTTATCGCAGAAATGAATTAATGGTGACACTAGTACACTTGGAGTGTATTGAACAGACCACGTGTCGAATTTAATTATATAGTATAGCCGTGTGAAGAATTAAATTCAACTTGATCATGGGTATTTTATCTAAATCTCTTGACAGGATTGTGTATATCTTTTCGTTAGTTTGATGGTTCTTTGATTCACCAATGGGTGAGATTAATTTAGTTGATCAAATATCTTGGTGAGTTAGGAGCTTGAGAATGAGCGAAGTAGAGAATACGAATTCGTGTCGGGAACTGTCGCCTTGAAAAATAAGTCGAGTGACAACGTAAGTATTTTCTGTTGAATGGTTATATATCTGACCTTAGTGTTTAGCGACGACTAAACTTCGACATCTGTGAATTAGTTCACAGGACCGTTGAAGAAAATGTAACTTAAAGTTAGTGAGAATAATTAGAAGGGCAAAACAGTCATTTATGCTCATACCTAATTATCAGATCTCATACATGGATGAAACATAAATATATGGTATGTCAGAAGAAAGTATTATAGCTTTTGTAATTTTATATATTCCAAGAGTGCAGTCTCTTGCCTTTAGTGGAAAAAGCAAAAGACTAATAATTAATTAGATTGATGGGTCTAAGGTCGACTCGACGGAATCTAATTATTGGAGCTTGAAAAATATATGTCCGAATAGGTCCTATGGTAGCTCTATAAAGTTTTGGACTTAATCACAGTTACTATGAAAGTTTTGGATTTAATTGTAATTGTGATAAGAGTTCAGGGATTACATGTGTAATTAAATCAATCTTAAGCTAATTGGACTTGGATGTATTTTCATTGTTTACAATCAGGACCCTTGTTATTGTTTGCAATCAGGATACTTGTTATATTTATATCACATTGCATGTGATGTAAATTAATTCATCCAGTCAAGAAAAAGAAGAGAGAAAATTCTGAAGTCTTTGTTTGACTTGAATTTTAGTTTCTTAGTTTTCTAGATTTGACTACTCCAGAAATTAGTTGTTGATTAAATAAAAAGGTGCCCACACACCGGTGTAATCTATACTTAAGAAAATACCATAGAATACTTGAACATTGGGAGCACCAAGTTCGTGAATCAAAAGCAAGAAGTTTGTGAATCAAATCAAGACTAATACCGTTTATCGATTTAGGTATAATACTAATCTATTAGTATTTTAATTATAATAAACACGTGAACGCCTAGCAAAGATCCTGGTTTTATTGAATTAAAGAAATTTTTTATTTTCTGGCTAATTCTCGTGCCAATTTCCAATAGATCGTTCATGTGTTTTGTTATGTTATCTAGATCTTATAATTGCATGTTTTAGTCGAGCGATGTCTAGGATTATTTGTTTATATTTTGATTGAATAATTGGTATTATTTTAAACTATGATCCAATTATTTTGTGGCCCCACTTTTTCATTGTATTTTGTTATTTTGAGTCTGTAACAAGATCGGTGGATTACGACTCCATCATCTTGATTTAATTTTTAATTGCAAAATAGATTCAAATTGTGAGCCCTAAAATGGGACTAGTTAATTTTTGTAATAATTGAAGATTGATGAATAGGCTGACAAAGAAAAAAAAATCCATACGAGGCCAAGCAAATCCGACACACCAGAGGTTCGTTGGAGATCTGCGCTCTCGTGCGCCAGGTCCAGTGCGCTGGCGATCTGCAAGTGCAGATATGGTGCGCCACAGATTCGAATCGCCACAGATCTGTGCCAGCGCATATCTGGTGCACCCGATTGCGTGGTGGATCTGCTCGCATAGATCAGGCGCTACATGTCAGATATTCTCGACAGTCACGCAGATGGAGCTACGACGGATCTTCACGGCAGTCACGTGATGAACGTGCTAAGAAGATCTGGGATCTGTAGCGATGCGTCGCGCTGATCTTGGATCTGCGTGCGACAGTGGCACAATTCTCTGGTGATCCGGTTAGGCAACGTGCTGGGATTCAGCCATGGTGTTTTTTCGAATAAGGGGTTGTTTGGATAAGCAATTTACTCAAAGGAATGAGAAAATCCATGTTTGGTTGCTGATATAGCTCCTGTTTGGTACCATGTATAGTGGCTGTTTGGTTCAACAGATAGCTGCTGTTTGGAATGCTTGGTTTGAAGATTTAAGTTAAATAATGGATTTGGATCCAACTAGTTTTTAATTTATTTCTTGACTCTTGTTTTGGGCCACAGATAATTATTAATTTATTGCTGATGTATTCTGTAAATATTTTTTTAAAATATTATTATTCTGTAAATCATGTCATATAAAATTAATTTTGGCATCACTCGTGAAACTTAGAATAGAATGCATTTCATTAAAATATTGGTTTTTTCCTAGATTAATTTAATTTAAATTAATTTTTTTTAAATAAAAATCTGTAATAATTAAACTGTATATTAATTTGATTAATGTGGACAGTTGATAATTATTTTAAATTAAAATCTATTATTTTAAAATATTGAGTGGGAGAGGGTATTTATTTAAATAAAAACCCATGGTCTCCTTTTGTCAATCCATAAGCAACAAAATGCGTTAGCCTCGTGCCGGTAACGCAACAGACTCTCTATAGGAGGGCTACGTAATTCGGGTTGTTTGGTTGGATTCCTTTTTGGTAAGATCGTCTAGATAGAATATAATTTGAGATCATCTATAGATGGTGGGATTATTTTTCAAGTATCTGGAGATCTAGACAAATATTATACACTCAAATCGAGATCATCTACGAACCTCCTATAGATGCTCTCGTTTATGATCTTGGTGACCAAATAAAGTGATACTAGATTTATCTAGACATTTATTGTCAAGATATGATTTGTTTGGGGAGAGTCCCAACTTAATCAGTGGACACAGTTACCTTTCCTATAGAGAGGCATGTTGGATCACATGGATTAAGTAGTCGTTGCATTATTGTAGTTTTATGGATCTACATATGCATTCATGCATCATATGTTAAATTCGCTGCTCAATATTAATATGCAATAATTTTGTTATTTTCAGCAAAATGTCTCTCAGCCCATTTTTCGTTATCCTAAAACAAAACCAACTAACTGGGGAAAATTATGTGGATTGGAAATGTAACCTAATGATTGTTCTCACCGTTGAGAAAATTGATTTTGTGCTTGAAGAAGATTGGCCTGAGAAACCTAATGAGGCTGCAAGAAATGCCAAGATGGATGCTTATGATAAGTGGGTAGCTGCAGACAAGTTGGCTCGCTGTTATATTTTGACATCGATGTCGAATGTGTTACAGCAGAAGCATAACAGTTTTGAAGCCTCTTATGACATAATGAAAAGCCTCAAGAACATGTTTGCACATCAAAGTAGGAGAGCTCGGTTCGAAGTCATTCATACCTTACATAACATCCGCATGAAACCTAGAACGCCAGTGAAGAACCATATGTTGACCTTGATTGGACACTTCAATGTGGCGAAGAATCTGGGTGCAACTATTGATCAAGATACTCAGGTTGATATGGTATTGAACTCTTTACCAAATATGTTTTCACAGTTTACTATGGACTATCACTTACACAAGATGGATATGCCATTGACTGAGCTGATGAATGAGTTGCAAAATGTAGAAAGTGGTTTTAAATCTAAAGGTGGCGATACTTATACAGTAATTGGTAGCTCCCCTGTTTCCAAGTCGAAAAGTGGAGGTGGAAAAAAAAAGAAGAGAGCTAACAAGAAGCAATAAGGCAATAAGATCAATGCAGATAGAAAGCCGAAAGGCAAGTGTTTCAAATGCGGTCAGAAAGGACACTGGAAGAAAGACTGTCCTGATGCACTAACTAAAAAGGAGCAAGGTGCTGATGATTCAGGATAGCAGAAAATTCAGTGAAGACCAATTTACTATTATAGTCAGCACATGAACAATAGTTTCAGTGAGAGTTGTAGGAGTATTTTATTTTATTTCAATAGTGGTAGGTGTTTAATTATTAAAGACTGATGTCCCACAGATAAAGTGGAATATAATTCCCATTTTCTTGTTAATAGGACACTGTTATTCTCTTATTTTGCGTTAACACGCTTTACTTTTGATGAATAAAGCTCATATTTGTGCGGATATTTGGTGAGTGTATTTATATATTAAACTATTCCACAAATGAAAATAATAATACTTCTACAAACTATAATAAACAAAATGCATACCATACTATTAATACATATCTATGGCTTTTAGACTAGGATGCATCAATCTTAACACGATACAAAGACTGACAAGGAATGGTCCCCTCAACTCAATTGAGGTCGAACTATTGCCAGTCTCTGTGATTCTTGTTTGGAAGGAAAAGATAACTAAGAAGTTCTTTTTTTAGCAAAAGAACATATAGTCAAGGAAGTATTGGAACTAGTTTATTTTAATGTATGTAGACCCATGAGTACATCTGCTAGAGGGGCTATGAGTATTGTATCACCTTTATAAATGATTACTTTAGATTCGGATACATTTACATGATGACTTGAAAGTCGGAGGCTTATGAGAAATTCAAAGTATATCGGACTAAGGTCGAGAAATATTTGGTAAAAGTATAAAGATATTTCGATCACATCAAAGTGGCGAATATCTCTCAGGAGAATTTAGGGATTACTTAATAGAAAATGATATAGTTTCTCAACTGAGTGCACCTGGTAGACCCCAACGGAACGGCGTTTCAGAAAAAAGAAACAAGACATTGTTAGATATGGTTATGTCAATGATGAGTTTTTTCAACTCTACCTATCTCATTTTGGGATGTCCACTGGAGACAACTGCATATATTCTTAATTTAGTTTTATCTAAGTTTGTTCCCAAGACTCTTCTGAAATTGTGGAATGGGTGCAAACCCAATTTGTGTCACATCTGAATTTGGAGATGTCCGGCTCATGTGCTAAAGGGAAGACAGAAAAGTTAGAACCAAGGTCAGAAATATGGCTGTATGTGAGATATCCTAGAGGCACCAGAGGATACTAATTTTATAGTCATCTAGTTAGGAAGTCTTTTTGTCATTACAAACACAACCTTCTTGGAGGATAAGTATATTAATAAATGTCAGTCTAAGAGTATGGTTGTTTTGGAATAAATGAGTGGGAGCGATTTCACAACATTAATTCCTAAAACACAACTTAATGACAGACGACCTATGGTATCACAAACACATAGGGAACGTTATCTAAATGGGAAAAATGATTTGTCATCTAATCCCATGGATCAAGAAAATGTTCAAGGTAATGAGTAGGTATTTGTATCACGTGAATGTGATACCAATGTTGATGAAAATGTTACGATTCAAGATCCATCGTTCATTAGGCAAAGTCATAGGATCATCAGAAAACCTTCTAGGTACTTGTTAGTAAGAGAATCCAAACAAGTGTTCTCCATATAACAAGTAGATGATTTGACTTTACATAAAGAGGCTATGGACAAAATGATAATTTTCATGGTGCTTTACGTGGATGATATTTTACTCATAGGAAATGATGTGAGAATATCATTATCTACGAAAGCGTGGTTGGCCCAACAGTTTCATATGAAGGTTTTGGACAAAGCTAGATGTGTTCTAGGGATTCAGATCTTAAGAGATCGGATAGAACAAGCTGGTAGTTTTGTCTGAAGCTATATATATTGACAAGATGCTTGTCAGATTGCCATGCAAGATTCTAAGAATGGCAATTTGCCATTCAGACATATAATCTAACTATTTAATGAGTATTCTCAAAGAAACTCATGAAGAGATAGACGACATGACTAGAATACCTTATGTGTTGGCAATGGGTAGTCTCATGTATGTTATGCTGTGCACTAGACTTTACATTTGTTATGCTATTGGTATGATAAGTCCTTATTAGT
Organism: Forsythia viridissima; assembly: GCA_030279155.1. Lineage (NCBI taxonomy): Eukaryota > Viridiplantae > Streptophyta > Magnoliopsida > Lamiales > Oleaceae > Forsythia > Forsythia viridissima. The sequence goes on from CM059034.1 coordinate 50,753,590, forward strand.
CTAGCCATACTAGAACATTTGGTGATTGTAAAGTATATTCTTAAGTACCATTGGAGAATAAGGAACTATATGCTGGTTTACTCTTCACTATTTGGGTATATGGATTTTAGGATTATACTCTAGGACAGGTGGGAGAATTGTTGGGTTGTATGCCCAAATAGTAAAATTTTGCTGTGATGAAATGACAATTTTATATTGAATAAAACTTTAGTTTGTATTCATTTATTGTTATTGCTTTTGTTTAATATTGAGTATGTAAATAAAGTGCCAATGATCACTTGTGATAATATACGTTGGATGCTTGCATTGAAAAGCATAGTGTGTCATAACTTATATTTTGATCATCAATAAAGTTTTTCACAACTAATGTATAAGGGTTGACGCCTTATACCGGAAGGTTGTAGTGTTGACTATTTAATCATTCAGGTTTGCGATTTGTCATTATCGCAGAAATGAATTAATGGTAACACTAGTACACTTAGAGTGTATTGAACGGACCACATGTCAAATTTAATTATATAGCATGACCGTACGAATAATTAAATTACACTTGATTACTGGGTATTTCATCTAAATTCCTTGACATGATTGTGTATATTTTTTCGTTAGTTTGATGGTTCTTTGATTCATCAATGGGTGAGATCAATTTAGTTAATCAAATATCTCAGTGAGTAGGGAGCTTGAGAATGAGCGAAGTAGAGAACACGAATTCGTGTCGGGAACTGTCGCCCTGAAAAATAGGTCGAGTGACAACTTAAGTATTTTCTATTGAACGGTTATAAATCTGAGCTTAGTGTTTAGCGACGGCTAAACTTTGACATCTGTGAATTAGTTCACAGGACCATTGAAAAAAATGTAACTTAAAGTTAGTCAGAATAATTAGAAGGGCAAAATGGTCATTTATACTCATATCTAATTATCGAATCTCATACAGGGATGAAATATATATATACGGTAGGTCAGATTAAAGTATTACAGCTTCTGTAATTTTATATATTCCGAGAGTGCAGTCTCTTTCCTTTTAGTAGAAAAAGCAAAAGACTAATAATTAGATTGAGGGGTCTAAGGTCGACTAGACGAAATCTAATTATTGGAGCTTGGAAAATATATGTCTGAACAAGTCCTGTGGTAGCTCTATAAAGTTTTGGACTTAATCACAGTTACTATGAAAGTTTTGGACTTAATTGTAATTGTGATATTAGTTCTGGGATTACATGTGTAATTAAATCAATCCTAAGCTAATTGGACTTGGATGTCTTTTCATTGTTTTCAATCATGACTCTTGTCATTTTTTGCAACAAGGATGCTTGTTATATTTATATCACATTGTATGTGATGTAAATTAATTTATTCAGTCAAGAAAAAGTAGAGAGAAAATTCTGAAGTCTTTGTTTTACTTGAATTTTAGTTTATCAGTTTTCTAGATTTGACTAGTCCAGAAATTAGTTGTTGATTAAATAAAAAAGTGCCCACACGCCGGTGTAAACTATACTTGGGAGAATAATATAGAAGACTTTGACGTTGGGAGCACCAAGTTCGTGAATCAAAAGCAAGAAGTTCGTGAATTAGATTAAGACTAGTATCGTTTATCGATTCATGTATAATACTAATCTATTAGTATTTTAATTATAATAAACACGTGAAAGCCTAGTAAAGATCCTGGTTTTATTGAATTAAAGAAAATTTTTATTTTCTGGCTAATTCTCGTGCTAGTTTCCAACAGTGAATTCTTGGCACGTCTGCCGTAGGCCATTGCACTTTGGTACTAGCCTAGGATTGCACACCCATATAGGATAGTGAGCTTTCGGATTAACCTATTCATTAGCAGCTTATCCACCTCTATCTGTAAGGCCTCGTACTTCTCAAAACTCATTTGTCTCAGCTTTTGGATCCTGGGCCTAACCTAGGGATCAATTTTCAATGCATGGCATGCCACTCTTGGATCAATTACTACTACATTGAAATGTTTCCACGTGAAGATATCAACATTTACCTTCAGAAAACTGTATCATTCCCTTTCAAACCTTCTTCTAGTCCGACCCCAATGCGAAGATGCATAAATGAATCCTCATTGCTTACAAAAAAACTCTAAAGTTCGTAAACTATAGTTGCTTCAGAATGGGACTCTGCGATTCGAGGATCCAATCCATCACTAATGAAGATTTTGCCTTGGTCCTTTTTCATTTTCATTTGTCTCCATGGCTTCGCCCACGGCTAATTCTGTCATCATTACTACATTTTTTGTAAGGGTACATGAAGACTCATTCCTTAAGGCACTTAAATAGCATTCATGAGCAGACTCTTGGTTGCTTTTCATATTAGCTACTCCTATTGGGATAGAGAATCTCATTGCTAGGTGACGGATCGAGGTGACTGCTATTAATTGCTTCAGGACTAGAAGACCCAATATGCCGTTGTAAACGGACATTCGATCGATGATTATGAACTCCATGTAGTTTCTCGACACCAATGGTTCACTTCTTATCTCAACAGTGAGGGTGATTTTTTCTCGGGGACAATACTATCTCTTGTGAAATCATATAGCGAATCAGGTATAGGAATCCATGAGTGATCTAATTCTATCTGATTGAATGTACTGCCAAAAAGGACATTCACATAACTCCCATTATCAACCATGATTCGATTGATGATGTTGCGAGCAATTATCACCACATGTAACATAAGGGTATCATAATGTGGGTAATGAATACCAGCTTCGTCATCATCATTGAATGTTATGGTTGGCCCTTTGGGCTTCGCCTATCTTTGCAACCAGTAACTCTCCAAAGTTGGCTTCTTGGCTGTCCTTATATAGTTCTTATGGGAATTGTTTCTTGTCACTCCAATATGACGACCCCCAATGATAGTGTTGATTTTTTTGACAGACAGGTTGAACTATCGAATGGAAGATGTTCAACCTTCTTGGGACTCGAGCTGGGGTACCCAGACGACCTGTTGGGATGATTTTGTATCTGAAAAGAACCTTTTGACCCATCATCTGTTATCATCTTCCTCTCATTTTTATGTTTTTTCCTATTCTCGATAGTTTCTTTTGTCTATATTTCTGCCTTAATCAGATCAACCAACTAATTGTAGGTTTGAGGTCTCTTATTTCTAACATCTTTCCAGAAAAGATTATCCATCCTCGGGCCATTACACAAAGTACCTAGCACTTTTCATCAGATATAGTTATAGATTCAACTGTGATGAGTTCATTTTAGAACCTGTTGAAAAAGCTCTTCATAGTTTTATTTGGCTCTTGTCTGACATTGTTCAACCTTGTGGCATGCACTTCATCTAGAGCATATCCCACAAATGCACTCATTCATGCTTCTTTTAGCTAAGGTCAACTTTGATGGAGCCAGGCTTTAGTTTCTTGTACCATCTCTTGGTCGGCCATGTCAGCGTTATATGAAAAGCCTGGCATTTCAAAATAGGTGACGCATTTTTTTTATCTTCATTTCAGTTTCTTAGTTAGCTAAATGGTACATGGAGTCGCCTCGCTCGGTATATTTCTAGAGCTTGGGCTTACAAAACCTTGGAAAATGGAGGTACTCTGAATTTCATGCGAGAAATGGAGTTCATCGTCATCATCATCAAGTTCAAAAGATCTAGTGGGACCATTCCCCTTGTCATCGTAATAATAATGAGGCACGCCTCTGGGGATTGACTCTACATTTTTTCATTCAAACACGCGAGCCTCCTTTTGGTGGGAGTCTACATCATCACCAGTCTATCAAAGACACTGGCGGACCTTACAAGTTGACGCTCTTACTCCCTAAGCGGGTCAGTGGACTGATGACACCTAGAGTTGAGCAGCTCACTCAATGACTCTTCATTCTTTGGCTGGTTCGATGTTGCACTCTTTGCCCTGTTTTCTGCGACCAACATCTGGACTTGCTCGGCCAAAGTTGACACGATTTTCATGATAGATATTTTCTTTTGTCGCCGGTTGCATTTTTTTCTAAGGTACTGGTAGCCAAATTTGGAGCTCTTTCTCGGTGCCTTTTTAGGTTGATTTTGCTATCCCCCAGATGTTCACTCTTGCCTTCCAACACATTCCTACCTACTTTTCCTTCTATGTCGCTCATTTTTCAAAAGTAACAATTTTTTTATATATTTTCAAAAGTAATGTCACAATAAAACTTTTACCAGTGGTTTCTCACATACGGCAACAACTTATTGACTTTAAAAACTCGAAGCTAACAAGTCATGGCCTACCTCCTCACTTAAATTTATAACTTAACCCTCGTCAATTGCATATACTCCTTCAATTGGGAATTGTGAGTAGTTAATGCCGTTAAGTAAGTGCTAAGAATTCAAGATCAAGAATTTGACCAAGGTTTCTAATTGATCTTCCACTTTTCTTTAATTTTCTAAAAGCTATTTATAGATATCTCAAGCCTTTGGACTTTTCAGTCTTTTGTACTTTCATACTCACGTGTCGTTCCCTCATTAGGAGACTCATACTTCTAGATGATTCTAAAGCACGTGGCAGCTGACTATTATTTCAATAATCTTTTCATCTGACTTTTGTGATAATTAGCCCCATGTGTTCTTTTATAACTAACTTTGCCACGTGGAGATTCTCCATGTGCCCCAGAGGATATTCTGCTGTTTATGATCATTAGGTTAAGTAGTTACCATTTTTCCATCATCATGATGTTGCCTTTCACTATGTTTTTACTTCGCCAGAGGTGCTTCACAGCTATAAAAGTTATGGGTGTGATGAAGCTATGACAAAGCATATCATATTTCTCATTAACTGATCACATTCTTAATGCTTACGCATGATGAGGGATATTGGCGAAGGCTGTGACTATAAGTGCTTTAACTCTGCCCTTACATCATGTCTTAGCTGGTTACATCATCCATATCATTCTTACTTTCCTTTCTTGGGACTTTTGTGGGATCTTTATACCACGTGGGTAATGAGGCATAACAAATATAAGAAAGCAACGAAGCAAGAAGTTAGAAAAAATTACAGAAAGAGTCTAAACCTTTTCAAAAAGTACGAATGAATTTCAAAAATTAAATAATTAAAAATAATTAACAAAAACCATATTAAAAATAAAGGAAAAAACTTTATCTTTCCCAACCAACCCATCCCACCAACGGCCAATGGAAATTACTCCCAAAATTTGTGTCCAAAAAGCCATTATTATTACTTAGTTTAAAAACTGTTATTTGCTTCAAATTCCCAATGCTAATTGGAATATCCCCAGAAAAATTGGTTCCACTAAGATTCAATAAACCATCAATTCCTCAGCCTCTTAAAATAAGTCTGTCAAGTAGAGATATCAATTGGGCCAGGCCGTCCATCGGCTCGTTATAGGTCTGGGCTCGTCTAAGGATGGGCCCAGGCCCAGACTTAGACCGAGTCAAAGAAAAAATTCAAGGGCTAAGCTGACTTGGCCCTTGAAAACCATGGGCCAGCCCGTGGATTAGTCTGTGGACATGGCCCGCAGGCCGAGTCCACGAACCTGGCCCATGAGCTGGCCCGGCTCGTGGGCCATTGGTCCCCAGCTTTTAAAAGTTGGGGACCAATTCAATGGTCACAAAAGTGACCATTTTGGTCTCTTTAATTATTTTTCAAACGACGTTTTCCCCTATAAATACCCCCCATAAACTTTCTTATTCTTCACAAATTCACAACTATCTCAACCTAGACAATCTGAAAAAAATTTATTGTCAATCTTAGTTCTTTTATTGTGCAATTATTGTTGAGTTTCTACATTTCTACATTTCTAGTTTTCTACATTCTACATTTCTATTTTCTACATGGATCAATACAACTTACAAAGAAGTGCCGACAACCAAATTCATGATGATTTTAGTGGACTAAATGATGCTTCAATTCCTGAGTTTGGGGATGATTATGGGATTGGGAGCACTGATCCAATTGTCGATTTAGATGATATCGATAAAGAATTAGAAACGGCCAACACTACTATAATGACTGTGTTAACTACTAAACGAAGAGCCACAAAACAAAAAGCTCGGTGTAAGATCGTTTTAAATTAATATAGACCAGTACAACTGCTGACAGGCAACCAATCTTCAAGGCAATGTGTAAATATTGTAAATAAAATTTTGCAAGGCAAAAAGGTAGTGGCACAAGCCATCTAAACCAACATGTTCGTAAGTGTATGAAAAATCACGGATGAGTTGATACCGATCAAGCTTAACTTCATTTTGGCTCTCTCTGTGGATCTTCTAGTTCTACTCCGAATCTTAACAACTGGGTGTATTCGCAGGACTCTATGCATCGGGAAGGCAATGACTCAGTTGGTGGCCATTAGTGAGTTTCCACATAACATAGTAGAGAGCCTTCACTTCACCAAATTTGTACACAGATATCTTCAACTAAGGCATGTGCCCTTTGCTAGAAACACTCGTCATGTTGATACTATTGTTTTATATAATAAAAAGAAAGAAAATATAATAAATGATTTAACTAAATATTCTAGTATTGTATCATTCATTTTGGACTTATAGTCCGGTATAAATCATAAATGATATATTACTGCCACTTTACATTATATTGATCAACTATGGATTATGTATAAAAGAATAATTGCTTTTAAAGTAATTGACTACCTTCATAATGGGATATAAATTTTTAATTATTTAAAGAATACTATTAGAAAATTTAACTGCAAATCTAGAATTCACAGTTTCACTTTTGATAATGCTGGGCCTAATAACATAATAATAGATAAATTAGTTCGAGAATTAAATCCGGAATTTGTTATAATTTTATTTTATTTTCGATGTGTATTTTATATTTTTAATTTAATTGTCCAAGATGATTTAAAGTATATAGGCCCACAATTAGAAAAAATTAGGTATTCTTTACATTATATTATTTGCTTCACCTTCTCGAAAACAAGTATTTGATGAATTATGCATAGAAAATTCCCTTCCAACAAAATCTTTATGTAATGACATAGGCAATAGGTGGAACTCTACTTATTTAATGCTTCAAACATGTGAAGGTTATGAAAATTGTATAACTGTCAATTACAATGGCCGACATTCACACTGTCCAGAATACGATTTGCCAAATATGATTGAGAAATTGCATTCCATGTGAGAAAAATTTGTAAGAAAATTTTTGACGCCACAAACACATGTGCTAGCATATATTACCTTATTAGTCCATTAGTTTTAAATCATTTTTATTTTATTGTAAATAATTTTAATAGGTATAAGACATTTGTAGTTTTTTCTAATATTGTAATAGCAATGGAGATTAAGTTTAGAAAATATTGGAAACAACTGCCTATGTTGTTCCCGTTAGTGTCAATTATGGACCTCGGAGTAAATTTACAAGGTACAAAACCTACTATTTTGGAAATTTCTAATAAGTTAAGTTACGGTGATCCAATAACTTATGGTAATTTAGAAAAAATATTATGTGAAATGTACGACTTTTATGCGCCAAAAACTGGTAGAAATGTTAGAAGACCTCATGCACCAATCCCTTCTTCATCATCAAATGACGTTAATGATTATTGGAGTTTCCTTTTTCTTTAGGGAACTCAACAATCTAGTTCTTCTTCTTCGTTTTTCCGTGCCGCAAGTGTAGAAATAAATATTAAAGACGTGCCTTTAGAGTTAGCTAGATTTTTTGGTCACGACATGCTTAATTTTTTAGATGAAGATAAGTTGAATAATTTTGATATACTTAGGTGGTGAAGACAAAACAAGCGTCAATACCCAATTGTTTCTATTATAGCACGTGATCTACTTACACCTCTGGTATCAACTGTATCATCGAAGATTGCGTTTAGTACAGGTGGCAGGATTATGAATGATATAAGGTCAAGACTAAAATCAGACATATTAGAGAGTTTAATATGTTTAAAAGATTGGGAGGATGCAGAAATTCGAATCCAAAATAAAGTAGACCTCATACTCGCCGAAGAGGTGCAAGAACTGGCTACATAAAATGTGAGTATAGTTTGTATAATTTTATTTCATTTTTATTCATTTTAAGTGTTGATATTTAAGTTTACAAAAATTGTATACGTAACAACTTGTTATTGTATAATTTTAACTCCGCCTATGCTAAAAGTATCCAGTTCCAAGCCCGAAAAAGGAAAGAGGGATTGAAATATCAATTTTAATATAACTTATTTATTTTAAACTTTTTAAACTAAAAATAAAAATCATGTGCAGCCCGTGGACCAGCCCCTGTGGGCCACGAGCCGATTTGGACTTGTGTTTTTTGAACGTTTGGACTTGTGTTTTTTTGAACGGGTTGAGCCATTGCTTGGCCCATTGTCATTGCTACTGTAAAAAACTGTCAATTTACCTAAACTTAAATAGTTATTTTCACCAAGGGACATAATTATATAGAAACTTCAAACTTTTTAACTCACCTAAAAACCCAAGAACATCCCCTGTGAATAAATTTCCTTCAAGATCAAGAACTTGTAAATTACTAAATTCCTTTTTACCATCATGAACAAACGCAGTGAATGGATTGTTTGCCATTTTCAGCTCTCCAATCTCCACAAATTTTGAATCTCATTCGGAATGGAACCCAAAAATAAATTGGGGTCTTCATTTAAGAGGCCCAGTCAAATAGTGTTTCCATTTAAAGAGCCTTCATTTAATGTTATTTGGATAAAAGGCATAAAGATTTAAAAAAAAAATGAAAAAAAATATAACTAATATATTCTGATATGTAAAAAGACATTAATGCCCTAAGATCATTTCACATTTACAATTTCTGGATATTCAAATTTTAACTGGCTTCATATGCTTCTCTTCCAATATCAAATGTTCTAAATTGAAAGTCCTACCTCATCTCTTTTCTCCTCATCATCTTCTCTCCTTCATATAAAGTGTAGTATTTTTCGTGAAGAAACCCTAAAATCTACATTGTCATTCCCTTGAGCAATCATTTGGTTGAAGTGAGAAATCAAAGTTTACAACATTGTTTTTGGACATTTGGAGAAGAACAGAATGCATGGTTAAATTTTGTTATTTGACTATTTTATTTATGCTTCTTCTTAATCATTTATTAATGTTGTGATTTGTGTTAATGGGTCTATTTGTCAAAAACGATTTTGAGGTCGTTTTCTTTTGTATTGATATCGTTAGGAATAAACTTGTTCATGGTACCATTGTTTCTATTAGTTGAAGTGAAATGTAAGTTGGCAAATACATGTTTGGTTATTGTAATTTTTATTTCACTATGAATTTGTATATAACGATATCAATTTCGTTTTCTACGTTCCATAACGACATACATATCGTTACCCTTATTTGTATTATAAAAAGTCTAATCTTTGATGATTTTTAAAAAAATTATGTTGAATTGAAGCTATGGACAACGCGGATATGGTATGGATATTAATTTGTTATCCAGTTGAATTTGAGCAGACATTTGAATGGAAATAGAAATATGTAGGCAAAGGCAAAGGAAAAACAACGCCTATTCTTAATTCAAGATCAATTTCTTATGCGGAGTTGTATAATAAAGTTAAAGAGGTGCTGAAATTCGATTCAAGTCTATACGAAATGGAGATGACATGTCTTGTTATGTAATGTCTAAGGCTCCATCTATACTGACCAATATTGATTGTGACAACAATGTGAAGTGGTTGGTTTTTGTATATAAAGAAGCTTATCTTTGTGTAACTCTTTCGAACAAAGTTGCTGAAAACCACGAAGATGCTAAAGACAATGGAGAACAGTTTGGAAATACGAACAAAGAGGAAAAACTCATTCAAACCGACGATGATGCCAACAATGACAATGGTGGTGGAATGTTTCTAGATTGAAATGATTTTCACATAATCCGAGGTAGTCCTGAAAGACTTGATGCTCATGTGGTAGCCGACAACGATACTAATTTGCACACAGATGAACCCACTAGTAAGCCACGCTATAGTCAAACTGGGCAGATGACAATGATTTTGATGTTCACATAGATGAATCCAGTAGTAAGAATGTAATTGCAAGTGTTAGTTCGCTCCATTGTGGGACATCAGTAAGATTTCCACAAAATAAAGATATGCAAGTCAAATAGTTGTTTTAATCTAAAAAACACCTAATATCAAAATTGCAGTTGTATGGTCCAAAACAAATATGATCATAACTGCTCCATTTGCATGATCCAAGCAACTCCTAGTGATCCATAATGTGTGGAATGTTGTTGTGACTTGTAGCTTTATTATTTTTTGGTCACTTGAAGCAACAAATGATGTATTACATTTTGCATGTCGTAACTAGGTCTATTTTATTGCTTTCTTGTTATTGGAACGACATAAGTCATTTTATGTTGCCTTTGTTATTGATATCTTGTATACTGATGCATAACGACTGTGATGTCGTTATTCTTATAAGGGAACGACCTTTATGTTGTTATTTCACTGACATGGTATTTTTTTTTCTGCAAACGAATGAGTAAAATATCGTTATTAATACTATAACGATGTCAATCTCGTTTTGTCAAATCAATAAATGCACAAGTTATATGTGCTGGAACGACGTAAATATCGTTATTTTTTATGATAACGACGTCAATCTCATTATTACACATTGATACATGTGCGACTTGGCCAAAGCGAACGTCCAAGCCAATAAGTGGGTGTTTGCCTATTTGGTGAAACTAGAAGCAAACTTGTTTTGCATCTATTGGGCGAACACCCATAATAAGGCGGGGCGATCGCCCAGGCTTAAAATTTAGTAGTAGTTAGCTTTTGAATTCCTGATTCCATGTTTTGAGCTAGAACGATATAAACATCGTTATGACTTATATAAAACAACTTTCATGTCATTATTTCACTTACACGGTATTTTCTTTTTTTGCAAACAAACGACATAACTATCGTTTTATTTTTTTAGAATGACATAGATATCGTTAAAGAGGCAATAGACAGATTTTTTAGTTAAAACGACATGAACATTGTTACGATAAAATTAAAATGATGTAGATCTCATTACCTTTTGAAACGACTTCGATGTAGTTATAGTTGTATTTTGTATTGAAATGACATATATATCGTTTTCCTAGAACTAGAACAAATAAAATGTCCTTTTTGGGTTGGACAACCATATCGTACTCCAATCAACTCGAAGCATCATTCATTGGTATAAGCATTACTTTCAACTAAGAACCGATGAATCGGCTCGAGGGACATGTCCGTATCGACTACCTTAGATCAACAACCTTCGAAGTTCTTCAGAAGAAATAAGGTAACTTCGTTCGTCTTTCATTCATCACCCGAATGAGATCAACCCACTCGATAACCTTTTTTTGACCTCCCAGGTATGTCGGAGACATGTCGAGTGGCATTGGACGTTCGATTCAACATTTTTAGCCAGAACAATATCAATCTCGTTACCTTTTAACTGAAATGACTTCATTGTAGTTAAAGCTATATTTTGTATTGAAAAGACATAAATATCATTTTCTGAGAACTAGAACAAATATAAGGTCTTTTTTTAGGTTGGACTATCGTTTTACCCTCCAGTCAACTCGAAGCATCATTCCTTGGTATAAACATTACTTTCAACTGAGAACCGATGAATCGGTTCAAGGGACATACCCATATCGACTACCTTAGAAGTTTATTGTGATGTTAACAACCTTCGAAGTTCTTTGGTGTAAATAAGGTAACTCCGTTCTTTTTTCATTCATCGTCCAAGTGGGATGAACCCTTCGATAACCTTTTTTAAACCTTTCAGGTATGTCAGAGGTTATGCCGAGTGGCCGTGGACGTCGATTCGACATTTTTAGCTAGAACGATATCAATCTCGTTACCTTTTAACTGAAACGTCTTCAATGTAGTTATAACTGTATTTTGTATTGAAACGACAAAAATATTATTTTCCTAGAACTAGAATGACTATAATGTTGTTTTTTGGGTTGGACTATCGTTTTGCATTCCGATCGACTCGAAGCATTGTTCTTTGGTATAAACATTACTTTCAACTGATAACTGATGAATCGGTTCGAAGGATGTACCTATATCCATTACCTTAGAAGTTACTTGTGATGTCAACAACCTTCGAAGTTCTTCAGTAGGAATAAGGTAACTCTGTTTGTCTTTTATTCGTCGTCCGAGTGGGATCAACCCACTCAATAAACTTTTCAGACCTCTCATGTATGTCAGAGGCATGCCAAGTGGCCATGGACATTTGATTTGGCATTTTTAGCCGGAACGATGTCAATCTCGTTACCTTTTAATTGAAACAACTTCAATGTATTTATAGTTATATTTTTTATCCAAACGACATTAATATCGTTATTATTAATATAACGACATCAATGTGGTTATGTCAAATCAATAAATGCTCAAGTAATATGTACTGAACGACTTCAATATCGTTATTTGTATGATAACGACTTCAATTGCTACCGTAGGGTTTCTAGGAGATGACGGTTACAACTATTAAGCCCCTATTGTACTAGTTCTTGTTGGAAGCTAGCATATTCTGAATTTGTATACCTTTTGCCATATGAGGTCGAATGGCAAATTCTTGAACATGTGATGGCTATAAAGGTATCTTGACCATTGATAAAAAGACAGGATGGGCAACAAATGATGTATTACATTCTATGTTATTGCTTTCCTATTATTGGAACGACATAAGTCATTTTATGTTGCCTTTGTTATTGATATCTTGTATACTGATGCATAACGACTATGATGTCGTTATTCTTGTAAGGAAACGACCTTTGTGTCGTTATTTTACTGACATGGTATTTTCTTTTTCTGCAAACAAACGACTTAAATATCCTTATTATTACTATAACGACGTCAATCTCGTTTTGTCAAATCAATAAATGCACAAGTTATATGTACTAGAATGACGTAAATATCATTATTTTTATGATAAAGACTTCAATCTCATTATTACACATTGATACATGTGCGACTTGGTCTGGGTGATCGTCCAGGACAATAAGTGGGCATTCGCCAAACTAGAAGCAAATTTGTTTTGCTTCTACTGGGCGAATGCCCAGAATAAGGCGGAGAGATTTCTCAGGATTAAAATTCAATAGCCATTAGCTTTTAAATTTCTGATTCTATGTGTTGAGCAAGAACAACATAAACATTGTTACAACTAATCTAAAACGACTTTTATGTCGTTATTTCACTTACATTGTATTTTCTTTTGCTGCAAACAAACGACATTACTATCGTTTTATTTTTTTGGAACGACATAGTTATCAAAAAGAGGCCGTGGACCAATGTTTTGGCTAAAACGACATGAACATCATCATGACAAAACTAAAACAATGTAGAGCACGTTACCTTTTAATTGAAACGACTTCAATGTAGTTATAGCTGTATTTTGTATTGAAATGACATAAATATCATTTTCCTAAAACTATAAAGAACATAATGTCGTTTTTTGGGTTGGACAACCATTTTGCACTCTGGTTGACTCGAAACAAGGAATAAGCATTACTTTCAACTAAAAACCGTTGAATCGGCTTTATGGACTTGTTTGTATCGACTACCTTTGATCGACAACTTTCGAAGTTTTTCAACAGGTATAAGGTAACTTCGTTCGTCTTTCATTCATCGTCAGAGTGGGATTAACCCACTCGATAACATTTTTCAGACATCCCACGTATGTCAGAGGCATGCCGAGTGGCCGTGGACGTCCGATTTGAAATTTTTAGCCGAAACGATATCAATCTCATTACCTTTTAACTGAAATGACTTCAATATAGTTATCGCTGTATTTTGTATTGAAACGATATAAATATCGTTTTCTTAGAATTATAACGAATATAATGTCATTTTTGGCTTGGACTATCGTTTCGTACTCCAGTTGACTCGAATCATCGTTCTTTTGTATAAGAATTACTTTCAACTAAGAACCGATGAATCGGTTCGAAGGACGTGCCCATATCGACTACCTTAGAAGTTTCTTGTGATGTCAACAACCTTCGAAGTTCTTCGGTAGGAATAAGGTAACTACGTTTGTATTTTATTCATCGTCCGAGTGGGATCAACCCACTCGATAACCTTTTTCAAACTTTGCAGGTATGTCAGAGGCATGTCGAGTGGCCGTGGACATTCGATTCAAACATTTTTAGCCAAAATGATTTTATTCTTACCTTTTAACTAAAACGATTTCAATGTAATTATAGCTGTATTTTGTATTGAAATGACATAAATATAGTTTTCCTAGAACTAGAATGTATATAATGTCATTTTTTGGATTGGACTATCGTTTCACACTCCGGTCAACTCGAAGCATCATTCTTTGGTAAACACATTACTTTCAACTAAAATCGATGAATCGATTCATAGGACGTGCCCGTATTGACTACCCTAAAATTTTCTTTTCATGTTAACAACCTTCGATGTTCTTCGATATGAATAAGGTTTTTCTTTCATTCATTGTCTGAGTGGAATGAACCCACTCGATAAAATTTTTTAGACCTTCAAGGTATGCAGGAGGTTATGCCGAGTGGTCGTGGATGTTCGATTTAGCATTTTTAGTCAGAACGATATTAATCTTGTTACTTTTTAACTGAAACGACTTTATTGTAGTTATAGCTGTATTTTGTATTGAAACGACATAAATATCGTTTTTCTTGAACTAGAACGAATATAATGTCGTTTTTTAGGCTAGACTATCATTTTACACTCCGGTTGACTCGAAGCATCATTCATTTGTATTAAAATTACTTTCAACTGAGAACCAATGAATCGGTTCGACAGATGTACCCGTATCAACTACCTTAGAAGTTTTTTATGATGTCAACAACCTTCGAAGTTCTTCGACAAGAATAAGGTAACTATGTTCGTCTTTTATTCGTCATCCGAGTGGGATCAACCCACTCGATAACAATTTTCAATCCTTGCAGGTATGTCGGAGGCATGTCGAGTGGCCATGGACATTCGATTCGGCATTTTTAGCCAGAACGATATTAATCTTACTTTTTAACTGAAATGAATTCAATGTAGTTATAGCTATATTTCGTATTGAAATGACATAAATACCATTTTCCTAGAACTAAAATGTATATAATGTCGTTTTATTGGGTTGGACTATCATTTCGCACTCCGGTCAACTCGAAGCATTATTCTTTGGTATAAACATTACTTTCAACTGAGAATCGATGAATCGGTTCGCATGACGTGCCCATATCGACTACCCTAGAAGTTTCTTGTGTTGTCAACAACCTTCGATGTTCTACGGTAGAAATTTGGTAACTTTGTTCTTCTTTCATTCATCGTCTGAGTGGGATGAACCCACTCGATAATCTTTTTTCAGACCTTCCACGTATGTCAGAGTTTATGCCGAGTGGTCATGGACGTTCGATTCAACATTTTTAGTCGAAACAATATCAATCTTGTTACCTTTTAACTGAAACGACTTCAATGTAGTTATAGTTTTAATTTTTGTTGAAACGGCATAAATATCGTTATTATTAATATAACGACGTCAATGTCGGTATGCAAAATCAAAAAATACGAAAGTTATATGTACTGGAACGACTTCAATGTCGAATCGATACGTGTGTTACTTGTTACTTGGTAAATGAAAAGGAGAAAATTATTTTAAAAAAAATTCACATCAAGTTGGCCTCAGCTTTTGCCCACTTAGGGACAGTAGAAGCATATTTACTTTTTCTTCTATTGGATGAACATCGCCCCAAGTGTATAATGTAATGGAACAACTTGAATAACGTTATGTCAAATCAATACATGTGTGACTTGTTACTCAACTGAAACGACTTCAATGTCGTTATTGTTATTGGACAATTAACAACATCAAGGTTGTTATTGTTATCATAACGACGTCAAAGATACATGAGGGAAAAATTATATATAATGGAACGATTTCAATTTCAATGTCTCTATTTTTCATTGTAACGAATTCAATGTTTTGTTATGTTAAACTAATACATGTGCGACTTTTATCAGAACCAATTCAATGTTGCCTGCACATGCCTTCCTGATATACATGTGAATAAATTTCATTTAAATCTTAACCAAAGACACGGATTGTTGACGTCGGATTCTACACTGTCCACGTATCAACAAATCTCTAGTCAATCCTCTGCCAAACTGTATGTTACTTGTACACTAGGATGACTGTTAGACACCAAGATCACCTGGAAAAAAGGGTCCGGCGATCGTTGGTACTCTGACATTCAAGTCAACTACCGGTATATAAAATAATATATGGAAGAATAACAAATTAAGTGTGGAATGGACAAGCAGGCAGAGATTTGAGTAGAGTTTAAGGATGAGAATAATGCGTACCTTAGAACAACCGGAGATATTGTATTTATAACCTCAGAGTCCTAATTGATTTAGGAAAACAATCAATTAGATATCTGATTGGATCATCTTTCTTTGTGAGATAAGAATGATTGGCTGTCAATGCAATCTCCTAGATTTAAGCCCTTATTTGATTTGGTTTTCCTTATCATGTTGCCTGATCTTTATGAGATTGATATTTAGTTTTCTTGTGAGAATTCGTGTGCCAATCTAACAAAATCTTTCTTTAAACATATCTCTGGTCATTCTGGAATATTGTGCTGCCTACTGATTACGATGGATACAATACCCGGCGAAGCTCCCTGGGTTGGCCATGAGCATCGAGGCCCTTCATGGGCTTCGCTATACTCTGATTTAAGAATGCTAATATATTACTGGACCTTGAATGTATCTATGAGGTCCTCGCTAGGTATTTGAGATTTTTATGAAACTGGAAGGCCCTCGCTGGGCCTATAAGGCCTTAGCGAGGCCTAACTTGGGCCTATATGGGGCCTATACTGGGCATTTGCTGACGTGGAGGTCTTGACAAAATCTGGTGGTAACACAGACCTTCTTCGAACTTTGGTGGTTTATCTACTAGTGAGAACCCATTTTCCACAAACCTTCTCTCCAATTTGTTGTTCAATTCTAAGATCATAATTCAATGTAAAATCATTAATCCAGAAAATAATATAAAAAATGAAGAGCCAATAAAAATAACAAACTATATTCATTGTTGCTATGAATGTTAACAAATCAAAATTCGAACCAAAATTCCAAAAAATGCTTTTGAGCTCTAGATCCTTGTAACCACAATCACTGTACACGGCCATTGATTTGATCCTAACTTGTTCCAACAAATGCATGAAGAGTTTTTGTCTCAATACCTCATGTTGAAGTGAGAATCTAACATTCGAAGTGCCATGCTAACAGCTCTGCAGCCAATTTCTTCATCTACATCGGTATACATTCTGGAAGAATTGCATTTACATCCATGTTTGCTTTTAGAAATTCAATGTACTTAATGGTGAATATCCCGCAGTCAGATCTACAAATTAGTTGTGTAGTTACATTAAATCTCCCAAAAATAATGCAATATCAAACAATTACAAAATCAACTTTACCCATTTTGTTTGTTGAGGAACCTCTTTTATCTTGATAAATCTAAACTTCTCTGTGCTATAACTGTTATCATATTTCACATGCAATTTCATCAACAAAGGTATTACTATCTGGAGAGGCATCATAAAATCTTTCAAATCTGCCTCACGGACATGACTCTTTAAACTGTCAAAGATAAATATTGTTCGGTCCACTAAATCGATTTTAACTGCGAACTAATGAGAGCCAATATCACGGCAAGGATCATACAAATATCTACAGTCCCTCCAAGGTTTACCAAGCTCTGGTGTAGCCCCTTGTACATACTTCAGCAAGGATTTACTAAACTTGAACTCTTATTTCTATTTCGATTGTGCATGTATTTGTAACTCACCATATGCTGATTGGACAAATTGGTAGAAGTAAAAATCCAAGATGCTACAATCTTGCTGAAATAGAATTGGAAATTTTAGAGCCCTATCTCGTATGTGGTACAAGGCCTTGTTCACAATCTGTGATTAATTCTAATGTAAAATTATTGTAAGCATATTGAAGTTTGATTAATTACTACACCAGTAAGCAAACCCTACTCATTCAAAAGGTTAAGTAAACATTTTGCTTCAACATCACAGCGATGCAAAGGTACCAATCACTGTGTAAACATATGCAAAACAAAGTCAGGTCCATTTGAAACCATAATTACTATCAACACGTACTTGCAACTATATGTATTCATTTACCCCGTAGATGCAACTTCCATCCATTTATTAAGATCATCAACCTTCGCTGGATCTACTTCTCAATATGGATCTTATACGTTAATGTCTGAAAACTTTCTCCTCATTGTCTGGTACGTGAATGGAGAACACGATAGGCGTGCTTTTCTCTTTGTACGATGCCCCCGTCCTTTTGGTGATTCACATCATATTTCTTCGATATGTACAATGTCACCTACAGGTTGTATTGTAAAAGCTAACTTAGTAATCTACACTTAGTTGAATTTGGAGTTAAGTACATGAAGGTAGCCATTCAATTGTTATTTACATACCTTCAACAGATTTGTTCGAATCCTCCTCAAGTTTTTCCAGCGTCAAAAAATCAGCAGACATTCCTTTCTCTACATATTCAGTTTCATCAGTAACATTTTCATCCTCTCCAGCTTGTTTCCCTGCCACTAACTCTTCTCCAGCCTCTTCTTCTAATATTCTTTAATTTTCAGGCTCATACATCATATCATCAAGTCCAGCCTCCTTCTTTCTCCCCACCTCTGGTTGAGCCTCCGGTACATTGGTTGTATTACAAGTGGGACTGTCACATGTACTTGTTGTTGAATGAAACCTACCCACTACAGCCAATTTAACCAAACTATCAATCTTATACTCCATATGATCAAGTCGTTTTGATATGACCCCTAGCAACCTTCCCTCAAGTTTTTTCATTTCCATCCTTACTACATATGCGATGTCATGGTCATGACAGACTGGTGGTGGTTGAGATACCCGAGGAGAATGTCGGTGAAAGGAATAAGATAGTTCAGCATCGTGTTCGGTCTCATATCCTTTTGAATCTTGGGAAACAATGCCTTCTTCTTCCACACACGGGGTCAACTATTGCCAATAAACCTCCTCAAGTTCAGCTTCTGTGGAAAGCAATGTAGATTTCACTTCAAGCTGTAATGATTAAATTGTGCAAAAAATTAGCCATTTGCTAAGCAAAGTTCACAATTTGTCCATACTAAACATAAATAAAAATGGGAAGTCACCTCTTTGGTTTCCAAAACATTATCAATTGCAGACGACGTCAACCTCTTGGGGATTTCCCAAGCTAGCATTCTTGAAATTCCATCAGCATATTTCTTAGCAAATTTCTTTCCGAGACTTGGAATTGCTTCGAATACCCAAATCTGTAGTCAAACAAATATTATTATCTCACAAATTTTTACCCAAAAAATAATATAAAATACAAGTTATTGTTTCTTCATACCATAGCAAGGGGAAAGCCGTGTAATGAATACCTACAACATGATTCTCCTACTTTCAATGAATTTTTCAATTTATCTCCCATGTCACGTTTGAGTACCCCAATTGTGTACTCAAATGACATTTTTCCCATGGATACTTGTCAAATCTGTCAAGATCATCCACCAATTCAAACCACCACAAATCAATTAAAGTGTTGTCTTCTGTGGCCAATAGGACATACTCCAAGACAATGATAAGGCCCAACTTCTACTTGTTGCTCTTATTTCTTTTTCATCTTTTAAACACTTCATAAATATCTCCATTTGTAACCTTTCTCCCACATTTCTTAAAATAATCTTTCACAATTCGATAATCTTCTCCTAGACTCTTATCCACTTCTTCGTAACCACCCGCATTTAAGTCGGTCACCAGTACAAACTCTTGCAACCCAAATCTTGCACATTTTTTCCAATTCTAAACCATGCTTCTTTATTTTTTGCGGTCTTGGTTGACCTCGTAGGATTGATGCACAAGCTGAGATGCCAACTTTATTTTTCTCAGTTTCAGAAGTGGTCTAAAACAGCTCGTCTGAAACTTATTTTTGTGCGTTGCATCTAATTTTTCAAATACTTGGTATACCATTCTAATTTTGCATCGGTTCGTGATCGTTGCTTCAACTCTTTTGTCATTTTCAATATCATTCAGCTTTTCCATAGCACTGCAAAATACAAAATAATTAATAATTATATAAATTGAATTAAAGGCAAGACAATAAAACAATAGAAACATGGATGTTTCCAATCCTAGATGATAGTATAAATGTTCGCTAGAAAGAGGAAGACAAGGCAAAAGTCCCTTGTTTTTTTCCTTATGTTGGCTAAAAATCTTTCTTTTCGTAAAAATGTCATCTCTTTATGGCCTTTTGTTTTAATCATACTTATTAATGCTAATATTTTTATTTTTGGAATTGGACTTACAATGGAAGCCAAGTGATAATATAAAGATTTTTCTTTGGTGCTTTAGTTCCGTTGAACAGTGTATGAGATATTTACAATTAATAAATTATTCAAAGTTTCTGTATTTGGAATTCTAAAGAAAAAATATGTTCTCTGTGAAATTTTATGGGGAAAATAAAGGTTGCACAAGTCTTTAATATATATGTTAGTAGGAGTTTAAAAATATTAACATGTATACATGGTCAAATTCACATTGAAAATCACCAAATGTAGTAATTTTACTTAAACCATGAATTCCCATATCATCAATTAAATGCAATCAACATTTCCAGAATTTCCCGTCCTTTAAATTTTCCAGAATTTCCAAGCTTTCAACTAAATTAATCAAATTCAGTCCTTCAACTCATAATCAGTATCATATATTGACCAAAAAATCAAAACCCTAAAACCTAATCAATGAAATTTCATTACAAAATACGTATCAATTTTTTTCAAAAATTAAACATCTATTAAAGAAATGTTGCAAAAAATAATAAATGAAGAATACTTTCATCGATTTACCTTCTTGATATTCGGTTCTTACACAACAAAACGATAGGTTTATCGTCAGAGAAGAGAGAGGGGAAAGATAAAATTCGAGTTAGGCAGTAGCGAAAATGGCGGCACTTGCGAGCAAAAGTAGCAAGGTGATGGAGATGAGAGAGTGGAGAAGTAGGTGATTACAAGAAGAAGAGAGAATGGAGAAATGGTAGATTCAATTTGAAATCAACAAACAAGTGAGGAAGAAACGTTCATACGGTTTTGTGGACTTTTAGGTTTAGAGGTAAGTGTATAAATGTCTTTTTATTATTTTTACAATTTTAATTTCTTATTTATTTATTTAACTTTTTGGTCAAAGGCCTTTTAAACAAAAATATGTTGAATGAAGGTTACGTCATTCCCCAAATAAATTACATGAAATATATCACCATATAATGAGTTCAAGGAAAGATCAATGAAACGAAGATTCTTTGGGAGGTCTCCGGGGATTTTGCCAGAGAGGTAGTTTCTGGCGACGTTGAGACTAAAAGATTAGTCTTTTTTATTATTCTTTATTTTTAAAGTTCTTTTCTTTTTTTGTTAATCAATTTTTTTTAATTGTCTTTAATTTTTATTTCTTTTGCTTTTTAAGATTCATTTGTAATTTTTGGAAAGGTTCGGGACTCCTTCTACATTTTTTCCTTTAAATATTTTATTTTGTTGCTTTTTTTTATTCTTTTTACTTAAAGAGGAGGGCAAATTTACACAACTATAACGTCCAAATAGATAAAAAGGATAAAGTGTGCTTATTGCTTTAAAGATTGGAGATGAATGGTGCCAATAAATTAATTAAGTGTGTTGGAAAAATGTGTCATATTTTTTACTTTTTATATCTTGGCTCACTTAATTAATATAAATGATTTTTAATGATAAAAGAGCAGTTCAACGTTTTCATATTTGACTAGTCTGGATAACGCCAGTTCTGACTGACTAGGTTGATAAGCGGATTATTTTTCTAGATCAGTAAAGTTGCGATTTTATTCTGTTTTTATACTTGATATATTCTGATGTCATGAATATTAATGACAGCTCTTTTTGTAGGTTAAAGAATATTTTCTTATTCTCTTAGATTTGTTTAGGAAGAAAATATCTAAATGCTTTCCTTCTACAAATCTAAGAATATCTTTCTATATATTCTTTCCTACTAATTTTCTAACCATTCTTGTTGCAGATTTTTATGTAAGAAATAATTTCTAATTTGATTTCTACTTTAACTATAAGTAAGAGTTGAAATCAATAAGGAATAAAGTCTTTGAAAATATTTTTGTGTTCTTGTTCCATAAGCTTCAAACTGGCCGTATCCATTCAAGGTGAACAAGATATGGCGCTTCATTGATTAAGTTTTCAAAGGCAGCGAGTTCTTCAAGACATTGAAGAATAAGGCTTTAAAATATAATTCCTGTTCTTGTTTTCTCCAAGCAAAAATCGTCGAAATTCATGGAAGGAAAACAAGACATCAAGCTTCATTGATTCAACTTCAAAGCAAAAAGGTTTTTTTCAAACTCATTGAAGAATCAAGAACTAATTAGTGCTCAATAAAAAATTCCATATCTTGTTTAAGATACTTGGCATGAAGTTAAGAACGGAGGTTCTTAATTCAAATGGTGGTTACGGTCAAATACAATAGGGAAGTGGCGATAAAGTCAAGACCGGTGGGTTTGATTCCACTTCATCAACAAGTCAGAAGAAGAAGTATCACAAGGAATTGATCTGTTTTCTTTTGATTGTTATTTTGTTAATTTTGTGAAATTACAAAAATTGATACTATTGTATTTTTGAACAAGATTATTAGTGGATTGTTTTTACCCATGGCATGCGGGCCCGTGGATGTTTCCCTTTGGGGTTTACCACGTTACATCTTGTGTTCATATTTAATCTTTTAATTTTTGCACTTAACAAGATTAGGTAAACGAACACTGTTATACGAGTCAGAACTGCTATCTTTATCACTTGCCAGTTCTGACTGCGTTCTGTCCACTACTTGTTTAATTAAGATTAAAATTCGTTTTTAATATAATTAACCTAGGTTTCAGAACTTTCAATTGGTATCAGAGAGGGTAAACTTTATAAGTGCGATTCAAAGAAACCTAGATATGGACGGAGCTCCGTTTAGACCACCTGTTTTAGATGGTACTAATTATGCCTATTGGAAAATTAGAATTCAAGTTTATATCCAATCCCTTGATGAAAAATCTTGGCACTCTATTGTCCATGGCTATAAAACTCCTACTATTATTGAAAATGGTGTAGAAAGAGAGAAAAAGGCAGACGAGTGGGCTACAACTGATTTTAATTATACTAATTGAAATTTCAAAGCTTTAAATGCCATATTCTCCTTCGTAGACTCTAATCAATTTCGTTTGATCTCTACTTGTCAGGTTGCAAAATATGCTTGAGACATATTACGAATTGCTCACGAAGGAACCACTATGGTCAAGTCATCCAAGCTTC
The DNA here is from genome assembly GCA_030279155.1 of Forsythia viridissima. NCBI lineage: Eukaryota > Viridiplantae > Streptophyta > Magnoliopsida > Lamiales > Oleaceae > Forsythia > Forsythia viridissima. The sequence continues at coordinate 50,776,891 of CM059034.1, forward strand.
AAATTCTTACTCTAGAGTTTGAACAACTAACCATGAGAGACGATGAACAATTCAAGGACTTATATGTAAAACTCAGTGACATCACCAATAGTGCTTATACTTTAGGAAATAAATATTTGGAGAGCAAAATTGTAAAGAAAATTCTCAGATCCTTACCTAATCGTTTTCATTCTAAAGTAACTGCAATTGAAGAAAGTAAGGAGATTGAGGAATATGAAGGTTGAAGAATTGGTGGGATTATTGATGACATATGTGCTACATATACAAAAGAGAAAGAAAGAAAAGGGATATGGTATTGCCTTCAAAATTAAAAACCATGAAGACGAGGTTGATTGTGAAGAGAGTGAAACAAATGAAAACATGGCCATGCTCACCAAACAATTCAAAAAATTTCTAAAAGGAAATCAAAAGAGAAAGAACTTGAATACCCCTCTCCAACAAAAGAAGAGATTTCCGATCAACACAAAACAAAATCCCACTACATCTATGAATAGATCTGACAATCGAATTCAATGACATGCGTGTGAGGTTTTGGTCACATAGCCTCTGAATGTGCAAATACTTTAAAGAAATCTTATACCAAGAAGGCCATGAATATCACTTGGAGTGAAGATGATGAAAAAGATTCAGATAAGGAAGAGGACGAGGACGACAGAACCACTGTTGATCAGGTAACGTCTTTAACTGTGAACTTAACTTCTCGTACTGATTCCGTGCAAAACTTGATTGTAGGTTCTGACTTCTTGACGACAACATCTGAAGAACCAGTCCGTGTCTGTTATAACTGCAGCAGTATGAATAAAAAAGTACAAGATGAATAGGAGAAAAACTTGTCTACTCAAGTCATGATGAAATTTTTGGAAGATGATAAGGCTGAAATTGATTCTCAAAATAATATTTTTACCAACATCTTAAAAGAGAAGGATGATCAAATTGTGAACCTTCTTAATGAATTAAAAGTTTCAAAAGAAAGGATCAAGCAATTAACAATTGGAGCCTCTCTCTTAAGTGAAACCCTAAGTTATGGAAGAACTCCAAACGTCAAATAAGGTTTGGGATATGATGAAAAAGGTAAAAGAAAAGTTGGGAATCAGATCAATTTCATCAAAGAAACAAAGTCTGCTGTATTTTTAGACAAAACTGTTCCCATCGCTGTCAGTACTAAGGCTGACCTGCCTATGCATGTTCTGACTAATGCCAAGACTCAAAAACAGTCACGACCATCAGATATACAACCAATACATAGAAGTAAATCAAAGTACTTTATCAAATGTTGCATATGTGGTAATCTATGACACGGCTCCTTTCATTGTTTATATAGTAAAAACTTGGTTAATAGGAAAATGAGACACCATAGCAACACTAAAGTAAGACAAATTTGGGTAAAAAATGGTGATTTAAATTGTTATATGGTTGATGTTGCCTATAGAACTTTTATTCCTAACTCTTGGTATTTTGACAGTGGTTGTTCTAGACATATGACTGGTAAATGATATTATCTAACTAACTACAAAAGTCATGAAGGTGGTCTGATCACTTTTGGAGATGGTGCACACGGTAAAATTGAAGGTGTAGGCACTATTCTAATTGATGGATTCTCCCCGTTAAAAGAAATTATTTTTGTTGTAGGTCTAAAAACTAACCTGATTAGTATAGGCCAACTTTGTGATGATAAACACTTGGTTATGTTCTCAAAAAATTCTTGTAAAGTCTTGAATTATGATGGTAGTTGCATTCTACATGGTACTAGATCTAATGATAAATGTTATCTCTTTGACAGCAAAATTACTTACCATATTTCAAAGACTGACTCAACCGAGTTGTGGCACAAACGTTTGGGATATTTAAACTATAGTGATATGTTGAGACTAACAAAATTGAATGCAATACGAGGTGTTCCTAAGCTTACTGAAAAATCTGAAGGATTGTGTGGTTCGTGCCTAAAAGGTTAGCAAACCAAAATCACTCACAACCAATGTAAGTTTCTTACTACATCTCATGTATTAGAATTACTTCACATAGATTTGATGGGACCTATTCAAATTGAAAGTATTGGTGGCAAGAAATATATTTTTGTTTGCGTGGATGATTTTTCTAGATATATTTGGGTAGATTTCTTGAGAGAAAAATTTGATGTTTTTGAAAGATTTAAATTTTTGTACCTAAAATTAACAACAGAAAAATATTTTGAGGGAATAAAAATATTAAGGAATAGAAGTGATCATGTGAGGGAGTTTGAAAATGCTATTTTCTCAACATTCTGTGATCAAAATAATATTTTTCATGAATTTTCTGTACCTAAAACCCCTGAACAAAATGGTGTTGTGGAAATGAAAAATAGGTCTCTTCAAGATATGGCTAGAGTAATGCTAAATAGTAAGAAGCTCACTGTTAAATTATGGGCTGAAGCTATTAATACTGCTTGTTATATTTTGAATTGTGTGTCTTTGAGAATAGGAACCACTCAAACTCCTTATGAAATCTGGAAAGGAAGAAAACCGAATCTCAAATATTTCTATACATTTGGTAGCAAATGATATGTTTTAAATGATCTGGAATACTTGTGTAAATTCGATTCAAAGAGTGATGAGTGAGTGTTTATTAGTTATTCTGAGAACAGTCGAGCTTACAGAATTTATTACATGCGCACTCAGACTATCATTGAATCAATCAATGTAAAAATGGATGATACTGATGATTTTTCATCTTATTTACAGGAGCCTAATATTCAGACTTTGGAAGAACAGGTTGCTGGACGTCAACCTACTCAAGACAATCATGTACATGCACCAAATAGTGATAAACAGAAGGAACATCCAGCATCAAGTTCTGATGTTTCTGCCCTTGCTCTTGGAAGTTCTGACGTACCATTTACAAATAACGGACAGAACATGAGAGGCAACCTCCGTCTTGGATATAGAAAGCACACCCATTGGACAATGTTCTCTCAGATTCTAGAGATGGTATGATGACTCGGAGGAGGCTCGAAAATGAACTTGAAAATGTTTGATACACTTCACAAATTGAACCTAAAAATATAAATGAAGCTGTTATTGACGAAAATTGGGTTCTAGCCATGCATGAAGAGCTAGCTCAATTTGATATAAATGAAGTGTGAGAACTGGTACCTCGGCCAAAGGACACAAATGTGATCGAGACAAAGTGGATATTCAAAAATAAATCAGATGAACATGGCAACATAGTCAGAAACAAGGCACGCTTGGTTGCACAGGGATACACTCAACTAGAAGGAGTGGATTTTGATGAAACATTTGCACCTATGGCTCGACTTGAATCCATTAGACTTTTACTATCTGTGGCATGTCAAATGAGGTTCAAGCTGTACCAAATGGATGTCAAAAGTGCTTTTCTGAATGGAATTTTTAATGAAGAAGTCTATGTTGAGCAGCCCAAGAAATTTGTTGATCCTTATTCTCCCGACCATGTGTTTAGACTAAAAAAGACTCTATACGGACTAAAGCAAGCCCCACGTGCTTGGTATGAACAGTTGACCATGTTCTTGTTGGAACAGGGATAGAAAAGAGGAAGAGCTGACAAAACCTTATTCATCAAACATTTCAAAACTGGATTAATAGTTACACAAATCTACGTCGATGATATTGTGTTTGGTTCTTCACTAGAAACCAAATCCAAGGAGTTTGTCACACTTATGCAAAATGAATTTGAAATGAGTATGGTTGGTAAACTAAATTTCGTTTTAGGTTTACAGATCAAACATGTTGGAACAGGGATTTTTATCTCACAAGCCAAGTATGCTAAAAATCTAGTGAAGAAGTTCGGCCTTGAACAAACCAAGTCAGTCAGAACTCCCATGGCCACATCCTTGAAAATTTCCAGAGATGACCAGGGAAAGGAGTTTGACTCCAGCTTGTACAAAAGCATGATAGGCAGTTTGCTATACCTGACTGCAAGTCGTCCTGACATATCATTCAGTGTTGGAGTCTGTGCACGTTATCAAGCTAAACCAAAAGAATCACATCTTGCTGGAGTGAAGCGAATTATTCGTTATATTAACTATACTTCTGATTTTGGTTTATGGTATACTAATGATACTAACTCTCATCTTGCAGGATACACTGATGCTTACTGGACTGAAAACATGGATGATAGGAAAAGCACGAGTGGAGGATGTTTCTACATTGGTAACAATCTCATTGCATGGTTAAGTAAGAAACAAAACTCTATTTTCTTATCTACTGCAGAAGCTGAGTATATTATAGCGGGTAGTTGTTGTACTCATCTACTATGGATGAAACAAATGCTATGTGATTATGGTATTGATCAAGACTCTGTTACTATATTCTGTGATAACACTAGTGCTATCAATATTTCTAAAAATCCTGTTCAGCACTCTAGGACCAAACATATTGATATTAGACATCAATTTTATTAGAAATTTGGTCGAAGAAAAAGTAATTACTTTGGAACATATTCAGACTGAGTATCAGTTGGCTAATTAATTCACCAAGGCCTTAGATTCTACTAGATTTGAGACTCTACAGAAGGCCGTGGACATTTGCTTGATGTATTAGTTTTTCTTTAAAAAAAAAAAAGATATTTCGTAGAAGTAGTGTTTTTCTTTTTGTTTGATTTTATCATGTGTGTTTGTTTGCATTTGCTTTTATTTTTGTATTATTTAAAAAAAGGAAAGGAGAATGAGGGGTATTCTTGCAAATAGCATATGATATAAATGTATGATTGATCTATGAATTTTGAGATTTACTTGGATTAACTAATCAGTATGGTATGATCATTATACTTATGGTAAAATATGCTCAGATAAGTACACTTTGAGGACATATAGACTTGTTTGATTGTACCTTACTACTAACTAGATTGTTATCTTTAAAATAGTTTCGTACTTTGTTGTGACCTATAGTCAGTATCTATGTCTCTCGGTACTATAGTATGTTGTTGTGTTAAGCAGACAATTTCATGGAGGAGAAGGCTACCTTCATATATGTGTGCAGCCGTCCTTGATAATGAACATAAATCATGTAGAAAAGGGCTACATTTATTGCTGTGAGAAAGAACTCCATGATCTTATAAATTCAGTGCTTTGACAAAACAAAAAATATATATACAAATAAAGTCAACACTCTGAGTACTAAAAAAAAAATTGCTATAGTACTCCTGTCTGGCACGCACATATTTTTTCTATTTAAAGAGATATGTTCAGATGATGACTGGTTTGAAATACATCTCAGTACTTATCTTCTTGACAAGGTTCAATTTGGCTTAGTGGGACATGTTATGATTGATTAGTCTAGTATGTCCTATCACACACTCACGTTATAAATCTGACCAATTAATTGAATCTAACTATGCGCATATATCTGATTGGAAGATTCCGGTTGATTTTGATATTTTTGGACTGATTGTATAATTTGTTGACTATGAAATTTGCCCATAAATAAACAATTCAATTTTATTTCATAAAATATTATCATTATTTTTGTGTGATTATTTTGTGTGGGCCTTTTCGTAGGATCTCCAATCAACAGTCAAATTTTGGCAGCACAATCAGCTTGAACTGAGAACAATCTGGATGAATTTTTCCATGATATAGCATTTTAAGGGAATAAATTCGAATTTCTAAATTCTTGGTTAATGGAGGTTTTTTTTTGTCTATAACTACCAATTATCAATTTAATTTTGGTAACTGCTTTACACACGTCCCAAAATTAACTGTTCCCTCATTGTGCAATTTTAAAAAAAAATCCCTTATTAAACCGTGACTTAGGGTTTTCTCATTCATCTCTCACACTTAATTTCAAAGTTGTGTTGAGTTTTCCTTCTCAGATTTAAACAATCGTAAAAATGAAGATGCCAAAATCAAATAAAATGATGATGGTTCAACCAAGAACACTGTTTCTCCAGTGTTTGCTGCTGAAACTGCGATGGGGCCTCAACTGTCGCCGGTAAGAACTTTTCGGTGAAGTGCACGAAGACTGGAAAGGGGAAAGGTAAAATTGGTGTTGCTACTGGAGAGCCTACACCTGCTGGTCAAAACAGGCCGCCCACTGCTTCAGGAGGTGCCTACAGAGTACTACCTACTCCCAGTTCGGACCCCCACCTATTCAGGCTTGATACTCTGACTAGAGGAAGACACTTTGTTAATCCTCTAAACTACTGCTTTCTATCTGAGACTGTTGAAAGTCTATTTCTTTCATTTATCTCTTTTCGCAAGTTCATAGTTGAATGTAAGGTATCTATTCCTGAGTTTGTTGTGTTTGATCTAGATAAGATTACTGAGTCTCATAAACTGTATAATTTTTTGAGTTTTGCTGAACCATTTAATGAGACTCTTGTCAAGGAGTTTATGGCAAATGTTCCCAAGAATTTGGGTAAGGCTGGAAATGAATTTAGGTGGCAAGTTTATGTCAGTGGAAGACATGTTAATTTCAGTCCTAACTCTCTAAGAGAATGACGTGAAATGGATAATGTGGCTATCTCCAATGATGATGAGTTAACTAAGGATAACATTGCTCAGGAAATGACTGGTTCAGCTTGGCTAGAGATGGGTGAACTGACTGCTTCTAGACTTCTGTCGAAATACAAAGTTCTCCATCGTATCTTAATCAACAACATTGACCCTTTGACTCATCGATCTGATATCTCGAATGATAGGGCAGTTATCCTATATAAGTTGGGAATGTGATTGCGTGTTGATTGGGTCAAAATGATTTTTTGTTGTGGGCTAAGCAGTACAGACTACCACATCCAGCTCTTATTCATTATTTTCTTGCTCATCAAGGTGTGCCTCCTATGGATTCAGATAGGTTCTCAGATGCTATACCTGTCCTGGGTGTTCATGAATTTTCAAACTTAAGTGGAACATCAAATCCCACTCCTAGGGTTCTAAAGCACGTTCTGTCTTCTTTGGACCAGTCTGGGCGTTTGGATGTACTAGAAAATAAGTTGGGGCTAGTCAAAAATCAGGTAGAACTTTTCACCTTAACCAAAAGTTTTTCTGATGAATTTATTTTTCATGCGTAGGGGTAAACTTGAATAACTGGGCGATGAGCATATAAAGTCAGCATACCGAATAGTTACTCCGGAATTCTCTGCACATCCTAGAGGTCCAATGGAGATTCCGGCTTCCGATCCAATTGTTGAGACAACTGCTGCCCCAGCTACTGCACCTCATGCTGATGCTCCTTCAGATACCCATGCTCATAAGAGGGCTGCAAACGCATCTGCATCCGGCACAAAGAAGCCCAGATCCTCCCGGAACTAACTGTTTCTGGCTCTACCTTCTAACTTTCTAACTATTTGTTTATGGATGATTGTCTTAACTCTTAAATTCTGCTTTCCTTCCCTTCAAACACTGCTTTACTTTTGTTTTTTTCTCTTCATTTCCTTGTTATTTCCTCTGGCGTTCCTCTTACAAAAGGGGGAGTAGTGGTATTTTTAAATTTTGTGGTTGTTAGTTTATACTTAGTGGTATTTTTAAATTTTGTGGTTGTTAGTTTATACTTTGCTGATGATACTTTACCAGTTAAACTTTAATAGTAGTATGTTTAGGTTTATGGTGGTTTGATCATTACACTTTGATGATATCTTGCTAAGGGAGAGCAATACTAAAGTTGTGGCAAATGTGTGTAGTATTTGCATATTTTGTTAACTTCTTAGCAGGAGTTCTTGGCTTACATACTAAGGGGAAGCCATAACCCTTATATGTTGATGCTCATGGGTTCTTTACTTATTCACGCACATCATACTTATATTAAAAATCCGATAGTTATGTGTTTGTAATTAAGCAATGCCAAAGAGGGAGATTGTTGGAAAAATATGTCATATTTTTCACTTTTTATATCTTGGCTCACTTAATGAATATAACTGATTTTTTATGATAAAAGAGCAATTCAACGTTTTCATATTTGAATAGTCTGGATAATACCAGTTCTGACTGACTGAGTTGATAAGCGGATTATTTTTCCAAATCAGTAAAGCTGCGATTTTATTTTGTTTTTATACTTGATATATTATGATCTCATGAATATTATTGACATCTCTTTTTGTAGGTTAAAGAATATTTTCTTATTCTCTTAGATTTGTTTAGGAAAGAAATATTTAGTTTCCTAAATACTTTCCTTCTACAAATCTAAAAATATCTTTCTATATATTATTTTCTACTAATTTTCTTACCATTCTTGTTGCAGATTTTTATGTAAGAAATAATTACTAATTTGATTTCTACTTTAACTATAAGTAAGAGTAGAAATCAATAAGGAATAAAGTCTTTGAAAATATTTTTGTGTTCTTGTTCCATAAGCTTCAAACCGGCTGAATCCATTCAAGGTGAACAAGACATGGCGCTTCATTGATTAAGTTTTCAAAGGCAGCGAGTTCTTCAAGACATTGAAGAATAAGGCTTTGAAATATAATTCCTGTTCTTGTTTTCTCCAAGTAAAAATCGTCAAAATCCATGGAAGGAAAACAAGACATCAAGCTTCATTGATTCAACTTCAAAGCAAAAAGGTTTACTTCAAACTCATTGAAGAATCAAAAATTAATTGGTGCTCAACGAACAATTCCATATTTTGTTTAAGCTACTTGGCGTGAAGTTAAGAACAGAGGTTCTTAATCCAAGTAGTGGTATAATTGGGAAGTGGCGATAAAGTTAAGACCGGTGAGTTTGATTACACTTCATCAACAAGTCAGAAGAAGAAGTATCACAGGGAGTTGATCTGTTTTTTTTTTATTGTTATTTTGTTAATTTTGCAAAATTACAAAAATCGATACTATTGTATTTTTGAACAAGATTATTAGTGGATTGGTTTTACCCATGGCATGGGGGTCCGTGGATGTTTTCCTTCGGAGTTTACCACGTTACATCTTATATTCGTATTTAATCCTTTAATTTCCGCACTTAACAAGATTAGGTAAACGGACACTGTTGTGCGAGTCAGAACTGCTATCTTTATCACTTGCCAGTTCTGACTGCATTATGTCCACTGCTTGTTTAATTAAGATTAAAATTCGTTTTTAATTTAATTAACCTAGGTTTCAGAACTTTCAGAGTGGATTGAATCTTTCCCTTTAATTATCTTGTTGTTTTGGAGAATTTATTTGTTATTTTTCTAAAAAGGTTTTCTATTGTTATGGATTTGTCACTGATGAACCTTTTGGACTAAAATTTGTAAAATGTCTGTGTGGAATTGGTATAGGAGACCGTAAATATAACCAACGGAGATCCTTTTATTGTGTGGCATGCTCATCAAATTTAAACATTTGCATGGGGTCCTCGGGCGCTACTTAATTGACCGACCCTGACAAAGACTTGCAAAATTGAGTAGCAAAAAAGAGTCAACATTACTTAAATAATGACTTATTCGATTGCGGATAGGAGAAAATTTGTGTGATTATAGTTAATTATCTTTTTTTTCCCTTTATTTGACTTGTTCGATACTTTACCTAAAAGTTCTCTTACGTTGCCTCACGTTTGATTTTATTTTGTATTTTTCATCTTCAATCTTTATAAAATGAATAAATCAATTTAAATTTACATAATCGATCCCCAACCTTCAATTATATAGCAAAACTCATCTTTCTTTCTATTGTGGCCATTAAATGTCAGACTTGCCCTCATCTTTAAATAAACAAATATATATATAAGAAAACTATAAAATAACCCAAAAAAAATAAAAAAAAAACAAAAGAAGTCTTGTAACTTTCAAAAATTATAGATAAATCCTCTTAAAATAATGTAATACATATTAACACAAAAAAATTAGAAAAAATAATTTTTCTAAACTGGAGGTGATGCCATTGTCTCAACTGCCGTGATTGCATTTGTGGAGGAGGTGTTTGACCGTGGGTGGGTGGGGGTGGGGGTGGGGGTGGGGGTGGGGTGGGGGGGTTTTAATATGTATTTATTTATTTTAGTTGAGATTTATTTGTAATTTCTAAAAAGTCTAGAGAATTCATTTGTAATTTATTCTTATTTTTTGTTGTTTTATTGCTTTCTTTTATTTTTGTTTATTTAAAAAAGAGAAAAAATCAGTTATTTAATAGCCATAATGGAGGGAATGACAACTTTTGCCACATAATTGAAATGTTGGAGATGGATTATATTAAAAATAAGAGATGATAAATTTATTACATTTTACAAAGGTTGGGGGGATGAAAAGTACAAAATTTTATTAAAAATAAAACTAATACCAAATTATTAACTAATTACAATGTTCTCCAAAAAAGCGGGAAAAATTACGTATATACAGTAATTTGGTGCTGAAAATTAAAATTTACTGGACTTCTAAAAAGGTTCAAAAAATACCCATAACAAACTGAATTAATTGATAAATACTCGATCTTTAATGAAATCTTAATTTTAACAATGTTACCATCCAAACCTTGATGAAGGTAAAGAAAACAATAGCTTTAGACAAAGCATTTACCTTGACCATAGCCTTAGACGAAGCATTTACCTTGCCTATCAAGGAACCATAGGTCGGGGTGCACCAAATAGTCCCATTCTTGTAAAATAAAGTACAAAACACACAGTATTGATTTGAGACTATAAAAATTGTGTTTAAGAATTCTAAAGGAATAAATATTGATTAACACTCGGAGCAAAAAATTTACGTTAACAAAAAAAGGCTACAATTTACAAAATAATCAGAAGGTCAAATATCAATGTAAATAATAATATTTGATTCGTAACACAGTGGAGACACAAAACATGAGAACATCGTTTTTTGAAAAATTACAAAAACAATGAGCTCGACTTGTGTGTAAGTAGTCATTGACTAAATAAACATCAGTAAATCACATTAACAAATTGTAAGAATGACTGTTAACAATGTAAGTAATTAGTATGATATAACAATATTAGATTTGTAATGCAACGAAGTCATGGGCACGGAAACTTTACAATGATTCAATCAACAAATGCAAGATCGTAAGTTTTTGTTGGTCTCTGACCATACATTATATAAACAAGTTTCAAATCTTTGGCCCCTAGGGGCATAGGCGAGTTGGTAAGACCTGAGGTGACGTGAGGAGAAATCCTCCGGCACCGCAGGTTCGATTTTCATGTGGGGCAGATTTTCACTGAAATATTGTGGGGGTTGACCTGTTGGGTCTCTCCTCAGGTCCTTATCACTCGTGCACATTCCTCGATTTACAACCCGCCTGGTCAAATGGCCTCTGACATAGGTGGGGGGGCTTCGCATTCGGGACATTTCCCTTATCAAAAGTTTCAAATCTTTGGTTAAATTGATGTATCTACATATCAAAATAAAATCAATTCTAAATTAATATTGAATGGTAACTTAATTGAATAGAATTTATAATTATTTGAAATGGGACACAACCTCAATTGATGAAAATATGAAAAATACATTGTGCATATAAAAAATACAATAATGTAATATTTTATAGTATTGATAATCGAAAGATGACATATTTTCTATTTGAAGTCGAAAAAATAAATTACTAGATGTTATAGCACTGACCTTACATAGATAAGTTCTTCATCTGAATGAATTGATGAAAAACTCAACCAATTAGTGGAGGAAGATTTAGGATTCTTCTTATGAGATCGAAATGGATTGAAATTTGAATGAAATTGAAGGATTTTCTAATTATAATCGAATATGGACAAATGAAATGAATAATATACGAGGGTTCACTGATATTCTTCTAGAGAGAGAATCAAAATTTTCAAATTACCGAGTTTTACTCCATCCGTTATGGAAAAATATATAAGTTTCAGTCCTTTAAAATTAGGAAATTTCTATTATATTAGATTATTAGACAATTAATTAGGAAATAAAATATTCTTTAAACACAATAAAAATAAAAGATAGCATGTATATATGAAGAAAAAATTAAAGACTAGTATATTTCAAAATCTTGAAAAAAAAGGCGTACATCCTAATTTTCTCAAAAGAGCGTTGAAAATAAATAAAAATTTGAATCGACGGATTTTTGTTAAAAGGTCCAAAGGTTAATACCAACTAATTGCAAAAGGCCCAAAGGTTACTATCAATTTTTTTTAAAAATAATAATACTATAAATATACTAATTATACTAGATAATAAGAAAAAAAATTGTTATTTTAATATATATCAAACATATCAATTTATAACGATTTTGACCTATTAATCAGGGACCAAATCTTATTATCCCATAAATGGTGGAGTGATTAAAATTATCTCTCTTCCAACAAATAGTCCACAATTTCCAAATTTCTTTATGTTATATAAATGTAGAAGGAGATATTTCTCAAATTTTACATTCCAAAATCATACCCATACCGAAAATTTCTCAAAAAAAAAAAAAAGAAAGAAAAAAATTTCTCAAATTCTACATTCAAAAATCATACTCATACAACAAAATGTCTCGTTGCTGTCAATGGCTTCCACACGCAACAGTTATAAAAATCCAGATGTTAAACATAAATAATTTTAATTTAAAATCAATATTTCTATTTTTTATTTGAAAACAATAAGTTTACACAAGTAACATAAGGGTTATGTCACTTCCTCATTTTCAATAAAATCAATATTTTATAATTAATCTCATTTTATAATTTTTCAACATTTTTACACGGGTAACAAATGTGTTACCATTACCAATTGTCTTCCACCACCAACACTACTACCACTCGCCTTATCTTAATTTGCTACCACCAACCACAACCACAACCACAACCACAACCACAACCATATAACCACATCTACCACAACTGGGATAATACATATGTTACTTGTAGTGTAACACATGTGTTACTAACACTACCATATTTTCCCCCCATCACCAACACTACTCCACCACCGCTACTAATTTAAATTAGTATAATACATGTGTTACTTGTAGAGTAACACGTGTTTTACTTTGTTATCTACTACCACCACTACCACTACCACTACCACTACCACTACCACTTGCCTTATCCCACCACCACCACCACCACCACCACCACCACCAGAATCGAGTTCATATCCGCCACCACCATCTACAACCATAATTACCTCCATCATAACTGAGGTAACACATATGTTATCATAATTTAAATTAGGTGACACATGTGTTACCATCACCACCATCTTTTCCCACCACCATCTTTTCCCACCACCAACACTGTTCCACAACCACTAATTTAAATTATAACATGTGTTACTTGTAGTGTAATATGTGTTTTACCTTGTTACCCACCACCACCACCATTACAACTCACTTCATCCCACCACCACCACCACCACCACCAGCGTGTTCAACTCCATAGCCATAATCATCTCCATTACAACCGAGGTAATACATATGTTACCATAATTTAAATTAGAATAGCACGTGTTACCACCACCACTATCTTTCTCCACCACCATTGTTTCATCACAACCACACATGTGTTACCCTAATTTGAATTAGAGCAACACACGTATTACTTATAAGGTAACACGTGTTTTACCTTGTATCCTACCACCGCCATTATCACTCGTCTTATTCCATCACCACTACCACCACAATTGGTCCCGATCAACTACCACCATCCACAACCATAATCACCTCCACCACAAATAAGGCGACACATGTGTTACCATAATTTAAATTAGAGTAATATGTGTTACCACCACCACCACCACCACCACCACCACCACTAATTTAAATTACGGTAACACATGTGTTATTTGTAGAGTAACACGTATTTACTTTGTTATCTACCACCACCACCACCACTACCACCACACGCCTTATCCTAGTACTAACACTACCATTACTAGGTTCAGATCCGCTAACACCATCCACAACCATAAATACCTCCACGACATCTAGGGTAACATATGTGTTACCACCACCACCACTAATTTAAATTAGGGTAACACATGTGTTACTTGTAGGGTAACACGTATTTTACTTTGTTATCCACACCACTACTATCATCACTACTACCAATCGTATTATCCCATCAGCACCACCACAATTGGTTTAGATCTACCACCACCATCCAACCCATAATCACCTCTACCACGTTTGGGATAACACAATATTTACTTGTAGGGTCACACATATTTTACCTTGTTACTCTATTCTCAAACCTTAACACCATCTCCCACCATCACTGCTAGCCACCACCACAATTACCAATCGCCTCACAACCACCACCACCACCACCACAACTGCCTCATCCCATCTCCAACTCCTTTACCACGAGACCTTAACAAGTAAGTTTAATACAATTTTAGTATACTACAATGTAGATTATCATGAATTGTCTGAAAGTTCACTAGTTCTTCTGCAGGCATCAAGCTTGCGGGTTGTTTCCTAACATTTTTCCAATTATACCGTTTAGCTTTGCTAAAGATATAAAAAGATTTTCACCATATTATTTTTGTAGTTCTAATATAGTTTGGTGTAATTATTTTTTTAGTGTGTAACAGTGTAGTTGGATCTTTAAGACAAGACATTATTGTTTATGGTTTGTGTTCTTTCCTTTATTCATTTTATATAGAGATAGCAAAATTTTACCAATCAAAATTTATATTTTGATACTATAATCTTGAAAATCACACACTGCGTAACCATGACAACACAGAATTATCAAATTCACACTTAAAAATACCTCTGTTTTCCATAAACTTTGGACATGGGCAACTATTTTCTTGTTAAAGATTTGGTTGTCAGACTAAATATAATAAATGTTTTCTGCAAATAGATTCCTAGGTGAAAAGTTTTTCTTTTATTGAAATTAAACTTAAACAAAAAAAAAATGTATTACAATGGAGGAATTGAAGGCAAATCCTTACTTATCACTAGGACAGGTTTCAAAGCCTTTGGTCCATTCCTTATTCCTCGTGCAGAGAAACCTGCACGAAGCATTTGTTAATGAGTACTCAAAGTGTAGAAGGCCTAGAAGGGATGCACTGACAAGTCATCAAATAATTAACACATTTGGAACTTTTGGGCCTAACATTTGTGAGGTCTTTCAAGTACGAGTAGGTAAACTGGTAAAAAGAATAAGAGTGCAACAATCTCCATTGACACAGAGATTGATCATAGAGAAGCACCGAAGAAAAATGCACGCAGAGATTGATCATTTGTGAGGTCTTTCAAGTACGAGTAGGTAAACCGGTAAAAAGAATAAGAGTGCAACAATCTCCATTGACACAGAGATTGATCATAGAGAAGCACCGAAGAAAATTGCACGCAGTAATGTTTGCAAGTGTCTGACCATTTAATTTGCAAAACTTATGAAAATAGAATTAATTCATACATTCCTCTGGCCATGATGATATGAGAAATCTCACTCACGCATTTATTTCTAGAATAAGAGAACTGTTGCATGTGAGGATATTTTTGCATGATTTCTTTATGGTTCACAATACTTTTTGACCCATCAGATGTAAGGAATTGATGTGTACATGCACAGCGGAAATTAATTGTTCAATTCCTTTAAGCCCGAATCAACATTGTACTTAGATAGAATTTGTGATAGAAGTTTACCTTTTGATGAATACCGTGAAATCTGATTATCTGATTGGCTTGAGGTGCAATCTTTAATACCACAGCTGTCCAATTGTGCAGCCTCCAATGGTGATCCACACAGTAATAACATATCTGGACTTCCACGATCAAGAACAGATGAAAGTGAAATTTTTGAAGAAGTTGATTGAGTTGTCTTTTTCTTTGTGCTAGCAAGTAATGAAAACAACTCTTGTGATTAATTTGATATGGCCTTGTATATATAGGTAGGGCTAACCCTAGCCCTAGTTCTAGTCCAACTAGAACCCATCAACAAACGGGCCCAATTAATTAATTTAATTAATTAATTTGGTCTAATAAATAATTAAGTCCGACCCAACTATTTGGACCTTGGACATTAATTCTTACAATCTCCCACTTGGACAAGGTCCAATTCCAGATGCTCAATTCTCACTTTATGTGTGTGACCCATTAGGTTCTCTTTCACGATGGCAAACACAATGATATTCTCATCGATTCACCAAGATTGATCAATTCATGTTGCCATCCAAGATTGACATCTAGCAATGTGTCAAGGCAATCCATGTGAAGGAAAATATCATGTGGTGTGACAGAACCAATATATGTGCGATTACTGTGGAAATATAATCCCTTCATCAATATAACCCAATTGGTTAAGAGATATGGATCAGCGTCAATCTCATTTCAACCAATTATGTTATTCACCTCAACTCTTCGTTGATCTAATCTAGTTATGATTGAAACATTTTCAACTCATAACTCCACCCCGTCCGAGGAAATTTATATCAACTTAAGTAGGCAAAATGCAGGTTATAATATCCTACTTTTCAGGAGCGACGAATCCTCATATTGGACATTCACAACCTTCACACGATTCTCACTATACCTGTACGACGTCTTCCTAGTGACTCAAATATTCGAGTCCCATCAAACGCTCGCCAAAGTATAGTGGTCGTCACATAAGATTCTATGATGTCCTCAAGTCAAAGGACCAAATCCACAACCGTGCATTAGAGATTTACCACTGACGCTTGGATAGTTATCCATGTGGAATCTCTAGGCAGATCATCCAATGTCATGTTCTCATAACAATGCATTCATGTGTTCATTCAGATGTCTCTCTACATCTTAGCTCGTGAGATCAGCTACTTTCTTTCAAAAGAAATGCAACACATGCTAGTCTATCCGTAATAATGATATCCGTATATCATTATTACTATGACTAGGGATATTTCAAGAATAAGTTATTTATGACTTGTATCTCACAATCACAACACCTTGTGATTAACAAGTTACTGTGAACTTTTCTTCGGACTCTATTATTTTAAATAATAAAATTGAAAAAAATAACAAATATGCCATTAAAATGTAGACAAGCATTTAATTAATCAATTTGTTCATATACTTCAATGTCTAACAAAAAGTATATCACAAAATGTCCCATACAAACTAGATCCAATCACTCAGGTATCTTAATACCATCAAATTTAGCATGACCATCATGCTTGTGCTGGGACAACAACTTTGTCAAAGGATCTGCAACATTATCGTATGTTAGGACCCGTTCTATCTTTATATAATTTCTTAAGATTATCTCCCTGAGGAGATGATACTGTCTCAATATATATCTGGATCATTGATGAGACCTGAGTTCCTTCGTTTGTGCGATGGCTCCATTGTTATCACAATACAAGTTATTAGATCAACAATGCTAGGAACTATTCCAAGTTCAGTAATGAACTTCTTGATCCAGACCGTATTCTTTGCTACTTCTGAAGCAGCTATATATTCGGTTTCTGTAGTTGAATCAGCAGTCGTTTCTTGTTTGCAACTTTTCCAACTGACTGCACCACCATTTTGAGTAAATACATATCCAGATTGTGATTTGCTATCGTCTTTATCAGACAGAAAGCTGGCATCGGCATAACCTTGAACTCTAAGTTCATTTTTCTCCATACATCAAAAACATGTCTTTAGTCCTTCTTAAGTATTTAAGGATGTTCTTGACTGCGATTCAATGTTTCTCGCCAGGGTTCACTTGGAACCTGCTTGTGACACTAAAAGCATATGAAACATCTGGTCGAGTACATAGCATTGTATACATGATAGATTCTATTGCTGATGTATAAGGAAATCTATCCATACGATCTCTTTCAATTTGTGTCTTTGGACACATCTCTTTTGATAGATAGATCCCATACCCGATGGGACAGAGTCCTCTCTTGGACTCTTTTATGCTAAATCTTCTCAAGATTTTATCTATGTACGTAGATTGAGATAGGCCAAGCATTCTTTTAGATCTATTTCTATAGATCTTCATACCGAGAATGTACGCTGCCTCTCCCATATCATTCGTGGAGAAAATTTTGGATAACCACAATTTTACTGATTTTGGCGGAGACATTGTTTTCTAATAATAGTATGTCATCTACATACAAAATTAGAAACACGACTTTGCTCCCACTAACCTTTTATACACATAGTTCATCTTCATTCTTGATAAAATCAAACATTTTGATAGTCTTATCAAAATAAAAATTCCAGCTCCGAAAGGCTTGCGTTAATCCATATATAGATTTCTGTAGTTTGCATACCTTGTTTGGCTCTATGGATTCAAAACCTTCAGGTTGTGTCACCTACACATCCTTGCTAAGATTCTCGTTAAGGAATGCGATCTTGACATCTATTTTCCAGATATCATAGTTATGGTATGCAACTATCGCAAGCGGAATCCGAATTAACTTAAACAGGGCTATTAGTGAGAAGGTTTCATCAAAGTCAATCTTTTGTCTTTACTTGTAACCCTTCGCAACCAATCTTTCCTTGTAAGTATGAACATTACCATCCATGTCGACCTTTTTAACGTAAACCAATTTACAGCCTATAGGTTTTACCCCTTCAGCCTGGTCGAGCAAGGTCTAAACCTTGTTTTCGTACATGGAGTTCATTTCGGATTCCATGGCTTCCTACCATCTCTGTTAGTCAACATTTGGCTTTGATTCTACGTAAGTAGTAGGTTCATCTTCCTCGATTAGTAATACATTACTAGT
The DNA here is from genome assembly GCA_030279155.1 of Forsythia viridissima. Lineage (NCBI taxonomy): Eukaryota > Viridiplantae > Streptophyta > Magnoliopsida > Lamiales > Oleaceae > Forsythia > Forsythia viridissima. Next base: position 50,795,415 of record CM059034.1, read on the forward strand.
AACTAGGAGATCGTATCTTAAAGGAAAATGAATGACTCTGCTCGACTTACGCAGAGCTGGTGTGTCATTAGGAATTGGTGGTTCCCACTTTCTCAATCTGTGCTTTATCAGATGCAAGATCAGTCATTGGAACATCTAATTGGTCAATTTTATTTGTGGTTTCTTGAACCTCTTTAAGATCTACATTGTTCCCACTGTCTTCTCTAAGAATACAGCAAGTCTCGATATGATGACCTTCATCTCGATGGAATTGTAGAAATAGTATCCAACATTTTCTTTTGGATACCCCACAAATAAACACTTATCAGATTTAGCTCCTAGCTTATCCGATTCAACACGCTTCACATAAGCGTCGCATCCCCAAACCTTCATGTATGAAAGATTGAGTCTTTTCCCTTTCCATAACTCGTATAGAATTTATCGACCGATTTAGATAGGACACGTTTTAGTGTATAACATGCAGTGTTAAGTGCATATCTTCAAAACGATTTTGGAAGAATTGCGCGACTCACCATTGATCGCACCATATCAAATAAAGTGCGTCTTTTCATTTCAGATACACCATTTTGTTGTGGTGTATACAGTGGAGTCAACTGCGAGAGAATCTCATTCTCTTTTAGATAATCTAAAAACTCATCATTCAAATATTCTCCAACTCGATCAGATCTAAGTGTTAGACTATTTTTCCTTATTTGTCTTTCTACTTCTTGCTTGAATTCCTTGAACTTTTCAAGGACTTTACTCTTGAATTCCATCAAGTATATAAAACCATATCTGGAATGGTCATTTGTAAATATGTTGAAGTAAGAAAAGCTACATTTAGCATCTTTAGACATTTGTCCATATACATCAATATGTACGAGACCAAAAATGTCTGCAACTCTGTCTCCCTTTTTCTATAAAAGAAGTCTAGTTCATTTTGCCCAACCGGCATGATTCACACTTATCAAATGATTTATAATCATTTGAATCCAAGTATTCATCTTTATGTAACTTGGTTATGCGTTTTTCATTTATATGACCGAGTATGAAATGCCAATAATATGAGTTTTTGGTTTTATCTCTTTTATGCCTTGTGGTTCCACTTCTAATGCCATTTGTTTCCACATTGAAAACACGGATAATCAGATTTGGATTCGTCTTTGCTTAACTATTTTCCAACAGATTCGGCCTTCTTGGATCCTTTCTAAAAGGTCCCTTTAGATTTCCTCTTAGTACCCTTAGAGGTATCAATGGCCAAAGTTTACCCATTCCTTTGGGCTTAACAGTTTTCAGCATGTTTAGCAGCTCGAGTAGGGTACACTGAATCTTATTCACGTTGAAATTCATAATGAACTGGGAAAAGTTATTAGGTGGGGACTGCATAACTAAGTCAACACTTAGCTCGTTGTCCATGATAAAACTTAATTGATTTAATTTTTCAATATAATCAATCATCTTCAATACATGAGCACTGACTGAAGATTCTTTTACCATCAAACCTCTTTATAACCTTTTGGATGTCTCATACTGTTCAGTCTGTGACTGTACATCATTCAACTCCTTGAAATGATATATTTTGGTATAGACATCCATACCCTCGTGCTGCTTTTCTAACTCAAGTGACATATTGCAAGCATCATATGTTGCAGTGTTACTATTATCATTGTGTTTTTGTAAGCCTACAAGTTCCCCAGCGTAGCCTCCTCAATAGGAGCTTCCGGCATTGGCTGCTTATTGACATGTCCATTTTTTTTTCATGCTTGAGAACAATTCTCAGATTGTGGTGCCAGTCCAAAAATTTGGTCAGATATGTTTGTTGGCATCCAATATGCCTCTCAAACTTATATGGTTACTCATGATTCAACAATTAAATAATAAGATATAACAATTAATTAAATACATAAAATTAATTTAACATGGACTTATATTAAATTAATTATACTCTCACTGTTTAAATTGAATTAATGACCCTCAAACATTAATCAATAGAACCGGTTAGATTCTCAGTGGGCTAGGATCCCTTTTGTTTTATTAGAACCTTGAGCGACTCAATAAGTCCTAATAAAACATTCAGGTAGATACTTTATCAATCATATCTATATGTGACTCCTAGATCATCAAGTAGACAACTTATTATCGTACACATCTTATGTGTTTTACTTGATTGTGCCCCTAAAATTTTATTTCCTTGAGCGACTCAACAAAAAATAAAATTCTAGTTAAATTCGACCCATTGTTTAGAAACATCGAATGTTTCATAGTGATAAACATATCTACGAGCACGCAGCCTTGAACAACTCAACAAACTGACATCGATAATAGACTCTGATTTTTCACTGTAACAATGGAAGGCACATTGTATTAACCATTTAATACGAATTTAATATTTTGGTAAAGAGGGGTTTGTCTCATCACATTTATGTATATTAACTAACATCCAACATGCAATCAATCATACATAAAATAATAGCTGTGGATGATTATGGACTTTATCTATCTAATCTTCCTGAGCCAAAAGGAAGATTAGTGGGTCAATTCCTAAGGGACGTTGCATTCATTCATCAAATGCTAAATACAATAATCTCCATATCTTGCTGCAACCTGTATCATATACACTGCTTCATTGTGGCCTAACTGCAATCTGTATCCTATACTAGTTGGCACGCAGGCCCAAATAAATGAACACGTAAGTCCATATTAAATAAAGAGTTCAAAAACTCAATTAAATAAATAATAGGCATGCAAACCCATTTAATTAAATAATAGGCTCGCAGGCCCAACCAACAATTAACAAGAATAATTAACCATGCAATCAATCACATGGGTCGAGTCCATAATCATCCACTAAACATCCATTTTAATATCTAATATTAAAAATATATTAATTCTAAATTTGCAGCTTTGACAATATAAGTCTAAACATTTTAGACATTTTGGAACGGACTAGATGAAATTAAATAATTAATCTAATTAATTACTTAATTTTTCAATAATAAAATTAATCAATTAACCTAATTAATAAATTAATCTAATTAACCAATTAATTTTATTCATAAAGGAAATTTTTCAAAATTTATTTTATTTCCAATTTAAAGTCATACTCTAAATTGAAGACAAAATTTGTATAGGGTCAAAATTTCAATTTTATAAAGTAATAAGTTAAAGTTTAATCTGGTCAGAAATTCAAAATATGGTTTAAAAACAATTTTAATTTAATTTTGAATATTTGACCAGCATTAAAAAATTAATAATTACAATTTTTTTTTCAAAAAAAATAAAATTGTATTTGAGACCCTATTTTTTTTTAAAGTTTGAGAACTTACTGTGCAATTTCTAAAATTGCAAAGTCATTCCCATAAAATTTTAAAACAGTAGGTCTTTAAATACAATTTCTAAAACTGCACATAAGACCCCGCTTTATTTTAAAACAGTTGGCCTTCTTGTGCAATTTTTGAAATTACACAGAAGGTCCCTTTTCAATTTTAAAACACTTGTCCTTCCTGTGCAATTTTTGAAATTGCATAGGAGGCCTATTTAAAATATTTTGAAATAAGGGGCTTCTCATGCAATTTATGAAATTGCAATGAGGCCCCCTTCTCCATTCTCAAAACGCAGCGTCGAAACCCTAGCGGGTTGTTTGCGCTGCGTCAGCAGCGGACCACTTCGTAGGATTCTTGATCGGACCAAACATCTTGTTTTACAGTGGCACGCCGGCGTGCACTGTCTCTGCGCGTCGAACAATAGCGTTGTTGGACGCTGCATGTAAAGGCTGCTGCTAGCAGCAGCGCCGCTGTGGGTCGCCGCCGCAAAAATCTAATTCTCGCGGCGGTGTCCGATGCTTTCCAAAAGCAACGGACCCGCCACCACTCTGATCCTCGCCACGCGCCGGCGATGATGTTTTTCCGTCCAGTTAGATTCATTCCAAATAAATCCAAACCAATTTAGATTTTAGTTTTAAAATTCACAATTTTATATTTTGTCAAAATTCAAATTAAATTAATATCACAATAACAATTATTGTTCTAATTCATCAAATCAAACTAACGAACTCTAACAAGTAACAAGGTAGGCTCTGATACCACTGTAAGGAATTGATGTGTACATGCACAGCAGAAATTAATTGTTCAATTCCTTTAAGCCCGAATCAACCTTGTACTTAGATAGAATTTGTGATAGAAGTTTACCTTTTAATGAATACCGTGAAATCTGATTATCTGATTGACTTGAGGTGCAATCTTTAAAACCACAGCTGTCCAATTGTACAGCCTCCAATGGTGATCCACACAGCAAGAACAGATCTAGACTTTCACGATCAAGAACAGATAAAAGCAGAATTTTGGGAGAAGTTGATTGAATTGTCTTTTTCCTTGTGCTAGCAAATAATGAAAAACAACTCTTGTGATTAATTTGTTGTGGCCTTGTATATATATGTAGGGCTAACCCTAGCCCTAGTTCTAGTCCAACTAGAACCCATCAACAAACAGGCCCAATTAATTAATCTAATTAATAATTTGGTCCAATAAGTAATTAAGTCTGACCCAACTATTTGGACATTGGACATTAATACTTACATCAGACTCTCTTAGGAGTCGACTTGCCAACAACAAAGTGAGTGATCTAAACATCTAAACATCTACACTAAAAACTAGTTCCTGTACAATACAACCTCTATATAATCCTAATGGAAGCCATCATATCTTGGACAACGCTATTCCTTAGAAACACATCGTTATGTCATATTAGAACACGAGAACCAGAAAACTCAAATGAGAGATTAACATCAGTCATATTGTCCTAACCAATCCATTATTTGAACAGTTGATAACAAGACTAAAAAGGAGTACTGAATTGCAATAAAAAAAAATATAACATAATCATTTCCTTCAAAGTTTCTTCACAATTCAACATTTCAAAATAAATACAATTACTAAATCCTAAACCCTTACGAAGAAAAGACAATAAGAAAGCAGAACACAATCTAACTCACAACAATCACAAAAATAAACTAGGAAAAATTTATATCTAAAATAAAAGATTGCTCTTTCCATGACATATATTTGAACATTTCAATCTTTGGAAGAAACTAAAAATTTACCTTCCTTTGGGGACAACCACCAATTTGGGAATATGTCTCCTATGTTGTTGTTGTTCTGATGTTCAGGCAAAACCAACGATGGTGATGTGTCGATCGAGTAGGTGACGACGGTATTAAGCGACGGTGACTGACTATTGCATGGGTCAACCAGCGTAGGCTTACTAAAGTACACTCCGTGCTCAAGGAGTCATATTTTAGCATCGGTACCCTTAACACCATTTAGTTTTTTCCTTCAGTTAAGCTCTGTACAGTGTGGTGTGTGAGAAATTACGACTATAAAGTTGTGGAGAATAGAGAATGAATGACATTGCAGATCATTGAGATGGTGGTTGGCAGTAGGTGGTGACAGGCAAGTCTCGGTGGTGATGGTTTATGGTGATAGATTTGAAAGTTTGAAGTAGGAAGGCGAGAGGGTGGGGCGGGAAAACTCCTACACCATTTATTCTCCATTTGATTTTTTAATTTAAATATTAAATTAAATTAAATTATTAATATAATTAATAAACATTTGAATATAAGACATTAATAAAATATAACAAAAATTACATTATTTATAGACTTTTCTTTTTTAATATGAAAGATAGTTTTTCGATGTTGGACAAATAAAATATCTTAGTAAAATTCTAACATTTAAAAAATAAATGTGTGGAAGGAATATGACATCGGATTCTTTAAATAAGTATGTTGAATGAAAAGTCTATCGAATGGACCAATTTATCATTAAATAAAGAATGGGCTTTACATTTGGATGGACCATGAAGTTTGTGGCCATTTAATTACTATTTAAACTATTAGTATTTTTCATATATTTACATTTTCATAAATATAATAATAATAAAATCTATTTTATTATAATCGGGGTAGCTGCGGGACAGGGATCATGTTTCTCGACCCCACCCCATCCCCGGCCCAGAGTAGGGAATGCTGCCCCAGCCCCACCATTGTTCCCTGATTAATTGGAGATTCCCTATCCCATTCGGGGCAAGTCTCCATTGGATCGGGAGAAGTGGAGAATTTTGTCATCCCTAGTTTGAAGAGATAGAAATACGCATTAATTTCTTGAATTTTGTGTTTGAATGATAATTAAATATATTTTAAAAATTTTTAAAAAAAATTTATACAAAATTAAAAAGAGGTACGTATTTACTTGAAAAGTGTTATTTAAATGTAGGGTAAAAATTAAAGAATTAAAAGAGGAAATACTTTTTGACTATTAGAAGAAAATGAGATATTTGGCATAATTATCTCTCAAGGGATTGAAACAGGCCTCATGTATGTTTAGAAAATCCCAATTACTTTTTGAAATTGATAGATAATCTTATTTTTAAATCCTTGTCGTTAATTGAAAATGAATGACGGTTCCAGTCAACCTCCTCAACACGATAATTTTCTATATCTACAAAATCAGCAATTAGATTAGCTCTGCAAGACGATTGAGCTACAAGGTGAACCACCGTGGAAATTGTTAGTGAAAATGGATCCTTTGTAATGACTTGCTTACATACCTCAGTAGATTTCAAAGCGCGTGATTGCGCTCTCCTTATGACTTTATTTGTCCATCACTAAAGAGTGCACAAATGATCCACATAAGCCTCCAAGATATAATGTAATCAAAGATGTGTTTGTTGGTGTTTATGCACTAACGACAGCAAACCCGAACACACATATGAAGAGAATATATACAAAATTCTTTGTACTTCGCTTTTTACAGTATACCAAAATACAAAGAAAGATATATTTGAAAGATAATTTAGCAAACGAATTTGAAAATGACATAGAACTAGTAGAGAGAATTTATGAGTTTTTATATTATTTATATAATCAAAGAATTAGACTAATCATTTTATAAAATTGTTTACAGTAGATACAACTATTAAATGATGACTTTACATTCAAAATATAACCAAAAATAATTGAAAAAACCAAGGGACACGAGAAAAATCAGTCATGAGGTTAACATGCATGAAATCGCTTGTTCACAGGGCACCGACGCACCTGCCACGCGCAGGCGCGCACCCTAGCACTAGTAGAGAGTTGGCAAACACGTATCCCCTTCTCCTTTTTTGTTTCCAAATTTGGTCCCGATACGATCCCTGGTTCGGACCTTCATGTTGTTCATATCTCTAAGTGTGTAATGTCCATCTTTGATCTCCTCAAACCAATGTCCAAAATCGACATTTATTGAAAATCTTCTATAACGATCCTCCACCATTTTCAATAATTGGAATATTTGTTCACCATACTTGTGGATAGATAAATGTGCCATTTGGGCTTGAACCTTCACTTAGTGAAAATACCTCAAATGCTAACCAAGGTGGCATGGTAGCTAACCTTTGAATCAACGATCCATAGGACTAACCGGAAGTACTTCAAGCCCAAACATGAAAATCTTTAAGTGTTCATAAACCGACACATGAATAGGCCATGTGTCCTATATCTTGGATTTCTTCATAAATATCTTAAGTAGCTAGCCAAACTTCTATTAAGAGCTAAATAACCCAACCTCTCTTTTCTACACATTTATACCAAACACCTTACCTTAGGACAATATGTGTGTTTGCAATCACTTATATGATGTACTTTACTCATTAAATCTAAGAACTTGATATTTCAAGTGTTAAGTCGAGTTTCCATCATTGGTGATTTATTAGTTGGCCAAAATCCCATTTCCTTTGACGTTTTCCAAACTAAATCCCTTGCAAGACCTTTCGTCAAAAGGATCCGCCAAGGTTTTGACTTGATTTGACAGTCTATGGTAATTATACATTTCGATATTAATTGTCTAACCGAGCTATGTCTTAATCCAATGTGTCTAGATTTTCCATTGTATATTTGGCTATAAGCTCTATACAATGTAGCTTCACTATCGCAATGAATAAAAACTGGTGGCATCGTCTTAGGCCAAATATGATCTCCCTTAATAAATTCCTTAGTATTATGCTTCCTTACTACATGAAGCAAGCACTAAGAACTCAGCCTCCATGGTAGAATTTGCAATGCATGTTTTCTTCTTTGAACTCCATGATATATCACCTTCACCAACTGTGAAAATCTATCCACTAGTTGATGCATGATCTTCTCTATCGGTGATCCAACTTACATATGTAAATCCTTCAAAGACTAAATAATAATTGGAGAAATGTATGCCATAATCCATAATCCCTCTTGAAAGCTGAACATCAGAGACCATCAAGATTATTAGTATCATTAGAAATTTCTAAATGGAAGTGGGAACATGTAACTATGGATTTTGTTACGGGTTTTCCACGGTCAGCTAAGGAAAAAGATGCTATATGGGTTATAGTTGACCGACTAACAAAGTCAGCTCATTTTCTACCAATAAGAATGAATTTCAGTATAGACCAATATGCACAGCTATACATTAAAGAAGTCATCCGTCTACATAGAATCCCAGTCTCTACTATATCAGATAGAGATCCAAGATTTACCTCCAGATTTTGGAAAAGTTTACAAGGAGCTATGGGAACAAAGTTAAATTTCAGTACAGCTTTTCACCCTCAGACAGATGGGCAATCAAAAATAACTATACAGATTTTGGAGGATATGCTTCAAGCATGCGTCTGAGATTTGGGAGGTAGTTGGGAAAATTACATATCTTTAGTAGAATTTTCCTATAACAATAGTTATCAAGCTACGATAAGAATGGCACCATATGAAGCTCTATATGAAAGGAGGTGTAGATCTCCTATCTATTGGGACGAAGTTGGTGAGCGAAGATTTTTAGGGCCAGAAATTGTTGAGTAGACAGTTAAGGTTATTGATAAAATAAGAGCTCGAATAAAGTTAGCACAGGACCGGTAGAAAAGTTATGCAGATAAAAGAAGAAAGGATATAAAATTCAATATGGGAGATAAAGTTTTCTTAAAAGTAACGCCAATGAAGGGTGTTTTCCGTTTTAGCGAGAAAGGAAAACTCCAACCAAGGTTTATAGGTCCTTTTGAAATTCCAGAGAAAATCAGAAATGTGGCTTATAGATTAGCTCTACCGCCTGAATTGTTAGCTATTTATGATGTATTCCACGTCTCAATGCTTCGAAAATACGTGTGAAATCCGAGTCATGTGGTTAATCATCAATCATTGGATATTCAAAAAAATATGACATATGATGAAACACCAATAGCGATCTTGGATCGAAGGATACAAACATTGAGAACAAAGAAAATCCCACTAGTTATGGTACAGTGGTACAACCATGGTGTCGAGGAATCAACTTGGGAGCGAGAAGATGAAATAAAGGCCAAGTATCCACAACTCTTCAAGAATTTTGCGATAATTTCGAGGACGAAATTATTTTAATGGGAAGGAGATGTAATACCCCAAAATTTTTTATGCTAGATTATTCGTTATGATCCTTAATTATGCTTTGAATATTATGTGCTATTAAATTTCCTACGCTAGTTTAGTAAATATTTTGGGTGTTTAAAGACATAAAAAAAAATTATATATCAACATTAGGCTCGTTTTAGAGTTCGTATTAAATTTTGTGTAATTAGCTCAAGAAAAAGGTTATTCGATTAAGTTAGATCGTAGATATAGTCGTCAAAGTAAATTGATAAGAAAATAAATTAGGTTCATTATATATTATGACCAATAGTTAGTGATTTTGATTTCTTAATAATTAAGAAAGTTAATTATGGTCATTATATATTATTTAACGAATAAGTTAATGATTTGAGTTACTTTACAATTAAGGAAGTTATATGTGTATATGTGTGTGTGTGTGTGTGTGTGTGTGTGAAATAAGTTTTCAGTGGATAAGCATTTATATTTTTTTATTCAAATTACAACAGATAAGTTTTGCAGTAAATAAGTCGGTGGCGGTGAATTCCTTATCACAAATTATTATTGTGATTGTTGTATATATAAAGGCCTTTGCCATTATAAGTTTTACTTACCGTGAAAGGAAAAATCAAGGAGAGAGCTGGTTCGTAGAAGTTTTTCATATTTTGAAGCACGATACTTCAGATTATTAAGGTAAGACACTATCCAATTCTCAAGTGATAGGATTTTCATGATAATATCTTAAGCTTAAGTTTTGCATGCAAACCATAATATGGAAATTTGGTGGACAAGTCCACTGAGATAGATATCTATACATGCTTTTAGGACAAGTCCTAAAGGTGCCGGCAAGCTGGAATATGAAAGTATGTGTTTAATTGCTTTTCTTTCGCTTTGATGTTAACATGTTAAATCCGAGCATGGTGTCTTATTGAGTATTTCTTATACTCGTACTATTCATATTAATTTTTCAGATACATGATCGCTAGGTTGGCTAGAGTTTGGTCGAGGTGGTCAACGTTGGATATTGAACGAATTATAACGTTACAAAAGTTTCTTTTTTGTAAGTTTTTCCAGAGCCTATAGCTCACTAGGTAAATATGTGTGGTGTTTAATATATGTTAAAGGATGATAAAAATGTTAAGTTTGTACTTTAAAAGTAAGTTTTATTGTATATGTTGTTTTTCTTACACATTAGGGTGATGGTTTAGAATATTTTGTTAGAGAACTTAAGAAATCTAGAAGCTGGACAGTTTCATTATCAAATTCCAAATACCATCACGGACTCCAAAAAAATGTGTTTGAGACTCTCAAAATATTTATACGTCTGTATCTGAGTTTTCTTTACGTAACTATAAAGACTCCATTTATTCGATGTGTGTAGCATGAGATATGAATAGTTTAGCGTCAGGGTGTGGAACAGAAATTTTGACACTGCCCAGTATGGTCACCTCACGTTTTTCACTCAATCGTCCCTATAGGATGATTTTATAAATTTTTCATATTTTACTAGATAAAACTAGTTTTAAATGTATTTCTAACCCCACAAATTTCACAGAAAAAGGATTTGAAATGTATTTTATAAAAATATTCAAAGTGGCTGCACCCGACAACAGCAACTGCGCATGTTCTGTTTATTTGGGATGAAGTTTGAAGTATTTACATTCATTTTCTTGTTATGAAATCTTACAGAGAGGTTATATAGGAAATTATCTTTCATTAGGTACTAGATTTACTATTTTCTAATTTGTATAAAATTTTACACATATTTTCTTATCAGTGAGGCGCAAACTGAAAATGTATTGCGACCAAGCATCTTCCAAAATTTATTTTTAAATAGGTCATGCGCCGATAACTTTTCAAATTTGGCATATCATTAGTATATTAATCAATAGTGTTTTCCTCAAAATTTTGCAACTCGACGATACCTTTTAGATATCAAACGAAATTTCTTTTATTTAGTCAAAATCTTTGAAAATTTTAAATTCTGAATTTAAGTAACTCTTTGACACCTGAAAGTTAAGTTTCGGGGCATCACATAGATGATCACTGCCGCCATCTTTTTTTTTTTATTTTTTTTTGGAAAACATGAAATTGTATTAGTAGAAATCAGATAAAGATGTATTGATCAGTTACATCGATAATTAGAAAGATAAATCTCTAAATTCATACAATAATGTATAAAATAGAATTACATATAAGATGGATACATACAATACAAGTTCCAAAGTTCGTTTAAAATATGCATAAACTTAAGTCGTGTTTCTTCAGAAACACCAACAAAATATTCTTCTGGAATATTAATATTTATAAAGTTGTGATTATTAAAAAAATGGTGAAACCAATAATTTTTTAGAATATTATTATGTAGAAATTATGCTTCTTCATGAAGCAGTGACTCATTATTCTTCTTCAAGACATGTGCTTCTTCAAGAACATAATAAATTACTTTTTGGACTACTGCTCTTCAGGAGCAATAACTCAATATTCTTCTGAAATATTGTCCAAGTAATATTCTGTGAGAATAATATAATGTTGTGCTTCTTTGGGAGTTACAACAAACTTTTATATTTTAAAATATTAAATTTTATAAAAATTTACTCTTCATGAACAATAGTTTAATTACGCTATTCAGGAGAATATTAATATAATATAAATTTGTGCTTCTACATGAGATATCAAAATATTAATAAATGTAATATTTTACTTCTTCAGAAGTAACAATGCAATGTCTCCGAAAATATTGATTGAATATAAGGTCATTGTTCTTTAAGAACAACGACACAATACAAAACAATTTAACAAATAAAAGTTCTCACTAAAAAAATTGATCAATTATTATATAATTCGCATTTATTAATGTTAACACAACATGATTTGTATACTTTCCTTCATGAATAAGCATTAGTTCATTAATTGCTCATTTATATCATAATTATATGATATGATATTCTTCGAGACATGTGCTACTTCGAGAACACGGTAAGATATATATATATATAAATTTTTTTTTGATATATTTAGAATATTGCTACTTCATGAGCAATAGTTCAATATTCTTTCAGAATATTATAACGTTGTGCTTCTTCAAGAGCAACAACAAATTATTATTTTAAAGTAAAGAATAGCTCTTCAGGATCAATATTATAATATATAATATTATATCTTATAAAATTAAGCTCTTCAAAAGCTATTAATATTCTATTGGAATATTTATATGTAAAAACAATTATGCTTCTTAAGGAGCAACAATATGATATTGATATATGTAAACTACTGCTACTTCAGAAGCAATAGTTCATATTCTACTTCAGAAGCAATAGTTCATATTCTTCTAGAATAATAAAATATTTTTCTAGAATATTTATATGTTTAGGTCATGAAATATAACGTGTTATGAAATATAACATAATATTCTTATGAAATATTGGTAAAATTATAAAATTGCGTTTCATAAAAAAAAACACAATTAAAAGTATTGTAATGAGTGATTTTTCACTTTTCATACAATATTCATCAGGTTGTATTCTAGAATATACAATATTCACCCACATTGATAACCCACTTTTAGGTCATGTAGTGAGGTGGCAGGTTTTCCTTTTTTCGATTAATTGCCAATAAATTACATAGATTTTGCATACTAGAATCGTCATGCAACAGATTTTTGTGCTGATAAAATAAATAAAATTACAAATTGTAGCATGATAGATTAATGGGTAAAAAATTGACAATAATGGTAGAATATCATGGAACGTAATTTAAAATCAGCATAATACTAACCTTTTCTTTTGGATAGAAAAGAGGAACTACTTTGCTAGTTGAATTGACATAATTTGTTGTCTTTCTTCTTTTTTGAAATAAAAAAATCATTTTTATTTTCGCTAACTCAATTGATTAGAACATGATAACGTGTTATAAAACTAGAGAAAGAAGAGAGAAAAATATAAGAGATGTGAAGTGAATTGTGTATTTTTATAAAAAGTTAAGGAAATTAATGAGTTTTTATTTAATTTAAGACTTTATTGATCAAATTGATAATATACGTAAATTAATTTGAATATTTTACAAACTTATGAAATAACTAAAATTTAAACTCATAATCATTAACAAGTGTCAAATAAAATTATTAATTTTATTATTATGTAATTATATTAATTATAATTTAAAATTTTATTTTATGGTTATAACAAAAAAAGAACAATAACTTCAAATACTTTTATTTTAGGGAAATTTATAAATGTAATCAAATGCAAATGGCAATTTTGGAGAATATCATCTTTTAATAACATTTGTAAAAATAGTAACTTTTAGCTGCAAAAAATCATATATACCACTTTGTAAAGATGACTATTTTTTCTTTCTACCTTTCAAAAGAAGTTATCTACTCACATTTTTTTAGACAAAACAACACTAGATAGTTTTTTCTTTTTCTTTTTCTTTTTTCATTTTGACAATTAAACTGTATGTAATAAAATAAAAATTCGACAATCAAACTCTCTGATCAACAGTGGACTGTCGGTTAATGGTAATATTTTTTTTCTTTTTTATAGATTCAACTGTAATTTTTTTTCCAGAATTTTGACAGCCAACGTTGTTGTTACACGGCCAAAGCATCGAACAGTAGCTTGAAGCTGTCGTTCGACAACAGCTCAACCCACTATTTTCGTTTGCTTTTTTCGTTTTCACATTCTTCTTATTCAACCAAACATTAATCAATGAACCCAATTTCTTCTAATAATTTTTGAGTAATTATATTCAAGATATTTTCAGAAAACTATCTAAACTAATCTTACTCAACACTTATTGAATTTTTGTTCTTTTATAACTCAAATTAATTTTATATTTTTATGTGAAATAAAAACATAATAAGATTGGTTGAATGTCATAAATTATTTACATTATTTATTTATGTATTTTAATTTATTCAAGTTTTTTACATCACATAGCAATTACATATACTTAAAGCACAATAAATTTACATTTTTTATTTTATGGGAAATTTTAATTAACTCGACTATAATAATATTTTTAGTACGCTAATTAAATATATTTAAATAAATGTACCAAACTCATTGCACCTTTTACAAAAGTTATGAACTCAATTGTAATTTGTTCTAGTTAAAATTAAAGGCATATTAATCTTTTTCATTAAATAAGGATTAAATTGCGCAACAAAATACATAGGTTAAGAATGTCCGTGCCAAAAAATAAAAGATACTGACTATTTATGCACTGAGGACAATGTTAGGGACCATATGTGTCATATTCCCTAATAGAGAGAATCTAATGTTTAAAGAGACTCTTGAAAATATTTTTACTTCATTCAAATGGTAAACTTGATAATAATTAAAAGTTAAAAATAAAAGTAAAAATAAAAAAGAATCTACCATCATCATTCTAACGTGTAAAACAATCTAATGTACTATATAACCTCCGAGTTAAATACCACAAATACCACTATACTTTACCAAACATTCCTGAAGTGCTACTATATTTTAAAACGCTCTTGGAATGCCATTGAATTTTCAAAAGTGAATTTCAATGACATTCTATGAACATTTTAAAGCATAGTGGCATTCTAGGAACATTTGTCAAAATACAGTGACATTTCAAAAATGTTTGTCAAAGTATAGTGACATTAGGGATATATATATATATATTTTTGGAAATATCTCAGCTCGAAAATCTAAGCCTGAGATATACATTTTATTACAATCTAAAAATAAGTATATAGAGAAGGAAATATGAGCCTTACCTCCAATTTTTACAAAGAGACTTATATATATATATATATATATATATATATATATATATATATATATATATATATACATACATACTAGTTTTAAGGCCGTGCGTTGCACGTCAGTGAAATGTGTAGGAAAAAATTGTATGTTTAGAAAAGAATATTTTAGGCTGATAAATTAGTTAAATGTAAGTGTTATTTTAGCCTCATAAATTAGGAAAGAGTATTAAAATTTTGTGGTTGATCACTGTTGTGAAGAACGTATATAAAAAATTTATTTGTATGACTTATGTATGTTTAAAAAAATATATATAAAAACTTTTTGTTGATGATAAGTTTGGAAGTAACTTGATATAGTCAATAGATTGAGTGACTTGACAAACTGAAAAATGAATTAATTGGGTTACTCGAGAATGTGTTAGGTTGCAAAGTTGTTGTTATATTTATATATTTTATTTATTTAAATTAGTTGGTATATTAAATGTTTTGGTAATTGTTTATTTTCATATGAGATTTGATAAATTCGATATTTTCATATTTGGAATTGTTGAGTTAGTTGATAAATGAAGTATATCCATTAATTTTATATGTATCCTGAAAATGAGGCATATATATTGTTTTTATCTATGTTTTATTAGGACAAAGTATAATAAAATATATATTATATAAATTTCATGTATTTCATAATGAATTAATACAATATATTATATTTACTTTTGTTTTAGCAATTACTATAACATATTCTAATAAACAATTATTATAATTATTTTATAACATAATAAAATGAATGTTGTAGTAATTTAATGATTATAATCAATATATTATAAGAAATCGATATTAAATAAATGTTTGTATAAATTATTATAAAATTTATTACATATTTATTTAAAAATTATTTTCATAAATACTAATATAAATTTTTTTATAAAGAATATTGTAAATAGTAATTATAAAAAAAATGATTTCTATAAATACATATGTAAATGTATGTGATAAAAGTATTTTTATATATTTATTATAATATATTTAAAAATTAACATGAGAAAAGAAAAAATTTAAAAAATTTAAGTTTATGACATAATTAAAAAAAAACATTAAACTAAAAAATGAAAAATGTGCATTTTTGAAGCTAGTCGAGAAACTTGACAAACTGAAAATCATGTTTGTCGAGTTACTCGATTTGAAATGGGAAAGAAAATCAATCTATTCAATAGCCTAAGTAACTCGACAAAAAGAAACTCACGTTCCCTGAGTCACTCAACAAACGGAGGAAATTTAAACTTTTGATTATTTTTTTTGTATTTTTTATTTTAAATATGTAATACATTTAAAAAAATTTATAACTTGAAAAATAAAACATATACAAAATTTTATTTAGTGTATGATTTATTAGAACATAGTAGAATTAAATATATATCGTATAAATTTTATGTATATCTTAATTAATTAATACAATATATTATATTTTGTTTTATCATGATTAATTTATGTAGTAAGTGGATAAATCAAAATTTGAGATTCACGAGTTGGTTAAAAAATAACATGAAAAAAGAAAAAAACAAAAATTATTAGTGTATGACATAATTTAAATAAGAAAATAAAACAAAAAAATGGGAAAAGTGCAATTTTGAAGCCATTGGAGAAACTCGACAAACCTAAATCATGTTTTTCGAGTTACTCGATGACAAATGGGATATAAAATCAATAAATTCAACAGCTGAAGTAACTCGAGAAAATCAAACTCGACTTGCTCGAGTTACTCGACAAAACAATGAAATTTAGAATTTTGATTAATTTGTTTTTCTTTTGTATTTAAAATATGTAATATATTTAAAAAAAAAAATTTATTCTTTATTTGTTGTATTATTTTTTGACAAACTCGTTAATATGAAATTTTGAATTGTTTGAGTAACTTGATAAATAAAACATATACAAAATTTTATTTAGCGAATCATTTATTATAACATAGTTAAATAGAATATATATAATATAAATTGAATATATATCATAATGAATTAATGCAATTTGATATAATAATTCTAAAAAAAAAATTATTTATTAGAATAAATTTTCACTCTACTATGTTTTTATATTTCATAAAATTAGTTATGATATATTATCTTAATTGAAAATAATACATAAATCTGTTTTATAGTAGTTGTTTTATTATAACATATTATACTAAGTTATAGAATATGAAATGTTATTTATATAAAAGAACTTATTATTCATTGTATTGCATAACTCGACAAATTGAAAATCGAGTTTTCTGAGTTATTCAAGAAAGTAATTAGATGCATAATTTTCATTTATTTAAATTTTTTATTTAAATTATTTAATACATTAATTATTTTGTTTATTTTGTATGTTGTAATATTATTGTTGGAGGAACTTGTCAATATGAAATTTTGATTTTTTAATTTCTTTGATTAATGAAGCACATACATAATTGTATTTAATTGGGTTGGTTATAAAATAACATGACAAAAGAAAAAAATTAAAAAAATTAAGCGTATTATATAATTTAAATAAGAAAATAAAACAACAAATTGAAAAATGTGTATTTTTGAAGTTACTCGAGTAACTTGACAAACCTGAAATCATGTTTATCGAGCTACTCGACGACAAATGGGATACAAAATCAATCTTTTCAATAGCTGGATTAACGTGGTAAAATGAAACTTGAGTTTCCCGAGTTACTCGACTAAAAAATGAAAGTTAAAACTTTGAATAATTTGCTCTTCTTTTTTATTTATAATATGTAATATATTTAAATAATTTGTTATTCTTTATTTGTTGTATTATTTTTTTACAAACTTGTGAATTTGAAATTTGGAATTGTTTGAGTAAGTTGATAAATAAAACATATACAAAATTTTATTTAGTGAATCATTTATTAGAACATAGTTAAATAGAATATATATCATATAAATTTAATATATATCATAATGAAGTAATTCAATTTGATATAATTATTCTAAAAAACAAAAAGAATTATTAGAAAAATTTTTAACTGTACTATGTTTTTATATTTTATAAAATTAGTTATGATATATTATATTAATTTTAAATAATACATAAATTTTTGGTATAATAGCTATTATATTATAACATATTATAGTAAGTTATAGAATATGAAATATTATTCTTATAAAAGAACTTATTATTTATTGTGTTGCATAAATTGACAAACTGAAAATCGAGTTTTCCGAGTTATTCAATAAAGTAATTAGATGCATAATTTTCAATTATTTAATTTTTTTAATTTAAATTATTTAATAGATTAATTATTTTGTTTAATTTGTATGTTGTAATATTATTGTTGCAGGAACTTGTGAATATGAAATTTTGATTCTTTAACTTCTTTGATTAATAAAGCACATTCATAATTGTATTTAATTGGGTTCGTGATAAAATAACATGACAAAAGAAAAAAAATTTCAAAATTAAGTGTATTATATAATTTAAATAAGCAAATAAAACAAAATAAATGCAAAATGTGTATTTTTTAAGCAACTCGAGAAACTCGACAAACCTCAAATCATGTTTTTCGAGTTACTCGATGAGAAAGGGAATTCAAAATCAATCTTTTCAATAGCTGGAGTAACTCGGCAAAATGAAACTCGAGTGTCCCGAGTTCCTCGAGAAAACAATGAAATTTAGCATGTTGATTAATTTGTATTTCTTTTATATTTAAAATATGTAATATATTTAAATAATTTTTATTTGTTTACTTGTTGTATTAATTTTTGACAATCTTGTGAATTTGAAATTTGGAACTGTTTTAGTAACTTGATAAATAAAACATATACAAAATTTTATTTGGTGAAGCATTTATTAGAACATAGTTAAATAGAATATATATTATATAAATTTAATATATATGATAATGAATTAATGCAATTTGATGTAATTATTCTAAAAAAAATTTGTAATTATTAGAAAAAATTTTCACTGTATTATGTTTTTATATTTCATAAAATTAGATATGATATATTAGATTAATTTAAAATAATACATAAATTTTTTTTTATAATAGCTATTTTATTATAATATATTATACTAAGTTATAGAATATGAAATATTATTCTTATAAAAGAACTCATTATTCATTGTATTGTATAACTCGATAAACTGAAAATCGAGTTTTCCGAGTTATTGAACAAAGGAATTAGATGCATAATTTTTATTTTTTTAATTTTATTTATTTAAATTATTTAATACATTAGTTATTTTGTTTAATTTGTATGTTGTAATATTATTGTTGTAGGAATTTGGCAATATGAAATTTTGTATTTATAACTTCTTTGATTAATGAAGTGCATACATAATTGTATTTAATTGGGTTGGTTATAAAATAACACGACAAAAGAAAAAAATTAAAAAAATGAAGTGTATTATATAATTTAAATAAGAAAAGAAAAAAAAATTGAAAAATGTGTATTTTTTAAGCTACTCGATAAACTTGAATTCATGGTTCTCGAGTTACTTGATGACAAAGGCGATACAAAATCAATATTTTCAATAGTTGGAGTAAGTCGGAAAAATGGAACTCGAGTTTTCCGAGTGACTCGACAAAACAATGAAATTTCAAATTTTGAATAACTTATTTTTTTTTATTTAAAATATGTAATATATTTAAATAATTTTTAATTGTTTATTTGTGGTATTATTTTTTGACAAACTCGTGAATTTGAAATTTGGAATTGTTTGAGTAAGTTTATAAATAAAACATATACAAAATTTTATTTATTGAATCATTTATTAGAACATAGTTAAATAAAATATATATCATATAAATTTAATATATATCATAATGAATTAATGCAATTTGATATAATTATTCTTTAAAAAAAATTTATTTATTAGAAAAACATTTTATTTTAATATGTTTTTATATTTCATAAAATTATTTATGATATATTAGATTAATTTAAAATAATACATAAATTTTTTTTATAATAGCTATTTTATTATAACATATTATACTAAGTTATGGAATATGAAATATTATTCTTAAAAAAGAACTTATTATTCATTGTGTTGCCTAAATCGAGAAATTGTAAATCGAGTTTTCTGAGTTATTCAACAAAGTAATTGGATGCATAAATTTCATTTATTTAAATTTTTTTATTTAAATTATTTAATACATTAATTATTTTGTTTAATTTGTATGTTGTAATATTATTGTTGTAGGAACTTGTGAAAATGAAATTTCGCTTTTTTAACTTATTTGATTAATGAAGCTCATACGTAATTGTATTTAATTGAGTTGGTTATAAAATAATATGACAAAAGAATTAAATTAAAAAAATTAAGTGTATTATATAATTTAAATAAGAAAATAAGGCAAAAAAATGAAAAATGTGCATTTTTTAAACGACTCGAGCAACTCGACAAACCTAAAATCATGTTTCTCGAGTTACTCGATAACAAATGGAAGACAAATAAATCTTTTCAATAGCTGAAGTAACTCGGCAAAATGAAAATCGAGTTTCCCGAGTTACTCGATAAAGCAATGAAATTTAAAATTTTGATTAATTTGTTTTTGGTTTTTATTTATAATTTGTAATACATTTAAATAATCTTTTATTCTTTATTTGTTGTATTGTTTTTTGACAAACTCTTGAATCTGAAATTTGGAATTGTTTGAGTAACTTGATAAATAAAACATATAAAAAATTTGATTTAGTGAATCATTTATTAGAACATAGTTAAATAGAATATATATCATATAAATTTAATATATATCATAATGAATTAATGCAATTTGATGTAATTATTCTAAATGAAATAATTAGTTATTAGAACAAATTTTCACTCTACTATGTTTTTATATTTCATAGAATTAGTTAAGATATATTATATTAATTTAAAGTAATACATAAATATTTTTTATAATAGCTATTTTATTATAACATATTATACTAAGTTGTAGAATATGAAATATTATTTATATAAAAGAACTTATTATTCATTGTATTTTCTAACTCGACAAACTGAAAAGTGAGTTTTCGAAGTTATTGAACAAAGTAATTAGATGAATAATTTTCATTTATTTAAATTATTTAATACATTAACTATTTTGTATAATTTGTATGTTGTAATATTATGGTTGTACGAACTTGTCAATATGAAATTTCAATTTGTTAACTTATTTCATTAATGAAGCATATACATAATTGTATTTAATTGAGTTGGTTATAAAATAATATGACAAAAGAAAAAAATTAAAAAAAATAAGTGTATTACATAATTTAAATAAGAAAATAGAACAAAAAAAACGAAAAATGTGTATTTTTGTAGCTACTCGAGATTCTCGACAAACTAACATTCATGTTTGTCGAGTTACTCGATGACAAATGGGAGACAATATCAATATTTTCAATAGCTGAAGTAAGTCGGGGAAATGGAACTCGAGTTTCCTGAGTTACTCGACAAAATAATGAAATTTAAAATATGTAATACATATAAATAGTTTTTATTGTTATTTTGTAGTGTTATTTTTTGACAAACTCGTCAATCTTAAATTTGGAATTATTTGAGTAAATTTATAAATAAAATATATACAAAATTTTATGCAGTGTAATGCTATGTTTTTATATTTCATAAAATTATTTATGATATACTATATTAATTTAAAATAATTCAAAAAAAATTTTTTATAATAGTTATTATATTATAATATATTATATTAAGTTATAGAATATGAACTATTATTCATATAAAATAACTTATTATTGATTGTATTGCATAACTCGACAAACTCAAAATCGAGTTTTTTGAGATATTCAACAAAGTAATCATATGCATAATTTTCATTTATTTAAAATTTTTTATTTAAATTATTTAATATGTTAACTAATTCTTTTAATTTGTATTTTGTAATATTATTATTTGAGGAACTTGTCAATATGAAATTTTGATTTATTTAATTATTTGATTAATGAAGTACATACATAATTGATTTAATTGATTATTTATTAGAACATAGTAAAATTAAATATGTATTGTATAAATTTAATATATATCATAATTAATTCATAGAATATATTATATTTTCTTTTATTATGATTAATTTATCTAGTAACTGTATATATCCAAATTTAAGATTCACAGGTTGGTTATAAAATAGCATGACAAAAGAAAACAATTAAAAAAATTAAGTGTATTACGTAATTTAAATAAGAAAATAAAACAAAAAAGTGAAAAAATGTGAATTTTTGAAGTTACTCGAGAAACTTGACAAATTGAAAAATATGTTTGTCGAGTTACCCGATGAGAAATGGAATACATAATCAATCTATTGAATAGCTTAAGTAACTCGACGAAATGAAACTTGAGTTTCTCGAGTTACTCGACAAACCAATGAAATTTAAAATTATGATTATTTTGTTTTTCTTTTTGATTTATAATATGTAATACATTTAAATAAATGTTTATTCTTATTTTGTTGTGTTATGTTTTGATGAAGTCGTGAATCTGAAAGTTGGAATTGTTTGAGTAAATTGATAAATAAAAAGAATATAAAAATTTTGTGGTTTATTACTGTTGTGAAGAACGTACATAAAAAATGTATTTTTATGACTTATGTATGTTTAAATAAAAATAATAATATTTATTAGAATAATTATTTTCAATTATATGATGAAAATAATTGTAAGTTTTATAATTAATAATTTTTGTATTTGCGTATTTTTTATTTTTGGTGTAAAATAAATGGGACATTTGATATGTGATTTTATTTACTATGTTATATTTACTAATACATGAAGTAATTTTATTAATATATTAACAAAAATGTTTTAACGTATTTTATATTAAGATATACATCAAATAAGTTTGTATAGGAAGATATAAAGTAAAAGAAAAATGAGATAAAAGTCAAAAACGTGTCAAACCCTAGTCTTGATGGTGGACACGTGTAAGTAAAAAACTATTCATTGTCATTTAATGGGCCATTCAATCTGTCTAAACCGGTTATTCATTTGTTATCGTGTATTTTGAAAAAACAATATTCTGCATTTCAGTTTGTAGAGGTTGGAAGGAGGCACGATTTTTGTTTACAAAAAAATTGGATTTTGGGCGTTATTTTGTTCGGCATATTATAACATTATCTTCATAAGGTATGTATTTTTATTTTGTATGACACTATGTAATGTGAATAATGTTTCATTTTAATTAATGTATAGATAAAGTTATACATATATAAATCATTGTTATATTAGTTTATGTATTCTATTATATATAAACTATGTATTTAGAATATATAATTTGTACTTATATTTGTGGTAGAAGTTGGCTGATGAGAATGATCGTAAATATTTTTCAGATATGGATGTTGAATACGTGGTCAGTGAGAATCGCAGATTTGATGGAGTCATTACACAGATTAGTAATTTTACGTATATTGATGTTATAATGGAAAATTTTAACGAGGAACAGATTCAAAAATTTAGGAATAGCTCTTTTGCTCATTTTGAATATTTTCATGGTAGGAAATGTCAGTTTAGTGGAAAGTTGGTACATGAATTTTTGCTCAATACTGTGCATTCGAATAAACGAAATGAGGTTTGGTTTAAAGTACAAGGTGAATTATGTAGATTTGGAATGCAGGAGTATTGTTTGATAACAGGCTTATTGTGCCATGATAATGATGATAATCTTAGTACCATAAGAGTTTTGGCGAGACATAGAATTCGTAGGAGGTGGTTCAATAATTTTGCTCATATATCGTTAAATGAGCTTGAGAATGTTTTTATTCATTGTGATAATGAGGAAGATAAGTACAAGTTAGGGTTGGCATTATTGATTGAAGGAGTGATTAGGCCTAGGGAGAGGAAAAAAATAAATATAGAGACACTGTCTTTGGTAGATAATTTGGATGTTTGTTATGAATATCCATGGGGACGACATTCGTACTTCATACTTCTGCGTTCGTTGTTAACTTCTTGGGAGAGACGTGCGTTGAAGTGCATTGATAATAATGCTGCAGTTGCAAAGTACACCATATATGGTTGTCCTCTTGTGTTCCAGGTAAATATGTATAATTATTTTTAATATTTAATGAATGTGCGATAAATATATTATGTGTGTCATGACTAAGTGTTGGTTATTTTGTTTATAGATTTGGATATATGAGGCATGCCGTGAGGTTGGTGAAAGATTTGGTGAAAAAGTGTATAATACATTTCCACGTATTGTAAACTGGTATGCAGAACATCGTGTTGGGAAGAAAGATTTGGACCTATTTTTGGAATCAACTGAGGTATGTCAAAGTAATTTTAATTATGTATGAGAAATGTTTAATAGTTATGAAAGTGATGTTTATTTTTTGCTATGATTTATAGATGCATGTTCTACCAATACTTCAACCAACTGCAGAAGAGATAGAACAACCATACTTGTACACGATGGTCTTAATAGAGGATGTACGAGATGTACGAGTTGATGCAGTTGTTCAAAATTTTTTGTATGAGGCGCAAGAAATTGTTGAGATAGGGCAAGGAATAGAAGAATTTGAGCCTGTAAATGTGGTTGAGCCAGATGTTGTAATAGCATATGGAAATATTGTTCATGAGGCTGAAGAGTTTTATGAAGGTGATCAACAGATTGGACAAGTTGGGAACGAAGATGATGGTGAAAATGAGGGCTGGTCTCCATATATAGTTGTGGAAGAACCTATAAATAATTGGCCTGCACGATATGTGGATGAAGGGCACGAAAGTGATCAGCAGAATTATCATGATGATTATGAGCATAATTATCATGATGATTATGAGCATAATTATCATGATGATTATGCTACAAATGAACTTGTACAATCATTATTTGATGAACAAAGAGTGTACATTAATGAGCAGTTTGGTAATACAGGGGATGAACAAAGAGCATATTTTGATTATCAGTTAGGCAATTTTAGAGATGAGCAACGGGATTATATTGATAATCAATTTCGTGATATGATAGATGCTCAACGTTTGTACTTTGATCAACAATTAGCAGGTACAAGAGATGATTTGATGCGTTGTTTAAATCAGATTGAATCATCTGTATCTAGGAGCAGTGAACAATTTTTTGATGAAAAAAAAAAGAGATACAGGAACATATTGATACAAAGTTAGTTGGTTTAGAAGTTGAACATAGTAATATGATTGGTAGTTTACGTGAAGAACTTTGTACAAAGATTGATAGTTCTATTTTCAAGATTCAAGACATGTTGAAGGGGGCATTGGTAGAAAAGCATACGGTTGTGGAGAGTAGTAGAATAGAACAGCAAGCCGCTTCTGCGAAGCAGAGAATGGATGAAAAAAAAAAGGATAGCAAGGAAAGTGCGTCTCTGTCATCTAGTTCTATTCACATTCCTATACTTTGTGATATTGATGAGGAAAGACAAGTTGAATTTATTCATTGGATGCACAAATCAAAGGATCAGTAAGTTTGAATTTTTTATTTGGTTATTTATTATATATATGTTTTGTTTTTATTTTATTTATAATAAGTTTCCTGTTATAGAGATGTTGTGCGATTGCGTGGTGGGGGTGGTGGCATTAGATTGACAAAGCAAAAGCTAGAATCTATTAGCCATCGTGAATATATATTGGCGGCTGAGGTATGTCCTATTTGTATTTTTTCATCTCTTATGTTTATTGTAAACTATTAGGAACACATTCTTATAAAAAAAAAATTTTATAGGATATGGATAATGCCATGTTTTTGCTTAAAAAAAGAAGAGCAAATTTTACAGACATTTTTTCATCAAGATATGGAATTCTAGATAGCGGGTTTGGAATATTTTTTCGGGGTATTGGTTTGAAAATATTGGATTCTACAGGACAATTGATTCGTAAAGTTCCTGTTGTTTACCATGGTTCTATGGAGAGATATGCGAATGGTTCCATTTCGAGAAGTTTTGGTAAAAGTTGGAAAGATTGTAATCATATATTGTGGCCAGATATTATTGATGATAACTATTGGGTGCTTTTTGATGTGGATCTACTAAGTTGGAGGCTGACAGTGTATGATAACAATTACCACTTTTATGATGAAGCAATGTTATATCGACATGTTGTTCCTGCCATACATATTATTCCAGATATTATTCAAAAATATGTTGTTGCTGATCGGGCAGATCTTGGCAAAAAGATCATTCAACCGCTTGAATATTACAGGAAACCATATGTTGAGATACCACAGTCTATTCGACATAGGTAAGAAATGAAAATAAATGTTTGTATTTGTAATCATATTTATATATACTTACAAGGTTTTCAATCATTCTTGCAGTGACAGTGGCATATTTGTTATCAAATATGTTGAGTGTCTTCTTGCTGGAATACCTATCGATGCTGTTCAATTGGAGAAAGTAGATTTGTATAGAGGAAAGCTTGTAATTGATTTTTTTTACAATGAATTTTTTTTTGTTCCAAATGAACAAAATGAATAGCTATGATGTTTGTATATTGAAGTGAAAACTGTTTTTTGATTTTAATTTTATTTATTCTAGTTATGGGTTGACATTTTACGTAGTGTAAAATACGTTGGTTATATATAATTGTTTGTGCAAGTTTATTAGTGTTTGTAACAAATTTGAGTTTTAGTATAATATTTTGAGTTTAGATTAGTACTGATTTTGTATTTTTATATGAAGAAGAGCAAAATTATTTATTGTGTGTTGTGGTTTAATATGAGCAGATGAATTCATAACTTATGTTATTGATTTTATAACACATTTATATATTTGTATGTTATGAAATTTTCTCTATTTAAATCTTATATATTTTGTGCTATTGTTGACTATTATTGTGGGTGTGCGTTTGTTTGTTTTTTAGTAGCTTGGGATTTTGAATTTCTGAGTATGTGTAGTGAGTTCACAAATGAATGCTAAAGATTTTGTGGAGTTAGTTGAGTAATGAATGTAAAACATTGTTTTAGTTTATCATTTTTGTTTGCTTTGGTAAGAAATTTATGATTTGTTAATATATTTAGTTTGAAATATTTAATTTTGTAAGTTATGAGTTATCATGTTGTATCGTTATTATTATAAAATGATTACATATACTTTGTAATTGGTTATTTGGATTTACCTCATAAAGCAACTTGGCAATGTCAAGTCTTAATTTGTTAAGTTATGTGATAAATCGAACCAAAGCAAAATAATTTTATTTTATTATTTAATATAATATATTATAGTCAATCTAGTTTACTAATTGTAAAACGATTAATTCTATCTCTAGAGGGAAAAAATAAAATAGATAGTAAAATATCATAATAAAGTTCAATAAGTGATGAAATGCATATTTTCGAATGTTTAGTTTCCTTTGGATATTTTAGTTATATATGAAATCTTAAAATAGATATATACAATCATTTTTCATACACAAATGAACACATGTATTTACAATTCTTTTAAATTAATTGTATTATATGTTATCTAAAATTTGTTATTGAATTTCTTTGATAGAAATATTCCCATTTTATAATTTTTTATTTGTTTTTGTAATTTCCATGAAGTACCTTGATAAACTGATATATATGTTTGTCGAGTTACTTGAATAACTTAAATGATGCATATTTTGGAATACATTTGTAATAAATATATAAAAAAAATATTTTTATGTATATTTACATGTGTATATATAATATTTGTAACTCAATTGTACAACATAAAATTGACGTAAAAATTTATTTCATTTAGTTCACATAAATATTCCCAATTTGTGATCTTTGTTTTCGTGTAACATTTTTTCAGGGTTGTTGAATAACTGATTAAAGGCATATTCTTTAGTTTTTATTTATTTTTTATTTTATGTATAGATTGTATATTCTAATAAATTCATATAATATTTGATTATTTAATATAATATATATTTTATTTTACTATATTATAATGTATACCTTCTACAAGGAGAAGAAAATGAAATAAAGAAAACAAATAAAATAGATAAAACATATTTGTGTCGATTTTTTGGAAAAGTACAAATATTCAACTTGACAGAGTTTGTCGGGTTAAATAGCATGTTCAACAATTCACATAGCCAAAATAATGAGTTTTTCGTCCGTGAATAGTACAATATTATTGAATTTGACAACGTTTATCGAATTAAATAGTAAGTGGAAAAGTGCACACACACACACACACAAATAAACACGAGGCTCATATAAACCGATATTTATTAAAATAATAAGCATATAACATAATCATTATTAACCCAGAACATTAAATTTTTGTTAATAATTATAGTAACACATATATAATTTTTTTTTTACTTAAACAAAAATTAGAAACAAAAACAATATTGTACACTTAATTACTAAGATAACTGAAAAACTTGTAATAGAATTTGTCAAGTTATCTATAAAATATTTTAATTTAAAATGAAGAGAAACCTATAATATAATATACATAAATCCATAGAATGTAAAATATATGAAAGCTAAATTTTTACGGAAATGAACACATAGATTTATAATATTTATTGATTAACAGTACTAAATATAAAACTGAAATTAATTATTCACTCTAGAATCATTTATTGAATTTAATTGACAAAAATATCTTGATTTGATGATTTGTTATTTTGTGTAAGATTTTCCATCGAGAAACGTGATAAACCTATATATAAGATTTTCCATCGAGAAACTTGATAAACCTATATATAAGTTTTATCGTATCATTATTTGATATAACATATTATAACAAAAGATGTATTATATAGGTAAATTATATATTAATGTAAATTATTGCAGTCTAGTATATTTCATTTTATCGATAACGTAGACACATTGTAGGTTAAAAAATGAAGAGACGTTATAAATTATTAGAGTCTATAATAATTAATGTTGTCATATTTAATTTTATCAATAATGAAGACACATTATAAATTATTGTATTTTACTATAATAAATAATAGGTAAAAAAATATTATATATGAGAGTAATTAATTAAGTAACTCAATAAGTAGTTGTTTTGTAAGAATATATATAATAATTATCTTTATTTAATTTTTAATATAGGCATATAATGGCAAATCTAGAAATTTAATGTTTACAAGATGTTTTATTAAATGCAATTTAATGCGAAATGACTTCTGTTGGACAAAGATATTTCTAACATGGACATGGTGTCAGAGCACGAGGCTCGATGCGGAAAAGAGTGGATGGTTCGAATTGGTAAAGAGAGAATGAAGCATATATCTAGACTGACAATTAAATAAGTAGTAATTTATGTGAATTCGGAATATGGGTGTGGCGAGCTACCTCATAAATTGAACATATTACATATTTTTTGTTTGTATATGATTTATTACAGCATAGTATAATAAAATATATATTATAAAAATGTAATATATATTATATTAAATTCAAAAATATATAGTATATATATAGATATGTATATGTAATGATGACTGTACGATAATATAAGTAAAAATGACTAAAATAAACTTACAGCAGAATAAAATATATAGTGTAAGAAAATATTAATAATCAATTGTGATTTTCTTGGAACTATCAATTCATCATCTTTAATTTATTGTATCTTGTATAAAACTATTGAAATATGTTAAAATCTATTATATTTTATCATTTATTATAACATAATGTAATGGAAAATTAGTATAAGAATAGTATCAAATTTGTATAGTAATTTTAATAATTAATAAATGTTGTTAAAATAGGTAATTTTTATTAGAACGTAGAAGTATAATAAATGATATTAAGAATTTGTTGTAATATGAATTGATTGTAAATAAACTATTTGAATTTTGAGTATGTGGTTTGTGGCAGAGAAACTGATTCATTTATGAAGGAACTCAAGAAAGATATATATTCACAATGTCGAGTTAATCGTAAAAGAAAAAGGAAGTAAACGCACTTAAAATAAAAGTTAACAATAGTAAATGATTTATAAGATTTTAATAGGAAAAAAATAATAATATAAAAATAGATATGTCTGTTACAAAATCAACATTATATGTAACAAACAATTTATTAGGTCAAACATTGCAGCTATTATGCGGAATAAAATATGAAAGGAAAAGTCAAAAGGTGAACAAAACTAAAAATTTTGGTAGGATAGTTAATGGCTAAATTCTCGAGTCATTCGAGAAAATACAGTTAAATTTGTCGAGTTAAACGAAAAACGAAATTACAGAAACAAACCAAATGTATACTAAATTTCACTATAATCATTAACAATAACGAAAGCTAATTATTATAATAGTAATGACATTAATTATTATAACAAATTTTGACTTCACTTTGTTTTATATTTTATAAAATTACATATAATATATTATATTAATGTAACATAATATATGTAATCTTATTTTATAGTAGTTATTTTATTATAACATGTTATGTTAAATTATAGAATATTCAATATTATTCATATAAAAACACTTATTATTCATTGTATCACATAACTTGATAAAGTCAAAATCGAGTTTCCCCAGTTACTCAACAAATTCATTACATATATAAATTTAATTTTGAAAAAAATATTTTATTTAAATTATTTAATATATTAACTATTTTATTTAATTTATATGTTGTAATATTATTATTCGAGGAATTTGTGAGTATGAAGTTTTGATTTGTGAATTTATTTGATAAATAAAGCATATACATAATTGTATTTAATTGATTATTTATTAGAACATAGTGAAATTAAATATAGACACTATAAATTTAATATATATCATAATCAATTAATACAATATATTATATTTTGTTTTGTTATTATTAATTTATTAAGTATCTCGAGAAATCTAAATTTTGAGATTGATAAGTTGGTTAGAAAATAATATGACAAAAATAAAAAAGTAAAAAATTTAAGTATATTACATAATATAAATAAGAAAATAAAACAAAAAAATGAAATATGTGCATGTTTGAAGCTACTCGAGAAACTCGACAAACTGAAAATCATGTTTGTCGAGTAACTCGATTAGAAATGAGATACAAAAGGAATCTATTCAATAGCTGAAGTAGCTTGACAAAATGAAACTTTAGTTTTTCAAGTTACTCGACAAACCAGTGGAATTAAAAATATTGTTTATTTTGTTTTTCTAATTTATTTAAAATATGTAATATATTTAAAAAAAATTTAATCTTATGTTGTTGTGTTATTTTTTGACGAACTCGTGAATATGAAATGTGGAAATTTTATTTTACTTTGTTTTTATATTTTATAAAAGTAGATATCATATATTATATTAATGTAAAATAATATATAAATTTTTTTTTGTAATAGCTATTTTATTATTAGATATTATATTAAGTTATAGAAAATGAAATATTATTCATATAAAAAAACTCATTATTCATTGTATCACATAACTCGACAAATTCAAAATCGAGTTTCCCGAGTTACATAAGAAACTAATTATATGCATAAATTGAAATTTTTAAAACTTTTTGTATTTAAATTATTTAAAATATTAATTATTTTGTTTATTTGATATATTGTAATACTATTATTCAAAGAAACTGTTAATATGAAGTTTGGATTTGTTAACTTATTTGATAAATGAAGTACATACATAATTGTATTTAATTGATTATTTATTAGGATATGGTAAAATTAAATATATATTGTATAAATTTAATATATATCATAATCAATTCATAAAATATATTATATTTTCTTTTATTATGATTCATTTATCTAGTAACTCGACAAATCAAAATTTGAGATTCAAGAGTTGGTTAAAAAAATACATGACAAAAGAAAAAAATCAAAAGCATTAAGTGTATTACATAATTTAAATAAAAAAATAAAAAAAAAATAAAAAATGTGTATTTTTCAAGTTACTCGAGAAACTCGAGAAATTGAAAATCACGATTTTCGAGTAACTCGATGACAAATCGGATACAAAATCATTCTGTTTAATAGTTGAAGTAACTCGAGAAAATGAAACATGAGTTTCTCGAGTTACTCGACAAACTA
Organism: Forsythia viridissima; assembly: GCA_030279155.1. Classification (NCBI taxonomy): domain Eukaryota; kingdom Viridiplantae; phylum Streptophyta; class Magnoliopsida; order Lamiales; family Oleaceae; genus Forsythia; species Forsythia viridissima. The sequence continues at coordinate 50,827,488 of CM059034.1, forward strand.
ATGAAATTCAAAATTTTGATTAATTTGTTTTTCTTTTTTATTTAAAATATGTAATACATTTAAATTTTTTTTCTTCTTATTTTGTTGTATTATTTGTTGACGAACTGGTGAATCTGATATTTGGAATTATTTGAGTATATTGATAAAATAAATATAAAAAAAATTTTATGTAGTGTATCATTTATTAGAACATAGTAAAATAGAATATATATGATATAAATTTGATATATATCATAATGAATTAATACAATTTTATATAATTTTTGTAATTAGTATAAATAATTATTAAAACAAATTTTTACTTCACTTTGTTTTTATATTTCATACAATTAAATATGAAATATTATATTAATGTAAAATAATATATAAATTTTATTTGTAATAGCTATTTTATTATAACATATTATATTAAGTTAGAGAAAATGAAATATTATTCATATAAAAAAAACTCATTATTCATTCTATCATATAACTCGACAAATTCAAAATCGAGTTTCCCGACTTATGCAACAAACTAATTATATGCATGAATTGAAATTTTTACAAATTTTTTTATTTAAATTATTTTAAATATTTATTATTTTGTTTAGTTTATATGTTGTAATATTATTATTCGAGGAAGCTGTGAATATGAAGTTTTGATTTGTTAATTTATTTGATAAATTAAGCACATACATAATTGTATTTAATTAATTATTTATTAAAAGATATTAAAATTAAATATACAATGTATAAATTTAATATATATGATAATTAATTAATACAATATATTATATTTTCTTTTATTATGATTAATTTATCTCGTAACTCGACAAATATAAATTTTGAGATTCACGAGATGGTTACAAAATAACATGACAAAATAAAAAAATGAAAAAAATTAAGTGTCCTACATAATTTAAATAAGAAAATTAAACAAGAAATTGAAAAATGTACATGGTTGAAGCTACTCGAGAAACTCGACAAACTGAAAATCATGTTTATCGAGTTACTCGATCACAAATGGTATAAAAAATGAATCTATTGAATAGTTGAAGTAACTCGACAACAATAAACTTGAATATCCCGAGTTACTCGACAAATCAGTAAAAGTAAAAATTTTGATTATTTTGTTTTTCTTTTTTATTTAAAATATGTAATATATTTAAATAATTTTTTATTGTTATTTTGTTGTGTTATTTTTCGACAAACTCGTGAATCTGAAATTTAGAATTGTTTGAGTAAATTGATAAATAAAATATATACAAAATTTTATGTATTATATGATTTATTAGAACATAGAAAAATAGAATATATGTTAAATAAAATATATCATAATGAATGAATACAATTTTATATAATTTTTGTAATTAATAAAAATAATTATTGTAACAAATATTTACTTTACTTTGTTTTTATATTTCATAAAATTAAATATCATATATTATATTAATGTCAAATAATATATAATTTTTTTTATAATAGTTCTTATATTATAACATATTATATTAAGTTATAGAATATGAAATATTATTCATATAAAAAAAGGCATTATTCATTATATCACATAACTCGAGAAAATCAAATTTTCAATTTTTTTGAACTTTTTGTATTTAAATTATTTAATACATTAACTATTTTTTTTAATTTCTATGTTGTAATATTATTATTTAAGGAACTTGTCAGTATGAAATTTGAATTTGTTAACTTATTTAATAAATGAAGTACATACATAATTGTATTTAATTGATTATTTATTAAAACATAGTAAAATTAAACATAAATTTTATAAATTTAATGTATATGATAATCAATTAATATAATATATTATATTTTCTTTTATTATGATAAATTAATCCAATAACTCGACAAAGGTAAATTTGACATTCACAAGTTGGTTAAAAAAAACATGACAAAATAAAAAAATCAAAAAAATTCAGTGTATTACATAATTTAAATAAAAAAGAAAAAAAACAAAATTGAAAAATATGCATTTTTGAACCTACTCGAGAAACTCGACAAACCGAAAATCATGTTTGTCGAGTTACTCGATTACAAATGGTATACAAAATCAATCTATTCAATAGATTAACCAACTCGACAAAATCAAACTCGAGTTGGCCAAGTTACTCGATAAACGAGGGAAATTTAAAATTTTGATTATTTTGTTTTTCTTTTTAATTTAAAAGACGTAATATATTTAAATAATTTTTTATTCTTATGTTGGTTATTTGTCGAGGAACTCATGAATGGAAAATTGGAATTGTCGAGTAACTTGATAAATAAAGCATATCAAAAATTCTATTTAGTGTATCATTTATTATAACATAGTAAAATAGAATATATATTATATAAATTTAATATATATTATAATGAATTAATACAATATATGAATTTTATTTTTATTTTAACAATTACTATAACATATTATAAAAAAATTACTATATTAAATTTATAGCATAATAAAATGATATTTTGTATTAATATATTATTAATTAATGATTATATTATTATTATAATTTAATGATTATATTCAATTTAATATAATAAATGGATATGAAATAAATTTATTTATAAATGATTCTAAAATTTATTACATATTTATTTATAATTTATTATTGTAGATATAAATATAAATTTTATTATAAATGATATTATCATTAGTAATTATAAATATAAAATGATTTTTATACTATAATTTGATATAATTATTCTAATAAATAAAATGAGATTATTTAATTGCTTGATAAAAAAAATATATAATAAATTTAATAATTATTTATAAATAAATATGTAATAAATTTTATGATCATTTATAAAAAAAATTTAATATGAAATTGTTATAATAAATTGATTATAATCATTAAATTATTATAATAATGTAAAAATTGATTAATAATATATTATTACACCAAAAATTTGAAAAGGAAATGTATTAAGTTATAGAATACAAAAGATTATTTATATCAAAAAACTCATTATTCATTGTATCATATAACTCGACAAAGTCAAAATCGAGTTTTCTGAGTTACTCAACAAACTAATTATGTACATAAATTTAAATTTTTAAAAATTGATTTATTCAAATTATCTAATACATTAACTATTTCGTTTAATTGATATGTTGTAATATTATTATTCGACGAATTTGTCAGTATGAAGTTTCGATTTGTTAACTTATTTGATAAATGAAGTACATACATAATTGTATGTAATTGATTATTTATTAGGATATGGTAAAATTAAATATACATTGTATAAATTTAATATATATCATAATCAATTCATACAATATATTATATTTTCTTTTATTATGATTTATTTATCTAGTAACTCGACAAATCAAAATTTGAGATTCAAGAGTTGGTTAAAAAATAACATGACAAAAGAAAAAAATCAAAAACATTAAGTGTATTACATAATTTAAATAAAAAAATAAAACAAAAAAATGAAAAATGTGTATTTTTGAAGTTACTCGAGAAACTCGAGAAATTGGAAATCACGGTCGTCGAGTAACTCGATGAAAAATCGGATACAAAATCATTTTGTTTAATAGTTGAAGTAACTCGACAAAATGAAACATGAGTTTCTCGAGTTACTCGACAAACTAATGAAATTTAAACTTTTGATTAATTTGTTTTTCTTTTTTATTTAAAATATGTAGTACATTAAAATTTGTGCTCTTCTTATTTTGTTGTATTATTTGTTGACGAATTGGTGAATCTGAAATTTGGAATTGTTTGAGTATATTGATAAAAAAAATATATAAAAATTTTTATGTAGTGTATCATTTATTAGAACATAGTAAAATAGAATATATATCATATAAATTTAATATATATCATAATGAATTAATACAATTCTATATATTATTTATAATTAGTAAAAATAATTATTAAAACAAATTTGTACTTCACTTTGTTTTTATATTTCATAAAGTTAAATATGAAATATTATATTAATGTAAAATAATATATAAATTTTTTTTGTAATAGCTATTTTATTATAACATATTATATTAAGTTATAGAAAATGAAATATTATTTATATAAAAAAAACTCATTATTCATTGTATCACATAACTCGACAAATTCAAAATCGAGTTTCCCGAGTTACACAACAAACTAATTATATGCATGAATTGAAATTTTTAAAACTTTTTGTATTTAAATTATTTAAAATATTAATTATTTTGTTTAATTTATATGTTGTAATATTATTATTGAAGGAAGTTGTGAATATGAAATTTTGATTTGTTAACTTATTTGATAAATTAAGCATATACATAATTGTAGTTAATTGATTATTTGTTAGAACATAATAAAATTAAATATACATTGTATAAATTTAATATATATGATAATTAATTAATACAATATATTATATTTTTTTTATTATGATTAATTTATCTCGTAACTTGACAAATATAAATTTTGAGATTCACGAGATGGTTACAAAATAACCTGACAAAATAACAAAAATAAAAAAATTAAGTGTCCTACATAATTTAAATAAGAAAATGAAACAAGAAATTGAAAAATGTACATGGTTGAAGCTACTCGAGAAACTCGATAAACTGAAAATCGTGTTTGTCGAGTTACTCGATCACAAATAGTATAAAAAATGAATATATTGAATAACTCAAGTAACTCGACAAAAATAAACTTGAATTTCCCGAGTTACTCGACAAATCAGTGAAAGTAAAAATTTTGATTATTTTGTTTTTGTTTTTATTTAAAATATGTAATATATTTAAATAATTTTTAATTCTTATTTTGTTGTGTTATTTTTCGACGAACTCGTGAATCTTAAATTTAGAATTGTTTGAGTAAATTGATAAATAAAATATATACAAAATTTTATGTAGTATATCATTTATTAGAACATAGTAAAATAGAATATATATTAAATAAAATATATCATTATGAATTAATACAATTTTATATAATTTTTGTAATTAATAAAAATAATTATTGTAACAAATATTTACTTTACTTTGTTTCTATATTTCATAAAATTAAATATCATATATTATATTAATGTAAAATAATATATAATTTTTTTTTATAGTCGCTCTTATATTATAAGATATTATATTAAGTTATAGAATATGAAATATTATTCATATAAAAAAAGGCATTATTCATTATATCACATAACTCGAGAAAATCAAAATCGAGTTTGATGAGTTACTCAATAAACTAATTATATACATAAATTTAAATTTGTTGAACTTTTTGTATTTAAATTATTTAATATATTAACTATTTTATTTAATTTGTATGTTGTAATATTATTATTTAAGGAACTTGTCAGTATGAAATTTGAATTTGTTAACTTATTTAATAAATGAAGTACATACATAATTGTATTTAATTGATTATTTATTAAAACATAGTAAAATTAAACATACATTTTATAAATTTAATGTATATGATAATCAATTAATATAATATATTATATTTTCTTTTATTATGATGAATTTATCCAGTAACTCGACAAAGGTAAATTTCAGATTCACGAGTTGGTTAAAAAAGAACATGACAAAATAAAAAAATGAAATAAATTCAGTGTATTACATAATTTAAATAAAAAAGGAAAAAAACAAAATCGAAAAATGTGCATTTTTTAACCTACTCGAGAAACTCGACAAACCGAAAATCATGTTTGTCGACTAACTCGATTACAAATATAATACAAAATCAATCTATTCAATAGGTCAACCAACTCAACAAAATGAAACTCGACTTGGTCGAGTTACTCGACAAAGCAGGGAAATTTAAAATTTTGATTATTTTGTTTTTCTTTTTTATTTAAAATACGTAATACATTTAAATATTTTTTTATTCTTATGTTGGTTATTTGTCGAGGAACTCATGAATGGGAAATTGGAATTGTCGAGTAATTTGATAAATAAAGCATATAAAAAATATTTATTTAGTTTATCATTTATTAGAACATAGTAAAATAGAATATATATTATATAAATTTAATATATATCATAATGAATTAATACAATATATGAATTTTATTTTTATTTTAACAATTACTATAACATATTATTAAAAAATTATTATATTTAATTTATAGCATAATAAAATGATATTCTGTATTAATATATTATTAATTAATTATTATATTATTATATTATTATAATAATTTAATGATTGTATTCAATTTAATATAATAAATGGATATGAAATAAATTTATTTATAAATGATTCTAAAATTTATTATATATTTATTTATAATTTGTTATTGTAGATATAAATATAAATTTTGTTATAAATGATATTATCATTAGTAATTATAAATATAAAATGATTTTTATACTATAATTTGATATAATTATTTTCATAAATAAAATGAGATTATTTAATTGCTTGATAAAAAAATATATAATAAATTTTATAATTATTTATAAATTTTATGATCATTTATAAAAAAAAAATTTAATATGAAATTGTTATAATAAATTGATTATAATGATTAAATTATTACAATAATGTAAAAATTGATTAATAATATATTATTACACCAATAATTTGAAAAGGAAATGTATTAAGTTAAAGAATATGAAATATTATTTATATCAAAAAACTCATTATTCATTGTATCATATAACTCGACAAACTCAAAATCAAGTTTTCTGAGTTACTCAACAAACTAATTATATACATAAATTTAAATTTTTAAAAATTGATTTATTCAAATTATCTAATACATTAACTATTTCGTTTAATTGATATGTTGTAATATTATTATTCGAGGAATTTGTCAGTATGGAGTTTCGATTTGTTAACTTATTTGATAAATGAAGTACATACATAATTGTATTTAATTGATTATTTATTAGAATATGGTAAAATTAAATATACATTGTATAAATTTAATATATATCATAATCAATTCATACAATATATTATATTTTCTTTTATTATGATTCATTTATCTAGTAAATCGACAAATCAAAATTTGAGATTGAAGAGCTGGTTAAAAAATAAGATGACAAAAGGAAAAAATTATAAATGTCTATTTTTGAAGTTAGTCCAGAAACTCGAGAAACTTGAAATCACGGTTGTCGAGTAACTCGATGAAAAATTGGATACAAAATTAATCTGTTTAATAGTTGAAGTAACTCGACAAAATGAAACATGAGTTTCTCGACTTACTCGACAAACTAATGAAATTTAAAATTTTGATTGATTTGTTTTTCTTTTTTATTTAAAATATGTAATACATTTAAATTTTTTTTCTTCTTATTTTGTTGTATTATTTGTTGACGAACTGGTGAATCTGATATTTGGAATTATTTGAGTATATTGATAAAAAAAATATATAAAATTTTTATGTAGTGTATCATTTATTAGAACATAGTAAAATAGAATATATATCATAATGAATTAATACAATTTTATATAATTTATGTAATTAGTAAAAATAATTATTAAAACAAATTTTTACTTCACTTTGTTTTTATATTTGATAAAATTAAATATGAAATATTATACTAATGTGAAATAATATATAAATTTTTTTTGTAATAGCTATTTTATTATAACATATTATATTAAGTTATAGAAAATGAAATATTATTCATTCTATCATATAGCTCGACAAATTCAAAATCAAGTTTCCGGAGTTACGCAACAAACTAATTATATGTAGGAATTGAAATTTTTAAAACTTTTTTTATTTAAATTATTTAAAATATTAATTATTTTGTTTAATTTATATGTTGTAATATTATTATTCGAGGAAGCTGTCAATATAAAGTTTTGATTTTACAATGTATAAATTTAATATATATGATAATTAATTAATACACTGTCAATATAAAGTTTTGATTTTACAATGTATAAATTTAATATATATGATAATTAATTAATACAATATATTATATTTTCTTTTATTATGATTAATTTATCTCGTAACTCGACAAATATAAATTTTGAGATTCACGAGATGGTTACAAAATAACATGACAAAATAAAAAAATTAAAAAAATTAAGTGTCCTACATAATTTAAATAAGAAAATTAAAAAAGAAATTGAAAAATGTACATGGTTGAAGCTACTCGAGAAACTCGACAAACTGAAAATCATGTTTGTCGAGTTACTCGATCACAAATGGTATAAAAAATGAATCTATTGAATAGCTGAAGTAACTCGACAACAATAAACTTGAATATTCCGAGTTACTCGGCAAATCAGTGAAAGTAAAAATTTTGATTATTTTGTTTTTCTTTTTTATTTAAAATATGTAATATATTTAAATAATTTTTTATTTTTATTTTGTTGTGTTATTTTTCGACGAACTCGTGAATCTGAAATTTAGAATTGTTTGAGTAAATTGATAAATAAAATATATACAAAATTTTACGTATTATATGATTTATTAGAACATAGAAAAATAGAATATATGTTAAATAAAATATATCATAATGAATGAATACAATTTTATATAATTTTTGTAATTAATAAAAATAATTATTGTAACAAATATTTACTTTACTTTGTTTTTATATTTCATAAAATTAAATATTATATATTATATTAATGTCAAATAATATATAATTTTTTTATAATAGCTCTTATATTATAACATATTATATTAAGTTATAGAATATGAAATATTATTCATATAAAAAAAGGCATTATTCATTATATCACATAACTCGAGAAAATCAAAATTTCAAATTTTTTGAACTTTTTGTATTTAAATTATTTAATACATTAACTATTTTTTTTAATTTCTATGTTGTAATATTATTATTTAACGAACTTGTCAGTATGAAATTTGAATTTGTTAACTTATTTAATAAATGAAGTACATACATAATTGTATTTAATTGATTATTTATTAAAACATAGTAAAATTAAACATAAATTTTATAAATTTAATGTATATGATAATCAATTAATATAATATATTATATTTTCTTTTATTATGATGAATTTATCTAGTAACTTGACAAAGGTAAATTTGAGATTCACAAGTTGCTTAAAAAAAACATGACAAAATAAAAAATTAAAAAACATTTAGTGTATTACATAATTAAAATAAAAAAGAAAAAAAACAAAATTGAAAAATGTGCATTTTTGAACCTACTCGAGAAACTCGACAAACAAAAAATCATGTTTGTCGAGTGACTCGATTACAAATGGTATACAAAATCAATCTGTTTAACAGCTCAAGTAACTCGACAAAATGAAACTGGAGTTGGCCGAGTTACTCGACAAAACAGGGAAATGTAAAATTTTTATTTTTTGTTTTTTTTTTTAATTTAAAATACGTAATACATTTAAAAATTTTTTTATTCTTATGTTGGTTATTTCTCAAGGAACTCATCAATGGGAAATTGGAAATGTCGACTAACTTGATAAATAAAGCATATCAGAAATTTTATTTAGTGTATCATTTATTAGAACATAGTAAAATAGAATATATATTATATAAATTTAATATATATTATAATGAATTAGTACAATATATGAATTTTATTTTTATTTTAGCAATTACTATAACATTTATAAAAAAATTAGTATATTAAATTTATAGCATAATAAAATGATATTCTGTATTAATATATTTTTAATCAATTATTATATTATTATAATAATTTAATGATTATATTCAATTTAATATAATAAATGGATTTCAAATAAATTTATTTATAAATGATTATTAAATTTATTACATATTTATTTATAATTTATTATTGTAAATATAAATATAAATTTTGTTATGAATGATATTATCATTAATGATTACAAATATAAAATGATTTTTATACTATAATTTGATATAATTATTCTGATAAATATAATAAGATTATTTAATTGTTTGATACAAAAATATATAATAAATTTTATAATTATTTATAAATAAATATGTAATAAATTTTATGATCATTTATAAAAAAAAAAATTAATATGAAATTGTTATAATAAATTGATTAGAATCATTAAATTATTATAATAATGTAAAAATTGATTACTAATATATTACTACACCAATAATTTGAAAAAGAAATGTATTAAGTTATAGAATATGAAATATTATTTATATAAAAAAACTCATTATTCATTGTATCATATAACTCGACAAACTCAAAATCGAGTTTTTCGAGTTACTCAACAAACTATTTATATACATAAATTTAAATTTTTAAAAATTGATTTATTCAAATTATCTAATACATTAACTATTTCGTTTAATTGATATGTTGTAATATTATTATTCGAGGAATTTGTCAGTATGAAGTTTCGATTTGTTAACTTATTTGATAAATGAAGTGCGTACATAATTGTATTTAATTGATTATTTATTAGGATATGGTAAAATTAAATATACATTGTATAAATTTAATATATATTATAATCAATTCATAGAATATATTATATTTTCTTTTATTATAATTCATTTATCTAGTAACTCGACAGATCAAAATTTGAGATTCAAGAGTTGGTTAAAAAATAACATGACAAAAGAAAAAATTCAAAAACATTAAGTGTATTACATAATTTAAATAAAAAAATAAAACAAAAAAATGAAAAAGGTGTATTTTTGAAGTTAATCGAGAAACTCGAGAAAATGGAAATCACGGTTGTCGAGTAACTCGATGACAAATCAGATACAAAATCAATCTGTTTAATAGCTCAAGTAACTCGACAGAATAAAACATGAGTTTCTCAAGTTACTCGACAAACTAATGAAATTTAAAATTTAGATTAATTTGTTTGTCTTTTTTATTTAAAATATGTAATACATTTAAACATTTTTTCTTCTTATTTTGTTGTCTTATTTGTTGACGAACTGGTGAATCTGAAATTTGGAATTGTTTGAGTAAATTGATAAAAAAAATATATAAAATTTTTTATGTAGTGTATCTTTTATTAGAACATAGTAAAATAGAATATATATCATATAAATTTAATATATATTATAATGAAATAATACAATTTTATATAATTTTTGTAATTAGTAAAAATAATTATTAAAACAAATTTTTACTTCACTTTGTTTTTATATTTCATACAATTAGATATGACATATTATATTAATGTGAAATAATATATAAATTTTTTTTGTAATAGCTATTTTATTATAACATATTATATTAAGTTATAGAAAATGAAATATTATTCATATAAAAAAACTCATTATTCATTGTATCACATAACTCGACAAATTCAAAATCGAGTTTCCGGAGTTACGCAACAAACTAATTATATGCAGGAATTGAAATTTTTAAAACTTTTTTTATTTAAATTATTTAAAATATTAATTATTTTGTTTAATTTATATGTTGTAATATTATTATTCGAGGAAGCTGTCAATATAAAGTTTTGATTTGTTAATTTATTTGATAAATTAAGCACATACATAATTGTATTTAATTGATTATTTATTAGAAGATATTAAAATTAAATATACAATGTATAAATTTAATATATATGATAATCAATTAATACAATACATTATATTTTCTTTTATTATGATTAATTTATCTCGTAAGTCGACAAATATAAATTTTGAGATTCACGAGATGGTTACAAAATAACATGACAAAATAAAAAAATTAAAAAATTAAAAAAATTAAGTGTCCTACATAATTTAAATAAGAAAATGAAACAAGAAATTGAAAAATGTACATGGTTGAAGCTACTCGAGAAACTCGACACACTGAAAATAATGTTTGTCGAGTTACTCGATCACAAATCGTATAAAAAATGAATCTATTGAATAGCTGAAGTAACTCGACAACAATAAACTTGAATATCTCGGGTTACTCGACAAATCAGTGAAAGTAAAAATTTTGATTATTTTGTTTTTCTTTTTTATTTAAAATATATAATATATTTAAATAATTTTGTATTGTTATTTTGTTGTGTTATTTTTCGACAAACTCGTGAATCTGAAATGTAGAATTGTTTGAGTAAATTGATAAATAAAATATATACAAAATTTTATGTATTATGTGATTTATTAGAACATAGAAAAATAGAATATATGTTAAATAAAATATATCATAATGAATTAATACAATTTTATATAATTTTTGTAATTAATAAAAATAATTATTGTAACAGATATTTACTTTATTTTGTTTTTATATTTCATAAAATTAAATATCATATATTATATTAATGTAAAATAATATATAATTTTTTTTATAATAGCTCTTATATTATAACATATTATATTAAGTTATAGAATATGAAATATTATTCATATAAAAAAAGGCATTATTCATTATATGACATAACTCGACAAAATCAAAATTAAGTTTGATGAGTTACTCTACAAACTAATTACAGACATAAATTTAATTTTTTTGAACTTTTTGTATTTAAATTATTTAATACATTAACTATTTTATTTAATTTGTATATTGTATTATTATTATTTAAGGAACTTGTGAGTATGAAATTTGAATTTGTTAAGTTATTGAATAAATGAAGTACATACATAATTGTATTTAATTGATTATTTATTAAAACATAGTAAAATTAAATATACATTTTATAAATTTAATATATATGATAATCAATTAATACAATATATTATATTTTCTTTTATTATGATGAATTTATCTAGTAACTCGACAAAGGTAAATTTGACATTCACGAGTTGGTTAAAAAAGAATATGACAAAATAAAAAAAAAAAATTCAGTGTATTACATAATTTAAATAAAAAAGAAAAAAAACAAAATTGAAAAATGTGCATTTTTGCACCTACTCGAGAAACTCGACAAACCGAAAATCATTTTTGTAGAGTGACTCGATTACAAATGGTATACAAAATCAATCTGTTTAACACTTCAAGTAACTCGACAAAATGAAACTGGAGTTAGCCGAGTTACTCGACAAAACAGGGAAATGTAAAATTTTTATTATTTTGTTTTTCTTTTTAATTTAAAATACGTAATACATTAAAAAAAAATTTTATTCTTATGTTGGTTATTTCTCAAGGAACTCATCAATGGGAAATTGGAATTGTCGACTAACTTGATAAATAAAGCATATAAAAAATTTTATTTAGTGTATCAATTATTAGAACATAGTAAAATAGAATATATATTATATAAATTTAATATATATTATAATGAATTAATACAATATATGAATTTTATTTTTATTTTAGCAATTACTATAACATTTAAAAAAAAATTACTATATTAAATTTATAGCATAATAAAATGATATTCTGTATTAATATATTATTAATCAATTATTATATTATATAATAATTTAATGATTATATTCAATTAGTTATAATAAATGGATTTCAAATAAATTTATTTATAAATGATTATAAAATTTATTACATATTTATTTATAATTTATTATTGTAAATATAAATATAAATTTTGTTATGAATGATATTATCATTAGTGATTACAAATATAAAATGATTTTTATACTATAATTTGATATAATTATTCTGATAAATAAAATGAGATTATTTCATTGCTTCATAAAAAAATATATAATAAATTTTATAATTATTTAGAAATAAATATGTAATAAATTTTATGATCATTTATAAAAAAAAAATTTAATATGAAATTACTATAATAAATTGATTATAATCATTAAACTATTATAATAATGTAAAAATTGATTAATAATATATTACTACACCAATAATTTTATTATGTTATAAATTTTGTTATAAATAATATTATTATTACTAATTATAAATATAAAAGATATGTTATAGTATAATTTCATATAAAATTTATGATAAATAAAAATAAGTATTATAACATATTTTTATTACATTGTCGTTTTTTAAATCATAAAATTAAATATGATATAATATAATAATATAAAATAATATAAAAATGTTTTTTTATAATACCTTTGTTATTATAATATATTATATTAAGTGATAGAATGAAAAAAATTGCTTACCTTCTTATGTTATCAAATAACTCCACAAGATAAAAATGGAGCTTACTGATTTGCTTGATTATATAGATAAGTAAAAACAGCTATTTAAAAAAATAATTAAAAGAACTAATAAAATTGTTTGTTATAAACGAAAATATAAAATATTAAATTTGACTATTCAATATATCGAGAAACTCGATAAATTCAAAATCGAGTTTCTCGAGTTACTCGACGAAATAATAAAATTTTCTGCTGTTAATTTTCGAGGAACTCATGAAGTTGAAATTTTGCTTTGTCTAGTTACTTGAAAAATTAAGCATGGACAGAAATTTTTTTAATCTATCATGTATTAAAACATAGTAAAATAAAGTATATATTATATAAATCTTATATATATCATAATGAATTAATAGAATATATTATATTTTATTTTGTTTTGGCAATTATTGATAGCATGACAGAATACAAAAAAACAATACATAATTTAATAAAAAATATGAAAAAAATTTACAAAGAACAAAATTGCAAACTATATAAATGATTATTTACTCGAGCAACTTCACAAAATCAAATATGAGTTTGCCGAGTTACTTGATTAATAATATGACACATAGCTAGAAATTCAATATTCAGTTTCTCGAGTAACTTTATAAGATTAATACATGAGTAATATTAGATGAGTAAATTTTAATATTCTATCACAAAATTAAATATAATAATAACATTATTATAATAATGTAAGAATTGATTTATAATATTTGACTACAGAAGGAAATATATTATGCTACAAATTTATTATAATAATTTTATGAATTTTTTTTTTCTAATTCTAACTTTGTCGATTTATAAGGCGAAGTAGGAAAAAAGGAAAAAAAAAATAATGGGAAATTTGTTATAAAAGGAAAAGGATGTGGAATAAAACTGCAAATAAAAAAAAGAAAAAATAAATTCCTAAAAGCCCACAAAAATACAAAAAGTAAAAAATAAAAATGTTTCCAATGTTTCCCACTATTCTGATTTACTCGATAAAGTGGGATAAACAAAATGTTTTTATTTTTCTCACATTGCCGAATTACTCGGCAAAGTGGAAAAAATTTTCAAAATAAAAATTTTTTGTATTTTTTAAATTTTATATTTTGTCATCAAATTGTCCATAAAAAAAAATTAATAATAATAATTTTACATAAGCAAAATGGGGAAAAAAATTAAAATTTTTTTTTATATTCTGTCATGAAAATGTCTACCTAAAAAAAATAATATAATTTTTATAATCAATAATCACAATATCATACAATATAAAGTAATTTTATATCATATATAATTGAATATAAAATCTTATCATAAATGCTAGAGTCAAAAAAATATCTAGACACTTAAATTATCAATCAAATAAAAAAAATCAAAGTTGAAAATACCAAATTATTAAATTATCTAGATGCAAAAAACAATAACGAAAACATAAAATTTAACAATTAATATAAATACAAAATTATAATAAGAAAATGGGAAAAATTTTAAACAAAAAATTTATTTATTTTTTCATTTTTATATTTTGTCATCAAATTGTCTATAAAAAAAATTAATAATAATAATTTTGCGTGAGCAAAGTGGGGAAAAAAAATTTTATTTTATTTTTATATTCAATCATGAAAATGTCGATCCAAAAAAAAAAAAACAATAATTTTTATAATCAATAATCATAATTTCATATAACATAAAATAATTTTATATCATATATAATTTAATATAAAATCTTATCATAAATGCTAGAGTCAAAAAAATATATAGATGGCTAAATTATCAATGACATAAACAAATAAAAAGTTGAGAATACTGAATACTCGGCAAAGTGGAAATATAGAAAAAAAAATAATAATTTAAAAAAAGGAAAATTTGTCAACACAAAATTAGACTAATTTTTAAAAGTTGCAAGACTTAATGTACATTTTAAATTTATTTACGCAATTTTAATTAACTTTTTGGACAAAAATCATCGTGAAAGACAAATATAAGACATGCAAATTAATAGATTAATGATAAAAATTTGCTAAAAAAAGTTACATTCATAAATACAAAAGCAATCAATAGTTGAAGAGTTTTATTGCAATTAAAATGTAGTATACTAAACAAATAATGTTATAGTAATATAATTACCCTTATAGTTTTTGGTGCTTATGCTTATTATTTTGTATCGATTTCTTAGTTTTCATAAGAAAAATATATTATATATTTATTTAGGGCAAAAATAAATTTTTTGTATTCTGTTTATTATTATTAATAAGTATATATATCTAATAATATAAAGTTAATAGTCAAAATAAAAGTACATAAAAATATAAAATATATAGATTTGTTAAATATAATTTATATCATTGCAGTACATTACAAAAAGCTTATATCTAGAAAAGACAAAACCTTAGAAATGTTACATAAAAAAACCTAATATTCATTCAAAGTAATGGAAAAAGGTGGCAATGCATACAATGATATTATTTGTTTTTAAATGATGTCTTTCTCTTTCGAAAGTCGTGTATTTCTCTCTGCTCTTGGCGTAGGCAATTTTTCTGGGGTGACTTCATTCTCAGATGAGATTGGAAGTTCTTCAATTTTTCTCTTCTTGGATTTAGACCCAGGTGAAGAAGGGAAATTAAGCTGTTTCACTGCACTTGGAAATGTTTGCCCTTGAAGAGGCATTGGTGTGTCAGTGGTATATGCTATATCTTTCCCTTTGTTACTCCTTGATCTTGTACTTGTAGAACTGGTCGACATCGAAGGAACTGATTCATTAAGGAAGATAATGTCATACTTATATTCATTGTCAATGACATTTTTCTTCATTCCTTTAACATAAAAAAATTGTTCTTCCTCCAACGTGATTCTAATTTTTTCCAAGACTTGTGATCCACTGTCCATTAGTTGTTGGCTTGTGTACTGTAAGAATTTTTCTGCTGTATCTCCAATCATAGTCCCAGATAATGAGCCTGTGGAGTCTTCAAGTTCCAGATATACACGTGCCCTAACATATAAAAGATGTTAAAAATGTTGCATGTGTAAATAATTGTAAACAATAAATGATTTGTAAACAATATTATACCTTGGTACTGCAACTGCATGGGAAAATTTGCAGAAAATGCATTCGTATGTTTCATTGAAATCAGCACTTGATATTTTCTTGCAAGTATTGCATGACATGTACCAAAAGGACTGTTTAAATACTCTCACGTATGCACGTGCGTGAACCCAGAAATATGCATATCCTGTTAGCTATTTTTGAAGATAAATTGTATAAATATTATGCAATAATGAAAAAAAAATTTCTATATAATATTTGAAATAAGATTAGGCTTACTCCAGATAAAAAATTTGGAATCTGTTGAATCTCTGTGATATTCTTTATGTCTGGACTGGAAAGATTCTTTGTTGCTGAAGATGGATATATCTTTGTCAAGATCATCTCATCTAACTTGTCCGAATTTGTTTCAACCCTTGCACAATGTTTAAAAATATTAGCAATTTATACACATGTATATATATATATATATATATATATTTGAAAAAAATATAATCAAAAAATAAATTTTTACCAAGAAGTTAGCTCAATCACTTGTTCTAAATGGGCATTGAAGGAGAAAATGCTGTTGGCCTTGGTTGAAATTGAAAGGCCTGTGCATGAAATAAATATATAGATATATTTATTGGAAGACCTAAGATTGCCTACAAATTTTGTAATATTCCATTGATGAATTATAAAATTATTGACAATATATTACCACTAAAAGATGTCACTTTTAGATGGTTTCCAATGATGATTTGTTTCGTGCTCAAGTTATCAGCAATGAAACGGCATTCCTTCTCCACAAAATTATCCCACATTGTTAGCAACACAGTGTTGAAGCTAGTATAGAAACACAAAAAATATATGAGAAAGTGGTATATGAATTTCTTTAATAATATTATAATTATTGGAATATATATTTATAGATGAAAATAATATAGCTATATATATATAAACCTTGTGTCGATGAGAACTACATCTTCAGTAGATGTTTGTGTTTCAAACCTAGTTTGAACCAGCCTTTTAGGTTTGACATCAATTGCAACTCCAATAATACCTAAAGGATAAAAATAAGAAATTAGGACAAATGAAATTTGTTATGAATACAATGGAATGCATAAAAAGAAACATGTTTGTTTTTTTGTGAAATAAGAACATATACTTATATCAGAATTAGAGTCCATATAAGGTTCCAATTTGTTGAAAGGAACAAAATTGTATGTAGAAGATATTAAAACACTGTGGTCTTCATTCACTTCTTCGACTCTTGTTCGACCAGATATTGTCCATTGTATGTTGCCCATAGAAGCTTGATACTCAGGCTTCGTAAATTTAACATTTGCATTTGAGACAAGATATGTTTTGTCAAGTAGTAGCTTGTCTTCATATGCCGAGATGTTCGCATCATAAATAGTTGCATGGACTCTATTTTTCTGTATAATACCATACATTTAAATTAGATATTTTGTATAAACATATATATAATTTTGGCTAGATATTATTTTTGAATATGAATTAAGACAATTTAAAGCTATAACATATTAAAGGCAAAAATTTTTTTTTACAAATTTTACGTGGCTAAAATGAAATAAATCAAGGAACATAAATAATAGATTCAAGTAATATACCTCAGGATCCATAAATACCATATTCTGATATTTTGTTGGACTTCGTTGAGCTGTTCGTGGAAACGATTTTTCCACAACAATGATTTTTGAAGTCCAGTTTGTATCGTTAGGAGCAATATTTGGTATTAATTTGTACTGTTTATCCATTGTTTGATCCTGTACAAAATGTCAAATATAAATTAAAGACTATAAATAGGTTATCAAAGTGAAATAATATTTATACTAATAATGAATTGTAAGAGTATATATTCAAATATAGTATGAAGTTGTACTTCAAATCTGAAAGAGGAGTACGAGGATACAAATGTTGAGAATGAAAGACTTGTTGATAAATGCTAATATAGAATGTTTGTTGTGTTTGGTTTGTAATCACAACTAATGTATATATATAGAGGTATATAGTATCTATTATGCCAATAGTAAGGATATGTTTACTCAATAGGGGTCTAAATCTTCTGTCCTGATTGATGCTTGCCTTGTGACGCCGTAATTAATAAATGATGTGGGCCCCAATAATGATGCCATAAAAACTTATTCATAGTTGTCCTCATTTCATCCTACTCAGCTCCAATTAGTTTAAATAAAGTGCTGATTATACTAATAATAGATTTGAAGATTCCAAAATATTAATATAAGCACTCAAAAATTTGACGTCAGTATTTCTACTATTATGTTACATTATAGTACAGGCAAATTTATCAAATTGAAATAAAGAAAATTTTATTATTATAATGTATATTATTTAAAATAATGTAATAGCAAAAATTTATTATTGAGTTCAAAAATTTTATTAAGATTTTAATAAGTATAATTAGTTATTATATATTTAAGTATTTTTGTGTATCGAGCAACAAAATATAACCTATAAAATTAAGAATAAATAAATAAATAAATAATTGATGGTTAAATTGTGAAAATGAAATTTGCTTTACCTAGTAATATACAATGAAAATAAGTAACTACTACAACAGAAGAAAAAAATTGTTCATTAGAGTTCAAACATATATGAGACTTGAGTAAATTCAAAGTTATTAATTTCTAAGGTGAAAGATTAGACTATTAGAGGTTATGAAATGAATGGATGAAACTATAATAAAACAATAGGTAAGGAAATCTATAATAAAGTAGATTTTATATTAGTAATTTATAGATAAACCACAATACACAAAAGTCTTCTCGGTAAGTTAAACAAAACAAAATTATTTAGGATTTATGTATAATGCAAAAAAGTTAAAGTGTTCAATTACAATGTTTATACTGTAAATGTTTCTATTATTTTAATGGAGTTAAGTCAAAGTTAAAATTAGTCAAGAATTGTTAGATGCGTGAGAAATAGTGATGTTAGGACTATTTGTGACTATAAATAGGAAAATAGGAATCATATTTAAAATAGAAGAAGGAATTGGGATCAAATTGTTACAAACATGAAAGAACAGGCAGTCCTTCTTTGAATTAATAGAAGATAAGATAGGGTCCAGCATTTATTACGCATTGCGTGTCTTCAAGGAGATACAGACCAGCCGTCTAGCATTAAATGATGCGTGGAAAGCCATGCAAGAATTGGAGATGAGGATATGAAACCCGAATTGGGAATAACGAGGTGAACCACAACTGGAAGATATTAATATATGTTAATGTATATACAATTTTCATACGTGTATGGTGAGAATGAATAGAATAAAGATCATGTTGACATGTGTACAATAAAAAGATATTTGTACATTTATGATCTAAATTTGTACTTGTCTTAGGTATGATTACATATAAGAGTAGACTAAGTAGTAATCTATAGTTTATTGTATTAATTTGTCTGAATTTAATGAAAGTAAGAAATAAATTGTACTTAGATATTTTTTAGCTATAACT
This sequence comes from Forsythia viridissima, assembly GCA_030279155.1. Classification (NCBI taxonomy): domain Eukaryota; kingdom Viridiplantae; phylum Streptophyta; class Magnoliopsida; order Lamiales; family Oleaceae; genus Forsythia; species Forsythia viridissima. Next base: position 50,847,918 of record CM059034.1, read on the forward strand.
GTTGATTTGTGTTCATTTAAATATAGAGGAAAAAAAGTCATATAGAATATAAAAAAAATTTTATATTGTTAATAGCTAATGACTTTATAACATATGTAGAAAAACGCGTTCAATGGCAAAAGAAATATAAATTGATAACATTGAATATTTAAATATTTGTACTTTAAATATTTGTTTGTTAAATTTTGTGTTTAATTTATTCATTTAACTCAATCAATACTACGTTCTTAGAAAATCGATTAAGTTTCATAAAATCGTGAATAAGATAAATTTAGTTTTAAACTTTCAAAATTCAAATTCGATGAATATAATGTATTTTATATGAATTTTTTTTCATATAATTATGTTGGTTACCAAATACACTTTATAACTATATCTATTATACAAATGAATTTAATAGAGACTAATATAGCTTTTTAAAGTTTAATATATAAGCATCATTATAAATTGTATTAATAGCAATGAAAAAAAATTTTGTATACTAATAATATTTCATAAATTCCTTATTTGAATGAACGTGTTATATAATATTTAGTATATCTATAATACGAATATACACATATTGAATATTAGCAAAATAAAAATACAATAATAAAAGATGTTTCACTTTGTTAAAAATAAACGGTTATAAATTAGTGCAAATTTAACATAAATATATTATTAATTTTTTATTAAATTATTCATAATGTAAAATTAAAATAAAATAATCATTGATAAATCTACACTATTTGTAGTATAATATTTTAAGAAAAAAAAAAAGATAATAGTAAAAAAAAATTCAAAAACTATCTAAATCAAATGATGAGTTTTATTATTTTGGATTATAAATCGATACTATTACAAAACATACATAACTATAGCATTATACATCTGAACAAACTGGCCATTCATTCACTACACTATAAATAATTTAAAAGCTCTGTATATATTTTCTTCAAAGTCTTATACAATATCCTTCACCAATTGTAATGTAAGAATACACTGGCTCTTTATTGACTGGAATATAATTCATGTGAAAGCTTTGTAGAAGTAATATTCAAATAACACATAGAATATACTTCATCAATATTCAGTGCAATATGATTCATATCAAAGATTTATACAAGTGTTCTTCAAAGAACACATAGAATATACTTCAAGAATACAATTTTAACTATTGTTTAGAAAGTACAAATCCTCTAATAAAAAAAAAATATGCATAATAATAATTAAAACACTATGAATGCACAATTGCTAATATTTCTGTATAAACTACATTCTTTGTACAACAAAAATGATTTTTAAGTTTATCATTTGGTATAATTAATGCTTTTATACATTTACTTGTTTTTGCTCTAGATAATGCAACATAAAGTTGACCATGAGAAAATACAGGTTCAGGAAGATACAGTCCAACATAATCTAGTGTTTGACCTTGAGCTTTATTTATTGTCATTGCAAAACAAGCACGAATTGGAAATTGCGTTCTTTTAAAAGGAAATGTACTCTTATCACTTTCAAGTGGAATAAATGGAATTCTAGGTAAAAAAACTTTCTTCCCACGCCACTCTCCAACAGATATTTCAGCATGAATAACATTACGCTCAAATGAACGACAAATTAATCTAGTGCCATTACATAATCCTTCAGATGGATTAATATTTCTTAATAACATAACAGGACAATTTTGTTTCAATACAAGTTCATGAGGTGGAATACTATTTGGAGTTAGTGTATTAAGAAAATCTTCATGAATACTTTGTTCATTTTTTTCTAATGTTTCATCAAAGCTATAATATATAACATTTTCACCAGCAATTTCATCAAGTACAATATTATTTATTTCATCAACAGCATTATTTGTAGGAGTTAAAATAACTCGGTTAATCATCTTATCTAATTCATTGGTATAATTCTGTAAGTTTGAATAAACACTTTCGATCAATTCTTTTAGAGAAACTATTTTGTTATCAAAGGGTATAGCTATTTCATCTGGTAATGTAATCATATTACAGGTATGTCTAGGTTGGATTCCATTGCCTATATCTAGCAGTAACTTAGAAAAGTATGGGTCTAATTGAGCTCTCATATTTTGCACCAATTGTAATTGTATGAAATTTGGCCATAAGTATGAATAGACTAAACTTGATCCAATGATAGCTTCTTTATTTCCCTTTTGAACTACTGGTAATACTTGTCGAAAATCACCTCCTAAAACAACAACCTTCCCTCCAAATGGTAATATAGAATCATTAACATCTCTTAGCATTCTATCTACAGCCTCTATTGCATAACGGTGAACCATTGGTGCTTCATCCCAAATAATCAAATTTGTCAATCTAAAGAAACTTGCTAAAGAAGATTGCTTACTAACAGAACAGGTCATATTGTGATTTATTTCAAGTGGTATCTTAAACCTTGAATGTGCTGTTCGTCCACCAGGTAATAAAGCAGCTGCAACACCTGAGGAAGCAGTTGCTAAACCTATAAGATTTTTAGATCTAATTGTAGAGAGCAAAGCTTTATATAAATAAGTTTTACCAGTTCCACCAGGTTCATCTATAAAATACAAACGACTTGTATTACTATATACATCTGAAAGAATTTTGTCATAGGAAATTTTTTGATATTCATTCAAGTTATTTGCATACATAGTATTATCAGCATGAATAACATTGTTTAATTCTTCATTAATAATCTTAGCTAATATGTCTTCTTGTTCCATATATATTTGAAAAGGTACAAGATGGTAATCATTTATATTTTTATTATTTGCTTCTAATATAGAATTGATTTCATGTAGTGCTTTTATTTCTGCATTTGCAATAGACATACCATTAGATAAATAATCTTCACATAAAAATAGGTGAAATTTTTTCCATAATACATCTAGATTATTAGGAGAACATAGAATGAGTATGGTAGCAAATAATCTACGAAGAGAAGAAGGCATTTGATAATTAATAGCTTCATCTAAACAAAACTGACAATAATTATTGTCTTGTAATAAACCAAGTGCCATAGCCGTTTCACGAAAAGAAGACAAATAAACACCATGAATGAATTTTAAATTTTGAAATGAAGTTGCTCCTTTAATATGATTTAATAAGATACGTAAATAATATATTTCTCCTTCAGTTATAGTAGATGTAACTATTCTACCAATAACATTTCCTTTTTTCCTTCGACACCATATTTTCCCTTGGCCATCCCATACAAAAAATTTTGGAAAATCTTTATATAATAATGTTTTTGCAAGTTCATTTGAAAGATTCATATGAAAAAATTCAGTTAACATTGTGCGTTGTCTAGATTCATTATTGATTACTGTTTCTAAATTTTCATAATCTCTATATGTTATCAAGTGGTTATTTTCAAGATGTAGTTGTAATGAGATAACTGAGGGAGACATTTCATACAAAACAAATCCATATATTCTCCACATTGCTTCAGGTGGAGAAATCCAACGACCATTTTGATATATCTCAATTTCATCAATAGGATTTTCATTATTAGTATTACTAATTGAAATACTTACACGATCATAGCCTTTATAAACATATTTATAGAGGTATTTGACAGCTTTAACTGTTGAACATATTTCCACATTAATATGGCAATCAAACTTCGCACACAAATATGGATTGTAAGGTACAACCCATCTATTGTCTAATAAATGTCCTCGAATCATAAATGATCGTTTATCATTCAATCGTCTATAAGTTGGATAAGAATTATGGCCAATAGAAGTATTTGAGATATATTCCTTTGGATATTTATTCTTACAATGACCATTTCTATCCATACAAACATTATGGGGATTCAAATGACCACATGGACCATGCATCATATGTTTAACAACAATAGAATGAAGGTGAGGATATTTTACTTTGTCTGGAATTTCACATGATACAATAGAATCGACTATATCAATATTATTAATTTTCGCATTGCTTTGTAAGATTAGTAAGAAATGAGCATGTGGAAGTCCTCGTTTTTTGAATTCTACAACATAAATATATGCAGCAACAGGCCCAAATATTTGGTGCTTGAATAGATCAACTTTAAGTTCTTCTAATTTAGCTTTGAATATTCTAGCAGTCAAATCAGGTCTATTCTGTCCTATATCATTATGCCTTAACTCTTGTTTTATTTCTACCTAATTAGGGTTACATGTCAATGTTAAAAATAAATCAGGTTTACCAAATTTTTGTACCAATGCCATTGCGTCCATATATCTTTTTTTCATATCTCTAGGACCCCCAACAAAAGAAGAAGGTAAAATAATCTGACGACCAATTTGTGCACCTCTATTTTGACCATTTTCTACACTATCAACAACTCCTTGATATAGTTCAGCACGAATTTCGCTTTGATTTTGACGAAAATAATCTAATCGACTTGTTTCAAGTTTAACATACATATCTACTACATATTGTTGTAGAAGTCTACCAGCATGAAGCAAAACATTGTTTTGTGTATCACGTACCTGTAATTTGAAGCAATAGTATTCACGGCAAGATACTTGTAAACCTTTTTTATTCTTCTTGTAAACTGCACAACAGAAAAATGCAAACAAATTTAATGAATAGAAATTTTAAATTGAATGAGTTTAAATGAAGAAACATATTAGTAGTCTTTACCTTTTTTTTCTTTCTCTATTATATCAGCTGCACAACTCATGTTTTCAGTAGAAAAGGAATTCTCGTTTGTACTATAAATATCAACTGTACTATTTTTTGCCTTTTCAATACCTTCATGCCAACCAGTCTCACCGAAGGGAAATAATAATGGGTACTGTAAGGGATCATAACATCCATAATAATAATGTATTCTATGTGAATTATTAGAGTGACAATAAATTGATATATCACGATATCTTATGTCTGCAGATGGGTCCTCATCAACCCAAACTGTAGCCACTTGAGATGTAGAAGGTGCATTATATACTCTTTGATCAAGACCAGCATCACATCTAATATGAATTTTGCAAGTTTGAAGATTTTCAATATCACCTAAGGAACGAAAAAATCTAGAATATGGATTAATCTCTAATATATTTACTAATATATGTAGTAAAGATGATGAGAAATTGATACATGTATTTAATCTATTTTGTATTTCGTTGTCTGTATTATAAAAATATAACTGTAAATATGATGGATTACTATCAATGTTTAGAATTGGATTTATATAATGGTATACTTGTCCTTGAACTCTAAAAGTGTAAATACCTTTGTAGTTAGTAGATTTAGATAAATCTTTATCAAACTTCACTCCAAAAGAGGTAAAAGCAAAATGGTTATTATAATTTCGCACATTATTTTTAAAATCCAATGCTTCATCTGTACTTGAAGTATATAAATCATATAAAATAGAAGGAGAACAGTTGATATGCAATTTAATTTTTCCATCAGCACAACAAAAACCTTTACTTTCTTTTTCAAACTTTTTTGCAAAACAGTGAATACAATTTGTTGGAGTACGTAATACATAAGTTTCTGTGGGTACATGTCTCATAGTAATATTTGAAATACAAGGAGTTAATTGGAATTCATGATTTTGATTTTCATGTTCTTCATAATAAATATTGCTTTCTATGCCACCATCTTCTAAATTGTTAGAGTCAATCAAAGAAATTTCATGTCCATCTTCATTCAATTCTTCAGCTATAAAAAATATGACAAATGAAAACAACATAAATAAATAAATGGAAAAAAAATGTGCATAACGGGAAAAACATAAAAAAAAAAAACTTTAGCTCACCAGATAATTGTAAACTACCTATTGAATTGACATCGTTCAACTCAATATCTTCAAGTAACTGAATCCTTGTTTTTTGAATCTTCTTGTTAGATTTATATTGTGTATGCTGAGCATACATCTGTCTTCTTTTCTTCTTTTGTTGTTCTTTATTTGAGTCAACAAATTTTTCACCTGTCATCTAATATATTTTATCATACAATAAATATAAAAATTAGTCTCATTCAATGTACAAAAATAAAAATATATACTATAAACATTATTAACACAAATATGAATAAGATTAGTATATACATGTAATAAGCAACAGGGAAAAAATTCTTATTGGTTAAAATTGTAATATTCTACTATAACCTGCAAATACATGATATAAAAAAAATACTTATTAATAAAGATATAATGAAAAAATAAACCAAACAACACAAAAAATAATTAATTTCAAATTTCTATCAGTGAATAATTACATACCTATAAATTGAAGTTAGGAACTTGCTATAAAACCACTGATGAAGAACTGATCAAATCAAAAAAATGAATATCAGACCTTCTACAATCTATACTCAAACTCAATAGGTGGAGAAAGAAGATGGGAATTATAATTTCAAATACAAGTAACAAGCTACAATGATTTTAAGTAAGAAAAAGAGGAATTCAACAAAATTCTAAGGTTTGATGAGAGTAGAAATAACAGAACAATGCTAAGAACAAAGAAAATAGAAAAGAAGCAAAAACTGTGTATATATGTCTGGTACAAATAAAACAAAGGAAATATATAAAATAATACTGCCAAAACAATATCGTATATTTATAATAAGTGCATGGTTTAAATGTACATAAAATTATATATGTTATTAATAATAAGTACAAAGATAAGGACAAAGAAATGAAAAAAACTGAAAAACAAGTAAGTTTTAATTTGTAAATGAGTACACGTGTTAAGAAGATGGTAACATTTTCAATAAATTAAGTTTAATCATTTTTCTTAATTACCTCGTAACTTGGAAAGATTTACTAATATAAAAAAATATGCATCCAATACAAAATGGAGACCAGATATTATACACAAATTTTAAAGTCAAACATTGCGGCTAGTGTGAGAAACAAAATTATACAACATAATAATTGCAAAATGCAACCAAAAAAAAAATTTATGTAGAAATATTGACAGCTAATTACTCGAGGAAATCGAGAAACGACATTTCATTTTGTCGAGTTCATCGACAACATAAATTACACAAACAGAACAAATTCATACTAAATTTGACAATCATTATTAACAATAATGAAAGCTGATCATTACATTAGAAATGATATGATGACTACAAAATTAAATGCTTGACATTTATAATAAAATACATATATATAATTTCTCATTTGTTGATGTTCTAATTTTTGTTTACGTTTTCATCAAAATCCAGTTAACAAAAAGTCGAGTTAGTTGATCATTTTTTATAAAATATTAATTTTTTGTATTTTTGTTAGAGTTATTCAACAAAATCAAACTAAAATCTGTAACAAAATATAAAGGTCGGGGATGGCCAAAAAAAATAAAAGGTCATGCTTAAATTTGTTATGAAATGAAAATGATGTGAACTAAAAGTGCAAATTACAAACAAATAAATAAATAAATAAATAAATAAATTGCTAAAACCCCATAAAAATAAAAAAAATACAAAAATTTTTGTTTTCCAATGTTTCCTAGATTACCGAGTTACTCACGAATATAGGATAACTAAAAATGTTTATTTTTTCCACTTTGCTGAGTCACTCGGCAAAGTAGCAAAAATGGAAAAAACTAAAAATATGTTAAAAAAATAAAAAATTGTCAACACAAAATTGGACTACTTTAAAAAAGTTGTAAGACTTAATATACATTTTAATTTTATTTTATTATTATTAGTTTGTTTGTTTATTATTTAAAAAGCTAGACAAATTAAACAAAAAAAAAATTTAAAGGTCAGAGATGACAAAAAAAAAAAATTCATTGACAAATTTGTTATAAAAGGAAAAAGATATGGACTAAAACTGCAAATTAAAAAAAAATATTAAATAAATTCTTAAAAGCCCACAAAAAAAAAAAAAAAGTAACAAATAAAAATGTTTCCAATGTTTCCTACTTTGCCGAGTAACTCGGTAAAGTGGGATAACTAAAATGTTTTTATTTTTCCCACATTGCCGAGTTACTCGACAAAGTGGGAAATATTATAAAAAAAAAATTTTTTATTTTTTTATATTTATATTTTGTTATCAAATTGTCCATAAACAAAAATTAATAATCATAATTTTACGTGAGCAAAATGGGGAAAAAAATATATAATATTTTTTTTTATATTCTGTCATGAAAATGTCCACCTAAAAAAAAATAATATAATTTTTATAATCAATAATCATAATATCATACAATATAAAATAATTTTATATCATATATAATTAATTATAAAATCTTATCATGAATGCTAGAATCAAAACAATATATAAACGCCTAAATTATTAATCAAACAAAAAAATTCAAAGTTGAAAATACTAAATTATTAAATTACTTACATGCAAAAAAGAATAACCGAAACATAAAATTTAACAATCGCCAATCTAGGATAACTACAAAATTTTTAATATTTCCACTTTGCCGAGTGACTCGGCAAAGTGGGAAAAATGAAAAAAAAATAATAATAATTTAAAAAAAGGAAAATTTATCAACAAAAAATTGGACTACTTTTTAAAAGTTGCAAGACTTAATGTACATTTTAATTTTATTTTGTTATTATTAGTTTTTTTGTTTTTCATTCAAAAAGCTAGCCAAATTAAATATAAAAAAAAGTTTAAACGTCAGAGATGAGGGAAAAAAAATAATAATGGGAAATTTGTTATAAAAGGAAAAGGATGTGGACTAAAACTGCAAAAAAAAAAAATTATTAAATAAATTCCTAAAAGTCCACAAAAATACAAAAAGTAAAAAAGAAAATTGTTTCCAATGTTTCCAACTATTCCGAGTTACTCGGTAAAGTGGGATAAATAAAATGTTTTTATTTTTCCCACCTTGTCGAGTTACTCGGCAAAGTGGAGAAAATTTTCAAAAAAAAATATTTTTTTATTTTTTCAATTTTATATTTTGTCATCAAATTGTCCACAAAAAAATATTATTAATAATAATTTTGCATGAGCAAAATGGAGAAAAAAATATTTAAATTTTTTTTTATATTCTGTCATGAAAATGTCCACCTATAAAATAATAATATAATTTTTACAATCAATAATCACAATATCATACAATACAAAGTAATTATATATCACATCTAATTTAATATAAAATCTTATCATAAATGCTAGAGTCAAAAAAAATATATAGACGCCTAAATTATCAATAAAATAAAAAAATTCAAAATTGAAAATACTAAATTATCAAATTACCTACATGCAAAAAACAATAACCAAAACATAAAATTTAACAATTAATATAAATACAAAATTATAATAACAAAGTTGGAAAAATTTTAAACAAAAAAATTATTTATTTTTTCATTTTTATATTTTGCCATCAAATTGTCTATAAAAAAAATATTAATAATAATAAATTTGCATAAACAAAGTGAGGAAAAAAAAATTTTATTTTATTTTCATATTCAATCATGAAAATGTCCACCCCAAAAAAAAAAAAATTAATTTTTATAATCAATAATCATAATATCATATAACATAAAATAATTTTATATCATATATAATTTAATATAAAATCTTATCATAAATGCTAAACTGAAAAAAATATATAGATGCCAAAATTATCAATGACATAACCAAATTAAAAGTTGAAAATACTGAATACTCGACAAAGTGGAAATATGGAAAAAAAAATTAATAATAAAAAAAAGGAAAATTTGTCAACACAAAATTGGACTACTTTTTAAAAATTGCAAGACTTAATGTACATTTTAATTTTATTTTGTTATTATTAGTTTTTTTGTTTTTCATTCATAAAGCTAGACAAATTAAATATAAAAAAAAGTTTAAAGGTCAGAGATGAGGAATAAATAAAATAATGGGAAATTTGTTATAAAAGGAAAAGGCTGTGGACTAAAACTGCAAATAAAAAAAAATAAATAATAAATTCCTAAAAGCCCACAAAAATACAAAAAGTAAATAATAAAAATGTTTCCAATGTTTTCCACGATTCCGAGTTACTCGACAAAGTGGGCTAAATAATTGTTTTTATTTTTCCCACATTGCCGAGTTACTCGGCGAAGTGGAGAAAATTTTGAAAAAAAAAACATTTTTTTATTTTTTGAATTTTATATTTTGTCATCAAATTGTCCATAAAAAAAAATTAATAACAATAATTTTACATGAGCAAAATGGGGAAAAAAATATAAATATTTTTTTTATATTCTGTCTTGAAAATGTCCCCCTAAAAAAAAATAATATAATTTTTATAATCAATAATCACAATATCATACAATATAAAATAATTTTATATCATATATAATTTAATATAAAATCTTATCATAAATCCTAGAGTCAAAAAAATATATACACGCCTAAATTATCAATCAAATAAAAAAATTCAAAGTTGAAAATACTAAATTATTAAATTACCTACATACAAAAAACAATAACCAAAACATAAAATTTAACAATTAATATAAATACAAAATTACAATGACAAAGTGGGAAAAATTTAAAAAATAAATTTATTTATTTATTTATTTTTATATTTTGTCATCAAATTGTCTATAAAAAAAATAATAATAATAAATTTGCATGAGCAAAGTGGGGAAAAAATATTTTTATTTTATTTTTATATTAAATCGTGAAAATGTCCAACATAAAAAAAGTAAAAATTTTTATAACCAATAATCATAATTTCATATAACATAAAATAATTATACATCATATATAATTTAATAGACAATCTTATCATAAATGCTAGAGTCAAAAAAATATATAGATGCCTAAATTATCAATGACATAAACAAATTAAAAGTTGAAAATACTGAATTATTAAATTATCTACATACAAAAAACAATAACCAAAACATAAAATTTAACAATTAATATAAATACAAAATGGAATATGTTTATGAAATGAATAACAACAGAAACCAAATCTAATAATAAAAAAATCTCCTAAGTCAAGTTACTCAACAATAATCACATGATAAAATACCAGACAGGAAATATGTTCGAGTCACTCGACAAGTAAATCGAATAAATATTTTCCAGTCTCGACAACGAAGGAAAAAAACTAATAAAACAAAACAAGATACAAAGTCAACAAAAGCTGCGCATATCTAGAGAAAACAAATCAAATGATTTAAACAAATAATAAAAAAAAAAGGTAAAAAGCTTTGGGAAAATGACGGCTCCCATAAAATGAAGAAAAGTCAACAAAGGCAGCCTTCTTAACAAGTTAAACAAACTTATAGTACTAATAGTGAGATTTGGACAAAATTAAGACTAAAACTACATCAAAACGACGTCGCGTTGGTTGAAGGGTGAATAGTAAACATACCATAGACACTTATATTATAGTATAGATATATATGAATGCATAAAAGAGCAAACCGCGGCAAACAGAAAAATTTTGTTTGCCGCAGTTTTGCAAACCGCGGCCCGACCGCGGCTTCTGTAAGTTATTTTTTAATTTTTTTAAAGTTGAAACTCATGGGTATTTGTGTCTTTTTTGAATTAAAACAAGTCGGAAAGGCTTAAAACTATATAAAGATCTAATCTAGGTCAGAGAGGTTGTTGAATTTCTCAAAGAGAATAGAAAAGAGATGAGAAACGATGGCCAGATTGAAGATTGGAACTTGAAGACAAAGAGTTCTTGGTGAAAAAATATTCAAAGTCATCTCATCTTTTATTCAAGATCCGGTTATGTATTCAAATATTTTCATCTTGTCTTTCTATCAAATTATGAGTAGCTAAATCTTTAGTTTGGATAAACGAAGTAGTCTAGTTTAATTCTTTATTTTCGACTCTCAAATTCTACTTATAAATTAATTATGTTTTGATTTTACTTCTTTTCTTAATGTTTCAATTAATTGGCAATTATTTGTCATTGATTTGTGGATTGTAACAAACCGAGAGTTAAGTTATTAATTTAGACCACGTAATAAAATCTGACAATTGGATAAAAGATAGAGATACGCTTTTATTATTGTTGCGGTCTTGAATTGAATTCTTAGGCGATTTAATGCATCTAATTAAGGACCATTCTGACTTCATAATTAAGTTGACTTAATTAGATATGACTAATTTGAATACGAGAGAAGTAAATTATGTTAAATTCGTGAATTCAACCGAATACAACATTAGGAATAAGTCTTTAGAGGAAAAATTAGAGATGACAACTATGGTGAACTCGTGAATCCAAATTCTTTAAACATCATTCTTGATAAATTCTTGATATTTGTGTTCACATATGTTATTATATTATTTTCTTAAATTGATAGTTACACGTTAATAGTTAAAATAAACAATTCTAAATTATTTTCAATAGATTAGGATTGAGATTAATTGATCTAATATCTAAATAGCATAGTATTCGTAGGAACGATAATCTGGACTCAATAGGTCCACTTTATTACTACTTGTGTGCGATGTTCACTTACAATTATATAATTTCTCACAACAAGTTTTTGGAGCCGTTGACAAAAGATATTTAATTCAAATAACCTCCTCTAGAGACACTTCCTTGACCCCCACCCACCCCCCCCCCCCCACCTTCACTCCAACCCCAACATAATTTGTTTATTAAAATGAAGAAGCTAATAGTGCTTTTTTGTTTTTTTTAATCAGATAATTAGATAATAATTCTACATTTCAAATTTTTGTATTTTGTTTACTCCTTAATTATCAAACCAAATTGAGTAATTATTAATTGCAATTTGAAATAAATAATATTTTAATGGAAAAAATGAAAAAAAAATTTAAATATACTTTTAAGGAAAAATTCCAGACCGGTCACTAATCATACGCTTGTGAGCTCCGAACTCATATTGTCCAAATTTAATTCAATTAAAGTCATATTTCAGTTCTAAAAGAACAATGTGCCGCCGCAAGTGTAAAAAACATTAATTCAAACACAATATTGTTTTCTATAATACTGTTTTATTAAGATACTATTTTATTAAGATATTGTTTTCTATGATACTGTTTTATTAAAATAATATTTTTATTGTGATATTGTTTTATGAAAAATAATTTATATTGTTTTACTATTAATATTGTACACTAGTTTTCGTTACATTAGAGTATGATTGACCCGATTTATTTTAAACTATTTTTTTCAAATTTATTTTTAACCACATATTTCATGGGACCCACAATTTTTATCAATTTTTTAACAACACATTTCACGAAATTTTTTCAAAATCTCCAAGAAAAAAAACTACTTTTAAACTCTACCAAACAAACACACATTTAAAATTAATTATTTTTATGATTGAAGTAATGATATTGTTTCAAAATACTTCATTAGTAGTAAGAGATCATTCATAATGTTTTCATTCAAAATGTTTGATACTATCTCAATATACGATACTGTTATTCTATTAGGTTGTAGTTTGTGTATGTGATATTGTTTTATTAATATACTGTTATGTATGATACTGGTATAATAAAATACTTTTATCTATGTTATTGTTTTATTAAGATATTATTTTATTATGATATTGTTTTATTAAGATATCGTTTTGTTAATATAATGTTTTATTTAGATATTAATGTGCTATGATTTTCTGTTAAAACATAACATTTGTGCTCACCTAAACATGTGATTGATAATAATATGCTTATGATATTATTACATTTGTTTAACTTGTTTGCTATATTTAGCCATACAATACTATTATCTATGATACTGATACAAATGTGCTTATGATAATATTTTCTATGATATTTTTTATTAAGATAATTTTATTATGGTATTGTTCTTTTGTTGAGTTGGAATTTTCTATTTTAGGTGTACGTAATAGTGTCCTTGTTTACAAAGATACTAATACTAATGTACTTGTTATATTGATATAATAATGTACTTCTCATACTAAAATATTAAAATACTTTTATTTTAATATTGTTATATTAAAATGATGAAATATTATTCTTACTAAGATATTGTTTGTGGTACTGTTTTGTAATACTTTATTAAGATACAGTTTTTTATGGTACAATATCAAACAACACACATGATTGTGTTACAATAGCATTCCGAAACACATAAAAATGTAGATGTATGTGAAACAAATGTTGTTATTTTATTCGACCAAAAAATAATTACAAAAAATTGTATTCATATATATTAAAAAAATAATATCTCCAACAAAAACAACCTAATTAAAGAAAAATAAGAGAAATCATTCGTAAAAACTGAATCCACCTGCAAATAACATTCAAGAAGCAATTGTTTCCAAAATTTTGCAATCCAGAGACTGTCTAATACTTATCAAAATCATCGTTATTATCTGATAACAATAACATATTGTTAAAACTTAAAATTTTATATTTAAATGATTGAGAAGAAGAAGAATAGTAAAAAAAATGTGAATCTACTATCTCACAAATAGTTAGAATGGTTTGGGTAGCTGGCAATGAGTTGTAAAATGTCGGCGATGGTGTGTAATAGCTGCGAGGGAGGCGCGAGAGAAAATGATGGTCGCGTGCATTGCTGTGCTTAAGTTTAAATTTGATTTAATTTTAATTAATATGGGTCACATGGGTAATTGCGAAATGAATAGAAATATGGCTGAAGTAGTATGACTTAATGACAATTTTAAAAAGTATTTTGACATAGTTTGGAACAAGTCACTTACAAGTGACTTATAGACAATTTCTCCTAGTTTTAACTTCTAAGAGCCTCTTTAAACATAAGATGCTCTTTATTTTGGAGAGTCTCTTGGAGCATAATTTTAAGGGTTGGCTCTCTAAAACAAAAAGTATCTTATGTTTAAAAAGCCTCTTGGAGATGCTCTAAAATAAAGAGTGAGTTTGACCCTCAAAATTTGGAGAACTAAACATATTTTCTATAATTAAATGCATGCATTCAAAGAATTTCAATTTTATTTTGAGTACTCCATATGTTGACTGAATTGAATAATATATATATATATAATAAAATAGAGAAAAATAGAAGAAAATCATATAATAATTAGGAGGGAAGCATGTCAAAATAATATATAAGAAAAAATAATAAATACTTATTGGGATAAGAAAAAATGAAGTGTTAAATAAAAAAAGGCTGTTGGAGTACTTAAAAATTTTACTCTCCAAATTTATTAATGTTCTCTAAAATATAAAAAATATTCTTTAAAAATAGAAAGTTTCTTGGAAATGCTTTAAGAGAATATCATAAGATATAATTATTACACAAAATAAACAATATAATAATCAAAATATAAAATGCTCAAATATTCTAATTTTTGTTTTAGCAAATTAAATCAAATATTCCTCTTCCATTCTTTCTTAGTATATTTATATTCATAGTGGTATCTACCTTATTGCTCTTTTATTTCTTTTATAATTTGTCAAGGATTTCTTTCATTATAAATATAAATTTGACATGAAAAGATATATAATTTGGAATATTTTAGTCATCATATATAGAATAAGATAAATTATTAATATTTATTTTTTCTAACGGTAAATAACAAATAGTTATGCGAATTTTGGTTAGGTAAAGTATATATTTTTTCATCATCAAACAAAATTTAAATGGAACGTACAACTACTTATTCCATAACCTGGATTCCCAGGTTCGAACCAAAAGTGGTGCAGCATGTTTAATATTTTGAAGAAGGCCGGTTCAAAGATGTCAAACTCAAACTTGATTGGTTTTTATCCAATTCTTTCTAGGTTTTTATCGATTCTTACTATTGACGACTGGGTAATTAAGTGTAAAGCGATTCATTAGAATTTAATTAATCGATTTTTCAGTCGGAACGATCAATCACATTCGGTATTAAAAAAATAGTAGCTGATTAGATAAAATAATAATTTATTACTTGCATGGCCTCACCACGTTAGTCGGCGAAAAATTATCTTGAACAGATGTCAGTTTTGTTGCATTTCCAGCCATTGCTAAACAAGGCCAGAACTTTCCAAGAGATAAAAGAAAAATATCTCTATTCCGGTCCTTATCACCTCTTTTGATTTCAAAGGGTCCCACATAACAAACCGCCTTCCTCATTGAATAATAATCCTATATATAGAAATATTACGACTCCTTTCACATTCACTTCCTTAAAACTTTGCAATTTTAGGTATTATTTGTTTGTGACTGATGGAGTTTAGTGAAGGATTATCTTCGTATTATAGCATTCTTGGTGTAAACAAAGAGTCTTCTGATGAAGAAATACGGCATGCTTATCGCAAGCTAGCTATGGTATATATCTTTTTCTATTCGTTTTCATTTCCATCCAGCCTAGGTTTACTGTTATGAACTTAGTGTATGTTTTTAGTAAATTTTGAAAAAGTGGGTGAAATTTGTGGTTGAAAGGATAAATATTATAGGGTTTTAAAAAAAGAATATGTGGTTAAAATGAGTTTGAGAAAAAAAGAATTTGCCATGTAAACATAAAGTGATATTTGGAATAATATTTTGGATGCAGCAATGGCACCCAGACAAGTGGAATAGAGCTCCTTCATTGCAAGGTGAGGAGGCTAAGAGGAAATTTCAACAAATTCAAGAAGCTTATTCAGGTAAATTAAATTTTCAGTAAATTTTCAGATTTAATCTTCCCTGAATTGAGGAAGGATTGTAATTAACATATTGTAATTGTTCGTTGAAAACAGTATTATCGGATCGAAGGAAAAGGAAAATGTATGATGTAGGCCTATATGTCCCTGATGATGAAGAGGAGGATGTGGAGGTTTGCAT
This sequence comes from Forsythia viridissima, assembly GCA_030279155.1. Lineage (NCBI taxonomy): Eukaryota > Viridiplantae > Streptophyta > Magnoliopsida > Lamiales > Oleaceae > Forsythia > Forsythia viridissima. The sequence continues at coordinate 50,864,527 of CM059034.1, forward strand.
CTATGGAAATTTCTTTATATTCTCAATCCATTTTCAAAAGCTTTACTCTTTAACACTATATTATTATTTTTAATTCTTGCAGGGGTTCGCTGATTTTCTTGAAGAAATGGTGTCTTTAATGGAAAATGTTAGAAAAGAGGTAATTAGGATTTTCTCAACTATCTACTTACTAATGAGTGGGTCGTCGTTGAAAGGAATTGATATATACATGCACAATGGAAACTAAATTTGCAATTCTTATAAGTCGGATCAACATTGTACTTGGATAGATTTTGTGATAGAAGTTTACATCGATGAACATCGTAGAATCTGATTATCTGATTAGCTGGAGATACAATCTTCAATACCACAGGTATCCAATTGTCCAGCCTCCAATGGTAATTTACACATCAAGAACAGATGTGGACTTCCACGATCAAGAACAAATGAAAGTGGAACTTTAAGGGTATGCTTGGGAGTTTCAAGGTACCGGTTAAGAGGATTTTTTAAAGTATCGGTTGTGAGCGTTTATGAGTGGAGTGGCTTTGGGTGGTTTTTAGTAGCGGCTTTTGAAACGGTCTAACCCATGCTTGGGAGTTTATTATGTAGCGGTTCTAAAAGTTTTTAAAAGAATCAAATTACGTAAATGCCCATATATTAAAAAAATTAATTTTGAAAATGTTATATATTGACCTATCATTGAAAATATAAAATTAAATTTATGTTGTTGCATATGTTTTTTTTTTTTTTTCATGTGTGCATATGTTTTATTTTTACAAATATTAAGTTTAAGAAAGTTTGAAAATAATTGTTTGAGAGATGATAAAATTGGAAGAAATTTTGAAGAATGGCCAAAAACCATCGATTTGGGGGGTTGGGAGATACACTCTAAATTATATTACACCGTTTTTGAGCGGTTTAAAAACCGCCCAAAAATGGTGCTATAAAAAACTAACAAGCACCGGTTTATTCAACCCCTCATAAACGGTACCATCCAAAACCGGTCAAAATCGATGAAAAAAAAACTCCCAAGCAGGCCCTAAGGATAATTGTATTGGGTTATGTCTCTTGTTTGTGCTAGCAAGTAATAAAGACAGATTTTCTTAATTCTTTTATTCCCATAAACTGTTGTGGTTCTAGTATTTATAAGATGCGCTAACTCTGTTCTTGTCTTACTAGAATTGTGTGTTACTAGAACTTTGTTAGCTAAAAACTAACGGACTCAATTAATTAATTTGGTCCAATAAGTAATTAAGTCCGACCGAACTAATTGAACCTTGGACATTAATTCTTACAATCTTCTACTTGGACAAGGTCCAACTCCTGATGTTCAATTCTCGCCTTTTGTGTGTGATACATTAGGTTCCCATTCCCGTTGGCAAACGATGTGATATTCTTATCGATTCACCTTGATCGATCAATTCACGTCGCTATCCAAGATTGACATCTAGCAACATGTGAAAGCAATTTATGTGAAGGAAAATGTCATGTGGTATGAAAGAACCAATACATATGTGGTTACCATAGAAATATAATCTCTTCATCAATATAACTCAATTGGTTAAGAGATATGAATTATCGTCAATCTCATTTCATTCAACCAATTATATTATTCATCTCAACTAATTGTTGATCTAATCTAGTTATGATTGAAATATTTTCAACTCATAACTCTACCCCGGACAAGGATATTTATATCAACTTAAGTGGGCAAAATTCAAGTTATAATCTCCTACTTTCTAGGAGTGATGAATCCTCACATTGTTTTCAACGCCTCTGAATTTTTAGGAATTAGTCACTTCAACAGCCTTCGATTGTTATACGGGTATCCAAAGTACGAACAAGATGGATGTTTGTTGTCCCAACTATTCTTTTGGTCCCAAGCCCGATAAGGAAATGGGTAATTTCTAACAAAGTTTTTGTGGTGTTGATTCCTAGGTGTAGTGCTTCTTTCCCTACGCTTTCTATTACAACATTAGAAACACGACTTTACTCCCACTAACCTTCTTATACACACATGGTTCATCTTTATTATTGATAAAATCAAACGCTTTGATTGTCGCATCAAAACTAAGATTTCATCTCTGAGAGGTTTGCTTAAATCCATATATGGATATTTGTAATTTGCATACACCTTATTTGTGCTATGTGGATTAAAAACCTTCAGGTTGTGTCATGTATATATCCTCGCTAAGATTTTCGATAAGAAATGCGATTTTAACATTCATTTGCCAGATTTCATAGTCATGGTATGCTATTATAGCAAGTAGAATCCGAATTGACTTAGATATGGCTAGTGGTGAGAATATTTCGTCAAAATCAATTCATTGTCTTTGCTTGTAATCCTTTGCTACCAATTTTGTGTTGTAAGTATGAACATTACTATCCATGTCGACTTTTTTCTTGTAAACCAATTTACAGACTATAGATTTTACCCTTCAGGCGGATCAACCAAGGTTAAAACCTTGTTTTCGTACATAAAGTTCATCTCGGATTCCATGGCTTTCTGCCATATCTTTAGTCAATACTTGACTTCAATTCTGCGTAAGTAGTAGGTTCATCTTCTTCGATTAGTAATACATTACTAGTAATTAGGAGATCTTGTTCCCAAGGAGAAAGAATGACTCCATTCGACATACGCAGAGCTAATGAGTCTTCAGGAACTGGCGGTTCCCCTTTCCCAATTTGTGCCTCATCAAATGCAAGCTCAGCTATTGGATCATCTAATTTGTCAATTTTATTTGTGGTTTCTTGAACCTCTTCAAGATCTACTTTGCTTCCACTGTCTTATCTAAGAATGCAACATGTTTTGATACGATGACTTTTATCTCAATGAGATTGTAGAAATAGTAACTGCAGTTTTCTATGGATACTCTATAAATAAACATATATTGAATTTAGCTCCTAACTTGTTAGATTCAACGTGCTTTATATAAGCGTTGTAGCCACAAACCTTCATATATGAAAGATATGGTCTTTTTCCTTTTCCATATTTCGTATGGAGTTTTATTGGCCGATTTAGATGTAACATGGTTTAGTTTGTAACATGCAGTGTTAAATGAATATCACCAAAATGATTTTGGAAGAACTGCACGCCTCATCATTGATCGCACCATATCAATTAAGGTGAAGTTTTCCACTACGGAAAAATCTCATTCTCTCTAAGATAGTCTAAAAATTTACCCCTAAAAATTTATCACATCTATCAGATCTATGTGTTAGAATATTTTTTGCAGTTTGCATTTCTACTTCTTGCTTGAATTCTTTGAACTTTTTAAGAGCTTCACACTTGAACTTCATTAAGTAGATGATACCATATCTAGAATGATCATCTGCAAAAATGATGAAATATGAAAAGCCACTTTTAGCATCTGTAAACATTTGTCTATATACACCAGTATGTTTAAGACTCAAAATGTCTACAATTTTGACTCCCTTTTTAGAAATGGGGTCTACGTCATTTTTCCCAACGGGCATGATTCACACTTATCAAATGATTTATATATTGAGACACATATATCAAAAGCTCAGTGTGAAATTTGAATGAGAAAGATATTTTTTTTTTCAAATTCAAAATTAGTAATTGAGGTTACACAAAATCAGAGCCAGAAAAGGAAATAGTTTTATCTGTAAAAGTTCTCTACTCAGGGTAATTTTGTTAAATTCATTTTGTATCGTACGAGAAACGAATTCCATTTGTGTATGTGCTCCCGATAAAGATATGGTATAATCATTTGAATCCAAGTATCCATCTTTTTGTAATTTGTTGATGTGTTTTCATTATATGACCGACCGAGTATGCATTACTAAAGATATGCTTTGCAGTTCCTCTTCTAATGTCATTTGTTTCCACATTAAAAACATGGATCATCAGACTTGGATTTGTCTTTGTCTGCTTTAACTGTTGTCCAGTATATTTGGCCTTATTAGATCCTTACTGAAAGGTCCTTTTATATTTCTTCTTAGTTCCCTTAGAGATGTTAATGGCCGAAAATTTCTCATCCCCTTGGGCTCAACACTTTTCAACATGTTTAATATCTTGGGTAGCGTAAACTAAATCTAATTCATATTGAAGTTCATAATGAACTGTGAAAAACTATTAGGTAGGGACTCCATAACTATGTCAACACTCAGCTTATGCTTCATGGTAAATTCATCTGGATTTATTTTTCAATATAACCAATTATCTTCAGTACATGACATGTGTATTGACTGAATATCCTTTTACCATCATACCTTTGTATAACTTTTTTGGATATCTCACTATTCAGTCCGTGATTGTTCATCATTCAACTCTTTGAAATAATATATATTGGTATATGTATCTATACCATTGCAAGCATCACATGTTGAAGTGTTACTGTCATCACTGTGTTTATTGTAAGCCTACACGTTCTCTGACATAGCCTTCTCAATAGAAGCTTCCGGCATTAGCTGCTCAATGACATATCCAATTTTTCTTTTTCATACTTGAGAACAATTCTCAGATTGCGATGTCAGTCTATAAATTTTGGTCTGGTGTGTTTGTTGGCATCCAATATACCTCTCAAATTTATTGATTACCTATAATTCAACAATTAACTAACAAGATAGAACAATTAATTAAATGCGAAAAATTAATTTAACACAGACTTTTGTTAAATTAATTATACTTTCACTGTTCAAATTGAATTAATGACCCTCAAACATTTACCAACAGAACCACTTAGATTCCAAATAAATTAGGATCCCTTTTGTTTTGTTAGAACCATGTGCGACTAACAAGCCCTAATAAAAGCATTAAGTTAGATATTGCTATCAATCACATCTCCATGCGACTCCTAGATCATCAAGTAGACAACTTATTACACACATTTTATGAGTTTACTTGATTGTGTCCCTAAAATTTTAAAATTTTATTTCTTCGAACGACTAAAAAAAAATAAAATTGTAGTTAAATTCAACCCATTATTCAGAAATTTCGAATGTTTTATAATGATAAACATATATATGAGTGAGCAGTCTTGAGCAATTCAACAAACTTACATCGATAAGACTATGATTTTTCATTATAACAATGAAAGACACATTATATTAACCATTTAATACGAATTTAATATTTAGATAAAGAGGGGTTTGTCTCATCATATATATATATATATATATCAATTAACGTCCAACATGCAATCAATCGTACATAATAATAAATGTAGATGATAATGGACTTTATTTATCTAGTCTTCTTGAGCTAAAAGAAAGAATAGTTGGTCAATTCCTAAAGGACGTTGTAATTGATCATTGAATGCTAAATGCAATCATCTCCATCTCCTGTTGCAATCTGTATCATATACTAGTTGATTCTTCGAGGCCAAGTGTTACTTACATCTTATACTAGTCACGTAGGTCCATATTAAATAAGGGGCTTGAAAATTCAAATAAATAAATAATAGCTCGCATGCCTATTTAATCAAATAATAGGCTTGCAGTTCCAACCAACAATCAACATGAATAATTAACCATATAAATTCACGTGGGTCTAGTCCATAATCATCCACTAAACCTATATTTTAATATCTAATATTAAAAAATATATTAATTTCTAAATTTGTAACTTTGGTAGCATAAGTCTAAGCATTTTAGATATTTTAGAACGGATTAGACAAAGTTAAATAATTAATCAAATTAATCGATTAATTTTATTCATAAAATGAATTTTTAAAATTTATTTTATCTGCTAATTTAAAATCATACTCTAAATTGAGGATAAAATTTGTATAGGGTCAAAATTGTATATAAAGTAAAGTCAAAATTTAATCTAGTCAAAAATTCAAAATATGATTTAAAAAGAATTTTAGTCAATAAATAATATTTGACCAATATTAAAAATTAAATAGTTTTTTTTCAAAAAAATTCAAAATTGCATTTAATAACTTATTTTTTTTTAAAAAAAATCTGAACTTAATGTGCAATTTATGAAATTGCACAATCAATTTCTTAGAATTTTAAAATTTACAATTTTTTGTTTTCAAAAAAAAATTTAAAATTGCATTTAAGACCTTATTTTTCCTTTTTAAAGTTTGGGAAGTTAATGTGCAATTTATGAAATTGCACAATCAGTCTCCTAGAATTTTAAAATAAATGGACATTTCTATGCGATTTCTGAAATTGCACGAAAAGCCCTCTTTTAATTTTTAAAACATTAGGCTTTTCTATGAAATTTCTGAAATTGCATAAGAGGCCCATTTAAATCTTCTTAAAATTAGGGAGCTTTCCCTGCAATTTCTAAAATTGCATGGGAAGCCCTCTTCCCTAACTCGTTCTAAGATGTAGAAACCCCAATCGCACCGCTGCAAAATGACTTGGCAGTGGCGCGCCGGTGTCAAACACCGACAACCACTGTCTTTCACTGTCGCACAGCAGCCAAAAGCTTCTGTTCAATGTGAGGCTGACGCCGCTGCAAATAAAAGCGGCGCGAGGGCGCTATTTCGCGGCGGCGGCAGCACTGATTTTGAAGCGGCGTCCGCTGCCTTCCAAAAGCAAGGGACCGCCTTCTCCGTTGAGATGGTATTCTCATTCCGACTCCTCTTTTTGTCGGCGACCGATACCGGTCATCTTCCTTTCCGACCAAAATATTCGGTTCCAATTTAATCCAAGTCTAATACTGATTTTTTTTAAAACTACTGTCAATACTTGAATTAAATTAATATATCAATAACAATTAATGTTCGACTTATCAAAGTAGTATAACGAATTTTAACAAATAACAAAGTAAGCTTTGATACTACTGTAAATAATTGACGTATACATGCAAAACGAAAATTAAATATGCAATTCCTATAAGTCGAGTCAACGATAGAATTCGTGATATAAGTTTATCTTGACTAACACCGTAGAATTTTATTATCTAATTAGCTGGAGATACGTTTTTTAATACCACATTTGTTCAATTGTCCAGCCTCCAATAGTAATCTACACAGTAAGAATATATCTGGACTTTCACTATCAATAAAAACGGAACTTTGAGAATAATTGTATGGGTCATTCTCTTGCTTGTGCTAGCAAGTAATGAAGACATATTTTCTTAATTTCATAAATTGTTGTGGCTCTAGTATTTATAGGTTGCGCTAACCATAGTTCCAGTATTAAGAACTTCGTTAGTCAACAACTAACGAAATCAATTAATTAATCTAATTAATTAATTTGATCCAATAAGTTATTAAGTCTAACCAAACTAATTAGATCTTGGACATTAATTCTTGCAGTCGTGAACATGTATGCTTACATTCAGACATCTACTCGAGCATCATTAAGTGATTGTTTCTCTTTTTCAATTAAAATTTAAGTTGATCAAATATTTTTTTTTTATCTATACGTAGGATCCACAATTTATTTATATATTATCTATACATTTTATAAAATTCACAACTTATAAGCACTTAAAAAATAATTCTAACACTATTAGATTTGTACTAAATCAGTCCCATATAAAAATATGGTCCGAAGATGGGTCCTTCCATCCTATCAGTTTTATTATCATATTTTTTTGAAATTTAATTTAAAATTAAGCAATAATTTTTTTTAAAAAAAAAATTGCATATTCTCATCAATATAGTTATAAATTATTTATGAATATAAAAAATACTTTACAAGTAGAATTTACTATTAATAATTGCTGAATCATAACTCAAATTAAGTTAAATTATTGTACTGAAAGTTGGGCTAATTGAACTGGTCGTTAGATCCAATCACGTGATTTGGCTCAAATTGAGTTGAGATAGTTTTGAATCTTTTGATCATGTCTTTTAAAAGGTGGTGGGGCTTTACAGAGCTATATACATAATATTTTCAATTATTTAATTTTGAACCATGAATTTTAGTATAGTTATAGTTGAAATAAAGTGAAATAACTGATATATTCAAAATCAATGATACAGGACAAAAGTTACAGCATTGAGGAGTTACAAAGCATGTTGTGGGAGATGGTCCAAGATTTTGAATTACCTGATTGTTCTCATCCTCCTAAGCGATCAAGGTACGAGTCGGGGTGGTCGTCTTGTGGGCCCATGAGTTTCAATGATCGTATTTCCGGAAATGCGACAAGAAGTTCATGCGAACGTAGCCTTAAGCACGGAAATCCACATTCACAAATGTCTTGTGACATGAATCGTTACTGCAGATAAATTCATTTGATGAAATTAGCTTCTTTCCCATTGATGGAAATATACACGTTGCCTCTCACGTATGGAAACATTGGTCGTACGATTTGGTGGCATGTTCCTTGCGAGCTATTCTTCTTAATTGGTTTGCAAATGAAAATTTGGCCATCGTGTGTGTGTGATGAGAATCTTTACTCATGTTATGGTTGTGGGGTAAAAAATATTGTTAGTCATTTAACTTATGGATAAGTTTTGATGCGAACTCATGCGAATCTACAAAAAATTGAATCTCAAAATTTACAACAAGGATTGATAACAAACTTCAAGAAAGTTAAAATCAAGACGCAAAACTGATTCAATGATTTCTTGAATCAAAATTAGAATGAACGTCGCAAAGATTTGCGAAATTTTTGATAATTTTGGTTAGTTCGATTAAGAACAAAAAAAGAAAAGAAAGGTGAATCTTACTTTACAAATTTTCTCAATAATCAATGTTGATTGTTTGATACAATGAAAAGAACCTTTTATATGGCAAATTAATGAGACTCTAGGCCCAAAGTGCGTCCAAAATTAAAAGGAAACAAAATTCAAAAAAAAAAATATTGAACTGCTAGATTTTGGCCTTGGCGATCGCCCCGTACAATCCCATGCGATCGCCTAGGCTTGTAAAATGGCCTCAGGTCCTGCGTTATAGAGTGGGGCGATCTCCCCACATTTGTCCTGGGTGATCGTCTAGGGTTAATTCCTACCTCCATGTTTGATCTTCGAAATTTGAATTATGCACACTTTGACCTTTCAATCTTTCAATAGCCTCCAATATGTCTTCAATATAGTCTTTAACTTGAATCAAATGTATTAAAGTTTGCTCTTCCCCTGTCATACTTATTTTGAAGGTTGATGCCTTGCTTGTTGCACTTTGGATGTCGATTTCGGCCCAGGTAGCTTGAAGAAGTCCTTGTATATTGTTCTTGATATTCTTAGCTTTTGATCTTTTTATTGGCCCCATTAAAATATATAATAGGTCCTTGCTAGCTAGCCCGTGGTTTTCATCAAGTTTGGTGTGAGTTGTTACATTTTTTAGGCTTTGATCAGAAGAAGTGAGACGTAATCAATTTGAGGATACGTCACTTCCAGACAATATGTGGAAGTTTTGTACATAGATGAAGAAAACGTTGTAGATAGATCGATATAAAATTAAGCTTGTCTTAGATGATGGTGGTGTTACTTTTTGTGGTGTTTTTATTTGAATAAAATTTGTACTAGTAACTGTAAAGATTAGATTGCCCAAGTTAGGACTAAATATGTTCTTTATGAGCACCAAAAAAATGAATCAGAAACCAAAAGTAAAGAACACAAGATTTTTTCGAGCTTAGCCTTAAAGATTCGGTGACCGCTTCTAATACTTAGTCTTCCGTTGAGTATCCGTTAAAGATTATGCTCAAATAAACCAGCACAGCTCCAAATCAGGCAAGAATGTATAGATTACACGAGTTCTCGCACAGGGAATCAATAAACACTAATCTAGTCTCAATCACATAAAGTACTAAAAAATCATCACTAAGAGAAGGTTACTGTTCATCAACAAAATCAGAAACCTTCCCTTACCAGATATAAGTCAGAAACAAAAAGAAAGAATGAGATGAAGATGAATTAGAGAAGAATCGGTAGTCGAGGAGATAAAGAGTTTTGAGGTTTGTGTCAGCCCACATTTACCCACATGCCTTCAATGCAAGCCAGGTCAAGATTAGACATAAAAGCGTGATTGCAAAACACGTTTATCTCCAAATTGCATCATCTAAGTGGGCTTTGAATTTGGGCCAGAATTTCTAGAAAAAAAATACCAAGCCCATTTCATTAGTGTTTGGGCTCAAGTGGCAATCAAATATACACAATCTCTACCTTTGCTCAACTTGAAGTCGTACCAAGTGAATTTGAGACAACCCTTCTTAATCATCACGCGCTCTCTTACTTGTAAAGGGAGAGAGAAAAATTATCAGTAACGTTCCAAGTTCAAGGAGTTCAAGTGACTCAAGGAGTCCTTGAACTTATTCAAGGAAATTACTTTTGTACTAGCATCAGCTGGATTACATTTAGTTGGGATTTTAATCAACTTAATAACACATATCTCAATTACATCTCTAATGAAGTGAAACTTCACATCTATATATTTTGTCCTGTCATGAAATATAAGACATTTGCTTAAATATATAGCAGTTTGATTATCAATGCAAAGCACCACCTTATTTTCTAAAACCAAGTCCCTCCAATTGGCCCTTAAGCCACATTCTTTCTTTAATTGCCTCGGTGGCAGATACATATTCTGATTTAGTTGAAGAAAGGGCAACAAGTTTTTGTAAATGAGATTTTCTGTAGCGATCAAAATTTTTTTTCGTTTTTTAAATTTCAAGAAAATAAAATTTTAACTTTCGGAGTCGCTATGAACTTCCTAGTATGTTTTAAATATTTTAGTCATGCTAGTTTTGTTTTATATGCTTGCCTTATTTTTATATAGCAAACATGAAATATATTTTATCACGAGACTAATTAAATTTTCATAACCCGAGATTAATTGTGGAACAATCGTTAAATTAAAAATCTTCTTTCCAGCCCACTTTTCAACAAATTATTTAGCTTAGTGTGGACACTTTTTCTGTTCAATTATTCTTCTATTTTTAGCCCAAAACATGGTCCACCTAACTGTTAAAAAATAACCATCCAAACGGCCCCCTAATCCAAGCCATAATTCAACTTCCAAACAGTCCCAAAAACTATGAAATAACCGCCTTGATCCCCATGTTCTCAACTATTTTTCTCCCATGTTCAACACTTTATTATCCACCATGTTACCCACCTCTGGTAGCTAATTTAACTCCAATCTAACTGCTGAAAATGTCCCATGATTTCTCCATAAACCTGTTGAAAACAGCCACCAGATTTTCCTTCCAAAACTGCTAAAAACTGCCCTTTAGGTCCCATCTTTCCATCAGCTATATTACCCCACATTTTCTGCGAAAAATCGTCCACCACCAATCTATTTTCACACCCTCTAACCCACTTGAATTAAAGCTGAAATACTCCTAAGAAATCCGCTGAAAACCATTGACAATAGCCCCCCAACTTGAAGAACACAGTTCTCCACCTCCCAATTTTTAGCCCCATTTTTTTTTACCCCTTTTCCCCTCACATTTCAGTTACCAACCCAACTGCTACTTTTCTCCAAAGTCTTCAATTCCATTCCCCATAGGCCTCCTTATTCTTTTCATTTCAATCCCACACAAAACCAGCAATTCACTCTCTGTTCTACTCCATTTTTAGTTCCAGAAATTTAGTAGCAAGTCCTATTTTTTTTCTAGATTTTCATTTACTATTAGTGTAAGAATTAATGTCCAAGGTCTAATTAGTTGGGTCGGACTTAATTACTCATTGGGCCAAATTAATTAATAAGATTATTTAATCGGGCCTGATTGTTGATGAGTTCTAGTTGGACTAGAATTAGGGCTAGGGTTAGCCCCGTCTATAAATACATAGGCGCAACGTATTAGGGAAAAGAGTTGTTTTTCATTACTTGCTAGCACAAGCAAAAGACAACCCAATCAACTTCTCCCAAAAGTTCCGCTTTCATCTGTTCTTGATCGTGGAAGTCCAGATCTGTTCTTGCTGTGTGGATCACCATTGGAGGCTGGACAATTGGACAGCTGTGGTATTGAAGATCGAACCTCCAGCTAATCAGATAATCAGATTCAAGATATTCATCAAAGGTAATCTTCTATCACGAATTCTCTCTAAGTGCAAGGTTGATCCGGGCTTATAGGAATTGAGCATTTAATTTCCGCTGTGCTTGTATACCTCAATTCCTTACAGTGGTATCAGAGCCTACCTTTTTACTTGTTAGAGTTCGTTAGATTACTTTGATAAATCTAACAATAATTGTTATTGACAAATTAATTTGATTTGAGTTTTGACAGTTCAAAATAAAATTATTAATTTTTAAAACTAAAATCTGAAATTGTTTTGGGTTTATCAAGAACGGACCGAAATCGGAAAGATGTGGGATATGTTGGTAGGCGACGGCACTTTTGAAGTCACCGCCGCCGGAGGAGAAGGCACCAACCCACCACGCGGCGCTGCTAAAGGTAGCAGCGGCGCGCGGCCACTGCGAACAGCAGCTGTTAGCGCTGCTGTTCGCTGGTTAAAGGTTGTGTTTACCGGTGTTTGACACCGCACGACCACAGCCCAAACTTTTGCCAGCGACGTCGGCTGAAGATTTCTGGCGTGTTTTAGGATTTCAGCCATGTTTTCTTAGAGTTTCAGGCGTGATTTTCAATTTGGAGACGGGGGCTTCTCATGCAATTTTGGAAATTGCATGAGAGGCCCTTCTGATTTCAAAGGTTGTTGTTGGACTTTTTTTGCAATTTCAGAAATTGCAATGCATTGACTCATTTTTTTAAAATTTTTAAAGGTTGACTATGCAATTGAAGAAATTGCACGTTGGGTCCTCAAGCTTTAAAAGAAATTAGGGTCTCAAATGTGATTTTAAATTTTTATGGAAAAATTGAAATTGTTTAAATTTTAATGCTGGTCAAATATTTAGTATTGACTAAAATTCTTTTTAAACCATATTTTGAATTTTGATCAGATTAAATTTTGACTTTACTTTATAAAATTACAATTTTGACCCTATACAAATTTTATCTTCAATTTAGGATATGACTTTAAATTGGGAGATAAAACAATTTTTTGAAAAATCCCCTTTATGAATAAAATTAATTCATTAATTTGATTAATTGATTAGTTTTATTATTGAAAAAAATTAAGTAATTAATTAGATTAATTATTTAATTCCGTCTAGTCCGTTCCAAAGTGTCTAAAAGGTTTAGACTTATACTGTCAAAGCTGCAAATTTAGAAATTAATATAATTTTAATATTAGTTATTAAAATGCATGTTTAGTGGATGATTATGGACTCGACCCATGTGATTGGTTGTATGGTCAATTATTCCTGTTATTTGTTGGTTGGGCCTGCGAGCCTATTATTTAATTAAATGGGTCTGCGTGCCTATTATTTATTTAATTAAATTTTTGAGCTATTTATTTATTATGGGCCTGCGTGTCCATTTATCACGGCCTGCGTGCCAACTAGTATAGGATACTTGTTACAGATGGGCCATAATGAAGCAACTAGTATAGGATACATGTTGCAGCAGGAGATGGAGATAATTGCATTTAGCATTCGATGAACGAATGCAACGTACCTTAGGAATTGACCGACTAATCTTCCTTATGGCTAAGGAAGATTAGATTGATAAAGTCCATAATCATCCACAGTAGTTATTATGTATGATTGATTGCATGTTAGATGTTAATTAATATATATAAATAAATGTGATGAGACAAACCCCTCTTTATCAAAATATTAAATTCGTATTAAATGGTTAATACAACGTGCCTTCCATTGTTATAGTGAAAAACCAGAGTCCATTATCGATGTCAGTTTGTTGAGTCACTCAAGGCTGCTCGCTCATGGATGTGTTTATCACTATGAGACATTTGATGTTTCTGAACAATGGGTCGAATTTAACTAAAATTTTATTTTTTGTTGAGTCACTCAAGGAAATAGAATTTTAGGGGCACAATCAAGTAAACACATAAGATGTGTGCGACAATAAGTTGTCTACTTGATGATCTAGGAGTCACATAGAGATGTGATTGATAGAAGTATCTACCTGGATGCTTTATTAGGATTTGTTGAGTCACTCAATGTTCTAATAAAACAAAAGGGATCCTAGCCCACTGAGAATCTCATTAGTTCTATTGATTAATGTTTGAGGGTCATTAATTCAATTTAAACAGTGGGAGTATAATTAATTTAATATAAGTCCATGTTAAATTAATTTTTCTGCATTTAATTAATTGTTCTATCTTGTAATTTAATAGTTGAATCATGAGTAACCATATAAGTTTGAGAGGCATATTGGATGCCAACAAACATATCGAACCAAATTTTTTGGACTGGCACCGTAATCTGAGAATTGTTCTCAAGCATGAAAAAGAAAAATTGGATATGTCAATAAGCAGCTAATGCCAGAAGCTCCTATTGAGGAGGCTACGTTGGGGAACGTCCAGGCTTACAAGAACACAGTGATAATAGTAACACTGCAACATATGATGCTTGCAGTATGTCACTTGAGTTAGAAAAGCAGCACGAGGGTTTGGATGCCTATACCAAAATATATCATTTCAAGGAGTTGAATGATGAACAGTCACGGACTGAACAGTATGAGACATCCAAAAGGTTATAAAGAGGTTTGATGGTAAAAAGATCTTCAATCAGTGCTCATATATTGAAGATGATTGATTATATTGAAAAATTAAATCAATTAAGTTTTACCATGTACAACGAGCTAAGTGTTGACTTAGTTATACAGTCCCTACCTAATAACTTTTCGCAGTTCATTATGAACTTCAATATGAATAAGATTCAGTGTACCCTACTTAAGCTGCTAAACGTGCTGAAAAACTGATAAGCCTAAGGAAATGGATAAATTTTGGCCATTGATACCTCTAAGAGCACTAAGAGGAAATCTAAATGGACCTTTTAGAAAGGATCTAAGAAGGCCAAATCTGTTGGAAAACAGTTAAGCAAAGACAAATCCAAATCTGATGATCCATATTTTCAATGTGGAAACAAATGGCATTAGAAGTGGAACCACAAGGCATAAAAGAGATAAAACTAAAATACTCATATCTTTAGCATTGCATATTCGGTCATATAAATGAAAACGCATCACCAAGTTACATAAAGATGAATACTTGGATTCAAATGATTATGAATCATTTGATAAGTGTGAATCATGCCCGTTGGGGCAAAATGACCTAGACCTTCTTTTCTGGAAAGGGAGACACAGTTGCAGACATTTTGGGTCTTGTACATACTGATGTATATGGACAAATGTCTAAAGATGCTAAAAGTGACTTTTCTTACTTTATCATATTTACACATGACCATTCTAGATATGGTTTTATATGCTTGATGGAATTCAAGAGTGAAACCCTTGAAAAGTTCAAGGAATTCAAGCAAGAAGTAGAAAGGCAAATCGAGAAAAATATTCTAACACTTAGATTTGATCGAGGTGGAGAATATTTGAAGGGTGACTTTTTAGACTATCTAAAAGAGAATGGGATTCTCTCACAGTGGACTCCACCGTATACACCATGTCAAAATGGTGTATCTGAAAGGAGAAATTGCACATTACTTAATATGGTGCGATCAATGGTGAGTTGCGTAGTTATTCCAAAATCGTTTTGGAGGTATGCGATTAACACTGCGTGTTATACACTAAATCGTGTCCTATCTAAATCGGTCAATAAAACTCCATACGAGTTATGGAAAGGAAAAAATACCTAATCTTTCATACATGAAGGTTTAGGGATGCGACGCTTATGTGAAGCGCGTTGAATCAGATAAGCTATGAGCTAAATCTGATAATTGTTTATTTGTGGGGTATCCAAAAGAAAGTGTTGGATATTATTTCTACAATTCTATCGAGATGAAGGTCATCATATCGAGACTTGCTGTATTCTTAGAGAAAACAGTGGGAGCAATGTAGATCTTGAAGAGATTCAAGAAACCACAAATAAAATTGACCAATTAGATATTCCAATGGCTGAGCTTGCATCTGATGAAGCACAGATTGAGAAAGTGGGAACCACTAGTTCCCAAGGACACACCAATTCCGCGTAAGTCGAGCAGAGTCATTCATTTTCCTCTGAGATACGATCTCCTGATTACTAGTAATGTATTACTAATCGAGGAAGATGAACCTACTACTTACGCATAATCGAAGTCAAGTGTTGACTCAAAGAGATGGCAGAAAGCCATAGAATCTGAGATGAACTCCATGTACGAAAACAAGGTTTAGACCTTGCTTGACCCGCCTGAAGGGGTAAAACCTATAGGCTGTAAATTGATTTACGTTAAAAAGGGTCGACATGGATGGTAATGTTCATACTTACAAGGCAAGATTGGTTGCGAAGGGTTACAAGTAAAGACAAGAGATTGACTTTGACGAAACCTTCTCACCAGTAGCTTTGTTTAAGTTAATTCGGATTCCGCTTGCGATAGTAGCATACCATAACTATGATATCTGGTAAATGGATGTCAAGATTGCATTCCTTAACGGGATTCTTAGCGAGGATGTGTACATGACACAACCTGAATGTTTTGAATCCACAGAGTCAAACAAGGTATGCAAACTACAGAAATCCATATATGGATTAAAGCAAACCTCTCGGAGCTGGAATCTTCGTTTTGATGAGACAATCAAAATGTTTGATTTTATAAAAAATGAAGATGAACCATGTGTGTATAAAAAGGTTAGTGGGAGTAAAATCGTATTTCTAATTTTGTATGTGGATGACATGCTATTATTAGGAAACGATGTCCCAATGCTAAAATCAGTAAAATTGTGGTTATCCAAAAATTTCTCCATGAAAGATATGGGAGAGGCAGCATACATTCTCGGAATAAAGATCTATAGAGATAGATCTAAAAGAATGCTCGGCCTATCTCAATCTACGTACATAGATAAAGTCTTGAGAAGATTTAGCATGGAAGAGTCCAAGAGAGGACTCTGTCCCATCGGGCATGGGATCTATCTCTCAAAAGAGATGTGTCCAAAGACACAAATTGAAAAGGATCGCATGGATAGAATTCCTTATGCATCAGCAATAGGATCTATCATGCATGCAATACTATGTACTCGATTGGATGTTTCATACACTTTGAGTGTCACAAGCAGGTTCCAAGCGAACCCTGGTGAGAAACATTGGATCGCAGTCAAGAACATCCTTAAGTTCTTAGGAAGGACTAAAGACATGTTCTTGGTATATGGAGGAAATGAACTTAGAGTTCAAGGTTATGCCGATGTCAGCTTTCAATCTGATAAAGACATGTTCTTGGTTTATGGAACTAAAGACATGTTCTGGATATGTATTTACTCAAAATGGAGGTGCAGTTAGTTGGAAAAGTTCCAAACAAGAAACGACTGCTAATTCAACTACAGAAGCCGAATATATAGCTGTTTCAGAAGCAACAAAGAAAACAGTCTGGATCAAGAAGTTCATTACTGAACTTGGAATAGTTCCTAGCATTGTTGATCCAATAACTTGTATTGTGATAACAATGGAGCCATCGCACAAGCGAAGGAACCCAGGTCTCATCAATGATCTAGATATATATTGAGGCAGTATCATCTCATCAGGGAGATAATCTTAAGAAATTATATAAAGATAGAACGAGTCCTAACATACGATAATGTAGCAGATCCTTTGACAAAGTTGTTGTCCCAACACAAGCATGATGGTCATGCTAAATTTGATGGTATTAAGATACCTGAGTGATTGGATCTAGTTTGTATGTGACATTTTGTGATATACTTTTTGTTAGACATTGAAGTATATGAACAAGTTGATTAATTAAATGCTTGTCTACATTTTAATGGCAGATCTATTATTTTTTAAATTTTATTATTGAAAATAATAGAGTCCGAAGAAAAGTTCACTGTAACTTGTTAATCACAAGGTGTTGTGATTGTGAGATACAAGTTATAAATAACTTATTCTTGAAATATCCCTAGTCATAGTAATAATGAGATACGGATATCATTATTGCGGATAGACTAGCATGTGTTGCATTTCTTTTAAAGAAAGTAGCTGATCTCACGAGCTAAGATGTAGAGGGAC
The DNA here is from genome assembly GCA_030279155.1 of Forsythia viridissima. Classification (NCBI taxonomy): domain Eukaryota; kingdom Viridiplantae; phylum Streptophyta; class Magnoliopsida; order Lamiales; family Oleaceae; genus Forsythia; species Forsythia viridissima. The sequence goes on from CM059034.1 coordinate 50,882,382, forward strand.
ATCTGAATGAACACATGAATGCATTGTTATGAGAACATGACATTGGATGATCCGCCTAGAGATTCCACATGGATAACTATCCAAGCGTCAGTGGTAAATCTCTAATGCGCGGTTGTGAATTTGGTCCTTTGACTTGAGGACATCATAGAATCTTATATGAGGACCACTGTACTTTGGCGAGCGTTTGATGGGGCTCGAAGATTTGAGTCACCAGGAAGACGTCGTACGGGTACAGTGAGAATCGTATGAAGGTTGTGAATGTTCAATATGAGGATTCGTCACTCCTGGAAAGTAGGAGATTATAATCTGTATTTTGCCCACTTAAGTTGATATAAATTTCCTCGGCCGGGGTGGAGTTATGAGTTGAAAATGTTTCAATCATAACTAGATTAGATCAACGAAGAGTTGAGGTGAATAACATAATTGGTTGAAATGAGATTGACGCTGATCCATATCTATTAACCAATTGGGTTATATTGATGAAGGGATTATATTTCTACGGTAACCGCACATATATTGGTTCTGTCATACCACATGACATTTTCCTTCACATGGATTTCCTTGACACATTGCTAGATGTCAATCTTGGACGGCGACGTGAATTGATCGATCTCGGTGAATCGATGAGAATATCACTGCGTTTGCCATCGTGAATGGGAACCTAATGGGTCACACACAAAAGGCGAGAATTGAGCATCTGGAGTTGGACCTTGTCCAAGTGGGAGATTGTAAGAATTAATGTCCAAGGTCTAATTAGTTGGGTCGGACTTAATTACTCATTGGGCCAAATTAATTAATAAGATTATTTAATCGGGCCTGATTGTTGATGAGTTCTAGTTGGACTAGAATTAGGGCTAGGGTTAGCCCCGTCTATAAATACATAGGCGCAACGTATTAGGGAAAAGAGTTGTTTTTCATTACTTGCTAGCACAAGCAAAAGACAACCCAATCAACTTCTCCCAAAAGTTCCGCTTTCATCTGTTCTTGATCGTGGAAGTCCAGATCTGTTCTTGCTGTGTGGATCACCATTGGAGGCTGGACAATTGGACAGCTGTGGTATTGAAGATCGAACCTCCAGCTAATCAGATAATCAGATTCAAGATATTCATCAAAGGTAATCTTCTATCACGAATTCTCTCTAAGTGCAAGGTTGATCCGGGCTTATAGGAATTGAGCATTTAATTTCCGCTGTGCTTGTATACCTCAATTCCTTACAATTAGGAGCTTTACCCATTGCTTCTTCTTCACTACTTTTGCAGCAAAAAGATCACTTAATCACCCTCCAATTTTGTCTCTACAGTGTGCTCTTAGCCCCAAGAAAAATCAACATTGAACTTATTCTCTCTCTTCAATTTTATCCCAAAGCAAATGTTAGCTGTGTTTTTCTTCACTTTTTCAGTCACTTTCATCTTTATTTTCGACCACCAAAAGTGCCCAGAAAAGTCACTATAATTCTCCTCATTTATCAACCAATATATATGTTTTATTCTTCTTTTTTCATCAATAAATTTTTGATCCAGCAGTAAGCTTGTTGCTGTGTTCTAGACAAAATTCAATCCACTTTCATTTTCGAAATTTAGCCCATAATTCTCTATTTTTCAACTTCATTTCAAGCTTGTGACCATACTACATTTTGGGAGAAGAAAAAGGCAAAGGCACGGATTGATTTTAAAGAAAAGTGAAGTCAATTTTTTCAATCAATTCAACTCAACAAGGCTTCAATTTTTGCAACGTAGTTTCTTATGCTACCAAATTTTAAGTTACATGATTTTTAAATTGAGAAAATAATATGTAAATTGATTGCCATTCTTAATGTTAAAGTGGAAACTTTATGATTGTGATTGAAGGTAATCACATATGTATATTAGTGATTGAAGGTAATCACTTTTAAGTTCATGCGGTGCTGGTTACCAAAAATGTTATTCCTATGTATGTTTAAACAATTGGCATGTCGCATATTAATTTCGTATATTTTCTCACATGTTAGTATAAAGTACTATTGGGTGTTTCTTATGAAATACTCACCCCAAAATGATTTAATGTTCAGATTGAATTGGTTGGTGTTGGCGTGATGGCGTAAAATACAACCTTGAAGGAAAAACTTAGTTTTATTATTTTATGTTTTGGCGGCGATATAATCGAATCATTTATTATGTAAAGTCTAATACATTTTTTGACCTGTTTTTAACGGTAAAGTTGAGGAAAATTGAATACCTCAATTTTTAAAGCACAAAGAATAACCTTTTAGACATATATTCCATTTTTTTTTATGCATGAGCCACTAAAACTCATTCCCTACTAATAGTACCATTACTGATTTAGGTATAATAACCTTCACCATCTAAAATTCCTAAAGAAATTAAGTTTTTCCTTAAATTTGGAACATATCTAGCCTTTTCTAGCATCCTTATATGGTTGTTTATAGCTTTAGGGTAATTTTCCAATTCTTTTTATTTAGCAGATGACACATTTCCCATTCTTATCACTCCTTCACTTAGGCTACTAAAATCAGAAAACCAACCCTTATTTGAGCTCATGTGAAATGAGCACCCTAAATCAAGAATACATTGTTGATTCACTGTGGATACATAGGCCACACCAGTATTAGCTCCTGTCTCATTACATGCAATAGATGCATCTCCCCTACTTCGAGGGTTATTTTTCAGATATGATACCATTTTGAAGAAATCTTTGATTAGATGACCTAACTTTTCATAGTAATAACATTTCTTATCACTACTAAAAAATTGACATTTGGAAAAGCCTTATTGGAGATGGTTGAAAAATTCATCTCCAATTGTCAATTTTCAGGGATTGTTTATAAATATGCATTCAAAAAAGATAGACATTAGGGATGGTTTTCTCAAGTTTAGTCCCCAATTATGGATTATTTGGGACAGTTTGATCCGTCCTAGATGGTCATTTATTTGTGTACTCAATTTTTGGCGAAAAAATTGTATGGGGACGTTGAGTAAGCTATCCCAAATGAGATTATTTGGGATGGATTTTTCCAAAAATTTTCGTGCGTAATGCGTGAAAAAAAATAAAATTGGCGCCAAGTTTTCTTTCCACATTTTTAACATAAAATATTTTCCATGGGAAATATTCAGAATTAGGGACCAAAATGTACATTCAGACAAGTTTTTCTAAAGGCTTTTTCTCTCTCCCACCCTCTCACAATTTGGTGTCCGTGCATTGACTATAAAATATGAACGATGTAAACAAAGAAACAATCTATGAACATTTGATATGTATGAGAATTATGAGTAATTACAAGGTATGACATCTTCATGGAGAGAAATTTGAGATAACACCTACTCCCGAAATGATATTACATACATTGATGGTGAAGGTGGTGATGTTGGTGATCATGATAACATAACTGATATGGATGGTATGGTGGGGGCCGGTTGAGAGGCCGGTTGTGGATGATGATATGGATGGTATGGTGGAGGAAACTAATGGTGTATCTATTAATGGTGCTGTTTGATAAGTGCATTTTGTGTACTTATTCGGGCTTTTAAACTAAGCTTTTATTGCGTCATTTTATTAAAATTTTACTTAATTTAGTTTATTATTGCTTCTATTTTAGTTTTGGATTCGTCTGTGAGCAATTAGAGAAGATTGGACGAAAAGAGCAACAAGTTGACAAATATTTCAGAAGTATGAGGATTAAATTGCATTCACTTGAAGCTTGACGACCAAATTAGAGGTTATAGAAAGTTTGAGGACTAAAGAAGACAATATAAAAGTTTGAGGACTAAAATGACCAAGACCCAAAGATGAAAGACCAAATTGGAGGTTGTAGAAACTTGAAGGACTAAAACAGCAGAACAACAAAATTGCAAGTTGGGCGATTGCCCTGTTTAATGCTGGGCGAGCGCCCAGCAAGAGCAATCAAGAACAGAGAGAAAATCAGTGCACCTGGGCGATCACCCGGAAATAGCCTAGGAGATCGCCTAGGCTAAATGGCTGTGCGGATTTTTTGTTTTTCCTTTTTCAGTCCTAATACAATTAGGAAACTTTTGTGGACACGATTTTCATAATATTTTGAGATCTTTTGGGTACAATTAGGTAACTATAAATATGAGTTATTAACTCATAACAAAGAGTCATTTTTGGTGGAGTTTTAGAGGCTGATTTTTGGGAGACAAACAAGAAGAGAAACAAGAACAAAGATCAAGATTTATCGTTGCAACAATTCAACGAAGATCAAGTTCAAGATTTCTTCTCTTTTAAGTTTCTTCCGATCCGGGTGATGGCTTCCGTATTTTCTTTTTCTTTTTATTTTCTTCTTCTTAGTATGTTAGGTTAATTCTTTTAGTGTTAAGATCATGATAAAACTTGTATCATGATCCTTTAATTGTTTGAACATAGTTTTTGATATTTAAGCACATTTTTAATTTTGAATAATTGATATTGATTTTTCTTCATCTACAATTATGTGCGCAATAGTTGTATGAGTCTTGTGGTTTGTTTTACCTTCGAGAGATGGAAAATAGGTTATACATATATCAATTATTGTAGAGTCCGATAGGGGATAGAGATATACAGCTATGCTTTACGTGATCTCTAAGTATTCACACATTCTAATGTATGTTCGCATCCGTCATAGAGATATAGTCGGGTCACATATAGAAATATGTTTAATTCTACTTGAGAGAGATTGTTAAACAAATTAGGAATATTGATCTTCATAATTAAATCATGTTATCAAATTCAACAGTTCGGGTTAAAGGAAATTGGTGTAAGTGGATTCGGGATCTTAGTACGCTTTTCTTTTTCTTTCTTTTTTCTCCCAATTTTAAAATAATTCTTCTTTAATTTAATCTCTTATTTGTTTGAATTATAATTAGTTAATTTTTTTTAGTTTATAGTTTAATTAGTTCTTAATCATCAATTTTCCAAAGTTAATAGATTCGGTTAAGATTATTATAATTGAATTGAACTATCTAAATCTCTGTGAGTTCGATATTTGGACTCAAAATCTATTTTATTACTTGAGCGATTCGTACAATTGTGGAATAATATTAAAGATATAAAATCACTGACAAGTTTTTGGTGTCATTGTCAGAGATTTAGTTTTAGTTCTTTTTCAGTTATTTAAACACTAATTCGAACTATATTTAGTTAATTTTTCTATTATTATTATTATTATTATTATTATTATTATTATTATTATTATTATTATTATTATTATTATTATTGTTTATTTCAGTATTCTCTTCTTTATTTTCAGACCAAAACACAAAATGGAATACTAGGAGATCAATGAAGATAATATGCTAGTTGGAGACTTTCTGACTCCACAGATAATCCAGAGCCAATATAGCATTGATGAAGACAACATACTTGTTGAAGATTTCTTTGCAATGTACCAGGCCAATATAGCGAGATATGAGGCTATTTCTGAAATTGATGAGGACAACATGTTTTTTGGAGATTTTCTTGCAATGCAGCAGACCAATTAACGAGATATGAGACTATTTCTGAGACTGATGAGGACAACATGCTTGTTGGAGAATTCATCACCCTTCATCCAAATTTCTCTTGGAAGAATAATTACAATAATATCAGACCATAAGGTTCACAGTTTCAGCAGCCAGAAAAGAGAGTTTCATTAGAAGACTCACTAGGTAAATTCATCGAGAAAAACTGATAAATTCATAGAAAAAACTGATCAGTTCATGAGATAGACAAAGATCAATTTTCAAAATCAAGGCACTTCAATAAAAAATTTGGAAACATAGTTGGGTCAGATGGCAGTTGCTCTATTAGGCAGAGTGCCAGGTACGTTGCCAAGCAATACAAAGATGAAGAAGAAAATGTTACGGCTATTACTACCAGAAGTGAGGTTCAATTACTAGAAATCCATGTAAAGAGGTCAGTTGTAAATAAAGAAAAGGAACCATCCACTGATGAGGAGCACATGAAACAGACTGAGCAGACAACAGATATTAACGAGAGTTCGGATACACCACAGGTTACGACAACCGTTCGTAACAAACCATATGAGCCTCTGATTGCACTTTCTCGGAAATTGCAAAAGCAAAAGTTAGACAATAAATTATTCAACTCTCCTCTTTCTTCAAAATTGATTTTGTGATCAAGGTCGATGAATAAGTTGAAATTTTCGTGGTTGTGTTTGAGTAAGGTGCTACGCTAAAATCCTATTTTTATGAGGAGCACAAATTTAAATTTTTGAGGATAAATGAAAAATGGTGCAAAGTCAATAGATGCAAGCAAAGCAGATCCTCCAAAGCATTATACAGAGTGCCGTAAAGTAACCAGACAATAAGTCAAACTAATGACTATAAATAAGCGCTTAATGAGAGGCAACACATTTTCTAATCATTTTTTTACCTGCTTTATATGTAGTATTTTTAATTAGTTTAAATAATTTATTAATTTTTATTTCATTTATTATTTAATACCTTTATAAAGTCTCCCCATGTCAATCGTAGGCCGCTTGGAATGTATCTATGACATCATCTCTCAGCACCTCTTCTGAGTCCACTTCAATTGGACTTTCAACCAGCCAGATCCATCTTCTCCACATCTATCTCCGGAGAGTAACTGGTCTCTTCCCTCCTTTATTTACTTTATTTTGTTATTACATTGGGGACAATGTAATGTTTTAGTTTGAGGGTAGGTTAAGTATCAGGATACTTAATTATTTTGAATTTGCTTATTTTTTGGGTCTATATAACTGCAAATTTTGAAATTTTTTTTACTATTTCATTTTTAAAAAAAAAAAATTATTTTTTAGTTATTGTTGAATATCTTGCCGCTAATGATGGTATTTGTTTGAATATAAGTACGTTTTTAGTTAGAATATTAGACAACACTTTAATTCGTGCCTTTACCTGAATACTTATCCATGTTAGACTATATTTGAAGCACGTAGCCACTATTGACTTATCACTGATATAGAAACATGACTTAAGTGTTTGTGTTGATATTATTGACCTATGATTATTATGAAAAATCCCGTTCCTAAATCTTTAGACTAGTAACCAAACTGTTTGAGAACAGTTTGAAGGTGTTAAAGTTAGTGCATGTTTTTGTAAAATTTTGATGATTTGGGTTTTCTAGGTCTCATCTTTGGTTGAATAGGTTATAGTCAAGGAATCTAAACCAAGCACTACTCACTGCTGATAAAATAAAATCAAATATCTGACTCGAGCAATTAAGCCTGTTAGGGTATCTTAAAACCTGGTGCCCTATGGTCATTTGACTTGGGAGTCATTGGCCCAAAGCTCGCTACATGGGTCATAAAACAATCTAAATTTTACATCTTTACTTCTCTTATATCCTGTGGGACTCGAGTAATTAAGTATGTTAGGGTATTTCAAAACATGGTACCCTATGGTCGTCTGACTTGGGAGTCATCGACCCAAAGCTTGTGAAAGAGAAGTATTGCACAGGATGTAAAATCGTTTATATTGGTTAAATAAAATAAAAAGAGTTAAAGTGCACAGTAAAGATTGCTAGGTTAGATCCTTGAAGATTGAAGATGAGAATTTAGAAATCACTCACCATCCTAGTTCTAAGAATACAAGTTCTAATTTTGACCACTTTATTTGAAAAACGCATTGTGTTGATCAATAAGAACCAAATTTGCTAGAACACCTCGGGATTGAAGAGAAAAATATTAGAAATGTGTAATTTACGAGAAGTATAAGAAATAAATGGCTACAAATCTTCAAGATTGTAAAAATATCAACAACACAATATTGGTTGTGGTATAATACAGGTGTAAGTTCAATATCTAGCTATTCAGACACTCACAAAAGGTTGAGCATTGGATAAGTAAAAATTTAATTGTTGTGTTATTTAATATATTTCTAAAAATGTTGCTTTATTTTCGAACTTGAGGCATATGGTAAGAAATTTAACATTAACTATATTTATGATTACTCTTTTAGCTTAGTTTAAATTTGTAGTTTATTTTTATTTTTGTTCGAGGACGAACAAATGTTTAGTTTGGGGGTGTTTGATAAGTGCACTGTTGCCCATATTTACAAATTGGCAGAAGTATCGAAGGAACCTTTGTATCCTAGATGCAAAAATTACACAAAGTTGTCATTTCTTTTTAAACTATGGAACCTCAAATGCCTTGGTGGCATTAGCAATATGATATGATATTTACTTCGTAGCTTGACTTTTTAAGAAATGTGTTTCCTGAAGGATGCACTTTTCCAGAAAACTTCACAAATAGCAAGAATATTATTTTAGATATGGGTTTAGGTTACAACAAGATATATGAGTGTCCAAATGATTGTATGTTCTTTTGGAAGGATAATTTCAAACTTGAACAATGCACTGTATGTGGGGCTTCAATATATATTAAGGAGAGTGGTATTACAAAGAAAAAAACACCAGCAAAGATTCTCCGTCACTTCTCATTGATTCCGAGGTTGCAATGTTTTTACATGTCATCTAAAGTTGAAGTTGACACGAGATGCATGAAGATGGCTGTACTAAAGATGGGGTGATGAGGCATCGAGCAGAGACACTAGCTTGGAAACACATTGATGAGAAATACCCGAGTTTTGATACATATTGTGTGAGACTTGGATTAGCAACTAATGACTTTAACCTATTTGGAACCGCCCATGGTAATTATTTCATACAATTTGCTTTCGTAGCTATGTATGAAACAACCTCACATGTTCTTGTCTTTGCTTATATCTGGTCCTAAAAGCCCCAGTAACAACATTGATATTTACATGAGACCTTTAATAGATAAACTCAAAGAATTTTGGAATTAAATGGTGGCATTTATGATGCGTCGACAAAGAAAATGTTCAAGATGTATGAAGCTATGTTATATACCATTAGTGACTTTCCAAGCATGGCCATGCTTTCTGGTTGGAGTACGGAAGGATACTTGGCATGCCCATCATGCCATAAGGATACATGCAGTAAATATTCACTCTAAGACAATTCATCACACTCTAATTTCTTGGCAACTTCAATGCCTTGAGCCAAGAATCATCAATGGCCTTTGCACACTTTTGTTGAAGCATAAGAGCATTTATTTTCTGATGCCAGAGACTAAAGTCTTATTTTCCATTCCAGACATCTAAGTCTACTTTAAAAATAGACACTTTCTTAAGAATGAATAGAGATTTAAGTTGTGTGTGTTTACAAATATCACAAAGATGACCAGTTTTGAACTAATCACATATTATCACACGCAGTAAGTTCATGCCGCATAAACCAACAATTATTACTCAACATGAGATAACTTAAAAAACAAAAAGAGGTTGTTTACAATCAGTAAATAAAATATTTACGAATATTCAGTTTCAAGATATTTACAATTTTATAATCAACTTCCTTACTAAACACTAAATCCCTCAGATTTTAGGATTCTCTTGAAGAATCGTAGAAAAAGGTATATTTAGGGCAGTACAGAGGAGAGTCTTAAAAAACATGTTTAATACTGATTATTTGAAGTATAAGGTAGAGAAAAAATGTTACCAACTGCGTATTCCACAAGAGAAATATATAAGAATACTGATTTCTTTAAAGATTCTTTGAGATCTGAGACTTTCCTAACAGATCTTTTGAGAGATGTTGTAGATCTAGGTTTTGTGAAAGAGATCCATAATATATGAACATATTTGACAAAGATTGGCCTTCACCACAAGCTATGATACCACTGTAAAGATTAGATCGCCCAAGTTAGGTTTAAATCTATTATTTACCAACACCAAAAAAATGAATCAAAAACCAAAGGAAAAGAACACAAGATTTTTTCAGCCTAAGATTCGGAGGTTTGGTAACCGATTCTAACACCTAGTCCCTCGTTGAACATCCGTTAAGGTATTCATTCAAATCCACTAGTACAGTTCTAAATTAGGCACGAATGTATATATTGCACAAGGGTTCTCACACAGAGAACCAAGAAACACTGATCTCTTCTCTATCACATAAGGTTATGCAAAATCCTCACTAAGAGTAGATTACTACTGTCATCAACAAAAACGGAAACCTTTCCCTTTACATATTTCACTTAGAAACAAAAGAAAGAATGAGATGAAGATGAATAAGAGAAGAACCGGCACCAAAAGAGAGAGCTTTAAGGGTTTGTGTCACTCTTCTGAGAAGTGGAATGGAAGTCTCCAAAAACAAAATCAACAACCCACATTTACCCATGTGTCTTCATCACAAGCCATGACAAGATTTGACTGTGACTGCAAAACGCGTTAATCTCCAAAGTAAAACATCTAAGTGGGATTTGAATTTGGGCCAGAACTTCCATGAAAAAAATACTAGGTCTATTTCTTTAGTATTTATCAAGTGGCGAGCAACTCCTCACATTAACTTGTATTTAACAGGAATTAATGTTACAATAATAACAACCTCAACTTTTTGTTATCAAACTAATCAATAGTTTTATCATTGAATGTCTAATATTGTTTTTTGTACTATTTAGAAGCCAACCGACATAAATATTGAATTTAATATTGGTCAAAGTCAGTCTCTATCATTTTTTTCTATCTCATTGTATAGCGTCTGTTAGCTGAGATTGAATTAATCAACGAAACACTAAAACACATCCATTATCCATATTATATCAAGAGTATGTGATATAACTCTCAATATGGTAATAAGAGAAAGATAATGACTAGTGATTGTAAAAATGTGATTTTTTCCTCGACACACTACCAAAGACTTATTAGGATTTGAAGTGATATTATTCAGATTAAGAAGTGCATTCTCGAACTCAAATTTTAATGCATTTTAAAAATTTATATAAATTGAGGCGTGTCCAACTCAGATTTTAATAAAATCCTTTAAAATTTGGGTATTTTCAATTTGAATTTTAATAGATTATTTAGAAATATATTAAAATTTAGATGTTCTCAACTTGAGTTTTAATAGATTCTTTAGAAATTTATATTTCATCAATGACTAGTGGATTTCGAATTTTTTTATTAATTAAATAAATTTTAACAGATTTCAATAAATTTTGAAGAAATAAATATAAATATCAAAATGTTTAACAATTCTAACTTCAAAGTTCAAAATTTTAATCGACTTCTCTCTTCAAAATTTCAACCTTTCCCCCCTCCCGAAACCTAACCCTCCCACCACCCACCTGACTAGACGTGAGACAACCAGATTGACCCCCAGCTTCAGCCAGCAGTTCACAACAACTTCATCCACCCAATAGCCGAATGAGGAGAGGACTCTTCTAGCCTCCGATTTCTTTCTTTTAATTTTTTTTGGAAATTTTTCTATTTGCCTGCCATCTTATTTGGATGTTCTATTTGACTAGAAATTGATAGTATAGAATTTTGGATGTTCTATTTGATTAGAAATTGAGTTCACCGAAAACTTTTCTGCGATTGCTGCAATAAGACCACTTACAAGTTACAATTGTAATCAATTGATCATCATACTTTTAACTTCCTAGTTGAAGATTGCTATGGTAATTTATCTCATTTTGTTGCCCATTTTTTTAAATTGGTCTTTGTTCTTTGATCTTTCAAATTTTTAGAGAATTTGATTGATTTCGAGTTGAATTGCATGTGGGTTTTGTTGGATCTAAGCTGGAAAGCTAATGTTATCTTTGTTTAGAAGATGCAATTCAAGCAAACACTAATTGACGTTATAAGTCACAATCACTTCTTCAAATGGTGGAGGCGCACGCGGCTTATAACTTGAAAAAGTGGTGGGGCTCTTCTCTCCACGTTCCCACTCCGGTGTAAGAGTCAGTAGAAGAAGAATATAATGGAGAATTATGTAGAGTATATATAATCAAAAGTTTTTTTCTAATAGAATAACTGAAATGGAGTGGGCTGCTATTTATAGGCAATTTCTCTATGTCCACGTGGCAAACATCCCAGCTCATCGGGAATCATAACCTATTTTCAAACTGGTCAACCGAGCTCAAACAGGAGGGTTGACTGACTTTTCATGTCTATCGGAGAATTATGTAGAGCCTCCAACTTTCTAGTCCCTCAACTTGGAGCTCTACGTTGGAACCCAGGCTGGGCTCTCTAAGTTGGAACCCAGGCAATCATCATAAGCCCCATACTCATTAGTGATTGTCGCTAGTGAGTACGAACATTCATTTTTTGGCAAAGTTTGGGAGCAAGACACTTGCTACCTTTTGATGGGCAATCGTTTCTTTAGAAATTCTTCATTTTTTTTAAAGCTAACATGAATTAAATTATTATTTCTTCATTTTTTTTAAAGCTAACATGAATTAAATTATTATTCTTTATATATATATATATATATATATATATATAAATATTATAAAAAAATTTTCAAATTTTTCAATTTATAAAAAAGGTCTTAAACTTTTCAATTTCTTGCTTTTTTATTTCTTAACAAAAATTGGAAATTTTCAAACTTCCTTTTTCCACCTTTTCTTTCTTAACAAAAATTTGAAAATTTCATTTTCTGCTTTTTCTTTCGCTATATAAAAGGGAGGATTTCCTTTTCTTTTTGGTTCATTTTCAAATCCTCAAAAGAAAATCCCTATAATCCTCTTCTCTCAAACTAGCTACAACTCGATTCTTGTCATTACTCGGCCGTCTTCGATAGCCACCAATCAAGGACAGTGTCCATCGACCGAGGCTTCATCACCGGCCAAACACCCATTGACCGGCCATGAAAGACTGTCGACTGGTCTACATAGGAGGCCAACCGAGGTAAATATCTTACTTGTTTCCAATTTTTTCAAATGTCCCAATCTCATTCAAGATTTTGAAACTTGGAATGTCTTTTTCTTTATGACTTGCAGCTCACTTATTGAAAGGCACTTCGACTGAGCACTTTGTTTTGTCAACCGACCGTGAAATTGTCAAAAGCGTCTATAGCCCTTTGTCGTCTTCTATTTTTTATAGCCCGACTGACTTTATAGTCTATAGGTAACCTCCAATTCGTCTCTTTACCATGCCTAGGGTAGTACTTTCCTCTGATAATGAATCTAGAATTGAATATTCCTTTGATTCTACTGGCGAGAGCCATAGTAGCTCAAGCAGTCACTCGAGCGATCACAGTAGTTCTACAAAATTAATCGATCGACAGACTTCTTGGGCGTCAATCGGTCTCCAAATGGGAGAAAGTTGACCGGTATCAGAAGTTACCCATTAGATCATCTTCTGCTAATATTCAAATTGGTAGGTCTCCTTCCGGGCACGTAGTACCTCTTAACATTCCCAAAGGCTGCATCGTGTATAACTCTAAAACCAAATTGGATAGGATGCTAGTAAAATTTAAGATTTTTTATGACCACAAATATAGAGCCCCGTACCCAACAGAACGGCTCCCCGGGTTGAATCCCTTCGAGGTTGCCATGTATAAAGATAGTATGGATGAGGGACTTAGGTTTCCAATACATCCCATTTTCTTCACCATGTTTCATGAATTTTACTTGACTCCAGCCAGGTGGCCCCAAACCCTTGGAGATTGGCCCTCTATTTGCTGTACATGGGCCTTCTTCACGATATCAATCTAAATGCACCGCCTTGCGTCATGTGACAGTTACGTATACTTTTCCACTCGGGTTCCTTTCAACATGCCTCACTATAGAAATTCGAACAGTGGATAGAAGACCCTTTTTTCTTTGTTGTGCCAGTTACTGGTAGTTTTCCTTTCGATACCTTTTGGAAACATCCAGAATTTTGACTATTCAATAGCCCATTAGACATCACTCCTTATCTTCAAAAAAGATTGACCAGCTTATCAATTTAAACCCTTCTAGCTCATAGCTAAACAAAGTTTGAACAGATGGTAACATGCTGACCATGTGAATCAGTCGTCCTGTTGGTAGGCACCTCATCTGCCAACCTTTTTGCTTTTACACATTATATGGAGTTGTCTTTCTAGACTAACTATTGCTTTTCTTGTACAAGTATGGAAGGTGTGGAGTATGATTTGAATTCAGTGTTGAAATATTCATTTAGCTATTGATGATGAGGTGCCAGTGAAAGATTCTGCTCCGAGCAAGAGAATGAGGTCCTCAGACAAAGGTAAATGGTCTGTCTCAGGCAAGGAGATTCTAACCACCACCAACGTAGAGAAAGAGTGCGGTCGAGGGTGACACCTCAAGGATGCGCCTGTTGATCAGCCCGATGATGATCCTCTTAACAATCAGACCACTCTTCATGAAATTCATTTTCTATCTACTAATGCGAACATGGACCTTGAATTGGTTTGAAGCTACGCACTTGAGCCCCTTCGTACTTGTTTTTCCTGGAGGAAGGTTTCGTCGGTCAACAAGACCTTAGCAGTGTATACTAGGAGGGTAATGTCTCATCTCTTCATTCTTTTCTTTTTTTCTTTTTTATTTTGTGTCAACTTTATGATTGATTTTGACTTTGGAATCTGTTTGTCAGATGATCACCATGCAGGATGCCATGGCCTTAGTGAATAAAGATCTGGAGAGACATTTGGAACATATGGATCTTCAAGAGGTAGAGATGGAAGCAGATGTTGCTAGCTTGAAGAAGGAGATAAGTGAAAAAAGCAGCCAAGCCAAGTTAACTGAGTCTAGGGCCAAGGCACAGGAAGATGAGATTGACACGTTGCGCTCGCACCCTGGCTCGCACCCTAGAAGATGCTATTTCTAGCTACAAAGCCTCCTTAGAGTTCTCTAGTTGTATGTATATGTACGGCACAGAGTCAATGAAGGCTTCTATAAGTCTCACCAAGAAGTGGTTAGCTGAGCAGCATTCGTCACTTGACCCTTTAGGGCTCAAGCGTTTCATAGCCAGACAGCGGACAGTTGAACCAGCTCCCAAGAAGATTGCTCCTAAGGGTCGCCAGGACGGCACATCTAGAAGAAGCGATGCTGGATGTCCTTCAGCTTGATGCATGCCTTTTTGTTTCTCCTCATTTTTTGTAGGACTTCGCAAACTTTCTTGGCCCGGGATGTGGGCATAAAATAATGTTTTAGAAGTCTTATTATTTTGTCTTGGAATATGGGCGTATAAACGATGTTCGCTTGAAAGCCTTTTGATTTTTCTTGGCCCGGGATGTGGGTAGACATTACCCATTCGCCTACTTTGGAAACTTTGCGTCAATATCTACTTGCTTAAAACATTTATGATTGCGTTCAATATTAGGTATGGTCTATTCTAATTTACTAGTCAAATCACTTTGTTGTCCACCAAGCTCTTTGGCCGATCCTCTTCGTCGACCACTATGTGGTCGACCCCTCTGGTCGACCACACCTTGGGGGTTGGCCGATTTTTTAGTTGACCAAATTTTTTTTAGTAACGCTTTGGCTATTGAATCCATTATTCAGAATAATTATTGCCTCGTAACCTCATATTCATTTACCACTCATTTTCACGGGCAATTTAATGTGTTAATCAACCAGTGCAAGTATATTTATCCACCTATCATCTATCATCGCGGGTGATTAAATACGTATACCAAACTAGTGGCTTTATCCGTGTATCACTCATTATTGTGGATGAATGGATTTTTTAATCAACCAGTGGGTTTATCCGCCTATCACCCATCATCGCAGATGATTAAATGCGTCTACCTAACTGGTGGCACCATCCGCATATCACCTGTTATTGCTTCTGACTCAATTTGTTAATCGTGGATGATTTAATGCATCTACCCTACTAGTGGCTGATTTTGTTAACCGACCAGTAGGTTTATCTTTCTATCACCCATCATTGCAGATGATTTAATACGTCTACCCGACTAGTGGCTGAATTTGTTAGCCGACCAGTAGGTTTATCGGCCTATTACCCATCATTGTGGATGATTTAATGCGTCTACCCAGCTGGTTGTTTCATCTCGTTAAAGTAGACATAATTGTTTTAAGTAATGCTATTGTCCAAAGGTCACAAAAATCTATGACTCAGTTGGGGCACCAGACCTTTCCTTAGCCCCCTCATAATTTTCCATTCTCTCTGTTTTTTATTGAATTGAAACATAGTGTTGCTTTATAGAGAGCTGGAATCCTTCAGGGGGATCATCAGATAACATTACATCGAAAAAACTTGTAATGACTTTATTGCAAAAAAAAGAAAAGTAGAGAACCGCTCTTGGGTACCTCTTACTGATAATATTGTTTGAGGTGTTCGACATTTCATGGCCTACCCAATGGTTTTCTTTTTAGGTCTTTTAAGTTGTAAGCTCATTTCCTGACACTTCTGATGACCTCATATGGTCTTTACCAGTTTGCTCCTAACTTGGCAGGAGGGGTACCCTACTGCCATAGCATTCTGTAATACCAATTCTCCTGTTTGAAAAAAATTTGGGTTTAACTTGTTGATTGAAGTACTCTGACGTCTTTCACTTATATGATGATGTTCTCATGACAGTTTTCTCTCTCACTCCCTCTAGAAGATTGAGCTTAGCCCTGGTAGTGGTGGGGTCGATCTACTGGCTTATTAGTCTGCCCGTCGAGCTCAATATTTCCACCGATACGACAGCCTCCATCCTAAAAGAGAGCTTGAATGGAGTCTCTCCGGTCGGTCTCCTAGGGATAGTATGATAGGACCACAATACGTTAGGTAGCTTATTAGCCCACATGCCATTTTCCTTTTCTAGTCTGGTTTTTAAGTCCCATAGGATCGTTTAGTTCGTCACCTCTACTTGACCATTAGCTTGGAGATGCGCCACCGAGGTGAGCCTATGCTCTATATGGTAGTTTTCACAGAAAGCTTTGAAACTATGATTTTCGAACTACCTACCATTGTCAGTAACAACTACTCGAGGTATTCTGAATCTACATATGATATTCTTCCACAAAAAGCTTTGAATCTTGGCCGTAGTAATGGTTGCTAGTGGTTCAGTCTCTATCCATTTTGTAAAGTAATTTATGGCTATCGGAAAGAATTTTCTTTGCCCTTTAGCCACACGCAAAGGTCCTAGGATGTCTATCCCCCACTGGAAGAATGGAAAAACCCCAAATATTGTAGACAACTGTTTAGCGGAGACGTGTATCAAGTTACCATGTCGTTGGCTGGATCGCATTTTTTCACCAAATTCTTAGCGTTATCTTTTATATCGGGCCAGTAGTTGCCTTGTCTCAGTGTTTTGAAGGCCAACGCTGAGGCCCTTTGGTGGTTGCCACACATGCCACTGTGTATTTCAGATAGAACTTCTTGAGCTTCTGTTGGTGAAAAGCATTTCTAGTAGGGGCCGAGAAACCACGTTTATATAACTTTTCATCTATGACAGTGAACATGGCCACTCGAGCCTTGAGCCTTTTTGCTTCAGCTGAATTTTTAGGTAGCTTATTATCCTCTATGTAGTCTACTATTGAGTCTATCCAACTACACTTGGGACTGATTTCTTTGATCTCGACTACATTTACAACGCTTGATTGGCAGAGCACTTGCACGTTAGCTGTTGGTGGTAGGAGTTTTGGGTTTGCAGACGCCAACTTAGATAATGCATCAGCTCTTGTATTATCTTTTCGGAGGACCTTGGTAATTTTAAAATTGCTAAATTGCCTCTGTAAGTCTCTTACCTTCATTAGGTAAGCTACCATCTTGTGATCTTTTGATTCATACTCCCCCGTTATTTGTCCCACAACCAATTGTAAATCACTGCATACCTCCACTAAGGACAGCTCCAGCCTAAATGCAATGCTTAGCCTAGTTATTACAACCTCATACTCTACGTCATTGTTGGTGGCAGGGAATCCAAAACGTAGAGAGTATTCTAGTTCTTCCGAGTCTGGGCTTATCATAATAACTCCCGCCGCCAGAACCTTCACTGTTAGATGACCCATCCACATATATTTTCCATTCTGTCTTTGCTTCTTCTTCCTCTCTTGGTTTAGGGGGGGCAATGAGTTCTGCGATAAAATCTGCTAATGCTTGGGCTTTTATCGTTGTCCTTGGTTTGAACTCTATATCGAATTCAGTGAGTTCCATTGCCCATTTCAATAGCCTTCCAGAGGTTTCTAGTCGATGGATAATTTGCTTTAGAGGCTGATCGGTCATGACTTGCATCGTATGAGTCTGAAAGTAGGGCCTCAATTTTTTGACTTCTACTATTATTGCCAATACCAACTGCTCGGTTAGGCTGTACCGTGTCTCTTCTCCCCTCAGAACTTGACTGACATAGTATATTGGCTTCTGAAATTTTCCAAAGTCCTTTACTAGCACAGCGCTGACAACACGTTCTGAGACTGCTAGGTACAAACTAAGTTTGTCTCCTAGATTAGGACAAGTCAAAACTGGGGGTTGCTGCAATGACTACTTAAGTGTTTCAAGTGACTTATCGCATTCTTTGGTCCATTGGAAGTTGGTTGAGCCCCCTACTGCTTTGAAAAAATGGTGACACTTATCTGCTGCTCTGCTCATAAATCGGTTAAGGGTTGTTATTCGTCCAGTTAGCCTTTGCAAGATTCTACTAACGGGGGACTCTTTCATTTCAAGAATCGTTTTGATCTTGTCTGGGTTGGCTTCAATTCCTCTCTAAGTGATCATAAATCCCAAGAATTTACCCCTTGCCCCCAAACACACACTTTTCATGATTAAGCTTCAGCTTGTTCTTTCACGAAACATCAAATACCTTTTGTAGATCGGTCATATGATCCATGGACCAAGAACTTTTGACTACCATGTCATCGACATAGGCCTCAATTACTTTCCTGATGAGTCCTCCGAATACCTTGTTTACCATCCTTCGATATGTTGCCCCTGCATTTTTAAGCCAAAAGGTATTGCTGTATAACAGTATGTCTCAAAGTCGGTAATGAAGGAAGTTTTTTCTTGGTCTGACTCGGCCATGGAAATTTGACGATATCCAGAAAAAGCATCTAAAAAGCTTAGCCTTTCATGGTCGAATGTTGCATCTACCAAGTGATTAATCCTTGGCAGTGGGTAGGAGTCTTTCGGGTAGGCCTTGTTCAAACCGGTGTAATCCACACACATATGCCATTTATCATTGGACTTTTTCACCAAAACGACATTAGCCAGCCATTCTAGGTATTGTTGAGCAATTTTTGTACTTCATGCTTTATCACATTATGCCGTTCTGAGGCAAAATTCCTCTTTTTTTGTTTTGTGGGTTTTGATCCCGGTAAGACTCCTAAGCGATTTTGTGATATGGCAGGGATAATCCCTTGAATGTCGTTTGGAGTCCTTGCGTATACGTCCAAATTATCCCGTAGGCAAGCTATCATCTTTTCCTTCTCTTCAAATTGTAGCACTCCACTGATAACCAACATTTTTCCATCTGCTACCTCAATCTTTTCTATTGTGTTAAGCGGTTCAATTCTTCCATTTAAGGGTTCGATGTCGAGCATCATTACAGGCTCAACCTTTCAGACTTGTATGCTGTCTACGTAACACCTTCTGGATACGTATTGATCTTCCCTCACACATCCCACACCACGACTTGTTGGAAACTTCATAGACATGTGATAATTTGATACTATTTCCCTGGCGGCATTCAGGAAATGTCTGCCATATATGGCGTTATAAGCCATGTGAGGTTTTACCACCAAAATATTTGACATGATTGTAATCTGGCTGGGTAGGTTCCCAAGGTGACTGGTAGCTCTATGGTCCATTTAGGAGTCACCGTAGCTCTCCCAAAGCCCTGTAAATGAGTAGTGACTTTTCGAGTGGTGCCTTCAAGCCTAGCAATGCATCCCAAGTCAGGACATCCGCTGCGCTACCATTGTCTATCAATACTCTTTTCACATCAAAGTTGACGATATCACCAGTTATCACTAGGGCGTCATCGTGGAAATATACCACCCATATCAGATCTTTCTCACCAAATGTTATGTCTTGACTGAATATGGGTTTCTTTTGATTAGAGCCTACCCCACTTGAGCGAGCGTAGATTTTTCTGGCTGAATTCGCGTCTCCTCCCGTAGTTATCCCTCTTGAGATGAAATTTATGACTCTTGCCTGAGGAGGCGGGTTTGTTGGTGACTCCACTGTTATTTTTTTCCCCGATCATTTTTCACATACCTAGCTAGGAAGTCTCTTTTCAACAACCATTCGAGCTCCTCCTTAAGCTAAAAGCAACTTTCGGTATCATACCCGTGGTCTCTGTGAAAGTGGCAGTAGTTTCTCTTATCTATTACTTGGTGGTGCCGCCATCATTTGAGGCTACTAAATCTCTCTCATGTAGCGGATTTCCATCAACACATGGGCTTGAGAGGTATTTAAAGGAGTGAAAACCCTAATATCTTCATACTCTGTTGGGAGTGGCACTTATTATATTGGGGTTGGTCACGAAGCCCAACCTTCTGTTTTCTTTTATCGTCTCTCACACGCTGGTTGTCATGAGATTTTCAATTGTTGGTCTCGGACTCTCATCCTTCATGCAAACTCTTAGTCACTCTTTCTGCTTCTTCAACATCAACGTATTTGTCCACCTTCCTCAATAACTCCTGCATCAACTCTAGTAGATTTTTTTAGAGGGACATTTTAAAGGATCGGTTCCAGGTCTCGTTTATTATGGCAGTCACTACAGCTGACATCTGAAGGTCCTTGATCCCCAATGTGGCTCTGCTGAAACGAGCAAGATAATCTTACAGAGTTTCCTCTTTTTCTTGAATGACCAGCATCAAACCTATGGCAGTTATTCTCTTCCTCTTGCTGCTTAGGAAGTATGTAACGAAGCTTAGAGAGAGCTGGTCAAAAGTTTTGACGGATCGAGAGGCTAAAGTGGCCACCCAGTCCCTGGCCTCTCTACGCAGTGTTGGAGGGAAAGACCGACACATTACTGCATCTGGTGTGGCATACAACATCATCATGTCAATGAACGTCCGGAGGTGATCAAGAGGGTCGGTGACCCCATCATAGGACTCTATCATCAGTTGCTTGAATCCCTTTGGTAGAGGTACAACTATGATTTCAGGAGCAAATAGATCTTTCTCCAATACCATTTGTTTGCGCTTATCTTTCCTTTTTGTCAGGGCACTTTCTATTTTTTGGGTAAACATTTCGTAAGTTTCTGTTCCAAGTCTAAAGCTGGAAAGTGTGGTGGGGGTGGAGGTCAATCGACAGGGTCCTCCACAGGGGGATGAGGAGCCCCTCGATCGACTACTGGGTCTTCCTGTGAAGGTTGTACATGAGTATTCTATGTAAGGGCTATTGGAGGTGAGCTGACATGGTCAGCACTCGTGTGGATTTGAATTTGAAACAAAGTCATCATAGCTGTCATCTGAGTTTGTAAGGTCTCAAACTGATCCACGGTTGCATGCGTAGGTGGTGGCAGTTCCATGCCGTGAGTTTCAGATTCTGACTCTGCCACAATCATTTCTGATGGAGCTTCCTCAACTGAGTGCGTGCATTTCGTTCTTGGTCTTGCCATAGCTTTTTGTTGTGAAAATGATGAGGGTTCCCACAGACGGTGCCAATGACGTTATTAGTTACAATCTCTTTTTCAAATTGTGGAGGCGCACGCGGCTTATAACTTGAAATAGTGGCGGGGCTCTTCTTCCATGTTCCCACTCCGACGTAAAAATCAGTAGAAGAAGAATATAATGGAGAATTATGTAGAGTGTATGTAATCAAAAGTTTTTTTTCTAAGAGAATACCTGAAATGGAGTGGGCTGCTATTTATAGGTAATTTTTCTACGTCCACGTGGCAAACATCCCAGCTCATCAGGGGGCACGTGTCTTTATCCCGGAAAAGGTAGAGTGAGCGAGCGAGAGTATCTTTCTGTTGTAACCATTGGATATCATGCACTTCGAAAATCTTCAGGAATCACAACCTATTTTCAAACTGGTCAACCGACCTCAAACAGGAGGGTCGACCAACTTCTCATGTCTATCGGAGTATTATGTAGAGCCCCCAACTTTCTAGTCCCTCAACTTGGGCTCTACGTTGGACCCCAAGATGAGCTCTCTACGTTGGACCCCAGGCTATCATCACTAATCATTTGAAAACTCGATTTTTTGCAGGGGTTGTAGAGAATTGGGTTGGGATCTTTTATTCATAGTTGTTTTAATTTAGAAAAAAAAAAACTAAAAATTTGAGAGTAAGTTCTTCCATTATATTGAAGCAAAAAAATAAGTTTATGCTTTCTTGAATGTTCTGTTCTTTAGATGGTCTTTTTCGTGCATTTAATGTTATGAGTTTATTTGGATTTTTGTTTTTTTGGGGGTTAATTCTAGATTTTTTTATAATATAGTTTAGTCGTTTAGAAGGACCCTAATATTTTAAGACCAGTAGCAAATTTTGGATTTGGTTTCTTGGATATCAATGCATTTGTTCACTTGGCAATTTGTAATGACTTTTCAAGGAGAAATATAATTTTTGTAGGTTGTGATTCTATTGAGAAATAAATGAGAGCATTCTTATGGAAATCTTCTGTTAGGAGTTGTCATAAGCTTATTTATTGTCACAAGTTGCAAGTGCTTAGTCAACGAGTTAAAAGCTTTGATTTTTCATTAAGATTGAGTTCAGATTCTAGACATCTCTTTTTCATTAACTATCAAAATTTACCAGAATGATAAGGTTAGTTGTTCTATTTTTCTTGCTTTTAAATATCTAATTGTACATACATTAGTAAAATATAGAAAATAATATATTAGTTGATTAGACGATAAAAACAACTGTAAACTAGACAAATAAAGAAGAAAAACAATCTACTGCAATTATAATTTTTTCATGAGAAAACCTGATAGGGCATGCATGATTAATTAACATATTTTTCTTGACCAATCAGATTTGCTACCAGAAAGGAAAAGAATGTAATGATGCGTAATAGAAAGAATAATAGATTTGCTATCTTTAATTTGCACTTTAAATTTGGATTCAATAAGAATTTCGGCCACTGATCACTTTATCTTCGTTTCCCGTGAGTTGATCGAAAATGAGTTACGTTGTTGAAATATCCAATATTGAACTTTTGAAAATTGGGTTCAATAAGAATTTTGTTCACTATTATTTATCTAAGAAAATTAGTAATTTAATTAAAACGATTGTGCTGATAACGTATTATAAACTAAAGAAAATAGAATGAAACCGTGTTTTTTATTATAATGATGTACTCATATATATATATGATTTCAAAGACTTGTAAACTTATGTACGAAATATATAAATATGGTCATCAATATTGATTTCTATAATTTTACAAAAAGAAGTAGTAATGCAAGAAATGATTATTTTTTTATGACCCCTCAATTTTTAAAGAAAATTCCGATTATCTAGCATAGCGGGCTTAAGGGCTTGCCATTCAAAGTTTAAAGCGTGTATATGAACTGTAGACTTCAAATGTGGATATTAACATTCACTACTTACCAATTTTAAAATAATTTCAAATTTAACAACTTAACTAATTTTTTTTATAAATACTACATTCTTTAAAATATACTAATTAATAAAATAATAAATTAAAATGAAATCTATACCTCAAAAAATCACGTAAATTGTGATGAATTTTGACCCAAATTTGTTTCTTGAGTCCTTGATTATTTCACGGTAAGTCCTTTATCTTTATAATATCTCCACTTTAGTCCTTGTAATTTCTTTGTCATTTCAATTTTGTCCTCATTTATTTGCAGCTCAAGTCCTTCAACTTTTAGATTTTTGCAAGTTAGTCTCCATATTTATACTTTTATGTCAATTTAGTCCTTTATAGTATCACTATTTGATATAGACATTACAAATAATATTGTGTATCAATGTTTGATATAGATGTTACAAATGATATTTTGTATCACTGAATATGTTACATATTATATTATGTTATTTTACACATCACATGTTATATGAATTAGTATTCTGTATCACTGATGTTACATATGTTACAAATAGTGAAATAAATAGTTTTATTTGTTAAATTTGGTATTGTGTTACATATCTATATCATACAGATGTTACACAATATCAATAAATTTTTAGAGTCCAATGTGTATATTAATACGAACTTGTTGAAGTTTAGAATTTGTTTTACAATTGTAACAGTTTCTGTTTAGTATTGCGATTTGATACAGATGTTACAAACGATATTTTGTATCACTGTCTGATACAGATGTTACAAATGATATTTCGTATAACTAAATATGTTACAGATTATATTATGTTATTTTACACAGAACATGTTACATGAATTAATATTCTGTATCACTGATGTTTTACATCTCAATTTGTAACACATATTGTTACAAAATATCATTTATAACATCTGTATCAAATAGTGATACTATAAATGACTAAATTGACATAAAAGTATAAATATGGGAGATCAACTTGTAAAAATTCAAAAATTGAAGGACTTGAGTTGCAAATAAAAGAGGACGAAATTGAAATAAAAGTGGAAGTACAGGGACTAAAGTGGAGATATTATAAAAATGAATGACTTACCGCAAAAATAATCAAGGACTCAAGCAGCAAATTAACATATTCAGTTACTATATATTATTTAATATAATAAATTAAAATAATAATTTTTTGGGTAAATAGCAATAGGGGTCCCAAACCTTTAAACCTTGTAACGATGGGGTCCCTAACCTTCAATCACTAGCACCCCGAGTCCTTAACTTTTAAAAAACTCGCGATCAAGATCCTTTTGTTAAAAAAACCATTAGTTGGACAGTTAGATGGTCAAAATTTTCTTAATATGACCAACTTTCCCTTTTTAGAATTAAAACAAACAAAAATAGAAAAACAAATAAGCCAAACAACTCCGGCACCACTGGCAGCCCCATAATCGACATCCCAACAGCACTCATCGTCTCCATGTCACTGAATCAAACAACGACGTCGAGAAATCATTAGACCCAAGTATAGATTTATTGTGATCATTCTATAGAAGATAATGATTAAGAAACGTTGGTGGATGTCAAAGCCGCCGCCGCCCCCACCACCACCAATAAATTGGTGGAATAGGAAGCTCAGAAATCCTATTCCCGAAGTAGTCATAATAAATTATGCCAGAAAACTCCGGAGGCTGGCATTTCTCTCCCATCAAAATCGCCTTCTGCCACAACCCACCTTCTCCAAATCCTTCCATGGCTTTGGTATCGGATTTTCTCGGCGGGGCCTTGTTGTTTATGGGTGTGATGAGCTTCTTGGGTGACGGTAATGGCGATTTTTGTGTGATTTTGGGCTCATATGTTTGGTATTTTCTTAGAGCTTACTTTGCATGTTTTGCACATAGGGCTTCAAGAAGTGATGCTGATACGTGTAAGGAGTTTTTGATTGACTCTATTTTTATAACATACCGGAATTTCTCTGCAGCTTCACCGAAAATGGATGAAAATTGGTAGTAATTTTATTTAGAACTGGTTGTTAAGAGAATGCATTTGACCCAACCCACATTGCCATTGGGGCAAATTTTCCTCTTTCCATAGCCAAAAGTGTCAAGAGGGCCTGTTTTTTATTTCTCAGAGAGTGGCAAGGAGAAAAATTTAATGGCTTCTGATTCTAATGACGATAATGTTGGTGGATGTCAAAGCCGCCGCCACCACCCGATGATTTGGCACTTATTAGTGCGTAAAAGGGTGCTAGAAAATTGGGTTTTGGCCAGGCGTGGAAGAATCTATATCAAGTGCTTATTCGATATTGCACTCTTTAATTCTAAAAAGGGTAACTTGGTTATTTTAAAAAAAATTTGACCATTTAATGGTCAAACTAACGGTTTTTTTAACAGAAGGACCTTGATCGCGAGTTTTTTAAAAGTTAAGGACTCGGGGTGCTAGTGGTTGAAGGTTAGGAACCCATTGTTACAAGGTTCAAAGGTTCAGGACCCCTAGTGCTATTTACCCTAATTTTTTAAAAAAAAACATTATTTTTAAAATAAATGAAGAATGGCTTTTTTGAATTATTTTTAAAAAGTGGCTTATTTATGAAAAAAACCCACTTCAAATCACGCCAACACCAAAACACAAGAGGTCGACCCAGATAGGGTTTTATTCAACTAGGTCGACTTGTTTACAACTCTTATTTGCAATTAATAATATTGATTGTAACGAATAAATAAAAGGGAAAATTATACAAAATATGCCATAATATGGGCATCGTCCAAAGCATAATATTGGCATAATTACAATTTTAAAATTCATTTTTAGGAAAATACGTGATATTATATGGAAATTATTTCTTGCAAATCTTCAACCAAAATAACACATCAATCTGTTATGCAAAAAGTCCTGTGAAATCCGCTCAAAAAAAAAAAAAAAAATATCAACCATATAAACATAATCTGGGGAATTGCAGGAACATTGTGTTGTATCACATACTGTGTTTGGAAGATGAAGCTTAGTATTATTCAATAATAGAAAGCAGCTCTATATAAGCCTTTTACAAAGGAACATAAATCAAACAAACTCCACGTTGAACACGACCTAAAAACATGGTAAGAGGTCTAAGACCAATTCAAACACTAACATCACTCTTCCTAACAACTAAAGCTGTGAATGCAAGTAATCTTAATGCTTCTACACATTGAAACTGGATTCATAACGAGAAGAAAAGAGGAAGTCCTATAACTGTTGATTTCTGGAAAACAAGGATTTGAAGGAACTACAGTTTTGATTGGGCAAAACTCCATTGTTTAAGGTCGATCCTTTTTCTTTTTTTTTGGCTTATCGTATTATTCCATTTTTACTAGATATGTCTTTAATTGTTTGAATCTTAAGACATCGCTATGATGATTAAATGTATGCATTTGATAAATACCTTAATAACTTTTAAATAAACTGCTGCCAAAACCATCAAGCATTGTTCCTATTTAGCCTTCTGCGCTATCTTCGGCCGCTTCGTTTGTAGGCATGAAGACCACTTTCTTGTTTGCGCTGGGCATATTTAAATAGCTACACTACCAAATGGTGACATGTGTCGTTCAATATGAAGTTGTCTTTCATCTCTTTGATTTTATATTAATTAAAAATTCAACATATTTTATGACGAACACACGGCAATCAATCCTGTGTAAGATGTTCCAACAATTCAGTACTAAATCATCTTGTAAAGTTACAAATTGGTAAATGTAACAAAGTTTGCAATAATTTTAAATCACATAAGAAAATGAAAATGTCACTACATATATGATAAATTACGATGCAATTTAATCAACTTAAATTTATGTTAAGTGTAGACGAGTGTGGTAAAAAAAAAAAATAACACTAGAAATGTATAGATATCAAGGTAACACATTGTGTAATTTATAAGAAAACAATGTGTGTAAGGTTATAGTTATTGTAATAATTCAACCTCTTATTTGAACATTATGTCCCCCCTTCCTCTAATCTTACATTCCCTAGGAACTTAACTTTAACTAAAATCTTTAGCAAGAATTGGCGGAGCCAAAGGGGGCCTTGGGCCCAGCAATTTTCAGTTTTTCTTTACTCTTTTTAATTTTTTATTAAAAAAAATTATTTAACAACTCATTATAACACTTCAAATTTTTTTTTTTTATATTTTATATTTAATTATATGAGTTAGAAGAGTCAAATTGACATAAAATAGAATTTTAATTAAATTGACATTTAAAAACGGAAACGAAATGAATATATTAAATTTAATTATATCAGTCACCTTTTACTTATTATTTAAACACGTCATTTAACAATTTTTCATTTCAAAACACGTGTTGTGAAGTTTACTATGAATACTTTGAAACAATACCAAGAACCTGCACCGACAAGTGAAAAAATATAGCTAGAAAATAAGCTGAAAGAAGTAATGCCAAATTAAAAGCAAAAAATCCAATTATTAAATTCATTTCTAGCTATTACCTATCTTTGAATTGTTATTTTGAATTATCCGTTTAATGATTATTTAATCTGAAAAATACATTACGATGTCTGCTATGGATACTTCCAAATAGTATAAAGAACCTACTTCAATGACTAAAAAAATATAACCCAAAAATAAACTGAAAGAGGTTACGATAATTATATAAAAAAAACTCGGATTATCATATATAATCTAGCAGTCATATTTGACCCGTTATTTTAAATTCTATGTTTAACAATTTTCAAAGGAAGTTTGCCATGAATACATCGAAGTATCAAGAATTTACTCCGACGACTGAAGAATATGGTTCAAAAATAAGCTGAAAGAAGTGACATCAAAATGAGAATTAAAAGATAAAGAAATAGGATTATTAAATTCATTTCGAACAATTATCTTTGACTCGTTTGTTTGTTTTTTTTTTTTTTTTAACTCGCCATATGGTGTTTTTCAATCTGAAAGTTGCTTTGCGCCAACGAATAATTTTGGCACATTAAGAAAAAATTTTTGACTCCACCACTCGCAAATTTATAGAAAAAAGAAAATGTTAGAACTAATCGATATCTAATTCGAAAATATCACCTGTTAAACCATAACAATTAAGTTTTCAGAGATATCACCATCCCGCATAATTTTTTATAAAAGAAAATGTTAGAACTAATATAAAATAATTATGAAAATTTAACTATAGGTACAACTAAAAATGGAATACATTATTGGCAAAAGTCAATACACAAACTGCATGCACAGAATGGAACTATTCTATCAACCAACATACATATAAAATTCCATAAAAACCATAGTGAGTAGAAATTTAAAATTTTAAAACCCCCAAATCTGCACAAAAAATCCAGACCCAAAAATCTCTTAAAAATAAAACATTCACAACCATGACCAATTGATCCGTGGAAATTGGGAGTGTACATGCATTGCTTGCGTATATTAAAATGAAATTACTTACACGACTTTCATATGCTATGGCATGTTTCTTCTTCTTTGATTTTGATGACGATTTACCCTGATCGTCACTATACATTATCAAACTTTTTTTTGATTTTGATGGTTACTTTCCATCATCTTTATGGCGGATTTTCGAAGCCTTTTTCGCTGTGGAATTCTTCATCGGAGATGAACGAGTTACTGCCATTTGGGATGTTTATTACTGATTTAGGTGGATAATGTCAAGAATATTGACAGAGATTTTTTGTTTAGGGTTTTAATCAAAGAATTCAGGAGGTTTTGCTGATTTCGAAAGAATCAGTAAATATTCTTGAGAGAAAATTAAGGGATTTGGATTTATTTTGGGTAATATTGGAATGAGATTAAAAGTATGTTTGTTAGTGCTTATAAGTACTTATACTATAGGAAATGAGGTCTATAGCGATGACTAAAAGATCAGTAGTCGTCGATTTTTATATATTAGCAATGACTTTTGTCATCGATGTAATTCGTCTCAATAGATTAGTGCCTGAAGGTAATTAGCGACGATAAATTATTGTCTCTATATTCATTTGAATATATACCGACGACTATGTCGCTGCTACATTGTCGTGCTCAATTTCTCGGAATTAGAGAAATTGCGAGACTAAAAGATCAGTAGTCGTCGATTTTTATATATTAGCGATGACTTTTGTCATCGATGTAATTCGTCTCAATAGATTAGTGCCTGAAGGTAAGTAGCGACGATAAATTATTGTCTCTATATTCATTTGAATCTATACCGACGACTATGTCGCTGCTACATTGTCGTGCTCAATTTCTCGGAATTAGAGAAATTGTGACGACAAAGTCGTCACAAACGTTGTCGCTATAAGAGAAGATATTAGCAACGACATAGTCGTCACTAGTACCTTTACATTGTCTAATTATTAGCGACGACAATGTCGCCGCAATATATGTAGGATATATAGTGACGACTGTCGTCCCACATTTTTATTTTTAGCGACGACTCTGTCGCCACTATAAAGGTTTTAATTTTAAAAAATAAATAAAAACAATTCAATTGTACATAAATTCTACAGATTTCTCAAACCCCCACAGTCGTTCTCCTTCTCGGCAACCTCCTCAGCATCGTTTGGCACAACCTCAGGTAATCTCTGCTCCAGATTCGCCATAAGACGTGCAATTGTCCACTCCATTCGGTGGAGTTGGGCCTCATACATTGCAAACCGATGATCATCAGTCCGGGCATCTTCGCAAAACTGTTTGGATATTCTTCGTGGGGTGTTTGATGCGGTGGTCGAATCCTGAGAGGGAGAGGTGCCATTCGGAACCCGTCCAACCCCACAGACGTGTCCTCATCGTTCTCCGAGAACCTTCCTCGCAATAGCATGCTCGACAACCAACGCGCCACTGAAAGGCGACCTGAGTCTATTGAGTCTCCATTATCTCAACAAGTTTATCCTGTTTAGTGAGAACAAATAAATAATAAATAATAATATAATGTCAGATAAAACTAACAACATTAAAAAATAGAAATTTGTCCTCATATAGTCACCAGCCCCTCCGGGTTTACCTAATTGCTATCCTAGATGGTGTGGAAAGTCTAGAATGACTCAATAATGCCCGGCCACTACTAAGTCTTGGGGTTCCTCTACAACAATTTAAGTGTGAAATTTAGTTAAAAAAAGATGCATATGATTGAAGATTTGTAAATTGTTATTAAAAAATTTACTTGTACCCAATCGTAACGCATGGCATAGAAGCTATTCGACCTCTGCACACTCAGGTATTTAGCCTTACCCCAATTGGCCTTATTTTTTTTCGACCGTTCCTGGAGACATAAAAAATAATTGATTACGTAGCACTTTATAGTTATAAAAATATTAACATAAAAACAAAATAATAGTATGTACCACCAAAGTAGGACTTGTGAAGAAGTCAATGCACTTCTGTCATTTCTCGGCAGACAGCTCGCCGTATGGACGGCTCGGCCTGTGCTCTTTCAAGTGACTATGCGCCTTAAGTTTGTAATTGTGATAACGATCGGCCGCTAGATGATCTACAGCGGCACAGACCGTCTGTAACTCGTCGGGCGACCGATTTTCCTGAAGATCAAAGTAGCTCTTCAACATTGAAAAAATATTCGTTAATGTATATTACATGGAACAATGTGTTTAGAGAATGTGCTAATGTAAAAAACCATTGTAGATATTACTACGATGATGCTACATAACCGTGCCAGATGCCCCTTTGGAATCTCTGTCCAAGAAGAGTAGCAAGGGGGCACGGTGAACCTAACTTGGTTCCCAACCAAGCACGTAAAATACTTTGTGTTATTTCCGATCAGTTACATTGTATGTTTGACATTGTCGAACGTGATGGAAAGTGGCCTCTTCCTTTTTGTCTACCAAATCTTCTCAAGGTTAATGTCTCGAGAGATACCCCGTCGCTTAGACCACGGCGCTGAAAAAGAACAAATACGATATATTTGATAAGAAATTCAACGATAATGAAGTGACTGTAAAAAATTGGACTCGTAGGATAAATCGAGATGACGAGGTGGCTAATGTGGAGAATCGTCTGCACCATCACCTCCGTGCGACATGACGTCACCCATATTAGCAACTAACAAAAGAAAATATCAATTAGTGTGAAAATGGTCCCTAACTTTTGTTTTTTGTACATCAGTACCTAAATTATGTATTTTTGTGTAAATGGTCCATAATCTTTGTTTTTAGTTCGAAAATGGTCCCTAACCTTTGTTTTTTGCACATCAGTCCCTCAATTATGTATTTTTGTGCCAATGGTCCATAATCTTTGTTTTTAGTGCCAAAATGGTCCCTAAATTATGTGTTGTTGTGCAAATGGTCCATAATCATTGTTTTTAGTTCGGAAATCGTCACTAACCTTTTTTTTGCACATCCGTCCCTCAATTATGTATTTTTGTGCAAATGGTCCCAAAACTCTGTTTTTAGTGCAGAAATGGTCCCTAAACGTTTTTTGTACATCAGTCCCTAAATGATGTGTTTTTGTACAAATGGTCCCTAAAGTCAACCCACCAAAAAAGACAACTTGGAAAGTCTAATTTGACAATTACAGCAATGTTGCACGCAGCAAAATAATCGAAATTGATAGTGTTTAACCTTTTCTAAGCAAAATAACAAGAAACCTTAGTTCTTCACACTCATTTTTAAAATAAGTAGTCGTACTTAAAACAAAATAAAATTGCAAACGCATGAAAAAAAAAATTATTTCAATAATTAGTATTATTTACAACTATCACAAATCAAGATTCAAAAAAACGTAAAAAAAAATAATAATAAGAAGAGGATTTCGACGGTGGGAAGACTAACCTGATTGTTTTATCTGAACAGCGACAATTGGAAGGTGGGAAGATTGGACGGCGCTGGACGGATTTTAGCCAAGAGAAAACAGAAATGGGGAAGAAGAAGGGCTTTTGCGTGTTATAAAATTGTTAACTCTGTAGCGACGACATTTTTTTTTTTTTTTTGGTGCACGTAGTTAAAACGTGCTGCCAAAATTTTTACTACATATAGTGATGACAAGTCGTCGCTATAACATTAAACATTGGTTATTTTTCGTTAGGTTCCTCAACTTTAAAAATTATTCATTTTGGTCCTTATATTTCTTCTTTTATTTCAATTTGATCCTCTTTTATTTGTAATCTAAGTCCTTCAAGTTTTATGAGGTTACATATAGGTCCCCATTTCTATATTTTTGTACAATTGCAGTCATTCTTCACCTATTTTCCGTGAACAAATATTGGGATTCTATCCGAACTCGCGTTTTGACCTAAAGTAATCATTTTAGTTACGAACATCATTCAATCTGATTCACTAACAACAACAACAATGGAATTTTTATAAATCTAATTCATAAATTTTAGTGAGAACAACAACATTCAATCTGATTCACTATCATGATATGATTGATCTTCATCATCGTCACTATCGTCCTTATTACTTTCACTGCGTGTTTCGTTATCCTTGTATTCTTTATGTGTACTGTCTTCCATATCCTTGTTGTTAATGAACGAACTATCTCATATACTATCAGATGATGCTCCCCTGATAAGCAGTGCTCCTATCTCATTAGCTTTACCATCATCCCGGTACAAGGATATATGCTCCAAGTTGCCAAGATCAACGATCAGAGAAAAACAAGAAGAGTTGTTATTGTGGATCAAGTCTATCTCAGTGATGTTAGATCCCATAATATTCCACGTACTCCTGTGATGGACTTTTGTACAACTCGCCAGTTCGGACCACGAGAAGGATATTCAATGTAGAATATTTGTTTTGTTTGGCTAGCAAGTATGATCTGATCATATTTGTATTCCTCTGCATTGAGGTCAATACTGGTAACGTTATTTTCAGTTATTCTTCTCCCATCACACCTAAATCATTTGCATCGGAACATAAAAACTAAAAGTTCTGGTCCTAAATGTAGATCCAGTATCTCTTGCAATTGCCCATAGTAAACATCACCCCAATCCTTGGGACAAACACACCACTATTCTACGTTTTTCTTCAAATATCATGATCATATGTTAGAGCGAACTCCTTTTACAACACAAGTCGTGTAAGACATAACCTGCGTATAACATCCACTGGACAACAAAAACAACTCATGCGAAACTTAAGGAGCGTAGCTTTGGCATAGTGCATATACCTGGATGAAGTGGAAGTTAGTTTTAGTCAATGTTATAGAAAAGAAAAATGTGGACAATTTTTGAAATGCATTTGATCGTTGTTTGTTTACCTTCTTGTAAAACCAACCATGTTGATGTTTGGGCAGCCATTGTGCAATAACTCCTGCCTATGTTTCTTTCATAAGGCATATAAGATCAACTAATTAGTTTGTTTAAAATGACAAAGTTGCTTCAAGATAATTGAATAATATTTAAGAACGAGGTCTTACTGCAAGAATGTATCAATTTCAATATAGTTGTTGAGGAAGGAAAACATCGCTTGATTTCAAACATTTGCTGAAACCGTCGTTGGTGTCTTCTTTTCAATTGGGCAACACTACGACTGATAGATAGAAAGTTGTCTTCATGGAACACTTACATCCTCATTTTTGTCTGATTGGTTGAACCTTGTTCCTATGTCCTCGAAATACTTCGAACAAAAAAATAAGGCATCGTCAACAACATACCCTTCAGTTATTGAACCCTTGGGCCGAGCTTGATTTCTGACGTAGTCCTTAAGTTTCTTCAGGTATCGTTCAAATGGATACATCAATCTCATGTACACCTGACCACCAAGGATTGCCTCTTCTGAAAGATGTACTATGGAGTAAATAATGATATCGAAGAAGGCTGGTGGAAAGATTCATTCCAACTTGCAGATGATGAGTATCAAGTGATCGTGGGCAGCCATCATGTCGCTAAGCTTTAGTGTTCTTGCACAAAGTTGCTTAAAGAACGTGCATAGTTCAATAATTGAAGTGGAAATAGTTTTATTCAAGAACGCGGGACATCCTACTAGCAGTAACCATTGCATGATAATGTGGCAATCATGTGACTTCAACCCAATAATGAGGCTTTCATTAAGAGCAATATTCTTCCAAATATTAGAAGCAAAGCCATTTGGAAACTTAACTGATCGGATGAAGTTGCAAAACCTCTAACAGTTTGCAATGGACATGGTATAACATGTGGTGGACTTCATTCACCTGTTCCTGATATGATACAAATGCAACTCTTTTTTGATCCCTAATTACATCAGATCGTGCTTGGCATTGACCGTGTCCTTTGATTTGAGCAAGCTGTCACAAAAATTGTTATCTACATGCATGACAACGATGTTATGTTTTAGCTCAGTAGAAGACCAATACGACAACTCATAGAAAATGATCATTTTTCTCCAATTCAGCTCATCATCATTTATCCTCTTTCTAGCGCCACCATAGTTAGGGTGCTTTCCCAGGATACTATATATCAGACGGCTTAACTGTGCTAAAATGTGTGCAGGCATTAACCGACACGGAGGTGGTCGCTTGTCCATCCTCTTGTTAAAGTCTAAATTGCTCCTCAAATGACACCTGGATGGCAAAAATCGTGGGTGACCCACGTAAGCTATATTACCTAAAATGTGTGCAGGCATTAATCGACACGGACTGAAGGTGTCTCATCGTTGCATGTAGGACATGCCATGTACCCCTAACCGTTCCAACCCAACAAACTACTTCTTGCTAGAAAATCGTTAACTGTCCACAACTACACAACACTCATTCTAAATACTGACCTATTATGGGTTTTAGCGTCACGCGTGTCAATTCTATTGGCCTACAACTCCTTTAACTCGTTCACTAATGATCGTAAGAATTCATTAATATCCTTACCCAGTGCTTTAGGGTTAGGTATTAAGAAAGTAAGCATGAGGTATTCGAGTTTCATGCATAATCAAGGTGGTCGATTGTAAACAGTTACAACTACAAGCCACATGCTGTATGCCAGAATCATGTCTCCAAATGAATTGAATCCGTGTACAGCCAAAC
The DNA here is from genome assembly GCA_030279155.1 of Forsythia viridissima. Taxonomy (NCBI): domain Eukaryota; kingdom Viridiplantae; phylum Streptophyta; class Magnoliopsida; order Lamiales; family Oleaceae; genus Forsythia; species Forsythia viridissima. Next base: position 50,917,506 of record CM059034.1, read on the forward strand.
CTAACTGGATATTCTGGATCTCACTTGCGAACAGTGGATGTTCTTTGTCAAAATCATACCATGCCTTCCCATCCACGGGATGCTGCATTTCATCTTCATCCCTAGACCTTCCTATATTGTGCCACCGCATGAGTTTTGCAGTATCCTTCATCGTGAACATACATTTTAGTTTGGAGGCCAAGAAAAAATAGTGCAACACCTTATGCAGAATATTCTTCCCATTCATTCTTCTAGAATTGTGTACCCAATAACTTTTCTGGCAGGTCGGACAAGTTTTTCTATCAGCATGCTCATCCCAAACAGTGCACAATCATTCTTGCAGGCGTGAATAGATTTGTAACCCAAACCAAGCTTCGTCATCATCTTCTTAGCTTCATAGTGGGAGTCCACCAGGTTCATGTTTGGAAAGCTAACTTCAGCAATCAAAAGATAATCGACAGAATTATTTGTACATTTGTTCACAACCTTAATATGCATCAACTTCACTAGAAATTTCAAGGACAAAAATGATGAAACTCTTGGGTATAGTTCTAAATGCAAAGCCTCAAACAATTCGTCATAGTAACCATCGGTACCTGTACTTGCATGCTCATCACAAACTACGTTGTCCATGACATCCATCATCTCATCTTCTACACCTACTCTTTCATTCTGTGTATACACATTCGCAGTCTAAATCTCAGTCTCGCCATGGTATATCCAGGTTACATAACTCTCCACAAAACTATGATAAAATATGTGAGCCTCGACAGTTTCCAATGGATGTGTGAGACCATTTAAACATCTTGTGCACGAATATTTAATCATTTCCCTGTCATTTACGTATGGCCTAGCCATGTTTATAAATACATTGAAACCGTTTCAAAAATCTGACGATTTTATGCAATTTCTAATTTTTGTCTAACTTTTATCAACATCCATACCTGAAAAATACTATTTTTTAGCAGTGAAGTACATAATTTTAAGAATTGCACTAATGAAATGGGTGAAAAAGAAGATGGAGATGAAGATGAAAATTTTCAGAAATATAGTGTAGAAATATGGAAATGGAAAGCTGGAAAGAAGATTCTATAGCGGCGACAAAGTCGTCTCTATAGATTAAAAAAGTCGTCACTATAGATAAGAAATTGACGACAATTTTCTCGCCAATTTTGACAAGTCTACAGTGACGACAAAAGTTGTCTCAATAGACTTCAATACAAATTACGAGGAGAATCATATTTTACATGACTAAAAACAACAGCTATAGCTCTATTGCGACGACCTATGTCATCTCTATATGTACACAAAAATGGTGCGAATTATTCTTGCCATTTGGAATATATATAGCGACAACAAATTATGTCGTCGTTATATATCCATAGTAATAGCGACGACAATATAAATATAAAGATGACTTTTGTCGTCGCTATAGAGTTGAAATTTATAGCCACGATATTTCATTGTTGTCCCTACTATACAGAATGAGTAGTGGCGATATATCGTCGCCGCTAATGGTGTCATCGCTATAGGTACCTTTTCTTGTAATATTATAAGTTGGTTAAACATTATTTTTATTCACACATTTTGTAAGACCCACAACTTTTATCTACTTTTTATCCACACATTTTGTAGGACTCACTGCTTATAATCCACAAAAATCTTTATCAAATATATGGTAATTGAATCATGCATAAATTTGGGAGAATAATTTACCTTAAATCAAGTTGAAGATATCATACAAGGCCTCATATATTGGGGTTTTGAAGACTAGATGTGTTTCTGCAATTGTTTTGAAAATACCTGATTTTTCATTTTCTTAAAACAACAACAGGGATGGACCTAATTTTCTCTGAATTAAAAGAAGTGGAAAATAGTTCTAAAAACAAATTGAAAAATACGACCATTCTTAATATTTTTGAGAAATAGACTTCGTTTATAAAGTAGATATATGAGAGGGTAAAAATAAGAAAAACCCTTACTTACTCTGGACAATTTTGGGAGAATTTCATGCTATTTCATTTTTATCTGTAATTGCTGTCCAATTGTTCTTGATTTTAACATTATAAATCTAATTATGGCCAAGGAAGGGGAAAGAACTATTCCACAATCGACGGAGATGAAGAGGAATTTGGATCATGTCCAAAGATCTTTGAAGAAGAAGAAAAATAGTACTCAACAGGCTTACAAACCAAATCTTGACTTCAATTTATTCTAATAATTTATGATTTTCTTTAATTTGCTTTAATTTTTACATTTTTAGATATTTTTTGTGTGTGAAATTGCTTTTCTGTTTTCCATTCTTATCTGATTGATGATTGTGTCTTTAAGAAATCAATGACACACTGTAACCATTGCCAAATCAAGGACAATGGTTACAATGCGTTGTTTTAATTGTATCATTGCAATGTGTCATTGATTTGGCAATGGTTGCAGTCCGTTGGTTTAATTGTAGATTTTAGTGATACTTTAAAAGACATACAAAAACCAAATTAAAGTGAAATTTGATAATATTCAAGTTCACCAACCTATATTTGTGTTTTTTCTAAATGAAAATATTACACTTCTGGCTTGATATGCCAGTTCATTTTCCAAATGCACTAAGTTTGAACATACAAACTAACAAATAGATGGTATGATCAGTATTTTGTGAGGTCGAGCGTCAATAGAACATAAAAAATATGTGTGTAACCTTTTACCTAAAAACTGACAGAGCATGTCATTTTCTTTATTATATGTTAGTTTTATAAAACTATTATTTGACCAACTATTTTTGTTTAATAGTAAACTTGTCGTTCAAATGTTTGAACATGCAAACATGCTCAAAAAACTATATTTTTATACGGAAATGTCTTTCTGGTTGAGGAAGGATCATCACTCAATACCTTCAGTCTCTGGTATACTCGTATGACAGACTTATGGGAAAGAAAGGAGAAAACCAAAATGGGAGAACAGAGCCTTCCTCCGTGGGGAGTGTCAAGCAAAGGTTGTCCTCCTCCGGACGAGACAAACCAAGATCTTTTGGAAGTATCCCTCGGAGAAACACCTATTAATGCAAAAACTGCGTTTGTGTGGTCTCGGGACCAGCCTCAAATGTCATTTTCTGCAAAATCCAATTGTATATCTATCTAAATATGTATCCTTAGATGAATTTATGTTTGTCTTGTATGAGATGAGCAAGTACAAGTTTAAGGATGAGTATTAGTTGTACACAAATAGATGGTATGATCAGTGTTTTGTGCGGTGTAATGTTCATAGTTCTATGCTTTTCATATTTCAAGAGTCAATAGAACATAAATAATATGTGTGTGACCGTTCTTTAAAAAGTGACAAATCATGTCATTTTCTTTAATAATGTGTAACATTTTACTTAAAGCGACATAGCATTTCACTTTTCATTAATATATGTTAGTTTTATAAAACTATTATTTGACCTACTATTTTTTTTTATCCTGAAACTTTGTCGTTCAAATGTTTGAACATGCAAACTAAACAGTTTATTCAAATGTCACTTTTCTGCAAAATCCAATTGCATATCTATTTTAAATATATATCCTTAGATGAATTAATATTTTCCTTGGATGAGACGAGCAATTAAAGATGAGTTTTAGTTGTATACAAATAGATAGTATGATAAGTGTTTTTTGAAGTGGCATGATAATTGATTTACGTTTTTCATATTTCGATCGTCAATACAACATTCATAAAAATGTATATGTGTGACCTTTCTTTAAAAAGTGATAGAGCATGTCACTTTCTTTAATAATGTGTGAACTTTTACCTAAAAAGTGACATAGCATATTACTTTCTTTAATAATGTGTGAACTTTTACCTAAAAAGTGACAGATCATGTCACTTTTCTTTAATATATGTTGGTTCTATAAAACTATTATTTGACCAACTATTTTTGTTATTTTTTTCTAGGACTGGGAGCTATTGATTCTCCAGGACTATTGGTTTACTAGAAAAGTGACTTTCTACTCACCATACATAGTTATCAAATACTTGAATGACAAGTTTATTGATACTCAAGAGAAAATATTTAGGGAGACATGCTTTGGACCGTACATTGATTTGAAAGAAACGGTGGTTCACGCTCAGTTGATTCATCAATTGTTATTAAAACAGGTGAAGCAACCAAACATAAATGAATTATGGTTCAACATTAGCACGAAAATGGTAAGATTTTATGATGTAGAGTTTTCTCTAATATCTTTCCTTCATTGTGTGGGTAATGGTGATTTTACCAAGTACCGACTGTGTAGTAGTACTATTAAGGACATATATTTCATGAAGTATGACAACATTTCAACAAAGTGTGTTAAAAAGGTGTATAAAGAGTTGTCATCTGATACAATAGACAAGGATGTGGTAGATGTTGGTATTATTTATATGGTTTCATCATTCTTATTTGCCACATCATACCATAAATGTGTTGAAGATTCAATTTTTGGACTTGTTGAGTCAGGTGATATGGAATCTTTTTCATGGGGAAAGGAGCAATACAGTTTGACTTTGATATCTTTCAAGGGTGCATTGACAAAAAGGATAATGAAGTTAGGTCCTTCAAAAAAATAAAAATTAGAGTACATGCTTAATGGCTTTCTTCTTGCCTTCTAAGTTTGGATATACAAGACTCTTCCTGCAATAGCTGGGAAAAGGTTTTGTTTGAAGTACAAGCTATTGCTTCCTTGGATTTGAATTGGAGTTCTAATGTACATGTAACATCCTTACAATTGAACAACCGTATTTTTGACTTGCTTAAAGTAAGTTATATTTATTAATTATGCTATTTTTCTTTACATTGTTCATCATTGTTTGTTATTTGTTTTATTATTTAAAATTCATGAATATGTATTTTGTAGTTGGAAGTCAATGTTGTTAGGCCAACTGGCGCGGAGAAGAATGAGGTATATACTGATAGTTTGTTTTGTGAATTGCAAGTCTTAAGGCTGATGATGATGATGACTTTGAGCATCCTATTATTCATTAGTCAAAGCAGTTGATTGTAGCCCAATAATGATTAGTTGGCCATGGAAGTTCTTCAAGGTTGGAGAAAGAGAAGACGGTTGTGGTTCATGAACATTTATTTACCTTTTTTATGATTTCTATATCATTTATGTTTATTTTTTTATAATTTATTTTTCTCAGCTTTTTCTATTTTTAGAGACCTTTAGAATCAAATGAAGAAATTTTGAAATGTTTGGTGGAGATTGAAGAGAAAGTTCAATCAAATGAAGAAAATTGAAACGTCTGGCGAAGATTTAAAACATTTGGCAGATATAGAGTTGAAAATACAATCAAATTAAGAAATTCAGAAAATCGATTGGCAGAGCTTGAATTAAAAGGTCAATCTAACATTTAAATTGAGAAATAAATAAAAGAACTCGAAGAAATAGTGAAATCGAATGAAGAAATTCTAGAACAGGTGGCAAATGTTGAAAGCCAAGAGAATGACCTTCAAATGTTGAAAGTATGTCGCATTTTTTAATCTTTTTGTCACTTTTTTTTTTATATGTATGTCACTTTTTTAGACGGATGTCACTTTTTTTTTTGGAGATATGTCATTGTTTTTGGAGATGTATGCAAGTTTTTTAGATCTATCAATGTCACTTTTAGGAAATGTATGTCACTTTTAGGAGATCTATATCACTTTTTAGAGATGTTTCACTTTTTAAATCATTCTGTCACTTTTATTTATATTTGTGAAGAATGTTGAGAGAAATCAAATAGGGGATTACAAAGTTGATGTGGCTAATTTGGAGACAACTGTATATGTAATGTTTGGAATGATATGTTCTTTAGCATACTTTTTTAGTACACGAATTTGAATTCTTTTCATATTTTTCACTTTTAGAAGACGTGTGTCACTTTTTAGAAGATGTATGTCACTTGTTTTAGATATATGTCACTTTTTGGAGATGCATGTCACTTTTTATCTAGATATGTATGTGACTTTTTATTTATTTTTTTGTCTAGAATGGTACAAAAAATGTAGCTAATGATACGATAAGGGACATGAAAAATATAAATGTATGTTCTAATTTTTCATCAAGTATTGAGTTTGATACGAATAGAAAGAGTATTGAGAGGCCAACTGAAACTATGGTTGGAAATGTATTATTCAATTCTAAATGTATTGTATTTTTAATTTGATATTTACTTTTTTATATTTGTGCACTATATAATGTGACCTTTTTGTTTTAGATTCAACCTATTCGTCCATCAATAATTGATCAAGATTTAATAAATTTTAATAATGATGTTGAATTAAATGAAAAGGATTGGAAGATTGCCGGTGATGTTGTGGAACGTAGTTTAGCAAAAAAAAAAAATGCATCAACATGTATTACTTTTACATTTTATTTTGGTTTTTTATTTTGTTATATATGCTTTTGCACTACATAATTTGATCTTTTTACCATTCAGTCTGTTTGTACATCATCTTCTAAAACTTGTGGGATTGAAGTAAATGATGAGGTTGAATTGAAGTATAAAGATTGGCAAAAAGTTGATGAGAAAGTGGCAGATGTTTTAGCTAAACATAAACATGAAGAAGCAATTGTTTGTTTGAGTATTTTTCCTACGAATAACTTATTTGTGTTTCTTTACAATATAACTTGACACTTTTTTAATACTTTTGTGACATTTAGACTGATGATAAAGTCACTCTGGATGCACATTTGAGGTGGCAAAAGAACTTGTCATATTTCTTCAATCCCATTGGCTTAATGAATATGATTTTACGGTGGGTACTACAAAGTGTGTGGTGAAGGGTACTTTTGCATTCAAGGTTGGGTCGTGCCCTTCATACGGACCTGATGTTGAAGCATTTGAGAGTTGGTACAAGGAATGTTTGGTGACGAAAAATAAGTAAGTATGTGACATAACATGTCACTTTTTCCAACACATGCCACTTTTTACTAAGAAAGTGACACATTATGTCACTTTTTACTATAAGCATGTTTTAATTAGATTAAAATCATAACATGTTACAATTCTTGTACAAGTGTAATTTTATGTGAGCTCTCTTTTTGTAGTACAAAAATAAATATTGCAATTATGAGAATAATGCTATTTGTCCTTGCTTCTACTTCAGCGATATTTCAATTTCTTCTAAAATATGGTGGTATGAATTGGTGATAACTAATGATGCTTTGGATGACACAATAAGTTTTTTGTTTGTTAGATGTTTGGTTTAAAATTTATGTATATAATTTATAATACATTACTGATTCTTTTTATACACTTGTTTTGTAGCATATGGATGTGTATTTTTATTATCTATGGAAGATGTTAAGGTATGGACATGGGATAAACATCAAGGCTACAACTACGGACTTTGCCTTCGACATCCAAGTTAGGGGTTTGTATGATAATTTCTTGATAGACCCATTAGTCCTTATGAAGTAAACTTGTCTCCTCTCATATCCAATTGGATTGTACATTTATTGTAACACAAGTTGGGGTGATGTTGACCATGTTCTTATGCCTTTGAGGATGTTTAACTCAACTTATTGGATTCTATGCTATTTTGATAACAAGATGAGATGTGTTTGAACGTATATAATTCTTACAATATGATAGTCAAGAAGCCTATTGTACTTGAAGTTGTTCAACCATTTTTAGTTATGATTCCTCATCTTATGTTTCACATTGGGTTCTCTGAGGGCAAACACATTCTAAAACAAGAGGCACAAAAACCACTTGTTGTAAACATGGTTCCAAAACTACCACAGCAAAACAACGGGTTTGATTGCTTTCTAATAATTTGACTTCTTATATGTCAGATAGATAGAAATTGATGGCATGTATTTAATTCTTGGTTAATGAGACATTTTTGTTTGTTGTAGTGGTGATTGTAGAATTTATGTGATTAAGTACACCATGTATTTCATTAATGAAATATTGAAAGAGATGATAAAGACATTTAACATTTCACATGTTCGGAAAAATACTCGACCGCTCAATTATATTTGTATGCCAAGAAGAAGTGGGTGGATAATTACACTACTAATAATGATTGGGTGTCAAAGATGTTTGAAAAGGCAAAAAGGATACTGGAAATTGTTTTTGTTTTGTTCTGAAGATACAATTTTTTGTCATATGAGATAAATAGGACTACATGTTACGTGTAAATGTCATGTATATGGGAAATGTAGTTTCATGTACATGGAATTGAAAATGTAGGTTTTGAAAGTTTCTTTGCAAAGGTAAAAAAACACGATTATTGGGATGATTTTTTCTGATTGTTGAATATATAGAGATGGCCGAAGTACATCTGATCGAAAGATTACTGTAATTATGGGAATCATGTATACATTGTGACAGTCAAGTTAGGAGTTTGTATGACGAAGAAGTGACATTGTGTTACTTTTTGTTCTAAAAGTGACATTGTAATATCAATATTCATCAAACTTCTTTAATAGTTGAAGTATGATATATACATTTTTGTTAAATGATTAGTTTTACATGCCATTATAACGTTAGTACCTATACAAAAGCAAAACACTAGAATATTAAAGTTATTCCGAATAGATAAGCCAATATGTATCAAGAAGTGACATTGACATTGTGTCACTTTTTGTTCCAAAATGTGACCTATTGTATCACCTTTTGTTCTAAAAGTGATATGCTGTAATATCAATATTCGTCAAACTTCTTCAATGGTTGAAGTATTATATACACACATTAGCGTTAAGTGAAAAATTTTACATGAAATTCTAATGTGAGTATATATAGAAAAGCAAAGTACATGAATATTAAGACTATTTTGAATAGAAAAACAAATACGTATAAAGAAGTGAAATTGTGTCATTTTTTGTTCTAAGAGTGACATAATGTAATATCAATATTTATCAAATTTCTTTAATGGTTGAAGTATCATGTATACATTTTAGCTTTAAATGATAAATTTTAAATGTCATTATAATCTCAGTACCTATACAAAAGCAAAGCACATGTATATTAAGCATATTTTGATTAGAAAATCTAATACGTATAAAAAAGTGACATTATGGTATTATTTTATTTTTCAAAGTAAATATGACATAAAGAAGTTTGTAAATTGTTTCAGATATGTATTATGCAGTGGTAAAAATTCTAAAAAAAAAAACTCATAAATCTTACAACTTTCTTTTCTTTTGTGACCTTTTCTTCATTTGTGCTGGAGTTTGGCATAATTTTCGATTGTGGCCATACTTCCCACATCTTCCACATATTGTACTTTGGATTTTTTCTCCTTTTGATGGTATTCTTTTTTCTTTAGGTCGTCGGAGATTTTCTTTTTGAATCAGGAGCCAAGACTATTCTTGCTTTTACATCATTCAATATATTCAATCATTGCGATCCCCAAGTAGGTAAACTGTACCAATATATATTTAGATGTACATCTCTGTTGTGTAATATTTTGAACAATATGAATATGAGTTGTCCTTTATCTTTGCAATAACCACCAACGTGTGTTCACTTGAGATTTTGTCCACTTGGAATTGGTTGCATTTGCACATCTTTTATTCAATATTTACCAAATATGAGAGACAAACATCATTAACTTGGTATAATATTGAACTTGAAGCCGATGTCTGTGCAAATAATCCAAGAAACTCCTACTGTTATCTAATTATATGTAGACTCAAAGACCATATGAACCTCATCAAATTTTATGTAATTAAGAATTTAGGACATGTCACCTTTTACTTGGAAAGTGACACAATAAATCACTTTTTTAGTATAAGCATGTCTTCATTACAATAACAACACCCCATTGTATAATAAGACTACAAAAGCAGAACTTTCAAATCAAACATTAATTCAAATGAAAAAAAAACAACTAAACCTTATATTTAATAAACACCGACTTTTTATGTAAAAGATGAAAAAATCAGCCACTTGGTTATATGTTTTCAAATGTGCACCCATATAAAAATAAGACTTAATTACACTAAGTTGATCGAAATGTTACAAACAAGCTTTCATGTCATTTAACTCATACTGATATCTAATTATAAGTAGATTCAAAGATCATATGAATCCAATGCATGTCACTTACACACTATGTTACTTTTTAGTATAAGCATGTTTTTATTACAATAACACTCCAGCATATATTAAGACTACAAAGTAGAACATTTCAATCAAATATTAATTCAAATGACAAAAAATAAACAACTAAATATTATATTTAAATTCAATGCCAAATGAATGATATTTAGTTCATGTAATTCATGGCATTTTACATTCATTTTCTTTGACTCCATAAATTTCTCTCTCAAAATTTTCTCTTGCTTGTTTGTAAGTTTTGTGAAGGTTGTCCGTGCATCGTTTAGGTGCTTCACAAACCATTTTTGCAACAAGTATCTTAAAGATTTCAATAAAAGTTCTATAGGACAACCTTTTGTTGTTACCGATTCAACTATATTTGAAGTCATTGTAGAAAACCTGTCATTTGTCATGTATGCCCTTGACGAATTGTGATAACCAATCTTTTCCTGCATAAAGAACAATTAAAATATTAATTGTTTTTAACATACTAGGTGTGATCAAATCCTTTTATGGATTTCACTGAGTTGTTTCATATGGAACTCAAAATCATTCTTCGTGTAGGCTCAAGCAGCTCTATTGAATAGTAGTGTAATGTTCTTTCCATTTTTTTGGCTAAACGCTGACTTAAATACTGTAACAAATTGGTAAGAACATAGACTGTGCATTGCATTCTTATACATCTTCTGACCATTTAAGATTATACACAATCCTTCTTGCTCACCATAAGCATCTTTTACCATAAGTAAGAACCACTCCCATGAATCATTAGTTTCTAAGTCACCAACTCCAAATACTAATATGAAAATATTGTTGTTGGCATCTTGTATACATGCTGTAAATACTGTTCTATCATAATTGCCCTTTAAGAATGTACCATCAATCACTATTATAGGTCTGAAATACTCCCATCCCTGAATAAATGCTCCTAATGCCATTAAGAGGTATTTGAATGTGTTGTTCTCGTAAGTCTCAATACTTGTAATTGATCCATGATTTGTTTCTTCTATCATGTATAACTACTCTGAAAGATTTTCATATGACTGTCAGATTTGCTCTCACCAATTCCAAAGCTTTCTCTTTAGATCTCCAAGATTTCTCTTAACTCATCTACACTTCGTATGTATTCATCATGTCATTTATTATGTCTGCGGGAGTGTATGTTATTTTTGTTGAGACATACTTGTACTTGATGCATTCTCCTACTATTGAGCTTGTTGTTTGACGGTGATATGCCAATATAATGTTATTTGAGCACGTGTGATACTTTCTTATACATCTTATTTTGAGCATTTCTGTTCTTCCAAGTCTTGAAGTTCTAAAAGTCTAGTTGCAATTATCATCTATACATTTCAGCACATATTCCTTCTTGTTCGACTTACTTACCTTAAACTGAAAGTTGTTATGTATCACAAATACCAAAATACTTTAAAACCTTTTTCTTTGCAATTTTATTCATACTAACAAATGAAACAATTCCACTTCCTACTTCATTACTCATTTCTTCAACCCTGGTATGCATGAAGAAATATCAACAGCTAAGTCTTCAATAGTTGGTAGGCTTTGAGCTGATGTTGTCGCCGAACCATGAGTTTGAAAAACCTGTAATTGCATCATATCATTTTCTTCACCAGTAGCAGTTTTTTAAAGTTGTATGTCTTCAAAACTTTCAGTTTATGTGACATAATGACACCGGTGTGACATCTATGAACAAAGGAAATCTTGCAAGACATTTCTCCCTTCTCTTGAGCTCCAAATAGAATATGAGAGAATTATTGTCTAAATCTTCATCACATGCATGTTTTTCTTCACATTATATTGTATTGTTATTGCTTGTGTCGCTGGACTTATGTTTATCACTGAAAATATCACGTTTTCAAGTTCGATGTATGTGCATTCTATTGGGTGACAATTCCATTAATTTTAAAATTTATATTAGTTATCTTGTTCCCATTTGCTCCCATAATGGATGAAGACATGGTTTTATCCATATATGCAAAAAAAAAAAAAACATAGACAAATATACATTATTATCAAATTGAAACATCCATATTAAACACTGTGTGTGACCTTTTGATTAAAAAGTGATACACCATGTCAATTTTCAAATGCACAAACTTTATTCATATCCAACAGAAATAGTGTGAGGAGTATTATCGAAATATCAATTAAAAGGTTTTTATAAATTCTGTATATCCTTAAGACAAAATGTTTTATTAAAGAAACTCAAATTTGATTGTGTGTGACATTTTACTTAGAAAGTGATAGAGCATGTCACTTTCTTATCCAATACATTAATTCATATTTAAAAAAGAAAATTATACATTAATGTTTGATCATCCTCAATAATGCATGTCATATAATAATGCACAACATTTATCAATTTAGAACAAAAAAAAAAAAGTCAATAATTAAAAATCTGACTAAAATACAAAATAAAGTGGAAACGAAACATAGCAAGTAAGTTGACCTAGAAACATGAAACTTGTAGCATCAATTGTTCAAAATAAAATTTAAAATCCAACATACAGAAATGTGAAATCTAGCGGTTAAAATCAATCATACTTTTGTAAAAAACAATCCATAGAGAAGTTGTGATCCAAAATTGTTATGTCACTTGTATCTATTGTTGTGTTACTTTCTCAGTAAAATGTCCCAAAACGTGTCACTTTTCTAAGTAAACCAGAGCGACACTGTGTGACCTTTTAATTAAAAAGTGACAAACCATGTCACTTTTTAAATGCACAAACTTAATTCATAACAAACACAAAAGAGTATGGAGTAATATCGAAATATCAATTAAAATTTTTATACGCTCATTATATACTTAAGAAATTATTAAGTGTTCTATTAAAAAAACTCAAATTAAGTTATGTGACCTTTTACTTAAAATATGACAGAGCATGTCACTTTCTTATTCAAAACATTAATTCATATTGAAGACAAAAGAAATGATATAGTAATGTTTGATCATCCTCAATAATGCATGCCACTTAATAATATACAATAAATATCAATTTAGAAAAAAAAGACATAAAAAATCTACCTAAACTGCAATATAAAGTGTGCAAATGAAAGAGAACAATTTAGTTGAACTAGAAACATGAAACTTGCAGCATCCAATTAATTTGTCAACAAACAAAATAAAGACAAAAAAATCTAACTAAACAGCAGTATAAAGTGTGCAATTGAAAGAGAACAATTTAGTTGAACTAGAAACATGAAACTTGCAGCATCCAATTGACCTATCAACAAACAAAATAAAGCGCGTGATCGAAAAATAAAGTGACCAAATAAAAGAGATAAATTTAGTATATTTAGAAACATGAAAATTGTAGCATCAATTTGAGGTAAAATAGTGCTAGCTAAAAAAATAAAATTAGAAATTCAACATAGAGAAATGTGAAATACAATAGTTAAATCAACCATTCTTTTGTAAAAAATAATCTATAGAAAAGTTTGCGATCCAAAGTTGTTATGTCACTTTCTTAGTAAAAAGTAATAGAACGCATCACTTTTCTCATCAATCTAAAGCCTCAATTCATATTCATGATTATATTTTCACAAATAACGTTGTATGCGTATTTGTAATTGATATTCACACTCATTTTCACAGGACCTTTCTCAATACCATTTTTCCAAAGTTTTATATATATATATATATATATATATACACACACACACACACACACACACACACAAACAAAATATAAAAAATCACAAATCCATTGTATGCACTTACTGAACATGTTACTGAATATTTAGAAACAAAATTCAAAAAATTACGTAATTCATAACAAAAACTATGAAGAAGAAATTAATTTTATCATATTACCTGAGAATTTTGGATTTTGAGTTCTTATTTTGTGCTAAATTAGAGATGAAACAACGAGAAATTCGTAATAATAATCTGGACGAGATCCGGTTTTGTGAATTTGAATTTGTTAGGAGGAATTTTTTGTTTTGTTTGTAATATGGATTTTAGCGGGATAGATTTTGTGATTGATTTTGGAGTTAATTTGATGTTTCAACATAGTTAATACCATTTTAATGTTTAACAATCCTTTTAAATTACTTTTAATCACCTTTTCAAAAGGCCCTCAATTTTATAGGTATTTGTGTAATTTTCTCTTAAAAGAAAATGAAACATACTTAAGGCTTCACCTTTGACACCAAGCCATATCAATGAGCTGACCTTTTTTCAATCTTCGAGCTGGGCATTTTTTGTTATTACTAATTTATTTGTTTATGTGAAAATTAGGACCTCCACATTTTTTTACACCAGAATTTTGAAAAATATTGTTCTTCTTTATTTTATTCATTAATACATACTTTCATTCACATTTACTAAATTTTTATAATTTATTATATAATTTTAAAAACATAAAATTTAATAGGTGCTAAATTTCATGGATCAAAACGTTTAAATTTTATCCCTTAAATTAAGCACTTACCAACATAAACCCACAAAATTAGGACTCGAAATATATGGAAATCTATTATGGAAAGAAAAATTAATTAGAATCAAAATCAAATATTTTTATCATGAAAAAGATGGAGATTTATCGTAACCAATCTTCTTTCATCCTCTTACAAAAAAAGAGAAATACATGGCTGCCAACACACAAAGCCACCAGACCCACCTCATCGGGTTTCGAGTATATCTATTTCCTCAATTCTTGTTGAATCTTCAACTCATTTCATTCATCTTCACGGAGTTACGTTGTACAAAGGAGAACCATGTTTAAATTGTTTAGATAATAGAACCTAAAAACTTTCATACCTATCAAATATACTTTGATTGATAAATTTTCTTTGCAAGCATTCAATCACAATGGAAATAACGACATTCGATTCATCATATTTATTTATTTTTGTTTAATTCTTCACCATTTTTGTATTGTTATTAATATATATTACTGGAAAATTCGTTAATGTAGATTGTTAATCTATGTTATTAGTTATTACCATACAAAATGTACATGTTACTGATGATTGATGTTACTGTTATATGTTATTACCATATAAAATGTATATGTTACTGATCATTGGTGTTACTGTTAAATGTTATTGCTTCAATTTGCTAATGTAGATTGTTACTAAACAATCTGTGAATTAAAATAGAAAAATATCATATCCATATCAGATATAGATATACTTCTGGTAGTAAAATTACGAATCTTAAGAGTCTCCTTTAATTGCATCCATCCCACACTTCGCATTGTGAAGGCCATTCCAATCAACATACAATAAGAAAAACCCAAAGAAACATATGGTGAAAGTAAGACTCAGATATGATAATGCACCAAATGCCTTTCTCACAGTAGTAGTTGTAAATCCTTTGCAAAATAGGTCTAGGTCACAAATTGACCACAACTATTAATTCAAAATCATAGTTGTTTTAGGATGGTGGATTTTGGGATTTTTGGGTTTTTGGAGTGGTAGTAGATTTTGGATCTTAGGGTTTGATAAAAAAAATATGGCATCTTTCTTATTTTTTATTTTTGGGCTATATTTAGTTTTTTTTTTCTATTCTTTTTTTTTTCTTTTTCCTCGTCTTTTGTTGTTTTAGGGGGGGTGGGGGCAATTTTGTCATAAATGACATATCATGCCTATTTCTTCAAATGTTAGGATGTTAGACCTTATTTTCAAAGGTTAGGGATATAATCCTCACGTTTTTCAAAGGTTGGAAACCAAATATGCTATTTTCTCAAATAAAATTGTAAATTATTAAACTTTTATGACATGTTGTGTGTGAAGTGTATGTCTTTTCACTAATTTTTTTTAATTATTAAATAAAAAATTGCATTTGATGTTTTTTTGGACATCAAAAAAATTTCATGTTTTTGTGTTACTTGAGAATGCAATTCGCAACATGTTTCCTAAATTATTTTAAGATAATTATGAGTAGTTTGTAATTTTTATTGAATTCATGCAAAATAGATTTTTAGGTCGTTGGAAATCAGATATCGCTTATTGGGATGAAAGTCTTTTTGGCGGTTCTGAAATTTTAAATTGAACTAATTTTGTGGAATATTATTTGAAGAAAGTAACGGTTGAATCGATTTATAATTGAACATTCTCATAATAATCAACCTCATTTGGCTTTTAATAAGACATAATATTTCTCAATGCATTGTATTAACAATCTAGTATTATTCTAATTAGTAATTTTAGCCAGTACATTTAAAAATACTATTTAAAAGTAGTGTATATATGTAAAGACAAATCGAATGTTCAATAACAATCCCATTTGGCATACAATAATCATTGAATGCTTGTGATCTAAATTCACCAGCATTATCAAGATGGATTGTCTTGATTAAGTAATCGGGGAATTGAGACTGTAGTTTTATGATTTGAGCAAATAGTCTAGCAAAAGCTGCTTTCTAGTAGAAATGAAACCTACATGTGACCATATAGTAGAAGAATCAATTAATACCATAAAATAACTAATAGATACATCTACTAGATGATTGTATGATATTATTATTCGCAACTTGAAGTTTTGCGAGTTTACTTGTTCAAATTATAAATTATGAGCATAATTTTCATATTACAACCAAGATGGTGGTGTGTCTGGTCAATGGTAGAGAGTCTAAATCTTGAACTTTTAATAAATGTTAGTTAAATGGTTTAGCAATATTGTTTGATAACGCCTCCAATTAAATTATAAATTATAACTATTGAGAACAAAGTGCTTCCCATTTTTGTATAGGAAATGCTATTTTATATGCATCAATACTAATACACATCATGCCAATATCAAAGTTATCCCCACTATAATTGGCTTATGGTCAGAGCCTAATATTACCCATCTAATGATTTTTGATAGTGCAATACATGTACAATCGGTCTACCATACTGCACTGAGATATGAATTAAAGAATGTTGAGAATACATGTTTAGTTTGAAACCTTATAAAATATTTTAAGTCCTAACGGGTGATATTTTATAACACAGTTTTTTGAATGTCATTTTGATAAGACAATTTTCTCAACATTAGGGAGAGAAATTAAGTAGCTAAAAAGATACATGAAAATGCAGTATATTATATTTTCTAGATCATTGCACAAGACAATACAAACCATAAGTTCGACATATAACTCATTTGTAAGTTATACAATTGATAGATGCATTTACTGACTAAAGAGATTAACTAATTCTCGTATACCAGCTGTAATTGTTTCAATATATATCGATGTCCTAGAAGGACAATCCATTAACATTATATTTGATAAATTTAATAGCGGGCCTAAAGTGTGGTGATATTTGATTTCAAAATAAAAATCATCAAAAAAAAATGGATCAAAGAGTAAAGATGGTCCTATTGATGAGGCGTATAATCTTGGAAAATATATAAACATAACTAATTATAAATTTTCGAAGAGGTTCAGCTAGCTGAAATAATAAAATGAAGAGATCTCTATAAGTTATGTTGTTATGGGAAATAAATAGAATAAAAAAAGAAATGTTGTTGATAACACTTTTGTACATAATGTAGCACTTTATATTATGAAAGGTAGCGATGATATTGAAGGAAATCTGTCAAATAATTATTCGACCAAATAAAAAGATGCAATCCAAGTAAATTGAATTTACTAGAGAAACCTGAAGTTTTCTTCTACAGTTGGAACACCTAAAGATGTATACTTATGCGAAAAGGAAATGAGAAAAATAAAGTCGTAACATCATGAATTTCGCAAATGCTTGTGTAAAGCAATCACAAGTCGATATCTTGTTAGCCTGTTAATGTATGACACTTGATTCCTATTAATGCATGACACTTGATCTACGTCTAATGAATATGGTTATAACCAACTCATCTGGCATGACTAATAATACTATGTATATAAATCTTTGGAGGATTTAATATGCCTAAAGCATATAGTTTAACTTTTCAAGAACTTAATGTGATATTATATGAGGGGGATAAATACGTGTTGTACTCTTTTCCTTGATCGAAGTTTTTTCCTATTGGTTTTTTTTTTATGAGACAACTTTCGTAGCGTATCAAAAAGAATAATGTAATCTTTTTCTTTTAATGAGATTTTTTTTTTCATTTTCCTAGTAAAGTTTTAACGAAGCACATCCTTTGTCTAAAAGACATCCGAAGAGAAGTTATGGATATCCATAACCTACAATACATTTACACTCAACATAAATTTATGGTTATACTCTCATATGTTACAAATTGTATACGTGTCCCCTAAAAGGAGTAACAAGAAGATATGTTTTTAATATAATTCCATTAGACCATCATGCTGACTACAATCAACCAAAGATATTGTATGAAGATGATATTACTTGGAGGTTATAACATAGAGTACATTTCACCAGAATTGTTTTATACATGTTTTAAAAAAAGTTTTAGCATTGAAGAAATTGACACACAAGATATGAATAACTCGATACAAGGATTTTCATTGATTGAAATCGGGTGGAGTAGCTGTACCCTTTTTCCTTCGTTTATGTTTTGTCCCATTGAGTTTTTCTGACAAGAGGTAATATTTGATTACTCAAAATTTTAAATAATTATTTTTTTAATTCTTTTGAATTTTTTTGTCCAATTGGTTTTTACCAAACAATATTTTTAACGAAGCAGTTATTGTACTTATGATCATCAAAGGAGAGTGTTGTAAAATATGGAAAATAACATTGATGACCATATTTAGGTATTTCTTACTTAGTTTACATGTCTTTGAAACCTATATATGTGAGTCCATTATTATAATTAAATACACAGTTTCTCTATTTTTTTCTACTATTTTCTCTAGTTTACAACATAATTACCTTTAATTATTTTAAAAAACATATTTTTAAAAAAGAAAATAATGTATTGAAAATAATAATGGGCTTAGGACCGGTAGACTACACCCACGGGTCCTATCCCCATTGGATTAGGCACGCTGGCCTTATCTAGCTATGTGCACTTATCTATATATTTTTTATCTTATTTTTTGGAGATGGGGAGGGGGTGGAGGTTTCGATGAATTGGGCTAATAGGTTAATGCACGGTCGGGATGCCATTGCCACCCCTAACGATACTATTTGTGTATGAAATTTCTTACTGGGAAAATTAGGATTGCCCAATTCTTGGCAATGTTGGCAGGAATTGGTCCTCTTGTAGATAAGCCCTTCTTAAAGTGGTACAATCAAACAATCACAATTACAAAAGCCCATTTCCTATAGCTTTTTCACTACTACGGAGTTTGAGTACATGATGATCACAATTTTAGTATACATGTTACCCGCTTATCTTATTTTGTTATTAATTATTCATTGATAAAATTACTAATTAATGTCTTATTTGAATTAGGACAAATTATGAATAATTATGAAGATTCGGGGACCAACATAAAAGTTTTTGAAAGTATGGGACCAAACTTAAAGCTTTGGAGCAAAAAGGATTGAACATGCAAATAAAACTTGAAGTGGGGACCAAATAATATATATATATATATATATATATATATATAGATATATATATATATATATATATATATATATATATATATATACCAGTTATATGTATGTGCTATGCACGTAAGTTGTCCGTGATAATCTACTAATTAAAAGCGATTGTGTTAATATAATTTTGATAGAATTTAAATATTTTTGTGTACTTGTCAAATAATGAACTCATTAATTTTTGTAAAGTTATGTTGTTCCAATGGTGGGATTTTATTTCTAATTGTCATATGCCTTTGCTAAGTTAAAAAATTCTAACTCTTTGTTTAATAATCTAATAAGCTTAATAATCAGTTCTCCAGAAGCAGCGACAAAAAATAATACAACTCTTAGCATTTTCAGTGAATCATCTTAGATATGCACGCATGAACTCTCAAAGCTGCACAAAAATCCTCCCTTTTTCCTTGTGAATAATTTTAAATATTAAAATCTAACATGCTTCCAAATATTACAAGATATTCAATTTTCTGATCTAGTGTCATCTAAGGTGCAAATCACCATTGCAATCAAAATTAGATTGTTCTAATACAATGTGCTCACAGAGAGAAAAATATATCCTTCCACATAAATATCCAAACTTGTGCTTCACTGAACTTTATGTCTGGGCAAGATAATAGCTCTGAGATATCATGTTCTCAAAACACCAGATATATGCTGCATGATAATCGAGAAGTAATTAATCCTTCCAACTTTATTAATATTTGGATGGTCAAGTTGGCGAAGAATCATTATTTCTTGAGCCATGAAACAAACACTCTCTGGCTCAAAATTGTCAAATCGTACCTGCTTCAAAGCAACTATTTTCCCACTTTCTAAGTCACGCGCTTGGAACACAGTGCTGTATGTACCCTAACCAATACGCTCAAAAGACGAAACCAAATAACATTAACGTGTTTAACACTTAACAAGAAAATCGTAACAATGAGAAATTTGAGGAGGTTCTGTAACAAAAATGGTGCATACGGAAAGGTTTACATAAGAGAATTGTTCATGGAAACTTTTCTGCATACCATATCACATAAAAGCAGTTGGTTATATAGAACAAGCAAAATCCAAGCAGAAAACATAAAAGCTAATACTTGAAATTCGAGGATACTAATGGATACATTACATAAATAGAAAATAAAGAAAGTGAGTTAACATGCTTCAAAGATCAAATTAGCACAAAATATTAGTATGTACGACAAATATTTCTCTTGCTTCCAGCTTCGATTCTGTATTACCTTTGCATTAATGACAACCATATCAAAATATTGGAAAGTTCAATCTGTAAGTACTTATCAGAGAGTATCTACTGATTATTAAGCTGATTAGATTATTAAACAAAGAATCACATCTTAAAATACATTTTCAAAGAACGAACACAAAAAGTGAAGTATCAAGTATGATAATCAAGTAGGAAAGAACTGCATATTAGGTACCCAAAGAAGACATTATCATGGACCTACTTGATGTGCCCTCTTTCTGACCACTGTCATATACCCAGTTCACTTTGATAGGCTGCCCAAACCTGGAAACACATAATAAGATATTTATCTACATAACATTAGAAAATGAATCTAAGAGAGATGCTATATAGAGCTTCCTGTTATCCATGAGAAAAGGGAGAAGGCTTCTCACTTACAAATGCCTTTCATTATCTATGTTCATGGTTTCAACCAAAATGATGTTGCACGTGTGGTTGTCAAAATCATGGGAGTCGATCAAAATTTCTAGCCAGAAAAATTCAATCACGGCCAACTTGAAAAGAGATTAGAATGCAAAACCTCCTAATGGATCTGGTTTCAAATTTCACAAGGTAAGATAACCATCATTAAAGGCCCTAGGATATGCATATCTAACATAAAAAACAAATGATAAAAACAATAAATCTCACATAAATGGCAACTGAACAAGAACTGGAACCCACATAAATCTTCTTACACCTCGTCTCGCAAAGATAAAACACCTTAGCATTTTTAAAATATGATCATATACATGAATTTAAAGTTGCATAAAATTCTAATTTTTGTTTACACATACTCTAATCAAATTTTAATTTATAACATTATTAGTAAGAATATTATAATTAAAAGTTATAAAAAATAAAATATGTTGTTGATTTTTTTCATTGAAAAAAAAAATTAGAAATGTAAAAGCTCACCATAAAAATAAAAAAATTAAAAATTTTTTTGTATGAATAGTAACTTTTTCGAGTTACTATCCATCTCGAAAAAGTTTGTCGAGTAGAATAGTAACTCGACAAACTTTTTCGAGTTAAATAGTAACTCGAAAAATTTACTGTTCACAAATTTTTGTTTTTTTTTTTTTGTATGTGGACCTTTTCATTTTAAATAATTAGTGACCATTTATATATTTTAATAATTAGACACATGAAATTAAAATTTCGTGGACTCGCTACATACATGAATTATTTAAATAGATAAATGTTGTAATTGATAGATACTAAGATACATGTATCGAGATAAATGTGTTCATTGAAAATTCTATAATAAGCCATGTAACGTTCACATAAAATTAAGTGATTTAATGAACTCGCTACATGAATTATTTAAGTAGATGAATGTAGTAATTGATAGATGCATATATTGGAATAAACATATTCATTAAACATCCTATAAAAAGGCACACAATCTGACAATCCTACACATTTTGTAAGAGGAGTCAATCCAAGAATAAAGTTTGCCTTGAATTGTTTTTGCCATTTTAAAGTAAATCTCAAATTTTCTATAAATTGACATTCTTCCGAAATTATCGAACATTAAATAAAAAGTGAAAAAATATACAGGGAAAGAGGGTCATAATATAATTAATTTTTGTTTACACTTACTCTAATCAAATTTTAATTTATAATATTATTAGTAAGAATGTTATAATTAAAAGTTATAAAAAATAAAATATGTTGTTGATTTTTTTCATTAAAAAAAAAAAATAGAAATGTAAAAGCTCACCATAAAAATAAAAAAAAAATTGCATGAACAGTAACTTTTTCGAGTTACTATTCACATCGAAAAAGTTTGTCGAGTTGAATAGTAACTCGACAAACTTTTTCTAGTTAAATAGTAACTCGAAAAAGTTACTGTTCACAATATTTTTTTTTTTTTTTTGTATGTGGACTTTTTCATTTTGAATAATTAGTGACCATTTATATATTTTAATAATTAGACACATGAAATTAAAATTTCATATACTCGCTACATACATGAATTATTTAAAGAGATAAATGTTGTAATTGATAGATACTAAGATACATGTATCGAGATAAATGTGTTCATTGAAAATTCTATAATAAGCCATGTAACATTCACATAAAATTAAGTGATTTAATGAACTCGCTACATGAATTATTTAAGTAGATGAATGTAGTAATTGATAGATGCATATATTGGAATAAACATATTCATTGAACATCCTATAAAAAGGCACACAATCTGACAATGTTACACATTTTGTAAGAGGAGTCAATCCAAGAATAAAGTTTGCCTTTAATTGTTTTTGCCATTTTAAAGTAAATCTCAAATTTTCTATAAATTGACATTCTTCCGAAATTATCGAATATTAAATAAAAAGTTAAAAAATATACATAGAAAGAGGGTCATAATATAATTAATATTTGTTTACACCTACTCTAATCAAATTTTAATTTATAACATTATTAGTAAGAATGTTATAATTAAAAGTTATAAAAAATAAAATATGTTGTTGATTTTTTTCATTGAAAAAAAATTAGAAATGTAAAAGCTCACCATAAAATTAAAAAAAAAAAAATTTTTTTTTGCATGAACAATAACTTTTTCGAGTTACTATTCACCTCGAAAAAGTTCGTCGAGTTGAATGGTAACTCGACAAAATTTTTCGAATTTAAAAAAAAAAAAAAATTTTTTTTTAAATTTTGTCGAGTTACTCGAATTTAAAAAAATAAATAAATAAATTTTGTCGAGTTACTCGACAAAAAAAAAAAATTTAAATTTTGTCGAGTTACTCGAATTTAAAAAAAAAAGAATTTTTTTTTAAAAATTTGTCGAGTTACTCGACAAAAAAATAAAAAAATTTTATTTTATTTTTGGTTAAATTTCTCAAGTTACTCGACAAAAAAAATAAAAAATAAAAAAAAAATTTTTTTTTTTTAAATTTCTTGAGTTACTCGACAAAAAAATAATTTTTTTTTTTAAATTTCTCGAGTTACTCGACAAAGAAATAAAAAAATAAATTTTTTTTTTTAAAAAGTAGCCCAATTTGATTTTGACATTTTTTCATTTTTTAAATTTGCACTTTTGGTCCAAACCTTTCAAATTTGTAACTAATCTACCCCAATTTTTTTTTGGGCATTGGCCATCCAACTATCACCTTTCTGTCCTAGGGATGGCAAAAACACCCGCCGACGCGAACCCGCCCCGCCCCGCCCCGCCCCGCCCCGCCCCACGAAGCAATAGGGGCGAGTTTGGGGCAGAAAAATCTGCCCCGGGCCGGGTCCGGGGCGACCCCGCCCCGCCCCGCCGCCCCGCGACCCGCCCCTAAAAAAAAATTTTTTTTTTTTTTTTTTTGAAAATTCATAAAATATAGTAGAAATTATGATTTTCACTAAAAATAAACTAAAGAAGAATCAAATCCGTGTTAAAACTTATAAACTACTAACATTAACCACTATACGGCTATACCACAACCCAAATCTTATAATTTTTTTGTTTTGCTTGATATAAATATTTAAAAAAAATTGTATATATATTTTTTTAATTATTTTTCAGTTTAACAAAAAAAAAAAAAAAAGTTCGCGGGGCGGTTGGCGGGTCCAACAGCCGACCCGCCCCGCCCCGCGGGGCGGGGCCGACCCGCCTCGAACCCGCCCCATTGCCATCCCTATTCTGTCCTACATATTTGCATTAAATTTTTATAAAATCAGCTTTTGTTCACTTTGCAATTTTTTTTTTTAGATAACTCGACTTTTTTTTTTTTTTATTTCGAATTTAATTCAGTTTACCTTTTGAATTGTAAGGTAAATTTTTTATATTTTTTTCTCGAGTAACTCGAGAAAGTTTTTTTTTTTTACTTTCTCGAGATAGTCGAGAAATTAAAATTTTTTTTTTTTGTGGTTTTTCGAGTAACTCGATAAACTCATTTGGGGAAAAAAAAAATTTTAAATTTTTTTTAATACTAACTTTGCCGAGTTATGAGACAAAGTGGGAAAAAAATGAAAAAAAAAAATTTCAAAACTTCACTTAGTCATGGATTAACAAAAATTCATTTGACATAGAAAACGATTACCGAAAAATATGAAATTTTCAAGGAACATAGAATACTCATGTAGCTACCACATATCAAAATATGATAGTCCGACGGCATGTTTTGGCTTACTAAAATGCTAATCGAAACATCCTAGTTAGTTTTTCGTGTAATAAAAGTGACAAAACTATAAATATAAATGTTTTAAACACTTTGTTATAAGAATTTGTAAAATTAAATATAACCTAATCAATAATCATAGTTTCATATAATCTAAAACAATTTTATATGATATATAATTTAATGTAAATTGTTATCATAAATGATAGAATTCAAAAATTATGCATGTGCTTAATTCATCAAGCAACTCCCAAAAAATCAAATTTCAAAATGCCGAGTTCCTCAATTAGTTACATGCCAAAAACAATTACCAAAATATCAAAATTAACAATTAATATAAACACAAAAGTATAGTGATACCAATGGGATTTCTCCAGTTACTGCTGGGAAAAAGGCAAAAAAAAATATGTAACAATAAAGAAGATACCTATGCCGAGTGGCTCGACAAAACTAAAAAAAATTTTGGCTCAAATAATTTTTTCGGGTAACTCGACAACGAAAAAAGCACAAATTTGGGCCAACCACGATAATAACAAATCCATAGTTATAAATAAGAAATCAACAAAAAATCAACAAAAGTGGCTGCAATGTCAAATTCTTAATTCCAGCATCGTGTAGAATGTCCGATACTTGTTCCTTTGCAGAAGCCTAGTCAGTCTCTTTCGAGACATGGAGATGGAGTGTCCCCACAACATCTGTGTTCGTAAAACTCCATGCATGCAGGTTCTGAATACCGCACACACCCTTCAGTTTCATTACATCATTCAGAGCTTCCTTTAAATCTTGCTCATAAGTTCTAGGAACTCTTTGCAGCAAGATTTCTGCAGAATTTCTGAGCAATGGGATCACAGAATATACAATTAATGTCGAAAATAAATATTGAGCAGGCAGGATCAGCAACAAGCCATCTCTTGTACTGAATTAAGAGGGCTGAAAATACAATCCCAACACTTCCCATGGTGTATGCTAGGACATGCAAGAATATGCCCATCATGTTATGGTGCACATGGTGATCATGATGTTTATTTGTTCTTTCTCTGTCCAAGAGTATTCCAGTATGACTATGGTCATCATCACGTTGGCCAAGATCGAGACTATGGTGATTGTGTTGGTCAGAATTGTGATAACATGTCGGTTATGTTGGTCAGAATTGTTTAGGCATACTAAAATGCTCACCGAAACCTCCTAGGCAGTTTTTTGAATTCATGCCGTCGACAGTTTACAAAATTGTCCATAAATTGAGTTATATAACATGAAATTATGTAAACCAAAGCCAATGGTTAGGCAACCCATAGGGCTATCGTCTCCAACTGGAATTATGTAAAAATACTTAATATATAAGGTGCAGTAAATTTTTTAGTTGTACAACAGAAAATGCATCTTAGAAAAACATGAAGTTTAGCAAAACCTTTCAAGTTCACATCATTAACGTGTAACCAAAACATGGGAATCCACTAAAACTACCACAAAACCAAGGTCCACAAAAGTTTAAGAAGATATTTACACTACTTAAAGTTTTTTGATTGGTTTATAATATCGATTTCGGCACGCCGACGGCATAAATCCGAAAAACAGCCTAGGAGGTTTCGCGATGAGTATTTTAGTATGCCTAAACATGCCTTCGGACTACCAATTTTTGATATGTGGTAGCTACCTGAGTATTCTATGTCCCCTGAAAATTTCGTATTGTTCGGTGATCGTTTTCTATGTCAAAGAATTTTTTGTTACTCCATGACCAGGTGAATAAAATTTTCAAAATAAGGGCAGTGTTACTAAAATTTCTTCACCCGGTCATGGAGTAACAAAAATTTTTTTGACATAGAAAACGATAACCAAAAAATATGAAATTTTCAGAGAACATAGAATACTCATTTATCTAACACATATCAAAAATTGATAGTCCGACGGCATGTTTCGGTTGACTAAAAGGCTCACCGTAACACCCTAGGCAGTTTCTCGGATTCATACAGTCGCAGTTTACAAAATTGTCCATAACTTGAGTTATATACCATGAATTTATGTGAAACCAAAGCCAATGGTTAGGTAACCCATAGAGCTATCGTTTCCAACTGGAATTATGTAAAAATACTTAATATATAAGGTGTAGCATATTTTTGAGTTGGTCAACTGAAAGTGCAATTTGGAGAAACAATTCACCCAATCATGGAGGAAAAAAATTTTCTTTGACATAGAAAACGATCACCGAACAATATGAAATTTTCAAAGAACGTAGAATACCCATGTAGATACCACATATAAAAATTTGATAATCCGACGGCATGTTTTAACACACTAAAATGCTCATCGAAACATCCAAGGCAGTTTCTCGGATTCATGCTATCGCAATTTACAAAATTGTCCATAACTTGAGTTATATAACATGAAATTATGTGAAACCAAAGCCAATGGTTAGGTAACCCATAGGGATATCGTCTCCAACTGGAATTATGTAAAAATACGTAATGTATAAGCTGCAGTAAATATTTAAGTTGGACAACAAAAACTGCATTTTAGAGAAAATGAAATTTACCAAAACCTTTAGGAATCGATTGTATTTCGTCATTTCTTCCCCATAGCAACTGGGGATAAAAAAGCACCAAATTTGATGACTTACTAAGGGAAAAATGAATATATATTGACTATAATATATAAGAAGTCAATAATTGCGGCTAAAAGACACTAATATATGTATATTAAAACAAATAAAAGAAAAGAAAAGATGAAGAAGTCAAAAATTGAGGCCAAACATATTAATTTAATATACAAAAAGTGTCAAAAGATTAGGACAAAATGGTGAGATTTGGACAAAATTAAGACTAATACAACATCAAAACGACGTCGCATTGGTTGAAGGGTAAATAGTAAACAGGTGATAGACACTTGTATTATAGTATATATATATATATATATATATATATATATATATATATATATTGGAGGACTAAGCATGCAAATTGGGGATTTGAATTGAAAATTATAAAACCTAGATTAATTAAATTAAAAACAATTTTAATCTTAATTAAATGAGCAGAGGACAAAATGTAGTTAGAACTGGTGAGTTGTATTGATAAACAGTTTTGACACGTACTTGAAGATTAAAGCAGTGTTCATTTACCTAATTTGTGTAGAACAGAATTTAAAGAATTAATTATGAATACAAGATGTAACGTGGTAAACTCCGAAGGAAAACATCCACGGGCCTCCTTGCCATGGGTAAAAATAATCAACTAATAAATCTTGAATAAAAATACAATAGTATCCGATTTTTGTAACTTCGCAAAATTAACAAAATAACAATCAAAAAAATATAGATCAACTCATTTGATACTTCTTCTTTTGACTTGTTGAAGAAGTGGAATCAGACCCACGGGTCTTGACTTTATTGCAGCTTCTCTATTGTACTTGACCGCAATCACCACTTGGATTAAGAACCACCGTTCTTAACTTCACGTCAAGTAGATTAATCAAGATATACAATTGTTCCTTGAGCACCAATTTGTTTTTGATTTTTCAATGAGTTTGAAGAAAACTTTTTTGCTTTGAAACTAAATCAATGAAGCTTTGTGTCTTGTTCATCCACCAAGAGTTCGGCCGGTTTGAGCTTGGAGAAACAAGAACCAAAATTATATGTTCATTTCTTAATTATTTATTGATTTGTACTCTTACTGGTAGTAATTAAATTAGAAATTATTCCTTACCTAAAAATCTGCAATAAGAATGGTAAGACAATTAGTGGAAAAGAATATATAAGAAGATGTTCTAGATTTGTAAAAAGAAGGAATTTAGAAACCTCAAGATTATCTTTAAATATTTCCTTCCTAAACAAATCCAAAAGAATAAGTAAAGATCATTTAACCTACAAATGGGTTGTTCCTGAAAATCACGTGAACATGTTGTTATATATATATATAAGTAAACAGAATAAAAATGCAACCCATTGTTCTGGAAAATAATCGGCTTATTATCTCAGTTAGTTAGAACTGACAACAACGTGACCAGTCAGAACATAAATGCTAATATATTATTTTATCATTAAAAATCAATAATATTAATTAAGTGAGCCATTATAAAATATGAAAAAATATGACACATATTTTTCCAACGATCTCACCCTTTGGCGTTTCATGTGTGGTGTGTGTTAAGCATGTGAACAATTAAAGAAATCATGGGCATCATCATATAAGAGTTATTCCCCCTCCCCCTTCCCCTCCCCCAGTGTGTAAACCAAAAATTCCTGCAAATAAGTTAAGTTCACTTATCATATGAGTAAACAATATTTGTAAACACCACACACATTAGACACAAACTTAATATTACTCTCCCTTAGCAAAGTACCATAAAAGTTTAACCATCAAACCACCACAAACCACAAACTTAAAAAATACTACTCCCCCCTATTTTGTAATAAAACAACGCCAAAGGAAATAGCAGGGGAGAGAGAAAACAGAAGCAAAGAAGAGTGTAAGTGTTAATACAATCATCCATGATTAGTCATAACCAAATAGTTAGAGAGTTAGAAGTCAGACTCTGATACAAATGCTTTTCTGTCTCTCTTGCGAGTAGGGTATAGGATGGAGCAGCAGGTGGAGGTGCAGTTGGCCTAACCACTTGATTAGTACCTGAAATCTCTACCTGACCTTCAGGGTGTGCAGAAAATTCTGGAGTGACTATGCGGTATGGAGACTTGATATGTTCATATCCCAGATATTCAATTTTAGTTAAGACCCTACGCATGAAATTAAACTCATCAGAAAAACTTTTGGTTAGGGTAAAAGGTTGTTCTACATGTGTTTTGACTAATCCCATCTGAGTCTCCAGTGCATCCAAATGCCCAGACTGGTCCAAAGAAGACAGAAGGTGTTTCAAAACCCTGGAAGTGGGATGTGGGTTCTACACAAATTTGTAAATTCGTCGACACCTAATGCTGGAATATCCTAAGAGAACCTGTGTGAATCCATTGCAGGCACTCCTTGGTGAAAAAGAAAGTGATGGATGAGAATTGGGTGTGGCAGTCTGTACTGCTTGGCCCTTCATATACAATTCTGTCAAAAATCATTTTGACTAAATCAACTATCAACCTCATTCCCAACTTGTATAGCATAACAACCCTATCCCTTGACATGTCTGATCTATGAGTCAATGGGTCAATGCTATTGATTAAGATCCGGTGGAGAACTTTGTATTTTGGCAGAAGTCTGGAAGTAGTCAGTTCTCCAGTCTCCAGCCAATCACATCCAGTCATCTCCTGGGTAATATTGTCATTGGTCAATTTTTATCACTTGTGACAGCCACGACATTCAACCCAAGCCATTCCTTTAGAGATTTAGAACTGAAAGTAACATGTCTTCACTTGACATATACTTGCAACCTAAATTCATTGTCAGCCTTACCCAAATTTTTTGGAACATTTGCCATAAATTCCTTGACAAGTGTCTCATTAAACGGACTAGAAAAATTTAACAGACTATGCAGTTTATGATAATCAACAATTTCAACCAAATCAAATCAACTAAATTTATGAATTGCCACATTGCACTCAACGATGAACTTGCGATATGAGGTAAATGAAAGAAACAAGCTCTCAGCAGCCTCAAACAGAAAATAATAATTGAGGGGGTTAACAGTCTACCTCTAGTTAATGTTTCACGTCTGAACATCTGCGAGTCTGAATTGGGAGTAGGTAGTACTCTGTATGCACCTTCTGAGGTAGTGGGTGGCCTGTTCTGACCAGCAGATATGGGCTCTTAAGCAGCTTCTCCAATTTTATATTTTTTCTTTTCAACCCTCGTGGCTCTTCTTGGTGAAGGAGGGGTAGGAGTAGACTCCAAAGATTCCTTGGAATTAACATCAAAATCATATTTTTTAGAAGAGAGCTTACTTAAACCTTCACCGACCAGAGGTGGACGTTTAGATTCCTCATCTCCAGTCTCTTCAACCTCATGACCTTCTTCTTTACTTTCATGATTTGCAGACCCATTGTCACGAGTTCCAGATCCATCACCGTCATCTTCTTCTTCATCAGATTCTTGAGCACTTAGGGAGTCTTTCTTGCTCAAAAAAGTGACTGAATCGTTAGATGTTTGATGGGACTGTGGTTTAGAGTGGTTGACTGGTGGCTGATAGGAAACAATGTCCATCGATGGTTCAGTCGAAGGTGCAACAGCAATTGGAGGAGTGTCAAGGTCTGAACTAGATGGTTTCAGTCTTTGTGCACTTCACCAGAGACTCCTCAGATCCATCACCGTCATCTTCTTCTTCATAAGATTCTTGAGCACTTAGGGAGTCTTTCTTGCTCAAAAAAGTGACTGAATCGTTAGATGTTTGATGGGACTGTGGTTTAGAGTGGTTGACTGGTGGCTGATAGGAAACAATGTCCATCGATGGTTCAGTCGAAGGTGCAACAGCAATTGGAGGAGTGTCAAGGTCTGAACTGGAGGGTTTCAGTCTTCGTGCACTTCACCAGAGACTCCTCACCTATGACATTGTTGGCCCCATCACTATTTCAGCAGTAGACACTGGAGCATTAGTTTTCTTTGATGAACTTCCAGGAATTTTCTTTGATTTTGGCATCTTAGTTTTCACCATTGTTTGAATCTGAAGAGAAAAACCTAACACAACTCCAAAATCAAGTGTAAGAGAAAAAGATTGATTTCTCGAAAATTGAATACAATCGTGAAAGATGAAATCAAACCTTAGGTTGTGGTTTAAAAAGGGAAAATTTTGTAAAATTGCAAAAAGAGGGAACAGTTTATTTCTGACGTGTGCATAGCAATTACCAAAAATAAACTGTTGATTGGCAGTTAAGAACATAAAAACCTCCTTTAACCGAATATTTGAAATTTGAATTTATCTGCCTAAAATGCTATTTTATGGAAAATGGAATTTTTTGAATTAGGAAGATCAATTTAATAATCAGTACAAAATAAGATTAGATTTCGTAAATTATTCATCTAGATATTTCTCAGTTGAAACTGACTGTACTGCCAAAATTAGACTGTGGATTGATAATCCTACGAAAAAGCCCACACAAGTAAATCACACAAAATTAAGGGTGGTTATATTCACACTACAATTTTTTACAAGTGCACCATATTTTAATTGTACTTAAGATCTTCAACTTTTGTTCATTATTGCAATTATGTTCTTAACTTTTTGTCATTTTATATTCAACTTTCATTAATTAGCATATTTCATCATTGATGATGGTTTCTATCGAGATATTTTGTTTACGTGCTTTGAAATAAAAAAATATTTTATCGTACTTTTGTAACTATTTTTTTTTTAAAATATGATAGACAAATAAGTGTTTTTACAAATTCTCAACATATGTTTTTTATTGAAACCGTTATCAAATACAAGATGTGCTAATTAATAAAAAGTTGAAGATAAAAATGTGAAAAAAAAAATTTGGGGACATGAGTGCTATAATATTAAAAGATTAAGGATGTTAAATGTAATTAAAATGTGGTGCAAAAAAAATAAAAGGTGTTGTGTGAATATGATTACCCCAAAATTAATGAGAATATCTTATGAGACAAAAATAAACCTTTTATTTATGGGAAAATTTTATAGTCCACAAATTATACAATCAGTCCAAAAATATCAAAGTAAACATGAATCTTCCAATCAAATATATGCGTATAATTAGATTCAATTATTTTGTCAGGTTCAAGACGTGAGTGTGTGATATGACATTCTCGACCAGTCAATCATAACATGTTCCATTAAACCAAATTGAACCTTCTCAAGAAGATAAGTACAGAGATGTATTTCAAACCACTCATCATCTAAACATCTCTATTTAAAAATATGTGCGTGCCAAACAGAAGTACCATAGCAATTTTCTTTTGAGTACTCAAAGTGTTGAGTTATATATATATATATATATATATATATATATATATATATATATTGTTTTGTCAAAGCATTGAATTTATAAGTTTATGGAGTAGACTTTCTCACAGCCATATGGGTAGTCCTTTTCTATATGACGTATGTTCATTATTAAGGATGACTGCAAACATCTATGTTGGTAGCCATCTCCTCCAATGAATTTGCCTGTTTAACACAGCAGCATACTATAGTATGCCGAGAGACATAGATATTGACCATAGGTCCACAACAAAGTATGAAACTATTATAAAAATAACATTCATTCAGTAGTAAGGCACAATCAAACAAGTTAATATATCCTTAAAATGTGCTTATCTGATCATATTTTACCATAAGTTTAATGAGCATACTATACTGATTGGTTAATCCAAGTCAATCTCAATATTCATAGACCAATCATACATTTATTTCATATGCTATTTGCTAGAACTCTCTTTTTATTTTTTATTTTTTTATATTTTTTTAAAAAAAAGGTAGGTAAATGCAAAACAAACACACATGATGAATTCAAACAAAAAGAAAAATGATACTTCTACAAAGTATACAATTTTTTTTTGTTTAAAAATATTATTAATGCATCAAGCAAATGCCCACGACTTTTTGTAGAGTCTCAAACTTGGCAGAATCTAAGGTCTTGGTGAGCAAATCAGCCAACTGATACTCAGTCTGAATATTTTTCAAAGTAATTACTTTTTCCTCGACCAAATTTCTAATAAAATGATGTCTAATGTCAATATGTTTGTTCCTAGAGTGCTTAACTGGATTTTTAGAAATATTGATAGCACTAGTATTATCACAAAATATAGTAACAGAATCCTGATCAATACCATAATCACATAGTATTTGTTTCATCCAGAGTAGCTGAGTGCAACAACTAGTAGAAGCAATATACTCAGCTTCTGCAGTAGATAAAGAAATAAAGTTTTGTTTCTTACTTAACCATGTAATGAGATTGTTACCGATGTAGAAACATCCTCCACTCATGCTTTTCTTATCATCCATGTTTCCAACCCAACCAACATCGATGTATCTAGTAAGATGAGAGTTAATATCATTAGTATACCATAAACCAAAATCAGAAGTATAGTTAATATAGCGAATAATTCACTTCACAGCTGCAAGACGTGATTCTTTTGGTTTGGCCTGACAACGCGCACAAACTCCAACACTGAATGATATGTCAGGACGACTTGAAGTCAGGTACATCAAACTTCCTATCATGCTCTCATGTACAAACTCGGGTTAACCTCCTTACCCTGGTCATCTCCGGAGATTTTCAAGGACGTGGCCATGGGAGTCTTGACTGACTTAGTTTGCTCAAGACCGAACTTCTTCACCTAATTTTTAGCATACTTGGCCTGTGAGATAAATATCCCTGATCCAATCTATTTGATCTGCAAACCTAAAAATAAGTTTAGTTTACCAACCATACTCATCTTGAATTCATTTTGCATAAGTGTAACAAACTCCTTGGAGTTTGTTTCTAATGAAGACCCAAACACAATATCATCGACATAGATTTGTGCAATTGTTTATCCAGTTTTGAGGTGTTTGATGAATAAAGTTTTGTCAGCTCCTCATCTCATGTATCCTTGTTCCAACAAGAACATGGTCAATTGTTTATACCAAGTACGTGGAGCTTTCTTTAGTCCGTGTAAGGCCTTGTTGAGACTGAACACATGGTCAGGAGAATACATATCAACAAATTCCTTAGGCTGCTCAACATAGACTTCTTCATTTAGAATCTCATTCAAAAATGCACTTTTGACATCCATTTGGTATAGCTTGAACCTCATTTAACATGCACAAATAGTAAAATTCTAATGGATTCAAAATGAGCCACATGTACAAATGTTTCATCAAAATCCACTCCTTCCAATTGAGTGTATCCCTGTGCAACCAAGTGTACCTTGTTTCTGACTATGTTTCCGTGTTCATCTGGTTTATTTTTGAATATCCACTTTGTCCTGATCACATTTGTGTTCTTTGGCCGTGGTACAAGTTCCCACACTTCATTTCTTTCAAATTGAGCTAACTTTTCATGCATGGCTAGAACCTAATTTTCATCAACAATTGCTCAATTTATATTTTTGGGTTCAATCTGTGAAGTGTAGCAAACATTTCCATGTTCATTAGTAAGCCTCCTCCTAGTCATCATATCGTCACTGGAATCTGAGATTACATTGTCCAATGGGTGTGCTTTTTGTATCCAAGAAGGAGGTTGCCTTCTCGTGTTCTATTCGTTATTTGTATTTGGTACGTCATAACTTCTAGGAGCAGGGGCAGAGACACTAGAACTTGATGCTGGCAGTTCTGTCTATCTATCACTGTCTGGAATAGACACATGATTGTCTTGAGTATTTTGACGTCCATCAACCTGTTCTTCCAAGGTCTGAATATTAGGTTCCTGTTAATAAGAAGAAAAATAATCAGTGTCATCAATTTTTACATTGATTGATTCAATGATAGTCTGAGTACGCACGTTATAAATTTTGTAAGCTCAGCTGTTTTTAGAATAACCAATACAAAAAGTATGGAAATATTTGAGATCCAGTTTTCTTCCTTTCCAGATTTCATAGAGAGTTTGAGTCATCCATGTTCTTAAAGACACACGATTCAAAATATAGCAAACAGTACTTATAGAATCAGCCCACAATTTAACAAGAAGTTTTTTTTTTACTGTTTAGCATTACTCTAGCCATATCTTGTAAAGACCTATTTTTCTTTTCCTAACTCCATTTTGTTCAGGAGTTTTGGGAGCAGAGAATTCATGAAAAATACCATTTTGTTCACAGAATGTAGAAAAATTAACATTTTCAAACTACCTCACATGATCACTTCTAATCATCAATATTTTTATTCCCTCAAAATATTTTTCTACTGTTAATTTTAGGTGCAAAAATTTAAATCTTTTAAAAACGTCAGATTTTTTTCTTAAAAAATCTACCCAAGTATAAAAAATAATCCATGCAAATATAGATATATTTCTTGCCACCAATACTTTCAGTTTGAATATGTTCCATCAAATACATGTGAAATAATTCTAATACATGAGATGTAGTAAGAAACTTACCTTGTTTGTGGTTGCTTTTTGTTTGCTTACCTTTTAGGCACGAACCACACAATCCTTCAGATTTTTCAGTAAGCTTAGGAATGCATCATACTGCATTTAATTTTATTAGTCTCAACATATCAATATAGTTCAAATGTCACAACCGTTTGTGTCACAACTCGGTAGAGTCAGTCTTTTAAATATGACAAGTACTTTTTGTGTTAAGAAGATAACATTTATCACTAGACCTAGTACCATGTAGACTACAACTACCATAATAATTCAAGACTTTACAAGAATTTTTTGAGAACATAACTAAGTGTTTATCATCACAAAGTTGACCTATACTAATCAAGTTAGCTTTTAAACCTAAGCTACTAAAAATTTAACCATTGGGATACTTGTCTCCAATATATATTGGGAACTATAACTACAACCGTTCCTATTAAGCGTGTTGTGGATACTATCAAGGACAGTCTTAACAACGACTCCTTAAACGTTGAGAAAAATATATGTATTAGGGATGAATGCCAACCATCCCTAATGTTAGTAATTTTTATTTATTTATTTTTATTATATAGTACATGTGCACCTATAGACTATAGTTACACAATATTTCAATCACAACAAAAAAATAAATCATTCAAATATAAAAAATAATAACCATTCCACATCCACAAAATATGTAATAATTCTAAACATATACTACTTTTAAATCATTATAACTAGCACAATCCATTTACAACTCTACAAGGATGGAAACCATTAATGCCAATTGATTTTTACACTAAATGACTCAATATTCATCAAATAGCTTCAGTTTTTTTTTTTTTTGTATGCTTTGGTGCAAAGTGCAGCATTCTACCTTACAGATAAAAAAATTGAATATGGTGTTATAGACACGTAAAAATTCAAATCCCAAATGCAGGAAGTTTCAAAAGGTTATCTGTCAACATCATATTTGCTATAAATTTCTGTTGAAACTTAGACAAAACATCAATCTCATGCAGAATCTGAATTTGTGATCAAGAACCTGAATATGTTACACACATATACATAGAGGTAGGAATGAATAACCAAATTTGAAGAAAAATTGAAACATTTACAACTCCAAGACTACTTCAATTTTTAAATCTAAACTAACATATCCATATCAATATCCATTTAGAAATTTAAAATAAGATCATGCATGTTCGATTCTCAAGTCAAAATAAAATTAGCCTGGATTCCACTTAGAGATTTAAAGTTTCACATCTTCATTTGTACACAAAAAACTATATATAAGATCCTGCACATCCATTGACAAGCCAAAATACCATCCACCTTCGGATCATGTCCAAATTCCTCTATCTGCATAGCTATCTTGTTAGATATCTGCAAATACAATAGTACTTATTAGCATAAATGTTATCCACTAACACAATGAATTACTGGTTTCACAAAAAACAAGAGGACAAAGATAGAGAAAAACAAAACTTTTATGCAGTGATTTCAGAATATTAAAAAGAAAAGAAATTATGAGTATGTCCTAAAGGGGTACATAGTCTTGTTCAGTTGAATGGCTATTGATAAGGTTGGCACACTTGGAGCCTTTTTCTCTATAGAGAAAATTTAAATTTCCATCCCTTTCTTAGTAAGTTGTACAAAGTAACATGCAGACTTTTGCTCGAGATCATATGTCCATTAGGACCTGTTATATAGGTCTTCCCTATCAAAACAAAGTTTCCGTTGATTTACATTTTTTAGTAAAGCTTCTGACGTAACTTATTTGTCCAATAGGTCTACAACTTTCCCTTTCTTTGAGAGTCCTGAATAACAAATAGTAGAGGTGTTGGCAATTACTGACCCACTTCCCTATATTTCTTAAGAACCCCAGGTCCCGAATGCTCAATTCCTAAGGTTCTTGTCAGCATCAGACCATAAGATACATCTTAATGCAAAGAATGCACTTGATTAATCAAACACCTTGTATGGTCTTTTTCAGTTCTCTCGTTAGATCAAAGAATAACTCTATTTATTCCCTTTTTCTCCCCGTTTGGCCCTATAGTTTCAGTTGTAGAAATGGTAGGTCTAGCATTATATTCCAAGTTTCCACCATTTTAACACAAAATACATTCCTTCAATTTCTCAGAAAAAAAAAAATCAACTCTTAAAATTATTGTGTTGTAAATAAATTGTACTTAATAATGATAAAACTTCACGAACTAACTTTATTCCACGTTACAAAATTAATATTTCTTATACCTAGTAACTTTAAATGCATACCATAAGACAAACTAGGTCTTTTTTTTCATAACTAAGATGAGTTAGGCATAATTGATTTTAAGAGAATGATTTTAAACTTGGAGGCTTAATTTAAAACTGATCCAAGTGCTTTCACCCATGATACTTTGCTTCTCCTTTTACTATCAAAGTCAAGAATTTCAGATTCTAAAAGCAAATAGATAATTAGAAGGCTAATAAACATAGCTCGAGCAGTTGGTGAACATGGCAAGGTAAGTAATCAATAATGTGTCATTATATTCCCTGAAATAATATATAATATTAGAATAAAAAAGCGACAAAAATGAACTTATTCACAGATTACGTGTAAGCTAGTTAAGATCTATCACCATATGAATGTGAGAATCAATTTGAGCAAATGAAAAACACAGAAGAAAAGAACTTCCCCCACCTATTCATTAACCTCCACAAGCAAGTGAAGCATTCATAATAGTACTGATAAGGAACTTGTATGCCCACACCCTGTTTAACTTTAGCTTTAATGCCCACACCCTCTTTAACTTGAAGTAACATTATTTGAATTTATTCTTCCTTAATAACGTGATAAAATTATAGAAGAGAAACATTTGACTAAGCTCTTGTCGATATCTACCCCTTCTCAACACATTAAATGGCTGCTGACTCCCTTCTCAACACATGCAAGTCAGACGCAACGTGGTATTTCAAGTGAATTTTCTTGTCTTTCATTTTATTCTACGAGATCTGACAACTCCTCGGTAAAAAATAATTGCAAAAAAAAGTGAATCTAGAACCAGTTCAACACACTAGACGTGTCATAGAGTATACGTCACTAAGATAACTCCGTGAAGAATCGTATTTCATAATCCACTAGAAAAATGTTAACTCGAAAACAGAGAGAAAAAGGATCATTGATATTTTATCTTCTCAACACACAACAACATTTTACAGACATTCTTGATTCAACATGGTACTGGTTACAGCAACATATTATCCTTCACTTATCATCTAAACTCTTTGCGTTTTCTAAAGTAGAAAGTGCCAAGCATTCACATTTATATTCATTGATGATAGAATATAATGGACCATGTGGTATAGATAACCCATATCTAAATTGGAAATAATAATATAGATCTTAGTATATTCCACAAGTTTCAGTTAACGAACAGTCTAATAACGCAGGCACCTCCAAAATATAAAATTAATGTTATATAGAGAAAGAGAAAAATATGTACACCACTTACTAATGGTTCCAGTGTGTGGCGGAACTGGGGGATGAAGTTGAATTCCTTTGTACTTGAGTGTGTTGTGACAGGTGCTGCAATGAAGTAATAAAAACTAAATGTTGTATATAAACATATTCACTAATGATAGTGTTACAATATAACATAGGTATGAAATCTTTCATATTCCATAAGGAAGAAACAATCGAAAATATCCCCTTATCATTGCTAATTCATCTATAGTAGCCTTCAATGAATCTTGTAATGCATTTGTAGTGCTTTTAAGATGAGAACATTGTTGCTTCATGTTCTTTAATTTTTTTTTTTTTTTTTGTGCTTTTTAATTCTTCTTGTACATCCACTACCTTCTCCTTCAAGTTTCTAACCTCTGCATTATCTCTATTAGAGGTAGTGTTCAACAGTTCTCCCGGGAAGGTTGCTCTTCCAAAACACTGCTTCTAACCTCGGCTATCAGGTCCCATGACTTAGGTAAATATGTCGTCATGTTCGGTAGAATACATAGATGAACCCTCCTAGGTTGCCTTGTCAGCCAACTCTTTCAACTCGTCCTGCAGAACTTCAAATTCAAATTACATTAACATAAAGAAGTTTTAATATAAATGTTGTTCAATAAAAAAATATAAAGCATTAGCTACAATATTCAATACCATTTTTTTCTTAGCTAATTCATTGATCGATGTCTTAGCTTTCCGAGCATGAGTCTTCCTGAAGATTTCTAACCGAGTTTCTGGTGTGCCCAAATGTGCATCTCGCTTTGGATCTTCCTCTATCTGTTAGAATATAAAATAAACATAAACAACTTAACTATTGAGATGATGTTTGAAGTGTAGTCTTACCTCAACTGCATGTTTCATAAAACTCTTTGAACCCAGTATGCATTATTTTATGCCTCTTACGATTTAGGATATTTTTTCTTTCTTTTTCCTAGATAACAAATAATTTGAACTTAAAAAAATAATAAATAATGCTAAAAAGTAACAAAGTGTGATTATGTATATTAGAACCTACATGTGTTTTAGGATTCTCCCAGTACTCTACCAGCACCGTCCATTGATCCTTGAGCATCTGTGCGGTTGGCGATCCAATCTTCCCTAGTGGTGAAGGGAATAAAATATTCTCTCTTGAGATCTCCCTTTTCATCCTTCCATGCTGCGTTGAGTTGCTTAAGAACATATTTGTTGGATTCATCTGGGGAGTCAAAGTGTTTCTTAAGTAAGAAAGAAAAAGTATGAAGCATTACTCATGAAATTATCCAATGATTGTTGATAATTTAAAGTCCAATTACAAAGCAAAAGATATAAATAATACAGTTTGTAGTTACCTTGATTTCCATCATTACTCTATCCTTATATTCAATATCCACCAATGGCCATTTAAGAAAGTGAAATGGCAATAGATTCGCATCTCTTCCTAGAAACCCAGCCAACGTAGACAACTCAGTTGAGTTGGAACCAATTGCAACCCCATCTCGGAAAGTAACTGGGAGTTTTCCTACTCATGTTCTCCCTAAGAACGCCAACTTGGCTTTTCCTCGAACATTTCTAGAAGCAACCTCTTGTTGATCTTTAGCCATTTATTTGCATAATTGTAACAAGAATTGATTAAATAATCAATTTAAATCATACACTACAACAAAATCTCTATTTCGCGACAATATATTTTACGACATACATAAATTTGTTGCAATAAGTAATTTAGCGCGACACGTATTTATAGTTTGTCGCAAAAATTGTGGTGGAAAAATAAATATAAAAAAATATAAGGCGACATAAAAAGTTGTCGTGAAATGTCAAAATGTGCGACAAGTTATAAAGATTGTCGCCAAAAACATGACGGGAAGTATGGCGCCAAAATATTCTTTGGTGGGAAACTTATGGCGACAAATTTTTATTTCTTGCAATAAATTTTTTTGTGATGCAATAGATCTACTTTTTGCGACAATGAATATTTGTTGCTAAAAATTCTAGGATGGAGGAAAAATTTGCGACACCTATATTTGTTATTGTTCTAGCTTATAGCGATGTTGGAAAATAAATTGTCACATCCACATTCATCGCATATTAGTCTTTATAATGAACAGCATTTTTCAAAAATCTATTCTACTATTGTTCATAAATAAATGTTTTAAATTATTTAACAAATAAGTAAATTATTAATAAGTATGCACAAACATGCAATTATATTTGTTTTCAAAAGGAATTTACTTTCTATACTATTATATTGTGTATAATGTATGAATTGTAAAAATTTCAAAATAATAAAATTCGATAAGCAAAGATGGGTGAAGAGCCGTCAAATTGTTTATGATAGTTCATAAAATAATCAGCAAGCCCAACTACATCAATACCCAATGCATTAATCGACATAAGTAGGAAAACTTATTGTCAGGTATAGTGATATCTCAAAATCGTACCATAAATAAGTGGTAGTGAAGAATTGAAAAAGTTAGGAAAATATAGTTTAAATTAGTTTTAAGAGTGACCGACCATAATAAATCTTCATTAGGCAACCCAAGTATACCCACACTTGAACGAGTATTCCATCTAGACCATTTATCTTAAATGCGTTAAAGTATAAAGAAAAAGTAAAGAATCATGATACATCACGGCCTTTGTTAAGAATCCACAATGAACTTCATAAATGAAACATAATTTAATGCAAACTTGTCTTTTTTTAATAGGTACCGGTAAGTTTTAAGTGCATTCATTTTACTATTTTTTACTAGCTTGCTTGTTAAATCTAAAAGTGGCAAAATTTTCTTTCATGTGAAAGAGAATTAAGAAAGAAGCAGAGAAGATGACCAAAGATCCAAAGTTTTCGTGCAGTTCATACTTTGACAAAACAAATGGATAAATATGAGTGGATGTTTGAGAGAGAACTCAACACAGAACAAGAGAACAAATAAAAATATTTAGAATAAAAAAAAAATAGGAAGGAAAAAATGATGAAAAATCTTGTAAAAAAAAGAAGATAATGAAGATCTGGTCCATGATTTTTGCAAAAACTAAAATGTGATTTCAACCAATAAAAGAGAAAAATGAAAAATATAATAAAATTTCAAATATATAGTTCACATTAATAATAAAAAGAGAAGAAATAAATGATAAATATCTAACTAGATTCTATCAATCCATAAAACGGAAAAAACATGTCTCAATACGCAAATAAATAAGTAAATTTGCAACACCTATACATGGTCAGCAGGCGTAGGCATGTTGAAGCTTGTTGCTAGTTCAGAAATTTGTAATTTAATGTTTATTTTTTGTAAAGATTTACGTGGAGACACAAGGGGGAAGAAACTATTAAATAGTCGCGGCAGATTAGCATGAGTAAATACTTTAATAAATTTAATAAGCACTACATAATATTTATTAATATCCGCAATACACATTACTGTTGCTAAAATGACTGCATATAGGGAAACTTCATTTGATATAGTTATTGCATTTGCCAAACAAACAAGATAATGCATCTACCTGGGAATCAACATTAACTTCATCATTTGAGCCAAATACATCATCACCTTCCTCCATGGCTCCCATGGCTTTTAAAGCCTTCTTCTCAAAGTTATCCTCAGGAGTTGGCCTTGAAGCCAGTTCTTGTAAACATCGTTCTTCTAGTACAGCCATACACTTCCTCTCTTGTACACAAAGAACATGTATGTTTAACTCGCAAGTTTTAAGACGGGCCAGCGTACGTGATTTTCAGATAAAACGGTACTTGGTTAGCTCATCCAATTATGCTCCTTTTAAATCTTCAAAACAATAAGAATAGAAAACAGAAGTGCAAAGGAAAATAAAATCAATGAGAGTTCAAGTACACACCATGATTGATTACCTAGAAATGAGTTCCTCCAAATGTTTTTGTTAATGTGGTGTA
Organism: Forsythia viridissima; assembly: GCA_030279155.1. Lineage (NCBI taxonomy): Eukaryota > Viridiplantae > Streptophyta > Magnoliopsida > Lamiales > Oleaceae > Forsythia > Forsythia viridissima. The sequence continues at coordinate 50,960,646 of CM059034.1, forward strand.
AGTGTGAGAGTGTGCGTGAATGAGAGAGGGAGAGAGAGGGGTGTGAGTTTGACCCTCAAAACAAGTGAAGCATTTTCAATTGTTTCCCTCCTGAACTTGTATTCAGATTCAAAATTCAAACAGAGCATAAATGGCCACTAAAAGGGCTTTGACGTCAAAATACCAATAAGGTACTATCCTCTTCAGTGTCAAATGCTTCTTTTTCTTCGTCACCATGTAGCAGTTGCGGTGAATATGACCCTTCTGCTGCTTCTTCCTCTTGAACCTCTTCATTCAATATGGGTTCTGGAGACAGAGATTCAGCATCTATACATGTAATGCCTACCAGTTGACTCCTTAACTGTCAGATATCTAAAAAGCCAAATGCAAAACTTGGCATAATCTATACCGTTTGCGTCCTCATCAGAATCCTCCTTATCAAGTCCTGAACTTTGTTCCATCATGATATCTTCACCCTCAAATGGTTTCTCAAGGCGTTCCAAATGCTTATGCAGCATCTTTGTATGGATTTCCTTCAAACAAGCCTGCAATTGCATATGTGAACTGTTAGAGCCAACTCAATTTGCAAACACCAGAGACACGTAAGATCATATCAAAATTACCTTTCCTTTGTATATGTGGAGATGTTTAAGAATAGCTTCCCAATACTCAACCACCTTGGCAGTCCCAGATTGCATTTGTGACTGAATCTTGGACTGCAGAGGTTATAGTTCAGCATAGGTTTCCAGAGATAGTTGCTCTCCATGCACTCTGACTCATTCTAATGCGTCCCTTTTTCTAGCTTCAGCAAGCTCCCAGTTACAAATGACTAGGAGGGCCTGATCAATTCAATATTAGAAGAGATTTTTTAAAAGGTAATCCTATATACAAGAGTTGTAAGAATAGCCCTTAAAAATGTCCAGGAGTTATTGAATTCATGTCACCGGGATAATAATTTATAGAAGCCTTTTCATTATGTTCCATAGTTGCAAGTACATCCATGAGACAGAAAATTATTAATTAGTAACAAGGGAAAGACAGCCCAAAAATATGAAAACATTCCTGCCATCACAGCACTTCAGAAGAATAACAGGGAGATGATATTAATGACTCCATTGCACAAATATTCTGCCTGATAAAGAACCTTTAGATTGGAACACAATGAAGATAGCAGCTGGTGCACAAATATTCTGCCTGACAGTGAAATCTGATGTCTACAGTTTTGGATTTGTGTTCTTAGAACTTATCACTAGATGTAAAGCCATTGACAACACCCAACCACATGAAAAATCAAAGTTTTATTCGAAACAGAATGACTTAAAGAAAATGTAGGTAACCCCATAGGTACCTCGGATATTTTGCCTATTGATTGCTGCCTCTAAGCAATCGATTACGCGCTGTCTCTCTGCTTCAGAACTAATTGTGCAACCATCCACATGCCTGATGTAATATTCCTAGCAAAATAAAGTATACAACAAATGACAATGAGATTTCATCCGATGATTGCCAAATTTCACCTGCCTTCCGCGACCGATTCTCTAAAAACTGAACACAAATCAATGGTCCATACTATGTGCGATTAGTTGCCAAATACAATTCAACCAGAATTGTAATTCTGAGGAACAGTTTTTGCTCGCAGAAAATGCTAATTTACTTAAAAAGCCATTCCCATTCTCAAATAAGTATATTGCATCTTCCCAAAGTAGTCAAGCTACAAAACTTTTCATTAAAGAAATACCTGATGAGCCTTTGGTCCTTCGGCAATGATGATGGCATGAAATATTATCAACCAGTAAAATTCACACTATCAACCAGTAAATTCCACACAAAAATTAACCCACAAGAAATTGAGAATCTCCTTCAACTAACAAAGAACAGATATGCAAAACTTAAGGCCACACTCCTTATACTATAAAGGAGTCAAAGTCATAAAAAAATCAGATAAACTGTTCCATTTCTTCTAACAACAAAGAACATCATTAATGAAGGATGCAATTTGCTTAAATTCTGAAGATACCTAAACGTTGCTTCACTTTCTACAAATGAAATTTTGGTAATTAGATGTTGGGTTACTGAGGATCAGACTAATGATTTTGGATGGAAGGAACTAACGACTAAGTGCAAATATGTACAAGTGAACAAGATAGTGTCACATGATGCTGTGAAACTTAAAGTAAGTTTAAGTGATGCGAAGATATGAAGATGCAGTGAAATTTTTTCACCATTCAATCATTAAAATTAAAAATTAACAAAGAAGTTTCATAATGCTTACAACTTGAGTTTTGTTGCAAACAAAAATATACAGCAATGATAATGATAAACATGATCCTCAACTTAGCATCCCCTGAAGCTGCATCTGATATACAATCTGAAAACAGTGCATTTGGTAGATCGTATTGATTAGGGAGGATATGATTAGGAGAAGTCTCTTTCCTTCAAAGCATTGATGCTCCAGAAGTATAATAGCAGACAACATGATTATCTAAAATAGCAATGTATTCATCTCTGCCCAACTTAAAAGCAACAAAAAAAAAAGTTTCACATAGAGTATTATTGAGAAGAAATTCCCCAAACACATCCCTCCAACTGCTCCCAAATCCCTTAATTAAACAACAATTAACCAAATAGAGTATGATCATCATCGTCTAATCATGGGTAATTGAAATATAATAACAAATAGAGTATGCACACATATGATTTTAACAAAATGAATTCAGCCCTCCCCTCTCATAATCTCGGTCAAAAGATGGGAGAAAATTAAAGTAATCATTCAATACATGTATCCTTACCTCACTTCCAAACTTGAACAGAATGCCAAGCAATTGAAGAATATGAGAAAACTAGGCGGCCGATTTTGCTAATTCACGTTTAAAGGAAAATAATGATAGTTTGATTTATAAAGCTAGGTCACAGTAAACATTGTAGGATTCTGTGAAATTGGAATTGGATGGATAATTATAGTAGATTTCCTTACGAGATGGGGATGAATTGAGAGAGAAATTTTGGCGCCTTCTCTTTGGCGGGGAGAGATGAAATCAGAAATATATATATTTCTATACATTTTTGAAATGGTTTGTGTGTGTATATATTCTTGAACTTTTATTATTATTATTATTATTTTTTTTTTTTTTTTTTTCTTAAAGTTCATCACGATTATTTGGACCATGGCAAATAATATTATATAGTGATAGAAATTTAAAAACCATTGCAACAAATGTTGATTTTATGACAATCCCACAATTAATATTACATAATGATAGATTGATTTATGAGTTTATGTTTTTTTTTTTTCAATTTGGAACCCGAATTGATTTTCTCATGGAATTTTTGGATATCAACCGACTACCAAAAAAATAGACAAACAAAATCACACAAACAACAGTTTTCCTTTTTTTTTTTTTTTTTTTTTTTTTAAAGTTTCGATTTGTTGAAACTTAAAATTTTGAATTTTAAGATTAACAACGAAAAGAAATTAAAAAATTACGGTTAGATTGAGCATACCAGTGTCGTCATTTCGTATATCAAACAATCTTTGATAAACCAAAAAAAAAATAAAAATTCATAAGGAATCAACATGAAATCAAGAAATGATCTTTTATAACATTTATTTCGGGTTAGGTCATTGGAAAATCTATCGTCATAAATTTTAATTTTATCGTTACAATATAAAAAGAAAAATAACTTTGTCACAAATTTGATGCTCAAATATTTTTATTTAATTGAGTTATTCGTTCATTAACTACAAATATTGGAGCTCAAATTGTATTCTTCATATTTTAATTTATCGTTCTAAAATAAAAAACACATAATGCGTAAATTAATTTTTGTTAGTATTTTTATGTTAAAAAAAATATAGTAAGATTAGTTCAATGTCATAAAATTATATACACAATTTTGCAATTTATTTAAATTAATTTTTATTCAAGTTTCACATAGCAATTAAATATACCTAAAGCGCAATAATTTTATATTTTTCTTTTAAGAAAAATTTAATTGACACGACTATAGTGATATATTTAATATGCTAAATTAAATATTATTTAATACATGTATCAGACATATTTGCATATTTTATAGTTGTTAGAAATTCAATTGTAACTTTATTTAATTAAAATTAAGGGTATTTTTGTCTTTTTTATCAAATAATGACCAATTGCGCACCAAAATACATAGATTAGGCACTGTCTGTGCCAAAAAATAAAAGTTAGGGACCATTTATGCACTAAGAGCAAATGTTAGTGACCATTTGTTTTTTGTTTTATTTTGTTTATTGTAAATGAATGTTCGGTTATCTAGATTGTGGGGGCGAAAAAAGGGGATCCTATCAACTTGTTCTGACATAGGATAATAAGCTAATGAGCTTGGTCTTACTTCAACGTCGAGAAACGAAAGAAGACTTTCATCTCCGAGTTTAACTCAGACGTATCTCTCTTCTTTTTTGTTTTGGGTGTGTGTCAAACCAAAATACTAAACAAGCATTAGCTCTCCTTGATGAAATGAAAATTGGATTCATGTAACAAGAGAAATATTTTCCATTCCTTAGACAGAAAGATAGGTGGCCATGAAAGAGAAAGAGGCCCTAACCCTATTATATTAGGGTCTCCTAACAATATCGAATTTTGATCTGAAAGAAATTTTTGTTAATGAAAAACTCTTATTCCAAATGAATTTATGACAATTCATTTCTATTTTTAGAAAAACCCCATTTCTTGGTGTCAAAATAGGAAATGGGAGTTCACGTTCTCATCATCTTTAGTAAAATCAAGTCCATCACGAAGACATTCATAAACTACTTACCATAGTTTTTAGTAGATAACCCCAATTGGTTGGTGGGGTGGGGTGGGGTGGGGGCATAAATGATCCATCATGCATATTTATTCAAACATTGGAGATGTACGGTACTATTTTTAAAGTTTAAGATATATCCCTTACGTTTTTAAAAAGTTGAGGATCAAATATACTATTTTTTCTAAATAATATCACATAGTGATAGAAATTGAAAAATTGTTATAACAAATGTTAATTTTATGACACGAATCCCGTAAATTATAATTCCAATAACCAGGGATTGCTAATTTATTGGTTGAAGAAAATGCATTTGACCCACCAATTGTAGTCAAGCAACGAATTTGATTGAAATCAGTATACTTTATTATCCGTCGTTGGAATAAATCCCGACACAAACAAGCACTAAGTGCATTTGACGCATAATTAAATGAAGGCATTTTGAAAGAAAATTATGGGTTTTTTTTTTTCAATTTGGAAACCGAATCGATTTTCTCTTGGAATTTCGGGTTATCAGCCCACCACTAGAAAAATCGACCCAAAATCACACAAACAACGGTATTTTTTTTTTTTTTTTAAAAAGTTTTGGATTTTTGAAACTTCAAAATTTGAATTTTAAGATTAACAACGAAATTGAAAATAATACGTGAGTTCTCAATTTGTGTATCAAATAATCTTTGATAAACCCCAAAAAAAAAAAAAAAAAAAAAATCAGAAAGAATCAAGACATTTGTGTTGGGTTTAGTTCGTTTGAAAATCAATCGTCATAAATGTTGGTTTTTTTTAGTGAGTACTATTCAAATTTCTCTTAGTCCTATCAGTCTGAGATATGGATGGCAACGAGTCAAAGTCATGGTGGCCTTCCTTGTCTCTCGCCCCGCTAGGGATTTTCTGGATGCATGACAAGACGGGTATTAAAATACTATTCTCGCACTGTTTACTTTTTTAAAAAACTAATTTTCATTTTTTAAATCAGTTTAAATGAAAAAACATAAACTAAAATAAAAAATATTGTTCAGGACGGGGACCATATTCCGTCCTTGCCCCGGTTCTCCAACGGAGCGAGGTTGGCGATCATTAGTCTGCGATTGCAATTAAAGACTATCGTGACTCGATTCTGAACAAAGACTACACGGAAAAGGGATGATCAAATGAGAAAAATGCATCTTATTTTCCTTTTAAGTGACACTTCTTATTTTTTCTTTAAATAACAATATTGACGAAGGATATGAAGACGAATAGTGTTATTTATTATAGATGGAACTAAATGTTGTTTTTAAATAAACTCATTGCTACTTTGTTCGGTTCAGTTCTCTTTGGAACCGAACCATACCTACCCCAATGTTCACCAGAATAATTATGGAGATTCACCTATAAAATTGGTATCTTTATTTTCAAATGATTGTTGTTATTTCGAATAATACGTGAACCAAACTTTGAAGTTAAATTACTTTATTATTTTAATAAATCAACTATAATTTACAAATTGAAGAATATTCTTCAATTTGAAAATAGCCAATGTCCAAAAAGATTTAAAAAAATTTATCCCTTATAAATTTTCAAATCAATTCATATTTTTTAAATTTTAGTATTATAATTTTTTTACTCGAAAAATTTAAAATAAAATTCCTTCAAACAAAGGAAAGAAGAAGAAGCGTATAAATGGGGGTTGGATTTCAAAGCTGGGGTCGGGTTGTGGGTGACACATCAAAAACCGACCCAACCCGTTAAGTTTTTTTTTTTTTCTTTAAAAAATCAAACATATAACATAAGAATCAAACGTATTTGCCCTTATCAGATTTCTCTTCCTCCCGCTGCCTCCCTCTCTCGCGAGAAGGCTCAGAACCAGAAGAAATCGGATTTCCCTTCCTCTTGATGCCTCCCTCTCTCGCCAGAAGGCCCAGAAACCAGAAGAAGGAAGCAAGAACTCCCACTCCCAGGCCCAGCACCCAATTAAGGTTGGCTGTCCGAATTTTTGTATCTTGTATTATCTATCCACAAATGATACTTACAAGTTACATTGAAATTGAATTATACCATTAAGGGATAACACGAATTGAACGATTGTGTGTATTTAAAGATTCATAGTTTGTGGAATATTATCTTAATTAAAAAAAGTATTCAACCCATTGAGAATTTTATCACACAAACTGCTTCTTTATTGAATTTTGAAATTAAAACTTGATAACATGAACAATGAGAATCTGTCGTATTAATATTTATTGCAAACAATGTTTGGGTCATGAAAGAATGATCTCGAACAGAGTATTCCATGCATTTGTTGTAATTCAATTTTCCAGTTGTATAGTAATTTGTGTTCTTTGAAATCACTTCGATACTATTGCCAAGGGAAATTTTTGGGAAATCAACATTTGAGTTTCTAGTTAAATAGATAAAGTGGTTGCCAATTTGGTTTGTGTCAGTTAAACTGAATGATGAATGGATTCCAATTGTGGTCTTGTCGGCTTTAATTGTGAGATGGTATTAGGAATTTACGTTTTTTCTCTTGGGTTTTGAATACAATAGGCTTTTGGCTTGTGTATATTAATATTTAAACTCAGGAAGCAAAACTTTATCCCTTGTATTGAATGTTTAGCAATGGTTGTTTTATCTCTTGACTAAGGGCCTTTTGCTTTTGATTTTGTGCCTTCAAGCCCTTGTCTTCTCTGATTTTCTTTCATTGAAAACTAATGGAGGATATAGTCTTAGAGAATCGTTGATGATCATGTTCATATGTAACAAAACAGTAATATATTTAAACAAAAGAAGTTATAATTCTATTTGACAAGAATAGAATTGAATGACAAAGGAAGGTTGATGGAAAAGTATGCCAAGAAGAAAAGAATGAAGATTTGCAATCTGGTTTTTATTGATTTAGAAAAAAATTATTCAAGTTAAGATCATTTTGGTTTAGAGGAAAAAAAGATGTTTCACATGAACGATATAGTTAGTGGTCCTATAATTCTATTTGACAAGAATAGAATTGAATGACAAAGGAAGGTTGATGGAAAAGTATGCCAAGAAGAAAAGAATGAAGATTTGCAATCTGGTTTTTATTGATTTAGAAAAAATTTATTCCAAGTTAAGATCATTTTGGTTTAGAGGAAAAAAAGATGTTTCACATGAACGATATAGTTAGTGGTCCTAAGAAAGGTATATAGTCATCTATATAATAAGTAGACACAGACTTACATGCATACATATACATATATCTATATATATGTCTGAGCAAGACTACATTATTGGCAGTGGTGCGTTAAGGGTCAAACTTATCATACATGTGGTGATATTGGTGGTATTAGCAAGACTACAAGGACATATTGATGGATAGCAACAGCTTTGGGTATTGGCAAAAGTTATTTAAACTTGTGGGACTACTAGACTATGTTTCAATTTTTAGGAATTTAAGGGTTTGAGTGACATTAACCTGAAGTGGGAAAGTACAAGTTATCTGAAGGGGTTACAGAATGAATTGCAATTAGGAGGAAGAAAAATGGGCAGCATACTTCACAGCAGGATGGTGATAGTCATGAGGTTTCATGATTTGTGAAACATGAGACCACACCAGATTGAATATGCTATAACTAAGGATAGTTAATTTGACGTAGCAGTAGCATTTTAATTTAGAAGCAAGCAGTACGGATCTGGAGAAAGTTTTTGCAGTAGACAACACTACTGAAGTGGTATAAAGCCCTTTGACATGGTTTCCTGATGGTCAATAGATATAAAACTGATGGTGGAGAAAGTAGATGTGGATGACAATGAAGACAATAATCAGAAAATAACATGAAAAATTAGAAATAGAAGAAGGGAAAAAACTGAAGGCTATGAATAGAGGGATTCTAAACTGTAAGCGTGATACTGAAAATTCCAATGCCTTTGTGTGCGGGAATGAAATCATACAGTGGTTGAGTGAAAATTCAACAACCACTGCTGCAACTTCAAATAAAAATCCCACAAACTGAATGACTACATGAAGGTAATACTGCAGGGGACCTTATGCTTAAGGTATCTTGCAAAAATTGCTCCAAAAGTGAAAAACCAACCCCATCCTAGTACAGCCAATATTGCTTGAGTCTTCTTGTTTTTGATAATACTAAAAGGCGAATCGACATTGCTATCTGCGTTACCTGTGACGAAAAGTTTACAAAAAATAAAAAAAAAAAATTTCAGATTATATTAACAGACAAAATTTCTTGAATTTTTAAGTGTAAGGCTGTAAAAATGTATTAACTCCTATCTTGATTGTACAAGAATGCAGAAGCTTATAACTGATGAAAACATTGCAATTGAAGGTCCAGAGGCTAAAAATTGATGAGCACGAATAACATGTGAATTTTTTCATCCCAAATGTGACACTAGCGACTTGCATAGAAACTTGTGCTATGCTTATAAACTTTTGTGATATATTCTAATGTATTTTACTTATCCATTAGTACTATGAAATAATGATTTAATGAAATGTTGATTTGATTATTTAGAATTTATAGTATCTTATTTGATTGATACGAACATGTGCAAATTATTTGGTTGTGTTAATAAGAGATATTTCATCACAACTTTGTTGTTAACAGTTTTATTCTGCTATTTCTTCTCTCATTCTTTATTAGTTTTATTTTTTGGTGAAAGGGAGACCAGCCCCTAATGAAAAGTGCCATTTTCTCCAATACATGGATGAATTGGCAAAAAGGTTTCCACTCTATATTCAAATTTGCTGCAAACTTGAAGTTTTATGAGGAAATAATAGAAACTTGAAGAGAGAGAGAGAGATAGTTTTGAAGCTAGTGTTTACAGTAGCTCATTCACATGAATACCTATTGCCACACACAAAGAGTCTCCCTTATTTATAGTTCGTGTATGCCACGTGCATTGCTATTTACAGAAATCAAAAAAGAGAGAGAACTTAAGCCAAAACAAGTGAAAGTGCCCCGGCACAGGCAAATGCCCAGTGTGCCAAATTAAAAGGGCCGTGCCAATTGACACTTCTACCCATTCATGAAGTGTAAGTGAATCTTCTAAAACTCAGAGAGAGAAACATGATGCTTCCATCCTTGACTGGTCTTTCGAATATTGTCAGGAGCATTTAATCTTTTAGCCTGATGTTAAAAGGTAGTAAAATCAAAAGAACGTTTTTTTGCAGGTATTGATGAAGCTATTGGCTCAGGAGATTGTCCAACTGCTTGCAGAGGGACAAAACACAATCCTTAATCAGTTATATCAGCATGTTGCAGAATCGGATGATGTTACGAGGAAACCAACATTCGTTTCATGGCTGCAGTCTCTTCGTTTCATGGCTGCAGTCTCTGTCTTACCTATGTGCTCGAGGTACTCGTAAAACATCATCTGCATTTGTGGGAGAAGCATTATCACGGCTATAACACATCAAGATACAATTTTATTAATTTACCCTTCATTATGATGCATTCTGTTAGAAGTTTATTGAACCATTTGTTCATCATAATTTTTTGTGAAATAAGTCGACAATGAAATAATGCTTAGGAAGTATAGTGGTTACCAAGCATTTGTGAATACAGTGGAAATACAATTGGATAGCAGTTGGATGCGACTTTGTGATAGTAAAGATGATAGTAACATTGGTAAGTAAATATGTTTTATGCATATTTTGTTTGTTTATAGTTTTTTGTTACTGAATGTCTTTCTATTTTATTTTTTAATGATTATTTAAATATTTTTCCTTTTCTATGTAGATTCTAGCACAGATGATACATCTATTGAGAGTTGATAAGAGATTGAAGAAGCTTTAGTATTACAATTTTAAGAAAATAATATAAATTTCTTTATAATTTTGGAATCATTTATATTTGATTAATTGCAAAGCACTCTTTTTATTAAGTCATGAGTTATTTTTAATGATGAAAGTTACATTTTCAAATAAATGTGTACGTAGTAACAATTTTACTGCAATGCAAGAAATTAAAAATTTTTTATTGTTGATAGTATTACCACAAATATTCATATTGTCACAAAATAACATTTACATTCTGTGAAATAGAATACACGATATATATAAATAGTTACAAAATAAATTGCGCAACAATTATAGAGCGTTGCACAACTATTGACATGACAAATTTTCTATGTTGTAAAGTAAATCCAACTACAAATACAAATTGTCACATAAAAAAATATTCATTGTCACAAAATAATATTTGCAACAATTTTATTTGTTGTAAAATAGAATACACGACATACATTAGTATAGATAAACTAAATTGCGCAATAACTATACATTGATACGCGACAAATGCTTTGTGTTGCAGAATATATTCAACTTCAAACACAATATGTCATATAAACGAATATCCATTGTCACCAAATAATATTTGTAACAATTTTATATGTTGTAAATTATAATACGCGACCTATATAAATAGTCTCTACATAAATTAAGCAACAAATATACATCGTTGCACAAATGATGATGCGACAAACTCTCTATGTTGCTGAATAAATTTAACTACACACAAAACTTGTTACATAATAAATTATACTACAAACATTGAATATCTTATAATATATTTTGCAACGACTATATTCTCATTGTAAAATAAATTACGCGACAAACATGACATATTATGAAATTTATATTACTACAAGCATGTTTTGTTGCAAAATAGAATAGGTAACAAGCGTTATACTTTTAAAATAGTTTTCGCAACAAACATTTATCCTCACAAATTGTGTTTTGGAATAAACGTTGCGACAAATTGACTTGTTGCCCTTTTAATTTTTTGCGACATTTATGTATTGCAACGATGTTATGGAGACAAACATGTTGTTGCTATTTCATACTTTCTGCGACAAAAAAAAATGTTGCAAGTTTACTTATGCGACGAGTGACTGATAGTTGTCGCAAAATACTTTCCGTGGCGCTCATAGCGCGACAATGCCTGCAACAAATAACTTGTTGTCGCAAAATTTATTTGGCGACAAAATCTCTTTTTAAGCGACAACATTTTTTTGTCGCAAAATGGGTATTTTTTTGTAGTGATATCTAATTGAAATATATAAAAACACAGGAACATTTACACTCTATTATTTCAAGATATTATTAACTAAAATAACAAAAAGACACAGTGGAAATTACTTCGTAGAAAATCGATTAAAGTCATTTAAAGTTTGTTTGTCACAGCAGTAAAATTGGACAATACACTTATATAATGAAAAACTGTCAAAATTATGACATTCAAGTATTACAACCAAATCAATCGTTTAATTGATGCTCATCTTCATCTTCATCCTAATCTTTATATTCATCTACATCTTCATCCAAAACTTCATCTTCATGAAGTCTATGCAAGTATCTGTTTCAGCATCATATATAGGTGAAGTGCCGTCAACATATCCTCCAACAACATCATTCCTTATCAAGTTGATATTATCATCTTCAACATTATCACTTAGGTTTCCATTCTCATAAAGATCATTATCAAATGGAATATCATCACCTCCACCCAAGTCATATGTGTCTCTAGGCTTAGTCTTCATTAGCATTCCAATCTGGGTCTGTTGGATCCTAAACCTAAATAACTTGTCTAGCTTGAGATGCCAACACATATGGTTCTTATTTTTGCGATGGTAAAAGATGTGTAAAATTGACAAGAGTAATCCCTAGCTCATCAACTTTGATGCCTACACTTGTAGTAACATCCACCCAATCACACTTAAATAGTAAAAATGTGCGACCCTGTGGATATGAAACCTCAATTATGTCAATTAAATGCCCATAATATGCAATCTCCGCTTCAACTGGCCTTCGATATTTTGTACTCTCATAGCTCATCACTGTTGCATTAACTACAACACCGCTATTTTGGGTAGTAGATCCACGATCTCTACCAACAGTTTTGAAATGAAACCCACCAACTGTATAACCTGTGAATCTTTTTGCTGTTACAAAAGGACCTTCAGCGATCACGCCAAGCTCTACATGAATTGATTGTTTAGCTTTATTTGTTGATCTAATACACTTCTTAAACCATCCTAAAAATTCATTCTTGTGCTTCTTTTGGAACTCGCAAACAGGCAATTTTGGGTTCAACATTTTCAAAAGGTGATTGTGTTGTCTACATAGAAAAATATTCATATTATTCATGGAATATAAAAAAAATAAGTAGCTGTAGACTATTATTTACATTAAATTATACACTCTTACTTTGTATAGGTAGAGATGTTATCATTATTGAACAATGACTCATGCATCTATTCCATCTCTTTTTGGCTAAGCATGAAACCTTCAACAATGTCAATATGACTATCTTCTTTATACCTAGCAGGCCTATTCAATCATGTCTCAACATCCTCTAAAATCCTCTAAAGTATGAGTGCAATGCGCTCTCCTAGCCTTCTAAAATCCTCAAGTCGTGCTACCTTGGAGCATAATTCACGGAAGAATGCATTTAGCTCTATTAATATAGAACTAACCTTTTTCGGCAATGTCTTACGAATAGCCAAGGGTAAAAATTGTTGCATAATGACATGCGCATCGTGGCTCTACAAACCAGATATCTTACCTTCTTTGACTTTTATGTACTTTGCAAAGTTAGAAGAATAACCATTTAGAACCTTTACACTCTTCAAAACCATGCAAAAAGTTTGTTTCTCAGTCTTATTCATACAGCATCATGTTGGCAAAATATAATGCTTTTTCTTATCCTCCTGCCGATTTGGGTGAAGTTCAGGCTTGACCCCCATTCGTTGTAAATCTAATCTTGCCTTTAAACCTTCTGAGAATAGTACCAACCACATTATCACCAAAGTTCTTCTCAATGTACATTACATCGAAATTATGTCTAAGCAAAAGGTATGGATAATATGGAAGCTCACTAAAAATAGTCAACTTCTTCCAATTACCTGGCCACTCTGTTGTTCGGGTTCTTTTTTTCTGCGAACTATCGTCCTCTTCACGAACCTTCCCAAATGTGTTTGGAATATCTTCTAATTGTTCCAATATATGCACATCCCTTTTAGTGGGGTTGGAGCTTGTCTCATATCGATATCTCCGTCAAAATCTTTCTCTAGTTGGCGGAACCTATGATCCATAGGTAAGAACCGATGATGACCTATATAACATTGTTTCCTCCCATTATTTAAAAACTTACTGCATGTGTTATTATGGCATTATGGGCATGCCAAGTATCCCTTCGTGCTCCAACCTGAAAGCATTTCCAAGCCTGGGAAGTCTCTAATGGTGTATAGCACAGCTGCATACATCTTGAACATTTTCTTTGTTGACGCATCATAAGTGTCCACCCCTTCATTCCACAATTATTTTAGTTCATCTATTAAAGGTCTCTTGTAAATATCAATGTTGTTACCGGGGCTTTTAGGACCAGATATAAGCAAAGACAAGGTCATGTGAGGTTGTTTCATACACAGCCATGAAGGCAAATTGTATGGGATAATTACCACGAGCCACGTGCTGTGCGTGGAACCTATAGTTCCAAATGGGTTAAAGTCATCGCTTGCTAATCCAAGTCTCACACTTCTTGGATCTGCAGCAAAAATCAGGTATTTCTCGTCAATGTGTTTCCAAGCTAGTGTGTCTACTAGATGCCTCATTACCCCATCTTTAGTGCTGTCATATTCATGCCATCTCATGATCTCATGTAAACTGCAACTTTAGATGACATGTACCAATGTTGGAATCTCGATATCAATTGGAAGTGACGAAGAATCTTTGCTGGTGATTTTTTCTTTGTAATACACTCTCCTTAATATATCTTGAAGCCCCACATACAGTGCATTGTTCAAGTTTGGAATTCTCCTTCCAAAACAAAATACAATCATTTGGACACGTATCTATCTTGTGTTAACCCAAACCCATATCTAAACTAATCTTCTTACTATGCGTGAAATTTTCTGGCAAAGTACATCCCTCAGGAAACGCCTTTCTTAATAAGTTAAGCAGTGAAGTAAATATCTTATTGCTAATACCACCAATGCATTTAAGGTGCCATAGTTTAAAAAGAAATGTCATCTTCGTGTAATTTTTGCAACCAAGATATAACAATATCTTTGATTCTTCAACCAATTTGTAAAATTGGGTAGCAGCACCATCACTAGATACACCATCAGTTTTCTCCGTCATACCATCAGTAGCTTCGTCTACGATCGATCTCTCAAACCTATCTCGCAGTATATCAATTATGTAGTCACGATCACCACCACTACTACATTCACCACATTCACCATCAATAGTGTCTATAGTGGTTTCAGGAGTAGGTGTTGTCTCAAATTTCTCCACATGAAGATGCCACACCTTGTAATTGCTCATCATTCCCTTACATATCAAATGTTCATAGAGTATTTCTTTGTTTACATCGTTCATGTTTTTACAGTCAATGCACGAAAACTTTACTTTGCTAGCTCAAACAAACCCATGAGCAAAGGCGTGCTCTATGAATGCTTTAAGTCCATCATCAAATTCCATACTACATGGATGCATGTGTACCCAAATTGTATCCATTGTATTCTGTAAATCGATAACTAAACCACAAAATAAAAAAGTTAAAATCTTCACATAAGCATTTATGAGAGAAACATACACTAGATTATAAATTCAAAATAAAAATGATGCTCCAAGATAAGAAACAAAAGATGACAAGTTGACAACTATCTTAAACTTTGGGAAATAAATTTACTAGTTCAGTCCAAAAGTACACAAAGAACAGTTGGGATCATCATACAATGAAAAAACAACTAATGATAACAAACAGTCGGCGGCTAATATAGGAGAACATAGGATCATTTTCACAATTGAGCAATAATGGGCAGCACAAGATCATCTCAGATTAACAAATTAGCATAAGTTTAATTCGTCAATAAGTGTTTTTCATATGAACTATAATAATTAGAAGTCTTTTTATATTAACTATAATATAGTAGGAGAATGACTACTGTTCATGAATTTGTTTAGATTTAAAGGCATTGATCATAAAAAAAGGAAGGATCCTTTTAGTAGCTATTTACATTTTTATCGGAGAACAATGCGTACTTTGGAAATACATAAGTCATCTACAAAAGGCTAGATAGTTATTTACATTTCTATCGGAGTACAATGCGTACTTTGGAAATACTTAAGTCATCTGCAAAAGGTTAGGTCGGTATCTGCTCTGACTAATTTTGCATCTTCAGAGGAACATGCAAGGTAGTTTAGCTTTTGTTCCATTCAGTAACTTCCAAATTCTCATATATGTAATTATTTGTTTGTTTATCTCTGTTATTCATTATCTTTACCGCTGCATCTAAAAAATGCCTCACTTACTAAATTTTCTCCTAATCTACCCAGTAGAATGTAGATGCCAGCACTTTCTTAACTTATGAATTTATATCAATACAACTATGAGTCATCTCATCAAAAGTTTTTGGTCAATCACACATTGGCATTAGTTGATAAATGTACTTATCAACAATATAATTCACAATTTTTACTATTTTCCATATCTGAAAATTAGTGACTCATACTCGTCCCAAAGACATGCTACTATGCATTCACCAATATTAGTTTCCAATCTATCTATGCCTTTGTCAATAGTGAATGCCTATTGTAAATATAGAGGACCTTGTTTTTATACCATATAGAATAGGGGAAAACGGTCAACTCATTCACTGAAAAAGAGAGGGTTGTACCGCCTGTCCCTCTATTGAAAATGCAATGCAATATTCATTACCTATTTCATGTGCTTTCAACCTTTACTAGAGCATATAAGACTTTGTAAAAGTCTTCAGGCATTTTGGGTATTAATAACAAACAATGTTTGGTCTCTTAGAATAGCTTACATTCTTTGGCATGAGAGTTAAATCTACATTTATTTATCAGATTTATTAGAAAAATCATATTTTTCACTTTTTATATCTTGGCTAACTTAATGAATATAACTGATTTTTAATGATAAAAGAGCAGGTCAACATTTGTGTTTTTGACTGGTCTGATTAACGCCAGTTCTGAATGACTGGCTTGATAAGCGGATTATTTTTCCAGATCAGCAAAAGCTGCGATTTTATTTTGTTTCTATATTTGATATATTCTGATCTCATGAATATTATTGACAGCTCCTTTTGTAGGTTAAAAAATATTTTCTTATTCTTTTAGATTTGTTTAGGAAGGAAATATTTAGTTTCCTAAATTCCTTCCTACTACAAATCTAAGAATATCTTTCTATATTCTTTCCTACTAATTCTCTTACAATCCTTGTTGCATATTCTTAGGTAAGAAATAATTCCTAAATTGATTTCTACTTTAACTATAAGTAAGAGTGGAAATCAATAAGGAATTAAGGCTTTGAAAATATTTTTGTGTTTTTGTTCCATAAGCTTCAAACTAGCCGAATCCATTCAAGATTAACAAGACATGGCGCTTCATTGATTCAACTTTCAAAGCAAAAAGGTTTTCTTCAAACTCATTGAAGAATCAAGAACTTATTGGTACTCAACGAACAATTCCATATCTTGTTCAAGCTACTTGGCATGAAGTTAAGAACGGAGATTCTTAATCCAAGTGGTGGTTGCGGTCAAGTACAATAGGAAAGTGGCGATAAAGTCAAGACCGGTGAGTTTGATTCCACTTCATCAACAAGTCAGAAGAAGAAGTATCACAAGGAGTTGATCTATTTTCTTTTGATTGTTATTTTGTTAATTTTGCGAAATTACAAAAACCGATACTATTGTATTTTTTGAACAAGATTATTAGTGGATTGTTTTTAGGGGTTTTTTCAAAAATAAACACAATAAATAAACTATTTCTTAAAATACTATCACGTTTCTTTTTATTCTAAAAATACAGTTTTTTTAATTTTTGTAACACTTGTTACATTTGTTACATTTGTTATTTTAGTTATAATAAATGTGTTACATTTGTTATTAACAAACATAACAAATGTAACAACAAGTGTTATAAAAATAAAAAATAGTATTTTTAGAATAAAAAAGTTAAATAGTATTTTTTAAATTATTTTATATTTTGTAGTATAGGATGAAATTATCACTTGTTTTTACCCATGGCATGGGGGCCCGTAGATGTTTCTCTTAGGGGTTTACCACGTTACATCTTGTGTTCGTATTTAATCCTTTAATTTCCGCACTAGACAAGATTAGGTAAACGAACACGGTTGTGCGAGTCAGAACTGTTATCTCTATATTATGCCAGTTCTGACTAAATTCTCTTCACTGCTTGTTTAATTAAGATTAAAATTCGTTTTAATTTAATTAATCTAGGTTTTAGAACTTTCAAGATTAATGATGTTGTGAAAAACAATCTATTTTACAATAATATATACCACAAGGTTCTAAATTTCCGAAATGACAAGGACGACCACCTCTAGTAATAAACAAATAGGTTTGTGTGGGCCACTGAATATAACCACCAAGAAATAATATTGGTACAAGTATAATGGAAAGAACCATGTAAGGGTAGAGACCTGGAATTGTATTCTTAATTTGTTTTATTGGGACTTTCAACTTCGAGGAGAACAGAAACTAATGTAAGAGCATCAAAATATAAAATAAAAAGATAAAAAAAGATTCGATTAATCAACATCAAGATAAATAGAAGCTATGAAAACTAATCGGCAGGTGATTGGTATGCGAGAAAGGATTATATTTATAAAATCTAGTGGACCTGAGGTATGGGCATGCCATCCAACAACTTATTCACAAACTAAAACGAAACCATATCATTCTTCATGCTCAACATGCGACTTCAATAAACTTTGAGATACGCTTCATGCTCAGTTTATTTAAGAAAATAAAAATTATAATAACACAGCCAAGACGAGGTTGTCTTTCTGCAATTGATTTTCAGAAGTTGAAGTTCATTTGAGAGAAATGATATGCAAATCAATACATCCTTATCAGAGGAAAAGTTAATGAGCGTATATTTTTATGAGCGAGTGACATCTAACGACATCTAATCAACATTATTTTACAATAATTTATACCATGATAATCAGGATCAATGGTTAATTAGATGGGATGAACCCAATGAATCCAAACGGTGTTCACACCTATTATATAAGAAAAAATAGGAAGTCAAATTCTAATTCACATTCTGGAAAAAAAGTAGTGTTCACACTATCTAAGTCACTAATGTAGTAACGTTGTCTTGTGATCTTGTCCTTGACAATGGAAACTCATCGGTCAGTCAACCTCAAAAACAGTAGCGATTAATTTGAATTTATTAAACTAATATGAGATTGATTTTAGAACATCTAATATTATAAATTTGTTTTTTTACCACATAAAAAATAGACTATATCTAATAAAAATCATCTCAGATTAACAAATTAGCATAAATTTGGAACAATGAATAAGCAATAATTGAAATGGATTACAAAAAATAAAGTGAGACAGATACCACATAATCAGATGTTAGAGGATCATATCATGTACCTCCACAGGCAAAGTTTACACCTGTTATGAGATCTTGAGCTTGTAACAATAGATTGTAGGCAGAAGACATTTAATTCCCAATTCTTCAGCTGAAATGAAAACATTAATGAAATTTAGTTTAGCATTGAGGAGAAATGACCTCAAAATTGCTTCTATTTTTGTTATAAAAGTCAATTTTTGATTGCTTTTTAGATCAAGTGATATGTTAGGTTATGAGAATGTGCATCATTTATCATACAACAGAGCAAGTTGCACATCTTACATTCTGAGCCAACTAACAAATTCCATACTTTTAAATTATTTCCCAACTAACAAAAATTCAAACATGTTGAATACAGGGGCTATATAGTGCTCCCAACAGCTCAATGGCACATTTTATATTTCACAAACAGTACACCCAACAGCTCAATGCCTTGTTCCAATAAATATAGTGTGACATCTCTCTATAATAGCTTCAAAAAGTTGGAGCCAACAAAGCAATGAAAATATTGACAGTCCATAATTACAATAAAATAATCTGGATATGCAAGCAATGCCATTTTCTGCAACAATCATCTATCAACTATATATGAATTATAGCTTTCTTTTTTAGTGGTTAAAATGGTTTCTTGAAAAAGTACATACAAGTTTTGACGATTTTTCATGTTGAGGAAAAAAGATGTTCTTCAAATACCGACATCACATCACAATAAAAATCGAATTATTCCAAGACTTATTATGATGCATACACAGTAAACACACTTTCAAAGAAAAACGTTCATTAGTCTCTTGTCTCCTTATCTATTATTATAAACTCAGATGTGGAATAATAAGTGGACAATATAAACAATATGTACAAAAATTGTACTATAACCATAAGATGATGATATTTACTATTTACTAACCAATTTCAACAACTAAATATAGTCCTTACCCAAAGACTGATCTCACTGTGAACGTTTTCGATTATTAGTAGCTTCTCGTGAAGTGGCCGACTGAAAAAAGTGGGACAAATAGAAATTTGCTGGAAATATAGATTGATTGAAAGTTTTTCTGATAATTGATTATTTTACCTGCATGAAATGGAAGGAAACACGATATTATTTGAAGTAGGACTTCAGGAAAGTATAGTGCAGGGACTAGGTTATACGGTTGGTTACAGTGGTTGAGAAAATCCAATCATAAATTAAAATGGATTTTGTACAAATTTTTCAAGTTGAAGAACGTTGCTTAATTTTCATATCAACCAAAAGGCAAATTACTCAATAAATTTTCTTTTTGGCAAAATTACGAACACATTGGAGGCACATGTTCTAGTGAAATAATTTTCAAGCTCTTCTCCACAAAATTATTCATCTGGTACCGTCCACACTAATTATCGTTCCTTTGCATTACCTACTTCCAATCACTACATCAATAATAGACTGAAAAGATATACTACACTTACAAAATAATAAAAATAAAGTCAGGAACGAAGAAGAAAATTGGAGAAAACCAGGGAACACATAACTTGTTTTCAGAAATTCTGTTATCCAAATCAAATTAAACCAATTGATCGTGTGTCAAGTCAACAAGAAAATCATGTTTTCATAAGCAAATTACAGAATAGACAATCTCTACAAAGTAAAACCAGTTAACACACATCTTTGGTTATTCATTTTGATTAAAATGGACTTTCTTATAATGAATTAAACCTGAATTTTATTTGGTTCAGTATGCTGCTACTGCACTGGAATAAGAGAAATCCAATATTTACCTGGACGGTAAATATTGCCATGACACTGAAATAATTTACTTGGACGGTAAAGCTAAGAAATAGTAGATAGAGACGAAAGAAAGAGAGAATTACCTTGCTGGACGGCGACGACAAGATGATAGATAGTGACAGCCGACTTTGGACAGAGGTGAAAAATATGATGGATCGATTTGAATTTAGGGCAAGATTTGTGAGAGGGTGGGAGAGAGAAAATGAAGCCTTTAGAAATGTTTCCCACGTCAAATATTGGGTTAAAAACGTGGAAGGAAAACTTGGTGCCAAATATTGTTTTCCACGTCAAATGTTCATGCATTGGGGACAAAAATATTTGGAAAAATCGGTCCTGATAATCTTATTTGAGACATTTTCCTCAACGTCCCAATACATTTTTTTTGTCAAAAAAATTGAGTGCACAGATCATCTAGGACGGATCAAACCATCCCAAATAAGTCGTAATTGGGGACAAAGCTTGAGAAAATCGTCCCTAATGTCTATATTTTTGGGACACATAATTATAAACAGTCCCTAAAAATTAACTATTGGAGACGAATTTTTCAACCGTCCCCAATAAGGCGTCCCCAAATGTCAAATTTTTAATAATTTACAACAAAAATTATTTCTTTTTACTGGCACAATCCATCTATTAAGATGGTTCCTACATCTTCAATTTTACCGTGTGCACCATCACCAAAAGTAACCAGACCACCTGTATGACTCTTGTAGTTAGTTAGATAAAATCGATTACCAGTCATATGTCTACAACAACCACTATCAAAATACCAAGAGTTAGGAATAAAAGTTCTATAGGCAACATCAACCATTTAACAATTTAAATCACCATTTTTAACCCAAATTTGTTTTACTTTAGTGTTGTTATGGTGTCTCATTTGTCTATTAACCAAGTTTTTATTAGATAAACAATGAAAGGAGTCACGTTCTTGATTACCACAAATGCAATATTTTACAAAGTAATTTGATTTACCTCTCTGCATTTAGAATTGATACATTGGTTGTCCAACTGTTTTTGAGTCTTGGCATTGGTCAGAACCTGCAAAGGCAAGTCAGCCTCAGTCCTGACAGCAATTTTATCTGAAAATATAGTAGACTATGTTTTTTTGAAGAAATTGATCTGATTCCCAACTTTTCCTTTCCATTTTTCAATATATCTCAAACCTTCTTTGACGTTTAGAGTTCTTCCATAGCTTAGTGTTTCACTCAAGCGAGAGGCTTCAATTGTTAGTTGCTTGACCATTTCTTTTGATTTTTCTAATTCATCAAGAATTCTTCTCATGTTCGTCTTTTAATTGTTTGTTTACACTGATGAAGTTAGGACACTCACAATTTAGTCCGTCAGATGTTGTAGTCTAGGAGCTAGAACCTACAGTCAATTTATGCACGGAGTCAGTACCAGACTGTAAGTTCACAGTGAGAGACGTTACCTGATCATCAGTAGTTCTGTTGTCATCGTCTGAGCCTGAATCATTTTCATCATCTTCACTCCAAGTAATATTTATAGCTTTCTAGGTACTAGATTTCTTTAGAGTATTTGCACATATCCAAGTAATATTCAAAGCCCTCACACTCAAGACATTGAATTCGATTGTCAGATCTATTCATAGAAGTAATGGGGTTTTGTCTTGTGTTGTTCGGAGATCACTTCTTTTGTTGAATTAGGGTATTGAAGTTTTTGCCTTTCTGATTTCCTTTTAGAAAATTTTTAAATTGTTTGGTGAGTATGGTCGTGTTTTCATTAGTTTCACTTTCTCATCATTAATCTCTTCTTCATCTTTTTCAATTTTTGAAGGCAATACCAGATCCATTTTCTTTCTTGATCCTCTATAGATGTAGTTCATATGTCATCAAAAATCGCACCAATTGTTCAACTTTCATTTTCTCAATCTACTTGCTTTCTTCAATAGCAGTTACTTTGGAGTGAAAACGATCATGTCATCTGAGAATTTTTTACAGTTTTATTGTCTGAGTATTTCATTCCTAAGGTGTAAGCCGTATTGGTGATATCACTGAGTTTTGCATAGAAGTATTTGAATTGTTCGTCATCTCTCATTGTCAGTTGTTCAAATTCAAGAATAAGTATTTAAAGTTTGAATGACTTGACAATAGGGGTTCCTTCGTGAGCAATCTGTAAGATGTCCCAAGCTTCTTTAACAACTTGACTAGTAGAAATCAAACGAAATTGATTAAAATCTACAAAAGAGAATATTAGATTTCAGTTAGTATAATTAAAATCAGTTGTTGCCCACTCGTATGCCTTTTTCTCTCTTTCTATACCATTTTCAACAATGGTGGAAGTTTTTTGACCAACTTTTTTATCAAGGGATTGGATATAGACTTGAATCCTAATTTTTGAGTAGGCATAATTAGTACAATCCAAAATTAGTTGTCTAAATGGAGCTTCGTCCACATGTATGTTTTTCGAATCACACTTATAGAAGTGTATCCTATCTGATACCAATTGAAAGTTATAAAACTTAGATTAATTAAACTAAAAACAATTTTAATCTTAATTAAATGAGCAGATGACAGAACGCAGTCAGAACTGTGAGTTGTATTGAGAAACAGTTCTGACGCGTACTCGCATATTAAAGAGGTGTTCATTTACCTAATTTCTGTAGAACGAAATTTAAAGAATTAAATATAAATACAAAATGTAACGTGGTAAACTCGAAATGGAAACATCTACGTGCCCTCTTGCCATGGGTAAAAACAATCCACTAATAATCTTGATTAAAAATACAATAGTATCCGATTTTTGTAATTTGACAAAATTAACAAAATAACAATCAAAAGAATATGGATCAACTCCCTTTGATACTTCTTCTTTTGACTTGTTGATGAAGTGGAATCAAAACCACCGGTCTTGAATTTATCGCCAATTCCCTATTGTACTTGACCGCAACCACTACTTGGATTAAGAACCCTCGTTCTTAATTTAACGCCAAGTAGATTAATCAAGATATGGAAATGTTTCTTGAGCACAAATTTGTTTTTGATTATTCAATAAGTTCGAAGAAAACCTTTTTTCTTTGAAACTAAATGAATGAAGTTTTGTGTCTTGTTCATCCACCAAGAGTTTGGTCGGTTTGAGTTTGGAGAAGCAAGAACCAAAATTATAGGTTCAAAGCTTAATTCTTTTTTAATTTGTACTATTATTTATAGATAAAATAGTAATCAAATTAGGAATTATTTCTTACCTAAAAATCTGCAATAAAAATAGTAAGACAATTAATAAGAAAGAATATATAAAAAGATATTCTAGATTTGTAGAATGAAGGAATTTAGGAAACTCAAGATTATCTTTAAATATTTCATTCCTAAATAAATCCAAGAGAATAAGCATATGTTTGGCACCACTTAAATTATAATTTCAGCTGGTCAAATTGGTCAAACATAATTTTCATCCACACATTTTATGGGACCCACAACTTACAACTACTTTTTATCCACACATTCACCAACAACTTATAATATAAGCACTTAAATTATAATTTCAGCACCTCCAAACATATGCTAAGTAAAGATTTTTTAACCTACAAGTGAGATGTTCCTGAAAATAACGTGAACATGTTGTTATATATATCCTTACAATAATATAAGAGTCTTAAATTTTTTACTGTTCACATTTTCGTCCTACACGACGTCGTTTTTCAACTTCTTTTTACACCGTCATTTTGTAATATTTTTTAAGTTGCTTTTGAAGTTTAGCACACTTTTATTGACTAGGATTACAATTGGAATTACATTAAATTCAGTTGAAATTCAGATTCATTCAAGGAGGAGTTTTGTCTTTTTTTACAACTTCAATCCTAATTTGTTTTATTCTCTGTTACTTTTGGAGCTGGGAGCTGAGTTTTGTGAAAGATATCTTACAGTTAAGATTTGTAGGTATTATTACAGCAGTTTTAATTTTTAGTGTTAATTGGAAGTATTATTACAATAATTTTTAAGGTGCAGTTGTTGTTTACCTTTTACAATTATCATTGATTTTTTACCTATTTCAGTTGGATTTTTGTAAATCGAAATGTTCCTTTCCTCTTGTCCTTGTTGTGTCTGCTTCATGCTCTTGGATAATTTTGGCAACCATCATTGGTTGTTAACATGTTTCATATTTTCTAAACTTGAACAGCAATTTTAAGATCAAAGAACTGGATCTAAAAATTGTAATAACTCTCAAAGGATATGAAAATCATACGGGAAGCTGAGCCAAATATATATTCCTTAGCCACCAGTATACAAAATGAGTGTTTATTCATTTTACTACATGGTTGACGAGATTGCTCTAAGGAAAAAAAAAACAAAAAAAAAAAAAAAAATTTTACTACAACTGGTTGCCGAGATTGCTCGGCAACCATCTTTGGTTGCCGAGGTTCCTCGGCAACCAGACCTGGTTGCCGAGCTAGCTCGGCAACCAATTTTGGTTGCCGAGCCATCTCGGCAATCCAGTGGAAAAAATAGTTTTTTTTTTTTTTTTTTTTACTTTTGATTGCTGAGTTATCAAATGTTTATATACAGTCCAGAAATACTCGTTATGGAAAAGTTTTGACTCAAATCAATACCTTGCCATTTTTTGCATGATACTGTAATGTGTTCTGTACATTTAAAGCTTTAAGGCCATTTTTCCATGAATAAATCCAGATAATGAAATCTAAACGTACAGGACAAAAGCTTTCTATGCTACAATCTAAAGATTTGATTGTCGAGGTGGCTCGGTAATCAAATGGGATTGTCGAGCCATCTCGGCTATCCCTTTTTTAATTTTTTTAACTCTTGATTAAAATTTTGGGTGTTTAATTTTTTGAATTCTGATTTAAATATTGTATTTTATTGTTCTTAAGGTTTTTTTTTTTTAAATCCTTTTTCTTTAACACATTTAAAAAAAAAAATTATATTTAATAGTTGCCGAGCCATCTCGGCAATTGATTGCCGAGATGGCTCGGCAATCAATTGGCAAATTGATTGCCGAGCTCGGCAATCAATTGGCTCGGCAATCAATTTGCCAATTGATTGCCTGATTGCCCATGGCTGGGCAATCAATTGATTGCCATGTAAATTATTATTATTATTATTATTTTTTTTTATAAATAAGGAATAATTGCACAAAAGTCCCTATTGTGTCATAAACATGCACCATAAATTGTTTACATCTTAAACCAGTGAATAGAACTCCTCACTTCTATGGTCTATAAGTTTAATGATTCTCAGATATCTAATACACATTTCTAATAACTTGCATTATAGTTACACATCTTTCATTTAATGGAACACTTGGTGCCCAACATTTGCTTATCAAAATCTCGACAATCAATTGATTGCCGAGATGGCACAATTAAAAAAAAAAAAGAAAAAAAAAAAATAAGTGCCTGGCTCGGCAATCAATTGATTGCCAATTGATTTTTTTTTTTTTTTTTTGTTTTTAAAAGAATAATTGCACAAAAGGTCTCTATTGTTTTAAAATAGTTGGAATATGCCATCAAGCATGCAAGTGTTTCATTTTATAATTTTCCTTTTGAGCAAGCTACTTACATTAAAATAAATAAGTAGATTTTAATATAAATAATTTGATAATAAACATGAATGTTACTTATTTTGTTTACATGTTTAATGATTTCCATATATTATCCTAAATGTATGTTCACCAAATTACGCTTAATTAGAGAAACATTATTGTGCAGTATGAGCAATGCCATATTATATATATTCAATGAAATTGGAATACATTTTTATTAATTGAATAATATAGCATAGACCTAATAGTAATATAAACTACTTATCACTTTAAGTACTATTATTGAGATTAACACACACGTTTAAAAAATATGAGGCAAATTAATTAAAGTAATTAATTTTCTCAACAAAATCATCAATAAAATTTATCTCTCTAATAATATCTACAAAACATTTTAATAATACAGTCTTTTTTCTTGTCCTTTCATGCAGTATCCACTTAACCTAATGAGTATCTTTTTAAATCCATTTTCTTTGACACAATTTACAAAAAAAAAAAAAAAAAAAAAAAAAAAAAAAATATGCCCAGCTCGGCAATCAATTGATTGCCAATTGGGCTCAATTTGAGCCCAATTGGCAATCAATTGATTGCCAAAATGAATAGTTATTTTTTATTTTTTTATTTTTTTGTTTTGGTTTTTAAAAGAATAATTGCACAAAAGTCCCTATTGTTTTAAAATAGTTGGAATATGCCATCAAGCATGCAAGTGTTTCATTTTTAAATTTTACTTTTGAGCAAGCTACTTATATAAAAGGTTCGTATCGTTTCAACCTAAAACTTTTCACTACATTTTTTACAAACGTGCAACGCACGTGTCCAAAACTATATATATATATATATATATATATATATATATATGTATATATATATATATATTTTAAATCTTGTCAAGTTACTTGAATTTAAAAAAACAAAAAAAAAAAATTTTTTTTTTTAAATTATGTCGAGTTACTCGAATTTAAAATAAAAATTTTTAGAAATTTTTATCGAGTTACTCGAATTTAAAAAAAAAAAAAAATTTTTTTTAAATGTTGTCGAGTTACTCGAATTTAAAAAAAAATATATTTTTTTTAACTTTTGTCGAGTTACTCGAATTTTAAAAAAAATAAAAATATATATATATTTTTTAACTTTGGTCGAGTTACTCGAATTTAAAAAAAAAAAAATTTCTTAACTTGTGTCGAGTTAATCGAATTTAAAAAAAAAAAAAAAAAAATATATATATATATATATATTTAACTTTTGTCGAGTAACTAGAATTTTTACTTTTGTGGAGTACCTCGAATTTAAAAAAAAAAAAAGAAAATTTTAACTTTTGTCGAATTACTCAAATTTAAAAAAAAAAAATTTTTACTTTTGTCGAGTAACTCGAATTTTAAAGGAAAAAAAAAAAAAAAAAATTTCACTTTTGTAGAGTAACTCGATTTAAAAAAAAAAATAAATAAAATTTTTTTTTTTATTTTTTTACTTTTGTCGAGTAACTCGATTTTTAAAAATAAAAAAAAAAAAAATTTTTTTTTTCTCTTTTGTCGAGTAACTCGATTTTTTTAAAAAAAAAAAAAAAAAATTTTTTTTTTTTTTACTTTTGTCGAGTTACTCGACTTTTAAAAAAAAAAAAAAAAAAAAATTTTTTTTCTTTTGTCGAGTAACTCGATTTTTAAAAAAAAAAAAAAAAAAAATTTTTTTTTTTTTTTTACTTTTGTCGAGTTACTCGACTTTTTAAATAAAAAAAAAAAAAAAAAAAAATTTCTTTTGTCGAGTAACTCGATTTTTTTAAAAAAAAAAAAAAAATTTTTTTTTTCTTTTGTCGAGTTACTCGACTTTTAAAAAAAAAAAAAAAAAAAATTTTTGTTTTTCTCTTTTGTCGAGTAACTCGATTTTTTAAAATAAAAAAAAAAAAATTTTTTTTTTTTTACTTTTGTCGAGTTACTCGACTTTTTAAAAAAAAAAAAAAAAAAAAAATTTTTATCGACAAAAATTTTAAAAATTTTTTTTTTTTTTTTTTAAATTCGAAAAAGTTTGTCGAGTTACTATTCAACTCGACAAACTTTTTCGGGATGAATAGTAACTCGAAAAAGTTACTGTTCATGAAATTTTTTTTTTTTTTTTTTTTTTTTAAAATTCGAAAAAGTTTGTCGAGTTACTATTCAACTCGACAAACTTTTCGGGGTGAATAGTAACTCGAAAAAGATACTGTTCATGGAAAAAAAATTTTTTTTTTTTTTTTTTTAAAAAATTCGAAAAAGTTTGTCGAGTTACTATTCAACTCGACAAACTTTTTCGGGGTGAATAGTAACTCGAAAAAGTTACTGTTCATGGAAAAACTTTATTTTGATTTCGCATCACATTTTTAATCGAGTAACTCGACAAACTTTATTTTGGGTTTATCGAGTTACTCGAGTAACTTCAACAATGTATATTGTTCATTTTTTAGTTTAGTTTTTTTATTTAAATTATGTACTACACTTAAATTTTTTTATTTTTTAGTTTTTTCATGTTATTTTTAAACCAACTCATGAATCTCAAATTTGGATTTGTCAAGTTACTAGATAAATTAGTCATAATAAAAGAATATATAATATATTGTATTAATTGATTATGATATATATTAAATTTATATGATATATATTTTATTTTGATATCTCCTAATAAATAATCAATTAAATACAAATATGTATGTCCTTCATTTATCAAATAAGTTAACAAATCCAAATTTCATATCAACACGTTCCTTGAATAATAATATTACAACATTCAAATTAAACAAAATAGTCAATGTATTAAATAATTTCAATAAAAAAATATTACAAAAATGAAAATTATGCATTTTATTATTGGCTTGAGTAACTCGGGAAACTCGATTTTAACTTTGTCGAGTTATACTCTACAATGAATAATCAGTTCTTTTATATCAATAATATTTCATATTCTATAACTTAATATAATATGTTATAATAAAATAGCTATTATAAAATAAAATAAAATCTAAATCATAACCTTGCATTTCATTATATTTATTACCTATCCTACTACATTCTAAATTATCAACCCGCTCCAATAACTCCTCTCTTGTTTTAGCAATCACATAATCATTCTTACCCAACTATTTGTCAAGATAACATTGCTGCTCAACAAAAACTGAATTGAGATACTCATTATTAGCAAAATTATATCCTTCAGAAATAATTCTCTCACCAAAACAATCTATATTACTTAAAACATCTTGTGTATAACAATTACTTGTGGGCAATTCATTTGATGTATAAGGGGACCAATATTGATGAACAACATTCTCAACAATATCATCTTTTCCTTCACTACTAAAATCCCCCTTATCCAATTCCTCTCCAGTTTCCACAAACCTTTCATTTCCAGCATTCATACCTGTACAAAACAAATTTTCCCTAATAAAGAACAAAAAACTAATATATCAATTACATAAAAAACATACAAAAAAACATAATAATAACAAACTATGAAAATATCATACTCCATCCAATAAAATTCACAACATATATATTAAACAACAAAAAAAAAAAAAAATTAAAACACCAAAAAAACCTCTTCATTCTTCATTCATTCTGTAATATTTTTACAAATTTTGAACAACAATTTATTATTAATCATTAACCACATATTAAATTAATTCATCTCTAATAAAACAAGAAAAAATCAAAATACACATACCTGATAGATTAGTTAAACTGCAAGATCAAGATAAAGATGAAGAAGACATACATTTACAACAATATCTACCAAACGTAATAAATATAAGATGAATAGTGAGGTAGGTGAAGAAAATATAACTTTGGAGTTTTGAGAGTTAGGTGAACAAGTAGTAGGTAAATGTATACAATAAATGTTATTTATTCAAATAAAAACATCTTTCTTAAACAAACTAAAATCAACCTCAACTCTTTTTTTTTTTTTTTTTTTTTCCTTTTTTAATAAGGTTTTTTTCAATTGCATACAAAGTTCTACATAAAAAAGTTCAAACTCAATTTCAATAAACTGACAATAAGTTACAAATTAGTTGAATTTTTATTTCAAGCTATTCTTAAATTCTATTACATCCAATTATTGCATCAGTTTGATGAAATTTCCAACCTCCTTATAAATATATACACAACTCATATACTTTACAATGTATTCAAAAAGACAAAAATCTAATGATAACCTACTTTGTTTTTATTTTACAAATAGTGCTATAAAACGTTCATATCAACCGACAACTTTTCACTACATTTTTCACAAACGTGCAACGCACGGGCCAAAACTAGTATATATATATATATATATATATATATATATATATATATATATATATATATATATATATATATATAAGTAAACAAAATAAAAACGCAGCCCACTATTCTGAAAAATAATATGCTTATTATCTTAGTCAGTCAGAATTGACAGTAACGTAATCGGTCAACATAAATGCTAACCCCTTCTTTTGTTATTAAAAATCAGTAATATTAATTAAGTGGGCCAATATAAAAAGTTAAAAAAAATATGACATATTTTTTCCCAAACACGAACAAATTAAACACCAATTTCTTGCTGTTGGTTTGACTATGGCAATGACAAAAAACGGCTGTTTGCCCAGACACAGCCTGTCTGGACATATTTGGACCAATTTTCAACTTTAAGTCGGGATCTTTTCCATATTTTCACATACACAAGTTTCAAAAATAGTAAAACACTATATAAAGACTGAATTTAGGTCGAATAAAGGGACGAAGATGGCTAGAAAGAAGGGAGAAGGATTATATGACGAAGAAGAGTTTTTGGAAGATTTCTTCTCCTTCAATCCATGTCGGGTTCTATCAAATCTTTTGTTTTTAATTTAATTATGTTCTTCTAATTTTCTTGAGCCAATGTAGACTATGAAATCTTGTTTAAACGATGTTATTATCTTGTTATCCTTTTAATTCCGTTTTCGAGCTTTAATTTTCATGGTTCATTTTTGTTTGATTAATTAGATAAAATCTCTTTCATCTTTATATCACGTATTTTTTATAGTTAAAAATTAATTTAATTCATTCATTCTTGGTGCTTGAACGTGTTCTATTATTTTTTTATTTTCCGTTATTTTGTAATCGATTTGGGATACATAGAATGCTTAGGATGCGAAACCTTTGATTCTTTGTTTTATTTTAATTGAGTTTGATACGGAAAACACTTAAGTAATTTAAGATTGAAGTAAAGGGGAGACGATATAAAATTTTCTTCTTTTGAACTTAATTGATAAATATTTTAAGACGATAATAGATTGATTTCGAGTTGTTGTTTATTTTTTAGAATCAATCAATAATTGGATAGTTGGTAAGTTAAACAATGGTAGATTCCGAAACATTGATACTTTAAACAACTTGAATTTTTAACTTAACTTGTTTGCATAATTAATTAGTCTCTAAGTTAAAAATTTTCAATTAAACTCATTTCGATTCAACTAGTCTTGAATAATAATTAATTCGAATTAAATTAGACTTTATTTATTGCAGTCTATGTAAGATCGACCTCGTTGCTACTTTTCTATATTTTAATAAATTCGTGAGTTATTTAAAATTTGATAACAAGTGTTTTGACTTTTGAGTATACTAGATTCTTCTTCATGGACAATTGTGACAGCTTTACACTAAAGGACATTTAAAGTGACCTGAAGCTTGCTTTTATTCTACCCCAGCAACTTTGGCCTCTTTTTTAGTCATTCTACACCCCCACACCTTAACTTACCGTAACTTAGTTTTGTCCCATTCTCATTTGCTACATTTCCTTCTATTCCTTGTCACAACCCCTTTTGTACCATGGCCACAAAATTACACAAGTTACTTTGTATACTTCTCTTCCTCTCAACAATTCTCAAGTATCTGGCACCGACATCATCGCAAGAGTGCCCGTATCCATGCAATACGCCACTGACCGGTGCTAGAAACAGTCTTTCAGTGGCCACAACACCATCTTCTCCGGTGTCCATCTCTCCTCCAGCCGGTGCTGGATACTTGCCGCATAGTCGTCCACCACCTTATTTTGTGAATGGTCTTGTGCCGCCACCTCCGGAGCCTATAGTGCCTTGGTTTCCATTTTTCTACAGAGAGGCTCCCCAACAAAATCATTCTTCATCAATTGCTCTTCAAGGATCAAGAATCATGATCATCATTTTTCCTCTGCTTATTGTCATTTTCTTGTTTTTATCTCATTAAATTACCTTAATTTCATATAATTAAAACACTACAATCATGATCATATTAATTTCCTCTGCTTATTTTCTCTTTTAGGGAATTAGATTTATGTTTTCGCAATATGATGATATATTATGTTCTGATAGATGATCAAATCCCAGAAGTCTTGAATATTCTTTATTTTTTCAGTGAAAAAAATATCATTTCCACGATCAACCATAAAACATAAAGCGGAGGGTGATGATCA
This sequence comes from Forsythia viridissima, assembly GCA_030279155.1. NCBI lineage: Eukaryota > Viridiplantae > Streptophyta > Magnoliopsida > Lamiales > Oleaceae > Forsythia > Forsythia viridissima. Next base: position 50,993,513 of record CM059034.1, read on the forward strand.
GTTTAAGTCGGATAGAATAGTGTAAATGACATTCTTTTTTGAATGAAAATTTAAAGAATAATATTTTAATCCACCTTAAAGCTATCTAATTAAGGGGTGTATTCAATTTAAACTTTTAAGACTTTGGTAAGTGGATGACTTTTATAGAATTTGTGGACTTTTAATTAATTTTTATAGATTTGTTAAGAATTAATAAAAGTCTTCCATAAATTTCGGTAGATTTTCGTTCAAGACTCATATAGATTTGTATAGACTTTCATTTTTTATAAAAAAAATATGAAGTTAAATTTCTATATGGTGTAATATTATTTTGAACAACTTCTCGTAGGTCCAATTCATCCACAACACATGCAATTAAAAAACCAAAGTAATAAATCATATTTCCCAAGTCGAAACAAATATTTCTTAAAAAACATAAAAATAAAAAAAAAAAAATAAGTCACCCCAATTAGGTTAACAAATAACTTAAATATAAAAAAGAATAACAACATTCTAATAATGTTCAATAAAAAAATGCTTGCAATTTGATAAGTGATGAGAATCCGCGAAGATTGAATCTCGGAACCTACAACAAAGATTGATAATGAACCCCAAGAAAGCTAAAATCAAGCCACAAGAACTTGACCCGATGATTTCTTGAATCAAAGAACCAAGTTTGAACGTCACAAAGATTTGCGAAGTGTTTAATAAGTTTTGGTTAGTTCAATTAAGAGCATTAAAAAAAAGTGAATATCACTTTTATTTAATCTCTCAATAATCAAAGTTCAAGATTGTCTACTATGAGAGTTATTTATATATACAAAAATAAATGAAAACCTAATCTAATTCGGAAATAACTAAAAATTTAACAAAATTAGAGTTCTAACTGAAAAAGAAAACAAAATACGAAAAAATCCAGATTTCTCTGAATTTGGCTTAGGCGAACGCCCAGTGTAATTACGGGTGATCGCTAGGCTAAGATTTTAGTCTCTACCTTCAAAATAAGGGCTTGGGCGATCGCCCCATGTTTCGCCCAGGCCAAATTTTTAGTCGTTCGCCATTTGGTCTCCAAATTTTTGATTATGCTCATTTTGGCTCTCCAATCTTCTACTAGCCTCCAATATTCCTTTAATATGATCCTAAATTTAAATCAAATGTACTAAGGTTGGCTCTTCCTTGATCATATTTGTTTGAATGTTGGTGTCTTGCTTGTTGCACTTTGGGTGTCGATTTCGGCCCACGTAGCTTGAACAAGACCTTGTATGGTGTCCATGATATTCTTGGCTCTTGATCTCGTTATTGGCCCCTCCGGAATATGTAACGAGTCATTGCTAGCCGGTCCATGGATCGCATCAATAAGTCTATTTGAGGTTCAAATACAAGTAATCAAAAATTAAATTATTCCAACTCCAATCTCAGTCATCTCTTTTCATATGAATCTAAATCCAAATACATTCACAAGTATGTGCAATAATCAATCAACAAGAAGTGTATCTCTTTGTGTGTGTGTGTGTGTGAGAGAGAGAGAGAGAGAGAGAGAGAGAAAGAGAGAGATTTGACATTTTAATTAAGTATTCAAAAAGGATTCAAAAAGCAAAATGATTCCAAGAGAAAATACATAATTTCAAAGATATTTTTTAAGGACAATTGAATCTGATATCAAATGAAATCCAGACTATCTTACACTAAAAAAAATCCATAATGACACAATTGTCGTAATTAGAAAGCAAAACAACCATTTACAATTATGATAACTCATTAAACAAAAAATTGATTGATTTTTAAAAAATCTCGTTATGAAATCAAGAAAAGCGTACACTGAAAAATAGTAAATTCATATTTCACATAAATTATAAAATGACATATCTAGAACAAGAAAAATTAAATTTTTATTGAAAAAATACGAGAACAGAAAATATGAGAGGCTCAGGAGTCTTCAAAAATCTGATGGGTGTAAAAGAGAGTTTCTTTGAGATTTACTATTTATACCTTCCACCAAAAAGTCTCCAAAGTTTAATAAGTAAATAATTTCATAAAAGTCATTTTTAATTTGAATACCCCGTAACTTTTAAATACTTTTTTAAAGTCTCTAAAAGTCTACTGAATATTGTTGACACACAAGATGTTCTCAACAAAAATGTCCAAACCAAAGCCCAAACATAGAGTTTGGGCGAAAACATCAGGAAAGGAGTCACCCAAAGGATACAAGGGATAGAGCGAGCAGAAAATGATTTGGGTGATGAAGGTAATAGATATGAACGAAGAAGAGAATAACTGCATTGCGCAAATGATGAAGTGGTTTCTACACAATCCACAATCTGAGGAAAACTGCCAACAAGTAAATGAAGCATCACGGGAGGTTATGAGAAGTTATTATGGCCATGATTATGATGGGAGGTTATTTAGAAGAAGCGTTATGAGATAATGGGCAATGTAGGCAAAATTTGTGCAAATGGTGATCAATATGTAAGCAAAGTGAGGCGATGGAAAAGAAAAATGAACAACTATCTCACAAGAAATATGTGAATTTACATTCAAATCTTTGTCTTTGCTTTCCGAATTTAGGAACTTTGTGTACTTGCGCCCCTTGGAGGCAAATTGTGTAAGCCAATCTTTCAATTATAGCACTAATTGTTGAGACTTTGTCTCAAAAAGTTTTGTTCATTACACATCGTTTGAATAATCTTTTAATTGTTAGCATGAATCCAAATCAAAAAACGCGTGAAACAATTTGGCATGCCCGGTGGGACATTTTGGTGTTGAAAAGATTGGAAACATCATGTCTCAAAAGAATTTCGGTAAAGAACAAGTAAACCAACAGTCTGTTCATTTTGTGATTGATCAATTTGAGGGTCAACAGGGTACTCCCATAGATGGAGAGACCAAACGCTAGTCGGTATGAGTCAATGATAGAGTTGAGCCCTCGCACTATGTGCATATTGCTGGGCGAATTCAAGCAAGACATTGTTGAACAACATACTATTGAGTCATGACGAATCACATTTGAATCTAAGAACAAGATGACAGTGGATGAAAATCTATTTCCACAGTCAATAGATGTCAATATGGTTATTCTGAATCTCGATAAGTTGGGTCTCCCAACATTCAAGTTAGTAGTTGACAATGGCAAGGACGAACCATGTCCCAACGCATTTGAGCGTTTAAAAGGAAAAGCAATGGTTAATGAAGAAATTAATTTATGTGCTAGATGCCATAAAGAGATTGGAAATGTTACATGAAGGTTGTATGGACAACAAGCTGGCGTAGTGGATGTCGCTAATTTTTGTCCATTTGGAAGGCAGGTAGACCATTCTATGGAAGATACCGAAGGTCATTCCAAAGCATCAGAACATTCAGACCATAACCTCAGTGCCCAAATGTTTGGCATTCATACAATTCAAAGGTGAGAAGGGCAATCCCATTCAACGAAATGACCAGAACCCAACAAAGGCATTTCCAAAGAAACTATGGGCAGATGATGAGACAACAGTAGTGCATGGAACATTCTAAGGATACGATCGAAAGTAGGGTGACAAATGAGAACGTCCTAGAGGATGGAAAAGAATAAGACACAGAGATATCAAAAGAAGAACTACTAATAGAAGAATGTGTTAGAAAATCAAAGTTTGAGCACAGAAAAAAGGACGAGGATGATGATGATACTGGGTAATTGATCACCATTCAGTTTGGCACCATGCCCCCAGTTGTGGAAAATAATTATTTATTGGCCAATGAATTTAAAAGTAAAGAGCGTGATGAGGATACGACAGAAGAAAATGAAGAAATTTGCACGTTGGAGTGTGGAGAAGGTATATCTGTTGAAAATCAAAATTTTCCCATCAATGACGATGAAGAAGATGATGGAATGACATACATGGAAGAAGAAATTGATTTGGAAATAGAACGAAGGATTAGAGGAACTTCGTACATTAATCTACTCAAGCAATTATACCAAGAAGGTAACTCGGCAGTAGGTTTATTAGGCGAACCATCTGGGAGGTCATTCGATTATTATGTTCTGTATGGAAAGCCTACAAGAAAGAATAGGGTACCTCGGATGGAAAAATATGGGTCACTTCTTGTAATAATACCTCCACCCACCGGTTGGGGAGAATCATCAAAGAAAATCGTGCAATTTGAAGAAACAAAAAGAAACTACAGCAAAGAAATATTGCTTATAGGCTTATCTGATGAAGTCAAGATAGAAGAAAATGATGAAAAGATAGAAGTAAACACAAAGGAAAAAGTTATATTCAAAAAAACGTAAGTAAAATTGACTAAACATCTCAGACCATTGTATGTCAAAGCTTTGGTTAATGGCATTCGAGTTGCTAAAGTTCTCATTGATAATGGGGCAGCAATAAATACAACCCCTTACAGAATGATAAAAAAAAATTTGCAAAATCTGAGAACGACCTATTTCCGACATGTGTGATCCTGACTAATTTCAACGGAAGAGCCACTTTAGCTAAATGGGTAATGTCGTTAGATATAATAGTGGTAAGCACAACAAGGACCACGATTTTCTTTATAATAGATGGTCCTACTAGTTATAATGTACTGTTGGGAAGAGATTGGATACATGGGAGACGGTGTGTCCCTTCCTCGCTCTACCAATTTTTGATTTTTTGGAACAAAAATGGTGAAGCAGAAGTCGTACAGGCTGATCATAGGCCTTTCCTCGCATAAGCTAATTCAGTAGAATGATACATGTATGAGAGAGATTATGGGCCAATTAGGGTGGTTCAAAAAGGAAAAGAAACTCAAATAGTAGAGGAGAGCGAAGAACCATTCTCGGTAGACACCCTCACAGAGTTATTCGATCAAATGAGACCAAATATAGTGTCTTTTGAAGAGCCAGTAACTGGCAAGAAGACAGTTAAAGAAGATAAATAAAGAGACAATCACAAAAGAATTTGGCTGAAATTACGGCTTTTAAAGCCAGATTGATGGCTTACAAAAAAGAAAACAAAGAAAATGTTGGAAAAGAAAACGCAATAACGTTGTTAAGAGACAAATTGGCCGTACTCGGCCTGGAACATGAATTACAGAACGAAATCAACAAGTTGGGTTGTTTAGAAAGAGATATTGCAGTAGAGTTAGAAGGCAAATTGGAGAGGATTGCGAAACCAAGATACGCACAGGCGCAAGATCCCTTGATAAAGATAAATCTTGGCGATGAAGAAGAAGACTTCCCAACCTTTATCAGCCAGTTGCTTGACAAAGAGGTAAGTATTAAGTTGATTTTCCTGTTGAAAGAATATAAAGATTGCTTTGCTTGGGAATATGAACAAATTCGTGGTCTAGATAGAAATTCGATGGAACATAGATTGCCTACTAAGCCAAGTTTCAAACCACATAGACAGCCACCTAGATGTTTTGCACCTAATGTGTTGCCAGAAGTAAAGAAAGAAATTGAGCGTTTATTGAAAGCAGGTTTTATAAGAATAGCCAGATATGTCGAATAGTTATCTAATATAGTACCTGTATTAAAGAAAAATGAAAAAATAAGAGTGTGTATAGATATTAGAAATCTAAACATAGCCACTCCCAAAATGTATACCCAATGCCAATGGTAGATTCTTTAGTTGATTCCACCGTGAGATACATAATGTACTCATTTATGAATGGTTATTCTGGGTATAACCAAATATAAATAGCCGAAGAAGACATACATAAAACTGCTTTTAGATGCCCTGGTGCGTTAGGATGTTATGAATGGTTAGTAATGCCTTTCGAACTAAAATATACTGGGGCCACTTATCAAAGGGCAATGAATTTGATCTTTCATGATATGATTGGCAAATTTATTGAAGTATATGTAGATGACATAGTAATCAAATCACTTGAAGAAGAATATCATCTTTGCCAATTGAAAGGCCCATTTGAGCGAATGAGACAATATAAATTGAAGTTGAATCCTTTAAAATGTGTATTTGGTGTGAATGCATCCTTTAAAATGTGTATTTGGTGTGAATGCAGGAAATTTTTTGGGTATTTTAGTACATAAAAAGAGAATTGAGCTTGATAAAAATAAAGCAAAAGCCATTTTAGAGGCCAAATTGCCTAACAACAAAAAAGAATTGCAAAGATTTTTGGGACAAGTCAATTTTTTAAGGCGTTTTATCTCAAATTGTGCAGAGCGTACGAAAGCATTTTCGCCTCTCCTAAAGCTCAGGGGTCAGGACGAATTCGTCTGGAATGAAGACCATCAAAAGGCTTTTAATAGGCTGAAAATTTACTTATCTAACCCACTGGTCTTGGTGTCACCTATTCAAGGACGGCCGATGAAGATATATATATCGGCTAAACAAAAATCTATAAATGGTATGATCACTCAGGAAGACCAGTTAGGCGAGGAAATGGCAGTTTATTATCTCAGTAGACAGTTGAACAAATGTGAATGTATTTATGTCTAGCTCTTTATTTTACATATACCAAGTTAAGGGCTTATCTTTAGCCTGTAACTATGTATTTAGTGTGGAAAGTAAATCTAATCAAGTACATGTTTTCTCGCCCTATTTTGCATCAAAGGATTGATCTTTGGACTTTGGCTTTGTTTGAATTGGAAATTCAATATATACCACAAAAAGCCGTCAAAAATCAGGCCTTGGCTAACTTTTTAGCTGATCATCCGTGTGTTAACGTTCCAAATGAAAAGGAATTAGGCATAAATCTGTGCTAAATAAAACCATGGATTTTATATTTTGATGGTTCAAAAAATTGCCAAAGGAGCAGGAGTGGGTATATCATTAATAGATGCTTTTGGTATAGACTACCAATTTTTGTTTACGTTAAATAATTTGTGCACCAATAATTAGGCCGAATATGAAGCATTTATAGTGGGTCTAGAGTTATTACTAGAAATAGGAGTTAAAAATGTGATTGTTAAGGGTGATTCTCAACTAGAAATTAACCAATTGAGTGGCACATTTAAATGCCAAAGAACCTCTGTTATAAGTCTATATGAAATCGCACAGGAATTACTAGAAGAATTTGATCAAATGGGTAGAGGCAATCCCATTGAAGGAAATCTTCAAAAAAGAAATCATCATATTTATTCAAGATCACATAATCTATAGGTTTGGGATACCGTAAACCTTAGCAGCAGATCATGAAACGTCTTTAAATAGAGATCAAGTGAAATAATTTTTGGGCGAGTTCGACATCAAGTTGGTAAATTCCACACCTTATTATGCGCAGGCCAATTGCCAGGCAAAATCTACAAATAAGGTCTTGAAAAACATTATAAGAAAGATAGTAGAAGAAAACGCCAGGACATGGCATGAATGTCTGGACAAGGACAATCAAGTACAAAGGTTACTCCATTTCAACTTGCTTATGGGCAAGATGCAGTATTGCCCATGAAAATTAATGTACAATCGATTAGAGTGGCTTTACAAAATAACCTGAGCGGGGAGCAATTCAAGAAGTTTTGGCCCAAAATTTGTTAGAATTGGACGAAGTGAAGGTAGACATCCTAGATAAACTACAAATTCAAAAACATAAAATGGCCATGTACAATAATAAAAAAGTTATAGTGAAGTATTTCAAGATAGGCGAGCTAGTCTGGAAAACAATATTGCCTTTTGATAGTAAAGATCCAAAATATGGAAAATGGTCGCCAAATTGGAAAGTGCCATATAAAGTGAAAAATGTATTGCCCAATGGAGCTCATCACTTAGAAGATTTGGATGGTACAAAACCTGTGAGATCTATAAATGGTAAATATCTAAAAAAATGCGCTCCATCTATTTGGGAAAGTGAAAGATTAGATATTTAAAACATGAATTCAAATAGGTAAAAAAAAAAAAAGTAAATTGTTCCACTCAAAACAATAAATGACAATGAACATTAAAAAGTTAAGGACATTTTCATCGAGTATTTTATAGCAGGGTGACAAACATTACTGGTCATCTAACTCTTCAAGTACAGAACGCATTTGATCTCTGAGTTTAACCCATTCAGAACGTTGACGAGTATCAACGACAGATAAATCCTCCATAGCTGTGTCAGAATTGTCAGCTATCACTTCTGAATAGCGCGCCATCAGAGCCTTAGTTCGCTCAATTTCTAAAGTGGTATTGCATTTTTTTCGACCAACCTCATTTTACAATCATCAATTCTAGCTTGGAGTTCTTTCATCTCAGATTCTAGACTAATCAGTAAGGAATCTTCGATCATTACCTCAAAAGATAGTTCGTTCAATTTGGACTGGCTGAATTGATGTCAATATACAAGGATTCCTTTTCAGCCAAGGCTTGAACGAAACTCGTTTTCTTACCCCCTCAATTTCACGTTCTCAGATAGCAAAATGCTAACTTCATGATGGATACCCCTCAAAGTTAGCCTGGCAAACGCTGAAAGGTCAAGGGAATGACGTCCAAGGGCAATAGCCAAATCCTCACTAAGGCGCACAAGCAATTCTGCTTGACTATCAGCACTCGCTCTGGATATGTCTTTGTCTATAAAAGAGGTATATGTTAAGACTGCATTATTTAAAGCATCCATATCCACATCAGACGGAATAGAAGAGGTTGAAGGATGAGCTGTAGAGGAAGCACGGGAGACATAACTCGCTTTGACTTGTTCCCAAGAAGTAAATAATTCTTGAATAGACCGCAAAATAGAGTCAACATCCAGTAAAAAGAGAATAATTCAAGTTATTCCTGCTGTAGTCATTGCAAATATGTAAAGTAGAAAAGAAATGGAGTTACTTCATCAGAAGTTTTGGGCGAAAGTAGGACTTCTCCAGACAAATTGGGAATGATGTCAACTTGAGGCTAGTGTTCGGGTGATGCATGAGCTTTTCCTTTGTCGACTGAACGATGAGGCGCTTCAACTATAAGAATATCAACACTAGTTTCTGAGAAAGCAATGGGTCAAATATGAAAAACTTCACACGAACAAAAGATAATATTAAAAAGAGGCTACCTTTTGATTCCAAATTTATTGGACGAGCAAATTGGGATTGATGAGTGTAAATCACTAGAGCCAAACCTTCAATGGAGGGCGACAGAGGTCTGTCAACTATCTGAATGGTCAATTTCGAGCTTTTAGGTCCCTCAGTTGCATGAATTACAGGAGACTCAAGTGATTGAAGGTTGTGAAACGATGGATTGAGGGATGGATCCTCTCAGAAAGAAGCAATTAACAGCTGAGGAAGGAGTGCCAGAGTAAGGAAAGTACGCTCTAAACCATAATTGAGCGACCCAAAGGGGCCCACTGCCAGTGGGAGATGCAGATGAATGCAAATGGTCCTAAAGAGTGGCCATGTCTCTGTAAAGACTCGCCAAAACAAAAGAGCCTAGGTTTACAAGTGTACCATGGGCGAGTTTGCTGGAAATAGGCAGGTAACCTATAGAAAGCTTAATGCTAGGAACATAGATGACAAATTTGCACAACCAGTAATGAATAAAAGCTACACGCTCAACATGGTTGGGTTCGGCTGCAGTATTGCCGTGAATGGTTAGGAGTTGTTTGTAGGAGCCAAAAAATTATTTCTTAATGATGGAGGTGTATGAGTGACAATTGTCGCAGGTGAAATGGCGGTACCAACTGGAGGTAAATCAGTTAAAGTACTGATATCCCTAAGGGTGATAGACATTGGGCCTAAAGAAAAAACAAAGGTGTTGTAATCAGAAGTCCAAAACATAGGGCGATAGAGAATAAAGTAGGGTCAAATGCAAGAATATCAAGGGTGAGCTCTAGAAGCTCCAAAATTCTGGCTCGGTCAAAATCTCTCTAGTAGGGCCATGACCAACCATACGTTTGTGCTAAGCGTAAAGACTGGTATCTGACCTAGGCCACGTACATATACCAGCATTACAGAGTGAGGACAATGGAAGTGGTTCATGAAAGGGAAATGTATGAAATGTGGGAAAAATTTGGGTGATAGGAGAACGCCCAACTGCATCAGCAGCGTTGAATGCTAGGCCTAAGTGAAACTCATGGTGACGAGTGTTTGCTGTTAGTAAACTACCTGGAGTGATAAAGGATTGAGAAAGAAATTTCTGATAGTCCTCAAAAGAAAGAAAGTTTATTGATGCCATTGCAAGAAAGTACAAAGATAACAATGGTGTTTTTGCGGTGCACTGGTAAAAGAGATGAAAGTGTAGAGAAGAAGAATGGATAGTGGGGTTTTATAGGTGAGCGACGTGGTAAATATTTTGCCAAAAAGGAGGGGAGTGCACGTTAGCGCCGCCAAGAAGAGAATACCAAGAAGTTTTACCTTTTGGAATTCCAAAGAACATGAAAAAGAGTGTAGAGTTTTGAATATAACAAAATTAATGACTAATATTAATTAAGCTATATTAGGAGTCAATCGTTGACACACAAAATGTTCTCAACAAAAAGGCCCAAACCAAAGCCAAGAAGAAAAGCCCAAACATAGAGTCTGGGTGAAAACGTCTAGAAAAGAGTCGTCCAAAGAATACAAGTGATAAAGTGAGCACATAAAGATTTGGGCGAAGAAGGTAATAGATTTGAACGAAGAAGAGAATAACTGCATTGCGCAAATGATGAAGTGGTTTCTACATGATCCACAGTTTGAGAAAAACTGCCAACAGGTAAATGAAGCATCATGGGAGGTTATGGAAAGTTATTATGGCCATGATTATGATGGGAAGTTATTTAGAATAAACGTTATGAGATAATGTGCGGTTGTAGGCGAAAATTGGCGAGGCGATGGAAAAGAAAAACGAACAAGTATCTCACAAGAAATATGTGAATTCACATTCAAGTCTTTTAGTCTTTACTTTCCGAATTTAGGAACTTTGTGTGCTTGCGCCCCTTGGAGGCAAGTTGTGTAAACCAATATTTCAATTATAGCACCCCTTGTTGAGACTTTGTCTCAAAAAATTTTGTTCCTTACACATCGTCTGAATAATCTTTTAATTGTTAGCACGAATCCAAATCAAAAAACGTGCGAAACAAATATACCAATAGTTTCAGAGAGTTATAAAAAATATACATTGTATATTCCAAAAATTTAAATTCTAAAAAATCTTTAAAATTTTCGATTTGAATACACCTCCCTTAATATTATCTATCTAATTTTGTACCCTTTTTTTAATACAATCTAAAACAGGCCACTAAACGCACCCTTAGTGTTTACATGTGCAAAGGTGGATATTTATTTTCTTCCTTTGTAATCTTCCCATAGATTTCCCAAGCAATTGATTGTGTCAGCTATTTGGATGATTTTTTATAAGGTCCGTCTTAAACAATTACATAAAACAAAGGTCCATTACGGATAACTGTTGGAACAATGAAAAGTATCCCAAACACAAATTTTAATATAGAATAAATTCTTCTGATAAGGGGAAAGTCCCGAAGGGGAAGCCCCCCACCTGTGTTAGAGGTCCCTTGATCAGACGGGTTGTAAATCGAGGGATGTGCACAAGTGGCAGAGACCTGAGGGAGAGAGCCAACATGCCAATTCCCATGACAGACTCCCACAATATTTCAGTAAAAATCTGCCCCACACGGAAATCAAACCTGCGTTGCCGGAGGATTTCTTCTCACGTCACCTCAGGCTTTACCAACTCGCCTATGCTCTTGGAGGCTTAATATAGAATAAATTCTTGAGTCTAAGGATGGTGGTTTTAGTGGGTAAGGAATCAATGTAGAAAGAAATCAACGAAAAAAGAACGACTAACTCCTTTTGGGTAATAAGATCCTTAAAATCCAAGTTTCTTTCATTATGTGCAAGTTTTATTCCGATTTAATGCTTAAAATATTTATAATTTAGAATTTTTGTTTGTCACATGTAAATTTCAATAGTTTTTAAAAATGAAATTGAGCATAGCGATTAATGGAGTAATAAATAAGAAATTCAGTTTTAATTGCGTAAATAGAGCGCACCTACAAATTCAATATCCAAATAGGTCTTTACCTTGTATGTAAATTATTCATTTTAGAGTAGAACAGTTCAGAAAGTTAATTTGCATTTTCACATAAATAGGTTCATGCATGAATACGTCTAAAATCGAAATGTCTTAACACTTGACAAAGATTCTAACAAACAATTAATAATGTTCACAAAACTTATTTATTTGGTTTCCGGTTTGATTTATTGTTTGTTTATGCTTAAATTATAATTTAAGTTGGTCAAATTAGTCAAACATACTTTTTATCTATACATTTCGTAAGGTATGAATCACCTCAAATGGCCTTTGAATGGAGTCAATAGACTTTAAGGTATTTGACCAAAATTAAGGGGGGGAAAAAGGAAAGAAATTGTTTAATTTGTATTTTCCCATTTTACCCCTTCTTTCAACGTGATTTTAATTCCTATCTTTCATCTCCATCCATCTAACGTCTGTCTTTTCTCACGACGTTAGATCCATCCAAAGAAACAGAAAAATTGCAACTGGTGTTCAAATTCGACAACATTCCCGTGAAACTTCGAGGCTCAAAGAAGAATGTGATACTAATTTGTATGACTGAGGTACACTGTTTATTTGTTCTTGATTTTTCCAGAAGCTATGTAGAGTTTCTTTTTTTTTACTATTTATCTCTAATATAAGTCAGAACTTCATGGATAATGGTAGCCATATGTAATTGCCTATGATGCAGGATATCTGTTCAAGATGTGGGTTCTGAAAAATCCAGATGTGCAGAAGGATTTGTGAAAAATGAAAATTGCCATGGAACGACAATAGTCGTTTTGGAACAACTCTGATCGTTTTGGAACAACTATGCTCGTTTTTAAACAATTATTGTTGTTTTTTACGCATTTAAAAATATGGAGGAAAATAATTCAAATGGTCACTGAGGCACTGAGGCTTTTCCCATCCCCTTTTCACATTTCATTTTTGTGTTAATGAATGTTAGTAAATAAAAATTTGAATGATCACTGAGGGACTGTGACTTTTTCCCTTCTCAATGTGTTAATTACTTTTGATTTGCTTTGTTATGTACTATAAATTTGGCATCTCATGCAAACTTTTTATTATTGCATTCTATTGGTTTGTCTCCTGCTCTTCTTTGATGGCATCCAAATGACCTCTTCTCCAACCAATTCAATACCAGCCAGCCTCAGCTGCATTCTCTTATACAAATGCACCATAATTATTTCAATGCCACACAATTCGTCCATCTCACTCATGGAAACCGACTTGACAATGTGGTAAGAGTGTCCATTGCTGGTAGAGATCATTTTGATATTTTCTTCTTCAACCATTATATTTCATTCGCCACAGTTAAGGTGCAGTTAGACGAACGTATATTTGATGTCTTTCTTGCGAAGCATGGCAGCCAGTGGAAAGTTCAGGAATACCCATCAAACCTTGTTGTACTGCAGAAAGTCATGTTTCTACATCCTTCTAAGTATTTCAATGAAGTCTACTCTCGTTTTTTGTGGAGGTCGAGTATATGGAGGAAGAGATTGAGCAGTTGGAGGAAGAGGATTAACAGTCGAGATTATGAAATTTGTCTTTGTCGCTTGTTTTAATGGTTGGTGTTTGGAAGTTTGTTTGGAAGGTTATAAGCAATGTTGTCTGAAAGGTTGAGTAGTTGTAATAGTTGTGTTTTAATAGTTGTTTGAAAGGTTTTTTGTTAGGTTTTTAGGAAGGTTGTTTTGAAGGTTGAGTAGTTTAGATAATTGTTTGGAAGTTGTATGGATGGATGTATGGTTTTTAATAGTTGTCTAGAAAGTTATTTTACGTTTAAATTGTTGTGTTGAAAGTTTATTATGAATAAAAAGTTGTTTCTGCAAAAATGTTGTTTATGTCCTTTAAATCAGATCAAATAAATCATTTCTATTTTTTACTGGAGAAACAACAATTAATTATAAGAGTTTCACAATTATAGTCGTAATGAAAACTTAATCATCAATTTATTATCGAGATCATTTGTAAAGTTGTTTCATCAACCTCCATCGCAATAACAACACTATTGGCAGCTTTAATTCATAAAACATCTAACTGTGGTCACAACGAAGATATAATAAATTTAGATAAGTAAAATTCTATTGATAAACTGATTGCAAAAACACTAATTGACCAACTAACATTCAAATTCCACAAGTTCTTATAACCTTCAAAACAGTTCTACCAAAACGACCTAGCACTTTCAAAAAATGACAGTGGACATGTTTTAAATGACTACTGATGTTTTGGAACGACTATCAACCTAAAATGTATATCTTAACCAATATTTCAAATCACATAACAATTATATATACTTAAAATACAATAATTTAAAATTTTGTCTTACGAAAAATTTAATTGATACGATAATAGTGATATATTTAAAATCAAATATTATTTAATAAATGTATCTAACCTATTTGTACATTTTACAAAGATTATAAATCCAATTAAAACTAAGGGCATATTTGTCTTTTTCATCAAATAATGATCAATTGCGCATCAAAACACATAGATTAGGGATTTTTTGTGCCAAAAACAAACGTTATGGATCATTTATGCGTTGTTGACAAAGGTGAGGGACCATTTGCACCAATTTTCCTAAAAAACTTTTCAAGTGGTAGTTTTGTAAAACGACTAAAGTTGTTATACAATGATGAAGTCATTTTATTTTTGTCAATCTAAACAGCTCTAGTCGTTTTAAAAAATGACTAGAGATTTTTTCAAATACGACTATAGTCATTTTAAAACATTTGTGTCGTTCTAGTATATCATCGACACAATTAAGTTAGACGATGGTCATCAGAGCATGGATTACTTAAATAGAACGTATAATCGGGTACGATTGACGTGGTATACATTTTATCGACATGATCAAGTTAGATGATGGTCATCAGAGTATGGATTAGTTAAACCAAACGCATAATATGGTACAATCGATGTACTACACATTTTATCGACACGATCAAGTTATACAATGATCATCGGAGCGTGGACTAGTTAAACAGAACGTATAATGGGATACGATCTACATAATTTATATTTCATCGACACGATCAAGTTAGTCAATGGTCATCAGAGCTTGAATTAGTTAAACAGAACTTATAATGTGGTACGATCAATGTAATATACATTTCATCGATATGATCGAGTTAGTCCATGGTCATCGAAGTGTAGATTAGTAAAACATAATGTATAATGGGGTACGATCAATGTAATTTACATTTCATAGACACGGTCGAGTTAGTCAATGGTCATTAGCGCTTGAATTAGTTAAATAGAACTTATAATGGGGTACGATCAACGTAATTTACATTTCATCGATATGATCGAGTTAGTGGATGGTCATCAGAGTTTAGATTAGTTAAACATAACATATAATGGGGTACGATCAATGTAATTTACATTTCATCAACACAATTGAGTTAGTCGATGGTCACCAGAGTATGGATTAGTTAAACAAAACGAATAATAGGGTACGATCAACGTAATTTATATTCCATCGACACGATCGAGTTAGTCGATGGTCATCGGAGTGTGGATTAATTAAACAGAACGTATAGTGGGGTACAATAGACGTAATATACATTTTATCGATACGATCGAGTTAGTTGATGGTCATCGGAGTGTGGATTAGTTAAACAGAATGTATAATGGGGTACGATCATTGTAATTTACATTTCATCAATACAATCGAATTAGAGGATGGTCATCGGAGTTTGAATTAGTTAAACATAACACATAATGGAGTACGATCAACGTAATTTACATTTCAATGACACAATCGAGTTAGTCCATGGTCACCATAGCATACATTAGTTAAACAAAACATTTAATGGTGTATGATTGACGTAATTTATATTTCATCGACACGATTGAGTTAGTCAATGGTCATTGGAGCTTGAATAAGTTAAACAGAACGTATAATAGGGTATGATCAACGTAATATACATTTCATTTATACGATCGGGTTACCTTGTGATTCCCTACCAGCAACGTTGGGAGACGTTTAGAACTACTACATTCGTTATGGATTAATCGACTATAGTAGTTTAAAAAGACAGTAGTCTTTCCAAAAAATATTCAATTATTTGGAAAATCCCTAACAGAAGACGTCTGGAGACGTTCAGAACGACTCTAGTTGTACTGGACGAAACTTATGCGGTTGTTTAAAACGATAAAAGTTTTTTTTTAAGTTTGCAGTAGATTTTCACTTCGTAACTAAGAAGGGCCATGCAACTAATGAAATGACGTCTGCAGTCCAAAGAAAAATATATAACTTAACAACTAGTAACAAATATGTGTTTTTTTAACTACGATAGAAACATAAGTATTCATTATAAACACAAAATATGTAGTCCACATAAAGATAAATTTCAATTCATACAATAAAGAGATCACATTTAGATAAAAAAGGACAATGTATTAATCTTGTGATCTACTGTCACCATTAGAATATGTGTATACATCTTAGACGGTTGTGACCCGTTGCCCGCATATTTATGCCTTTTGGGAACTCTCCAACAGATGGTATCTTCATTGTTCTCTTACGTCAAGCTTGTTGTCTTGGTAGATGTAGTGGCACTGTTGTAATGTAACATGAGAAAATAAAGCGAGAAGTTGCTCATTTTTTAATTGATTGTTTTCGATCGCCTCTAGTCCAAATGTATAGCAGACATGTAGCATTATGAGAAGTTCCTGTAAGAATATCTAAATTCTAGTCATATGCATTTATATCCATCACATCTCAATAATTATCTACATTTTAATTTACTTCATTTATATTTTGCCCTGATCATCCCTAACAAACTCACCAAATTAAAAAACATTTTGCCCAAATGATCCCTAACTAACTCACGAAAATAAAATACAGCAATCCATACTGGTGAGTCCATTTTTGCAATTTTTTTAAAATTTTCATATGTAATCTAAATAAATAATTTGTTTTTCAAAAAATTAAAGGTTGTGTTTTAAACGACCTCAACTAAGTTGCAATAGTAGTTCAAAATGTGTTTCGTTGTTTATAGTGACAGATGGTCGTCTTAAAACAATAACTGACGTTTAAAATTGACTACTGTCATTCAACAAGACTACGGTAGTTTAAACCGTTCCACAGTAGTTTAAAACGTTCCAGAAAGCACAAATAATCCAGCTTCTTCTCGACTCCGCCATTTCAGATGAATAATATTCCTCAACACCACCATTTTGAACAGACATAAAAAATGTCATGTATATATGAAATAATGAAAGGGAGGAGAATATGTTACCAATGATGAATTTGCAACAACAAAGCTTGACTACCAACTGCAAGTCTTTCTCTTGGCCTATAGAAAATGAAGGAAGAAACCCAAGATTAGAGTGGAGAAATTGGAGGGAGAAGTAATTTTTGGGACTAACATAGGTTTTCTTCAATTTAGCAACTTGACGTCGTTAACGGAGTGAGATGTTGTTGAGGGTTTTTGGGTTTTTAGTTTTAAGGGCATTTTAGTTATTATAAAAATATGGTAAGGGTAATATATACTTTTTTTTACTAAAGAGGCCTTAAAAAGACATGAAGAATAAGTTAGGTCTTAAAAAGAGATGAGTTGTTTGACCAGGCTATTTAAGAAAATATTTATTTCGTAAGACCCACAAATTATTATTTACTTATTAGCTACACATTCTATATGATCTACAACTTACAAACACTTAAATAATAATTTCAACGAGCCAAACGTTCACTCAGAAACATAATGGTAGGATATTAATTTTTATATTCTTACAAGACATAATTGTTTATCTCATTCCAGTGTACAAAATAAAAGTATGTATAATCAGAAGTTAAAGCACTAAAACAATAAATACCAAATTTACTTGGCAAATACGGACCCCTTTAACTGGAAAAAACCCAATAGAAAATCTAAGATTACAAGTTTCAGAATTACAAAATAAACGACCTATTTATACCAAAAGGATATAAAAAACGAGGAAAAAAAAGAAAGAAAGAAAAAAAACACTCCTTAATTGCTCTACCAAGGTGGGAATAAAGTCAAGACTTCATGTCTTGACTTGCACATCACTCTTGAAATCATGCAATCTGATCACTTGACAATGAATTGGAACATAACCTCCTGTTTATGTCTTCTACCACCAATTCACAGGACTACTTAGATATGACATAGTCACCAATACTCGTTCTTCGAGAACTCTTAGTTTAATTTTAATAATGTAGTAGTGGTCCAGCAAAACCAAGAAACAATTAGACTTGATTCATACAAAAG
The DNA here is from genome assembly GCA_030279155.1 of Forsythia viridissima. Taxonomy (NCBI): domain Eukaryota; kingdom Viridiplantae; phylum Streptophyta; class Magnoliopsida; order Lamiales; family Oleaceae; genus Forsythia; species Forsythia viridissima. The sequence continues at coordinate 51,011,625 of CM059034.1, forward strand.
TTAAATTAATCTTGGAATTGATTCAATACAAATATTGGGGAAAGAGATGGTCTGTGAAAAATTATGCTAGTTTGAATGGAAATGATGATACTAAAAATTCTGTCTAAACAATATTTTTACCACCTGATTTTGATAAGGCCTTCACATCAGTAAAAGTCTCCTAGGCCCAGTAAAGATCTACTAATGGCCCATGTTAGGCCTAACGAAGGCCCAGTGAGTCCTGTGAGGGCCTTGTGAATTACAAGGCCGCGAAGGCCCAACAATATCTTAGCACTCCTAAATCAAGCGCAGCAAAGGTAATGAAGGGCCTCGACGTTTATAACCAACCCAGGGTGCTTCGCTGGTCTTTGATTTCATCATAATTCGCAGGCAAGGTGATATTTCGAAATGACCAGAGAGATAATTAAAAGAAGATTATTTTTTATTGTCATACAGATTCTCACAAAGAAACCAAACTTCAATCTCATAAAGATTAGGCAACGTGATATTGTGGATCAACTCAAATAAAGGCTAAAATCTAGGAGATTGTGTTACCACCCAATTACCCTTATCCTATAAGGAAGGAGGATCCGATGAGATATCTAATTGTTTGTTTACCTAAATCAATTAGAAATCTGAAGCGATAAATATTATATCTCCGGCTGTTATAAAGTACGCATTATTCTCACCCTTAAACTTTGTTCAATATTCTGCCTGTTTGTCTCTCCCACACCCAAATATTCTCCCCCGTATATTATTCTACATATACTAATAGTTGACTTGATTATCGGAGTACCAACGATTGCTGGACCCTTTTTCTTCGGTGATCTTGGTACTTAACGATTGTCCTAGTGTACAGGTAACATACATGCTGACAGATGGTTGATTGGAGATCTGTTAACACGTGCATAGTGTAGATTCTGAGGTCAACAGATTGGCACTGTCTGTAGAATACAAAAATACGTTACACAAACAAAAAACTTATGGTAAAAACGTGTTTCTTTCCAGGAAGAGCATGGCGATAGACAGATCCTCGAAAGAAGAAGTTGAGTCCCACCACACAGATCAGCGGTATGAGAATTTTCAGGACCTCTAGAACATTAAGCGAATGATCGAGCAAGATATCTTGGACCTGAAAAAATGACACTACCCGGATAAAGGCAATGCTTGAGCAATTGGAAAATCAATCTCTCCAATCTAAACACAAGCGTAACCATGATTGGCGAAGCCCTTCGAGGTGCGGCTCTATTGAAAGTCATCGATATCAGGATGAAGTGCCAGTATCAGATGGTTGGAACCCTTGGAACTTGAATCCTAGCCCTCGTACGACAACCAGAATAGGAAACCTCTTCCAGCATGGAAAATCCAGCTGGCCGCGTTTGTCAGTGTATTTGATAGATTGGGGATTGGATCCTCCATAGCACCTCTCCAATCAATGCAAAGCATTAGAGGTGGCAAAATTGGCCCGGCCCGCGGGCCGGCCCATATAACCCGGCTTTTTAGGTTGGGTTGGCCCTAGCCTAAATAAAACCAGGCCAAAATGGCCCAGCCCATCTAGCCCGCGGAATAGTTGGGCCGGCCCAATTTTGATTTTTTTTTTTTTTTTGATTTTTTTGCTACTTTACACTAATCACTCATTTTGTGAATACCCCCAATACATAATTCATATAATATCAATCTAAAATGATCTAAGAGAAATTCACCAATAAACATTAGTCCAAAAATCTCAAGATCCAACATAAAATGGTTTAGATTTAATTAAAATTTAGTTTAATTTAAGTTTCAATCCAAAATATACTTGGTGTGACAAATAAATTATTTATTTTATATTTACTTATGAGTAAATCTTTTAATTTAAGCCAAACATGTTTATATCTCAAAACAATAAGACTAGCATGCTTTTAATATTTGTATTTTTTGTAAAAAGTGTCTAAAAATAGTTTACAATTAACAAAAAAAATTATTATTTTGAAAGAAAATTGACGTTTATCTATTAACTAATACATGAGAGCCCCAATTTTATAAATTAATCTCTTTAAAAATCTCAAAATATATAGTCTAAATTTATCTAAAATTGTATTTGATGTAATGTATTAGATTGTATAAAAAATTTATTTTAAAAAAAAGAAAAAAAAAAGAAAATTAAGACAAGTTGGGCCAATGGGCTGGACTGGACTAGCATATTTCTGGCCCATACAAAACTGGACTGGGCCAGCCCAGTCTAGTTTCATGTGTGGCCCTGCTCTAACGGGTTGGGCTGGACCAATCCAGCCCATTTGCTATCTCTACAAAGCAGGCTTAGCGAGCATAGCAAGGCTCGCCCAAAAGTAAGAAGAGACCCAAAGTTTATAAATGCGAGGTTCGAGATTGAAAGAGCTGAAGAGGAGTGTGAGAATGTCTTTCGGGAACTCAAGATCATCCTCGGTAAAGCCCTATTGTTATCCAAGACAAAGACCAGAGAAACGTTGCTCATCTACCTTGTGGTATCTGAAAAGGCGGTGAGTTCAGTACTAATTTGCGAGGATGGCTCGACGCATCTCTCCGTCTATTATGTGAACAAGGCACTGCATGATGCAGAAATGAGGTACCAAGACATGGATAAGCTCGCCTTATCCTTAATAATTGCCTCAAGGAAGCTCTGGCCATACTTCCATGCGCATAGCATAGATGTCCTGGCGAACCTACCTTGAGACAGATTCTCCAAAAGCTGGACACTTCTGGGAGGCTGATAAAGTGGTCTGTTGAGATCAGTCAGTTTGAAATTTTCTACAAACCTAGGCCATCCATAAAGAGATAGGCTCTGGCGGACTTTATGGCTGAGTTTGCCAACATCTCAGAGGGATTGCTCGAAACCAAGCCCTATGAGGTACCAACATAGAAACTATATGTTGATGGATTATTAGGCGAGGTGGGAGCTGGAGATAGGATCCTGTTGATTAGCCCCGATGACCATAACCTCAACTGTGCACTTCACCTAGAGTTCAAAGCCTCAAACAATGCTGCTGAGTACGAGGCACTCCTAGCAGGCTTGAGGTTAGTGCAAGAGATGAAGGCAAGGAAAATCCAGATCTATAGTGACTCATAGCTGTTGGCAAGTCAAGTTAACGACTTTCACGGTAAGCAAACAATCCATGGTGGCTTACTTAAAGAAGGAAAATGATTTCCTATCCCACTTTGAGGAATTCGAATTACTCTAGATCTCCAGGGTTGAAGACGGCTACGCTGATGCTCTCTCCAAGTTGGCAAGTAGTAAAAACTTTGACTTGATGAAAGCCATTTCGGTCGAGAAGCTTAGCTGGTTGACCATCGATGAAGCTCTACTGCAGCATGCCATGATAATCAATGAGTCCCCCCAAATGGATGAAAAAATTCTTCGCATACCTGACAGATCAGGTTTTACCAGACAACAAGAACGAAGCTCGAAAACTCTGCATAAGGGCCACAAAGTTCGTCCACATAATCTTGTACAAGAGGGGTTTATCCATCCACTCCTACGCTACATTACTAAGGATGAAGCTGACTATGTCATGTAGAAAATACATGAAGGAGTCTGCGGTAATCACGCAGGTGGGATGGCTCTAGCATAAAAGGCCTTGAAACAAGGATATTACTTGCCAACTATGAAAAATAACTCACATGCGTATGTGAAGAAATGTGACAAGTGCCAGAGATTCGCCATTGTACCGAAGCTCCCGGCTTAGAACTTCACCCTGATTATCAGTCCACGGCCATTTTCCAAATAGGGGATCGACTTTATAGGTCCCTCCCAACTGGAAAGGGTGGCGTCAAGTCACGGTTGTAGTTGTGGACTACTTCACTAACTAGTGTGAGGCTGAGCCCCTGGCTAAAATCATGGAGGAGAATACATGGATGTTTGTGTGGAAGAACATAGTTTGCCGTTTTGGGATACCTCACTCTCCTGTGTCAGACAACGATACGCAGGTCATTGGAAAAAGGTTTAACTCGAACTGTGAGAAGCTCGGTATTAGGAGAGACTTTTCCACCCCTCTACTGTCTCCAATCCAACGGCCAAGTGGAGGTCGTCAACAAAATCATCAAGCACACCCCGAAGAGAAAGTTGGTGCCTGCCAAAGGGGGATCAGCTGAAAAACTCCCCGAGATCCTATGGTCATATCAGACTACTTTCCGAACGGCAACTGGTGAGACCCCTTTCACTATGGCATATGGGATGGAGGCAATGATCCTCGTTGAAGACCTACATAACACAAACCTTGACTTCCAAGGCGCTTGCATTTCAACAAAGTGGTCAATGAAGACCTACATAACACAAACCTTGACTTCCAGGAAGAAAGGCATGCCAACTTGCAGCTTCACCTAGCAGTTTATGAAAGGAAGATGGCTAGGTATTACAACTAGAGAGTCAGGAATAGGGCCTTCCTAATCAACGATTTCATCGTCAAAAAGTTCGACCTGGAACCTACATATTAGAAAAATATGAGGAAAACGAGATGAAGCATTCCTAGAATATCACTCATCTTCCTCTATACTATCAATAGGTTTTGTTTGAGTGCCAAGTCGCATGTTAGTTTTCCTTTCGAATTTGTTGAGCCGCAACATTATTCCAATAAAGTTCAATTATTTTCAATTTATGTCTCTCTTATCTCAATTATGTTGACAAAGCAAGAAAGACAGCGAGGGAGTGTGGTTCGCGGCCAACTCTTTAACTCGTTGGGTAAAAACTAAATGTATGTACGAGCAAACAAAGTAAGCTAGGTAGCGAGAGTATGTGATTTGCGGCCAACTCCTTAACTCGCTGGGTAAAAACTTAATGCATACACAAGCAAAGAAAATAAGCAAGGTAGCGAGGGTGTGTGGCTCACGACCAACTCCTTAACTCGCTAGGTAAAAACCTAACGCGTAAACGAGTAAACAAAGTAATAAAAATAGCGAGGGTGTGTAGTTCACGGCCAACTCTTTAACTCGCTGGATAAAAATTTAATGCGTACTCGAGAAAGAAAAGTAAGCAAGGCAGTGAGGGTGTATGGTTCGCGGCTAACTCATTAACTCGTTGGGTAAAAATTTTACGTGTACACGAGCAAGCAAGGCAGTGAGGGTGTGTGGTTCGCGACCAACCCCTTAACTTGCTGGGTAAGATTTAACGCATACGAATGTTAGTAAAACAAAGAAGTAAAACTCGAAGGGAAAATCAGTTCCATTAATACATTCACTGTAATTACAGGAATAACGAAACTATACGAAGAGAAATATATGACCTACAGCCTCGACGCCTCTTCAGGGTTGGCATCAGTCTAGACCCCTAATCTAGCCAACATTTCTTTGGCCTTCGAGAGCTCTGCCTAGGCCTTGGCCAGATCCTTACGCTTGATATAGGCCATATCTTCGTACACTTTAAGTTTCAGCTCAGCTCGCCTCCAGGCGTCGTTACACACCTTTTGCATTGTTTCAGCTTTCATCGCCTTGAACTCGGCATGATGCCTGGCCTCCTCAACGAGGATGAGTTTTGAATTGAAGATCTTATTCTACGAATGTAGCTCATCATCGTCCTTAGATTCCACGTCCTTCTACTCTTCATAGCTTGCCAACACCTTATACAACTTACAGTTAAGTACATGGCTTCGGGCGGTGCTCATCTCCACCATCTTCACCAACTCTGGCAGATTCGTTTGATCTGCCACCCTCCCCAGATGGAAAGTCCAATACTTAAGAACATAAGTTGTTGCCATCACCGATGGAGCCGGTAGCATATTTAGAGCTACAAAATCCAACTCATTCCGACGAGACCTAATGTTGATATGCTCAGTCTAGCATCTAGAAATTGAGTTGATCCTTCAGTTTTCTAAGGAGAAGTCAACACTCGGCCTTGCCTGGCCCAGGGCCTCGTTGCTTCTTCTTTTCATCGTCCTATAAAATCCTTACTCCCTGTATTTTTCTTTGTCGCACGATTCTTGTCTTTATCCATGACATTTTCTTTTTTCTTGCTCTGTCGTCTGATAGTTTCTGACAGAAGTAGGGGTTCTCTAGATAAAAAAGAAGATAAGACGCCCATGGCCAACCCCAGTGCCAACGGGATAGTGGCAACTAAGACCGGTGCCGAAGGTTGTAGGAAAGGTGTCACGTTTCTGTTATCTTCTTCTTCACATTCGATGCTAAAAATGGGGGTTTTGGAAAAGATAAACTTGGCCATTGATGGGGATCTATTCATCGGAGATGGTTTCTAAAACAATATGGATGGTTGGGTTCTGGAAAATCTGTGGAAATGAAGAAGGCAAATGAAAAAGAGAGGCGAAAGGATCTAGGAGTATATATAAGCTTAGTGCCTGTTCCAGCAACTAATGAGGAATCCAACATTTGAACCGTTGGATAAAAGACGCGTAGAAGGGGGTTGCATTAATAAAAAACCCTATAAGAACGTAATGGTTGCATGGTTTAAATATGTGTGGGAACTTCCACCTGCGCGCGCCATAATGGTGATGTAACCAAAAGTTGACTTTGGAAAGTATTCATGACATAAGTATCAACCTTTGCCCAATGTAAGGGTCGTCACTCACAAAGAGCGCCCTAGATGATAAGGCATCGAACAAATCTGTGAGGACGTCCCAACAACTAGTTCCTAACCCCCTTGCCAAGCTATCTCCTCAACTTCGAAGAATAAACAGGTTAGAACAATATCCGAATAAGAGCTTCGACTTCGACAATAGAATAAGCGAGGCAGTAACAGTTAAGAGGCAAATGAAATCAAAAACAAAGACGAGGATTATCAAGTAGATCTTTATTTATCAGAGTCTACATTACAAAGTAAATAGAAGAATGCATAAACACCATCGTACAGCCTCGCCACCTCTTTTGGGTTGGCACAGGAAGGGGTCCCTAGTCTGACTAACTACTCTTTGGTCTTCGTAAGCTCAACCATTTCCTTGTCCAACAGCTTGTGCTTTGTTCAGTTCATCATAAGGCTTCGTCAGCAATATGAGTATGACTCCAAAATATGATATCACTGTGATAATCATTAAATGAGTTGATTTGGTGACTAATTAGGTCATCTCATAGAACACCGTTGATGCCTTTTATGAACATCTTTTAGCCTCGTCATCTGAATCAAAATAATCAAAATATATATCATCAACATCAATGTCCATTGTGGATGTACCATTTGAAAACTTCTTGCTAAGGCTAGTGGGCCCAACCTCTCATATGGCATCCAAAGCACCTATTATATTGAGAGTATAACTAGAATTTCTGCGGATACATACTAGGTCATCAAAACCCTTGACCTCTCCCATTGAGAGAAACTTAAGTGGAATGTTAGTACCAATTGAGCAACTTGCCGTAAGATTTTCTTTCCTCCTTCTGCCGGGAAAGGTTACTGCCATCGAAACAGAAAACATGAGTTCAGAGAAGTTTTGGATGAGTGAAACTGGAAATGAAGGATTCCTAGGGTTTATATAGAGCCAGGATATAAACCGTTGCAAAGGGATGATATGGAAAATGTGAAACATTAAAAAGGCTTTTGAGGAGCGGGCTGTTTAATGGACATTTGGACCGCAACAGGCAAGGAAAAGTCGACGCCATTAATGCCTTTAAAAACAACTCCTCAGTTTCAGATTAAACTTCTCATATTCAACTCTTTAGATTCTATGAAAAGTCTGCGCCATTAATACTTTTGTCAACATATTTGTATTTACGAAGGCTATCCCTGACAATAAAGCATCGTCACAAGTAAGATACTTGATTGAATACGTGTTTTCATTGGTCAAGATATAGTATACTAAGCAGTTAAGTTTGAAACAAAGAAGAAATCGATTTCATTAATGAAGTACGGAATAGATACAGAGACAAAAAATAAAACATGAAAAAAGAAATACAAGTTCAACTGCCTCGTTGTGGCTTGAGGTTCGAAAAAAAAGGGGGAGCAGATGCTGAATCCTTTAGAGTAAGAGGGTCGGTAGGAGCTAGTCTCAGGAATGAAAGGTCCCATTCTATGTGGACCTCCCCGATCTTTTCGACTAATTGTTTCCACCGACCGTCATAAAGAGATCGGCGAACTGCAAGTACTCAGGCGTGTTTATGAAGTCCTTCTTGTACAATCTCATAGCCTGCACCTCGGCCCGCTCCACCTTCACCTATTCCAGCTCTCCATTGGACTCCACCATCTACTTCTCTTTCTAAGCGACTATAGCATCAAAGTCGCGATTCACTAAGGCAACAATATTTTTTGTCGCACGATCGTTGACCAATTTCTTTACAGCCTCGACCTACCTCTTTTGGCTTTAGGCCTACCTCAAGTTCTCTACTGCAAACTCGAGCTTGGCCTTCAAGTTAGTTTTGATGGCCACCAAAGCATCTAATTTGAAACGAAGGGCCATGTTCTCTGAACCTAAATTGGTGTTCTCGAAACTCATTACCTTCATATCTTCAACGAGCTTCTTCGACTTGGCTTCCTCATTGCTGAACTTGACCTCAAAGCCAGTAAGGGTGTTATATACTTCATTGTCCAAAATTAGCCCTTGAGCTGCAGTCATCTCTGCCAGTTGCAAGAGCTCACCCATGGAAGCCTTCTCCCACGTTGAGGTCCAGTACTTGTAAGAAATCACCACTGCCATTTCAGGGGGTACAAGAAGCATCTCCATCATGGTAGGGTCCAATTTCTTACGATGAGAGATGATGCTCATGCTCTCCAATCGATCGGACGATGACAAGGAAGTCCTAGCATCAGCAGCTCCTTAAGTGTGGCTTTTCTCAGTCTGCCTCATCTTGCGAGCGTCCTTCAAAAGTCCCTCCTAGGCCACTAGAGCCTTTCTCTTCTGGCCAAGGGCCTCGTCTGTCCCTTCTGCGACCTTTTTTCCTTTGTCTTGTTGGGACATAAGAGGCAAAGACGGGAGAGCAGTGGCCATGTCTGGGACCTGAACAGTAGAGACTATGAGAGGTATCGCCTACAGATGTATCAAATCCTGAACCTCTTGCGATGAAGCCTGAGCCGCGACACTGGATTAACCCTCACCTTTGACAAGGTCGAAGAAAGGGATTCTCTTGAAAGAAAACGCGGTTGCAATAAAAACAAAACTCCAGAATGTCAAAAATAACTACAGACATAACTTTTGCATGACCTAGTTCACGAGGCTTATCCATTTGTCCAAATTAGATTAACAAGTTGTGATCTTTGAGTAAGTTTGTAAGGCTTCTGAAGTCGTTATTAAGTTTGGGAACTTTAGCCCACTTCAAACTTAATTCTCCTTGTTCCTTCTTTAAGATTGGCAGCTTCTCACAATCTACAAAGACAGTAGAAGCATTAAGTTAGGAGCGAAGATTATAAGCTACCCAAGAAATTTGTTAACTTCTCGTCTAGCTGTCGGGCTACCGGAGAATCTCTTTTATCTAAGAAGGCTCTCATTCGGGGACCCAGTGACTCACGGTTTCTTTCCCACCTTCGTCTTTGTCGGGGGTCTAGAGGTTTCTTCTATTCCACTCGTGTACGCTGGGAGAGGACAAGAAACATTTTATCTTTGTTCAACCTCATTTTGCTATTTGGGCGAAGATGAGACTTCGTCCTTGATCTCAGGGTCTGTACCAGTGGCTAACTAGTTTTTTGAATCATCGTGTTCAGACGACATTGTTACTTTTCCTTTCGCTCAGAAAAAAATATATATGAAGTTAGAGGAGAAGATTGCAGAAAGGACGACCAGAACAGTAGACTTGAAAAATACAGAGAGAGTACACAAAATAGTACGAATCAGACTCTACAACCTTATCTAACAAACTCAACGAACAGCAATGCAGAACTCTTCACTCGTCGAAATTCTTTGAATCTATGTAGTTTTCACCAGAATACTTAGGAAACTTGAAGAAAATGCACTAGTGAAGAGATACTAAAGGACAGGCGCAGCGGTTTATATAGACAAGGCCCATTTGATCCGGACTGTCAAATTCAAATCACATGAACTGAACCATCTTTGTGACAAACACATATCAAGACCAAGGCAAAAGTCGAGAATCAAAACCCCAGGCATTTCATGAAAGAAGATGATGCACGCTCCCAAACACCACCTACGTGCTTATAGTAATGATGGTGCTTACGCTTTGATTCATCATTGCCTGACCACACTAACAACACCGATTGACGGCTCGGTTAAAGTTTTACCTACTTTGAACTAAACAAGGACACGTCACCTACGGCTAACCCATCCATAGCCCTCACCCGCTATGAATAAACAGGTATCGGGCTTTGGGAGACTCTACATAACTACTTCGAACATTCCATATATATATATATATATGTGTGAGGAACTCCATCGCATAATTCTGATCAAGGTGAAGGCCACACATAGCAATTGAACTCCTAGAGACGCCTCCATCGTCATAAAAAATAAAAAATAATAAAAAACTTATTCTCAAAATTTTCACGCCTACCATAAATAATAAGTTTGGACTTGGAGGACTATTGTTACCACTCGATTTTGATAAGGCTTCCACGTCAGCAAAAGCCTCATAGACCTAGTAAAGGTTAAGTAAGGGCCCATGTTAGGCCCAACAAAGGCCCCGTGAGCCTTGTCAGGGTCTTGTGAATTCATAAAAGGCCGCAAAGGACCAACAACATCTTAGCGCTCATAGATCAAGCACAGTGAAACCCATAAAGGGCCTCAACGTTCATAACCAACCCAGGGTGCTTCGCTGGTCTTCAATTCTATCATAATTCGCAGGTAAGTTGATATTTCAGAATGACCAGAGTGATAATTAGAAGAAGATTATGTTTGATTACCACACGAATTCTCACAAAGAAACCAAACCTCAATCTCCTAAAGATTAAGCAGCGTGATATTGGAGATGAACTCAAATAAATGCTAAAATCTAGGAGATTGTATTGCCACTCAATTATCTTAATCTTATAAAGAAGGAGGATACGATCAGATATCTAAGCATATGTTTGGCAAAGCTTAAATTATAATTTCAGCAGGTCAAACTGGTCAAACATAATTTTCATCCACACATTTCATGGGACCCACAACTTACAACTACTTTTTATCCACACATTCACCAACAACTTATAATATAAGCACTTAAATTATAATTTCAGCACCTCCAAACATATGCTAAATCAATTAGAATTCTGAAGCTATAAATACTACATCTCTGGTTGTTCTAAGGGACGTATTATTCTCACCCTTAAACTCTGCTCAATTTTGTCTGCTTGTCTCTCCCACACTCAACTACTCTCTCTTGTATATTATTCTATATATACCAAAAATTGACTTGATTATCGGAGTACCAACGATTAGTGGACCCTTTTTCTCCGGTGATCTTGGTGCCTAATGGTTATCAGGGAATATACAGGCTGTCAGAGAGTTAACTGGAGATTTGTTGACACATGGATAGTGCAAATTCCGAGGTCAACAAATATTAAGGCCATGTAATATTGGATTAGGTTTAGTTTTATTTACATGTGCTTCTGCTTGTGTAATGGAATCCCCATATTGAAAGTTATTTAAATATTTAGTAAGTCTTTACAACTCTCGCATTGTGTATATATCTTTGTGTATATGAGAACAAAAGGTAAATTTCACCAGTGATCAATCAAATTTTAGTGAAATTTTAGTCGGGTCTTAAACTTTAATTTGTCTCAATTTGGTCACTGGACATCAAGTTAATTTTAAATTAGGTCAAAAAACTTTAATTTAGTTATAAATTTCACAACTCTATCACTGTTCGCCTCCAAAATTGATGAAAATTACTTAATTTGCAATCATATTGCAATAGATCTTCACATAATCCCTGCATGACATGTCAATTTATCATTATGCTACATCATAAAAGTGTTAAAATATTAAAAATATATATATGTATTTTAACCTTTATATTTAAAGACGTTGCCATAATTCCTATCTTACCATTTCGTTTTTAGGGTGCCACGTAGCAATTAGTGGAAGTTTGGTTTTGGTATAACTGTCAATTAAGCAATTTCTATTAGTTTGGAGAACTTTTGTTGATGAAATGTAATAGAGTTGTGTATTTGATATTAAATTGAAATTTAACTCAATTGAGACAACTTGAAGTTTAGTGACCGCGAATAAATATACGCGGAAAAAAATGGCATCTGCTTAGTTGCTAGTGTACATAATAATGGACGTTTGACAAATCACCACCTAATCCTGCAAAACCCACCTACATACTAGCCTCCACTGAGATGTCGTTGTTATCGACCATCGCATCGCCCTCATAATGACCACCATATTCATCTCCAATTTTAGATCTAAAATTGGATCTAGTTACAGTAGAAGACCAGTGGTTGCCACCAATCTATCATTGCAACCAAAATCTCCCCTTTATTTTCTTGTTTTTGTGTAATGAAGAATTTCATATTCAATTTAGATCTAAAATGGTGATTGTGTCGCTGATGATAATGGTGTATTTTTCGATTGTCGAGTTGTGGTGGATTTTTGCAATGACCGAGTGATGGATTAGTAACATAGGTAAGAAAGAGTAAATAACATGTTAATCCTATAAACTGCTGGGTATGACAGTCTCTCGACCGACGCATGTAACTCATCTAGGTCGATGGACATAAGTATGAAAGTTGTGTTAGATCAAACTACCGACCAAGTACAATGGACTAGGACCTGCTACCGATTGAGCGCGATATTGTCCACTGTATCAAACGACATTGTCAATAAATAAAGGACTTCTCTTGTAAATTAAAAAGTGATCTCATTTGGTTCATCGAACAGAAATAAGATACAAAAATCTTTTTCCCTAATATCATTAAAAACAACATACATTGATCAACAAATAATATTCTTTCATAATCAACTTACATATGCTCAACACTTTTTAGACACACATTCATCATTGCCACTTTATGTAGAAATATTTTTCTAGAAATATTATGAGGTTCTGAGCTATCACAATACAGTAACGAAAGGAAAGTCCAGATTAATTTTTGGGCAAGAAAGAACAAAAAGCCATGTTAGGGATAAATAGAGAAAGATCAATAATTAATCAACCAGCTCCTCCTCCGTAGGAACCAGCAGAGCATTAATCTTCAACACAACAGTTTGTTACTCTGCAAAAATTCACATCATTGCAATACAAGATGTCTACCATTTTGACCATGCTACAAAGAGTATATACTCCATTGCTACCAGCGGTCAGAACTCAGGCAATCGAAATAACGCCGCCTCCAAAGAAGACGTCATCTATCCATTATGCGGTACCAAAACATTTAGAGAGCCTCTTAAACCAAAAAATAGATGAAGCAATTGCCTGAAGGAAAACTGAGGACGGCTGATGTTACTACCCATTTTAAATTAGTCAAAGTCAAAATTTATTTAGTTAAAGTCAATGAGATTTTGGTCAAGTCCAAGTCAAATAGTCAAAATTGGACTTAAATTAAGTAAATAAATTGTTTGGGGGCTATTTTATAAATTATGGTTACTTAAGGATTTAAATATCAATATGTATGTAAGTTGGGGACTAAGTTTGCAAATAGGCTTAATTTGAAAATGAATTTGGACCATTTTCCAGAATCTTCGGCAGAGAGGAAAAACAAGGGAAAAAAAAAGAAAGAAACTAAAGGAAGAAAAAGGAAAAAGGAAGAAGAAGAACGTGGCCAGTTGAAATCGATTTTAAAGCTTGGGTTCTCCATTTCTTTTGCTATTTCAAGAGGTAAGTAAGAATCCACTTATTTTAGAAATGAGGTTAAATATTAGGATTTTTGCTTATGAGCTTAAATGTGAATGTTATGAAAGGAGATAAGTTATTTTTAGTGACATGAGCTATATTTGCATGTTAAATGAAGGATTTAATTCATGAAATTTTAGGGTTCTTGACTTAATGGTTTAATTAGAGATTTAAGCTATTTTAAGCATTTTAAGATTTGTATCGGTTTATTTATGTTATAAGTTTTGAATGGTGATTTTAGCAAACCCTAGGATTTCTATTTGGGTCCTTTAAGCAAATGTAATATAAAGGAGATTATTTATGAGCCTTATGGAAGATTAGAATTGAATGAGAATGTTAAGGAGCATTATATGTTATTGAATTAATAGAAATGGGTTTCTAGCTTGATGACTTTACTATGAAAGTTAAGAAAATTACTATTGTAGTGTGTAATCGATAGAGGTTAAAGCAAAGTAGAAAAACGGTAAATTAGAAAAAGGTTTAGATCAAGTGAGTAAAGGAATTTTAGAGAAGTTTTTCTTAAGTATGGGTAGATTAAGCTTAGTCTTGCATTTAATTCTAAGTGTTTTTTGAGATGGTTATTTATTAATTGAAGCAAATATATTTTATTTCTGGAGGTGACGAGTAGGTTAGTGTCGCGTACCGACCAACCTGGTCTAGTCAAGCAAACTCCGTGAGTGGAAAAATTTATTTCAAAAAATAAACATTTCATTATATTATATTAGTTAGTAAAGTTATATGAATTGTTTCATTATACCAGTACTTCAAATAATTACATAAATTGCAAAAAAGAATTATTTTTCAAGTGTTGGACAAGCATGATTTTTAGTACAAGTTAGCTTTTATAAATGAGAATTTCAGTAAAATTTATTTTAAAACCACCAAAAAGTACCCTGATGACTTTTACCCGCTCTAGATTGGTGTGAATTTGTTTCTATAGTGTATGACCAGAAATGGTGATTTACTCGCTCTGCACTAGTGTAAATTCGTTCCACAGTGTATGACCAGATTATTAGAGGTCTTTGGGACCCACTCTCGTACACATATAGGCTTTAGGCCGTGTACCGGGGTGTTTATCCCTTTGGGGACAGCTCTGCGCGCATATGCCCAGGTTCAGTTTTCTTGGTCTGGCAGGTTATTATCGTCGGTTCGTAGAAGGATTCTCCATGATTGTTCTTCATTTGACTCGTCTGACTCGAAAGAACTCTAAATTCGTGTGGAGTGAAAAGTGTGATAAGAGTTTTTGAGAGTTGAAGAACAGACTAGTTTCTGCTCCCATACTTATTCTTCCATCATCAGGTGAAGAGTTTGTGATTTATAGTGATGCTTCTCGACAGGGTTTGGGTTGTGTTCTGATGCAGAATGGAAAGGTTATAACTTATGCTTCAAGACAATTGAAGAAGCATGAGTTAAACTACCCAACACATGACTTATAGTTGGCTACATTAGTGTTGGCATTGAAGATTTAGAAGCATTACTTATACGGTGAGAAATGCCAAAATTTCACCGATCACAAAAGTTTGAAGTACATTTTCGATTAGAAAGAACTGAATTTGAGACAAATGAGATGGTTAGAGTTGATAAAGGATTATGATTGCAAAATTGATTATCATCCAGGGAAAGCTAATGTAGTTGCTGATGCTCTTAGTAGAAAGACTAGCAGTTCTTCATCTCAATCCAGTGCAGTATGTGTTTCTTTGTTTTGTGAGTTCAGAAAACTGCATGCCCAGTTGTCAGCTACCACATCGGGAGCAATTTTAGCTAATTTTCAGGTAAGACCTACTTTGATTGACCGAGTTAGAGAAGTTCAATCTCATGATCTGACACTTAGATTATTGAAAGCATAGGTTAGTACTGGTTTGCGGATAGATTATGCAATTCGAGATGATGGTGCTTTGGTTATGGAAAGTCGATTGTGTGTTCCTGACGTTTCAGAATTGAAGAAAGAAATTTTAGAAGAGGCACACAGTTTAGCTTATTCGATGCACCCAGGCAGTACTAAAATGTATCACATATTGAAAGAGCATTACTAGTGGCTAGGTATGAAGAGGAAAATAGCGGAGTTTGTATCCAAATGTCTCATTTGTCAACATGTAAAGCCAGTTCATCAGAAGGCAGCTGGACTTTTGCAACCATCGCCTATTCCAGAATGGAAATAGGAGCATATTACTATGGACTTCTTGTTCGGTCTTCCTCGTACTCATAATGGTCATGATTGTGTTTGGGTTATTGTAGATCGTTTGTCTAAGGTTGCGAGGTCTTACCGATCAAAGCTGCTTACACTTTAAACAAGTTGGCAAAGTTGTATGTAGATAAGATAGTCAGCTTATACGGTGCTCCAGTGTCTATTGTGTCAAATAGAGATCCGCGGTTTACATCTAAATTCTAGCCTATTTTACACGAAGCTATGGGCACTAAGCTACATTTCAGTACAACTTTTCACCCGCAGACAGACGGTCAATCATAGAGAACCATACAAACTCTAGATGATACGTTGCAGGCTTGTGTTCTATAGTTCAAAGGTAACTAAGATACTCATTTGTCTTTTATGGAGTTTGCTTATAATAACAGTTACCATTCCAGTATTGAGATGGCTCCTTTTGAAGCACTATACGGCAGAAAATGCAGAACATCAGTTTGCTGGAATGAAGTTGGAGAAAGAAAGTTAGTAGGTTCTGAAATGGTTCAAATTACTTCGGAGAATGTAAAAGTGATTAAATAAAAATTGGAGGTAGCACGAGATAGGCAGAAGAGCTATGCAGATAGAAGGAGAAGAGATCTTGAGTTCGAAGTTGGGAATAAAGTTTTCCTAAAATTGTCTCCATGGAAGGGTGTTTTGAGATTTGGCAAGCGGGGAAAGTTAAGTCCTCGATATACTAGGCCTTATGAAATTATTGAGTGGATTGGGCCAGTTGCTTATCGGTTAGCCTTGTCAGTTGAGTTATCTAGAACTCATGATGTATTCCATGTCTCTATGCTTCGGAACTATATTACAAATCCCTCACATATTTTGGAATCTCAGCCAGTGGAATTGAAAGAAAATCTAACCTATGAAGAATAGCAAGTTCAGATCTTAGACAAAAAGGAGAAATTTCAACAAAACAAGATTGTTTCGCTAGTTAAGGTCCTTTGGAAGAATCATTCGATACATGAGGCTACGTGGAAGAATGATGATCAGATGCGTGCTCAATTTCCTCAATTATTTCAAGCTTAGTCTATCGAATTTCAAGGACGAAATTCTTTGAATGAGGTAAGATTGTTACGACCCGTTTTAAATTAGTCAAAGTTAAAATTTATTTAGTCAAAGTCAATGATATTTTGGTCACGTCCAAGTCAAATTGTCAAAGTTGAACTTAAATTAAGTAAATAAATTGTTTGGGGGCTATTTTATAAATTATGGTTTCTTAAGGATTTAAATATCACTATGTATGTAAGTTTGGGACTAAGTTTGCAAATAGGCTTAATTTGAAAATGAATTTGGACCATTTTCCAGAATCTTCGACAGAGAGAAAGAGAGAGAACACAGCAGAGAGGAAAAACAAGGGAAAAAAGGAAAGAAAGTAAGGAAGAAAAATTAAAAAGGAAGAAGAAGAACGTGGCCGACCGAAATTGATTTTAAAGCATGGGTTCTCCATTTCATTTGCTATTTCAAGACCACTTATTTTAAAAATGAGGTTAAATATTAGGGTTTTTGCTTATGAGCTTAAATGTGAATGTTATGAAAGGAGATAAGTTATTTTTATTGACATGAGCAATATTTGCATGTTAAATGAATGATTTAATTGATGAAATTTTAGGGTTCTTTACTTAGTGGGTTTAATTAGAGATTTAAGCTATTTAAGCATTTTAAGATTTGTATCGGTTTATTTATGTTAAAAGTTTAGAATGGTGATTTTAGCAAACCCTAGAATTTCTATTTGGGTCCTTTAAGCAAATGTAATAGAAAGGAGATTATTTATGAGCCTTATGGAAAATTAGAATTGATTGAGAATGTTAAGGAGCATTATATGTTATTGAATTAATAGAAATGGGTTTCTAGCTTGATAACTTTACTATAAAAGTTAAAAAAATTATTATTGTGGTGTGTAATCGATAGAGGTTAAAGCGAAGAAGACAAACGGTAAATTAGAAAAAGGTTTAGATCAAGTGAGTAAAGGAATTTTGGAGAAGTTTTGCTTAAGTATGGGTAGATTAAGCTTAGACTTGCTTTTAATTCTTAGTGTTTTTTGAGATAGTTATTTATTAATTCAAGCAAATATATTTTATTTCAGGAGATGGCGAGGAGGTTATTGTCGCGTACCGACCAACCTAGTCTAGTCAAGAAAACTCTGTGAGTGGAAAAATTTATTTCAGAAAATAAGCATTTCATTATATTATATTAGTTAGTAAAGTTATATGAATTGTTTCATTATATCAATACTTCAAATAATTACATAAATTGTAAAAAAGAATTATTTTTCAAGTGTTGGACAAGCATGATTTTTAGTACAAGTTAGCTTTTATAAATGAGAATTTCAGTAAAGTTATTTTAAAACCACAAAAAGTACCCAGGTGACTTTTACTCGCTCTGCACTGGTGTGAATTTGTTTCTATAGTGTACGACCAGATATGGTGATTTACCCACTCACTAGTGTTAATTCGTTTCCACATTGTATGATCAGATTATTAGAGGTCTTTGGGAGCCACTCTCGTACACATATAGGCCTTGGGCCGTGTACCGGGGTGTTTTGCCCTTTATGGGTAGCTCTGCGCGCGTATGACCAAATTCCAGATTATCAGTTATTCAAGATACCTTTTTGGTGTAGTAATTATATATTTCAAAATAATCTGTATATAGATTTCAGATTTCAGACATCAGATTTCAGATAATAGATCATGCAGTTTCAGACATTAAATTATGGCTTACAGTTTAATCAGATTACGTCTTGTTTGAAAATTACATTTATATTAGCATTTCTTTGCAGTTATTTTACTTATACAAGAATAAGGAATTCTTAATCCTTACTGCTTAAAAGTATTATAGAAAAATTTAGAATTTCAGTAAATATTTTTAAACAGGAAAAAGTGTAATTATTTGCGTACTCTCCACTCACTGAGTTACAAACTCACGTTTTTCGTCACTCTTTTTCTTATTAGGATGTAGTTGAGCTATTTGAGCAACTTTTGGGAGATTCTGCAAGAGCCACAACCACTTGTTCTAGTTATTTGTATGATTACATTTTGTTAAGCAAGTCATTATCATACAATTGTCTCATGTCCACTAGTTTTAGTATATTTCATTTTGATATTGTTGTGGCATGTAAAAGTTAGAGGGGATTGCCAACTTTTGATGTGATTATTATTTATTTGGGCTGTTTTGTAAATGATAGTAGAGTTGATCGAGTTGGCTATACCTTATTTTTTTGATTGGTTCATATTTGTGTTAGGTGGACCCCAATTGATTTTGTATATATTTTGTGTTTGAGAAATTTGTTGCTTTTCAAGTTTGGTTTAGTTCAATTTACAAGTGAAATTTTGCCAAAATTTTTATAAAATCTTTTTAGTCAAAGAAGAGTCAATAAGTTATAGAAAAGTCTAAGTAGCCTTAATGGTGGGTTCGGCCTCTAGCTTGCATCCATCATCAGCGAACGACACGTTTTGGGTTCACTAGGGTGATTCAGGACGGGTCGTGTCAAGTTGGTATCAGAGAATGGTCACATGTCTATAGACTTGCATTGCATGCATCATAAACTTGTTTTAAGACACATAGTTCCAATTTTATAGGTCATGGCTCGTGGTGAAATGACACGCAGGCTCCCAAATAGAGTGCTTCAAACTCAAATTTCTCCTGATGAGGGAGATAACAGAGAGGCCAGTAGAGCTGATGAGTCAATTCATCAAACTGCTCAAAACCCAAGACATAGAAATGAGGCTGCAAATGACACCTATGCCGATAGACTTGCTGAAACTCTTGATGCTTTATTGTAAAGGCAGCAGAACGCATATAGGTTCAGTATTGAGCGAGCAAAGAGGTTGGGAGCGAGAGTTTTCAATGGTAAGGGTGACCCTTTAGATGCGGATAATTGGATGACCCATCTGGAGAGAGTTTTTGATGTCATGGAATGCCCAGAGGAGAAGAAATTGCGCTTGGCTACTTTTTTACTGGTGGAAGGGGCGTATGATTGGTGGCTGACAGTTCAGAGACGATATGCTAACCCCAGTGTTAATACTTGGGCAGATTTCAATGATGTTTTTAATAAATCATATTACCATCAAGCCTATAAAGATGCAAAGCAGGATGAGTTCTTGTATTTAGTTCAAGGGTCTATAACAGTGGTTGAATATCAGAAGATGTCTATGGATCTATCAAAATATGCTGCATTATTAATAGCTAATGAAGCTGACAGGTGTAGGAGGTTTGAAGCTGGTTTGAGGAGTGAGATTAGAGTAGCGTGACAGGCGGAGATTATAAAGACTTTGGCAAACTCGTTGAAGCTGCTTTGAGAGTTGAGCAGTGCATTTTAGATACACGTGGTCATAAAGAGCAGATGACAGCTAGAGGCAGTGGTAGTCAGTCAGAGACTTGGACTTCTAGGGGCACGTCATCTCAGAAGAATAGACGTGGGTTTTAGCCGGGTGTCGCCAAGACCGGCAGTTTCAAGACCAAGTCTGGAGAGAGCCAGAGTTCAGGGTCCAGCCATGGTTCAGTTCAGCAGTCAGCACATCACCACTCTCTTACTCAGGGTTCTTTTCAGAGTCAAAGTCAGAGACTAGTTACTTCTACACAGGGCATGCTATATTTCCACAGTATCAGTTGTGTAGGATATTCCATCTGAGTGAGTACCTTAGATGAGCTGGTGTTTGCTATCAGTGTGGTCAGGTCGGGCACATGAAGAGAGACTGTCCAAATTAACCTCAGAGAAGTGGTGCACTTCAGGTGTAGTTGGGTGCTAGTGCTACTAGGCAGGCTCATAATCAAAATCAAAATACTGGAATAAGTAGAACAGGCATGTCCAGTGGAGCACAGTCAAACAACACTAGCAGTAGTGGTGTTCAGCAGGACGTCCCAGGACCCAGTGGAGAGTTTTTGCAGTGACTCAGCAGGATGTCGAGGAGTTACCAGATGTAGTCATGGGTACGTTGTCTATTTTTGGCAGAAATGCTCGTTGTTTAATTGATTTAGGTTCTACACGTTCATTTATTTCTTATGCACTTGCTATCTATGCAGATTGTAACTTGGAATCATTAGACAGTGATTTAGTTGTGGTGACCTTAGTAGGAGATTCACTTTTAGCTAGCAGTGTGTATAAGGACTGTGTGATTAAAGTGAATGATCAGGAGTTGAAGGCTAATTTGTTTCCTCTCAATATACATGACTTTGATGTTATTATGGGCATGGACTTCTTAGCTACAAAAAGTGCTTCAGTTGATTGCTTTCGCAAAGAAGTTGTGTTCCGAAAGCCAGGAGAGCCTAAAATTATTCTTAGTGGTGAACAAAGAATTTTATCGTCTTGTGTAATATCTGCACTTGATGCTGTGAAATTTCTTAAAAAGAGGTGTCGGGCAAATTTGGCTTATGTAATTGACAGTCAAATTACTAAGCTGAAATTAGATGATATTCCTAATGTATTTCCAGAAGATCTTTCAGGACTACCGCCAGACAGAGAAATCGAGTTCACTATTGATTTGATTCCAGTGACAACTCCTATCTCTCAGGCACCTTATAGAATGGCTCCAGTAGAGCTGAAAGAATTGAAAGTGTAGTTGCAATAACTAGTCGATAAGGGTTTCATTAGACCCAGTGTATCTCCATGGAGAGCACCAGTATTGTTTGTGAAAAATAAAGATGGCACAATGAGATTATGTATCGACTACAGGCAGTTGAACAAGGTGACAATTCGCAATAAGTACCCTCTACCTCGTATTGATGATTTGCTTGATCAACTTCGGGGTGCTACTGTATTTTCTAAGATCGACTTGCGTTCAGGGTATCATCAGCTTAAAATCAGAGATGTCGATGTACCAAAGACCACTTTTCAGGTCTCGGTATGGACATTATGAGTTCCTTGTGATGTCGTTTGTGCTAACTAATGCTTAAGCAGCATTTATGGATTTGATGAACAGGGTGCTTCATCCATACTTGGATAGATTTGTGATTGTCTTTATTGATGACATATTAGTTTATTCTTGCAGTCGCGAGGAGCATGCCGAGCATTTGAAGACTATTTTACAGACTTTCCGAGATAAACATTTGTATGCTAAGTTCATCAAATGTGAATTCTAGCTTGGCAAAGTGGTATTTCTGGGTCATATCATCTCAGTAGAAGACATTTATGTATATCCTATCAACACCGAGGCAGTGATGAAATGGGAACGCCTAACAAATGTGACAGAAGTTCAAAGTTTTCTTGGTCTAACAGGTTATTATCGTCGGTTCGTAGAAGGATTATCCAGAATTGCTCTTCCTTTGACTAGTCTGACTCGAAAGAACTCTAAATTCATGTAGAGTGAAGAGTGTGATAAGAGTTTTCGAGGGTTGAAGAACAGACTAGTTTTTGCACCCACACTTACTCTTCCATCTCCAGGTGAAGAGTTAGTGATTTATAGTGATACTTCTCGACAGGGCTTGGGTTGTGTTTTGATGCACAATGGAAAGGTTATAGCTTATGCTTCAAGACCAATTGAAGAAGCATGAGTTAAACTACCCAACACATGACTTAGAGTTGGCTACAGTGGAGTTGGCATTGAAGATTTGGAGGCATTACTTATACGGTGAGAAATGCCAAATTTTCACCGATCACAAAAGTTTGATGTACATTTTCAATCAGAATGAACTGAATTTGAAGCAAAGGAGATGGTTAGAGTTGATAAAGGATTATGATTGCATAATTGATTATCATCTAGGGAAAGCTAATGTAGTTACTGATGCTATTAGTAGAAAGACTAGCAGTTCTTCATCTCAATCCAGTGCAGTATGTGTTTCTTTGTTTTGTGAGTTCAGAAAACTACATGCCCAGTTGTCAGCTACTAACTCGGGAGTGATTTTAGCTCATTTTCAGGTGAGACCTACTTTGATTGACTTGGTTAGAGAAGTTCAATCTCATGATCTGACACTTAGATTATTGAAAGCAGAGGTTAGTACTGGTTTGCGGACAGATTATGCAATTCGAGATGATGGTGCTTTGGTTATGGAAAGTCGGTTGTGTGTTCCTGACATTTCAGAATTGAAGAAAGAAATTTTAGAAGAGGCACACAGCTCAGCTTATTCGATGCACCCAGGAAATACTAAAATGTATCACATATTGAAAGAGCATTACTGGTGGCGAGGTATGAAGAGAGAAATAGCGGAGTTCGTATCCAAATGTCTCATTTGTTAGCAGGTAAAGCCAGTTCGTCAAAAGACAACTGGATTTTTGCAACAATTGCCTATTCCAGAATGGAAATGAAAACATATTACTATGGACTTTTTGTTCGGTCTTCCTCGTACTCAGAATGGCCATGATGGTGTTTGGGTTATTGTGGATCGTTTGACCAAGGTTGCGAGGTTCTTGCCGATCAAAGCTACTTACACTTTAAACAAAAACTTGTTGTGCAATTTCAACCCCGCAAGTGGATGGATCGTTTACATGTAATATAATGATGAGTACAGTGTCGAACCCACGAGGACCAGATATTAATTTAACCAATTAATTTATAACTTAAATTTTAACAATAAAAAGAAACACATATTTGATTTGGATTTGTGATTCTTAACTATTCTAATTAACTCTAAATTATCAAACAATTAAAATAACTTTGTGAGAACGAATTCTAATTAAACCAACACTAGGATTCACAAATCCACCTGCACGTTCTTTAATCAATTATATGTTTAATCGCTTTAGCTTATAATTACCTTGGATTGAAAATCAGAAATAATCAAAAGCCTCTCTCGATGGTCAATCAATTCTATACAATATGCGAACCTAATTATCTCTAATCAAGTTTCGAACATAAACATATGCATTAAAATCTCAAGAACACCTAAATGGATTTCATAGAGCATAATAGTAATCTCTATTTATTATTGGACCCTATGTTATTCAATACCACGTGCTTAATCCATATTAAATCTCTTGACTTCAATATAAACCACAATATATTCTAATGGTGATCAAGCATCAAAATAATAGAAATAATGAATAAAGAATAATCAACTCAAAAGCAATTAAATACTAAAACAGAAAAACTTCTAATTAATTAAACGCATGAGGTTTCGTCGTTCATCCTAGAAATAAGTAAATTAGCCGGACATGATTATGTAAAATAATACAAGAATTGTATTAATCATGTTCCGGTGAAAGAAAAAGAAGAAAGAATAAATAAAACCCGTGACTCCAGCTGAAGAATCTTCAATCCAGTGCCTTGATCTTCGATTCTCCTCTTGTATCTTGTTCTCCAAAATTCGTCCCCCCTTTTGTTCTGGCTATTATCTGGATTTTATAATGCTCTCTAAAGATTCCAAGACGTGTGCTAGGTAGTTGAATTCGATTTGGAGTTGTATAATTCTAATCCCATCAGAAAACTACCAAAACCGGTGCCCGTTATGCCCTTCCGATCGCATGGTTCAGAACCGTGCGATCGCATAGCTAGATTAATTAACTTTCTGCTGAAATTTTGGACTTGCGATCGCATCAAATGTTAACCATGCGATCATCTTGGACAC
Organism: Forsythia viridissima; assembly: GCA_030279155.1. Lineage (NCBI taxonomy): Eukaryota > Viridiplantae > Streptophyta > Magnoliopsida > Lamiales > Oleaceae > Forsythia > Forsythia viridissima. The sequence goes on from CM059034.1 coordinate 51,035,938, forward strand.
ATTCTTGATTTTCTTCCTTTTATATTTGCATGCCAAGTCCTTCAAGTCTCTTTATCTTTGCAATTAAGTCCTATTTTCTTCAGTTTGCTCTCTTTTCGTCAGATTGACACTTGGTTTTGATTATTTCCTAAAATAAAAAGAAAACAACATGCAATTAAACTGAAAACAAATAAGAGTATTCCTAATCATCCTTTTTTGTATGTTCAGATAAGTATAAAATTGTAGTTATCAAATACCCCTAAACTTGAACTTTTTAGTCATCCTCGAATAAACTAGCTAAAAACAATTATGCACGTACTAATAAAAATAATAAAAATAATCATAATATAAATAGCTTGCCGTTCTTTTGTAACAACTTATAATTCATGACGAGTATCCAGGTATTACTATTGCAAACGTGATCCTATTTAAACCATATTTGATACGTGTGTAAAAGCAGTTAATCTGATCCACTTAATTTCTATGGTGATGATAGCCCAACCATTTGGTCAATTTGTTCTTTCTCTCTCGTAAGGTACACTTCCTCCCAAAATGATTTTCTCTTTCAATTCTCGAGATTTTTCTTTGGTTCTAAGGTTATGGTTCACATTCTTCTCTTGCTCGAGACTGGTTGAGATGGCTAGTAATCGTGACAACCTAGGTTTATGAAGATTCTCCAATTTATGAGCACTCTTGACCAAAAACTTTCTACTAAGTAAGTCAAACCCATTAGTCATCTAATCCTCATGTTTACTTTGCAAAGGATTTCATCATTTTTTTAATTAAATCTTATGTGCAGAACTCAATTCTTTAAACTTTCTAGATAACTCATGTAACGAGCTTTAGGTCGATGACTCCCAAGTCTTTAAAACTTTAGGGCATCAGGTTTTGAGAAACCCCTACGGGCCTTTTCACTCAAGTCAAATAGGCTACGAAAAGAGTTATAAGATATTAATAGGGTGCCAAACTCAGTCCATTAAGCTTTCTAAATGACTCATGTAACGAGCTTTAAGTCGATGACTTTATCACTCGAGTCAAAAAAGCTATGAAAAGAGTTATATAATAATAACATTGTTCTTTGTGTGCAATAAGTTCATTCTAGGAGATTAGATTCCTAACATTCGGTCATTACTTAGTTTCCTCTAACTGGTCTAAAGTGCTCCACACAATTTTTTTCAACATACATGGAATCAATCATAACCTAGATAGCCACTATCATAGCTTAACTACCACACTTACTCACTCTATTGGTTACTTGGTTGAGATACAAATGATTCTTAGGTTCAAACTGGGGTATCCTATTGTTTTCAACTTAAGTGCACCAACATAACTAAATATTATCTTAACTGGCCGACATAACATGATATCAGACATGGTTAAGTAGCCTCACATTTAAACAAAAGTAATAATATGTTCACAAGTCATAGATTAAAGCAAAATTTAAAGAAAAAAATTTCATTATGAGCCAGCAAGGCTATTCATATCACACAAACATGCAAACAAATAATTTATTTTTTTTAAAATAAGTTAACAATCAATATCAAGTATCACAATCAGAATATTTTTTTCACTACTCCCAAACTTGAGAAATACATTGTCCCCAATGTAAAAATTCAAAAAGAGATAGATATATAAAAGGATCAGAGACTATCCAGAGGTGGATCAGATGGCGCAGGATGAAGAAATCTGGTGGAAAAATTTGTACAGGTTGGTCGGCAAATCTTTGCTTGAATGTCATCCAGCTAGATTGCAGGTTGTAATCCTAAAAAAAATAACAAATTATTAATAAGAAAAAAAAAATTATTTTCGGTTGTCCTTGCGATCGCAAGTACATGAAAATCTGGGCACAATATTTTCTGCCCAGGCCATGCGATCGCAGATGGTTATACTATGCTATCGCATGGTACAAAAATGCTGAACCCGAAATTTTTTTTTATATAATTACTAGCAGAATGACGATAATCACATCCTAATTACCTAAGAATTGAAAGCCTACTTTAAAAAAATCCTAAAAGCCTAAAATATGCAAAGTGTCAATTGAAATCCTAAAATTGAAATATACGAAAATTTAAATAAAAGGGTAGAAAAATGGGCTGCCGACTTTGTCGTGGTGATCGCTCAAGACACTTTGAACAGATCCTTGGAAGACTTGCTTTTCTTGTTTTGATCGACTTCGCTCCAATTTTTGCTTACCTTCCAGAGCTTGATTTTTCCCTCATCATATTGGTATGATTTTGTTATGCCATCCTGCTCGAACTAAACTAAGAAAATTTCACTTTCCTCATCGGATAATTTTTCATCACTCTTTGGTTTATTGATTGGTATGTTTTTCTTTTGATCTGACTGGTTTTTCAATGTGGGAGTGTTGGTTCTCTCTTGGTCAACGGTATCAATCTCGAAACAGGAATCTGGAGAGCTTTTAAGTTTAATTGCTTTGTACACATTGAATGTAATGTGTTCATCATTCACTTTTAGCATAAGTTCTCCTTTTTGAATGTCAATTACTGCCCGACCAGTAGCCAAGAAAGGTCGACCCAAAATGAGTGGCACATCCCTGTCTTCGTACATAGCCAGAATAATAAAATCAGCGGTGCCCACTTTCACCATTATGTCTTCAAAGATTCCTCTTGGGCATTTGATTGTCCTATCTGCAAGCTACAACAATACTGTTGTTGGTTTTGCTTCCCCCAGACCGAGCTGCTTAAAAATAGAATAAGGCATTAAATTCACACTAGCACCCAAATCACATAGAGCTTTATCAAAAAATAAACTACCAATAGTGCAAGGAATGGTAAAACTCCCTGGATCTTTGAGTTTTGGTGGTAGCTTGTTTTGCAATATGGCACTGCATTCTTCAGTTAGCATCACAGTTTCATGTTCCTCCAACCTTCGCTTGTTTGAAAGGATTTCCTTCATGAATTTGGCATAGCTAGGCATTTGAGCTAAGGCATCGATGAAAGGTATGTTGATGTGAAGCTTTTTGAATACATCTAGAAATTTCTAGAATTGCTGGTCTAGCTTATGTTTTCGCAGCCTTTGAGGAAATGGAATTGGAGGGACGTAAGCCGGTGGTGGAATATAATCTGGTGGAGAGTCCCATTTTTCTTGTGCAACCTCTGCATCTAATTTGTTTTCTCTCTCTTTGCTGTACACAGTTTCCTTTTCTGCGCTTGGTCTAGTCACATGAATCTCTGGCAACTCAGCTCAGCTTCTCGTGGTGATTGCATTGACCTCGGTATTGCTTGGCCATGTGCCTGGTTATCTTTCGGTCAATAGTTTAGCCAATTACCCAATCTGATTCTCTATATTTTTAATTGCAACATCTTGCCTTTTCTGCACCTCCTTGAGTCCCATCTCCATCCGTTCTGACAATTTAGCAACTGTTTCTTTGAATCTTCATTCTCTTTCCTAGGGTCTTCCCTGATTTGGATAATTTTGAATATTTTGGGTGTTGCCATATGAGAAATTGGGATGATTCTCCATTCTGGATTATAAGTCTATGAGTATGGATTGTTCTGCTATCGCTGAAAGTTCTGAGCATATGTAACTTGTTCAGGTAATGACATATCAACATTGGTTAAAGGGCATTCTGATGACTGATGGTTTGCCCTGCAAGTTACACAGATTGGTGGGGACATTTGAACTATATTGGCTGAGTGAGAATATTTCATTGCTTCCATCTGCTTTGTCAATGCATCGATTTTTGCCAGTACAAGTGAATTAGTGTCCACTTCGTGTAATCCTGTTGCTTTCTTCTGCAATCCTCTTTCTAGCCACATAATAAACTGTTCACTCATGGTTTCATATAGATCATAAAGGTCACTGGTGGATCTATTTTGGATAGAGCCACCTACAGAATCTACTGAAGAACGACTGGTGGGAGCTAGTCCAGAGTAGAAATAATGATTCTGAGCTGCTAAAGGAAAACCATGGCTTTTACACTTTCAGAGCAATTGTTTGAATCTTTTCCATGCCTCGTGAAAATTTTCCAACTCAGATTGTTGGAAATTAGATATTTCATACTTTAGTCTGTTCACTCTGGCTGGAGAAAAATATTTTAGTATGAAGTTTTTGATCAAATCTGCCCAAGTTGTGATGCTCCCAGGTGGTAGTGAATCTAACCATTCTCTAGCTTTATCTTTCAATGTGTATGGAAAGAGCCTCATCTTCAGTGCCTCTTCATTAACACCGTGGTATTTGAAATTTCTACAGTATTCATCGAAGCGAGAAATATGGTTGTGAGGGTTTTCATCTGTCCTACCATAGAACGACGGGTTGTTCGAGAACAAATTCATCACATCTGGCCTCAACTGAAAGTTGTCGTGTCCATAAGGCGGATAGACTATGATGGACCGATTCTCGACAATCGGTAGCATCATATACTCACCCATAAGAATATCTCGTTCACTAACTTCAACTGGTCGAGCTATCGGTGCTTGATTATGTATCATATCTGCAGGTAGTTGATCATGTACTTGGTGGTCTGCCATTGTCTCTTTTTGCTGTATTTTCTTTTCTCGTTTTTCACGTTGTTGTTGGTGAAAGCTCCGTTCAATTTCTGGATCTAAATCAAATAGATCAAGATCTTTTGTACGGGGCATGCACACTTAACACCTGAAATTTTAGAAAATATATACAATTCAGCAGTATCACGAAGAACTAAAAAATAAAACTAAAACTAAAAATAAAAATAAAATGAATAACAATAAAAAATTATTGAAACTAAACTATCAATTAATGTAGTAATTAATAAACTAGTCCCCGTCAACGGTGCCAAAAACTTGTTGTGCGATTTCAATCTCGCAAGTGGACGGATCATTTACAAGTAATATAATGATGTGTAGAGTGTCGAACCCACGAGGACCAGATATTAATTTAACCAATTAATTTTTAACTTAATTTTTAACAATAAAAAGAAACACAGATTTGATTTGGATTTATGATTCTTAACTATTCTAATTAACTCTAAATTATCAAACAATTAAAATAACTTTGTGAGAACGAATTCTAATTATACCAACACTAGGATTCACGAATCCACCTACACGTTCTTTAATCAATTATATGTTTAATCACTTTAGCTTATAATTACCTTGGATTGAAAATCGGTGTTCCTAAAATAATCAAAAGCCTCTCTCAATGGTCAATCAATTCTATACGATATCCGAACCTAATTATCTCTAATCAATTTTCGAACATAAACATATGCATTAAAATCTCAAAAACACCTAAATAGATTTCATAGAGCATAATAGTAATCTCTATCTATTATTGGACCCTATGTTATTCAATACCACGTGCTTAATCTATATTAAATCTCTCGACTTCAATATAAACCACAATATATTCCAATGGTGATCAGGCATCAAAATAATAGAAATAATGAATAAAGAATAATCAACCCAAAAGTAAATAAATACTAAAATGGAAAAACTTCTAATTAATTAAACGCATGAGATTTCATCCTTCATCCTAGAAATAAGTAAATTAGCCAGACATGATTATGTAAAATAATACAAGAATTGTATTAATCATGTTTCGGCGAAAGAAAAAGAAGAAAGAACAAATAAAACCCTTGACTCCGGCTGAAGAATTTTCAATCCAGTGCCTTGATCTTTGATTCTCCTCTTGTATCTTGTTCCCAAAAATTCATCCCCCTTTTGTTCTGGCTATTATCTGGCTTTTATAATGCTCTCTAAAGACTCCAAGACGTGTGTTAGGTAGTTGAATTCGATTTTGAGTTATAGAATTCTAATCCCACCAGGAAACTGCAAAAACTGGTGCCCGTTATGCCCTGGCGATCGCATGGTTCAGAACCGTGCGATCGCATAGCTTGATCAATTAACTTTCTGCTGAAATTTTGGACATATTGCGATCACATCAAATGTTAACCATGCGATCGCATGGTTATCTTGGACACATTCTTGATTTTCTTCCTTTTATATTTGCATGCCAAGTCCTTCAAGTCTCTTTATCTTTGCAATTAAGTCCTCTTTTCTTCAGTTTGCTCTCTTTTCGTTAGATTGACACTTGGTTTTGATTATTTCCTAAAATAAAAAGAAAACAACATGCAATTAAACTAAAAACAAATAAGAGTATTCCTAATCGTCCTTTTTTGTGAGTTCAGATAAGTACAAAATTGTACTTATCACTATGTGCACTAAGCTACATTTTAGTAGAGCTTTTCACACGTAGACAGACGGTTAATCAGAGAGAACTATACAGACTCTAGAGGATATGTTGCGAGCTTGTGTTCTACAGTTCAAAGGTAACCAGTTTGCTGGAATGAAGTTGGGGAAAGAAAGTTAGTAGGTCCTGAAATGGTTCAAATTACTTTGGAAAATGTAAAAATGATTAAAGAAAAATTGGAGGTAGCACAAGATAGGCACAAGAGCTATGCATATAGAAGGAGAAGAGATCTTGAATTCGAAGTTAGGAATAAAGTTTTCCTAAAATTACCGCAATGGAATGGTGTTTTGAAATTTGGCAAGCGGGGAAAGTTAAGTCCTCGATACATTGGGTCTTATGAAATTATTAAGTAGATTGGGCCAGTTGTTTATCGATTAGCCTTGCCAGTTGAGTTATCTAAAATTCATGATGTATTCCATGTCTTTATGCTTAGGAAGTATATTCCAAATTCCTCGCATATTTTGGAATCTCAGCCAATGGAATTGAAAGAAAATCTAACCTATGAAGAAGAGCTAGTTCAGATATTGGACAAAAAGGAGCAAAATATTTTGCTCCTTTGAAGAAGAGGAGCAAATTATTCCAGATCCCTCGCATATTTTGAAATCTCATCCAGTGGAATTGAAAGAAAATCTAACCTATGAAGAAGAGCCAGTTCAGCCTTGTCAGTTGAGTTATCTAGAATTCATGATTTATTTCATGTCTCTATGCTTCAGAAGTATATTCCAGATCCCTCACATATTTTGGAAACTCAGCCAATGGAGTTGAAAGAAAATATAACCTATGAAGAAGAGCCAGTTCAGATCTTGGACAAAAAAGAGGAAGTTCAGCGAAACAAGATCGTTTCGTTAGTTAAGGTCTTTTGGAAGAATCATTCGATAGAGAAGTCTACGTGGGAGAATGAGGATCAGATGCGTGCTCAATTTTCTCAATTATTTCAAGCTTAGTCTATCGAATTTCGAGGACGAAATTCTTTGAAGGACATAAGATTATTATGACCCATTTTAAATTAGTTAGAGAGTAAATTTTTTTAAGTGCTCCAACAATCTATTTATCTTTAACACTTTATTTTACTTCTTCCAATAAGTATTTATTATTTTTTCATTTATTTTCTTTTAACATGCCTCTCTCCTAATTATTATATGATTTTATTCTATTTTATTTTGTATACACTATTTAATTCAATCATTATATGGAGTATTGAAAATTGAAATTATTTGAATGCATTTAATTATAGAGAGTGGGTTTAGCTCTCCAAATTTGGAGAGTCAAGCTCACTATCTATTTTAAAAAGTTAATTTAGAGAGTCCGTTGAAGTATAATTTTAAAGTTTGGCTCTTTAAAATAGAGAGAATCTTATGTTTAAAGAGCCTATTGGAGATGCTCTTAGTCAAAGTGAATGAGATTTTGGTCAAGTCCAAGTCAAATAGTCAAAGTTGGACTTTAATTAAGTAAATAAATTGTTTGGAAGCTATTTTATAAATTATAGTTACTTAAGGATTTAAATATCACTATGTATGTAAGTTGGGGACTAAGTTTGCAAATATGCTTAATTTGAAAATGAATTTGGACCATTTTCTAGAATCTTCGGCAGAGAGAAAGAGAGAGAACGCGGCAGAGAGGAAAAACAAGAGAAAAAAGGAAAGAAAGTAAAGGAAGAAAAAGGAAGAAGGAAGAAGAAGAACATGGCCGGCCGAAATCGATTTTAAAGCTTGGGTTCTACATTTCGTTTGCTATTTCAAGAGGTAAGCAAGAACCCACTTATTTTAGAAATGATGTTACATATTAGGATTTTTGCTTATGTGCTTAAATGTTAATGCTATGAAAGGAGATAAATTATTTTTAGTGACATGACCTAAATTTGCATGTTAAATGAAGGATTTAATTGATGAAATTTTAGGGTTCTTGAATTAGTGGTTTTAATTAGAGATTTAAGCTATTTTAAGCATTTTATGATTTGTATCGGTTTATTTATGTTATAAGTTTGGAATGGTGATTTTAGCAAACCCTAGAATTTCTATTTGGGTCCTTTAAACAAATGTAATATAAAGGAGATTATTTATGAGCTTTATGGAAGATTAGAATTGATTTAGAATGTTAATGAGCATTATATGTTATTGAATTAATAGAAATGGGTTTCTAGCTTGATGACTTTACTGTGAAAGTTAAGAAAATTATTATTGTGGTGTGTAATCGATAGAGGTTAAAGCGAAGAAGAAAAACGGTAAATTAGAAAAAGGTTTCGATCAAGTGAGTAAAGGAATTTTGGAGAAGTTTTGCTTAATTATGGGTAGATTAAGCTTAGTCTTGCTTTTAATTCTTAGTGTTTCTTGAGATGGTTATTTATTAATTCAAGCAAATATATTTTATTTCAGGAGGTGACGAGGAGGTTGGTGTCGCGTACCGACCAACCTAGTCTAGTCAAGTAAACTCCGTGAGTGAAAAAATTTATTTCAGAAAATAAGCATTTCATTATATTATATTAGCTAATAATGTTATATGAATTGTTTTATTATATCAGTACTTCAAATAATTACATAAATTGCAAAAAAGAATTATTTTTCAAGTGTTAGACAAGCATGATTTTTAGTACAAGTTAGCTTTTATAAATGAGAATTTCAGTAAAGTTTATTTTAAAACCACCAAAAAGTACCCAGGTGACTTTTACCTACTATGCATTGGTGTGAATTTGTTTCTATAGTGTATGACCAGATATGGTGATTTACCCACTCTGCACTAGTGTGAATTCGTTTCCACAGTGTATGACCAGATTATTAGAGGTATTTGGGATCCACTCTCGTACACATATAGGCTTTGGACCGTGCACAGAGGTGTTTAGCCCTTTGGGGGTAGTTCCGTGTGCGTATGACCAGATTCAGATTATAGATTCCAGATTATCAGTTATTCAGGGTACCTTTTTGGTATAGTAATTATATATTTCAGAATAATCAGTATATAGATTTCAGATTTCAGACATCAGATTTCAGATAATAGATCATGCAGTTTCAGACATTAAATTACGGATTACAGTTTAGTCAGATTATGTTATGTTTGAAAATTACATTTATACTAGCATTTCTTTGCAATTATTTTACTTATACAAGAATAAGGAATTCTTAATCCTTACTGCTTAAAAGTATTATAGAAAAATTCAGAATTTCAGTAAATATTTTTAAACAGGAAAAAGTATAATTATTTGCGCTCTCCACTCACTGAGTTACAAACTCACGTTTTTCGTCACTCTTTTTCTTATTAGAAAGCAGTTAACCTATTTGAGCAACTTTTGGGAGATTCTGCAAAAGCTACAGCCACTTGATCTAGTTATTTGTATGATTACATTTTGTTAAGCAAGTCATTATCATACAATTGTATCATGTCTACTAGTTTTAGTATATTTTATTTTGATATTGTTATTGTAAGAATTAATGTCCAAGGTCCAAATAGTTGGTAGGACTTAATTACTTATTGGACCAAATTAATTAATTAGATTAATTAATTGGGCCCGTTTGTTGATGGGTTTTAGTTGGACTAGAACTAGGGCTATGGTCACCCCTACCTATATATACAAGGCCACAGCAGATTAATCACAAGAGTTGTTTTCCATTACTTGCTAGCACAAGCAAAAGACAACACAATCAATTTTCTCCCAAAAGGTTCTGCTTTCATCTATTCTTGATCGTAGAAGTCCAGATCTATTCTTGCTGTGTGGATCACCATTGGAAGCTGGACAATTGAACAGCTGTGGTATTGAAGATCACACCTCCAACTAATCAGAGAATCAGATTCCACAATATTCATCAAATGTAAACTTCTATCACGAATTCTCTCTAAGTACAAGGTTGATCCGGCTTAAATGAATTGAATATTTAATTTTCGCTAAGCATGTATACCTCAATTCCTTACAGTGGTATCAGAGCCTACCTTGTTACTTGCTAGAGTTCGTTAGATTGCTTTGATAAATTGAACAATAATTGTTATTGGAAAATTAATTTGATTTGAGTTTTGACAGTAAATAAAATTGTGAATTTTTAGAATTCAGATTTTATTCTGGAATTAAAAAAAAAAGGAGGTGAGGACTAGAGGAGGCGGCGGCGCTTTGGAAGCAACCGCCGTCGGTGACCAACAAGTGGTCGAAGGCAGCGGCGCCGGATGGTCCATAGCGCCGCTGCTTCGAATCTAACACCGGCGATTGCCATAGCGCCGATGCCATAAGCAGCGACGCAAACCCACACTAAAAAACAGAGCTGCTGTTCGATGGACATTTTGCAGTGGTCGGCAGTGTTGGACACCGGCGCGGCCACCACAAAGTCAAAGGAATCGCCGTCGAAAAAAATAGCGGCGACAATGGCATATTTGCAGAAAGGGTTTCTGCGTGTTTTTGAAATATGGAGACGATGGCCCCTTGTGCAATTTTGGAAATTGCATAAGAAGCCCCCTAATTTTAATAGATATGAAAAGGGTATCTCATGCAATTTTAGAAATTATATGAAAAGGCCAATTGTTTTAAAATCAGAGAGGGCCTTCTACGTAATTTTAGAAATTCCAATAAAGGACCCATTGTTTTAAAACCTTAAGGAATGATTATGAAATTTTAGAAATTGCACAATAAGTCCTCAAGTTTCAAAAGGAAATTAAGGTCTTAAATATAATTTTTAATTTTTTGGAAAATTTAAATATTAAATCTTTTAATGCTTGGTCAAACATTCAAAATTCACTAAAATCGTTTTAAATCATAATTTTAATTTTTGGCCGGATTAAATTTTGACTTTACTTTATAAAATTACAATTTTGACCATAAACTAATTTTGTCTTCAATTTATGGTATGGCTTTAAATTGGGAGAAAAAATAATTTTTTGAAAATTCTCCTTTATTAATAAAATTAATTGATTAATTTTATTATTGAAAAATTAAGTAATTAATTAGATTAATTATTTAATTCTGTCTAGTCTGTTCCAAAGTGTCTAAAAGGTTTAGACTTATACTGTCAAAGCTGTAAATTTAGAAATTAATATATTTTTAATATTAGTTATTAAAATAGATGTTTAGTGGATGATTATGGACTCGGCCCATGTGATTGGTTATATGGTTAATTATTCCTGTTGATTATTGGTTGGGCCTGCGAGCCTATTATTTAATTAAATGGGCCTGCGAGCCTATTATTTATTTAATTAGGTTTTCGAGCTATTTATTTATTATGGGCATGCGTGTCCATTTATCAGGGCCTGCGTGCCATCTAGTATAGGATACATGTTGCAGTTGGGCCACAATGAAGTAACTAGTATAGAATACATGTTGCAGCAGGAGATGGAGATGTTTACATTAAGCATTCGATGAACGAATGCAACGTCTCTTAGGAATTGACCGACTAATCTTCCTTATGGCTCAGGAAGATTAGATAGATAAAGTGCATAATCATCCACAATTATTTTTATGTATGATTGATTGCATGTTGGATGTTAGTTAATATACATAAATGTGATGAGACAAATCCCTCTTTATCAAAATATTAAATTCGTATTAAATGGTTAATACAACGTGCCTTCTATTGTTATAGTGAAAAATTAGAGTCTATTATCGATGTCAGTTTGTTGAGTCGCTCAAGGCTGCGCGCTCATAGTTATGTTTATCACTATGAAACATTCGATGTTTCTGAACAATGGGTCGAATTTAACTAGAATTTTATTTTTTGTTGAGTCGCTCAAGAAAATAAAATTTTGGGGGCATACATAAGATGTGTACGACAATCTGAGAATTGTGCTCAAGCATGAAAAAGAAAAAATTGGATATGTCAATAAGCAGCCAAATGCCGGAAGCTCCTATTGAGGAGGGTACGCCGGAGAACGTGCAGGCTTACAAAAACATAGTGATAATAGTAACACTGCAACATATGATGATTGCAGTATGTTACTTGAGTTAGAAAAGCAGCACGAGGGTATGGATGCTTATACCAAAATATATTATTTCAAAGAGTTGAATGATGTATAGTCACGGACTGAACAGTATGAGACATCCAAAATGTTATGAAGAGGTATGATGGTAAAAAGATCTTCAGTCAGTGCTCATGTATTGAAAATGATTGATTCTATTGAAAAATAAAATCAATTAAGTTTTACCATAGACCACGAGTTAAGTGTTGACTTAGTTATGCAGTCCTCACCTAATAACTTTTCCCAATTCATTATGAACTTCAATGTGAATAAGATTCAGTGTACCCTACTCGAGCTGCTAAACATGCTGAAAACTGTTAAGCCCAAAGGAATGGGTAAACTTTGGCCATTGATACCTCTAAGAGCACTAAGAGAAAATCTAAATTGACCTTTTAGAAAGGATCCAAGAAGGACAAATCTATTGGAAAACAGTTAAGCAAAGACAAATCCAAGTCTGATGATCCGTGTTTTCACTGTGAAAATAAAAGGGCATTAGAAGAGGAATTGCAAGGCATAAAAGAGATAAAACTAATAACTCAAATCTTTGGCATTGTAGACTCGGTCATATAAATGAAAACGCATTACTAAGTTACATAAAGATGGATACTTAGATTCAAATGATTATGAATCATTTGACAAGTGTGAATCACGCCAGTTGGGCAAAATGACAAATACACCTTTTTCTGAAAAGATAGTCGGAATTGCAGATATTTTGGGTCTTGTACATACGGATGTACATGGACAAATATCTAAAGATGTTAAAGGTGGCTTTTCTTATTTCATCACGTTTGCAGATGACCATTCTAGATATAGTTTCATCTACTTGATGAAATTCAAGCACGAAACCTTTGAAAAGTACAAAGAATTCAAGCAAGAAGTAGAATGGCAAACTAGGAAAAATATTCTAACACTTAGATCTGATCGAGGTGGAGAATATTTGAATGGTGAGTTTTTAGACTATCTAAAAGAGAATGGAATTCTCTCGCAATGGACTCCACCTTATACACCACAACTAAATGGTGTATCTGAAAGAAAAACTGCACCTTATTTGATATGGTGCAATCAATAGTGAGTCGTGCAGTTTTTCTAAAAATTATTTTGGAGATATGCACTTAACACTGCATGTTATACACTAAACCGTGTCCTATCTAAATCGGTCAATAAAACTCCATACGAGTTATGAAAAGGGAAAAAGACTTGATCTTTCATACAAGAAGGATTAGGAATGCGACGCTTATGTGAAGCGCGTTGAATCGGATAAGCTATGAGCTAAATCTGATAAATATTTATTTGTGGAGTATCCAGAGTAAACTGCAGGATACAATTTCGATAATCCCATCGAGATGAAGGTCATCATATCGAGACTTGCTGTATTCTTAGAGAAGACAGTGGGAGTAAAGTATATCTTGAAGAGGTTCAAGAAACCACAAATAAAATTGACCAATTAGATGTTCCAATGGCTGAACTTACATCTAATGAAGCACAGATTGAGAAAGTGAGAGCCACTAGTTCCCAAGGACACACCAGCTCTACGTCAGTCGAGCAGAGTCATTCATTTTCCTCTGAGATATGATCTCTTGATTACTAATAATGTATTACTAATTGAGGAAGACGAACCTACTACTTACACAGAATCAAAGTCAAGTGTTGACTCAAAGAGATGGCAGGAAGCCATGGAATCTGAGATGAACTCCATGTACGAAAACAAGGTTTGGACCTTGGTTGACCCACTTGAATGGGTAAAGCCTTTAGGCTGTAAATTGGTTTACAAGAAAAAGGTCGACATGGATGGTAATGTTCATACATACAAGGCAGGATTGGTTGCGAAAGGTTTCAAGTAAAGACAAGGGATTGACTTTGACAAAACCTTCTCACCAGTAGCATTGTCTAAGTCAATTCAGATTTTGCTAGCATTAGTAGCATACCATAACTATGAGATCTGGCAAATGGATATCAAGATTGCATTCCTTAATGGGAATCTTAGCGAGAATGTGTACATGACACAACTTGAAGGTATGCAAACTACAGAAATCCATATATGGATTAAAGCAAGCCTTTCGGAGCTGAAATATTCATTTTGATAAGACAAACAAAATGTTTGATTTTATCAAGAATGAAGATGAACTATGTGTATAAAAGGTTAGTGGGAGCAAAGTCGGGTTTCTAATTTTGTATGTGGATGACATACTATTATTAGAAAACAATGTCCCAATGCTAAAATCAGTAAAATTGTAGTTATCCAATTTTTTTTCCATGATTGATATGGGAGAGGCAGCATACATTTTCGGTATGAAGATCTATAGAGATAGATCTAAAAGAATACTTGGCCTATCTCAATCTACGTACATAGATAAAAACTTGAGAAGATTTAGCATAGAAGAGTCCAAGGGAGGAATCTGTCCCATTGCGCATGGGATCTATCTCTCAAAAGAGATGTGTCCAAAGACACAAATTGAAAGAGATCGCATGGATAGAATTCCTTATGCATCAGCAATATGATCTATCATGTATGCAATGCTATGTACTCGATCAGATGTTTCAAATGCTTTGAGTGTCACAAGCAGGTTCCAAGTGAACCCTGGCGAGAAACATTGGATCACAGTCAAGAACATCCTTAAGTTCTTAAGAAGGACTAAAGACATGTTCTTGGTCTATGGGATAAATGAACTTAGAGTTCAAGGTTATGTCGATGCTAGCTTTCAGTCTGATATAGACGATAGCAAATCTCAATCTGGATATGTATTTACTCAAAATGGTGGTGTAGTCAGTTGGAAAAGTTCCAAATAAGAAACGACTACTGATTCAACTACAGAAGCCGAATATATAGCTGCTTCAGAAGTAGCAAAGAATACGGTCTGGATCAAGAAGTTCATTACTGAACTTGGAATAGTTCCTAACATTGTTGATCCAATAACTTGTATTGTGATAACAATGGATCCATCGCACAAGCGAAGGAACCCATGTCTCATCAATGATCCAGATATATATTGAGCCAGCATCATCTCATCAGGGAGATAATCTTAAGAAATTATATAAAGATAGAACGGGTCCTAACATACGATAATGTAGCAGATCCTTTGACAAAGTTGTTGTCCCAGCACAAGCATGATGGTCATGCTAAATTTGATAGTATTAAGATACCTTAGTGATTGGATCTAGTTTGTATGGGAAATTTTTTGATATACTCTTTGTTAGACATTAAAGTATATTAACAAATTGATTAATTAAATGTTTGTCTACATTTTAAATGGCAGATCTATTATTCTTAAATTTTAAAATAATGGAATCCGAAGAAAAGTTCATAACAACTTGTTAATCACAAGGTGTTGTGATTGTGAGATACAAGTTATAAATAACTTATTCTTGAAATATCCCTAGTCATAGTAATAATGAGATACGGATATTATTATTGCGGATAGACTATCATGTGTTGCATTTCTTTTTAAGAAAGTAGCTGATATCACGAGCTAAGATGTAGAGGGACATCTGAATGAACACATGAATGCATTGTTATGAGAACATGACATTGGATGATCTGCCTAGAGATTTCACATGGATAACTATCCAAGCGTCAGTGGTAAATCTCTAATGCGCGGTTGTGGATTTGGTACTTCGACTTGAGGACATCATAGAATCTTATGTGAGGACTGCTATACTTTGACGAGCGTTTTATGAGACTCGTAGATTATGAGTCACCAGGAAGACGTCGTACGGGTATAGTGAGAATCATATGAAGGTTGTGAATGTCCAACATGAGGATTCGTCACTCCTGGAAAGTAGGAGATTATAACCTGATTTTTACCCACTTAAGTTGATATAAATTTCCTCGGTCGGGGTAGAGTTATGAGTTGAAAAATGTTTCAATCATAACTAGATTAGATCAACGAAGAGTTGAGGTGAATAACATAATTGGTTGAAATGAGATTGATGCTGATCCATATCTCTTAACCAATTGGGTTATATTAATGAAGAGATTATATTTCCACGGTAACCGCACATATATTGGTTCTGTCATACCACATGACATTTTCCTTCACATGGATTGCCTTGACACATTGCTAGATGTCAATCTTGGACAGCGACGTGAATTGATCGATCTCGGTGAATCGATGAGAATATCACTGCGTTTGCCATCGTGAATGGGAAACTAATGGGTCACGCAAATAAAGCGAGAATTGAGAATCTAGAGTTGGACCTTGTCCAAGTGGGAGATTGTAAGAATTAATGTCCAAGGTCCAAATAGTTTAGTCGAAATTAATTACTTATTGGACCAAATTAATTAATTAGATTAAGTAATTGGGGCCATTTGTTGATGGGTTCTAGTTGGACTAGAACTAGGGCTAGGGTTAGCCCTACCTATATATACAAGGTCACAGCAGATTAATCACAAGAGTTGTTTTCCATTACTTGCTAGCACAAGCAAAAGACAACACAATCAATTTTCTTCCAAAAGGTTCCGCTTTCATTTGTTCTTGATCGTGAAAGTCCAGATCTGTTCTTGCTGTGTGGATCACCATTGGAGGCTGAACAATTAGACAGCTTTGGTATTGAAGATCGCACCTCTAACTAATCAGAGAATCAGATTCCACAATATTTATCAAAGGTAAACTTCTATCATGAATTCTCTCTAAGTACAAGGTTGATCCGGCTTAAAGGAATTGAATATTTAATTTCTGTTGTGCATGTATACCTCAATTCCTTACAGTTATGGCATGAAGAAGTTAGAGGGGCTTGCCACCTTTTGATGTAATTATTATATATTTGGGCTGTTTTGTAAATGATAGTAGAGTTGATCGAGTTGGCTATACTTTATTTATTTTTATTGGTTCATATTTGGGTCAGGTGGACCACAATTGATTTTGTACATATTTTGTGTTTGAGAAATTTGTTGCTTTTCAGGTTTGATTTAGTTCAATTTACAAAGGAAGCTTTGCCAAAATTTTTATAAAATCTTTTTATTCAAAGAATAGTCAATAAGTTATAGAAAAGTCTAAGTAGCCTTAATGGTGGGTTCGGCGTCTAGCTGGCATCCATCATCGGTGCACAGCACGTTTTGAGTCCACTAGGGTGATTCAGGACGGGCGTGTCAGCTGATATCTATCACAGAAGATCTGTTCACCAAAGAATTGATGACCTTTCCTTTGCCATCAAAATTTAAAGAACCAACCGATGAGTTTGATGGAACGACCAATCCGATTGACCACATACGCACTTTCTAAGATCAGGTAAGACTCTATGGTTGGACAAGTGCCATAGCCTACTGAGCATTCTCCATGACATATTAGATAAGGATGCTAGGGAATGGTTCAATATTTTGCCTTCTAGGTAGATCTTATCATTCTCTAATTCTGCAAACCAGTTTACGATTTGTTTCTCTAGTAGTGCAGGTAAAAAAAAGACGGTCATGGGGCTTATGCAGGTGACTCAGGAGAAAGGAAAGTAGTTATACGACTATATATCATGTTTCAACATAGCGACTATCGGCATTAAAGAGTTACAAATGTCGTCTGTTGTGACTGTGTTGCTCAATGGATTGAGGAACCATGCGTTCAAAACTAGCCTATCAAAAAAATCTCCAAAATCGATTACAAAACTTCTTAGATGAGGCGAGGAGTATATAGATATGAAGAATCTGCTGTGAACAGCCTCCCAGCAACCACCCCGCGACTAACTTCAAATATCGACCAAGGGTTGAAACGGTGATTACGATATCCTGTATCAACCTAACAGCCCATTTATATGTCATTCAGTAAGAATTGGGCTACTTAAGAGATGTATAGTGGCTGAAAATGTTGAGGTCTGACCCCACCATTCGCTATCAGAGTCGCGTGTATGATTTCCATAAAGATCATGGTCATACGACCGATCAATGTCAAACCTTAAGAAGTAAAGTGGAAAATTTGATATCTAGAGGGCACTTAAAACACTTCGTAAAACATATGGCCGAAGAGGATAAGAGATTTGTCAAGGAAGACAAAAGAAGACGACGAGCGAGAGTGATACATGTGATAGTTTGAGGATTACTAGAGGAGAAAATTTGAAAAATGCCAGAAAAGGATATGTACGGTTATTGCAAGTAAACTCGATTGGTATGTCGAGTAGGTTCGGACAACCAATCACTTTTCATGATTAAGACATGGTAGGAGTTTATTTTCTCACGATGACGATTTGGTAATCATGGATGATATAGTAGATTTCGACATCAAGTGTGTGTTAGTTGATACTGGGAGCGCTGGTAACATGTTAAGTTGGGAGGCATTCAAGGCATTAAAAAGCTCGGTCAACCGATAAAATCTGTTAACGAGCAACGGTGATACAAGAAGGGATAATAGATCTGCCAATTGTGTTGGGTAAACACCCATCATGCGTAACGATGTTGACCCCGTTTTTAGTAGTACAAATGCCTGTGGCCTATAATTCCATTTTGGAGGCTATAATATCTACCCAACACTAAGCTATGAAGTTTCCTACGAGTTGGAAAATTGGAGGGTACCAGTTAACTTTATGAAGATGTTGTCTAAGCTGGTCCAAATCCAGAAAGCTTGACGATTGAAAAAATTGATAATTAACAACTATATCATTTTGAAGTAGTGGATGAGGTTCAAATCGGCTGATAAGTAGTGGATGAGGTTCAAATTGATAATTAACAACTATATTCATAAAAGAAAATGGTTCAAATCGGCTGATCGTTGAATAAAGAAGAAATAAAAAACCTTATAGACATGTTTCAGGAAAACTTTGATGTATTTACATGGGATATGATCGACCTAAATGGTGTCATTTTGAAGTTTTCTAGGTGTAGTTGGCTATTATCAGCGTTTCATAGAAGGATTTTCCAAAATAGATGGTCATATGATGTAGTGGACTCGAAAATGTGTTAAGTATATTTGGTCCGAGAAGTGTGAACAGAATTTTCAAGAGTTAAAGGACAAGCTATTGTCTACACCAGTACTAGGTTTGGGCTGTGTGTTGATACAAAATAGAAAGTTGATAGCTTATGATTCAAGACAGTTGAAGAAGTTTGAGCAAAATTATCTGACACATGATCTTAAACTTGCATCAGTAGTTCACGCCTTAAAAATTTGGCGTCATTACCTTTCTGGAAGTAAGTGTGAGATTTACACCGACCATAAGAGTCTCAAATATTTTTTTCACCCAAAAAGAGTTGAATATGAGACAATGATGGTGGTTGTAATTAGTAAAAAACTACAACTGCTCTATTTTGTACCATCCAAGTAATGCAAATATAGTCACGAATGCTCTAAGTAGAAAGAATATAGATAAGTTTTCTGCACTGTAGTTGACACAAGATAATCTGATCAAGGACTTTGAGAGTATGACTATTGAAGTGTCAGCACTGCTGGTGCAGACATCGACACTGATAGCAAGCCTCACAGTAAAGTCAACACTCAATGATAGAATTGTGGCAGCTCAAAAGGATGGTCTTTTTTTTTTTAAGATCAAGACTGAAGTAAGAATTGAAAAGAAGAAAGAGTTTGAAATAGCTGATGACAAAGCTTTGATGTTCAAATGTCGAATATGTATGCCTAAGGATGAAAGTCTGTGAAATGAGATTTTATCTGAAACTCATTCCGCTCCTTACTGCGGACATCCAAGAGGAACCAAAATGTATAAAGATTTACGTAATACATTTTGGTGGTGTAACATGAAATGAGTTGTAGTTCTTTTTGGGTCAAAATATTTGGTGTGTCAACAAGTGAAGGCAGAGGTCGTCAAGACCATTAAATCCAATGGACATACCGAATTGGAAATGGGAGAAAATCGTAATTGATTTTGTTGTGGGTTTTCCTAGATCGACAAAAGGTCATGATGCCATTTGGGTAGTGGTAGACCGCTGACAAAATCTGCGCATTTTCTTCCCATTCAAATGAATTTCAGTTTGGTGCAATTAGCACAGTTGTAAGTCAAAGAAATTGTCTTACTTAATGGAGTATTAGTGTCCATTGTATCGGATCGAGGCCCAAGGTTTACCTCAAATTTCTGGAAAAGTCTTCAAGGAGATTTGAGTACTAAATTAAAATTTAGCACAGCTATTCACTCTTAGACTCACGGGCACTCAGAACGAACTATTCAAATCCTTAAGGATACGTTGAGAGCATGTGTCTTGGATTTGGGTGGTAAATGGGAAAGTCACATACCGTTGGTCGAGTTCCTTTACAATAATAGTTTCCAAGCTACCGTCGGCATGTCACCATATGAGGGACTGTATAATCGAAAATTTCATTCGCCAATTTTTTGGGATGAAGTTAGCGAAAAAAATTTTAGGCCCAAAGTTGGTTGAGAAAATAGTGGAAACAATATGCAAGATCAGGTCTAGAATTAAGACAGCGCATGAGCGTTAGAAAAGTTATGCCAACCAAAGAAGAAAAGAATTAGAGTTCGGAGTCGGCAAAAAAAAAATTCCGAATGTGGCCTCTTTGAAAGGAATACTACATTTCTGTAAGAAATGAAAACTAAGACCGCGTTTCATCAGCCCATTTGAGATTCTTGAAAAAATTAGAAATGTAGCGTATCATTTGGCATTGCCACTTGAGCTCTCGACAGTGCACGATGTCTTTCACATATCGATGTTAAGGAAGTATGTACATGATCATACGCATGTGGTAAAATATGAGTCGTTGGATTTAAGGAATGACATGAATTATGAGGAAACGTCTGTGGTGATCCTAGAGAGAAAAGTTCATGTTCTGAGAAATCGAACAATCCCTTTAATCAAAGTTCAGTGGGGTAGATACGAGGAGGATGAGGTCACTAGGAAAAGAGAAGAAGATGTTTTAGCTAAGTACCTGGACCTTGTAAACCAAGTAAGTTAAATTTTGAGGATGAAATTATTTTAAGTCGTGAAAGTTGTAGCGACAGGAAATTTTTTTTTTTTTTTGGCATTTTTCACAAAAAAATAAATTTCAATTTTCGGTGTCGTTGCGAACTTCCTAGTACATTTTAAATACTTTAGTCACGTTAGATTTTTTTTCTTGTACTTTCTTTATCTTTCGTGACAAATATACATCAATACTAAAACACCCAAACAGCCCATAATCTCATGCCAAAATAAACACCCAAACAGCCCATAATCTCATACCAAAATCAGCTCCCAAACAGACCCTAAAACCCAAAACTTTAACCACCCATAATCTTCCCCACTCCTATTATTTATTTTCATCTAAATACCTTTCATCCCTTCATCATAAATACATCCCAAGCCTTTCTCCTCAATCTACCATCCGTGCCAAAAAGGTTCTCCCAAGCATGGCTGAAATTCACCCTACCACAAGAAAGAAACTGTCCCCTCCACTACTTCATGATCAGCCATTATTAACCCCATGTTTACCAATTCAAATCTCAACCAATTGCGCCATGTTCTCTAAAAGAAACTGGTCCCTTAAGTCTCCATGATCAGCCCAAGTTTTTCCATTCCAAAATCCCGCAATTCCTCCATTTCTCTCTTATTTTCGCCACCACCTCCGTAAGTCCATTTCCTCCTTTTATTTTTCCCACCCTACACCTACACTTTCACTCCAAATTTTTAGCCCTTAAGTTTCCTTTAATTTTCCTCATTACAAACACAAAAAATACCCCAACAGTAGGCTTAGAGTCTCGGTTTTTATCAAGCAAAGATAAATACATTTCTCTTCAATTTTTGGCCCCAGCAATAAGCTTTTCAACACCTTTGTTTTGCTTCACTTTTTTCCTCTTATGAGTTCCCAAAATTTCAAAAACATTCATCCACCATTGTTCCAAAAAATCATCTCAAAAATATCAGCAAAAACTCTCACATTCTCCCTTATTTTTTCAGCCAGCAAAGAATTCCCCATTCTTCCCAAATTTCCACCCCTAAAACACATTTTAAACTGCCCAAAAAGTTCAGATTTTCGGCCCATATTTACCTCCAATACTTTTCCTTAAATCTTTCTACAACACACGAATCTTTTAAATAAAAGGCATGCGTGCTTTTAGGAAAAGTACAGTGACAAGATATTCTACAACTTCAACCATGAAACTCTATTTTGAGGTAGTTTTA
This sequence comes from Forsythia viridissima, assembly GCA_030279155.1. NCBI lineage: Eukaryota > Viridiplantae > Streptophyta > Magnoliopsida > Lamiales > Oleaceae > Forsythia > Forsythia viridissima. The sequence continues at coordinate 51,058,070 of CM059034.1, forward strand.
TTTACTACTCAAGCTATGATTTATAAATAATTTTTGGGAAAGTTATTATGTGAAATGAATTCCATGTAAATTATTTAAGAAGGAACTTTATGATTGTGATTGAAGGTAATCACATGTGCATGATAGTGATTTAAAGAAATCACTTTTAAGTTCATAGGTGCGGGTTACCAAACTATGTTGTTCCTATATACATTTGAAATGATGGCATGTGCATTTATGTTTCTGTATAATTTTTTCCGCATGTTAGTAAATTTCCTACTTAGGATTTTTTTATGAAATACTTACCCCAAAATGAGCAAATTTTTATATTGAAATGGTTGGCATTGGCGCGATTGCGTAGGCCAGCGATCATGAAGTGGACTTATTTTTTTTTAAACTAAGTTTTGGCATCGAGGTGATTGAATCAATCATGATGTAAATACTTTAATTTATATGTTGGTTTTACAATATTTAATTATGTAGAGTAGGAAGAAAAATGAGATATTGGTTTAGTTGTCATTTCAATTTTTAAAGTAGAATTTTCCTTGTTTTACATTATGTAATTTCAACTTTCTGTCCCTACTTTGAAAAATCACAACTTTTTATATATTTAGAGTTATTGAGTGAAATCAGTGGCTATGGAAAGCCATATATGTTCTCTAATATCAGCAATTGGAATTACTCAAAAATTCTATCGTATGAATTTATTGGAACGTTTCAGCAGATTTTTTTAAGGCACCCGGAACAGTTTTTCAAGCAACTTTAACTAACTTTTTCACCTACCAAACAACATAACTAAGGTCTAAAATTTTAACATGGCCTAGTCCAAGGTCCCAAGTATGTATAGTTCAAATATTGTAATTTTTGAAGTTCGTTTGGATGGTCAAATGAATTATGGTGACGCTTATCACTGCATAGGTAAAAACATTAAAACTTGGAAGAATTTTTTTTTCCACTTGCGCGCTTGTTATTTTCTGTAATAGTTATATTTTTTAAAACCATTCATGGGTACGATAAACTTATTTGGAGTTGTCAATCGTTATTTAAAGATTATTTTAGTGACCCTCCGAATTGAGAAAATCTGGGGCGTTACATAGGGACTGCTGGAGATTGGTGATAGTCTTCCTCTAGAACTAGGATCTATGAGCAACAACAAAATTTTATGTAGGTGGAGTTCAAAGATGAGGTCTTGGAAAAGTATTTCCCGCAAGCACTGAGGGATTTCAAGGAGCCAAAGTTTCTACAGCTCAAGCAAGACGACATGTCCTTAGGGGAATATAAAAGGTAGTTTGAGAAATTGTGTAGGTATACACCATATTTGGTAGACACCGGGATAAATAAGGCTAGAAGGTTTGAGCAAGGACTATGACCTAAGATTAGCATGATTATCATGTTGCACCAACTCACTACTTACCATGATGTGTTACAACGGGCTCAATCCATATCACTCAGGAATCGAAAAGAGAAAATAGGACGACCAAGGAAAAGAGAAATGAAATAGGAAGAATAAGAAATAAAACTACGTGAGTAGTTCCAATTAGGGTGGTGGAATTATAACCTCATGTCCCAAGTGCAAAATGAATTAGAGAGGAGAATGTTTGCAAGGAAAAAAATCTACTTTCGTTGTGGCAAGCCATGTCATATAGTATAAACTGTAAGGAGCCACCAGTAAAGAAAGATGATGATCAGGATAGGAACAAAAATGAGAAGGATCGGGTTTTTGATATAACCCAATAAGAGGCAAATCAGAATCCAAATGTGATAATATGCATTTTTCTAGTATTTGACATATCTTCTTATGTTCTTTTCAATTTTCTGGTTTCTACATCTTTTAGCAATAATGTTAGTATGATGTGTGAAAAACGGATGATGAACTAGCAGTTAGTATTCCTTCGGGTAAGACTCTAGTACTAATCTTCTTGTAAAAGCGGTTAGACTAGAGTCTGATGGGGAAAGAATAGAGGCGACCTTATACCTGTTGAATATAAAGGATTTTGATGTAACTTTGGGTATGGATTGATTGGGAGATTTTTGATGTTTTGAAAATAAAGTGGTTGTTGAGTCTGGAGAAAAAGAGAGGTATTTTTTCAAGGCGAAGATCAAATTTCTACCACGGCTAGTGTTAGCAATGCAAGAAAATAAATTGTTGAAGAATGAGAAATGTAAAGGATTTTTGGTTAATATAAGCAGTACACAATAGTCAAAATTAGTAGCTGTTGATGTACAAATTGTAAAGGATTTCATAAACATGTTTCCTCAGGATCTATTGGGTATTCCACCAGATTGACATTTAGAATTCACAATTGACCTCATATATAGAGCGAGACCGGTATCTAAGGCTCTGTACAGAATGGCACCAAAAGAATTGCAGGAGCGAAAGTTGCAATTTTAGGAATTGTTAAATAAGGGTTTTATTTGGCCGAATGTTTTGCCTTGGGGTGCTTTAGTACTACTTGTTAAGAAGAAAGACAGATTAATGCGGATGTGCATCGATTATTGAGAATTAAACCTTCTAATGGTTAACAATAAATATTCACTTCCAAGTTGTAGATTTATTTGATTAGCTTCAGAGAGCAAAGGTATTTTACAAAATTGATTTAAGATGAGGATATTATCAATTGAAATTTAAAGCGAGTGATATTTATATAACATCTTTTAGAACATGCTACAAGTACTATGAGTTTACAACTATGCCTTTTGGTGTAACTAATGCTATGACGGTGTTCATAGATATGATGAATCGAGTTTTTCATTAGTACCTGGACAAATTTTTCATAGTCTTTATTGATGATATATAAGTATACTCTAAGGATGAAGAGCAACACGAGTAGTAGCTCAGTATATTTTTTGGAGATACTAAAGAATGAGAAGTTGTATGCCAAGTTTAAGAAATGTGAATTCTGACTAGATTGGATTAGTTTTCTCAGCCACGTAGTGAGAGATCACAGAATTAAGTTGATCCAAGTAAGGTGGAAGCCATAACCAAATGGGCTAGACCAATTAATGTTAGTGAAATTCACAATTTTTTTGGTTTAGCAGGTTATAACAAGAGGTTCATTGAAGGATTTTCCATGATTTCCAATCCATTGACTTAGCTAACAAGAAAGAGAGTAAAGTTTCATTGGTCGGAATAGTACGAGCAAAAGCTTTCATGAGTTAAAGTAGAGACAAGTTTCATCACTACTTTTGACAATCCTATAAGGTTCAAATGGGTTTTCATTTACAGTGATGTATCCAAACATGGTTTAAGGAATATGCTGATGTAATAATGTAAAGTGATTGTATATGCTTCAAGGCAATTAAAACAGTATGAATAGAACTATCCAACACATGATCTTGAGGTTGCGATGGTAGTACACGCTTCGAAAATATAGCGTCACTATTTATATGAAAGTAAATGTGAGATTTACACAGCATAAAAGTTTGAAGTATTTCTTTACCTAAAAGGAGCTGAACATGAGGCATATAAGATGGTTAGAACTGATAAAGAACAACAACCATTATTTACCATCCAGGTAAGGTTAATATGGTCGCTGACGTGCATAGTAGAAAGACGGTGGGACAAGTAGCAGCTCTTTTCCTTAGGCAGGAATAGTTAGTTAAGGATTTTTAAAAGTTGAGGATTGAGGTTGTTACTTCGACTTGGAGTATGATAATGTTAGCGGCTTTAAAGGTTCAACCGAATTTTAGAGGTCGAATTAAAGAAGTGCTGAGTACATATATTTTTCTAAAAAAGATAAAGTCCAAAGTTGAGTTGGGTAAGAGAAAATATATTTTTCCTGTCCAATTACGATGCACTTATGTTTAAAGAGATATTGTGTGAACTAAAGATGAGGGGTTGAGAAATGAATTAATGGAAGAAGATCGCTCTATCCCGTTATACCGTGTATCTAGGAGGAACAAAGATGTATCGAGATCTTAATTGTAGTTGTTGACGTCAGAATTTGCACTGTCTACACGTCAACAAATCTCCAGTCACTCCTCTGCCAACTTGTATGTTACCTGCATACTAGGATGATCGTTAGGCACCAAGATTACCAGAGAAAAAGGGTCTGGCAATCGTTGGTACTCCGACAATCAAGTCAACTGTCGGTATATAAAATAATATATGGAGAATAAAAAAAATTGCGTGTGGGAAGGACAAGCAGTCAGAGATTTGAATAGGGTTTAGGGGTGATAATAATACGTAAAGAGTACGTGTCATAAAAATTGTCTCTCTTAGAATAACCAGAGACCTTGTATTTATAGGACAATAGTTCTAATTGATTTAGAAAAATAATCAATTAGAAATCTGATTGGACTCTCTTTCTTTATGGGATAGGGATGATCATGTTGCCTAATCGTTAGGGGATTAAGATTTGGTTTCCGTGTAAGAGTTCGTGTGTCAATCAAACACAATAATTCTTTAATCACTTTCCTGATTATCCTAAACTATTATATTGCCTACTGGTTATAATATATACGAAGCTCAGCGAGGCTCATGAGTGTCGAGGTCCTTTGTAGGCCTCACAATACTCTAATTCAGGAATGCTAAGATGTTCGGTGGGCCTCTTAGGCCCTTGCTAGGTCTATGGGACCTTTATGAATCTGGAAGGCCCTCGCAGGGCCAATAAGGACTTAGCGATGCTTGAATTTAAGTCTAGATGGGACCTTTACTGGGCCTTTGCTAACGTGGAGGCCTTACCAAAATCTGGTGGTAACAATAGTCCCCCAAGTCCAAGCCTATTATTTATAGTAGGCGTGGGACTTTGGTAAAAAGTTTTTTACGGGAGAGGGGGAAGAATCCTGCGAACATGGTCTTCGCAGATACATTGTTGAGTTATTTGTCTATACATCTTTGGAAGATGTTCGGTGGGCCTCCGAGGACCTTGCTGGGTCTATGGGACCTTTATGAATCTAGAAGGCCCTTGCTGGGCCTATAAGGCCTTAGCGAGGTCTGAATTAGGCCTACATGGGGCCTTTACTGGGACTTTGCTGACATGGAGGCTTTACCAAAATCTAATGGTAACAATAGTCCCCCAAATCCAAGCCTATTATTTATGGTAGACGTGGGACTTTGGTAAAAAGTTTTTGACCGGGGGGAGAGAATCGTGTGAACATGGTCTTCGTAGATGCATTGTTAAGTTATTTGTCCATGCATATTTGGATTACCTACTCAGTGTAGTCCTCCAAGTCCGAAGCCTGTTTATTCATAGTAGGTTAGGGCTTTGAATAGGTTAACTGTAGGTGACGTGGTACTGTTTGGTTCGTGGTAGGTGCAACCCTGATACAACTGTCAATCAATCAATAGGTATTATGAGGAATTGAGCCTGAATCTGAGGAGTTGTTTTCAAAGGCATTGATAGCGCATTTCCTTCATCCGTTGAATCCGAAGAGTTGAATTTTGAATTTGAGGAGTGGTTTTCACAGGTGTTAATGGAGCAACCTTTTCGTTGCTTGTGGCAGTCCAAATGCCCATTAAATAGTACATTCTTCCAAAGTCTTCTTTAATGTATTACATTTCCCACGCCATCCCTTTGTAACTGTTCTGATTTTGGCCCTATATAAATCCCAAGAATCTCTTATTTTTTGTTTCACCTTTTCAGAACTTCTCTGAATTCAAATACTCTATTTTCAATGGCTGTAATTTTTCCCAGCGAAAAGGGAAAAGAAAATTTCTCTGTAAGTAGCTCAATTAGTACCAGTATTCGACTTAAGTATCTCATAAAGGAGGGGGGCAAGAATCATTGTTTAAATGACCAAGTATGGCCCCACAAATGTCCGAGTTATATTCCAGATCTGATAAGTGCTTCGGATGCCATGGGAAAAGTTGGACCAGTAGCCTTAGCAAGGAGATCTCAAATGGTACCTCTGCAATGCACATTGATGTTGATAATATATATTATGATGAGTCTGAAAGCTGTTCGCAAAAGGCTGACCAACGGCATTTTTTGAGCATTATGGCCTAATTAGTCACCAAATCAACTCATATAATGACTATCACAGTGATATCACATTTGGAGGATTTCCTATCATGGTGTAGGCAGACTTATGTAGCTGACAAAGCCTGACAACGTAAGTGACGAAGCATAAGTAGTTCATCGAAGCAGCAACAGAACTTGCGAAGACTAAAGAATAATTAGCTAAACTAGGGGCCTTTTCTTGTGCCGACCCAAAAGAGGTAGCGGGACAATAGCACTTGTATTTTGCTCCCTGTAGTTTCGTCACTTTTGTAATTCCAACAAACACCTTAATGAAAAAAGATTATTTTTTCAATATGTTTTCCCTTCAAGTATTATTGCTTTGTTTGCCCTTGTTTACATGCATAAGCATTAAGTAGTTTACCCAACAAGGTGAGAAGTTGGCGGCGAACCACATTTCCTCGCTGCCTTGCTTTCTTTACTTTCACTTGCACGCGTTAAGTAGTCAAACGAGATAAGGAGTTGGTCGCGAACCACATTTCCTCGTTGTCTTACCTCTGTTACTTGTACTTTCACGCGTTGAATTTTTACCCAACGAGTTAAGGAATTGTCCACGAACTACACTCCCTCGATGTCTTGCCTTTGTTACTTGTATTTCCACGCGTTGAATTTTTACTCAGCGAGCTGAAGAGTTAGCCGCGAACCACACTTCCTCGCTGCCTTGCATTTGTTACTTGTATTTCTACACGTTTAATTTTTACCCAGCAAGTTGAGGAGTTGGCTGCGAACCACACTCCCTCGCTGCCTTGCCTTTGGTACTTGTATTTCAACGCGTTGAACTTTTACACAGCAAGTTGAGGAGTTAGCCATGAACTACACTCCCTCGCTGTTTTGCCTATGTTAATTGTATTTTCACGCGTTGAATTTTTACCCTGCGAGTCAGGGAGTTGGATGCGAACCACACTCCCTTGCTGCTTTGCCTTTTTTTCGCTGCAATCGAGATGAGAGAGTCTTGACTTGAAAATAACTGAGCTTTATTTGAATTTCACTATTGTTGAACAACTTGAAAGTAAAACTGATACGCATCTTAGCGTTAATAAATAGAAAACATATTGTATAGTCATGGCTACAGGAGGAGCGCTTTCGTACGTTGCTACATTTTGAAGCGCGTTCATGTAGCAGGCCATTGCCTCTGTTTGGTTGCATTGGACCTTAGCGATTCCTCCTGGTGTTGGGGATTTTATGGCCAAGTGATGGATGGAAGTGGCCACTTGTAAATCCTTAAGCGTGGGCCTACCGAGGACTCCCTGATAGACGGAGTGGGTATTCACTACCAAGAACTCCAAGAACTTATTTAAACGGCACGTAAGTTCTCTGAAATCTACTGTGAGGGTAATTCTTCTTTGTGGGATGAGGATATCTCCTACGAAGTCGAACAATGGTTCTGAGATGGCTTTTGGCTCATGGTCTATATCCATTTGGTCGAAAGTTCTGCTAAACAGGATGTTTACGGTGCTGCCATCGTCGACGAACATTCGTTCTAACCCATTCCTAGGAACAACGGCGCAGACTACCAAGACATTACAATGTGGATAGTGGACATTGGCCTCATCCTCTTTTGTTAATGTGATATGTGGGGCCCTGGGCGGATGTCCGTAATCCTTGCCGCCGATTCTCTTGATCAATTAGTTCCCGCACATTCAGACAGTCTTCTGTGTTATGATTTTAAGTCCGATGTATACGATAAAAATTGAGATGAGGAATTGTTGGTTGGAGAATCACCATAGGCGGTCTTAGTATGGGAGTCAGGATCACCTCTATTAAGTTGAACCTCTGGTAGTGGTTGATATGAGGCTCAGGAGAACGTCGTCCTTTCCGATGGTGGTGATCACCTTTCTCTCTTTATGGGTAGGCCTCGCTCTGCTTGCTATGTCGGCTACTCAAGAATGGAGGTCGTACAACAGAGGACCCAACACCCAACCTATCAATTACGCTGACAGATGCGACGGGTTTTCTATCTCGTAACAGAGGGGGTTTCGCTCGTTCATCGTCGTGCAAAGGCCTCGAATTCAGGTTCTAATGGTTCCGATCACTTGAGATAGGCAAGTCATCCTAATATCGATGGCTCTCTATTGAACTGGACATCGAAGAGCTTCACTGAGCACGGCTACGCTTGGGTCCATGTTGGAGAGATTGATTCTCCAACAGTTCGAGCGCTGCCTTCATCTGGGCATTGTCTAGCTTCATGTCTTGGTTTTTCTGCTCGACCGTCTGCTTCTGTCGTTGTCTTCTCTTCTTACGGTGGGTTACATTTTGAAGGTCATGAACGTTTTCCTGTCGCTGGGTCGTGTGGTGGAACTCAATCTCATCCTCAAGAGAGTTATATGTCGCCATGCTCTTTCTGGCAAAAAACACGTCTTTGAACCTTGCAAAGAGTTCTCTAACCTTCAACTCTTTGGAGAATGGGAGGTCCTCGTCATCGTTGTCAAGGTTGCACGATTGTTCTTGTCTTTCATCTTCGGGTTTCACATCCGCAGCCCTGGAGTCACTTCTCTTCTCTCAGTGGTCATCGATAGGCTTACTACACCAACTACTCAACAATTGAGGTCGAGCCACAGACGACTGGCTTCCAACCTGTAGAATACGCTGGCAGAGACAACCAGCTTTTCTACTTGCGAAGCACGAGGTCTCTCCTGGATCTTGGGATTTTGCCCGTTGAGGACTGGTGAATCATCTTGAGACCGACGGCTTTCGATAGAGCTGGACCTCGAAGGGCTTTGTCAGGCATGGCTATACTTGGGTCCCTGTTGAAGAGATTAATTTTTCAACAGTACAAGCGTTGCCTTCAACCAGGCGTTGTCCAACTTCAGGTCCAGGATGTCTTGCTCGATCGTTCGTCTATGTCGTTGTCTTCTCCTCTTGTAGCAGGTTATGTTTTGAAGGTCTTTAACGCTTTCCTGCCGTAAGTTAGTATGATGAGACTCTACTTCTTCTTCCAATAAATTTTCTGTTGCCATGCTCTTTTGGGTAGAAAACACGTTTTTACGACAAGTTTTTAGTTGTGTAACGTTTTTTTCCCACAAACGACGCCAATCTGTTGATATCAGAATCTGCACTGTCCACACATCAACAGATCTCTAGTCATTCATCTTCCAACATGTATGTTACCTGCACACAAGAACGATCATTAGGCACTAAGATCACCGAAAAAAAAGGGTCCAGCGATTGTTAGTACTCCGACAATCAAGTCAACTGCTTGTATATAGAATAATATACAAAGAAAAAAAACAATTGGGTATGAGAAGGACAAGCATGTAGAGATTTGAACAGAGTTTAGGGGTGATAATAATACGTAAAGAGAATGTGTCAAAAAAATTCCCTCCCTCTGATTGGTCTCTATTTCCTTATGGGATAGGGATGATCAGTTGTCAATACAATCTCTCAGATTTCGTCCATTTTTTTGAGTAGATCATGTTGCCTAATCTTTAGGAGATTGAGATTTGGTTTCCTTGTAAGAGTATGTGTGTCAATCAAACACAATATTTCTTTAATCACTTCTCTAGTTATCCCAAAATATCGTGCTACCTACTAGTTATAATAAATACGAAGCTGGTCGAGGCTCATGAGTGTCGAGATCCTTCATGGGCCTCGCAATACTCTGATTCAGGAATGCTAAGATGTTCGGTAGGCCTCTAAGGCCCTTGCTGGGTCTATGGGACCTTTATGAATCTATAAGGCCCTCACTGGGCCTAGAAGGCCTTAGCGAGGCTTGAATTTAGGTCTAGATGGGACCTTTACTAGGCCTTTGCTGACGTGGAGGCCTTACCAAAATCTGGTGGTAACAGTAGTTTTGGTAGATGGATATGAATGTGTGTGGAGAGATGCCTAATCTATCAGCAAGTTATGACACAACATCAAAGGCCGTCAGGGTTATTAAAACCTTTGGACAATCGAGCATGGAAAATGGAGCACATTGATATGGATTCGTATTGTGTTTCTGAAGTCAATCTGAGATCATGATTCGATATTGGTTGTGGTCGATTGGTCGACTAAATTTGCTCATTTTTTGCCAATGAGGATAAACTTTAGTATGGAACACTTGGCACATTTATATGTAGTGGAAATTGTCAGATTGCATGGAGTTCTAATGTCCATAGTATCTGATTGAGATCCTAGATATACATCAAAAATTTGGAAAGGTCTATAAGAGGCCATGGGGTTGAAATTGAATTTTAGCATAACATATCATCCACAAACTAATGGACAACCGGAGCTATTTAAATTCTAGAAGATATGTTATGGGCTATTGAGGAAGTCACATATGACTTTCGTTGAGTTCGCTTACAATAACATGAATGGCTTCTTATGAGGTTATTTATGAGAAGAAATGTCAGTCACCTATCATTGCAATGAAGTGGGTAAATGGGAGTCTTATGCCCAAATATTGTTGAAAATACTATTCAGGCTATTGATAAAATTCAAGTAAGAATAAAAGCACTCAAGATCGACTAAAAAGTTAAGTCGATAACAGACAAAAAGATTTGGAATTTCAGGTAGGTGACAAGGTCTTTTTGATAATAGTGCCGATGAAAGGAGTAATCCATTTTGGTTAAAAAGAAAAATATAGACTGTAGTTTATCGAACCATTTGAAAATTTGAAGAAAGTTGGAAATGATGTATATCGTTTAACACTATTTCCAAAGTTCTCAACGGTACATTAACGTCTTTTAATCTCTATGCTTAGGATGGTAGTCAATGATCTTGATCACGTGGTAGAATATTAGTCTTTGACCAGTCTTACAAAGAAGCCATGACAATAATACTGGATAGGAAAGTTCACATGCTAAGGACCAAGGAAATTCTTCTAGTAAAGGGGCAATGGTGGAATCATGGTACGGATGAGGAAACATGGGATAAGAAAGAAGTGATCAATGAAAACTATCCAGAACTCTTCAATTAGGCTGTATTTGATTGGCAAAGATTTTCCATGAAAAATGTCTTTTTTCTGCCTATTTTTCAACTGATATGTTTGATTGTCCAAAATTTTCCATGGAAAATGCATTTTCCCACCTATTTTCCTTGTTTTGTTTGATTGCAACATTTTTTTTTTCATGTAAATTTTTTTCTCATTTTCCCACTTTTGGCCACATTTTCCTTCCTTGTTTTCAAAGAAAATATTTTCTTTGTAGGATATGAGAATTTATTTTCCATGGAAAATTTGTCTTGTTTTCCAATCCATAATTTCTTGGCAATTCATTTCTATGGAATTTATTTTTTTTCCACCCAAATTTTTCACTTGCAATCAAACACAGCCTTAAAGTAATTTCAAGGACGAATTAAGGAGAATGAGATCTAATACCACATATTTTTCTTTAAGATTTATATGTGTAAATATATTATAAATACTTGAGTTGTTATATTATATGTTAGAAAAATATTGTTGTGCTTAATTGAAGGTCAATGACTAAATTGAAAACAAATAAAAGTTTGAAGACCAAAATGTAAACGTGTAGAACTTCTCATTGTAAGTTGAATAGACTCGAAGAAGTCATAATAAAAATGATTATGAGTCTATAAGCCTTAGAAAAGAATTATAGAAGTTTTTTTGGTATGTTCAGATGTTTCGGGCATGAAGGGCAAAATCGTCATTTTACATGTGGACAAATTATGATGGTTAATGTTTCTACTCTGGAAAGAAAACAATAAAAATTATTTTGGATGTTTCAGAGGTTGTTTGGGATCTGGGACTGTCTGAGCTAGGTTGAGTGTCTGAACATTAAGATATGGAAAATGAATAATAAAAATGTAAGGTTTTCAATGGTTCAAGTTTCGTATTTTTCTGACGTTAGTAAGAAGGTCAAATGTGATTTTTGATTTCTTTCTAAGGCTTGGTTCTATGTGTCTAAAGAGTTGTTTGACAACTTTTCAGCTCTTGAGAGACGAGTTTCTACGACACATGAATAGTCATGGATGATATGAAGGACACATTAAATCAACCTCCTCCATTTTTTCCGATCACCAAAGATTATTACAAACCAAAGACTATTCCTAAACAAATTACAAGAATAAGCTCTAACACCACTCTAACTAAAATGCATTTTTAACAAATTTAAGCCTTAAATCATACTTTAGGAGTTCAAGATCATGGCTGTAATACCATTTGTTGGATTGTGGATATTTATCCAATAGGAATTAATTTCCTTTGAGAGAAATAACAAAAAGGGGATGGAATAACAAACCGGACTACTCGAGCTCCAATAGACAATGTCGCCAAATTAGTCAACTTTTGACCAATTAGGACTTATCTATTAATTTTGGTTCATTTTTATTGAAATTGCACTCTCGTCTCAAGTGACAATTAAGGTAGCAAGTCATGATCCAATAATAATATCCTCTAATCATCATGCCACAAGTCAACCCCCGTTTGATCATCAATATATTAGAGTTGAAAAAATGACCGAAGTGCCCTTCCAACATGTATAGACCTCTGAGTCTCATTTTCATAAGACAAATCCGTTGTGAATGCATTACAATATACAGTCCAACGATCCCGTCGTCAGACTACTGAGCTCAGATTTGATTGCCTACTAAAAAAAACTTCGAAGTGACGATCGTCTCAACTAAATGATTAACGGATTCCATTTTCCTAATAAATGATCTCAAACCGTTGCACCCTGATTCCCAAAATACCGAAATTGATCTTTCAATCAAGATTTCACTAATTGGTACCTCAAAGAACTTGAGCTAGCATTTAAATGTATATTACCCGCTCAGAATTTAGGTGAGTCGTTCAATAATCAAGTAGAATCTTATTCCTAGCGGTCACGAATAAGTCGTCTACACAGACATGTTCAATATGCACCGAACACATCATTGTTCTCATTTTTCGGATCTAGACAAATCCCAATAAGAATAATACAATCTTATCAAGATAAAGCGTCCAATTTTAATTGTCAATTGCGAACATTATAATTTTGATTATGTCACAAATTGTGTCTTACCAACCATCAAGTATACAATTTGTAATATCTTGTATGATCATGAACACTTAGATTAATGAATCAAATTAAATATGCAAATAAATGATAAAATCGAATTATAATTTATAATGTCGTTTACAAAATTCTACTCTTAAGAACATTAAACTAACAATTTCGTCTACTTTGATACTTCCAACTTGAGATTTAAACTTCAAATTATCAAACATTCCTCTTTCTTGATTAATCCGTTGAGCAATTTTTAACAAAAATCCCATAACAATTCCTTTCTTAACCCAAAAAGATAAAAAATAAAAAATAAAAAAAAAATTGAGAAGTAAAATACAAATCCTCCTAGTAAAAAGGAAGGAGCAAAAATAAATTATATTTTATTACTCAAAAGTAAAAGCTAGAAAAGAGAACCCAACATTGTCATTTGAAGATAAGAAGATTAGTCTGTGGGCGAGCTCACATGGCTAAAATATATAAAAAATAATACAACAGAAAATATTTAGAAGTATAAATTATAATTTAATTAGCAATGTGTTTTGCAACGGGAGTTTACCATTTCTTAGCCGTCAAAGAAATCTGTCGCTTTAAAAAATAAAAACTAATAAAATGATAAAACTTCAAAATGAAAACTCTATTTGCACAACATTTATTATATATGTTACATGAATTATATATGATTTTGAAGCAAGATTGTATCTTATTCCTATGTCTCTAAAAACATTTTGAAACAGCTTTTTTCGTGTTTTTATGTAATGCATTTCAAAAATTTTACTTAATTTTGAGAATAGATTGTGATACACTGCATCGTTTTTTGATCGAAAAAATAAATTCTCCCCAATAATTATATAATTACGGTAACAAGTTTTGAACAAGGATAAACAAAGGTTTTCTTTTCTTTTCTTTTCTTTTTTTTTTTTTTTTTTTTGTAGTACAGAAATTTAACCTAAAAAATGAAAACTAGAAAATAAATTTAAACCATTAATGTCTACGCTGAGGTGACTATACATGATTAATAGTTCATGGTCTCACACTCGTTATTTTTACCAATCATATGATGCCACCTCAATATAGACATTATACGTGGGTAGGAAATCAGTCATGTGCTTATAGAATCAAACAAAATCAAAATTGTGACAATGACACATAACAAATGGTTAGTTGACACGTGTCCAAAATATCCCATATACCTTTAATTTTATTTTCCCTACAAATATTCCATACATTATCAAGGAAAAGGTACGGATTCTAAATTCTATCCATCTAACTTTTCCATACTTGAGCATTTTTATTTTCAATAGTTGACTTGTTTGTTGGAGTACAAAAAGTCAATCACCTTTCTTGAAACTAAAATCTTTGCACCCTAAATCCTAATGATGTTTTAGTATGTGGATTAAGTAGAGGTAGACTGAAAAGTAGTAAGACATATGTACACAATTAAATCGTTCAAATATAAAGGTGAACAAAATACTCTCGAAAAATCTTATGTGCCTTGACTATTTGGAAAATTTAGGGGATAAGGTTTTTATCAATATATATCTATTCTATGCCCCAAAGTAAATTAATATGTAAAAGTTCAAAAAAAAAAAAAGTAATTTTTAAATATCATGTTTCCAATGAGCACGATTGTCTAAAATCATGTGTCTTCAATTCGTATTTTAATATATTTTAGAAATCTATATAAATTGAGACGTCTTTAATTCATATTTTAGTAAAATTTATTAAAATGTAGGCGTTTGTAACTTGAATTTTAATAATTTCTTTAGAAATTTAGAGGTCATCAATAACTATTAGATTTTGAATAATTTTATTAATTTGATATATTTTAATAGATTTCATTAGATCGCGAAGTATAATTATAAATACCAAATTTTTTAACAATTCTATCCTCAAACCTCAAAATTTCAATTCGCTTTCTTTCATCCCCTCTCTCACTCTCACTTTTGTTCCAATATGGTTTTGTCGAAAATCCTTGTGCACAATGATTGGTTAAAGTAAAAAAAAAAAAAAAAAAAAAAAAATTACTAATGCATTGTACAAAACTCTATCAACTTCTATAATTTAGAATTCTATTAAAAATAATAAACATCTCGTTACTCATTTGTAATCCTTAAAAGATAAATTATATATATCATAAAATCATGAACTAATTATATATTTCTTTCTTTTTTTCATTTTTAGTTGTTAGTCTAATTTCTTAACAAAGAAAATGGTATGCTTTTGTAGAGAGTTGAGTTGTTAACATTAATTTAATAATTTTAGAGCAAGTTACTTGTCTAGACATATTTTTGATTGAAAAGCACCAAAAAAAAAAAAAAAAAAAAAAAAAAAAAAAAACACTTGAAATGATATGTGAAATTTTAAAAATTTCTCCAAAGTTCTGATTGACAAGGTGCTTTTAACAATTGAGATGATAAAAATACAATTTTTAATAAAAAGATCACTATTAGAATCAATGAAAGCCATGAAAATCTATTACATCTATAATATAGAAATCTATAAAAATCTTATAAAATCTGTTAAATTCTATTAAAATCTATAAAATTTATTAAAAAAAACTAATTGAAAACACCCCCTGGACCAAAATTCACCAAAATAACTAAAGAGATGTATATGGGTCTAAAGACTTGGACCCTTGGATAAACCCACAAAACTCCCACATATTTTTTTTGTACAAATTATTCATATCTTTTGTATTTATTGTAAGTTGAGGACTTATCTTTTTATTTTTTGCAGTGTAGCCCATATTTCAAATTTTGTTGGCGACAATAGTCATTTACATCCAATTCTGTTAAATTAATTGTTAGTTGTGGTTTTTTTGCACAAATGTTCCCCCACGTGCATTCCACACTCTTCATTTCATAAGTATATTTTTGGTATTCTACTGTTCATAAATAAAAAATTACAGCAGATATCTTAAATTTAAGAAAAAAGAAAGAAAGAAAATAATAATAAAAAATACTCATCTTTTCCAAGTCCTCCTCATTTACCATCGGACTTGCATACTTTCTTCTATGTTACTAGATATTGCCATCATTGGATTTGAGGAGAAAGCAGTTGTCGGAGGCAGCCCCACAACTCAAATAATCTCATCATAAAGCTTGGCCTGAATGCCTGCAAAGTCAAATAAAGTTATCGTAAATTCTCGTGAACAATATCTTCAACTCAATTTATACTTAAAAAAATTCAGATACAAACAACAATATGATACCTTTGGATCTTTTAGGTTCTTTTTTAGTGCTTCACAGTCTCTCTGGATAAATTTGCTCTTTGAAATACTTGTTGCCTACAATTTGTCAACAAACTAAGTTACAACTGTAAGAGGATAAACAATGTGAACCAATAATAAACTTCAGTATCCCAATAACAGAAAAATACAAAAAAGTTGATTCCAAAGAAATGGCCTTTCTTGTTTAGTTTCTTTGGCTTGGAGACGAGTTCTAATGAGAGGGATAAACACGTTTTCCTGTTCTTGGCGCAGTCGAATAAGCTCTTTCCAGTGGTTCCGGAACAAAATTTTCCCAAATCGAGTCTAGATGTTGAGCACATTAAATCGACGGAAATTCAAAAGCAATCGACGCTATATGGTTTCGATTTCCTTGATTTGGTTCTCATGGAGCCTGTCTCCAAAGCACATTAACACCAACAGAGAGAACATCACGAATTGAAAATGATCAATTACACTGACAAACGATTTTGATTGAGCAATCACAAGCCGCTAAACAAGAACATCAAGGACCCAGTGCAGTGGGGTGGGGTGGGGTGGGGTGAAGAAGGTGAGTACTTTTTTTAATTATTTTCTTATTTTTTTTTAAGTTTAGGACATCTGCTGCAAAATTTTATTTATGAACAGTAGAATATCAAAAATGTCCTATGAAATGAAGAGTGTAGAATGCACGCGGTGACCATTTGTGCAAAAAAATCATAACTAACAGTTAATTTGACAGAATTAGACGGAAATAACCATTGTTGCCAACAAAGTTTGAAATAAAGGCTACACTGCCAAAAATAAAAAGATAGGTGCTCAACCTGCAGTAAGTGAAAAAGATAGGGACTATTTGTGCAAAAAAAAGCCTAAGAAATATTGAAAAACAGGCTAAAAAAAATTCCAAGCTTATTATTTTTGAGTATATATATATATATATATATATATATACTAGTTTTAAGCCCGTGCGTTGCACGTGTAGCAATTATAACATTCTAAAATTTAGGACAAATAAATGAATATTGTAGAATTTAAGACAAAATCACAAAAAAAGAAAAAAAAATGGTCAAATTAGGCTTTCAACAAAATTTAAATGTTGGGGATGGTCAATGGCAAAAAAAATAAAAATTGTGGGTGAATTAGTTACAAATCTAAAAAGTTGGGACTAAAAGTGTAAATTAAAAGAAAGAAAGAAAAATTATCAAATTCAAATTTACTCGACAAAGCCCAAAAAATGAGAAAAAAATATTGAAAAAACTCGAAAAAAAATGAAAAAATTGCGGCTAAAATGATTAATCTAATTTAAAAAAACAGTGTCAAAAATTGATGTTGAGTAACTCGAACAAATTATTTTTTAATAAATTATTATTGAATAACTTGACGAACTAACGACATTAATTTTGTTATATAAAAAAAAAATTTGTCGATTAACTTGACAAAAACCCAAAAAAAGAAAGGCAAAAAATTTCTTAACTCGAAAAAAAAAACCCCACAAAAAAGAAAAAAAAATAGTCAAATTGGGCTTTCAACAAAATTTAAATGTTAGGGATGGACAATGGCATAAAAATAAAAATTATGGGTAAATTAGTTAAAAATTTAAAAGTTAGGAGTAAAAGCGCAAATTAAAAAAATTCCAATTTCAATTTAATCGACAAAGCCCAAAATAGGGAGGAAAAAAAATGGAAAAACTCGACAAAAAAAAAATTTGGAAAAATGAAAAAAATTGAGCTTTGTCTATTAACTCGAGAAAGCCCAAAAAAGGAAAAAAAAAAAAAATTTAACCTTTGTCGAGTTACTCGACAAAAAAAAGCAAAAAAATTAAAAAAATATTTTCCCCTTTGTCGAGTTACTTGACCAAAAAAATAAAAAAATAAAATTTCTACCAAAAAATTAAAATTTTTTTTCCTTTTTATCGAGTAACAGCCTCGACAAAAAAAATAATTAAAAAATTGTCAAATTATACTTTGTTAAGTAACTCGACAAAATGTTATTAATCTTATTTTAAAAAAAAAAGTTAATCGAGTGATGCGACAAAAATAAAAAAATTTCAAACATAAAAAACATATTTAGAAAAAATAAAAAGTAATGTTATCCAGTAAAAATAAAATATTTATATTTTATTTTATTTTGTTGTTATTAGTTTTTATTTTGTTTATTTAAAGAGGATGACAAAATAAAATTTGCAACAAAATTCAAAAGTCAGAGATAGCCAACGCTAAAAAAAAAGGTTATGGATAAATTTTTTATAAATTGAAAAGGTTGTAGACCAAAAGTGCAAAGTATAAAATATATATATATATTGGCTAAAAACCCACACAACTAAAAAAAGAAAAAAATATATATATGCCAAATGACTTTGCCGAGGTAACTCGGCAAAGTTTAAAAAAAAAAATCAAATCACTTTGCCGAGTTACTCAGCAAAGTAAAAAAAAAAAAAAATTCAAATAACTTTGTCGAGTTACTCGACAAAGTCAAAAAAAAAAAAAAATTCAAATGACTTTGTCGAGTAACTCGACAAAGTCAAAAATAAAAAAATTCCAAATGACTTTCTCGAGTTACTCGACAAAGTCAAAAAATAAATAAAAAAAAATTTCAAAAGACTTGGTTGAGTTAAAAAAATAAAAAAATTCAAAAGACTTTGTCGAGTAACTCGACAAAGTAATTACTCGACAAAGTAAAAAAAAAAAAAAAAAAATTAAAAAGACTTTGTCGAGTTATTCGGCAAAGTCATTAAAAAAAATTCAATCAAAAGACTAACTCGAAAAAGTTTTGATTTTATTTTTTATTTTTTAATTGTGACTCGACAAATTGTTGTCGAGTTACCCGATAAAGATTTAAATTTTTTTTTTTTTGTAACTCGTAAAAATCTTAATTTTTTTTAACAAAAAAATAAAATCAAATAAAAATCAAATGACCAAAATAAGGTAGTGTTACTAAAATTTCTTCACTTAGTCATGGATTAAAAAAAATTCTTTTGACATAGAAAACGATCACCGAACAAGATGAAATTTTCAGGGAACATAGAATACTCGTGTAGTTACCACACATCAAAATTTGATAGTCCGACGGCATGTTTCGGCTTACTAAAATGCTTACCGAAACATCCTAGGCAGTTTCTCGGATTCATATTGTCGCAGTTTACAAAATTGTCCATAACTTGAGTTATATAACATGAAATTATGTGAAACCAAAGTCAATGGTTAGGTAACCCATAGGAATATCATCTTCAATTGGAATTATGTAAAAATACTTAATATATAAGGTTCAACAGATTTTTGAGTTGGACAACAGAAACTGCAGCTTAGAGAAACATGAAATTTAGCAAAACATTTCAATTCACATCGTTAACATGTAATTAAAACATGGGAATCCATTAAAACTACCACAAAACCAAGGTCCACAAAAGTTTAAGAAGATATTTACACTACTTAAAGTTTTTTGATTAGTTTATAATAGCGATTCCGGCACGTCGACGGCATGAATCCGAAAAACTGCCTAGGAGGTTTCGGTGAATATTTTAGTATGCCGAAACATACCGTAGGATTACCAATTTTTGATATGTAGTATCTACCTGAGTATTCTATGTCCCCTGAAAATTTCGTATTGTTCGGAGATCGTTTTCTATGTCAAAGAATTTTTTTTTACTCCATAACCAGGTGAAGAAAATGTTCAAAATAAGGGCAGTGTTACCAAAATTTCTTTACGCGGTCATGGAGTAACAAAAAATTTTTTGACATAGAAAACAATCAGCGAAAAATATGAAATTTTCAGGGAACATAGAATACTCATTTAGCTACCACATTTCAAAATTTGATAGTCCAACGGCATGTTTCGGCTTACTAAAATGCTCACCGAAACATCCTAGACAGTTTCTCGGATTCATGTGGTCGCAGTTTACAAAATTGTCCATAACTTGAGTTATATAACATGAAATTATGTGAAACCAACGCCAATGGTTAGGTAACCCATAGGGATATCGTCTCCAACTGGAATTATGTAAAAATACTTAATATATAAGATGCAACAGATTTTTGAGTTGGACAACAGAAACTACAGCTTAGAGAAACATGAAGTTTAGCAAAACATTTCAAGTTCACATCATTAACGTGTAACCAAAACATTGGAATCCACTAAAACTACCACAAACTCAAGGTCCACAAAAGTTTAAGAAGATATTTACAATAATTAAAGTTTTTTGTTTGGTTTATAATAGCGATTTCGGCACGCCTACGGCATGAATCTGAAAAACTGCCTAGGAGGTTTCGCGGTGAGCGTTTTTGTATGCCTAAACATGCCGTTGGGCTACCAATTTTTGATATGTGGTAGCTACCTGAGTATTCTATGTCCCCTGAAATTTTCGTATTGTTCGGTAATCGTTTTCTATGTCAAAGATTTTTGTTTTACTCCATGACCAGGTGAAGAAAATTTTCAAAATAAGGGCAGTGTTACTAAAATTTTTCACCCGATCATGGAGTAACAAAAATTTCTTTGACATAGAAAACGATCACCGAAAAATATGAAATTTTTAGGGAACATAGAATACTCATTTGGCTACCACATATCAAAATTTGATAGTCCGACGGCATGTTTCGGCTTACCAAAATGCTCACCAAAATATCCTAGGCAGTTTCTCGGATTTATGCAGTCGCAGTTTACAAAATTGTCCATAACTTGAGTTATATAACATGAAATTATGTGAAACCAAAGCCAATGGTTGGATAACCCATAGGGCTATCGTCTCCAACTGGAATTGCGTAAAAATACTTAATAGGTGCAGTAGATTTTTGAGTTGGACAACAGAAAATACAACTTAGAGAAACATGAAGTTTAGCAAAACCTTTCAAGTTCACATCATTAACGTGTAATCAAAACATGTGAATCTACTAAAACTACCACAAAACCAAGGCCCACAAAAGTTTAAGAATATATTTACACTACTTAAAGTTTTTTGATTGGTTTATAATAGCGATTCCTGCACGTCGACGGCATGAATCCGAAAAACTGCCTAAGAGGTTTCGGTGAGCATTTTAGTATGCCTAAACATGCTGTCGGACCACCAATTTTTAATATGTGGTAGCTACCTGATTATTATATGTCCCCTGAAAATTTTATATTGTTCGGTGATCGTTTTCTATGTCAAAGAATTTTTTGTTATTTAATGACCAGGTGAAAAAATTTTCAAAATAAGGGCAGTGTTACTAAAATTTATTGTCCATAACTTGAGTTATAACATGAAATTATGTGAAACCAAAGCCAATGGTTAAGTAACCCATGGGGCTATCGTCTCCAAATGAAATTGCGTAAAAATACTTAATATATAAGGTGCATCATATTTTTGTGTTGGACAACAGAAAATACAGGTTAACTTGATTACAAATTAACTTTAATTTTTTTTTATATAAAAAATTAATCTATTGCCGAGATTGTTTGCATAGTATGGATTACACGAATTTAATTTGAAATCAAACCTCGTGTATTCTCGAGTTAATCCGAAAAATAATTTTTAAAATTACTAATGCAATTAGGGATGGATGATAACCAAGGTGAGTAGAGTGGTGAGAAAAGTAATTATTTTTCTCTTTTTTCGTGTTTAATTTTCTTTATTATTTGAAAACTTTATTTTTAATTACTTAATAATTAATATACCTTTAGAATAGTGTATCACGTGCAATATCTATATAAGATATTTTTTTTAAAAAAATATTATGTCAGGAGAGGATAGGAAAAGTTTGAAATTCTTTTTTGATCAAGATGTCAGAGTTGAGTTGACTCAAATTAGTAAAATTAAGTTGGAGGTCAAAGCAGTAATTTAGTTAAAGTCCTAATCTAATAATTAATGTTGATTGAAAAAGAACTTCACGTATTATTTAAGAACTCCTACTGTAATTATGGGATTTGTAATATTATATTAGGAAAAGGATTTAGGTGCAATTAAGGTAAGAATATCTCTAATGCATCTTGTCTATTATTTTTAGACGTGCTATACAAGTACAGATAGACAGAGTTATAGAAAAACCCTCCCAAATGCTTATTAACAAGGATTTCGTCCAACTGATGTGGCACATCAAGAAATAGACTTCGTCTAAATTTAAACGGACTTCTAGATAGAGTGACTCGACAAATTTAAATTAAATTCAATATTTTATTAAGAAAAATTAGACGAATAAAATAAAAATTGAAGACCTACCAATTTTTAGAAAAAATTAGTGTAACTTTTACAAATGTAATTTACAACTTATTACTTTAAATTTTTGCACCAAATAAATAGTGTACATTCTCTTTTTTTATTTTCTTATTTTTCAATAATTAATTTATTTCAAAAATTATTTAATTATATATTATATTTATATGAAAGGTATAAATTAAAAATTACATGTATTTACCTAAATTATTGTATTTATTTAAAAAAAAAAGCACAATACTTAATATTACAATTAAAAAAATAAATCTAACGTCACAATTTATTACTAGATTAATACAATTTCTTATGTAAATAAAAATAATAATCAAATTAAAAGAAATATAAATAACTTGATATCTCTACAATTATAAAATTATATTAAATAATGATATATGGAGAAAAATAAATTCTTGTATTGTAATATGAGGGCAAAATCGGAAAAAAAAAATTAGAGGGACAACCAATAAAACATGGAATTGGAATAGCAGATCTCAACTCGTAATTTTCCATGCATATAAAGTCCAAAAATATAAAGTTCAAAAAAATATTTCCAAAACACAAAAAAAAAAAAAAAAAAAAAAAAAAATACAAAGGAAACGAAAAATGAATTTTTACCATTTTCGTCATTTTTTTTCATAAAACACGGAAATTTTCAAAACGGCCAAAATGCTCGTTTTAGCCATGAGGTTTGCGTTTCGAATCACATCACATCCACGGTCCTTTTTTTTTTTTTTTTTGACATTTTAGGCTGAACAAGGAAATGATAATTTAGTTATTTTCCACGTTTTCTTTACAAAACACGGTTCCTTTCCGAAACACGTTTTTCACAATGGCACTTTTCCCTTTTTAAATGTTTTTAATTAATAATTATTTTTAATTCCAAATAATTCTAAGTTTTTAATTGTTTTTAATTAATTTTTATTTTTTTATTTCAAGTAAGTCCAAGTTTTTAAAAAACATTTTAAAAAATTTCAAGTAAACGCGTTTTCGAGTTTTCTGTTTTCAAAAACAATTTTTAAAAATTCAAAAAAAACGTATTTTCATAAATCTCAAAATAAACACTTAAAACACAAAATTCAAAATAAATTCAAAACTCAAAATGTAAAACTGAAACGCAAAAATAACACCATTATATATCTATCTTATTTTGGGAAATGATTAGTTTGTTGACAACCAACTTAATTTGATAATATCTTCAAGGGTAATTGTATTTTTTTGGTATGCCAATTTGTTTTTTTTTTTTTTATAATTATTATCTATTATCTATAATCTTTATACTGTGAACTTTATATTTATAATATATTAGGAGTAGTTATATTTATACCAAAATAAAAGCAATGTATTTTAATTATAATGAAAGTTTTCAACATTTGCTCATTGTTGTATATACGTTCCTAACTTTTTTTCACAATATTCTTATTCTCAATCTTTTATAATTAGCACATCTTGTCACTGATAATGATTTTCATCCAAAAAATCTTTTAGAATGATATAAAAAGACTTATTTGTTTATCATATTTTAATAAGCACAAAAAAAAAATTAATAAAAAATTTGTCCCTCATTTCAAATCGCACGAACAAAATTTTTGGATATAAACCATCATTAGAGACAAGATATGTAAATTAAATGAAGGTTAAGGACAAGAATACAAATAAAAAAATGTGGTGTGACAATTAGCAAATGTTGTGAAACCCTTCATTATAATTAAAATGTGGTGCAACAAACTAAAACGATGGTATGAATATAATTATCCGTATATTAAATTTCACATGAGTTGATAATCATTTTATAGATGATTTCATTTTAAGTATTTTTAGATTAATAAATACATATTAGAAAAAATCAAATAGACTTTTTAACTCTTTGATGAAAGTCAATGAGATTAAGTCTTGAATAATTAGTGACCATTTATATATTTTAATAATTAGACACATAAAATTAAAATTTCGTGTACTCGCTACATACATGAATTATTTAAAGAGATAAATGTTGTAATTGATAAATACTAAGATACATGTATCGAGATAAATGTGTTAATTGAATATTCTATAATAAGCCATGTAATGTTCACATAAAATTAAGTGAATTAATGAACTCGCTACATCAATTATTTAAGGAGATGAATGTAGTAATTGATGGATACATATATTGAAATAAACATATTCATTGAACATCCTATAAAAAGGCACACAATGTGACAATGCTACACATTTTGTAGGAGGAGTCAATCCAAGAATAAAGTTTGTCTTGACTTATTTTTGCCATTTTAAAGTAAATCTCCAATTTTTTTATAAATTGACTTTCTTTCGAAATTATCGAATATTAATTAAAAAGTGAAAAAATATACAGGGAAAGAGGTTCATAATATAATTAATTTTTATTTACACCTACTCACTCTGTATAAAATTCATTTCACTGATTCCCTCCTATTCCTAATAAACATGCAACATACGATAAAATTTATATATAACAATTTAAGATTTAAAAAAAAACAGAAATTTTGGATGTTAATATATAATATAATTCACAATAAAAGAAAAAAAAAAGATCAACTCATATAAATAAACGAAAATGTGGTTTAAATTTTTTTTTTTATTTACGTGTGTGTTTGTCGAGCTACTTGACAAACACACACCCCCAACAATTAAAATAGGCATTTACCTTTTCAATTTTTTTTTTTAATATTTGGGTTTGAGTTTGTTGAACAACTCGACAAACTCAAACCACCCAAAAAACAAAGTCCATTTTGACATTTTTTAATTTTTTAAATATATTGGGGTGTGTATTTGACAAACACACACCCCAAACAATTAAAATATGCTTTTTGGCCCATTTTAATTTAACTTAAATTTTTTTGTTTATTTTTAATTTGGGTGTGTGTTTGTCGAGCGCATTTGGACTTTTATTTATTATTTTTTTAATGTACTTTTTTTAAGAGTTTAGTATCAAATAAATTTTTATTTAGTTTTTTATTATTTTATTTTATTTTTTCTTATAAGCAAATTTTAGAGAGAATTGTGTTCAATTTGCTTATAAGAAAAATTAAAATAAAATAGTAAAAAATTAAATAAAAATCTATTTGCTACTAAACTATAGAAAAAAAAAACACACCAAAAAAAAATAATAAATAAAGATCCAAACGCGTTCGACAAAAAAAAAAAAGTTAGTTTTAAATGGGCTAAAAAGCCCATTTTTATTGTTTGGGGGGTGTGTTTGTTAAATACACACCCCAATATAAAAATAAAATTAAAAAAAAGTAAAAAAGCTCAAAATGGGCTAAAGATTTTACGTGGAAGAGTGAATGTTTAACTCGACAAATACTCACATACATTTAAAAGAAAAAAAAAATTTAAAAAAACAAATTTGGGTGTGTGTTTGTCGAGTTTTCTCGACAAACACACACTCATATCAATCAAAATGGGTTTTTAAGCCCATTTTGACTTTACATTTTTTTTTTGTTATATTTTTTTGATTTTAAACCAGAAAACTTTTGAATTGTAAGGTAAATTTTTTATATTTTTTTTACAAATTATTCTAAAATGTTGCATATGTTTAACCGTTCAAGCCATCGAGTGAATTAGCTGCATTTATCTTAAATTTTTATAAAATCAGCTTTTGTAGACTTTTTTTTAAAGATTTGGCATTGGTTTTATCGAGTAACTCTAAAAAAATACAATCAAAAAAATAAAAAAAGATTGTCAGATAACTCGACTTTTTGTTAACTACAGTTCGAAAAAAATAAATAATATGAACAAATGAGAAATTATATTTATGTATTTTTAACAAAAAACGTCGAGCATTTAATTTTTTTGTTATTATTTTTTTATTTGGATGTGTGTTTGTCGAGCCAATAATCAAAATTTTGATCTTTCTTTTTAATATATATTTGGGTGCAAAATGGCCCAATTTGAATTTTTTTAATTTTTTTTATATTAGGTGTGTGTTTGTCGAACTACTCGACAAACACACACCCCCAACAATTAAAATAGGCATTTACATTTTCAATTTTTTTTTTTAATATTTGGGTTTGAGTTTGTCGAACAACTCGACAAATTTAAACCACCCAAAAAACAAAGCCCATTTTGATATTTTTTAATTTTTTAATTTTTTAAATATATTGGGGTGTGTATTTGACAAACACACACCCCAAACAATTAAAATAGGCTTTTTGGCCCATTTTAACTTAACTTAAATTTTTTTTTTTTTTTTTTAATTTGGGTGTGTGTTTGTCGAGCACATTTGGACCTTTATTTATTATTTTTTTAGTATTTTTTTTAAGAGTTTAGTAGCAAATAAATTTTCATTTAGTTTTTTACTATTTTATTTTATTTTTTCTTATAAGCAAATTTTAGAGAGAATTGTGTTCAATTTGCTTATAAGAAAAATTAAAATAAAATAGTAAAAAATTAAATGAAAATCTATTTGCTACTAAACTATAGAAAAAAAAAACACACCAAAAAAAAATAATAAATAAAGATCCAAACGTGTTCGACAAAAAAAAAAAAAAAAGTTAGTTTAGAATGGGCTAAAAAGCCCATTTTTATTGTTTGGGGGGTGTGTTTGTTAAATACACACCCCAATATAAAAATAAAATTAAAAAAAAGTAAAAAAGCTCAAAATGGGCTAAAGGTTTTACGTGGAAGAGTGAATGTTTAACTCGACAAATACTCACATACATTTAAAAGAAAAAAAAATTTAAAAAAACAAATTTGGGTGTGTGTTTGTCGAGTTTTCTCGACAAACACACACTCATATCAATCAAAATGGGTTTTTAAGCCCATTTTGACTTTACATTTTTTTTTTTTGTTATATTTTTTTGATTTTAAACCAGAAAACTTTTGAATTATAAGGTAAATTTTTTATATTTTTTTTACAAATTATTCTAAAATGTTGCATATGTTTAACCGTTCAAGCCATCGAGTGAATTAGCTGCATTTATCTTAAATTTTTATAAAATCAGCTTTTGTAGACTTTTTTTTAAAGATTTGGCATTGGTTTTATCGAGTAACTCTAAAAAAATACAATCAAAAAAATAAAAAAAAGTTTGTCAGATAACTTGACTTTTTGTTAACTACAGTTCGAAAAAAATAAATAATATGAACAAATGAGAAATTATATTTATGTATTTTTAACAAAAAACGTCGAGCATTTAATTTTTTTGTTATTATTTTTTTATTTGGATGTGTGTTTGTCGAGCCAATAATCAAAATTTTGATCTTTCTTTTTAATATATATTTGGGTGCAAAATGGCCCAATTTGAATTTTTTGAATTTTTTTTATATTAGGTATGTGTTTGTCGAACTACTCGACAAACACACACCCCCAACAATTAAAATAGGCATTTACATTTTCAATTTTTTTTTTTTAATATTTGGGTTTTAGTTTGTAGAACAACTCGACAAATTTAAACCACCCAAAAAACAAAGCCCATTTTGATATTTTTTAATTTTTTAAATATATTGGGGTGTGTATTTGACAAACACACACCCCAAACAATTAAAATAGGCTTTTTGGCCCATTTTAACTTAACTTAATTTTTTTTTGTTTTTTTTTAATTTGGGTGTGTGTTTGTCGAGCACATTTGGACCTTTATTTATTATTTTTTTAGTGTTTTTTTTAAGAGTTTAGTAGCAAATAAAATTTCATTTAGTTTTTTACTATTTTATTTTATTTTTTCTTATAAGCAAATTTTAGAGAGAATTGTGTTCAATTTGCTTATAAAATAAAATAAAATAAAATAGTAAAACATTAAATGAAAATCTATTTGCTACTAAACTATAAAAAAAAACACACACACAAAAAAAATAAATAAATAAAGGTCCAAATACGCTGTACAAATACATACCCAAATTAAAAAAAAAAAAAAAGTTAGTTTAAAATAGGCTAAAAAGTCCATTTTTATTGTAACAAACACACCCCCAATATTAAAAAAAAAAAATTAAAAAGGTTCAAAATGGGCTAAAAGCCCATTTTGATTTTACGTGGAGGAGTGGGTGTTTGTCGAGGAGTGGGTGTTTGTCGACAAACACCCACATACATTTAAAAAGAAAAAAAAAAATTTAAAAAGCAAATTTGGGTGTGTGACGCACTCATATCAATCAAGACTTTACATTTTTTTTTGTTATATTTTTTTTATTTTAATCCATAAAACCTTTGAATTGTATGGTAAATTTTTTATATTTTTTTTACAGATTATTCTAAATAAATGCTACATATGTTTAAGAATCAAAAATTTTTTTTTTTAAAAATAGTGAATTAGAAATTAATCGTTCACGCCATCGACAACATTACTTTTCAAATATTTTTTTTAATAATTTTGTCGAGTGGTTAGACGTGGACTTTTGTCTTTTTTTTTTCAAGTATATATAATAATACAGTTTTAGTTACTCGAGTGATTAGACGTGGACTTTTTTGGGTTTTTGTCGAGTTTTTCGACAAAGTCCAAAAAAAGGAAAAAAAAAATCTCTAAACTCGACAAAACAAAAAATAAATGAAAAATTAGAAAAATTTGGCTTTGTCGAGTAACTCGACAAAAACCCAAAAAAAGAAAAAAAAAATTCTATGTCAAGTAACTCGACCAAAAAAAAAAAAATTGAAAAAATGATCAACATGTACTTTATTGAGTAACTCGACAAACGACAAAAAAAAAAAAAAAAAAAAAAAAAGTCAAAAGTTGCTTGATTTTGGTTACGCATTAATCTTATTAAAAAAAAAAAAAAAGTTTTTCGAGTACGTGTGTGCACGTACATGAAAAATGTAGGGGTAAATTTGTTATAAATTGAAAAGATTGTGGACCAAAAGTACAAATTACCAAAAAATTAATAAAAGACTAACTCAACAAAGTCTTTAAAAAAAAATTAATTAAAGACTTTGTCGAGTAACTCGACAAAGGCACTAAAAAAAAAATTCATTCCAACTGCCATCGTATGTGAATTCACCTTTTCTTTGGTTTTTGACTAATCATATATATCCCACATAAGCACACATCTTTGTAATATTATGGGACATGAAAAGATGTAAATCCATTAATCAATTTCCATTTCCACAAGCAATGTAATATATGAAGAAATTATTGCATCCATAAAGCTAAATTATTATCAATATTATCAATGTACCTGGGAGGTCCCATGGCTAACACTTGTAGAGATCAACTTCGGGAATGATTTCGAGTTCAATCTTACGGCCATTAATCTTTCTCTTTAAATAATAAGCCACAAGTTCTTCGTCTGTTGGATGAAATCGGAAGCCTGGGGGTAATGAAACAAGTGCCATGATCTTCCTTGTACAAATGAATACAATTAAGCTACAATTCACCCGGTCATAGAGTAACAAAAATTTCTTTGACATAGAAAACAATCACCGAAAAATATGAAATTTTCAGGAGACATAGAATACTCATTTAGCTACCACATATCAAAATTTGATAGTCCGACGGCATGTTTCGGCTTACTAACTTGCTCACCGAAATATTTTAGGCAGTTTCTCGGGTTCATGCTGTCGCATTTTACAAAATTGTCCATAACTTGAGTTATATAACATGAAATTATGTGAAACCAAAGCCAATGGTTAGGTGACCCATAGGGCTATCGTCTCCAACTAGAATTATGTAAAAATACTTAATATATTAGGTGCAGCAGATTTTTGAGTTGGACAACAGAAATTGCAGCTTAGAGTAACATAAAGTTTAGCAAAACCTTTCAAGTTCACATCATTAACGTGTAATCAAAGCATGGGAATCCACTAAAACTACCACAAAACCAAGGCCCACAAAAGTTTAAGAAGATATTTACACTACTTAAAGTTTTTTGATTGGTTTATAATAGCGATTCCGACACGTTGACGGCATGAATCCGAAAAACTGCCTAGGAGGTTTCGGTGAGCATTTTAGTATTCCTAAACATGCCGTCGGACTACCAATTTTTAATATGTGGTAGCTATCTGAGTATTATATGTCTCCTGAAAATTTCGTATTGTTCGGTGATCGTTTTTTATGTCAAATAATTTTTGTTACTCCATAACCAGGTGAAGAAAATTTTTAAAATAAGGGCAGTGTTACTAAAATTTCTTCACCCGGTAAATGACTAACAAAAATTTCTTTGACATAGAAAACGATCACCGAAAAATATGAAATTTTCAGGGAACATAGAATACTCATTTAGATACCACATATCAAAATTTGATAGTCCGAAGGCATGTTTCGGCTTACGAAAATGCTCACTGAAACATCCTAGGCAGTTTCTCGGATTCATGCGGTCGCAGTTTACAAAATTGTCCATAACTTGAGTTATATAACATGGAATTATGTGAAACCAAAGCCAATGGTTAGGTAACCCATAGGGATATCGTCTCCAACTAGAATTATGTAAAAATTCTTAATATATAAGGTGCATCAGATTTTTGAGTTAGACAACAGAAACTGCAGCTTAGATAAACATGAAGTTTAGCAAAATCTTCAAGTTCACATCATTAACTTGTAATCAAAACATGGGAATCCACTAAAACTACCACAAAACCAAGGTCCACAAAAGTTTAAGAAGATATTTACACTACTTAAAAGTTTTTTGATTGGTTTATAATAGTGATTCCGGCACGTCGACGACATGAATTCGAAAAACTGCTTAGGAGGTTTCGGTGAGCATTTTAGTATACCTAAACATGTCGTCGGACTACCAAATTTTAATATGTGGTAGCTACCTGAGTATTACATGTCCCCTGAAAATTTCGTATTGTTCGGTGATTGTTTTCTATGTCAAATAATTTTTTGTTACTCCATGACCAGGTGAAAAATATTTTCAAAATAAGGGCAGTGTTACTAAAATTTCTTCACTCGGTCACTGAGTAACAAAAATTTCTTTGACATAGAAAACGATTACCGAAAAATATAAAATTTTCAGAAAACGTAGAATACTCATTTAGCTACCATATATCAAAATTTGATAGTCCGACGGCATGTTTTGGTGTACGAAAATGCTTACTGAAACATCCTAGGCAGTTTCTTGGATTCATATGGTTGCAGTTCACAAAATTGTCCATAATTTGAGTTACATAACATGAAATTATGTGAAACCAAAGCCAATGGTTAGGTAACCCAAAGAGCTATCGTCTCCAACTAGAATTATGTAAAAATACTTAATATATAAGGTGCAGCATATTTTTGAGTTGGTCAACAGAAAGATAGTTTAGAGAAACAATTCACCCAGTCATGGAGTAAAAACAATTTCTTTGACATAGAAAACGATCACCGAACAATATGAAATTTTCAGGGAACGTAGAATACCCATGTAGCTACCACATATAAAAAATTGATAGTCCGACGACATGTTTCGACATACTAAAATACTCACCGAAACATCCAAGGCAGTTTCTCAGATTTATGCTATCGCAGTTTACAAAATTGTCCATAACTTGAGTTATATAACATGAAATTATGTGAAACCAAAGCCAATGGTTAGGTAACCCAAAGGGATATCGTCTCCAACTGCAATTATGTAAAAATACTTAATGTATAAGGTGCAGCAAATATTTAAATTGGACAACAAAAACTGCAGTTTAGAGAAAATGAAATTTAGCAAAACCTTTAGGAATCGATATTATTTCGTCATTTATTCCCCATAGCAACTGGGAATAAAAAAGCACCAAATTTGATGACTTATATATATTATAAATAAAAGAAAAGAAAAGATGAAGAAGTCAAAAATTGCAGCTAAAGATATTAATTTAATATAAAAAAAGTGTCAAAAGTTTAGGATAAAAGGGTGAGATTTGGACGAAATTAGGAATACTAAATCAATAAAACAACGTCGTGTTGGTTGAATGGTGAATAGCAAATAGGTGATAGACACTTATATATTATAGTAAAGATATACTGAAAAAAAAAAAAAGAGAAAAATTGAAATTAATTACTGTTCAAATGAACATGCTACAGTGTTTATAACATAAATACAGTATATGACTTTTTAATGAAAAAATAACAATAGATCTACGTGCACAATATTTTTTAAATTATGTTTTTTTTTCAATATTTTTCAAATAAATTATTTGTTTTGAGCGCAAAAATCAAAATTCGTGGTGATAAATGTCATATGAGTGGGCCCTACTTCATAAAAACATTCAAAATGAAATTGATTTGAGGGAAGAAGGAAAAATT
Source organism: Forsythia viridissima (assembly GCA_030279155.1). Lineage (NCBI taxonomy): Eukaryota > Viridiplantae > Streptophyta > Magnoliopsida > Lamiales > Oleaceae > Forsythia > Forsythia viridissima. The sequence continues at coordinate 51,090,469 of CM059034.1, forward strand.
CAGTCGGACCCATGCATGAGCCTTTGAGGCTCGGTTTGAGAAGAACCTTTTGAGCCCTTTCTCTCTCAAATGGTCCCAAGCCATGCATGGCTGGCCCCCTCCCTCTATACTGTGTTTGTTATTCACCCAACAGTGACAATGACTGCTCTCTCTCTCTCTCTCGCCATGTGAATGTTTAGCATTGATTTCTTATTGTTTGCATTCATTTAATCTCATCTGGGCCAGGGATTAAATTCTTACGGTCCATATTCCACTTGCATAAACGTTATTGGAAAGGAATCTTATCTTCTTATTTTGAAGTGAAGGTGAGTTCTTAGGCTGTAGTTGTTGCATATTTTCACCTGCCTTTCTATGGTTATGGAGATTGAATACAATGGCCATGTAAATCAATAAATGCCTAATTTAGAACATTTGAGACTGAAATTTGTAGTTTAAGGTACTACTATACAAAATTTATTGCTAAATGTTTTAGCAGATTTTGATAAAAGTTAATAAAATGTATAATTGAAAATTAGATAAAAATTGTAGGTCCATAAAATATGTGATTAAAATTAATTATTGACTTAACTTCAACTTTTTAACAAATTATTAATATATCCCGGTTACGTGTCGAAATTTGTGATTTATTTCTTATCTATACCACTTATTATTATTTGCATTTTATATCTATTTATATCACCCCGACAAATTTTATAAACTTTTGTTGTATTTTATGTTAGGTTCAGAGTCAGAACATTCAAGCACAAGAATAAACCAAAATCGTACAAGATAATAACACAGTCTAATACGTACACTTTTCCCATCAATTGCTGGTCGTCCTACACGAGTAAGTTGGGAAACTCGCGAATTTATTTTAAGTATTACAGGATTACTTTGAAAAACTCACATGTGTATTAAGTCACTGTTTGGAATAACTTTTATAAAAAAGACTTAACTTTTGACTTGGTCAAACTTCAATTTTAACCACATATTTTATTGGAGTTACATCTTTTATCAAAATTTGCTAAAATTTTATCAAAATTTTTGTCAAACGATCCCCAATTGGCCTTTATATTTTCCTTCTATATAAGGGGTATTAGGGGTGAGCCTCCTTTCCATGTGTTATAATAGAGAGAAAAAAGAGAGATGTATGAGTCCAAAACACATTGTAATTTTTTTCATTAATAGAGTGCATTTCTGCATCACCACCACATGTACGCAGCTCATGCATTGAGAATAAATCACTTTAAATAGTTTGTTTTTTTTCTTATTTCGTATTATTAATTGTTCTCAGTAGTACAAATTAATCGTTTCATGTTGAAATCATATGTCAAAAACCCGACTATTTTAAGTGAGTAAAAGCGTGATTGAGGATTGAATTTGTGGGAGCCACGTGCTTGAGTACAATTGGCGTATGTGGCTTGAAAGATATTGTGCTTTTCGTGGTTTATTTTCAACAGTTCAATTAATCTAAGGATAGCCCTGACCCTTTAGTGCCCAATTGGCGTATGGGGGATTTGTTTCATGTTTTTGGTCAATAGTCTTCTCTCTTGCCGAAAAATATCATTTTCTTTCTACTCATTTTTTTGTGATTTGGAGTTTGGAGTTGTTGGCTTAACAGTTGGAGGTTTGAGTGAATAGTACTTCTTGGTGGTATTAGGCATGATGTTCATCTTTTGTTGATGAACAGTAACCCAACCTTTTAAGATCGATATTACTGTGGTGGTTTGGTCTTGGTTTTATGGTGGTAGGGTGGTTTTTAATGATCTAGTGAGATATGTCCCTATCTTTGGACGACTGGTAGAGTGATCCTTTGTGGTTTGTTTGTCTGAGCCCTTGAAAATTTTCAGATGGTGATTCATGAATATCCTTGATGCATTAGCGTGGAAGATCTCGAATATTGTTAAATTGTGTTATTGTTGCTAGTTTTATAATTATAACATGTAAATAATCCCAACAAAGTGGTATCAGATCCACTCTTGAAGTTTCATGAGCTGCTCTTGAGGGTAAACGAAGATGAATGTATCAAATTTATGATAGATTCGTCATGTTGTTCATAATACTCCAAAATACAAGTTCAAATCTATAACCCTTTGCATTGCTGGTTTAATAATTGAAGCACCAGACCTAATCCTTCGCTGGTTGCTCGTTCTGGTATTTTGGTGATTTAATCAAGGAACCCTGTCAGTATATTGGTAAGGCCTTCTGTTTTAAGTCCGCTCAAAACTTGACTTGAAAATTTGAGATTTAATATGTTGAAATAGCTAGATCTCTATATAGATATTTGACTCATATGTGTCTAAGATTGATGTGAATAAGCATTGAAATATAATCTTCCTGAGTAGTATACATTTGAATGATGCTTTGCATGTTGATGTACATTATTTTTTGATTCTGCAAGTTATCATGTGTGGTACATAAGTGCTTTGCTAAAATATTAAGCATATGTCGTGTATATTGGTTGTTGTATCTTTTGTTTAGGGTAGAGTTCACGTTATATTTCTAGAAATCTTGATTTATATGTAATAAGTAACTTTCTTGATAACAAGTGTGGATTATGTCTATTGTTGTGTACAAATCTGCTTGTAAAGTCTGTTGGTTCTAGTTGTTTTTCTTAAAAACCATCATTGTTTAAGTTTTCGCTCATCAGTTAATGATGCCCAAGGAAATCACTCATTTTATAGAATCCAAAGTGGGTTCAAGGGTCGAATTAGTTATATTCGAGTGAAATGGTGATTATTCCATATAGAAACAAAAGATGAGATTAATTCGGGTTCAACAGAGTCTCAAAGGCTCTTGATGACCCATACAAATATTATGATCAATTAAAAGCAAAACCTAATGAAATTGCATATAGTTCCATAATTTTATATCTATTTGATAGTATTTTTAAACAAGTTGATGGTTTAAAAATTGTTAGAGATCTATGGGCTGCTTTAGATGCTTTGTTTTTTTAAAAAGGCCTTGCCTAATAAAATTTATCTGTTTGAAAAATTGTTCATTTTTAAAATGGATGCCAGTAAATATTTGGAATAAAACTTAAGTGATTTTAATATAATAGTAAAAAGTTTATCTCATAACAGGAAAATTTTGGCTGATGATAACCTTGTTGTCATTCTACTAAATTCTCTCTTTGATACATATAAGGATCTCAAAAATGTCATTAAGTATGCTACGGACACCATAAACCCAATTTATTGTCATATTTGATCTATGGTCTAGAGATTTAGAAGTTAAGAAAGGATTTTATGGGAGGAGCAAGAGAGGAAAGTCACTTTGTGAGGGGTAGACTAAGAAAATGGAATAAAATAACCACAATAAGAAAAATAAAGGTAAGTCTAAAGGCATATCCAAGTCTAACATAAAATATTACTATTGTGGCAAGCTAGGTTTTTTAAAATAGACTGTTATGATCTTAAAAGGAAACAAAAAGTACTGTAGAACACCAAAATAATGCTGCCTTAGAAATTGAAATTGATATCTTGCATGTAATGACTATATCTAAAATAGATCAAAATCAAGAATCAATCCTTCATTCAAGTTATACTTTCTCATACGAGTACTGCTAAATCATATTTCAATAGCTATAAGGATATTAAACCAAGAAAGGTATATAGAGTATAACAATTCACAAGTTGTTGTGGGGATTGAAGACATTGCCATCATAATGCATGATGACATGATCAGACCGATACATACTTTGAGTAATATCTCAAACCTTAAGAAGAACCTGATAGCATTAGGGTTCCTAGAAGATGAGGGTTATTGGTTTGAGTCTGGAGGTAGTATTTTAAAGGTTATTTAAAATTTCAATGGTAGTTATGAAGGGACCCAAAAGAAATAGCCTATATTACTTTCAAGGAGGAGCCCAAGGGGCACATGATTATGGTTCTTCTTTAGTAATTAAAGACATGAGAGAACTTTGGCAAAAAAGACTTGGGCACATGGGTAATAAATGGTTAAAGTTTTTAAGTGATCAACAACTGTTAGGTAAAGATCGAGTTACTCCATTTATTTTTGTGAAACATGTGTTTTAGGCAAGTCTCACAAACTTAGCATTGGTAAAGGTATCCACAATTCCCTTAGACCCCTAGATTACATCTATGTTGATATATGGAGACCTGTGATAAAGGTATCCACAACTATTGATATATGTTGATCTATTACTACAGTAGGAAAGTATGAAGCTTCCTCTAAAAAACTAAAGATGAAGCTTTTAAAAACTTAAGTCTTAGCTGAATTTAGTAGAGAATCAAAGGGATAGAAAAGTCAAAACTCTAAGAACAGATAATAGCCTTAAATTTTATAACCTTAAATTTGATACATTATGTAGAGAAAAGAAAATTTAGAGGCATATAACTGTTAGGCATACCCCTTAGCATGACAATAGTGGACAAGGTTAGGTGTATGCTAATAAGTTTTTGGTTGAAGCTTCTTGTACTGTAGCCTATCTGATTAATGGGTCATAGTGCAATTAGCTTCAAAACCCTTGAAGAGCTTTGGGGAGAAAAAAATCTTAAATATGTCCCATCTGAGAGTATTTGTTTGTGTTGTTTATTCACACCAAATTGAAGGGTAATTAGATGCAAGAGCATCTATGTATGTGATGCTGGGTTACCCAGTTGGTGTGGCATGTACTAGGTTGTGGGTGTGTGGTGAAAAGGGCATTAATATCATTAATAATAGAGATGTAGTCTTTAATGAACTTGAAATGTCTATCTTGAAAAGTAAAGTCCAGTCTAGTATCTGATTGCTCTCAAACTAATAAAATAGTAACTAAGGTAAGAAAGGATAATTCAGATATAGATATAGCTGAAACCTAACCTGATGAAACACATGAGAAAGAAGCTGCTAATTCTCTTCACCACTTGAAAATCCCTTAGAAGAGACCCAAACTGAAGCAAATGAACAATTAGGTGTTCAAGACTATCAACTTGTTAGGGTAGAGAGAAGGCAAGCCAAACCAAATCCAAAGTATAGCTCATTAAACATGATAGAGTATAGCTCATTGTAGGTTGTTATTATTACTTAGTTGTTAAATCAAAACACTTTAAGTAAACTACAATGAAGCTCATATAGGAGAACTAAAAAATAACGAATTTAATTAAATATGAATAGAAATACAATAGAAATTAAAACAATAAAAGTCCTAACCGCCTATATGGGTCCGCATAAAGCGAGAAATAAAAAACTAAAGATTTGCATAGTCAGAAAATGGAATTTCAGAGAATGTCTTTAGTATGTGGCTCGGCCACGATGTCTGAAGTGTTAGCTTGAGGCTTGTGTGTCTTTGGTTTCTCTTCGATAATATTATCTTCCAAATCTTCGATAGTTTCCAGAGAACTAAATCCAGCAAAGTTGTTTCAAAATCTAATTCATCAACCCCGAGTTTTGTGAAGAACTCGAGGCCTGCCTCCGATAGCTTGAACTAGACTAACTTTATAGCCTCTTTGATAGCTAGTCTCCGGAAGTAGTCAACCATGCTCTCGTAGTCATGCGTCAGATGGAAGGGGCCTCCATACTCTGCCATTGCCTTGCTACATGTCTCTCCAAGCTCAGACTTCAATCTACTGCATTTAGCCTAGTACGACTCTAGACTGACCCTCAACTAAGCCACTTGATTATTCAGAAAATAAAAGTTGCTAGCTTTTTTCCTTACCTTTGTCTCGAACTCTGTTATTTCTTGGTGAGCAAAGAATAATTTTTCACTCACTTTTGGGCGAGGTCCTCAAAGTTAGCCTCCTTGATGTGGATTTTTTCCTTGAGAACCTCAACAACGGTTAATGTGGTTCAGCTTGGAGACTTTGCTTTCAAAGCCCCATTCTCCTATTTTAGATATTCGACTGCAACAGCAGTAGCCTCTGTAGGTTTCCTGTATTTGGACTACTCCATTAGCACATTACCTAATTTAAAATTAGAGTGGGTTGACCTCACTACAACACATAAGACCATCTCAGCTAGGCTTCTACCATTGTAGCTATCCATCTACATCTTCCATTCTTTTGTCCACTAGCTCTGACTTACCACGGCAGAGATAGAGGGAGCCACCAACAGCATCTCCAGGATTTCAGAGGCCATTATCTCTTGGTTCAGCCTCAAGAAGCTGTTGACTTTGTCCAAAGTGGCCAAAATGTGCTGCCTCTTGGTTGCTAGATTAGCTCAGTAAGTAGTAGTGCACAAATCGAACCTTTTGGCCTCAATGCGCTGTCTATTGGCTGTTGGATTAGCTCAGAGAGAGACAGAGAGAGAGAGAGCTCAAAAAATATAACGCCCAAAAAGATACCAGATGAAATAAGACCCAAACAGCCTTTATCTTCAAAATACACCAGAAGTACAAATCCAAGCATCCAAACTTCCACGAGTCATGATCTGAGGAAACAATGACGATTCAAAAGTGCACTCAACATGATTTAGGCTTCAGTGTTGATCTAGCATAAATGGGCTCCAACGTAAGTCCTTCATCTTTTGGGCTTTAACAATTCACTTAAATATCTTGTTAACTAGGCCAATTGGGTGGCAGTAGCCCAACAAAAAGGAAATGTTTAAGGAAAATTTCACTAGGAAGCCAATTTATTTTAATATTTAATAAAAAACTATTACATGTTTAATATTCTAAAATTTCTGTAATCTGCTCATTTTATATTTTTTATTATCCAAATATATCAATCGATGTAACAGTCTCCTAAAATAACGCCAATCACCTTAATCAATAGAATTCTATTTTTAACTAACTTATCAAAATTAGATAACTCTCCGATTGTCTCTCCTAAACTGTCGTGGATGACTACATTCCAGTGCATTGGATACAATAAAAGAAAATACATTAGAAATGATTCTTTTTTGTAATAGTAACTACAATACCTGGATTTTCCGGTAAGATTCAATGTTATTCAAAAAATACTTTATGATTCGTCGTTTGTTCTTGAATTTGGTACCTGAGATCTATTGTAAACAAATTTGCAGTAGGTGTTAAATACATCTCTGAGAAAAATGCTAGGTTATGTGATTTTGATAAATGCAATATTGGTAAACTATGTTATAGTTTGATATTGTTATGTTGAATAGATACAAATTCTATGTTAAAGTAGGAATATTGTGTTACATAACATTGAATTGGAAGGTTTATAGTAGTTGTTACAAATCCAATGGTTTGCAATTGTTACTAATAGTGTTGCAATATGTTACGTATTATATGGTGTGTTAAACAATGTTTGTACTTGAATTTTGTAATTGTTACTAAGAATAATGCAGTATGTTAGAAATACATTAGGTATGTATTACATAATATTGGTAAACGACTAATGCAATCTTTTACAAATACATTAGGTTTGTGTTACATTACGAATCTGCTATGTTGAAGATAACACAACTTCTATGTTATAGTAGGAATACTCTGTGTTACATAACATTGAATTGGAAGGTCTACAATTTTTGTTACAAATCCAATGGTTTGCAACGTTTGTACATGAGTTTTGAAATTGTTCCTACGACTAATGCAATTTGTTACAACTACATTAGGTTTGTGTTACATAATATTGGTAAATGAGTTTTGAAGCATCCTACACAATTTGACGTATCATTGGAATTAGTGTATGTTGAATTGGATGTTATATAAAAATGTTTCCCTAGCTGTTACAAATAGTTTTTATGTGTTCTACTTGATTAGTCTATAATATGTTACACATTACAAATGTTCTATGTTATATGACCTTGATGTGTGAAATGTTCGTTCTTTTACATGAATCTACCTACATTCGATGTTTGTTATATAGCTTTGGATGTTAAAAATCTGTTACACTTTGCAGAAAAGATATATTTAATTTCATTTGGAAGAACGCTCTTTTGTTTGATTTTGTTAAATTCGATGGCATGGTTCATTTCATTCATTTATTGACGTGATATTTGTAGGTATGGAAAACATAAACATTTTCATCAATTATAGAGGAGAAATGGTGGTAGTTCTTATTCTGACTAATTACATTTATGTCAAGCTTCTTGATTTGGTAATGTCTGTATTGAAGCTCAATAGAAGTATGGTTTTAACATCAACACAATATGAAGTACCTGGGTGTCTATCCTAAATTAAGATAACGAATGATAACACGTTGTTGTTCTATTTGAAGCTTAAAATAAATCATCAACTTTTAACAAGTTACCCACTGCATGTTGATAGCGCACATTCATTGGAAAGCAGCCTTCTTCAGGTTATTGTATAAGAAAAATACTCCAGTAGCAACATAATAATACTAAATTACTATTCACGTAATCTTCTAACAACTTGTGCTATCTATATAGCTTTGCTTCTAGAGTATGTGAAATGATTCCAGATTTTCCATAAGTTGACATTTATGCTAACAACAGTGTAATTGAGCATCCAGACTTTGATGGCATTTTAACATGGAGAATTTTTCAAGACAAATTTGTGTTGAAGAAAACTATTTTCTTATATGCTATTCATAACAACTTTTAGTACGGTGTACAGGTCGGAAAAACATGAATATGTTCTAAAATGTCTAGATGATACCTGCATGTGGCTGTTCAAAGCTTCTACGCTGGATGACATGGAGCTATTCAAGATAGGGTATATAAAATGGACATAATTGTTCAAAAGATTTTACTATGGAAGATCATAGACAGAAAACAAATTCTCTATTGGGGGATTGCATTAAGCACAAGTTCATGGATGCGAAAAATATCTACATTCCATGAGACATTTGTCAAAAACATATGGTGTGACATTGAGTTATGAAAAAGTGTGAAAGACCATGAATATGCATTGGAGACAATTTTGGGAGATCCAGAAGATTCATACAACAAGCTCCCTAGTTATTTATACATGTTAAATGAAAGTAATTATGTTTGTTAATTATTACAAATAGTTTGCTTGCTTATATATATTGTGTTTGATAAAGTTGTTTAATTTGAAATTTTGATACAATATGTAGGTATCGGGTTCAAGCGACGTGCTATATCAAATTACGATGAGAATACTCAATATATGGTTGACATGCACAAATGCTAATGTACATATAACAGATTTCAAGTAGATGTGATACCATGCAAACATGCACCGGATGTTATCAGTAGATATGGAATGGAAAGGTACAAATATTGTTCTATGTACCACACCGAAGAAGCTTATATTACAACTTATAACAGTAATATTGTACATACCATATTATTGGACAGTGCTGAAGAATGTAGAGAAAATTGTAATTTTGGCTCATAATCTCTCGAGTAAATTAGAAAGACTGAAAAAAAGGTACCGTTTAGCAGGGGAGTGAAATAGCGTTACAAGGTGTAAAAGATGTGGGCGACACAGACACAATAAGAGGACGTGCAAGCATCTGTTAGGGTTGAAAAAAGAACCAACAAAATAGTGGTAAAACCATGGGGTTTATAGTTTACTAGTGAACCATCATTTTCCTAACAAATAAAATGTTGATTTAGAACGTGGTCATACTTTTTTATAACCCAGGAATTGAATTAATATTGTAGTAGTTCAAATCTATATTTTACAAATACTTTTAGCTCATGTTGGCCATGGGTAACATGTGCTCTATGTAGTTCCTCTGCCAAAAAAGGATCAACTTCTAAATAAACTATATCTTTTGGAAGTAAATCATTAGATTGACAATCAATTCATAATTTAGTTTGTTATGAATGTAAGTGGTTTGTCTAGTGAGATGCAACCTATTTCTTTTTGTGATTTAATACTAGCCATATGTTATTGTGATTTAATTTGTTATGTATGTTGGTTCAACATCGACTTATACCAGATATCAGTAGATACAATATGGGTGTTGATTATTTTTATAAACTTTTAATCTCTAATTGAATATGAAGCATGGCCAGTTGTGGTTTATAGTTGGCAAATATTAAGGAATCATACTGGATAATGCCAATAAAGTAACTAAGAATGCTGACAGCCACATAGACCAGAGATGATTATAGTCTAAAGCATGGAACCTGTTTAGCAAATAAAATAACAACATGACAAATAACTACATAGTACCATTGGTGCAATTACATAAGATAAGCAAAAAATAACAAACCTGCTTGGATTACTGAGTACAAGTATTTGAAACGGGAGTTCGTAATTTATAACAATATACTAACAAAAGCCGAAATCAAGTTTAAATTCTAATTAGTGCGATGGAGTAACATCAGAACATCTAATCATAATACGATAAGGTGCAAAAATTATGTTGTGGAGGAATCAAGTTGGCTTCTTCTTCTTGGCTACCCTCATTGCCTTTCTTGTCTTCCTTATAAGAAAATCCAGATCAGATTCGTAGCCCTAATTCATCTTGTCTATATCATGTTTATACAACAAAAAAGCCAACCGTGTCCTCTCAAGTATTACATCGAAAGGATTTAACATTCTTTTTATATTGTCATTGATGATATACTCAGCGTACATCACAAATTCACCACAGTTGGTCCTTCACAAGAGAAAATTGAACAACATTGCAATATTATTAACTACTTGAATTTGCTCGGATTCAAAAAACAAGAAAAGAACAGAGATAATACTCATCCATTACTCTATTGAGGAATGATATGAACGAGGTTGACATCAAGTGGTGAAATTCAATGCACGCCGTTAACGATTACAGGTTGCCATACCTCAATTGTTTCCATTAAGTGTGGGATAACGAAAGCAAATGATTGAATGTCTGCTCTGACTTATCTGCCTATTATTGTATCCCAACATGAATTATAAATATTTATACATCTTTTCCTCATGTCCAAATATCCAATGGGCACGAGTATCTTGATTTGTATCAAAACGTGATCAATTTCCATCTAGGGTGTGTTACAATGCATGTATTCTCCCAACAGGTATTCAATTAAAGAAACCTATCTTGCAATCGCATTAATGTTCTTTACTAAATTCGGGCATATACCTCTAGCCATGCTGCCAAAGAATGAGTCAGTTTTTGCAACCTTCAATCTAATTTCCGGTTGAACATGGTCATCTTTCTGAGATAGTAAAATCATACATCTACGTGCTTTGATAAAAAAACAATATATAATCAACATAAAAAATCAATTGAAGATAACTGTCAACTAAGCTATAACAACAAACGTAGTTTCATGAAAAAGATAGTTTAAACATTTACAGTGTCTCGGAGAAACTCAGCTGGGTGGCGCAGCTTATACCACCATATTTTGTCACTGACACGAATGGACCAAATGCGAATGGTGGATTGATGGTAATCTTCTTGACCAGAAATTTTCTCTTACTGCACATACGCAAAGTATCAGTAAGATACAATAATGAGGTAAGCACGAAATGTAAGGTTTTTAGTTTAGTTTGTTGTTCATTTCATGGTTTGAGTCTATCCTAAATAACTGATATACACTTTCACTTCCCATTACATTAAATACACTAGTTGAAGACATGTCAATCCCAACATTTTCCTGAAGTACAAAATCTGCCAACAATGTAATAACAGAATGAAGACAATGATCAAGGATTATATTACACGTCATAAAGAGCATTGTCTTGAATTCGTTAACAGGTCCACCGTAAAACTATTCTGCTGTTTTTGTAATGCAGAATTTTCAATCAAACATGCACATGAGAATATTAGAAAAACAGTTAATAATTTTAGATCAATTTTTCTTTCTACATGTTATTTGAACTCAGATAACCAACCAGTCATGTATCAAGCATGTAACCTTATCAGGCTAATTCATAAATCAATCCAAAAAAAAAAAAAAAAAACAATGTAAACACGAAATATAAATAGGGAAACATTGTCTTATACATTATGAGGCATCTAACCATAATAAAACCAGTCATCAAAGATACGAACATCGTCAATAAGGGACTGCACCAAACTAGAATTAAAAGCATGTGAATCAAAATGATGATTCTGCAGTAGTTTTTCATCCGTCGAGGTAATGTGATATAGTTAAAAATTTCGAGTCTTCATTGCCTCTTTGTTGTCATTTCTGTTATAGCCTCATCCTGATCAACACTCATTCTTTCACAGTAAATTTTCTTGGTGACATTGGAAAGGTGACAAAAGACGTTGCTCCTTAGTTTGGGTTTATATTGTTTTGCAAAATGATACAACTTCAAGTTTTACTCTATACTATTAGAATGTTTTGGCCTTTCAGCATCCTTCATGATCTTGTCTACCTGTTTTAGCACGTCTTCAGTAAATATGTCATCATGGGGATCGCAAAAACTATCATAGTGACGAGGGTCAGGGTGGATCTCAGCATTGGGTGAGTTATTGACACCACTAGACTTGCATTCTTCATCCCCATCCCTTTCATCCAGAATATCTTCGATCGAATCATGCTTATTGACCATTTTTGCAACCATCTGCCTGGTTAAATTGAATAGAGTAAAAGTTAGATTCGAATTGTAGTATAGATACATAAATTAGATTATGTCTACAACTAGTACAATTGCACTTTTAATTTGACAAACCTTGTTCTTCAAAGAAACAAGATGATTGTAGACAACAAGTCAACTTCGAGAAACTTCAGGACATGACTTCCCTGACAGTTTTACCCTCATCTCCTCAAGGAATCCACCAATTTTTTAAACAACAACACGTTGTATTGCTCTGATATCATAATTCAAATCAATTTTCTGGGAGATTATTCGATCTTGCCAGAGTCGTATGTCCACCATGAGATTTTTTAATTTTTCCATTTAGTCGCTGCGTTCATATTAGAGACAAGTACATTAGAAATTATAATAACACCTACACAGTAGGTGAATAATAAAAACAAGATATCTTCCAATAACCTTTGGTGGATTTGGGTTTTTGGTTTTAGAGTTAAAAGTACAATTCATGTGATTGATTCGTTTCCTCAGTATAATAACTTACCATAACACGGTAGCATTCATTAAAAGTTGAGTGGCATCATATTTTTACTCATAATATAAGCATTTCATGCTAAGAAAAAGTCAAAATAGTTTACCTCACGCACTTTTGTTTTGGACATTTTTTGAAGATTTTGAATTTCTCGATTCCTTGCAAGCTCGAACTGGCCCGTGATTCGACATGTTTGCGGTATTGAAGCTATTTTGCGTCGTTATAGGATGATTGACAAATCATTTTCATCGTTGATGATTGGTGCAACCCTATCTCTTTCAAATAATTCTTCGTTAGGTTGCATACCCCGAACCTCCATCTATATATTTGAAAGTGAAAGTCAAATGATATATCATGGACAATCTTAATCAACACAAAATAAAAGAAGTACTAAAAATATGAACATACATTAGGTAGATCAAAGTCGAGCTTCTCCAATTGAGCAATCGTCACACGTGTAGGAGTGTTGGTCCAATTCATTATACGAGGCCATGTATGATATAACTAGTTCGCCTTTAATTCGTGGACATCTGCTCCAAGCCAGGTCAATATAGTCAGCCACATTAGCCTTCTCTCCATCCCCATCCCTAGCTAGGACCATTTAAACATTAATACATGAGGGTATTTTTGCTTTTCTCCAGTCCATTAATTAGTTAGTCTGGAGTGTTTGTGTGTAAGGAACCCAAATGTATATTCGGACCAAGGTGTTGGTTGATTGATGTGACATATTCCTATCCTTAGACTTTTCTTTTTTATCCATTCCTTCTTATATTCCTTCAGCTCCGGTCCTTTGAATGGATAATGAAGAAAAAATAAGCCCATTTTCTGAAGGAATATGCCAGTGCAGCGTGCGCCACAATTTTGAAATTCCAGAGATATGCAAATATAAAGGTAGTAAAGACCTAAATGATCACCTCTTGAATTACCACGCCATCATGAAAATAGCTATGGCAACACCAATACTCAAATACAAAGCCTTTCTCCTGAATTTTGAAGAAAATGTTCTTAGATGGTATAAAAAGCTCCATCCGAGAGCATTCACAGTTAGAAAGACTTGAAGACAGCCTTTAGAAATGGGTTCGTATCCTCTCAGCCTGGCCAACTCTCTCTTCAACGCTTGCAAGATATAAGACAATGAAAGGATGAATCACGAAAAATTTATTTAGCTAGGTTTACCGAAAAAATGCACTTATATGAAAACATCACGGAGGCAGAAATGTTCTATGCGCTTAAAAGAGGTCTTGATATGAGTAGTATGTTTTGAAGAGATGTTTGGAGTAGAAAAACTTGTGATTATAATGCCTTAGTAGACTTGATAAAAGAGGTAATCATATCTAAAAAATGGTACGGGCTAGAGATAGTTATGTGCTTCAGCGTTCCAATCAAGAGGGTAGATAAATGTCAAACTATTCCAAAAAGCCTTTTACTGGACCGTATTGCAGTTACCAAAAACACTATGGACACGAACAGAGGATTGTCACGACATATAGATGTTAGCAGACCAAAGGACTCAGAGAAAGCCCAACCCACATGTTAAAAGAAGTCGATGAAAGAACTTTTTACCTTATTGGTCCAACAAGTTGTATTGAAATCATCCTTACAACGCTAGGAATGAAGATAAAGGAAGAGATAATAATCAAAGAAGGCGTGGACGAAGTCAATACAAGGAGAATGTTCCAAGGCAAGAAAGGCACGACAGAGATTTGCTTTTTCCACTAGTCCAACCACCGGTTCATGAAATTGATACCATTCTAGGAGGACCACATCCCTGGAGGCATACCAACAACTCTCAAAAGCAGGAGGCGAAAGAGCCCTCCAATGTTAACTATCACATGTACACTCACCCTTCAGGCACAAAATGAATGGATCCTATCACATTCACTCTAGATGATGGAGTGATGGTTTATTTTCCACACAATGATACCCTAGTAGTGCGAGCAATCATAGCCAGAAATGGCTTGGGAAAATGTTAGTTGATGGTACAAGTTTTGTCAACATCATATATAATGTCACTTATGATAAAATAGGGATAGAATCACCGTTGATCCCTGTTGTAGATCTGATGTACAAGTTTACCGGAGACTTCATAATCCTAAGGAATACCATCATCCTTATGACAAAAATGGGTGAACACGACAACTACAACAATACCTATGGAATTCTTGATTGTAGATAAAAGCTCCTCATACCATGCAGTCATCAGAAGGCCAGCCTTGATTGACCTATGTGCTGTGACACATACCAAATTTCTCTGCATGAAGTTCTCCACAAAGCATGGCATAGCTATGGTTATGGGTAACCAAACTGAGTCTAGAGCATGTTCCACCAATTCTTTGAGAAAGTTTGTGGACCGAGGAGTCAATTTAATCAGCGATGTAGAAATGGTCAAGATTCCAGCAAATCCTTAAAAAATGGATGAAGCTCCTGCACGTGGAGGAGATGTAAGTATGGCCGAACTTGATGATCCTAGTGATTTGGATCCTTGAATCACAGAGTTGGAACCAAAAACTGCTCCAGCCGAAAAGTTGGAGTGCTTTCCTGCAAACCTCCTTAATCTAGTAAAAGAGTTACAAGTTGGAAGTGACTCCATTGGAGAACTTAAGACTCAATTGAAACAATTCTTATCTCAAAACCTTAATATATTTGCATGGAAACACGAAGATATTGTAGGAATTGACCCAAACATCTCATGCCACAAACCAAAAATAAATGCAAAACATCCGGGGTATAGACAAAAGCGTTGACCCATGAGTCCTTAGAAATATGTGGCTTTGAAGGAAGAAGTAGAAAAGCTGTTGAAAAATGGCATTATAAGAGAATGAAGTTACCCAAAATTGGTCTTTAATCCTATCGTAGTGCTTAAGCCCAATGGCAAGTTGGGGTGTGTATTGACTTCACAAACGTTAACCAAGCATGTCCAAAAGACAACTTTCCTCTCCCCCGTATTGATCAACTAGTTGATGCCACGGCCAGACATGAGATGCTTAGCTTCATGGATGTATACTCAGGATATAATCAAATTCTTATGTATCCACCTGATGAAGAACACACTTATTTCATTACAGATAAAGGACTGTATTTCTACAAGACTATGCCTTTCAACCTGAAGAATGCTAAAGCAACGTATCAGAGATTAGTGAACAAACTATTTGCTGAACAATTGGGTTCTACTATGGAAGTATATGTAGATGACATGCTCTTGAAAAGCTTGATGACCAAAGACCATATCAAACACCTAGATGAGACGTTTGATATACTGATAAAATATAAAATGACGCTCAATTCCTTCAAATGCACCTTTGGTTTTACTTCAAGATAGTTTTTGGGATTCATAGTAAACTGAAGAGGAATCGAAGCCCACCCAGAAAAGATCAGAGCTTTGTTAGAAATGAATTAAAGACGTTCAGAGCTTAACTAGAACAGTCGTGGCTTTGAATTACTTTGTTTCATGGTCCACCGATAAGTGCGTGCCTATTTTCAATGTGTTAAAAAGGTAGAAGAGATTTAAGTCGACACAAGAGTGCAAGCAGGCCTTCCAAACCTTGAAAAAAAAATTTGGTCAGCACCATTCTTGTGTAAACCAATGACCTGAGAGCCATTGTTACTATACCTGCCCGTGTTTGCTGAAATAGTTAGCTCATTGTTGGTCAGAGAAGAAAACAATCACCAGCTCCCAAGTTTATTATGTAAGAAAAGCCTTACTTGATGTTGAAGCATGTTATTCAAATATGGAGAAACTTTCTTTGACCCTAGTTATAGCTTCAAGAAAATTCGGGCCATATTTTCAATCGCACACCATCCATGTGCTTACCAACTTTCTTTTTAGGCAAATGTTACAGAAAACCAATGCCTCGGGAAGGTTGATGAAGTGGGCTATAGAATAGAGCCAATTTGATATCATATGTAAGTCTCAGACTGCCAGCAAAGGCCAAGCATTAGCAGATTTTGTAGTAGAATTCACCCGTGTCCCAGAGTTAAAGATGGCCAACAACGCAGAACATAGGCCGTCCTAGATCATTTTTTTGGATAGATCTTCAAGAGATGAGGGATCAGGCGCTGGAATAGTGTTTATCAGTCCAGAATGACACAAATTGCATAGTGCTATATGATTTGGATTTAAAGCTTCCAAAATGTCGCTAAATATGAAGCACTCATAGCAGGCATAAGGCTGGCGAAGGCCTTACAAGTAAAGTTTGTTGTAGTAAACATTTACTCTCAATTAATTATTAGTCAAGTGAAGTGGCACTTCATTGCTAAGGACAAGAATATGGTGGCTTACTTAAAGAAAGTTCATGATCTTATCCCCGGCTTTGATAAATTCGAATTGATTTAAATCCCTCGGGCAAGTAGTAAAGATTATGAATTCCTTGCGGTTATTCTAGTATAATTGCTCTGTAAACCTTCCATAGAGTACGATGGAAGTGTCGTGGTCATAGAAGGGGAGGCATCTTGGATAAAGCCCATTCAAGCTTATTTAGAAAACCAAGTTCTCCCAGAATACAAAGAAGATGCCCGGAAATTACAAAGGCTTGCAATCTCTATTGTCTTAAAAGGATATGGCACTCTACAAAAGAGGCTATTCTTTCCTTTTGCTCTAATGTGTCGGTCCAGATGAAGTAGATTACATCATGAGAGAGATTCATGAAGGAGTATGCGGCAATCATACTTGAGCAATGTTCGTGGCCCACAAAATCCTAGGACATGGATATTATTAGCCTAACTTGAAAAAATATGCTTTCAATTTTGTTTGAATGTGTTACATGTATCAGCACTTTGCTACCTTACCTAGGCAGCCCCACAAGGACCTGCAAATAGTGACTAGTCCTAGGCACTTCGCTAAATAGAGGATAGATATGATCGAACCCATGCCATAGAAAAGATATAACCACTACTGATATGCCACAGTGGCCATTGACTATTTCACCAAGTGGGTTAAAGCAGAGCCAGTAATGAAAATCACTGAGGCCAACACTTCAAAATTTATCTGATCATTTTGCAGATTTGGTATTCTTCATTCGTTGGTCTCAGATAATGCAAAGCAGTTTAAAAACTGTAAAATTGAAGAGCTTTGTGAGAACTTGGGAATAAAATAGCATTTTTCATCCCCTGAACACCCGCGGGCTAATGGCCAGGTTGAAGCCATCAATAAGACCATTAAATACACCCTGAAAAGAAGTCTTGAGTCCTCAAAAGGAGCATAGGTCGATGAGCTCCCTCAAGTCTTATGGGCAATACAAAATACTTCCAAAATTGCAACCGGTGAGACTCCCTTTTCTATGGCCTATTGCTGTTGAAATTGGGATACCATCTCCCAACATATTCACTTCGAGGAGGTCTCTAACAAAGAAATCTAAATGGCAGAGCTGGATCTTCTTCTAGAACGACAGAACGATGCGCAAGTAAGAATGGTTCGATAGCAATAGAGATTGCTCGTTATTACAAGAAGAGAGTAAAAAGTTGCTCTTTCAGAGTCAGGGACCTAGTATTGAGGAAAGTATTTCTATCTTTTCAAAAGCATGGATTAGGAACACTAGGACCTAACAGGGAAGGTCCCTACAAAATTTCTACAAAATTTGTCTCTGAAACCTTCAAAATTGAAGACCTATCTGGCAAAGCACAACCTTCACCCTGAAATGCAGAGCATCTTCGCAAGTAGTATCAATGAGTTGAGTTACACATCCCAGATGTATCACCCTTCTATTTATATAAATAAAATATTTTCTTTTGTTTAAGTAAAGGCTCTCCAGTAACATTAAGCTATGGCAAAAAGATTGCACTATCAGTAAAGCTGCGCCTAAGTCCAAATCTCCAGCCCCTTTAATTGGAATCGAAAAAGAGTAGCATAAATGACCAAACATTTAAATTCATCTATAATTATCAAAGTGTGCGTCCAGCCCCAAAGCAAAATGAACCACAAACTCTCAATGCATACTATAGAAGTAATTCATTGAATAGAATTCATGATTTCCTCGACGTATCCACCATACCAATCATCCGAAGTTCTTATACTTGTAAATTATTAAAATATTTCATACTTTGGGATTATGTTTTGCCTAACTCATGGTTTTTATAAAACGGCATCCATCATTGACATGAATAAAATATAATTCAAGGTAACAGAAGAGAGGTTTTTATTAAAAAAAAGACACAAAACATAGTTGGGAAACGAAATCTTTACAAAAATGATTACATTTCAATTTATATTCTAAGCTTCATCGATAGTAGGCTAGGTAGATGCTCCTTCACCGAAAGATGAATCTTCTCAGCCATTCTGCAGCGAAGGATAGTACACTTCAATGGAGGACACATCCAAATCAGGGTGAAGTTCTTTCACCTCCGAAAGAACTTCCCGGGCACCGAAATTAACTAAGAAGGCCATGAGTTTCTCGTAATCCTGAGTGTATTCAAATTGCTTTGTGAAATTCTCCACCCCGGCCTTCACTACTGCTTCAGTGCCTTGCTCCAGAGATATATTTTTCTATTTAAGCCTAGAGTATTCAACCTTCAAAGAATCCACTGTAGTCTCCAGCTTTGCTATCTTGTCCACTAACCATTTTTTCAATTCATCGGCCTCATCCAAAGCCTTAGCGGATACTTTTTCATTCAAAGTATCCTCAATTCTTTTTGCGACTAATTGAATGACCATGAATCTAGGTAGCTCGCTCTTGGAAGTGATCCCTATCCTTGATGATCTTTTCAGTGTTGCGAAGGATGGTGTTAGCGATCCTCTTTGTTAATTCCAGGTCCCAAACACTGTATCTGCCCATTCAATTAGCATCTTAGACTTGGTGGCAGTTCTTTTGAGTCAATAAGTTTAAGGCCAAGGAAAGATTGAGTAGAGCAGCCCAACTTCTATCTAGATGGAATCGATAGTATTAGCGGCCATGGCTAGATGGTCCAAGAACATGCTTAATACCACTAGGGTGGTCTCCGCTGGCCTCCTCTCAAAGACCTTATGGATGTGCTCTAACTCCTCTCTACCATCAGCTTCTGGCATAAATGGGCCCTCATGAACACAGGCCCCAGAGGGCTCCACAACCTCCATAGATAGATTCTAGGCTGACTTGGAAGAGGCATTCCTTAGTTTCTTTGCATTTCTTGAAAGGTCCTCCTCTTCGAGGACCTCAATGTCATCCTCGTCCCTTAGGAAACGTTTAAAAGAAACCCCGATCCCAGGTGTGGAAGAAGTAGTAGTAATAGATTTTTCATCCTTCTTCCCAGGTTCGTTGGTTTTCTTCTCTAACTGTTTAGCCCATGTCTCCTGCTTGCGTACCATGAGTTGCATGCCCTAAGCTAACATGGAAGGTATGAGGGTCGTTTGCCTTAGATCAGATGAGGTAGGAGCGTTAGAAGACTGGTCTGCAACCTTAGGGTTTAGTTCAGCTAGTGCCATCTTCTGGTCCTTGTCAACCTCTTTGCCTTTTACTATCGGGGGTATTTTCTCTGCAGCCAAACTGGAAAGGACGATCTTGGAACCTGAAAATGTAGACATGCAATGCTTAATATTCCGAATGAAGAAAATCACATGCACCATTGTAAACAGGCAAAGTTGCTTACTCTATTTTTTTGTTAGCTTATGTTTCACATATAAATAGTCAGTGAAAATAACACCGGAGAAATCTCCCTAGTACGTATAGAGCTTGCTAACCACTTCAAAAAATTTCTTTGTCAAGAAGTGTCTAGGCACCTTCCTTGTAGAAGTTTGCAAACATGGTTAGATAAATCAAAGCATAAGAATAATGTCAAGTGAATATAAACCGTGGGATTTACACCGGTGAGATAAGGTCCTAGAAACCAGAGCAGTTGAGTGACAATGCCAATCTCCTGCTGTCCATAATCACTAGCTTCTCTAGTATTTGAACGACGAATGGTGGCCGGTGATAATGGAGCTGTGGGATCTATGTGGTGTCAAATAATACCAGTCATTCACCCTTTATTAGGGTCCATGTCTCTCTTGGCACATTTTTTTTAATTTAAAAAGAGTGTGAAAGACATATAACGGCATGGGGTAGTCTGGTTTCACCTCTTTCCATAGGAGCCATATCCCTACGGATTGAGTCCAGAAGTTCAGAGACATTTGGTAGGGCACAGATTATAGCTTCGGAAAATGGCTTTCAAAAAGGGATGTAATGATAATCTCATGCTATACTCAAAGGCATCACTCATCACCGCCACATGCCCTTTAGGAGGGTTGCAGGGCCTATCATGTTTAGTTATATCAACCTAACCCCATTAGGAACTCTATAATTGTCCCTAATTTTGGTGAAATCTAACATATTTAACTTAGGGGTATTTGTTACAAGCCCAGTAACTAGGGTCCGGCTCTGGATCACACTGTCCCCCAAAAATTTTCCTTACATAGCTGATCCACTCTTCCAATTGTTTTATTTCCTCAGGAGCTAGCCCTAGCTTTTCCCTATGTGCCCTTTCGACAGCTCAGACCTCTTCCACAGAGTCTACACTTTGTCCAGAAGACTCCGCCTCCCCTTTGCCCTTCATCTGGCTCAAACTTAAGTTTTTCCATCATAAAATTGATTCATTTTGTTTTACTGTCAAAATCATCCAAATTTATTACTCCAGTGAGTTATCTGCTTTTTCGTAACCATCCTAAAATAATTGACGTTAAATGTCAACTTAGAGATTACACAAACAACCCTAACGAGCTCCACCATAACCACAATGTCCCCTAGAGAAGTTCCTCCAACCTCCTCCAAATCACCACCACCTATGTCAACCGTCTTGTAGTGGTGACAATTTCTAGCTAGGAGAAAAATACATATGTAAGTAGATAAAATGAAATCAAATTATTGAAAGGAAAAAGGATGAGAAGTGGAAAACACGCAGCATAGGGGACATAAGCATACCTGTTAATGTAGAACAAACTTTCCGTGCTGAATTTTCTATGTAGCCAACTGAAAGTACGACGGGTACTCACCAGAAGATAAACACCACAAAACTTCTTTTTGTAGGAAATGACTAAAGAATTTTTTTACTCTCTTAAGATTCAAAATCACGTGAAAAAAAAATGGAGTGCAGTCTGCTTCAGGCCTTTTATAGAGACCAAAACCCCATTGTGGCTATTGATCTATAAACACTATAGATATGGACTCTCCACGTGTCCCATAATCAGAACCATTGAAATCCAAATGGGTGGGAGTTCAAGAAAAGTCCAACAGGCTCAGATCTACTGGTAACTCGCACGCACATATACAACCACATCTCCTGGGAAAGTTACCAGCAATCCACGTCTCATAATCACATTCACATGTTTCAACGCCATCATTACGAGCTGTCAATTAACCTTGGAAACACGAAAATTTCATTTGACACAACCCACAAAACCCCTCAATGGTCATCCCTGAATTATATAATAATTCTAATTTATTAAAGGGATAACAGTCTCTCTTGATGTATAAATCTACTTGTGCTTTTGCTCTTTGGCACTCTAGGAAAAGGGTAGCCTGTATGCCAAAGCGTAGTTATAATCTCACATATAATATATCATTACTCCAAACTGAGATTCTGGCATCATAGTAAAACTGACTCATTTAACGAAACAAACATTCTCTGATTCATCCCACTCATACTCCAGATAAACCAGCTACCCAAACATAACCAGAGTGTCCATGTGTAATCCGAAGCCCAACGCTGGAGAACTTTTTAAGCCTATTACTTCTCATGAATGAATGAATCATGGGCTTAGGGAACTATTGTTATGCCTTTAATGACGTGGACATCCACTCCAAGCCAGGTCATCATAGACAGCCACATCAGCCCCCAGTAAGGACCATCTAGGACCATTTAAACATTAATATCTGGATGGCATTTTTGCCTTTGTCCGATCCATTTGTTGATCAGTCCTGAGTGCGTACATGTAAGGAGCACGAATGTATATCCAGACCAAGGTGTTGGTTGATTAATGTGACACTTGCTATGACAGCCTGATGGCATGTCAGGAACAAAGAGTGTGGTAGAGTAGGAATGATGACTTGGACAAAAAAAGATAGACACATACGGAGATGACTATACTACTTGCATGAAAGACACATGAAGGGACTTAAACCCTTCATCCAATTTAGACTTTGACTATAAATACTTCATTAAACACAACATTTGGAAGTAAGTGATCTAAACTTATAACGTATTGCTATCTTTAGACTTTTCTTTTTTATCCATTCCTTCTTATATTTCCAACTCTAAGTGCTCCGGCAAGGACATGAAAGCTAACTTGAGCATCGGAGAGCATGTGGTGGCCTCCTCGGCTGCCTATGCTTGCTGACTTGTGTGTTAAAGTGTGCAGGTAACATGCAAAAAACGAAAGAAGAGTCGAGAATTGTTGATCCTAGGTCCCACTAGATTTTAGGGTAAACATAATCTTCTATATATTTTTCAATCTATCGACGACATGGACTCGTATATCTAGATTTGGAAAGGAATGAGAGACCCGTATAGCTTATATGTTAATATATCATTTCTTCTGTTCTCGTCGTAGGTATGCTTCGTCAGTGAAATCTTCAAGTAACTAAAAGTAGTGTTGAACGAGTCTTTTCTCCACGCATATCTTTCAATGTCCACAGATTCAACAAGGCATCTGTCACTTGTTTTCTATACGGTGTGGTGAATATATACAATGTTATAAGATAGAGAATTCCAATTTTCACGATCTCTTCATCCTTCGAATTCATCAACATACCCTTAAAAACATTCTCGACATATTTTTTGTATATACTTTTCAGAAGTATCTTTGCTTCAAGACAGGACGACCTTGTCGGAGCTTTGACAAATCAGCACAACTAACACATTTTAACCCCGTAACATTACACAACTCCTTTATTGAAAATCTCAATAGTTTTCCATATATGTTGAACCACATTTCATCTTGTTTTGGCTGCGTCACCTCCATTATGAGTATTTTGTGTATCAGTTGATGTTGAAGATGGATTTCATTTAAATCAAGGAAGTTCCCAAAACATGCAATACCAAAAAAGTCTTTCTGTGACTCATTCGTCTTTGCATTTAGATTCAGAATTATGTTGTCTAGCGCAGACTCCATTATTATCGCACCAAACCTATCGTTAGGTTGTACACAATAATCCCCCTCATGAAATTAAAAAAAAAAAAAAAAAACGTGTGATATATATATATATATCCATGGCAATGTTTGAAATTCAAATGAATCAAATATTATACCACTATAATTAGATCACGGAAACGAATCACACTATTACCTGATATCAAAACAGTATATCTCGAAACAAATCTACTACATTCTCCATTAAAACCCATTCTGTTACATTAGTTACACCTTTATGTTACAAATTTTCAATTCCATTGTGATAATCTGATCTAGAATGTGACAAATTTTTTTTTTTTGTTGCTATCAATAAAATCATCCTTCTCTATTTCGACTAACATATTAATTTACTCATTCATTGTTGTCAATGTCAGGAAAACTAAGAAGACGACATCCAATTATCGTGTTTTAGTAACCTGTCCATTATCGAGACTCCCAAAACAACATTTATCCGCTACATTACGATAGGTTTTTTCCAAAGACATAACAAGTGAAAATTTCCAATACAATTCTACTATTGTTATCAACTTGAATATCCCATAAAATGTCTATGAAGAGTCTCGGTTCAAATCCATTGTGATAATCATATCAACTCATAATTCTCTATTTCAACTACATTAAAATTTTCAATGCATTTTTTTTCTATTGTTTCTATGAAAATTCGTCACATAAGAAATTTCATTTTATATATCATAAAATGAACGAAAGATGTACCTAGTTTCGTAAACTTGAGATGCTATAGTCTTCTTCGAGCTAACTTTTCAGCTATCTTTTGTGAAATTCTTTTTCCGACATTCTGATTTCTAATACTCATTGGCAGAATCCGAACTCATTTGCCCCTTACTTCCAATATTAACATCAGGCCTGTTTTGATAAGTCTTTGCATCTTTCTAGGGTGTTTGGGTGTCCACACAAATGAAATTTTGCTTTGAATGTATAGCGGACTTGTTCCCATCTTTTGGCGACTCCCTTTTTGTCAATGACCGAGTTAATCTACGAGTTGGGATATCCATTCGTGAGATTTATACCTCAATAATAGAAAATTGATGGTTGCCTACTCCCAATCCTTAAAAATCCCAACTTAGGGATTCAAGTTTGTTGCACATTCACAAGGAAGAATCACAAAAATGTAATGGATTTTCTTCAAATCTTGGTTATCCAATGTGAATGGATTGTTTCTACAAGAACCCTAGAGATTTTAGCGTATCTTATTTGGGTTTCTATATTGAATCCGCCATTTTTGGATTTCTTTGATATTAATGTGCAACAATGACTGCTTCATTGATTTTGTATCGACTTAATTAGTTTTGTAATAGATTTTGTATTGTTTATTAAATTAATAATATATCAAAAGTAGTTTTACAAATATATTTGAAATGTAAAGTATAGGGTGCAATTTCCACCCATTTTAATTCCATATTAACTCTTTTGACTCCTCATGATTGTACCTTAAGTTTAATCCCAACCCCCCTCTCTCTCTCACACACACACACACACACTCTCTCTCTCTCTCTCTCTCTCTCTCTCTCTCACAAATACACACACGCACACGCACACTTTTCACTTATTTTCAAGAAGGAATAAAAGAAAAAGTAAATAACAATATTTTGATCTAGCAACGAAATTTGTCAATGCGAATTTATTCATTCCATATCAAAGTTTAAGGTAGGGAAAAGAGGTGTTGTTGTAATCCTTTTTTATATTCGATGTTCATTTAATTTAGCTTACGTAATCATGAAGATATGACTATATATAAATGATTTATAATTATTATTTGGAAATCCCTATAATATGATTGACGGTACGATTTTTGGGATTATTCATACTAGATATTAAATTGAGATGAACTGATGAAATATCTACAGAGTATTTTTATACTCAGAAGTCCCTTCCCTCTACAAGTTGATTGTTTCAATTCATAGATGACGTCATCCGATGTGGCGTGTGCTATACGGAGTGCCGAAGAAGAAAGAACAAAAAATCAGTGTAATATTTAGATTAAGTTTGGGAGTTTTTTGATGTTGGTAGTCTTTTCAGCATTTGAATTAGCACGTGATCAATTGAATTGATGTTGTAATTATTTAGGCAAAGTCGGAGTTTTTCCCGACATGTGTTATTTCATGAATATATGTTCGACATTGAGGATTTCATTTAGAATTTATGTTGAGTTTGAATTGTTAGTATATTTATACAAAACGTGTTTAACTACATAGTCCAAAACTGTAAACTGCAGAATAAAGTAATAAAATAAACAAAAGACAAGAAAGTGCAAACCAAGGCATGTGTGAACACAGTTTCCTTAAAACGGATTCCCTCATCTACTGTAGCTTCTTGAAGGTAATGAACGTCTGCTTGTCAGGATACAGCAGAAGAAATAGTAGCATAAAACCAGCGAATTGAGCTACTTCCAGAACAATATCACCAAAAGGACAGTTGAATATTTTGGAACAGAAATGAAGAAGTAGAAGACTAAATTCGTGTGTTTGATTGTGGAAGTTCAAACCCTTTTTATAGGCACCAGTTGACCCCTGGCCTTCTTCTCCATTAATAGTAAATTTAATAAATCGGATGCCTTTAGGAATTCAGAAGTTTAAGGTAGCTAAAAAGATAAAATTAATTCTGTAATTAAACCAAAAAAAAAAAAAAAAATTGCAAAACGTAAACTTGACTATGTGGCTAATTTTTGTTCGACATTCGTATACACAGATTGCGCTCTCACATGAGTTCAATGGCTCGAGCTATTAATCGGTCCATGATTTTCTTCCCCTTGCAGGCGTGTACAAGAGAGAGCCTCTATGCTACACGTGTTTACACCTTTCAATAAGTATGGCCATATATATACGAGTCCAAGTTTTTCTATTTTTCCAATGTGCGATATAACTAAATTCTTTCCCTTCAACTATTTTCAACTCCATCTTTGAGCCTCAATTTCCCATTCACCCAAGCATCATTTTGGACATGTAAATACAAGATTTCAATGTTCTCGCGGAGGAGAACATGAATCAACTTTTTTTTTTTCATCAAATAGAAAATGGGTCCCATGCAAAATCATGCTCAATCATGGCACAATTTTCTAATTGTTTTTCCAACAATCCCCTACATGAATGGAAATTGACTGAGACACAGAAGATTTGGTGATAAAGTTCAACATCCAAAACCTGGATAGGATAGGTAGGTGTTACCATTTGAACCTTCCCTCATGAAAGTATATTTACTTTTACTAGCTGATAAGTAGACGCGATGTCCTTGAAATGTTCGACCGTTTGTGTAAATGACATAGTTCAGTTATCATTGTTATGTTCTTTTGTAGCCGTAAACATATGCTTGGTTCTGCGAGAGTTTTCAAAAATTGCACCACACACAATTCTCTTAGAAGCGGCCTCATTTCTCTCTCACATATGTGATTTCTTAATTAAGGGTAGTCTATTCTACTCTGCTTGTAAGAATCATTAAAAGCATATAGCTTATCCTCTCTTCTACGAGTATCACTATTTCATGCTAAGAATGGGCAGGAGATAACCCCCACAATAATCTAATTAAGAATTTACAATTAGGTTGTCCATTTGAACCTAGATCTTGGGATCTCCAGTCAATTAGGTTGGGTTTCTATTGTATCAACTTATTCTTCCAAAGGCTTAAGTCTCATTCCTTTCGACGACTTTCCAACTAACTCTCTATTAAAACCTTTAGTTAGTGGATCCGCATTATTATCATTTGACTTCACATTGTCAATAGAGATAACTCCAGTTGAGAGTAATTGTCTTATGGTATTATGCCTATGACGTATGTGTCTAGACTTACCATTATACATGTTACTATGTGCCCTACCAATTGTAGATTGACTGTCATAATGTATGCAAATTGCTAGCACAAGCTTTGGCCATCTAGGAATATCCTCTAGGAAGTGATATAATCACTCAACCTCTTCACCACACTTGTACAAAGCTATAAACTCAGATTCCATAGTGGATCTAACTATAACCGTCTGTTTAGAGGATTTCCATGATATAGCTGCACCACCTAGTGTGAACACAAATTCACTTGTAGACTTTGATTTTTTTATATTAGACATCTAATTAGCATCACTATATCCTTAAATAACTGTCAGATACCTGGTATAGTGCAGCCCATAATCACGAGTATATCTCAAATACCTTAGTATTCTTATTATTCCTTTCTAGTTGTCAGCTCTTGGATTACTTGTGTATCTACTCAGTTTGCTAACTGTGTAGGCTATGTCTAGTCTTGTACAACTCATCAAGTGCATCAGACCTCCGATAATTCTAGAGTATTCTACTTGAGAAATAATCTCACCTCTATTCTTCGATAGATTCTGACTAGTATATATCGGTGTTCTAGCAGTAGAAGAATCATCCTTGTTAAATTTTTCAAGAATTTTGTCCACATAGTATAACAGATTTAGGACAATTCCATCTGATGTTCTTGAAATTTTAATTCCAAGTATCACATCCGCTAAGCCCATATCCTTCATGTCAAATCTTGAATTTAACATGTCTTTAGTAGATTTAATCATCTTATTGTTGATTCCAACAATAAGCATCTCATCAATGTAAAGACATAAAATGACATAGCCATTTTCAGTGTCTTTGATATAAATGTATTTGTTGCACTCGTTGATTTTAAATCCACATTCTATCATGACATGATCAAACTTTTCTTGCCATTGTTTTGGAGCTTGTTTCAAGCCATACAATGACTTCACCAACTTAAAGACTTTGTTCTCTTACCCTAGAGCAAAAAAACCATCAGGTTGTTCCATGTAGATTTTTTCATCTAAATCTCTATTTAGAAAGTCAGTTTTCACATCCATTGATATACTTCGAGATTTCGCAAAGCTACAATTGCAAGTATCATTCTGATAGATGTTATTCTCGTTACTAGAGAATAACTATCAAAGTAATCAAGGCCTTCTCATTGTCTGTATTCTTTTATAACAAGTCTTGCCTTATAATTTTCGATTGTTCCATCTGCTTTCATTTTTTTCATGAAAATCCATTTGTAGCCTAGTGGTTTGCATCCTGTATGAAGATCCACTAGCTCCCATGTATGGTTTTACATAATAAAATCTATCTCACTTTTAATTACCTCTTTCCAATGAGGTATTTTTGAAGAGTTCACATCTTCTTTAAAGCTTTAAAGTTCACTTTCCAACATATAAGTTAGAAAATCTGGAACAAAGGTTTTTCCAGTTCTAGCTCTTTTGCTACGTCTTGGTTCAACCTCATCATCATCTTCATCTTCTTCTTATTCTTGGTCCGTTGCTTCATGTGTCCGTTTAGATGAGCTTGCTTCCTCTTTGGATTTATACAGAAATACATGTTCAAAAAATAAAGCATTTCTCGATTCCATTATCATATTTTTGTGTATGTTCGAGATTTTAGATTTATGTACAAGAAACCAATAAGCACTAATGTTATGTGCATAGCCAATAAAAATGTAATCAACAATTTTTGGACCTATCTTCACCATTTTTGGTATAGGAACAGCCACTTTGGCAAGACGTCCCCACACTCGCAAGTATTTATATGAAGGCTTCATTCTTTTCCATGATATAATCTTTATTTTCTGAATCTGTTTTAAGAATGTTAGTATATTTATATAGAATGTGTTTAATTACATAGTCCAAAACTGTAAACTACAGAATAAAGTAATAAAATAAACAGAAGGCACGAAACTACAAACCGAAGCCTATGCAAACACAGTTTCTATAAAACATATTTGCTCCCCTACCGTAGTTTCTTGAAGGTAATTAACGTCTACTTCCTAGGATATAACGGAAGAACTA
The DNA here is from genome assembly GCA_030279155.1 of Forsythia viridissima. Taxonomy (NCBI): domain Eukaryota; kingdom Viridiplantae; phylum Streptophyta; class Magnoliopsida; order Lamiales; family Oleaceae; genus Forsythia; species Forsythia viridissima. Next base: position 51,120,173 of record CM059034.1, read on the forward strand.
GTAGCACGAAACCAGCGAACTGAGCTACTTCCAGAAAAATATCACCAAAAGGACAGTTGGATATTTTGTAAAAGAAATGAAGGAGCAGAAGACTGAATTCATGTGTTTGATTGTGGAAGTTCAGACCCCTTTTATAGGCTCCCAGATGACCCCTGACCTCCTTTTCCATTAACAGAAGACCTAATAAACCATCTACCTTTAGGAATTCAGGAATTTAAGTAGCTAAAAAGACAAAAATTTAATTTTGTAATTAAATCAAAAAAAACTGCAAAATGTAGGTTTGACTATGTTGCCAATTTTGGTCCGACATTCGTGTATGCAAGTCGAGTTCGCACATGAGTTCAATGGCTTGTGGTGTTCATCGATCCGTGATTTGCCCACCCTTGTGGGCGCGGGCAAAAGAGAGCCTCTATGCTATACATGATTACACCTTTCAATAAGTGTGACCATATATATACAAGTCTATGTTTTTCTATTTTTCCAATGTAGGATAGAACTAAATTCCTTCCCTACAACCATTTTCAACTCCATCTTTGAGCCTCAATTTCCCATTCACCCAAGCATCATTTTGGGGCAAGTAAATACATAATTTCGATGTTCTCGCAAAGGAGAACATGAATCAATTTTTGTTTTGATCAAATAGAAAACAGGTCCCACACAAAATCATGCTCAAATATGGCACAAGTTTCTAATTTTTTCCAATATGAATGTGTTCTATTTTTTAGCTGTAAATTATAAGTAAAATTTTCAAAGAATTTTAGAGATAAATTTTATAACTTTGAAAAAGAAAAATAAAATTGGAGGCAGTCAACAAACTGCCAATAAGAGGGCTGCGAGTTATGGTGTGTAAACCCACAAAGTTGATGACGATGGGGTCTCGTCCGGTCGTCCCTCGTTATAGTTTCTGTTCTTCTATGTGATTCTGAATTATTTTAAATATGTTAAATAGTGAGATGTTTTATTATTTTAAAAGAAAAAATGTGTCGATGTTTTTCAAAGCCTAGACCTATCAATAGTATAAAAATATGTGCCTATTTTTGGAAAGCTCATGAATGCTATGTTTGCAATTAAAATATAACCTTACGTTAACATGGTACTCCACTGCACTGCACTAGCATTCATTGATCAAACACATCATATGACTCATGTACATAATAAGGATAATAAATCTATTGTTTCAAAAGTTATAATTCATGTGAAAGCTATAACGAATTGAAGTATACATACATAAATTAAATTTTCAATTTTTATAAGTTGGATCAACCTTGTATTTAAAAAGAATTTGTGATAGAAGTTTACCTCGATGAACACTGTTGAATCTAATTTTTGATTAGCTGGAGGTACAATCTTCAATATCACAGCTGTCCAATTATTCAGTCTCCAATAGTAATCTACATAGCAAGAATAGATTTGGACTTCAACAATCAAGAACAGATGAAAGCGGAACTTTGCGATTCTGTCTCTTTCTTGTACTAGCAAGTAATGAAGACATATTCACTTGATTCTCTTAATTGTCTTCATTCTATAAACTGTGGTGGCCATAGTATTTATAAGTGACGCTAACCTAAATTCTAGTCCTACTAGAATTGTATGTTCTAATCTTACTAGAACTTTGTTAGCCCACAATTAACGAACCTAATTAATTAATCTAATTAATTAATTTGGTTTAATAAGTAATTAAGTCTGACCCAACTACTATGACATTGGACATGTATTCTTACAATCTTCCACTTGAACAAGGTCCAACTCCAGATTCTCAATTCTCATCTTTTATGTGTAACCTATTAGGTTCCTATTCACGATGGCAAACGTAATGATATTCTCATCGATTCACCTAGATCGATCAATTCACGTCGTCGTCCAAGAATGACATCTAGCAATGTGTCAAGGCAATCCATGTGAAATAAAATATTACGTGGTATGACAGAACTAATATATGTGCAGTTACCGTGGAAATATAATATCTTCATCAATATAACATAATTGGTTAAGAGATATGGATCAGTGTCAATCTCATTTCAACCAATTATATTATTCACCTCAACTCTTTGTTGTTCTAATCTAGTTATGATTGAAATATTTTCAACTCATAACTCTACTCCAACCGAAGAAATTTATATATCAACTTAAGTGGGCAAATTCATATTATAATCTCCTACTTTCTAGGATTGACGAATTCTCATATTGGACATTCACAACCTTCATATGATTATCACTATACTCATACGACATCTTCTTGGTGACTCATAATCTTATGGCCCCATCAAATTTTCGTCAAAGTATAACGGTCCTCATATAAGATTCTATGTTGTCCTCAAATCAAAAGACCAAATCCACTACTGCGAATGAGATATTTACCACTAACGCTTGGATAGTTATCTATGTGGAATTTCTAGACAGGTCATCCATTGTCATGTTATCATAACAATGTATTCATTTGTTCATTTAGATGTCATACATCTTAGCTAGTGAGATTAGCTACTTTCTTCAAAAGAAATACAACACATGCTAGTCAATCTACGATAATGATACACTTATCTCATTAGTACTATGACTAAGGATATTTCAAAAATAAATTATTTATAACTTGTATCTCACAATCACAACACCTTGTAATTAACAAGTTACATGAACTTTTCTTCGAAATTTATTATTTTAAATAATAAAATTTATGAACAACAGATCTGTCATTAAAATGTAGACAAGTATTTAATGAATTAATTAGTTCATACACATCAATGTTTAACAAATAGTATATCACAAAATGTCCCATACAAACTAGATCCAATCACTTATGTATCTAATACCAATAGCATGACCATCATGCTTGAGTTTGAACAACGACTTTTGTCAGGAGATCTGCTACATTATCATATGTTAGAACTCGTTCTATCTTTAGCTCGTTTCTCAAGATCTTCTCTTCGATGAGATGATACTATCTCAATATATTTCTGGATCATTGATGAGACTTGGGTTCCTTGGTCTGTATAATAGCTCCATTATTATCACAATACAAGGTATTTGATCAACAATGCTAGGAACTATTTCATGTTCAATAACAAATTTCTTCATCCAGACTACTTCTTTTGCTACATTTGAAGCAGCTATATATTCAACTTTTGTAGTTGAATCATTGGTCGCATCTTGTTTTGAAAATTTTCAACTGACCACACCACCATTTAGAGTAAATACATATTTGGATTGAGATTTTCTATCATCTTTATCAAAATGAAAGCTGGCATCTGCATATCCTTAAACTCTGAGTTCATTTTCTCCATACACTAAGAACATGTCTTTTGTCCTTCTTAAGTACTTAAGAATGTTCTTGACCGTGATACAATGTTTCTCGCTAGGGTTCTCTTGGAATCTGCTTGTGACACTCGAAGCATATGAAACATCTGGTCGAGTACATAACATTTATCGGATTTAGCTTATTGCTTTTTCGATTCAATGCGCTTCACATAAGCATCGCAGCCCCAAACCTTCATGTATGAAAGATCAGATTTTTTTTCCTTTCCACAACTTGTATGGATTTTTATTGACTGATTTGGGTGGGACACAGTTTAGAGTGTGACATGCAATGTTAAGTACATATTTCCAAAATGATTTTAGAAGAACTGTGCAGCTCATCATTGATCGCATCATATCAAGTAAGGTACAGTTTTAGATGCACCATTTTGTCGTGGTGTATACGGTAGAGTCCACTGTGAGAAAATCTCATTCTCTCTTAGATAGTCTAAAAACTCACCCTTTAAATATTCGTCACCTCGATCAGATCTAAGTGTCAGAATATTTTTCTCAGTTTACATTTCTACTTCTTGCTTGAATTCTTCAAAATTTTCAAGGGCTTTACGCCTGAATTTCATCAAGTAGATGAAACCATATGTAGAATGCTCATATGTAAATGTGATGAAGTAGGAAAATCAATCTCTAGCATCTGTAGACATTTATCCATATACATCAGTATGTACGAGACCTGAAATATCAGTAACTCTGACACCCTTTCCAAAAAAGTGGGTATTGGTCATTTTTCCCAATGAGCATGATCCACACTTATCAAATGATTCATAATTATTTGAATCCAAGTATCCATCTTTATATAACTTGGTGATGCATTTTCATTTATATAACCACGTATGTATTACCAAAAATATGAGTTGCTAGTTTTATCTCTTTTATAACTTGTCGATCCTTTTCTAATGCCATTTGTTTCCATATTGAAAACATAGATCATCATATTTCAATTTGTCTTTGTCTAACTATTTTTCAGTATATTTGGCCTTCTTGGATCCTTTCTGAGAGGTCTTTTTAGATTTCCTCTTAGTTCCCTTAGAGGTTTCAATGGCCAAAAATTCTCCATTTCCTTTGTTTATCTTGGGCTCAATAGTTTTCATCATATTTCAGCAATTCAAGTAGGGTATATTGAATCTTATTCATGGTGAAGTTCATAATGAACTTCGAAAAAGCTATTAGGCAGGGACTGCAGAACTAAGTCAATTCTCAGCTCGTAGTCTATGCTAAAACTCAGATGGTTTAATTTTTCAATATAACCAATCATCTTCAATACATGAAAAGTGACTGAAGATCCTTTTACCTCCATACATATGAATAACTTTTTAGATGTTTTAAACCATTTAGTCCTTGACTGTTCCTCATTCAACTCCTTGAGATGATATATAAGGGTATAAGTATCCATACCCTCGTGCTGGTTTTGTACTCAGGCAACATAGCTGCAAGCATCACATGTGCAGTATTATTGTCATCATTGCATTCAATGTAAGCCTGCACATATTTTGGCATAGCTTCTTCGTAGGAGCTTTGATATTGGCTGCTTAATAACATATCCATTCTTTTTATGGTTGAGAACAATTCTCATATTGCTGTACCAGTTCAAAAATTTTGGTTTGGTATGTTTGTTGGCATCCAATATGCCTCTCAAACTCATATGATTACTCATAACTCAATAAATTAAATAAGAAAATAGAACAATTAATTAAATACATGAAATTAATTTAACATGGACTTATATTAAATTAATTATACTTCCACTGTTTAAATTGATTTAATGACCCTCAAACATTAACCAATAGAACTAGTTGGATTCCCAGTAGGCTAGGATTCTTTTTATTTTATTAGAACCTTGAATGACTTAACAAGCCCTAATAAAACATCTAGATATATAATGTTATCAATCACATTTCTATATGACTCTTAGATCATCAACTAAACAACTTATTGTCACACATGTCTTATGTGTTTACTTGATTGTGCCCCTAAAATTTTATTTCCTAGAGAGACTAAACAAAAAATAAAATTTTAGTTAAATTAGACTCATTGTTCAGAAACATCGAATGTTTTATAGTGATAAACATATCTATAAGCGAGCAACCTTGAACCTGCTATTTCTCGCTGCAGTGTCCACTTCCTTCCAAAGGCAGTGGGCCCCCATCTCCTACCATCAACCGCCACGAGCTAGCGGTGGTTTTTTCTGGCCAATCAAATTCATTCCAATTAAATCCTAAACTAATTACAGATTTATATATTTATTTTTTTCATTTTACTGTCAAAGCTCAAATCAAATTAATAGACCAATAACAATTATTATTCTATTCATCAAAACAGACAAACGAAATCTAATAAGTAACAAGGTAGGTTATGATACCACTATAAGGAATTGACGTATACATACACAGTAGAAATTAAATCTGTAATTCCAATAAGCTGGATCAACCTTGTACTTAATTAGAATTCGTGATAAAAGTTTATCTTGATGAACACCGTGGAATCTGATTATCTGATTAGCTAGATGTACAACGTTCAATACCAAAGTTGTCCAATTATCCAACCTCCAATGGTAATCCACACAGCAAGAACAGATCTGGACTTTCATGATCAAGAACAAATGAAAACTGAACTTTGGGATTATTTTTTTTTTGTCTCTTGCTTGTGCTAGAAAGTATTGAAGACATATTTAGTTGATTCTCTTAATTGTATCATTCCATAAACTGTTGTGGCCCTAGTATTTACAGGCGACACTAACCCTAATTCTAGTCCTACTAGATTTGTGTGTTCTAGTCTTATTAGAACTTTGTTACCCATAACTAATGAACCTAATTAATTAATTTAACTCAATAAGTAATTAAGTTCGACTCAACTAATTGACCTTGGACATTAATTCTTACAAAAGCTACTATTTCAAAAGTTGTAATCTCGTGTATTCATGTTTAAACATTATATTCGAGTATGTTTAAAACTTTCTTTCATACATGATTATGATGTCCACTATGATACGTACTAAAAGTTATTGTCTTGGGCTGGAATATTTGTGGTAACAGATGGCTAGAACTATGCAAACTGCTAGGAAATCAATTTTAAGGAGAAATTTCCAAAACTAAAGGCAAGCCATATGAGAACTTCGAAGTAGACCAAACCCTTAGTCTTGAGCAACATATAAAGGAGGTTCGCCAGTTGTGGGCCGAAGCAACAAATGACAGCTATGAAATTTGTAACCACTTTGATTAGGGATGTGTTGCAAGTGGCACAAGAACCAGGCAGACAAAACCAATCACCACCCCAAAGCTAGTACCTCTTATTATCTCATCTTGTAATTCGGCTATTGAGATACTCAGTAGGTAGAAACCCCATGTATTTGATGACGAGTCCGACAAATTAGTAGCTAAGCAATGGCTTTAGAAACTCAAATGCATCTTCTAACTCTTAGCTTGCATGGACGCACAAAAGGTTCAATGTGTAGAATTCTTGTTTATTGAAGTGAGCAATTGGTGGAAATCATCTTCACGAACCAGAATTGGAGACGACTAGCTCAACCTATTATGGACACAATTTAAAGAATAGATGATGGAGAAGTACTTTCGACAACTTTAAAAGACTTCAATGAAATAGAATTTCTACAACTTAGATAGGGAAATATGTCATTCATGGACCATGAGCTGAAATTCAAGCAGCTCTCAAGGTTTGTTCCATACCTAGTTGACTGAGAAACTAAGAAGACCAAGAGGTTTGAACATAAGTTACTGTAAGAATTAATGTCCAAGATCCAATTAGTTGGGTTGGACTTAATTATTTATTGGACCAAATTAATTAATTAGATTAATTAATTGGGCTCATTTATTGATGGGTTCTAGTTTGACTAGAACTAGGGCTAGGGTTAGCCCTACCTATAAATACAAAGACCACGACAGATTAAAAAAAGAGTTAATCTTTAATTACTTACAAGCACTTGTAAAAGACTACCAAAATATAATTACTCTAAAATGTTCTGCTTTTATCTATTCTTGATCGTGGAAGTCCAGATCTGTTCTTGCTGTATGGATCACCATTGGAGGCTGAACAATTGGACAGATGTGGTATTGAAGATCACACCTCCAGCCAATCAGTAAATCAGATTTCAAGATATTCATCAAAGGTAAACTTCAATAACGAATTCTCTCTAAGTACAAGGTTGATCCGGTTTAAAGGAATTGAATATTTAATTATTGTTGTGCATGTATACCACAATTCCTTATAGTGGTATCAGAGCATACCTTGTTACTTGTTAGAGTTTGTTAGACTGCTTTGATGAATTGAACAATAATTTTTATTGAGATATTAATTTGATTTGAGTTTTGACAGTAAATAAAATTGTGAATCTTGAAACAAAATCTGAAATTGGATTTTAGATTTTATTTTTTGGAATGGGATACTCACGCTAGAAAGCACCACCGCCGGTGCAAGGCGATGGGAATTGGTGAGTGGCGGAGGCAACTAGGGACGGCACTTTTGAAGTCACCATCGCCAGAGGAAGGAACCGCACTGGTCATTACGAACAGCGCTGGTTGCGCCTTCTTCACGCAACTGTTCGCGTAACTGCGCTGGGCATTTTCGATAGTTGATACGCGGTGGCCGCCAATTTTGGACACCGGCGCGGCCACCGCATGTTGAAAAAGATTGTCGCCGCAGTTTTGTGACGATGATTTTCCTTTGTCGCCGATTAGGGTTTCTGCTTCTCGATGCCGCTACTGGTGTCATTTGGGGACGGGGGCCTCCCGTGCAATTTTGAAAATTACATGAGAAGCCCCTCAATTTTAAAGGAAACAATAGGTGCCTCTCATGCAATTTTAGAAATTGCATGAGAAGGCCCACTGCTTTTGGAATAAGATAGGGGCCTTCTAGGCAATTTGAGATATTGCATTAAAAGACCCATTGGTTTTAAAATTTTAAAGGATTGACCGTGCAATTTCAGAAATTGTACATTAAGTACTCAAACTTTAAAAGAAAAAAGAGGGTCTCAAATACAATTTTAATTTCTTGGAAATTTTGTAATTATTAATTTTTTAATGTTTGTCAAATATTCAAAATTAAATTAAAATTGTTTTTAAACCATATTTTGAATTTTTGACCAGATTAAACATTAACTTTGTACTTTATAAAATTGTAATTTTAACCCTATATAAATTTATCTTACAATTAGAGTATGACTTTAAATTGAGAGATAAAATAAATTTTGAAAATCCCCTTTATGAATAAAATTAATTGATTAATTAGATTAATTGATTAATTTTATTGTTGAAAAATTAATTAATTAATTGGATTAATTATTTAATTCCGTCTAGTCCGTTCCAAAATATTTAAAATGTTTAGACTTATACTGTCAAAGCTGCAAGTTTAGAAATTAATATATATTTTTTTAAATATTAGTTATTAAAATGGATGTTTAGTGGATGATTATGGACTTGACCCATGTGATTGGTTGTATGGTTAATTATTCTTATTAATTATTAGTTGGGCCTGTGAGCCTATTATTCAATTAAATGGGCATGCGTGCCTATTATTTATTTAATTAAATTTTCAAGCTATTTATTTATTATGGGCTTGCGTGTCCATTTATCACAGCCTGCGTGCCAACTAGTATAGGATACTTATTACAGATGTGCCACAAAGAAGCAACTAGTATAGGATACAGGTTACAGCAGGAGATGGAGATGATTGCATTTAGCATTCGATAAACAAATGCAACGTCCCTTAGGAATTGACCGACTAATCTTCCTTTTGGCTCAGGAAGATTAGATAGATAAAGTCCATAATCATCCATAGTTGTTATTATTATGTATGATTGATTGCATGTTAAATATTAATTAATATATAAACATAAATATGATGAGACAAACCCCTCTTTATCAAAATATTAAATTCGTATTAAATGGTTAATACAACGTGCCTTCAATTGTTATAGTGAAAAACCAGAGTCCATTATCGAAATTAGTTTGTTAAGTCACTCAAGGCTGCTTGCTCATGGATATGTTTATCACTATGAAACATTTGATGTTTCTGCACAATAGGTCGAATTTAACTAAAATTTTATTTTTTGTTGAGTTACTCAAGAAAATAAAATTTTAGGGGCACAATCAAGTAAACACATAAGATGTGTGCGACAATAAATTGTCTACTTGATGATCTAGGAGTCACATAGAGATGTGATTGATAGAAGTATCTACCTGGATGTTTTATTAGGATTTGTTGAGTCACTCAAGGTTCTAATAAAATAAAAGGGATCCTAGCCCACTGAGAATCTAAACGGTTCTATTAATTAATATTTGAGGGTCATTAATTCAATTTAAACAGTGGGAGTATAATTAATTTAATATAAGTCCATGTTAAATTAATTTTATGTATTTAATTAATTGTTCTATCTTATTATTTAATTTTTGAATAGTGAGTAACCATATAAGTTTGAGAGGCATACTTATTAGACCAAATTTTTGAACTGGCACCACAATCTGAGAATTATTCTCAAGCATGAAAAGAAAAATTGGATATGTCAATAAGCAGCCAATACCGGAAGCTCCCATTGAGGAGGTTATGCCAGAGAACGTGCAGGCTTACAAAAACACAGTGATAATAGTAACACTGCAACATGTGATGCTTGCAGTATGTCACTTGAGTTAGAAAAGCAGCACGAGGATATGAATGCCTATACCAAAATATATCATTTCAAGGAGTTGAATGATGTACAGTCACGAACTCAACAGTATGAGACATCCAAAAGTTATGAAGAGCTATGATGGTAAAAAGATATTCAGTCAGTGCTCATGTATTAAAGATGATTGGTTATGTTGAAAAATTAAACCAATTGAGTTTTACTATGGACCTTGAGCTAAGTGTTGACTTAGTTATGAAGTCCCCACCTAATAACTTTTCACAGTTCATTATGAACTTCAACATGAATAAGATTCAGTGTACCCTACTTAAGCTGCTAAACATGCTGAAAACTGTTAAGCCCAAGAGAATGGGTAAACTTTGGCCATTGATACCTTTAAGAGCACTAAGAGAAATCTAAAGGGACCTTTTAGAAAGGATTCAAGAAAGCCAAATCTGTTGAAAAATAGTTAAGCAAAGACAAATCCAAGTCTGATGATCTGTGTTTTCACTGTGAAGATAAAATGACATTAGAAGATGAATTGCAAGGCATAAAAGAGATAAAACTAACAACTCAAATCTTTGGCATTGCAGATTCGGTCATTTAAATGAAAACACATTACTAAGTTACATAAAGATGGATACTTAGATTCAAATGATTATGAATCATTTGATAAGTATGACTCATGCCAGTTGGGAAAAATGACCAATATACTTTTTTTTTTGGAAAGGGAGTCAGAGTTGCAGATATTTTGTGTCTTGTACATACTGATGTATATGGACAAATGTCTAAAGATGCTAAAGGTGGCTTTTCTTACTTCATCATATTTACAGATGACCATTACAAGATATGATTTTATATGCTTGATGGAATTCAAGAGTGAAACCCTTGAAAAGTTTAAGAAATTCAGGCAAGAAGTAGAAAGGCAAATCGAGAAAAATATTCTAACACTTAGATCTGATCGAGGTGGAGAATATTTGAATGGTGAGTTTTTAGACTATTTAAAAGAGAATGAGATTCTCTCGCACTGGACTCCACCGTATACACCATGACAAATTGGTGTATCTGAAATGAAAAATCGCACCTTATTTGATATGGTGCGATCAATGGTGAGTCGTCCAATTCTTTCAAAATCGTTTTAAAGATATGCACTTAACACTGCATGTTATACACTAAACCGTGTCCTATCCAAACCGGTTAATAAAATTCCATACGAGTTATAGAAATGAAAAAAGACCCAATCTTTCATACATAAAGGTTTGGAGATGCGACGCTTATGTGAAGCGCGTTGAATCAGATAAGCTAGGAGCTAAATCTGATAAATGTTTATTTGTGGAGTATCCAGAGTAAACTACATGATACTATTTCTACAATCCCATCAAGATGAAGGTCATCATATAGAGACTTGTTGTATTTTTAGAGAAGACAGTGGAAGCAAAGTAGATCTTGAAGAGGTTCGAGAAACCACAAATAAAATTGACCAATTAGATGTTCTAATGGCTGAGCTTGCATCTGATGAAGCACATATTGAGAAAGTGGGAACCACTAGTTCCCAAGGATACACCAGCTCCGCGTAAGTCGAGCAGAGTCATTCATTTTCCTTTGAGATACAATCTCCTAGTTACTAGTAATGTATTACTAATCGAGGAAGATAAACCTACTACTTACATAGAATCAAAGTCAAATGTTTACTAACAGATATGGTAGAAAGCTATAGAATCCGAAATGAACTCCATGTACAAAAATAAAGTTTGGACCTTGCTTGACCCTCCTCAAGGGGAAAAACCTACAGGCTGTAAATTGGTTTACATTAAAAAGGTTGACATGGATGGTAATGTTCATACTTACAAGGTAAAATTGGTTGCGAAGGGTTACAAGTAAAGACAAGAGATTGACTTTGACGAAACCTTCTCACTAGTAGTCCTGTTTAAGTTAATTCGGATTCCGCTTACGATAGTAGCATACCATAACTATGATATCTGGCAAATGGATGTCAAGATTGCATTCCTTAACGGGAATCTTAGTGAGGATGTGTACATGACACAACCTGAAGGTTTTGAATCCACAGAGCCAAACAATGTATGCAAACTACAGAAATCCATATATGGATTAAAGCGAGCCTTTCGGAGCTGGAATCTTCGTTTTGATAAGACAATCAAAATGTTTTATTTTATCAAGAATAAAGATGAACTATGTGTGTATAAAAGGTTAGTGGGAGCAAAGTCGTGTTTCTAATTCTGTATGTGAATGACATACTATTGTTAGGAAACGATGTCTCCGATGCCAAAAATCAGTAAAATTGTGGTTATCCAAAATTTCCACCATGAATGATATGGGAGAGGCAGCTTACATTCTTGGTATGAAGATCTATAGCGATAGATCTAAAAGAATGCTTGACCTATCTCAATCTACGTACATAGATAAAATCTTGAAAAAAGTTAACATGGAAGAGCCCAAGAGAGGACTATGTCCCATCGAGCATGGGATCTATCTCTCAAACGAGATGTGTCCAAAGACACAAATTGAAAGAGATCACATGAATAGAATTTCTTATGCTTCAGCAATGGGATTTATCATGTATGCCGTGCTATGTACTCGATTAGATATTTCATATGCTTTGAGTGTCACAAGCAAGTTCCAAGCGAACCCTAGCGAGAAATATTGGATCGCAGTCAAGAACATCCTTAAGTTCTTAAGAATGACTAAAGACATGTTCTAAGTGTATTGGAGAAATGAACTTAGAGTTCAAGGCTATGCCGATGCCAGCTTTCAGTCTGATAAAGATGATAGCAAATTTCAATCTGGATATGTTTTTACTCAAAATGGTAGTGCAATCAGTTGGAAAAGTTCCAAACAAGAAACGACTACTAATGAAACTACAGAAGTCGAATATATAGCTACTTCAGAAGTAGCAAAGAAAATAGTCTGGATCAAGAAGTTCATTACTGAACTTGGAATAGATCCTAGCATTGTTGATCCAATAACTTGTATTGTGATAACAATGGAGCCATCGCACAAGCGAAGGAACTCAGGTCTCATCAATGATCCAGATATATATTGAGCCAGTATCATCTCATTAGGAAGATAATCTTAAGAAATGACATAAAGATAGAACGGGTCATAACAAACGATAATGTAGCAGATTCTTTGACAAAGTTGTTGTCCCATCACAAGCATGATGGTTATGCTAACTTTGATGGTATTAAGATACTTATGTGATTGGATCTAGTTTGTATGGGACATTTTGTGATATGCTCTTTATTGGACATTGAAGTATATGAACAAATTAATTAATTAAATGCTTGTCTACATTTTAAATGGCAGATCTGTTATTCTTAAATTTTATTATTTAAAATAATAGAGTACGAAGAAATGTTCATAGTAACTTGTTAATTACAAGGTGTTGTGATTGAGATACAAGTTATAAATAACTTATTCTTGAAATTTTCTTAGTCATAGTAATAATGAGATACGTATATCATTATTGCAGATAGACTAGCATGTATTGCATTTCTTTTGAAGAAAGTAGCTGATCTCACGAGCTAAGATGTAGAGGAACATCTGAGTGAACACATGAATGTATTGTTATGAGAACATGACACTGGATGATCTGCCTAGAGATTCCACATGGATAACTATCCAAGCGTCAGTGGTAAATCTCTAATGCCCGGTTGTGGATTTGGTCCTTTGAGTTGAGGACATCATAGAATCTTATGTGAGAACCACTATACTTTGGCGAACGTTTGATGGGGCTCGAAGTTTTGATTCATCAGGAAAACGTCATACGAGTATAGTGAGAATCATATGAAGGTTGTGAATGTCCAATATGAGGATTCGTTACTCTTGGAAAGTAGAAGATTATAACCTGCATTTTGCCCACTTAAGTTGATATAAATTTTCTCGGCCGCAGTGGAGTTATGAGTTGAAAATGTTTCAATCATAACTAGATTAGATCAACAAAGATTTAAGGTGAATAATATAATTGGTTGAAATGAGATTGACGATGATCCATATCTCTTAACCAATTGGGTTATATTGATGAAGAGATTATATTTCTACGGTAACAGCACATATATTGGTTCTGTCATACCACATGACATTTTCCTTCACATGGATTACCTTGACACATTGCTAGATGTCAATCTTGGACAACGACGTGAATTGATCGATCTCGGTGAATCGATGAGAATATCACTGCGTTTGCTATCGTGAATGGGAACCTATGGGTCACACACATAAAGTAAGAATTGAGCATCTAGAGTTGGACCTAGTCCAAGTGGGAGATTGTAAGAATTAATGTCCAATGTCCAATTAGTTGGGTTGTACTTAATTATTTATTGTACCAAATTAATTAATTAGATTAATTAATTGGGCCCATTTGTTGATGGATTCTAGTTTGACTAGAACTAGGGCTAGGGTTAGCCCTACCTACCTATAAATACAAAGGCCATGACAGATTAAAAAGATCGTTGATCCTTAATTACTTGCTAGCACTTGTAAAATACTACCAAAATACAATTACTCCAAAATGTTCCGCTTTCATGTGTTCTTGATCGTGGACGTCTAGATCTGTTCTTGCTGTGTGAATCACCATTGGAGACTGGAGACTGGACAATTGGACATATGTGGTATTGAAGATCACACCTCCAGCCAATCAGGAAATCAGATTTCAAGATATTCATCAAAGGTCAACTTCTATCATGGATTCTCTCTAAATACAAGGTTGATCCGGCTTAAAGGAATTGAATATTTAATTTCCGCTGTGCATGTATACCTCAATTCCTTACAGTTATGCCTAGAGAATGGTATGATTCTCATGTCTCAATATATTACCTCATAATGTGAGATGCTAGAGCAAGCTCATGCCATCTCATACCAAAACTCTACGCTTGAACAATACGGCCAACAAAATAAAGAATCATTCAGGAAGAGAAAGTGATAGAAGAAGAAACTAACACTGGATAAGATACTAGGAAAGCTAATAGGACTACAATTACACCGTGTTCCAAGTAAAATAAACCCCACAACGGTGAATGTTTGTTCGAAAAAAATACATGCTTATGTTGTGGCAAATCGGGACATATTGCCATGAACTGTACTGAATCACCCAACAACGAGCATAATAAGAATAATAAGGAAAATACTCATGTATTTGAACTAACTCAGTAAGAGGCAAAGCAAGACCCTAATCTGATAGCAAGTATGTTGCTATTATCTAATGCATCTACATATGTCATGTTTGATTCCGGAGCTACAAATTATTTCATCTTAAAGTCATTTATTTTTAAATATAGTATTCACTATGATAAGTCAGAGAGTATACTAGATGTTAGCATTCCTTTAGGCACAACACTTAGCATTAATCAAATAACTAAGAATTTCAGATTAGAGATTGAATGGAGAATACTAGGAGCAAATTTACACCATATAGACATGTAGGATTTTGAAATGATATAAGGCATGGATTGGTTGGGATACAATTACGAAGCGTCTGATGCCACGAGAATCAAGTCTCATTTTAGAAATTGGGTGAAGAAGAGTTTATCTTCCTCAGAATGAAGATCAAAACTCTGTCTCTATTGATGTCAGTACCAAAAGCAGAGAAAACGTTGAAGAAGGAATCATGTCAAGGATTTTTAGTTAATATTTAAGATTGCAACAGTTAATGAAAGCGGCTAGTGATGTACTGAACATATGGGAGTTTATAGATGTCTTCCTTGCTAATATACCTATTGCTATCCTCGATCTGGTGCCCAGAGCGGTGCCCATTTCCAAGCCACCTTAATGGATGATGCCAAAATAACTCTGGGAGTTGAAAGTGCAAATACAAGAATTGTTGGATAATAGCTTTCTAACCAAGTGCAAAATCGTGGGGAGCTTCGGTACTATTTGTGAAGAAGAAATATTGATTGTCGAGAATTGAACCATCACAGTATTAAGACCAAGTACCCACTCCCTAGGATAGAAGATTTATTTTACCAATTTAGAGAAGCAAAGGTATATTTTCAAAGACTAACTTGCGATTTGATTACCATTAATTAAAGGTCAAAGCAAGTGATATACCGAAAATGGATTTCCAAACTCGCCATGGACAAGTACGAGTTCAAATCATGCCTTTCAAGGACAAGGATCAACACAGAGGATATCTCATAATAGTGTTGGAAATCTTGCATATAGAAATGTTGTATGTCAAATTCAAGAAGTGCAAATTCTAACTTGATGGTAGGTTTTCTCAACAAACAGTTATCGCCTAAGGAATTGAAGTAGACCCGACTAAAGTAGAAGCAGTGACTAACTAGCCCAGACATACCAATGCCAATGAAGTCTACAACTTTTTAGGATTAGCTATTTATTATAAGTGATTCATTGAAGGTTTTTCAACGATAGCAGGGTTGACTACTCAATTAACTAGAAAGAGGATAAAGTTCCAGTAGATAAATAAATGTGAAACAACCATGCAAGGGTTCAGATGGATTTGTTATTTATAGCGACGCAACAATGCAGGGGCTTAGGATTTGTACTAATGCAACATGGGAAGGTAATTTGTCTATTCTTCAATACAGTTGAAACACTATGAGCATAGCTACTCAATGCACATCCTAAAACTAGAGACGATATTTCATGCTTTGAAGATATGGCATCACTATATGCATGGAGAAAATATGACATCTTTGGAGACCATAAGAGTCTCAAATATTCTTCACCTATAAGAAGTTAAATATGCGACATAGAAGATGACTGAAATTGGTAATAGATTACTGATGCACTATCAATTACCATCATCATCAGGTAACGCTAATGTAGTCAAAGATGCTTTAAGCAGAAAGACAATGGGACAATTGGCATCATTATGCACAATTCAAGAATAGTTGGTTAAAGATTTTGAGGAATTGAAGATAGAGGTCGCCGCTTCCAACTAAAATCTAAGCACGGATAGCGAACTTAATAATTCGACCCACTCTTAAGGATCAAACACTACAAAAAAAATACCCTTTTGCGACAAAAAAATGTTGTCACTTAAATAGAGATTTTGTTGCAAAATTAATTTAGCGACAACAAGCTGTTTGTTGCGGGCATTGTCGTGCTATAAGCGCCACAGAATGTATTCTGCGATAACTATCAGTCACTCGTTGCATAAGTAAACTTGCAATATTTTTTGTTTGTTGCGGAAAGTATGAAATAGCGACAACATATTTGTCGCCATAATGTCGTTGCAATACATAGATGTCGCGAAAAATTAAAAGGGTAACAAGTCAATTTGTCGCATTGTTTATTTCAAAACACAATTTACGGGGAGAAATGTTTGTTGCAAAAACTATTTTAAAAGTATAACGCTTGTTACCTATTCTATTTTGCAACAAAACATGCTTGTAGTTATATATATTTTATAATAGGTCATATTTATCGCGTAATTTATTTTACAATGAGATTGCTTCATTGCAGAATATATTACAATATATTCAAGGTTTGTAGTATATTTTATTATGTAACAAGTTTTGTGTGTAGTTAAATTCATTCAGTAACATAAAGAGTTTGTCGCATCATCGTTTGTGCAACATTGTATAGTTGTTGCCTAATTTATGTGGTGACTATTTATATATGTCGCATATTATAATTTACAACATATAATATTGTTACAAATATTATTTGGTGACAATGGATATTCGTTTATATGACAGATAGTGTGTGAAGTTGAATATATTCTGCAACTCAGAGAGTTTGTCGTGTATTGATGTATAGTTGTTGTGCAATTTAGTTTATCTATACTTATGTATGTCGTGTATTCTATTTTACAACAAATAAAATTATTGCAAATATTATTTTGTGACAATGATTATTTGTTTATGTGACAATTTGTATTTGTAGTTGAATTTATTTTACAACACAAAGAATTTGTCGCATCAACATTTGTGCAACGCTCAATAATTGTTGCGAAATTTATTTTGTAATTATTTATATATATCGCATATTCTATTTCACAACAAGTAAATATTATTTTGTGACAATATGAATTTTCGTTGCCTAATACTTTCAACAACAATAAATTTTTAATTGCTTGCATCGCAGTAGAATTGTTACAAAAATACACATTTATTTCAAAATTTTAACTTACATCATTAAAGTTTGTATAATTAATCAAATATAAATAATATTATTGTAATACTAAAGTTTGTGAAGATAGTGTCACAATAATCTTCAATCTTTTATCGACTCTTAGTACATTCATCATCTGTGTTGGAATCTACATAGAAAAGAAAAAATGTGTAAATAATCATTAAAAGACAAAATAGAAAGATATTTCATAATAAAAATAAATAAACAAACAAAAAATATATAAAAATATATTTTACTTACCAATGTCACTATAATCTTTACTATATCCCATCCAACTCCTATCCATCGTGTATATTAGTGTATTCACTTATAGAAAATAAGCTAATGGAATAGATATTCTTAAGTTAGACTCTTTAGAATACATTTGGTTTAATGTCATTAGTTAACTACCACATTCCTTTCATGGATGTATAAATATTATGAAACAACTTATAATAGTCAACCTAAATACAACAAAAATTTAACACATGAGCAGAAAAGGCAAGAAATATAGATTCAACGATATAAAAAGGATATAATGATATTAGAGATTAATATATGCAAACACTACAAGACTTTTTACTGCATTCGATAACTATTGTTACAGATAATGAAATCTATGGTAAAAAGTTTTTACCACAAATTAACCATGTATTTGCTTAATTTACTTACGTGGTAATAAAAATCGTGGTAAATACTTTACTACAACACATGTCCGTTGTAAACAGTGTTTACTACAATTTTACCACAACTCAAAATCAGAGTAACTATTTACTTATAAACTCGTTGTCATTACTACTAACGAAGAAAAGTATATGTCGTAACAAATTATTAAATACAACATTTGGTTGCTATTGTAAATAGTAATTGTAAATTTTAGTATATATTTTTATGACGGGTGTTTGGCGTAGTAAATTCATTTTTATTTGTCTTCATTCACGACAGTGTGCCCCGTCATAAAAAATATTCATTAAAAATTAAAAATAAAATGAATATTTTGTACAACTTGGCCTTATATACGTTTACAAACCATTCTCCTCAAAAAAATATTGTACACCGAGCTCCTGTCTCCTCGATCCACTGAGGCAAAATGTAGGACTAGCGCCAACAGTATAACAAGGAAGAAAGCAGTCACCACACTAGGATCACTAACTAATCTGAATCACATTCAAATAAGCACACAAGCGGGCAAAGAAGCCATACTTCTACATATGAGTTGTCACTCTATAGCTCTAAAAAGAATAACACAATGTACCAAGCCCGACACCACTGTCCAAGCTTGCAAGCTTGCAATTCTAATGTGCAGCACCAACACCAACACCAGTAAATGGACATAATGTCCCTTCATACGGTAATCTCATGGAATTATCTCTATCAAAATTAAAATGGCAATAGATGTTTTATATATATATATATATAAACCAAGTTAACAGTCAAAAAATGAATAAATAAGTAAATAAGAGCACTTTAATAACCGAATTATAAACATGCTATTCTAACACCTCAGATAGACATAAAGCACAAAGTATCAGATAATTCTACAGCAGAAACCATTAGGCTATAGAAAATCATTAAAATTATCATCATAGCAAATCCCACAAAAAACAGTAGAGCATAATGAACAATAAAATGAATCTGCTTCGTCATTCTAGAAAATTATGATCCCTGGATAACTAAACCCATCACAAAAACCCAAAAAAGCAGTAAATTCTCCTCTGATAATGGAAACATTGGGAATGGATTAATTATTCCATAAATTTCTTGTCTTTGGACTATCATAATCTTTTCCACTAAGCAGTACACTAGCTTAATTTCTTGGAGGTTCTTTGGAAAAGAGCATTTTCTTTGAAAAAAAAACTTTTTATTGGATAAAAGTAATGCTATGGTTTGCTTGAATCTATTCATTAGACATGAAGTAATTATGAATCAAAAGAAAAATCAATCCTAATTTTTTGAGCACTTGTGTTATTTACCATCAAGAACTTAAGAGTAAAAAATTGGGAGGTGTTCTTGGTTTTATGCATATAAACACCACCAAAATAAAAAGGGATACCTAATACTAATCTGGAAATCTGTCTCTAGATGAGGAAAAATAAATCTGATGAGGTAAGTAATGATGAAAAGGACGAGGTAACAAATTGAAAATGATTGAGGAGATATGCTTAAAATCAAATCGGTTATAGAGATGGGGGGTTATAATATCATCAAGACATCATGTAAAAGTAAAATGTTTAACAAATCTGATTGTCAAAACTAAACATGAACGAAAATGAAATGCATTTATATAAAATTTTGAATGAGCATAGGAAATAACTTCGACTACTACATCTTTTAATTAATAATGCACTAGCTAATAAATAAAGTTCAAGTTCATACATCATTGATTTTTCTTGGTAGTTGACGGCAATTGAAATTTCACTTTATAGGTATAAAAAGAGAATACAAGAACATGATGCAGAAACTTTAGATACATACATGTTCATAGTAATTCATGCAACTAAAATACTACTGAGAATGCAAATGATGCTACCATTGTATAAGAAATAAGCATATTTTGCACAGAAGCGAAGCATTTTAATAAGATATTTGAGTTAACTAAAGATTACAAATATTGTGCCATTGACCTGTCCAAAAAATAAGTAGCAATTAAAGTAGCAATGGCATGTACATAAGCTAATTGGCCAAGTATTTCCTCCAAGCCTGGAGACAGTAGCCTATAACAAACACAACTCAACAAAGTCTCAACTACTATAAGCAACTTTCAAAAAAATAGGTAACATTGATTGTGAAACCAATAACTATTTAACACATTAGGTACCTATTTGGTAGAGTTTAAAATAGACCCAACACCTCAGGGAATCAAGGCCATTATGATTCAGAGACCCAACACCTCAGGGAAACAAGCATCACATGGATATCATGATCCGTGACAATATGGATCATGAAGCATAGCTTCAAAACTGCATTATTAGCCAAATTGCAACCAGATTACAAACTAATTCACTGTCAAACTAAGAACACAACCTAAATGGCAGTAATAATCATTAAACACGAGGAAAAATGGAACGTGTTGAAATCTATTAATCTCAAGTCAAATGTGCAAGTACAAGTTCATCACAGCATCACATTCTTTCAATCATTGCCATTAGTTAACTACCTTGTTCCATTCATCAATGTATAAAACTCATGAAACAAATTATAACAGTCAACCTAAAGACAACAAAAATTTAATAGATGAAATTCAGATCATAAATATTATAAATATGATTTGGGGTTGTTTTCAAATTTTAATTTTTATTCCAGAATTCAGATTCGTAAATGCCTAATTCAGAGTCACCAAACACAGCCTAATGCATTTGATTTTAAACTAAACAAACTCTACTTCCAAATCGTAACTATATATACTACGCAAATACATGTATACCAGTATACACTTAGGTTTAGAAAGAGAAACTGATAAAGGCGATACAGGAGTTTTACCATCTGTTTCATGAGGTGAAAGGATGCAGAATTCCGATCGATTCCAGGAGATTCAGGTGTTGACATATTTTTGTAATCCTTATCGAAGAAAACTCCAATTCCCTTTCTCTATGTACAGTTTACTCGTAGCGATAATTGAATGCTTGGTGAGAGAGTGAGAGAGAAGATTTTACTGAAGCGGCAACACGCAGCTTAAAACCCAGAAAGTTAATTGTGCAATGCTAGGCTGTTGTATCAGAAACCTTATTCTTTTAGATGGACGGCTGAGAATTTCCTATAGATCAACAGCTGAGAATGCATTAAGAGCATCTCTAATTAATTTAACTTAAAAGTTTAGTTCATGTTTTATTTGGAATAACAAAAGTGATTTGAAAATAAGATAATGGTAATTAATTTGATTCAAGACAATATAGTTAAATTAGTTAAGTTATCATTTATAGTTTAATCTTTATCGTTATTCAGATGAACGTTGGGGTAGGCATAGTTTGATTCCAAAGAGATCTTAATCGAACAGAGTAGCAATGAATATATTTAATGTGGAACTTTTAGTTCCATCTAAGTATGGGATCAATATGCAATTGAAGATATTGACTCTAGTTTTGGTTCGATTTAATTCAGTTATTTTAATTCGAGTTCTCAAAATTGTTAATCTATGCAAAAACAGTATCCAAGTATAAAATTCTTAATAAAAGGTTCATTTAATCCAATTTGGTTACACTTATGAAATTTAAAAAATCTATTTGTCTGATTTTATAAATAACAACTATTCATCTGCATATTCTTTGTCAATATTGTCAATAAAATAAGATGTATTTTTCTTCTCCTTCGACCATCCCTTTTGTGTAATACTTCTTCAAAATTGAGACACGATAATCTTTAATTGCAATTTTAGACTAATGATCTCCGACCTTGCCCCACTGGAGAACCGGGGCAAAGACGGAGAACATCGTCCCCGTCCCGAATAATATTTTTTATTTTAGTTTATGTTTTTTAATTTAAATTCATTTAAAAAAATGAAAAATATATATATAAAAAAAAGTAAATAGGGTGGGAAACAATTTTTTTTTTTTGAAATAGCGCCTTAACTAACCAACTACCTAATACTACGTAGGCTCATCAAACAACCTTTTTTAGCTTTCTTCAGGATTTGCCCTGCAATGTTCAAAAGATTCACATGCGTTACGCTTCAATTGAACACTTTGTTTTCAATTCTTCTTGTCTCCGGAGCGAGACAAGCTACTTTTAGCTAGGAGCCGTTTTTCCTTCTACCAAACTCCTCGAAAACAACATTCGACTTGCATGTGATAAGTATATAGCTAGCTTTCATTCTGAGCTAGGATCAAACTCTTCTTTTGAGTATGATTGGGCCCTGCAGTGATGGAACCTAGTGATCCAGGCGTACTATTTCCTAAATTTCTATGAATGCTACTTCTCTTATAATTTTTGCTACTTAGTTAAGTTTATTGATTGGTATCTAAGAGAGTAACAGTCTATACACTCAACTAATCCACTCGTAAAGGAAAGTTGATCAAGTTGACGTGAATGTTTGTTTTCCTTAATTTCGTGTCAAAGGCGCTTGAGCGCTTGTTTTCATGTTGGAATTTATTCGAGCAACGGATAAGTAAGGTATAATGATAGCAATCAGATTCGGTACTTAAGTACAATTGGTGAGTCAAATACATTTTCTTCTGCCAATAAATTAGCAATCGTTGGTTACTGAAAGTATAATTTAAGATATTAGTCATAAAATCAACATTTATTACACCGATTTTTTATTTTTTATCACCATGTAATATTATTTGTCATGGCCTAGATGACCGTCATGAAGTTTCATTTACATTTCCCAAAAAAATAATTCAAGAATGTGTTTACTTAATTGTACCCAAAACATATAAAAAAAAATTAATATACGTATAAACCCAAGAAATATATAACCACTTATCGTAAGAGAAGTTTTTACCGCTACTCACAAAAAAAATTATTCATTTCTCTTCATTAAATATAACAATCCTCTCAAATCTCATCTCTTCATCTTCTCCACTTACAAAATCTATATGTTGAATTTGAATCATAATCTTACGGTCAGATCCCACAGCGCATAAAGAATATATAATAGTATATATACACACAATTGGTGCGCAATTAGTTCTCATTTGATAAAAAAGACAAATATGCCCTTATTTTTAATTAGAAAAAAATTTCAATTGGATTCCCAATCTTTGCAAAAAGTATAAATAGGTCCGATACTTTTATTTTTTATAAAAAATTAAAGGAAACTAACAAATTGATAATATGCTAAAATATTTTATATATTTTACGAACTATTATAAAGTAACTAAATTTTAAGTTCATAAATTCTTAACAAACATGTTAATTAAAATTAATTTTTTATTATTAAGTAATCAATATTATTTAAAATTTAAACTTTAATTTTATCGTTACAACATAAAAAAAAAAAAAAACTTTGTCACAAACTTGATGCTCAAATATTTTTATTTAATTGAGTTATTTGTTTATTAACTACAAATATTATAGCTCAAATTGTATTCTTCATATTTTAATTTATTGTTTTGGTATCGTTCAAAAATAAAGAACTATCATGTGTAAATTAATTTTTATTAGTATTTTGTATTCTTCATATTTTAATTTATTGTTTTTGTTTTGTTCAAAAATTAAAAAAAAATCATGTGTGAATTAATTTTCATTAGTATTTTTTATGTTAAAAAAATATATAACAAGATTGGTTCAATGTCATAAAATTATATATGTCATTTTGTTATTTATTTAACTTAATTTTTATTCAATTTTTTTCACATCACATATCAATTACATTTATATAAAGTGCAATAATTTTACATATTTCTTTTATGAAAAATCTTTTTATCAAATAAGGACCAATTGCACACTAAATTACATAGATTAGGATTGTTGTGGCAAAAAACAAAGGTTAGGGACTATTTTCACACTGAAAGCAAAAGTTATGGACCATTTGCACTAATTTTCCATAGTTTTTTGTCGATATTTTATAAATTTTTTATTAAATAAATTTTTATTTTTCCAAAAAATAATTAAGTTAAGAGTATAATTATATTAAACATTAAATCTAAAACTTTTAGGGTTAATTTCACTAATGGTCACTGAAGTTACCTTAAAATTTTAAAATGGCCACTGAAATTCAAAAGTTGCAGCGCTTGTTACTAAAGTATATAATCATTTCTCAAACGGTCACTCCCTTAAATTTCAAACTTGAAATGGTGACGTGGCATACAATAGATCGTTATTTATTACATGATAGTCCATGCACTTTATATAATATTTACTTTAGTACTTATATTTTCAATTATCTTTTAGTTAAGTCCTCTATAAATTGCATTTTAGGTCTTTAATCTTTTTACATCTTTACACTTTAGTCTCTAAATTTTCAATTATCTTTCAGTTAAGTCCTCCATAAATTGCATCTTAGGTCCTTCAACTTTTTACATCTTTACACTTTGGTCTCCAAATTTTCAATTATCTTTCGGTTAAGTCCTCCAAAAAATTGCATCTTAGGTTCTTCAACTGTATACATCTTCAAACTTTGGTCCCCCAAGTCCTTGATTTTAGTAGCCAAAATAAGTGTAATTTTAGTGGTCAAAATAAGTCCACTTTCAATTAAATCATTGACTTTACACTCGAATTTTCACCTAAATGAACAAAATAATTATTGACGTCGGTACCTGCAACGTCCACGTGTCAACAGATCTCCAGTCACTCCTCTGCCAACTCGTATGTTACCTGCATACTAGGATAATCGTTAGGCACTAAGATCTTTGGAAAAAAAGGGTCCAGCGATCGTTGGCACTCTGACGATCAAGTCAACTGCCGGTATATAGATGATACACGAGGGTGAAAATAACAGAGTGTGGGAGGGACAGGAAGGCAAAGATTTGAGTAGAGTTTAGGGTAGAATTTTAAGCATAAAAGAGAACGTACATTGGAACAACCGAAGATGTTGTATTTATAATGCAGGAGTCCTGATTGATTTAGAAAACAAATCAACCAGATACTCGATCGGATCCTCATTCCTTATGTGATAGAGATCATTCCTTACTCAGGCAATCTCCGAGATTATCTTCATTCTTTGAGTTTATCACGTTGCATGATTTTAAGATATTGTAATTCAGTTTCCTTGTAAGGATCCATCTACCAATCCCGTGTAATATGTCCTTAATTATTTCTCTGGTCATTCCAGAATATCCTGCTACCTGTCAATTGACGAGGCCGGCGAGGTCCTATGGATCAGCCGCGAATGTCGAGGCCCTCTCTGGGCCTCGCGATATTATGGACCTGAGAGTGCTAAGACATCCAACGGGCCTTCGACCCCATTTCTAGGGTTTGTGAGGCCTTAGCGGGGCCTCAATGGGACTCTTGTTGGGCCTCTATGGGGCTTCTGTTGGGCCTTTATTGACATGGGAGCCCTATCAAAATCGGGTGGTAACAACATTCTCCCAAGTCCGAACCTATTATTTATAATGGGTGTGGGACTTTTGAGGGTGAGGGAAGAACATTTGGTCTTCGCCTTCGCCACATTGCACAAACCAAAATTGAATGCTATATCAGTCCCCCAAGTCTGAAGCCGAACATTTATGATGGATGAGGGCTTCAAAAAAATCATATCTGGTCTGGGATTCTGTCAATCAAGGCTATCAATCTGTGGCCAGACCATCATGAGTGAGATAGTGCAGGCATTTAATACCCGCAGCGCGTAGCGAGGAAAGGGGGCGTAAGTGGGGCGCGTGCTTCTGTGTTTTGAGAAATGCTTAGGGCTCCGTTTCTCGCTTGATGCACCGAGCCATACACGTGTCCATTGGTCAACGGTTCAGATGGCACTTGTGGGAAGTGGACGGTGGAGAATGGAATGGCTCAACCTATAAAGTTTGGTGCCTTTCTTCATTACAATTTCTTCTCGTTTATGTGTCTGTAGTGAGTATTGCGAGTGTGTTGCCGAAAAAGGAAAAAAATCCCTAGTGTTGCAACCTTTCTACCTGCTATTCCGAGGTAAGTGCGCCAAGAGTTGCTGTGATTTCTTTCCTTGTTTGTTTTTGTGATTATTACTTGAATCCACGGTTTGGGGATTATACCTGGTCACACATTCCGGTGTAGCAAGGGTACCAACATCAGGGGGTAGAGAAGGGTTCGTGATGTCTTCCGGTACTAATGACTCACAAAACCAGTCGGACACCTGGACAAACCCTAGTATAAAGGGGGGTGAACAACATCTGTCTCATCGTCCTTCACCATTGAGGTAATAGTGGGATTGAATCCAGCTCCCTCCGATGTACGCCCGTCCTCTCTATCTACAAGTGGGAGAGAGGAGTGCACAGTCGCTCTGACGAAAGTGAATATGGAGTAGGGAGGACAAGATGCCGGGGTGCCTAAGATGAGGGGGTCACTTGATAAGAGGGATGCCCCGGGCGCACAAGCGCTTGACGAATAGCTCAAGCGATCGGCTACTGAAGCCTCTATGGCGCGAACGAGGATCGCTGAGGAAGAATTGGAGGATATACGGCTATCGTATGATATCCTCGCGTCCGTAATACTTAGGGCTCTGGGCCCGGAGGAACGTGCTAACGAACCCTCTGACAGATTTGTCGTGATTTACGAACCCGCAATGCAACAAGGCCTTCACCTGCCTATGTACCATTTCTTTCGCGAGGTTCTAAATGATTCGAATTTGGCCCCTTGTCAGATAACACCGAACAATTGGAGGCAGATGGTGGCTTCGTACCTATTGTGGAGTATTGCCGAGACGGGAGGTAACTTGTCTCCGAAGGTGTTTGAGTCCATATACCAGCCCTACTGATCCGCAGGTTGGTATAACATTTCTTTTCGACTGGGTCAGAAATGGGATATGGCCACCGATAGTCCCAACAAAGTACACAACTAGAAGGAGAGGTTCATCTTCGTAGGCAGGGACTGGGAATTTATGCCAGAGGACCCCCCTTCCCCATGTGTCTATTCCTCAGCAATTTGGAGAACTTGGTATATACTACCGCATTTGTGTAAAATTCCATCTATAGTTTCTGACTTAATGTATTGCTTGCTTTTGCAGACTGGGGGAAGCCACCAATCCTGAAGAGAAGCCAAGGGGAGCTGAGGTCGAAGTGGAATAAAGTACGAGCTCTCAGTAGCGACTTCAAGAGTCTCGGCAACCTGTTGAAGGATGACAACTTATTGGCCAGCGGCAGACTGATGTGTAAGTCTCGCAAGCTTCGATACACTGGTGTTATAGTGGAAAGTTGCCTAATCGTGTTACGTATTTGCGTCTATGTTAACAACTTTCAGGTTCAAAAATATCTCTACGATCCGTCTCGTCGTCCTGCCAATGGAGAGGGTTTGTCAGTTCCAACGGCTACGCAGGAAGTGGGTGGATCATTGCAAGAGGTCCAGGACGATGTGCCCTCAGGGCCCATCCAGATTACAGCCTCTAATGTCCCAGAGTCTACACAGAATGTTCCACCTCTACCACCGCCAACGTCCTCCTGAACCTCACCCAGCCCCACTCCGCCCCGCCCCGCCCCGCCCCGTCCCGTCCCATTCAAGGATAAGGGAAAAGGAATCGCCGAGGACACAGGTAAGGCGGTGTCACGGAAGAGGAAGGCTACCACCGATGTTGGAGGATTTATGAGGGATGCTCGTAAATCAAGTCGAGGTGAAGGCGCCAGGAATTCCAGCTCCTCGACTGGGCAGGAGAGTCCTGTCTGCATTTTATAATGCAAGGGGGAACTGGAAACCTCTGTGATGGAAATGCTCCCTGCTCACCCGGCTATGATTACTGCGATCATGCATAAATATTGGACCCATAAGTGAGAGAAGGCAGCTGAGGAAGCCACTGTTCGCGAGTAGTTGAAGATAGCGGAAATGAACTTGATACGGGGACTGGTCATGACCAAGGAATTGTTCAGTACCCTGAAAGGTTTTGACGGCTAATGTAGCGAGGAAGGGGCCAAGTCCACCAAGTTGTCCGAGGAGCTGAAGGCCATGAGTCTTGAAAAGGCGCAGCTGGAGTCCCAAAAAAAGGAGCTCCAATTCAAGTTGGACTCTGCAGTGGCGAGGGAGGTGGACATGAAGGCCAAGTATGAGATTGAGTTGAAGGTTGCCAAAGAGTGTCTGAAAGAGGCCCAAGAACAGAAGCGGGCTGCCAAAGCTTCTAAGAAACGTGCCGAGGAGGCTCAGAAGCATGTCGAAGACCAGACCTTGGCAGCTGAGACTGCATTAGCCACTGCGAACAGCAGATTGGAGACCGTCCTCACAGAGAATGAGAAGTCGCTGGCCGTGGTGAACCAGGAGTTGGAGAGGGTTCTGGCTGACTGCACAGATAACGAGGCTGGGACGGTTGAGGCCTATCAGGATGCATTTTTGGACATGCCCGAGTATCAGAACCTCGCTCACCGCTTAATGACCGTTCGAAGTGAACAGTTGGTGGAGCTGATCGAAGAAGTTCATCCAGAATGGGACCTCTCATTCCTTCGGGAGGTGCCTACTGAGACTTTGGTGCGTGAAATCGTTCCTGACGAAGCCAGAGAACAAAGCTCCCCACCGGTTGTGGGAGAAGGCCCGCAGTGTGCCGACCTGCGGCGGGGCACATGGGCACTGAACCTTATAGTTTTCTTTTGCACTTGTTTCAAAATTAAATGCCAGAATTGTTTTCATTAATACGTTCTTATCTAGCATTGAAGTATGAGTATGACTGTGCATGGAGATCCGTTCTTAAGACCAAGGAATCACTCCCACGAGCATTAATGGTACTAACTCTTGGCGAAATTTGAAGAGTTAGCGCCTTCAATGTCCTGGAGAGACGGCACCTTTGTGTGGCGTTCCAAATCCCCCTGGAATATCCGTATTTATTGCCTTGTGTCAAGTTTCAACGCAGTCTTTATATATAGATTGAAAACGTACTAAGATCCTTCCATCGTGATTCTTCATGTATGCATAGTTCCAAGAGTTAGATCCTTTTGTATCCAACTTTTTCGAGTCGTCTGATCGGGATTTGTGTATCTGACGTGCGATAGAAGTACGACTGGAAAACTGACATTCAAAATGCCTATCAATCAGAGAATCAACATTCAGATGGCCAAAAACCCAACCAATCAATGTTCAGGAGACCAAACGTACGGGGTGGGGTTTCAGGTTTTACAGCCTTAGCCCAGTCGTACCCTGAACGGCGCGTGCCCGACACGGTTGATGGGGCTAGGGGGGCCCACTGCAAAAAGGCGTCAACGACATTTTTTGAGCAACGTGGCCTAATTAGTCACCAAATCAACCTGTGTTGGTTTTGGGAGACTTCCTATCACGGTGGGATCAGATTCTCCACTTCGAATGATGCTTGGGATGATGAAGACTAGGGGATAGGTTTTGGAGATCTGGTAACCCCAAGTGTGCCGACCCATAGAGGCGGCGGAGTAGTAGGATATTTGTCAGGTGTATCTGTTTCTACTCTGTATTCCGGGTTTAACAAAATAAAATCGTGCCAAGATTATCTTGTTATTTTTATATGTGTTGCTTGGTTGTCTATGATACCTGGGTTTCGGACTTCGTTGACATCCTGTGGCGCCCATGAAGCCATCGGTACCATTCTAGGGTTATCAAACATGCCTCGAGCGACGTCGAGGGGTTCGCGAGAATTAATTAATACCTTCTTGTTATGTTGGGATTCTGGCGCTTGACCTCGCGTAATTGTCCTCACTACCGATGAGGTTCTGGCAAACGTAATCTCGATCGTTTCACCACAGGTAGGCGTCGGCAGCATCGTTATTATGCCTTAGCGTTCGCACAATTTATGAGCTGCGTATCTCCACGCCCCCGTTATATCTTCCTAGGGTTTATCAAATGTACATATATTCTTCTTCCAAGTGTTGGTCCATCCGACTGTTGGTATCCTGCTGTGCCTATATAAGTTTGTGGGATTCCACTTTATTATTATCCTCCTTGCTCTCCTACCGTCATACTCAGATCCTGATTATTGCTGGCCATGTCGGGCTTTCATTTTTCCAAAGTTCCAAAGTTTAAGACAAGATTTGGGGGGGTTGTGGAGGATATCTCCCCCCATACTTGGTGCCATCCGCGACGTCTGGTTCCAGGTCCGCTGTGTTGCCGGTGTCGGAGATGGCGACGGATAACCTCCATACTCTTTCTGCGCCAGAGACGACATCAGACGTTCATCCACATCAGTTCCTGCTAGGCCCATGCCTCCGCCTGGGAGCACTAGACAATTGGGAAAAAGGAAAGCAGGAGCCAAGAGCAGGAAGGAGGCATCCCGGGCATCAACGTCCCCCCCTCTTGGTAAGTACGAATACATCAACATTGGGTCCTGCCAGGACAAGCTAGATCCAACGGTCTTAGGAAAATTGCCACCAGTGGTTGCCATGGCGGCGGCATTAGTTCATAAGCATTGGACGTCTGCCTTTGGGAAGGCGGCAGAGACCGCGGAAGTGACGGAGTTGTTGAAGTTGGCCGGAATATATACCTCTCACAGTCACGTTCTAAACTGTGAGTAGTATAAAATGTTGGAGATGAAGGTTGACGAACTACTCTCTGTCGTTGGGGAGGATGAAAATGTCGAAAGGGATGCGCGCCGAAAACAAACATCTTCGGGCGCGACTCGCATTTTCTGAAGACGCGAGGGCTCATGCCACGTATGACATTACGAAGGCCTGGACAATTCAGAAGGCATGTGTCGATGCTCAGAAGAAGGCTGAGTCACAACT
This sequence comes from Forsythia viridissima, assembly GCA_030279155.1. Lineage (NCBI taxonomy): Eukaryota > Viridiplantae > Streptophyta > Magnoliopsida > Lamiales > Oleaceae > Forsythia > Forsythia viridissima. Next base: position 51,151,409 of record CM059034.1, read on the forward strand.
GAAATCTTGTCAAAGTATGATTCATGCCAAAGATAAAGAACTGACCGAGGTGCTAAGCGAGTTGGCGAAGGCTAAGGGCTTATTGGCCAAACTTGGAGCCCCCAGTTATACCGAGCCCTAGGAGACAACAGTGACGTAGGAATCTTGTACGCGCTTAGTGACGTTGCCTCTTAGTTATGCAATTGTAAAGTTTTTCATGATGTAATTATCCCGTGAATTATTTGTGTAAATTTTGTGATTGCTTCGAATGCGCGTTGAATACTTTTTGAGTTGATAGAGTTGGTCGCGAGCCACACTCCCTCGCTGCTGAATTGTATTAATTTACATGTTTACGCGTTGAATGTTTATCCAGCGAGTTGATAGAGTTGGCCGCAAACCACACTTCCTTGCTGCCGAATCATAGTTACTTGCATGTTTACGCGTTGAATGTTTACCCAGCGAGTTGATATAGTTGGCCGCGAACCACACTCCCTCGCTGTCGAATTGTATTTACTTGCATGTTTACGCGTTGAATGTTTACCCAGCGAGTTGATAGAGTTGGCCGCGAACCACACCCCTCGCTGCCGAATTGTATTTACTTACATGTTTACGCGTAGAATGTTTACCCAACGAGTTGATAGAGTTGGCCACGAACTAGACTCCCTCGCTGCCGACTCGTGCTGACTTGCCATAAAACACTTTCGATTCATAACGCTATGAATTTTATTAAAAGACGCGATTTCTCAAGGCGCTGAAAAACAAATGCTGAAAAATGAATTGAGCAAGGTAAAACTACTAATGATATGACCACAGATGGGCGATGTTCCAAGGGTGACGATGTTCCAAGGGTGACTAATCTCTCTGCCTTCGGAATCTTCCAATCTGTAAGTTCCGAGTTGGATTTCCTCGATGATCTTGTAAAGTCCTTCCCAGGTGGGTCCGAGGGTTCCAGTCCCCACTTCTTTATTAGCCTGGAATACCTTCTTCAGGACGAAGTCATTGATGTGGAAACTCCTACCCCTCACTTTGGAGTTGTAGTACCTGGCCATCTTCCGTTGGTAAACTGTGAGGCTCAGTTGCGAGTCCGCATATTTCTCATCTTGTAGATCGAGGTTTGCCCTGTGTAAACCCTCATTTGTCACTTCGTCAAAGTGCAGAAGCCTGTGTAAGGGCATCCCTATTTCGACAGGAATCATAGCCTCTGCCCTGTATGCCATGGAGAAATGGGTTTCACCAGTAGCCGTCCGAGAAGTTGTTCGATAGGACCACAGGATTTCGGGTAGTTCTTCAGCCCCATCCTCATTTAGCGGATTCTAGCTTCCGTTTGAGCGTATGCTTGACGATCTTGTTCATGGCTTCTACCTGGCCATTAGATTGGGGGTAGTAGGGGGTGGAAAAGTCTCTTCGAATACCAAGATTCTCGCAATTTGAGTTGAACTTCTTTCATGCGAACTGTGTGCCATTGTCAGAGATTAAAGAGTTAGGAATCCCGAAGCGCCAGACAATATTCTTCCACACGAACTTCCATGCATTTTGCTCTATGATCTTGGCAAAGGTTCGGCTTCACACCACTTGGTGAAATAATCCACTGCTACAATTGCGAACTTGACCCCACCTCTTCCCGTCGGTAGGGGTCCTATGAAGTCGATTCCCCACTTAGCAAAAGGCCAAGGGCCGGTGACTGGGGTAAGGTTCTGGACCGGGAGCTTCGGTACAGTGGTGAATCTCTGGCATTTGTCACACTTCTTCGCATATTCATGGGAGTCTTTCTTCATTGTCGGCCAGTAGTACCCTTGCTTTAAAGCTTTATGTGCCAGTGCCATCCCGCCAGAATGGTTACCGCATATCCCCTCAAGTATCTCCTTTATTACGTACATTGCCTCCTCCTGTGTCAAACATCTCAAAAGGGTGGATGAAGCCCCTCTTATATGGGATCCCGTCTTGTAGCACGAACTTCGTGGCTCTTCTACGGAGTCTTTGTGCCTCTTGTCTATCGACAGGTAGTATTTGGTCGGTCAAATATGCGATGATTTCCTTCATCCACCTATGGGATTCAGATGTCGTCAAGACAACGAATGTGACAGACTCGTCGATGGAGGGTCGGTTGAGCCTCTCAACTGGGATAGCCTTCATCAAATCAGAGTCTCTATTGCTTGCCAATAAAAGAGGGCGTCTGCATAGCCATTTTCTACTCGTGGAATTTGTAGTAGCTCGTATGCCTCAAAGTGGGATAATAGGTCTCTGGCCTTTGCTACGTATGCCATCATGGATTGCTCGCGTGCCGCGAAGGCCCCATTAATTTGACTCACGACTAGTTGTGAATCACTGTGAATCTGAAGTTTCCTTGCCCTCATTTCTTGTGCCAGCCTCAAGCCTGCTAGGAGTACCTCGTATTCCGAAGCGTTGTTGGAGGCCTTGAACTCCAGACGGAGTGCACAGTTGAGATTGTGACCGTCGGGGCTAACTAGTAAAATCCCGGCTCCAGCTCCGGCCTCACCCGAGGATCCGTCAACATATAACTTCCATGTTGGTACCTTCTGGGGTTGGGTTTCAAGCAAAAATTCGGGGATGTGGACAAATTTGGCTACAAAGTCCGCCAAAGCTTGTCCTTTTACAAAAGTTCTTGGCTTGTAGTTAATATTGACCTGCTGAGTTCGACCGACCACTTCATTAGCCTCCCTGATGTGTCTAGCTTTTGGAGTATTTGTCTCAAAGGGAGGTTCGTCAGGACATTTATGCTATGAGACTGGAAGTACGGCTAGAGTTTTCAGGAGGCGATGATCAAAGATAGGGTGAGTTTTTCCATATCCAGGTACCTCATTTCTACGTCCTGTAGGGCCTTGCTTACATAATAGACAAGAAGTTGCACCGGACCTTCTTCCCATATTAAGACCGAGCTAATTGCCTTCTCGGACACGGCGAGGTAAACGAGCAAAGTTTCTCTATTCTTCGGTTTAGATAGTAGTGGGGACTTTCCAAGGAGGACCTTGAGGTTCTGGAAGGCTCTCTCACATTCTTCGATCCACTCGAATCTCTTCCTATCCTTGATGGTTTGAAAGAAGGGCTGGCAACGATCAGTCGCTTTGGATATGAATCGATTTAGGGCCGCCAATCTTCCTGTTAGTCTTTGGACCTCATTGGGAGAAGATGGTGACCGCATCTCGATGAGCCCCTTAATATTTTTGGGATTAGCCTCAATTCTACGCTGGTTGACCATGTAGCCGAGAAGCTTTCCAGACGCGACTCCAAATGCGCATTTCAAGGGGTTTAGCCTCATACGATATTTGCAAAGGACTTCGAACATCCCTCTTAAGTGCCCTATGTGGTCCTCGGCATTCACGCTCTTCACAAGCATATCGTCGACGTATACCTCCATGGTGTTCTCGATTTGTCCTACGAACATGCGATTTACCAACCGCTGATATGTGGCTCCTGCGTTCTTCAGGCCAAAGGGCATCATCCTATAGTAGTACAAGCCTCGGTCAGTGATAAACGCGGTGTGATCCTCGTCTTCCGCAAACATCGAGATCTGGTTGTAGCCCGAATAAGCGTCCATGAAACTTAATAACTTATGGCCGGCAGTCGCATCGACTAGCTAGTCGATACGTGGCAATGGGAAGCTATCTTTAGGACAGGCTTGGTTCAGATCCGAGAAATCTATGCAGACCCTCCATTTTTTTATGCTGTTTCATACCAGCACCGGGTTAGATAACCATTGGAGGTAAATAGCCTCCCTGATGAACCCATTGGCCAACAACTTGTCAATCTCCTCCTTCAGGGCGCCATATCTTTCGGCACTCAGAGGTCTCCTTTTCTGAATCTTGGGGCATACCTTCGGATCCACCTTTAAGGCATGGCATGCCACAGATGGATCGATCCTGACCATATCGCTGTGCTTCCATGCGAAGACGTCAGCGTTCTCCCGGAGGAACAGCTTCAGTTCCTCTTTCATTTTCCTTTCGAGTTGTTCTCCCACCTGCAACACCTGAGTTGGTTCTGAGGGGTTCACCAGAAAAACTTCCAGCTCCTTGGCCGGAGAGACAAGAGAATTCGAGCCTATGATTCGGGGGTCTAGGCCTTCGTCTAATACCATCTCCTCATCCATCTTTTCGTGGTCAGTGCCCATTGGTTCTTAGTGTATGGTCATACTGCTGGGGCAATGTCTTCGCATTTTGTAACTTTTCGTAATGCGTTCATATAGCATGCCCTCGCCTCCGTCTGATTGCCAGGGATCTTGGCCACCCCTCTAGGCATTGGGAACTTCATTGCCAAATGGTGTATGGATGTGACTGCCTGTAGATCTTTAAACGTAGGTCTTCTGAGGACACCGTGGTAGGCGGAGCGGGTGTCCACTATCAGAAATTCCATGAATTTCCTGAGGTGGCACAGAGGTTCTCCGAAGTCCACTACAAGGATAATCCTTCCTCGTGGGATGAGGCTGTCTCCCGTGAAACCGAATAGCGACTCTGAAATAGCCGTTGGCTCATGATCTACGTCTATTTGGTCGAAGGCGCTACCGAACAAGATGTTCACAGCACTTCCATCATCGACTAGCATCCGGCCTAGGCCGTTTCTAGCCACAATGGTGCAGACTACCAGGGCATCGCAGTGTGGGTAGTGTATGCCAACCTCGTCCTTCTAAGTGAATGAGATTTGTGGTACTTTTGACCGATGCCCGTGGACTAGCCAACTCTCCATGGGTTCCTCTCTCGCCGCCTTTGCGTAGTTGCATCGCGAGTTCATTGTGTGCCCTCCGACATAGGGCCCTCCTATAATTGTATTTATTTCTCAGACATGGGGGTCCCGAGGGCCCTTCCGCCATCGGTGGGTCCCTGTTTCTGTCATTCTCCCTTTCATCACGATGGGGTCCATCGTTCTGGCGTCGAAGAGGAGGTCTTCGTCCTTGTGCAGGCAGCCCTCGACGTCCTCGTACATGTTGATTGCCTTCTCCCTACCCGTGGTTTTCGCGATTGATTAACTCTCTCACGTCTGGGCAGTCCTCCGTGTTATGCATCCTGGTCCTGTGTATACGACAGAACTTAGGCTGGGTTGCAGCTGGTAAGGGGGCCACTACTGGTGCTCTAGGACAGGGCACAGGGGCTACCTCCGTCTAATTGAACCTCTTGTAATGGTTGTTTGACGGTCCCGGAGAACGCTTCCTCTGAAAACGAGAAAATCGAGGCTCTGGAGAGCGTCGACCCTCTCTTCTATAGCGGTCTACTCTTTTCCTTTCGGCCTTCTCTCTGTTCTTGATCGTCTCTTCTTCTAATCGAATTTTGTACTGGATCAAGTCCACCAGCTGACTATAGGTCTTCGATTGACTGTTCTGTACATCCCTCCAGAAGAAAGTTCGCATGTGCAGTCTAGTTACCAGTGCATCCAAGGCCTTTTCGTCGATCACCGTCTCAATCTTGTTAATAACGTTGTTGAACCTCTTGAAGTAGCTCTTAACGATTTCTCCTTCCTTCTGTTGGATGTCGTTGAGTTGGGCAGTGTCAGCAATCATCGTCCGATTGCCAATGAAGGTGTTGACGAACTCCCTTTTGAGTTGAGGCCAGCTTTGAATGCTCCCTGGCTTCAGCTTATTGTACCGTCTCTTAGCGTCGGCTGCGAGTGTGGTATGAAAATTCTGACACTTCACCGCGGGGGACTGGCCTTGGAGCTACGTCTTATATGTGTTAATGTGATCCGTGGAGTTATCTCTTTTGTTATATTTGTCAATGAGAGGCATTCTGAAGTTTGTGGGCATCTCCATTGCCTTCATGTAGTCGGTAAACGAGAGATTCTCGTCATCGTCATCCTCGTAACACTCTAGCCTCTCATTCTTCTCCTCAGACTTTACATGACTCTTCGAGTCCTTCTTCTTTTTTGTGTGGACCTCACTGTATTCACTACACCTGCTGTGTACGAGTAGGGGGGTGCTATGGAAGACCCTACTCCCAACCTATCAAACACACTAGCTGCAGAAACATGGTGGTTCTTTCGTGAAGGAAAAGTTCTCCCTCTCTGGCCATCCTGTGAGGGCTTCGAGGCGGGGTTACGGGGGTTCCAGTCGTTAGAGATGGACAGTTCCTCTTGGGAATGGCAACTTTCTAGTAAACCAGATTATGAAGGGCTCCTCCAGACACGACTGCGCTTGGGTCCATGTTGGAGGGATTGATTCTCCAATAGTTCAAGCGCGGCCTTCATCTGGGCATTGTCGATCCTCAGATCCTGGTTCTCCTGTTCCACCGTCGATTTTTGTCGTTGTCTTCTCCTTTTGCGACGGGTCACGTTTTGTAGGTCCTAAACACTTTTCTGTCGCAAGTTAGTGTAGTGAGACTCAACTTCTTCCTCCGTGGAATGTTCGGATGCCATGCTCTTCCAGGTAGAAAACATATTTTTATCACAAGTCTTTGGTTGTGTAACGTATTTCGTTCCCACAGACGGCGCCAATCTGTTGACGTTAGAACCTGTAACGTCCACGTGTCAACAAATCTCCAGTCATTCCTTTGTCAACTCGTATGTTACCTACACACTAAGACAATCGTTAGGCACCAAGATCTCTGGAGAAAAAGCGTTCAACGATCGTTGGCACTCCGAAGATCAAGTCAACTGCCGGTATATGGATGATACACGAGGGGGTGAAAATAACGGGGTGTGAGATGGACAAGCAGGCAGAGATTTGAGCAGAGTTTAGGGTGGGATTTTAAGCATAAAAGAGAACGTACCTTAGAACAACTGGAGATGTTATATTTACAATGCAGGAGTCCTGATTGATTTAGAAAACAAATCAACCAAATACCCGATCGGATCCTCCTTTCTTATATGATAGAGATCATTCCTTATTCAGGCAATCTCCGAGATTATCTTCCTTCTTTGAGTTTATCACGTTGCATGATTTTAAGAGATTATGATTCAGTTTCCTTGTAAGGATCTATCTGTCAATCTCGCGTAATCTGTCCTTAATTATTTCTTTGGTCATTCCAGAATATCCTGCTGCCTGTCAATTAACGAGGCTGGCGAGGTCCTATAGATCGGCTGCGAATGTCGAGGCTCTCTCTGGGCTTTGCGATATTATGGACCCGAGAGTGCTAAGACATCCGACAGGCCTCCGACCCCATTTCTAGGGTTTGCGAGGCCTTAGCGAAGCCTCTATGGAACTCCTATTGGGCCTCTATGGGGCTTCTGTTGGGCCTTTATTGACATGGGAGCCCTATCAAAAATCGGGTGGTAACAATAATATAATTAAATAATAAACTATTTAGTGGTCAAAATAAGTGTAAAATTCGTACTTATTACTTAGAGTTGACCACTAAAAGTAGACATTTTAGTCTTCAGACTCTATAATATTATTTTGTTCGTTTAGGTGAAAATTTGAGTGTAAAATCAATGATTTGATTGAAAGTGCACTTATTTTGACCACTAAAATTACACTTATTTTGGCCACTAAAATAAAGGATTTGGGGGGACCAAAGTTTGAAGATGTATAAAGTTGAAGGACCTAAGATGTAATTTTTTAGAGGACTTAACCAAAAGATAATTAAAAATTTGGAGATTAAAGTGTAAAGATGTAAAAAGTTAGAAGACCTAAGATGTAATTTTTGGAGGACTTAAATGAAAGATAATTGAAAATTTGGAGACCAAAGTGTAAAGATGTAAAAGATTAAGGATCTAAGATATTTTGAAGGACTTAACTGAAAGATAATTAAAATTTGGGGATCAAAGTGTAAAAATGTAAAAGATTAAGGACATAAGATGTAATTTTTGAAGGACTTAATTAAAATATAGGGACTAAAGTAAATATTTTATAACGTATATGGACTACTATGCAATAAATAAATACCACATCATCATGCCACTTCACCATTTGAAATTAGAAATTTAATGCAGTGACCATTAGTGAAAAGATTTCTAACTTCAGTGACCACCACTGAAACTTTTGAACTTTAATAACTATTTTGTAATTTGAAGGTAATTTCAGTAACTGTTGGTGAAACTAACCCACGTATATAGCATCTTGGTTATTTCAAATTTAATAAATAAATTATAATAAAAATTATTCAAAAACCAGTCATAATTTAATCCATTTGAATAGTTCTAAAAAATTCAATTACAATTTCATGTTTGTGCATACTAATTAATAATTTACTATATATTTATTAATTAGTTTAAAATATTTTTTTATGGACAATAGTAGAATAGACTTGTGACAAGTGTTCTTTATTACAAAGACTAATAGGCGACCAATATGGATGTCACAATTTATTTTCCACCATCCCTACAAGCTAGAACAACGACAAATATAGGTGTCGTAAATTTTTCCCTCTATCCTAGAATTTTTAACAACAAATATTACTTGTCGCAAAAAGTATACTTATTGTATCACTAAAAACTTTGTTGCAAAAAATAAAAATTTGTCGCCATAAGTTTCCCACCAGACATATTTTGGCGCCAAGCTTCCCATCATGTTTTTGGCGACAATATTTATTACTTGTCGCGCATTTCGACATTTCGCGACAAATTTTTATGTTGCCTTATTTTTATTTTTTTTACTTATTTTTCCACCAAAATTTTTGCGACAAATTTTAAAAATGTGTCGCATTAAATTACTTATTGCGACAAATTTATGTATGTCGCAAAATATCTTGTCGCAAAATAGAGATTTTTTTGTAGTGAAATTAAAGAGGTGTAGGATAAGGATCCGTTTCTACAAAAGATTTAAGACTAAAGTTAGCATGAATAAATGGAAATATCTTAGTTTATCTAAAGACAAGGCATTGATGTTTAAAGGGATAGATTGTGTACCCAAAGACGAAAACTTGAGAAAGAAAATATTGGAAGAAGCTCACTCTACCTAGACGTTGCACATCCCAGTGATACAAAATCTACCGAGATCTCCAAGATATGTTCTAGTGGACGAACATGAAAAGATATATAGGCATCTTTATTTCAAAAAAAATGTTGATTTATCAACGGGACATAGCTAAACATTAGAAGCTATCACGACTGTTGAATCCATTGGATGTACCATAATGGAAATGAGAGAATATAGCCAATTTCGTGATATGTTTCCCAAAATTAGTAAGAGGCCACAATGCTATTTGGATAATAGTTGATCGTTTGACCAATTCAGCTTATGTTCTGCAAGTGAAAATTATTTTTAGCTTGAAATAGTTAGCATAGAGAAGTTGTCATGTTGCATGGAGTTCTCGCCTCCATTGTGTCGGATAGAGATCTAAAGTTCACATCCAAGTTTTGGAAGTGCTTGCAAGGAGATATGCGAACAAAACTTAAGTTTAGCACATCTTAGTGATAAGTGTGTTTTATACAATTATCCTAACTTATAAACTTGATGTTTAATTGTGATTTGAGCAGATATCTATTTAATTCTATATAAATATTGTTATTGTAGGAAAAATCCAAAAATCGAGGTTAATAGAACAAAAAGATATAATTGAAGCTCAATTGGAGTTGATCGGAAGTATTTAAAGATTGACTTGATGGCACGGGAGTGATAAAAACCACTAAGAAAGTCATTAGAAGAATTTCACAAGTTTCAAAACTGGAATTTAACTTACAAAAAGTTCAAGGAATAATTTGCACACTTCTAAAACTTAGGAAGGACCAAAATCGGAAGACTAACGAGCTTTGGAGACCAATGTTGAAGTTCTTGAAAGTTTTGGGATAAATGTTAAAGAAGTTTTGGAGCAAAAAGGACCAAAGTGCATAATATTGAAAGTTGACAGACTAAACTGCAAGACAATAAAAATTTTCCTGTTTGGGCCGTGGTTTGCAAACCATGAGTAGACCACGGAAAAAAACAAGTGCATGTTTTCTGCAGTCCAACTGCGGTAAGCCGCGGCAAACAACAACACCAATAGAGCCGAGGTTCTGCAGCTAGACCGCGGCTCGCGTAATTTTTTTTTGAATTTTTTAAAGTAAACCTCAAGGGGATTTGTATCATTTTCAATTAAAATGAGTTGGAGATGTGTAAACACTATATAAAGACTAATCAAGATCAGATTGAGGGTCGAAGAGAAAAAGGAAAAATAGACAACTAGAAGAGCTATGGAATAACAGCAAGGCTTTGAAGATTGGGATGTGAAGACGACCTCTTGGTGCAAAATATTCAAAATTTTCTCATCCTTTATTTGAATCCGGTTATGTATTCAAAACTCTTCTTTTTTTTTTCGTATGATGAGTAGCTAAACTTATAGTTTGGATGAACGATATAACTTAGTTTAGATTCCTTAATTTCAATTTTCAAGTTTTTATTATATGTTGATTATGTATTGATCTTACTTCTTCGCTTATGCTTGAAATAATTGGCCATTATTTCATTGAATTATGGATTGAAACAAACTGAGAGGTAAGTTATTAATCTAGACCACGTAGTAAAATTTACGTAGTAAAATTTGACAATTGGATAAAAGGTAGATATACGCTTTTATTATTGTTGCGGTCTTAAATTGAATTCTTATGAAATTTAATGCATCTAGTTAAGGATTATTCTAACTTTACATAGAGATATAGTGAGTTAACTTAATTAGATATGACTAATTTTAACTCAGGAGATGTAAATTAGATTAAATTCGTGAATTCGACCGAATACAACATTAGAAAAAAAATCTTGAGATGATAGATTAGAGATGATAACTACGGTGAATTTGTGAATTCAAACGCTTTAATAATCATATTTGATAAATTCTTGATATTTACGTTCACATTATTTTCTTAAATTATTAGTTATTGGTATTGACCTCGAAATCCGCACTATCCATGAGTCAACAGATCTCTAATCAATCATCTATCGGCCTATATGTTACCTACATATTTAGACAACTATTAGGTACCAAGATCACCAGAGAAAAAGGGACCAGCGATCATTGGTACTCCGAAAATCAAGTCAACTGCCGGTATAAAATATATGGAGAGAGTATTTATGTGTGGGAGAGACAATCAAGTAGAGATTTGAGTAGAGTTCTAATTGATTTAGGTAGACAATCAATTAGACATCTGATGAGATTCTTCTTCCTTATGGGATAAGGGATAATTGAGTGTGAACACAATCTCTTAGTTTTCAAACATAATCTGAGTTGATCTCAAATATTACATTGCCTAATCATTATGAGATTGAGATTTAGTTTCTTTTTGAGAATTCGTATGATAATCAAACATAATCTGTCTGGAAATATCACTTTAGCTGTCCCAAAATATCAGATTGCCTGATAGATTAATCGCTGTGCCAGGAAGATCAACAAATGGCCCAGGCCTGTCATAAGTACCGAAGCCCTTCATGGGATCTGTTGGCCTTGACATAGGCATACGAGGCATTCGCTGACCTTCTTTGCTTATGTGGAGGCTTTGCCAAAATTAGATGGTAATAATAGTCCCCCAAGTCTGAGTCTAATATTGATACTACGCGTAAGACTTTAAGAAAGTTTTTTTTTTAATGAAGAAAGGCCTATACGAACCTTTACCAAAGTACATCTACCGAAGGAATCTTTCGCAGATGTTTTTACGAGGATGAAAGCCTATGCGAACCTTTACTGAAGACAAAAAACATCTGAGAACCTTTACCGAAGAACATCTGCCGAAGGAGTCCTTGTAGTCTTTATGAAATTTTGGTTGCCATTTTTTTTCCTTGTACAAAGTCTTGTATTTTGTTTGGTGGTTGGTGAAAATGGTTTTCTGGTGGGTGGTGATGGGCGGCGCCGATTTAGAGAAGAAGATGAGGTTAGAGAGGGGGTTAGTTGCAATTTTTTCTTTTTGTTGGTTGGGACTTAGTTGTAATTTTTGTTTTTTCCTTTTTTTTTCTTTTTCTAGTCTTTTTTATCATTCAATTTAAGGTTAAAATGGTCCATTTAACAAAAATTTTGACTTTTTAACGGTCAAACTAGCAGTTTCTATCAAAAAGAATCTCAGGCGCTATACAACAAAATCTCTATTTTGCGACAATATATTTTGCGACATACATAAATTTGTCGCAATAAGTGATTTAGCGCGACACTTATTTATAGTTTGTCGCAAAAATTGTGATGAAAAAATAAGTACCAAAAAAATATAAGGCGACATAAAAAGTTGTCGTGAAATGTCAAAATGTGCGACAAGTAATAAAGATTGTCGCAAAAAACATGATGGGAAGCATGGCGCTAAAATATTTTTGGTGGGAAACTTATGGCGACAAACTTTAATTTCTTGCAACACAGTTTCTTGTGACGTAATAAATTTACTTTTGGCGACAATGAATATTTGTTGCTAAAAATTCTAGGATGGAGGAAAAAAATTTGCGACACTTATATTTGTTATTGCTCTAGCTTGTAGGGATGATGGAAAATAAATCGTGACATCCACATTCGTCGCCTATTATTGCTCTACTATTGTTCATAAATAAATATTTCAATTAATTAACAAATCATAGTAAATTATTAATAAATATGCACAAATATGCAATTGTGTTTTTGTTAATATGAATTTATTTTTTATACTATTTTATTGTGTGTAATGTGTTAATCGTAAAATTTTAAAATATTTAAATTTGATCTGCAAAGATGAGGGAAGAGCCGTCAATTGTTTTTTACAAATAATTCATAGTAAGATAAGCAAGCCCAACTATAGCAATACCCAATGCATTAATTGACATAAGTAGGAAAGCTTGTTGTCTAGTATGATAGTATCTCAAAATAATACCATAAATAAATGGCATTGAAAAACTAATAAATTATAAAAATAATATAATATTTAAATTAGTTTTAAAGGTAGCCGATAAATCTTAACTGGGCAACCCAAGTATACCCACACTTGAAAGAGTATTCCATCCAAACCATTTATCTTAGGTGGTTTAAAGTAGAAAAAAAAAGTCAAAAATCATAATATATCACAACCTATGTAAAGAATTCGAATTTCATAAATTGAACTTAATTTTGTCCAAACGAGTCTTTTAATAGCTACTACTAAGTTTTAAGTGTGTTGATTTTAACAATTTTTACCAACTTACTACTAAAAATTTGACTATTGTGGATGGTTCATGACAATCCCCAATACAAGATATCCCAATATATATTGAGAACTATAACAGCAACCATTCCTATTAAGTGTGTTGTGAATACTATCATAGACAGTCTTAGCGACGGCTCTTCAAACGTTGGCAAACATATATGTATTAAGGATGATACTCTTGGTTCTTATTAGAAACTGATGCCAACCGTCCCTAATGGTAGTAATTTTTTTTTAAAAATATTTTGATTATAGAGTATATGTGCACCTGTAGGTTGTAGTTACACAATTTTTCAATCACAGAAAAAAATAAATCATTCAAATATAAAAAATAATAACCATTCCATATCAGCAAATTATGTAATAATTCTAAACATATACTATTTTCAAATCAATATAACTACCACGGTCCATTTAATACTCCACAATGATGGAAACCCATTAATGCCAATTGATTGTTACTCTGAATAACTCAATCTTCATCAAATAACTTCAATTCTTTATGTATGCTTTGGCGCAAAGTGCAACATCCGACCTTTATAGATATTAAAATTGAAAATCCAAATCCCAGTTGGAGAAAGTTTCAGAAGGTTATTGTCAGCATCGCATTTCCTATAAATTTTCATTGAAACTTAGATGAAACATCCATCTCATGCATAATTTGAATTTGTGAGCAAGAACATGAAGATGTTACGCACATATACATGCAGGTAGGAATAAATAACCAAATTTGAAGAAAAATTGAAACATTTAGAGATCCAAAACTACTTCAATTTATAAATCCAAACTAACATATCCATATCCATTTACAAAGTAGCCTACCAGTTCTGCATGTGCAAGAAAAGAAATGGAAAACTTACATCAGAGAAGAAAAATTATTTTAATGACAAAAAATGGAGTTATGAAAATTTAAATATGAAAAGGAGTTGACCAAAAATATTTCATGTTTCACAATAATACTGTAACTCCTCATACTTATTGACAAAACCAGCATACTAAATATTTATATAATGGGTTCTGCTGCCTATGTAAAGATAACCATTGGAAAGACTTGGCAACTCCAGAATCCAGTTCATTAAATCTAAAAGATATGCTCGTGAGGTCCAACATTGTTTGGATCCTTTTCACTTGTATTCCCTTGGGTTTTCCTAAGAATTATCAGAAAGAATGACCATAGAATATACTCACAAAACTATTCACATCATTATATCCATCAAACATCTCAAGAGATGAACAGAAATGAAACAACACTACTAATTTTATCTTATCATTTGAAAGGATGTGGCTGCAAACTAAATAAAATTACCCGACATATAAACTTCTAATGATGAAAATGTGCCTTGTATAACTCAGACATACAGCTCAATGATTAACTCATATATTTGTACTTGACAACGCTCCAATTTCAATAAATGACTAAATGAGATTCCAGTTGCCGACATAGAAGATTGTTCCTGGGAAAACTTAGCAGCAATATTAATCAATAATTGTCTTGTTAAACTGCACATGCGGCAACCTCAAATTCACATGGTTAGAAAATCAACTGATGTCCCTTAGATCAATAATATCTACAAATCAGCCAAATATAATGGAATCCAGCGTCCCTCCAGAATGCATTTAGTAAACCAGCAACTTCATAGATATAACTCAAAGAAAAAGTCCAAAATCATACCAAAATTATTTAAGACTTCTGAAAATTCTACCTAAGCACGAGCATTGCAATAACTCCGTGATTTAACCAATTTTGCGACCTCAATAGATGTCATAACTCAGAAGAGAAAGTCCAAGATCATGCTAAAGTTTATCTAATATGTCTGAACCATGGTTATAGCTGAGGTGGACCTTTGCAACAGCTCTGTGAGTTCAATAAATTCACAACCTCAAAGCAAACACATCCTGCAGAGCATAACGTAGATTCTGTATTATATTAATGTTGTCATTAAAAAGCCATAGAGCATCTGCTCCCAAATTAGAGCATGCCCAAGAGGGTTATCTTATGGATAAGGGAGCAAGGTATAATCTACATCTAAATGCACCTAAATACAACATAAAGTGATAAATTATGTACTAGTGAGTCATGAAACCCATAAAACAGTGGGAGGATACTTGCCTAGGAGGTACAGATCAGCTGAACTGCAATCCATATAGCTTTTTTCCCGGCACCGAGTTCCTACACGCTATGGTGGGAAGGTAGCTTCATCATACAGCATGCCTGCCGCCGTCCTTCCTTCAATTGGTCCAGGAACTCTTCGACACACAAAGCAGAAACTCATTTACCAAAGGGGTGGCTGAAATAACTTGACTATAGAAAGTATAGCAGGTACTTTGTTAACCTCCAGAGATCCATGGATATTGCATCATTTGCCCACTTCATCTTCAACTTCTTGGAGGAAACCTTCTCTTTTACACTAAAATTCAGAAACATAACACAGACAAAATCTGTTATGGGGAGAATTACAGTCAAGGTGAGTATGCTAACTGGTACAATGGCAACCCCCGCGAACAGAGTATTTAATAATCTACAAGCGCAGATGACATCTTAGAAAAATTGCCAGAATATCCACAAAAAGTACCAAAAACTAAAAATCCCTGAAAAGACAACACAAAAACTAACCACATAAATTAGATATTTGCCAAGATATAATGGAAGTTGTTCATCGGAGAAGTCCTTAGTTGCAGCAGGGGATGAAAATTCTGAGGGGTTGCTGTCGACGGTGAGGAAGGAGTCGCCGCAGCCAGCATTGAGGGGAAGACTAGGATGTTGCGGGAGATGGTGAGAGACAAGGAGAGTAGGAGGGAGGCGGTGAATAGGGATTTCAATTAGAAGGCGGGTGAAAATAGTGTGTGGGTTTGGTCCATAAGTGTGAAATTGTATGAGAAAATGAGGGGAAAATGAAATTTTTAGAGATGGGTGAAATTTGGAGGGAATTAAAATTGTAAGATAGAGGGAAGTGAAATTAAGTGGATGTTAAATGTTAAAATTAGTTTTTAAATATTTATAAGTTATGGATATGAAATGTTGGATAATAAGTGATAGTAAGTTGTGGGTTTACGAAATAAGTAGATAAAAAATATATTTGACCAATTTAACAAATTTAAATTATAATTTAAGCATAGCCAATCAAAATATAAGATGAAAATCAATTATTTGAAACTTGTTTATAATTATTTTTTATTATTTAAAATTTATTAAATTGTTAAAAAATTCATATTTAATTAATTGGTAATATAATTTAATTTATATTTTCTTTGATGTGGTAAATTATAATTATTACTAGACAAATATTTTAAATTAATTATTGTACTATATTTGAGTATCTCCATGATAAGGCAAACCCTCTAGTTGTTTAAAGGGATTTTAAGTCGTCCAATATATTACTAGGTGAAGAATATTCTCCAAAACTTTCCGACTTTGGACTTGCAAAGCTAGTTCCTACAAGAAACAAATCACACGTGTCCACAAGAGTTATGGGTACTTATGTTATTGTGCTCCCGAGTATGCCATGATTGGGCAATTGACCGTGAAATCTGATGTCTACAATTTTGGGGTTGTCCTCTTAGATCACTAGATGTAAAGCCATTGACAACACCCAACCACATGAAAAATCAAGTGTAAGTTTTACTCGAAATAGAATGAATTAAACTAAATGTAGATAACCCCTTAGGTACCTCGGATATTTGCCTCTTGATTGATGGACAGTTTATGTTGGCAGAAAATTCTATTTTACTTACAAAGCCATTCTCATTCTCTAATAAATATATTGCATCTTGTCAAAGTAGTCAAGCTACAAAACTTTTCATTAAAGTGAGCATCTGGTCCTTCAGCAGTGATGATGTCATGAAATACTACATATTGCATATCAGTTAATGTGCATATTGTATCGTAGACCAGCTTAGGTCGGTTTACACAACTCAAGTTCACCACAGTGTAGCCTTTATCTTCACATTTTTCTTCAATGATGAGAGGTTTTCTACAGACTATTGTGGAATGTTCTACGTGGTCAGTATCATAATCACGATCGACATACATCATTTTGATGTAGCATCCTGTCTATACGAGTAAAACCAACAGAAACTGTAGTGTTGGCTCTTCGCCTATCTCTATTGCCTTTCAGAACATAAAGGGGGAGTTGCTTGATCTTAGCAAGTCAATCAAGATCATAGTTTGCTTCATTAGTGATGTAAATAAGAACTTTCATTTTCATTTTTTGTTTTATTAGATGTTTTGGGTGCGCTTAAGTAAGTAAGCACTTTATTTAATAAACATTCTCGTTGGCCAATATATATTATATATTCTTCAAAAAAATTTTGGGAAGTGTAAATGAAAGTTCATGACTGTCATCTCATCTAGGCCGTGACAAATAATGTTACATGGTAATAGAAAATAAAAAAAAATCGGTGTTACAAATTTTGATTTTACGACGAATCTTTTAAATTATAATTTCAGTAACGAGTGATTGCTAATTTAGAATATGTATTTGACCCACCAATTGTACTCAAGTACCGAATCTAATTGTAATCAAGTATATTTTAATATCCGTTGCTGAAATAAATCCCGACATGAAAACAAGTGCTTAAGCGCCTTCGACACGAAATTAAGGAAAACAAGCATTCATGGAAACTTGATCAACTTTACTTTACGAGTGGATTAGTTGAGTGAATATATTGTTACTCTCTTAGATACCAATCAATATACATAACTAAGTAGCAAATATTATAAGAGAATCAATGTTCATAGAAAGTTATGAAATAATATGCATGGTTTACCAGGTTCTACCACTGCAGGGACCAATCATACACAAAATAAGAGTTTGATCCTAGCCTAGAAGGAACACTAGTTATATGCTTATCACATGCAAGTTGAATGTTGTTTTCGAAGAATTTGGTAGAAGGAAAAGTGGCTCTCAGCTAAAGGTAGCTTGTCTCGCTCAGGAGATAAGAAGAGTTGAGAACAAAGAGTCGAACGGGTGCGTAACACATGTGAATCTTTTGTACACTATAGGGTAAATCCTAAAAAAAGCTAAAAGGCGTTGTTTGATGAGCCTACGTAGTATTTGGTAGTTGGTCAGTTAAAGTGTTGTTTCAAAAGAATATTGTTTCCCGCCCTGTTTACTTATTTTTTTAAGAATATTTTTCCTTTTTTAAATCAATTTAAATTAAAAAACATAAACTAAAATAAAAAAATATTATTTGGGATGGGGACCATGTTCTCCGTCCTTGCCCCAGTTTTCCAATGAGGCAAGGTTAGGGATCATTGGTTTGGAATTACAATTAAAGATTATCGTGTCTCGATTATCTTGGAAATATTACACAGAAAAGGGATGGTCGAAGGAGAAGAAAAGTGCATCTTATTTTCTTTTAAGTGACAATATTGACGAAGAATATGCAGATGAATAGTTGTTATTTATAAAATCAGACAAATAAATTTTATAAATTTCATAAGTGTAACCAAATTAGATTGAAGGAATCTTTTATTAAGAATTTTATAGTCGGATACTCTTTTTGCATGTATTAATGAATTTGAGAACTTGAATTGAAATAAGTGAATTAAACAGAACCGAAACTAAAATCGATATCTTCAGTTCTGTATTGATCCCAAACTTAGAAATTGAACTAAAGGTTCCATGTCAAATATACTGATTGCTAATCCGTTCAATTAAGATATTTTTAAAATCGAATCATGTCTACTCCCAATGTTTATCTGATTGAGATTGAATTATAAAATGATATCTTAACTAATTTAATTATATTGTCTTGAATCAAATCGAATTAAAAACATAAATTAAATAATTTACCGAAGACTATTCCGACAGATGAATTCGTTGAAAACTATATAAAAGAATAAAATAACTATCAATGGATAAAATTGTAGGTAAACTTTTTAAGTGGTACATAAAAATTATCAAATTTCATTAAATTTCATTTCCCTCCCCCCTTGAAATTTCAATTGCCCCTTATAATTTTTACCCTAAAATATTTCATTCTCTCATTATCTGTACCGTCCTTATCCCCGCCTCTGCATCCGCCTCCACCTCCACCTCCACCTCCACCTCCAACACCCAAAAACACACCCCCATTTCCCTTCCCTGTCCAAATCCCCAACTTCATCTTCACCGCCTCCTCTCTCTCCCTCAATCCTTCTATTTCTTTGCACATCTCAATACACACAGCAGTCGATTTTGAGGAATTAGATGAATGTATTTTGTATTTTGGTTTATGGGTTTGATTCATGACTGATTCTGCACTAAGGAAGTGCTAACAGTTCAAAAATTGCGGTGAAGTTGAAGAGCCTTTCGGGCTTAATTTTCAGGTACCCTTTTATGGGTATATTTATTTTTGTGTCTTTTTGAGGTTTTGGATATGTTCATATGATGAAGTAATGATTTGAACTGTGTTTTGTGGGGTCATGATTAATTTGTTGCTATGATTCGACTTCTTCTCGTTTTTTATTTTAATTTCAATCCAAAAGTGGTTATTTTGTATGAAATTTGTTCGAATCATGAATTGTTAGTTTATTCGTTTTACATACTTTTTTCCAAAAGATATATTGAATTTGAATACTAAATTTTACTTATTTGATTAAAAATTATCTACTTCGCACAGTAAGCCAATCTTGACCTTATATCAAACTAAGGCTCAATATTTAACACAATTTCTGATTGCATGAAACTGTGAACATTCTTCCAAAAGCATGGAATGGGTACCTTGAGTTAAAATTATGATATTGTAGTATCTAGTGTGATAGCTCATCTATAAACAATACGATGTTTTGGTTGCAGTAATGAACACGATTCTGCAGTATAATGGATAAGAATACATTGCACATTTAAATTAATATATGTTGCCCGATAAGGTTAACTGCCAACTTTCCTTTGGCTGGGGAGAAGGCTCTTCTAGGCTCAAGAGAGAGGTGGAGGTATAGAGGAGGCAGTTTATATTCATGCCAAATGGAGAGAATAGAATTTAACAATGATATGTGGACATATGCAGGTTGTAATCTTAAGTTTTGTGATGGACTGGAACCCTGCCTTTGCTTGCATACATTTCGAGTTGTGTATCAGACATATTTTTTACTATATAAGACATTTAAGACTTTAAATTTGTAGCTTGCTAAGATCTATTACATGCTTTATGTCATGTTTGGTATTAGTTTGGCAAAGGAAATGGCAACATTGAAGTATTTTAGAACCCAATTTGTATATATATTACTGATGTCAAGTTTGATTAATTGACGCATGAATTTTACTGCCCTGTTCACACCCAATTTTTTTTTTTATTTAGACAGGGTATGACTTACTGAATTGGATTTTTATTGAATTTGGCCATTTTACTTGAGATGAATGAGAGTCCAACCCCATTCCCCTCCTACTCATACACCCCAAGACCACAATGTTGAGATTCAAGCTATTTTATAACTTCAATGTTAGCTTACTTCTTTGAGTAGAAGATTATGATTGTCATTTTCCACCATACTCCTCTTTTCAGATTATAGCTCAAACAATTTTGTACCCTTCAATTGAATGAACTGCCATAATCTCTCACTCTCTTTGACACTTTTTGGGTTTTCATTTTAACAGGTATTTTTGAGTGATTTCGTGGAATTCTTCATGATGGAGAAATAGATAAAAGTTTTCAATTCTTAATTGAAAGTCTCTTTGCATTACGGAATGCAAAGTTTCAGGTGAGCTTTCATTTACATTGTTATAGCTTGGAGTCGTAGTATCTTTATTCTAAATTATTAGATTCGATGTTTAACACATTATATATTGCCTACCCATGTAACAAAAGCCCCTGCAAGCAATGACTTCCATGGTTCAATGAGGTCTAATTAATTTTCTTTCCTTTGCATTATTTGGAATTTGTTAATTGATTTTCACGTATTAATTAAACACACTGGGTTTCCTTCTAGAGTAAATATGTCACATAATATCAGCCACCTTATTCGCTATATTCATAGTAATTATCCATTAAATTAGAAGGAAACTGCATTATAAAGTTAGAATGTGTATGTATTCGATCAATTAGACCATGTTGTGCTTGGCCGCCTGCCCTTTTTGCAGTCAACAATGGAGATTCATTTGTACCAATGGAAACATATTCTTTTCTGAAAAGTGGTATTTTGGAAGTAACCTAGAATTTCTTACTTTGCAGTATGAAGATTCTCTTGAGAGTTCTTGATTTGGTAGGAGTTTGTGTAGATACTATGTTATTTATCAAAAGCATTGGCCAAAATCTCTGGTGTTCTCAAACCATTTAACCTGATATATTTGACTAGCTTCCAGCCAGGATTAGATTTAGTTTTACTTAGCCTGTCTTCTTTACTCTTTAAACAAGACAGTTTAGCAAATTATAGTTTTACTCTCATCTTAGGATGTTTTTTCTCGATGCTCTCATTTATACTAAAGTAACTAATGCCATTGTTTTCTGGTTAGCAGCGGACAACATCAAAGGATGAGGAGTTGGGAGTTGCTTTTTGCTGTAATTAATCTGTAAAATGGACATCTTGATGTGTAAGAACTGGTCAACTTAGTCAAATAATTTAGTGGTTCAATTGCTGCTCGGTCTGTCTAGGTTTCTGTTCATATTTCAGTTATGTTTGGCGTTTAAAATGTATCATACTTTATAAAGGATTAGTCACAACAAAGTGCAATTGTTCTTCAGTTTTCAAATTAGTAAGCTCAGCTGTCTCTCTCTTTTAGGCTCTCAAGAAAGTGCATTTCATAACAAACATTACACTTTCTTTTTAAAATTAAATTGAATTGTGTGAACTATTTTTGTCCATCTCTTATTTTCAATTAAAAAGATCACGATTTGTTATTTGAAGAATGAAAATCATGCAGTTTTAAATTGATATTTCTTTTAAAATATAACCTCCTCACATATAGCCATAGCTGGTTGTTCTTCCAGATTTGAATCTAGTGGATCAAGAAGACCAATATAAAGATTTACACCTCTCTCTCTCTCTCTCTCTCTATCTCTCTCTCTCTCCAGCCACCTATTAAGGGTCTTCCCTTTCTCTCATCCTCAATTTGCCAGACTTGCCAGCCGTCGTCGGCCAACCCCCACCGATCAACCCACCACCGCTGACCAACCCTGCTTCAGATAAGCTCCTCTTTTGTACAACTTTTAGCTCAATTAAATTTGTTAGGTTAATTAATTGAAAAACTTACAACCCTATAAAATAAATCAATCTGAAATTTCTATCTCTCTAGTCTTTAATTTTCTTTTAGGTCTTATTTCTAAAGGATTGATTGTATATGTATTTTTATGATTTAGATTGAATTGATTAAATTCACTTGAAATCTTAAAGAATTTATGAAGTCTCAAGTTTTTTTCCCCAATAATTGCTGTACTAGGTTTCAAATCATAGATTGTAAAACTATTGAGAAAATGTACGTAATTTACTGATCCAACTTTGGAACTTTGTAGATATGCAGGGTCAATTGGTTTGCAGTGGGTGTAGGACGGTCCTTCTATATCCCATAGGAGCTTCCAACGCAAGTTCATTGTGCAAGACAATTAATACTGTCCCCCCCACCTGGTATTACTCGAAAATCTTTTTCCAAATGGCTATTTCAAGTCCAAAGAAAGGAAACTTAATTGAAGTTCTCTACTATGTCACATTTTATTGTTTTCCTTGAGTATTTCACATAAATGAATGGGTTTAGGGGAAAAATAGAGACATAGAAAATGGAAAATCTGTTATGTGTTTGGTTTCATATCTTCAAGTTTTTTAGCTTCAATTTGTCTTTAGTTTTGATGGGTTAAAGCTTGTATAGGTTTGGACATAAATCAATCATATTTCTTCTCCTTTCTCGCATATATATTCATATTCAATTATTTCGGGTTTTTGTATATATTCAATATTGCAAAGATTTATTGTTTTGTTTAATTTACAAAGTTGGTTCATTTGACTGCTTGAAGATGTTAGTAGGTAGTTGGTACACTAATTTATTTATTTTTTCTTCTTGTGGGACTTTTTATTGATATACTAATTTATGTTGTTTTGATGCTTTCAATCTTGTGGGCACCGAATTTTGATATAACAAACTAATTTGTGGCAAATATTTTGTAAATGTGCAATTTAGTATGTTTAGTTGTGGCCATGATGAATTATTTTGCTACAAGAAAATGAAGCCAATTGTTCAATGACAATTGTGTAGTTAGCATTCGTTTCCTATAGTTTATGATACATATATGCTTTTGGTCATTGGGTTTTCTTTGGACTAACATTAGGAAATTTTTGGGATTGCATTTTCGTATTTAAATTTATTTAACAAAATTATTCGAAAAGCTAGTTTTGCTTGTGAATTGCTATTCATTCATTTTGTTATATCTTACTATGAGGGACATGTTACATATCCTAGTTGTGTAAGCATCTTGTTTGAACTTTGTGAAATGGCCTTTATTGATTAAAGTAACATTGCTGCAATTTAATTTATTGTAAAGCTACTTTCAGTTTTGATTACAGAGTGAGTATTAAATAAATTTTTTTGATACTACTGAATGTGATTTTGTGATCTTAGGTTATGAGCACTCCAGTAATAATGTATCAAAAATAGGGTTAGGTACGAGGTTGAACTTTGAAGTATCAATCTACAATCATTGTTACTATTTGCTTATTTTCTTTAAGTGAATAAATTAATATACACGATGGATAGAAGTTGGATGCGACTTCGTAATAGTAAAGATAAAAGTGACATTGGTAAGTATATATTTTTTTGTTTATACATTTTTTTATTACAAAATGTCTTTTTATTTTGTATTTTAATGATCATTTATATATTTTCCTTTTTCTATGTAGATTCCAGAACAGATCAAGAGATTGAGGATTAATGTGGCACTATCTTCACAAGTTTAAGTATTACAATTTTAAGACAATAATATTATTTATATTTGATTAATTGTACAAACTTTAATGCTGTAAGTTACAATTTGCAAATAAATGTGTATCTTTATAAAAATTATACTGAGATGCAAGAAATTGAATATTTATTGTTGTTGAAAATATTATGCAATGAAAATTCATATTATTACAAAATAATATTTAAATGTTGTGAAATATAATATGCGATATATATAAAGAATTACAAAATAAATTGCATCAATTATGGAGTGTTGCACAAATGTTGATGCGACAAATAAATAAATTCAACGACAATTACAAATTGTTACATAAGCAAATATTTATTGTCACAAAATAATATTTGTAATAATTTTATTTGTTGTAAAATAGAATAAACGACATATATAAGTAAAATAAAATAAATTGCGCAACAACTATATATCAATTCGCGACAAACTCTCTGTGTTGCAGAATATATTCAACTTCAAACTCAACCTGTCATATAAACGAATATCAATTGCCACGAAATAATATTTGTTACAATTTTATATATTGTAAAATATAATACGCGACATATATTAATAGTCACAAAATAAATTAAGCGACAACTATACGTCGTTGCACAAATGTTGATGCGACAAACTCTCTATGTTGTTGAATGAATATAACTACACACAAAACTTGTTATATAATAAATTATACTACAAACATTGAATATCTTATAATATATTATGCAACAAAGCAATCTCATTGTAAAATAAATTACGCGACAAACATGACCTATTATAAAATGTATATTACTATAAGTATGTTTTGTTGCAAAATAGAAAAGGTAACAAAACGTTATACGTTTAAAATAGTTTTCGCAACAAATATTTCTCCTCGCAATTTGTTTTTTGGAATAAACGTTGCAACAAATTGACTTGTTGCCCTTTTAGTTTTTCGCGACATTTATGTATTGCAACGACATTATGGCGACAAATATATTGTTGCTATTTCATTCTTTTTGCGGCAAACATAAAATGTCGCAAGTTTGTTTATGCGACGACTGATTGATAGTTGTCGCAAAAAACATTCTATGGCGCTCATAGCACGACAATGCCCGCAACAAACAGCTTGTTGTCGCTAAATTATTATTGCGACAAAATCTCTATTTAAGGTTAAAAGATTTGGGACCCCCGGTACTATTTACCCTAAATACAAACTACTGAAATTACGAACGAAGATGTGTGATGTTCTACAAATGCTTCGTTTTTATTTCTGTTAGGTTCTTCCAATTTGTAAGTTCCAGGCAGAATTACTTCAATGACCTTATACGGTCCTTCCCAAGTGGTCCCAAGGGTTCCAGCTCCAACCCCTTTGTTAGCGAGAAAAATATTTTTCAGGACCCAACATTAACTTGGAAACTCCTGTTTCTGACTTTGGAGTTGTAGTACCTAATCATCTTCCTCTGATACACAGCCAAACGAAGAGGTAAAGTTATGTGTCTTTCTTTCTTCAAGTTGAAGTTTGCCTTATGTAAATCTTCGTTCGTTATTTCGTCAAAATGCAAGTGCCTTGGTAAAGGCATCCTTCCATAGGCCATAGCAAAAGGGGTTTTACCAGTTGCTATTTGGGAGATAGTTCGATATGACCAGAGAACCTCGGAAAGTTCTTCTACCCATCCTCCTTTGGTGGATTCTATCTTCCTCTTTAGAGTGCGCTTGATAATCTTGTTGATGGCCTCCACCTGATCGTTAGACTATGGATAGTAGGGGATGGAAAAATCTCTCCTAATTTTAAGCTCCTCGCAGTTCGAGTTAAACTTCTTTCTTGCGAACTGGGTCCCATTATTTGATACCAGAGAATGCAGGATCCCAAAACAGCAGACTATTTTCTTCCACATGAACTTCCACGTGTTTGCCTCCATGATCTTAGCAAGAGGATCGACTTTACACCACTTGGTAGAGTAGTCTACGGCCACTACTGCAAATTTGACTCTACCCCTGCCCATTGGGAGAGGACTGATGAAGTTGATCCTCCACTTGGCGAAAGGCTAGGGACTGGTAACCGGGGTGATATCTTGAGCTGGGAGCTTCGGAACGATGGTGAACCTATGGCATTTATCACATTTCTTCACAAAGGAGTTGGAGTATTTCTTCATAGTTGGCCATTAGTATCCTTGCTGCAAGGCCTTTCACGCTAGGGCCATTCCCCCAACATGATTGCTGCAAACTCCTTCATGTATTTTCTGCATGATATAGTCGGCTTGATCTTTGGTAAAACATCATAAAAGTGGCATACTGAATCTTCTTTTGTATATGATTCTGTTCTATAGGACGAACTTCGTTGTCCTCCTACGAAGCCTTTGAGCTTCGTCCTAATCATCTAACAACACTTGATTGGTTAGGTATGTGGTGATTTCCTTCATCCAACTAGGAGATTCGCTAATTGTTATCAAGGTCTGTTGTAAAACATCATCGATTGTGGGTCGCCCAACTGTAGTACTTGTGAGGGGTCCGATGGACTTACTGGAATGTTTCCAACTCTTCTGCTAGTGGGTCTAGGCCCTTGTCGAAGACCATGTCCTCTTCGTCTTCTTCTTGCTCAAAGTCCATTGCCTCGGTCATATTGTTGCTACTTTGCAAAGCGCATTTTATGTAACATGCATTGGCTTCTGTTTGATTACCTCGAACCTTGGCAATTCTATCTGGTGTTGGAAATTTCATTGCTAGGTAGTAGATAGAGGTGACTACCTATATATCTTTGAGTGCGGGTCTTCCGAAGACCCCGTGATAAACGGAACGTGTATCTACCACCAAAAATTCAATGACCTTCTTTACGTGGCACGGGGGCTTTCCAAAATCCATAGCAGGGGTTGTTATGTCTCTTAATAATGCGTCCATATGGCACCCTATGTGTAACCTTAGTCACCAACTCAGTTCTACATAAGACATATCACATAGGCGACATCTGAAAGATGCTTTAATCTCAGTCGGACTGCCTTTGTCAAGCAGTCTAGGAGCTTAATAAAGACTGGACCACCATGACTATTGCTGGGACAGGAATAATACAGCTCTGTTAAACTGACATAGAGAAAGAGTGTAAATGGGATGAAGTGACTGCTTACAAATCCCAAAGTCTGACACAAAAGGTGACGGCGACAACGACAGCTTGATGGGACGCTGGTCAATCACACAAGGAATGAAGAATTTACTCATATCAATTGATTTTAGATATAAATTGGAAGAAGAGTGCCAGGGATGAGGTAAGTACTTTTAACCCAACTCAATAATAGCATATTTTACAAGTTAAAGCAGTCTGGCTAAGATATGATTTCTGACTTCGGCGTCGGAGCACATGCTGTAGCCTACTTGGCTGCCTATGTTAGCTGAGCCTTTGGTGTTTAGTGTGCAGGATCAATACAGCTGAATATAAGTATAATATTTGTTGTTGATTTGGAATCCAGTTAGGATTCGTGGTCAACATTTTGGCATCATCTACGTAAATCAAACCCACAACCACATGGTGAACCAAGGTGACCCACTTGCCCCTTTTTTAGTCTTCGACCGTGCTTTCAGGCGACGTTATCCTTTGCATCCAGAAATTATTGGATGAAGTCTCACCAATCTTTGAAAGGTACATTTCGACGCGTGCCAATTGGTGTGTTTACTTACATGTTTCTCTTGCTGATTTGTATTCACTTTTTTTTTTCAATTGTTATCTATTTCATTTATTTCAAAAAGGGGTACAACTTTTCACCACCATAAGATGGGTGATAGTGATGGTAGTTGTTTGGAAGAGACTGAGGGGACTGCTCCAGAAAAGATGGTAGTTATGGCAGAGCCTATCAGGGCCATATGTGCAATTTCAAAAATAGCCTTCAATGCCAACTATTTTAGGTTGATTAGGAAAAAAAGGGTTGGACAATTTACCAGAGTAATAAATTTGAGTGATTCTGACATCGAAGTAGAGGGGACTACACTTATGATGGCAATATTAACGTCGGATGAAGTTGCTGATTTGTAAAGGCAAAAGGAAGAAGGCTCAAGGCAGAAGAAATGCAAAGTGGTGGCTGGACCCTCCAAGGTGATGAATCAAGTGGATGGAGGTAGAATCAGTCTTAGGACCCACAAGGTGAACCTTGTGTTAGCACCAAATGAGGTGGACTGAGTAGAAGACTGGATGGAGTATACTCTGGAGTTATCTGGAGGCATGAGGATCCAGAGTTCGACCTTAGTTGCTGGACTTGTAGCAAGTACCCTACCGAACTGAGCATGTCTAACTTTACGAAAGTTAGGAGTAAATATAGGATACATGAGGAGATTAGGCTTATCTTTCCTTCGAAGGCAGACATGCCTTGTAACCCACATGAATATCAAATAACCGTAATGAATGATGCCTTCGAGTACGAGATGAGACTGCTCCTACGCTCTTTTTTTAGGGCCCTACTTAGGAGTTTTAATGTATTTCTATACCAAATGTCTACCAACTTCTGCACCCAAGCCGTAGGCACTTGGCTTTTATGGCAAGAAGTAAGTCCAGGTTACCATATGCCTCTTATGTCTTCCATACTCTTTTTAAATTAAACAAGTGCGCTAAAAAGGATGGAGAACCTAAGGAGGGAGTGAAAGATTGGCATTATCTCACACCTAGAAGAACACATAGCCCCATCATCACTGACCATTCCTCTTCTATCAAACATTGGAGGACTCAATGGTTATGGGTCGCGGGAGAATGGCAATGCTTGCCTAATGATTCGGTCCCAGATATTTTAGTCATCCAGACCATATCTCATTAGTGTGAGTTTAATGGCTTACTCATGCATGGCCCAGTCACTTGCTGACAGAGAAGGACTTTGAGGTTCTAAGTAAGCTCTACGCCTACAAGGGAGATTTTTCCTCCATCATCTGCTTCGATCACCTATTTGTAAAGCACGACCTAATGAAGAGACAAGGTATATCTTGACTGGGTTTTTCTAAATGGTAAAGCTTTCACTTAAGCTTACAATTTTATCTTGTTCACTACGGTTACGCTATGTTATCTGACAATTTGTTTGTTCTTCAAGCTCGAACATTTTGCCAAAGATTGGATTGGCCGGTTTAGTAGCTAAGAAAATTCCTTAAGTGGTGAGAGGGAAAGAAGCTGTAAAAATCAAAAGAAGGGGTTGGCCGGTCTAAGCATAAAGTGCTCGGAGTAAATGTCAACCCTGTAGATCCCAAACAAGCCACTCTTGCCCCATCCATGTCTGTCCGAGGTATGCAACAAGTAAGAAATGGGCAAAAACCAATAGGAGATATGTGAGAAATATGTTATCTCTGCCACTTCTGCTAGGGAGACTCCTTCTTCCAAGCGCTCATCTAAGGATGAAGAGGACTTGGAAGTTCTAGATGATGAAAGCCATATTAGAAAGGACAACAAACCAAGAATTGCTTTATCTAAATCCTTCCAAAACTAACCTACCTAGGGAGCAGAAAGTTCAAAAACTCACAAGGTAGTGGAGCCATAGGCTCAGAAGGACTGAACTATAATCAGTCGGTCCAGATAAAGAAAGTCCTAGAGGGAAGGCCATCTGATATTAATTATGGGGTTTTTGATATGATTCTCCCTCATCTTCAACGGGCAATCACCACTGATGACTTATTTTGGACTGATGGCTAGGCTTCCTATTCTGCTAAGTCATCAGTTGAAGCTAAGCTGAATGTTTCCAGGGCCCTTGCTACCTGGTCTTTGGTTCACAAGGAGCGGACCACATCGCTGCAGGGGTCCCTCAATGAGTCAAAGCAAGAACTGAGGATCGTCTCCAAGGAGAGGGATGAGATGAAGGCAGATCTGCAAACTGTCGAGTCTGATGTGGCTAAATTTTCAAAGAGATAGGATCATGCCATTAGGGCTCAAGAGTTGATAGCCAAGGCTCGGGAAGAGGCCACATAGTAGAAAAATATGCTAATAGAGAAGGTGGCCTAACTGGAGAACGCCATGGATTTTCTCAAGGTAGAGAACTCCCAACTGAAAGAGGAGAACCTCAAGTTGGAGAAGAGTACTGAAGAGGTAGTGAAGGCTGGAGTAGAAAACTTCCGAAATCAGTTTGAGTTCACTTCGGACCATGAAAATCTCCAGTCCTTCTTTGTCAATTATGGGGCTAGGCAAGTGCTTGCCGAGATCAAGGAAATCTACCCTTCTTTGGATTTATCCATGATTGAGGTGAACTGCCCTACTCCAGAAGAAGAAGGAGATGAGGCAGCCCAACCCACACTTGAAGCATAGGATAGGGCTCTTGCTTTTTCACTTTTTTATGTAAAGCAATGTACTTCTTCGTCATTTAAATGAACGAATGTCAATTTTACTTTTCAATGCACGTGCCCCGGATCTTGTACATTGTTTGCACTCAATTTCCTGAACTAAATATTTTGACTTAACTAAATATTCTTTCTTATCAAGATAACGTTGGTAGATCACCATATCTTCCAAAGTATAAGTACTTCGGTACAAGTGTAATAATGAGATATACTGGAGCAATTAGACAATCAAGATAAGCGTAAGGCGCTTTCTTAATCTTGAGTGTATTATCTTTAATTCATGCATCTCTTATCAATCTTAATAAGTTCAGGCTCTCTAACAATTAATCACTCATATGATTCTGAACTTCCCGATTGCTAACCAGTTTGGTTGATTTAACCTGTATTGAGAGAATAACACATGCACCTAATTTTATGTAACAATTGTTAAAATCCAAGTTCGTTGGCTAATACATGGTTTCTGAAAGAATTTAAAGATGATTAGAATAAGGTATTTATAGACAAAACCTGTTTAATGTGGCCGGTCTAAATTACTTCACATGTTAACCGGTCCATATAGGCTTCGTGCAAGCCTTTAGACAATTTTCTTATGTATCAACCATTTATCTGCCTACATCACTTTATACACTACTTCACACTTTGTGCCTGATACGATATCAAAACATCATTATATATGTCATATCAATCAATCAAATAAGAAACCAGACTCGTTATTAAACATTTTTTGTCTGGACTTTTTATTGGGCATCAGTTACTATGGCTACATGCTCTAGATAATAAAGGGTCCCGGGCCTACTTACTTTAGAAAAATATACAAACAAAAAGTTATAAGTGGGTCCCATTAGTACTCTGGATAATGTTAACTAGTCCGGATATGAGTACTTCAGAAAATAGGGATTAGCCCTGGCTTGTGATTTTCTTGCCACCTACGCGGTAGGTCCACGTCATTATTGGCCGAGATAGGCCTAAATATGAAGATTCCAAGCCCAATAAGAGTAATTTGATTTAATTTGGACCAATCTATTTAATGAAGTCGAGCCTAATTACCAATCGTGGAGCTTTCACCTGCCACATGTGCATTATATAATTTGTGGGCATAAAACTAGTTCTCCAAGTCTGAGTTGTACATTTATGTAGAGGTCAGATGTGAAAATGTGAATTATCAACTAAGCAAGAGCTCACTATTGGCCTCAGTCAACACAATAAGGTCTGCCAAAATTTTGGCATCACCTCTCCTTGATAACAATAGCTAATATGCCATAGAGGAATTACTTTACTGCGAAGAGCTTGTTTCCAGAGCTGAGTCCCAGATGGTCATCTTTCGTGGCAAGACATCGCCAGAGTGAAAAAATATAGGAACATTTCTCGCGTTGTGAGGCATAACCGAAGTAGAAAAATAGGAACATGTCTCGTATTGTGAGGCATCGCCGAAGCAGAAAAATAGGAACACATCTCGCATTGTGAGGCATCGCCGAAACGAAAAATAGGAACACTTTTCGTGCTTATCGAGTTGCTTTGTTATTGTTTCTTCTACTTTACACATTTTGTTATGTAAATTTATTCCAAGTATGACTACTCCGGACTTCTGTATATTGTAGGGCACTATAGGTATGTGTTTCAATATAGTTGGACACTTGAGTCCTTGTTTTATTTGGACACTAGGTCTGTATTTTATTTGGATTGTCACTTGGGTCCTTGTTTGAATGGGTGATAACCTTTCCAAGTAGATGTACTTGATTGTATCTTCAGGAGAGCGTCAAAGTGCATGTCACTCAGGAGAGCATCGGAGTGCGTTCTTTATATTTGTGGGTTGTCTACTGCGCTTAATCTCCAAACATATACATATATTCCACTGAATGGTCTTGGTGTGTATGCTAACTGGTTATTGACCTTGCTTTAGATGATTAAAGGGTCAATAGGACAAGAGAGAAAACAAATCTCCAAGCTCAATTCAGCAACCAAAAGAAGGGCCCAAGAGTGATGTCTCCACTCATTTCCAGATTGTTTCTATCAGCTATTTTCGTGGAGAATTTAACTTTTAGCTAGTTAATCTTTTTCAGATACAGATATTTCGTCGCTATTTTCTTGATCGAGTTTCTTCAACCCTTTCTGTTCAAAAAATTTCTATTTTTATATCCGCTATTCTATCGCCATTTTTTAGGTTTATTTTTGCACAATTTTCTCATATCATAAACAACCATTTTCAGGCTTATTTTTCACACTTTTTCAATGGATAAAAGATCATTTTCAAATCTTGAACAATTATTATTTTTCACACTTTTTCAGTGGATAAAAGATTTCAGATCTTGAACAACCATTTTCAGGCTTATTTTTCACACTTTTTCAGTGGATAAAAGATCATTTTCAAATATTGAACAACCATTAGGCTTATTTTTCACACTTTTTCAATGGATAAAAGATTATTTTTAGATCTTGAACATCCATTTTCAGGCCTATTTTTCACAATTTTTCAGTGGATAAAACATCATTTTTAGATTTTGAACAACTATTTTCAGGCTTATTTTTCACACTATTTTAGTGGATAAAAGAACATTTTCAGATCTTGTTTTGTAGCACAATCACTCTTTCAGATCTGCCTAAGCTTTTTCACATGTTTTCTCGTGGTTTACCGTATCTTTTCCCAGAGACGATGCCAAATATTGACCACGAATCTTAACTGGATTCCAAATCAACACCAAAATATTATCCTTTTGTCCAGATGTATTGATCTTGCACACTAAACATCAAAGGGTTAGCTAACATATGCAGCCTGGTAGGCCACCATATGTGCTACGACGCCTAAGTCGGAAATCATGTCTTAGCCGAACTACTTTAACTTGTAAAATATGCTATTGTTGAGTTGGATTTAAAGTACTTACCTCCTATATGGCACTATTCCTCCTATTTATATCTGAAATCAATTGATATGAGTGAATTCACCTCCTGCCTGTATGATTAACCAACGTCCCATCAAGCTGTCGCTATCGCCGTCACCTTTTACGTTTGACTTTGGGGTTTGCAGGCAGTCTCTCCATCCCATTTACACACTTTCTTTGTGCTAGTTTAACAGAGCTGTAATATCTTTGTCCCATCAATAGTCATGATGGCCCGGTCTTCATTAAGCTCCCAGACTGCCTGATAAAGGCTGTTCGACTGAGATTAAAGATCTTCAAGATGTCGCCTATGTGATATATCTTATGCAGGGCTGACTTGGCGACTAAAGTTAGATATAGGGTGCCATGTGGACGCCTTATTAAAAAGCTTAACAAGGGTAATCTTTCCTGTGGGATGAGCTGTCACCCGTAAAACCAAATAGTGGATCTATCGTGGTTGTTAACTCATGGTCTACCTCTGTTTGATTGAAGACGCTACCAAATAGGATATTCTAGTGCTGCCATCGTCGACCAAAATTCTCCCTAATCTGCTTCTGGAAACAATGGCGTGTATTACCAAAGCATCAATGTGAGTAATGGACGCCAACCTCATCCTTTTTCGTAAATATAATAGGTAGGACCATGGGTCAGTGTCCATAAACCTGCCATCTTTCCACTGGTTTGTCCCTTGTAGCTTAGCGTATTTTCATTGTGAGTTTATCATGTGTCCTCTGACATAAGTTTCTCCAATTATGGTGTTGATTTCACGGACTGGAGGTGCTATCGTAGGTCCCTTCTGCCTAGGTGGATCCATATTTCTGTCATCTCTTCTATCGTCACAGAGAGGGTGGTCGTCCTAGTGTTGTGGTTGAGGTCTTCGTCCATGTTTGAGTGGTCTTCGCCTTTCTCGTGCCAGTCAATTCTCTTCTCCTTACCGTCGAATTCGTCTATCATTTAGTTCTTGTACATCTGAGCAATTTTCTGTGTTATGATTTTGAGTTCAGTAGATATGAAAAAACTTGGAGAGAATTGGCAATGGGGGTATGTCCACTGGTGGCCTAAGCGAATGCCCTGAGACTAGTTCAATCTGATTGAACCTTATGTAGCAGTTGATGCGAAGTTCAGGAGAGCGTCATCCTTCACGGTGATAGAGTTCTCCTTTTTCCTTTTCGGCCTTCTCCCTATTTTCGATGGTTTCTTCGGATCAAATCTCTCACTGGAACAAGTCTACCAACTGAGTATATGTCTTGGGCTCCTTGTTCTGGATGTCTCTCCAGAAAGGAGTTCACATGTAGAGCTTGGTTGTCAATGCATCTAGTACCTTGTCATTAGTTACATTCTTGATCTTGTTGATGACCTTGTTGAATCTCTTTAAATAGCTCTTTATTGACCTACCTTCTTTCTACCAAATGTCATGGAGTTGGACCATATCAGCTATCATCATTTTGTTACCGATAAATGCATTGATGAATTCCTTTTTAAGTTGTAGCAAACTTTTGATGCTCTCGAGCTTCAACTTGTTATACCACATCTTCGCCTCAGAGACGATGGTAGAATGAAAGTTTCAATACTTGACTGCATGAACATAGCCTTGGAGCATCATCTCATACACATTGATGTGGACCGTGAAGTCATCCCATCTGTTGTACTTCTGCATAAAAGGAATTTTAAAGCCAGTGGAGAGTTCTCTAGCCTTTTGTTCTTTAAAGAATGGCAGGTTTTCGTCATAGTCGTCGAGATCGCATGATCGTACTAACCCTTCATCCTCGGGCATCACATTCATTAGCTTGGAATCTTATCACTTCTCTAGACGGGATTCGTTGTGCTCACTGCGTCCCGTCAACAACTCAGTGATTGGGGTATTGCCACAAAAGATCTAACCCTTAGCCCATCGAATTCACTAATAGACGATGCGTGCTTTTTTCTTCGTAATGGGAGAGGTTTTTCCCTGTTGATTATCATGTGAGGGCTTCAAATTCTGATTCAGAACGTTTTGTCCATTTGGCATTGGCAGGTCATTGTAAGATCGACGGCTTTTATCGAGCTAGACCTCAAAGGGCTTCGTCAATCATGAACACGCTTGTTCTCTAACTGGAGAGATTAATTTCCCAATCAATCGATTACACCCTTCATTCGAGCGTTCTCCTTTTTCAGGTCTAGGATGTCTTGTTCAACCGTCTGCCTTTTTTGTTGTCTCCTTCTTCGGCTATAGGTTACATTCTGGAGATTTTGAATGCTCTACTGCTGTTGATCCATGTGGTGGGATTCAATTTCATCCTGAGATTTATCCATTGCCATGCCTTTTCTGGTAGCAAACATGTTTTACCACAGATTTATTGGTTGTGTAACGTATTTTTGTTTACCATAAATAGTGCTAATATGTTGACCTTGAAATCTGCATTATCTACATGTCAACAAATCTCTAATCAATATTCTGTCAATTTGTATGTTACCTGCACATTTGGACAACCGTTAGGCACCAAGATCACTAGAAAAAAGGGGTCAGTGATCGTTAATACTTCGATGATCAAGTCAACTGTCAGTACAAAATATATTATGAGAGTTTTTAGGTGTGGAATAGACAAGAAAGCGGAGATTTGAGCAGAGTTAAAGGGTAAAGAATAATAAGTAACTTAAAATGATGAGAGATCTTGTATTTATAGGCCAATAGTTCTAATTGATTTAGGTAAGCAATCAATTAGACGTCTAATGAGATCCTACTTCCTTATGGGTCATGGGATAATTGAGTGTGAACGCAATCTCTTAGATTTTAGTCTTAATCTGAGTTGATCTCGAGTTGTCCCAAAATATCAAATTGCCTTAGAGATTACTCGGCGTGCTAGGGAGATTAACGAAGGGTCCAGGCCTATCATAAGTAGCGAAGCCCTTCATGGGCTCCGTTGGCCTTGACATAGGCGCACGAGGCCTTTGATGGGCCTTCCTAGCTTATGTGGAGGCCTTACCAAAATTAGGTTGTAAGAATATGTCAATTCTTTCAATAAATGTATTTCAATTTGTGTTTTCAATATATTAGGATAAGGATTAATTGAGCTAGTATATAAATAGAATATTATTTGTGGGAACAATAATTCAGATTCATGAGGTCCACTTTTTTACTTGTTAACGATATTGTGCACTTACCATCCTCAATCTGATGAGTACAATCTGATAGAACCATTCATATCTTAGAGGATATGCTTCGAGGATATGTTTTGAACCTTGGAAAAAGTTGGGAATCATATTTTCCATTAGTGGAGTTCTTCTTATAATAACAGTTTTCAAGCCACTATAGGCATGGCCCCTTATGAGACATTGTATGACAGACACTGTAGATTCATTGTCCATTGGGATGAAATCAAGGAAAAGAGAGTTTTGGGTTCAAAAATTATCAAATGGACAGTTCAGGTTGTCGACAAGATTAGAGCCAAAAAGACCAACAGAAGATTTACGCACATGTGATAGAAGAAAATGTCTGGAATATCAGATCGGTGATCAAGTTTTTTTTTAAAAGTGGCACCAATGAAGGGTGTCCTCAAGTTAGGTAAGAAGGGAGAACGAAGACCACTATTTTTTGAACGTGATATGCAAAGTTAAGTTTAAAAAGTTACAATGAAATTGTGATTTCTAACACATTATTTTATTGTATTTTCTTAAGTCAAAGTTGGGATCATCGTTTATTACTATGGTTAACATTTTAGTTTAGTTTAGAAAATAAAACCCATCAATCATCTTTCTTTTTCATTTGTTCAATGATTTCTAACACATTATTTTATTGTATTTTCTTAAGTCAAAGTTGGGATCATCGTTTATTACTATGGTTAACATTTTAGATTAGTTTAGAAAATAAAACCCATCAATCATCTTTCTTTTTCATTTGTTCAAATTGAAATAAGTATTAATTTAGATCAATCAGTGTTCGTTAACATGGTCTTCATGGGAACTATACCTTATTCACTATTACATACTCATCATCATATCACACACTTGCAATTTTAGCGAATACCTATATCGCCAAAAACACGGAAAAATCAATCAAGTTCTAAGGGAATTGATCAACAATTTTATTAATTTTAAGCTTAGGTAAGTGTAAAAATCACACTAATCACTTACAAGTCTTAAGGTTAAAATTTAAGAAATTTGAAATGATTTCAGAAAACTTTACAAGGGTCCTCTACATTGTAAATCAAATGGCATTCAATGGAGAAATTTTACAAGATTATTAAGAGATAGAAAATGTTATATTATAACTTAGGAAAATTTGTAATTTTCGTTCTCAACATTCTCAATCTATTACTAATTTATCTCCAACTAATTTTTATAGCGCCATATATACTCAACATTTCAATTATTTACAAATCAGTCTCTAGTGACAGATAATAACAGATTTGTCTCCTCTTTAAATAAACAAAAATTAAAGAAAGCTAAAAACAACAAAAATAAGAAAAAATTACAAAAAAGTCCTATAATTTTTCAAAAAAAACAAAGTATCTTCTTCCTCACCCACCACCCACATCATCCCACCACAACCAACAGGATGAGATAATAAGGAAGAATGTCATTTCAAGATTCATAGTCTAAAAAAAATTTAACCACAAATTAAGAAAAATAAAGATTTTTATAAGAATCTTTCGTGAATTTAATATGAGTCAAACTTTCTGTAAGCTTTCTTGACCTCATATTCAGAAGCATATGGGTGAATCCAAAGAGTCTTTCATGAATCACTCACAACAGAAGATGAATAAACACATGAAACCCTAAACCTATTTTTCACATTCTTTTTTGAATCCTTGAATTGATTCCAAGAACTTGATGCAGAACCACAACCCACATCAGTAGCCATTAAGAAAAAAAATTTATTCAAGATTTTGAAAAATCACGAGCAAAAACAGGAATCATTGTTTATCTTTATATAGATTTTCGATTAAAGTAAAAATGAAATGAAAATGAAAGAAACCCACCTCACCAATTATAGTTGCAGTGAAAATGTAGTTGATCTTGAACTTGATGAATTTATGGTACTAATGAATATTTAATGACAAATTTAAGGGGACGAAATTTTTCCCATCTTAAATATGTCATTAACATTAATGACATATTTAGGAGTTGTGGTGTGTTAGTAGCGATGTTGAAGAAGTAGTGGTGTGGAGGTGATGGTCGTGGTGGGATGGAGTGGGTAGGATGTGTGAGGAAAAACATACTTTGTAATATTTGAAAAGTTATTGGGAATTTTTTGCAATTTTTTCTTAATTTTTTGTTTTTTTTTTTTTTTGTTTTTTGCATATTATTTTTTTATTTATTTAAAGAGGACGGAAAATCTATCATTATATGTCATTAGATACGTGGTTTGCAATTAATTGAAAGGTTGAGGATGTTTGATGCTAAAAATTCGTTGAGAATTGATTAGTAACATATTAAAAAGGTTTAGAAAGAAAATTGTTTTCCTACAAACCCAGTTATAAAATCAGTGACTGTTGGTATAAGAAAAAAAAATGAATCACGAAGAGTTTAAAAAAAAAAAATTATGAATTAACAAAAAGAAGTTAATGAAGAACACCCAATTGTTTTTGCTTTCTTTGCAAGGAGCTTCCCACTTCTTAAAGTTAGAAAAGACAAACAAACATTGAAGTCATTAGTTAAGAGCAAGTTGGGGCGTGAAAAATAAGATGAGAGAGGACTGGCAAACATTCTTGTCAAATAAGGGCTCGAGGTGATAACGACATGAAACTTTGGAAATCAAAAGTAAGTTTGGGCCTTTGGCTTACGGGGAGGTATAGTTAGAGTTATAAAACAAATATTGATCGTTGAAATTTCTTAGAATTATTCGTGAACTGAATTTAGTTTTGAGTCAAATATCTAATAGAATTTCAATGTTTGATTGAGTCGTTTGAAGAGTCTTCTTGAATATTTGGTAGTAAAAAATTCTTTTGTATTATAAACTAGTTTATAAACCAATATTGGTTTATTTGATCAATATTGGTTTTTTTAGTTAAATTTGTTGACTTTTCATGTTAAAAGTGGGTTGAAAAGTCAAAAATTATGGCTGAAAAAAACCAAAATGGATTTTTAATCCCAATCAAACAAGCTGTAAATTGGATTACAATTTGCATTATTTTGTGAGGTAAGTGAAAAAATATTTTGTGATTATAAATTTCCAACTTAACTTGCCTTCGGCGATGAGTCAATAGTTTGATGATCAAATATATTTTTTATCTGTATTTTTTATCCACACAAATGTACTTAAAATATTTAGTAACCAAATGATAAACTAAGCATCTCCATGCTATGATCAATTTCTTCTTTTTTCCCATGTTAATATCAACTATAAGTTCCAATCAATGTGGGGACTGTTTAATAGCCCTCCATTCATAAACTAAACATATAAATTATTGTTACATACAAACTCAGAGAAATAAATGAGGAGACATTGAGAGGGAGTAGTTAATTTTTAAATTGGGGTCCATTTCTTTTTCTACAAACAACAAAATCCACATAACCTCTGCCAACCATTTTGAATCCTATCCTCTTACATTCTTCAGCCTTCTTCCTTTCACACTTTACCCACCACACATGCAAGTGCAACA
The DNA here is from genome assembly GCA_030279155.1 of Forsythia viridissima. Classification (NCBI taxonomy): domain Eukaryota; kingdom Viridiplantae; phylum Streptophyta; class Magnoliopsida; order Lamiales; family Oleaceae; genus Forsythia; species Forsythia viridissima. The sequence continues at coordinate 51,190,944 of CM059034.1, forward strand.
ACAATATATTCAATGTTTGACATCAATCACATGTAAATGGTATGGGTTTCCACGTGAGGTCCCCGCCATATCTCGGCTACGTTCGGCCAGAAACGGTACCATGAAAAACAGCTGGGGTCGTATGTCGGCTCGGAGCTATACCACATGCATGAAATTCCGTCCATGCGCATACGCTTGTTGTAATGTATTGATTGTTTGTTACTTGGCACATGATGCGTCTCGACTTTATTCAATGGTTTTTGTCTCTTCTCTTTGTCCTGCTAATGAGAATAAAGACTAATCAACAAGAAAACATACACGTTACTATTTTTAATAAGATTGCATGTCTCAATTACTAGTGTCAATACGTAATGTTAAGTGTTATTTCTTTCATGTAATCACATGTTTGGTACGATGACTTGATTGAACAACTGTCAAATTGGGACTTTTTTTTTTTTTTTTTAATTCGGTAACTATGTCTAAATTTATCCCAGTCTTTGAAAGGATAAAAAAATAGTTTGAAAGTTTCAGTAAAAAAGAACAACATCAAGTCCAAAACATGCATTGCAGAGATTATCTTATTGCGGCTGAAACTATTAAAGTCAAGGTTCTAAAATGCGTAATGCGTGACGACGCGGCGAGGTGAAGCATCAAGAATTATAGGCCTAGGCGCGCCTATGCGAAGCCTAGGCGTCAAAATGCGTTTTTGAATTTTAATTTTTTTTAATGCTCAAATTTTAAATTTTAATAACATAGCCTAGAATATACTGATTTAGATTACAAAATTACAGGCTTAGTTTTCAAAAAACACAAAAAATATATGAGTTTTCAAAATTAGATGCACGCTGTAACAATAAAGAAAAATTAGATTTATATTAAGACACATATCATGGTTGAACATATCACATTCAACGTGGTTCAAAATCAAAATTTGCAGGATTAATTTTAATATCATAGTCTACAATTAGACTACAAAATAAAAACCCAACATAATAGTTTTCAAAAGTTAGTAAATTTTAAATACCACAAACATAAATACAAATTACTCAATAATTTTCTACAATTTATTACATACCAATATAGCTTAAATTTTTTCTAACTCTTTATATCGGATTCTAAGTCAAGCTCTTCTTCTTCATAACTCATCTTCCGTGTCATCCAATACAAAATCATTTTCGTCAGGTTCTCTTATTTTATCTTGAGAATTTCTAGTGTCTTTTGTAGATTTAAAAAATGTTTATTTTAGCCTAATCTAAAAAAAAATATAAAAAGAAGCTTGCTTGCTCTAATGCGTGTTATGCGTGATTATTCGTACTTATTCTCGCTTAATCATGTTTATTCTCGCATATTCTCGTCTATTCACGCCTAGGCGGTCAACAAAAAGAGTTGACCGCATACCCCTAATGCGATGCGTTTTGCAAACGCATTGAGCTTAGGCGCGCCTAGGCGAGGCCTAGGCGGGCCTTTTAGAACACTGATTAAAGTATGTAACTATTTAGGTATTGAAGTTGTAACTACTCGCCTAGGCGGGCCTTTTAGAACACTGATTAAAGTATGTAACTATTTAGGTATTGAAGTTGTAACTATTTATGTATTTATTGAGGCTGAAACTATTTAAGTCCAACAACATTGAGTCTGTGACCCTTTTGCGACCTTAGCATTTCAATTTGAAGCACATTTGATCCTTATGAACCATTTCCATCCATTGAATCGTTAAATGGTAAAGATGATTATGCCCCTATTTTTAGGAGGGTGTCCTCAACTCAGATTTGAATGGATTGGAAAAATTCACATAAATTTAGGTGTCCCCAACTCAAATTTTAATAGATTTCATTGAAATTTAGGTGTCTACAACTCGGATTTAAATAGATTCATTAGAAATCTAGGTGTTCCCAATAACTACTAAATTTCTAAAGATTTCATTAATTGATAGATTTTGACATATTTCAATAGATTTGGAACTATAATTATAACTACTAAAAATTTTAACAATTTTTGTTCCAAACCTCAAAATTTCAATTGATTTCTCTCTCTCTCTCTCTCTCTCTCTCTCTCTTTTCACATACGATTTTGCTGAAACTCTTTTGTATCAATTGACTTTTTTTTTCTTTATCTCACAAACCTCTCACATTTCACATAAAATTTTATTGAAACTCTTTTGTACCAATTTGTAATTATTCACGTCTTTATTCTGTTTTTCTTAAAACGCTGCCCATATTTCCAACTTCATGAATTTTTTGTTTAAAATAACAAAGTTAGAAGTTTCTTTTAATGTACGATAATGTTATGGATTTTATTTTTTAATCACAATGCTATTTTTTTAGTGATCTAGTCAGACATTATACTATTTTCTTAGCTTTTAAAAAAAATCTGTTTATGCGCAATGAGTGGTTATAGTTAAAACAAATCACAAATACGAACTCCATTAACCTCTATAATTTAGAAATCTTTAAAAGTTAAAACGTCTCGATACTCATTTTTAATATTTAAAATGTAAATTATATGTATCAATATATCATGAATAAGTTGTCATTTTTTTTTTTTTTTTTGCTATTAGTCTAGTTTTTTAAAAAAGAAAATTTTGTGCTTTTATGGTGAGTTTACTTGTCAGCATTAATTTTAGAGCAAGTTTCTCGTCAAGACATAATTTGGTTTGAAAAAAAAAAGACTTGAAATGTTATGATAAAATTTTAAAGTTTTTTCAAAATTTATAGTGACACAATTGAGGAGATGAAAATATAATTTTGAATAAAAAGACTACAAATTCAATGAAATCCATGAGAATCTATTAAAATCTATAATATAGAAATCTATTAAAATCTTATCAAATCTGTCAAATTCTATTAAATTCCATGAAATTTATAAGAATTTATAAATATTAAGAAATTTATTAAAATATGAGTTGAGAACACCCCCCTTAGTTAAATTTAAAAAATAAAATAAATAAATACAGTAGCACAATGAGAAAATGGGTGGAGAAAAAATAGATGATGGGGGGGGGGGGGGGGGGGGGGGGGGGGGGGGCGGGGGCGGGGCTGGTGGCAATGGATGCAAGGAGGGAGGATGGGTGGTTGTGACAAATCGAATAGAGGGTTGGAGGATTTAGACTTTTTTTTTTTGGTAATTAGCATATTTCATCCTATCATTTGTTCTCTTTATACAAAACGTCCTTATCGTTTGGATTTGACATCTGGGACATATCTTTGCATAAAAAGTTTCTGTCATCCACATCTGCTAACATTTGCTATTAAAATTAGAAAAATAGGTGCAAATAATCCTTAACCTTTGTCCTCAGTGTACAAATGGTCTCTAACGTTTGTTTTTTTTTTTTTTTTTTTTGGCATAAAATCCCATAATCTATGCGTTTTGGTGCATAATATTAGTCTTTTTTTGATAAAAAATACAAATACGCCATTAGTTTTAGTTAGAAAAATTTACAATTAGATTTTTAACATTTGTAAAAAGTACAAATGAGTCTGATACTTTTATTTTATATAAAAAATTAAAGGAAACTAATGGGTTTTTTTTTTTTTTTTGAGTTAACACTTTATTATCCAAATTGATAATATATTAGACTGTTGTGTATATTTTACGAATTATTATAAAATAATTAAAATTTAAGATCATATTTATTAACAAACATGTTAAACAAAATTATTAGTTTATTATTAAGTAATTATATTATTTAAAATTTAAAATTTTATTTTATCGTTACAAATTAAAAGGAGAAATAATTTTGTCATAGACTTGATGCTCAAATATTTTTATTTAATTGAGTTATTCGTTTATTATTATAAATATTAGAGCTCCAATTGTATTGTTTATATTTTAATTTATTGTTTTATTATCGTTCAAAAATAAAGAACACATAATGTGTAAATTAATTTTTATTAGTATTTTTATGTTAAAACAATGAGTTAATTACACTTACAGTCCACATTTTTTCAAATTTGTAACAATATCATCATCATTCAATTTATTAATAGATGTTGTCTTCATTCTTTTATTTTACTCACACATATGCTACCAAATGAATTTTTTGACCATCTGTGCAAGTAAAATAAAAGAATGGAGAAAATATTGTGAATAAAATTGAATATGGATATTGTTACAAAGTTGAAAAAATTGGAACTGTGAGTATAATTAACTCCTAAAAAATATAACAAGATTGATTCAATATTATAAAATTATATATGTCATTTTTTTATTTATTTAACTTAATTTTTATTCAAGTTTTCACATTACATAACAATTACATATACTTTAAGTACAATAATTTTATATTTTTCTCTTATAAAAAATTTAATCGTTACGCCTATAGTGATATATTTAATATGTAAAATTAAATATTATTTAATAAATGTATTGGACATAATTGCACCTTTTGCAAATGTTATGAATTCAATTGTAAATTTTTCTAATTAAAACTAAAGATATATTTGTCTTTGTGGTTAATTACACTAACGGTCCTCATTCTTTCAGGTTTGTAACGATTTCATCTCCATTCAGTTTTTTTAGCAGATATTTCTATCCTTTCATTTATTCGTACAGATGGTCTCCAAATGACTATTTTGACAATTTTGTGACAATTTTGCCCCTGACTTAAATAAATTCAAATGATAGAAAAAATAAAATAGAAAAATTACAATTGGAACTCTAACCTGTTCAAAAGTACAAATAAATTCTAAACATTTTATTTTTACAAATTAAAATAAAAAGTAAAAGTAAAAAAAAAAAACCACAATTTGATTCATTTGTACTTTTGAAAAGATTAAGGTCCCAATTGTAAATTTTTCTTTTTCTTTTCTTTTTTTTCTATCATTTTAATTTATTTAGGACATGGGCAAAATTATTAAAGAATTGTCAAAATAGTCATTTGGAGACTATCTGTGCTAATAAAAGAAATGATATGAATAATATCTGCTAAAAAATTAAATAGGGATGAAATCGTTATAAACATGAAAGAATATAGACCATTAGTGTAATTAACCAGTTGTCTTTTTCATCAAATAATGACCAAATGTGCACCAAAACATATAGGTTATCGACTTTTCTGTTAAAAAACAAACGTTATGGACCATTTCTACAAAGATGTAAGTGTTAGGGACCATTTGCGCCAATTTTTCTTAAAATTGACAAGAATGTTAATTTACAAAAATAAATCTAAAGGAAATAGATGATTTGCGCAAAAAAAGGGACATTTTACGTACACAAACGTTTAAAGCCAGATTTTAGGTCTTCTTCTTCCAACAACTACAAAATTCTACACAAACATATAAAATAATATACATTGTAATATTACACTTAAACATAGTGAAAGAAATTTATACACGTTACAAGAACTTGACACATCCAAACAAATGTATGCCTCCAAATACATTTTAAACACTTGAATATATGGCTTTTATAACATTCATTGTAACCAATTCACACACAAAACTTAAACACCATGTTCTAAAATTGAACAACTTATTCGCTTTCTGCAAATTCAACAATTATTTTTCATACGCATTCTTGGATCTAAGCAAACCAAATATTATCTCCACAGATTTAGGACAAGCCCCAACCTCCATTTTCTGTACAAGAATTTCAATTCAGATGTCAATAAAAAAATATGCAAATTGAAAAAATAAAATTATGCGATAGTAATTACTAAACGGTGTTGACACGTTAAGAAGCATCTACCATCATTGGCTTGTGTCCACGAGGTCTTCATCTCAATTTGCATGCCTATCTGCACAAGCGACCATCCATTGTTGATCAAATGTGCAAGAAAGAGGTTTTGTGTATGATTTTTTGTATAATTATTCTCATAAAAATATATGTATAAATATACAATATTACCGTTGTTGGGTTAGGCGGAAAAAGTAGATTTTTGTGCATTGGATGTTTTGTACAATGAGAGTAAACGATAATATTATAATATATGTAATTTTATCTGTTTGTGTGAATTTTATAGTTGTTGGAAGAAGAAGATCTAAAATCTAACTTTAAATATTTGTGTGTGCAAAACCTCCACATCGTTCACTATTTTTTACTCAAATCATCCATCTCATTTAGATTTATTTGTGTAAATTAACCATTTTGTTAATTTTAATGGCAAATGTTTATGGATGTGGACTGCGGATACTTTTTCAGTTTGTGGACGGCAGTCAATTACCCTTCTTTTTTTTTTTTTCCTTTCCTTTCTTTTATTGTCTTTTTTTTGTGTGTTTCTTTTATAGATAGTTATATTTGCACTACAATTTTTATTTGTCACACCACATTTTAATTTCACTTAAAGTCCAAAACATTTGTTCATTATTACATCACCAACTTATTTTTCTTCAAATTCATATCTTCAATTTCTATTAATTAGCACATTTCATCATTAATCATGATTTATGTCAAAATATTTTTGTTTGCGTGCTTTGAAATGAAAAAAAAAATTTATCGCACTTTTGTATTTTTTTAAAATATGATGGATAAATAAATCATTTTACGTCATCCCAACAGATTTTGTGGACGAAAACCGTTATTAGAGATAACGTATGCTAATTAGTAGAAAGTCAAAGATAAAAATGCGACCAAAAAAAATGTTGAGGATGTCAGTGCTACAAAAAGTAAAGATTGAGAAGTTTAAACATAATTAAAATGTATTGTAATAAATAAAAATTGCAATGTAAATATAATTATTTTGTTTTATTTGTCATTGAAATTATGTACACCTACTTTGCCTTTCAAATAGTGAGTCGTGAGAGGCAATTAGCTTTTAACAGTAAAAATAGCTTGAAGTTCGTACACACCCATGTGAGTATAATACTTGTTCAAGATTCTATGTCGATGATTCACTCTCATCATAAAACTCAATTATGAATGTATGTTTATTCAATAGTGTAATAATTTTGCCTTGTTTAATGATCATAGTTATATATACTTTCTTTGTGATGCCTCTTCATTTATCGAAAGCCTTAATCTAATCTTGCAGTTATTTGGTGTAAATTTAGTCTAGAAATGATAAGTCATTATTTTCATATCTTATAGAGTTTCTACGCAAATTGACTTTGTAACGACTTTGAGGGGCTCGTTTGAATGGAAAAGTCAAAGATTTGCAATTTAGGTACGTGTGTCCCCCACCAATACAACATTGCATAATAGTCAAAGCAGCCATATGATTTGTGGTATTTAATATCAACTCAAGCTCTTTTCTTAAAATTAAATTACTTTAGATAGCATGTTTCGTTACTAGAAAAAATGAAATAAAATACAAACTTAAGAAAGGTACTGTTGAACCTTCCGTAACAGTTGCAATGTAAGTAAAACTTACCATTGTCGATACTAGGTAAGATTATGAGACATATTGTACTAGTCTAGACTCTAGTGGGCATGCAACTCTGCTAGGGAAGCCAAGAGTTAATCAATCAACCTATATAAGCTTGTGGAGGGTCGATGCCAGTATATATCAATCAGTCGACCAGCCCTCTTTGGACAAATCCTCCTTCAACATCTCCTAAGGTGCCAGCATTGAATGAAGTCGATTGACTGACATAATAGGATAGATCAATCAAACGAGATAAGCACATCTATAATGATTTAATGAATCTTTCCCCTAGTTAGTTACAACCATCTAGCCATAATGGATATGTTATTCCAGGAACGAACTAGGACACGTGGTATAATTCTACCACAGAAAACTTCATCTTCCTTATAAAAAAAATATAATATTTTGTCTGTAGTAATTGCCACACCAGAGTAAAACGGGGGATGAAGCCCAAACCCTTTTTGTAGATTTTTCAGCCACTAGAATACAACATCATCGCCGTGTCTCATCACGTACAAAGTTTCAATTGCACCGTCTATGGAAACTGTAGAACAAAGAAGTTTTGGTGAGATAAATACAATATGATGCAGTAGTAGATAAATGTAATATGATACAACTATAGGCAATTTCATTCATATCACTAATTTTATCCGGTTTTGATTTCAAATCATCTGAAAAAATTTCTGGATCATCAAGAGCTTTAGAAACCCTTTGTTGAACCAGAATAGCTCGCATTTTTTGCTTCCATATAGAGTAATCCCCATTTCCATCAAACTGGTTTAATTCAATCCGTGAACCCATTTTCGGTTCAACAAAAGAAGAGAATGCTCTAGATGAAGATGTTTGATTCCTTCTGAAACTAGAATCAAACATAGGCAAGAAATGGTTACAAAAACCAAATAAATTTCTCACAAGAGACTTATCACACACAAATATTCAACAAATCAGATTGTAAATAAAATTATTCTTTCAAGATAATGAATGCCAGAACATTTAACAATGACAGATCCAAAATAGTTTGAATCAACTATCACAAGCAATTATATTAGATTCAGAACAACTTGAACCAAATGATCATAACCTAAGCTAATTTCAGAGCATATATCAACAAATCAAAAGTATACACATACTCAAAAATTTCTGATCACATAAGCATATTTTCACAATAGCACTTTTAAGATAATAGAATCAAAATTTAAAGTAAAGAGGTTTAGAGAGCGCAAACCAAGTGATCAAATCTAACTGTTCATAATTTCATGAGAGATGCAAATTTTATCTTACCCTAGGGCTACAAATTGTTGCCCTAGAGGAGAATAGAAGACCAAAAATAGTAAGAAGAATAAGCCAGTGGAATACACAGCTCTTCACGCGTCACATGCGTTGCTGCCGAAATTACATGTGTTGTTCCCGGAGTTATATTTTTACCCAGTGAACCCAAATCTAAAGTCCACGTGCCGAAAACACTTATTATATGACCGGAATCTGAACTTTCCCGTTTGATTTCTTGCCCAAGAATAGTTAAGGCTTTGATACCAATTTTGTTGAGATTTATCTACAAGAAATCAAATGAAAAGTAGTTAGAAATCTTATCTACTAACATTATAGACATTTAACGAATAATAAAGAATCAGAAAAACTCTCAGTTTGTGGCAGCCAGTTGCTCTCGGTCATTGAAGAAGACAACCTTCTTAAATCTCCCTTCCAGTTCTCTTTATCTTCTAGGGCTCACATAAATAGCTGTAGAACCATAGTCTAAACCATCCAAGAACACGAGCACAAGTCTTACCAGATCCTTAGACTAAAAACTCGAAATCACAACGTTCCTTATTCACCAAAAAACCATATGTACATACATGCATTCACCATACCAACGAAAGGAAGAACTATTTCAGTTGAGAAATTAACTAGAGAAAGAGAGGAAATAGAGATCCGTATTTTTCACCTAATAAGCTACACTAAAAATGAAAGGCAGCAGCGTATAGGTAAAGGAGGCCAAAATCGAATTATGTTTCACACACAAACAATACTTAACTGCAGGGATGATCTTAGCCATTGAATTTAACCAATGGCTGAGATTAACTCAAATAAGCACAATCCGGGTGCTAACAATTTTCCCAATCAATGTTTACCACGTGGACCACCACTTAAAATTGGTTTAGGAAACACGCTTTTTACAAGGACCCCTTTGCCCTTGAGATCATGGAAATGCCTCTACCAACGGGATTCGAACAGCCATTGATATAAAAGTACGTTGAAATTACAAAATCGCTTGATCACTAGCGGACCTTCGTCGATATGATGAGGTTGTATGCACCCCAAATGCAGTCAGGTGTTGATCTTTCACCCCAACTTGAAGGAGACGTGATAGAGATTGGGTGGCTACTCTACTTCCCAAGTTTATCAAATCTTTTGACGAACTTTTACAAATTTTTGTCGCTTAATTTTGCAAGCAACAAGAGATTAAAGAAGACATATAGAAGTTGTACAAGGTAAAGATGAGTTGTTAAAGAAAAACTTTAGATTCTGTAAAGCCACATTAGGAATCAAAGATATGCAAATTTCTTCCACATCTCACAGCTATAACGACAAGACTCAGAATCACTCATTCAAGATGTCTTTGTCTAAACCCCCTAAACTCAATGCATGAAATGTTGAGGAAATGTGACAAGTATGTAGATACAGAGAAATTGTTCATGGTCACCAAGAATATAAGAGATCATAGAGAGCCAGAGTTCTATAAAAGGAAGTCTCATGATGAACAGAGATCAAAAAATGACGGAGAAAACTAAAAAGTCGACCACCATGATAGAGGCCAATCTACCAGGTAGAAAAATGATGGTCGACCACCCTACTGAACGCATCATGAAAAAATGTGTTGGTAGAAATTCGAGACATGAAAGAACTCGAGTGGCCCCACTAGATGACTGCACTAGCAAGTAAAAGGGATTAAAGAAAGTATTGTCATTTCCATAGAGATCTTGGACATGATATCGCTAACTATGTTCAAACTGAAGAATGAGCTCGAGTGTGTTTATTAAAGAGAGGATATCTAGTTAGGTATGTAAAAGATAATTATGAAAAAAGAAAAGAGAATGTGACCATATCATACATCTCTAAGGGAATCAATGGAAGATATCTTTCAAACTATCTTTTAGAATGGAGACTCTAGTATCAGTGGAAAATTTGAACTACACAACTAGAATGGGGATCACTCAGCTCGAATCCCTTACGACTATAGCTGAACTCGACCTACTCGAGGGGGAAAAAGTGGTAGCCATAAAGACTATAGCTTACAAATGAAAATCTGTCAAGTACTTGACTCGAAGGGTGAGACCTAGAGTATTCCAACTAGGAAACTTAGTGCTCAAAACCGCTACCACCGTAGGACATCCTCCCACTAGTTGGAACATAATTGGAAAGGCCATTCTAAGTAATCAGGAAAGAAAGGGATAATCTAGCTAAGACGTCCTAGTGTGCCTACAAAGTTCCTGATCCCATCAAAATTTGCAAAAGTGATAGTCACTTCAATTTATAATCATAAAATGACGTCATTCTAAATCACTCGATTCATTATCATTTATGAATCTTTTCCCAAATTAGTTATAATCGTCTATCCATTATGGGCATCTGGCCCTAAATTCACTCCATTATTCCAAGAATGAACTGGGACACGTGTTATTTTTATCCTAGTAAACTTGCTGCCAGGTCATCAAGAAAAACCTCTACAAATAGAGACCTCTCTATCTTTCTTATATCTACAAAATCTATTATTCACTATGTAATAATTGCTATGTCGAAGTAAAACAGGGAGGAATCTCCAAACCCTTTTTTGTAGGTTTCTCAGCCATCGGATTGGAGCATCATCGTCGTGTCTCATCACTGGTAACAAGGAACAGTTACAGCATAGTTTCGCCAGGAGTACAATGCGAAAGTTAAATAATTGCACTTCATTTGCACTAGTCATACTTATCATCATCATACGAATGGCACTTCTTTAGGTCATGGTTACTTTCATAATGCAAAATTCATTATCCTACCCCAAGATCCAAAAGTCCATATCTTACCTCAATGCAACCTCGATTCTTTTATGAAAAATCCTTTTAGTAGCCCCAAACTAAGAAGTGAAACTCATTTAACGCTTTTGGATGCTTGAATCATCTTTAAGACATACATTTATGTTATCTTTAAGACATACATAATTCATTTTCTTATGCACATACCTTTCTAAACAAGAACAAAACATTTTTGTTACAAAAGTAAAAAAAAAAAAAAAAGATATGAATCTCATTTTAAGAACCTGTTTTAGCATGCATATTTCATTTTTTCTAAATAAAATTATTAGATCAAAGGATGTCAAAATGTCTAAAATTTGAATTCCTATTATGTTGCATTAAATACTAACCAAACTTAAAACATGATTAAAAAAAGTGCTTATATTTCACTACAAATTAAGAAAGCCAGTTTTACATTGTTGTCTTCTCATCTTACATAATTTTTCTTGGATTTATGAACATTCTTGTTAATGTGTGCAGCCTAATTAGTCTTCAAGTGTTTTCGAGATTTTGTCTTTTTAATTACATTGTCCTAGTATTGTATTATAACTAGAAAGTCTTAATTAAGTTCCCTTAGAGTTTCATTATAATTAGGAAACCCTAATTAGTTTGCCTTAAAGTTTCATTATAATTAGGAAACATTAATTAGTTTTCCTTAGAGTTTCATTATAATTAGAGAACTCATATTAGGTTGGTATATATATGACTAGTTCTTGTAAACAATGATAATCATTCATTATAGTGAAAATACTGCAGCAGCTAAAGACATGATGTAGTCTCACATTGAGGCGAACCTGTATAAATCATCGTGTTCTTTATTCTTTCTCCCTTTTTTATTAATCTAATCCTAACAACTGGTATCAGAGCATGGTTCAAAGGATTATAATTCGTGTGTGAGTTCATGAAGGAGAGAACCCAACTCACCAAAATAGAGAAAAAATACGTGAGCAACACAATAGCAAATTCACAGAATCTGGACAGCCAACGCAGTAATATTCAAACGTAGATATCTCAGTGCTTCATGGTTCGATTGTCGTGAAATTTGGACAGAAAGTTCAAATCTCATTGAAGATCAAATCCAATGGTTAAGATCAAGATCGAACGATTATTTCAAGAGAAATAATTATTTGAAAATTGACAAATTTGATAGAAATTGTGATTGAGAGCGATGGCTGGTGATGATCGAGGATCAACACTTGGAATCACCAAGTTTGATGGTGTGAATTTTTCATTCTGGAAAATGCAGATAGAGGATTATCATTACAGTAAAAAGATACACTAGGCTTTGGATGAGAAACCAGAAACTATGAATGATGATGACTAGAACTTTCTTGACAGACAGGTGTTGGGAGTAATTCGGTTTACATTGTCAAGGAACGTGGCTCATAACGTTGCAAAGGAGAAAACTACTTCAGAATTGATGATGGTATTATCTTACATGGATGAGAAGCCCTCAGTGTGTAATAAAGTTCATCTGATGAAGAAGCTGTTCAATTTGAAGATTGTAGAAGGTGCCTCGATGGTAGAGCATCTTAATAAATTCAACACAATTGTCAATCAATTGGTCTCTGTGTTGTGGAGATTATATTTGAGAATGAGGTTCGTGCCCTAATTCTCTTGGCCTCACTACCAAATAGTTGGGAGTCTTTAAGAGCGGCTGTTAGCAATTTCATGAAGAATGAAAAATTGAAACTCAATGATGTTCGAGATACAATTCTTGCTGAAGAAGTCCGTAGAAAAGATGATGAAGAAGTCTCGTAATCCAATTCTGCCCTAAATATTGAAAATAGGGGCAGAGGTTATAAAAAAAATTTCAACAAGGATAACAGTAGAAAAAAGTCAAGGAATCTCAGGTGGAAGTCCAGAACCGGACGAGGTGCTGAATGTTGGAATTGTGGTAAGTTTGGTCACCTGAAGAGGAATTGTAGAGCACCTAAGAAGAATGAGGAAAAGAACAATAATGATGCGACTGAAGAGGTAGAAGATGCTTTACTCTTGTCAGTTGATAGTTCTATCGATTCTTGGGTGATGGATTCTAGGGCTTCCTTTCACACAACTGCATACAGTGAGAACATAGAGAACTATGTTGCTGGAAATCAAGGAAATGTATATCTTACTGATGGAAAACCTTTGGACATCATTGGTATTGGTAATGTCAGTTGAAGATGTCAAACAGGTCTTTGTGAAAAATTAACAAAGTGAGGCACATACAAAAATTGATGCGAAATCTAATCTCTGTTGGACAACTTGATGATGAAGGGCATGATGTGAATTTCAGTGGTGGCGTTGGAAAGTAACAAAATGAGTTATGGTTGTTGCACGAGGAACTAAAAGAGGAACTCTTTACATGACTACCAATCTTGGAGATACAATTGATGTTGTTGAATCCACTTCTAATTCTGATGTATGGCACTATGGACTTGGAGACATGAACGAGAAGTGAATGAAAATACTTCAGTCTAAAGGGAAGCTACCGGGGTTTAAATCTGTTGAACACAGTCTGTGTGAAAGCTGTATTTTCGGCAAACAAAAAAGAGTTAGTTTCTCTAAAATCGGAAAGGAACCAAAATCTACAAAATTAGAGTTGATTCATACAGGTGTATGGGGACTTTCAACTGTTACTTCCCTTGGAGGTTCAAATTATTATGTGACATTCATTGATGACTCAAGTAGAAAAGTATGGGTTTATTTCTTGAAAAAGAAATTTGATGTCTTTGATGCTTTCAAGAGGTAGAGAGCGATGGTTGAGAATGAAACATATTTAAAAGTAAAGTACTTGCATTCAGATAATGGAGGTGAATACATAGATACAAATTTTCAGAGGTACTATGCTGAAAATGGGATCAAGATGAGGAGGACTATTTCAGGTAAACCTCAACAGAATGGCGTAGTTGAGAGGATGAACATGACTCTGAATGAGTGTGCAAGAAGTATGAGATCACATGTAGGACTGTCAAAGATGCTATGGGCAGAGGCTGTTAGCATTGCAACATATTTGATCAACAGAGGTCCTTCAACACTATTGGACTTCAAAATACCAGAAGAAGTTTGGAGTGGAAAAGAGGTAGACATTTCCTTCTTAAAAGTGTTTGGTTCTGTTTCTTATATTTACATTGATTTTGCTTCTAGAAGTAAACTTGATGCCAAATCTAACAAATATTTTTTATTGGCTATGGTGATTTGGAGTTTGGCTATCGTTTCTGGGATGAGCAAAGTCGCAAGATTATCAAGAGTAAAGATGTAATCTTCAATGAAGTAGCTATGTATAAAGACATATTGACAACATACCCTAAAAGTACAATTCTGAAGTTAAGAAGTCTGAGGTGATTCCGTTGCAAGACCTTTCAGTAATTGATGCAGAGAAAACTGATAGCGAAGATCGAGAAAACATAGCACCAGAATAAAATTAGACCACCCCTGTGACTGAGCTCAGGAGATCTAACATAACAATTAAACATCTACATAGATACTCTCCAGCATTGAATTATATTCTATTAACTATAGAGGTGAACCAGAAAGCTATAATGAAGCTATGCAAGCTGATGAATCTATCAAGTGAGAGTCAACCATGAGGGATGAGATTGACTTATTATTGACCAATCAGACATAGCAACTAACAGAGTTACCAAAGCAAAAGAAGGCTTTGCAAAAGAAATGGGTTTACAGAATAAAAGAAGAATATGATGGCAGCAAGCGATATAAAGCAAGACTGGTTGTAAAAGGATTTCAACACAAAGAAAGCATTGACGAAACTGAAATTTTCTTTCCTATGGTGAAATTAACTACCATCAGAACAGTACTTGGACTAGTGACAGAAAAATACTTGCACTTAGAGTAGTTGGATGTAAAGTCATTTTTTCTTCATGGTGATTTGGAGGAAGAAATTTACATGAAACAGCCAAAAGGTCAAGAAGTACAGGAAAATAAGAAAATGATGTGCAGACTTCAAAAAGGCTTGTATGGCTTAAACAAGCTCCGAGACAGTGGTATAAGAAGTTTGACAGCTTTATGGATAGTAATGGCTTCTTTAGGTGCCAAACAGCTCATTGTTGCTATATGAAGAACTTTAGTAATTCATATATTATCTTACTCATATATGTTGATGACATGTTGATTGCAGGAGCTTGCAAATAACAAATTGACAAGTTAAAAGATTAGTTGTCCAAGGAGTTTGCAATGAAGGATTTGGGTGCTGCAAAACAAATCCTTGGGATGAGAATTACTAGGGACAGGGATATCTTGAAACTGTCACATGAAGAATATGTGAAGAAGGTGCTGAGTAGATTCAAGATAGATGAATCTAAACCTGTGAGTACTCCTTTGGCTAGTCACTTCAAGCTATCCAATGAACAATCAACTTCTACAGAACAAGAACGAGCATACATGGTCAAGGTGACTTATGCTTCTACTATTGAGAGTCTAATGTATGCTATGCTGTGTAAGAGACTAGACATAGCTCATATAGTGTGAGTTGTGAGAAGATATATGAGTAATCCTGAAAAACAACATTGGGAAGCAGTAAAATGGATTCTTATGTACTTGAGATGTACTACAGATTCAGCCTGTGTTTCAAAAAATCAGGCTTAGGATTACAGGGCTTTGAGGATGCTGACATGGCCGGAGACATTGATGGCAGGAAGAGTATTACGGGATATGTATACACATTGGGTGGTACAGCAGTTAGTTGGGTATCTAAGTTACAGAAGATAGTTGCTCTTTCCACTATTGAGGCAGAGTATATTGTCATGACATAAGCTATCAAAGAGATAATATGGTTGCAGTCTTTCTTGGAAGAATAGGGTCACAAGCATGGTAAGAGTGTTTTGTATTGTGATAGTCAAAGTGCTATTCACTTAGCAAAGAATCCTATTTGTCATGCGAGGACGAAGCATATACAGATCAGTTTTGGAGGATGGAATCCTAGCACTTGAGAAGATTCAGGACAGTCAAAATGTAATACCCCAAATTTTTTTATACTAGATTATTCATTTATGATTTTTAGTTATGTTTTGAATATTAGGTATTATTAATTTTCTACACCAGTTTAGTAAATATTTTTAGGTGTCTAAAGACTTGAAAATATATATGTCAATATTAGACTTGTTTTGAAGCTCGTATTAAATAATGTATAATTAGCTCAAGAAAAAGATTATTCGGTTAAATTAGATCCTAGATATGATCGTTAAAGTAAATTCATAAGAAAATGAATTGTGGTCAATATATAATTATATGAATTAATAAGGATCTGAATATATATTTCTTCATGGTTAAGTTATTTATATATACGTGGTCTTTAGCTTAGGCAATTATGCATGAATTTGAGATATACATTCACAATTTTGAAATTTGGAGATAAGCAATAAGTGGCGGTTGCGGTGAATAATAATAATATTCTCCCTTCTCATAAATTTTCATTGTTTGCTTATAAAAAGGCAGTATCCTCCGTCATTCAGTATAGTTATTTTGCAAGAGAAACTTTATAAGGAATTTGGTTCGTAGAAGTTTTACATATTTTCAAGCACGTTACTCCAAATTTTAAGGTAAGATGCTTTTTATGCTCAAGTGGTAGGATTTCATAGTAATATCTATGCTTAAGTTATGCATGAAAACCATAATATGAAAGATGTGGACAAGTCCACAAAGTTAGATATCTATTTATGCCTTAGGACAAGTCCGAAGGGCACCGACAAGCCAGAAATGTGCAAGTATGTGTTTAAATGCTACTTTGTGTAATATTAACATGTTAAATCCGAGCATGGTATTTTACTGAGTATTCCTTATACTCATAGTATTCATACTAAATTTTTAGATGTATGATCGTTGAAGTTGATGGAAGTCAGTTGGCATACTCGATGATGGGTCAAGGACAAAGTTATTTTGTATCTAACTTTCCTTTTTCGTATGTGTTGTTCAAAGATTAGCTTTCCATGTGTTTTCTTGTGGTTTTGAATATAACCATGCATAAGACATGATGTAATATGGTACTTGAAGTATATTTTGAAATCATATCTTTCATGTTATGCTAAAAAGTATTTTTATAGACTTTTTCCAGCAGTGAAAACAAAAGGTAGAGACTGGACAGATTTTTAGGGTCAATTCAAAGTGACATTACGAACTCTCAAAACATCTATTTGAGACTTTAAAAATACTGCTACGTTCGTCTGTGAGTTGTCTTTACATGAGCACAAAAATCACCCAATTTGGATATGTGTGGCACAGGATATAAATTTTTAAGTGTTGAAAGGTCAATCTGAAATGTCTGTGTAGTACCTCATTGTTTTTAGTAAAACGTCTATATCATATGATCTTGGTAATTTTCCATATTTTAATATAGGAAACTAGTTGAAAATATCTTTCTAATGCCATGAATTTTATAGAAAAAGGATTTGAAATGTATTTTATAAAAATCTTCAAATTGGCTACACCCGACAACAGCAACTACGCTAGTTCTGTGTATTTGGGATGAAGTTTGAAGTATTTACATTCATCTCATTGTTATGAATTCTTACAGAGAGGTTCTATAGGGAATTATATTTCATTTGGTAATAGATTTACTAATTTATAATGTGTATAAAATTTTATACATATTTTCTTATTAGTGAGGCGCAAACTGAAAATGTATTGCGACCAAGCATCTTCCAAAATTTATTATAAATAGGTCATGCGCCGATAACTTTTCAAATTCGGCATATCATTAGTATATTAATCAATAGTGCTTTCCTTAAAATTTCACAACTCGACGATACCATTTAGATATCAAACAAAATTTCTTTTATTTAGTCAAAATCTTTGAATATTTTAAATTCTGATTTTAAATACTTTTTGACCCGTAAAGTAAAGTTTCGGGGTGTCACACAAAATTTTGTTGATATGTTAACAAAGACTATTACAATTAAGAAACTGATCTTCTTCATTGAAGATTGGAGGAGGTGTACCGGCCGTTGTAGAGGAAGAAGTTGATGATGGATTAGTCTCTAAGTGGGAGGTTGTTAAGGTGTGGAGCCAAATTAGTCTCCAAGTGTTTTCGAGATTTTGTCTTTTTAATTAAATTATCCTAGTATTGCATTATAACTAGGAAACCTTAATTAAGTTCCCTTAGAGTTTCATTATAATTAGGAAACCTTAATTGGTTTATCTTAGAGTTTCATTATAATTAGGAAACCTTAATTGGTTTGTTTTAGAGTTTCATTATAATTAGAGAACTCCTGTTGGGTTGGTATATATATGACTAATCTCTTGTAAACAATGATAATCATTCATTATAGTGAAAATATTGTAGCGGCTGAAGACATGACGTAGTGTCATATTGAGGCGAACCTGTATATATCCTTATGTTCTTTATTCTTTCTCCCCTTTTTTTATTAATCTAATCCTAACAATTCTATCTAGCTTTTTTTAAGTATATGATTTATACCTTCCGTCCCCTATGAATGACTCACACTTCGAAGGATTTTGGACTCTACTTTTTTTTTCCCTCTCTCTAAATTAGCTTACAAGAACTTAAATAATTTATTTACCTATAAATTTTCAGGGTTAAAGGAATTCCTACAAAAATGATGGATATATGCGAATAGTTAATTCTTCATGTGACGATACCAAAGTCGGGGCAGTTTGAATAGAAAATAGAATGGCATATATACATTGGTTCTATGTAAGTAATGCCTTGTGATATGTGTCTATTGAATACAACACTGCAATGTGTATAATGCCTCGATAATTATACACTCGATAATGATTCGATAACGCTTCCTAGCACACAATAAATAATTTATAATTTATAATTAATGTAATTGTATTCAAATTAATTAAAAGATTGTCTAATTTATTACTATGGTCGAAATAATTATTGGATGTTGGAACTTAGAACAATTGTCACCTTGTCAAGAATAACTAAAAAAAATGTATTTCTCCCATATGCACATCATTTTTTTTTTCATCCATAAGACATGGTCGGGGAATTCAAACTCCTTATTGAGTCTAGGTAGAGGCTTAAAAATCATGCCTGGATTACGATGGTGTTTTGATTAAAAAATGAAGAACGACAAAAATAAAATAATGAACGATGGCTCTCAACAAATATGAATGCTATTACCGACTTATTTAAAGGTTCTAGATTTTTCTCCTTGTTTTCTGTTGACGTCGGAACCTGTAACGTCCACGTGTCAACAGATATCCAGTCACTCCTCTGTCAACTCGTATGTTACCTGCACACTAGGACAATCGTTAGGCACCAAGATCTCCAAAGAAAAAAAGGTCCGGCGATCGTTGGCACTCCGACGATCAAGTCAACAACCGGTATATGGATGATACACGGGGGGCGAAAATAACGTGGTGTGGGAGAGACAAGTAGGCAGAGATTTGAGTAGAGTTTAGGGTGAGATTCTTAAGCGTAAAAGAGTGCGTACTGAAAAATGTGCGTACCTTGGAATAATCGAAGTCTGATATTTATAGGGGGAGAATCCTAATTGATTTAGGAAAGCGATCAATTAGAATTCTGATTGAGATTCTCTTTCCTTATCAGATAAGGTAGGTTCCAATCTCGCCGTGATCTTCCGAGATTGCATCCTAATCTCTCTCAATCTCTAAGATTGTGTTGCTGATTTTATTGGATTGGGATATGGTTTCCTTTTGGCAATCAAACACAATCTTCCTTGAGATATCCTCTTAGTTGTCCCAAAATATCGGATTATATGCGGACTATAATAAATACGAATTCGGCGAGGCTCTCTGGGTCGGCCATGAGTATCGAGGCCGTTTATGGGCCCGCAATACTCTGATTCAGGAATGTTAGGATGTTCTATGGGCCTCCGAGGCCTTCTGAAAATTTACGAGGCCCTTTTTGGGCCCTCGAGGCCTTCGTCAGGTTTATGGGACCTTTATGAATCTAGAAGGCCCTCGTCGAACCTATAAAGCTTTAGCGAGGCCTGAATTAGGCATAGATGAGACTTTAACTAGAACTTTGCTGACGTGGAGGCCTTATCAAAATCGGGTGGTAACAATAGTCCCCCAAGTCCAAGCCTATTATTTATATTAGGCGTAGGACTTTAAGAGGAAGCATTAAATGAGGACGAAGGCCTTTAGAAAGCGAACCTCCAATAAAATCCGTGAGATCACATCTCCAGTCATATTTTCCATAGGAGGCATTTTGAACCCTACAAAGAGTTCTCTAGCCTTCATCTATTTGGAGAATGGGAGATCATCGTCGTCATCAAGGTCGCACAACCGTTCTGGTCTTTCATCTGCAATCCTGGAGTCCATTCTCTTCTCTCAGTGGTCATTGCTGGGCTCGCTACGCCGGCTACTCAACGATTGAGGTCGAGCCACAGACAACCCAGACTCCAACTTGTTGAATACGCTGGCAGAGGCGACCGACTTCTCTACTTACGAGGTACGAGGTTTCTCCTGGTTCTGGGATTTTGCCCGTTAAGGATTGGCGAATCATCTTGAGACCGACGACTTTTGATAGAGTCGGACCTCGAAGGGCTTCGCCGGGCACGGCTACGCTTGGGTCCATGTTGAAGAGATTTATTCTCCAACAGTTTAAGCGCCGCCTTCATCCGAGCGTTATCCAACTTCGGGCGTCTCTATCGTTGTCTTCTTCTCTTGTAGTGGGTTACATTCTGAAAGTCTTGAACGCTTTTCTGCCGCAAGTCGATATGATGAGACTCGACTTCTTCCTTTGTGGAATGTTCGGTTGCCACGCTCCTCCTGGTAGAAAACACATTTTTACTATAAGTTTTTGGTTGTGTAACGTATTTCGTTTTCCACAGACGGCGCCAATCTGTTGATGTCGGAACCTGCAACGTCCACGTGTCAACAGATCACCAGTTACTCCTCTGCCAACTCGTATATTACCTATACACTAGAACAATCGTTAGGCACCAAGATCTCCAGAGAAAAAAGGTCTAGCGATCGTTGGCACTCCGACGATCAAGTCAACAGCCAGTATATAGATGATACATAGGGGACAGAAATAACGGGGTGTGGGAGAGACAAGCAGGCAGAGATTTGAGTAGAGTTTAGGGTGGGATTCTTAAGCGTAAAAGAGTGCATACTGAAAAATGTGCGTACCTTGGAATAATCGGAGTCTGATATCTATAGGGGGAGAATCCTAATTGATTTAGGGAAGCGATCAATTAGAATTTTGATTGGGATTCTCTTTTCTTATCAGATAAGGTAGGTTCCAATCTCGCCGTGATCTTTCGAGATTGCATCCTAATCTCTCTCAATCTCTAAGATTGTGTTGCTGATTTTATTAGATTGGGATATGGTTTTCTTTTGACAATCAAACACAATCTTCCCTGAGATATCATCTTAGTTGTCCCAAAATATCGGATTATATGCGGACTATAATAAATACGAAGTCCGACGAGGCTCTCTGGGTCGACCATGAGTATCAAGGCCCTTCATGGGTCCACAATACTCTGATTCAGGAATGCTAGGATGTTCGATGGGCCTCCGAGGCCTTCTGAAAATTTACGAGGCCCTTTCTGGGCCCTTGAGGCCTTCGTCAGGTCTATAGGACCTTTATGAATCTAGAAGGCCCTCGTCAGGCATATAAGGCTTTAGTGAGGCCTGAATTAGGCCTAGATGAGACTTTTACTAGAATTTTGCTGACGTGGAGGCCTTATCAAAATCGGGTGGTAACATTTTCCTTTAAAATTATTTCTCTACAATCTTCTCTTATGCCATATATACCAAGAAAAAACTAGAATAATCATGGAGAATTAGCACTAGAACTTTCTAGTTTTTTGTTAATCTCCATTAATGCATCTCTCTAGAAAAGTTGTAATCAAGTATAAATGGGGTATTGGTGTATTATATTTGAGTAGTATGAGAAAGTGTAGTGAATGATAAGAGAAGTAAGAGTGAGTGTTGTGTTGCATACAAAAATATAATACAAGTATTTATATAATAAAATAAGTTTCTTTTGTGTTTCAAATTCAACAAGTGATATCAGAGCTGGTCGATCGAGGACCACGTGTTTTCAGAGCAAGGCAGTCGAGTGGAGATTATTTTTGAGTCTCTGTAGATTGTGCACAAATTGAGATTATGAAGTTTCAATAAAGCTTGCTTGGTAACGAGGAGGTTATCGAAGTCATGATGGGTGACCTACAAGTGATAGGCGGAGTGAAGAAGCTCAACAACCAAAACTACACCACATGGAAGCCATGCATGGAGTCTTATCTCCAAGGCCAAGACTTGTGGGATATAGTTGACGAAAGTGAAGTGACACCGCTGAAAGATGCCGGGGCTTTGAAAAAATAGAAGTTTAAAGCATGCAAAACAATGTTTGCGATAAAAGATAACAATTGAAGAGGAATTATTTAAGTACATAAGAGACAAAAATACACCAAAGGAAGCATGGTAACACATTTGCAGTATTGTTTTCAAAGAAAAATGATCTAACGTTGTAGCTTCTAGAGAATGAGCTACTCTTCATCACTCAGGGAGAGGAGATGACGATAAACCAATATTTCAGCAAAGTAAAATCTCTCTGTCATGAAATCTCTGAATTAGATTTTTCAAGTAAAATTTTGAAATCTATGATAAAAAGAATAATCATACATGGCTTGAGACCTGAATTTAAAGGCTTTATTGCCGTAATGCACGGTTGGCCAAAACAACTTTCAATGGTCAACCTATAAAAATTGCTGCTGACCAAGAAGCGTTGACGAAGCAAATGTTTGGAGTCTCACTAAAAAAAGAAGATGAAACAGTGTTTAGCTATAAAAGAAAAGGCTGGTTGCATCAACAAAAATAATAAAGAATCAAAAGAAGATAAATGCATAGAAGGTTCTCAAAGAAGGGGAGCTCAAGAAAATCGTGACGAGAGAGGTCAGCCATCCAAGGGAGATATTTTCGACTAAGGAAAAAGCCAGCAGAAGCTAATATGGCAACCTCCAACAAGAAAGAAAAATATAACAGTGAAGAAGAGTGGAATGCTGAAGTATTGCTTGCAATAACTAAGCAAACTCATGAGGAAGTGCCTTGAGGAAGAATCGACACTGGTTGTGGTCATCCCTGGGCGAATATATTATGAAAATAATTAGATTGTTAACTCAGGATGTTCCAATCACATGACAGGTGACAAGGAGAAGCTGTAGAACACAATAAAGTATAAGAGAGGCTATATGGTGGTAACTTCCAACAATTCGAGATCGCCAATAGCCTACATCAGTAAAACAGCTATCACGCCCCATTTTAGTCCTAGTCAGGTGAAGCTACAAGACGTCTATTACGTGCCAGAATGAAGAAAAATCTCCTAGCAATGGCACAACTAACATCCTCAAATAATTATGTTCTATTTGGACAGAAACATGCCAAGGTGTATCAAAATATCAAAATTTCAGGTACACCAGTATGAACGAAGACTAGAGTACATCTATGTAATGTCAGCAGAGTCTACATACGTAGATAAAACTTGAAATAAGGAGACATTAGATTTATGGCATGCTAAACTAGGACACGTAGGCTATCACAAGCTAAAGGTGATGATGAAGAAGTCGATGCTCAAGGGACTTTCTCAGCTCAAGGTCAGAAACGATATAGTATGTGTTGGCTGTCAATATGGTAAAGCACATCAACTACAATATCAAGAGTCAAACTATAGAGCAAAGCAACCATTGGAGCTGATACAATTTGATGTGTTTTGGACCTGTCAAGCAACCATCAATTCGAGGAATGCGCCACATGGTGACACTCATTAACGACTTCTCAAGGTACGTTTGGGTTGTCTTATTGAAAGAAAAATCTAAGACATTTACAAATTTTAAGGAGTTTAAAGAAAAAGTAGAAATAGAAGTCAGAGATAAGATTCAATGTTTACGCACGTATAATAGGAGAAAGTGCACATCAAGAGAATTCTCTCATTATTTATGAGAACATAAGATACACCATCAAATGACAAGTCCAAACACGCCACAACAAAACAGTGCAGCAGAAAGAAAGAACCGACACCTTGCTGAAACATGTCGAAGTATGCTACACGTATAGAATGTGCCAAGAAGTTTGGGCAGAGTGTATGAAAACAGCAGCACATGTGATAAATAGGCTTCCGCTACCGAAGCTAGGGTTTGTGTCACCCTTTGAGAAACTATGGAAAATTAAGCCCACAGTTAGTCACTTTCGTGTCTTTGGCTGTGTTTGTTTCGTGTTCGTGCCTAGTTACTTGAGGAGAAAGTTCGACAAGAAGGCTATTAGATATATATTTGTGGGATATGATAGCCAAAGGAAATGATGGAGGTGCTGTGATCCTACAGGCGACCGTTGTTACACATCACGCAACGCGGTGTTTAACGAAGCATATTCTTGGTGGACATCGTAGATGGTGGAACTGCCAGATTCAAAAGAAATTGAAAATAAGTTGTATGATGAAATCACATAAGTACAACAGATCCTTGAGGAAATTGAAAATTCACAAGAGTCAAGCGATGGAGAAGAGCCTACGAAGGCAGCGCAAAGTCCATAGCAAACTGATACATCAACCAACACTAGAAGAGAATAGGCCGAGCTAACAAGAAGAGGTTGAGGTGCCAACGAGTCCTCAACCACAACTAAAGAAATCAATAGCAGAGACTGAATATAAAGCAGCAGCAATAGCAACTAAGGAAAGTACATGGCTAATGCAGTTGATGACGGATCTACATCAACTAGTAAGCTATGCAACACAACTATATTGTGATAACTAATCAGCTATTCGCATAGTGGAGAATCAGTATGTCAAGCAAGAACTAAACACATCGAAGTGCACTATCACTTCATCAGAGAAAATGTGCTTAAAAGGGAGATCGACTTGAAGCACATCAATACTGAAGAACAAGTGGCAGAAGTATGTATTGACCAAAAGACTCGAAGAGTTTCGGACATGGCTGGAAATGATGAGAAGAAAAGAGTTAAATCAAATAGTCGGTGCTAAATAGGTGAATTGAATGTTATTACCAACTTATTTGAAGCTTCTAGATATTTCTCTTTATTTTCATTTAAAATAATTTCTCTAGAATCTTCTTATACCAAGAAAAATCTAGAATAATCATAGAGCATTAACACTAGAACTTTCTAGTTTTTTGTTAACCTCCATTAATGGATCTCCATAAAAAAGTTGTAACCAATTATAAATATTATATTGGTGTATTGTATTTGAATAATATGAAAAAGTGTAGTAAGTGATAAAAGAGATAAGAGTCAATAAGTAATAAAAGAGATAAGAGTCAATGTTCTATTTCATACCAAAAATATAATACAAATATTTATATAATAAAATAAATTTCTTTTGTGTTCTAAATTCAACAATATATACTATGATGGAATTTGATCTACTCCCTATGGTGGGGAGTTCTTATAATCCCTACTGAACAAGTGTTCAGTAAAAATTGGACAAACAAAAATTATAGAAATTAAAAGTTAATTGTTTATCAAATTTCCACTGAACAAGTGTCCAGTGGAAAGTTATAAGAATTCTCCACCATGAATATAGATCAAATCCCATTCTATGATGGCTTACAAACTCAAAAAGCAAAAACAAATACCTTTGACTTGCAGCTCCTCTCTTTACTATAATATCTTATCAAACATTCCTTTTCAAGAAAGAGCCTAACGTACGTTGTACCAAAAAAGTACAACATCCACCAAGGCCCAAGCCGAAAGATTATGTGCTTTCAAGATCCCTTAATCATTACCCTTTTTTCTATTCTTGGCTCTCTCTTTTTTCTTTCTTACTTTGGAGTGAAAGTTTAGAGGACTAATTATCTCTTAGTTAAAAAAATATAAATTAGTCATTTTCATTAGACTTGGTAAACGACCTCAACATTATGAAGAAACCCTTCAATCATTAATCATCTTAAAGTGGTTACATTGTAAGGTAAACGACAAGGAAAACAAAAACAATGATCACTACAAATCATCTTGAGGAAAAAGTAAACGTACTTAGTGCTTTCTAATCCAATTTAATGTAAAATCCAATTTGATAAAAAGAATAAGCTACAATTATGAAGTTTACTCGCGAAATAATTACAGAAAATGAATTAGATTTACGCATTTACTACTTCCATTTCTTCCTCTTAGCCTTGCCTATGCTAATCCCGTCGTTTTACTCCATGAATATGAAGCTTCATTTAATCTCTCCCCCTAGGGTTGGGGGCATGATTTCGATCTTGTATAAGAGGATCGATAAGCCAAGTCAAGTATACTGGACGCCAATTTCTTGGAGGGTCAATATTTGTTGATGTAGCCAGCAGCAAGACTAAAACATAGCAATCGAAGAAACGAGTCTTCATTTATGCTTGGCCCTCGATTTTGTTTCCATAATAATCTTATAATCCAAGAATTATGTAATAGACTAGTGTGATTGGTAGCGCGATCAACATTCCAAATATAACCCTGTTTTTAGTGAAAGCAAAGAAAAATAAATGGATCAGTTTAAGCAAATAATAAAGAATTAACTAGATTACGATTGCCATTGTGGATGAAATCAATTACTTACGCAGTGCTAAGAATTGCTGGATGAACATTGTATTCTTTAGCAAACACAAATGGAACAATCCCTTGTGGAAGTGCAGCCTAACATAGGATAAGAAATGTCAGATAATTCATAGAAGGAGAAAATAGTTTATTTAATTTGTTTCACATGGGTTAACTAGAAACACTTTCGTCAATGAATTTGAATAAACTTTCATATTGTTGGTTACCCTTTTTTAAAGTTGACAAGTGAATTTAGACATTGTTACAATTAGGTCACTGTACTTAAAAATATTTATTAAAAATTCGTCATTTAGCAATGTTTCATTAATTGTCAAATTGATTATTGAAAAGCAGTCATGACAGCCTAGTTGATTGAATAATTAGGCTGTCACATCGTTTTTTTGGTAAATCAAACTAGTGTACATGGGATAACCCCTCCACTCCCCCCCCCCCCCCCCCCCCCCCCTTTTTTTTTTTTTTACAAAGTTTATCCCCACCTATGCTGAGCGATACAATTTTAACAAATTTTAACTTCAATGGCTAATTTGAACAAAATGAAATTTAATAACCAACATGAAATGTTGCTAAAAAATTAATAGTAATCATTGTATAGTTAAGGGGGAGGGGGGTGTTGAGATTTGATGTTTGTCCCTACTAAATTTATGACAATTCAGTACATCAGCACTTATTAATTAGTAAATAGAAAGATGCTAACAAAATATGTTACAAGTGATTTATATTTGAAATGACGTTTTCTCATTTACTAACAAGAGTTAAAGTGTTAAGATGTTAAAATTTAATAGACAAAAATCGAGGCAAAATTAGAACGTAACTCATTAACAGGAAAGCGATGAATTACCTGCACGATTGCAACATGGAGTAGAGTACCACGAAGGCCAACAGCAATAGAAGCTGCAGCCATTACTGCTGGGCCAGTAAGGAACCTCACCGCCATGGAGAAAGCAGCCACCGTGTTCCCACATGCTATTATCTTCGGTTGAAGGGCCATAAACAAACCTGTCATTCAACGTAAATTAATATATATATATATATATATATATATATAAACAATGTCCTTTTAAGTAGTGAATACAGAAAGGTAAATACGAGTCAAATATTCACTACTTTTGACGTCAGTTAAACGCCAACTCAGTTTGGTACCACAACCAGACATTTTCCGCGTCGGCCCCATCTGTCGGCTTGTCAATTCATTCATTGCCCGTGACATATAGTTTGGGTTACATAAAATTATAAATTTTTTAGACCATGAATGAATAGATGGTCAAAGTAAATAAATGTCTTCCCAAAATATACTGTATATTATTAAACCTTAGTTGATATGAACTCTGGAATTTTATTAATTACTCACCTAAGCTAAACATAGCCATTCCAAGGCCAGCATCAGAGAGTATGGAAATTGACTTCTCTATAATTTTAGGCATATGCACACCCCACCTGAAATCAAACCACCACAACTCATTAATCAATCATAATTCACTTTATCACTGTAATTAATATGTGACTTTCTTGATTAGCTTACCTAAACGAGACTAGTGACCATATTAAACCAATGAGACTTGAATACGTGTTAGGGTTTCGGATAAGTTTACGCCAAACCATGATCAAGATTAGTCGAGTCATGACACTGGCCGGTGGCATATGTTTTCCAGCGTTGGGATCTTGACCTCCGTCTGCCGTGGGTTGTAGATTGGCCGTTGGATCGGACAGCCCTGTGGGGCCATCTTTTTCTCTCTCCTCATCTGCACGGTCTATACCTCCACCACCACCAGAGTCCCCAGTTTGGGGATTGGCTTCATTTAAAAATCCAATGAAATCAAACACTATAATATACAATATTAAAATCTATAAGGTCATAATAATATTACATAACAATGGAATGGAATTTACCATTAGTTTCCACATTTTGAGGGTTATCAGAAACCAACAACTTGATTTCCTTGGATTGCTCGGAAGCACCGAAATCGGGTCCACCGAGCACGTGATGCCCACCTCTTTCCGACACCGGTGATGTACTCGAGCTCCACACGAACATTTGAAGCTCTTTAGCATCATGGTTTGCCTTATTGCCCGGTTTCTGGTGCTGCGGCTGAGCCTGCGGTTGCAGTTGCTGCTGCTGATTTTTCGTGGTTTTGGGACCAGTGGAAGCAATATCAAAATTTGGAGCTGGATAAGAACTAACGGGCAAAGATGGACTCGTGAGAGATCCCGGTGCACAGTTTTCCTCGAAATTTGATGGCCTTGGCGTTGGACCTCTAGATGATTGAACTGAGTACATATCTGCTATGTTAAAGTTCGATACTTTGCTTGTATCGGACTGACCAAAATTCGATAGCCTGCCAGGAAATCCCATCATTGAGTAAAAATCTGAATGGTTAAAATTAGACCCCCTCGGAGTGGAACTCAAACTGTAAATTTCAGCTCCTGTAAGATTTGACGGCCGGGGAGTCAATCCTGAGAATGAGCCATGTCCAAGTGACCTCCTTGATGCATTCGACTTCCTTACAGTTACATGAAGCTTGCCATCATTACCTAACTCAGCATCTGTTTCGAGAAAATCTTGGCCATCCAACGAAACAACATCGGACTCGACCTTAAACGAGATAATCGAGGCCGCAGTCTCCGGGAACTGCTCCATTATGAGCATCTTGGCGCCGCGGTACTCGAACAAGAAGAGCAACAGAGTGTACCAAATGATGCACTGTAGCACCACTACTTGGACCATAAGACTACCCGCGAAATTACCATACATAGCAATCAACAAAGGAATGCCCATCACAAGAGTGTTAGGCAGTGTGGAAAGTGAAAAAATTGTTATAGACCATTCAAGACTGCCATTTTTGGTTAAGTTAGCCCACAAGCCAAGAACCACCAGCATAATAAGTTTCTGAAGTGTATCTGCCGCGATGAACCGGAAGTTCATGGAATAAGGATCATTGGTCGAAATGAAATGGAAAGAAAGGAGAGGAACCGCGAAAATGGCAACAAATCTGTTGATGCCGGAGCATTGGTCCGGGGTGAATATCTTCCACCACCGGACCGAGCCATAGGCCAAGATCATGGCTACATAGAGAGGGATTACGGCGGTTAAGACCACGTAAAGATCGTGCCAACTTATCATTTTCGTTAGTTGTTGAAGCAAAAAAAAACTAGCTAGCTCTCTTATATATGGATTGTTTTTCAAGGTTGGGAGTAAGATACGGAAAAGATGAGGGCCAGAATATGGAGAAAAGGCTGGTGGCAAATGGAAAGAGAAAATAAGTACTTCAAGATAGAGGGGGCCTTGAGAGTTGAGACTTTAGAGAAGGGAGGAGGAGATAGGAGTGAGATTACAAGGGAGTATATATTTAAATGATAAATATAGAAACATTATCTCTAATTTTAAAAATTATAAAGACGTCCTCTAAAGTTTGATTTTATAGAAGTCCATTTGTTTTAAAACATAAATTTTCAAAATTTAGTTAAATTTATTTTATCAAGTTTGAGAGGTTTTATAGTCAAATATAATACAAATAAAATTTTCTGTTTCATGTTAAAAAAAAAAAAAAAAAAAAAAAAAAACCTTGAAAATTAATCCTTCATAAAATATGAAAACAAGGAAATAATCTTTAAATGGAACAAAATTGATAAGGGAGTGAGCTGTACTTTTCAAGTGTTTCAGAATTTATTTTCCATTAAAAAAGCCTATACAAGGAAGAATATTAATGTCTCTAATTCTTATAACTAAAGAGAGTATCTCTATTTTTGTCATATGCTCAGAAAATTAAGGTAATCAAGTGGGTTAAGATGTAGAACGGGGCCAGTAGAAATGCACATAAATATGTTATTAAAGCTGAGGTTGATTAAACACAGGGAATCTCATGTTTACGTGGTTGTTGGTCCCAATAAATTCTAACTAACGTACGGATGGTAACCGGAGAGGATGGGGCTGGACTACTATTATCATTTCTATTCCGTTGAAGATTTTTTGGAAGCTGGGTGGGGACGGATATAGAAAAATCTCTATTTATCATCCTGTTTAATTAATTAATTAATTTTTAATATTTTTACATACAATTTAATTTTTAAAACAAAAAAATAAAATAAAAAAAGGCATTCGGGGCAGGTTGAGGACGAGTTTTTTTTTTTTACATTCCTAAACCGACGTCTAAACAAAGAAAATGTTGGCAAATTAGTAAAGTTTAGTTATGTTTGGACATAATTTGGTGTGGAATCCGTTTCTTCATTATAGAAGATAAACATAAATTTGAGTTTTCTTTCGTGCGAACATCGAATTCATATATTTACTAGTCCAAAATGATATTCGGGTGAATGAAAAATTGAAACTCAAAGTCGAGTTAGAAAATTGGTTAGAGAAAAAAACAAGTAGCTTATCCCAAATTAGAACATGAAAAAAAAAAAAAAATTGACTGGTATATATGTATGGTCACATTTTTGAAAGGTGTAAGCATATAAGTTCTCTCTTGCGCGCTCTCGCATGGGGATACAAATCACGAATCGATTAACACCTCGAGCCATTGAACTTATGTACTAGCGTGAACTGCATACACGAATGTCGAACTCTGTATTTTGTCTAACAATCTTAAAATAGATTCCAGAAAAATTGAATAGGTTGTATTTTGCCTGTAGTTTTTTTTTTTTTTTTGAAATATTAATATGTTGATTGGTGATTCAGAAATGGCAAGTGATCCCACCACTAGAGTTGTAGCTACTGGTAACCAAACTGTGGCTAATGTGCCAAGTCCCTTTATAAACCAGAATGTGTCTCAAATGCCAAGTCTTGCTGTAACCAAATTGTTGCTCAGACAATTGGTCCGGCTGTAATCGTTCCTATTAATCATGGGAAAAGTTTGGAGAAATTGAATTGATTGAATTTCAAAAAGTGGCAGCAAAATACATTGTTTTATCTAATACCTTGAATCTTGTGAATTTCTTGACTGAGGATGCTCTGAAAATCAAATAGGGTGATGGAGATATACAAGTTGTCAACGCGGTTGAAGGTTGGAAACATTCTGATTTTCTAAGCTGGAATTATGTCATGAACGGTTTGACAGATTCACTATACGTGTATAGTACTATGAAAACAGGGAATGAATTATAAGAATCTCTAGATCGAAAATATAAAACCGATAATGCAAAGCTAATAAATTCATTGTTGGCCACTTCTTGGATTGTAAAATGGTTGACTCATAAAAGGTGATTAGTCAAGTACAAGAATCCAAGTAATCTTGCATAAGATTCATGCCAAGGGGATGGCCTTGAGTCAAACTTTCCAATTGGCAACAATTATTGAGAAGCTATCCCTAGCTTAGAAAGATTTCAATAATTACCAGAAGCACAAGCAAAAAAAAAATAAACATTGAAGAACTGATTGTGAAACTTTGAATTGAAAAAGACAACAGATGTTTTGAAAAGAAGAGGTTCAATCCACCAATAGCTAAAGCAAATATTTTGGAATATGGCCAAAGTTCTAAGACCAATAAGAGCAGGTTTGGGATGTTTGGGAAAGGGACTATACTTGAATCGAAATGAAGAGTTTCTAAGAAGAAATTTCTAGGAAAATACTACAATTGTGACAAAGTGTGTCATAAATATTCGGAGTGCAGATTCCCATAGGGAAAGAATAAGAAAGAAGCAAATATGGTTGACAACATCTTACATGATGTGTCTAAAATGAACTTCAATGCAATAATTTCTTAAATGAATTTGGTGGGATCAAACCCAAGGGAATGTTGGATTGATGGCAGTGCTACCAAACATGTTTGCTCCAATAAAGAGCTGTTCAATTTTTTTGAAGTAACAAAGAATGATGAAAAGTTGGTTATGGAAAATTTAACTACATCTGAAATCAAAGGCCAAGATAAAGTGGTTTTGAAGATGACGTCTGGGAAAAAGCTGACTCTTAACAATGTGTTGTATGTGCAGGAAATCCGCAAGAACCTAGAGTCTGGGCCACTGCTGAACAAGCACGATTTTCGTATATTGTTTGAGTTAGATAAAGTAATTTTGTTTAAGAGTGGAATATTTGTAAGGAAGAGCTATGTGTCTAATGTGTTATTTAAGTTCAATGTAATAACGATTAAGTTGAAAATGAATAACATGAATAATTCTTCTGCTTGCTCGAGTTTTCCAATTTGTGACATGGTAGACTATGACTCTTTTTGTTCACTTTTGAACTCTAATCCGTTATTCTTAAGGTAATTTGAGATTATTTCAATTGTAAGAGTTTCTTTATCATATTTTAACGCATTTCTAATGTCTTTATATTTTTTTCTTAAGAATTTAAGAGGGCAACCACTTTTTGACCTTTAGATAAATTTTTATCACAGTTTGCCAAATATTTTATTATTTTTCAACATCTATCCAAGTTTCCTTCTAAGATGATATTTCAGTCAAAATTGAAGCTGTAATATTGTTTTAGAAGGTAAGATTTATTTGAAAGTGTTTTAGACACAAATAAGAATTTCAATTTTGTCTATTGTCTAGAGTTGTGTAGTTGTTTTATTGTCTCCTACTTGTCTAAGAACAATATGAGACAAATGTAGAAAGATGGAGCTCCATGTTATCTCATCCAACTCCTTTATCCTACTGTCCTCAAGGCCTGCAGGCCATGACTTCTTAGCACATATTTGCTGTAACA
Organism: Forsythia viridissima; assembly: GCA_030279155.1. Classification (NCBI taxonomy): domain Eukaryota; kingdom Viridiplantae; phylum Streptophyta; class Magnoliopsida; order Lamiales; family Oleaceae; genus Forsythia; species Forsythia viridissima. Next base: position 51,224,392 of record CM059034.1, read on the forward strand.
AAACAACCTTCATCTTGTGGCATTACAAACTAAAGTCTCTATTGTTATACCACACTTCTACCTCAAACTTATCGGATGACATGTACCCTTCTCCCAATAGACTAAGTCTGTCTTAAACATAGAAAAGGTAATTCACAAACTAAATTCAAACAAGAATTTTATGAAGGTAGAGCACAACCCAAAAATTGGTTTTTCAAAAAAGATATCTAAAAAACCGAGTTCAATAAAACAAATTTGAACACTTATATGCAAACACTTACAAATGTGTCAAATTTATATATATAAGCTCCGATGACATGGCTTATTAAGTTTAAAATAATGGTGGATCCCACATAATAAATAAATAAATAAATGAAGTATACATTGGATAGACCTCTTCTTCACATACTTTGATCGACTTGGTGTAAAATAATAGAGGGTCTCATTTATTGATTAGATTTGTTAGTAATTAATATATCATGTCACTGGTGTTTAGTGCGTGCGCGCACACAAAAACACACACACACAAAGATATATATATAAACTTGAGTACTTTCAATCACAAAATCAACAAAGGAACTTTTATCCCAGAGACATATTCAAGAAACATGTCTAATTACACATACTTTGTATACTTCACATAAAATTTATGCATTTGGTTTTTCACTTGATTTCTTGACAAAGTAAACAATTTATTGCACATTTCACATAGAAAGATAGTGAATAAGTAAACTAGACAATAGTTTCAATAAGACAAAGGCTTTCAAGTTTCAAGAAAACACTAAACCTTGCAGAAATAACCATCAAATTCTAAGATCCTCGCAGGTGGTCATAGACAAAGGACATTTAAGTGGTTTATGTGCTTTGAGCTTTTCTTAATCAATTAAAGTGATAAATGACAAAAGAAGAAATATATTACCAGTATTTTTCCAATATAAATGAGAACAAGTGCACAAAATATCCCAAGAACTCCATTTGTTCTTTATTTCTGATAAATTGTTACCAAGAAAATCATAAGTTTAGAATGATTCAACCCCAGAGTGCACAGATCGTATGCATTTCACCAAGAAAATCAAAGTTCCAAAGATTATCACCAAGAACATTCCAAATCCAAGTCAGATCTGAAAATAATTTCTCTATAAATTAGGAGTTTCCACTCTAATACCACTATTGGTCCCAATAAACCCCAACCAGCGCCTAGAGGACAGAGAAAATTGCAGAAATTTAAAGTACAAAAGGATTTTTCACCACTAAAGGTCTAAATGTTCAGCCTAATGGCTTACTCACTTGTTGAACATCTCCTAAGAGATAACGCTCTAGCACTAAGAAAAAACTTCAAGCATAACGACAAAATAAAGTGTTTTACAAAATATACAAATCGCGTTCTCTCTCTAAACAATACAACAAAAACACATCTCTTAGTAACCACAAAGGTTTCTATTCACAAAAAACCGTCCAAACCTTCCATCTAACATATTACACTAAGTAACTCTATAAACCCCTTGGTTTACAGACGTAAAGAAAAGAATAATAAGAAGAATCTTACAGAGAAAAACAGAGAAAGTAAAGTGATCAGATGTTCCACACTAACGGCAGACTTTATCCACTCAAATACAGAAGGCTCTACTAGAAATCCACACAGTTGTCACTGTCACCATCTTATTAAAGGAACAAATTCTGAATAAGAATTATCACTTCGAAAATACGACTTTAAATAAATTTAGACAGACTATTGGGCTCCAACTTAAATCGGACCAACTTATATTAGATGGATCAAATGGGGGGCACAAGCTCAACATAGGGCGATAGTACTTTGTGTAGTACCGTCTTTTGATAACAAATTGTACCTCAAAAATCATTTTCATTCCGCTTGGGCTGAACTCATTTTTGTCATTATAAATATCTCTATATTAGGGCAAAATCAAGAATTCAAAATAGGGGTTGTATATATATATAGAAATGATCTCCTAACTAAGCAGCGGTGATGTTTTACATTTGTTGATTAAATGTGCAATGTAATCAATATAGTAATTAATATGTCACATCACCGGTGCTCAAGAGATCATTTCTCTCCCCCCTCTCTCTCTCTCTCTCTCTCTCTCTCTATATATATATATATATATATATATATATATATATATATATATATATATATATATATATATCTTTACTATAATATAAGTGTTTATCACCTGTGTACTATTCACCATTCAACCAACGCGACGTCGTTTTGTTGATTTAGTATTCCTAATTTCGTCCAAATCTCACCATTTTGTCCTAATCTTTTGACACTTTTTGTATATTTCTTTGGCCACAATTTTTGACTTCTTCATCTTTTCTTTTTTTTAATATACATATATTAGTGTCTTTTAGCCGCAATTATTGACTTCTTATATATTATAGTAAATATATATTCATTTTTTACTTCGTAAGTCATCAAATTTGGTGTTTTTTTATCCCCAGTTGCTATGGAGAACAAAGGACGAAATACAATCGATTCCTAAAGGTTTTGGTAAATTTCATTTTCTCTAAACTGCAGTTTTTGTTGTCCAACTTAAATATTTTTTGCAGCTTATACATTAAGTATTTTTACATAATTCCAGTTGGAGACGATATCCCTATGGGTTACCTAACCATTGGCTTTGGTTTCACATAATTTCATGTTATATAACTCAAGTTATGGACAATTTTGTAAATTGCGACAGCATAAATCCGAGAAACTGCTTTGGATGTTTCGGTGAGCATTTTAGTGTGTCAAAACATGCCATCGAATTATCAAATTTTTATATGTGGTAGCTACATGGGTATTCTACGTTCCGTGAAAATATGATATTGTTCGGTGATCGTTTTCTATGTCAAATAAATGTTTTTTGCTCCATGACTGGGTGAATTGTTTCTCCAAACTGCACTTTTTGTTGACCAACTCAAAAATATGCTGCACCTTATATATTAAGTATTTTTACCTAATTCCAATTGGAGACGATAGCTCTATGGGTTACCTAACCATTGGCTTTGATTTCACATAATTTTATGGTATATAACTCAAGTTATGGACAATTTTGTATACTGCGACCACATGAATCCGAGAAACTGCCTAGGGTGTTTCGGTGAGCATTTTAGTAAGCCGAAACATGCCGTCGGACTATCAAATTTTGATATGTGGTAGCTAAATGAGTATTCTATGTTCTTTGAAAATTTCATATTTTTCGGTTATCGTTTTCTATGTCAAACAAATTTTTGTTACTCCATGACCGGGCGAAGAAATTTTAGTAACACTGCCTATATTTTGAAAATTTTATTCATCTGGTCATGTAGTAACAATAAATTCTTTGACATAGAAAACAATCACCGAACAATACGAAATTTTCAGGGGACATAGAATACTCAGGTAGCATCCACATATCAAAAATTGGTGGTCCGACGGCATGTTTAGGCATACTCGACAAAGTTCAAAAGTTTTTTTTAAATTGTTCTTTTGGTCCCAACTTTTTAAATTTTTCACTAATTTACCCATAATTTTTATTTTTATGTCATTGGCCATCCCCAATATTTAAATTTTGTTGAAAGTCCAATTTGACCATTTTTTTAGAATTTTGTCAAGTTACTCAACAAATAATTTTTTTTTATAATAAAATTAATGTCTTTGGTTTGTCAAGTTATTCAACAATAATTTATTAAAAAATAATTTGGTCGAGTTACTCGACATTAATTTTTGACACTGTTTTTTAAATTAGATTAATCCTTTTAACCGTATTTTTTTTATTTTTGTCGAGTATTTTCAATTTTTTTTCTCCTTTTTTTGGGCTTTGCCGACTAAATTTGAATTTGACAATTTTACTTTTTTTTTTAATTTGCACTTTTAGTCCCAATTTTTTAAATTTGTAACTAATTCACCCACAATTTTTATTTTTTACCATTGACCATCCCCAACATTTAAATTTTGTTGAAAGCTCAATTTGACTATTTTTTTTTTCTTTTTGAGGGATTTTGTCCTAAATTCTACAATATTCATTTATTTGTCTTAAATTCTACAATGTTATAATTCTTACACGTGCAACGCACGGGCTTAAAACTAGTATATATATATAAGCAAAAATACATTTAGTTCAGCACAAGAAATTTCACTTTCAACAATGGCATTTTTTGTCATAAAAAGTTGTTTTTAGGTTGTTTTGTCAAAAAATGGTCGTCGAAAGATTTTACAAGACCGAAGTTTTTGTTGTTAAAAGTGAAATTTCTTGTATTGATTAGAGGAAACAAAACGAGTGCATTAACTTAAAAGTTGAAAAAGATAAAACAAAAAAAAAATCCAAAAAAAAAATACATTTAATGCAAATAAGATAAAATCCTCTGAAGTCGCACCACATTAGTTAGTCATTAGTTAATCGAAATAATTCAATAACAAGTTAATCCGATTTACACGCTCGAGATGCTTAGCCACGGTATTTAATGACCCAAATATTTAGGACTATCCCCAGTTTGTCATCACCCCCCTCCCCAACTTATCTACAATCTATACTTTATTCTTTAACCGCGGAAGAAATATATATCTTCTTCTTTTTTGGGGCTGGATCCGCCCCTGATTAACTACATATTATGTCTAGTAATAAACTAATAGCTTTCAGTCTATAAATAACTACTTTTATGGCACTACCATTTATCCCTTGGAAAAAGCTCTTTGTACACCCCCGTTTACCGCGTCCTTTACCGCATGAGTGATGAATTACCATTATGCCCTTACCAATAAATTCAAATTACACAATCATATCTCAAAAATGAAAAACCTCATTCATCTGCTCTTCTTCTTCCTCCGGCAAAGAGGCAAAAAATCTGGTTTGTCTCATTCTTCGTTTTCCTTCGGCCGAACAAGATTTCGCGGTCTCATTCCTCTGGTCTTCATCTTCCTTCGGCAAAGAGGCAAAAAGCTGGTTCATCTTCACCTATTATCATCTTCCTTCGGCCGAACAAGAGGCGAGTCATATATCTTCTTCCTTGGTCTCATTTATCCATTTTTATTGCTGGAGAAATATATTATTTGACTTGGATGGGCTGGGCATTTCATGTTTTTGCCTTAATATTAGTGAATGGGCATTTCTTGTTTTGCCTTAATATCTTCTACCCATGTAGGGTTTTTTTGTATATTGTTTCACATTGAAGAATAATAGGCACCTTTGATACGGCTATGGGCGTGGTTAATTTTGGATTTTGAAAATAGGGTTATCTATGTTTTCATTGATTAATGGCGGGTTTATGGGATTGCATTGAAGAAAATAATAGTTTTCTTGGTAGCTAATGGGGTATTTAATGACGATCATTTCTTTGTTTTTCAAGCCAATTGAGGAGACTTTTGTTTTTGTGATTATTCCTTTGATTTTGTTGGATGAATAAATTGATTTTCAATGTTTCTGGGGCTGTGTGGGATATTTAGACTTCGTATAAAGAGGAGGGGTTCCACATTGAAGAGCTGTTGATCAGATTTCAGTCCATTAAGCTTTTCGACGTTTTCGTTCATTAGTTGTTTGTCTGAACTAAGACCAGTTTTCCCTTGGACATTTTTTTAATTGAAGGCAGTAATTCCTATGCTGATTTCTTCCTCTCGTTTAATTTTCTGGAAAGAGACAAAATTGAAAGGAAACTTAAATTGTGATGTAAATTCAAATTGCATCAAATCTCAAGATGTTGAGTGTGATCGTGCATATGTAATACGGTAATACTTCTTATGGAAAGTAAACATTCTGCATCGTGCTCCTGTGTTTCTTGTATGAACTAGTACCTTTGAATGCAAAATAAATAATGATATCCAATGCTCTCTGTCCATTTATGAACTTGGAGGAACAGGATACAGTCTGCACTTATATTAAACATATAAGCTAATTAATTCGTTTAGTGATTTAGGGATTTTTGGCTTGCTTGCCTATTAATTCGTTTAGTGATTTAGGGTTTTGTGATTGTGTTGTGTTGTCTAATCCTTGTCTACGTATGAGTTTCACAAAATCAATATTATTTTCATTTCAGTAGAGAATGGTTGTTTTGGTATTGCAGAACAAATTTGCGGTACATGGCAAGCAATGAAGGAATATGTTATGGTTGTAGAAAGGCAGGTCACTTGTTAGAGGAATGCAAGCAAAAGCGACGATGCCCACGATGTGGAAATGGTTCTATGAAATGGATGCAAGTAGTTAAGGAGTTGAAGACAAAAGGGAGGCTTTTTTTCTGCTGCAGTGAGGACAAATGCACATATTTCAAGTGGGATAATGATCAATCGAGTGGGGGGTTGATTGAGGGGCCATCTAGTAGCATTGGATTGGACAAATCTGTGGGCAAAGAGAAAAATGAAGACTTGTCTAGTATGTTCAAAATGTTAGCTAATATCTCGGAGGAAAAAGATGTTGAGATTTCGCTCAATCTCACTATTCGCAAGGGCCGAGGAAAGGGGCACGAGTTAGATAGTTAGATTAATTTTTGTTGTAATTGAATCATTACTATTTGGATTTATGTAGCGGGAATGTTGTTTTAATCCATCATTTGAATTATCTGTTTGTTATGATATCACGAAGTTATCAAGGAGTTATCACGAAGTTCGGCAATGTTAGACCATTGTTTGTTGGATTTTCAGACACATACAACATAAACGCATATTACATGACCGTCAATGAATTTAAAAAAGTTTTGCATTACACAAACCGGACATATAAACTACCTATCGTACTGCTGGTGAGGAAAGTGGAATCTTGGATTTGCTAACAAATTGCTCGACATTTGTTCTTCGGGTTGTCCAACTATAGGATAGACTGAATTCAAATGTTGACTCGACCCATAAGTTGGCACCAAGTTTACTCCATAATTTGGTAGCCATGGTTGATATTGAGCAGCTTGCGATAAGTCGAGGATGGGGTAATGGCATTCGGGTGCTTGGATAAAGCTTTGATTAGCGTCATTTAGATTGGAATGTCTAACGTTCTTCCCTTTACTTGAACTCGAAATCACCTACGCAATGAGCATTTTAAAATTAGCAATGAGCATTTTCAAATTGGTATAGAATAAAAATATTAAAAAATAAAAATAAAAAAAAAATTTGGAACGTAAATTGGCCTGGGCGATCGCCCAGGCAATTTATGGGCGATCGCCCAATTGAAGCAGAAAGCATTCTGCTTCTGCTTCAACGATTGTGGCGATCGCCCAGTCAATTTATGGGCGAACGCCCAGGCCAATTTTAGTTCCCAGAATTTTTTTTTTTTTTTTTTTTTTTTTTTTTTTTTTTTGGATACGGTTTACCATACCTTCGTTTTTGATGCACCTATTTCCAATGGACCCTTTTTCCGAAGCTTCTTTGGATCACCCTTCGTCTTCGAGTTCTTTGGATCCAACATGTGGACACTAGAATTCTTATCGACTAATCCTCGGTCAGTGGAATCATGAACATGAGAATGGCCGGAAATGAGGTTACTACCACATGATGATTTGTTCTTTGAAATGTTCATATTTGTCATTTTCATTTCAAGCCATTCCGTTATCTCCCGGGAAAGTACTTCATCGTCTGCAACCACGTCAGCAACCTTGCGAAATGTATCACATAATTCATCATATCGTACTTGAGCAGGTGTGCTAATCCAACCATTGTAGTTAATCTTCATCCTGGTATATGTTCTACTCACGTCTTTCCTCCATCTACGTAAGATATATCTTTCCGGCACAAATGTGATATCATTTGTAATGAAAACTATGATACAATGTTTGCACAGTATCCCCCGAAATTCAAACAAGTGACAGCTACACACAATTTGACATTGTTCTTTGTCAAACAAAACCGTACATTTTTTTTCTTCATCCCATCGTCGAAAATGATAGATTCCAATACCTGATACGAGTTTCCCAAAGGACCCTCGTCAACTTCAACAATCTGACAATAAACCATACCTGAAAACTCTTCTTGAAATTCTTTGAATTTGGATATTGTATAAGCTTCTTGGAATTGTTTCTCCATTCCAAACTTTGTTGCGCACGGGATCATCTGGGAATATGACTTGAAGTCCGCTTGGAACTCTTTCTCAACTTTACTCCTCAAAGCCCGCTCGTACTGCTCTACAAATTGCTTCAATGTGGTTTTCGAATGGACGTAACCATCAAAAAAAGTATTCATACTCTCACTCCGTTGTGTCGTAGACATCCCTGCCCAAAAACTAGTCCTCAAATAACACGGCACCCAACGACTACGTTCTGTATAAAGTCCAGATAACCAATCATGATCCTCAAGATCGTAGCTAGCAATCATAGAATTCCAATATTGTTCAAAATCTTCTGGACATTGCGATTCGTAAACCACATAGTGGACAGCTGAAAGTATAGCTCCCTTATGACTGTGTCCTCCAAATTTCTCGGGCAACTTCTTCAAGATGTGCCACAAACACCATCTATGCCTAGTATCCGGAAAAACAATTGAAATTGCATTTTGCATCGCCCTGTCCTGATCAGTTATTATTCCAATGGGAGCTTTACCTTCCATGCACTCAAGCCATGTCCTAAACAGCCATGTAAATGTCTGCGTATCCTCATTGGAAATTAAACCACATCCAAGCAGTGTCGACTGTCCGTGATGGTTTACACCAACAAAAGGAGCAAACGGCATGTCATACCTATTAGTTAAATACGTGGTGTCAAAGGTGACGGCATCGCCAAATTCTTTGTACGCTTCTCTACACCTATTATCAGCCCAAAACACATTTCTCAATCGACACTCTTCGTCCAAATCTACACTAAAGTAAAAACCAGGACACTGTGATTGCATTTTCGAGAAATAGCATTGCAATGCTTGAGCATCTCCTTCCCCAAGTCTCAAACGCCTAACCTTATCAATATAGTTTCGACAATCCTTCTCAATAAATGTCATTTGCTCATAACCACCTGCTTCAACGACAGCTGAATTGTAACTTTTGTGTAACGGAATTCCAGCAATATCATTCACTTCAAGCTTTCGTTTCACGTTCTCACTTAGTTGTCTATTGCACCGATACAACCTAGACTTCGAAGGACTTGTTTTGTGGTTATGATCCAGCAGAACTTTAGTTAATCGCCATGATCCACTGGCATCAGATACAGCGGTCACCCTAGCTTTGCATCCTGTTTGAATTGTCGGATGCGGCTTCAAAGAAGTACTTGTATTACTTGTTCTTTGTCCTTCTCGACTACATGTAAACGTAACATTTCTTACAACCCCATCATCACCCTTTCTCGAATTACGTTTTCTAACTGGAAAACCCACACGAGATGCATAGTTCTTGTAAAATTCAAACACTTCGTTGAGCTCCTTAAACTTCATCCCCACCTCAGGTGCAATCTCATTCGGTTCTTCAACCCAATCCTCATTTAAATCAGGAGAATTCTCTATTTCTATCTCATCATCTTCAAAATTTTCATCATCAACCACAAACATATTCATATTTACTGTCGCATCGTCGGAAAGTGAAACAAGATTTCCTAAAACAAATATCATAAAAAATAATTATTTTCGTAAGATATGTAACCCAAACATAAATATTTGCGAATATAATAAATACATAACTTCTATAATGTATATAACACAAAAATATGGCAAAAAAAAAAAACTTTCAAATGTGATTAAATATTACCTATTTCGGACATAGTGACAGATAACTTGGATGGAAAATAAAGTTTCAATGTCAAATATGGAATAAACAATGTTGCCGGAGCTTGATCGGAGAATCGCCGGAAATTAAGAAAGGAAGAAATTTTTTTTCAACTATCTGAATAAGTGATGAAAGAGGCGGAAATTTGCTTAACAAGTCATTGAATGCGGTAGAAATGTTGTTCAATGCATTAATTACCGTACAATTTTTTTCAAACCAATTTCTCGCGATAAATTGCAATATATCGCGAGAAATTGGTTTGTCTCATCTCGCGGTGAACACCGCGGTCAACCGCGGTGTACATGTAGCGGGCTTGTTATCCCTTTGTCCTTATTCTCCATTATTATTCAACTTTAAGTTTGGCAATAACTTTAAGAGAAAAATTAAAAAATATCAAATCCAAATGAGCCCCTCAATGATTATGCTTCTGAATGTTTATTAATAATTCCTTAAACATTGACATATATTAGTCACATGTCAATATTGTTCCCAAAGTTTTGTGGTATACCCTCTTTTGTTCCAATGTAACTTTTAATACGTGGAGACACAGAAACCATGTCCCAATCTATTCATTTGAGTTGCGTTTGTGTAAGATTAAGAAGCATAGGATTATGGGAAGGGAAGTTATATTTACGCTACAATTTATTATAAGTGCACTATATTTTAATTGTACTTAAGAATCTCAATTTTTGTTCATTGTTATAATTATATTTTTAACTTTTTGTCATCGAATTCTTATCTTCAACTTTTTAGTAAAAATACTTAAATTATCCCTGACAAGTTTGTACTTTCTGATATGACTCGATACACAACTCTCGCTAAAACTAACTATACGATGCATATTATATGAAATCTCATCAAATTGATAATGGGATAAATTCCATTCATGCTAAATGTATTTTCACTCATATATCAATTACATAACTATACTTCAATTTTGTTCAAGAGGGTAAGTACACTTTATTTGATTTCAATTAAAGTAACTCCATCCAATTAGGTAGTTACCTAATTGAAACAAATGAAAGTATAATTACTTGATTGAAACAAATTGAAGTATAGTTACCTGATTGACAATTAAGTAAAACTATAATAACCATGAATATAATAGTCAAACTCGTTTTCTATCAAATAAACCGAACAACTTTTATATATTTGCATAACATCCTATACGCTCGCGTCACTTGATTGATAGTATTCAATTTGAATATTCCATACACATTTACGTTATTTGTATCAACTATTTACAATTCATATCTACATTTGGAACCAAAGATATAGTTCGGCGTTGGCATTTTTTTCTGTATTCTTTGGTGAAAGTTTTTTCAGTGAGAAATAATATTTTTCAAGAAGTGTGACTAGTTTATTGTTCTTGATTATGGCCTCGTACTTAATGGGGGCCAATATTTCAAGCACCATGGCGGGGTCCCGTTAGGAGCTTTCCGAGTATATGCTATGGGCTGCGTGGATCCACCTGGTTCAAACGTTATGGTCAGTCGAATAATGGCCTACAATGAGATAAAATGTGAGGTAAAATGCATGCAAAATAACTATAAAAATGGGTGCAACCATAACAGCACTAATGCACTAGATAACAACATAACATTGAAGTTAAGTGTCCTTGGACTAGATAATACTAAGAGAGATGGTCCCTAAGAAGTCCTCAAGTTGCATCCCTTTTAATTTTTCTGCCTTTTCTTTTTATTTTTGTTTTAATTTTTATTTTCTCATTCATAACACCAGTCCATCATTCTCTTCCGTGCACCCCCCATTGGATCCATGAGCGACCACCGTGATCATCTATTTTCCATTATGCCCTCACTCAACGAAACTTGGATGAGCTGACACGTGGACGTATAGATGATGGGAAGACAGACCAATGCCTGGGTACTGTAGAATAAACCTGTATGGACACTAAAAATCGTAAAATGGAGGCCTGGTAAGGGCTCTAGGTTCTTTTATGACTGTGGGCATGATGTGGGTCCCATCGAGATCTTTCATTTATATGTTGTGGGCTACGCGGATCCATCTGGTTCAAAACTTATAGCCATTCAAACTACGACCTCCAATGAGGTGAAATGCGCATAGAATAACTATACAGATGGGTGCGACCGTAATAGCACTAACGCACTAGATACCATCAAAACTCTGAAGTTAAGCTTGCATGGGCAAGAGTAGTACTAGGATGACCTTCTGGGAAGTCTTTGAGTTGCATTACTTTTCATTTTTCTATTCATTTCGTTTTATTTTTTTTTTTACACTTTTTTTGCTCATTCATAGCACCAATTCCTTCATTTTCCTTTGTGCGACCCCACTCAGGTCTATCGGTACCCACCACAATCCTCTCCTTTCCATTATGCTCCTAGTCTGTTCAACCAATATGAACTGACCCATGGATACTAGGCTTACGAGAAGGAAGACTAGTGCACCGTATGGTAGAATAAACTCTGTAGAGACTTTGAAAATCATAAAATGGAGACCAGAAAAGGGCTCTAGAGTCATCCATGACTGTGGGCATGGTGTGGGTCCTGTCGAGCTTTTCGTACTTCTGTTGTGGGCCTTGTGGATCCACCCAGTTCAAAATTTGTGGCCATTCCAACCACAGCCTCCAATTAGGTAAAATACGCTCGGAATAACTATACACACAAGGGCTACCATACCAGCAACAACATAGTGAAAACCATCAAAACTCTGAAGTAAAGTGTGCTTAAATATGAGTAGTGCTAGGATGGGTGACACCCTCGGAAGTTCTTGAGTTGCACCTCTTTTCTTTTTTTCTTTTTTTTTTCTGCTTGTTTCTTTTTCTATTTATTTGACTTTTTTTGCTCATTCATAATACTAGTCCTCCATTTCTCTCTGTGCAACCCCAACTGGATCCATCAACGACTACCACAACCTTCACTATACCATTATGTCCTACTATGCATAATTTTAAAGAAGCTGACCCAGGGATCTTTAGATGACGAGAAGGCAGAACAGTGTACTGTTACGATAGAATAAACCTCCATAAGGACTCTAAATATTGCCAAATAGAGGCCTAGTAAGGGCTCTAAGGTCATTAACAACAGTGGGCACAATGTGGGTCCCTTTGAAACCTTTCTATGCATAAGATGTGGGCTGCATCTACCCGGTTCAAAAGTTTTGGTTGTTCAAATTGCAGAAACCAATGAGGTAAAGTACATGAGAAATAACTATAATGACGGGTACGACCATATCAACACCAATGCACTGAATCCCATTAGAATTTCGAAGTTAAGCTTGCTCGGGCAATAGTAGTACTAGGATGGGTGACTTCCTATAAAGTCCTCTTGTTATACTCCTTTTTATTATTCTACTTGTTTCTTTTTATTTTTGTCTCCCTATTTTTTTGCTCATTCATAACACCAAGACACAATTTTCCTCCGCGCACACCCATCGGATCCATTGGCAACCACCGCGATAATATCTTTCCTGTTATACTCCTACTCTATGGAACCTAGAAGAATTGACACTGGGACGTACAGATGACGAGTGTCAGACCAGTGTGCAGATACAGTAAATTAAACCTACAGGGACATCAGAAATCATAAAATAGAGACCTGGTAAGGGCTCTAGGTTCGTTTATGTTTGAGGGCACGACGAGATCTTTCAATTCAAATGTTGTGGGCTGGGTGGATCTACGTAGTTTAGTACTTACATCCATTCAAACTGTGACCTCCAATGAGGTGAAATACGTGCGGAATATTTATAGAGACATGTGAAAGCTTAATAGCACTAACGTACTGGATACCATTAGAACACTGATGTTAAGCTTGCATGGGCAAGAGTAGTACTAGGGTGGGTGACACTCTGGAAACTCTTCAAGTTGCATCCCTTTTCGTTTTTTCACTCACTTCGTTTTATTTTTGTTTTACACTTTTTTTGCTTATTCATAAAATGGACTCCTTCTTTCCCTTCGCAAGCCCCTTACAAAATATGTCGGTACCCACATCAATCCTTTCTTTTTCTATTATGCCCCTGGTCTGTGGAACCTATATAAGCTGAGTCAAGGACGCTAGGCTTACTAGAATGTGGACCAATGTGCGGTATGGTAGAATAAACTCTACAAAGACTCTGGAAATCATAAAATGGAGACCAGGTAACGCCTCCAGGGTCGTCTAAGACTATGGGCATGGCGTGGGTCCTATCGAGATCTTTTCGTACTTATGTTGTAGACCTGTGGTCCACCCGGTTCAAAAGTTATGTCCATTCGAAATGCAGCCTCCAATGAGGTGAAATACGCGTAGAATAACTATATAGACAGGTATGACCACACCAACAATAACACACTGGATACCATAAGAACTTCGATGTAAAGTGTGCTTGAGTATGAGTTGTACTAGGATTGGTGCCACCATGGGAAGTTCTCGAATTCCACCCTATTTCATTTTTCTGCTTGTTTCTTTTTCTTTTTCTTTTACTCTTTTTTGCTCATTCATAATACTTGTCCTCAATTTCTCTCTGCATGACCCCAATTGGATCCATCAGCGACCACCACATTCCTCTCTTTACCATTACGCCCTGGTCCACAGAATCCCAAATAAGTTGACTTGGGAATGCTCAGAAGACGAGAATGTGGACCAGTGTATTGTTACAGTAGAATAAACCCCCTTAAGGACTCCAAATATCACAAAATAGAGGCCTAGTAAGGGCTCTAGGTGATTCACAATAGTGGGTACGGTGTAGGTCACGTTGAAACCTTTTTTGTGCATATGATGTGGGCCACGTGGATCCACCCGGCTCAAAAGTTATGGTCATTCGACTTGCAAAAAACCAATGAGGTAAAATGCACAAGAAATAACTATAACAATGCATACAACCACATCAGCACTAATGCACTAGATACCATCAGAACTTTGAAGTTAAGCTTTCTTGGGCAAGAGTAGTACTAGGATGGGTTACTCCCTTCGTTTTACACAACTTTTCATTTTTCTACTTGTTTCTTTTTATTTTTGTCTCCATTTTTTTTGCTCATTTGTAACACAAGTCTTCCATTTTCTTCTGTACAATCCCTACCAGAACTGTCAACGAACAATCATATCAATCTTGTTATGCCTCTACTCTTCGAAACCCATATGAGCTGACTCGGGAAGCTTGACAGATAAAAATGTGGACCAGTGCACGAGTACGGTAGAATAAATCCCGAGGGGCTTTGAAAATTGTAAAATAGAGGCATGATAAGGGCTACAGGGTCGTTTAGTATTGTAGGCATGGTGTGGGACTCTTCAAGAGCTTTCTGTAAATAAGCTGTGGGCTATGTGGATCCATCCGATTTAAAAGCTATGCGGCCTCAAATGAGGTGAAATTTTTGCAGAATAACTATATATACAGGTGCATCCATGTTAGCACATACGTATCCCATTAGAACTCCGAAATTAAGCTTGCTTAGAAAGGATAAATACTAGGATCGGTGACCCCTAGAAAGTCCTCATGTTACACTCCTTTTTCATTTTTCTACTTGTTTTCTTTTTAATTTGTTTTCCTCTTTTTTTCTCATTCGTAACACCAGTTCTCCATTTTCCTCTATGCAACCCCCACATGATTTGTAGATGACCTCTGCAATATCTTTTCTCCTGTTATGCCTATGCTCTACAGAATTAGATCAGCTGACTCAAGAACACTCGACTGATGAGAAGGTGGACATGTGCACATGTATGATAGAATTAACCCTGCGAAGACTCTAAAAATTGCAAAATGAAGGCCCGATAAGGGCTTTAGAGTTTTTGATGGCACTGGACATTGTGTGGGTCCCATCGAGAGATCTTTGTAAATATATTTTGGGCTGCGTAGATCCACCAGGTTCAAAAGTTCTGGCTATTCGAACCGTAGCCTACAATAATGGGTATGTCCATACCAGCACTAACACACCAGATACCATTAGAACTCTGAAGTTAAGTGTTCTTGGGTGAGAGTGGTATTATGATGGGTGCTTACTTGGAAGTCCTCATTCGTAACACCAATTCTCATTGCCCTCCAATTGTCCCACCATATCTTTTGGTAACCATTGCAATACTATCTTCTCAATTATCATTGCTCTGTGAAACCCAAAGGGGATGACCCGAGGACATTCGACTGATGAGAAGGCATATCAGTGCATGAGTACAATTGAATAAACCTGCATGGATTTGAAAATTATGAAATAGAGGCCCGGTAAAAGCTTAAGGGTCATTTACAACAATGAGCACGACATGGGTCCCGTTGAGACCCTTTTGTGCATAAGTTGTAGAAAATATGGATCCACCCAGTTCTAAACTCATGGCCATTAGAACTGCAGTTTCCAATGAGGAGAAATGCGCGCGAAAATATTATAGAGTTGGGTGTGACCATTCGAGCACTAACACACCTAATACCATCAGAACTCCAATGTTAAGCTTTCTTGGGTAAGAGTAATGCTAGGATGGGTGACCCCCTAAAAAGTCCTCGAGTTGCAGCCTTTTTCATTTTTTCGCTCGTTTTTTTCATTTTTCTTTTAAATTTTTCATCATTTGTAACACCAATCCCCTCCTTAACCTCCACGTGCTCTCTTCCAGATCCATCTGTGACCACCATGATCCTTTATTACCCCTTATATCCCTCATCTACAGAACCTAGAAGAGTTTACCTGGGATGCTTGGCTTGCGAAAAGGTTCACCAGTGCACGGGTACAGTAGAATAAACCTCCAGAGATTTCAAAAATTGTGAAATAGTTGCCCGATAAAGGCTCTAGGGTTATTCATGACTACTTCCATAATGTGGGTCCCCTCAAGAGATTTTTGTGCATATGATGTGGGTCGTATAGAATCACTTAGTACAAAACTTATTTCCATTCGAACTGCAGCCTCCAATGAGGTGAAATGCTTGTGGAATAACTATAGAGACGAGTGTGACCATATGAGCACTAATGCACTGGATACTATCAGAACTCCGAAGTTAAGCCTTCTTGGACAATAGTAGTGCTAGGATATGTGACCCCCTGGGAAGTTCTCAAATTGCACTACTTTTCATTTTTCTACTCGTTTATTTTTATTTTTGTTTAACTATTTTTTGCTCATTCGTAACACCAATCCCCTATCCCCTCTGCACACTCTCTACTAGATCCTTTGGTGTCCACTGTGGTACTCTCTTTCTCGTTATGCCCCTATTTTGCAGAATCCATATGAGCTGACCCAGAGATGTTCACGTAATGAGAAGGCAAACTAGTGTGCGTGTACATTAGAATTAACCTGCACGGATCCAAAAATCTTGAAATGGAGGCCAGTAAAGGCTCTAGGGTCATTCAAGACTATGGGCACAGAGTAGGTTCCATCGAGAGTTTTCCATGCATATGTTATGGACTGTGTGGATCCACCTGATTCTAAACTTATGGAAATTTTAATTGCAGCCTCTAATGAAGTAAAATGCGAGCAGAATAACAATATATACAGTCCTCAAGTTTCATCCCTTTTCATTTTTCTGCTCATTTTTATTTTATTTTTGTTTTACTCTTTTTACACATTCGAACACTAGTCACCTCTTCCCCTCCGCGCCACCAGTAGATTCGTTGTTGACCACCAAAATCTTATCTTTTTTGTTATACTCCTACTTCGCAGAAACCACCAGGATGCTCGAGTGACGAGAAAGTGGACCAGTACATTAGGATAATGCTTTAGCAATGTTTAAGGATTTGCTGAACATGGTGTTTCATCAAATTTTAGATCATTTTGTCACAGTATTCATTGAAAATATTTTGATATATTCTCGAGATAAAGATCATCATGAGGAGCATCTTAGAACGGTACTAGAAACTATACGGAAGGAAAAGTTGTACGCCAAATTCAAGAAGTGTAAATTTTGGGATAATGCTGTAGCAGTGTTTAAGGATTTGCAGGGTGTTTCATCAACTTTTAGATCATTTTGTCAAAGTATTCATTGAAAATATTTTGATATATTCTTGAGATAAAGATCATCATGAGGAGCATCTTAGAACTGTACTTAAACTACTCGGAAGGAAAGGTTGTACGCCAAATTCAAAAAGTATAAATTTTGGCTTGATCGAGTAGGGTTTCTTGGCCATGTAGTAATCGACCAAAATTGAAGTGGACCTAGCTAAAGTAGAAGTGGTAACCAATTGGAATAGACATGTTAATGTCGGTGAATTTTTTAGTTTTCTAAGATTGGTCAGTTATTATCAGAGATTCATAGATAGAAGGTTTCTCTAAGATAGCTAGACCGATGACTTAGTTGACTCGGAAAAGGTGT
Source organism: Forsythia viridissima (assembly GCA_030279155.1). NCBI lineage: Eukaryota > Viridiplantae > Streptophyta > Magnoliopsida > Lamiales > Oleaceae > Forsythia > Forsythia viridissima. Next base: position 51,242,247 of record CM059034.1, read on the forward strand.
AAAGTGTGAGCATAATTTCAAGAGTTTAAGCAATAGTTAGTCAAAGCTCTGATTTTGACTATACTAGAGGGTCAGATGGTTTCATTATTTATAGTCATGCATCCAAATAAAGTTTGGCATGTGTTAAGATGCAACATGGAAATGTGATTACTTATACTTCAAGACAGTTGAAGCAACATGAGAAGAATTACCATGATCTAGAATTACGAGGGTAGTTCTTATGTTAAAGTTATGGCGTCATTATTTGTGTAGAAGTAAGTACGATATCTATAAAGATCATAAGATTCTTAAGTATTTCTTTACTCAGAAGGAACTAAATATGAGACAAAGGAGATGGTTAGAATTTGTGAAGGACTATGATTGCACAATCTATTATCATCCATGTAAGGCTAACGTGGTTGTGGATATGTTAAGCAGAAAGTCAATTGGTTATTTGTTGTCTATTATCTCAGAACAAGATCAGTTGAACAAGGATTTAGAGAATTTGAGGATTGAGTTGTATCTTCCTAGAATCAAGTCCCAACCTAGATACAGACTTGAATGGTTCGACCTAACCTTAATGATCAAATCATAGATGCACAAGATAAGGACCCATTCCTTCAGAAGATTAAGTATGAAGTTGGAAAGACAAAAGAGTTTGGGGTGTTTGTTGATAAGGCATTGAGGTTTGGAGAACAGTTCTGTGCACCTAAGGATGAAGAACTGAGAAAAGAAATTTTAGAAGAAGGTCATTCCACTTCGTACGCTGGGTACTTCGGTTGTATAAAAATGTATCGATATTTTCGAGATACTTTTTTGTAGAGAAGTATGAAAAGAAATATCAATTCTTTTGTTAGAAAGTGCAATGTTTGTCAGCAAGTAAAAGTCGAACACCAAAGGACAGTTGGATTGCTAAATATTTTGGAAATACAAGAATGGAAATGAGAGCACATCTCTGTAGATTTAGTGGTTGGTTTTTTTAGATCAGTAAAGGACAATAATGCTATTTGGGTAATTGCCTATCGGTTGACCAAGATTGCTCATTTAATGATCCAAATGGAATCTCATTTTCACTGGTAGAAAATGAGACATCTTGGTCAATGTATCAATAATTACTCAAATAACACAATTACCCTTTACTGACCTCAGAAAACCAACAAAAAAATCCATTGAAATGTGTTCCTATTTTCATTCTAGTATCTCCAAATGATTTTGTAGTCCAACTGGCCTTTGATTCCATCTTTGACTGGCTGACAAACAATGTACTTACTTACGAAAGAACCAAAACTTATTTTTTTTTGTTCCTCTACAAAACTGTATCCCTAAGCGTACCCACTGAGATGGGCGCGTATGGAGTGGAATAAGCTTATTCTAAGATTTCTTTCCTTAGTTACTCGCCTCTATGAACACAAGCTCAAAATCTCTTATTTTAGTCGATACAGCCCCATTCTTATTCTTTTGAAGGAATGGGTCATTATTTTGCACCTCTATGATTTGATCTTTAAGGATACGTTCAACAATATGGTTGTTATCCAAGCCAAAACTTGATAAAAAGAAGATACAACCTCAATTCTCAAATTCTCCAAATCCCTAACCAACTGATCTAGTTCTGAAAATACAGACGTCAATTGATCTATTGTCTTTCTACTTAGTAATCTGCGACCACATTAGCCTTATTCTAATGGTAATGGATAGTGCAATCGTAGTCATTTACCAACTATATCCATCTCATCTGTCTCATACTTAATTCCTTCTGAGTGAAGAAATATTTGAGACTCTTATTGTCCGTATAAATCTCACACTTACTTCCATATAGATAATGATGCATAACTTTGATGCATTAACTATTGCCAAAGTTTAAGATTATGTGTTGGGTAACTATTCTCATGCCGCTTCAACTGCTTTGAAGTATAGGTGATTACCTTCTCATGTTGCATCAGAACTCATCAAATAGATGTATCACTGTATATAACACAACCATATGATTCTTTTTGGTATAGCAAAAACTGGATCCTTGACTAACTACTGTTTCATTATACTTATCTGACTACTGAAAATTGACCCATTCATCAGTCTAGCTATCATAGAGAAACCTTCAATGAATCTTTGATAATAGCCAGTAAATCCCAAAAAACTACAAACTTTAATGGTGTTAGTAGGTCTGGTCCATTTCGTTATCGCATCTACTTTAGTTGAGTCTATTTCAATTTCTTTACCGGTAACTACATGACCAAGAAAACGTACCTAATCAAGGAAAAATTTACACTTCTTGAGTTTAGTGTTCAACTTTTCCTTCTACAGAATTTATAGCACAATCCTGAGAACATCCTCATGCTGAATTTTATCTCGAGAATAGTTCAGGATATTGTTGATAAAGATTATGCCAAATTGATATGGGTCTTCTTCATCTACCTCTTTGTTATTTTTCATTGGTTCAGTAACCCCTTCGTCCAACTTCATAGCGAAACTGGATTGTGATGTAACATTACTAATGTAGGCTTTCCAATACTCTGTAAGAGCATTGCAAAAGTCTACAGACTCGATGTCATGAAGGTTTCTTGAAAAAGACCACTACTGCCATCTCTTCCAAAATCATCTTTCCAATGCACTCTTCACGTGGAGCCAGGGTATGAAGAAGGTGCCTTATGGCTTGTCGCTCACTTATGACATAACCTGCAATTGTCGCTCTCTTCTAGTTCTCGTGTACACTACAAATATGATCATCTAGGCTAAGAGAAAGATCTTTCTCAATGTCTAGGTATTCACAAATCATAGCCTCTCGAGCGCTAATGCTATTTCTTCTTTTAGCTAGTTGTTTTCTCCTAACTATCTATCACCTACGATTATTCTAGCCCAAACATAAGTTTTGTAGAATAAAACTTTCTAATATATATTTCACATTTGCACATATAAAGGATTTAAGCAGTACAATTTAAATCCCAATAACCTATATTCATAAATCATAATAAAAAAACTCTACTTTTGCATTACTTTTACGTAGTTGGATTGTAAAATAGAGCTGAGTGATAAAAACGCATAATGAATTACCGTGTCATCTTCAATCATATTTGGTTGTTTACAATATACAATTACATTCAAGTAAAGACCATACCTATTGTTATAACTCTTAATAATGCATCAACGTGGCACCCTACGTGTAGCTTTAGTCGTTGACTCATCCCCACATAAGACGACTCACACAGGCGACACATGGTGGATAATTTTAAACTCGGTCAAACTACTTCTATTAAGCGGTCCAGTGCTCAATAAATACCAGACCGCCATGACTGATTGATGAGACTGGAGTAATGCGACTTTGTTAAACTGACACAAAGAAAGAGTATAAAGATGATGATGTGATTGCCTACAAAAAAAAAGTTAGATGCATATAGAAATGGTGATAGTGACTACTTGATGGTGTCAGATCAATCATGCACGTATAGGAATCAGACACGCAAAAGCCATTTAGGTTCTAGCTATAAATAGGAGGAAGGAGGCCATTGATAAGGTAAGTTCATCTAACTCAACTAAAGAATAGGATATATTTTATAAGTCAAACTAGTCTGGCTAAGACATGATTTCTAACTTGGGCGTCGGAGCACATACGTTGGCCTCACTAGCTACCTATGTCTGCTGACATCTAGTGTTGAGTGTGCAGGATCAAGGCAATTGGATAGAAGGAGAACAAATTGGTGTTGATTTGGAATCTAGCTAGGATTTGTGGTCAACATTTTGGTGCCGCCTGTGGAAAATGATACTAAAAACTACGAGAAAACACGTAAAAAAGGTTAGGCAAATCTGAAGTGTATGAATGTTTGGATTCAGAGAAATTAAAGCCAATTGTTGGATGGTTGATTTCGCAGGCATTTGAAAAATTGCCCAAGCCCTTGGAAAAAGGTGAATTTTAGGGTGTGTTTGATTGATTCCATGGAAAAGAAAAGATTTTCCATGTAAGTAGGGAAAAAAAACCACCTATTTTGGCAAGAAAATATTTTCCAAATTTTCCTTCTTAACCATACTTTAACTGATTGTACCTTGGAAATCATTTTCATTTTCCATGTGCAATCAAACAGCCAAAGATGAAAAATATTTTCCACTGATGTGACAAGATTTTCCATGGATTAGACATTTTCTATGGAAAATCTTCCAATCAAACACACCTTAGTTTGAAGAGATGAGATTGTAAAATTTCCCTTCGAAAAAAGGTGAAGTTTAGTTTGAAGAGCTGAGATTGTAAAATTTTCCTTTGAAAAAGTTGAAGTTCAGTTTGAAGAGTTGAGATTGTAAGATTTCTCTTTGAAAAAAGGTGAACTTTAGTTTGAAGAGTTGAGGTTGTAAGATTTTTCTTTGAATAGAGGTGAAATTTGATCCAAATTATGTTATTGTAAAACCATCTGTTTGAAAAAAAGTGGTGAAATTTGATCTACATTCTGTGGTTGTGGATTTTTCCTTTCCAAAAAGGTAAAACTTAGATCTAATTTCCTTTTTATAACTTTTCCCTTTAAAAAAAAAAAGGAAGGAAGACAGATTACAAGTTATGTAATTGTAAAATCCCGCTTTGCGCAAGTAGGGAAAGAACAAATCTAAATTAATCCTTTCTTTCAGATAAAGAATTGCATAATGAGTGACGAAGACAAAAATACCCATAAAAAGCAACCCGACGAACAATTGGATGGATGAGTTGAAGGAGATCTTGAAGTTGCGCAGCCACCAGGACAGAGAAGGGCTCGCATGGCTCGCAACATGGAGCTTATGGTAGCCCCTATGCTGGAAATGTTGAGGCAACAGACAGTAGTCCCCAAATTGCTGTCCTTAATGCCTAACTACAACAAGGATTCATGCCCCACCTGTCTACCCTCCATACCAACCTAGTGGCTATGGAAACCAAGAAATGAATGAGGAGAATTAAGGTCACTACTCATATGACTCATTAGCCCAGCTAGAGGCTCTATTTCGGAGAAATGAGAAGGAGAATCCATTCCAAAACCAAAATTAGAGGTACAATATGGAGGAAAATTATGTGAACACAAACCTATTTCCAAGATACTATCAAGAGCCTAAAACTTCTCAAGCATCAAGTGTATTCAACATGTTAGAAAGCAGACCTCCTAGAAATAGGAGGGAAAGACAGGCAGCTACGGCCGCTAGACAAGCACCGCACATGTCTCTACCCCATCGGTACCAAACTGTACAAGCAAACTTGCCACCTATTAGGAGACCGGTGCGAGAGCCGGGTGAGGAGTTGTGATAGACCCAACGGGTCTGCTCTCCATCAATGATCTCTCCACCCCAGCTTTAGTCCTATGAGATAGATGACGATGAGGAGATAAGCCAATTTTCAGAGGGAATACGGCAGTGTATGGTCCCACATGACTTCAAAATGCCTGAGATAGGCAAATATTCTGGACAGGAAGATCCTAACGACCATCTTTTAAATTATAACGCTAGCATGGGCATTGCCAGAGCAACCCCAGAGCTTAAATGCAAGCCTTCTATCTAATATTAGAAGGAAGCGCGCTCAGACGGTGCAAAAATATCCCTCATGGAAATATTCACAGTTGGAAAGACTTGAAAATGGCTTTTAGGAACGGATTTGTATCCTCCCAGCCATGCCAATTTCTCCTTCAACACTTGCAGGACTTGAGGCAGGAGAAGAATGAGTCACTAAAAAGTTACTTGGCCCAATTCACTGAGGAGATGCATAATTGTGAAAATATCACAGAGGCAGAAATGTTCTACGTGCTCAAATGAGGGTTGGAAATGGGTAGCATGTTCTGGAGGGACTTTTGGAGCCGAAAGTCTTGAGACTACAATGCATTAGTGAACCTGATGAAAGATGAGATAATATCTGGAGAAATGGCTAGGGCTATAGATAACTATGCCCAACAGTGGTACAATCATAGGGGCTAGGTGAATGCCAAACCATCTGATGGCAGAGTGCACCACCAGACTGGACATCGCTAGGGGACTCATCAGCATTCTTTCCCAGGGACCAAATCCACCTATGCAGCTAAGATCATGGAAGCTATACCAAACTTGCATGTTGGGGCAAATACTCCAATCAAGGAATACCTACTAGAGAAGCTAGATCCAGCAAGTCCAAAAAGTTATTTACCGGTCCATATTGTGCCTACCATAGATTCTATGGGCATAGGACCGAGGACTAGCGTGATATATAAGAACTGGCAGAACAAATGACTCAGAAGAAGGACCATCCTTCTTTTGGAGGAAACAAAGGCAAAAATAACTCACCATATTGGTCTAATGAGCTATGGTGTGGGCGATGCCAGATGGCCAGAGATGAGAGACAGAGAAGAGAGACCGGGTAGAGGGAGCACAGTAGAAACTAGAAAAGGAAAAACGTTCCAAGGATGGAAAGACCGGACAAGAATCTGCAACAACTGTCGGCCCAGCCCTTCATCCGTGAGATTGTCACCATTATAGGAGGCTTTCATCCCAGAGAAAACTTAAATAATTCTCAAAAGAGATATATTTGAGAAGCCAAAGAGCCTGCAAATGTGAACTACCACTTGCATACTTGTCTAGTGGGAACAGGGAGGAGTGATCCTATCACTTTCACTTCTACCGACGCAGTCGGAGTACACTTCTCTCATAACGACACTCTAGTGGTTCGAGTGCTCGTGGCCAGAAATGGCCTAGGAAGAAAGTTGGTTGACGACGAAAGTTCTGTTAACATTATCTATGGGGCAATGTATGACAAGATAGGGATAGAAACTCTTCTGGTCCTGGCTACAGACCCTATCTATAGATTTACTAGGGACTCTATCATTTCCAGAGGAACTATTGTCTTGATAAACGAAATGGGAAAACACCAAAAACCATCAGGACTCCCATGGAGTATTTGGTAGTCGACAAAATCTCTTCATATCATAGAGTTCTTGGAAGGCTGACTCTTATCGAGTCAGGGGCGTGATGCATACAAGTTCTTATACATGAAATTTTCCACAGACTTCGGCTGGACAAAGTTTAGCTTTATGGACGCATACTCTGGATACAATCAAATCTCCATGTACCCACCAGACGAAGAGAATATATATTTTATCACGGACAGATGGTTGTATTGTTATAAAACTATGCTCTTCGGCTTGAAAAATGCCGGAGCAATATATCAGAGGCTGGTAAATAAGATGTTTGCCAAACAGTTGGGCAACACAATGGAGGTATACATGGACGACATGCTGGTCAAAAGTTTAATAAAGACCGATCATACTGACCACCTAAAAGAGACAAGTACTAAGAATATACAAGATGAAGGTGAACCTCTTCATGTGCACCTTCTAAGTGTCCTCTGAGACCTTCTTGGGATTCATGGTGAACCAAAGGGGCTTTGAGATAAACCCTAAGAAGATTACGACACTGTTGAAAATGAATCTCTTCGGACCCCAAATGAGATGCAAAGTTTGATTGGTAGAGTAGCTACTTTGAGTTGTTTCATCTCAAAGTCAACTGATAAATACTTGCCTTTCTTTAAGGTTCTGAAAGGAAAAAAGAGATTTGAATGGTCTATTGAGTGTTAAGATGCTTTCCAAGCTTTGAAGCAATACCTAGGGAGAGCTTTGCTCCTATCAAAAACGTCTAATGAAGAACCCTTGATGCTATTGTTGTAGATTTTAATCCAGTAAGTGGACATATCGGTTATAAGTAATAAAGTGATGTAAAAATGTCGAACCCATGAGACTAGCTATCAATTAACCAATTAATTATATAATTAAAGTTTTAACAAAATTAATCACAGATTCTTTATGATTTCAATTCCTACGATTATCCTATTCTAATTCAACTAAGTCTAAATTATTATGTAAACAAAAATAGAATAATTATCAAATTCAAGTTTTACTAGCACTAGGATTTACGAATCCACCATCACGCTTCAACAATTAATTAGCAATTACTCGTATTCGCAAATTATTGCCCTAGGTCGAAAATTGATAATCCTAATATAATCAAAAGTCTCTCGATGGTCAATCAATTCTATACCTCTATATGAACCTAACCATCTCTAGTTAAATTTTGAACACAAAGGTACGCATTTAATCACAACGATCATCTAGAAAGATTTCATAAAGCATAATAGTAATTTCTATCTATTATTGGACCCTATGTTATTTATTACCACAAGCTCATCTAAATTGAATCTCTCGAAAGTAATTTAGACCACAAAAATGTTTTAATGGCGATCAAACATTAAAAGAAAAATAATAAATAATAAATAATCAACTCAAAATCAATAAATTTACAAAAACAAATAACTTCTAATTACTTAAAAATATGAGGTTTCATCGTTTATCCTAGTCATAAAAGATTTAGCCGAACATGATTCCTATGAATATAGCGATATTAATAAAAGAATTCATGAACCGGAAGAAAAAGAAGAAGAATAGATATAACCCTTAATCTTGAATTAATTCAAAATCTCTAATTAAACTTGATGAATGTTGCCTAAGAATTATCCTTTTCCTTGCTCTTGATCTCTATCTCTTGTCAATTGTGTAACCCTTTCAAAAGACCTAGAAGATGTCTCTTAATAGTTATTGGAAAGTCTTCAAAGTTGTGTCTTAAAAGAGTCCTAATCCCTCTTAACTTTAGAAAACCACATTTATGACTTTCCTTCAGCGTAGTGATGTCAAATTTTAATTAACTCGCAAGTGTACGAATCTATTAGAATATAGATAAGTAAAAACGAGGTCGATCCCACATAGACTGCTATGAGGAAGGTGTAATTTAATCCAAATTAACTGTTATTCTAGGCTAGTTGAGTTGAAAAGATTTGTTGTTGAAGTTGTTTAACTAAAAGACTAAAGAAGTATGCTAAATAGATGAATTGAGAATTCAAGTTGTGTAAAACACCAAGGTTTCGAAATCCACCATTGTCTAACTTAGCAATCATCCAATCATTCATTAATTTCCAAAAACACACACGACAATACGAAATCAATCTATTGTCGTCCCTAAAGATTCATCAATTAAGTCCAGAAGAAGAAGATCTAATTTAGACTCCTCTTATGCTTCAAACGTAAATTACTTAAGCATTTTTCATATCACATTCCATTGAAAGAAAACAAGGAATCAAAGATTACCTAAGCATTCAATGTATCCCAATTTGAACAAAAGAAGATGAAGAAAATCAAAAGAAATTCATCGAATAAATTCAATCACCAAGCATGGATTAATTAAACCAATCTCTAACTATCAAAAATACATGATATTTAAGATGAAAGAAAATATATTTAATTAATCTAATTAAGAACAAGCCATAAATGTTAAAGCTCTTAAGAAGGAATTAAACGAATAACGGAATAATCACTTAATTAAAACAAGGTTTCATCGTCTACCTTGGCTAAAGAAAACTAGAAGAACATGATTAAACTAGAAAAACATTAATTGGTAAAACCCGGCATGGATTGAAGGAGAAGAAATCTTCGAAGAAGTCTTGATAGTCGAGGAGGTCTTGTTCTCTTGTTCTCTTCCATCTTCTCTTGATTTGCTCCCCAAAAATCCAACCCTTGATATGAGAATATAACTCATATTTATACTACCCTAGTTGTGCCCCCAAAATATCCCAAACGATTACAAATTTCGTGGGCCAAGAGTTAGGAAAAGAAATTAGAACTAAAAAAGGAAAGAAAATAAAAAAAAATACAAAATCAGACGAAATTGGCCTGGGAGATCTCCCAGGCCATTCCCGGGCGATCGCCCAGGCACATTTTTTACTCTCTGTTGGCGAAAAATTGTACTGGGCGCTCGTCCAAATATAAGCCTGGGCGATCGCCCAGCTTATTTTTCCTGGCGGCCAATTTTCAAACGGCCATAACTTCTTGTAGGAAACTCCAAATTGAGATCTGTAAAAAGTGTTGGACTCGTAATTCCATTATCATTCCAATGGTATATCATTTTCCTTGTGGAGATTTTAATATCAAAATTTGTACTCTAATTTCTCTACATGCTTCGGTAGGTAGTTTCCCAATTCGGTTCTTTGGCTTTCCGGTGTTTAATCCATTGATTAAACTCTTCGTTATCACTCCAAAACACCTTAAACTTATTGATTTTCCCTTATTCCTCATCCTCAAATGTTTGGCTCTTGATATTCACTTCAAAAACTCAACTTACTCGTCGATTTCGCCAAATTATTGCTCTTTTCGTCCATTCTTTTCCAATTGTTCACAAACGCGTCCAAAACTGAAATAGAACAATAATATACTAGATAAGTAGAAAATCAACTATATGACGACATAAAAGATTAATTCAAATGCCAAAATAAGTGCATAAAACGCACTTATCAAACACCCCCAAACTAAACCTTTGTTCGTCCTCGAACAAAAACAAAACTAAAACATACTTTAACTAAGCTAATTGAATCCACAAAAAATTGTCAATGTTAACTTCCTTACCATATGCCTCAGGTTCAAAAATAAAGCAACACTATTAGAAGGATAACAAACAAAAGCACAAAAATTTTTACTTATCCGATGCTCGACATTGTGTGAATGTGTGAATAGCCAAACATTGAACTTATGCATGTATTAGACCTTGACCAATATTGTGTTGTTGATATTTTAGCAATTCCGAACCCTTTGTAGTCATTTATTCCTTACATCTCTCGTAAGTTATCACACTTCTAAAGCTTTTCTCTCAAGTCCCGAGGTGTTCTAGCGAAATTGGTTTCTATTGATCATTACAATGCTCATTCTTTTCAACAAAAGTGGTAAAACTTAGCACTTGTATTCTGAGAATTAGGATGGTGAGAGATTTCTAAATTCTCATCTTCAGTCTCTAAGGTTCTAATCTAGCAATCCTTTCTGAGCACTTCTACTCTTTTATTTATTCAACTCCTGTTAACAGTCTTACATCCTGTGCAATACTTCTCTTTCACTAGCTTTCTGTGTGACCCTTGTAGCGAGCTTTAGGTCAATGACTCCCAAGTCAGATGACCATAGGGCACCAGGTTTGAAAATACCCTAGTAGACTTAATTGCTCGAGTCCCACAGGCTAATAGAGAAGTGAAGATGTAAATTTATAAATGTCGCTCTCTTTTCTTTTTCTTGTTTTAGATACAGGACTCATGTAGCGAGCTTTGGGCCGATAACTCCCAAGTCAGATGACCATAGGGCACCATGTTTCAAGATACCCTAACAGGCTTAATTGCTCGAGTCAGATCTTTCATTTAATTTTATCAGCTGCGAGTAGTGCTCAGTTTAGATTCCTTAACTATAACCCATTCAACCAAAGATGAGACCCAGAAACCCAAACCATCAAAACTCTTAGAACAAAAGTAGTAACTTTAACACCCCCAAACTGTTCTCAAAACAGTTTAGTCACTAGCTCTAAGAATGTAGGAACGGAATTTTTATCATGATACTCAGTCAATAATATCAACACAAACACCCAAGTCATGTCTCCAATAAACAATAAGTCAAGGTGGCTATGTGCTTCCATAATCAGGTCTAACACGGATAAGAATTCATATAAAAGAACGAGTTCAAGTGTTGTCTAATATTCTCCTAAAAATGTGCTCGATATTGAACAGATATCATCATTGACGGCAAGATATTCAACAGTAGCTAGACAACTAAACAAAAAAAAATTTTTTTTTTTCAAAAAGTATTTCAGTTATAGAGACAAGAGTGATAAGCAAATCAGAAGGACTTAAGTAACATGATACTTTATAACCCACCCCCAAACAAAAATCTTACATTGTCCTCAATGTAAGAATAAAATAAAGCAAAGAATAGGAAGAAAAAGATCAGTTACTCCCCAAAGATAGAAGTGGAGAAGAAAGATCTGTCTAGTATGTAATGGACTCAGATGTAGTGCCGGGACCCTTGGTCAAAAGTTGATTGCCTAGATATTATCCAAGCGGCTCGCACAAATAGGACATCCTGCACATGGCATGGTGAGGTATAAAAAAAATGCGTTAAAAAAAATCAAAAATAGAAACTAATAAATTATTAAACCTATCTAAAACTACGACATATAAAGCAAGTAAATAAAAGGGTTAGAAAATGGGTTGCCTCCCATTAAGCGCTTATTTATAGTCATTAGCTTGACTTATTGTCTGGTTGGCTTACGGCCTCTGAATAGTGCTTTGGAGGACCTGCTTTGCTTGCATCTATTGACATTGGCACGTGTTGGAAGTAGCTCAATTTTCTGTTTCCATTTAGTTGCATCCATGGCAGGTGTTGATACAAGCAAAACATTAACTTCTTTTATAGCACTATCAACATCAAAATAAGAACCCAAATGAGTTAAGCACATGTTTAACGCATCATCACAATTAGTATAAGCAAAACAATCATCATCTAATGCTTCTAGCATGTCAACATCAACAACATCCTCATTATCATGTGGTAGCTTGTTGACATTAAAAATATTCAATTCGACAGTCATGTTGCCAAAGGATAGTTGCATAACTCCATTCCTGCAATTAATAATAGCATTAGATGTTGCCAGAAAAGGACGACCAAAAATTACAGGAATATGTTTTGTAGAGTCTCGTACTGGTTGAATATCAAGTACAACAAAATCAACAGAAAAATAAAACTTATCAACCCGTATCAAAACATCCTCTACAATTCCTCGGGGTACTCTCATAGATCTATCAGCAAGTTGTAAAATCATAGATGTTGGTTTTAACTCGCCTAGTCCAAGTTGCATATACACAGAATAAGGAAGAAGATTAACACTAGCTCCTAAATCTAGCAAAGCTTTCTCAATTTTATGGTTTCCTAAGATGCATGAGATAGTAGGACAACCTGGATCTTTATATTTCGGAGGAGTGTTGCTTTGAATTGTAGAGCTAACATGTTCAGTTAAAAATACCTTTTTGCGCATATGTAGTTGTCTCTTAGTTGTACATAGATCTTTCAAGAATTTAGCATAGGCAGGTACTTGCTTAATAGCATCAAGTAAAGGAATATTTACACTTACCTACTTGAAGATTTCCATCATATCATTGATAGAATTACCTTGCTTTACCTTTGTAAGCGTCTGAGGAAATGGGGCTTTTGGAATGTAAGATGGCTCATTGTCTTCTTTGGGAGCTTCTTGGATTGAATCATCAGTTGGAACAGTACCTGGAGAAAGTGGATGAGATGTGTTTTCCTTTGAGATATCCACTTTGTTGTCAAACAGACTGCCACATCTCAAAGTCATGATGGATTTAGCCTCTTCATGTTGCACTCTTTTAGGATTAAGAAATGGCTGACTAGGGAACCTTCCTTTCTCAATGGTTGTTGCCAACTGTTGGACTGATGAAGCAAGTTGTCCCATCATGTTTTCAAGATTGGAGATGGATTGTGCCTGAGAGTTCTGGCTGGCGCGTACTTCATTCTTAAACTCAGTAATTGTGTGGTTCTGTGTAGCTTTTGTTAAGTTTTGAATTGCCTCCTCCCATGGTTTTGGCTGTGAAATTTTTTGATTGAATTGTTGATGAGTCTGCTGAGGGGCTTGACCTGCTGTATTATCCTATTGAACACCCTGTAACCAAGAAAAATTAGGATGATCTCTCCAACCTGGGTTATAGGTGTTGGAGTAAGGATTGTAAGGAGGTTTCCTCATCATGTTGAGAGCATTAGCTTGCTCAGTACATGTTTCTGGCTCTGTAGGACTATTGGCTGTCAATAAGGTCAATTTGCGAGAAATGTCTTCTATCATGCATTTGACTTCTTTGATTTATGAGCTAGGTTCACTGCTGCGAATCTCATAAATCTCCCTCTTCATTGGTTCAGTTCTAGATGATCGACTCCGCTGTTGTGAATTGTCAGCTTGCTTTTGAAAGAAGCTCCAGATCTCTATAGCATTCTTAGACATAAGCTCTCCCCCACTTGTGGCCATCAACCATTCTTGAATATGCGATAGCAAGCCCTCCAAAAAATATTGGCATAAATGCCATTTTTCATAGCCATGATGTGAACATTTCATGAGAAGCCCGTTGAATCTCTCCCAAGTTTCATAGAATGGCTCATCGTCTCTTTGCACAAACTCTGAAATTTCCCTGCGAATAGCATTAGTTTTGTGAACAGGAAAGTATTTATTCAAAAATTTAGCAACCATTTGTTCCCAAGAAGTAATACTATTTGCAGGTAGTGTATTAAACCATGATCTAGATCTATCTTTCAAAGAGAAGGGAAACAGACGAAGTTTAACATTATCAGGAGAAACATTCTCATATTTAAATGTCTCACATACAGCATAAAAGTCAGTCAAATGATTATAAGGTTCTTCACTATTTAAACCATAGAAAGATGGAAGACAGTTAAGCACACTCGGTTTAAGCTCAAAATTCCTAGCTGTGACCTGAGGGTATTGTATGCATGAGGTGCTCAAGTTAGCTAATGGACTAAAATAGTCCCTGAAAGGTCTCTCCTCAATTTCATCCCCCATAACTACTACTGCTTCGGTTCCTCCAATCTTATCTAAGTTGGGAGGTCGAGATCTCTGGTGAAAGGTTCTTTCTATCTCACTATCTAGAGGTTCTAGCTCAATATCCAAAGATCTACGACCAAGCATGCACAATGAAAATCCTTTTTTTTTATGTTTTTAATAAAATAACAAGAAACAAATAAAATCCTAAATTATAACTAGTCAAGAATAAAATTAACTAAAATTAAATTAACCTTCAGACGCAGTCCCCGGCAACGGCGCCAAAAACTTGATGTCAAATTTTAAGTAACTCGCAAGTGTACGAATCTATTAGAATATAGATAAGTAAAAACGAGGTCGATCCCACAGAGACTGCTATGAGGAAGGTGTAATTTAATCCAAATTAACTGTTATTCTAGGCTAGTTGAGTTGAAAAGATTTGTTGTTGAAGTTGTTTAACTAAAAGACTAAAGAAGTATGCTAAACAGATGAATTGAGAATTCAAGTTGTGTAAAAGACCAAGGTTTCGGAATCTACCATTGTCTAACTTAGCAATCATCCAATCATTCATTAATTCCCAAAAACACACACGACAATACGAAATCAATCTATTGTTGTCCCTAAAGATTCATCAATTAAGTCCAGAAGAAGAAGATCTAATTTAGGCTCCTCTTATACTTCAAACGTAAATTACTTAAGCATTTTTCATATCACATTCCATTGAAATAAAACAAGGAATCAAAGATTACCTAAGCATTCAATGTATCCCAATTTGAATAAAATAAGATGAAGAAAATCAAAAGAAATTCATAGAATAAATTCAATCACCAAGCATGGATTAATTAAACCAATCTCTAACTATCAAAAATACATGATATTTAAGATGAAAGAAATTATATTTAATTAATCTAATTAAGAACAAGCCATAAACGTTAAAGCTCTTAAGAAGGAATTAAACGAATAACGGAATAATCACTTAATTAAAACAAGGTTTCATCGTCTACCTTGGCTAAAGAAAACTAGAAGAACATAATTAAACTAGAAAAATAGTAATTGGTAAAACCCGGCATGGATTGAAGGAGAAGAAATCTTCGAAGAAGTCTTGATAGTCGAGGAGGTCTTGTTCTTTTCCGTCTTCTCTTGATTTGCTCCCCAAAAATCCAACCCTTGATATGAGAATATAACTCATATTTATACTACCCTAGTTGTGCCCCCAAAATATCCCAAAAGATTACAAATTTCGTGGGCCAAGAGTTAGGAAAAGAAATTAGAACTAAAAAAGGAAAGAAAATAAAAAAAAATACAAAATCAGACGAAATTGGCCGGGAGATCTCCCAGGCCATTCCCGGGCGATCGCCCAGGCACGTTTTTTGCTCTCTGTTGGCGAAAAATTGTACTGGGCGCTCGCCCAAATATAAGCCTGGGCGATCGCCCAGCTTATTTTTCCTGGCGGCTGATTTTCAAACGGCCATAACTTCTTGTAGAAAACTTCAAATTGAGATCCGTAAAAAATGTTGGACTTGTAATTCCATTATCATTCCAATGGTATATCATTTGCTTTGTGGAGATTTTAATATCAAAATTTGTACTCTAATTTCTCCACATTCTTCGGTAGGTAGTTTCCCAATTCGGTTCTTTGGCTTTCCGGTGTTTAATTCATTGATTAAACTCTTCGTTGTCACTCCAAAACACCTTAAACTTATTGATTTTCCCTTATTCCTCATCCTCAAATGTTTGGCTCTTGATATTCACTTCAAAAACTCAACTTACTCGTCGATTTCGCCAAATTATTGCTCTTTTCGTCCATTCTTTTCCAATTGTTCACAAACGCGTCCAAAATTGAAATAGAACAATAATATACTAGATAAGTAGAAAATCAACTATATGACGACATAAAAGATTAATTCAAATGCCAAAATAAGTGCATAAAACGCACTTATCACATAGGTCGCACAATACATTCTGCTACCTATGTGCGACCTCCAGTAAGTTTTCACTACCGTGCCTAGGTCACACCTAGGTCGCACTACCCATGTTTGACATTTGTCTTGAAAACTTACAATTTGGTCCCTGATTTGGCTACTCAGGTACGATTTTAGTCATTTATTCTTTAAATATTCTTAATTAAATCCAAAAGCTTCCAAATGCATTCTAATTGCTCCTCATCCTTCTAAATTCTTCTAAAGTGGCCTTCTAACTATTCAAAACTGTGTAAATTAGTCCCCAAACTTTTAGAAATCAGATTTTTGCTTACGAAACTTTTGAATTCACCATAGTAAGCGTCAATTAAGCCTCAAACTCTTCTTTTTCGTTTCAAACTCATACAAATTGAGTTTTGTACATATGTTTATATTAATGAAAATCATTTAAATAGAAATATGCTCATATAGTGAATATATAATAAGTTTACAAGTATAAATAAGAGTATTAAATACACTTATCAGCTATATCTGGCCATCTTCGAGGAAGCAATCACTGCAGTACTCATTGGGAGAATGATGGCTATCAGTTTCCCATTTACTATGTAAGTAAAGTCCTACTGAGTTCTTACAAGGTCAACACTAATGGATGTGTCAAAGATAGATTTGTGAGTAGAGGGAGAATTATTAAGAATTCATCAGGTTAGTGTGTTCGCTCATTTTTCTCTTTATATGGCGAGTGCCTTATTTTGGAGGTTGAGCTCATGGCTATTCTTGATGGTATCATTATTGCTAAGAAGATTGTACTATCAGATTTATGGATTAAAGCTGACTCTACTTTGGCCATTCAATGCATCACCAGATGTGGAGGACCTTAGTCTATTCAGGCCACTTTTTGCCACATCAGACGTCTCCTTGCCTTCAACCGTGATACTGTTTCTCATATTTATCGTTAGGGCAACCAGGTGGCTGACTTACTTGCTTCAAAGGGTTGAGATCATCGTTTCTATTTTAAGTACAGCACTCAGAACTTACCACAGTGCTACCGTAACTTAGTTCAAATTGATAGACATGGGTTTCCTATAGGGATCTATATATTTTTTTACTTATTGCTTGGGATGTAGTACTTCTTTATTTATTGCTTTATTATTTATTTGTTTGCTTTAGATCTTCTGATTTGAGGTCAGATTTTATGCCCCCTTCCATGTATTTTTTATGAGTTATTTATAAATGGTTAAGGTATTCGAACCCTCCATCCACTCCTAGAGGAGGCCTGACAACTACACTGGAGATGTGATAGCATGTTGACAAAAAAGAGTCCTACTAGTACTGAAACACACTATCTAGACATGGAGAAACTAGCATTGGCTTTGGTAGTGTCCTCTAGGAAGCTCCGGTCTTATTTCCAATCACATACCATCTTTGTATTAACTACATTTTCTTTGAGACAAGTGCTACAAAAACCTGATGCCTCGGGAAGATTGATGAAATGGGCTATATAACTGAGCCAATTTGAAATTGAGTACCAGTCTTGGAGTGCCATCAAAGGCCAAGCTTTAGCTGACTTTGTGGCTGAGTTCACCCACACTCCAGAGGTAGAAATGGTTGACTAAGCTAAGTCCACTAAGCTTTGGAAACTGTTTGTAGATGGATCTACAGGCACAGGGATAATGATAACAAGCCCAGAATTCCGGGCACAAGTTGTACAGCGCTTTGCGCTTTGGATTTAAGGCATCAAATAATGTTACTGAATATGATACCCTATTGGATGAGCTAAGGTTTGTTAGAGCATTACAAGTCAAGGCTATAATTGTGCACATTGATTCTCAACTAGTTGTCAGTAAGGTGAAAGGTGATTATGAGGCGAAGGATAAGAATATGACTTTTTATCTCCAGAAATTTCAGGACCTAGCACCATATTTTAAAACCTTTGAGTTGATCCAAATTCCAAGGATTGATAACCATAGTGCAGATGCACTCTCAAAACTGGTTAGCAGTAAATAGTCTGACTTCCTTGGATGCGTTCAAGTTGAATTCCTCCCTAAACCCACCATCGAGTAAGATGATGATGTCTTCTTTATTGAAGGGATGGATTCATAGATGAAGTCTATCACTGCATATCTGGCAGATGAGGTCCTTCTAGAAGATAGTGACGAAGCATGAAAGGTCCAAAAAATGTAGGTGCGCTTTGTCATACATGACATGGTGCTTTATTAGAAGGGTTATTCTCTCATCTTCCTCAGGTGCGTAGGACCAGAAGAGGCGGACTACATCCTGAGGGAGATCCATGA
The DNA here is from genome assembly GCA_030279155.1 of Forsythia viridissima. Lineage (NCBI taxonomy): Eukaryota > Viridiplantae > Streptophyta > Magnoliopsida > Lamiales > Oleaceae > Forsythia > Forsythia viridissima. The sequence continues at coordinate 51,260,815 of CM059034.1, forward strand.
AGGGATATATGGCAACCACTCATGGGCTAACTCGTTGACCCAAAAAATCCTCAGGCAGGTCATATCCAGTCTTTAGCCCTTCGATAAATATGGAATAGACATTATCGATCCCATGCCTTGAGGACAGGGCATTCATTGTTACATGATTATGGCCATTGATTACTTTACTAAGTGGGTAAAAGCCGAACCTGTGACAAAAATCACGGAAGCAAATACCTTAAAGTTTATATGGAAGAATATCATTTGTCGATTTGATGTACTCCGCTCTCTAGTCTCCGATAATGCTAGGCAATTTAGAAACTTCCAAATTGAAGAATTGTGCAACAACTTGGGGATAAGACATCACTTCTTATCCCCACATCATCCTCAAGCTAATGGCCAAGTAGAGGCAGTGAACAAGACCATAGAGTATACCTTTAAGAAAAAGTTTGAGTCAACAAAAGGAACATGTGTAGATGAGTTACCTCAGGTATTGTGGGCAATACGGACTACCACCCGAACTGCTACTAGAGAAACCCCATTTTCTGTGGCATATGGAGCTGAATCAATGTGTCCCATAGGCAAATCAATTTTGATAAAATCTCCAATAAACGTTCTTGAAAGGTAGAACTAGACCTCCTCCAAGAATGGAAAGACGATGCATAAATGAAGTTAAGGCTTTACCAGTAGAAGATGGCACGATATTATAATAAAAGGGTAAATGTTAGATCATTTCAATTAGGGGACTAGGTCTTAAGGAAATTATTCATATCAACTCAAGAACCTGGTGTGGGAACCATAGGCCCCAATTGGGAAGGCCCTTATAGAGTTGTAAGTGGGACGCTTCATGCGACATATGTAATACAGGACCATTCAGGCAAACGTTTTCTGCACCTATGGAATATTACCAATGAAGCTTGCTTATATGTAGTAATGACTTTGATTGTTGTGATGATAAGACTGATTACATTAGAATAACGTATCCATGACACAATTTGATGAAGTACTTTGTCTCTGCTACAAACCATATTATTAAATTTTATTTGGTGGCTACAGTGTAAATATGAGCTCCAACGATTACTACACAATCCAAATGAGGGACGTAAATCTCTTAGTGCGGGATAGGTAAATCAACTGAATTGTTAGTTAAAAAGTGCACTGCACATGAATGATTAAAATCTTTGATGTGGATTATTATTAGGACCAAAATGGGAGAAATCATCCTTGGGTGAGTCTGTCCCCTTATCTTCATTTCCTTTTTAATGTCTGGATAGTCAATACTCTTAAAAATAAAAATTTCCCCATCCAACGTGTTTACGCCGGAGCACTCGTACTTGAAGTAAATTAAAATAAACTACTTTGGAGATTGGCTAAGTATCATGATTTAAACTAAAATTATACTTTGAATTCAACAAACAGGATGTAAACCAAGCATAAACATAAAAGCAAACACATTGAAAAACAAAACTGATAATTCATTCAAAGTGAGATATTGCAATGATTTTCAAAAGAAGGGGATACAGAAGTCCTAGCCTACGTTTCATTAGCCAGAGGTTGGGGTAGCATCTTCCACAGCATCCTCCGGGGCTGGATAATCTGCCTCAACGGATGAGAGGCCTATATTTGGGTGAAGTTCCTTCAGTTCGGCGAGCACCTACTGATAAGTGCATTTTGTGCACTTATTTAGACTTTAAAACTAAGATTTTATTCAGTTATTTTATTGATTTTATACTTAATTTAGTGTATTGTTCTTTCTATTTCAGTTTTGGACCCGTTTATAAGCAATTGGAGAAGAATATATGGAAATAGCAACAATTTGGTGAAATCGACGAGTAAATAAAAAGAAATTAAATTTTTGAAGTGAATATCAAGAGCCAAACATTGGAGGATGAGAAAAAAGATAAAATCAATAATTTTAAAGTGTGTTGGAGTGACAATGAAGAGTTAAAACAAAGGATCAAATACCTAAAAGCCAAAGAACCAAATTGAGAAACTACCTACCGAAGCATGTGGGGAAATTCGAGTACACATTTTGGTAATAAAATCTCCACAAGGATAATGATATACTATTAGAAAGATAATTTAATTATGAGTCTAACACTTTTTACAGATCCCAATTTCGAGTTTCCTACAAGAAGTTATGTCAATTTGAAAAACATCCGCAGAGAAAAAAAGCTAAAGCTGGGAGATCGCCCAAGTTTAAAGCTGGGTGGCCGCCTAGCACCAAAGTCTAACAGCAGAACATAAACAACTTGCCAGGGTGATCGTCGGGGTTTGCAATGGGCAATTGCCCAGTGTAAAATTTCACCCGCTAAAATTTATTACCTTTTAGAGTTCAATTCCAATTAGGAAATCTTTTGATACACGAATTTAATGATTTTTGGAGATCTTTTGGGATATAATGAGGATGCTATATATATGAGTTCATAACTCATAAATTGAGAGCCAAATTTTGAGAGAAAAACAAGGGAAGAAATATGAAACGAAGATCAAGATTTCATCTTTTAAGTTTTCTTCATATCTGGGTGATGGCTTTTATATTTTATTTTTACTTTTTATTTTCTTCTTCTTAGTATGTTAGGCTAAATACGTTTAATGCTAGGATCATGATGAAACTTGTATCATGAACCTTTAATTCTTTAAACCGAGTTTTTATATTCCAGCATGTTTCTAATTTTGAATAATTGATATTCTTTCTTCTTCTCTACAACTATATGCGCAATAGTTGTATAAGTTTTGTGGCTTATTTTACCATCGAGAGATTAAAAATAGATTAAACATAGTATCAACTGTCGTAGAATCTGATAGGGGATAGAGATATACCGCTATGCTTTACGTGATCTAAGGTATTCACAATTTTTAATGCATTCTTGTATGTTCCATCCATCATAGAGATATAGTCGGGTCATATATAGAGATATGTTTATTTCCACTCAAGAGAGATTGTTAAACAAATTAGAAATATTGATCTTCATAATTAATTTGTGTTATTAAATTTAACTGTTTGAGTTAAAGGGGGATTGGTATAAGTCAATTCGGGATCCTAGTACGTTTTTCTTTCCTAAATTTAAAGTAATTCTTAATAAATTTAATCTTTTAATTATTTGAGTTAATCATTCTTAGTTTATATTTTAGTTAGTTTACAACACCAAATTTCAAAAGTAATTCCATTCGTTTAAGGTTATTATAATTACAATTGAACTATCTAAATCCTTGTGGGTACGATACTTTGACTCAAAATCTATTATATTACTTGTGCGATCCGTAAACTTGTGGTACAAATAAAATTGCTAACAAGTTTTAGTGCCGTTGTCAGAGATTTTGTTTTAGTTCTTTTTCAATTAATTTAGCACTAATTCGAACTTTATTTATTTATTTATTATTTAATTTTTCAGCTTATTTCAGTGTTTGAATTGTTTCTTTTCAGGCCTTTGCATGCGAAGAGTGAGACACCGGTCTCTAATTTTAGCTGATCCAGAAATCATATGCACTTTCCATTATAGGCAAAGATAAGAAAGAATGACACACTGAAAAGACTAAAAACAGCACGGCACTATGAATAATAATGAGATTGCTTCAACAGGATGGTAAAATAGAGAGATAGCCATTAGAGAAGACAATATGCTAGTTGGGGACTTAATGATTCCGCGGATAATCAAGAGCCAATCTATCATTGTATACTCCCCTTTTGGGCAGCCAAACTTCCAGTTGAAGACCAATGGCATTAATCTCTTTCAGAATGGACTTCAATTCTATAGCAGGACCGATGAGAATCCACATGCACATATTTCACAATTCTTAGAAATGTGCCAACATTTCAAATATCAAGGGATCTCAGATGATGCCATCTGTCCATGTTTATTACCACACACTCTTTGTGACAAAGCTCTTGAGTGGTTAGATTCACAGCCGATTGCCAGCATCTCACTTGGGCCCAAAAATTTTACACAAAATCCTTTCCACCAGTCAAGATTACAAAGTTGAAGCCTGAAATATCTATATTTCAGTAGTCAGAATCTGAATATTTCGATGAGGCATGGAACATATTAAAAAATGTGCTAAGGAGGTACCCTCATCACGGCATTAATAAGGGGCTTCAAGTTCAATATTTTTATGCAGGTCTGCTTCCATCATTTAGATATATGGCAGATTCTTCATCAAACGGTTCATTATCCACCCAAACTATTGCTGAAGCCTTGGAGCTGTTTGAGAGAATGGCTACTACCACGGCCATATGGGTATCAGATCGAGCTATACACAAAAGGACTGTAGTGGTATATGAAGTAGACACTTTCACTACATTATCTGTAAAAATAGACTCATTGGCACACAAATTAGGGAGCATGTCGGATTCAGTAAATGCGATGCAAACAAAGAAATCAACTTGTGAAGAGTGTGAGACAAATCACAGCACATCAGAATATCCCATTCTATCACAACAACCCCAGCAAGCCGAATATGTTCAAGGTGGTCAATACGAGCAAAATAATATGTTCTCCAATACATTTAATTCAGGTTGGACCAATCATCCAAATTTATCTTGGAGAGATAATCAGAATAATATCATACCACAGGGTCCTCAGTTCCACAGCCAGAAAAGAGAATCTCACTAGAAGACATGTTTGGTAAATTCATCAAGAAAACCAAATAGTACATGAAAAAGGAAAAGACCACTCTTCAAAATCAGAGTGCTTCAATAAAGAATTTAGAGATGTAGATGAATCAGATGACAATTTCTATGTCGAGTAGACCACAAGGTACCTTTCCAAGCAATGCTGAGGTCAACTCTAGAGAGCAAGTACATACAATAACAACTAGAAATGGGGTGCAGCTGCCTGAAATACATGCAAAATGGCCAATCAAGAAAAAACAAGTTTTGAAGAATAGGACTATGAAGTAACTCCAGATGTGCAGACTAATCATAAGCAAGTGGCAGACCATGGAAAAACAAAAGTTCCAGAGCCAATAAAAAAAATATAAACCTCTCATCCTTTTTCCACAGAGGTTAAATTCAAAGAACCATGATCAACAGTGTGTAGAATTTCTCGATTAACTAACGAACCTGTATATTAACATACTGTTTGTCAAGACCCTGGCTCAAATGCCCAACAACGCCAAGTATATTAGACAACTGCTTCTTGGTAGAAGTGGATACAATAATAATTACAAGAGAAGTAAGTTCTATAGTAGAGAAGGAACTACCAGACAAAAAAAAAAAATCCAGGTAGCTTCACAATTCCAATTACCATCGATAATCATGTGATCGATAGGGCATTGTGCAATCTTGGTGCAAGTATCAATTTAATGGTTCTTTCTATTTTTAGGTGATTAGGATTTGGTGAAACTAAACCTACAAAGTTCACTCTTTAGAGTGCTGACTGATCTATTAAAAAGCCTTTTGGGAAGGAGAGTTGAGAAATTATTTTACATTGACTTCATTGTTCTTGATATGCCTGAGGATGCAGAAATCTCTATTATCTTGGGCTGACCCTTCTTAGCTACTTTGGATGCTCTCATTGATGTGTCACGAGGTGTATTTACATTGAGAGTTTAGCATGAAACAGAGATATTTCATATTTTGGGTAGAGATGAGGTACCACCACCCCTTTCTTATTGGACAAGATATCAGATACAAGTAAGCCAACATGGATGAACATGTGGCTGAAGTTAAAGAAAACATCCCTGATGGACAGATTACAGTTGTTAAATGGAAGATGAAGGATAAGCCACAAAACTTGGAAAAGAAAATCATGAAATTATTGGAGAGTGACACTTTCAATAATCTCGAGATTCTTTCTTCTCCCACTTGAGCATCCAGACACTAAGTCAAGCTAATGACTATAAATAAGAGTTTAATGGAAACCAACCCATTCTTATATCCTTATTAATTAATTTATGTTAAATAATATATTAGTTTTTTTTTATATATTGTTTATTACATTTGTAAAGCCTCACCATGTTAACCGCAGGATGCTCCACTTTGCAAGGTGCATGGATGATATCTATGACATCATCTTTCGACCATGAGTCCTAGCACAACACCTGACTCCACTTCAGTCCACTTCAGCTAATTCGTTTGATCAGCCAGACCATCATCTCCACATATACCTCTGGAGAGTAATTGATTTATTCCCTCATTTATTTGCTTATTTTTACTATTATATTAAGGACAATGTAATGTTTTAGTTTGGAGGTGCGATAAATATCAGTATACTTATTGAATTATCTTTTATTTGCTTATTATCTAGGTCTATATACTAACTTATTTGAATAAAAAAAATTTTAAACAATAAAATATTTGTCTAGTTATTGTTGAAAGGCTTGCCGCCAATGATGGTAATATTTGTTTGAAGTTAAGTACATTTTTAGTTAGAATATTGGACAACACCTAAATTGTGCTTTGACTTGAATACTTATCAATGTTAGACTAGATTAATGGAGCACGTAGCCATTATTGACGTATCACTTATATCAGAACATGACTTGAGTGCATGGGTTGATATTGTTGACTTAGGATTATTGTGAAGAACCTCGTTACTAAATCCTTAAACTAGTAACCAAAATAGTTTGGGGGTTTTAAAGTTAGCACATGTATTCATAGAATTTTGATGGTTTGGGTTTTCTAGGTCTCATCTTTGGTTGAATAGGTTTTAGTCAAGGAATCTAAATAGGGCACTAATCACTGTTGAGAATTGAATACCATTAAGAAAAAGAGAAAAATAAAGAAAAGAGAGGAGAAAAAAAAGGAAAATTACATCTTTCACTTCTCTTATACCATGTGTGATTCTAACAATTAAGCCTGTTAGGGTATCTTAAAATCTGGTGCCCTATGGTCATCTGACTTGGGAGTCATCAGCCCAAGGGTCGCTACATGGATCATATATAAAGCTTACGGGAGATAAGTATTTCACACAAGATATAAGAATGTGTACATTAATTAAATAAATAAAAAGAATTACAAGTGCTCGGTAAGGATAGCTAGGTTAGAACCTTAGAGACGGGAGATGAGAATTTAGAAATCGCTCACCATCCTAGTGCTAGGAATACAAACTTCTAATGTTTACCACTTTATTTGAAAAATGCATTGTATTATTGATCAATATGAATCAAATTCGCTAGCACACTTCGGGATTGAAGAGAAAAATATTAGAAGTGTGATAATTTATGAGAGGTGTAAGGAAAGAATGAGTACAAAGGGTTCGGGATAATAAAAATATCAACAACACAATATTAGTCATGATCTAATATAGGTGTAAGTTTAATATTTGGCTAATCATACACTCATAAATATCGAGCATCGGATAAGTAAAATTTTTATTTTTGGTATTGTTTAATAACCTCCTAAAACTATTGCTTTATATTTGAACCTGAGGCATTTGGTAAGAAATTTAACATTGACTTTTTATTCTAGTAATTTTCTTAACTTAGTTTAAATTTTTATTTTATTTTTGTTTATGTTCGAGGATGAACAAATGTTTAGTTTGATGGTATTTGATAAGTACATTTTGTGCACTTATTCGGAGTTTAAAACTAAGCTTTTATCTCGTTATTTTGTTAATTTTCTACTTAATTTAGTGTATTGTTCTTTTTATTTCAATTTTAGACCCGTTTATAAGCAAATGGAGAAACATAGACGAAAAAAGCAACAATTTGGTGAAATCGACGAGTAAATGAGAAGAAATTGAGTTTTTGAAGTGAATAACGAGAGCCAAACATTGGAGGATGAGAAAGAAGATAAAATAAATAATCTAAAGTGTGTTGGAGTGACAATGAAGATTCGACGCAAATGATCAAACACCTGAAAGCCAAAAAACCGAATTGAGAAACTACCTATCGAAGCATGTGGGATTCGAGCACAAATTTTGGTATTAAAATCTCCACAAGGAAAATGATATACTATTTAAAATATAATTGAATGATCAGTCTAACACTTTTTACGGATCTCAATTTAGAATTTTCTAGAAGAAGTTATGGCCGTTTGAAAAATATCTGCAGAGGAAAAAAAGCTAAAGCTAGGCGACTGACTAGCACCAAAGTCCAACACCGAAACGTTATGGCCGTTTAAATTTTCACCGTCGAATTTTGTTACCTTTTAGAGTTCAACTCCAATTAGAAAACCTTTTGAGACACAATTTTAATGATTTTTAGAGATCTTTTGGGACACAATGAGGATATTAAATACATGATTTCTTAACTCATGAATTGAGAGCCAAATTTTGAGAGAAACAAAGGAAAGAAATAAGAAACGAAGATCAAGATCAAGATTTCATCTTTTGAGTTTTCTTCCTATCCGAGTGATGGCTTCTATATTTTATTCTTACTTTTTATTTTTTTCTTCTTAGTATGTTAAGATAAATTCTTTTAGTACTAGGATCATGATGAAACTTGTATCATGAACCTTTAATTCTTTGAACCGAGTTTTTTTTTTATATTCAAGTATGTTTTTAATTTCGAATAATTGACATTTCTTACTTCTTCTCTATAATTATATGCGCAATAGTTGTATAAGTTTTGTGGCTTATATACTATTGAAAGATTGAAAATAGGTTAAAAATTGTATCAATTGTCGTGGAATGCGATAAGGGATAGATATATACCACTATGATGTACATGATCTTTAAGTATTCACAATTTTTAATGTATTTTTGTATGTTCGGATCCGTCATAGAGATATTGTTGGGTCACATATAGAGATCGGTTTAATTCTACTAGAGAAGGATTGTTAAATAAATTAAGAATATTGATATTCATAATTAATTTGTTCTATTAAATTCAACGGTTCGAGTTAAAGGGAGATTGGTATAAGTGGATTTGAGATCCTAATACGCTTTTCTTTCCCAAATTTAAAGTAATGCTTCATAAATTTAATATTTTAATTATTTAAGTTATAATTATTTAATTATTCTTAATTCATATTTCAGTTAGTTTAAAAACACCAAATTTTAAAAGTAATTTGATTCGGTTAAGGGTATTATAATTACAATTGAACTATCTAAATTCTTGTGGGTACGATACTTGGACTCAAAATCCTTGTAGGGGTATATGAAGTAGACACTTTCACTACATTTTCTACAAAAATAGACTCGTTGGCACACATAGTGGAGATCATGTTGCATTCAGTTAAATGCGATGCAAACGAAAAAATCAACTTGTCAAAAGTGTGGGGAGAAATCAAAGTACATCAAAATGTCCTATTCTATCATAGCAAGTCGAGTATGTTCAAGGTGGTCAATACCAACAAAATAATACGTTCTCCAATACATTTAATTCATGTTGGAGCAATCATCATCCAAATTTCTCTTGGAGGGATAATTAGAATAATATCATACTAGAGAGTCCTCAGTTCCAGCAGCCAAAAAAGAGAATCTCACTAGAAGACATGTTTGGTAAATTCATAGAGAAAACCGAACAGTTCTTGAAAAAGATGGAGACCACTCTTCAAAATTTGAGCGCTTCAATAAAGAATTTAAAGACGCAGATGAATTAGATGGCAGTTGCTGAGCACTTGTTGAAGGTGAGGTGGGATCATATCAAAAACCTCGAAATTAATATCAGAAGGCTTCATTTCCAGGATTTTCTTAATGTGGACAAACTGATCATTGTCCAATTCATCTAAGGCATGTGGCTCCACCATCTCGTAAGTTTCCGAGCTTTCATCACCCCGATAGCCAAATTCTGAGAAGATTTGGAGAAGGTAGTCTGTGGCTTTTTGTCTTTCATAGTAATATCTACTTCTTCCAAGACTTTTAAGTCGTCCTCCTCCCTTAATGACCATTTGGAAGACCTTCCAACTTCAGGAGAGGTTTCTTTCTTGTTTGCATTTCCTTCTCCATTCGCTTGGCCCCTAACTCTTGTTTTTGCACCATAAGTTGCAAACACTGAGATGAAATGGTGGGGACCAAGGTAGTTTGCCTCAGATCATTGGAGACAGGGGCAGTGTCTTGATCTTTTTCTCTGCCCTAGAGGCTGAGCCCAGTAAGAGTCCTTTTCTGATTGTGATAAGAAGACTTCCCCTTCATCACTAAAGAGATTTTCTTTGCCGCCAGCCCATCAAGCCTAATCTTTGGCAACGTGCTCGACCCTGAAAATGTGCCCACTTAGAATAGTCAATATTAATAACAAAGTGAAAGAAAAACTTGAACTTAAGTGAAAATGGATCTAATAGACGGTAATTCGATGTGGGCACCTTGCTTCTTCATTAATTGGTGTTTGACAAAGAGATGGTCCAAGACAATAACTCTGTAGGAGTAAAGCTGGCTGATAACAACTAGGTCCTTCTCAGTCAAGAAGAACGCTGGCACTTTCCCTGTACAAAAATAAATCCAATTAAAACTCAGAGTAATACTTGTGCAAATGAGAAAACGTGCAGAAAAATGGTAACATTGTGATATAACTATGAGCTAAGACTCATGCCGGTGGGACAGAGTCCGGTAGGAGCTAACATTGCGATATAATCTTAGGACCAGATCCGAATAAAGACACTGCCAGTCCCCGGCGGCCCACAGCCACTAGCTTCTCCAATGTTTGATGGAAGAAGGATGTCTGGTGATGACTGGGCTATGTGTTCCTCTAGGGGTCAAGTAATACAAGTATTTCACTCCCTCTTTAGGCTCTCAATCGCTAAAAGCACACCTATTTAGTTTGAATAATGTGTGGAATACTTACATGGGCATATGGTAGTCAGGGCTCACTTCCTGCCACAAGCCAGGTCCATATGGTTTGGGTTCAAAAGTTGGAGAATGGTTGATACTGGCAAAGATTGTAGCTTTTTATTATGGCCCTAGAAAATGGATGAAGAGAAAGTCTCATCCCAAAAGCAAGGGCATCACTCATGATTGCCACATGCCCCTCCAGAGGGATGCAAGACCTATCCTTTTTATTTGGGAATTCTATACTGATCCCTAAGCTTAGTAAAATTTGATATATTCAACTCAGAAGGATATTTACTGCACGGTCGGACTATGGATCCTCAAGCTCCTTGGACAGTTTCCTAACATACTCTACCCAACACTTCATTTTATCCATCTCGTCGGGGGTATGACCCAGGTTAACCCTATGGGTTCTAGGACTTACTCTTCCTATCTCTCTAGGACTAATCCTTCCAAAAGGACCGACTACCCCATTTCCTTTCTTTTGCCTTAGGCTTTCTTCTTTTTGCATATGCAGGCCAACTGCTTCTTCAACAGTTAGATTTACCATCATAAATCCAGTCCTCTCCGCTTCACTGTCAAAATCACTTTTATTACTCCAAAAAATCTTTCTGTCCAAGCATTTTAAAATAATTGGGAATAAAAGCCATTTTGGAGATAGAACAGACAGCCTTAATGGGCTCTACCACAACCAATATCTCTCTCGGAGCAGTCTCTCACAACCTCTTCTATATCACTACCACCATTGTTACCCATCTTGCGGTGGTGGAAATTTGTACTTCAATTGAAGTAAAAATGAGCATAAATTAAAATGCAAAACTACATATGCACACTAAACGAAACAAGGGCATACCTTTTCTCAATAAGAGTTTGGCATTCATTGATGATATCCTTCCTGATACAGACGGAATCACTCAACACATGGTTAGAAAATGAAAAGAAGAAGATGTATTATGTTAAAGAGATACTCAAGTTCGGCCTAGGAAAATCTCAATAAGTTTACTCAGATTTTGAAATGGCATAGAAAGGTTGTGTTGTTGACATCTTGAATCTTTTATAAGAGAAAATTATCAATCTTCTCCATCCGTTATCATATTAGGCAGATCTGGGCCTTTCACATGTCTTCTGATCATAACCATTGAAGACTGATAAGTGCATTTTATGCACTTATTTGGGCCTATAAACTATGCTTTTATCACGTCATTTTATAGATTTTCTTCTTAATTTATTGTGTTATTCTTTATATTTCAGTTTTGGACCTGTTTAATAGGAAATGGAGAAAAATGGATAAAAAAGCGATAAATTGGAAGGTGTCTCAGGAGTATGGGGACTCAACTGCACTCAATTAGAAACTTAAAGGAACAAATTGGAGGTTATGAAAAGTTAGAGGACTAAAGAAGATAAGATGAAAGTTTGAGGACTAAAATAACCAACAACCAAAGCTGAAGGACCAAATTGCAAGAACTCCAAAGAGCCAAGCTGGGCGAGCGCCTAGCGACTGAAGATGAAAGCAGAGACCAAATCTTGTTGCCTGGGCTATCGCCCAGGAAAGCACAGGGCGATTGCCCAGGCCAAATCCGGCTGCGAAAATTGTATTTCCTTTTTTGTGCCGTAATCTAGTTAGGTAACTTTTGGCCCGCGGATTTTGTAATTTTTGGGATATTTTGGGCACAATTAAGGTAGTATAAATATGAGTTATTAACTTATAACAAGGGGTTGAATTTTTGGGAGCCAAATTTAGAGGAAGACAGAAGAAACAAGAAAAGATAACTACTTGGAAATCAAGAGTTTTTCGAAGATTTTTTCTCCTTAAATCCATGCCGGGTTCTATCAATTCTTTTCTTTTTAATTTAATTACGTTCTTCTAATTTTCTTGAGCCAAGGTGGACGATGAAACTTTTTTCAAACAAAGTGATTATTTTGTTATTAGTTTAATTCCGTTTTAGAGCTGTAACGTTCATGGTTTGTTCTTGTTGAATTAATTAGATAAAATTTCTTTCATCATAAATATCATGTATTCTTGATTGTTAGAAATTGATTTAATTAATTCGTGCTTGGTGCTTGAACATGTTCTATTAATTTCTTTTGATTTTTCGTTATCTTTTTTATCAATTTGGGATACATAGAATGCTTAGGAAACCTTTGTTTCTTTGTTTTCTTTTAATTAAATTTGATACGGGGAACGCTTAAGCAATTTAAGTTTGAAGCATAAGGAGAGCCTATATTTGATTTTCTTCTTTTAGAATTAATTGATAAATATTTTGATACGACAATAGATTGATTTCGTGTTGTCGTTTGTTTTTGTGAATTAATCAATAACTGGATAATTGCTAAGTTAAATAATGGTGGATTCCGAAACCTTGGTACTTTAAACAACTTGATTTTTCAACTTAATTGTTTAGCATATTTAATTAGTCTTTAAGTTAAATTATTTCAACCAAATTCATTTCGACTCAACTAGCCTAGAACAATAGTTAATTTGGATTAAATTAGACTTTTTTCATTGCAGTCTCTGTGTGATCGACCTTGTTACTACTTTTCTATATTTCAATAGATTGGTACACTTGCGACTTAATTAAAATTTGACATCAAATTTTTGGCGCCGTTACCGGGGACTGCGTTTGAAGGTTAATTTAGTCTTAGTTAATTTTATTCTTGACTAGTTATAATTTAGGATTTTATTTATTTCTTTTTTAAAAAATCCCAAAATAGTTATAGTGCATGCTTGGTTGTAGATCTCTAGAAATTAAGCTAGAACCTCTAGATATTGAGATTGAAAGAACTTTTCACCAACGAAAACGAGCTACCAATTTTGATAAGATTGAAGGAACTGAAACAATAATCGCTATGGGTGATGAAATTAAAGAGATACCTTTTAGAGACTATTTTAGTCCATTGGCTAATTTGAGCACCTCATGCATACAATACCCACAAGTAACTGCTAGGAATTTTGAGCTAAAATCGAGTCTGCTTAATTGTCTTCCATCTTTCTATGGTTTAGATAGTGAATAACCCAATAATCATCTGACAGATTTTTATGCTATATGTGAGACATTTAAATATGAGAATATTTCTCCTGATAATGTTCAAGTTCGTCTGTTTCCATTTTCTCTGAAAGATAGATCTAGATCATGGTTTAATACGTTACATGCCAATAGTATTACATCTTGGGAACAAATGGTTGCTAAATTTTTGAATAAATATTTTCCTGTTCACAAAACTAATGCTATTCGCAAGGAAATTTCAGAGTTTGTGCAGAAGACGAAGAACCATTCTATGAAACTTGGGAGAGATTCAATGGGCTTCTTATGAAATGTCCACATCACGGTTATGAAAAATGGCACTTATGCCAATATTTTTTAGAGAGATTACTATCACATATTCAATAATGGTTGATGGTCACAAGTGGTGGAGAGCTTATGTCTAAAAATACTACAGAGATTTGGAGCTTCTTTTAAAAGCAGGCTAACAATTTACACCAGCGGAGTCGATCTTCTCAGACTGAACCAAAGAAAAGATGAATTTATGAGATTCGAAGCAATGAACCTCGCTCAGAAATCAAAGAAATCAAATGCATGATAGAAGATATTTCTCGTAAGTTGACCTCGTTGACAGCTAATAATCCTACATAGCCAGATGCATGTTCTAATCAAGCAAATGCCCTCAACATGATGAGGAAACAACCATACAATCCTTATTCCAACACATATAACCCAGGATGGAAGGACCACCCTAATTTTTCTTGGTCACATGGTGTTCAATAGGATAGGACGGCAAGTCAGGTCCCTCAGCAAACTACCAGACAATTCAATCAAAACTTTTCACAGCCAAAACCATGGGAGGAGGCAATTCAAAACTTGACAAAAGCTACACAAGCTGCATTAGAGCACCAGAATCACACCATTACTGAGTTTAAGAAGGAAGTACGCACTAGCCAAAACTCACAGGCACAATCCATCTCCAATATGGAAAACATGATGGGACAACTGGCTTCATCAGTACAACAGTTGGTAACAACCATTGAGAAATGAAAGTTTCCCAGTCAGCCATTTCCTAACCCTAAGGGAGTGCACAATATTGGGACCGATTCAAGCAACCAACAGGAGGAGGCTAAGTCCATCATGACTTTGAGACGTGGCAAACTGTTTGACAACAAAATGGATATTTCAAAGCAAAACACATCTCAACCAATTTCTCCAAGTAATGCCCCAACTGATGATTCAGTCCAACAAGCTCCCAAGGAGAACAATGAGCCATCTTACATTCCAAAAGCCCCATTTCCTCAGAGGCTAACAAAGGTAAAGCAAGGTAGTTCTATCAATGATATCATGGAAATCTTCAAGCAGGTAAGTATAAATATTCCTTTATTTGATGCTATTAAGCAAGTACCTGCAATGCTAAGTTCTTGAAAGATTTATGTACGAAAAAGGGACAACTACATGTGCATAAAAAGGCATTTTTAACTGAACATGTTAGCTCTATAATTCAAAGCAACACCCCTCCAAAATTTAAAGACCGAGGTTGTTGTACTATCTCATGCATCATAGGAAACCATAAGATTGAAAAGGCTTTGCTAGATTTAGGAGCTAGTGTTAATCTTCTTCCTTACTCTGTGTATATGCAACTTAGACTAGGCGAGTTAAAACCAACATCTGCAATTTTACAACTTGTTGATAGATCTGTGAAAATACCCCATGGAATTTTAGAGGATGTTTTGATACAGATTGACAAGTTTTATTTTCCTGTTGATTTTATTGTACTTGATACTCAACCAGTACAAGACTCTACAAAACATATTCTTGTAATTTTTGGTCGTCCTTTTCTAGCAACATCTAATACTATTATTAATTGCTGGAATGGAGTTATGCAGCTATCCTTTGGCAACATGACAATAGAATTGAATGTTTTTAATGTCAACAAGCAACCACATGACAATGAGGATGTTGCTGACGTTGATATGATAGAAGCATTAGTCGATGACTCTTTTATTTCAACTAATTGTGATGATGATTTAACGATGTGTTTAACTCATTTTGGTTCATATTTTGATGTTGATAGTGCTATAAATGAAGTGAATACTTTGCTCAAGTCAGCACTTGTCATGTATACAACTAAATAGAGACAGAAAATTGAGTCACTTCCAATAAGTGAGAAGAAGAACATCCCATCAATTCAACAACCACCAAAATTAGAGCTTGAAGCATTGCCTGACACTTTGCAATATGCATTCTTAGGAGAAGCCAACACTTTACTTGTAATTTTCTCTTCTTCCCTTGATGATGCACAAAAAGGTAAGTTGTTAGGTATTTTGACTAAACATAAAGAGGTGCTAGGATGCACCATTGCTGATATCATAGGTATAAATCCAATAGATTGTATGCATTATATTCGTCTTGAGGAGAATTCTAGGTCTACTAGAGAGATGCAACGTAGGTTAAATCCTAAAATGAAAGATGTAGTAAGAACTGAAGTGCTTAAATTACTAGATGCTGGAATTATTTATCCTATTTTCGATAGCACATGGGTAAGTCCAATACACTTTGTCCCAAAAAAATCAGGTATCACAGTAGTTACAATACAAACAATGAATTGGTTCCAACTAGAGTAACTACAGGATGGAGTGTTTGCATTGATTATAGAAAATTGAACTCAGTCACTAGAAAAGATCACTTTTCTCTTCCATTCATTGATCAAATGCTTGATAGGCTAGCAGTTCATGATTATTATTATTTCTTAGATGGTTATTCTGGTTATAATCAAATTCTCATAGTTCCAAAAGATCAAGAGAAAACTACTTTCACTTGTCCTTTTAGAACCTTTGCTTATAGAAGAATGCCATTTGAATTGTGTAATGCACCTGCTACTTTTCAAAGATGTATGCTTAGTATTTTCTCTAACATGGTCGAGAGGTTTCTTGAAGTATTCATGGATGATTATTCTGTATATGGAGACCCATTTGATGAATGTTTGCACCATCTATCCTTAGTTTTGCAGAGATGTAAGGAAAAGAATTTAGTGTTAAATTGAGAAAAATGTCACTTCATGGTGAAACAAGGTATTGTTATTGGTCACATTATCTCTAGTAGTGGTATTGAAGTTGACAATGCCAAAGTAGATCTTATCTCCAATCTTCCATCTCCAAAATCAGTGAAAGAAGTAAGATCCTTCCTTGGGCATACTGGTTTTTATAGACGATTCATTCAAGATTTTAGTAAAATTTCTAGACCCTTATGCAATTTATTTGTTAATGATGCACCTTTTATCTTTACTGATTCTTGTTTAGAAGCGTTTGAAAGACTTAAAAAATTGTTGACCACTGCACCTATCATTCGACCACCTGATTGGAATGTACCTTTTGAACTCATGTGTGATGCATCTGATTGTGCTTAGGAGCAGTTTTAGGACAGAGATTGGATCGTTTGCCTTCTGTTATTTACTATGCTAGTAGAACTCTTAACGATGCACAAATAAATTATTCTACTACGGAGAAAAAAATGCTAGCAGTTGTATTTGCATTAGATAAATTTAGATCATATCTTGTAGGGTGTAAAGTAATTATTTTTTCTGACCATGCTGCCCTCAAATATCTTCTCACTAAGAAAGATGCTAAACCAAGATTTATTTGGTGGATTTTGCTATTACAAGAATTTGATATTGAGTTTAGAGATAAAAATGGTTCTGAAAATATTGTAGCTGACCACTTATCTCGTATTGTGCTTGACTCTGTATAATAAAAACTACCTTTAAATGAGTTGTTTCCAGATGAACAACTTATGAGTATTGATGTTGTACCTTGGTTTGCTGACATAGTTAATTATCTTGTTACAGGTAAACTTCTAGAACATTGGACAAAAAAATATAGAACTAAGTTCCTGGCTGAAGTGAAGAACTTCTTTCGGGATGATCCTTATTTGTTTAAATATTGTGCTGATCAAATTATAAGGAGATGTGTCCTAAAAAGTGAATTCTACAGTGTTATATCTTTTTGTCATGATCGAGCTAGTGAAGGCCATTTCAGTGCTAAAAAGACTACTGCCAAAATTTTACAGTGTAGTTCTTATTGGCCTACTCTTTTTCGCGATACTTATGTTTTTTGTTCTTCATGTGACAAGTGTCAACGCATGGGAAGCATCTCAAAAAGAAACATGATGCTGCTTAATCCTATTCTAGTAGTTGAGATCTTTGATGTATGGGAGATTGATTTTATGGGACCTTTTCCTCTATCCTTTGGCTATCTTTACATATTGGTAGGTGTCGACTACGTGTCCAAGTGGATCGAGGCAATTCTATATAGGACCAATGATCACAAAAGTGTAGTGGCATTTTTGAAAAGCAATATCTTTCCTCGCTTCGGCACTCCACGACCCATTATCAGTGATGGTGGATCTCACTTCTGCAATAAATATTTTCAAACCTTACTAGCAAAGTACTCCATCACACACAAGATTGCAACTCCATATCACCCACAAACTAGCGGTCAGGTAGAGGTTTCAAATCGAGAAATCAAGCAGATTTTGAAGAAGATAGTTCGACCTGATCGAAAAGATTGGTCTCTACGACTTACTGATGCATTGTGGGCATATAGAACAACTTTTAAAATGCCCATTGGAATGTCTCCTTATAGACTGGTGTATAGAAAAGCTTGTCACCTACTGGTTGAGCTGGAGCATCGGGCTTATTGGGCAATTAAGAAATTCAATTTTGATTTGCAAGAAGCAGGGTCAAAAAGAAAATTGCAGCTAGTTGAACTTGAGGAGATTCGAAATAACGCTTATGAGAATGCAAAGATCTACAAGCGAAGAATGAAAGTCTTTCATGACAAGCACATAGTCAGAAAATCAATCCACCCAGGTCAGAAAGTACTATTATACAATTCTTGTCTATATTTATTTTTAGGTAAGTTACGTTCTAGATGGTCAAGCCCATTTATTGTTCATACCATTTTTCTCCATGGACCTATTGATGTTGAAAACCTCAAAAATGGTGACATTTTTAAAGTTAATGGCCAAAGATTAAAACTATATTTGGAGTTTAACTCTCGAGAGGGGGAAGAAGAAATTGATTTAGGTGATCCTACTCATCCATCTTAAGGAGAAAAAAAAACAAAAAAAACAAAAAAAGCATTTTGTATTTTCTCTTTTTATTTTCTTTGTAGGACTGCGTGTTGTTACAACAGATCTTGAGGTGAACGAGGAGTTCAACCAGACCTTCGGCCAACCAGATCCATCTTCTCCACATCTATCTCTAGGGAGTAACTGATCTTTTCCCTTTTTTTTTGGCTTTATTTTGTTTTTACATTGAGTACAATGTAAGGTTTCTGTTTGGGAGTGGGTTAAAAAGTATCAGGATACTTAATTGCTTTTGAATTGCTTATCACTCTAGTCTGTATAACTGAAATAAAATAAAAACATTTTATAGTTTATTTGTCTAGTTAATATTGAATATCCTACCACCAATGATGATATCTGTTCAAAATTGAGCACATTTCTAGTAGAATATTAGACAACACTTGAACTCGTTCTTTTATCTGAATACTTATCTATGTTAGACCAGATAAGGAAGCACATAGCCACTATTAACTTATTATTTAATGGAAACATGACGTGAGTGTATGAGTTGATATTGTTGACTGAATATCATTATGAAAAATTCTGTTCCTAAATCCTTAAGCTAGTGACCAAACTGTTTTGAGAACAGTTTGGGGGTGTTAAAGTTATTACTTGTGTTCTGAGAATGTTGATGGTTAGGGTTTTCTGGGTCTCATCTTTGGTTTAATAGGTTATAGTCAAGGAATCTAAACTGAGCACTACTCACTGTTGATAAAATAAAATATCTGACTCGAGCAATTAAGCATTTTAGGGTATCTTAAAACCTGATGCCCTATGGTCATCTGACTTGGGAGTCATCAGCGCAAAGCTCACTACATGAGTCATCTATATATAAAGAAAAAGGGAAAAAATTGAAAAAAAAATATGTTTTTACATCTTCACTTCTCTATTAGCTTTTGGGATTCGAGCAATTAAGTCTGTTAGGGTATTTTCAAACTTGGTGCCCTAGAGTCATCTGACTTGGGAGTCATCGGCTTAAAGTTCGCTACAAGGGTCACATAGAAAGCTAGTGAAAGAGAAGTATTGCATAGGATGTAAGACTGTTAACATGATTTGAATAAATAAAAGAGGTAGAAGTTCTCGGTAAAGATTGCTAGGTTAGAATCTAAGAGATTGAAGATGAGAATTTAGAAATCACTCACCATCCTAACTCTAAGAATACAAGTTCTAAATTTTACCACTTTATTTGAAAAAGCATTGTGCTGATCATTAGGAACCAATTTTGCTAGAACACCTCAGGATTGGAGAGAAAAGCATTGGAAGTGTGATAATTTATGAGAGGTGTGAGGAATAAATGACTACAAAGGGGCCGGGATTACTAAAATGTCAACAACACAATATTGGTCATGGTCTAATACATGTATAAGTTTAATTTTTGGCTATTCACACACTCACAAAAGGACGAGCATCGGATAAGTGAAAATTTTTGTGTTGTTATTTAATATCTTTCTAAAAGTAATGCTTTATTTTCGAACTTTAGACATATGGTAAGAAATTTAACATTGACTATTTTTCCGTTGATTCTATTAGCTTAGTTTAATTTTGTAGTTTATCTTAGTTCTTGTTCGAAGACGAACAAATGTTTAGTTTGGGGGTATTTGATAAGTGCATTTTATGTACTTATTTGGGCCCATAAAAATTAAGCTTTTATCACGTCATTTTATAGATTTTCTTCTTAATTTATTGTGTTATTCTTTATATTACAGTTTTGGACCTGTTTAATATCAAATGGAGAAGAATGGATGAAAAAACGACAAATTGGAAGGTGTCTCAGGAGTATGGGGACTCAACTGCACTCAATTGGAAACTTGAAGGGCCAAATTAGAGGTTATAGAAAGTTAGAGGACTAAAGAAGATGAGATGAAAGTTTGAGGACTAAAATGACCAACAACCAAAGCTGAAGGACCAAATTGCAAGAACTCCAAAGAGCCAAGCTGGGCGATCGTCCATCGACTGAAGATGAAAGCAGAGACCAAATCATGTTGCCTGGGCGATCGCCCGGGAAAGCACTGGGCAATTCCCGGGCGATCGCCGAGGCCAAATTCGACTGCGAAAATTGTATTTCCTTTTTTGTGCCCTAATCTAGTTAGGTAACTTTTGACCCGTGGATTTTGTAATTTTTTGGGATATTTTGGGCACAATTAAGGTTGTATAAATATGAGTTATTAACTTATAACAAGGGGTTGAATTTTTGAGAGCCGAATTTGGAGGAAGACGGAAGAAAAAAGAGAAGATAACTACTTGGAGAACAAGAGTTTTTCGAAGATTTCTTCTCCTTAAATCCATGACAGGTTCATGTTTGTTCTTGTTGAATTAATTAGATAAAATTTCTTTCATAATAAATATCATGTATTCTTGATTGTTAGAAATTAATTTAATTAATTCGTGCTTGGTGCTTGAACATGTTCTATTAATTTCTTTTGATATTTCGTTATCTTTTTATTAATTTGTAATACATAGAATGTTTAGGAAACCTTTGATTCTTTGTTTTCTTTTAATTGAATTTGTTATGGGGAATGCTTAAGCAATTTAAGTTTGAAGCATAAGGGGAGCCTATATTTGATTTTCTTCTTTTTGAATTAATTGATAAATATTTTGATACGACAATAGATTGATTTCGTGTTGTCGTTTGTTTTTGTGAATTAATCAATAATTGGATAATTGCTAAGTTAAACAATGGTGGATTACGAAACATTGGTACTTTAAACAACTTGATTTTTCAACTTAATTGTTTAGCATATTTAATTAGTTTTTAAGTTAATTTGGATTAAATTAGACTTTTCTCATTGCAGTCTCTGTAGGATCGACCTCGTTACTACTTTTCTATATTCCAATAGATTCGTGCACTTGCGAGTTAATTAAAATTTGACATCAAAGACAAAGAGCATGAAAATACGCTGGAATCCAATGGCCTAAATTCGTCAGTGCACTACACAAGCTCGTGTAATAACATTGTCTGAAGACGTATTAAATAACGCTGTCCTCATCATGGCATTTCCACTTTCCCAAGCCATCGTTGTAGGCTATTCCGTGAGCATGGGAATGCAAAACATTCTGCCAACTCATCACCCACCCTCAACGGTCAACTTTGAACAAATCAGATCGATATCCTACAAGTGTTCAAGCTCTGGATCTTTATCTTGGCTCCGACGCATAATGATGGATCATATTAGTCAATGGTCGCACCATGAACTACAGTTGCGCCCCAGTACATATCCAGTCCATCTAACTGCTAAAGGACTGGTGGCTTCATTATAGGACTCCATAAGCCCATGAACTTACATGAATGATTAAGTCCTGGACTTAAGGGATTATTGTTATGCCTCTTGATAACACATCCATGTGGCACCCTATATGTAGCTTTAGTTGCTGACTCAGCCCCACGTAAGATGATTCACACAAGCGACACTTGGAGGATGGTTTTAATCTTGATCGGACTGCTTGTGTCAAGCAGTCCTGTGCTCAATAAATACCAAACCGCCATGACGGATTGATGGGATAGGAGTAATGCGGCTCTGTTAAACTAACACAAAGAAAGAGTATAAATGAGATGATGTGATTACCTGCAAACCCAAAGTCAAAAGCATAAAGAAACAACGACAGTGACTACTTGATGGAGGCAAGTCAATCATGCACATGTAGGAGTCAGACACGTAAAGACCATTTAAGTTCTAGCTATAAATAGGAGGAAGGAGGCTAGTAATAAGGTAAATTATTCTAACTCAACTAAAGAATATGATATATTTTACAAGTCAAACTAGTCCAGCTAAGACATGATTTTTAACTTGGGTGTCAGAGCACATATGGTGGCCTCCCTGACTGCCTATGTTTGCTGACATCTAGTGTTGAATGTGCAGGATCAAGAAAACTGGACAGAAAGAGAACAACTTTGTGTTGATTTAGAGTCCAGCTAGGATTTGTGGTCAACACATACTTTAAATTTTATCATTTACTTATAACATGATACTATGTGCACATACCAAATATTAAAGTGATAAGTTCATATAGTCAATCACAAGATTTATAAACACTTAAAAATTAGATATCCATATCGAACATTTGAATTGAATCAACTACTTCACAAACATAAAAGTTTTGTCTTCAACAACAAAGGACCTATTCTCTTTGGCGTTTTTAACCCATTTTCGTTTTCTATTTTTAAAAATAGTAAAAACGCGTTTACTTAATCATTTTTGAAAAAGCATTTTAAAAAACACTCAAAAAAAAATTACAATGGAAATAGAAAATGGCAAAATAGCCGTTTCTGCATTTTCTTTACGAAAATATTTCATTTTCCAAGACGGAAAAATGCGCGTTTTGGTGAAGGGAGGTCTGTGTTTTGATTCCAGAATGCGGACTTTTTTTAACATTTTACACTGGGCAAGGAAACTGATGATTTAATCATTTTCCACGTTTTCTTTACAAAGTGTGGCTCCTTTCCAAAACGGTCAGCACGTGCGGAAAAGTTGTAGATGGTCAGGGGTTCAAGTCACCACTATGCTTTTTCCGTTTTTAATTCCAACAATAATTGTCTTAATTATTTTTAACTCCAACAATAATTGTTTTAATTATTTTTAATTAATAATTTTTTTAATTCCAACAATAATTATTTTTAATTTTTTTTTATTCTAAATAATTAATTGTTTTTAAATATTTTTAATTTCAACAATAATTATTTTGAATTATTTTAAATTAATAATAATTGTTTTTAATTCCATGTAAGTCCAAATTTCTAAAAAAAATTCAAGTAAACGTGTTTTCGAGTTTTCTGTTTTCAGAAACAATTTTCGAAAATTCCAAAAAGAACGTATTTTATAAAATCTCAAAACAAACACTCAAAATACAAAAAACAAAATGAATTCAAAGCTCAAAACATAAAATTCAAACGCAAAAAGAACACCACCTAAACCTTGCTCTTACATTCCTGAGTTTGAACGCCCGAGTTTGAACGCCCTGAAATGCTACTTGAGACATACATGGGTTGCATTTATTGAACATTGGACACAGAAAAA
Source organism: Forsythia viridissima (assembly GCA_030279155.1). Classification (NCBI taxonomy): domain Eukaryota; kingdom Viridiplantae; phylum Streptophyta; class Magnoliopsida; order Lamiales; family Oleaceae; genus Forsythia; species Forsythia viridissima. The sequence goes on from CM059034.1 coordinate 51,284,563, forward strand.
TGCATTTGGGCTTCAATCAAGCCTTTTTAAAATTTCTCGAATATTTAAAAAAAAAAAAATTAAATATGAGAAGCACTTAAGAAACTATATTTCGAACATTAACCATGTTGGGAAAGGCCAAAAGTAAATTGGGACGAAAAAGGAACCAAGTAGAGGGGACAAAAAATCTGGCCAACGAAGGCCCTTTGAGTGGCCGCAAGGCGGGGCCTCAACGAGTCAGATTTCGTCTGCTCTGTGCCTCCGATTTTGTCCCTAAATTTCGATTTTTTCTCTCTTATTTTTTGTTATCAACTAATAATACATAATTCATCCAAAAACAGACTACTGAAACATGCCATTCTCATCAAATATCCGCAAATCAACGAACATCCACATAATTAACCGGATTTGATTATCTTAACTTTTATAATTAGCAATCCAGTGTACAACATACATTTCATTCTTGTAAAACATCATTGTAAATAGATAGAAACTTTAACTTCAACTTTAGTATAAACCTTAAACCTCATACTAGAAACACTTTGTACAATCTTCGTCGTGTTCAAATCATTCATTGTAACAAAATTAGATAAAATCAATATTCCACTTCGAAAATGTTTGATCACATATTACAAACTTTAACATGATCTCAAATAAGGAAAGGCTGTCTCTAAATTAGCAATCTTTCTAAAACTATCTTAAACCACTTCCGGTAACAATTTAGCAAACCTTCCAGTACCATCTTCGTCCCCACGTCTTCACCACATCTTCATCATCCACAATTCACCTATTATCTGTTGAAATCATTATGAAAAAAGTGAGCATAAAAATACTCCGTAAGAATATTATAGTGCACCATAAATCATTTAACCAAAATATTAAAACTTTTAAGGGTAATTTGCAAATTTGGTCCCATCCTTTTAAATCTGTAACTAATCTACCCCAACTAATTTTTTTTAGCACCAGATATCCCCAATCTTTCAATTTGTAGCAAATCACGTCCCCCATTGACATATTTGGATGGTTTTACCCTCCTCTTTAAATAAATAAACAAAAAAAAAAAAACTGAAAAAAAAAAAAAAGAAAAATTAGTTGACTACCTAAACATATCAACTAAGAAACAAAAATTCTGGGACCTTACGCTAACCATTTGTTATAACACCACCCATTCCTAATACATTACTTCTTTAATTGGGTTACACTTGACTATATTCCGGCTTGCATGCAATTTTTTTCAAAACAAATCATACTTTGAAAACTTATCATGCAAAAAATCATATCATATTTGATTATACAAGTCAATTATAAGCATGCTTAAAAACAATCGGATAGCGTCGGTGGATGAGAGTTCGGTGCCAAGTGTTAAGTTTCATATCTTAATTTTTTAATTTGAAATATGAAAAAATACCTCATGAAACACATATTTCAACAACATATTACGTTATATGAAAAGACGAAACAAAACTGAATGTAAAAAGAGGACGGCGGATTTCGTCTACCTCAATCGTGAAGCCCAACCATGCCAGGAAGATTTCGTCTACCCTGTGCCTTCATCTTTTGTCCCATAATTCAGAGAATTTTTCTTTTTATCATTTCAGATTCTTGAATACTTATAACTCTGATACCAAACTATAATACTCCAAGTTTGAATGCCCGAAACCACTAAAACATTTATTGCTAAAGAATATTATACTACTACGATTTCAACAGAAATTACTTCTAAATTATTGAAACACAATCATTCGAATAGTTAATAGGAGTATAAGAAATCTGATAGAAACAAAATATTCAATTACAAATTATTGTCTTTAATACAAATCTCATCAAACATAAACTTGAAGAGACATCCAAGGCTGGAACACACCCTCGATCGTCCACCATCCAACCACCTCCTTCAATCTGAAAATTTATAAAAATTTAAAGGAATAAGTATTTCGAAAAACACTTAGAGCTTGTTCGGTGTAGATTTTGTTTTCCAAAAAATGGATTTTTTTGCCCACCTTTTCTAACTTTTGAAATTTTTTTATTGTGTAAAAAGTTTGAAAATTCAAAAAAAATATGCAAAAAATGGGAATTGAACGTGTCCTTAGTAAGATACGCGTGCAATTCAAATCATGTAGTATAGGTTAAATAATATTTTATACTACTTTGGAATCAAGCATCCGTAGGAAAGTAATAAATGGAAAGTTTAACTCATACTTTAGGGAGGTTAATTAATCTCGTAGGACTAACAATCATATCATATTTTAGAAGACCCGTCGTTATATAGATTTACGAAAATACTGAGCTACAAAATAAGTTTCCAAACAGTCCCTTAAACACCTAAATTTGAGCTACAGAATATTACCAAAAAACTAGCGTTTGACATTCCTACTGTCATCGGAATAATACAAAACTGATGTCAAATTTTAATTAACTCGCAAGTGTACGAATCTATTGGAATATAAAAAAGTAATAACGAGGTCGATACTACAGAGACTGCTATGAGGAATGTCTAATTTAATCCAAATTAACTGTTATTTTAAGCTAGTTTAGTTGAAGAGATTTTTGTTGAAATAGTTAACCGAAAGTCTAATTAAATAAGCTAAATAAATGAATTGAGAATTCAAGTTGGGTAAAATACCAAGGTTTCGGAATCCACTATTGTCTAACTTAGCAATCATCCAATTATTCATTAATTCTCAAAAACACCCACGACAATACAAAATCAATCTATTGTCGTCCCTAAAGATTGATCGATTAGGTCCAGAAGAAGAAAATCTAATTTAGGCTCCCCTTATGCTTCGAACATAAATTATTTAAGCATTTTTCATATCAAATTCTATTGAAAGAAGACTAAGAATCAAAGATTTCCTAAGCATTCTATGTATCCCAATACGAATAAAAGATGATGAAAAATTAAAAGAAATTAATAGAACAAATTCAATCACCAAGCATGGATTAATTAAATCAATATCTAACTATCGAAAATACATGATATTTAAGATGAAAGATACATATTTAATTAATTTAATCAAAAACAAGCCATAAACGTTAAAGCTCTAAGAAGGAATTAACTGAATAACAAAATAATCACTTAATTGAACAAGGTTTCATCGTTGAATCTAGAAAAAGAAGAATTAATAAAACCCGGTATGGATCTTAGGAGAAGAAATCTTCGAAGAGGTCTTGATCGTCAAAGAGTAGTCACCTCTTGTTCTCTTCCGTCTTCTCTTGAATCGGCTCCCAAAAGTCCAACCCTTTGATATGAGAATATAACTTATATTTATACTACTCTAGTTGTGCCCCAAAATATCCCAAAAGATTACAAAATTCGTGGGCCAAACATTACCTAATGAAATTGGAACTAAAAAAGGAAATAAATAAAAATAAAAATTCGCAGAAGAAAATGGCCTAGGCGATCGCCTAGGCAGGTTGTTTAAGTTTTGCTTCTGTCATCAGTTGCTGGGCGCTTGCCCAGCAATAAGCTGGGCGATCACCCAGCTTGGTTCCTTTAAAGGTTTGCAGCTTGGTCTTTTTTGTTTCAACGGTCACCACTTTGGTCATTCAACTTTGGATCTTGGTCATTTCAGTCCCCCATCTTTTCATAACATCTCATTTGGTCCTTAAACTTTACATAATCTCTGATTTGGTCCCTCAACTTTGGGTTGAGTGCAATTGAGTTCTCGAACTTATGAGATATCTTCTAAGTCATTGTTCTTTTTGCCCAAACTTCTCTAATTGTTCACAAACGCGTTCAAAACTGAAATAGAACGATAATAAACTAGAGTAAGTAGAAAAGCAACTATATGACGGCATAAATGATTAATTCAAAGGCCAAAATAAGTGCATAAAACGCACTTATCAAACACCCCCAAACTAAACCTTTGTTTGTCCTAGAACAAAAACAAAACTAAAATAGACTATAACTAAGCTAATTGAATCCACGAAAATTTGTCAATGTTAAATTCCTTACCATATGCCTCAGGTTCAAAAATAAAGCAACACTATTAGAAGGATATCAATCAACAGCACAAAAATTTTCACGTATCCGATGCTCGACCTTGTGTGAGTGTGTGAATAGTCAAAAATTAAACTTATACATGTATTAGACCATGACCAATATTGTGTTGTTGATATTTTAGCCATCCCGAACCCTTTGTAGTCATTTATTCCTTATACCTCTCGTAAGTTATCATACTTCTAAAGCTTTTCTCTCAAATCCCGAGGTGTTCTAACGAAATTGGTTTCTATTGATCATTACAATGCTCTTTCTTTTCAACAAAAGTGGTAAAACTTAGCACTTGCATTCTAAGAATTAGGATGGTGAGAGATTTCTAAATTCTCATCTTCAGTCTCTAAGGTTCTAATCTAGCAATCCTTTCTGAGAACTTCTACTCTTTTTATTTATTCAACTCATGTTAACAGTCTTACATCCTGTGCAATACTTCTCTTTCACTATCTTTCTGTGTGACCCTTGTAGCGAGCTTTGGGCCAATGACTCCCAAGTTAGATGACCATAGGGCACCAGGTTTGAAAATACCCTAGCAGACTTAATTACTCGAGTCTCACTGGCTAATAGAGAAGTGAAGATGTAAATTTATAAATATCGCTCTCTTTCTTTTCTTTTTTTTTTATGTTAATACATGACTCATGTAGCGAGCTTTGGGCCGATGACTCCCAAGTCAGATGACCATAGGGCACTAGGTTTTAAGATACCCTAACATGCTTAATTGCTCGAGTCAGATATTTCATTTAATTTTATCAGCTGCGAGTAGTGCTCAGTTTAGATTCCTTGACTATAACCCATTCAACCAAAGATGAGACCCAGAAAACCCAAACCATCAAAAGTCTTAAAACAAAAGTAGTAACTTTAACACCCCCAAACTGTTCTCAAAACAGTTTAGTCACTAGCTCTAAGAATGTAGGAACGGAATTTTCAACATGATACTCAGTCAATAATATCAACACAAACACTCAAGTCATGTCTCCAATAAATGATAAGTCAATGTGGCTATGTGCTTCCATAATCAGGTCTAACATGGATAAGAATTCATACAAAAGAATGAGTTCAAGTGTTGTCTAATATTCTACTAAACATGTGCTTGATTTTGAACAGATATCATCATTGACGGCAAGATATTCAACAGTAACTAGACAACTAAACAATTTTCTTTTTTTTCAAAAGTATTTCAGTTATAGAGACGAGAGTGATAAGCAAGTCAGAAGTATTTAAGTAACATGATACTTTATAACCCACCCCAAACAAAAACCTTACAGTGTCCTCAATGTAAGAACAAAATAAAGCAAAGAGTAGGAGGGAAAAGAACAGTTACTCCCCAGAGAGAAATGTGGAGAAGAGGGATTTGGCTGGCTGAATGACGTTGAACACCTTGGGCACCTCAGGATCAGATGTACCTATGCAGTCCTAAAAGAAAAAAATAGAGAAAACAACAAAGAAAAAACGTTTGTTTGTTTTTTTTTGTAAACAAAAGTGCGATTTTAAGAATGATGGATAGGATCACCCAAATCAATTTCTTCCTCTCCCTCGCGAGAGTGAAACTCCAAATACGGTTTTAATCTTTGGCCATTAACTTTAAAAATATCACCATTTTTTGGGTTTTCAACCCCAATAGCTCCATGGGGATAAACATTGTGAACAATAAAAGGGCCTGACTATCTGGAACGTAGCTTACCTGGAAATAAATGCAGGCGAGAATTATATAAGAGTACTTTCTGACCTGGACTGAATGATTTTCTGACTATGTGCTTGTCATGAAAGACCTTCATTCTGTGCTTGTAAATCTTAGCATTCTCATAAGCATCGTTTTGAATTTCCTCAAGTTCGGCTACCTGCAATTTCCTTTTTGACCCTGCTTCATGCATATCAAAATTGAATTTCTTAATGGCCCAATAAGCACGATGCTCTAACTCAACCGGAAGGTGACAGGCTTTCCCATACACCAATCTATAAGGAGACACGCCAGTGGATGTTTTAAAAGCTTTCCTATATGCCCACAATGCATCAGTTAGTCGTAGGGACCAATATTTTTTGTCAGGTAGAACAGTTTTCTCCAAAATATGCTATATTTCTCGATTTGAGACCTCAACCTGACCACTAGTTTGTGGATGATATGGGGTGGCAACCTTATGTGTGATGGAGTATTTTACTAGAAGGGTTTGAAAATGTTTATTGCAAAAGTGAGATTCCCCATCACTGATAATGGCTCATGGAGTGCCAAAGCGAGAGAAAATATTGCTTTTCAAAAATGCCACTATGCTTTTACGATCATCGGTCCTACAAGGAATTGCCTCGACCCACTTGGAAACATAATCGACACATACTAATATGTAAAGATAACCAAATGATGGAGGGAAAGGTCCCATGAAATCAATCTCCCAGACATCAAAGATTTCAACTACGAGAATAGGATTAAGCGGCATCATGTTTCTTTTTGAAATGCTTCCCATGCGTTGACACCTATCACATGAAGAACAAAAAATATGAGTGTCACGAAAGAGAGTAGGCCAATAAAAACCACATTGTAAAATTTTGGCAGTAGTCTTTTTAGCACTGAAGTGGCCCCCACAAGCTTGGTCATGACAAAACGATAGAACACTGTTGAATTCACTTTCCGGGATACATCTCCTTATAATTTGATCATCACAATATTTAAACAAATAAGGATCATCCCAAAAGAAATTTCTCACTTCGGCTAGGAACTTAGTTCTATCCTGTTTAGTCCAACGTTTTGGAAGTTTGCCTGTAACAAAATAATTAACAATGTCAGCAAACCAAGGCACAACATCAATGTTCATAAGTTGTTCATCTGGAAACAACTCATTTAATGGTAGTTTATCCTACACAGAGTCAAGCACAATTCGAGACAAGTGGTCAGCCACAACATTTGTAGAACCTTTTTTGTCCTTAAATTCAATATCAAATTCTTGCAAAAGCAAGACCCACCTAATCAATCTTGGTTTAGCATCTTTCTTAGTGAGAAGATATTTGAGGACAGCATGGTCAGAAAAGATAATTACTTTACACCCTACAAGATAAGATCGAAATTTATTTAATGCAAATACAACTACTAGCATTTCTTTCTCTGTAGTAGAATAATTCAATTGTGCATCGTTAAGAGTTCTACTAGCATAGTAAATAACAGAAGGCAACCGATCTAATCTCTGTCCTAAAACTGCTCCTATAGCATAATCAGATGCATCACACATAAGTTCAAAAGGCAAATTCCAATCGGGTGGTCGAATAATAGGTGCAGTGGTCAACACTTTCTTAAGATGTTCAAAAGCTTCTAAGCACGAATCATTAAAGACAAAAGGTACATCCTTAACAAGTAAATTGCATAAGAGTCTAGAGATTTTACTAAAATCTTGAATGAAACGTCTATAAAAACCAGCATGCCCAAGGAATGATCTTACTTCTTTCACTGATTTTGGAGGTGGAAGATTGGAGATAAGATCAACTTTGGCCTTGTCAACTTCAATACCATTGCTAGAAATAATGTGGCCAAGAACAATACCTTGTTTCACCATGAAGTGACATTTTTCCCAATTTAGTACTAAATTCTTTTTCTCACATCTCTGCAAAACTAAAGTTAGATGGCGCAAACAATCATCAAACGAGTCACCATACACAGAAAAATCATCCATAAACACTTCAAGAAACCTCTCAACCATGTCAGAAAATATACTAAGCATGCATCTTTGAAAGGTAGCAGGTGCATTACACAAACCAAACGGCATTCTTCTGTATACACAGGTTCTAAAAGGACAAGTGAAAGTGGTTTTCTCTTGATCTTCTGGAGCTATGGGAATTTGATTATAACCAGAATAACCATCTAAGAAACAATAATAATCATGTCTTGCTAGTCTATCAAGCATTTGATCAATGAATGGAAGAGAGAAGTGATCTTTTCTAGTGACTAAGTTCAATTTCCTATAGTCAATGCAAACACGCCATCCTGTAGTTACTCTAGTTGGAACCAATTCATTGTTTGCATTAGTAACTACTATGATACCTGATTTTTTTGGGACAACATGCACAGGACTTACCCATTTGCTATCGGAAATAGGATAGATAATTCCAGCATCTAACAACTTAAGTACCTCAGTTCTCACTACATCTTTCATGTTAGGATTTAACCTACGTTGCATCTCTCTAGTGGACCTAGAATTCTCCTCAAGATGAATATAGTGCATGCAATCTATAGGATTTATACCTATTATATCCGCAATGGTCCATCCTAACGCCTCTTTATGTTTAGTTAAAACACATAACAACTTACCTTTTTGTGCATCATCAAGGGCAGAAGAGATAATTACAGGTAAAGTGTCGGCCTCTCCTAAGAATGCATACTGCAAAGTATCAGGTAATGCTTTGAGCTATAATTTCGGCCGTTGTTGAACTGATGGGATGTTCTTCTTCTCACTTATTGGAAGTGGTTCAATTTTCTGTCTCCACTTACTTATATCCATGATAGGTGTTGACTCAAGCAAAGTATTTACCTCATCTACAACACTATCAACATCAAAATCTGTACCAAAATGAGTTAAACACATCATTAAGGCATTATCAAAATTAGTTAAAATACAAGAGTCATCAACCAATGCTTCTGTCATATCAACATCAGCAACATCCTCGTTGTCATGTGGTTGCTTGTTTACATTGAAGACATTTAATTCAATTGTCATGTTGCCAAAAGACAGCTGCATGACTCCATTCCTGCAATTAATTATAGCGTTAGATGTTGTTAGAAAAGGACGACGAAAAATCACAGGAATATGCTTGGTAGAGTCTCGTACAGGTTGAGTATCAAGTACAATAATATCAACAGAAAAATAAAACTTATCAACCTGTATCAATACATTCTCAACAATTCCACAAGGTACTTTCACATATCTATAAGCAAGTTGTAAAATAACAGACGTTGGTTTTAACTCGCCTAGTCCAAGTTGCATGTATATGGAGTAAGGAAGAAGATTGACACTAGCTCCTAAATCTAACAATGCCTTCTCAATTTTATGGTTTCCTATGATGCATGAGATAGTAGGACAACCTGGATCTTTAAATTTTGAAGTTTCCTATGCGTACATGTAATTGTCTCTTTTTAGTACATAGGTCTTTCAAAAATTTAGCATAGGTAGGAACTTGCTTAATAGCATCAAGTAAGGGGATATTTATGCTTACTTGCTTGAAGATGTCCATCATGTCATTTGATAGAATTACCTTGCTTTACCTTTGTCAGCCTTTGAGGAAATGGGGCTTTTGGGATATAGGATGGCTCATTGTCTTCTTTGGGAGCTTCTTGGACTGAATCATCAGTTGAGGTATTACCTGGAGAAACTGGTTGAGATGTGTTTTGCTTTGAAAGACCCACTTTGTTGTCAAATAGTTTGCCCCGTCTCAAAGTCATGATGGCCTTAGCCTTCATGTTGGTTGCTTGAATCTGTCCCAATATTGTGCACTCCTTTAGGATTAGGAAATGGCTGACTAGGAAATTTACCTTTCTCAATGGTTGTTGCCAACTGTTGTACTGATGAAGCCAGTTGCCCCCATCATGTTCTCTATATTGGAAATAGATTAAGCCTGTGAGTTCTGGCTAGTGCGCACTTCCTTCTTGAACTCAGTGATGGTGTGATTCTGATGCTCTAATGCTGCTTGTGTAGCTTTTTTCAAGTTTTGAATTGCTTCCTTCCATGGTTTTGGTTGTGAAAAATTTTGGTTGAACTGTCTGGTAGGTTGCTGAGGGCTTGACCTGCTGTATTATCCTGTTGAACACCCTGTGACCAAGAAAATTTGGGGTGGTCCCTCCATCCTGGATTGTATGTGTTTGAATAGGGATGGTAAGGCTGTTTCCTCATCATGTTGAGGGCATTAGCTTGCTCAGCACATGCTTCTGGTTCTGTAGGACTATTGGCTGTCAATGAGGTCAATTTGCGAGAAATGTCTTCTATCATGCATTTGACTTCTTTGATTTCTGAGCTGGGTTCACTGCTGTGAATCTCATAGATACCTCTTTTCTTTGGTTCAGTTCTAAAGGATCGACTCCGCTGTTGTGAATTGTCAGCTTGCTTTTGAAAGAAGCTCCAGATCTCTGTAGCATTCTTAGACATAAGCTCTCCACCGCTTGTGGCCATCAACCATTCTTGAATATGTGATAGCAAGCCCTCCAAAAAATATTGGCATAAATTCCATTTTTCATTGCCTTGATGTGGACATTTCATAAGAAGCCCGTTGAATCTCTCCCAAGTTTCATAGAATGGTTCTTCGTCTCTCTTCACAAACTCTGAAATTTCCCTGCGAATAGCATTAGTTTTGTGAACAGGAAAGTATTTATTCAAAAATTTAGCAACCATTTGTTCCTAAGAAGTAATACTATTAGCAGGTAACGTATTAAACCATGATCTAGATCTATCTTTCAGAGAAAAGGAAAATAGACGAAGTCTAACATTATCAGGAGAAATATTCTCGTATTTAAATGTTTCACATACAGCATAAAAGTCCGTGAGATGATTGTAGGGTTCTTCACTATCTAAACCATAGAAAGATGGAAGACAGTTAAGCACACTCGGTTTAAGCTCAAAATTTCTAGCAGTGACCTGTGGGTATTGTATGCATGAGGTGCTCAAATTAGCCAATGGACTAAAATAGTCCCTGAAAGGTCTCTCCTCAATTTCATCACCCATAACTACTACTGCTTCAGTTCCTCCAATCTTATCTAAGTAGGTAGGTCGAGTTCTCTGGTGAAAAGTTCTTTCTATCTCACTAACTAGAGGTTCTAGCTTAATATCCAAAGATCTACGACCAAGCATGCACAATGAAAATCTTTTTTTTTTAAAAATAAAACAAAATTAAACAAATAAAATCCTAAATTATAACTAGTCAAGAATAAAATTAACTAAAATTAAATTAACCTTCAGACGCAGTCCCCGGCAACGGCGCCAAAAACTTGATGTCAAATTTTAATTAACTCGCAAGTGTACGAATCTATTGGAATATAGAAAAGTAATAACGAGGTCGATCCCACAGAGACTGCTATTATGAAGGTCTATTTTAATCCAAATTAACTGTTATTTTAAGCTAGTTCAGTTGAAAAGATTTTTGTTGAAATAGTTAACCGAAAGTCTAATTAAATAAGCTAAATAAATGAATTGAGAATTCAAGTTGGGTAAAATACCAAGGTTTCGGAATCTACCATTGTCTAACTTAGCAATCATCCAATTATTCATTAATTTCCAAAAACACCCACGACAATACAAAATCAATCTATTGTCGTCCCTAAAGATTGATCGATTAGGTCTAGAAGAAGAAAATCTAATTTAGGCTCCCTTTATGCTTCGAACATAAATTACTTAAGCATTTTTCATATCAAATTCCATTGAAAGAAGATAAAGAATCAAAGATTTCCTAAGTATTCTATGTATCCCAATACGAATAAAAGATGATGAAAAATCAAAAGAAATTAATAGAACAAATTCAATCACCAAGCATGGATTAATTAAATCAATATCTAACTATCGAAAATACATGATATTTAAGATGAAAGAAATCATATTTAATTAATTTAATAAAAAACAAGCCATAAACGTTAAAGCTCTAAGAAGGAATTAATCGAATAACAAAATAATTACTTAATTGAACAAGGTTTCATCGTCTACCTTGGCTAAAAAAAATTAGAAGAACATGATTAATCTAGAAAAACAAGAATTAATAAAACCCGGCATGGATCTTAGGAGAAGAAATCTTCGAAGAGGTCTTGATCATCAAAGAGTAGTCGCCTCTTGTTCTATCCCGTCTTCTCTTGATTCGGCTCCCGAAAGTCCAACCCTTTGATATGAGAATATAACTTATATTTATACTACCCTATTTGTGCCCCAAAAATATCCCAAAAGATTACAAAATTCGTGGGCCAAACATTACCTAATGAAATTGGAACTAAAAAAGGAAATAAATAAAAATAAAAATTCGTAGAAGAAAATGGCATGGGCGATCCTGTTTAGGTTCTGCTTCTGTCATCAGTTGCTGGGCGTTCGCCCAGCAATAAGCCGGGCGATCGCCTAGCTTGGTTCCTTTAAAGGTTTGCAGCTTGGTCCTTTTTGTTTCAATGGTCACCACTTTGGTCCTTCAACTTTGGGTCTTGGTCATTTCAGTCCTCCATCTTTTCATAACATCTCATTTGGTCCTTCAACTTTACATAATCTCTGATTTGGTCCCTGAACTTTGGGTTGAGTGCGATTGAGTCCTCGAACTTATGAGATATCTTCTAAGTCATTGTTCTTTTCGCCCAAACTTTTCCAATTGTTCACAAACGCGTTTAAAATTGAAATAGAACGATAATAAACTAGAGTAAGTAGAAAAGCAACTATATGACGGCATAAATGATTAATTCAAAGGCCAAAATAAGTGCATAAAACGCACTTATCAAAAACTTGAAACCTTATATTTTTTTCATTCATTTTTAGTAACTTAATGTTCTTAAATTGACTCGAATTGTCTTGGACTGTATCAAAAATCTCAAACAAGCTCCAAAAAACAAAAATCATTTCTTTCCGCACTGCGAACATTATTTAAGACTTAAAACTTTAATTTCATCTTTCAAAATTCGTCCACTGCTAAAAAGACAAATTTCCCATTCGCACTCAAAACATCCTAAATGTCGAAGAACTTTTCCAATGATTTTTGAAGAATTATAGACTTCTAATCATACTTATTGTGACTTTCTCGAGTCCATTCGACTTAATCTGGAAAGTTTTACATAATTTCATTTTAGTCCTCAAACTTCTACAAATTTGAAATTTATTCCCTGACCTTCAATTAAGCACAAAATATTTTTCTAGCATATATATAACATCTCGAGTACATATACTATATTAAAAACGTATTAGGCTACAAAAATTATGTGGTATTATATTATCTATATATAAATATAAATTTGCATACCAATGTCTAGCTCTAAGAATCATCAAAATCATACAAACAATGATTCCAACATGTACGGACATCTGCAAGGAATACTAATAGTTCCATAACTCGAAGGCCTGTCTACTTTAAAGCATAACATAAGCACAAGCAGAAAAGTTAATAGTTTCACATAATATCTCACCTTATTTTTGAAATCTGATTTTTTGAAGAATAATTGTTTACTCTATTATTTGCACAAAGCGAGTCCTGTGATATTCAGGAGCAAACTTTATAAATTGGGCCCCCTATGGGCCTCAAATCATCTATACATTCTAAATCAATAAGAGTTTTATGAAATTAATTATTAACTTAAACTCAACAATAAAACGGCAAATAAAATGCATTATACAAAATATTTATATTATAATCAAATAACAATAATGGAAATGTTCCCAATGATCACTTAAATACTACTCGTATTGTGGTTTAAAAAGCATAAATATTAATCATATTTGGATAACTTAGTTGTTCAACCATTTGTTTCAATTGTTAACATAGCCAATTCATTGAATCTTTCATGTGACATAGTTGATCAGAGATAAGTCTTCAACTTCAACTTAGAAAAACTTCTTTCTGTAAATGCAACTTTAACTAGTATGGTTAGCCAAATTTTGTAAGTAATATAAGCATTTAGGAAACAATCAACCAATGTATTCAAATACTGTAGCACTTCAATTGCTCTTTTGGTTTCACTTAGTAAATAGCACCTCAAAACTATCAACTCAACATAAATAATCTCTATTAATGTCTGAATGTTCATTATGTTCTAGATACTTCTCAAGATTCATACAAAACTTCAACAAAGTGGAAATAGTCAAACGCTTTAACCTCTCTAAATTAAACAAAAATCGAAAAGTCGCTTCATATTGTTTAAATTGTTCAAATCGGGTTTGAAGCGAATATCGAGTTTGATCAATTATAAAGAGGAAGTAATCAAATTTAAAAGATCATTCAGCTGATTGATTTACCTCGTCACTACGACTTTCATCAAATTGTTTCTTCCTTCTAATGGTGATTTTTTTTCTCGAAATACAATTTGAATTCCCAATTCACTTGCCTTTTTTTTTTCTTTTTTTCTTTTTTTGCTTCATCCATGTAAATATCAAATCCAATTTCTTTATAATCTTTGAGAAAGGAAACAATTCATTTTAAGAGGTTGATAGCACCATCAATATCCATATTTCCGGCTTGAAGAAATTGACTCACATCATTGATTGTATGGAACAACCTATACAAGAATTTTATACTCCGCCTACAAAATTTTAGGAGACAAATTTAAATTTGTTGGTGGAAGTTACTTTTCTCCACAAAAACGATGTAATGTAGGGTTATGATTTACTCCAAAATTTTCAAGAATAAGAGCATTTGTGCCCACGAATATGTACATTTTTTTGACAAAAAGTTCGTCAAGTAAGATGTATCTTTGGTCGACAAAAAAATTAATACCTTTGTGGGATAAGATTTAGCGGAAAAATTCCCACTTTTTGTTGTTTTTTAGTCCCGAGTATTTGAGGGTAAAAAATAAAATAAAATAAAAATTTATTAGTTTTCCTCAAAAATATTAATTTCTACTTCAAATGTGCATTATTTTTCCCCTCCTAAAATATTAATTTCTGCCTCAGAATTCCGCCCCTCACTCTCGTAGAAGTTATGTGAAGCCCCTGCCGCCTCCGTAGAAGTTATGTTTGCGGAACATAAATTTCTTGTAATGTACCAAGCAATAATTCAAAATTCTCAAGTTCATACGTCGCTAAAGACACAGCTTCACTCTTTGTTTTAAAACCTTCGCTAATATCTACCAAGTCAAGTGAAGTGTCTCTTATTTGTGCATTTTGGTCTTTCAAAGGTTTGACACTTTCAACATGACTTTCCTAATGTGTTTGTAACAATGACTTCATTGTCGGACCTTGCACCTTATCTTCAAAAAAAATTTCATCGCTTGTGAGAAGAAGAGAATAATGTTTAGATGCGTTGTATTACTCAGAAGAAGGACATAGTTTTAGGACAACTAATAAGTGTGATTTTACAGTTATTTGGACCATCAAAATTGGACAATTATAAATACTCTTGAGTGATTTTCTACTTAATTGTATGTATATTTAATTGTTTTAGTTCAAAACCCGATATCGGATGGAATTTGAGAAAAACAAAGTAAAATAGGGGAAAAAGGATTGAAGGCGTACGAAAACTTGGATATGGGATCAACTTGCAAACATCCAAAAGTTGAAGGACTTGGATCACAAATAAAAGAGGACAAAATTGAAATGAAAGAAGAAATTGGAGGATTAAAGAGGATAAAATCAAAAGTTGAAGAACCTTGGATGCAAATAAGAGGACAAAAAGGATAAATTATAAAGAAACATGAAGTGGGGACCAAATAAAATACATATCAAATCTTGGAGGACTAAAGCTACAATTTGGGATTAGAATTCAATTTGGAAAGTTTTTCACTATTTACCGTGGTGAATCCGTGGTTTGCAAACCACAGTTCGACCGCGACAATGCGCTGACCGCGTGTCTGAACGATTTTTGGCTTATTTTTAATTCCAGTCATGTTCTTTTTCATCTTTTCATGTACATGAGTTGTAAAATTAGTAAAACACTATATAAAGACCTAACCTAAATCAAAATAAGGGTTGTCAATTCTTTGGAGAATACAAGAGAAGACGGAGAAAAAAACGATGAAGAAAACGAAGAACGACCAAGATCAAGAAGATTGGAACGTGAAGATCAAGATATCTTGGTGTAAGATAATCCACATTTTTTCATCTTTTCTTCAGAACTCGGTTATGTATTCAAATCTTTTATTGCTTTCTTTCTCCCTAAACATGAGTAGCTAAATTTAATGTTTGAATAAACAATGTAGCCTAGTTTTAATTCTTTAATTTTGAATATCAAGTTTTGACTTATAAATTGTATAAGTGTTTGATTTTACTTCTTATCTCAATACTTGGAATAACTGGCCATTATTTCATTGATCTCGTGGATTGTAATAAACTGCGAAGTAAATTATTAATCTAGACCACATAGTAAAATCCGACAATTGGATAAAAGGTAGATATACACTTTTATTATTGCTGCGATATTAATTGAATCTTAGGAGAATTAATGTGTCTAATTAAGGACCATTCTAACTGTCTAAATTGACTTAATTAGATAGGACTAATTTGAACTCGAGAGAGGTAAATTAGGTTAAATTCGTGAATTCGATCGAATACAACTTTAGGAACAAATCTTGAGAGAAGAAGTTAGAGATGACAGCTATGGGGAATTCGTTCGTCCAAATGCTTTAACTATCATTATTCTCTAAATTGTTGATTTTTGCTTTCAAATACGTTATTGTATTGTTTTTCTTATTTTAGAAAATCTAAAGTTCTAGTTTAAAATCTCTCAAAACAATTTATTTTATAGTGCATTATACAGTTAATCATTAAAGATTAATTGAACTAATACATAAATAAGATAGTATTCGAGAGAACGATAAACCAGACTCAATAGGTCTACTTTATTACTTTTGTGCGATATTGTACACTTGCAATCACAATATTTTCACAACAAGTTTTTGGCACCGTTGTCAGGAACTATTCTTATTTAATATTAGTTTAGATTAATCGTTAGTGTTAGTTTTAGTTTTTATTTTATTTTATTATTATTATTATTGATTTCTTTTATTATTGTTATTATTACTATTTTTTTTCTTCTTTGTATATTTCTTTCAAATAACAGATGCTATTAATGCACAACTTGCTGCATTGACAAAGCAGGTGGAGCTCATGGTCAGAATACGGACGCAAAGAATGAATGTCATCCAATCAACCATCATGTTCAAAAACTGTGGGACTAACCACTCGACATTAGATTGTATGTTATTGGCCTCTTTAGAACAGGTCAATTTTGTGCTGAATAATACATATCACCAGTATAATCCATATTCACAAACATACAATCCTAGTTGGAAGCAACACCCAAATTTTAGGTGGTCTGAAAATAAACAAAGTGGTCATGCCTATAATGCTCAGTAAGAAAGAGGACTAATTTTGGAAGAGATGTTCCAACAATATATGCAAAAAACCGATAAAGTATTGGAGCGGTTGGACACAAATAGTCAAAATCAACATGCGTCTATCAAAAAATTAGAAACCCAGATTGGCCAGTTGGCCTTATAACTATCAGATAGAACTCTAGGGACCTTACCTAGCAATACTGTAACAAATCCAAAAGAGCAAGTACACGCAATCACTACTAAGAGCGAGATACAACTGCCAGAAATTCACATGAAAAGGCCAGAGAAAAAGGATAAACAGTTGACAATTGAAGAAGAAGAAGCTGTGAAGCAAGATACAAAATCAAAAGAAGAAGAGTATGTGAAAAAAGAGAAGTTGATCCTAAATGAGCAGAAAAAAAAATTGACATTCAATGATATTGCACTTATCAAGCAATTCTCCGACTCCCATATTTATTTTAAAATTGATTTTGGGATCAAAGTCGATGAGAAAGTTGAAGTTTTCGTAGTGGTGTTCGAGCAAGGTGCTAAATTACAATTATATTTATCTGAGAAGTGCAAGTTAAATTTTTGGAGGATAAACGAAAAATAGTGCAAAGTCAACAGATGCAAGCAAAGCAGGTCCTCCAAAGCACTATTTAAAGTGTCGTAAAGCAAACAGACAATAAGTCGAGCGATTAATGGAAGGCAACCCATTTTTCTATCCCTTATATATTTATTGAATTGTATGTAGAATTTTAGGACTGCAGTAGGAAGTAGAGCACGTTTCCCAATTTTTAGTAAATGAGTACATTTAATTATTTTTATTTATTTCAGGCTACACATCGTCATTTCAATCCCAATGCGTACTAATTAGTTGAAAGTTCAACGTCGTCTCCACGCCTTTTGATTCGGGTTAACTCTTTCTTTTTTTATTTATTTTACTTTCTTTTGTCACATTGAAGACAATGTGGATTTTAAGTTTGGGAGTGAGACTTTATTATTTGCATTATTGTTATGTGTGAGTGTTGTTGTGCAAAAAAATAAAAAAATTTATGTGTGCTTGTATATTGGATAGCCTTGCCAGCTTATGATGATATTATTTGAAACTGTTATCAATTCATAAATTATAACTAGGTGATGCTGCTTAAACTGTTTTTATAGACTATACTTATCCATGTGAGATATGATTAAGTGTGAGCACAATAGTCAGGAATATCACTACCTTTGGTTGGTATATTAAATAGAATATATTGTAAGAATAGTGAATCTAAGTTGTGAAACCAAGACCACCAGTTGACAACTCAATTACCTAACCAATTGAAATGATAGTTTGGGGGTGGTTAAACCATTGCAGAAGCTGTTTAGATAGGTGTTGATTCTGTGATTGAGTAATAGTTGTGTGGAGTGTATTCGGCTATCAAGTGGAATCTAGGTATTGATCGGATGCTAGTAATCTAATCCCCGCTTATTTATCTTGCCAAAAAAAAATGAAAGGCATTACACTTGCATTATATTATACCTCTCTTCGTAGCCTAGTTGACTCGAGTGATAAAGTCCGTTGGAGTTCTCAAAACTCGGTGCCCTAAAGTCTATCAGACCTGGGAGCCATCGCCCTAAAGCTCGCTACAAGGGTCATCTAGAAAGCTTAAGGGAGTGAGGTCGTGCACATAAGATATTTATCTATATATGATTATATATAAAAAAAATAAGCAAAAGCAAAATTGAGCATTTGTGCACATAACTTCGGGAATTATATGACTAGTGGGTTTGACTTACCTAGTGGAAGCTTGATGGCCAAAGCATTCAATACAAGGAGAATCATCACAGATGTAGATAGCAACTGTATTGGCTAGACCTAACCAAATTTTGAGCGGTAAAAAAATAAGTGTTTTGAAGGCAACTTTAGAGTTAACACCCAGGGTGAGAGAATGAATATCTATATGGAAGTTTGTATTCTTACAAGAGAGAAGGGAAATATTTGACCATTGGGGTGCGGAATATTACCAACCTAAAGGTTTATGTGATTAGATTGACTATGCGCACACACATATGTCTGTCGAGTATCGGATAAGTAAAAATAATTAATTTTGGTAGCATGATTTAGAAGCGATTATAATATATTTTAGTATTATTTATTTGATTGTTTAAGTAAAGAGTCATGTTCGAGAACGAACAAATGTTCAACTTTGGGGATATTTGATAAGTGTGATTTTATACTTATTTGGACCATCAAAATTGGATAATTATAAGTACTCTTAAGTGATTTTCTACTTAATTGTGTGTTGATTTAATTTTTTTAGGTCAAAACCCGAGATTGAATGGAATTGGAGAAAAACAAAGCAAAATAGGCGAAAAGGGACTGAAGGCGTACGAAAACTTGGATATGGGATCAACTTGCAAACATCTAAAAGTTGAAGGAATTGGATCGCAAATAAGAGGACAAAAGGACAAATTATAAAGAAACATGAAGTGGGGACCAAATAAAATACATATCAAATCTTGGAGGACTAAAGCTACAATTTGGGATTAGAATTCAATTTGTAAAGTTTTTCACTGTTTGTCGTGGTCGAACAGCGCGTCTAAGCGTTTTTTGGCTTATTTTTAATTCTAGTCAGGGTCTTTTTTGTCTTTTCATATACATGAATTGTAAAATTAGTAAAACACTATATAAATACCTAACCTAGGTCAAAATAAGGGTTGTCAATTCTTTGGAGAATACAAGAAAAGACGGAGAAAAGAACAGCGAATAAAACAAAGAACGACCAAGATCAATAAGATTGGAATGTAAAGATCAAGATATCTTGGTACAAGATAATCAACATCTTCTCATCTTTTATTCAGAACTCGGTTATGTATTCAAATCTTTTATTGCTTTATTTCTCCCGAATCATGAGTAGCTAAATTTAATGTTTGAATGAACGATGTAGCCTAGTTTTAATTCTTTAATTTCGAATCTCAAGTTTTGACTTATAAATTGTTTAAGTATTTGATTTTACTTCTTCTCTTAATGCTTGGAATAACTGACCATTATTTCATTGATCTCGTAGATTATAATGAACTGAGAAGCAAATTATTATTCTAGACCACGTAGCAAAATCCGACAATTAGATAAAAGGTAGAGATATACTTTTATTGTTACTACGATCTTAATTGAATTATTAGAAGAATTAATGCATCTAATTAAGGATCATTCTGACTGCTTAAGTTGACTTAATTAGATAGAACTAATTTGAACTCGATAGAGGTAAATCTTGAGAGAAGAAGTTAGAGATGACAGCTATGGTGAATTCGTTCGTCCAAACGCTTTAACTATCATTCTTCTCTAATTTGTTGATTTTCGCTTTCAAATACGTTATTGCATTGTTTTTCTTATTTTGGAAAATCTAAAGTTCTAGTTGAAAATCTCTCAAAACAGTTTATTTTATAGTGTATTATACAAATTAATCATTAAAAATTAATTGAACTAATACATAAATAAGATAGTATTCGTGGGAACGATAAACCGGACTCAATATGTCCACTTTATTATTTTTGTGCGATATTGTACACTTGCAATTACAATATTTTCACAACAAGTCGCACAAAAGTAATAAAGTTGATCTATTAAGTCCGGATTATCGTTCTCACGAAAACTATTCTTATTTATTATCAGTTTAAATTAATTTTTACAGTTAATCTGTTCTTTTTTTTTCTCTTGTTATATCATATACTACTAAAAATAATGTTTGTTGCATGCTCCGTACTCAGGTCGACAATCTTGAGACTTTTAATCCTGAGATAGAATGTACTTTCAGACGAACACGCAAAGAACACAACCAAAAACAGAAAGATCAGCCACAAAATCAGATGGCAGATGCACAAATAAGAAGAGAGCTTGAACAAGAGGCTGCAAGAGCAGCCGCTGTCGAAGTAGCACGAATGGCAGCTCAGCAAATTCAACAACATGAAGAACAGGAAGAAGATGACGATGGAAACATGCCAATGGCTTAGTTCCTAACTCCGGTAGCAGCTCCTGATCGTTCAAGCATAGTTTATCCAGCTTTTGGTCGGAACGACTTCCAACTAAGAGCCGATATGATTAATCTTTTAAGCAACAACCTGCAGAGTTATGGAAAGGTAACCCTAATACTCGTCTCTGCAGATTCCTACGTATGTTCTATAATTTTAAGTTTTATGGAGTAAATGAAGATGCCATTAGACTCCGGTTATTTCCCTACACTTTGATGGATGGGGTTCTGAAATGGTTAGACTCAGAACCACATGCTAGTGTCACAACCTGGGATGACTTGGCTAGAAAATTCTGCAACAAATACTTTTCACTAGCTAAAGTAGCTAAAATGAAGCTAGAAATTTCTACTATTCAGCAACTGGATGGAGAAAGGTATCATGAAGCTTGGGACAGATTAAAGGAGTTACTCAGAAAATGTTCAAACCATGGCATTAAAAAGGGCCAACAAGCTCAATATTTTTACTCTGGACTATCTCCTCAGTCCAAATCAATAGTAGACTCCTCTACAAATGGGTCTATTGCAAATAAAAATGTTAAAGAAGCAATAGATCTATATGAGTTGATTGCCAACACGTATACCATGTTTTTATCTGATCGTGCCACTCCAAGAAAAGTAGCATATATAGATGAGATTGACAGTCTATCAGCTATGAATGCACAACATGCCACCTTGACAAAACAGATAGAGCTCTTGGTCAGAACACAATCTCAAGGAGTGAATGCAATCCAACAAACCATGATGTGTGAAAACTGTGGGGCTAATATCTCCACATCGGATTGTTTGTTATTGGCCTCCCCAGATGAACATGACAATTTTGTGCAGAATAATACATGTCAGCAGTACAACCTTTACTCACAAACATACAATTTGGGTTGGAAGCAGCACCCAAATTTTAGATGGTCGGATAATCAGAACAGTGGTAATCCCAACAATGCTCAGCAAGAGAGAAGACCAAGTTTGGGAGAGATGTTCCAACAGTATATGCAAAAGATTGATAAACTAATGAAGAGGCATGACACAAATTATCAGAATCAACAGGCTTCTATAAAAAAATTAGAAACTCAGATTGGCCAATTGGCCTTACAACTATCAGAGTGAACTCTAGGGACCCTTCTCCAGCTATACTGTAACAAATCCAAAAGATGAGGTACAAGCAATCACTGTAAGGAGTGGAGTACAATTGCCAAAAATTCATGTGAAATGACATGCGAAGAAAGACGAACAGTTAGTAGTTGGGGATGAGGTTGTTGGAAAACAGCTAGAGTAATCACAAGAAGGAGATCCAAAAGAATCTGCAGAATCATCCAAAGCTAAGGCACCAATTCCTGTCAAGGCTTATGTGCCACCGATTCCTTTTTCTCAAAGGTTGTAGAAGCACAAGCTCGACAAATAATTTGCAAAATTTCTTGAAGTTTTCAGAAAACTTCATATCAACATTCCATTCCCCGATGCCTTACCACAGATGCCCAACTACGCAAAATTCATGAAAGACATTCTTTCTAACAAACGGAAGCTGGAAGAGCACGAAACAGTTTGCCGGACGGAGGAGTGTAGTGCAATTCTATAGAAAAAGCTTCCACCTAAGTTAAAAGATCAGGGAGTTTCACTATCCCTTGCACTATCGGTCCAAATTATTTTGATCATGCTTTGTGTGATTTAGGTGCAAGTATTAATCTTATGCCTTTATCTGTGTATAGGAAACTAGGACTGGGAGAAGCAAGACCAACCACTGTCTCATTGCAACTGGCAGATCGATCTATTAAGCATCCCCGAGGTATCATTGATGATGTCTTGGTAAAGGTCAATAAGTTCATATTTTCAACAGATTTCATAATTCTTGATATGGAGGAAAACATCAATATCTCCATCATTCTTGGAAGACCATTTTTAGCTATAGGAAGAGCTCTGATTGATGTGTGTAAAGGAAAAATGATTCTTCGAGTGGACAATGAGCATGTTATATTCAATGTTTTTAAGGCCATGAAGTATCCCGCTTCTTCAGATTCTTGTTTTCAAGTAGATGTGGTGGACAAATTAGTTGTAGACACATTTGGGACAGCATATCCATCAGATGAACTTGCAATTTGTATGATGTGTTCTGAATCAACTAAATCCGAACATCCATCTATACATGCACGAGCCATGCAACTCGAGGCCTCTCCACCAATTCCTTACAAGAGAACAAAATTTTTTGAACCACTTGGTGAGAGCCCACAAAGACCATTACCATCAATAGAGAAGGCTCCTGCTCTAGAGCTAAAGCCCTTGCCATCTCACCTTCGGTATGCATACCTATGTAACTCTACCACTCTTCCAGTAATCATTACTAATGACATGATAGAATTGGAGGAAGAAAAATTGCTTAGAATTTTGAAGGAACACAAAACAGCCATTGGATGGACCATTGCTGATATTCGTGGCATCAGTCCCTCTTTGTGTATGCATAAAATCCTTATGGAGGAAAATTTCAAGGCTTCAGTGGAGAGCCATCGAAGATTGAATCCTACCTTGAAAGAAGTAGTCAGAGCTGAGGTCATGAAATTATTAGATGCAGAGATAATTTACCCAATCTCAGGCAGTTCTTGGGTAAGTCCAGTTCACGTAGTGCCTAACATGGGAGGAATCACCGTTAAGAAGAATGACAACAATGAGCTTATTTCGACACGACTGGTCACATGTTGGGAATTCTTTGGAGAACACAAGAGAAGACGGAGAAGAGAAAGGTGAAGAAAACGAAGAACGACCAAGATCAATAAGATTGGAATGTGAAGATCAAGATATCTTGGTGTAAGATAATCAACCTCTATTCATCTTTTCTTCAAAACCCGATTATGTATTCAAATCTTTTATTGCTTTCTTTATCCCGAATCATGAGTAGCTAAATTTAATGTTTGGATGAACGATGTAGCCTAGTTTTAATTCTTTAATTTCGAATCTCAAGTTTTGATTTATAAATTATTTAGTATTTTATTTTACTTCTTCTTTTAATGCTTGGAATAACTGGCCATTATTGCATTGATCTTTTGGATTGTAATGAACTGAGAAACAAATTATTAATCTAGACCACGTAGTAAAATCCAGCAATTGGATAAAAGGTAGAGATACACTTTTATTATTGCTGAGGTCCGAATTAAATTCTTAGGAGAATCAATGCATCTAATTAGGGACCATTCTGACTGCCTAAGTTGACTTAATTAGATAGGACTAATTTGAACTCGAGAGAGGTAAATTAGGTTAAATTTGTGAATTTGACTGGATACAACTTTAGGAACTAATCTTGAGAGCAGGAATTAGAGATGACAACTAGGTGAATTCGTTTGTCCAAACGCTTTAACCATCATCTTCTCTAAATTGTTGATTTCGGTTTCAAATAAGTTATTGCATTGTTTTTCTTATTTTTGAAAATCTAAAGTTCTTGTTTAAAATCTGTCAAATCAGTTTATTTTATGGTGCATTATATAGATTAATTACTAAAGATTAATTGAACTAATATATAAATAAGATAGTATTCGTGGGAACGATAATCCGTACTCAATAGGTCTACTTTATTACTTTTGTGCGATATTGTACACTTGCAATCACAATATTTTCACAACAACAACAAATCACCATATAACCCAATATCCGATTAAGACTGTGACAGCCACATGGAGTATAGAAAGCTCTATGATTAATTTCAAGTAATCTTATTTGCATACCTTTGTGCCTCCCACTTATATCAAATATGTTGTCATACCCTTGCCCTATAATATCATGAATATCAAGCTCAAGATTGGTTAGAACATTTTCTCATTTTCTCTACTGTTGGTGAGTTTGCTAAATCATTCACACGTCTTTTTACTAGAGACATTTTCTCATTGCGACTCGTATGTGATGTACAATCAAGTATGACTAAAAAATATTTTTCATGTTTAACTTTTTTGACAATTGAACTTCTCACATTACCTGCCAACATATGTATCAATCATTTTATATTTTTTTACCGAGATATGTACAATAATTCTAATGTGCTTTAGCACGCAGAATGTTCTCTTTTATTACTGGATCAAACTCAGTAACCATTTCTATCATTTGCAAAAAGAGACCATTATTCTCAACATAAAGCTGCTCATCATCTCCTCTCAGCGCCAAGGTGTTTTGGGTAAGTCTTTTCACAATAGCGATGATCCTCATTAACACTATTCTCTAATGTTCTCTTTCTTGATGGATCACCAATTTCACGCTTTTATCAATTATATTTTTCATTCGAAGCCTACTTTCCAATTCAATCTAATTAGTCATGCAACACATCTGCTCCTCATTTCCATCATTACTTTTAAAACACCAATGCAGATTATGCCAATCTTTGTATCCATCATCACTCAATTGCCCAATTTGATTAATTGTTTTTGGCATTTTAAACAACCTACAGTAAAAGCAAAAGATCCAAAGAAAACTGAATATACTAACCATCTTCTATTAATTTTATGCCCATTTGATAGTAACCATTTAAAGTGTGATGAATCTAAATGTCTATTTATACCATCTTTGGAAAACAAGATGCCTTCAACTCTTTTGGAACAATTTCAACTAAATAATGTCTCATTTTTTTTATCAACGTCTTTCCAATTCCTGGGATCCTCAAAATTCAAATAAACCCTATTAATTTAAATCTTTATGTTGAACATTATCTTCTTCATTCTACTTTGATTCTTGCACACTAGCAAGTTCAATCACTTCATCATTCATTTCATTCTCACTAGCAAATAATCAGTTCCTCATTCTCCGTCAATTCATTCACATTAACATTGTCATTGCCATTCACAATCGGTTGTTCCTCAATCACCAATTTTTTCACTATTTCATCTACCCTCTTCGTTTGTTGCAATTAAAGTATTTACCGATATCTCTTGCTCGACTTTGAACTAATGACACTTTATTTCGTTTTTATTTTTATTTTTTTCATTTTTTAGCGCTAGACTCATGCAACGTATAAGACCATCATTCAATGATAAGCCTAAAGAAATGGTAGTAAAACTCAAATATAATATACACAATCTAGAGATGGGCAACAAAAATCAAAGCCAAGCAGACTTTCTTTCTAGATGTCATTAAATGCTTTTTTTTTATCTCAAAGAAAAAATAATATCACAATACATTTTCATTCACGTTAAACATCAGTGAACTCTACAATTTATGTAAATAATCAATGTGATGTTTTACTCATTTATTTTAAATTTACCCCTTTTCAAATTTCTCCACTTTAGCTATTATCAATTTTAGTAAAAGCATCAACTAACTCTAGAAATCAACTCCAACAAAAAAAAAAAAAAAAAACAGGAGCTCAACATATATGAGTTGCTATGGTGCTACGTCCAAGTGAAAACAATTAACTACGTGTATGTAGCCTAAATTCTAATAGCTTCAATGGAGATACAATTTGAAACACAAACTGATTGTAATTAATCCCAATTCGTCATCTGCAAAAAATCAAGGTCTAATTTATGTAAAGATCCTACTAATTTTGGTTTAAAGAATTTGTTATGCCCTAGTCCTACGTGGCACTCTACGTGGCTTGGTCAAAGTCAAAATTGCCTTGAAGGATGTCACCTTCTATTTCGAGAAGGTTGGGAAGATGAGGTTGAGAATAAGAGGCTGTTCATTTATGTCGTGGAGGTTTGAGAAGACGAGGCAGTTGAAGTCCTTACATCTTAGTTCCACGTTTGTCCCCATCTATTTCTAGAAGGTTAGAAAGAAGAGGCTGTTGCTTCATGCTGAGGAGGGCGGCCCCAGTTGTGCATGTAGGAAGCCTCTTCTGACACTGCACGTGAGATCCAACGGACAATGGGATAGCCTGGCATTGCAGCTTGTCACATCTTAGCTTCCTAGTATGCGGCTGAAAGAGATCCTTTCATTGAAGCCATTGATGTGACGTCTAAGATGTGACGCGAGGACTCTTAAGATTGAGCCACTTGTCACATATCAAAAGGGGGTCAATCAATTTGAATTTACCTATAAATACCAAAGCCATTCCAACAAGAAAGAGGAAGAAGAAAATGTAGGAAGAAAAACTATACTAAACCAAAGTCCTCTACATAGATTAACTTAAGTGTCCTTTGTACCGCTTGGAAAATCTGTTATTAGAGGCCCTCAAGCCACCACTTCCGCCATAACGTGCCTTTCCAACACCGAAACATCTTACCTAGTTGTTTTTTAGCACACCATAGTGATTCATAGGACCACGTGGTCGTACAAGTGTGTTGGTAAAATATACATAGGCAGATGAGGTGTGGGATTTCTGTTGACAACTATTTTTGGAGGACAACAAATTGGCGCAGTCTGTGGAAAACTACACATTTAAACCTCGAGTGAAGCATGACCAAAAGCGTAAGCCTCCTTAAACAAGGGACTCACTAACCCACCAAAGAAGAGAATGGGTGGAAGCAATGAAGATGAGAACCCTAGGAGAGCCCAGCGTGTCACCAACGAAAAAACTGCGATTGCGATCTGAAAATCCCCAACGAAGAACATTATGTAAACAATAGCCATCCCCTTGATCCTTAAGTAAGGAGAGATGCCTCACATGCTAGAACATACAAAGAAGAAGCCAACTCTCCTTGGAGGCGAGGGGAAGCCGCGAACTGCAATGTTAGCCAGCGTCTTTGACAGGCTCAGACAAGGACCCAGAAACGGGCCCCAAGACATCCTTCTAAAGAATGAGTAGCCTCAAAGTCTGCGTAGAAATAAGCAGAAAAGAGGAGAGAATGAAGTAGTGGCTAGGGATGAATTCAAATTCGAGCCATATCTGTCTCGTTCGAATCAGTATCACAACCCCAATACTACGGAAACGACCAACAAGCTCAACGCCTACCCTAGTACCCCTAGAGATAAATTCTAAGGCAGAGGACCCAAAACCACCAAGGTCGTTTGAGATAGATGATAACGGCGAGAATATCCCATTTTCGACAGGGATTAAGAAATCATCCATTCTCTACGAGTTCCATATACTAAAGATCACCACATACACTGGCAAGAGAGACCCTTTGGACCATGTGAACACTTACAAAATGGAGATGAGCCTCTCCAGCCTTGAAGTGTAGAGCTTTCCACCTTACCCTATCTAGATGAGTGAAGATATGGCACAACAAGCCCAGAACTGGCGGCATCTCTAACTGGTCAGAATTGAAGAAGACATTCATCAACTATTTTTCATTGAGAAGGCCAGGTTTTACCTCTGTACAACGCCTCCATGACATGAGGTAAGAAATAGACGAGCCCTTACAGAGCCACCTCAACTGCTTTAACAAATAGATGTTCTTCTGCCAAAGAGTGTCAGACGCTGAGGCCCTTTCTACCTTAAAATGGGGTGTACATGAACCTCCCATTCTAGAGGGATGTTCGCAAAAAAATTCCAACCACTTTTGACCAATTGGTGGAAATGATCATGGATAAAATCACCAATGAGAACATGATCCTCCATAAGAATTGTGGTAGAGTGGTTCCTAACTTCATACTAGGAGTTGGGTATGGCTGAGGCCGAGGCCGAGGCTGAGGCTGAGGCTCAGGCTGGCCCCTCCACCAAGAAACACAACGGCGAAGGAAATATCCATCTGACCCAACCTCAGGGATGAGCTAGTGGCCTCGGCACAAGAAGGTTTACTGCCTCTGCCTTCAGCACCCAAAGCTTTAGGCTCTGTCCCTGGATTGTACAATTAAAGAATGGCCCCCTCGCCATATTACGAGGTTGGGATTAGCATACATCCGATGCCTCCTCTCCATCAGAAGGTCTCTATGTGTTATTGACGGGTCTACCAAAGCTATGGCTACAGTACAGAGGAATGCTGGCAGGTGGAAAACTTGTCAAATCGGAGAGACTCCAACTCTAAACCCAGGCATGAGGGGTTGTCAGCCCCTATCTTATAACTGACGGCCTCTCCAGCTGAGAGATAAGAGGCCTATGGGCCATGAACATCAGAGATGATATAATTCCAGGAGCTCAGCATAGTTGCCTCAGGTAGAAGGAGGTGTGGAGCAATGCCTAATCAAGGGCCCCTGACAAGGCTCCCATCCTAGAGATTGATACAATCTTTGGGAGGCCCTACTTAGGGGGCCAGACCCTGAATGCTCAAAAGAACTATGCAAAAGAGGTCGAGGAAAAACTAATAACCAACTGGCTTATCAATAGCCACTCCCAGGGTCAAGGAAGGTCAACCTAATCATGTTTGTAGAGAAGAACATGAAAGGCGTCCACTATCCCCACTACGACGCCCTGGTAGTAAGGACAATAGTGGCTTGTAACAGATTATGAATGATGCTCGTAGATAACGAGAGTTTGGTTAATGTCATCTTTTGGACCACCTACGAGAAAATAAACATTAAGACTCCATTAGCCTCTTCTTCGGAGCATTTTTACGGCTTTACGGGTAAATGTGTCACCCTGAAAGGGATAGTACGCCTAGACTTTACTATGGGAGAAGAGTCCCTAGCCACCCACACCTTTATGAAATTCTTTGTGGTGGACATGAGGTTTAGCTTACCATGGGGTCTTAGGCCGACCAACCTTGAAAAAGCTTTGGGCCGTAACATCTATTCACCACCGATGCTTAAAATTTCCTACTGATGAAGGGATCACCACAGTAAAAGACAATCAGCCGAAGGTGAGGAAATATTACAGGAACGACTTGCAAAAGGCAGAGAAGAAGAAAGTCAATATGACACTCCGTGATGTCAATATGGAGGAGGCCTCATAAGAAGTCCCAGGAGATATCACAATTGAGAAAGCCATCTCCCATGAAGACATCGATCCCAGGATAACAGGAGCTGACTCCTAGACCTCACATGTGGAAGAGTTAGAAAGCTTCTCGATGGACCCTATCGAACCAACCAAGAGGCTCCACATAGGAAAAGACCTCTCTACGGAACCAAATGAGGCTTTAAAGAAGTTTCTTTGTCGCAACCTTGATGTTTTCGCATGGAAACATGAGGATATGATTGGGATCAACCCAGCTGTGAGTTGCCACATACTCAATGCCGATCTCAAGTTTCCATCTCATCGTTAGAAGAAGAGACCCCTCAACTCTAAAAAGTACGAGGCCTTGGAAGAAGATGTAGGAAAGCTCTTATAGAGTGGCTTCATCTGGGAGGCTCGCTATCTAAAGTGGGTCTCCAATCTCATTATAGTTAAAAAATCAATCAGTAAATTGAGAATTTTCATAGATTTCTCTAATGTTAACCAAGCATTGCCTAATGACAATTTCCTAGTGCCTCGTATCAACCAGCTAGTGGACTCCACTTTGGGGCACGAACTCATGAGCTTCATGGATGCCCACTCAGGGTATAACCAAAATCCTAATGTACCCTTAAGATGAGGAGTACACATCATTTGTGATAGACAATGGACTCTACTACTACAATGTCATCCCTTTAGCTTGAAAAGCATTAGGGTAACCAACAAGAGACTTGTTAACAAAATGTTCGCCAATCATCTTGACTCTAGCATGGAAGTCTACGTGGACGACATGCTGGTTAAAAGCTTAAAGGCCAAAGATCACATACAACACTTGGGCTAAACTTTCTAGATCTTAAAGCCTATCAGATGAAGCTTAATCTCCTGAAGTGCCTCTTTGAGGTTGCCTATGGAAAATTCCTAGGCTATATGGTCAACCAGAGAGGCATCGAGGCCAACCCAGAAAAGATCAAGTCACTGATTGAAATGAAGTCACCTAGGAGGCCAAAAGATATGCAATGCATCACTAGATGAATGGTAGCCCTTAGTAGATTCGTCTAAAAAACAACAGACAAGTGCCTTACTTTCTTCTAAATCTTAAAAGAGGGTCACAAATTCAATTGGACTGGGGAGTGCGAAGTTTCATACCAGGCTAATAAGTATGGTTTTACACTTATCTGGACCATCAAAAGTGGATGATTGTAAGTAATCTTAAGTGATTTTCTACTTAATTGTGTGTTGATTTAATTGTTTTGGGTCAAAACTTGAGATTGGATGGAATTGAAGAAAAACAAAGCAAAATAGGTGAAAAAGAACTAAAAGTGCATGAAGACTTTAGAATGGGGACCAACTTGCAAGCATCTAAAAGATGAAGGACTTATCGTGCAAATAAACGGGGGCTTAAGCACAGAATTTTAGTTTTCTTATTTTAGTCAAACTCTAATTTGGTAATTCTTGGAAGACAAGATTTTTACACCATAAATTAGTATTTTGGGACATATAAAAAGATAGACCATATACAATATTTATTATTCCATATACCATTTTACAATATTCAAGAATCAAAAAGGGGGATTTTTGTTGTTGAATCTTAGAGATAGAGAGATTGAAAGAGAAAAAGAACGTCGGCGAGATTGAAGATTGGAGCGGGAAGACAAAAATTTCTTGGTTCAAAACACTCAACTTTTTCTCCCCTTTTATTCAAGATACGGTTATGTATTCGAAACTTTTCATCTTGTCTTTCTCCTGAATCATGAGTAGCTAAATCTAAAGTTTGGATGAACAATGTAGCCTATTTTTAATTCTTTAATTTCGAATATCAAGTTTTACATATAAATTATTTATGTCTTGATTTTACTTCTTCTCTTAATGCTTTAAATAATTGGCTATTATTTGTCATTGATTTTGTAGATTGTAATGAATTGAGAAGTAAATTATTAATCTAGACCACGTAGTAAAATCTGACAATTGGATAAAAGGTAGAGATACGGTTTTATTATTGCTGCGGTTTGAATTGAATTCTTAGAAGAATTAATGCATCTAATTAAATACCATTCTGACATTAATTATAAGTTGACTTAATTAGATAGGACTAATTTGAACTCGAAAGAGGTAAATTAGGTTAAATTCGTGAATTCGACTGAATACAACATTAGAAACAAATCTTGAGAGCAGAAATTAGATACGACAACTATGGTGAACTCGTGAAATCCAAATTCTTCAATCATTGTTTTCTAAATTCTTGATATTTGCTTTCATCTTATTTTCGAAAATCCAAAGTTCTAGTTTAAATAACTCAAATTAATTTAATTTAAAAGAGTTTTTTAATTAATACAAATTAATTGAACTAATACATAAATAAAATAGTATTCGTGAGAACGATAATCCGGAGTCAATAGGTCCACTTTATTACTTGTGTACGATATTGTACACTTGCAATAATAATATTCTCACAAACAAGTTTTTGGCGCTATAGGCATGGCTACTTTGTTGATTCTCAGACCACCTAAAATTTGAGTGTTGCTTCCAACCCGGATTGTATGTTTGTGAATATGGATTATACGACTGATGTGTATTATTCTGCACAAAATATTTGACATGTTCTAGAGAAGCCAATAACATACAATATGATGTCGAGTGGTTAACCCCACAGTTTTTGTACATGATGGTTACTTGGATAGCGTTCATTCCTTGTGTATGTGTTCTGACCAAGAGCTCCACCTGTTTTGTTAATGCATCAAGTTGTGCATTAGTAGCATCTGCTATTTGAAAGAAATAAACAAAGAAGAAAGAAAATAATAATAATAAGAAAACAATAAAAGAAATCAATAATAATAATAATAAAATATAAAATATAAAACTAACACTAATTGCAACTATTAACCATGCACGGGAATACTCAGCACTATAATCAAAACCTTGTTTTGAGAAATATGTGTAATTGCAAGTGAACAATATCGGAAACAAGTAATAAAATGGACCTATTGAGTCTGGATTATCATTACCACGAAAACTATCTTATTTATATACTAGTTCAATTAATCTCAATGCTAATTTATTGAAAACAATTTAAAATAAATTGATTTATAAAATATGGTTATTAAAGTGTTTGTACTAACGAATTCACCATAGTTGTCATCTCTAATTTCTGCTCTCAAGATTTATTTCTAAAGTTGTATTCGGTCGAATTCAAGAATTTAACCTAATTTACCTCTCTCGAGTTCAAATTAGTCATATCTAATTAAGTCAACTTATAAAGTCAGAATGATCCTTAATTAGATGCATTAAATCGCCTAAGAATTCAATTCAATACCGCGACAATAATAAAAGCGTATCTCTAACTTTTATCCAATTGCCAAATTTTACTATGTGGTCTAGATTAATAATTTACTTCTCAGTTCATTACAATCCACAAAATCAATGACAAATAATGGACAATCATTTCAAGCATTAAAAGAAGAAGTAAAATCTAAACATAAATAATTTATAAGCAAAACTTGATAGTTGAAATTAAAGAATTAAATTAGGCTACATCGTTCATCCAAACTTTAAATCTAGCTACTCATGATTCGATAGAAAAATAATATGGAAAGTTCGGAATACATAACCAGATCTTGAATAAAAAAGAAGAAGACGTTGAATATCTTGCACCAAGAATTCTCTGTCTTCAAGTTCCAATCTTCAATCTCACCGTCATTTTTCGTCTTTTTCTCTATGATTCAACCCCATTCTTTTAACATAGGTTATGTCTTTATATTGTGCTTTATTAATTTTGCAATCCATGTACTTGAAAAGACGAAAAAGGCCCTAACTAGAATTAAAAATAAGCCAAAAAAACATCCAGACGAGCAAACATCGCATTGCTGTGGTCGAACCGTGGTTTGCAAACCGCGGTCACACCGCGAAAAACAGCAAGAAAATCTTCCAAATTCAATTTCAATCCATATTTGCAGACTTGGTCCTCCAAGGTTCAACATATATAGAGTTTGATCCTTATTCATAATTTGTCCTTTTGTTATCTTTAGTCCTTTTATTTTTAGCCTAAGTCCTTCAACTTTAGATTTTATCCTCTTTAGTCCTCCAATTTCTTATTTTATTTCAATTTAGTTCTCTTTTATTTGCAACTCATGTCCTTCAACTTTTAAATGTTTGCAAGTTAGTCCCCATTTTCAAATCTTCATGCATTTTCAGTCTTTCTTTGCCTCATTTGCCTTGTTTCTCTCCAATTCCATTCGAAATCGGGTTTCAACCTAAAATAATCAAATCAACATACAATTAAGTAAAGATTCACTTAAGAGTATGTACAATTGTCCACTTTTGATACTACAGATAAGCGTAAATCGACACTTTTCACAGGCCCTTAAGGAACACCTCGGTCGAGCCCCCTATTATCAAAACCTAAGTTAGGAGAGATTCTACTACTCTACCTACCAGTCTCATCTGAATCGATGAGCTCGGTTCTGGTTTAAGAAAATAAACACCAACTGGCTGTTTACTACGTAAGAAAGCCCAGCTAGGTATGGAGGCACATTACCCCGATATGGAGAAGCTAGCTATATCGCTTATCACTACCTCTAGAAAGTTAGGGCCCTACTTCAAGGCCCACAACATCTACGTGCTCACCAACTTTTCCCTAAAATAGGTCATGCAAAAGCCAGACCCTTCGAGAAAGCTGTTGAAATGGGCTGTCAAGCTTAGCCAGTTTGGTATTGTCTTCAAACCAAAGGCAGCCGTCAAAGAACAAGCACTCGTAGATTTTGTGGCAGAATTCGCCAACACTACCAAAGTGGATCCCCCATGACCCGTCTCGAAAACGCTTACATGGTGTCTTTCGTCGTTAGGAAAAGAGAAATGGCCTCCTATCTTAAGCCGGTGAAAGAGCTTATCCTATGCTTCAGCAAGTTCGAACTTATCCAGGTTCCAAGGATGAACAACGCCAATGCTGATGCATTGTCAAAACCTATGAGCAGCAGAGACTCTGAGCTTCTTAAGCTAGTTTCAATTGGACACCTCGACAAACCATCCATAGAGGCTCTCACATAGGTAATGTGGATTGAATGGACCTCCACTTGGATGGAACCAATCCTCACATTTTTGAAAAATCAGGCCCTCCATAGCCATAGCGATAAGAAGGAGGCCCAGAAGCTACAAAGAAGGGCAACACACTTTTTACTATTGGACGTCGTCCTTTACAAAAGAGGATACTCCATGCCTATCCATAGGTGCGTGGGCAGTGAGGAGATGAATTACATTCTCAGCGAGGTCCATGAGAGAATATACAGAAACCACACAGGAGGCTTGACTTTGGCCCAAAATATCTTGAAATAGGGATATTTTCGGAATTGTTTGAAGAGAGACACTCTGCTCAATGTATGCAAATGTGATCATTGCGAACGCTTCTCCACGTTCCTACATCAGCCTCACCAAGAGCTGACCACTATGTCCAGTCCCTTGTCCTTCAACAAATGGAGAGATCGACTTTATAGGGCCTGCCTAGGAGAAAAGGTAATGCATGCAATGCCATAGTCACCATTGATTACTTCACCAAGTGGGTCAAAGCTAAGCCTTTAATGAAGACCACAGAGGCTAACACCTCGAAGTTCATATGGAAGAACATCATTTGTAGGTTCAGAATTCTCCACTCCCTAGTATCGGATAATGAAAGGCAATTCGACAATAAGAAAATCAGGACCCTATGCTAGGAGCTAGGAATTTCCAAGCACTTATCTAGTCGTCATTACCCACAAGCTAATGGTCAAGTAGAGGCCGTTAACAAAACCATTAAGTATATTTTCAAACAAAAACTTGATACGTTAAAAGGAGCTTGGATGGAGGACCTGCCCCACGTTCTTTGGGCGATATGGACCGCTCGAACGCCGATGGGTGAAATCTCAGTTTCATGGCTTATGGCTTTAAAGTTATTAGCCCAATTGAAGTAGGCGTCCTTTCACCTCATCGTCTATTCTTCAATAAGGTAGACAACGACGACCTGATGCGAGCAGGTTTGGACCTCTTGGGAGAACAAATTGATGATTCCCAGTCGAAGCTGAGCCTGTAATAAAGATCACAGAGGCTAACACCTCAAAGTTCATATGGAAGAACATTACTTGTAGGTTCGGAATTTTCCACTCCCTAGTATCGGACAATGGAAGACAATTCGACAATAAGAAAATTAGAACCCTATAAGAGAAGCTATAAATTTTCAAGCACTTATCTAGCCCTCATCACCCACAAGCTAACGGTCAGGTAGATGTTGTTAACAAAACCATCAAGTATACTTTTCAAACAAAAACTTGATGCATTGATGTGATCTGAACCACCGCTAGGACGCCGACAGGTGAAACTCCATTTTCCATGGCTTATGGCTCCGAAACTATGAGCCCTGTTGAAGTAGAAGTCCCTTCACATCATCGTCAATGAGGTTGACAACAACGATTTGATGCGATTGTACTAAAGAAAAATGGCTAGATATTTCAACAAAAAAAGTGAAGAAAAGATCCTTTCGCATGGGCGACCTGGTCCTAAGGAAAGTATTCCTATCTTCCAAAGAAGTAGGGGTCAGAACCCTGGGCCTCAATTGGGAAGGACCTTATCGCTTCAACAGAGAAGTGCACTTCGGAACATACCAGATCGAGGACTTGGGCGCTAAACAGTAGCCTCATCCATGGAAAGCTGAGCACTTGCACCGATATTATCAATAGACAACGACGAAGAGCCTCCGCTTTGTGGTTTTGCGCAGAGCCTCTTTAGCTCAATGCTAGGACGACTTAGAAGAGCCTTTCTAATTTTGTTTAGAAGAGCCTCTCTCATTTTGGTGTTTTACGGAAACCTTCAACTTATACACACGTACTCCCCTCTTAAAGAGAAGTTGTTTCACTTTGGAATTGAAACTAGCTATTCAAATAGTTGAAATATTTTATTAAATCAGAAAATTACATAGGAGCCTATGCCGAAGAAGTTCTACAAAAATAAATGATAAAGTCCTAATACCACTATGCTGGATGGTAAGATGCATCAGCCTTGTCCACAATGTCTAAATGGGAGAATCTAGCCACCAAGGAAGTAATGTTGAAGTTAGGATGCTCCGCCCACAGAGTCGAAAGCACCTCTTGCTGTCCCACACTAGCAAAATAGTTGGAGAAGTTGGCATAGGCTTCAATGTTATGAAAATTTTGCTTACAGTTACCCTCAACATTATCCAACTGCTCTTCTAAAGACTTTTTCCCAGCAGCAAGTTGGCACTCACGAACTCTGCATCCTCTATTGATTTCTCAGAGACTTCCACCACTTCTTTCAACTTGGCAATCTCCAAGCGACTAGCCTCCAATTCATTATTTAATCTGTCCACCTCTAATTGGAGCAGTCGCTTCTCCTCGTTAGACCGCTCTAGGGCTTCAGTGGTCACTCTCTGAGCAGTGTTAGCATCATCAAGTTTCTTCGTCAGCTGAAGTACATTAGCCTCAGACTCTTACAAGTCAACTTGCATCTTCTCATAGGCAAGGTGCATATTTTCCACCAACAACTTAAGGCCGTTAAGAGCCCTTTTGAGCTCTTCTGACCTCAAAGCTTCTGCCAGCTGCTTCTTCTACTGGAGCCTCAGCTCCCATAATGAACTGAGGGTTCTCAACTGGACCTAGCAGCCCTTATCATTGAGGCAAGATTGGATTCAATAAGATCATCCAACCCTCTGTGTGTGGAAAACTCCTCATACTTCAAATTAAAGTACTTACAAAAAGCTTGGGCCCCGAGAGCAGGGTACAAAGGGAGAGCATGGATGGCTTTCTCAGGAACCTTCCATCTAGTCGCCCCCAACGAGCTCCTCCAATATCTTCTTGAACTCTGCCTCAGTTGGGGCCTCTTCCTGATGAGCCCATGAGGACTGAGCCTGACTAGCGAATCATCCTGCACCACCGCCCTAGTGGCAGAAAGAGTCTGCGAATGAGATGGGAAGAGTGGGGGCATGGTGAATTTCATCCTCCACAACTTTGATTACTTTTCTCTTCTCCTCAAAAGGCCCCCTTTTTGTAGGGGCTTCTTTCTGCCTCTGTGGTCCCACTTCTCCGACATGGGGCTTCTTTAACAGAACAACCTCCTCTTCATGAGTGCATTCTTCAGTCATCAGCTTTGGAATAGGTCGCTTGGCCTCTTCAATAGTGGCCTCGCAGCTTATCTCCTTGACTGTCTTCTTATGTTTAGCATCCCCAGACAACCCGGGTCCCAACTCTCTCGGCTTGATTGTTTTTAGATATGCTAATGAGCATCAGAAAAATTGCAACAAGCTAAAGCATGGACGAGGCGCATGTTCATACCTATTGCAGCCATAAAACCAAGTTCTACCAAGTGGGAGTGCTTGTTCAACATCGACTCGTAGTGCCTTTTTCTGGGGCTAGCTGATAAATTGATCAAAGCATGTATAGCAAGTCACCTGATAACTCACACTGAGGAAGAATGTATGCAATAAGAAATTACAATTAGACTAAAAACAAACACTAATACACAAGCAACCAATCTTCCTACTCACTAGCTATACCATAAACGCTAGGGACATCTAGGTTGGATTCAGAGTCATCATCCTCCATCTGCCAGTTTCCTTCACCCAAAACCAAAACTCTTTCCATTGTTTGATGGAGGAAGGACAATTAGCCACTAGAGGCTTATGGGTCCCCCATAAACCAAAGTAGTATCAACCTGGCTCCTCTCTATTGTCTTTCTTCTTGGGCATCTTCTTTGGTAGATATACCGTTTGAAATACGTGAAAGGGCATCTCCATGCCGAATTACTGCCTAAACTATAAGTACAGGCTCACAGCCATTTGACTCCACCCATTTAGCGCCACCTGCGTCGGGGCCAAGCCATATGCTCGAAGAATTCTTCAGAAAAAAAGATACAATGGCAACCTCATTCCAGGCACAAATGACTACAGTCCAAGGTAGGGAATCCTCTCATCAAGAAGCAGGCCCGTTCATGAGGCCCTAATACGATTAGCTCTATATCAGCAATGACCCTTTATAACTTTTCCAACAAGTCCATATCCACCTCGACCATGATTGACCGAACATCCATGGCAGCCCAGTGAACTGAAGCTACGCTAAGAAGATCTCCACCCCCAATCGCTCAATGGACGGTGGCTGGGCTATAGCTAGCTCATTTCCTGTAGATGTGTCTATGCCTCGAATAGGAAGGATGTTGGCCATAGAGGGTGACACAGAATGAGATGCTATATCCTCGGCATAACCAAAGGCTCTTCCGTTGACAGAATTTAAGGACATAGTTAAAAAAGATGAAAAAAGAGAAATAATAGAGGTGTTTAGGAGAAGTGTTTACCTAAATCTAGGTCCTCATCAAAAGTGCAGATGGAGAAATGAACCTCAGGAGTTTCTAGCCAGAATAAAATGAACGCTAGGGGTTTTTTCTTCCACATCACTCTCAATATCTCGTAAGAAAATGAAAAGGAATGGACCTACCCTTTATATATAGGCGGAGGACAATGAAAAGCGACTGTTGGATCTGATTAAGGCTCATCTACGCCATTGAATCTAATGAGCCATCCCACCCTTTGAATACCAATAAACGTGTAATGGTCATTAGCTGGAGGGCCAAAATTTGGGTGTACGTGTCACGCGTACGTAGAGGAGAGTCTCCTTGGAGAACTCAAAGCCTCCAAAATTTAATCATAATAATTATCTTTAGCAATTTTTCAGCACGTCTAACGAAACATTTCATATCCCCCACTGTGACATCGCTGAATGTCTCGATCCTCAAACCATTTAACAGCCTCTGCCAATTATCAGTGTACAAAAGTCTCGCCTTCTAAAGTAGGCAGTCGACTGGGACTGGTCCAGCAATAGGACAGCCTCTACCATTGAGCCTTTTTCCAAATTGGGACTTATTTCTATAGACGCATATCAGTGCATAGAAGCCTTGCCTCCCAAAGTAGGCAGTTCGCTGTGATTCATCCAACAATGGGATAACCTCTATCGTTGAACCTCTTTCCAAATTTGGACTTATCTTTCGCAGATGCATATAAGTGCACGAAATCTTCACCTCCCAAAGTAGGTAGTCGGCTGGGACTCATCCAGCAATGGGACAGCCTCTGCCAATGAGCCTCTTCCCAAATTGGGACTTATCTTCTGTAGACGCATATTAGCGCATAGAAACTTTACCTCCCAAACACCCAAACACGCAAATGATGTCTACCTCTTTACCCAGTCCAGCCTCTTTTATAAATGACACATATCCTGAACTTGGGAGACTATTGTTATGCCCTAGTCCTACGTAGTGCTCCACATGACCTGGTCAAAGTCAAAATTGCCTTGTAGGCTGTCACCTTCTATTCTTATGAGGTTGGAAAGAAGAGGTTAAGAATAAGAAGATGTTCATTTATGTCGATGAGATTGGAAAGACGAAGCGGTCAAAGATCCTATATCTCAGTCCTACGTCTGTCCCATTCTATTTCTAGGAAGTTGTTGCTTCAGGTCGAAGAGGACGACCCCGGTTGCGTATGCAATAAGCCTAATCTGACACTATATGTCAGATCCAGCGAATGATGGGACGATCTACCAATACATTGAAAGAGACCCCTTCATTGAAACCACTGATGTGACACCTAAGATGTGACGCGAGGACTCTTAAGATTGAGCTGCTTGTCACACATCGAAAGGGGGTCAATCCATTGGAATTTGTCTATAAATATCAAAGCCATTCTAACAAGAAAGAGGGAGAAGAAAATCTGGGAAGAAAACTATACTAAACCAAAGTCCTCTACATCGATTAACCAATGTGTCCTTCGTACTGCTTGGAGAATCTGTGATTAGAGGCCCTCAATCCACCATCTCCACCATAACATGCCTCTCCAATACCAAAACTTCTTACATAGTTGTTTCTGAGTGCACCATAGTAATTCACAGGACCACGTGGCCGTACAAGTGTGTTGTTCAAATACACGTATGTAGAGGAGGCATGGGGTTCCTATTGACAGCTATTTTCGGAAGTCAACAGAATTTACAAATATTTCACTATTAGTGTTCGTATAGTTTCAAAAAATTTATCCAGTAAGCTGTGATTATGTTCCAAAAATTCAAATGTACGAAAACCTAACCAATAGTTGTAGAAATTTTCCATTGATTAAGGAAAATCTTATTGATTATGGAATATCATGTATGGCCCAATTATTCCATTTAATCACTGATTTGTATTGATTTTGAATTTTCACTTATAGTTTGACCAATTTGGATATTGCTGAGATTAGTCCATGATTCTTAAAATTATGGAATCATTTTGAGAAACACTCGGTGATGGACCGAGTCTATAGAAGGAAGAATGTTTGGGTCCCTAATGTTATTCCGTCTATTCTTTCACTTTGTACCATCATTCAGAGGTTAAAATAAGGTATTAGAAGCTCTCAAACTCATGGAGCTGTGGCTTTGATTAAGATTTCAAAAGGATATCACGTTGTCAATGGCCGGGGATAATTCGATCATCCAAAATTCTACATTTGATTGTGTTTACTATTATTTAAGCGTATATGATGCTTACAGTTGGTATCAGAGCATTTTTTTGCATCTGCCTTCAATGTTTTTCGATCTGAAAACCTAAACGAAGAATACCCGATGATGCCTTGATTTTATCTTTATTACTTCTGGATTTTCTGATAAAAGGATGTTAGAAATCATTATGAAATCATTTTTATAAACAAAATATGATTTTAAACGCTGAATTTGGTGGCCAGAGGCAGAAAAACTGTCAATGTCCAGTGAAATGAGATGATACAGACAACTTGCCATTCTTGTTCCTGATCTAATGAGTTATTCTTTAAGATCCATGAGGCCCAGGCTTTTGCCCATGCCCCATAACCCAACTCCCAACTTGAAATGGACAGGCAGAGTTAAGCTCCACCAAACCCTACCATCTGGTCAGCCCAATAATTTGTCTTTGCCATTCTTGTTGCTGATTTAGACTATTAAGAAGCCTAAATTTTTTTATCACTGTTTGTCAAATTCTCACTTAGGCTGAGTAATTAATATTTGAATAAAATATTAATATTAATGACACTTATGTATGATTTATTGTTTTTATGCATGTAATTTTGAATAAAATATTTGGAATGCATATTTTTTAACTTTGTTCATATTTATTCATAATGCTTATTATTACGTGCAATTTTATATATGAACAATTTTGGAGAATTTTAAATGTCTAGCGATCCATATAATTTTAAATAATTAGAGATTAGCCTCAACATCTGTAATTATGCAAAATTATATATTAAGTGGTTTAGAATTACATATAAGAAAATAGATATTTATTGTAATTAATTGTACATGATATAATAAAATTTTTCCAACAAGAATTTTGTATTGTATTGGTATGATTAATTAGGGTATAATATCAAAATTTATTTTTTAATTTAAATTTACCCACAAGAATTAAGAAAATGGACACGACTTGATAGTTTTATCATACATATACATGAATCAAATTGAATTAGGACTTTAGCCCACATGCAAGTTTTATGTCACTATATTCTTAATTTTGGAACGTGATTTACATTGGTAAAACGAAATATGGGTTTATTAGTCTCAAATTAATGTAATGTATGCATGTATGTTTGATATTAAGTGTGATATTCTCGAACTGAAATGGGACAACTATAAGGTATGGAAGGAGATAATTCTCCTTCATTTGGGGTGCATGGACATTGATTAAGCTATTAGGAAAGACAAACGGACTATTTTTTGACCAACACTCTAGAAGAAAATGCTATTTATGAACAATGGAAGTGATCTAATCGCCTTAGCGTGATGTTCATAAAGACCAAAATCTTTGCTAGTATTTGAGGTTCTGTCGATAAGCATGACGATGTCAAGGTATTACTAAAGGCTATTGATGAACAGTTTGTGACTTCCGATAAGGAACTTGCCAGCACCCTAATAATGAAGTTTTCATCCTTAAGACTCACCAGTGTGAGAGGTATGCGTGAGCACATCATGCAAATGAGGGACGTTGCAGCTCAATTGAAAACTTTTGAGGTTGATATGTCTGATTATTTCTTTGTGCACTACATACTGAACACTCTTCCACATCAATATAGATATTCCAAAATATCTTATAACACACATAAGGAGAAATGCTCAATCAATGAACTTCTGACCATGTGTGTTAAAAAAAAAAGGACTAGTTATGGAAATAAGTGAGAGTGCATTATTGGTAACACATGAAAAGGTCCAGTACCAAGGAAAGAATCAGAACCAAGCCAAATAAAAGGGGAAAGGTAAAATACCACCCCAAGGTGGAATAAAAAAAAATAAGTGCTTCTGTAAAAAGAATGGATAGTGAAGAAGGATTGTACCAAATTTTAGAAACGACTTGAGAAAAAAGGTAAATCAATCTCTTTTGTTTGTTATGAATGTAATATGGTTGATGTTAATCATAATACATGGTGGATTGATTTTAGTGTTGCAATCCATATTGTGGATACCTTACAGGGTATGCGAAACCTAAGAAAGCCAGTGGGAAATGAGTAAATCATCTTATCAGGAAACAAGATTGGTTCACATGTGCAGGCTATTGAAACATGCAGTTTAGTTTTAAATAACGATCATGTTCTAAAATTGGAAAAGACCTTTTATATTCCAAGTTTTTCTAGAAATTTGGTTTCAGTTTCAAGACTTGTACCTTTTGGATATTCCTTTAATTTTTCAGATACATATTTTAGTTTGTTTTATAAATCTAACCTTGTTGGGAATGATATTTTGTGTGATGGTATTTTCTCTATTAATTTACAACATAGTGTTGTTAATAATGTTATGCATGTTCACACTAGTAATAAGCATTGTATTATGAATGAAGATTTCTCTATATTGTGGCACCAGAGATTGTGACATATCTCCATATATAGAATTAAAAGATTAGTAAATGACATAGTACTTAGTACTTTAGGTTTTCCTAATTTTGAAACTTGTGTGGACTGCATTAAGGAAAAACAGACTAACAAGTCAAAAGAAGGTACCAAAAGGAGTATAGATATCTTAGAAATCATACATTCAAATATTTGTTGTCCAGAAATGGACACCCATGGTCCAAAATACTTCATCTCCTTTATACATGATTATTTACGATACACACACACACACACACACACACATATATATATACTTACTTCATAACAAGAGCAAAGCATTAGACGCCTTTAAGGTTTTTAAGGTAGAAGTAGAGAAACAATGTAGTAAGAAAAAAAGACCGTGATAACAGATAGAAGTAAAGAATACACTAAGGATGGACAATCACCTGGTCTATTTGCAAATTTTTTTGAAGAGCATGGGATAGTTTCCCAATACACTATGCCTGGTTATCTCGACCAGAATGGTGTGTCAAAAAGAAAAAACTGAACATTATTGGACATGGTGCGGAGTATGCTTAGGAGCTCCAAGCTTCCTAAATCCTTGTGAACCGAAACTCTTAAAACGACTGTGTATATATTGAATCGGGTTCCAACCAAGGCTATCCCAAGGACGCCATTTGAACTATGGAAAGGTAGGAAGCTAAATTTGCGATATATGCACGTTTGGGGATGCCTGTCTGAAGTAAGAGTTTATAATCCACAAGAGAATAAACTGGACCCAAGGACTACTAGTGGCTATTTCATTGGATATACCGAAAGGTCTAAGGGTTACCGATTTTACTGTCCATCTCATAGCACTAAAATTGTGGAATCAAGGAATGAAAAGTTTCTTGAGAATGACTTAATCAGCGAGAGTGATCAATTTCAGAACATAGTCTTTGAAAGAGATCAACCTCCCACATCAAGTGAAAGATTGGTTATTGTTCACAACACTCCCCAGGTTCAAACGGGTGTTGTACAACCAA
The DNA here is from genome assembly GCA_030279155.1 of Forsythia viridissima. NCBI lineage: Eukaryota > Viridiplantae > Streptophyta > Magnoliopsida > Lamiales > Oleaceae > Forsythia > Forsythia viridissima. The sequence continues at coordinate 51,329,064 of CM059034.1, forward strand.
TCGATCAAGTTTCACAACCTGCTAATGATGATTTTGTAGATCAAGTTGTTTAGGAAATGCTAAAAATGGTTGAACAACCAGTTGGACAACATGCCCCTCGGGAAAACATTGAACCAATATTAAAAAGATCTACAAGAGAAAGAATATCAACAATTTTAGATGACTATGTCGTGTATCTACAAGAATTGGACTATAACATTGGAGTTGAAAATGATCTTGAAACATTTTCACATGCCATGAGTTGTAAAGAATGGGCGCCACTATCCCAGCTCGAATCCAGTATTCGATTTTTGGTATAATGCTATGAAAGATGAGATGAATTCTGTGGCATCTAATGGAGAGTGGGATCTTGTCGAGTTACCTAATGGTACAAAGGTCATAGGGTGTAAATGGATCTTTAAGATGAAGAAGGACTCATTAGAAAACTTTGAAAGATATAAAGTAAGACTTGTAGCCAAAAGATTTACTCAAAAGGAAAGAATTGACTAAAAGGAGACATTTTCTCATGTATCGAAGAAAGATTTTCTTCACAAAACTGCCTTTCTCAATGGAGAACTAGAGGAAGAGATGTACATGAAACAAATTGAAGGATTCTCTTCTATTGATGGTGAGAATTTGGTGTGCAAGCTTAAGAAATCCATATATGGATTGAAACAAGCCTCTTTGCAATGGTATTTAAAATTTCATGATGTTATGTCTTCATTTGGTTTCGTAGAGAACATTATGGATCAATATATATACCAGAAGGTTAGTAAAATTTGTTTTCTTATTCTATATGTGGATATTTTATTTGCAACCAATGATAAGGATTTGCTACATGAGGTGAAGTAATATCTCTCTAAAAAATTTGACATGAAAGATATGGGTGATGCATCTTATGTCACTGGCATAAAGATCTTTAGAGACAGATGTAAGGTCATTTTAGGTCTATCACAAGAAACCTATATCAATAAAATTTTAGAGAGATTTTGGATGAAAAATTATTTACCAAGTATAGTTCCTATAGTGAAGGGTGATAAGTTTCATTTGAATCAATGTCCAATGAATGACTTTGAAAGGAAACAAATGAGGAACATCCCACATGCTTTAGTTGTTGGAAGCCTAATGTATGTCCAGGTTTGCACAATACCTGACTTTGCATTTGTTGTTGGAATGTTGGGGAGATATCACTAATCCATATATGGACCACTGGAGAGCTACAAAGAAAGTTTTGAGATACCTTCAAGGGACGAAGGATTACATGCTTATGTATAGATGAACTGATAATTTAGTACTAGTTGGATATTCTGATTCAGACTTTGTTGACTGTGTTGATTCATGGAAATCAACATCTGGATACATTTTCATGTTTGTTGGTATAGCTGTATCATGGAGGAGTATAAACCAGAATTTGACAGCTACTTCCACTATGGAGGCTGAGTATGTTTTGTGTTTGAGGCTACATCGCATGGTGTATAAATGAAGAGTTTCATTTCTAGGCTTATAATTGTAGATTCTATTTTTAGGCCATTAAGATGACAATTCAGATGTAGTTTTTATGGTTAAAAACAACAAAAATGGTAGTCAAAGCAAGCATATCGACATTAAGTATTTGGCTATAAGAGAACGAGTTAAAAATAAAATTGTGGTCATTGAAATCATAAATACTAAATTGATGATTGTTGATCCCTTGACAAAAGGCATGCCATCGTTCAAGTTCAAGGATCTTGTAGACCGTATGGGACTTGGTCTTTTAGTTTGATTTCATTGTATGTGACAATGTTATTTTTTAATGGAACTCTATTTCAGTTATGATATTTTCTCATATTTGTTTTATGCGCATTTATTTATTTTTGTTGGATAAATATCGATTAAGTTTGGAACTAGAATAAACACGAGGTTTATTCATTAAGTTTTGTGGACTAAAGTTAAGATATGAAATACATTGTGATACATGGAAGATTATACTCGTTCTACGAGGACCTATCGCCACGATTCATGCATTTGTTTCTTACTATGACAAATAATAGAATATATTGGGCCTAGTGGGAGAATGTAGAAATTTTCCATTGATTATGGAAAACCGTATATGGCCCAATTATTCCATTTAATCACTGATTTGCATTGATTTTGAATTTCCATTTATAGTTTGGCCAATTTGGAAATTGCTGAGATTAGTCCATGATTCCTAAAATTATGGAATCATTTTTAGAAACACTTGGTGATGGATAGAGTCTATAAAAGAAAGAATGTTTGGGTCCCTAATGTCATTCCATGTACTCTTCACTCTGCACCATCGTTCAGAGACAGGAACAAGGCATTAGAAGCTCTCAAACCCATGGAACATCAGCTTCGATTAAGATTTTGAAAGGATATCACGTTGTCAATGGCCAGAAGTAATTCGATCATCCAAAATTCCTCATATGATTGTGTTTACTGTTATTTAAGCATATAGGATGCTTACAAGAGTCTCACACTCAAAGAGAAGAAGGATAACTATTGTACAATAGATTTTCCCTGCCACTTTCAATGATCTCATACCAATCACAGATAAACATGTTAACAAGTTATCCAGTCAGTTTCCAAATCAATAGGTAAAATCTTTTGGAGATTTATTTTCTTACTAGATAGAAACAATATTGCAACCCGATTCCCCAGGTTCTTCAAGATGGTAGTTGCAGGCAATATCTAGACATAATGAACACACCAGAAAGTATGAATGTGGGTACAAAGTACAAACTACAATGCTTAATACATCTATAGCCTTCCCTAACTCCATCAAAACTGCTCACTTCATATATAAAACCTTCTAGTCTTGAGAAAAGATTTTTACCATGTTCCTCAATTTAGGGCATCTAATAGAATTCTTGGACAAACCAAAGATGTTATCAAGATGTTCGAATAACAATTTGCATTGACTAAGGACTAATTTGGCCAAAACAACACAATCCTATTGATTATCCCCCTATTTCCCCGTAAAGATTCTCAAAGTATTTCACACAAACATGAGCAATTTAAACGGAATTTAAACCATGATCAAATTTCCCAAATTTCATCCAAAAATAAATCCATTTTTCAGAAATAATCAAAATAACCAAGAAAATATTCATCATCCTCAAGTATCGAGATTTTATCCGTATTATTCACAAAATAGAACATTACAACTGACTGTGTATTGACCACTCTTGAGGCCTGCTTGGGAGTTTTTTTTCCACCGGTTGGAAAAATCGGTGCTTGTTAGTTTGTTGGAGCGCCAGTTTTTAAACCACCCAAAATTGGTGTAGTCTAATTTTAAGTGTATTTCTCAACCCTCCAACGTTTATGGTCGTTTTTCAAAATTTCTTTAAATTTTACCCACTCTCAAATAATTATTTTCAAAAATGTCCTAAACTTAACATTTCTAAAAATAAAAGAATATATACAAAAGTAAAAAAACATATGCAAGAACTTAAATTTAATTTTAAATTTTTAATAATAGGTGGATATATAAAATTTTTAAAATTTAAATTTCTTTCTATATATAAGCATATATGTAATTTAATTCTTTTAAAAGACTTTTAGAACCGCTAGATAATAAACTCTCAAAAATGGGTTGAAACGTTTCAAAAACCGTTACCAAAAACCACCCAAAGCCGCTATCCTCATATACATCCAAAATTGGTACTTTAGATACACTAATAACCGGTACTCCAAAATTCCTAAGCACACCTATGGGATTAAGAGATTATAGAATGCCCCAGGGGTTGGGCTCAGGCACAAGGACCACAATTCCTTGCAGATCAGGAGTGAGAACCACCTAATTTCTTTTTCCAATTGAGCATTGCCTTCTTTTTCGGATTGCCAATCGAATAATTTTTTTCAATGTTGAATTCTGTGAGGCCGGATGGTGAGGAGGTGAGAGGATCTATAGGCATTTTGGGTTGGAAAAGTCCAAAAAAACAAGGGTAAATTCAGGGTCGGTGACTAAACATGCACTTATGGCTCTTAAGTTATATGGCCTAAACTTAATTCAATTAAAGTTACATTTTGGCGCTAAAAGACCGACATGTCCCTATAATTACAAAAAGTGCTAACTCAAATGGAATACTATTTTATTATGATACTGTTTTTTTATTATTCTACTTTATTAAGATACTATTTTATGAAAAATGCATGATAGTGTTTTACTTTTATTATTTTACACTAGTTTTCATTACATTATAGCATATTTGACCAAGTTTATTAACTATTTTTTTCTAAACTTATTTTTAACTACATATTTCATGGGACCTACATATTTTATCAACTTTTCAATTACACATTTTACCAATTTTTTTTTAAAAAAATCTCCAAATAAAAATAACTTTTAAACTCCACCAAACAAAAATACATTCAAAATTTAATGTTTTACTGTTGAAGTAATAATACTGTTTCAAAATACTCCATTAGTATTATAAGATCATTGATACTATTTTTATTCAAAATGCTTGATACTGTTCTTCTATGGGGTTGTAGTTTGTGTATATGATATTGTTTTATTAAGATATTTTCATGTATGATACTAATATAATAAGATAATTTTATCTACGATACTGTTTTATTAAAATATTGTGCTATAGTTTCTGTTAAAATATAATATTTGTGCTGAGTTAAGCATGTGCTTGATAATAATGTGCTTTTGTTATGTTCGCTATCTTTAACCATACGGTGTTATTATCTATGATATTGATACAAATGTGTTTCTGATACAATGATTGAGAAGATAGAATCATATGTTTTAAGCATCAGTTGTGACATCGATTAAGACTCAATCGCGTAGGGCGACCGGGCTAGGCCGAGGCAATTTTAGTAAATAACCAAATATAATGCTTGGGCTAAAGGTCAAGTTGGTTTTGTGATAATGTATTATTAATATGCTATGCTATGGCTTCTGTTAAAATATAATATTTGTGCTTACCTAAGCATATACTTGATAATAAATGTATTTCTGATATTGTTATTTTTTTTATCTTTAACCATACGATATTGTTATCTATGATACTGTCATTATGACATTGATACAAATGTGATTCTCATACGGTTTTATTAAGATATTATTTTCTACAATACAGTATGAAACAACACGCATGAATATATGACAGTAACATCCTTAAACACATAAAATATTGATGTATGTAAAACAAATGTTGTTTTCTTTTATTCGACCAAAAAATGATTTCAAAACAATTGTGTGCCTATTTGTTATAAAAACAATCTCCAAAAAAAAAAGCCACAATTCAAGAAAAATAAGAAAAAAAAACATTCATAAAAATTGAATCCAACTACAATATAATATTCAATAAACAATTGTTTCTAGAATTTTGTAATCTAGGGACTGCCAACACTTATTAGAATCACCGTTATTATCTGATAACAATAACAGGTTGTTAAAGTTAAAAATTTTATCTTTTACATGATTGGGAAGTAGAACAGAAAAAAATTGTGAATCCACTGTTATCACTTACAAAAAACAGTTGGAAAAGTTTGGATGGTTGGTGGCGAGTCGTGAAACGCCGGCAATGATGTTCAAATATTTGGCGGAGAGGCGCGGAAGAAGATGGTTGGCACATACGTTGATGATATGAAGTTGAAATATAGATCACATGGGGTAATTTCGAGATTAATATAAATAGAGCTGAAGAGTATGAATTAATGGCAATTTTAAAATGTGTTTTCACCTAATTTGGAACATGTGTCCTACAAATAACTTATAGACAATTTTTTCAAGAAAGATTCTCATTAGTTGATATTTTTGGTCTTGTCATTAATTAGCCCAACTAAACCAGTTAATTTTTTTTTTTTTTTTGACAAATTTCAGTTTTTGGGCTCACTTTAACAAAAAAGTGATAATTTCACCCTATACTACAAAATATAAAATAATTTAAAAAATAATATTTAACTTTTTTTATTCTAAAAATACTGTTTTTTATTTTTATAACACTTGTTGTTACATTTGTTATATTTGTTAATAACAAATGTAACACATTTATTATAATTAAAATAACAAATGTAGCAAATGTAACAACAAGTGTTACAAAAATAAAAAATAGTATTTTTAGAATAAAAAAACATAATAGTGTTTTAAGAAATAATTTATTTATTGTGGTTATTTATGAAAAAACTCCAACAAAAAAATAGTAAAAAATTGGGGCCCTGGCCTCCCTTTTTTTTGGGCCTGAGCCATGTTTGCGCTTAGAGACCCTAAAAACGTGATGGCAACTCTCTATTTTTTGATGTTTCCTACTTGAAAATTTTATGTTTTTGTTTGTATGTGTTTTCTGTGTGCAAAGGAAAGAGGGGGTAGAGAGATCGATGCCAACGTGAAATTTTATATTGAGTATCACGCATTCATGGAACTCTAAGAAAAATTCTAACTACACGTGGACTCTTAACTCTTATTTTATTTCTACAGAAATAAGTCTCTCTCTCTCTCTCTCTCTCTGATTTTGTCAAAATCGAGGATTATAAATGGATGATGGTGGATGGCTTCTCACGAAATAAATAATGGAATTGGAGATTCGTTTAAGTCTAATTACACTAGAAGTTGACCACCAAAGTTTAATTCAACTAAACTAAGCTAACAATTAAAATTAGATTTCCTTATGTAGATGGCCACATGATAACTTGATGAAATATGGCTGGTCCCATTTGAATAATAGTTAAGCTTGATGGCTTAGGACGTGTGTATCTTGGGCCCCGAATATCCAAAAATGACTCTTTAAGTCCAATTCACACAGTTTAATAGGAGATACACAATAATCTAATGTTGTTATATTAATTCTCGTCCCTTCAATATTTAATTATTTGATCAAAATCAAAATATAGTCTCCAAAACTTATTTTTACACGAGTCTCAACATCTCAAAACTATCATAAAAGTCCCCTTAACTATCTTGCAAATCAAATTGCTCTATTACTAACTTGAACAATGACTAGATATGGAAAATCAACTAGGTAATTGATTGTTTATGAGAAAGCTTGAAAAATTTGGGGTTGTACAACCCACCCTCGTTAAAGAAATTTCGTCCTTAAAATTTACCCCAGTAAACGAAAAGTCATGGATACTTGACTTTCATCTCGTCTTCCTTTTCCCAAGTGGAATCTTCCACTCCATGGTTGTTCTACAACACCTTGACTAGGAGAATTTATATATAGGATCACTATTGGCATTTCCTCATATGTTAGGTCGTGATGCATATCCAAAGTCTAGTGGTTGATCACATGAATAGGGTTGTGTTGTGTACCATCGAAAGATCTGGTGGTAGGGCTAATCTATATGTGACATCTCCGATTCTTTCTGGGATCTCAAATGACCCAATAAACCTTGGCATCAACTTTCATTTCTTACAAAATCTAAGCACTCTCTTCATTGGAGTTACTCTCAAGAATACTTTATCACTAATTTGAAGTTCAAGATATTTTCTTCTACTATCAACATAGCTTTTCTATTTGTCTTGTACATCCTTAATTATGTCTCTAATCTTATCTAGTGCTTGTATTGTCCGATCAATGATCTATGGACCTAAAATTCTTCTCTCTAACCTCATCCCAATAGACAGTGATCTGTACTTCCTACCATATAGTGTTTAATGTACCTGCAAGCTGTTATTATAAGCAAACTCTACCAACGGAAAGTATGTTCCCAACAATTGCCAAGATCTAGCACACATGTCCTTAAAATGTCTTCTAGGATTTGAATTATCCTTTTAAAATGTTCGCCAGTTTGTAGATGGTAAGCGATACTGAACTTCAGCTTCTTCCCGTAGCATTTTGTAAACTTTTCCAAAACTTGTTAAACGATCGACTACTACCCAGATAGCATTGTTACCCTTTGCAGATTTCAGATATCCCACTACAAATTTCCTAGCTACATGTTCCCATTTCCATTCAGGTATATCCAATGTTTTCATTAGCCCTGATGGCTTCTGATGTTCTTCTTTTACTTGCTGACAAGACATACATTTCTTCACAAAAAGTCACATTTCATTTTTTATATTTATTCACCAAAATATATTTCACAGGTCTTGATACATTTTTGTAACACCAAGATGTGCAGTGTACGATAGGAATGTACCATATCGAGATTTTTTCTCCCTAGTTCCTTGTCTTTAGAACGCAAATTCTACCTTTATACATCAGTGTCTTAGCCTCATACACCTTAACATCCTTATGTGTATCTATTTCTACTTCAACCCTAATTTTACACAAAAATGAGTCTTATCCGGGTCCTCTTTGATCCAATATTTGAGAGTTGGTCAAGTTTATGAATCGGCGGTGCAACAACTTCTAGTATTAAATTATTGAATTCCTTAACTAGATGTTTTGGGTGGTTAATGTTGTATTTCTACTAAAAGCATCTGTGGCCACAATAGCTTTATCGAGATGGTAAAGAATAGTGCAATAGTAGTCTTTAACCAACTCCAAGCACCTTTTTTTTATCATATTTAGCTTTTTTTGGATAAAGAAGTATTTGGGACTATTTAGATCGGTATAAATCTCATATCACCACCATAGAGGTACTGGCACAAATCTTCAAGGTGTGAACTACATCTGCAAGCTCTATGTTATTCATCAGGTAATTTTATTCATGTGAAGCAATCAGGTAATTTTATTCATGTGGTTTCAATTGTCTATAAGCATAGGTCACTACATTTCTATGTTGCATTAACCTACATCCTAAGCCTTACTTAGACGTATCATTGGATGTGATGAACCCTTCTGAGCCTTTTGGTATCATTATAACTAGTACTGAAACCAAATCTTGAAAAATATTTTCACACTTCTCTGACCATTGAAACTTCATTCTCTTCCTATTTAATTTAGATTGGTCCAGCTATTTTAGAAAATCCTTCAATGAACCTTCTGTAATAGCCAGTCAATCCCAAGAAACTACAAACTTTGCTTATTTTGGTCGGTCTAGACAAATTTCTCATAGCTTCAACCTCGGCTAGTTTTACCTCAATTGGGTCAGTAGCCATGGGTTCCAACGACTGGTTTATGCCAAAGTCTGACCTTCAATCTGCCATTGTTAAGGCTAGATCGAGGTCAAAGGCTTCATTTATAAAAGAAATCTATGACATAATTGGTGTGAACTATGATTTATAGAAATTGAAAATCTGGGTTTGAATTGAGGAAGAATGATTGTATATTCACAAGGTGGCTCTCCTGCCATGATTCTTGCCTTTTATGCTGGATTCAAGTCTCCACCGCCACCGACGAGGTGGTTGTGTAAATTATTTCTTTTTTTCTTTTTCTCTATGTAATTTGAAATGGGGAAGATGAAGTTACTTTGTACTTTTCAAAAATTATGGGACTTCATTTGTAATTTTCTTTAATTTTCTGTTGTTTTAGCTTTTTCTTTATTCAAAGAGGAGGACAAATCTGTCAAAATATGTCAATAAGGACGTTATTTGCAACAAACTGCAAAAGTTGGAGATGGCTAATTCTATAAAAACTGGTTGAGGGTAGATTAGTAACAAACTACAAAGATTGGAGACAAAAAATACAAATTTCCCAAAATTTTATATTATCTTACCTCTCACATTTGGACAATTTTTTCTTTTTTCTTTCTTATTCTTCTTTCATTTCTAATGTATATGTGCATGTATATGTGTGTGTTTTCAAAAATTGTTGTAGAGAGAGATGGGGTGTGTTACCACCCGATTTTGATAGGGTTCTCACGTCAGCAAAGGTCCAATGGGAGTCCCATAAATGCCCAACGGGAGTCCCATAGAGGCCCCGCGAAGTTCTCACAAACCCTAAAAAGGGGGTCGGAGGCTCATCAGACATTTTAGCACTCTCGACCAATAATATCGCGAGGCCCAGAGAGGGCCTCGACATTCACAACTAACCCATAGGGCCTCGACATTCACAACTGACCCATAGGGCCTCGCCGACCTTGTATTTAGCACAATTAACTAGCAGCATGATATTCTGGAATGACCAGAGAGGTAATTAAGGACAGGTTGCGTTGGATTGGGGTACGGATCCTTACAATGAAACTGAATCGTGATCTCCTACAATCATGCAACATGATAAAATCAAATAAGGAAGATAATCTTAGAGATTTCCTCGATAAGGAATGATCCCTATCCCATAAGGAATGAGGATCCGATTGGGTATCTGATTGATTTGTTTCCTAAATCAATCAGGGCTCCTGCGTTATAAATACAACGTCTCTGATTGTTTCAAGGTACGTTCTTTTTACGCTTGAAATCCCACCCTAAACTCTACTCAAATCTCTGTCTGCTTGTCTCTCCCACACCCAGTTATTTTCACCCCCTATGTATCATCCATATACCGTCAGTTGACTTGATCATTGTAGTACCAATGATCACCGGACCTTTTTTCTCTGGAGATATTAGTGCCTAACGATTGTCTGAGTGTGCAGGTAACATACGAGTTGGCACAGGAGTGATTGGAGATCTGTTGACACGTGGACGTTGCAGGTTCCGACGTCAACAGATTGGCGCCGTCTGTGGAAATCGAAATACGTTACACAACTAAAAACTTGTGGTAAAAACGAGTTTTCTACTAGGAGAAGCATGGCAACCGAACATTCCACGGAGGAAGAAGTCAAGTCTCACCACACTGACTTGCGATAGGAAAGCGTTCAGGACCTACAGAACGTGACCCGCCGCAAAAGGATAAGACAGTGGCAAAAACAGACGGTTGAGCAAGAGAACCAGGATCTGAAGCTGGACAATTCCCGGATAAAGGCCGCACTTGAACTGTTGGAGAATCAATCCCTCCAACATGGACCCAAGTGCAGTCGTGCCCGGAGGAGCCCTTCACAATCCGATTCACTAGAAAGCCGTCGTTCCTAGGAAGAATCGCTCGTCTCTAACGGCTGGAACTCTGTAACTTCACCTCGAAGCCCTCGTATGATGGCCAGAGGGGGAGACCTTTTCTTGTGCGAGAAAAGCACCCCGTTCCTGCTGCTTGCGTGTTTGACAGGTTGGGAGTGGAGTCTTTCATAGCACTACTCCTACCCGTACATAGTAGGCGCAGCGAACACAGCGAGGATGACGATGACGAGAATCTTCTGTTTACTGACTACATAAAGGCAATGGAGATACCCGCAAACTTTCGAATGTCTCTCATGTACAAATATAACGAGAGAGGCGACCCTACGGATCATATAAACATATATAAGACGAAGCTCCAAGACCAGTCTCCCGTGGTGAAGTGTCAGAACTTCCATACCACGCTCGCGGCAGATGCGAAGAGATGGTACAATAAGCTGAAGCCAGGGAGCATTCGAAGCTGGCCTCAACTCAAAAGAGAGTTCGTTAATACCTTCATCGGTAATCGGATGACGATAGCTGACATTGCCCAACTCAACGACATCCGGCAGAAGGAGAGAAAAACCATCAAGAGCTACTTCAAGAGGTTCAATAATGTTATCAACAAGATCGAGATTGTGACCGACGAAAAGGCCTTCGATGCACTAGTAACTGGACTGCACATGCGCACTCTCTTTTGGAGAGATGTACAGAACAATCAACCGAACACCTACAGTCAGCTGGTGGACTTGGTCCAGCGTGAAATTTGATTAGAGGAGACAATCAAAAATAGAGAGAAGGCCGAAAGAGAAAGAGAAGATTGTTACAGAAGAGAGGGACGACGCTCTCTTGAACCTCGTTTCTCTCACTTTCAAAAAAAGCGCTCCCCCGGACTGCTAAACAACTATTACATGAGGTTCAATCAGACGGAAGTAGCCCCTGCCCCCGTCCCAGAATACCAGTAGTGGCCTCCTTACCAGTCGCAACACCGCCTAAGTTCTGTCGTATACACAGGACTATGGTGCATAATACAGAGAATTGCCTGGACGTGAGAAAATTAATCAATCGCAAGAAACATAGACAGGGAAAGGAGAATCAACCTACGTGAGGACGTCGAGGGCCACATGCACAAGTGCGAAGACCTCCTTCTCGATGCCAGAATGATGGACCCTGCCGCGATGGAAGGAGGAATGACGAAAACAGGGACCCAACGAAGGTGGAAGGGCCTGCAGGAGCCCCTCCTGTCTGAGAAATAAACACGATTATAAGAGAGCCCTATGTCAGATGACACATGATAAACTCGAAGCGCAACTACGCAAAGGCGGCAAGAGAAGAACCTATGGAGAATTGGCAGGTCTACGGACACCGATCAAGAGCACCACAAATCTCTTTCACTGAGGAAGACGAGGCAAGCATACACTACTCTCACTACGATGCCCTGGTAGTCTATGCTATCATTTCCAGAAACGGCCTAGGACGAATGTTGGTCGATGATAGGAGCACCGTGAATATCCTATTCGGCAGCGGCTTCGACCAAATGGATGTAGAAGATGAACCAACATCTATTTCAGAGCCGCTATTCAGTTTCACAAGGAATAGCCTCATCCCACGAGAAAGGATTACCCTCACGGTAGACTTCGAAGAACATCCGTGCCACCTCAGAAAGTTCATGGAGTTTTTGATAGTGGACACCCACTCTGCCTACCATGGTGTCCTCAGGAGACCTACATTGAAAGATCAGCAGGCAGTCACATCCATACACCATTTGGCAATGAAGTTTCCAACACCCGGAAGGGTGGCCAAGATCCATGGCAATCAGACGAAGGCGAGGGCATGCTATATGAACGCATTCCAAAAAGTCACAAAATGCGAAGACAATGCCCCAGCAGTGATGACCATACACTCGGATCCAATGGGTGTTGACCACGAGAAGATGGACAAGGAACTGGTACTAGACGAAGTGTTTGGGCCCGCAGCTATCCTTAGCCCCCTAACAGCATTTGCAGCCGCATTTGCCCAACTTTAGCCGCACCTTGTAAATATTACATTCAGTTATTATTTCTTTTATTTTGTAATAGGTTATATTCCGTTATGATTCTTCATCCTTTTAATGTCTACTCATGTAACTTAGGTTTTTGTTAATTAAGCTATTATAAGGGGTAGTTGGTATTCGAAGTCTTGTCAAGCTTACTGGTGTTCACCCCCTGCATTATCAATTGTAATTTACTGCTTTCGTCAATCAATGATCAAGCTATTTTTAGCGCATTCAAATCTTCTATTGTTAAGCTTTCTTTAATTTGTTGAATCGATCGAGAAAAGGCGGAAGGTAGTCGAGAGGAGTCGACTATTGCCGTACGGTGCCCCTTTATGTGCTAGAAAGAAAGGCACCTCATGAAAGTTGGTATCAGAGCTGCGGCTCAAGACACAAGAGAAGAAAGCGATGGATCTGAATGCATCACACATCACTGAGGTGGTGGATCACAAAAAGAGTACTAAGCAGCACTTGGATACGCTCGATGGGCAAAATACTAGGTTATGTGACGCTGTCGAGACCCTTGAAGAAAAGGTCGAGACAGCAGAGGTAGACATCTGCGAACTGAACATCCAGCTGGATGAGAGTCGGATGATGTGCGCAGCGATGACTGATAATGTTGCAATCCTTCTCGATCTGCAGGAAGAAATGGAAGCCATGAGACTTCAGTTGCGAATACTTCAATGTGTAGTTGGCAATGTGCAAGCTCCTGCACAAGAGTATGCACCTAGGCTCAGAATTCTAGAACCGCGTACCTATGGTGGGGCGCCCGACACAAAGGAAGTTGAGAACTTCTTGTTTGACATGGAACAATACTTTCTTGCTGCCAATATTGAAGATGGGGCAATAAGGGTGACGACAGCTACCATGTATCTGGGTGGAGATGCAAAACTATGGTGGCAGACAAAATATGCTGATATTCAGGCCAACAGACCCAGATAGACACAGGAAAACTTCTTAAGAAAGCGATCAGAACACAGTTTTTTCCATAAAATGTGGAATATCATGCCCGACGAGCACTACAAGAACTGAAACATACATGTTCTATTCGGGACTATGTGAAAACCTTTTCAGGTAATATGCTGGACATCCGAGACATGTCTAAAAAGGACAAGCTCTTCACTTTCATAGAAGGGCTGAAACCATGGGCGAGAACTGAACTCCAAAGACAGAAGGTGGCTGATGTGAGCACGGCTATGGGAGCTACTGAGTACTTGATGGACTATCAATCAGAACCCAGAAATGAGTGGTTGCAAGTTAATAGCCAATCTCGAGGGAGAGGAAATAGATCATTCAAGCCCACATCAAACTCAAATGGGAGAGAACGCTACTCCCACCATAAGGGAGGCCATCAGAGCGACTATCAAGTTAACCACCAGGGTAGCTATCAGGGTAACTATTAGGCCAACAACTGGAACAAAGGAAAAGCTCAGGAGAGCAAATCTAGTACTGCCCCTAGAAAGGATGGATGTTTCTTATGCGGTGGGCCTCACAGGGTGAAGAATTGCCCACAAAAACAGTTTGTGAATGCTTTGAGCCAACTGACAAGTGGAGCATCAGGTTCGAAGCAACACGTCCCATAGGCTAGCAGTCATTGCGAAGCTGATTCTGAAGAGGATAAAGATGTCGTTGGGGTATTCTCACACCGATGTAGCACAATATCACATCGGGTGATTGAAAGGGGTGATGTATCCCAAAAAAAGATGGAAAAAGAAGCACCAAAACCTCGTGTTTGTAAGGCTAAAGGCTTGATGTACATTGATGTGAAGATCAATGGAAAACCAATCAAGGCCATGGTAGATACCGGGGCTACTCATAACTACTTTGCAATTCCTGAATTAGAGCGTCTCGGGCTTGTGCTGGAGAAAGGTAGTGGAAAGGTCAAGGAAATTAACTCAGTTGCTCAACCGATTGCTGGAGTAGCCAAATCCGTGCTTATTAAAGTTGGTCCATTTCAAGGGAGGACTAATTTATCTGCAGTCCAGATGGATAACTTCAAGCTGATTTTAGGGATGGAGTTCCTTCGGGATACGAAGACGGTAGTGTTACCGTTTTCTGATTCTTTGATGATGATGGGGAGCAAGCCTTGTGTCATTCCCACACTAGTTGGGAAAATGGGTGAGAAGAGCATCTCAGCCATGCAGTTCAGTAAGGGCTTCAAGCGAAATGAACCTTCATTTCTGTGTACTCTTCATCTGGAAGAGATTGAGGAAGCAACTGGCCCTATCCCAAAACCCGTTAGAAGACTTGTACAGGAATTTGAGGATGTTATGCCGGAGATTACTGCCAAGGAGGGCTATTGATCACGAAATTGAGCTGATACCAGGGGCCAAGCCTCCTGCCAGGGCGCCCTATCGCATGGCTCAACCTGAGCTAGAAGAGCTTAGGAAACAATTGGCTGAAATGCTGGACAGTGGGATTATCGTGCCTACAAAATTGCCATATGGAGCTCCAGTGCTATTTCAGAAAAAGTCTAACGGTTCTCTCCGGATGTGCTGTGACTATCGTGCCTTGAACAAAATTACGGTGAAAAACAGTTATCCGATTCCGCTAGTGGCAGATTGTTTCGACCATTTGAGCAGGGCGAAGTACTATACAAAAATTGATCTAAGGTCTAGATACTAGCAAGTCCGGATCAAAGAAGGAGATGAAATGAAAGCTACAGTGGTAACTAGATATGGGGCATTTGAATTCAAAGTTATGCCTTTTGGATTGACAAATGCTCCCGCAACCTTTTACACAATGATGAATCAGGTACTTCACGGGTTTCTAGATGATTTCGTGGTGGTGTACTTGGATGACATCGTAATTTATAGCGAGACTCAGGAGCATGTTCAGTATGTGAAGAAAGTTCTTGTTCGACTACGGGAGAATGAACTTTACGTAAAACCATCCAAATGTTCATTCGCCCAAACCTCGATCAACTTTTTGGGCTACATTAATGAGCAAGGAAAAGTCCGCATGTATTGTAAAAAGGTTAAGGCTATCAAAGATTGGCAACCGCCAAGGCATGTACATGATGTACGTTCGTTCCTTGGGTTGGCCAACTACTATCGAAGATTTGTGAAAAGGTATTCAGAAATCGCACTGCCACTAACCAAATTAACCAACAAGGAGAAGGCTTGGGAATGGTCGGCACTATGCCAAGACGCTTTTAAAAAGTTGAAGAAGTCTATGTAGACAGATCTAGTTTTGGCCTTTCCAGATATGGCTAAAGCTTTTGAAGTGCAGACCGATGCTTCAGATTTTGCTCTTGGAGGAGTCCTAATGCAAGAAGGTCATCCGGTGGCATATGAGAGTCGAAAGCTGAATAATACAGAGCGCCGTTACTCGGCGCATGAAAATGAGTTATTGGCATTGGTCTACTGCCTCAGGCTATGGCGTCATTATCTGCTTGGGTCTCCTTTCATTGTGAAGACAGACAATACTGCTTTGAGTCACTTCATGTATCAACCAAAACTTTCAAGCAAGCAGGCTCGTTGGCAGGAACTTCTTTCAGATTTCAACTTTGTATTAGAGTATCGGGCTGGATCTAGCAATCATGTAGCAGATGCACTCAATCAGCGGGCTGACTTGGCTTCTATCTGCTCAATAGCGGCTCTTTCAGAAAGCAATGTTACTACAACCACAAGAGACCAAATACAGGCACTTCTGGAGAAGGACCCTGCAACAATCTATTTGGTCGACCTCGTCAAATAGGGAAAAACTCGACAGTTCTAGTTGGATGAGGGTCTATTGAAGACGAAGGAAAACTACCTCTATGTTCCAAAGGGTCGAGATTTGAGGAGATCCTTAATCACGGAATGCCACGACACGCTTTGGGTTGGACATCAGGGAGAAGAACACACTTCTGCTCTGTTGCAGCGTGCTTACTATTGGCCGTAGATGAGGAATGACATTGCGACTTATGTGAAAACTTGTTTGGTTTGTCAACAGGATAAGCCAGATCATCAGAAGAAGGCGGGCTTACTAGAGCCCCTTCCCGTCCCAACTAGACCATTTGAGAGTATATCATGGACTACATTGTTAGCTTGCCAAAGGATGGAGATCTTGGCACTATCATCATCGTGGTGGACCATTTATCAAAATATGTAACATTTATTGCAGCACCTAAGTATGTATCCGATGAAGAGACCGCTCGCCTCTTTTTCAAGCACATTGTCAAATACTGGGGGTTGTCTAAAGATATAGTCAGTGATCGAGATCCTCGATTCACCGGCACATTTTGGACCAAGTTATTCAAACTCCTTGGTTCAACTTTGAACATGAGTTCTTGTTTTCACCCACAATCTGATGTACAGACTAAGCGGTTCAATTCGATGCTGGAAGAATATTTTCGGTACTTTATCTCTACTTCTCATAAAAACTGGATGAAACTCTTGGATGCGGCTCAGATTTACTTCAATGCCCAGAAGAGCTCTTCTACCAATAAGAGCCTTTTGAGATTGTTACTGGCCAGCAACCGTTACTCCCTCATACTGTGAACATTGATCAAAGTACCAAGTCTCCTCAAGCTAAGGACTTCTCGCAAGAGTGGAAACGAAATATCGAAATTGCTCAGAGTTATCTTGAGAAAGCACATAAACGGTACAAAAAGGCTGTTGATTATAAACGTCATTTTCTAGAATTCAACGTGGGATATCTGGTGATGGTGAAACTCCCTGACAAACACCAGTATAAGGTAATAAGAGGGACAGATTCTCGACTGATGCCGAAATATATCGGGCCATTACCCATCATGAAGCGGATTGGAAGAGTTGCTTACAGAATTGAACTTCCTTCATAGTGCAAAACCCACAATGTCCTTCATGTTAGTGCACTCAAGCCATATTTTGCAGATAAGGAAGATGCATCCAGAAATAAGCCAAAGCGATCTACACTTGAAATGAAAAACACAGGTAAGAGGAATGCTAAAGCTATTATTGATCATCGAGTTACTCGAGCTTCCAAGAAAAATCATCAGGAGTACTTAGTCAAATGGAGCAGATGCAGCAGCGAGGAGAATACTTGGGAAAGAGTTAAAGACCTCGGAGCCTTCAAACCTCTACTTAAAGAATACCACGCAAAGATGGCACCGAGGACGTCGCCAAATCAAATGGGGGAGAATGTCAGGGCCCGCAGCTATCCTTAGCCCCCTGACAGCATTTGCAGCCGCAGTTGCCCAACTTCAGCCGTACCTTGTAAATATTACAATCAGTTATTATTTTCTTTAGTTTGTAATAGGTTATTTTTCGTTATGATTCTTCATCCTTTTAATGCCTACTCATGTAACTTAGGTTTTTGTTACTTAAGCTATTATAGGGGGTAGTTGGTATTCGAAGTTTTGTCAAGCTTACTGGTGTTCACCCCTGCACCATCAATTGTAATTTACTGTTTCATCAATCAATGATCAAGCTATTTTCAGCGCATTCAAATCTTTTGTTGTTAAACTTTTTTTAATTTGTTTAATCGATCGAGAAAAGGCGGAAGGTAGTCGAGAGTAGTCGACTACTGCCGCACGATGCCCCTTTCTGTGCTAGAAAAAAAGGTTCCCCGTGAAACGAAGGCCTAGACCCTCGTATCATAGGTTCAGACTCTCTTGCCTCCCCGGTCGAGGAGTTGGAAGCTTTTCAGGTGAACTCCTCGGAACCGACCCAGGTGTTGTAGGTGGGAGAAAAACTCGAAGGAAAAATGAAAGAGGAACTGAAACAATTCCTCCAGGAGAACGCTGACGTCTTTGCATGGAAGCACAGTGATATGGTCGGGATCGATCCATTTGTGGCATGCCACACCTTAAAAGTGGATCCGAAGATGTACCCCAAGATTCAGAAAAGAAGACCTTTGAGTACCGAAAGGTATAGTGCCCTGAAGGAGGAGGTTGACAAGATGTTGGCCAATGGGTTCATCAGGGAGGCTGTTTACCCCCAATGGGTATCTAACCCAGTGCTGATAAGGAAGAACATCAAGAAATAAAGGGTCTGCATAGACTTTTCGGATCTGAACCAAGCATACCCTAAGGATAGCTTCTCGTTACCATGCATCGACCAGCTGGTTGATGAGACTGCCGGCCACAAGCTACTGAGCTTTATGGACGCAAACTCGGGCTACAACCAGATCCCTATATTTGCGGAAGACGAAGATCACACTTCATTTATCACTGACCGATGATTATACTGCTATAGGATGATGCCCTTCGGCCTGAAGAACGCGGGAGCCACATATCAGCGGTTAGTAAACTGCATGTTCGCAAGACAGATCGAGAACACCATGGAGGTATACATCGACGATATGCTTGTAAAGAGCGTGAATGCCGATGACCACATAAAGCACTTGAGAGCGATGTGCAAAGAAGTCATTCGCAAATATCGCATGAGGCTTAACCCCTTGAAGTGCGCATTTGGAGTCGTGTCCGGAAAGTTCCTCGGCTACATGGTCAACCAACGCGGGATAGAGGCTAATCCCGAGAAGATTAAGGCGCTCATCGATATGCGGTCACCATCTTCTCCCAAGGAGGTCCAAAGCTTGACGGAAAGACTGGCGGCCTTGAATCGATTCATATCCAAGGCGACTGACCGTTGCCAGCCCTTTTTCCAGACCATCAAGGAGGAGAAGAGATTCGAGTAGACCGAAGAATGCGAGAAAGCCTTCCAGAACCTCAAGGTCCTCCTCGGAAAGTCCCTGTTGCTATCAAAACCGAAGAACAAGGAGACGTTGCTTGTTTACCTCGCCGTGTCTGAAAAGGCAGTTAGCTCAATCTTAATTCGAGAAGAGGGTCCAGTGCAACTTCATGTCTATTATGTAAGCAAGGCCATATAGGACGCGGAAACGAGGTACTCGGATATGGAAAAACTCGCCCTATCTTTGATCATTGCCTCCCGAAAACTCCGACCGTACTTCCAGTCCCATATCATAGATGTCCTGACGAACCTCCCTCTGAGGTAGATACGCCAAAAGCCGGACGCATCAGAGAGGCTAATGAAGTGGTCGGTCGAACTCATCCAGTTCGATATCAACTACAAGCCGAGACCCTCTGTAAAAGGACAAGCTTTAACATATTTTGTAGCCGAATTCACCCACGTTCCTGAAGGTTCACTCGAAGCCCGACCCCAGGAGGTACCAATATGGAAGTTATATGTTTATGGATCCTCAAATGAGGCCGGAGCTGGAGCCCGGATCTTAGTAGTTAGCCCTGACGGTCACAATCTAAGTGCACTTCGCCTGGATTTCAAGGCCTCCAACAATGCTGCGGAATACGAGGCACTCCTAGCAGGCTTGAGGCTGGCAAGAGATGAGGGCGAGAAAACTTCAGATTTGTAGCAATTCACAGCTGGTCGTCAGTCAAATTAATAGGGCCTTCGCGGCACGCAAGCAATCCATGATGGCATACCTGACAAAGGCCAGAGACCTGTTATCCCACTTTAAGACATACGAACTCCTATAGATCCCACGAGTATAAAATGGCTATGCGGATGCCCTTTCAAAATTGGCAAGCAGTAGAGACTCTGGCTTGATGAAGGCTATCTCGGTTGAGAGACTTAAACGACCCTCCATCGATGAGTCTCCCGCATTCACTGTCTTGACGATATCTGAATCTCCTGGTGGATGAAGGAGATCATCGTATATTTGATCGATCAAATACTGCCCAGTGACAGACAAGAAGCACAAAGACTTCGCAGAAGAGCCACGAAGTTCGTGCTACAAGACAAGATCCTATATAAGAGGGGCTTCAACTACCCCCTTCTACGCTTAAAGCAAGGGTACTACTGGCCAACAATGAAGAAAGATTTCCATGATTACACAAAGAAGTACGACAAATGCCAAAAATTCGCCGCTATACCGAAGCTCCCGGCTCAGAACCTTACCCTAATCACCAGTCCTTGGCCTTTCGTCAAGTGGAGAATCAATTTCATTGGTCCCCTCCCAACTAGAAGAGGTGCAGTCAAGTTCCTGATTGTAGCGGTGGATTATTTCAACAAGTGGTGTAAATCCGAGCCTTTGGCCAAGATCACGAAAGAAAATGCGTAGAAGTACGTGTGGAAGAATATTGTCTGCCTCTTCGGGATTCCTCACTCTTTAATCTCCGACAATGGCACACAGTTCGAACGAAAGAAGTTCAACTGGAATTGCGAGAACCTTGGCATTAGAAGGGACTTTTCCACCCCATACCACATCCAATCTAATGGCCAGGTAGAAGCCGTGAACAAGATCATCAAGCATACACTTAAATAGAAACTAGCATCCGTGAAAGGAGGATAGGCTGAAGAACTACCCGAGACCCTATGGTCCTATCGAACAACTTCTCGGACGGCTACTGGTGAAACCCCTTTCTCCATGGCATACAGGGCGGAGGCAATGATTTCCGTCGAAATAGAAATACCATCACCCAGGCGCCTGTACTTTGACGAAGTGACCAATGAGGGTTTGCGCAGGGCAAACCTCGATTTACAAGATGAGAAACATGTGGACTTGCAACTCCGCCTCATAGTTTACCAACAGAAGATGACCAGGTACTACAACTCCAAAGTTAGGTGTAGGAGTTTCTGCATCAATGACTTCGTCCTGAAGAAGGTATTCCAGGCTAACAAAGAGATGGGGGCCGGAATCTTCGGACCCACCTGGGAAGGACCTTACAAAGTTATTGAGAAAATTCGTCCCGGAACTTATAGATTGGAAGATTCTGAAGGCAAGGAGACGAGGCACCCTTGGAACATTGCCCATCTATGGCCGTATCACCAGTAGTTTTATTTTGCACAATTCAATTTCCAGCATTTTGTCCGGTGCCTTGAGAAACCGCGTCTTTTAATAAAATTCATCGTTTTTATGAATCGAAAGTGTTCCATGACAAGTCAAAGCAATTTGGCAGCGTTGGAGTGTGGTTCGCGGCCAAATCCATCAACTCGATGGATAAATATTCAATGCGTGAACATGCAAGTAAATACAATTTGGCAGCGAGGGAGTGTGGTTCACGGCCAACTCCATCAACTCGCTGGATAAATATTCAACACGTGAACAAGCAAGTAAACACAATTCGACAGCGAGGGAGTGTGATTCACGACCAACTCTATCAACTCGCTGGATAAACATTCAATGCGTAAACATGCAAGTAAATACAATTCGACAGCGAGGGAGTGTGGTTCACGGCCAACTCTATCAACTCGCTGGATAAACATTCAACGTGTAAACAAGCAAGTAAATACAATTCGGCAGCGAGGGAGTATGGTTCACAGCCAACTCTATCAACTCGCTGAATAAATATTCAATGCGCATTCGAAGCAATCAAAGAATTTACACAAACAATTCATGCGATAATTACATCATAAGAATCTTTACAATTGCAAAACCAAGAGACAACACCATTAAGAAAGTACAAGATTCATACGTCCCTGTCGTCTCCTAGGGTTCGGCATAACTAAGGGCCCCAAGTTTAACCAATAAGCACTGAGCCTTCGCTAACTCGTTTAGCGCCTCGATCAGTTCTTTGTCTTTGGCATAAATTATGTTTTGACAAGATTTCAGCTGCGACTCAGCCATTTACTGAGCATCGAAACACGCCTTACGAATTGTCCAGGCCCTCATGACGTAATACGTGGCATGAACCCTCGCGTCTTCAGAAAATGCGATTCGCACCCAAAGATCTTTATTTTCGGCGCGCATCACTTCGACATCCTCATCCTCCCCAATAATGGAGCACAGTTCATCAACCTTCATCTCCAACACTTTATACAACTCACAGTTAAGAACGTGAATGCGGGAGGTATACATTTCAGCCAATTTCAACAACTCCGTCAATTCCGCGTTCTCTGCCACCTCCCCAAAGGCAGAAGTCCAATACTTATGAACTGATGTCGCTGCATTGGCAGTCGGAGGTGGCAATTTTCCTAAGATCGTTGGATCCAGCTTATCCTGGCGAGACCCAATGTTGATATATTCGTACTTGTCGGGAGGTGGAGAAGTGGGAGCCCAGAATGCCTCCTCCCCGCTCTTAGCTCCTGCTTTCCTTTTCCCAGATTGTATAGCGCTCCCAGACGAAGGCACGGGTTTTGCAAGAACTGATGTGGACGGCACTTCCGATGTCACCGCCGATGCAGGTAGAATATAGGAGTTATCTGTCGTCATCTCTGGCACCTGCAACACAGTGGACCCAGAATCAGATGCTGTGGATGGCACCAAGGATAGAGGAGAGATATCCTCCACGCCTTATCTTAAACTTTGAGACTTTGGAAAAATAAAAGCCCGATATGGCCGACAATAATCAGGATCTGAATATGGGAGTAGAAGAGCAAAGAGGATATAAATAAAGTGAAGTCCTACAAACATATATATAGGCGCAACAGGATACTAACAGTCGGATAGGCCAACACATTGGAGAGGAATAAATGCACATCAAATAAACCCTAGGAAGATATAACAGGCGCGTGGGGATATGCGCCTCATAAATTGTGTGAACGCCAATGCATGGTAACACCGCCAACGCCCACCCACGTTCAAACATTTGATGGTGAGAGCCCCGCAAAACAGGCAAGGATGACCTGTTCCATATGCCTCGCTATAGAGCGATCGCCAGAACCTCGACGGTGGAGAGAACTGTTGTGCGAGGTCCAACGCCAGAACCTCGACTATCCCTCGTGAACCCTCCGAAGTCAGGTGATAAGCGATGTGTACCCTCACTCAAGGCATGTTTGATGGCCCCAGAATGGTACCTGTGGCTTCATGGGTGCCACAAAATGTCAACGAAGTCCAGAGCCCATGTATCACAAACAAACAATCAACGCATATGAAACTAACAAGAAAATCTTGGCGCAATCTTATTTTATTTAAATAATTCAGAGTACAAGGCAGAAATAGATACGTTTGATAATTATCCTACCACCCCGCCGCCTCTTTGGGTTGGCACACGTGGGGATATTAGATCTACTAAACCTATTCCCTGGTATTCGTCATCCTGAGCATCATCAGGAGTGGGAGGTCTGATCCCACCATGATAGGAAGTCTTCCATAACCAACATGAGTTGATTTGGTGACTAATTAGGCTACACTGCTCAAAAAATGCAGTTGAAGCCTTTTTACAGTGGGCCTCCAGCCCCATCACCCGTGTCGGGTACGCGCCGTTCGGGGCACGGCCGGGCTAAGGCTGCTAGGCCCGACCCCCTCCCCCCGACGTACGTTGGTCCCCTATACATTGATTGGTTGGGCATTTGGTCCTCCGAATGTTGATTCTCCGATTGATAGGCATTCTGGATGCCGATTCTCCAGCCATACTTCTATCGCACGTCAGGTACAAGAGACCCAATCACACGACTCGGAAGAGTTGATGACAAAAAGATCTAATTCACACAATTTACTGGAATTACGCATACATGAGGAGCACGATGGAAAGATCTCAATACATTCTTTACATATATATAAAGGCTGCGTTGGAACTTGACAGTTAACAATAAATACGAATGTTCCAGGGAGAATTGGAACGCCACACAAAGGTGCCGCCTCCCCAGGACATTGATGACACTAACTCTTCAGATTCTGCCAAGAGTTAGTACTATTAATGCCCATAGGAGTGATTCCTTGGTCTTAGAAAGGGCTCTCCATGTACAGTCGTACTTATAATTAAATGCTGGGACAAGAATATATTAAGGAAAACAAGTCTGATACTTAATTCTGAAACATATGCGAAAGAAAATTACAAGGTAGCTCGCCGCCTCTATGGGTCGGCACACTGCAGGCCTTCCTCCACAATCAGTGGGGAGTTTTGTTCATTGGCTTCGTCGGGAACAGTTTCATGCGCCAAGGCCTCGGTAGAAGCCTGCCGAATGAAAGAGATGTCCTATTCTGGATGGACTTCTACGATCTGCTCCACCAACTGTTCACCCACAATGGTTATTAAGTGATAAGCGAGGTCCTGATACTCAGGTGTGTCCACAAACGCGTCCTGATATGCCTCAACCGCCCTGGCCTTGGCACCCGCATAGTCGGCCCGAACTCTCTCTAACTCCTGTTTCACTGCGGCCAGCAACTTCTCATTCTCTATGAGGACGGTCCTCGGCTAGCTTCTGAGCCTCCTCGGCACGCTTCTTAGAAGCTTCAACAGCCATCTTCTGTTCCCGGGCTTCTTTCAGACACTCTTTGGTGGCCTTCAACTCATACTTGCCCTTCATGTCCACCTCCTTCGCCACCACCGAGTCCAATTTGAACTGAAGCTCCCTTTTTTCAGACTCCAACTGCGCCTTTTCGAGGCTCATGGCCATCAGTTCCTCGACCAACTTACTGGACTTGGCCCCTTCCTCGTTGCACTGGCCGTCAAAGCTCTCCAAGGTACTGAATAATTCATTGGTCATGACCAGTCCCCGTATCAAGTTCATTTCTGCCATCTTCAGCCACTCGCGAACAGTGGCTTCCTCAGCTGCCTTTTCCCATTCATGGGTCCAGTATTTGTGCACGCTTACCGCGATCATAGCTGGGTGAGTAGAGAGCATTTCCATGATGGAGGTTTCCAGTTCTCCCTTGCGCTGGAAAATACAGACAGGACTTCCATGCCTAGGCGAGGAGCCCGAATTCCTTCCACCCTCAGCCCGACCTGATTTCTGGGCATCCCTCATAAACCCTCCCGCATTTGCAGTAGCCTTCCTCTTCTGCGAACCCCCATCACCCGTATCCTTAGAAATCTTCTTTCCCTTATCCTTGGGTGGGGCAGGGCTGGGTAAGGGGTAGGAGGACGAAGGCAAGAGGGGAGGTGGAATGCTCTGGATAGGAATTGGGACATTGGAGGCCGGAGCTTGGATAGACCCTGATGGGATATCATCCTGGACCTCCTGCGAGAGACCAACCACATCCCACACAAGAGCCGGAGCCAAAGAACCCTCTCCACTGACAGGGTGGGCGAGACGAAGCGAAGGAATATTCTTGAACCTGAAAGCTGTTAACACAGACACAAATACGCAACACGTTCAGGCAACTTTCCATTGTAACACCAATATATCGACACTTTCAAGACTTACCCATCAATCTACAACTGACCAATAAGTTTTCGTCCTTCAACAAGTTGCCAAGACTCCTGAATTTGCTGCTAAGAGCTCGTACCTTATTCCACTTCGACCTCAGCTCCCCTTGGCTTCTCTTCAGGATTGGTGGCTTCCTACAGTCTGCAAAAACAAGCAATACATTAAGTCAGGAACTATGGTCGAAATTCCACACAAATGCAGCGGTATATACCAAGTTTTCCAAATTGACGAAGAATAGACACATGAGGAAGAGGGTTCTCTGGCATATATTCCCAATCCCCGCCTACGAAGATGAACCTCTCCTTATAGTTATGTACTTTGTTGGGACTGTCAGTGGCCGTTCTCCATTTCTGACCCGACCGAAGAGAAATGTTATACCAACCCGCGGATCGGCATGGCTGGTATATGGACTCAAACTCCCTCGGGGACAGGTTACCTGCCGCCTCGGCAATACTCCACAATAGGTACAAGGCCACCATCTGTCCCCAACCATTCGGTGTTATCTGACAAGGGGCCAGATTCCAATCTTTCAGAACTTCGCGAAAGAAATGCTGCATAGGCAGGCGAAAGCCTTGCTGCATCGCAGGTTCGTAAATCGCGACAAATCCGTTAGGGAGTTCGTTGGGGCGTTCCTTTGGGCCCGGAGCCCTAAGTATTACGGACGCGGGATATCATACGATAATCGTATATCCTCCAACTCCCTCTCAGCGATCCTCGAACGTGCTATCGAGGCTTCGGTGGCCAATCGCTTCAGCTCCTCGTCTAGCGCCTGGGCTGCCGGGGCATCTCTCTTATGAAGCAACCCCCTCATCTCAAGCACCCGGCGTCTTGTCCCCCCTTCTCCGTAGTATTTTTTGTCGGAGCCGCTGGGTAAGCCCCCTCCCACTTGTGGACGGAGTTGACGGGCGTTTATCGGAGGGGGCTTCATTCACTCTCCCTATGACCTCAGAGGTGAAGGACGATGAGGCAGATGTGGTTGACCCACCCCTTATACTAGGGTTTGTCCGGGCGTCCAATTGATTTTGTGAGTCATCGGTTCTGGAAGACATCATAAACCCTTCTCTAGCCTGGAAGTTGGTACTCCTGCTATCGTCGGAACGTGTGACCAGGTATAACCCCCAAACCATGGATTCAAGAAATAATCACAACAACAAACAACAGCACAAATCACAGCAACTCTTGGTGCACTTACCTCGAAAAAGCTAGTAGAAACGTTGCAACACTTAGAACTTTTTTGTTTTGTTTTTCGGCAGAACACTCACAATACTCACTACAGGAACGGAAACGAGAAGAACTTGTAATGCAGGAGGGCGCCAAACATTATAGGTTGAACCATTCCAATCCCCACCGTCCACTTCCCACATGTTGCATCTGAACCATTGGCCAAGGGACACGTGTTTGGCACGGTGCATCAGGCGGGAAACGGAACCCTAGGCATTTTTTAAAACAAGGACGCACACGCCTCACTCTCGCCCCCATTCTCCACTACGCACTGTTAGCATTAAATATGTAAATTATCTCACGCATAATGGTCTGGCCACGGATTGATAGCCTTGATTGACAGGATCCCACCAACCGCAGACACGTCACCAAATGTGAATTTTCTGAAGCCCTCACCCGTCATAAATGTTCGGCTTTAGACTTGGAGGACTATATACACGTGAGTAAGTTAAATTCATAGTTCAATTTGGTTTGTTCAATGTGGCGAAGACCAAATTTAAGTTCAATTTGGTTTGTTCAATGTGGCGAAGACCAAATTTAAGTTCAATTCAGTTTGTTCAACGTGGCAAAGACCAAATTTAAGTTCAATTCATAGTTCAATTTGGCAAATATCAAATTTTATTCTCTCACCCTTAAAAGTCCCACGCCCATTATAAATAATAGGCTCGAACTTGGGGGATTATTGTTACCACCCAACTTTGATATGGCTACCACGTCAGTAAAATCCCAACGGGAGTCCCATAAATGCCCAACAGGAGTCCCATAGAGGCCCCGCGAGGTTCTCGTAAACCTTAAAAATGGGGGTCGGAGGCCCATCAGACATCTTATCACTCTCGAGCCATAATATCGCGAGGCTCAGAGAGGGCCTCGACATTCACATAGGGCCTCGCCAGCCTTGTATTTACCACAATTAACAGGCAGCAGGATATTCTTGAATGACCAGAGAGGTAATTAAGGACATATTGCGTTGGATTGGCGCACGGATCCTTACAAGGAAACTGAATCATGATTTTTTAGAATCATGCAACGTGATAAACTCAAACAAGGAAGATAATCTTGGAGATTACCTGGGTAAGGAATGATCTCTATCCCATAAGGAAGGAGGATCCGATTGGGTATCTGATTGATTTGTTTCCTAAATCAATTAGGACTCCTGTGTTATAAATACAACGTCTCCGGTTGTTCCAAAGTACGTTTTTTTTACGATTGAAATCCCACCCTAAACTCTGTTGACACGTGGACGTTGCAGGTTCCGACGTCAACAGGGTGTAAAAAGGGAAAAAATTCCTTGAGAGTATTTATAGAAAATTCACACCTATACATACACATACACACAGTTACATTCATACATTTATACAATTGAATTTCATATATCAATGCGATTTTCTTTCAAATTCACTTGTCAATTTTTATTTGTTGAATTGTTATTTGAGATTGAGATTTTCTCTTGGCTCCAAGTAACCTCTTAATATATCATTCTACTTGTGTGGAGAAGAATAGAACAATAGGAGAGAGAATCTCTACACAATCTCACTTTGTCCACTTGGTGGTAGATTTCTTCATTTCAGTTCCCATTTTTAGACAGTGATTTGGAGGTCAATCTTTATTATTTTTTGATGTCTCTGATACCATTTCGAATATCTTATAGAGAGATTCGCTACATATTTTGAATTGTAGAAAACAGACAACCATAGCGAGTGTACGACCACTCCAAAAATAGTTGCTCTAATACATATTACTCGCATCACTTGAGGTGTTTCTAGATTTATACTTTATGGAATACTTTTGGCACTCAATTTTGAGGCTCATTTCTTAGTCGAATGTATGCATATTTAGTGTCATTTTGAAGTTCTCGTCGCATACTTCGTAATGCAATAAGGCCATAGAATTTTGACAAATATAGAAGTCGTATGATTGCCTCAAAAAGGACTACTCGATTTGGTTAAAAATGTTTAAAACATCACTTTTTCAACTTTTTGGTCCCCAACCCAATTTTTTCACTTTAATTCAATCAAGTCCTAATGTTGATTATTAACTCTTAATTTAATTCAGATTAGTCCTTAAATAAGTTATTTAAATTTGATTTTCTCTTTTTATTTTTTGAATTTAAATTAAATGATAAATGTTACAACTTTCAAGACATTTTTTGGGACAACTTAAATAGATTTCCTAGTTTATTCTATTTTTTTGGCTTCAAAAATAAATAAATAAAACTATAAATTTTCTGGGCGTTACAACCAGGAAGAATATCCAAGACCATGTGCACCTGACTCTCATTAATGTCAATGTTCGCTCCTAACACCTTAATTTTATTCATAAGCAGTGGCCATGTCCTGACATTTCTGCTGCTAAACATTTGACGATAAAGCCAAAATGTAGTAGCATTCATCTTATCGGAATGTCACCTGTTAAACATATGCATCAATCTCCTTTTACCTTGATGTTTTTGTTGTATATCTATTATCTAGGTGCATTCAATCAGAACATACCCTTTTTTTTGTAAGAAAATACTTGTGATTTTCAGTAGTAAGCCCAATGTTCATTTTCCAATCTATGAATTTATCCCCAGTTCATTTTTTTGTGATTGAAAATGGTCGACAACAGGTTGAAAGACTTTCTCTGAAATTTAAAATTAATTTACATCTCATTTATTGAGCAATTTGAAAAATAGATGACTTTTGTACATGTATGCACATGCAATTTCAAAACTGCGATAATAAAACAATTGATTAAAACTCCGCAACATGACAAAGTCTATTACAGGTGGATCATCATGTTTGGTAGTTAACTTGGGAGCCTCCCATTTGACCATATTTCCTAGGCATCTTATACCATATAAGATTACGAACTGTTTAATTTGGTGGTCGATAGAAAGATATCAATAAGAGCTTCTTTATGAAGTTTATTAATATTTTAGTTATCGTTTGAATTAATTACCAATCATTATATGTTTAGTAGTTTAATTAATTTACGTGGTTTTAATCGTCTATTCTAAACTATTTAGAATCACATAAAATCATGAACGTGTATGCATTAGAGGTAATTGGCACAAAATGTCCATATTTTTAAAGTTATTGTGTAAATTATCCCTACCTTTAAAATTTTGGCATTTTCATCCCCACTTCCACCTTTTCTTGCGCAAAAGTCCTTTCCATCCATTGTCATCCAAAAAAATCCATTAAATCTAATCTTCAACACGACTCGTACCAAATTGCAAGGGTAATTTTGTCCACACGTTTTCTTATCAAATTAATTTCCACCTGAATTCTTCCTCTACGAGACAGGAGACTCCTCGGCATTGCCGACAATCTACTGGAGAAGAACCTGGTATTGGCCTGTTGATTTAGACAACTAGTTCTCCTATTCTTCCTGTCCAAGGTTAAAATTTTCAGCTAGCCCACAACTCAACTCCATGCCAGAATTATCCCCTGGATGCAAGTTTCCCACCATGCCTTCTTTTCCTTCTCCACCACCTCTGCCACCGGCAGCGGCGGACATTGGTTGATTAAAAGATAAGAGAGTGGATGTGGAAGTTGAGGTGCTTGGACTCATTTTATGCAGAACAGAAATGTGCTTGTAAAGTTTCCATTTTTCTTATAGCTCACTTCTGGTGGAGAATCAGAAGAAACAAAAATTGAAAAAGTAAACAACTTCAACACCACCTTTCGCTTGCAAATTGTTGTTATATTGTTCTCCTACCATCCTAAAATAACAAGAAACAAGATAATGAAACAAAAATCAATCAAATATTGAGGTCAAGAAAAGATGATTAAGTATTATGGGTTTGAATCAGCTTCAAAAATGGGTTTTGTAATTTTTTTTCCTCTTTTTCACCAATTCTTGAATGGTTTTCTCCAAAGAAAAATTAAAGCCATGAATTTCTTGAAAGACCCATTAGTCCAAATAGAAAGAACCCTGCTTTCTCAACAATCTTCTCTTTCCCAAAAGAAGAATTTCAAGTGGAAATTAATTTGGGAAGAAAGTGTGTGGATAAAATTACCCTTGCAATCTGGTATGAGTAGTGCGGAAGATTAGACTTAACAGATGTTTTTGGATGACAATGGATGGAAATGACATTTTGCACAAGAAAAGGTGGAGATGATGGTGAAAATGCCAAAATTTCATAAGTATGGATGATTTGCGCAATGACTTCAAAAGTTAGGAACATTTTGTGTCAATTACCGCAATATAGAAGGTTTAAACTTTTTCTATTAGAAAAGATTATAAATAGTAAATAAATATCTATATTTAATTGTAGTTTTATTCGTTATTTTTCTCCATTTTAGTCCTTTAGTCATACATAGTTGTATATTTGCTACAAGAGTCACTAGAAGAAATGTTGGCAATAAAGTCATCGCTATATATCAAAATCTCGTTGTTGTAATCTAATAGTGACAACAAAATCGTCGCTATATGTTAGTGCCAACATGTATATAACGACGACATATTGTCGTCACTGTATGCATGCCACTATATATGTCGTCGCTATATAGGTCATGGTATCAAATCATTTTAGAGCAATATAGTAACGACAAGTCATCACTGTATATGTCTCTAGAGCGATGATCTTGTCTTCGTTGTAGATATCTCTCTAGGTACGACATGTCGTCGTTATAAATATATCTATAGGTGTGACATGCCGTCGTTGGTATAGGTAAATTTTTTTTAAAAAATATACAAAATTTATGATAAAAAAATTAATATTAAAATTATTCAAAAACATTAATTAACAGAATTCTACATCTAGAAATATAAAAAAATTAAACTAAAAAAAATATAAAAGCATGAGGATTCCCTAAATCTTTTTTATTTTCACCCTCATCGAGATGATGCGGCACCACATGTTGTTGTGGCAGCGGGATTCTTAAGAATCTGGCCTGCAAAATAGCCGCCATAACCGTAATATACCTAGGTAAATGCTGGATAATTGCCTGAGTAGTGGCCAACTGAGTCGCCAAAGTAGCAAACCGAGCATCAACCTCACAGGCAAATTGGGAAGACTGACTGGTTGCAGGTAGGGTGCGAGACACAGCAGTGGATGCTTGAGAGCAAGAAGTGTCCTTCACAACCCGTCCAAC
Source organism: Forsythia viridissima (assembly GCA_030279155.1). NCBI lineage: Eukaryota > Viridiplantae > Streptophyta > Magnoliopsida > Lamiales > Oleaceae > Forsythia > Forsythia viridissima. The sequence continues at coordinate 51,361,149 of CM059034.1, forward strand.
TCCGTGGATGTGTCCCCTAGTACCTCTTTAACAACAGTGTGCTCGTCTACCGCTGGAGCTGGCCTTCTGTGTCTATGTCTCCTTTTCCTCATCCACTTTAGCCTAAAATAAAAAATAATAATAATTAGTTAACAAAACTTAAATATTACAAAACTACAATTCAGGGTATTAACACTTACTTACGTAATAACTTGCCCACTGGATGTTTACTTGGGCCAACTTTTCTGGTATGGAAGGTGTAGAATGAGTCTCTAACTTTAGGCAACTATTGTGTTTCAGAGTTCCTCTACAAAAGTAACAAATCTAAAGTTAGTAAACATGTCCATATTGAACTAGTCAAAATTGAAAGGAAAAAAAAAAAATTATTATCAACATGTACCTTATCGTATCGTGAAGTAGAATCACTCTCCGACCCTTGTATGCTGTGATATTTTGCTTTAGCCCGATTATTTTTATTATTGATCAGACATGCCTAAAAAATGAAAATGTCAATATTAGTACAATTTTAGAGTTAATATAAATTGTGATTTAATTTTTTATATTAAAACTAATATACTTACACGACATCTTGAACTTGTAAAGAACTCTACAAACTTCTGCCAGTCAACTGCACTAAGGTTGCAGTATGGAATACTCGGGGCGTGCTCATTGTAGTGCTTATACACCTTACGCTTGTAATCTTAGTATAGATCAGCTACTAGCCGATCAACACTGGCAACGATCTTTGGGTACCTATGCTGCGAATGACATCCCTGAATGTCAAAATAAGCCTTCAAAAATTTGAATAAGAGAAGTCATAAATTATAAAGTTAATGAAATAATTAGAAGCATAAAATTTGAAATTAATTACTTTAACGGTGTTCTTTATGCGAACTTTCATTTCTTCTGGAACATCCGTCCACGAACTGTAGCAAGGGGCCACAATGAACCTAACTTGATTCTCCACTAACTTTGTGAGTAGCTTCGTATTGTTCCCAATAGGCCGAAGAGTGTTCTCTTTGATGTCGAACATAATGGAAAGAGGCCGCTTCTCATTTGCCTCCCATGCTTTTCCAAGTTTAGGCCTCGTTAGGCACCCTTCATTTTTGTCGGAGGTGCTACAATAATTATTACGTTATAATTTGTATGTAATTCATAGACTAAATTCACAAAATAACTCGTAAAATATAATCTCTTAATAGAATCGCAGGGGGCAAGTAACCTACATGTACCTTTACGAGTAAGCTCGCATTCACCGTCACCTCCGTGTGACACAACACCAGCCATGCCTAAACAAAATTTTTATAATTAATTTTAGAATTTAAAGAGCAGCATATGGACCTTCCTGAGTCTATTGCATATGACATATTGAATTTTTGATTCTCGTAGAAAGCCCTATTCATCTTTAAATTTCACTTTTATCTCTCGTCTCTATAACCATATCGGATTAAAGATTATATGGAATTTCATAACTAGAATAAATTCCTACTAGATATATATATATATATATATATATATATATATATATAGACATGCACATGGTAGATTTTCCCAACTAATAAAGCAAGCATCTTGAGTAGATATGGCAAAGGGCCAGACGAGCTGGCCCAGCCCTAAAATAGATGGGCCATGCGAAAAATTGGGTTGGGCTAGCCCTCACCCGATTTTAAACGGGTCCATAATTTTTGGGCCAACCTAGCCCGCCACAGGGCTACTATGCCAGCCCAACCTAAAAAATTAATTCATTTTCTTAAAATAATTATATACAAAGTGAAAATCCACCATCTTCCCCATGCGAAAGTCTCCAAATCGGGAAGAAGGGGAAGTGGATGAGTGATGCGAACCCGCGGAGAATTGAATCTTGAAACCCACAAAAGGTTTGATCTGAACCCCGAGAAAGCTAAAATCTGGTCGTAAGAACTTGACCCAATGATTTCTTGAATCAACGAATCAAAGTTATGAACGCCACAAAGAATTACGAAATCCTTGATAAGTTTAGGTTAGTTTGATTAAGAATTTGGAAGAAAAGTGATATCCTCACTCTTGATTAATCTCACAAAAATCGTTCAAAAATGTTAATGTTTACAATGAAAAGTGTTTATCTAGTAAATATTAAATAAAATCCTAACCTAACTCGGAATAATAATAATTTTAAAAAAAAAGTCAAAATAAGAGTCCTAAATGGAAAACGAAACTAAAAAGGAAACTAAAATTTGTCAAAAATCCCCCGAAGATGACCTTGCGATCGCATAGGCTTATGTCTTGTGATCGCATGGTCAGTCTCCATTACGTTATGTCCTTGAAAAGAAACCCTTGCGATCGCAGACCTTTATAACCATGTGGTCACATGGGTATTTCTTTTGATGTCTAGCACAACTTTCTGCCTCATCTTCGTTTTTGTTCTCCAACTTTGTCTCACACTCATTTTGGTCCTTCAATCTTCCATTAGACTCCAATATATCGCTAATATGGTCATTAGCTTGAATCAAATGTACCAAAGTTGGTACTTCATTTGTCATACTCGTCTTGAAGGTTGGTGTCGTATTTTTTATATCGGTTTCGGCCCACGTAGCGGGAACAAGGCCTTGCATGTCTTCCTTGATCTTCTTGGCTCTTGATCTTGTTAGTGTTCCTATTGGAATATGTATCGAGTCCTTGCTAGCCAGTCCATGGTTTGCATCCGGTCCATGGCTTGCATCATCCCCTCATTCATCAAAAGAATTCGACCTCAAATCATCACCTACATAAAATGGAGAAAGATCAGAAATATTGAAAGTAGCTGACACTTTAAACTCACCTGAAAGATCGAGTTTATAAGCATTATTATTTATTCGTTCAAGGACTTAAAATGGTCCATCCCCCCCCCCCCCTCCCCCCCAAGGTATAGTTTAGATTGTTGAAGGACAGGAAATCTTTTCTTCCTTATTTGCACCCAAACCCAATCACTAGGTTTCAAGATAACTTGTCTACGGCCTTTGTTGACTTTGGCTACATATTGTTTGTTTTTTTTTTTTTTTCAATTTGGTGTCGTACACTCTCATTTGGTTGTTTAACCATATCTGTCTTCATGTGTCCATCCAAGCTAGTCCTTTCATCAACATGTAAATGAATCAAATCTAAAGGGGTTAGTGCATTAAACCCATACACAATTTCAAATGGGAACATATTCATAGTAGAATGGACACTTCTATTATATACAAATTCAATAAAAGGCAAACAATCCTCCCAATTCTTTAGATTCTTTTGGATTACAGTACGTAAAAGAGTAATAAAGTTCTATTTATGACCTCAGTCTGGCCATCCGTTTTGGGGTGACAAGTAGTTGAAAACAACAACTTACTCCCCAACTTACCCCCACAAGACTTTCCAGAAGTAACTAAGAAATTTAACATCTCCGTCAGACACAATATTCTTTGGAACTCCATGTAGACGGACAATTTCTCGAAAGAATAATTCAGCTATGTTAGTTGCATCATCGATTTTATTACAAGATATAAAATGTGCCATTTTAAAAAACCTATCAACAACTACAAAGATTGAATCCTTATTTTGCTTTGACCTAGGCAAGCCTAATACAAAGTCAATAGAGATATATATCCAAAGCTCATTAGGTACGGGTAAAGAAGTATACAAACCATGAGGTAAGACTGTAGATTTGGCTTGTTTACATGTGATACATCTTGCACACAATCTTTCCACATCACATCTCATTTTAGGCCAAAAGAAATGTTCATGTAATATGTTCGTTGAAACCTTTATTAAATAAACCACAAGTGTACAGGTCGAACAAGTAGTAAAGTAGACGTGAGTAGGGATGGCAAAAAACCCCGTCCCCGCCCCGCCCCGCCCCGCCCCGCCCCGCCCCGACCCTAATGGGGCAGGGAATCCCCACCCCGATTACTAAACGGGGTGGAGGCGGGGATCATTGTCCCCGCCCCGCATTACTCAAACCCGTCCCGAATGGTTTATTTTATTTTATTTTTATATTTTAAAATTTAATTTGTATGTAAAAAAATAAAAAATAATATAATTAATTAATTAAACGGGGCGATAAATTGAGATTTTTCTATACCCGCCCCGCACCCGCCCCGATCCCTGCCCCGCTTTCCAAAAATCCCCGACGAAGCGGGTATGGTAATGGCCGCCCCGCCCCGAACCCGCCCCGTTGCCATCCTAGACGTGAGTCCAAGTATCGATCCCACGAAAAATAGTTTTAAGTACCGAAATTTACTATTTGAGCTTTATTCGAAAACGCATAAATTTGGGTGTTTTAAAATTAAGAAGAATAAAAACTATTAAATTAAGCTATAGGAAACAAGAAAAATAATGAAATGGCTTTTGATTTAATTAAATAAGTTTTGGAACTTGGGACTTATAACTTCACCATCGTTGATCATCCTAGTTTCATAGTAATTGATTCAATAATAACTAATTCTTGTTAACGATCGAATTCACATAAATTAATTAACTATCTCTATCGATAATAATTAATTTTATTTAATTAGGCCAACCCACCTATCTCTATGTGAATTCATTGTCAACCCTCTTAAATGCATAAACAACAAGAATTTATTAGAACCTTATTGAAATTCAATTCTAAATGATCGTACTAACCACAAGATTATATCTCTATATCTTGTCCAAATTAATGATCTTTATTGTCTAAATCTAATTCATGTTTTCATCTCTCGAATCCACATAAACCAATATAACATTCACCGATTAACTAAAAAGATGAAAGTTTTAAGCAAACTATAAAGATTTAACAAAGAAATTAATTGTCATAAGTCGAATCAATAAACACAAAACTAGGGTTCACAACTTGGCTACGTTGTTCGTCCCAAGAAAATAAAATTAGGTAATCATAGAATTCATGGAGAAAGTTGAATGAAATAATAAATTCATAACCGGGTAGAGGATTAAATCTTGAAGGTGAGAAGTTCTTGCACCCATAATCGTCTATCGCCTCATTGAATCCAATCTCTTGCTCTTGATTCTTCTCCTCCAATAATCTCTACAAAATCTCCTTAGGTTTTTGCTCTTGTTAGTTCTCCAAAATTATCTCTCAAAATCCCCTCTTAGGTTTTGCTCTTGTTAGTTCTTTTTATATCTCCTCAAAAAGCCCCAAGAAAATCGTGTACAGAATCATCCCAAAAATAGACTTCTAATTGAAAAAGGAAACACATCCGCGCAAAGCCATGCGACCACATATAGAACCCATGCGGCCACATAAGAAGTTCTATCAAAAATTTACTTCCTAGATTCTGGTACCCCATGTGGCCACATGACAAGTTATGTGATCTTCTTCCGTTTCGTCTCTAGAGTTTCATACTCCATGTCTACTTGGCCCGAACTTGACTCTTTTCATATTTTCCTGATTCCTAAAATAGATTTAAACAAAACACACGTAAATACGTACTTATAACACATAAAACGCACATCTAAACACACTTATAGGGACTTTTAACATATTAAATAAACACTTATCATAATACATCCAATGTTTTCCTCACACCAAAATGTCCTATTAAGTCTCCCCCATGTGCTTCACGCACAAGCAACTCTCGTAAAGAACTAAAAGGCACACACAAATTTTTTCTCTAAACATGTAGCCATCTAGTCTATAAAATTTTCCAAAAGTATTTTTATTACATGTCTCATACACACAAGCAAAGTCATTATCATTAGCATATAAGTCTTTAACATACTCAAATCCTAATAATCTAGCATTTAAAGTAGTAACGAGGGCGTACCTTCTAGACAACGCATCAGCTACAATATTTTTCTTATCTTGTTTGTAGTGAATGACATATGAAAAAGTGTTAATGAATTCCACCCACTTGGCATGCCGTCTATTCAACTTACCTTGCCTTTTTAGGTGGTTTAGGGACTCATGATTGGTATGGATAACAAACTCATTCAGCCATAGGTAATGTTGCCAAGTTTCCAAGGATCTTACCAATGCGTAAAGTTCTTTGTCATATATTGGGTAATTCAGGGCTGCCCCGCCTATTTTTTCACTAAAATAGGCTATTGGTCTTTTCTCCTGCATTAACACAGCTCTAATACCTATTCCCGAGGCATCACATTCAATTTCAAAAGTTTTGTTAAAGTTAGGTAATGCTAAAGCAGGTGCAGAACACAATCTGTCTTTAATAACATGAAAAGCATTTTCTTGATCAAGGCCCCAATTAAACCCAACACTTTTCTTTACAATTTTAGTAAGTGGTGTAGCAAGTGTGCTAAAATCTTTAATAAGCTTATAAAAGCTTGCTAAAACATGAAAGCTTTTCACCTCGGTGACACTTTTTGGTGTTGGCCATTCCTTAATGGCCTTAATCTTTTCTTCATCTACCTCAATACCATTTGCACTAATAATATAGCCAAGAAAAATAATTTGTTCCATACAAAAGGTACACTTTTTAAGATGAGCATACAATTTTTCATTTCTGAAACAATCAAGCACACAACGCAATTGTTCAATATGCTCATCTAAGTTTTTACTGTACACTAAAATATCATCGAAGTAGACTACCACAAATTTGCCTATGAAAGCACGTAAAACATGGTTCATTAATCTCATAAAAGTGCTCGAGGCATTAGTTAACCCAAAAGGCATTACTAACCACTCATACAAACTATATTTAGTCTTAAAAGTAATTTTCCATTCATCTCCTTCTTTCATTCTTATTTGGTGATATCCACTCTTAAGATCAATTTTACTAAAAATACAAGATCTATGCAACTCATCAAGCATAGCATCTAATCTAGGTATGGGATGACGATACTTTACCGTTATGTTATTGACTGCCCTGCAATCAATACACATTCTCAAGGTCCCATCCTTTTTGGGCACAAGTAGCATTGGTACTGCACATGGACTCATGCTTTCTCTCACGTATCCTTTGCCCATCAACTCCTCAACTTGCCTTTGAAGATCTTTTGTCTCCTCTGGATTACTTTTGTACGTTGGTCGATTTGGAATAACAACACCAGATACTAAGTCAATTTGATGTTCGATGCTTCTAATGGGTGGTAAGACATTAGGCATCTCTTCAGAAAAAACGTCTTCAAATTCCTACAACAAAGAAATAGCTAAACTGGGGAGGGATTGGTTAATATCGCTAAATACAAGGTTGGATTCCTTGTATACTAGCAAAATCAATGGTTGATTTTCCATAAGAGCTCTCTTAATCTCACTTTCCTTTGCTAAGAAACTCACTTTTGTTTTATCTCATGATTTCAAATTATTTTCAACATCACTCTCATCTTTTCTTCATTCATCTTATGTTCTTGTGCCTCTAACTCACTTTTTTTCTTTTTATCTACCTCACATTTTAATTTCAATTGGTCCTCATATACTTGTTTTGGTGTTAATGGAACAAGAGTAACTGGTTTTCCATCTTTGACAAAGCTGTACCTATTCTTAAACCTACATGTATCACTTTCCTATCATACTGCCAAGGCCTCCCCAACAAAAGATGGCCGGCATGCATAGAAACCACATCACACATCACATCATCACTATACTACCCAATACTAAAGCTCATTAAAACTTGATTGTTAACCTTGACCTCTCCATATGCATTCAAGCACTGCAACTTATAAGGCCTAGGGTGTTTTAACATAGACAAATCCAATTTCTCAACAAGAGTAGTACTAGCCACATTGGTGCAACTCCCCCCCCCCAATTATCAGACTACACAATTTGTGATTAACGTAGCATCTAGTATGAAATATGTTCTCTCTCTACTGCTTCATATCATCTACCTTAATTTATGTATTAAGAGCACGGCTCGCAACTAGAGCTTTACCTTCTACATGGTATTCTACACCAATATCCTCCAATTCAGGCATTTTATCACTATCACTCTCAACCTTAGATGCCACCTCTCCATTGTCATGTAAAATCATTACCCTTCTGTTAGGGCATTGTGATGCAATGTGTCCGACACCCAAACATTTAAAATATTTTACATCCCTATTCCTAGAAGGTTGTAAATCTGTATGTTTGTTGTTGGTAGGTACTACAATGATTTTCTTAGGTTGTTCGGTCTTCTCATTCGAAACAGTCTTCTCGTTCCTATCATTACTATCCTAATGTGGTTTCCATTGAGGGTTAGATCCTGAAGAATACCGTGCTACCCCTTTTCGTTTCAACTGTCTTTCTACATTCATAGCCATGTGCACCATGTCCTCCAACTCCACATAATGCTATAACATAACTATATTGGCTATATCTCTATTTAATTCACCCAAAAATCTGGCCAAAGTGGCCTTGCTATCCTACTCGACATTAGTCCTAATCATAGCCATCTCCATATCCTTATGGTAATCCTCTACACTATTTGAACCTTGAGTAAAGCCCTGCAATTTTTGATAGAGGTTTATATAGTAATGACTAGGTACAAATCTCCTCCTCATGAGAGCTTTTAAATCATCCCAAGTTTCTACAAGCCTCTCATGATTTCTCCTTCTATTTGTCACTAATTGATCCCACCATATGATAGCATATTCAGTGAACTCAATTACTGCTAATTTGACTTTATTTTCTTCCGAATAGTTATGACAAACAAAGATTAATTCCATCCGTATTTCTCACTCTAAATAGGCGTCAGGGTTATTCTTACCTTGGAATGAAGGTATTTTCATTTTAATATTTCCATGGTTTCTATCTATCCCATCTTGGCCTCTATAATCTACCGCTCTAGGTGGCTTTTCACACCTATCTCCTCGACGTCTCATTCTACCCATCTTAGCCCCATAGTGTTAGGCTTCATCATCCTCACTCCCTACTACGGTTTCATTCTCAAAATCAGCCATAATGTTATGATTATGCCTACCTTGTCTTCTATCATGGAAAATTTTGGGTTGTTGATCTCCTAGTAAGGTTGTAAACATTGTATCATGTCCTTCTACCTTAACCATCAATGCATTAATACTCTCTCTCTCATCTCGTCAAACACCAAGTTCATTCGATCAAATTGTTGTTGCATGGCCCCTAACAAAAAGAACTGGTTGTTTTCACCCCCATGTGTGGTTTATTCGTGATTAGACATTTTTTTAACTGAATAATAATAATAATAATAAAATATAGGAAAAAGAAAAAAAAATGATCTGCCTCACGTGTTTGCACTCGTGTTTTACTCTTATATGGCTTTTTCCCGATAATAATCTCACCACTCTTACCTTTTTCTTCTCTTGTTTTTCTTACCAAGTTCTCTAAGGAACTATCTAAACTCAATCAAGAATTCGGCTCCCACGACGTTCAAGAAAAATAATTAAGGAGGACACGAGAAAGAATAAAAATGAAAAACAAAACAAGAATAAAAAATAAGTACCATAAGACAATTATGACACGAGAATTTCAAATGAAGGTGTCACTTGATTTTTCTTACCTAATATGACACAAGAAATTCAAAAGAATACGTTTTCTTGAGTTTTCTTGAATTTTTCTTGAATTTTCATTTTATCCAACACAAAGGATAAAAAAAATTAACTCAAGACAAGAATGAGAAGAAAAAAATATTCATTTTAGTGCCTTAATAGAATTTGCTTAAACAATTCTTGAAGAAGATGAATAACGAATGAAAATTTTTTTATTTATTTATTTTTTGATATGATTCAAGATGAATCTGATGAAAAAAAAAGTAAAAGATAAAACCTGATTTTAGAGTCAAAGCTCTGATACCAACCGATGTAAACCCGCATAGAGTTGAACCTCGGAACCCACAAAACGTTTGATCTGAACCTCGAAGAAAGCTAAAATCTTGCCGCAAAAACATGACTCGATGATTTCTTAAATCAACAAACGAGAGTTATGAATGTCACAAAGATTTGCAAAATTTTTCATAAGTTTAGGTTAGTTCGATTAAGAACTCGGAAGAAAAGTGATATCCTCACTTTTGATTAATCTCACAAAAATCGTCCAAAAATGTTATTGTTTACAATGAAAAGTGTTTATATGTAAACATTAAATAAAATCCTAACCTAAATCGGAATAATAATTAAAAAAAAAAAAACTAGTCAAAATAAAAGTCCTAAATGGAAAAGAAAACTAAAATTTGCCAAAAATCCCCCGGAGATAACCTTGAGATCACATAGGCTTATGTCTTGCGATCGCATGGTTAGTCTCCATTACGTTCTGTCTTCGAAAAGCAACCCTTGCAATCGTAGACCTTTATAACCATGCGATCGCATGGTTATTTCTTCTGATGTCTTGCGCAGATTTCTGCCCCATCTGCATTTTTGTTCTCCAACTTTGTCTTACACTCATTTTGGTCCTCCAATCTTCTATTAGACTCCAATATTCTTCCAATATGGTCCTTAGCTTGAATTAAATGTCCCAAAGTTGGTACATTATTTATCATACTCGTCTTGAAGGTTGGTGTCACACTTTTGATATTGGTTTCAGCCCACATAGCTTGAACAAGGCCTTGCATGGCTTCCTTGATCTTCTTGGCTCTTGATCTTGTTAGTGTTTCTATCGGAATATGTATCAAGTCCTTACTAGCCGGTCCATGGCTCGCATCAGTGAGGGTTCTTTCTCTTGATATATATATATATATATATATATACACACACACGATTGGGGATTTTTCCTCTCTCCGATCACCGAGAATATATATATAAAGTGAAATTCCACCATCTTTCCCCCCCTTCCCAGCAAAAGTCACCAAATCGAGAAGTAGAGGGGTTCATTCCATGATCATTGGGCTTCCTAGTGATTTGTGATCTGGGGAGAGGGAGAATCCCCCCTCGCGTGGTCGCAAAACTAGAGAGTAATTACTCCTGGTTTTGCGTACTCCCTGGTTTTTACGAAACCAATGAGATTTCTCCCTAGTTTTGCAAATGATGGGGATTTCTCTCTCCAGATCGTCGAGGATTTGCATCTTGTTGTAGGGGAGGAGTGGAATGGGGTTGGGTAGGTGAATGGGGATGGGAGCTTTGGCCAATAAACTTTACTTGGCATTCTAAAATAATTGGACCATCCCGACTTTAGTTCGATTAGCTTGATGGATTGTATCGGGCCAAATTGGCCCGATTTTTATTTGACAAACTTTTTATTAGGCCAACCCAGCGCAGAGGTAGGTTATCTGGGCAAGCCCACTGGATTGGCCCATTTTTGCCACCTCTAATCTTTAGCAACTCTTTTAACTTCGAAAACATTTTTCGATTCCACCTTATTTTGCTTTTTTCCTTGGTAAGCTTTATGAGTTGTAGTTACTACTCATCTAACCTCATTGTTTCATTTTTAGATGAGAAATCCTAACAGAAATAACAAATCAAACTATTATACTTGCTGTCAAAATTTCCAAGAAACATGAAAAGAAATAATTTGCAATAGAATTCATAAAAAGAAATAACCCCAATCCACTACAGAAATAATTTACAATTGTTATGCGGCAAACAACTCAAACAAGCTTTTCTCTCTAACTATTCCACAAAATCCCACTCCAATGCAGAAAAAATTTAAAATCACAAAGCAATCCCACTCCAATTAAAACATTCAAGGATCACTAACAATTCTCCAACATTTGCAATAGAATTCATAAAATCAATTAAATTAAAATCTAAGCATATTGGCAAATAAAAATCTGAAAAAAAATACCTTTTGATGAATTTGCAGAAAATGGAATGGTGGGTGGTAGACGGCCATGGGAAGGCAGGGGTAGATGGTGACGGGAAGATGAGCAGGTAGCGGTTGATGCAACAACAAGTAGGATAGTGTTAGAATATGGTTTCTAGATATAGATAAATGTTTAACATTTATTTTTGGGTGTTGATTGTTATATGTGGGAAGGTGTCTTGGAATACATAAAGTGTTCTTTGGGTTGCAGTGATTTAATTAGTTTGTTGGCTAAATAAGGCTTGTAATCTCATATATATTCTCCTAATATATATGCTTGTTGTCAGCGATTTTATGATTTTAATATTTTACAAGTGTACGGATCGCACAATTAATAAAGTGGATTATGAATCCAAGTATCGTACCCACAGAGATTTAGATAATTCAATTCAATTATAATAATATTAACCGAATTTGTTAATTTTTGAAGGTTTGTCTCTTGAACTAATTAAAATCTTAACTAAAATTAATAAATAATTATAACTCAATTAAATAAAAAATTAAATTAGATAAGAATTATTTTAACTTTGGAAAATAAAAGAAAAAAAAGCGTACTAGGATTCCGAATCCACTTATACCAATTCTCTTTAACCCGAAGCATTGAATTTGATAACATGATTTAATTATTAAGATCAATATTCTTAATTTGTTTAACAATCTCTCTCGAGTAGAATTAAACATATCCCAATATGTGACCCAACTATATCTCTAATACGGATGCGAACATACAAGAATACATTAGAATTTGTGAATATTTAGAGATCATGTAAAACATAGCGGTATATTTCTATCCACTATCGGACTCTACGAAAATTGATATTATGTATAACCTATTTTCAATCTCTCGATGATAAAATAAGCCACAAGAATCAAACAACTATTGTGAACATAATTGTAGATGAAGAGAAATCAATATCAATTACTCAGAATTAAAAACGTGCTTAAATATAAAAAACTAGGTTCGAAGAATTAAAAATTCATGATACAAATCTCATCATGATCCTAGCACTAAAAGAATTTAACCTAACATATTAAGAAGAAGAAAACAAAACATTGAAGCCATCACCCGGATATGAAGAAATAATTTAGAGATGAAACCTTAAACTTGATCTTCGTTGAATTCTTGAAAGATGAATCTTGATTTTCGTATCTTGATTTGTCTCTTGTTTCTCTCTCTAAATCGGTACCCAAATCGACCTAAAATGACTCTAAAACCCGGATCTAAGTTGGCTATTTTGTTATGAATTAATAACTCATATTTATAGTTACTTAATTGTGCTCAAAAGATCCCAAAATATTACAAAATCCGCGCCCCCAAAAGATTTCCTAAGTGTATTAGGACTCAAAAACGAATTAAAATTTTGTGGCCAGATTTAGCCTGAGAGATCGCCCAGGTGTGCATTTTTGCTCACTATTTTTTATGATAGGAGCTGGGTGATCGCCCAGCTAAGACTTTTGAACTCTGCGGCTTTTGTCCTTCCACTTTCTACAGCCTCCAATTTGGTCCTCAAGCTTTGGGTATTGATTATTTTTGTCCTCAAACTTTCATATTGTCTTCTTTAATCATCCAACTTTTCATAACCTCCAATTTGGTCCTCAAGCTCAAGTGAATGCAATTTGAGTTCACATATTCTCTAAATATTTGCCAATTTGTTGCTCATTTCGTCCAATCTTCTCTAATTACTTATAAACGGGTCCAAAACTAAAATAGAAAGGAAAATGTAATAAATTAAGTATAAAATTAATAAAATAAAAGCTTAATTTAAAGTCCCGAATAAGTGTACAAAATGTACTTATCAAACACCCCAAACTAAACATATGTTCGTCCTCGAACAAAAACAAAATTAAACTATAAATTTAAACTAAGCTAAAAGAATTAACATGAATTGAGTTAATGTTAAGTTTCTTACCATATACCTCAAGTTTAAAAATAAAAGCAACACTTTTAGAAAGATATTAAATAACAACACAAAAAAATTTTCACTTATCCGATGCTCGATCTTTATTGAGTGTGTGATTAGTCAAAAATTGAACGTACACTTGTATTAGACTATGACCAATATTGTGTTGTTGATATGTTTACAATCCCGAACCTTTTTGTAGTCATTTATTCATTACACCTCTTGTAAATTATCACACTTCTAAAGCTTTTCTCTCCATTATCGAGGTGTTCTAGCAAATTTGGTTCCTACTGACCAATACAATACTTTTTTCAAATAAAGTGGTAAAATTTAGAATTTGTATTTTTAGAACTGGAATGGTAAATGATTTCTAAATTCTCATCTTCAGTCTCTAAGGTCCTAACCTAGCAATCCCTACCGAGCACTTATAACTCTTTTTATTTAATTAATTAATATAAACAATCTTACATTTTGTGTGCAATACTTCTCTCTCATAAGCTTTCTATGTGACCCATATAGCAAGCTTTGGGCCGATAACTCCCAAGTCAGATGACCATAGGGCGCCGAGTTTTAAAATACCATAATAGACTTAATTGCTCAAGTCCCACAAGCTATAGGAGAAGTGGATATGTAATTTTTTTAGACTCATGTAAAGATCTTTGGGCCGATGACTCCAAATTAAGATGACCATAGGGCACCAGGTTTTAAACTACCCTAACAGGCTTAATTGCTCGAGTTAGATATTTTATTTTGTTTTTTTTATTATTATTATTATTATTATTATTATTATTATTATTATTATTATTATTATTATTATTATTTTACGATGAGAAGTGCCTGATTTATATTTCTAGACTACAACCTATTCAACCAAAGATGAGATCTAGAAAATCCAAACTATCAAAATTTTACAAACACATGTACTAACTTTAATACCTCCAAACTATTCTCAAATAGTTTGGTTATTAGTTTAAGGATTTAGAAACGGAATTTTTCATAATAATACTAAGTCAACAACATTAGCCCATATACTCAAGCCATGTTTCCAATAAATGATAAGTCAATAGTGGCTATGTGCTTCATTAATCTGGTCTAACATGGATAAGTATTCAGGTAAAAGCACGAGTTCAAATGTTGTCTAATATTCTAACTAAAAACATACTCAACTTCAAACAAATCTCATCATTGGCAGTAAAATGATCAACAATAACTAATTTTTTTAAAAATGAAATAATAATTAATTAATTTTTTTGAACAAGTAATAAAGTGGATTATGAGTCCAAGTATCGTACCTACAGAGATTTAGATAATTCAATTCAATTATAATAATATTAACCAAATTTGTTAACTTTTGAAGGTTTGTTTCTTAAACTAATTAAAATCTTAATTAAAATAATAAATAATTATAACTCATTAAGTAAAAGATTAAATTAGATAAGAATTATTTTAACTTTGGAAAAGAAAAGAAAAGCGTATTACAATCCCAAATCCACTTATACTAATTCTCTTTTACCCAAACCAATGAATTTTATAACATGACTTAGTTAAGAAGATCAATATTCCTAATTTGTTTAACAATCTTTCTCGAGTAGAATTAAACATATCCTTATATGTGACCCGACTATATATCTATGACGGATGCGAACATACAAGAATATATTAGAATTTTTGAATCTTATAGATCGCGTAAAGCATAGCTGTATATCTCTATCCCATATCAGACACTACGACAATTGATATTATGTATAGCCTATTTTCAATCTCTCGATGGTAAAATAAGCCACAAGAATTATACAACTATTGCGCACATAATTGTAGATGAAGAGAAATCAATATCAATTATTCAAAATTAAAAACATACTTAAATATCAAAAACTAGGTTCGAATAATTAAAGATTTTCATGATACAAATCTCATCATGATCCTAGTACTAAAAGAATTTAGCCTAATATACTAAGAAAAAGAAAATAAAAAATTGAAGCCATCACCCAAATATGAAGAAATAATTGAGAGATGAAATCTTGAACTTGATTTTCGTTGAATTCTTGAAAGATGAATCTTGATCTTCGTTTATTGATTTCTCTCTTGTTTCTCTCTCTAAATTGGCCTAAAACGACTCTAAAATCTGGCTCTCAGTCGGCTCTTTTATTATGAGTTAATAACTCATATTTATAGTTCCCTGATTGTGCCCAAAAGATCCCAAAATATTACAAAATCCATGGCCCAAAAGGTTTCCGAAGTGTATTAGGACTCAAAAATGAAATAAAATTACGTGGCCAGATTTTAGCTTGGGCGATCGCCCATGTGTGCATTTTTGCTCACTATTTTTTATGATAGGAGCTGGGTGCTTACCCAGCTTAGACTTTTGAATTCTGCGGCTTTTGTCCTTCCACTTTCCACAACCTCCAATTTGGTCCCTTAAGCTTTGGGTCTTGATCATTTTAGTCTCCAAACTTTTATATTGTCTTCTTTAATTATCCAACTATCCATAACCTCCAATTTGGTCCTCAAGCTTCAAGTGAATACAATTTGAGTTCACATATTCTCTAAATATTTGCCAATTTATTGCTCTTTTCGTCCAACCTTCTCCAATTACTTATAAACGGGTCCAAAACTGAAATAGAAAGGAAAATGCAATAAAAATTAAGTAGAAAATTAATAAAATTACTTAATAAAAACTTAGTTTAAAGTCCCGAATAAGTGCACAAAATACACTTATCACTTGTAATCTCCTATATATATATATATATAAAGAATTATATCTTCTTACTCTCTTTTTTACTGTTCTTACTACATGGTATCAAAGCAAGTTGATTAGAACTCAATCGTTCATTCTTGTTTTATTTGGGGTTTTCCATGAGAGACGAAAGAGAGTCTATTGCTTCTACTACTATCATCTCGAAAATAGATGCAAATCCAAATTTAAGTTGCGCACTATTCTTTTGAATGGATTCAACTATATTCCTTGGTCAAGAGCTGTTACCTTAGCTCTTGGAGGAAGATCAAAGCTTGCGTTTATTAAAGGTAAAAATCTAGCACCTGATGTTAATGATCTAAAGTTTAAAGAAAGGCTCTCAAAATATCAACTCGTCATATCATGGATTTTGAACTCCATGGAACCCCAAGTTGCTAAAATTTTTAGCTATTCTGATTGGGCCCAACACTTGTGGGATTCGGTTAAAGAGAAGTATAGGCAACAAAACAATGCTACCAGGATTTTTAAGTTGAAAAAGAAAATTGCGGACACCCTTCAGAAAGGAAAATCCTTCATTGAGCATCTTGGCAGACTAAAAAGTATGTAGAATGAGCTTTCCTTGTATCGACCTCATACCACTGATCCAAAAATTTTGTTGAGAAGGGCAGAAGAAGATAAAATATTTCAGTTGTTGGCAAGTCTTGATACTAATTATAAAGACCTCCGAAGAAATATCCTCATGAGTGTTGAATTGCCATCCTTTAATAATATTTGTACAACCATTCAGCGAGAAGAAACTCAAAGAAAAGTGATGAACATTGAAACAAGTTCTAAGACAGTGAACACAGAGTCTAGAGCCTTTTCAGTTGACAGAAGAAAATGAGAGGAAAGATTTGTCAAGGGGCAAAAAAATCATCTAAGCTGTGATTACTGTGGACAAAACAAGCATATGAGAAGTAATTGTTGGATTTTGCACCCTCATTTAAAGCCAAAAAACATAAATGATAACAAAGCTTCAACCAGATCAGAGAAGTTAGTTCATCTTTCTTCATCAGAAAATCTAACTCACGCTACAACTACAAATGCATCAGCATTTATGGGACAGTTTACTCAACTTCTTCAAAAATTTAACAAACCAGAAAACTCTAAGGTTGATGGTGCCTCTTCTTCTTATGATCCAGGTACTCTCTTACTTTTATATGCTCCTTAGCATCTATTGTTTCAAAATCAAACATTTGGGTTGTTGATACGGGAGCTACAGATCATATGACAAGTAATAAAGATGTTCTTCAAAACTTTAAGTTCTCCAAAAGAAGTCAGTAAGTGACGTTGGCTAATGGAGTTGCTGCACTTATTGAGGGTTATGGTGAAATTCAATTTTTTGGTTCTCCTATCAGCTCAGACGCTCTTTACATATCGTCCTTTCCTATGCAATTATTATCAGTTGGAAAAATTACTACTACACTTAATTGTCTTGCAATTTTTTCTCATACCTATGTACTTTTTCAGGATATTGCAATAGGGAAGACGATTGGTAAGGGCTCTTATTCAAATGGTCTGCACTTATTAGAGCAATCCCAAAATCTTACGAAGGATCTCCAAACCAAATCATCTCAAGATATTGAATCTATTGACACGTTCTTAATCATCGTTTTCCAAACATGTCAATAGATTCATCCAAGTGCAAAGTATGTCATCTTTCAAAATTAGACCAGATTGCCTTTTAAGCTTTCCTTATCAAGAACTAGCAAACCTTTTGAGTTAATTCACTTAGATTTGTGGGGTCAGCCCCTTGTGATTCTTATAATGGATTTAAATATTTTGTTACATTTGTTGATGGTTGGTCTCGTGTGACATGGTTGCACTTAATGAAATCCAAGACAGAAGTTTCTCAAATTTTTCAGGATTTTTGCAATATGGTTTCAACTCAATTTGATGCTAAAATTAAAGTCATTGTACTGACAATGGGACTAAATATACAAAAGGTTTGCTCTCAGCCTTCTTAAATGATCATGGAATTTTTATAAAATAGGCTTTGTCAGTATTCCACAACAAAATGACATTGTGGAAAGAAAAAATCAAGATCTTCTTGAAAAAACAAGATCCATGATGATTCAAATGAATGTTCCAAAATGCTACTGGTCTCAAGGTGTTCTTACAGCCACATATTTAATTAATAGGCTCCCAACAGAGTTCTTAATTTTAAATCACCAATGGAGACCCTTAAAGGAAGAAATATCGATCTCTCACACTTTAGAATTTTTGGGTGCCTATGTTATGTTCACATTCAATCTTTACACCGTAATAAATTTGATCCAAGAGCTGACAAGTGTGTTTTCTTTGGATATTCGTCTTCACAGAAAGGATACAAATGCTATAATCCAAAAACAAAAAATGGTTATTTCTCGGGATGTCAAGTTTTTAGAAGACAACTTATTTTGATCATTAGCCAAAGGTTGGTTCTAAGGGGGAGTATATGTTCAATCCAGTTCCCCTTCCAATTATGGAAAATATAGAAAAGCATTTTCCTTTAAATAATGAGACAGCAAGCATGCCAAGGGAAAATTCTATGGAAACTGTAGACTCCAATGCTGAGCAAATTGATGCTTAACTATTATTCCAGATTCCATCGCTCTACGACGATCATCATAGGTTCCTCAAAACTCAACAAGGCTAAGAGATTACATCATTTATTATATAGCTAGACACCCAATTCAAAAGCATTTGAATTATAACAATGTATCTCCAAGTTATTCAGCCTTCTGGAGTAGTATTTCAAAAGGCTCAGAACCTGCAATCTTTCAAGAAGCCAACTCACATGCAGTATGGAAGAGGCAATGAAGGAAGAACTACAAGCGCTTCATGACAATAATAATTGGACCATAACTAAACTGCCCAAAGGAAAGAAACATATATGATGTCGTTGGGTATACAAGATTAAATACAAAAGTGATGAAACAATTGAACAGCACAAGGTGCGGCTTGTGCAAAGAGATTTACACAGACTTATGGGATAGACTACAAAGAAACTTTTGCTCTAGTCATGAAGATGAACATGGTTTGGGTTCTCTTATCCATTGCAGTCAATAGTAATTGGCCACTATTTCAAATGGATATAAAAAATTCTTTTTTGCATGGAGAGTTGGATGAGGAAATTTACATGACCATTCTCCCAAGGCATCCACAAGAGTCGCAAATGTGTATGGTCTGCAAGTTGAACAAATCCCTTTACGGACTTAAACAATCACCAAGAGCCTAGTAAACAAAATTATGCTCGGTTCTCTTGAGTAATAGATTTCGAAGAAGTGCAGTGGAATCTTCATTGTTCGTTTAAAAGAATTTATCAAGCACAACCAATGTCCTAATATATATAGATGACATTGTCATCTTAGGGAATAATTTAGAAGAAATCAGATTGCTCAAGCCTCTTCTTCATGAGAAGTTTGCAATAAAATATCTTCGTGCATTAAAGTATTTTCTTGGCATAGAAATTTCTTGTTCAAATAAGGGCTTTTTTTAAACTAGATGAAATATATTCTCGATTTATTACCAAAAAAACTGGAAATCTAGGAACAAAGCTGATTGACAATCCCATTGACTACAATAATAAGTTGTGCTTGGAAGGAGAACTACTATCAGATGTTGGGCAGTATCAAAGACTGGTTGGTAGACTTATTTACCTCACCATTACATGACCCGACATTACACATGATGTTAGTCTTGTTAGCCAATTCATACATGCTCCTAGAACAAGCTATATGAAACCGGTTGTTTGTATTCTTCGATATTTAAAGGGAACTCCAGGTTGAGGAATATTGAAGAAAAAGAATAATAGAACTGAAAATGTTGGCTACAGTGATGCATATTGGGCAAGAAGTCAAATAGATAAAAAATCTACAACTGGTTATTTTGTTTTTGTGGGTGGTAAATTGGTCACTTGGAAGAGCAAAAAACAAAATGTAGTCACTGTGTCTAGTGTCGAGCAGAATATCGAGCAATGGCTTCTACAACTTGTGAATTAATTTAGATCAAAGCTCTTCTAAAGGACTAGGGATTTTCCACTCCTCACCCAATAAAAATGTGGTGTGACAACTGTTGGGGAAAATAGTTCACCGGATCGTTGATTCTTTCAAGAACAATTGACAGGGCTCAGATTAATATTGTCCAACTCCACAAAGGTAACACCAAGTTACAAGGACAAACTAAGAAGGCCCTATTTCACCAAAAGAAATAAAGGGAGGAAAGAGCTGCAATTTCCACAAAGGAATATATATATCAAAAAACAATGGCAGTGGCAGAGGCTATTTCTGGTTTCTTCCTTGGCTTTGGCTTTTCTGTTCACGTGTGTGTATAAAGTGAATATGGTGATTATTTGGTGGTCGATTCGTTGTAATTCTCTGCCCAAAACCCCACTTATATATATAGTGTAATATATAAATATATATGGTATGGAATATATATGTATATATGGTAATAATATAATAACCCATATTATATTATACCCCCCTAATATATAATAACCCATATATATATTTCCTAAACTTAGCCATCCCACTTTCAATCGGGTCAAACACACTGGGCCACTGAGCAACGACCCAAAGGTACATTAAAACCTCCAAGTGATCCACACACGTCCTTCATTAATTTGGGCTAACACACTTGTAGAGTGGACTATACAATTATCATTCAATCTTGGGCTTAAAGCCTATGAAGATATAACGGGTTTATTTAATCATCACTGCCCTTTGGTTTGTTTGGGACCAAAAATCCCAAAAAACCTCCACCTTTGGTTCCAAACAAAAAATTTGCAAAACACAAATAAAAACACATACTCAGTAGATGACAAATGAATGAATTCTAAACTAATTAGAACTCAACATACCTGTACCAATGTTTAGAAGTATAAGACAACTTCTAAACTTTACCAAAGTGAGCACCTTAGTGCCCATATCTGCAGGGTTATGATCTGAATGCACTTTCTCAAGTTTAATCAAATTTTGAGATACCACATCTCTAATAAAATGCAGTCTAACATCTATATGTTTAGTGCGTTCATGAAAAACTGGGTTCTTACACAAATGAATAGCTGATTGACTATCAGAATATATAGTCACATTATCACTTAAAACACAGTTCATTAAGTAAACCTTTAAACCACATAGCTTTTTTAAAGGCTTCAGTAGCAGCTATATACTCAGATTCAGTAGTGGAAAGAGCAACAATATGTTGGAGTTGAGATTTCCAACTAACACACGAATCACACAAAGTGAAAACATAGGAAGAAGTAGATTTCCTATTATCTCTATCTCCACCATAATCAGCATCAGTAAAACCTTTTAGTTTCACACCATTAGAAACAGTTTTATATATTAACCCTACATCATAGGTACTTTTCAAATACCTGAGCAACCATTTCAAAGCTTCCCAATTAGTGGGTCCTGGATTAGACATGTACCTGCTCAAAGTACTAACAGCAAAGGCCAAGTCTGGCCTAGTACAAACCATCAAATACATCACAGAACCAATTGCATTTGAATATGGAATTTTATTCATATATGCAACTTCTTCTTCATTTTTAGGTAATTGTTCTTTAGACAAAACAAAATGATTACCAAGAGGCACAGATACAGGTTTACAATCAAGCATTCCAAACTTTTTCAAAACCTTAAGCACATATGGAGTTTGATGAACAATTAAGTAAGAATTAGACCTATCTCTATTTATTTCCATGCCAAGAATCCTTTTAGCATGCCCAAGGTCTTTCATATCAAATTCTTTACTTAACTCAATTTTAATATTGTTTACCACTTTCATGTTAGAACCAATCAATAACATGTCATCCACATAGAGTAACAAATACACACAATCATTTGTACCGTGGTGCTGGTAATACAAACAATGATCAAACTCACTCCTCTTGAAACCAATTGAAAGAACATATGAATCAAACTTCTTGTACCACTGTCTAGGAGACTGTTTTAAACCGTATAGAGATTTTTTAAGAAAACACACATGATCAGGTTTGTTTTTATCTTCAAAACCTTTTGGTTGATACATGAAAATCTTTTCATCAAGGTCACCATGTAAAAAAGCAGTTCTTACATCAAGTTGTTCAAGTTTCCAATCATAATGAGCAACCAATGCAAGCATGATACGAATAGTGGTATACTTAACAACAGGCGAAAAAATCTCATTGTAATCAACCCCTTCTTTCTGTGTATATCCCTTTGCTACCAACCTGGCCTTATATCTCACAGGTTCAGTCTTAGTGGTTCCTTCCTCTACCTTGTACACCCATTTACATCCCACAATGGATTTATCCTTAGGTTTATGTACTAATTCCCAAGTTTGATTCTTAGCTAGAGAGCTCATCTCCTCTCTCATAGCACTCACCCACTCCTTAGACTTTTCACTCCTCATAGCCTCCTCATAGGTATTGGGCTCCCTATCTACTAGTTCTTGATAACTAGCATAGGCTATGGTATAGTCAGACATCCTTTGGGGTTCCCTACGTGGTCTTCTCTCCCTATCTCTAGCTAATTGATAATCAGCTAAAGGGTTTTGGTCAATGTGATGATCCTCTATCACATCCTCGACCCTCTCATTCTCTACAACCTTCAGATCTTGTTGGTTATCACTCTCCACCTCACTAGGAGAAACGAGTAATGGGGTGCTCACTCTCTCCACCTCAACAGGAGATTCACCACTAATGGTTTCTTGCTGTTTTTCACTCTCTAGACAAGGCATCTCTGACTCGTTAAATTTGACATCTCTACTTATGATAATCTTCACACCACTTTGGCTTCTATCCCACAACCTATATCCCTTAACTCTTTCAGGGTAGCCCAGAAAGACACACTTCCTAGCTATAGGTTCAAGTTTTCCCTCACTCTGATGAGAAAAAGCAGTACAGCCAAAGGTTTTAAGCATAGTATAATCATCACATTTACCATGCCATTTTTCATAAGGAGTATCACCATTTAAAACAACGGATGGAGTCAAATTAGTCAGATAGCATGCAGTCATAACAGCTTCACCCCAAAACGATTTAGGCACACCAGAACTCAACATCATACATCTAACCTTATCAAGCGAAGTACGATTCATCCTTTCAGCAACCCCATTCTGTTGGGGAGTGTAAGGCACAGTTTTATGTCTAGTAATGCCACACTCATTACACAAGTTATCAAAATCAGCATTGCAGAATTCAAGACCATTATCATTACGTAAATATTTAATCTTTTTGCCAGTCTGATTCTCCACCTGAAATTTCCAATTTTTAAATTTAATGAAAGTTTCACTTTTATCTTTCAACAGATAAACCCACACACGTCTGGAGAAATCATCAATAATAGACAAAAAATATTTGTTACCACCAAAAGTGGGATTGCTCCCGGGACCCCACAAATCTGTATGAATGTATTCTAACACTCTAGATGTCTTGTGTGTGCTAAATGAAAACGATATCCTACGATGTTTTCCAAGCACACAATGATCACAAAATGACATGTCAGACACCTGATCCTTACCAAACACACCCTTATCCTTAAGGAACTTAAGTCCCTTAACACTAAAATGAGCAAGTCTATTATGCCACTTCTGTGTGTGATCAGTGTCAATGGAAGCAATAGTGGAGTTTAGACCACCTACCACTTCAGCACGTGCAATGTAAATGCCATTTTTTCTAATAGCCTTAAAGGCTCTAAGTGCACCCTTAGTCATTTTTAACATGCCACTACCAAGCACACCAACAAAACCTATATCTTCCAACTCACCTGCAGAAATTAAATTTCTACCCATGTGTGGAATGTATCTAACTCCCTTTAGTGTATGCACAAGGCCACTATCAAATCTAACAGTCACATCACCAATGCCAGTAATGTTATATGCAACACCACCCCATGCAACAACGTTCCCATGATTACTTTCATGCAAATGATCAAACCAATGTTTATTTGATGTAATGTGAAAAGATGCACCGGAGTCAAGAATCTACTCATCCATATGGGAGCTCATAGACAGGTTAATCTCACTAGGCTCGGAATTTAAAAGCATGTAAACCTCACCAAACTCCTCTCTGGGTACTACCACATTTGTCTCATTATTTTCTCTCTGGTCTCTCTGCTTATTCTTTTCTTTATAGCAGTCACTAATGAAATGGCCTAACTTGCCACAACCATAGCACTTCTTCCCTTTTGCCTTACCCCGTGACTTAGAACGACTTCTACCCTTTCTATTGCCACCACTATTTTGCCCACCTCCACCTCCACCTCCACTCCCATTCCCTCCCCTAGACTGAGGTCTACCCCTCACAAAATGGATCTCACCATTTTTTCTCTCATTTTTCTCGAACTTCAACTCTCTCTCCTTACTTTTTAAAGAGTCTATGACAATGTCAGGTGTAAGGGTCTCCCTCCCATACTTAATTGCATTCTTGACTTCCTTATATGAATCAGGAATAGCATTTACAAAATTATAGCTTTGTTAATTTCAGGGACCGTTTCACCATAGTTTGTAATATCTTGCACAAGCTTATTAAAAACATCAAGATTGTCATCCAAATCCCTTGAGGGATCAATTTTGAAGCTGAAAATTTTTTCAAGAAGATAAATTTTATTTGGAGTGGATTGGATTAAATAAAGATCTTCTAATTTTTTCCAAAGCTTTTCTGTAGAATCAAATTTTCCAACTTTTCGCAAAACAGAGTCTGATAAATGCAATATGATAGAATTGTAAGCAAGTTCATCAAAATCCTTTTTCTGATCCTCAGTAACATTAGGGCCATAAGAATTATCAATAGCTTTTGAAACCTTTTGCTGAACCAAAATACCTTTCATTTTCTGTTGCCAAATAGAAAAATCACCTTTACCAGTAAAGACACCCAAGTCAAAACGATGTGTAGACATCTTAACAAAAAAGAATACACACCAACAGGCACCTTAAGATAATCACGCAGAAAAACCTAAAGGCCTCAATATACACCGTTTTAGATTCCCAGGGTTTCGTGAAATTCGTGATCTCAGATCAAGGGAATTGTCAAACGGGTAAAGTCTAGGTGACAGTTCTAAATAATAATGCACAGAAACAAAGTATCGCAAATAATCAGCACCAAAACAAAAGCTAACACAAGTCACAATAATGGGCACCTAAATTCCTAGCAACAGGCAATGGTTACCCCACACGGTAACCCCAAACCTAATGGCCACCCTGCACGATGGCCTACTATTACAGGAATTTAAAAGGGATCAGCCAATTTACCAGAGTGGACTAATCTGACGGTCCGTAATATTGGAGAGATGCGAATTTATTTATTTTATTCTCACTTTTGCAGATTTTAAGTTTCAGCAGATTTGGAGCAGAAAGATGACACCAAGCTCGAATTCAATCTATCCAATAAATACACTACTGTCCAAAAACTTAGCCTGCAATCAATAAAATAAAAAAGTCAAATCGCATAATAAGCTATTTCAGCCCAAACAATTAATTTATGAAAAATAAATAAATTTTTGGCTGAAAAGGTAGTCTGTTGTGCTGCTGCCGTTGAACTTTCCAGTCCAATGTATTCTCAAAAGTCAACCATGCTCTGATACCAATTGTTGGGGAAAATAGTTCACCGGATCGTTGATTCTTTCAAGAACAATTGACAAGGCTCAGATTAATACTGTCCAACTCCACAAAGGTAACACCAAGTTACAAGGACAAACTAAGAAGGACCTATTTCACCAAAAGAAATAAAGGGAGGAAAGGGCTGCAATTTCCACAAAGGAATATATATATCAAAAAACAATGGCAGTGGCAGAGGCTATTTCTGGTTTCTTCCTTGGCTTTGGCTTTTCTGTTCACGTGTGTGTATAAAGTGAATATGGTGATTATTTGGTGGTCGATTCGTTGTAATTCTCTGCCCAAAACCCCACTTATATATATAGTGTAATATATAAATATATATGGTATAATATATATATGGTAAGGAATATATATGTATATATGGTAATAATATAATAACCCATATTATATTATACCCCCCCTAATATATATATATATATATATATTTCCTAAACTTAGCCATCCCACTTTCAATCGGGTCAAACACACTGGGCCACTGAGCAACGACCCAAAGGTACATTAAAACTTCCAAGTGACCCACACACGTCCTTCATTAATATGGGCTAACACAATTGTGGAGTGGACTATACAATTATCATTCAATCCTGGGCTTAAAGCCTATGAAAATATAACGGGTCTATTTAATCATCACTGCCCTTTGGTTTGTTTGGGACCAAAAATCCCAACAACAACCAAGTTGCTATGCACATTGCATCTAAACCTTTAATATATGAAAGAACGAAACACATTAAGGTCGATTGTCATTTTGTGAGAGAAAAGGTTCAAGCTGGCATAATTCAAACATGTTTTGTCAGAAGTAGTGAATATTTAGCAAATATGTTCACTAAAAGTTTGCCTTCAAGTGAATTCCACGGGATTCTAACCAAGCTCGGCTCCATTGACATCTTCACCTAGCTTGAGGGGGGAGTGTTGGAATATGGTTTCCATCTATAGATAAATGTTTAATATTTAATGTTTGGGTGTTGGTTGTTGTATGTGAGAAAGTGTCTTGGACTACATAAAGTCTTCTTGGGGCTACAGTGTTTTAATTAGTTTTTTGGCTAAATAATGCTTGTAATCTCATATATATATATATATATATATATATATATATATATATATATATATATATATATATATAGTATAATATAAGTGTCTATCACCTGTTAACTATTCACCCTTCAACCAACGCGACGTCGTTTTGATGTTGTATTAGTCTTAATTTTGTCCAAATCTCACCATTTTGTCCTAATCTTTTGACACTTTTTGTATATTAAATTAATATCTTTGGCCACAATTTTTGACTTCTTCATCTTTTCTTTTCTTTTATTTGTTTTAATATACATATATTAGTGTCTTTTAGCCGCAATTATTGACTTCTTATATATTATAGTTAATATATATTCATTTTTCCTTTAATAAGTCATCAAATTTGGTACTTTTTTATCCCCAGTTTCTATGGGGAACAAAGGACGAAATACAATCGATTCCTAAAGGTTTTGGTAAATTTCATTTTCTCTAAAATACAGTTTTTGTTGTCCAACTTAAATATTTACTGCAGCTTATACATTATGTGTTTTACGTAATTCCAGTTGGAGACGATATCCCTATGGGTTACTTAACCATTGGCTTTGGTTTCACATAATTTCATGTTATATAACTCAAGTTATGGACAATTTTGTAAATTGCGACAGCATGAATCCGAGAAACTGCCTTGGATTTTTCGATGAGCATTTTAATGTGTCAAAACATACCGTTGGATTATCAAATTTTTATATGTGGTAGCTACATGGGTATTCTACGTTCCTTAAAAATTTCATATTGTTCGGTGATCTTTTTCTATGTCAAAGAAATTTGTTTTGCTCCATGATTGGGTGAATTGTTTCTCCAAACTGCACTTTCTGTTGACCAACTCAAAAATATGCTGCACCTTATATATTAAGTATTTTTACATAATTCTGGTTGGAAACGATAGCTCTATGGGTTACCTAACCATTGGCTTTGGTTTCACATAAATTCATGGTATATAACTCAAGTTATGGACAATTTTGTAAACTGCGACCGTATGAATCCGAGAAACTGGCTAGGGTGTTATGGTGAGCATTTTAGTCAGTCGAAACATGCCGTCGGACTATCAATTTTTTATATGTGTTAGCTAAATGAGTATTCTATGTTCCCTGAAAATTTCATATTTTTCGGTTATCGTTTTCGATGTCAAACAAATTTTTGTTACTCCATGACTGGGTGAAAATGGAGTAACAAAAATTTTAGTAACACTGCTCTTATTTTGAAAATTTTATTCACCTGGTCATGGAGTAACAAAAAATTCTTTGACATAGAAAACGATCACTGAACAATACGAAATTTTCAGGGGACATAGAATACTCAGGTAGCTACCATATATCAAAAATTAGTAGTCCGACGGCATGTTTAGGCATACTAAAATACTCATCGCGAAACCTCCTAAGCTGTTTTTCGGATTTATGCCGTCGGTGTGCCGGAATCGATATTATAAACCAATCAAAAAACTTTAAGTAGTGTAAATATCTTCTTAAACTTTTATGGACCTTGGTTTTGTGGTAGTTTTAGTGGATTCCCATGTTTTGGTTACACGTTAATGATGTGAACTTGAAAGGTTTTGCTAAACTTCATGTTTTTCTAAGATGCAGTTTCTGTTGTCCAACTCAAAAATTTATTGCACCTTATATATTAAGTACTTTTACATAATTCCAATTGGAAACGATAGCCCTATGGGTTGCCTAACCATTGGCTTTGGTTTTACATAATTTCATGTTATATAACTCAATTTATGGACAATTTTGTAAACTGTCGACGGCATAAATTCAAAAAAGTGCCTAGGAGGTTTCGGTGAGAATTTTAGTATGCCTAAACATGCCGTCAGACTACCAATTTTTAATATGTGGTAGTTACCTGAGTATTTTATGTCCCCTGAAAATTTCGTATTGTTCGGTGATCGTTTTCTATGTCAAATATTTTTTTATCACAAAAAGAATTGAGCTAAAAGCCCATACAAAAAAAAAAAAAATATTTCAAACTCTTTATCACTTTGTCGAGTAAGCCAAAATAAAAAAAATAAAAAAAAAATTCCAACTTTACTACTTTGTCGAAGAGGCCAAAAAATAATAATAAAAAAAAAATTCACCATTTACCACTTTGTCGAGGAACTCGACAAAGTGGCCAAAAAAAAAATTATATATTTTTTTTTTGAACACTTTGTCGAGTAAAAAAAAATTTCAAGAACTTTGTCCAGTAATTCGACAAAGTTCAAAAAAAAAATTTTTTTTAAATTATTCTTTTGGTCCCAACTTTTTAAATTTTTAACTAATTTACCCATAATTTTTATTTTAATGTCATTGACCATCCCCAATATTTAAATTTTGTTGAAAGTCCAATTTGACCATTTTTTTTGGATTTTTTTCAAGTTACTCGACAAATATTTTTTTTTATAATAAAATTAATGTCTTTGGTTTGTCAAGTTATTCAACAATAATTTATTAAAAAATAAATTGGTCGAGTTACTCGACATCAATTTTTGACACTGTTTTTTTAAATTAGATTAATCCTTACACTCTCTTGAGTTACTCGAGATAGCGAAAAAAAAAATATTTTTGTAACTTTCTTGAGAAAGTCAAAATAAAAAAAAAAAATTAAAGCTTTCTCGAGTCCACAAAATAAAAAATAAAAAAAAAAGAATTAATTAAGGCTTTCTCAAGTAACTCGAGAAAGCCATAAAAACAAAAACAAAAAAAAAAAAAATTATTTTTTTTTGTGTGGCTTTCTCGAGTAAGCCACAAAAACAAAAAAAAAAAAAAAAATTTTGTGGGCTTTCTCGAGAAAGCCCTTTAATTATTTTTTTTTTTTTTGTGGCTTTCTCGAGTTACTCGAGAAAGCCATAATAATTTTTTTTTTGTTTTTGTGGACTCAAGATAGCCATAATAAATTTTTTTTTCTCGAGTTACTCGAGAAAGTAAAAAAAAAAAGTTTTTTTTTTTGTTTTTCGAGTAGCTCGAGAAAGTCATTTAGGAAATTTTTTTTTTTTAAAATACTAACTTTGCCGAGTTATAAAGCAAATTGGGGAAAAAGGTTAAAAAAAAAAATTTCAAAATTTTACTTAGTCATAGATTAAAAAAAATTCATTTGACATATAAAACGATCACCGAAAAATACGAAATTTTCAGGGAACATAGAATACTCATGTAGCTACCACATATCAAAATTTGATACTCCGACGGCATGTTTCGGCTTACTAAAATGCTTACCGAAATATCCTACTGGAATAGGGAGGAAAAAAAATTGAAAAAAGTCTGACAAAAAAAAATTAAATAAAATAATGGGGCCTTGTCAGGAATTTTTATTTTTTTTTACTCGACCAAAAAATAAAAAAATTAAATTTTTTTCGCTTAGTTGAGTTATTCGACCAAAAAAATTAAATTGTTTTCCCTTTATCGAGTAACTCGACACAAAAAAAGTTAAAAAATTGTCAAATGGGATTTAAGACTTAAAATTAAAAAAATTATATAAAAGTCATGTTATATAACTCAATTTATAGACAATTTTGTAAACTGTGACAGAATAAATCTGAAAAACTAACTAGGATGTTTCGATTAGCATTTTAGTAAGCCGAAACATGCCGTCGGACTATCATATTTTGATATGTGGTAGCTACATGAGTATTCTATGTTCTCTGAAAATTTCATATTTTTCGGTAATCGTTTTCTATGTCAAATGAATTTTTGTTAATCCATGAGTAAGTGAATTTTTGAAATTTTTTTTTTCCCCCCTTTTTTTCTCACTTTGTCTCATAACTCGGCAAAGTTAGTATTAGAAAAAAAAAATTTCCCCAAATGAGTTTCTCGAGTTAGAGAAACCACAATAAAAAAAAAAAAAAAAAACTTTCTCGAGTTACTCGAGAAAAAAAGAAAAAAATTTTTGCAAACTTTCTCGAGTTACTCGAGAAAAAAAGAAAAAAAAAATTTTCATTTTTTTTTTTACTTTTTCGAGTTACTCGACAAATTTTTTGAATTTTTTTTTCTTTTTTTTTTTAACTTTGTCAAGTTACTGGACAAAATTTTTGAAATTAATTTTTTTTTTCCACTTTGTCGAGTAACTCGACAAAGCGTTAAATTTTTTTTTTTTTTTTTAACTTTGTCGAGTTACTCGACAACGTTTTTGAAATTTTTTTTTTTTGGCCACTTTGTCGAGAAACTCGACAAAGTGGTAAAATGAAATTTTTTTTGTAAATGAATTTTTTTTTTCTTTTTTCCACTTTGCCTGTTTGAATATGTTTTTTTTTTTTTTTAGTAATTTGCACTTTTAGCCCACAACCTTACCCCCTAACTTTTTTTTTAACATTTGCCATCCTCGACCTTTGAATTTTGTTGCAAATTTTATTTTGTCCTCCTTTTTAAATAATAATAAAAAAAAAACTAATAACAACAAAATGAAATAAAAATGTAAATGAAGTCCTACAACTTCTAAAAAGTAGTCCATTTTGATTTTGACATTTTTTCATTTTTTTAATTTGCACTTTTGGTCCAAAGCTTTCAAATTTGTAACTAATCTACCCCAACTTTTTTTGTTGGGCATTGGCCATCCAACTATCACCATTTTATCCTACATATTTGCATTAAATTTTTATAAAATTAGCTTTTGTTGACTTTGCTATTTTTTTTTTTTTTTAAGATTTGGTGTTGGTTTTGTCGAGTAACTCTAAAAAAAATACAATAAAAAAAAAAAAAAAATTGTCAGATAACTCGACTAACTATCACCCTTTTGTCCTACATATATATTTGCATTAAATTTTTATAAAATCAGCTTTTGTTGACTTTGCTATTTTTTTTTTTTTTTTAAGATTTGGTTTTGGTTTTGTCGAGTAACTCTAAACAAAATATAATAAAGAAAAAAAAAATACAAAAATTTGTCAGATAACTCGACTTTTTTTTTATTTCGATTTTAATTCACTTTACCTTTTGATTTGTAAGGTAAATTTTTTATATTTTTCAAATTTTTTTTACATATTATTCTAAATAAATGCAGTATATGTTTAAGAATCAATATATATATATTTTTTTACAAGTTACAATTAAAATAGGCATTTACCTTTATTCTTGGATTGACTCCTCTTACAAAATGTGTAGCATTGTCACATTGTGTGCCTTTTTATAGGATGTTTAATGTATATGTTTATTCCAATATATACATCTATCAATTACTACATTCATCTCTTTAAATAATTCATGTAGCGAGTTCATTAATTCACTTAATTTTATGTGAACGTTACATGGCTTATTATAAAATATTCAATGAACACATTTATCTCGATACATGTATCTTATTATCTTTATCTCTTTAAATAATTCATGTATGTAGCGAGTACAAGAAATTTTAATTTCATGTGTCCAATTATTAAAATATATAAATAGTCACTAATTATTCAAAATGAAAATGTCCACATACATAAATAAAAAAAAATTAGTGAACAGTAACTTTTTCGAGTTACTATTTAACTCGAAAAAGTTCGTCGAGTTAATATTCAACTCGACAGACTTTTTCGAGGTGAATTATAACTCCAAAAAATCACTGTTCATGCAAAAAAAAAAAATTTGTTTTATATTTTTTTTTTTTGAAGGTGAGCTTTTACATTTTGAATTTTTTTTTTCAATGAAAAAAATCAACAACATATTTAATTTTTTCTAACTTTTAATTATAACATTCTTACTAATAATGTTATAAATTAAAATTTGATTAGAGTATGTGTAAACAAAAATTAATTATATTATGAACCTCTTCCCCAGTATATTTTTCCACTTTTTATTTAATATTCGATAATTTCGAAAGAATGTCAATTTATAGAAAATTTGAGATTTACTTTAAAATGGCAAAAACAATTCAAGATAAACTTTATTCTTGGATTGACTCCTCTTACAAAATGTGTAGCATTGTCAGATTGTGTGCCTTTTTATACGATGTTCAATGAATATGTTTATTCCAATATATGCATCTATCAATTACTACATTCATCTACTTAAATAATTTATGTAGCGAGTTCATTAATTCACTTAATTTTATGTGAACGTTACATAGCTTATTATAGAATTTTCAATGAACACATTTATTTCGATACATGTATCTTAGTATCTATCAATTACAATATTTATCTCTTTAAATAATTCATGTATGTAGCGAGTACACGAAATTTTAATTTCATGTGTCTAATTATTAAAATATATAAATGGTCACTAATTATTCAAAATGAAAAAGTCCACATACTACAAAAAAAAAAAAAAAAAAAAAAAAAAAAAAAAAAAAAAAAAAAAATTGTGAACAGTAACTTTTTCGAGTTACTATTTAACTCGAAAAAGTTACTGCTCATGCAAAATTTTTTTATTTTTATGGTGAGCTTTTACATTTCTAATTTTTTTTTCAATGAAAAAAATCAACAACATATTTTATTTTTTATAACTTTTAATTATAACATTCTTTCTAATAATGTTATAAATTAAAATTTGATTAGAATAGGTGTAAACAAAAATTAATTATATTATGACCCTCTTTCCCTGTATATTTTTTCACTTTTTATTTAATATTCGATAATTTCGTAAAAATGTCAATTTATAGAAAATTTGAGATTTACTTTAAAATGGCAAAAACAATTCAAGGAAAACTTTATTCTTAGATTGACTCCTCTTACAAAATGTGTAGCATTGTCAGATTGTGTGCCTTTTTATAGGATGTTCAATGAATATATATTTATTCCAATATATACATCTATCAATTACTACATTCATCTACTTAAATAATTCATATAGCGAGTTCATTAATTCACTTAATTTTATGTGAACGTTACATGGCTTATTATAAAATATTCAATGAACACATTTATTTCGATACATGTATCTTAGTATCTATCAATTATAACATTTATCTATGTAAATAATTTATGTATGTAGCGAGTACAAGAAATTTTAATTTCATGTGTCTAATTATTAAAATATATAAATAGTCACTAATTATTCAAAATGAAAAAGTCCACATACATAAAAAAAAAATTAGTGAACAGTAACTTTTTCGAGTTACTATTTAACTCGAAAAAGTTTGTCGAGTTACTATTCAACTCGACAGACTTTTTCGAGGTGAATTGTAACTCGAAAAAATCACTGTTCATGCAAAAAAAAAAAAAAAATTTGTTTTATATTTTTTTTTTTTGAAGGTGAGCTTTTACATTTTGAATTTTTTTTTTTCAATGAAAAAAATCAACAACATATTTTATTTTTTCTAACTTTTAATTATAACATTCTTACTAATAATGATATAAATTAAAATTTGATTAGAGTATGTGTAAACAAAAATTAATTATATTATGAACCTCTTCCCCAGTATATTTTTCCACTTTTTATTTAATATTCGATAATTTCGAAAGAATGTCAATTTATAGAAAATTTGAGATTTACTTTAAAATGGCAAAAACAATTCAAGATAAACTTTATTCTTGGATTGACTCCTCTTACAAAATGTGTAGCATTATCAGATTGTGTGCCTTTTTATACGATGTTCAATGAATATGTTTATTCCAGTATATGCATCTATCAATTACTACATTCATCTACTTAAATAATTTATGTAGCGAGTTCATTAATTCACTTAATTTTATGTGAACGTTACATGGCTTATTATAGAATTTTCAATGAACACATTTATTTCGATACATGTATCTTAGTATCTATCAATTACAACATTTATCTCTTTAAATAATTCATGTATGTAGCGAGTACACGAAATTTTAATTTCATGTGTCTAATTATTAAAATATATAAATGGTCACTAATTATTCAAAATGAAAAAGTCCACGTACTACCTAAAAAAAAAAAAATTGTGAACAATAACTTTTTCGAGTTACTATTTAACTCGAAAAAGTTACTGCTCATGCAAATTTTTTTTATTTTTATGGTGAGCTTTTACATTTCTAATTTTTTTTTTCAATGAAAAAAATCAACAACATATTTTATTTTTTATAACTTTTAATTATAACATTCTTACTAATAATGTTATAAATTAAAATTTGATTAGAATAGGTGTAAACAAAAATTAATTATATTATGACCCTCTTTCCCTGTATATTTTTTCACTTTTTATTTAATATTCGATAATATCGGAAGAATGTCAATTTATAGAAAATTTGAGATTTACTTTAAAATGGCAAAAACAATTCAAGGAAAACTTTATTCTTAGATTGACTCCTCTTACAAAATGTGTAGCATTGTCGGATTGTGTGCCTTTTTATAGGATGTTCAATGAATATATATTTATTCCAATATATGCATCTATCAATTACTACATTCATCTACTTAAATAATTCATATAGCGAGTTCATTAATTCACTTAATTTTATGTGAACGTTACATGGCTTATTATAAAATATTCAATGAACACATTTATCTCGATACATGTATCTTAGTATCTATCAATTATAACATTTATCTATTTAAATAATTTATGTATGTAGCGAGTACAAGAAATTTTAATTTCATGTGTCTAATTATTAAAATATATAAATAGTCACTAATTATTCAAAATGAAAAAGTCCACATACATAAAAAAAAAATTAGTGAACAGCAACTTTTTCGAGTTAAATACTCGAGTTACTATTTAACTCGAAAAAGTTTGTCGAGTTACTATTCAACTCGACAGACTTTTTCGAGGTGAATTGTAACTCGAAAAAATCACTGTTCATGCAAAAAAAAAAAAATTTGTTTTATATTTTTTTTTTTTGAAGGTGAGCTTTTACATTTTGAATTTTTTTTTTCAATGAAAAAAATCAACAACATATTTTATTTTTTCTAACTTTTAATTATAACATTCTTACTAATAATGTTATAAATTAAAATTTGATTAGAGTATGTGTAAACAAAAATTAATTATATTATGAACCTCTTTCCCTGTATATTTTTCCACTTTTTATTTAATATTCGATAATTTCGAAAGAATGTCAATTTATAGAAAATTTGAGATTTACTTTAAAATGGCAAAAACAATTCAAGATAAACTTTATTCTTGGATTGACTCCTCTTACAAAATGTGTAGCATTGTTAGATTGTGTGCCTTTTTATACGATGTTCAATGAATATATTTATTCCAATATATGCATCTATCAATTACTACATTCATCTACTTAAATAATTTATATAGCTAGTTCATTAATTCACTTAATTTTATATGAACGTTACATGGCTTATTATAGAATTTTCAATGAACACATTTATCTCGATACATGTATCTTAGTATCTATTAATTACAACATTTATCTTTTTAAATAATTCATGTATGTAGCGAATACACGAAATTTTAATTTCCTGTGTCTAATTATTAAAATATATAAATGGTCACTAATTATTCAAAATGAAAAAGTCCACATACTACAAAAAAAAAAAAAAAAAATTGTGAACAGTAACTTTTTCGAGTTATTTTTTAACTCGAAAAAGTTACTGCTCATGCAAATTTTTTTTTATTTTTATGGTGAGCTTTTACATTTCTAATTTTTTTTTCAATGAAAAAAATCAACAACATATTTTATTTTTTATAACTTTTAATTATAACATTCTTACTAATAATGTTATAAATTAAAATTTGATTAGAATAGGTGTAAACAAAAATTAATTATATTATGACCCTCTTTCCCTGTATATTTTTTCGCTTTTTATTTAATATTCGATAATTTCGGAAGAATGTCAATTTATAGAAAATTTGAGATTTACTTTAAAATGGCAAAAATAATTCAAGGAAAACTTTATTCTTAGATTGACTCCTCTTACAAAATGTGTAGCATTGTCAGATTGTGTGCCTTTTTATAAGATGTTCAATGAATATGTTTATTCCAATATATGCATCTATCAATTACTACATTCATCTATTTAAATAATTCATATAGCGAGTTCATTAAATCACTTAATTTTATGTGAACGTTACATGACTTATTATAGAATTTTCAATGAACACATTTATCTCGATACATGTATCTTAGTATCTATCAATTACAACATTTTTCTTTTTAAATAATTCATGTATGTAGCGAGTATACGAAATTTTAATTTCATGTGTCTAATTATTAAAATATATAAATGGTCACTAATTATTCAAAATGATAAAGTCCACATACAAAAAAAAAAAAAAAAAAAATTGTGAGCAGTAACTTTTTCGAGTTACTATTTAACTCGAAAAAGTTTGTCTAGTAAACTCGACAAACTTTTTCGAGGTGAATAGTAACTCGAAAAAGTTACTGTTCATGCTATTTTTTTTTATGGTGAGCTTTTACATTTCTATTTTTTTTTTCAATGAAAAAAATCAACAACATATTTTATTTTTTATAACTTTTAATTATAACATTCTTACTAATAATGTTATAAATTAAAATTTGATTAGAATAGGTGTAAACAAAAATTAATTATATTATGACCCTCTTTCCCTGTATATTTTTTCGCTTTTTATTTAATATTCGATAATTTCGGAAGAATGTCAATTTATAGAAAATTTGAGATTTATTTTAAAATGGCAAAAACAATTCAAGATAAACTTTATTCTTGGATTGACTCCTCTTACAAAATGTGTAGCATTGTCAGATTGTGTGCCTTTTTATACGATGTTCAATGAATATGTTTATTCCAATATATGCATCTATCAATTACTACATTCATCTACTTAAATAATTTATGTAGCGAGTTCATTAATTCACTTAATTTTATGTGAACGTTACATAGCTTATTATAGAATTTTCAATGAACACATTTATTTCGATACATGTATCTTAGTATCTATCAATTACAATATTTATCTCTTTAAATAATTCATGTATGTAACGAGTACACGAAATTTTAATTTCATGTGTCTAATTATTAAAATATATAAATGGTCACTAATTATTCAAAATGAAAAAGTCCACATACTACAAAAAAAAAAAAAAAAAAAAAAAAAAAAAAAAAAAAAAAAAAAATTGTGAACAGTAACTTTTTCGAGTTACTATTTAACTCGAAAAAGTTACTGCTCATGCAAATTTTTTTTATTTTTATGGTGAGCTTTTACATTTCTAATTTTTTTTTCAATGAAAAAAATCAACAACATATTTTATTTTTTATAACTTTTAATTATAACATTCTTTCTAATAATGTTATAAATTAAAATTTGATTAGAATAGGTGTAAACAAAAATTAATTATATTATGACCCTCTTTCCCTGTATATTTTTTCACTTTTTATTTAATATTCGATAATTTCGTAAAAATGTCAATTTATAGAAAATTTGAGATTTACTTTAAAATGGCAAAAACAATTCAAGGAAAACTTTATTC
Source organism: Forsythia viridissima (assembly GCA_030279155.1). NCBI lineage: Eukaryota > Viridiplantae > Streptophyta > Magnoliopsida > Lamiales > Oleaceae > Forsythia > Forsythia viridissima. Next base: position 51,399,314 of record CM059034.1, read on the forward strand.
TTAGATTGACTCCTCTTACAAAATGTGTAGCATTGTCAGATTGTGTGCCTTTTTATAGGATGTTCAATGAATATATATTTATTCCAATATATATACATCTATCAATTACTACATTCATCTACTTAAATAATTCATATAGCGAGTTCATTAATTCACTTAATTTTATGTGAACGTTACATGGCTTATTATAAAATATTCAATGAACACATTTATTTCGATACATGTATCTTAGTATCTATCAATTATAACATTTATCTATGTAAATAATTTATGTATGTAGCGAGTACAAAAAATTTTAATTTCATGTGTCTAATTATTAAAATATATAAATAGTCACTAATTATTCAAAATGAAAAAGTCCACATACATAAAAAAAAAATTAGTGAACAGTAACTTTTTCGAGTTACTATTTAACTCGAAAAAGTTTGTCGAGTTACTATTCAACTCGACAGACTTTTTCGAGGTGAATTGTAACTCGAAAAAATCACTGTTCATGCAAAAAAAAAAAAAAATTTGTTTTATATTTTTTTTTTTTGAAGGTGAGCTTTTACATTTTGAATTTTTTTTTTTCAATGAAAAAAATCAACAACATATTTTATTTTTTCTAACTTTTAATTATAACATTCTTACTAATAATGATATAAATTAAAATTTGATTAGAGTATGTGTAAACAAAAATTAATTATATTATGAACCTCTTCCCCAGTATATTTTTCCACTTTTTATTTAATATTCGATAATTTCGAAAGAATGTCAATTTATAGAAAATTTGAGATTTACTTTAAAATGGCAAAAACAATTCAAGATAAACTTTATTCTTGGATTGACTCCTCTTACAAAATGTGTAGCATTATCAGATTGTGTGCCTTTTTATACGATGTTCAATGAATATGTTTATTCCAGTATATGCATCTATCAATTACTACATTCATCTACTTAAATAATTTATGTAGCGAGTTCATTAATTCACTTAATTTTATGTGAACGTTACATGGCTTATTATAGAATTTTCAATGAACACATTTATTTCGATACATGTATCTTAGTATCTATCAATTACAACATTTATCTCTTTAAATAATTCATGTATGTAGCGAGTACACGAAATTTTAATTTCATGTGTCTAATTATTAAAATATATAAATGGTCACTAATTATTCAAAATGAAAAAGTCCACGTACTACCTAAAAAAAAAAAAATTGTGAACAATAACTTTTTCGAGTTACTATTTAACTCGAAAAAGTTACTGCTCATGCAAATTTTTTTTATTTTTATGGTGAGCTTTTACATTTCTAATTTTTTTTTTCAATGAAAAAAATCAACAACATATTTTATTTTTTATAACTTTTAATTATAACATTCTTACTAATAATGTTATAAATTAAAATTTGATTAGAATAGGTGTAAACAAAAATTAATTATATTATGACCCTCTTTCCCTGTATATTTTTTCACTTTTTATTTAATATTCGATAATATCGGAAGAATGTCAATTTATAGAAAATTTGAGATTTACTTTAAAATGGCAAAAACAATTCAAGGAAAACTTTATTCTTAGATTGACTCCTCTTACAAAATGTGTAGCATTGTCGGATTGTGTGCCTTTTTATAGGATGTTCAATGAATATATATTTATTCCAATATATGCATCTATCAATTACTACATTCATCTACTTAAATAATTCATATAGCGAGTTCATTAATTCACTTAATTTTATGTGAACGTTACATGGCTTATTATAAAATATTCAATGAACACATTTATCTCGATACATGTATCTTAGTATCTATCAATTATAACATTTATCTATTTAAATAATTTATGTATGTAGCGAGTACAAGAAATTTTAATTTCATGTGTCTAATTATTAAAATATATAAATAGTCACTAATTATTCAAAATGAAAAAGTCCACATACATAAAAAAAAAATTAGTGAACAGCAACTTTTTCGAGTTAAATACTCGAGTTACTATTTAACTCGAAAAAGTTTGTCGAGTTACTATTCAACTCGACAGACTTTTTCGAGGTGAATTGTAACTCGAAAAAATCACTGTTCATGCAAAAAAAAAAAAAATTTGTTTTATATTTTTTTTTTTGAAGGTGAGCTTTTACATATTGAATTTTTTTTTTCAATGAAAAAAATCAACAACATATTTTATTTTTTCTAACTTTTAATTATAACATTCTTACTAATAATGTTATAAATTAAAATTTGATTAGAGTATGTGTAAACAAAAATTAATTATATTATGAACCTCTTTCCCTGTATATTTTTCCACTTTTTATTTAATATTCGATAATTTCGAAAGAATGTCAATTTATAGAAAATTTGAGATTTACTTTAAAATGGCAAAAACAATTCAAGATAAACTTTATTCTTGGATTGACTCCTCTTACAAAATGTGTAGCATTGTTAGATTGTGTGCCTTTTTATACGATGTTCAATGAATATATTTATTCCAATATATGCATCTATCAATTACTACATTCATCAACTTAAATAATTTATATAGCTAGTTCATTAATTCACTTAATTTTATATGAACGTTACATGGCTTATTATAGAATTTTCAATGAACACATTTATCTCGATACATGTATCTTAGTATCTATTAATTACAACATTTATCTTTTTAAATAATTCATGTATGTAGCGAATACACGAAATTTTAATTTCCTGTGTCTAATTATTAAAATATATAAATGGTCACTAATTATTCAAAATGAAAAAGTCCACATACTACAAAAAAAAAAAAAAAAAAAAAAATTGTGAACAGTAACTTTTTCGAGTTATTATTTAACTCGAAAAAGTTACTGCTCATGCAAAATTTTTTTTATTTTTATGGTGAGCTTTTACATTTCTAATTTTTTTTTCAATGAAAAAAATCAACAACATATTTTATTTTTTATAACTTTTAATTATAACATTCTTACTAATAATGTTATAAATTAAAATTTGATTAGAATAGGTGTAAACAAAAATTAATTATATTATGACCCTCTTTCCCTGTATATTTTTTCGCTTTTTATTTAATATTCGATAATTTCGGAAGAATGTCAATTTATAGAAAATTTGAGATTTACTTTAAAATGGCAAAAATAATTCAAGGAAAACTTTATTCTTAGATTGACTCCTCTTACAAAATGTGTAGCATTGTCAGATTGTGTGCCTTTTTATAAGATGTTCAATGAATATGTTTATTCCAATATATGCATCTATCAATTACTACATTCATCTATTTAAATAATTCATATAGCGAGTTCATTAAATCACTTAATTTTATGTGAACGTTACATGACTTATTATAGAATTTTCAATGAACACATTTATCTCGATACATGTATCTTAGTATCTATCAATTACAACATTTTTCTTTTTAAATAATTCATGTATGTAGCGAGTATACGAAATTTTAATTTCATGTGTCTAATTATTAAAATATATAAATGGTCACTAATTATTCAAAATGATAAAGTCCACATACAAAAAAAAAAAAAAAAAAAAAATTGTGAGCAGTAACTTTTTCGAGTTACTATTTAACTCGAAAAAGTTTGTCTAGTAAACTCGACAAACTTTTTCGAGGTGAATAGTAACTCGAAAAAGTTACTGTTCATGCTATTTTTTTTTATGGTGAGCTTTTACATTTCTATTTTTTTTTTCAATGAAAAAAATCAACAACATATTTTATTTTTTATAACTTTTAATTATAACATTCTTACTAATAATGTTATAAATTAAAATTTGATTAGAATAGGTGTAAACAAAAATTAATTATATTATGACCCTCTTTCCCTGTATATTTTTTCGCTTTTTATTTAATATTCGATAATTTCGGAAGAATGTCAATTTATAGAAAATTTGAGATTTATTTTAAAATGGCAAAAACAATTCAAGATAAACTTTATTCTTGGATTGACTCCTCTTACAAAATGTGTAGCATTGTTAGATTGTGTGCCTTTTTATACGATGTTCAATGAATATATTTATTCCAATATATGCATCTATCAATTACTACATTCATCTACTTAAATAATTTATATAGCTAGTTCATTAATTCACTTAATTTTATATGAACGTTACATGGCTTATTATAGAATTTTCAATGAACACATTTATCTCGATACATGTATCTTAGTATCTATTAATTACAACATTTATCTTTTTAAATAATTCATGTATGTAGCGAATACACGAAATTTTAATTTCCTGTGTCTAATTATTAAAATATATAAATGGTCACTAATTATTCAAAATGAAAAAGTCCACATACTACAAAAAAAAAAAAAAAAAAAAATTGTGAACAGTAACTTTTTCGAGTTATTATTTAACTCGAAAAAGTTACTGCTCATGCAAAATTTTTTTTATTTTTATGGTGAGCTTTTACATTTCTAATTTTTTTTTCAATGAAAAAAATCAACAACATATTTTATTTTTTATAACTTTTAATTATAACATTCTTACTAATAATGTTATAAATTAAAATTTGATTAGAATAGGTGTAAACAAAAATTAATTATATTATGACCCTCTTTCCCTGTATATTTTTTCGCTTTTTATTTAATATTCGATAATTTCGGAAGAATGTCAATTTATAGAAAATTTGAGATTTACTTTAAAATGGCAAAAATAATTCAAGGAAAACTTTATTCTTAGATTGACTCCTCTTACAAAATGTGTAGCATTGTCAGATTGTGTGCCTTTTTATAAGATGTTCAATGAATATGTTTATTCCAATATATGCATCTATCAATTACTACATTCATCTATTTAAATAATTCATATAGCGAGTTCATTAAATCACTTAATTTTATGTGAACGTTACATGACTTATTATAGAATTTTCAATGAACACATTTATCTCGATACATGTATCTTAGTATCTATCAATTACAACATTTTTCTTTTTAAATAATTCATGTATGTAGCGAGTATACGAAATTTTAATTTCATGTGTCTAATTATTAAAATATATAAATGGTCACTAATTATTCAAAATGATAAAGTCCACATACAAAAAAAAAAAAAAAAAAAAAAATTGTGAGCAGTAACTTTTTCGAGTTACTATTTAACTCGAAAAAGTTTGTCTAGTAAACTCGACAAACTTTTTCGAGGTGAATAGTAACTCGAAAAAGTTACTGTTCATGCTATTTTTTTTTATGGTGAGCTTTTACATTTCTATTTTTTTTTTCAATGAAAAAAATCAACAACATATTTTATTTTTTATAACTTTTAATTATAACATTCTTACTAATAATGTTATAAATTAAAATTTGATTAGAGTAGGTGTAAACAAAAATTAATTATATTATGACCCTCTTTCCCTGTATATTTTTTCACTTTTTATTTAATATTCGATAATTTCGGAAGAATGTCAATTTGTAGAAAATTTGAGATTTACTTTAAAATGGCAAAAATAATTCAAGGCAAACTTTATTCTTGGATTGACTTCTCTTACAAAATGTGTAGCATTGTCAGATTGTGTGCCTTTTTATAGGATGTTCAATGAATATGTTTATTCCAATATATGCATCTATCAATTACTACATTCATCTACTTAAATAATTCATGTAGCGAGTTCATTAAATCACTGAATTTTATGTGAACGTTACATAGCTTATTATAGAATTTTTAATGAACACATTTATCTCGATACATGTATCTTAGTATCTATCAATTACAATATTTATCTCTTTAAATAATTCATGTATGTAGCGAGTACACGAAATTTTAATTTCATGTGTCTAATTATTAAAATATATAAATGGTCACTAATTGTTCAAAAATGAAAAAGTCCACGTACAAAAAAATAAAATAAAATTTTTGTGAACAGTAAATTTTTCGAGTTACTATTTAACTCGAAAAAGTTTGTCGAGTTACTATTCAACTCGACAGACTTTTTCGAGGTGAATTGTTACTCGAAAAAATCACTGTTCATGCAAAAAAAAAAAAAATTGTTTTATATTTTTTTTTTTGAAGGTGAGCTTTTACATTTTGAATTTTTTTTTTCAATGAAAAAAATCAACAACATATTTTATTTTTTCTAACTTTTAATTATAACATTCTTACTAATAATGTTATAAATTAAAATTTGATTAGAGTATGTGTAAACAAAAATTAATTATATTATGAACCTCTTTCCCAGTATATTTTTCCACTTTTTATTTAATATTCGATAATTTCGAAAGAATGTCAATTTATAGAAAATTTGAGATTTACTTTAAAATGGCAAAAACAATTCAAGATAAACTTTATTCTTGGATTGACTCCTCTTACAAAATGTGTAGCATTGTTAGATTGTGTGCCTTTTTATACGATGTTCAATGAATATATTTATTCCAATATATGCATCTATCAATTACTACATTCATCTACTTAAATAATTTATATAGCTAGTTCATTAATTCACTTAATTTTATATGAACGTTACATGGCTTATTATAGAATTTTCAATGAACACATTTATCTCGATACATGTATCTTAGTATCTATTAATTACAACATTTATCTTTTTAAATAATTCATGTATGTAGCGAATACACGAAATTTTAATTTCCTGTGTCTAATTATTAAAATATATAAATGGTCACTAATTATTCAAAATGAAAAAGTCCACATACTACAAAAAAAAAAAAAAAAAAATTGTGAACAGTAACTTTTTCGAGTTATTATTTAACTCGAAAAAGTTACTGCTCATGCAAATTTTTTTTTATTTTTATGGTGAGCTTTTACATTTCTAATTTTTTTTTCAATGAAAAAAATCAACAACATATTTTATTTTTTATAACTTTTAATTATAACATTCTTACTAATAATGTTATAAATTAAAATTTGATTAGAATAGGTATAAACAAAAATTAATTATATTATGACCCTCTTTCCCTGTATATTTTTTCGCTTTTTATTTAATATTCGATAATTTCGGAAGAATGTCAATTTATAGAAAATTTGAGATTTACTTTAAAATGGCAAAAATAATTCAAGGAAAACTTTATTCTTAGATTGACTCCTCTTACAAAATGTGTAGCATTGTCAGATTGTGTGCCTTTTTATAAGATGTTCAATGAATATGTTTATTCCAATATATGCATCTATCAATTACTACATTCATCTATTTAAATAATTCATATAGCGAGTTCATTAAATCACTTAATTTTATGTGAACGTTACATGACTTATTATAGAATTTTCAATGAACACATTTATCTCGATACATGTATCTTAGTATCTATCAATTACAACATTTTTCTTTTTAAATAATTCATGTATGTAGCGAGTATACGAAATTTTAATTTCATGTGTCTAATTATTAAAATATATAAATGGTCACTAATTATTCAAAATGATAAAGTCCACATACAAAAAAAAAAAAAAAAAAAATTGTGAGCAGTAACTTTTTCGAGTTACTATTTAACTCGAAAAAGTTTGTCTAGTAAACTCGACAAACTTTTTCGAGGTGAATAGTAACTCGAAAAAGTTACTGTTCATGCTATTTTTTTTTATGGTGAGCTTTTACATTTCTATTTTTTTTTTCAATGAAAAAAATCAACAACATATTTTATTTTTTATAACTTTTAATTATAACATTCTTACTAATAATGTTATAAATTAAAATTTGATTAGAGTAGGTGTAAACAAAAATTAATTATATTATGACCCTCTTTCCCTGTATATTTTTTCACTTTTTATTTAATATTCGATAATTTCGGAAGAATGTCAATTTGTAGAAAATTTGAGATTTACTTTAAAATGGCAAAAATAATTCAAGGCAAACTTTATTCTTGGATTGACTTCTCTTACAAAATGTGTAGCATTGTCAGATTGTGTGCCTTTTTATAGGATGTTCAATGAATATGTTTATTCCAATATATGCATCTATCAATTACTACATTCATCTACTTAAATAATTCATGTAGCGAGTTCATTAAATCACTGAATTTTATGTGAACGTTACATAGCTTATTATAGAATTTTTAATGAACACATTTATCTCGATACATGTATCTTAGTATCTATCAATTACAATATTTATCTCTTTAAATAATTCATGTATGTAGCGAGTACACGAAATTTTAATTTCATGTGTCTAATTATTAAAATATATAAATGGTCACTAATTGTTCAAAAATGAAAAAGTCCACGTACAAAAAAATAAAATAAAATTTTTGTGAACAGTAAATTTTTCGAGTTACTATTTAACTCGAAAAAGTTTGTCGAGTTACTATTCTACTCGATAAACTTTTTCGAGATGAATAGTAACTCGAAAAAGTTACTGTTCATGCAAATTTATTTTTTTTTTATGGTGAGCTTTTACATTTCTAATTTTTTTTCAATAAAAAAAATCAACAACATATTTTATTTTTTATAACTTTTAATTATAACATTCTTACTAATAATGTTATAAATTAAAATTTGATTAGAGTAGGTGTAAACAAAAATTAGAATTTTATGCAACTTTAAATTCATGTATATGATCATATTTTAAAATTGCTAGGGTGATTTATCTTTGCGAGACGAGGCGTAAGAAGATTTATGTGGGTTCCAGTTCTTGTTCATTTGCCATTTATGTGAGATTTATTGTTTTTATCATTTGTTTTTTATGTTAGATATGCATATCCTAGGGCCTTTAATGATGGTTATCTTACCTTGTGAAATTTGAAACCAGATCCATTAGGAGGTTTTCCATTCTAATCTCTTTTCAAGTCGGCCGTGATTGAATTTTTCTGGCTAAAAATTTTGATCGACTCCCATGATTTTGACAACCACACGTGCAACATCATTTTGGTTGAAACCATGAACATAGATAATAAAAGGCATTTTTAAGTGAGAAGCCTTCTACTTTTTCTCATGGATAACAGGAAGCTCTATATAGCATCTCTCTTAGATTCATTTTCTAATGTTATGTAGATAAATATCTTATTATGTGATTTCCAGGTTTGGGCAGCCTATCAAAGTGAACTAGGTATATGACAGTGGTCAGAAAGAGGGCACATCAAGTAGGTCCATGATAATGTCTTCTTTGTGTACCTAATATGCAGTTCTTTCCTATTTGATTATCATACTTGATACTTCACTTTTTGTGTTCGTTATTTGAAAATGTATTTCAAGATGTGATTCTTTGTTTAATAATCTAATCAGCTTAATAATCAATAGATACTCTCTGATAAGTACTTACAGATTGAACTTTCCAATATTTTGATATGGTTGTCATTAATGCAAAGGTAATACAGAATCGAAGCTGGAAGCAAGAGAAATATTTGTCGTACATACTAATATTTTGTGCTAATTTGATCTTTGAAGCATGTTAACTCACTTTCTTTATTTTCTATTTATGTAATGTATCCATTAGTATCCTCGGATTTCAAGTATTAGCTTTTATGTTTTCTGCTTGGATTTTGCTTGTTCTATATAACCAACTGCTTTTATGTGATATGGTATGCAGAAAAGTTTCCATGAACAATTCTCTTATGTAAACCTTTCCGTATGCACCATTTTTGTTACAGAACCTCCTCAAATTTCTCATTGTTACGATTTTCTTGTCAACTGTTAAATACGTTAATGTTATTTGGTTTCTTCTTTTGAGCACATTGGTTAGGGTACATACAGCACTGTGTTCCAAGCGCGTGACTTAGAAAGTGGGAAAATAGTTGCTTTGAAGAAGGTACGATTTGACAATTTTGAGCCAAAGAGTGTTTGTTTCATGGCTCAAGAAATAATGATTCTTCGCCGGCTTGACCATCCAAATATTAATAAAGTTGGAGGGATTAATTACTTCCCGATTATCATGCAGCATATATCTGGTGTTTTGAGAACATGATATCTCAGAGCTATTATCTTGCCCAGACATAAAGTTCAGTGAAGCACAGGTTTGGATATTTATGTGAAAGGATATATTTTTCTCTCTGTGAGCACATTGGATTAGAACAATCTAATTTTGATTACAATGGTGATTTGCACCTTAGATGACACTAGATCAGAAAATTGAATATCTTGTAATATTTGGAAGCATGTTAGAATTTAATATTTAAAATTATTCACAAGGAAAAAGGGAGGATTTTTGTGCAGCTTTGAGAGTTCATGCGTGCATATCTAAGATGATTCACTGAAAATGCTAAGAGTTGTATTTTTTTTTGTCGCTGCTTCTGGAGAACTGCTTATTAAGCTTATTAGATTATTAAACAAAGAGTTAGAATTTTTTAACTTAGCAAAGGCATGGGACAATTAGAAATAAAATCCCACCATTGGAACAACATAACTTTACAAAAATTAATGAGTTCATTATTTGACAAGTACAAAAAAATATTTAAATTCTATCAAAATTATATTAACACAATCGCTTTTAATTAGTAGATTATCACGGACAACTTACGTGCATAGCACGTACATATATTCCTAATATATATATATATATATATATATATTAGGAATATTTTCTTTTGATTCCATAAAAAAATTTATATCTTCTTAATCTCTTTTTTTACTATTTTCACTATAGATAGAGACGAGAGAGTGGGAGAGAGAGGCACAGATGGAGAGATGGTGGATAGTTGGCTAGTGACGGTAGTGGCGGTGGTGGATACGGTGAAGATGGATAGATGGTTATGGCGTGCTGTGGAGCTGAATTGAAGATGTCGTCGCTATAGATTGATCGCCACGACATTTAATAAAGCCCGAAAATTAAGCACCACTTTTTCACTAAAAATTTGAACACTACAGTGACGACATATCGTCCCTAAATGTAAAAAATATCATCGCTATTGATTTCTTATAATAGATTTTTTTTATAAATTAACAATTAATATTAACTATAAAAATTAATCAAATTTACTATAAATTTAATTTTTTTTGCAAAATAGTAATATAAAACAACCAGTGTTAATCAAAGAAAAAAAAATTCAATTGTTAAAAGAGATTTTGTAACAAACAACAACATTTACTTTGAGTCACTATAATGATTTATATGATTCTCATCGTCATCTTTGACACTGTCATCCTCTATTTTATCATTTATGTAGTCTTCCAATGTATCATCATCCTCAACCTCATCATTAATGAAGGATGCATCTTCAGTAACATTTGACGATGATGCCCTATTAACTGACTGATGAACCTAATCGGATCTCCATGGTCCCTTTGCATATTCATTTCATCTGAATTTCCAAGATCAACAAATAGAGAGAAGTTTAATGAATTGTTATCATGCAACAAATATATCTCAGTGAAGTCATTTTCTAGAATAAACCATGCACTTTGATAATTGACTTATTGTACGACTCTTTAGTTGGGACCACGTGACGGATGTTCTATGTTAATAACTTGTTTTGCTTGGAAACCAGTATGAATTGATCATCTTTGTATGACTATGCACCGATGTCAATACTTATAATGTTCTTTCTATTATTTTCCTTTTTCCATCACACTTAAATCATTTGCACCTAACAACACAACTGAAAAGCCATTAACATATGAAAGCTCCAATATCGTTTGCAGTTTCTCATAAAAAGTTTCACCCTTAGTCCTTGGTACACTCACACCACTATTTTGAGTTTTCCATTGGATATTATGGTCGTGAGTTTAAAAATGAATTTCATTTACAATACTTGTTGGGTATGAATGGACATGCAAATTTGACCAAGAAGCTAAATATAGTAACTCTCGAGTGACTTCAGGGGTGTTTTTTGTTGCAGGGCACAAATCTGTATTATTTATGTGTGCTGTAAGTAAATAATTAAGAAATGAATTACTTGATTACCTTAGTGCAAAACCAATAAGGAAACTCATTTCTATGCAGTTGTTTAATATTTGTGTAGCGAGGTACAACTCTTGCTTGTGTTCACTGTTAAAACAATTATACTCTAATAAGGATATTATAAAAATATTAACTCATCAAATTGAAAATAGATGTGTAATTACTTCACATAGGCTTCATTTCCAGGACAGTTGTTGATTATGTAAAATTCTGCTTGATTGCGAACATCACAATGAAGGACCACATATATCTTTTTTCCCATTGGACGACATTGTGATTCAAAAACAAAGAGCTGACTTTTTCTAACACATATATCCTCATTCATGTACAGTCGATTGAATCTTGTCTATACATAATTGAAATACAGCGAACAAAATGTCAACGCTTTGTCAACGACATAATCTTCAATTATAGAGCCCCTGGGCTTTGCTTGATTTTTGACATAGTCCTCCATTATTTTAAGGTACCTCTCGAAAGGATACATCCACCTCATGTATACTGGTCCACCAAGTATGGCCTCATCAGACAAATACATCACAAGGTGAATCATAATATCAAAAAACATTGGAGGAAATATTTGTTCAAGCTTGCAGAGGATAAGTATTAGTTGTTCTTGAGCATTAACCATGTCGTTAACCTTTAAGACCTCGCACGCAACTATTTGAAGAACGTACAAAGTTCAATGATTTTGGAATAGATTGTCTTATTCAATTATGCTCGACAACCGACAAGCATGTAACTTCAAATCAAGAATTCACTTATCATTTGGAGCAACATTCTTCCTCAAATTCGATGCAAAATCATCAAGAAATTTAATTGATCTAATTAAATTGCAAAACTTTCGACAATCTGAATTCGTCAATGTGTATTACAAAGTAGGCTTCGTCAACTTTGTCCCTTCTTCATACAAGTGCAACTCTTTTTTGATACATAAGGTCATCAAATCGCGCCTCACATTGTCTGTGTCTTTTGATTTGTGAAGATCATCCAATATTTTACCGAGAAAGGTATTAAAAAAATTATTTTCCACATGCATGACGTCAATATTATGTTTCAATTCATTAGTGGACAAGTACGGTAGCTCGTAGAAAATGATCTTCTTTCTCCAATTAAGTTCATTATTACATCTCTTCCTTCTAACATTTCCATAGATAGGGTGCTTTCGTGGAATACTACTTTTCACAAGACTTAACTGTTACAATATGGCTTCACTGGTCAACCGACATAGAGGTTGTCTTCTCTCTATTTTTCCATTAAAGTGAAGGTTACTCTGCAAATGATGCCTTGTATGTAAGAAAAGTCGATGACCCATATAAGCTATTTTACCAATTACACGCGTTGACGATCTTTTCGTTGTAAGTTGGACATGCTTTATAGCCTTGACCGCTCCTACTAGAGATAATACTCATGGAAAATCATTAACTGTCCACAAGAGTATTGGACATATTTTGAATACACCGTTATTACTTCGTACATCATGCGTATCAATATTCATAGCCCACAACTCCTTCAACTTATCAATTAATGGTCATAAAAATACAGCCATGTCCTTACCTAGTGATTGGGACTAGGGATCAAAGACAGTTAGCATTAAGTAATCTGGTTTCATGCACAACCAATGTAGTAGATTGCAAGTTGTCAAAACCAATGGTCACATGCTGTAAGACAGACTCGTGTTGTCGAAAGGATTAAATCCGCTAGTAGCCAAACTGAAGATGACATTTCGTATTTCAGAGGCAAATTGAGGGTGATTTTTATTTAATTCCTGCCATGCCTTTCCATATGTGGGATGATTCATCACATGTTCATCTTTCGACTGAACTGTACTATGCCACATCATAAGTTTCACAGTATCCCTTATGGTAAACAAACATTTGAGTCCATGGGCCAATGAAAAATAACGCAACACTTTATGTGGCACATAATTCTGAGAAGCTATCCTTGCTTTTTGTTTTCAATGACTTTCGGAGCAGATTGGACAAGTTTTTCTCGAAGCGTGTTTGCTCTAGGATAATGCACAATCATTCTTGCAAACATGAATATTTTTGTAACCTAGACCCAACTTCGTCATCATTTTTTAGCTACATAATGAGAGTCGACAAGATTGATTTCGGAGAACGCCAATTTCAATAACTCATCGATGGACTTATTTTTCTACTTATTTATCATATTCAAATGCATCAACTTAACTAAAAAGTTTAAGGACGAGAAAGAAGAAACTCTAGGGTACAAATATGAATTTGGAGTCTCAAACAATTCGTCGTATTGGGCATCAGATGCTCTAGCGGTTGGGTCATCCCCGATTGGATGGCCACTTTGGCCTCTTGATATGTCAGAACTTTCGACTAGCTCTATAATGTCCTGAATTTTTCTAAAATTTTTTAGAAATTTCCAGGAGCTTTTTAGGAATTTTTAGGGATTTTATCAGAAAGATTGAGTTTTAAAATGTTTGCTTAATTAAGAAGAAAAAAGATTTTACTAATTTCAATTTTTACCCTAGGTCAAAAATATAGTTACTGAAAATTAATTATTGTAGTTAAGCCCTTTGAAAAAGTTAGAGGGGTTAGTTCATTTTGAAAAAGTTAGAAGCTAGCTCATTCTTCAGAAAAATGTACGTTTATCCTTTTTAAGCATTTTTTATTTTATAAAATAATAGAAAATGACCTACAAGCAGTAAAATACCACCTATGCATAGTTTAATGAGATGGACGACTCTCGAGTCATTTTTTTGACCAAGGGGTCGATCCACTCGAAGTTTATTAGAGGGTCGACCCCTACCTATTTGGATGGTTGACCCCTACTTCCCAAATAGGGGATCAACCTCCCCCTCTCCTTTATACTTTCTGGGCTAGCTCTAAGCCCTGTCTACCTTTTGGGTCCTGGTTGAGGCTTATGAGTCAAAATAAGTTACGTTGTTGAGATTAACTGATGAAGAATTATTTTCTTTAAAACACATCAGTAACCAACAATCAAAGTAAATATGATTATTTCAACTAAAGTGCAGAATACTATGACATGCAAGATGTGTTAATGATGATCTGCTGTGATTATATATTATTACTGTGAAATTTGTTGATCTTTTATGAGCATTGATGTGAGCCGATCGATCTCCCTAATTTGAGTTATATTTATTAACATTCATATCGAGCACAATGATGTTGTGATAAGTACGAATCCCATTATAGTGTACCGTACTTAACTCTGCTCTAGATAAATACACTTTTGGGAAGCCCTCGACAGTTATTAGGGACGGCTAACAAAATGGTTTTGGAGGTACAGAGTTGAGATATACGGATAGTGTCGTACGTTTCTTGTTTGCCCAGAGACTATATAGCGGCATGTCGAGCACCATATACGTTGTAGCCTTTTGAGTCATGGTTAAGATTAAGATATTCCTACCGGTGTAGCCTTTTGAGTCATGGTTAAGATTATGATAGACACATATGCATCGATAGATGGTACGTTCTTATTATTGGCTATGTTGTTATTGACATACCATTAGACATTAACATATCATCATATTTACTAAACGTTGTTGTTCATATAACATATTTGTACTGTAGATTCCAATTAGGTATACTGAAGAAATGCGCACGACTAGGCGTGCCGAGATTTCTACCGATGGTATGACTATATGCATAATTTGGACTGTGCATCATTACACCTTATTCTATACACTATTGGATGAAGAAGAAGAGTTGGAAATGTATATAGACATCTTTGAACTACACCTACAATAAAATAGAAGTATATGACTCTTATAACGGCACTTCATCCATATGATGATGAAAGTTGAATGATTTTATACTGTTATAGCATGTAGATAGTAATTCTGTAGAGTGTAAATGTATGTATAGAACAGGTTTGAAAATGGTCTGGCTGCCACCCACTGCTGATTGTCTCGTTAATTCTTTGGGATTTACTGATATACTTTCGTTCTTTTTTATATTGTAAATACCTAGCGGAGCTAATACATGTTGTAAAGAAAAAAAATTGACCAGTATATCAAGGCAGTGGACATTAACTTTTTTGCTTCCGTTGTTTAGATTAAATTTTAATACCAATTTTAGTAAAATATGTTTATATAAATTAAAATTCAATTATATATTCAAAAATGAAAAATAAAAACTCTTTTGGGATGTGTGCTTGGAATTAGAGTGTAACAGTACTAAAGTAGTATCAGTGCTTAGGTTTAGATAACATCATGTAGACTCGACATTTATAGTCGTTAGTCATAGAAGAAATCAGGATGTTGATACGTATCTTATTGTTTTATTAACTTATATGAGCATTATACATAAGTCAATACGGGTGAAGTAAATGAATCTACAAGCAATGGAAACAACCCTGATGCGGTGGTCAAACGTCTAACAACCCTAATATATTCAGAAATTTGAGAAATTATCCCATTGTTCATCAAGTAAATGTTTTATGGAAGGCTCACGGCCTATCTTTAACGGGACTTCGTGGGCACTTAAGGAATGACTTTCGCATCCATTGCAGAACGAGCTTTAGAAGCAGAGCAAGCAGAAAACTGGATTGTCCAGGCTAGAGAACATTGTCAGCCAGTTGTTTTACAGAGGCCTACGTGGCAGAGAGATAGTGGTGGTAATTCTTTTAGAATGGGACCTTATAGAGAATCAAGGGATGAATCAAACCGTATGCCCAAGATGTAACAAACTTCATTTTTTTTTATGTATAATGTGCTTTAATTATGGAAAGCTAGGTCATATGGCTTTTGTATGTTCAGAAAAGCCAAAGAATAATGGAAAAATTGTTGTTGCCAAAGTATATGCTCTTAATAGTAATGCAAACGACAAAAATCCAAATGTTATTTGAGGTAACCTTTTAATAGCTATAACCCTTGCATATACTTTATTTGATACTGGGACTTCGTATTCTTTTATATCTTCTAAAAAGGTTAGAAGGGCCCACTTGCCTACTAGTACTTTGTGTTCCAAATTAAAAGTCCTTATACATTCAGAACCGACATTGCTAGCCAAAAGATAGTGCCAAATTGTGAGATAAAGATTAGTTCTTTTCCAGCAGATCTTATACTTTTAGAAATGAGAGATTTTGAGGTTATTTTGGGTATGGATTAGTTGTCGAGATAACATGCAAAATTGGACTGTTTGAGAAAATATATAATAGTCCAGTTACCTAGTAATAAGGTAATTATTTATCAGGCAATAAACAAATCCCTATATACCATAATTGTGCCTGCTTATCAAGTTTGAAAGATGTTACACTATGGATAGACAGCGTCTGGATAGAAACAAAAACACAAGCATCATTAAATGAGATTTCCGTAGTTCAAGATACCCTTGAAATTTTCTCAAAAAACTACCTGGTTTACCACCAAACTGAGAGATATAGTTCACCATAGACCTAGATATCGAAACACGACCTACATCCAATAGCACTTATCGAATGGCACCAACAGAACTTAAGGAATTAAAATTACAATTGCAAGATATGTTGGATCAAGGATTCATTCGTTTGAATTTTTCTCCATGGGGTGCTCCGGTTCTATCTATTAAGAAGATTTATGGAACTTTGTAGATGTGTATTGATTATTGAGAATTGAATTAAGTAATTATTAAGAGCAAGTACCCTCTTCCTCAAATAGATGATTTATTTGATCAACTCCAGAGTGCTACAATATTCTCTAAGAACGATTTGCGATCGGGATATCATTAGTTAAAAATTAAGGAAGACGACATACCAACAACTGTTTTTAGCACTAATTATTGACATTATGAATTTATAGTCATGCAATTTGGATTAACCAATGCTCCAGCTTCTTTCATAGATCAGATGAACCGAGTATTTAAAGAGTTACCATCGTCTTATCGATGACATTCTAATCTATTCTAAGAATGGAGTGGAACATGCTACACGTCTAAGACAAGCACTGTCAACTCTTAAAGCTCAACAGCTTTTTGCCAAATTCACTAAATGTGAATTTTGGCTTAAGCAAGCTGTATTTCTCAACTACATAGTTTCTGCTAATGGAATATCAGTAGACCCCAACAAGATCGAAGTAGTAACTAATTAGCCTCAACCCATGAATGTTACAGAAATTCGTAACTTTTTAGGCCTCACGGGTTATTACCAACGTTTCGTTGAGGAATTTTCAAAGATTGATGTATCGTTAACTCACTTAACGCAAAAGGATGTACCTTTTATCGGTCAAGCTTGTGAACAAAATTTTCAAAAACTCAATGATAAACTCACAACAGCACATGTGTTGGCCATCCTATCAGGTTCTAAAAAGTTTGTAATCTACAGTGACGCCTCAAAATTAGTTTGGGTTGTGTATTGATGCAAAATGGTAGAGTCATTTCTTATGCATCACGACAGTTGAAGAATACGAAAAGAATTATCCTACACTTGATTAGAGTTTGCAGCAATGGTCTTTGCGCTAAAATTTGGAGACATTATTTATATGGTAAACAATCTGAAATAGTTTTTTTACCCAAAATAAATTAAACATGAGACAAATGTGATGGTTGGATTTAGTCGAAGACTACGAATGTGTTATTAATTATCATCCTCGAAAAGCTAATGTCGTAGTAGATGCCTGGAGTCAAATAACCTATTATGGGATACAATTGGCTGAATCATTAAAGCAAAAAATTCAATGGTTTAATTTAGAGATTCATGAAAAGATGGATTTTAGTACACAGCCCTTACTATGTGAACGGATCCATGAGCAATAACTGCTCACTAAAATTCTAAATCGAATTCGTAGTCAAATGATGGATGGTAGGAGTTCACCTTATCGAATAGCAGAAGATGGAATTATATTATATCAAGATTAGATTTACATTCTGAATGAATCAACACTACGGAATGAGATTTGTGCTGAGATGCACAACACCCTATATTCAATTCATCCGAGAGCTACTAAATGAATCGTAATTTAAAATCAATTTTGGTGGTGAATGATGAAGCAGGACATTGCAAAATATGTGGAAAAGTGCCTATCATGTCAACAAGTTAAGGCTAAACATCAACGTTCGGCAGGACTCCTTTAATCATTAGAAATACCTGAATGGAAGTGTGATAAAATTACAATGGATTTTGTGATGGGATTTCCACAAACAGAAAATAACTATGATTTAATCTGGGTTGTAATTTATAGGTTAACCAAGTCTGTCCATTTTCTACCAGTTCGAACTTATTTTACATCGGAATGGTATGCCCAGTTGTACGTGCAAGAAATTGTGCGGTTGCATGGTATACCTTCATCAAAAGTGTCTGATCGTGATCCTCGATTCTTATTAGCTTTTTGAGGGGATTACATAAAACATTTGGACTGAATTCATAATGTATTTCACATATCTACTTTTCATAAGTATATACTGGATGAGGCACACATGTTATAGAGCAATCCACCATATTTAGAAGCTACTTTGACATGTGAAGAACGACCTGTACAAATCTTACAACGAGAGGTCAAACAACTGTGTAACAAGAAATTCATCTAGTTAAGCTATTGTAACGGAATCAAAATTTTGAAGAAGCTACTTGAGAACGTGAAGATGAAAAGAGGACTAAGTACCCTGAATTATTTTGTGAGTTGAATTTCGTGGACAATTTCTTTAAGTTGAGAGAATGTAATGTCCCGGACTTTTTCTAAAATTTTTAGATACTTTTAGGATCTTTCTGGGAATTTTTAGGAATTTTATTGAAAAGATTGAGTTTTAAAACGTTTCTTTTAATCATTACAATTTTTACCCTGTGTAAAAAATACAGTTACTAAAAATTAATTATTGCGGTCAAGCTCCTGGTCCCTTATATAGATAGAAGAGGGGTTAGTTCATTATGAAAAAGTTAGAAGCTAGCTCATTTTTCATAAAAAAGGTACTTTTACCCTTTCCAAGTATTTTTAATTTTATAAAATAATAGAAAATGACCCCAAGCAATAAGATACTTCCCATGCATAGTTTACCGAGATGAACGAGCCCTAAGACATTTTTTACCAAGGGGTCGACCTCCATGAGTATAGGAGTTGATCCCTGCCTATTTAGGTGGTCCACCCTCCTAAATAGAGGGTCGACTGAGGACTGGCCTCTACTTAAGAGGGGTCGACCCCCTCTCCTCTTCCAACCCGGGATCAATCATCCTTCTCCTTTGTTTTTTTTGGGCAGACTCCAAGCCATATCTATCTTATTTTTGAGTTCTTAAACCCCCGTGGGCCCTGGTTGTGGCTTATGAATTGAAATAAGTTACGTTGATGTGATTAGCTCATGAATAATTAGTTTTTTTAAAATAGATCCATATGTCGTAACCAATAGTCAAAGTAAGTATGATGATTTCAACTACAATACAGAATACTATGACATAATATAGATGTGTTACTTATAAAGTGTTGCAATTATATGTTATTACTGTGTAACTTTGTAACCTTTTATGAGCATTGATGGGAGCCGATCGATTTTCCTAACTTGAGTTATATTTATTGACATTCGTATTGAGCACATTGATGTTGTGGTAAGTGTGGATCCTTATACTATACTATACTTAACTTTGCTCTGGATATGTACACTTGCTAGAGACCTCTGATGGTCATTAAGGACGGCTGACGAAAGGGTATTTGAGGTCCAGAGCCAAGATATACGAGTAGTGTTGTAGGTTCATATTTAATTAGCGTTGCAGTTTATATATTGTATTTTTTACTATTGATTCCAACGAGATATATCGAAGAGATACGCACGACTAAGAGTGTTGAGATTTCTACTGATGGTATGACTATACGTGTAATTTGGACTAGGCAGCATTACACCATATTCTATATACTGTTGGACGGAGAAGAAGAGTTGGAAACATTTAAAGATGTCTTGGATTACACCTACACTATAACAGAAGTATATGACTCTTTTACTGAAACTTTATCCATATGACGAGGGAGGTCGAATGATTTTATTTTTTGTTTACTGTTATAGCCTATAGATAGTAACTATTTAAATAGTATAAATGTATGTATAGAATGGGTTTGAAAATGGTCTAGCTGCCACCCCACCACCGATTGTCTCGTCAATTATTTGGGATTGACCGATATTGTTTTGTTCTTTTTTTATATTATAAATACTTGGCGGACCCAGTATCGATTATAAAGAAAGTATTGATAAACAATAGCAGTGCAGATAGGATGATCAAGAGTCTATGGAAATGTAGAGAGTTCAAGACCAACAAGGAGAAAATGCATGATAGCCAGTGGGTGAGAGGTCATATGGGAAAGTAAAAAGTTGGGCATCGAGACAGGGTCAAATTAACAAGTGGCTGACCAAGTTGGAATATGAAGGCAACAAAGCGTACACTCTATTAAATACACATCAAGCTCACGTGTGAAAAAAATTCATGATATGAGAGAGCTAGAGTGGCTGTAGAGAATGGCTGCATTACCAAGAAATATGGATAAGATAAATTATTACTACTTTCATGGAGACCACATGCATGATACTGAGAATTTCTTTCAGCTGAAGAAGGAGCTCGAGTAATTATTGAAAAGGGGTTTCCTATGCTAGTATGTGAAAGATGATCGTGGAAAAGAAAGATCATTTTAATCACCAATAAAGCCTCTACTTCAGGCGGGAGTTATAAATGGCATTTCAGGAGGAAAAAGCCATTGGAGAATATTCAAATTCAGCAAGGAAAAATTACGCTCACTTGAGCGGCGTAAGCTTTGACCAAAAGAAAAAAAATATTCGATCAAGATTCGGCCAAGACGTAACGTTCAGTAAAGAAGATATGATAGGAGTATTATATCCACATGATGATGCCCTTAGTGATCATAGCTGATATCGTTGATTTTGATGTCAAGAGAGTATTGATAAACAATAACAGTGTAGTAGATGTTCTAAACTAGGGCGCCCTGTTAGGCCTGAAGGCGTCTCTTGACAAGTTACAACATATCAGTACTCTACTATAGGGTTTCGAGAGAGCAACAGTGATTCTCGAAGTGACCATAGAGCTGTTTATCACCTTGGGCAACTATCCAGCTAGTGTTATGGTCATGACAATTTTTTTAGTGGTAAAGTCTCCCGTGGCCTACAACGTTAGATATGGCTGACCACTTTTGAACCCAACAAGGGAATAATATCAACTTACCACCAAACGCTTAAGTTTCCAACTAGTCGGGGAGTATAAATAGCATACAATCCTAAAGATCGGCCCTATAATGAAGCTCGACACCGAGCCCCTGAATGGTAAAATTGAATCACTTGACATGACATAAAAAATTGAGGTAGTAGAAGGAAAAGTGTTAATAATAGGCGGGGATTAAAATCTAAAGAAAATGAAAGATTGATAACGAACCTATGTGACAATTTGGACGTGTTTGCATGGACTCTAAATGACATCCTTGGGATCGGCCCATCCATATCACAGCACTGTTTGGGAGTAAATGCTGGGAAAGCAGGAAAAGAGAAATTTTTCCCCCAGAAAGACATAATGCTATAAATCATCAAGCAGAAAATCTAATCAATGTGGGTTTCATTCGGGAAGCGAAGTATCCATAATGGCTTGCTAATGTCATACTGGTAAAAAGGCCTAGTGATAAATGGCGTATGTGAATAAATTATACCATATTGAACAAGACCAGTACAAAAGATTCATTCCCGCTCTCGAAGATAGACCACCTAGTAGACACAACTTCCGGTCATGAAATGCTAAGCTTTTTAGATGCTTTTTCGAGGATCACCAAATCTCCATAGCTAAGTCAAAAAGAAAAAACATCCTTCATCACTAACTTCAAGACATACTGCTATATAGCCATACCTTTTTGATTGAAAAATACTAGGGCAACTTATTAGAAGATGTTAAACAAGGTGTTTGGGTGGCTTATCAGGAAAGTAATTGAATCCTATATTGATGACATGGTAGTCAAAAGTGGTCGATGGATCACATAACTGACCTACAAAAAGTGTTTGATGTTTTACGATAGAATAAGTTAAAGTTCAATTTTGAGAAGTGTGTGTTTAGAGATGTGATAAGCTTGTTTTACACGCTTATCCAGCTTATATACTTTATATGTAATTGTAGTTTGAGTTGATTTCTACTTAATTTAGTATACATATTGTCATTGTAGGTAAAACTCAAAAATAAAGGTAAATAGAGCAAAAAGTGAGAATTTGAGCTAAATGGAAGTTGATCGGAAGCATTTGAAGATTAATATGATGACACGGAAGCCATAATTATCATTAAAAGAGCTATTGAAGAAATGTCACAAGTTTCAGGAGTGAAATTTAACTTACAAAAGTTTGAGAACTAATTTGCACACTTCTGAAACATGAGAAGGACCAAATTCGGATGACAAAAGAGGTTTGGAGACTAATGTGAAAGCTCTTTGAAGTTATAGGATAAATTTTGAAGAACAAAAGGGACCAAATCTGCATAAAAAAACTAGAATTAGGGACCAAATTGTACAATTTGAAAGTTGAAGGACCAAACTACAAAATGGAGAAAATTGGCAAACAAACGAACAAATGTTTGCAGCGGTTTGCAAACCTTGGTCCGACTAAGGCTTTTTCTAGTTTTTTTTTTTTTAAGTTGTGATTCTGGAGAATTTGTGTCCTTTTCAAGTAATACGAGTTCAAGGGGCGTTAACACTACAAATAGACATAATTTAGGTCAAATTAGGGGTGAAAAAATCAAGGAGACAAGAGACAACTTGAGGAATCAACAAGAACGATGACTTTCATGATTGAGACGTGGAGACGGTGAATTCTTGGTGCAAGATATTCAATTCTTTCTCGTTTTTTCTTTAAACCCGGTGATGTATTCCAAATTCATCATGCTTTATGTTTCCCTTATGATGAGTAGCTAACCCTATAATTGGGACGAACGGTTTGTGACCTCGTTTTGAAACTTTACTTTCAATTCTCAAATTTTGTAAAATTCATGGATTCATGTATTGATTTTCTTCTTCCTTTAATGCTTGAATTACTTGATCACTAATTCATTAATTTGTGAATTTTAACGTGCCAAGAGGTAAATTATTAATTTAGACCACGTAGTAAAATCCAGCAATTTGTTGAATGATAGATATACACATTTGCTATTTTTGTGGTCCTTAATTGAATTCCTAGGTGTTTTAAGTCATTTAGTTATGGCTCACTCAGATTCATTTAGAGATATAGTGAATTGACTTAACTAAATGGGATCGATTTGAACTCGATAGAGGTAAATTGATTTAATTGGTGAATACAACCGAATACAATTGTAGAAATTGACTTGTGAGACATGAATAAAAGTGATAAATACGGTGAAATCGTGAGTCCCGATACTTTAACCACCATATTTATTCATTTAATTGTTTTTCTTTCTTAGATAATTATAGTATCAATCAACATGTTGCCATAAATTGTTTTTCATCAAATACAAGATAGAATTAGTTAAATTAAAATTTAAGTAAAATAGTTTTTGTTGGATGATAATATGGACTCTATAGGTTTACTTTACTGCTTGTTAAATTGATATCGTACACTTGCGATCGAAAAGCGACAAGTTTTTGGCACCGTTGTCGGAGA
The DNA here is from genome assembly GCA_030279155.1 of Forsythia viridissima. NCBI lineage: Eukaryota > Viridiplantae > Streptophyta > Magnoliopsida > Lamiales > Oleaceae > Forsythia > Forsythia viridissima. The sequence goes on from CM059034.1 coordinate 51,423,599, forward strand.
ATATTTCTTTACTTGATATTGATTTAGATTATTTCTACTTTTGTTTGATAATAATTTATTTTGTTATATCCACAAACAAGTGTTCGTTATATGCTCTGTTCACATTGCAGCCTTCTTGAAACTTTCGACTCCGAGATTGAACGTACTTTCGAACGAAGATGCAAAGATAACATCCAAAAACAATAAAATTAAAATCAAAGCACAATGGGAAAAGAAAAAGCTAGAGTGGTTGCCATAGAAATAGCCCTATTAGCTATTCAACAAGTTCAGCACCAAATCATAATGGAAATTAATGAAGAAAAATGTCAGTTGTACAGTTTCTAACTCCAGCGACAGCTCCTGAGCGATCAAGCATCATATATCCTAATTTTGGGCAAAATAATTTTTAGCTGAGGGTAGATTTGATCAACTTATTGAGAAACAACCTTCAATTTTATGGGAAGATACATGAAAATCCAAATACACACATAGATTCAGTGGATGTACCAAAATTTTAGTTTCAAGGGGTATGAAAGGATGCTATCAGATTGAGATTATTTCTATACACATTGAGGTGTGGCACTTTAGAATGGTTGGATTCTGAACCACATGTTAGTGTCACTACTTGGAGGATGTAACAAGAAAGTTTTGCAATAAGTACTTTTCACCTGCTAAAGTGACCAAAATGAAGTTGAAAATTTCAACTTTTCAGCAATTTGATGGAGAAAGCTATCACGAGGCATGTGACAGATTTGAAGAATTACTCAGAAAATGTCCAAACTACAGGATAAGCAATGGGCAACTTGTGTAATACTTCTATACAGGGCTCTCACCTATTTCAAAGTCTCAAGTGGACTCGTCAGTAAATGGTTCCATAATGAATAAATAAGTTAATCAGGCCTTGGAACTGTTTGAATTGATTGCAAAGACACATTTGAAGTTCTCATCCGATCGAGCAGTCTTGAAGAAGCTAGCAAGTATAAATGAGATTGACGATACTTCAAATACTAATGCACACATTGCAGGACTTACGAAGTAAGTAAAAATTTGGTAAAAGTGCAATTGTATTGTGTAAAAACAATCCATACGGATTGAACTTGTGAAAATTGTGGAACAAATCATTGTATGGAAGACTTATATTATTAGCCACTCCAGGAGAATATGTAAACATTGTTCAAAATACTTCTTGTCAGTAGAATAATCCATATTCTCAAACATACAACCCATGATGGAAGCAACACCAAAACTTCAAGGGGATTGAAAATCAAAATATGCTCCAAATAACCCATAGCAAGAGATAAGGCAAAGTTTGGGGAAGATGTTTCAGTAGCACATGCAAAAAATGGATAAGATGTTGCAGAAAAATCAACAGGCCTCTATTAGAAAATTGGAGACTTAGATTGGCCAGATTGCCTTGAAATTGTCTGATTGGACACCAGGTACATTGCCTAGCAACACAGTTACAAATTCAAAAGAGCAAGTACATGCCATTACTACTAGGAGCGGGATACAATTACCAAAAATCTATGTCAAAAGAGTAATGCAAAACGAAAAATAGGTATTAAAGAAAGAAGAGGTAGTTGAAGAAAAATATGCGCCCATCAAAGAAGTTGATGAGAATGATAGCAGAGACACGTATGGTGCTAAAACACTAAATCCAATTAAAGCTTATGTTCTCCATATTCCTTTTTCTCAAAGAATGCAGAAACACAAGCTCGATAAGCAATTTGCAATGTTCTTAGAGGTCTTTGAAAAACTGTATATCAATATCTCATTCGCAGACGTATTAGCACAGATGCTCATCTACGCCAAATTCATGATGGATATTTAATCCAACAAAAAGAAGCTGCAAGAGCATAAAACAATTTGTTTAACTAAGAGTAGTGCAATTCTTTAGAAAAATATACCTCCAAAGTTAAAAAAGTCTTGGGAGTTTCACTTGTAGTATATATAGTGCAGTCTAAGTCAATTAAGTCAGAAAATCCACTTGTAGTATATATAGTGTGGTCTAAGTCAATTAAGTCATAAAATCCAAATATTCAAAAATGTGCATTGAAATTGGTAGAATATCCACCTAGTTATCTCAAAAGACACGTGTTGTGAGCCACTTGGTGAAAGCCCGTCAAGACCTGTACCTTTGGTGGATAAGTCTCCCACTCTTGATTGAAACCACAGCCATCTCACATGCATAACACCTACTTAGGAGGATCAAATACTCTTTCGATGATCATCTCAAATGATATGACAAAGTTGGAGGATGAAAAATTACTCATGGTGCTCAGAGACCACAAGACAGCCATTGGGTGGACTATAGCAGACATTTGGGAGATTAGTCCGCTCTTTGCATGCACAAAATCCTCATGGAGGATAATTTTAGGCCATCAGTGAAAGCCAACGTAGATTGAATCCTTCAATGACTAAAGTGGTCATAGCTGAAAATCTAAAATTGTTAGATGCTGGCATAAAGTGGGTGTAAATGTGGTCATTTTATAATTCTTTATTTTTTTTAATGGTACTATTACAGTTATGGTGATAACTTTATTTTTTTATAAATGGTAATAATTCGAATGCTATTCTATCTTACCTAAGTAGAGATGCAATCAATATGTTAGGTATTATTTTATATGCGTTGCAGATATTTGGGGAGTGTGGGACAATGACCCCCATTGCAATAATATTGAACAAGGATGGAATAAATAGTTTAAACAGATTTGGGAAACAATCTGAGTAAATGGATTAGAAATCTGAGATTTTCAAAAGGATATGCGTAGAACATGGGTCGGTGTGTGGACATGAGAAAATATAAGCTATTTGGGTAATAGTAGATTGTTTGACCAAATCATCACATTTTCTACCCGTAAAGACGACCTACAAGATGGATCAATATGCGAATCTTTATATTCAAGAAATACTAAGACCACATGGAGTCCCGGTGTCCATCATATCCAATAGAGACCCTCAATTTTTATCTCACTTATGGCAAGGCCTACACAAGTAATTGGGCATAAATCTACATTTTAGCACCGCTTTCCATTCGCAAACCGAAGGACAAACTGAAAGAACCATTCAAACTCTTGAGAATATGTTATGAGCAAGCATATTAGAATTCACCATAAATTGGGACCGCTATTTTCCATTAATCAAATTTGCGTACAACAACAGCTTCTAAGCATCAATTGAAATGTCGTCGTACAAAGCTTTGTATGGAAAAAAATGTTGGTCACCCTTATATTTGGACGAAGTGGGAGAAAGACATTTAATAGGGTTGAAAATGGTACAAGACATTGTTTCGATGGTCTAGAAAATTAAAAAGAATTTAAGCGTCGCCATAGGATCGTCAACGAAGTTATGCAAATAAAGGATGTCTACCATTGGAGTTTGAGGTATGAGATAAAGTGTTCAACAAAATATCGCTAATCAAAAGGATGTTTAGATTTGGCAAGAAAGGAAAATTGGGACGTTAGCCTACAAGTAAGAGCTACCAAACCCCTTAGCAAAGTGTACAACGTATTTCCATTCGAAACCAAAGGACAAACTGAAAGAACCATTCAAACTCTTGAGGAAATGTTATGAGCAAGCATATTAGAATTTGTCAGAAATTGGGACCGCTATTTTCCATTAATCGAATTCGCGTACAGCAACATCTTCCAAGCATCAATTGAAATGCCATTCGCGTCACCCTTATATTGGGATGAAGTGGGAGAAAGACATTTAATAGGGCCGAAAATGGTACAAGTCATGGTTTCGGTGGTCAAGAAAATTAAAAAGAATTTAAGCGTCGCCCCAAGATCGTCAACGAGGTTATGAAAATAAACGATGTCGACCATTAGAGTTTGAGGTATGAGATAAAGTGTTAATTAAAATATCGCCAATCAAAAGGATGTTTAGATTTGGCAATGAAGGAAAATTAGGACACTAGTCTAGAAGTTAGATCTACCGACCTCCTTGAGCAAAGTGGACAACGTATTTCATGTATCTACACTTCGAAAATATATCCCGAATCCATCTCATGTACCTACTGAAGTCCCTACAGAGATTCAAGCTGACATAAATTTAAAAGAATGACCTATTCAAATTTTTATGCACAAATTGAAACGCCCGAAATAAAGAAGTTTCCTAGGTCAAAATCCTATGGAGAAGTGATGCTATGGTAGCAAGAAGATGAGATGAGAGAAAATTTCAGAGCTATTATAGGTAAATTTTGAGGACGAAATTTACCTAAGGAGGGAAGATTGTAATGACCCGAAAATTCATAGCTTAATTAATTAGTTTTAAAGATGAAAAATAGAATGAATGAGGAATTTATTTGAGTCATCCAGAAAAGTATCTCAAAAGTCATAACATTTATTATTTAATTTAAATTCGAATAATAAATGGAAAATTTTGGATTTAATAAAGTATTTAGGGATTAATATGAATTAAATTAAGATTTGATAATTCATGTTAAGACTTGATTGATTAAAAGGGAAAAAGTAGGGTTGGGACCAAAAATGTTGGAAAGGTAAAGTTTTAAGCCTTTTTAGCTAGTCAAGCAATCATCTTTGAGTCAATCATACGAATTCTGTATTGGTTAATGTGTTACGAAGTACGCAACGAGACATTCGAAATGGTACCAAATGCACCTACATTCGACTAAGAAAATAAGCCAAAAATTTGATGCTAAAAGTGTTCTAGAAACATGGAAATTTGGGAACACTTTGGAATTTTCAGCAAACTATATTCAGATAGCCATTTTTAGAGTGATCGCATAATCACTGTGGTAGTCCGTTTACTATGATTCAAAGTGCGTTGAAAATATCTCTGTGATATCTTTTAGACGGTATAAGAGACGTCAAAAAATAATTGAGTATTGACCTTCAAAACACGACCCAAAACGGGTCCGGGAAGTAAAAAATCTATCAATTTTTATATTAGATAATTGGCAAGTAGGCCAAGTGGTATTTGCTGCAGATATGTGTCCTCTATTGTACCTATTACACCCTACAAAAACTATTGAAAAACTGTTAAATAGTTACTTGGGGGCCAAGTGAAAATCTTTGGCCAAATCATGCAAAACTTTACAAGTGGCCCAACGAGAATGGAAATAATCATGAGGGATATATATTAATATATATACATATGTATAACCATATATATGTGTTGTGTGAGAGAAGGTAGGACTTCTATTATAAATACCCACCAAATTAAGGCCACATTTTGCCATTTTTCTCCTTACAATTATTATAACATTTTTCTTATACACATACTCACTAACACTTAAAGAAGAAAGGAATGACCCACTTAAGAGAATAAAATATCTAAGAGAAGAGGTGAGATATGATCTAAAATTTGAAATGAAATGACTTATCAATGATCTAAAATCATTCAATTTAGCAACGAGTAGCTTCAAACGGCCAAGAGTACCATTTAATCATCAAGATAGATGTATGGTCATACTACTCCCATCGACCCGGGCTACAAAAATATAAAGTAACCTATCTTTTTGTAGACATGTATGATTTTGGACTATGGAATATATTGTAACCCCGCTTTTATGTAATGTAATAGCTTAGGTAAACTCGTTTTCAGAAAAAATATAAGAACCTCCATTTTTGTTGAAGTATTTTTTAGTACTTTTGAAATTGGTTGAAAATGTATGTGTAATTAACGAGATGTAATGATTTGTCATGAGCCATGTTGGAACAATGTTGTAATAGTGGTATTTCAAGCTTTTATTTAAGCCCATGTTTTGTATAATGACCTAATGTAATGGAGGTGAACTGAATCAAAAGACGGGATTTACCTATTATTCTCTTCTGCTATGTTTAATTGATTATGTCTTATTTCTTGGTTTTTACTATTACTAAGTGTACCTATTTTACACACCACAGATAAGTCAAACCTAAAGAAAAAGAGAAAATTGTTACTTACAAATGTATTCTCTAGTTATTCCTAACCGTTTTTCTAAAAGAAAGTGTCAGAAACTATTATAAGAATAATTCAATCTAGCTTCTAAACAAACAAGAAAAATCAAACTGATTTTTTGCATATGAGGGTACTAATACCCTCTTATACGATTCCTAATGCCTTACTAGATAGAATACAAAAATAAATTAGACAGAATTTTGGGATCGCCACAAGTTTTTCAGACGGTGACATCATTGTTGGACCATTATGTGATCCAGACAAAACTTTGATAGATTTATATTTAGAGGATCATGAACTTGAATCAGAAGAAGAGGTTGAACTCGATACACTATCAAATCAAGATTAGAAAGACGATAATTTATGTGATAAGCTAGATGATGACCAACTCATCTAAACACATAGCACTACATTCAGATTTTACATCTTTGATGTATTCGTGCATGTATATTTTTGTTACATAAATCTGTTAAACAGCGAACAAAACAAAGCAGTGTCCTAAAGCAGATATACAATATGCTTAAGCAGTAAAATGACAACGAAGGATAGGCAAATAAGATCAACGCCTTGGAGCCGAGGCCTGTGTTCAACACAGTGTCCTTAAAGCAAAATTCGCCCCCTCACCGAAGTAACGCGAGCGCTTGCTTCCCAGGATACAGCGACTTGTACTGCAACTGAGCAGTCGAACTGAGAATATGCCGGAACAGAATCACCAAGCTGCTGGAAGTAGTCAGGAATGAGAATGCAGAAAGGTTTCGAGGAGTAAGAATTGTTGTGTTTTAGACTGAAGATTGTTGCTGTTTATATAGGCAAGGAGGAGCCTTGTGCATTCAGTACACTGCCTTTACTCCAGACGTTTTGGAGTTACAAAACGTTTTGATGTTACAGAATAAATGGATATAAGTTTTGGAGTTACGTTTTTAAATGAAAAACGTAAAATAAAATTCCAAAACGTAGCTTGCACTTTGTGGCCAATTTTTGGTTCATTCGGTCCGACATTCGTGTACGCAGGCCGTGCCCGCACACAAGTTCAAGGCTCGAAGGCCAAGTCGGTCCAAGATTTGCACCCCCCCCCCTGCGGGCGCGTAGGCCACGGAGGATTCTCTATGCAACAAATGGTTACACTTTACAAATTGTTAAGCATATATAAATTGGTCCACAATCTTGTTTTTATCCGATGTGGGACAACTATTTAAGTTTTCCACACATTTTCATATTTTATCCATTTTCCAATGTGGGATGGAATATTTATGTTTCCCATAAATTCCCACTATTCCATTTGTAACCGATGTGGGATTGTAATCCCTTTTAAGGCTCCTCTTCCAATCCCACTTCTCAAGCAATGTGGGATTCAATTTCACTTCATTAGTGAAAATCTATTTTTCTCCAATATATTTTCCAACAATCCCCCACATGAAAGGAAATTGACAGAGACACGGAATACTTGATGATAAAGTTCCATAGTTGAAACCTGCATAGGATAGGTAGGAGTTACCTTTGAACCTTCCCTTGTTAAAGTACATTTACTTTACTAGCTGATTAGTAGACACGATGTCTTTGAACTATTCTGGCTTTTGTGTAAACGATGATGTACCTCACACAGGATTCTTCCTAACACATTTCAGTTCTCATTGGTATGTTCGTTTGTGGCCATGAACATATGCCTGGTTCAGTGAGAGTTATTAAGAATTGAGCCTCACAATTCTCTTCGAAGCGGCCCCACTTCTCTCTCACATAGGTGATTTCTTAATTAAGAGTAACCCGCATTACTCCGCTCGGATTTCCGATGCATAAGAATCATTAAAAGCCTATTGCTTATCCTCTTTCCACGGGCATCACTGTTATTACAGGAATGGACAGGAGTTAACCCCCACAGTGATCCTATTAAGGATTTGTAATTAGGTTTTCTCATTGAACCTAGATCTTGGGATCTCCAGTCAGTTAGGTTGAGTTTCCATTACAATAACTTATTTCAGAGGCTTAAGTCCCATTCCTCTAGATGAATTTGCAACTAACTCTCTATTTAACCCTTTGGTTAGCGGATCCGCAATGTTATCTTTAGACTTTACATAGTCAATAGAGATAACTCCAGTTGAGAGTAACTGTCTTATGGTATTATGTCTACGACGTATATGTCTAGACTTACCATTGTACATGTTGCTTTGTGCCCTTCCAATTGCAGATTGACTATCACAATGTATACAAATTGCTGGCACAGGTTTTGACCATCTTGGAATATCCTCTAAGAAATTGCGTAGCCATTCAGCCTCTTCACCACATTTATCCAGAGCTATAAACTCAGATTCCATGGTAGATCTCGCAATAACTGTTTGTTTAGAGGATTTCCACGATATCGCTGCACCTCCCAAAGTGAATACAAATCCACTGGTAGACTTTGAGTCCTTGATATCAGATATCCAATTAGCGTCGATATATCCTTCAATAACTGCGGGATATCTGGTATAGTGCAGTCCATAATCACGCGTATATCTCAAGTATCTCAGTACTCTTACTATTCCTTTCCAGTGGTCAGACCCTGGATTACTGGTATACCTACTCAGTTTGCTAACTGCGTAAGCTATATCTGGTCTTGTACAACTCATTAAGTACATAAGACTTCCGATTATTCTAGAGTACTCAACTTGAGAAATACCATTGGCTCTATTTTTCGATAGATGTTGACTTGTATCTATCGGTGTTCTAGCCACGCCAGTATCATCATTATTGAATTTTTCCAAAATTTTGTCTACATAATGTGACTGACTTAGAACGAGTCCATCTGATGTTCTTGAAATTTTAACTCCAAGAATCACATCAGCTAAACCCATATCCTTCATGTCGAATTTTGAATTCAACATATTTTTAGTAGATTTAATCATCTTATCGTTGCTACCAACGATGAGCATGTCGTCAACATAAAGACATAAAATGACATAACCATGTTCCGTGTCTTTGATGTAAACGCATTTGTCACATTCATTGATTTTAAATCCACTTTCTATCATGGCATTGTCAAATTTTGCATGCCACTGTTTTGGTGCTTGTTTTAAGCCATATAATGACTTCACCAATTTACACACCTTGTTTTCTTGTCCTAGTGCAGAAAACCCCTCAGGTTGTTCTATGTAAATTTCTTCTTCTAAATCTCCATTTAGAAAGGCAGTTTTGACATCCATTTGATGTACTTCGAGATTGTGCAAAGCTGCAATCGCTAATATCATCCGAATGGAAGTTATTCTCGTTACCGGAGAATAAGTGTCAAAGTAGTCAAGGCCTTCTCGTTGCTTGTAACCTTTAATTACAAGTCTGGCCTTGTACTTATCAATAGTTCCGTCTGCTTTCATTTTTCTTTTGAAAATCCATTTGTACCCTAGTGGTTTGCTTCCCGGGGGAAGATTCACCAGCTCCCATGTATGGTTTTGCAGAATGGAATCTATTTCATTTTTAATGGCCTCTTTCCATTGAGGTCCTTCTGAAGAGTTTACAGCTTCTTTGAAGCTTTGAGGTTCAGTTTCTAACATATAAGTTAGAAAATCAGGACCATAAGATTTTTCTGTCCTTTCTCGTTTGCTTCGTCTTGGTTCAATCTCAACTTCCTCTTCTACTTCTTGGTCCTGACTATTCTCAATCATAGTCTCATATGTTCGTTTAGAAGAGCTCGCTTCTTCTTTGGACTTGTATGGAAATACATGTTCAAAGAATGATGCATTTCTTGATTCCATTATCGTATTTTTGTATATATCAGAAATTTTTGAATCATACACAAGAAATCGATAAGCACTGCTGTTATGTGCATATCCGATAAATATGCAATCAACAGTTTTTGGTCCTATTTTCACCTTCTTTGGTGTAGGTACCGCCACTTTGGCAAGACACCCCCACACTCGTAAGTATTTGTAGGAAGGCTTTCTTCCTTTCAATAACTCGTAGGGGCTCTTATCTTCTTTCTTTCGGGGCACCTTATTTAAAAGGTAATTAGCTGATAACACAGCTTCTCCCCACATGTTTTGAGGTAATCCAGAGCTTAACAACATTGCATTCATCATTTCTTTCAATGTTCTATTTTTCCGTTCAGCAACACCATTTTGTTGAGGTGAATAAGGTGCTGTTGTTTCATGTTTAATTCCGTGTTGTGCACAGAATTCAGCAAATGGTAATTCATATTCACCACCTCTATCACTTCTCAACACTTTGATCTTCTTGTTGAGTTGGTTTTCAATTTCATTCTTATAGAGAACAAATTTCTCTATAGCTTCATCTTTACTTTTAAGCAAATACACAAAACAATATTTTGTGATATCGTCAATAAAAGTAATAAAATATTTGTTACCTCCCCTTGTTTGTATAGATTTTAAATCACATACATCAGTGTGAATTAAATCAAGTGGTTCAGTTTTTCTTTGAACAGATTGAAATGATGACCTTGTCAATTTTGCCTCAACACAAGTTTCACACTTATGTTTATTATCAATTTGGAATGTAGGTATGCAATTCAAGTTAATTAGTCTACGCAAAGTATCGTAATTAACATATCCTAGTCTACCATGCCACAAATTGGAAGACTCAAGCAAGTAAACGGAAGAATTTTTCATTTTATTCATTTTTGGCTTAATAGCCATAACATTGAGCTTAAAAAGCCCGTCACTTACATAACCCTTTCCTACAAACATTCCAGACTTTGACAAAATAACTTTGTCTGACTCAAACACTATACGAAATCCATGTTTGTTCAACAGCGAGCCAGAAACCAAATTCTTGCGAATTTCTGGTACATAAAGCACATTGTTTAGAGTCAGCTCTTTCCCAGACGTCATCTTTAGAACCACCTTTCCATGGCCCTTGATTTCAGAGGTTGCTGAATTTCCCATATACAGCTTTTCTCCATCTGCTTCTTCAAAACCACTAAACATCTCCTTGTCGGAGCAAACATGTCGGGTGGCACCGGTGTCTATCCACCATTCTCTCGGATTTGAACCCACCAGGTTCACTTCAGAAATGACAGTAGCAAGGTTCATGACAGATGTATCTTCAACCATGTTTGCTTCTTTTTTCTTCTTTGGCAAACGGCACTCCGTAGACTTGTGACCAATCTTGTCACAATTGAAGCATTTTCCAGAAAACTTCTGTTTAGAGATTCCACCTTTAGGTCCCAACTTGGGCCCTTTTCTACCAGATGGCCCATACTTGTTCTTGTAGGTCTTGGAGCTTTGACCATGCTCCATAACATTGGCTTTGGCCACAACCGGATTGAACCCTCTTTCAGAACTTTTGTTGTCTTCTTCAATTCGAAGTCGCACAATTAGTTCCTCAACGTTCATTTCCTTTCGTTTGTGCTTTAGGTAGTTTTTGAAATCCTTCCATGCAGGAGGTAGCTTTTCAATTATACATGCCACTTGGAAGGATTCACTCACAACCATTCCCTCGGAATGAATTTCATGCAAGATCACTTGTAATTCTTGTACTTGACTGATTACAGATTTGGAGTCCACTATTTTGTATTCCAAGAAGCGGCCAACAAGAAACTTCTTGGCACCGGCATCCTCGGTTTTGTACTTTTTGTCCAAAGACTCCCATAATTCCTTAGCCGTTTTTATTGCACAGTACACATTATACAATGAATCGGCCAAACCGTTCATAACATAATTTCGGCACAAGAAATCAGAATGCTTCCAAGCATCCACTGCACTGATTGCTTGAATGTCTCCTTGACCCTCTTGGAGCACTGGAGCATTCTCAGTCAAGAATCTCGCAAGATTCAAGGTCGTGAGGTAAAACAACATTTTCTGTTGCCACCTCTTGAAATTCGAACCGTTGAACTTCTCCGACTTTTCCCCGTGATTAACAGGGACTGTCATAGTTGGACCAGTAGCCAGACTTGGCATAGCCACAGTCTTAGTTCCACTTGGGCCAACAGCTAGACTTGGCATAGCCACAGTCTGTGTTACTGGAGCCATTACTTGAGCCACATCAGAACTTGGCATAGCCACAGCCTGAGCCACATTCGGTAGATTCGGCACCATTGGAGGCACATTTTCATTTTCGGATGCCACAACATTATTGGTACTTGTATTTTTCAATCAGAATATTAGTACAACAAAAATAGAATAAATCAAAAGCAGTTTAAGAAAACTGTTTTTAAAACAGTGAAGTAACTGTTTTGAAAACAGTAAGGACTCTGATTTGAAAACAGTAAGAAAGGTGTTTTTAAAACCAGTTTTGTAAACTGTTTAACAAAAAAAATTTTGCTTTAAGATTGTTACATAAATCTGTTAAACAGCGAACAAAACAAAGCAGTGTCCTAAAGCAGATATACAATATGCTTAAGCAGTAAAATGACAACGAAGGATAGGCAAATAAGATCAACGCCTTGGAGCCGAGGCCTGTGTTCAACACAGTGTCCTTAAAGCAAAATTCGCCCCCTCACCGAAGTAACGCGAGCGCTTGCTTCCCAGGATACAGCGGCTTGTACTGCAACTGAGCAGTCGAACTGAGAATATGCCGGAACAGAATCACCAAGCTGCTGGAAGTAGTCAGGAATGAGAATGCAGAGAGGTTTCGAGGAGTAAGAATTGTTGTGTTTTAGACTGAAGATTGTTGCTGTTTATATAGGCAAGGAGGAGCCTTGTGCATTCAGTACACTGCCTTTACTCCAGACGTTTTGGAGTTACAAAACGTTTTGATGTTACAGAATAAATGGATATAAGTTTTGGAGTTACGTTTTTAAATGAAAAACGTAAAATAAAATTCTAAAACGTAGCTTGCACTTTATGGCCAATTTTTGGTTCATTCGTGTACGCAGGTCGCGCCCGCACACAAGTTCAAGGCTCGAAGGCCAAGTCGGTCCAAGATTTGCACACACCCCCCCTGCGGGCGCGTAGGCCACGGAGGATTCTCTATGCAACAAATGGTTACACTTTACAAATTGTTAACCATATATAAATTGGTCAACAATCTTGTTTTTATCCGATGTGGGACAACTATTTAAGTTTTCCACACATTTTCATATTTTATCCATTTTTCAATGTGGGATGGAATATTTGTATTCCCCATAAATTCCCACTATTCCATTTGTAACCGATGTGGGATTGTAATCCCTTTTAAGGCTCCTCTTCCAATCCCACTTCTCAAGCAATGTGGGATTCAATTTCACTTCATTAGTGAAAATCTATTTTTCTCCAATATATTTTCCAACAATTATTACATATATGTTAGTTAAAATTAAATGATCTATGCATATAAGTATATTGATACGTATTTGATTTTCAGTGGGACATAATGAAGAGAAAATGCATTTTTAATTATTTTAGTTTATGCCATATTTCAATGGAATACCGATGAATTCAATTTAGCAACGGATTACTGACGTAATCTACTCGTTGCTAAATTGAATCTGTCGTCTACAATTTCATTGATAATCCGTCGCTAAGTTGGATCAGTAGTGCAAAATTCTGTCGGTATTCCATCGCTAAGTTGAATCCATCGTGAAAATGTTTGTCGCTAAGTAGCAACCTATTTAAGCTCAGACTTTATTTTTCCCTCACAATCTCGCTCACTCTCTTCTCTCTCTCTATCCTATTTTTCCTCTCCCGGTGCAGCCAGCCATTTCCTCTACTGATGCCTCTTCGTTGTAGCCGCCATCCTATTTCCTCTCTTCCACCGCTTTCTCTCTCCCGTTGTAGTAGTCAGGTAAGTATTTCTTTTAATTTTTTTGTTAATTTAAATTAGTAAATTAAATAATAGGTAGTTTTATTTAACATTGGGACAAAATTTGTAAAATTATTGTACTATTTGTGAACTTTGTGAAATTATTGTAGTATGCGGATTTAAAAGTAGTTTGTGGATTGTGAAATTATTCTAGTACTGGGGCAAATTTTGTGAAATTATTGTAGTACGTGGATTGCAAAGTAGTGTGTAGGTTGTGAAATTGTTGTAGTATTGAGACAAAATTTGTTGTGTATAACCTAAATGAATTGATTTTAAACCCTATGGACTAGAGTGAAAGATTTAAGATTCTTGAAGGACTTGAATGAAAATATTAGTAAATGGAAAAATTTGTAATTTAGGACCTAAATAAAAAGACTTCGAAAAATTAAAGACAGGAATGAAAGATTTAAAATTCTGGACTTGAATGAAAATATAGTAAATCAAAAAAATTGGTACTTTAGGACCTAAATGAAAGTCTTTGAAAAGTTAAGGACTAGAATGAAAGACTCAAAATTATAGAAGGACTTGAATGAAAAAATTTGTTTGTTATGTTAATTAGCTAGGTTAATTAATTATTATTATTACGTTTTTTGTCCAAGATGCCTCGAAATAGAGGATCCAGTCAGTAATGTAGCCTACTAGCTCAAATAGAGGTAGTTCTCTAAGACGGGGAGTCCCTGAGTTGCCTCAATCACCATAGGTTTACCGATATAGCCTCGATATTGGAGGCGGAGGCTTGATCGTCGCAACCGAGTAGTCCACATACCGCTCCAACAAACACTGCGCCCAGCTCAGACACAGCTACCAGATTTGGTTTCGAGATCACTATGGACTGCTGGGTCCATAACTGCATTGCACATGAGCAGTAAGTAATAAATTGTGTATTTATTTAAAAATCAAATTTCTTATAACTCGTAAATTTTAATGACTTGTTATGATATTATAATAGACTGAAGCATTTCGAGACATGTTCCATGAAGATTCGGAAGATATTTGAGGACAGACTCGACTTTGAAGGATATACGTGGAAGAAGGTCAGTCTTGAGATGAAGGAGTTTTAGTTTGAGAAATTTAAGGGATATTCGATTTTTATTTTACTTCGTAACATCTTTAATATATTTTGTAACATGATATATTAACATGTATTGTGTTAGTTTTATTGCAGAAGCATTATGTTTGTGATCAGGCCATTGATGCCTTAGTCAAGATTGCCAGTCAGAAAAAAGCATTAGTTCGATACCGGGACATGTTGAACTATGTGAAGGGGAATGTAATGAAGTCTACCTTCATTTTTGAAGGTGTGTAGACTAGTTGACAACAACAGTGGTACAAATCCAACTACCATAGACTATTGCAATAGGAATATGCCAACCATCAAAGTGGCGTGGATGGACGGCCATCCACACATACGGGTGGCTCAGCCACACATTCTACGCATGCTAAGTTTCTAGTAAGTGTACTATTTCGTATATATTACAAGACTTTAAGTTAGTATAATTAGTATGTTGAATTTATAACTTGTGGGTTATTTTTACATAGGCTCGGGAATTGGGACGAACTCTGACTATGATAGAGGTGTTCCAGTTAGTGTTCTAAAAAGCGTAAAGCGTGGTTAGGCATAGAGTTAGAATTTAAAGTTTTTCAAGCCTCGACGAGGGTGAGACAAGGGTAAGGACGAGGACGAGGACGAGGATGAGGCGTGACATGTGGCTAGGTGTGTAGGCCACACCTCACGCCTAGGCGCCGCCTATGTAAGTTTTTTAGAACAGTTACTTCCAGTTTATCACACCCAAAATCACTATCAACAGATGTTTGTTGACCCGAGGTCCAAACAAGTCAATGTAAGTTTTCTAATTACAATTTTTTTTAATATCCATGTTAATTTGGCAATGTAAGTTATTTTATATTTTTTTTCCTTAAGAGGAGGCCATTGATGTGCTTTTAGTGCAACAATCGCAGCTCGAGCCCGAGTCCACTTAGCCTCACCCCGTCGACGAGACACAACTGTATTATGAGATTGTTGGCGAAGAGAGGAAGATGAAGGTATACGACATCGGATCCCAAACGTATAGCTTTTATGGATCCGCTTCTGCTAGTGGCTCCACGGCCCAATCCAATAGCATTGATCTGGAGTCACAAGTCTAGCAGTTGCAGCTAATAGTTTGGACCTTGCAAGAGTAGTGCAAGCAGGATTCGAGACAACTCAAAGAGCATATGCAACAACATGAGGAGTTCTGTCACCAAAGAACGGTAATTTTTAGTCTAGTTAAATGTCGTCCATGCCCCCAGGGGCATAGCTCAACTGGTGGAACAATCAACATAAGGCTTGCTTCCAGCGGCAGGGTGGGAGTTCGAATCTTGGTGGGAACCTGCGGCTGGATTTTATTCGGTATGGAGCAATCACTTTGGAGGCGGCTCCTTGTGCGCAGAAGTGTACGGTCGGATGAGGGGAACCTGGGAGCCAGTTGAGGCATAACCCGCGATTTACCTCCTCCAAGGTTCTAGGGGCAAGGGTCTTGGGGGTCCAGGATATAGTCTAGCGAAGCTAGGATACCTGGGTATCAAAAAAAAAAAAAAAAAAAAAAATGTCGTCCATTCATCTGCAAGACCCTGAAAATGATGTTGCAGATGACGGTGGCCCAGTAGATTATGTTTTGTTTTTCTTGTAATTCTTTTACTTTAAAAAAAAATTATAAATAGTACCAACGGATATTTAATTTTTCTTAAAAGAATAAAATAAAAAATACCAACGAAATAGCGATGAAATATATTAATATTTTGTTTTTATATTTTCAATTCAGCGACGATTTACCGACGAATATTTGAAAATTTAGAATTTTTTACTAATAAATATACCGTCGGTATAGCAATGAAACGTGTCATATATAATTCATTCCAATCGAAATAAGTCTTACCGACATCAGGCACAATTTACCAACAGGTCATGTTGTCGGTAATTTACCAATGGACCTAATATCTCATCGTCAAAGTGTTAACGACGAGATACACAACGACAAATAGTTGCCATCGGTAATCTATAGGTATTTTCTTAGTACCAATATATTTTCATATTCACTGATGGATATTTTCATTGCTAAACTATGTTTTTTTTATATAGTGTGACTAGCAGGTGATGTATGCTAGCCACCACCATATCTTTCTAACTAGCTAGGAGGTAGTGTGTGTTGACCACCTCCCTATCTCTATGCATACTGCCATGTCTCTCTACATCTAATAGTGACTAATGAGTGGTGTGTGGTCATGTCTCTCTACATCTAATAGTTCTTCCTGATTAACACGTGAGGTGGTGTGTACTGACCATTGTCCTGTCTTTCTACCTTCAATAGTCGACCGCCATCAATTTTCAAGAAAATGGAATTACCACCTTTAAAGCCCCTCGTTTCACTTAGCTAGTATATCAATATGTATATTTATTATTGCACTATATACATAATTAAAAACAGCATTGCAATCTTCAGAAATAATTATCTCAATAGGATTTTTATGAAATTTTATTGTGAAAAATATAGTTCATGGATCTTGCGATAAATATACACTAAGCATAGTGGTATAAAGGGTAATGATCTCCTCCCCACATGGGGAGGAGTTATAAAACCCACGTGACACATGTCACGTGGATACTAAAAGAAAGAAAAAGTGATAAACACTTTTTTAATCACTTGTCCAATACCCACGTGACATGTGTCACGTGGGTTTTATAACTCCTCCCCACCATGGGGAGGAAATCATTACCCGTGGTGTAAAATGGATTTTATTTGATCAGCCATTTGTTTGCTTACACGAAAAAACCAATTCCTTGGCATATGTCCAAAGAATAAATATGTCGATCAATATTATCATCTATAAATCATCAATTAAAAGCATGAAATCGCACTCTAAGTTAAATGAAAATTACTTGAGCCAAATAATATTTACAAAACGCAATATTTAAATAGTTAAGTCCTCTTAAATCATAATGATGTGAATGTTCTATCATCAATGTTAATCAAACTAAAGAGAGAAGAACAAAGAGAAACAAAGAAGAACTATTATTATTGAGGCATAAGTAAAATATTAGATACAACTAATTTATATAATAAGGCAAACCCTAATCTATATTAAGTAAAACAATCTTCTAATATATTAGGACACTAATATTACTTATATTATTTTAACATCCTCCTCAAACTCACAATGCTACAGCAAGAATTTGTCAAGCAAGAAATGAAAATGATGACCGGATGTGACTTCGTGAAAAAGTCAACAATATGCAATGATGAAGAAAAAATAGCATCATGATGAAGATGGTGATGAATAAGATGATTGTAAATCTCAATATGCTTCGTGAGCTCATGGAACATAGACTTGTGAGAAATCTGAATAGCACTTTTATTA
This sequence comes from Forsythia viridissima, assembly GCA_030279155.1. Taxonomy (NCBI): domain Eukaryota; kingdom Viridiplantae; phylum Streptophyta; class Magnoliopsida; order Lamiales; family Oleaceae; genus Forsythia; species Forsythia viridissima. Next base: position 51,441,581 of record CM059034.1, read on the forward strand.
TCACAATATATAGGGGTTGAAAGGAAGGAGAAACACTTATATCAGCAAGTAACTAACGCAACCAAATAATCTCAGTGGTAGTAGACGTCATAGTACGATGCTCTGCTTCAGTAGAAGAACGAGAAACAACAGTCTCCTTCTTACTCTTTCAAGAGATAAGATAATCTCCCACAAAAAGACAAAAATCAGTAGTATACTTACGATCAATTGGATTATTTGCCAAATTAGCATCAAAGTATGCGCAGAGCTTTAAGGAGAAGGTCAATAGAATACAAAAGAATCTGAAAGCAAGTACCACGAACATAGTACATAATACGAACAATAGTTCCAAGTGAACAGTAGTTGGAGTGAAGACAAACTGACTAACAATGTGAATAGCATAATCAATATCGGGACGGCTGATGGTGAGATAGATGAGACCTTCAACAATAGTGCAATACATATTAGAGTCAGTCAAATGTATACCATAAAAATGTGAATCTCGAGCATTGGCTTCAAAAGGAGTATTATCAGTCTTAGTATCAGTGAGACGAGCATGCTTAATAACATCAGTACCATAATTAGATCGAGAGAGAAGATAATGTAATGACCACGACTTTCCCCTATATGCCTTTCGCCCAGGGGCTATTCCGTGCGATATTAACTTATGTACTGCCCACTAGAGATTGGGCTCTAAACTGGATTTCTTTCACGTTTCCAACGATTCGAACCCTTGACCTCCCATTAAGAGAAATTTTAGTGGAATGCTGGTACCAATTGGTCAACTTGCTCAATTGGTACAGTATTCCACTTAAGTTCTCCTTAATGGGAGGTCAAGTGTTCGAATCGCTGGGGACGCGAAAAAAATTCAGTTTAGAACCCAACCTCTAGTGGACAGTATGTAAGTTAATAGCGTACGGAATAGTCCCTAGGTGAAAAACCTGTAGGAAAAAGTCTGTGGTTGTTACAATTGGTAACAACATTCTACTTAAGTTTTCCTTAATGGGAGGCAATGGTTCAAATCGCTGGAAATGAGAAAGAAATCTAGTTTGGAGCCCAATCTCCAGTGGATAGTATGTAAGTTAATGGCGCACAGAATGACCCATGGGCGAAATGCCTATAAGAGAAAGTTCGTGGTCGTTACAGATAACCTCTAAAAAAATAGACAACCTCGATCCCAAAAAAATAATAATGGACCTAAATCATTCATTTCAAAACGACAAACCATTTCAAATTTTAATGCAGCAATATAATCAACAGCATCAGCAGAGACCGTCATCAACATATAAAAGAAGTTAAATATGACAAACGGAGGTGTATCAAGAGAACAATGTAGAATCATGATAGCGGGATGTAAAGCCAAAAGAGGCAACAACTGTAGAAAATCTCTCAAACCAGGCGTGAGGAGTTTGTTTGAGACCATAAATCGCCTCCTTAAGTTTACAGACATATCCATGGTGATGAGAAACCCAGGAGGATGAACCATATAGACGTACTTCTGAAAAGTCCCATTCAATAACGTATTTTTAACATCCAACTAGGGGATATTCCATTAGCAAACATAAGCAACACTATAAGTGTAAGGACTATAGTCATTTTTCTAACAGAAGCAAAAGTCTCCTCATAATCCAGACCATACTGCTGAGTAAACCCCTTATCAACGAACCTAGCCTTGTAGCACTCAATCGAACCATCATATTTGGTTTTGATCCTATAGACCCAACAAGAACCAATAGTTTGTTTACCTAGAGGTAATGAAACTAAATCCCAAGTGTTTGTCTTATATAGAGTAAAGAGTTCATCAACCATAGCCTATTGTCAAAAAGGATCTATAATAGATTCTTTATATGAAGAGGGTTCAAAAAGTTTGTGAATAGACGTTAAGAAATAACAGAAAGATTCTGAATAACAAGAATAAGCAAAATTAGGTAACTGGGTAGACTTACGAATATGTGGAGGATATCGAAGAGAATGAGGTGGATCAAAAATCTCAAACAGTACTTGGGAGGCCATAGAAGAATTGAGAACATCATGAGTCGGCGCATGTGTACATGTAGTGCATGAAGGATCAACAACTAGATGAATATATAAATGTGGACTATTGGTTTCATCAGAAAAAGGATTAATACGAATGAGATCAGTCTTAGTCACGTTATGAGTATTATCAAAAATAAAAAAGAATGGAATATACTCAATAAACACAACATGACGAGAAACATATAATTTTTTATTAATAGGATCAAACAACGATAACCTTTTTGTCCTTTCCCATAACCCAAGAAGACATAAATAGTAGAGCGTGAAGTCAATTTACTACATCTTGCTTGAAGACGAAGGACAAAACAAGTACACCCAAAAACTCATAGAAGAAAATAATCAGGAGGATGTCCAAACAGTATTTCAGAATGTGACAAACTCGAGATGTGAGAAAACATAGTCTTATTGATTAAGTAAACAACAGTTAGAATTGATTCTCTCCAAAATTCACTAGGAACTTTGTCATATAAGAAAAGAGAACGAATTGTTTCAACAATGTGCATATGCTTTCGTTCAGCGACATCATTTTATTGTGGGGGTGTCAGTAAATGATAATTGATAAATTTTGCCATCAGAAGCAAGCAATGTATAAAAATCAGTAGAGGTTTATTCCACAACCAAGTCATATCTAAAGCACTTAATCACAGTAGTGTGTTGAGTCTTAACAAGTGCTCTAAAAGAAAAATAAATAGAAAGAAAATCACAACGTCGTTTCATAAGTAAAACCCAACTATAACGACTATAATCATCAATAAAATAGATATAATATATAGACCTCCTCCTTTTGTAGCAATAGGAACAAGTCTCCACACATCATAGTGAACAAGATCAAATGGTACAACATAACAAGAAACACTTCGAAGAAAAGGTAAAGCAGAAAATTTAGCTAATTTGCAACCACTACAATCATAAATATCATGAGTTCACAAATCTCCAAATTGACCTATAGAAACTAAGAATTTTAAAAAACTAGCGGAAACATGTCCAAGGCATGAATGTCACAACTAAAAACTAGAAAAAGATGAATTCAAATAGAAGGATAACAAATCAACACTAAAGGCTACAACATGCGGTAGTCTCAGATTGTCCAAATTATATAAGCCTCATTTTATATGGCCTATCCCAATGAGCTTCCGAGATTGAGGATTCGGCACATGACAAGAAGTAGAAGAAAATTTAACTAAGTATCCAGCGTCACACAACTGACCAACAAAAATAAGATTCAAAGTAAAAGCTGCAACACAATAAACATCTCAAAGTAATAAGTTATGTGTGTTAACAGAACCTACTCCTACCAATATCAATAGGGTGCTATCAGCAGTCATAACAGACACAGACGGATTAGAATGACATAAGGAATCAAAAAATATTAAGTTAGATCACATGTACATGTTTGGAAGCACCTGAGTCAAAAATTCATGAAGAAGAAATACCTGAGAGGCTCTGGGATGACAAACATGCATGAGTAGAGGCTAACCTGGCATGTGGCTGAGTGGCGATGAACTTATGAAACTCCTTAGCTAAAATAGTTAACTGGGGGCAGAGAAAGGTAGTGCTCCAAGAATAGATGAGTCACAAGGTGGCATGGCTTCCGCAGTGTTAGCATTGGGAAAATAAAATCATTATTGTGACTGCTGTTGACTCTTTAGAGATTGTCGCTTCTTTGATAACTTAGGACATTGAAACTTCCAATGTCCCTTTTGTATGCAAAAACTATATCACTAGCGACCCGCACATAACATTTGTTTTGATTCTGCAAAGATGGTCGAGAAATGACAGATGGTCGAGAAAGGACAGCCAAAATTGAAGTGCTAGAAATAGGAAGGGATGCCACTCCTGTTAGGGATTTGAAACGTGTTTCCTCAACCACAAGTTCACTAACCACTGAATCAACAGAAGGAAAATGAGTACAATACAAGATGGTACCTCTAAGTCCCTCAAAGTCACTTTGAAGTGCCATAAAAAACTGAATCAATCGTTGTTCATCTCTATAAATAATATAGTCTTCACATACTTCAAATACTGTCGATTCTATAGAGCCAATTCATCCCAAATCGATGTCGTAGCAGTGTAAAACTCCAAAGTACCCATGTTCTTCTGTTGTAAAGTCCATATAACAGTATTCAATTGATATCGTTTTGCAAAGTTAGACTTAATGTATAACTTTTGCAATTGATCCCATACTTCATTTGCTGTTTCATACTTTGCCAACTATGCACCAATGGAATGGTCAATAGAATTGTGAATCAAAGTAAGAATTTTTGCATTGTTTGATTCCCAAGTATCTACATCAGTTGCATAATTATCATTAGTATTCTTAAGTATCACAACAGTTCCACTAACATAACCCCACAATTTTTTACCTTTAAGAAAATTCTTCATCACAGTACTCCAATATGAATATTTTTTACCAATTAATCTTATCCTAATAGATTGAAGTGAATCAACCATTTCATTTGCCATTATGAGGTAAGCAAATACAATTACAAATTAGATGGAATCAAGATTACACAATTCTAGAAAATTAGCAACACAAACAACAAAACAATCTGTCTTTAAAGACGAAGTCAACCAACAGCCAAACAAACACCACCAGAAGATCAGAAATTTACTACAGAACAATCTATCTCAAAGGAAGAACCTGATCAGAGCACGAACATTGCATTTGATGTCCACGCACTGCACGCGCCGGTTGTGTGTAATCACCTCATTGCCATGAGTCCAAATATGATCACCAATCTCCAAACCGAAGTCGCTTTGAATGAATAAAGGAATATTAGGGTTTTTAATTGCAAAAATCTTTGAGAAGAAAAGGGAAAAGAAAGAACCAAAAAATCAATACACAAATAAATCAAACTAGAAAGAGAGAAACAAATATTATTAAGTAAACGACATAACTAAAATATTAAATATAATTAGTTTATATAATAAAGCAAATTTTAATCTATATTAAATAAAACAATCTTCTAATATATTTTAATATATTAGGACACTAATATTACTTATATTAATTTAACAAATGCTCCGTCCAATTGAATCTAAATTGACATCTTCTGATAAGATAAATCATTCATGCATTTATAAAATAAACAACAATGTGATCTTCTTTCACATGAACTATCAAATTTTATTTAAACGTCAATATTTTGATCATAGTTAATAAATGTATATTCTACTCATAAGCCTTTTTTGATCACGATTTATTAATATTCTTATGACCTTAGAGCCTTTATGATATTTGCTCAATAAGACAACATATAGAAAATTTATTTTAAATACAATGAATAAAACCAATTTATCGATAAATCAGAAAGTGTATAAAATACAATACTTTTTAGGACATAATTCTAACACCTACGTACTGCTTCAAACAATCATGTTAGGATATAAAATCTTCACTTTTAAATCTTGTTCTACGTTTATGGTTCATTGTATTCTTTAATTTTTGGGAGTGTGATTTTTTCTTTTTCTTTTTTTTTTATACATTTCTTTTCGTAGGAATTGATGCTTGTATATTTGTTTATTTATTTATTTATTTATTTATACAGACTAGAAAACATGCAATTTTCAGAATATTAGAAAATTTATTGTGAAAATTTAATAAAATCTGTTGTGAAAATATAGTTCATGGATCATACAATAACTACAAACTAAGCAAAGTGATAAAAAAATCCATACAATTTTGATTATCCATTTGTTTGTTTACACGTAACAGCCAATTAGGCATGTTTTCAAATAATAAAAATCGCATTCAATAATACCAACCATCAATTGGGGATTATGAAGCATATCTATGACCTCTAAGATTGTTGTACTCATATATAGTAAGACATTTTTTTTTTAATAAAATCAATAGTAATACACTTTGCGAGACGGGTTAAGGGCCCTTCTCGATTTCTATGCTCTAAGACTTCATGCAATAATTAATGGCATGAAGTGGCGTGATCATGAAGCACATACACTACAACAAAAAGTGTTTATTGGGGCGACACCAATTACGACGACACCAAGTCGTCTCTATTGATTATATACAGTAGAGACGATAAAGAAATGTCGTCGCCACATATGCAAAACTTATAGCGACACCATTTGTCGTCGCAATAGATTATAAGTCGTCTCTATTGTTTAGAATCTATAACGACATCTTTCAATGTCGTCGCCAATTAGTTTCGAAAACGGCAAGAACAAATTGCGACAATTTGATGCAACAATAGCGACGACATATGTCGTCGCAATTGAGGTGCGGATGATGTTGTCAGTCACGTGATTCATGATGTTTCTCGTAAAATGCGATAAGATATATAGCGACGACATAAGTCGTCGCTATAGACCTAGATCAATTAAAGTGGAAAGATTGGCGCCCAATTGTTGTCTGTAGCAATGACACATGTTGTCGCAATATACGTATAGATCATTTTGGTAGTCACGTGAGTTATTAATTTCCTCGTAAAATGGGAAGGATCCTATAGCGACGACTTTTACATATAGCGTCGACATTTGTCGCCGCTATAAAGTTTTCTTTTTCTTCTCCCCATCTCCACATTTCTGTATTGCAGGCTAAACGAAAAAAATTATCTTCTCCATATTTGCATCTCTCTTTATAATCATCTTCTTTACATTTCATTTCTTAATCTCCATTTATTATCCTTACTGTATTTTTTCATGTATGGATATTGATAAAAATTGGACAACAATTAGAAATCGCACAAAATCTATAGATTTTCAGAATGGTTTGCAAGCATTTATAAACATGACGAGGCTATACGTTAATGACAAGAGAAGGATTAAATATCCGTGCAAAAAATGTTTAAACGGTCTCACACAACCATTGGAAATTGTCGAGGCTCACATATTTTATAATGGTTTTGCGGAGAGTTATGTCACTTGGATATATCATGGCGAGATCGATGTTCATACTGCGAATGTGTATAGACAGAATGAGCGAGCTGGTGTGAAGGATGATATGATAGATGTCATAGATGACGTAGCTGGTGATGAACATGCAGGTACAAGCACTGATGGTTACTATGATGAATTGTTTCAGGCTCTCCATTCAGAACTGTACCCGGGAATTTCATCATTTTCATCTCTAAATATTTTAGTCAAGTTGATGCATATTAAGATTATGAACAAATGGACAAACAAGTATGTCGATGATCTTTTGAAATTGCTAAAGTTAGCATTCCCAAACATGAACCTGGCTGACTCTTACTACGAAGCTAAGAAGATGATGACGAAGCTTGGTTTGGGTTACAAATCCATTCATGCCTGCAAGAATGACTGTGCACTGTTTTGGGGTGAACATGCTGGTAGACAAACTTGCTCGATTTGCTAGGAGAGTCATTGGGTGCACACTTCTGGAAAAGTGAACGGGAAGAATGTTCCGTATAAGGTGTTGTGATATTTTCCCTTGGCCCCCAGACTAAAACGTATGTTTACGATGAAGAATACTATAAAACTCATGAGGTGGCACAGTATAGGAAGGTCTAGGGACGATGATGAAATGCAGCATCCCATTGATGGAAAAACATGGCGAGATTTTGACATGAAACATCTACTGTTGGCAAGTGAGATCAAGAATGTCAGGTTAAGTTTGGCCGCAGATAGATTCAATCCATTCGGTGACATGAGTTTGTCGTATAGCATGTGGCCAGTAGTTGTAACAGTTTACAATTTGTCACTATGGTTATGTATGAAGCCCAAATACCTCATGCTTACTTTGTTGATACCTGGTCCTAAAGCACTAGGTAAGGACATTGATGTATTTTTACGACCATTAGTGGATTAGTTGAAGGAGTTATGGGCCGATGGGATTGACACGGGTGACGGTGGAACCAACAACAAGTTGGTATTCAAATTGTGTGCAGCGTTGTTGTAGACTGTTAACGATTTTTCAACGAGAAGTAGTTTGTCGGATTGGAGTGGTCAGGGGTACAAGGAATGTCCTATGTGCAACGAGGATACTCCTTCAGTTCGTGTGATAGGTAAGACAGCTTATGTGGGTCACCATCGGTTCCTGCCATCCAGGCATCATTTTCATAGCAATTTAGACTTCGATGGGATGACAGAGAGGCGACCACCTCCACGTCGGTTAACACCTACAAACATTTTAGCACAGTTAAGCCGTGTCAGATATAGAAGTCCAGAAAAGCACCCTAATTACGGTGGAGCTACAATTCAGAGAAGTGATGACGAGCTAAATTGGAGAAAAAAAGAGCATTTTCTATGAGTTGCTGTATTGGACTTCTACAGAGCTCAAACATAACATCGATGTCATGCACATAGAGAAGAATGTTTGTGATAGCTTGCTCGGCACAATTATGGACGATCCATTCAAATCAAAGGACACAGTCAATACGAGGCACGATCTGATGCAATTAGGGATCAAAAGGGAGTTTCACTTGTATCAGAATGGGAATAGGTAGATGAAGCGTGCCGCATGTTATACCATGTTGTCTGCAAATCGTAAAATGTTTTGTAAATTTATCCGATCGGTTGAATTTTCAGATGGCTTCGCTTCTAATCTTTGGAAGAATATTGCTCCTAATGACAGCCGTATTATCGAGTTGAAGTCACATGATTGCCATATTATCATGCAACGGTTATTGCCAGTTGGATGTCGGGCGTTTTTGAATAAAACTATTTTCACGACAATTATTGAACTATGCACGTTCTTCAGACAGCTTTGTGCAAGAACACTAAAGTTTAACGACATGATGGCTTCCCATGATCATATGGTACTCATTCTCTGTAAGTTGGAATGGATATTTCTGCCAGCCTTCTTCGACATCATGATTTACTTTGTAATTTATTTACCAAAAGAGGCAATCCTTGGGGGTCCGGTATACATGAGATGGATGTATCCATTCGAGCGATACTTGAAAAAATTGAAAGGCTACGTCAGAAATTGAGCTCAGCCCGAGGGATCAATAGCTGAAGGGTATGTTGTGGACAAGGCATTGACTTTTTGTTCGAGGTACTTCGAAGACATAGAAACAATGTTCGACCGACCAGACAGAAACGAGGATGCTAGTGTTCCACAGACACAACTTTCTGCTTTTCAGTCGTAGTGTCACCCACTTGGAAAGAAGTCACCAACGACGTTTCCTACTCAAGTTCGAAATCAAGCAATTTTTTACGTCCTGAACAACTGTTATGAAGTTGAACCATTCTTGCAGTAAGACGGCGTTCATTTCTGCTTATTATTCATTTATCTCGAATAAACTTTATCATTTGAAACAAACTAATGAACTTTGATCTTCCATACTTTGTACATGAAACATAGGCAGGAACAACGGACCAGAAAGGTAAACAACCGACCAGACCGAATAAATTTGCAAGTTTTCAACATTATTTCTTTCAATAACTAAGAATAATTCTCGTCATGTAGCTATATGCAATGCGCCAAAGCCACAGCCATCAAGTTTCTCATGAGTTATTTGCGTTGGCCAGTGGATGTTACCAGTAGGTTATGTCATACACGGCTTGTGCTGTCAAAGGAGTTCGGTTCCTGACATATGATCGTGATATGGGAAGAAAAACTCAGAACAGTGATGTGTTCGTCCTAGGGACTGGGGGTGAGGTTTACTACGGGCAGTTTCAAGATATACTAGAGCTACAGTATGAACTGAAACTTTCAGTTTATCTGCTCCGATGCAAATGGTTTAGGTGTGATGGGAGACGGATGGTCACTGAGAATAACGTTACTAGTATTGACATCAGTGCAGAGGCGTTCAAGGATGATCAGTTCATACTTGCAAGCCAAAAACACAAGTGTTCTACATTGAAGATCCATTTCGTGGTCCAAACTAGCGAGTAATACAAATTGTCCATCACAGTAGCACGTGGGACACAGTGGAAGCTAACATCACGGAGATTGACCTGCTCCACAATAACTACTCTTCTGGTTTATCTCTGATCGTTGATCTTGGCAACATAGAGCACGTATTCTTACACTGGGATGATGATGAAGCTGATGAGATAAAAGCATCAATTATCAAGAGAGCCTCGTCTGATACTGTAGGAGATACTTCGTTTATCAACGACAATGATGTGGAAGACGATACAAATGCAGAATACGAGGATGGCAAAATATCGAGTGAAATCAATGAAGACGACAGTGACGATGATGAGGATCAATCATATCATGATAGTGAATCAGATTGAATGTTGTTGTACGTCACTAAATTTTATGAAATAAATTTATAAAAAAGCATGTTCTTGTTGTTGTTATTGTTTTCGACTTGAATATTTTTCGTTTATACTATCATTGTTATAGGTCAAAACACGAGTTTGGATGGAGTTTCAACATTTGTGGACAGAATGTATGACAAAAAGGACTGCAATTGTACAAAAACTTGCTACTAGGGACCTATATATCTAACATCGTAAAACTTGAAAGACTTATGTTGTAAATAAAATTGGATGAAATTGAAATAAAAGAAAAAATATAAGGACCAAAATAAAAAATGTTTAAAGTTGAAGGACATAACTGCAAATATTCTATAGATTTGACATTTATAGCGACGACATGTCGTCTCTATAGAGTGAAAAATAGGGCGCAATTATTTAGGCGCGTGCTCCAAAAAATTAAGTGCGTGTCGCCATTACAAATTAATAGCGACGACAATTGTCGTCGCTATAGAATTTACCCTTAAAAATCAATTGTCGTCGCTATAGAATTTACCATTAAAAATCACGCGTCAGACCTTCTTCTTCCCCATTTCTCATTTGGCTCTCTGTTTCTGCCGAGGACTGGAATTTTTTCCTGCCATCCGCTCGGTTGAGGGTTGCACTCCACGGCATTCTTCACGGTTTGTCCATCTCCATTAAGGTTAGCCTTCAACAATTAAATTTTAGCACAAATTTCACGGTTTGTTTTCAATTTTTAATTTCATTCCACGTTGAATTTCTTAAATTATCAGCTATATTTTTAGTTAATTATCAGCTATATTTGCACTATATATTGCACTGAATTTGGGATTGATGTTTGGGAATTTTTTGATGATTTTATGAAGTTGGAAGAACTGAATTTGTTGCACTGAATTTATGAAGTTTTAGGGATGATTTTTGGACTGATTTTGCTTTATGAAGTTTTAGGGACTGATTTTGCTTTATGAAGTTTTATGGATGATTATGAAATATTTATGAAGTTTAGGAACTTATTTGTAATAAAATTCAAAGTGTGGAGACCAATTTGAAATAAAATATAATAAATTCAAGGTTTCACATAAATTCAAAGTTTAGGGACCAATTCATTAATAAAATATAATAAATTCAAATTTTAAGATAAATTCAAAGTTTAGAGACTTATTTGCAATAAAATAAGTTTAGGGACCAATTTGAAATAAAATATAATAAAATCAAATTTTCACATAAATTCAAAGTTTAGGAACTTATTTGAAGTAAAATTCAAAGTCTAGGGACCAATTCATTAATAAAATATAATAAAATCAAATTTTTGGATAAATTCAAAGTTCAGGGACTTATTTGCATTAAAATAAGTGTGTGGACCAATTTGAAATAAAATATAATAAATTCAAATTTTCACATAAATTCAAAGTTTAAGGACTTATTTGATTTTTTCATTTTTTGCTTTTGTTGATTTCATTATTTTGATTTATTGAGTTGATGAAAAGGAGTTGGAGTTGGAGTTGGACTTGGAGTTGGGTGTAGGGACTGAATTGTAAAAAACAAAAGTTTAGTGACTAATTTGTAAAAATTAAAATTTTAGTGAGTAAAGTTAAATTTTGGAATGTTGTAAACGTTAGGGAATGAAGTTAAATTTTGGAATGTTTGAGGATTATTTTGGAATGTTGTAAATTTTAGGGACTAAAGTTAAATTTTTGAACGTAGGATTAATTTGGAATGTTTTAAATTTTAGGGAATAAAGTTAAATTTTGGAATGTTTTAGGATTATTTTGGAATTTTGTAAATTTTGGAATGTTGTAAATTTTAGGATTATTTTGGAAGGACCAATGAATCAAGAAATTGAAACTTATTAGAAATTACGAAAAATGTCCAAGTTGAGGGACCTATGTGAAATACAAATTTTTGTTAGGGACCAATCAATAGAAAAATTATAAAGTATTACAAATTATGTTAAATTGAAAATGTAATGAACAATTTACAATTTCTAATTTGAGGGACCTATTATATATAAATTAAAAGTTTAAGCACCAAATCTTCAACAACTTCAAACTTATTTGAAACTATGACCAAATTCAAAGTTTAGGGATATATTTGAAATATAATAAAAAATTTATGGATCTTTTTACAATAAAGTCAAAGTATAGGGACATATTTGAAATGAACAATTTCATTAGGGACCTACTTATAACAAAATTAAAACGTATTAGAAATTACGATAACATTCAAATTGTAAGGACCTATTTGATATTTCATAAGTTGAGGGACCAATTAATCAACAAATTGAAACTTATTAGAAATGAAGATAAAATTGATTGAAACTTATTATAAATGAAGATAAAATTCAAAGTTGAGGGACATATTAGATATAAATTAAAAGTTTAAGGACCAATTCATCAACATCTTCAAACTTATTAGATACTACGTAAAATGTCAAAGTTCAGGGACCTATTTGAAATAAAATAAAAGTTTAGGGATAACTTTGAAATATAGTCATAGTTGATGGCCCTATTTACAATAAAGTAGAAGCGAAAGGACCTATTCATAATCAACTTCAAACTTATTAGAAACTTTGAAAACCTTTGAAGTTTAGGGACCTTTTTGAAATAAAGAAAAAAGTTTATTAGGATCAATTTCACTAAATGTAGGGACCTATTCTGTACTAATTGATGTTCGCAATTATTTCATGTGTTAGTATGGCTCACGTGATGTCGCACGAAAGTGATGGTGCAGGAGATCTTCCACAGCAGCCATCTCACCGGCTCGCTTCGACCTACGAGTCTGGTAACAATTTTTCGTTCAAATTGTAATTATATATTATTTTATACATATTGTTGCAAATCGTATGATAAAATACAATTTGCAATTTTTTCATTTTCAGCGCCTCCCGCCAAAGCGACGGGGTATCTCTCGAGTCATCAACCTTGAGATAGTTTGGCAGGCTAATGGGAAGATGCCACTTCCTATCGCGTTCGACATTGTCGAACGCACAATGCAGCCGATCGGGAATAACGCAAAGTATATCACGCGCTTGGTTGGGAATCAAGTGAGATTCACCGTGCCCCCGTGCTACCCTTCATGGACAGAGGTTCCAGAGGAGCAGTGGGCACGGTTACGTAGCATTATCGAGGTATGAACTTAAATTAGTTTTGTTATTAGTACAGTCAATAAAGAATTGTTCTACGACTTCTACATTAACGTAATTTTTTTCACTCTTGTAGAGCTACTTCGATCTGCAGGGCGATCGGTCTCCTGACGAGTACGGGGTAGTATGTGCCGCTGTAGATCATCTGGCGGTCGATCGTTATTGCGATTACAAACTCAAGGTGCATAATCACTTAAAACCGCATGGACCGAGCCGACCATACGGCGAGATGTCTGCCGAAGACTGGCAGAAGTGCATTGACTTATTCACCAGTCCTACTTTCGTGGTACGTATTGTTTATTTATTTTTTACGATATTTTATATACTTTTTTAACTATTGCATTTTCTGCTAATCAATTATATGTTATACCTTCAGTCACGGTCCTCCAAAAATAAGGCCAATCAGGGTAAGGCTAAATATCCAAGCGTCCAGGGGTCGAATAGCTTCTCTGCCACACATTACGATGAGGTACAACATATAAATTTTCAATATCATTATACAAATCTTCATTACATTATGTAAAAATATCTACTAACTACATTTCACGTTTAAATTGTTGTAGTTGGACCCCGAGACCTAGTAGTGGCCGGAGATTATTGAATCGTTCCAGACGTTTCACACCTTCCAGGATGGCAATTTGGTGAACCAGCAGGCGGCTGGTGACTATGTGAGGATTTTTAAATTATGTTAATATAATTTGATTTTATTGATATTATTATTTATTATTATTTTTTCACTAAACAGGATAAACTTTTTGAGTTGATAGAGACTCAACATACACATGTCGCATACAGTAGCGCGTCGTTAGATGAGGGTGCTATTGCAAAGGAGGTTCTCGGAGAACGATGAGCTCACGTCCGTGGGGTTAGCCTGGTTCCGAAGGGCACCTCTCCGTCACTAAATTTGACTGTTGCATTGTTTGCCCCATAAGGAACTTCCCATCACTTCTGTGGAGACTCCCAAAATAACGATACTCGGTTTGCTATGTACGAGGCTCAGCTACGCCAAATGCAGCATGAAATTGAGATTCTGAAAAATAGAATAACAGTTGTGCCTGCGGAGGATGAGAACGGGGATGAGGACGAGGGTTTGGAGGGTCCGTAGATTTTTAGAATTTTTTATACATTATATCTATTATTTGAAATTTTTTTTTAAAAAAATTCAAATTGTTTATAGCGGTGACATTGTCGTCGCTGTAGTAAAAGAAATCAATTAGTTTTAGAGACGACTTTTTCGTCACTATATGAGAAGGACGTATGGCGACAAGATAATATTGACGTATTTCACGTCGCTATTATTTCATATAAAAGCGATGACATTGGCGACGACTTTGTCGTCCTTTTTTATTTGTTTTCGAGATATAGACCACAACAATGTTGCGACAAAGTTGTCATCGCTATAAATTCAAATATATATAGCGACGAATTTATGTCGTCGCTACATATCTAGAAACACTAATCTATTGTGACGATATTGAGTGACGACTTTGTCGTCTTTATACATTTAAAGGGACGACTTTTGATGATTCAACGACGACATAAGTCGCCGCTATTAACCTCCTTTCTTCTAGTGATATATCATATCTAAAGTTATTTTACATACATAGTACATAAATAAATAATTGAGCTTGTGTAGGTAGACGGGGTTGATGGTACTGGAGGTGATTTTATAGGTTTTCTGATTTTATTTATATATTTTTTTTAAATGTAAATTTTCATTCTTCTCTCTTTTTTTTTTTCCATTGTATTGTGCACGATTATACTCCTAAATTATCAATTAATTTTTCATTTCTCTCCAAATCAAATACCTTTTCTAATTCTACCAAAATCTAAACCTTTTCGCCACTGCTGGCCATAAATTTTCAGCATTGTAAACAAAAATGAAAAATATATATGCCTCCATATTTTTAGCCATTGATCGATAATAATATACTGTGTGAGAAAGAGTAAGTGCCCTTCTCAACTTGTATGTTCTTATATTTCATGTTTTAGCAATTGCATGATGTGACCCAATTATAAATATATATGATTGAGCTTGTGTAGATTGGTATGTTGGTTGGTGTGGTCATCCGTAGTATTTAGAGAATGTTTCTATGTGTTTATAAGTATATATAAGTTGGTTGAACATTATTTTTATCTACATATTTTGTAGATCCTACAACTTTTATCAAATTTTTTATCGACACATTTCGTATATAGTACTTACTACTTATAATCTAAAAAAAAAATTATCAAACATATATAATACGAATCTTGTCACATTCTACATTGTTATAAACATATATTATGTATACAGTCCCGTTCTCTTGCCCACGGTGGGCAGAAGTAATTGTGCCCACTGCTGATGTGGCATTAGGCAATGCCACATCAGCAGTGGGTCAAACAAAATTAAATGTCAAAATAATAATTAAATATGTATACATTCTCTCTCATCTCTCCCAATACCCAGCCCCCCACGCCTCACCCCACTTCCCTCCTCCCCAAATCTCTCAAGCCAATTTCTCTCTATTCTCCTCCAATTTCTCTCTACTCAGCCCCCCATTCTCCACCTCCACCTCCACCTCCACCTCCACCTCTGCCATAGATTTAAGCAACAAGAGTATACAGAGATGAAAATAAATATGGAAGATAAACAATTGGAGGGTTCGCTGGCGTTGGTTCGTTGCGTTGGGTTCGCCAGAGGAAAATGGGTGGGTTCGCCGGCGTTGGTTCACTGCCTAGGTTTGCCGTGAGAAAATGGGGTTTGGAGTTGATGACCCACAGGAGAAAATGGGGAATTTTTTTTTGGGAAGTGCAGTAGAGATGAGAACATTCTGGAGGATTTGGTGTTGGGTTTGATTTCTGGGTGGTTTTTGATGGCTTAGTAGATAGCTTCCGGAAGTTGTGGATGCTAGGATCCACCATTGTTGTGGTTTTGAAAAATAAAAAATGAGAGAAAAAAAGAGTTGTATACAGTGAGATGGTAAAGGTGCGGTGGAGGTGGTGGTGGCCGAAATCAAATCCGGGTTCGGCTGTGGATCTCGATTTCCCGACAGATCTGGTGGCGACGGACACCGGTGGGCCGGTGGATAACCTTATAAACACAGCAACCGGCGTCACTGCCTGTGCGATTCACGTGCTCCAAGTCAAAAAAAAGTTTGGGTTGGAAAAGCTGGGTGGAGGAGGATGGCCGGCGGTGGGTTTAAAAAAACCATCACGTAGAATGGGAAAACACCAACTCGCAGTTGGTGTGTTGATATATGCATCGGCAATGGGGCTGGTAAGGCGTGGGGGGCTGGGGTATTGGGTGAGATGAGAGAGAATGTATACACATTTAATTATTATTTTGGCATTCAATTTTGTTTGACCCACTGCTGATATGGCAGTGCCACATCAGTAGTGGGCACAATTACTCTTGCTCACTGTGAACAGGAGAATGGGATTAATTATGTATATACGGAAGAAACCAGAGTGACAGAGTGGGCATTCATTTGAATTTGAAGGCTCAAAGGTCTTTGCCAATCATTTCAGCAGCTGACTACTGAACCGACACCCCAAACTCATTTCCCCTGTCGATCAAACAAAAGGGCCCCTGCTGTTTATTCAACCTCAAAAAATCATATTGACACGTGGCGTGAATCAAACGTGTCAGACTATTTGACCTGACGACTGTAGTGCACTTTCCAATATGACAACACGTGGCGTAAATCAATCGGGTCAGACACTTCATGATTGTACATTTTCTGTCTTGCTATTGTCTCCCACTTTTACTTTTTCCTCTGTCGAATTAGTCTTCACCGGAATTCTTCCTTCCTGTGTAGATATATAAATATTTTGTTGTCCTTTGTCTTTTGTCTTTCTTCTTCGTCCTCGTCTTCTTATGGTTTTTACACATGGAGATTTTGTCAGACAATTCTGCTTGTTTGGAGTTAAGCATAGCCATGCCAGGCTTCTCTTCTTCTCCGTCTCTTCAATCTGGTAAGCAACAAGCTCTCAGGTTATCCATCTCTCTCTTTCTCTCTCTATGTGAGCGTGTGTTTTTTCTATTTCTCTTTTTTTGGGGTTTAAATTTGATCAGTTTTCATATCCTTTGCTGAATTAAACACTTGTTTATTTATTTATTTTTTATTTATATGATAAAATTCTTTCTGGATTGATATTATCTTTCATATATATTGATTTATTTTTCTTTTATTTTCCCAATATATAATTTTTAGGGTTCTTCAAAATGATCATGTGGCAAATAATTTTTTTTTTCCTCTTATTTTATGAAAAAAATTATCTATGGATTTTTGGAAAATAAAGATTATCAAAGAATTCATTATTTCATCCTATAAATAGTATATCAGTGGTGTAATTATAGTTCGTTATTATTCTTTATTTGAATTTCTAACAAAAAATACACATGAATGAAGGAGAAGGTGGTGTTGGTACGGCCAATGATTTGGATTTGGATATAAATCAAGTACCGTCTTTAGGAGTTCAAGAAGAATATGAGAGCCAAAATGAAGGCCCTCCGACAAAAAAACTCCGACTCACAAAAGAACAATCTCGTGTTCTTGAAGAAAGTTTCAGACAAAACCACACTTTGAACCCAGTAAGTCATCAACTGTCACTTTAGAGTATATTCATGTTTGACATCAACTTTTGGAGTACAGTAAACCAACAAAAAGTCACTTATAAATATTTTGGTTATGCAGAAACAGAAGGAGGGTTTGTCTGAACAATTAATGCTAAAGCCACGCCAAGTGGAGGTTTGGTTTCAGAACCGTAGAGCAAGGTATACGTACAATATATATATATATTCTATAACTTCATTTTTTTTGTGGTACGTTTTATTAATAAAAATAAATAAATAAAGTACAAAGACGGGTTTTCAACTGCGCTGTTAATTGGGACAGGACTGTTATGTATATAATAAGTATTGTTCTAAAAAGTCCGTCTAAACTTCGCCCAAGCTCCACCTAGGCATAAAGTTCGGTCTCTATGCATAACCACGTTTCCCGCTTTGCTTTCGCCTTGTCTTTATCTTTTTTTCGCCTAGGCTATATTTATACTCAAAAAGCTTGAAACTCAACCTCCATACATAACTACGCTTTATACTTTTTAAAATATTGATAATAAGTTGAAACTCTTACATTTGATTTCCCTTTTTTTATGTTGTTGGGATGAGACCATATAATAAATAATGCCAAAAATTGTGTATGTACTGAATCAGATTCTATACCCCTTATTCGCCTTACTTTTAGTAGTAGAAAATGATATTAAACCTGAAAATCATATTATCATTTTTTATTGGATTTTATCAAGAAATTTTGTTGGATTCCCCCTCATAAGTTTGTTTATTAATAAAAGGGATTTTAACGTAAATGGTCCCTAACCTCTGTCCTTAGTATAGAATTAGTCCCTAATATTTATTTTTTGGCAAACAAGTCTCTTATCTATGTGTTTTAGTGCAAAATTAGTCTTTATGATAAATATGCTCTTAGTTTTAATTAGAAGAAATTGTATGTAAATTCTTAATCATTACAAAATGTGCAAATAAGTCCAATACTTTTATTTTTTATAAAAAAATTAAAGAAAATTAATGAATTTTTTTTTTTTTAAAATTAACACTTTAGTAATAAACATGTCAAATAAAATTATTATTTTTATTATTAAGTAATTATATTATTTAAAGAGGGAGAAATTATTGTGAGAAATAATTTTTCTCCCTTTTTATTTATAAAATTTATTTGCTCTTTACTTTAAAAATTAATATAAATAAATAACAAAATGACGTATATAATATTATAACATTGAATTAATTTTATTACATTTTTATTTTACATAAAAATACTAATAAAAATTAATTTACACATTATGTGTTTTATTTTTGAATGAAAATAAAACAATAAATTAAAATATGAAGAATATAGTTGATTTCTAATATTTGTAGTTAATAAACATATAACTCAATTAAATAAAAGTATTTGAACATCAAATTTGTACAAAGTTATTTTTTTATACTACAATAAAACAAAATTTTAAATTTTAAATAATATACTTACTTAATAATAAAAATAATAATTTTATTTGACATATTTATTACTAAAGTGTTAATTCCAAAAAAAAAAAAAAACTCATTAGTTTACTTTAATTTTTTATAAAAAAAAATAAAAGTATTGGACTTAAAACCTCGCTTTCGGGATAGACTTACAAAGTAGTCCATTCTACTGGCTATGAGACAGCTGGACCCTAGAGGAACCGTATGAGGTGGAACCTCCACGTACGGTTTTGAAGCCGAGCCTTTCCAGCAATGGGGCCTAGGGACCGATATGATGATTGGTTTAAAAAGATACTCCGAAGGCATCGGGATCGAGGTCTCATTAGCCGAAGAAGACCCTGGACAATCCACGTGGCCTGCTTGACCAACGTCAGCGATGGAGACATCGTAAATTGGTCCCCGGGCATCGCGATAAGTCTTCTGTCCTACTACAGGTGCCGCGACAACCTTTACCAAGTCTGAATGATTGTCGACCACCAGATCTGCTGGTGCTCCCCACCAGTTGTTGGAATGACGTGAGCTGGGTTCGGGCAACTTTCACGCTCTCCTTTGCCACTGCATGACTAGATCAGATTACACAGACAGCCTACTAGTTTAGGTAAATATCTAATGCATTCTACCAGTGTTCCCGATGCCGATCAATTTCTCATAGTTTCTAACTGCGTGTCACGTCGCCCTAGGGTGGTCGTAGATCAATTGACTGGGCGTCCATTGGTGGAACTCAGCCGGACCTCAATACTGTGTAGTCCCCCAAGAATTACTACGTCATTTAGTCTAGTTTAGTGATAGCGGTAGGTTAGCTTGGTTCGCTGTGGCTCTAATGCCAGCCTTCTCTTTGAAGATAGATTTTTGTTTATTGCTGATCTTTTTTTGTGCGGGATTTGCTTCGATAAGCCACCGCCCAATAGAGCTTAGCCATGTGTAGACCGAAATGGTCTCGCGAAGCCAGTCATCGGATGGTGTAAGATCAAGTCCTAACTACGAGAAGGGGAGGGGAAGTCCATTTCAACATAGTCAAACCATAACCCTAAGAAAACGAGATCCAAAAAGGAGGGGGAACTCTAAGCCTACACAAGATACATGACCGACACTGAGCACTGCAGCAACGAGCGGGTTAGCCAAGCAGTAGCTTCTTACGGGACGACTAAGTGCGCTGAAACCAACCTGCGGTTGGATAGCGACTTCATGTGCTAGTAGACGCTACTTTACCCCCCCTTACTAGAGGACCCGAATGAGGCCGCTTGGCAAGAAAGATTTTTAAGTTGATAGAAGGTTGAGTGAAGGAATACAAGAATAGAATTTTGCCAAGGCAGCCGCTGCAGCGAATCTCTCCCTTCGACTCTCTCTCCTACCTACCACGAGAAAGGAGAAAAGAGGTTCAAGCAAGTGAATGTGATACCGTCCTTCATCTTGACTCCCATTTCGAGTTAAGAGATAGATAAATAAATAGACACAATAAATTCTGGAATAATTTCTACAAGGAGTCACTCGGAGCCGGAGCCTCAGTTGAGTCCTTTCTTTCATCTGAATGGCTTTTTGCACAGTTTGTAATGATTAGGAATCCACATACAATTTCTTCTAATTAAAACTAAGGGTATATTTGTCTTTTTCATTCCATAAGGACTAATTTTGCACCAAAACATATAGATTAAGAATTGTTTTGCAAAAAAATAAACATTAAGAACTAATTCCACGCTAAAAACAAAGATTAAGAATCATTTGCGCCAAAATCTCTTAATAAAACGTGCTTAGAGTGTGTTCCATATAAAACAAAAGATTGTTTATTCAAATTCATTTTTTAACAAAAGATTGTTTATTCAAATTCATTTTTTACGAGCAAAAGTTAATTAATTAGGTGATACCATTATAGGTAAACTAGGGTACCTTTGAAAGTCTGCGTGTCATATTGGTAATTCTGTAGCCTGACATTTCTATTTTTTCCTTAATAATTATTATTTAATTTTTCTTACAATATGCTAGTGAAAGTGAAGTGTTAATTCAATCTTGGACAAACAAAGAAATATTAAAATAATGATGTTTGCATTATTTGAAACATAATCTTGATGTTTTGCTATCACCAAACAGGAAATATATATATATATATATACGTCCAAAATTATCCTCAATTGAATTTTTTTTTATTATATAAAAAATGAAATAAAAATGTTTGTCACTTATCGTCATAAGATAATTAGTTGAAGCTCGATATATCAATAAATAATTAATCATTGACAATATTATCTGTGACTCAATGAAATAATCTAAGATGTATTAATTTATGAGGAAAAAAATTGGCGAATTCCTGTAGACTAGTTTAGGTGCATTTTAACATAAGCGAAGTTGCATAAAGTCAGAAAATTTATGCATGCATTTGACATTTTTTTTTTTGGGGTGCAATTATGCGACAATATATTAAGTAAATAAATAGATTATATTCCCTTCGTTTTACATTAAATATCTTATTTGAATTTTGTAGTCAACATTGGAGAATTACAATTTATTTTAAGACATTTAATGTTGTATGATATGATGTCTAAATTATTTTTTGTATGTAAATTCTAATATAATGTCAGCAAATTTCTGAGTTAATTTTACAAATTTCAAATTTGTCCTTATTGACCTATTTGGTCATAAAATTTTAATAAAGTTACATAACTAGCTAGTCACTTTGTCAACATGATTAATAACATATATATAGGAACTATTAAACTTTGATGTAGATTAATGACTATTGAACTTTGATGTAGATTAATGACTGTTATGGCAATCGATTCCTTCCAATTGGTCTTCCGTTTAAGCTTTCCCGCGACCTTTTAGTTGTTTATATTAAGTTAGGGTTAAAGGAAGCAATTTGAGATTTTTTGTTCTAGGAAGAATGTTTTATTTTGAAGATCTATAATTTCACAATATAAACTCAGCAGTCATAAGTCAATCTATCAATGCCAAGGTTTAGCGGGACTACATCGAATTCAACTTTAATGACTAAACATGATAACCAATTATGTAATGAAATTCAACTTTAGTGACTAAACAGGTCAAGAAAATACTTTAATAACTAATTTGAAATTTCAGTTAAATAACTTATTTGTGAAATACTAGCAATTGTCATAACAATTTGTTTATTATATGAGTGTTGATAATTCTTTTCCAAGTTAAAGTATTTAACTGTTTCGGGAAAAAAAACAGGAGCAAGCATAAGCAAACAGAAATGGAAAGTGAGTATTTAAAGAAGTGGTTTGGATCATTAAGTGAACAAAACAGGAGACTACACAAGGAAGTGCACGAGCTAAGGGGCATGAAAGTAGGCCCGCCGCGGCACAGCTCTCAACAGATGCCGGCAGCCACCGTCACAATGTGTCCTCGATGTGAACGTGTCACCACCACTTTTCTCGATAAGGGCCCCACCACCTCAACTACTCCCACAATGTCTGCTAAAGTGCTAACTCTCCATCCCCAACACACCTCTGATGCTTGTTAGTCGGCATCTCTTCCTCTAGCAATTAATTATCCCTACGAGTAAATGGCTGGTTAAAGATTACTGTTCATACTAGTTAAATAACTATTGTTTGGTTAAAGATTACTGTTCATACTAGTTAAATAACTATTGTTTTCATATTCACATAAAACTACTTTTTGAGATATTTAGGTTGTGTTTGGTAGGACTTTTTTGAAATTCAAAAGCACTTCTTAAAGAGTAAGAGTCCGTTTGACACATGTGTTGTGAGTAGAGCTTTTAACAGTAAAGTTTTGGGGTTTTTTCAAAAATAACCACAATAAATAAACTATTTCTTAAAATACTATCATGTTTTTTTTATTTTAAAAATACTGTTTTTTTATTTTTGTAACACTTGTTGTTACATTTGTTATTTTAGTTATAATAAATGTGTTACATTTGTTATTAACAAACATAACAAATATAACAACAAGTGTTATAAAAATAAAAAACAGTATTTTTAGAATAAAAAAAGTTCAATAGTATTTTTAAATTATTTTATATTTTGTAGTATATGGTGAAATTATCACTAAAGTTTTTTATAGTTGAACTTTTGTTAAACAGTTGTTGGCTATTTGAATATGAATTTAAAAAGTGCCGTGGATATTAAATTGAGTTATTGACTGCATAAGTATATAAATACTTTTGTATAAACTTTATATTTATTTGACTCAATTGTAATTAATTATTATATATCTCATATTATTTTTTAAAAATAAATAATATTTTTTTATATCATATAGTAACTATTAAAATTAATATATTAATTTAATTATAATTACACAATTATTTTAATATACCTTACTAAATAATTAATTATTATATATCTCATATTATTATTTTTAAAATAAATATTATTATTTTTATATCATATAATAACTATTAAAATTAATATATTATTACTTATAATAAAATAGTTGTTTTAGTATATATTATATTACTTAAAATAATCAATTATTTAAATCAAACACACTACAAGAAATATATACTTTCCCTACAAAATTTCCGCAGACAAATTAAGATTTGTCTACAGAGTTAATTTGTCCCCACAAACCCATTTTTTTGTAGGGCTAAAGTTTCTTTTGAAATTTTCAAAAGTGTGATAAATTGTGCCCACAAACATATACATTTGTCCCGACAAAAAAATTAGTCGGGCAAAGTATATCTTTTGGCGACAAAAAAAAAGTATAATTTGTAGGGTAAAACTGAGAGGAAAAAATTCCCGGTTTATTTTTTTTGGTATTTTAGTCCACGACATTATTTTGAAGGGGAAAGATATAATAAATATAAATAAAATATAACATAATGAAATCAAGACGTGAACTATTACAAAATTTTCCCTCTTTCCTTCTTCCAATTTCCCTCATCTCCATCTCCCTTTCCCTCTCCCGCGCCTCTGTCCCAGCTCCATCTCTCAAAATTCATCTCATCTCTGAATGAGCCATCGTAGCCACCACTACCGACCTCCATCACGCCGCTCACCGTCAACTATTCCTGCAATCGTACTCTCTTTCACACAGGTTCGTTTTATGCCCTTCAAATTTCTTTTTTTTTTTCAACATTTAGCCAATAAAATTAGGATTTTATGGAGAAAATGGGGGTTTCTAATTGTGAAATTAGAAGCAGAGTTGTCTTATTGTTTTGTTTTTGATTTTGGTGATTAAAATTAAAATTTTTTTTAGAGTTGTTCTTCCTTCCGAGAATCGATTCTCTGTTGCTGAGGGTATCAGGAAATCTTCTAGTGGGCGAATAAAATAGGGAAATTGTTACAAATCTTATAACTAGAATTTTCATCCCAGTACAAAACTCATTATGATATCAATTTGTTGCATAATTCTATGGAGAGTGCTCTGGCCAATCATATGTCCATGAAATTGAGCACTTCTAGTTTGCCCAGTGGTATCATTTTTTATCTTTTCATAGGGTTGCTCACAGAGGATCAAAATATTATGACAGCTGTAAAAGATGATTTCATAGCAGTAAAGGAGAGGGATCCTACTTGTATTAGTTATGTGCACTGTTTCTTAAATTTCAAAGGATATTTAGCTTGCCAGGCTCATAGAGTAGCACATAACTGGTGGTTAACAAGGAGGAAAATCTTGGCTCTGTTGATACAGAACAGAGTTTTTGAGGTTTTCGCGGTGGATATTCATCCTGGGGCAAAAATTGGTAAGGGGGGATTTTACTTTATCATGTTATCGGAGTTGTTATTGGAGAAACAACAGTGATTGGGAATAATGTCAATTTTGCATAATGAAACATTGGGTGGCACTGGCAAGGTATCTGGAGACCGAAATCCAAAAATAGGTGATGGGGTATTGATAGGGGCAGGTACCTGTGCTTTGGGCAATGTTAGAATTGAAGACGGGGCTAAGATTGGTTCACGTTTGTAGTGCTAAACCACGTGCCTGCTAGAAATACTGGTGTAGGGAACCCTGCTAGATTGATTGGAGGGAAGGAGAATCCCATTAAGCTAGATAAAATGCCTAGCTTAATGGGATTCTCTTGGCATGGGTGTGCAAGCCAGATTCATTCTTAATCAAGACATTTTGTTTGCTCTAGTATCACATTAAATCATAAAAAAGGGGACACCTAAATGCTAGTTTCGACGGATGTTGCTGTACTGAATAATATAAGCATACAGAATTTCATTCCACGCATCAGGCACTCCTGGAAGGCACTAATGAGCACAATCTGCATAACTTGTTGGATTCAACAGTTGATCTTCAGTTATAGCCACCCTTTGTTTTCTATAGATAGAGGGATGAGCATCTTTCCGATACTCCGAAAGCTGTGTTATGTTGAGCATTTGTACCTCCAAACCTCTTGATTTTAATTCTTCAATAGCACTCTCTACTACTCTCGTCATCTTCTGATTTGTTTCACTTTCCCAGTAGCCTTTCTGGAAAATTGGTTCTGTTTCTTTATAGCAGTTTTGATTTGCACTAGTGCCCCATTCATCACCCCTGCAAACGTTAATATTACATGTCATTGGCATGTCATATTTGAAGCAATGACATGAGCAATTTTTTTTTTTTCACTCTGATACCTTTTTGACATGAGCAAAGATTGGTTTAATTTACATTATATCCATAAAAGTGAAAAATTAGTGATTTATGGCCAGTAAAGTAGAAATGGTATTCAAAGTTTTTGAAGGATTAGATCATTATAACCACATTGGATAGGACCCTTAAAACCGGCTTATAAGGCGAAGTCACTCAATTGACTATAAACCTACAAGCTAAGCTTTAACGTAGGTGACGTGATATGCAATGATTGTAAAAATTTAAATAAAAAAATATTTACCTTTTCTATTTGTAAAAATACTATTTTACAAATGTTTTGCTGGGTATAAAGTGATGAGGAACATCTTTTTGTGATATGCTTAACTATTTAATTTATTGAAGTAGTAGGCAAAATGTGTTTGTCTAAAGGTTAATTTATAATTAAATAGTTAAGTATATAAGTAAGTAAACCTGATTTGGAATGCCTTCCTATCTTATTTGTTAAATGTATTATTCAAGTAAACCCGACTTGATGTATTCTCATCATTAGTGTAATATTGTAATCTATTAAATCATCTATCCTTTTAAGACAATTTTTTGGGGAACTTTATTATATCTAAATAAACTTGAATTTATGTTTCAAAGAAAATTTTTCTTGTTTTGCTACACAAGTTCACAACAATACCTTTATAGTTGTTTATTGGAAAAACGAAATTCCTTAACTTGATATCACTTGTTCTCATTCTCTGAATTGTATTGTTTCTCCATTGAATAAAAAGTTTTGATTATTATATTTAATATTTTTTAGGAGCTGTGGTAAGAGTTTTGCATTCCAGAGCTTCCTTCAATTCAAATTTCAACAAGGTAAGTTTATATAATTCAAGAAAGTTAATTACATAATTTTATAGATTACTCTTTATGTCAAATTTTATGTTTTATATGTAAAAATTCTTATGTTCTATATATCCATGTTAGGGTTAATTGTAGCAACTATACTATGTACCAAAATTGGATATGTAATCCTGATAGAACTAGTGTTGATTATTTATTGGGCATTGAGGACTTTATTATAGTTGCAAGAAACCATGTAAATCATCGAGGTCATTCTGAGTGCCCGTGCCAGAAGTGTAATAATTGCACTTGGAGGCCAGTTAGTGAAATTCGACAACACTTGATTATGTATGGAATGTCATACAGCTATACTAAATGGACTCGTCACGGTGAACATTTGGGAGCCGCATCTGGTTCTTCCACTGCTAACATGTTTTCCATCTCGAGTCCGAGTGATGAGATTGATTGTGATAATGATCAAATAATGGATATAATCAATGATGCGTATCCATATGCCTCGCACCATTACGAGCATAATGTTTTAGAAGAAGATGATGTGCTGCTTGATGATGATACATTGGGCGAAAATTTGATGTCGAACATGCGTAGTCAAGAGATAGATAAGTATGAACGTTTATTGAAAGAAGCACAAAAAGAACTTTATCCTGGTTGCGAAAATTTCTCTGTACTAACAGCAATTGTTGAGTTGATGCAATTGAAAGTAGAGAATCTGATGACCAACAAATGCTTTGATGATCTCATGGGCATCTTGAAAAGGATGCTTCCAAAAGGGAATCATTTGCCTTCGACTCATCGACATGCTCATAAGGTTTTGAAAGATTTGGGATTAGGTTATGAAAAAATCCATTCATGTAAATATGATTGTGCTCTATTTTACAAAGAAAATAAAGGATTGGATAAGTGCCCTATTTGTAATGAACCAAGGTATCAAAACACTTCAGGGGATAAACAAAAGATTCCTCAAAAAGTGTTGCATTATTTTCCACTCAAGCCGAGATTACAACGTCTATACATGTCAATGCATACGGCCAATGATATGAAATGGCACAAGGATGGACGAGTTGATGATGGTGAAATGAGGCATCCAGCAGACACAATTGCATGGAAAGAATTTGATAAGATGTATCCCAATTTTGCAGTAGAGCCACGAAACATAAGGTTGGGCATTGCTACTGATGGTTTTAACCCATTTGGGGATATGAACAATCCGTATAGCATGTGGCCAGTGGTGGTCGTTCCTTACAATTTGCCTCCTTGGATGTGTATGAAAAAGGAATTCACCATGATAACCTTACTAATTCTTGGCAAGCACGAACCTGGTAAGGACATTGATGTTTATCTGCGCTCGCTAATTGATGAGCTAAAAGAGTTGTGTGAAATTGGTGTGCATACATATGATAAAGGGACTAATTCTACATTTAACTTATGTGCTACGGTGCTGTGGACAATTAATGATTTGCCCGCTTATGGAAATTTATCTGGATGGAGTACTAAGGGTTATAATACATGCCCTAGGTGTAATGACGATGGAACATCTGAATGGTTCAATGACAAGGTTTGCTATATGGGACATCGACGATGGCTGCCATGGGATCATGTATGGCGCACAATTATGGAGTCCTTTGATGGGAAAACTGAATTCCGTGTGAGACCTAGGCATTTATCAGGTGATGAAATTTTGTCTCAAGTAGACAACATGCACTTTGGTCAGATTGGTAAACATCCTAATAACCCGAACAAAAATAGGAAGAGGACACCTGAAGAACAGAATTGGACTAAAAAGAGCATATTCTTTGAGTTAGAATATTGGTCCAAGTTAAAAATTAGGCATAACCTAGATGTAATGCACATTGAGAAGAACGTTAGTGACATTATTGTTGGCACAATATTGGGTATAGAGGGAAAATCTAAAGACACAGTCAAAGCTCGCCAAGATTTGGAAGCCCTTGGAATAAAAAAGTCTTTATGGTTAAATTGGAATGGTGAAAAGTGGGTTAAGAGCCATCCATTTTTCACAATGAAGCCAAATTTAAAAAAAGAATTCCTTCAATCTTTGAAATCTGTAAAATATCCAGACGGCTATGATGCTAATATTTCAAAAAATGTGGTAGTCGAAAATAGAAAAATTTCTGGATTGAAGAGCCATGATCATCATGTATTATTCCAGTGCATACTTCCTGTGGGTATTCGAAAATATTTGCCAAATGAAGTGGTTGAGCCGATTGTTCAGTTATCCAGATTCTTTCAACAGTTATGTGCAAAAACTTTACGTATGGAAGACATTGAGAGCTTGGAGGATGATATTGTGTACATATTGTGCAAGTTTGAACAAATATTTCCACCGGCTTTCTTTGTTTCCATGATTCATTTAATGGTGCATTTACCCGAAGAGGCAAAACTTGCAGGTCCTGTGAGTTACCGGTGGATGTACCCAATAGAATGGTACATGTTTAGTAATTATCATTTATTTTAAGATTCTAACTTAGTGCTAACTAGTTAAGCAACATGTCTTATAATGAAAGAATTCATTTGTAGAATGTTGGGAACGTATAAAAAATATGTGCGGAATTGAGCTCGACCAAAGGGGTCCATTGCAGAGGCATATGTTGCACATGAATCTCTCACTTTTTGTGCCATGTACCTTCGAAATATTGAGACACCTTTTAATCGACCTGAAAGAAACTTTGATGGTGGCTCTAAACAAGAGAAACTTTCAGTTTTTTCCCAAGTAGCGCGATCATTTATGAGTAGTTAAAGTATTCCATTCATGAATGCTGATATGGCGGTTGCTCAATGGTTCATATTGAACAACTGTGATGAGGTTATTCCATTCCTAATGTAAGTACACTACTTGTGCATTTGGTTCAAGTAACTATATGCATGTCCTATGTACATTTAGTGTATACATTCACTTGCTGTGCAGGGAGCATGAGGAAATGATAAAGCGCGAAAATAGTGTGAACGTACAAACAAGGCATAGAAAATTGTTTCCTAATTGGTTTCGCGAACTCGTAAGTCGTTTTTTAGTTGTAATGAGCTCCACAATTTTTCATGTAGCTTTGTAATTTTAATACTTAATTTTTATTCATTATTTAATCTGAAACTAGGTGAGAAGTTTAGGGGATGCAAAATCACCTTTGTACAATGATGAGCTATTTGAATTAGCAAGAGGTCCTCTTCGAGCTGAAACATACCAAGGTTGTTTTGTGAACGGAGTAAAGTTTGTAGCTGCAGAACGAGATGATAAGTTGACCACGCAAAATAGTGGAGTTTTTGTACCAGGAAATCATGATACTGATGATGTAGACTTCTATGGCAAGTTGATAAGCGTGGTTGAACTGCTGTATAGGCAACGCTACAAGATTGTTCTGTTCAAGTGTCATTGGTTTAATACAAACCCTCATAGGATGGGATCTATTAAACGTGACTACCACTTAATATCTGTGAATTCTAGTACTCGGTGGTATGATAGTGATCCTTATATTCTTGCAACAATGGCAAAACAAGTGTTTTACTTAAACCACCCCAAAGCAGGTAGTGGTTGGAAAGTCGTTCAAAAGATGGATCACAGGAACATATACAATATACCACAGAAGGAGATTTATAATGACAATGATGATGGGGCGTATCAAGAGACTAATTCTTCAGATGTACCGAATATGGTTGAAGCTCGAAATTATGATATTATTCAAACAATGCTTCATGTAGATGACGTTCCTCCCGTTTTGATTAATCCAGAAACCAATCATCGACCCCCTCTTAGAAAAAATGATGGAGACACAGATAGCGAAAGTAATGGACATGATGATGATGATTCGGTTGAGAAAATTAGTTAACATAGTCTTCAGGACAGTGATTTCGAATTGTAAGACCATCACTGCTTTTGCTGTACCTATATGTATTAATTGTTGTCAATGTTACTATATAATAATTTCTTTTTAATCTATCTTTAATTTTATGTTATGTTCTCTAGTTTTATTGTAGTCATTGTTATGTATAATATAATGTTAATAGTCTAATTATCATTTGGTTTTTGTGCAGATGAATCTGATTTGTCGTAAGAAACGTCCTAATAGTTCACATGTATCTCCAGCACCTAAGATGTCCAGAGTGACAAGCACAAATGAGCCTCATCTACCTCAGACATCACGATCTAATAGCACGTCCACAAATAGGTTTGTAGCTCCTCTCTCGTTGCGACATTTGTTGCAAGCCAATAGGGTAATACCTTCTTTTTCTCAGACATCTCAATCCCCCAATACTTCTATACCTCCAACTCACAAAATTTGGACTCAGTCAACCACTGAAACTATACCACCTTGCTCTGCTCCTTCAATTGAGACTCATCGTACTCATACACAACCCGAGGCACCGTCGAGGACTCTTCCTAATCCAGGTGCACAATATGGACCTCCAGCGATAATTTAGATCAGCCACCTTCTAGTCACCCAAATTGTGAACAAGGCTCAGGTATTATTCCATGTAAAATTGAGCAGCACAACATGATGTAAATATATATTTCCTATTTTACCCTTTGTCTTTCAATGCTAGATTTGAAACTATTATTAAATTATATTAAAACTATATTACTTTCTCTATTTTTTTCACATTTGATATTTTTCCCCTTCTTCTTTTCCTCTTTTTTCATAAAGTAATTACATCTCAATAATATTTTTGTGAAAAATTAACATTTTTATTTAGAAAATAAACATAATTGATCCAAATTTTGATTAGGAAAAACGAAAGAAAAACAAAATCCAAACTACCAAAACTTCTTGTGCTTAGTTTATAGTTCATATATGTTTACGTTTTTTGATGAATCTTGTGAATGAAGTTAATATAAGTTTACCTTTTTCAGTTATTGTATATTTATGAAAACAACAATAATATAAATTTGGAGATATATTCTGAAATTTGCAATCCTATTGTAAGATACTATAATAAAGTTTCTTCTTTTTTTGGGCTATTTTCTCTCTTGCTTGATTCGGTATTATCTTCTTTAATGTCTCTGTCTTTTTGTATGCATAGCATTTATTCTGAGTCAAGTTTAAGAAATTATACTCTTGTCACGATATCAAAAATGGTTCGAAGTTTGTTTACCATTTTTTTTCTGGGTAATGCATATTCTTTGGGGAAATGCATATTCTTTTTCCCTGATAGGGGAGGTTTTCTTTGAAAATTGTAAAGGAAAGAGGTGTCATCCTAGTAGTATCAGGGGATATTACTGTAATTTGCTCTGTTATTGATCTATGTTTCTTCAACTCTTCTAAATGCTTGAAGTGCCCTTGCCATAAACCTATTGCTCGTACAAGGGTATGGGACATTTATTTAATTTTTCATCTATCATAAATACAACAAGGATGATTAATTTCTGTGACTATTTGAACAGTTTTGAGCAGCACAACATGATGTACCATGTCCTTACAAAGAAGAAAACTTGAAAGATCCAAACTGCATCAGATTTTCTCTCTTTTTTTTGGGGGTGGGGGATGGAGGGGTATATCTCATAAAATAAGAATTGCAGCAGAAATGGATGACAAGTCTATAAGCAGGGACTATTGATTTTTTTCCATTTCTGAGTGTTAAAAATATCTACACCAGCTACCTGACCAAAATTTTGACAAAAAATAATTATAGCAGATACACTTGCATCATAAATAGGGAAAGATAGATTTCTCCATAGCATGTAAAGGTAATCTGTAGTGTAGGTTGAGTTACTTAAGCATAAAGAACATGCTGCAGAAATAGTTTTAGATCCTAATGAGACAAGTCGCTGTGCTTGAGAAAATGAAATTGCTGAATAAGAGGTGGATTCCTCTTTTGCAACCTTAATGGAATCATTTTTTGAAATCCCGGGATCTGAAATTTGAGAACCACTTACAGATGTTTCTTGGCTTCCCACCTGTAAAGATATTTTACATACGAATAAATGCATGGTTAGAATTAATTCAGTTCAGCCATATGCACCAAAAAAGAGACAAAATCAGGTTATAGTAAGCAACAACTTGTTTGATGCATAACATGTACGGAAAACACTGAGTAAAAATTATGTGGTCTTTTCAAATGAATAAGATCTAAGTTAAATTCCTTCGTTTAGTTTTACTTATCTAATTATAATCAGGAAAAGAATCAAATGAACACAGACAGCGAATATTTCCATAGCTAATTTTGTAACCAAATATTAATCCAATAGGTATTCTCATTGTGGAGCAATGATTTCATGCTAAGTTTATGGACCAATAGGTATTCTCTTGAAGCATATTCTGCGTTTTTGGCAAATGTTGCCTCGCTGGCCCAGTTAAACTGGACTAAGTTTAATCTGAAGTTGATGGGAATAGGTTTCTGCATTATGTTGTTTTCACTTGTTCTGCATGCTTTTAGTATCAAGAGGTTGGATAACCTATGTGGACATCATTCTCCTTCTTGTGGCAATTCTAGGAATTCCTTTGGGATGATTTTTGCTTGTATTGCAGTGCTGACTCGTGCCTGCAGTTTTCTTTCAAATAGTTATATTTATAAGTCATGCCTATATATTATTTTAAAGGTTCAGTGCCCGCATATTTCTCTAGTTATTATCTTTTATCTGACTTCATTCATATTCTCTAGTAACGTGTCCTTAGAGCATTTTTTTATAAATGTTGTTCCCTTGTTTGCTAATATCAGTCTATAGCTTTGTGGCAAACTTTTTTAATAGGACATCTCCATTATTTTGTTAGTTTAAATACTTTTTTTAGTTTTGTGTGAGAGAATGGGTGGATATAAGCTGTTGTGGCTCTGTGTAGTTAGATATACTTGTGTTTTCTTAAAAAGATTAGATGGGACCTTGATGAGTTTTCTTGTATGCTATTTAATATATTTTTGTGGGTTGTTTTAATTTCTTGTAGGATGAGATGCTTGCTAAAGTTGATGAATATCTAGCAGAAAGGGCAAATGAGCAACAACTTCCCGAATATACTCCTTGGAGGAGATCCCTGTTGACGATCCAGATGTTGGATTGAAAATCATGATGTCCGTTCTAGGTGTGAAACCTGGACGCCAAATTTGTGGGTTGGGAGATAGTCGTCTTCGAGACATTGGTACATCTTCCAATGTGCGCCATATGGAGAAGGAGTTGGAAGAAGAACGTGCTGCTCGAAAGGCAGCTGATGCAACTCGAATTGAAATAGAGCAAATAATGAAAAACAAGTTGAATGTTGTTGGGCAAAAATTCAATTCTACATTGCAGTCTTGGCATCATTCTATGCAACAACTATGTAGACAAGTTCCTGGTTTCGATCTACCGCCCTTTATGCCATTGTCAATAGATGATGATGTTATTGGGGGCGAAGAAAACGACTTTCATGTAGGCAACAATCTTGATGAGGATATGTAGTGCATATCTAATTTACGAGGACAATGAGTTATTTTTTTTAAGATGCATTTTTTAGTTTA
Organism: Forsythia viridissima; assembly: GCA_030279155.1. Lineage (NCBI taxonomy): Eukaryota > Viridiplantae > Streptophyta > Magnoliopsida > Lamiales > Oleaceae > Forsythia > Forsythia viridissima. The sequence goes on from CM059034.1 coordinate 51,475,696, forward strand.
GAGCTTATACTCTTTTAAGTTTAGCTTAGTGAATGATTTTTTTTTTTTTTTTTTTTTTTTTTTTGGCTTTTGGTACAATATTTTGAGTTTAATGTTATATTGATTGACAATAAGGTCTTATTTTAATTTGTTATATTTTTTGTATTTTTATATTATTTTGAAGAAGGTAATAATAATTAATATAATAAAAAAATTATATAAAAATAATTAATTTCTCCCTACAAATTCTATCATTGTTGGAAAAAATAATTTACTTAGCCCACAAATTTGTTTTCTCCCCACAAAATATCATTTGTAGAAAAAAGCAGAATTTGGCCTACAAAAGTTTTTCGACACAAAATTTATTTGTAGGGAAAAGTACGATTTAGCCTACAAAATAAATTTTTGCTTTGTGCCTACAAAACCTGGTTTGTGGGCGAAAGTAACTTTATCAGACGAATAATTTTGTCGAGAAAGAACTTAGACGACAAATTGTATTTGTCTCTAAAAGATTTGTAGGGATAGACTTTAACCCACAAATTTCCACCATTTGTCTTCTTAAATCTTTCCCCACGATGTTTGCGCCACAAACGTCCCTACAAAAAAAATTTGTCGGGAAAGGTTTTTCCCCACAAAATATAACATTTCCCTACAAATTCATTTTGTATGCAAAACATAAATTTCTTGTAGTGACATCTAATGTGTAATTTGTATTATATTATTTAACATGTCAATATATTTTTTTCACTTTATATAAATATATGAAGTGACAATTTGTTATAAGTAATTAATGTGGTAAATAAATTAATATTTTTTTTGATGTATTAATGATAGTTTTGTTAATTTTTAAGTTCATTAAATGTAATTACAACTTCCCGTAAAAGCTCAATTAGAAATTTTTAGAGAAACTCAAAATTTGAGCTTTTCTATAACATCTTTTTAAAGCTATTTTTAGTCAAAAAGTACTTATTAACTTTAACCAAATAACCATAAATTTAACAAAAAGTACTCTTGCACTTTAAGAAGTGCTTTTGAACCTCCAAAAAAGTTCTTCCAAACACACTATAAAAGTGCTATCTATTGAAGATATTTTATCTCTAACCACCAGCTCCATCTCACTGCAATTTTTGTTATTTTCTATTATATTTCCTTCGAGCTGTATTTTCTATTATAAGCTCTTATATAAGCTGAACTCATTTTAAAATTACATAAAAGATATAAATGATTAGTACAACTTAATTGAGCTGCTTCTTTCTCTCTTCACTCTACTTTGTAAAATGGTATTAAGAGCTTCACACACATGCACTGCTGAAGCTCTATCTTTTTCAATTCCTCTTCTTCATGGCTCGAGAATGAGGATCTCAAGCTGCGAATCCCACCACTTCAACTCCAATTTGAACTAGAAATCAATTCACTCATATTGAGGTTGAAGACCAATCTCATTATGATGATCCTAGTAGTCTTTATTACCTAAGCAATGTAGATCATCCTAGACTTCACATTGTTTCCTTACCATTAGTAGTTAACAATTACAATTCTTGGTCTCGTGCTATGTTAGTTGCTTTGGTTGCTAATAATAAGATCTATTTCGTTGATGGTTCTCTCCCGTCCCCCTACATTTGATGATCTGTCATATAATTCTTGCTCGAGATGCAATATTATGGTTTTATCTTGGTTTCTTCATGTCGTGTCCAAATAAATTGTAGATAACATTATGTATCTAGATAATAGTGTTGCTATTTGGAATTATCTTCATGAGTGGTTTCATCAAAGCAATGGACTATAATCTTCCAATTAAAACAACAATTGAACAGTCTAAATCATGGATCTACTTATATTAGTGGCTATTTCACTAAGCTTAAAATTCTTTGGAAAGAATTAAGGGAACAAAAACCTAATTTCAACTTGTACTTGTTGAGGTTTGGAAGCTATTATGGATTTCCAGTAACAGGAGTATGTGTTGCAGTTTTTAATGGGACTTAATTATTCATATTCTCATGCTTTGACTCAAATATTAATGTTAGAACCCTTACCTCCTATCAACATGGCATTTTCCTTGATAATCCAAGAGAAAAGGTAAAGGGGTGGTTTAAGCTATGGCATTTCAGTTCCTACATCCAATCCTTCAAGTTCCAATTCTATTTCATTTGGAGTTTCTACCAGCAATCACAATGTCTTTAAAGGAAAACAAAACAAACCCATCTACACACATTGTGGCAAGCTAGGTTACACTATAAATTAATGTTACAAGCTTTGTGGTTTTCCTCCAGGCTAGAGATTTATGTGTCAAACTGTAGGACAACATGCTTCTTCCAAACATGTTGTTAATCAAGATGGAGCTTGCTTTGAAAACACTATTGTTAGTGCTCCTATAAAAAATTTAGTGGATGCCAAGTCTGCAATGCCTGTCCTTACATCATCTCAATGTTAACAAATCATTGCTATGTTGAGTTCACAGCTTCAAGGAGCAGCCACAGCATCAGAAGATCAACTTTTAGTTTCCAACTTTACTGGTATACACACTGTTGTCCCTAGTCATGTTTGAATTGTGGATTCTGGTGCAACTAATCATTTATGCCATGATTTAAGGTTTTTCACTGCTTTTGATTCTGATTTGACTATTTCTCACATAAATTTACCAATTGGACAAAGTTTTGCAATAGCTAGTGCATGAACAACTTGTCTGAACACCTCTATTGTTCTTAAGAAAGTACTTTATGTCCCAAGCTTCAGATATAACTTGTTATCCTTTAGCTCATTTAAGAGAGATATCAAATACTCACTGATGTTCTCTAATGACAAGTGCTTGATTTAGGACACTACACATGACCTTTTGATTGGGACTCCTGAGAGCTTTGGTAACTTATATTAATGATGGGATTATTCCAAACAATCAATAATTGTTTGCAGTGTGAAATTAGACACCATATGGCACTACATATCAGGAGCATCTTTCAAGTCATGTGATGCTATGTTTGACTGAACATATACCAATTTTTAATACATGTTGTAAAGACTTTCATTGCTCTATTTGTCATTTGGCTAAATAGAGAAGATTATCATTTGTATCTCAAAACAGCTTATCAGATGATATTTTTGATTTAATATATGATAATGTTTGGGGACCTTTCTCTACTATCACTCATGATGGTTGTAGATACTTCTTGACTATAGTAGATGATTGATCAAGATTTATATGGATATATTTGTTATACAATAAAGCAGAAGTGCAGCAATGTATTCCTCAATTTTTTAATTTAGTTGCAACACAATATAAAAAAGTTATTAAGGGGGTTAGGTGTGATAATGCTCGAGAATTCAACCTCACTTCTTTCTATCAAATTAAAGAGGTGGTGCAGTATCACTCGTGTGTTGAAAGGCATGAGAAATATTTAGTTGTTGAAAGAAAACATCAACATTTGTTGAATGTGGCTAGGGCCTTGTTTTTCAGTCCAAACCGTCTTCAATATATTGGGGTAAATGTATTTATTGCCACTAGATTTTGATAAGGCCTCCACGTCAGCGAAAACCCAATAAAGGCCCGAGATGGCCCTCGTTAAGGCCTTGTAGGCCCAACTAAGGCCCTCCAGATTCATAAAGATCCCATACACCCGACGACGGTGTCGGGGACCCTGCAAGAAGGCCTCGGAGGCCCATTGAGTATCTTAGCATTCCTGAATCAGAGTATTGCAAAGCCCATGAAAAGCCTTGACACTCATGGCCGAGCCTTGACAGCCTCGCCGGGCTTCGTATTTATTATCACTAGTAGGCAACACAATAATTTAGGATGACCAGAGAAGTAATTGAAAACAGATTATGTTTGATTGGCACACTGATCGTCATAAGGAAACCAAATCTCAATCTCTTGAAAATTAGGTAACGTGATGAATCTAAATAAAGACGATAATCTAGGAGATTATCTTGACAGCCGATCATCCCTATCCCATAAGAAAATAGGAGCCGATCATATATTTAATTGATTGTTTCTTAAAATCAATTAGAACTCTTGTGCTATAAATACAACTTCTCTGGTTATTCTAAAGTACACTCTTTTTACGCAACAATTTCACCCCTAAACTCTGTTCAAATCTCTACCTGCTTGTCCCTCCCACACCCAATTGCTTTCATCCTGCGTATTAATCTCTATATACCGACAGTTGACTTGAGCGTCGGAGTACCAACGATCGCCGGATCTTTTTTCTTCAGAGATCTTGGTGCCTAATAATTGTCCGAGTGTGCAGGTAACATACAGTTTGGCAGATGAGTGACTGGAGATCTGTTGACATGTGGACAGTGCAGGTTCCAACGTCAACAATATTAAAGCTGTAGTCCATCTTATTAATAGGTTTCCATCACCTATTCTTTCTCATAAGTCTTCTAGCGTAAATTGGCAGTTAACTTAACCGTCAGAGTACCAACAGTCGCCAGCCTATTTTTTCCTATGATCTTGGTGCCTAACATTTGTCCAAATGTGCCCATAACATACATGTTGGCATTATACATGGATAGTGCATATTTTGAGGTTAATAGATTAGCACTATTTATGGAATTTTGATAATACGTTATGCGACTAGTCAATTCATGGTGAAGCATGTTTAAATCTCCTACATAAAAGTCATGGCGACTGAAAATCCGCAAGATGAAGAAATTTCCACTCATCAGAACAAGGACATGGATGGATCCCAGACCTTAAGAATGTGATTCATCCCTGAAGAAGAAGGCAACGCCAGAAGAAAACAACGGAACATAACAATTTTGAGTTGACGGAAGAAAACTCCCAGATGAGGGCCATGATCGAACGACCAATGAACTAGAAGGCCTAGTCATGAGCAAGTGTAACCGTGACAGGCGAAGCCCTCAAGGTCCGACTCTGTCAAAATCTGTTGATCACGGGATGATTCACTGGCATCAGTTGGGCAGAACTCTACAACTAGTATCTAAGGCCCTCGTACGAGCAACTTCGAGCGAAGGACCTACCAGCATGAGAAGAGAAGACCACCTACCCTATTTGTGTATTTGACAGGCTTAGGGTTAAATTATTTTTTGTATTTCCCCAAGTCCAGGACAGTCACCAAAGTGAACACATTAAAGTTCACCCAAATATGAAAATAAATTTTGGTAACGTGGATGTAAAATTTGAAGCTAAAAAGTTGGTATCCTCATGCGACCAAGATGACAGAAATGAAAACCTCCCATTCTCCAAGGAGCTAAAGGCTAAAGAGTTAGAAATTGGCTTCAAAATGCCTTCTATAGAGAAGTACTATGGGCGAGGTGATGATTCGGATCACATCAATGTGTAAAAACAAGGCTGCAACATTACCTCCCAACGATAAAGTGCAGGAACTTTCACACTACTATAGTCTCTAACATGAAGAAGTGGTTTAACAAGTTGAAACCATAGAGTATTATGAGCTAGATCCAGTTGAAGCAAGAGTTCATCAACACCTTAATAGGCAACTAACAATCGCATCAGATGTGGATCAACTCCATGACATCAGACAAAAGGATGGTGAGTCTGTTAAAAGTTATTTCAGGAGGTTCAGCAAGGTCGTCAACAAAATTGATAATATTGATGACAGGATTTCACACGTGGCCTCTTTCTAGAGAGATGTTTAGAATAGGCACGTCTAGAAAATTCCTAGGGTAAATGGTGAATTAGCGTGGGATAGAGGCTAATCTCAATTAATGTACTGGTGAACATGCGTTCTTCGTCCTCGCCTAACGAGGTCCAGAGCCTCACTGGGAGATTAGCGGCCCTAAATTGATTTATATCCAAGACAACTGACCGGTTGCACCCTTTCGTTCAGACCATCAAGAGAGAAAGAAGTTCAAGTGGACATAGTAATGCAAGAACACCTTCTAGAAACTCAAAGACGACATTGAAAGGGCCTCGCTTCTATCCAAACCAAAGCCTTGGGAGAGGATGTCGATTTATCTAGCAGTATTTGAAAAAGTGGTTAGCTTAGTGCTAATTCGTGAAGAAATATCTCTACAACATTCAGTATATAATGTCAGCAAAGCTTTATAGGACGCTGAAACACGGTACTGAGACATGGTGAAGCCCATTTTATCCCTAGTTATCACATCAAGGAAGCTTCAGCCTTACTTCCAGGCATATAGCATTGATGTACTGACGAACCTCTCATTGAGACAGATTCTCCAAAAACCAGATGCCTCTGGGAGATTGATGAAGTAGTCCGTAGAACTTAGATAATTTGAGATTTTCTACAAACCCAAAGAATCGATAAAGGGCCAATTTTTAGCATATTTTGTGGCCAAGTTTGCCCACATCCTGGAAGGGTTAAAGATTGTTGAACCTGAAGAGCTGCTAACGTGGAAGCTATACATTAACAAATCTTTGGAAGACATTAGAACTAAAGCAGGGATATTTCTTGTTAGTCTAGAAGGACTTAACTTTAATTGTGTACTTCGCCTCGAGATCAAAGCCTCCAACAATGCAGTTGATTACGAGGCACTTCTAGCAAGCTTGAGGTTAGAACAAAAAATGAAGGTGTAGATGATCCAGGTCTACAACGACTCTCAGTTAGTTGTAAGTCAGGTTAATGGCAGCTTCGCGGCTCAGGAACAAACAATGGTGGCTTACCTAAAGAAGTTCAAGAACTTTTTGCAACATTTTGAAAAGTTTGAACTATTCTAGATCCCAAGGACTGAAAATATCTATGCTAATGCCCTTTTTAATTTGGAAAGTTGTAGAGATTCAGATTTGATGAAAATCATCGCGGTCAAATGATTCAGTTGATCCACGATCGAGATTTTATTGAAGTCGTGGGGCAAAGGTGTGAGCTAGCTTCAAATGGCCAGGAATACCATTTGATAACCAAGATAGATGTATGGTCGTACTACACTCATTGGACTGGGCTATAAAAATATGAAGTAACCTATCTTTTTGGATGTATATGACTTTTGGACTATGGAATATCTTGTAACTCTCTTTTACGTAATGTAATAGCTTAGATCATCTTGTCTTTAGAAAACTATGTAAACCCCCACTTTGTTGAAGTATTTTGTAGGACTTCTGAAATGGGCTGAAAATATGTGTCGAGACGTAATGATTTGTCATGAGTCATTGTGAAACATAGTTATAATGTTTGTATCTCAAACGTTTTATTTAAGCCCATGTTTTGTATGGCGATCTAAAGTAATGGAGGTGTAATGATTCAAAAGATGAGATCTACTTATTATTCTCTTCCGCTATGTTTAATTGATTATGTCTTATTAATTAGTTTTTACTATTGCTAAGTGTACACGTTTCACACACCAAAGATAAGACGAATCCGAAGCAAAAAATAAAGGCCACTAGCAAATATAGTCTCTGATTATTCCTAACTATTTTCCTAAAAGAAAGTGTCAGAAATTGTTATAAGAATAATTCAATTTAGCTTCTAAAAAAATAAGGAAACTAAATTGTTTTCTGCGTATGAGGGTACTAATACCCTCTTATCCAGTTCTTAATACCCTACTAGACCCAAAAAAAAAATAGTCACACCGAAATTCGAGGTTGCCACAGTGGCGATTAGGATTGCGGTTAGCATGTAGGGTAACAATTGCTTGTTGTTAGACATAGAGTATTATTTTGTGCTCTTTACCTAAATCATTCTTGAGATTGTTATTGTGCTTTATAACTTGTTGAAATTGCTGTCATATACCTTTTTTCTTTCTATATAGAATTGACCCAGACTTGACCTGTATCTAGGTTCCCCTTTGACATGAGAATACAATTTCACAAAATCTTGGGGTTGTAGATCGGTGTATATTTTTGAGGCCTTAAGAAAAAGTGATTGGTTTGCTACCGTGATGTAAGCTATAAGGTGGTTTGCATTTATTTAATTAAGGTACTCATTTCTGTGTCTCGTAATTTTTTATGTGAAAATTACATCATGCCATTTTGATTTGGGGATCTTTAATGTAAAAAGTGGTTTTTCAATTTGACAACAAAAAATGAGAGGCATCTTTGTTCCAAAATTTTTATAAAGCTATTGACAGTACTTTTCTTGACACGGTAACTGAAGGAGATGTCTTATGTAATTTCTAAAATTGCATAAGAAGGTCCACTGATTTTAGAAATTAGAAAGGACATTCTATGCAATTTTAGAAATTTATAAAGAAGGCCTACTGATTTTAAAATCAAAGAAATGTTTGTGCAATTTTAGAAATTGCACATTAAGTCTTCAAATTAAAAAAAAAAAAAAAAAGGAAAACAGGGTCTCAAATGGAATTTTAAATTTTTGGAAAAATTCTAATTTTTTAATTTTTAATGCTGGTCAAATATTCTATATTAAATAGAATCTCTTTTAAACCATATTTTGAATTTATTACATGATTAAATTTTGAACTCATTATTTTATAAAATTGCAATTTTGACCATGTACTAATTTTATATTTAATTTAGGGTATGACTTTAAATTGGGAGATAAAATAATTTTTTTGAAAAATCCCATTTATTAATAAAATTAATTGATTAATTGCTTAATTTTATTGTTGAAACTTAATTTATTAATTAGATTAATCATTTAACTCTGTCTAGTCCGTTTTGAAACGTCTAAAAAGTTTAGACTATACTATCAACGCTACAAATTTAGAATTTAATATATTTTTAATATTAGATATTAAAATAGATGTTTAATTAGTAGATAATTATGGACTCGACCCATATGATTGGTTGTATGGCTAATTATTCGTGTTGATTGTTGATTGGTCCTACGAGCCTATTATTAATGTTTTATAATCGGGCTTTCGAGCTCTTATAAATGTGGATTTGTGTGTCTATTTATCTCAACTTGCATGTCTATTTATCTGAGCTTGTGTGCCAACTAGTATAGGATATAAGTTGCAGTTGTGCCACAATAAAGCAATTAGTATAGGATACAGATTGTAGCAGGAGATGGAGATAATTGCATTTAGCATTCGATGATTGAATGCAACATTCCCTAGAAATTGACCAACTAGTATTTCTTTTGGCTCCGTAAGACTAGATAGATAAAGTCCATAATCGTCCATAGTTATTATTATGCATGATTGATCGCATATTGGATGTTAGTTAATATAAATGTGATGAGACAAACCCCTCTTTATCAAAATATTAAATTCGTATTAAATGATTAATACAATGTGTCTTCCATTGTTATAATGAAAAATCAAAGTCTTTTATCAATATCAGTTTGTTGAGTCACTCAAGTCTTCTTCCTCATAAATATGTTTATCACTATGAAACATTTGATGTTTCTGAACAATGGGTCAAATTTAACTAGAATTTTATTTTTTGTCGCTCAAGAAAATAAAATTTTAGGGGCACAATCAAGCAAACAAATAAGATGTGTGCAAAAATAAGTTATCTACTTGATGATCTAGGAGTCACATAGAGATGTGATTGATAGCAGTATCTACTTGGATGCTTTATTAGGGTTTGTTGAGTTACTCAATGTTGTATTAAACTAAAAAGAATCCTAGCCCATTGGGAATCTAACTTGTTATATTGATTAATGTTTGAGGGTCATTAATTCAATTTAAACAGTGGGAGTATAATAAATTCAATATGAGTTCATGTTAAATTAATTTTTTGTATTTAATTAATTGTTCCATCTTGTTATTTAATTGTTGAATCTTGAGGAATCATATGAGTTTGAGAGGCATATTAGATGCGAACAAACATACTAGACCAAATTTGTGGACTGAAACCACAATCTAAGAATTGTTCTCAAACATGAAAAAAATTGATATGTAATTGAGCAGCCAATGCTGGAAGCTCCAACTGAGTAGGCTACGCTGGAGAACGTGCAGACTTGCAATAAACATAGTGATGACAGTAACATTGCAACATGTGATGCTTGGAGTCTGTCACCCGAGTTAGAAAAACAACACGATAGTATGGATGCCTATACCAATATATATCATTTCAATGAGTTGAATGATGAATAGTCACAGACTGAACATTGTGAGACATCCAAAAGGTTATTTAGAGTTTTGATTGTAAAAAGTTCTTCCATCATTTCTCATATATTGAAGATGACTGGTTATATTAAGAAATTAAATCAGTTGAGTTTTACCATGGACTATGAGCTGAGTGTTGACTTAGTTCTACAGTCCCTGCCTAATAGCTTTTTCGAAGTTTATTATGAACTTCAACATTAATAAGATTCAATGTACCTTGCCCGAGCTACTGAATATGCAGAAAACTATTAAGCTTAATATAAACAAAAGAAATGGGTAAATTTTGACAATTGACACCTGTAAGGGTACTAAGAAGAAATCTAAAAGACCTTTCAGAAACGATCCAAGAAGGCCAAATATAGTGGAAAATAGTTAAAGAAGACAAAGACAAATCCAAGTCTGATGATCTATGTTTTCAATGTAGAAACAAATGGCATTGGAAAAAGAACTGCAAGGCATAAAAAAGATAAAACTAATAACTCATATATTTGGTATTGCATACTCGGTCATATAAATAAAAATACATCACCAAGTTACATAAAGATGGATACTTGGATTCAAATGCTTATGAATTACTTGATAAGTGTGGATCATGCTCGTTGGGCAAAATGACCAAGTCCCTTTTTTTTGGAAAGGGAGTCAGAGTTGTAGACATTTTAGGTCTTGTACATACTGATGTATATGGACAAATGTCTACAGATTCTATATGTTGCTTTTCGTACTTCACCATATTTACCATTCTAGATATGGTTTCATCTACTTGATGAAATTCAAGCGTGTTAAAAAATTCAAGGAATTCAAGCAAGAAGTAGAAATGAAAACTGAGAATAATATTCTGATACTTAAATCTGATCAAGTTGACGAATATTTAGGGTGTGAGTTTTTAGATTATCTAAGAGAGAATGTGATTCGCTCACAATGGATTCCACTATATACACCACAACAAAATGGTATATATGAAAGGAGAAACTGCACCTCACTTGATATGGTGCGATCAATAATGAGCAGTGCAGTTCTTCCAAAATCGTATTAGAGATATGCACTTAACACTACATATCACGCACTAAATCGTGTCCCATCTAAATTGGTCGATAAAACTCCGTATGAGTTATAGAAAGGAAAAAGACTCGATCATTCATACATGAAGGTTTAGAGATGCGACATTTACGTAAAGCACATTGAATCGGCAAGCTAGGAGCTAAATCCGATATATGTTTATTTGTGGAGTATCCAAAGAAAACTATAGGATACTATTTCTACAATTCCATAGAGATGGAGGTCATCGTATCGAAACATACTGTATTCTTAAAGAAATAATTCATTCTTAGAGAAGACAATAGAAGCAAAGTAGATCTTGAAGAGGTTCAAGAAACCATAAATGAAATTGACCAATTAGATGAGCCAATGGCTGAGCTTGCATCTGATGAGGTATAGATTGGAAAAGGAGAACCGCCAATTTTTGGGGGCATGCCAGCTTCGCACAAGTTGAGCAGGGTCATTCGTTCTCTTTAAAGATACGATATTCTAATTACTAGTAATGTATTACTAATCGAAGAAGATGAACCTACTACTTAAGCATAATCGAAGTCAAGTGTTGACTCAAAGAGATGAACTCCATATACGAAAACAAGGTTTAGACATTGGTTGACCCGCCTGAAAAGGTAAAACGTATAGGCTGTAAATTGATTTACAAGAAAAATGTTGACATGGATGATAATGTTCATATATACCAGGAAATATTGGTTGCGAAGGGTTACAAGCAAAGATAAGGAATTAACTTTGACGAAACCTTCTCACTAGTAGCCATGTCTAAGTCAATTCGAATTCTGCTTACGACATTAGCATACCATGACTATGAGATTTGATAAATGGATGTCAAAATCGTATTCCTTAATGGGAATCTTAGTGAGGATGTGTACATGACACAACTCGAAGGTTGTGAATCCACAGAACTAATCTACAGAGATCCATATATGGATTAAAACAAGCCTCTCGGAGCTCAAATCTTCATTTTGATGAAACAATCAAAGTATTTGATTTTATCAAGAATGAAGATGAACCATGTGTGTATAAGAAGGTTAGTGGGAGTAAAATCATGTTTCTAATTCTATATGTGGATAACATATTATTATAGAAAACGATGTCCCCATGCTAAAATCAGTAAAATTGTGATTATCCACAAATTTCTCCATAAAGGACATGGGAGAGAGAACATATATTCTCGGTACAAAGATTTATAGAGATAGATGTAAAAGAATACTTGGTCTATTTCAATCTATGTACATAGACAAAATTTTGAGAAGATTTAGTATGGAAGAGTCCAAGATGAGACTATGTCCTATTGCATCTCTCACAAGAGTGTCTGAAAATACAGATTGTGAGAGATTGCATGGATATGATTCCTTATCTATCAACAATAGGATCTATCATGTGTACTATGTTATGTACTCGACCGGATGTTTCATATGCTTTAAGTGTCACTAGCATATTTCAAGCAAACCCTGGCAAAAAAATATTAGATCACGGTTAAGAACATTCTTAAGTAATTAAGAAGGACTAAAGACATATTCTTGGTGCATGGAGAAAATGAACTCGGAGTTCAAGGATATGCCGATGCCAGCTTTCAGTTTGATAAAGATGATAGCAAATCCCAATCTGGATATTTATTTACTCTAAATGGTGGTACAGTCGGTTGGAAAGGTTTCGAACAAGATACGCCCGTTGATTCAACTACAAAAGTCAAATATGTAGTTGATTCAGAATTAGCAAAGCAAGCGGTCTGGATCAAGAAGTTTATTATTGAACTTGGAATAGTTTCTAGCATAGTTGATCCAATACCTTGTACAGTGATAACAATGGAGCTATCACACAAGCGAAGGAACCCATGTCTCATCAATGATCTAAATATATATTGAGGCAGTACTATCTTATCGAGGAGATAATCTTGAGAAATGATATAAAGATAGAATGGCTCCTAACATACAATAATGTAGCAAATTTCCTAACAAAGCAGTTGTCCTTAAACAAGCATGATAGTCATGTTATTGGTATTAGATACTTGTGTGATTAGATCTAGTTTGTATGGGATATTTTGTGATATACTCTTTGTTAGACATTGAAGTGTATGAACAAATTGATTAATTAAATGCTTGTCTAAATTTTAATGGCAGATATATTATTTTTAAATTTTATTATTTAAAATAATATAGTCCAAAGAAAAGTTCATGGTAACTTGTTAATCACAATGTGTTGTGATTGTGAGATACAAGTTATAAATAACTTATTCTTGAAATATCCCTAGTCATGGTAATAATGAGATACGAATATCATTATCACAGATATACTAGCATGTGTTACATTTCTTTTGAAGAAAGTAGCTAATCTCACGAGCTAAAGTATAGACGGACATCTAATTGAACGCATGAATGCATTGTTATGAGAACATGACATTGAATGACCTGCCTAGAGATTTCACATGGATAATTATCCACATTTTAGTGGTAAATCTCTAATGTGTGGTATTGAATTTGATCCTTTTACTTGAGGACATAATAGAATCTTATGTGAGGACCACTGTACTTTGGCAAGCGCTTGATGAGACCATAAGATTATGAGTCACTAGGATGACATCGTATCGGTATAGTGAGAATCACATAAAAGTTGTGATGTCCAATATGAGGATTCGTCACTCTTGAAAAGTAGGAGATTATTACCTGAATTTTGTCCACTTAAGTTGATATAAATTTCATCGGTTGGGGTGGAGTTACGAGTTTAAAATGTTTCAACCATAACTAATTAGATCAATAAATAGTTGAAGTGAATAATATAATTGGTTGAAATGAGATTGACGTTGATCTACATCTCTTAACCAATTGGATTATATTGATGAAGATATTATATTCACACGATAACTGCACATATATTGATTGTCATACCACATGACATTTTTCTTCACATATATTGCCTTGACACATTGCTAGATGTTAATCTTGGACGGCGAAGTCAAATGATCGATCTAGATGAATTGATGAGAATATCACTGTGTTTACCATCGTGAATGGGAACCTAATGGGTCACACACAAAAAGCGAGAATTAATCATCTGGAGTTGGACATTGTCTAAGTGGGAGATTGTAAAAATTATTGTCCAATGTCCAATTAGTTGGGTGAAACTTAATTACTTATTGGACAAAATTAATTAATTACATTAATTAATTGAGTCATATAGTTGTGAGATAAAAATGTTCTAAAAATACTGAAATACACGATTCTAGTAGGACTAGAACTAGGGTTAGCGCTGCCTATAAATACTAGAGCCACAACAGTTTGTGTAATCAAGAGAATCTGTCTTTATTACTTGCTAGCACAAGCAAGAGACAACCCAATGCAATTACTCCCAAAGTTCCACTTTTATATGTTCTTGATAATGGAGGTCCAAACATGTTCTTGCTGTGTGGATTACCATTGGAGGTTGGACAGTTGTGATATTGAAGATTGTACTTCTAGCTAATCAGATAATAAAATTCCACAATGTTCATCAATGTAAACTTCTATCAAGAATTCTATATAAGTACAAGGTTGATCCGGCTTAAAGGAATTGCATATTTAATTTTTGTTGCGCATGTATGCGTCAATTTCTTACAATGCTTGCACTACAACAGAGTTTTTTTTACGACATGCAATATATGTCGTTACAGCGTATGGCTGAATACCGTATAAAGCATTACCGTAAATACTCATCTATTTTAACGGCATACATTGAATGCCGTAATAATAATGATAGAGTGCCATTAATTGACTTATTACGACATTCTTGTGCACACCGTAAATACATCTTTATTTATGGTATAAGGTGCTTGTCGTAAATGTGTTGTCAAATGAAAAATAAATGCATTTTATGGCTATCGTTTGGGTGCTGTAAAAGAAAGAAATTTTATGACATATATTAGCTGCCATAAATTTGAGCTTATCATTTTCTTTTGTAGCTGAAATTTGTACGCCGTTATATAAAGAAAAAAAAATACTAATTAGAATAAACAAAAATAACCATGTTTTCCAAACATATACTAAAATTGATAAAATTATATATATATATATATATATATATATATATATATATATATACTAGTTATATGTACGTGCTATGCACGTAAGTTGTCCGTGATAATCTACTAATTAAAAGTGATTGTGTTAATATAATTTTGATAGAATTTAAATATTCTTTTGTACTTGTCAAATAATGAACTAATCAATTTTTGTAAAGTTATGTTGTTCCAATGGTGGGATTTTATTTCTAATTGTCCCATGTCTTTGTTAAGTTAAAAAATTCTAACTCTTTGTTTAATAATCTAATAAGCTTAATAATCAGTTCTCCAGTCGCAGCGACAAAAAATAATACAACTCTTAGCATTTTCAGTGAATCATCTTAGATATGCACGCATGAACTCTCAAAGCTGCACAAAAATCCTCCCTTTTTCGTTGTGAATAATTTTAAATATTAAAATCTAACATGCTTCCAAATATTACAAGATATTCAATTTTCTGACCTAGTGTCATCTAAGGTCAAAATCACCATTGTAATCAAAATTAGATTGTTCTAATCCAATGTGCTCACAGAGAGAAAAATATATCATTCCACATAAATATCCAAACCTATGCTTCACTGAACTTTATGTCTGGGGAAGATAATAGCTCCGAGATATCATGTTCTCAAAACACCAGATATATACTGCATGATAATCGGGAAGTTATTAATCCCTTAGGAAAAAAATTTCACCAAATTTTTTTTTGTTTTGTATTTTTTTTTTTTTTTTTGGTGGCTTTCTCTGGAAGCCACCAAAATTTTTATTTTTTTTTTATTTTATTCTTTTTTTACTTTCTGGAGAAAGTCAAAAATTATTTAGAATTTTTTTTTTTTTTTTTTTTTTACTAATTTGCCGAGTTATGAGGCAAAGTGGGGAAAAACGAAAAAAAAAATTTCAAAACTTCGCTTATTCATGGATTAACAAAAATTCATCTGTGTTCAATTTGCTTATAAGACCAAAAAAATTAAATAGTAAAATATTAAATGAAAATCTATTTACTACTAAATTATAGAAAAGAAAAACACACCAAAAAAATAATAAATAAAGGTCCAAATACGATCGACAAATACATACCCAAATTAAAAAATTATAAAAAAAAAATTAGTTTAAAATGGGCTAAAAAACCCCATTTTTATTGTTTGGGGGGTGTGTTTGTTAAAATACACATCCCCAATATTTAAAAAAAAATTAAAAAAGGATCAAAATGGGCTTTTAGCCCATTTTGATTTTTAGTGGAGGAGTGGGTGTTTGTCGTGTAACTCGACAAACACCCAAATACATTTTAAAAAAAAATAAATAAATAAATAAACAAATTTAGGTGTGTGTTTGTCGAGTTTCTCGACAAACACACACTAATATCAATGACTTTACAAATTTTTTTTTATATAATTTTTTTATTTTAATCCAGCAAACCTTTGAATTGTAAAGTAAATTTTTTATATTTTTTTTTACAGATTATTCTAAATAAATGCTGCATATGTTTAAGAATCAAATTTATAAAAAAAAATAGTGAATTAGAAATTAACCGTTCACGCCATCGACAAAATTATTTTTGAAATATTTTTGACTTTGTGGTATGTGGCATTTTGTTCATATAAATAATTGAGCAACTCGGCAATCTCAAATTTCAGTTTGTCGAGTTCTTTGATAATTTAAGCACATGCATAGTTTTTTTACCCTATCATTTATTATAACATTGTATAATAAATTATATATGATATAAAATTATTATAATATACTTTATTTTAACAATTATAATAACACAGTGGAATGCAAATTTATTATAATAATTACGTCAATTTATTATACTAATTATATAAATTTTATTAAAATAATCAATTTTTAGTATAATTAATAATTATAATAAAACTTAATATGAATTTATTGTAAATAAAACATTTGTTTTTTAAAGTTGCAGTTGGTGGCTTATAACTGATCGATATATTAAATTATTATAATATATTTTATTTTATTTTATTTAACAATTATGATAACACAGTGGAATGCAAATTTATTATAATAATTATGTCAATTTATTACAATAATCAATTTATTATACACTGGAATAAAACGTTTACACAACAAATTTATAGAACAAATTTAACATAAAATGTTATCAAATTATTTAGAAAAAAAATAAAAATCAAATGTTATCGACTTAAAAAATTTATTTTTCAAATTGCATGTGTACAATTTGTTTATAACATAAAACAAAAAGTTTAAGCATTATCATTAATTGTTGATTTTTTTCCATTTTTTTCCTCCTTATTCCACTAGAATGTTTCGGTAAGCATTTTAGTAAGTCGAAACATGCCGTCGAAGTATCAAATTTTGATATGTGGTAGCTACATGAGTATTCAATGTTCCTTGAAAATTTCATATTTTTCGGTGATCGTTTTCTATGTCAAATGAATTTTTTTTAATCCATGACTAAGTGAAATTTTGAATTTTTTTTTTTTTACCTTTTTCCCCACTTTGTCTTATAACTCGGTGAAATTAGTAATTTTTTTTTTTAAAAAAATCTCCCAAATGACTTTCTTGAGTTACTCGAGAAATATTTTTTTTGGTGGCTTTCTCGAGTTACTCGAGAAAGCCACCAAATTTTTTTTTGTTTTGTATTTTGTTTTTTTTTTTTTTTTTGTGGCTTTATCAGGAAACCACCAAAATTTTTATTTTTTTATTTTATTCTTTTTTTATTTAAAATTTTTTTTTTATTTTTTTGTAACTAATTTGCCGAGTTATGAGGCAAAGTGGGAAAAAAGGGGGAAAAAAAATTCAAAACTTCGCTTATTCATGGATTAACAAAAATTAATTTGTGTTCAATTTGCTTATAAGAAAAAAAAATTAAATAGTAAAAAATTAAATGAAAATATATTTGCTACTAAATTATAGAAAAAAAAAACACATCAAAAAAATAATAAATAAAGGTCCAAATACGCTCGACAAATACATACCCAAATTAAAAAATTATAAAAAAAAAAAATTAGTTAAAAATTGGCCAAAAAACCCCATTTTTATTGTTTGGGGGTGTGTTTGTTAAAATACACACTTAAAAAAAAAATTAAAAAAGGTTCAAAATGGGCTTTTAGCCCATTTTGATTTTTAGTGGAGGAGTGGGTGTTTGTCGTGTAACTCGACAAACACCCACATACATTTTAAAAAAAAATAATAATAAATAAAAAAGCAAATTTAGGTGTGTGTTTGTCGATTTTCTCGACAAACACACACTAATATCAATGAAAATGGGCTTAACCTTTTAAGCCCATTTTGACTTTACAATATTTTTTTTTATATAATTTTTTTATTTTAATCCAGCAAACCTTTGAATTGTAAAGTAAATTTTTTATTTTTTTTTTTACAGATTATTCTAAATAAATGCTGCATATGTTTAAGAATCAAATTTATAAAAAAAAAAATAGTGAATTAGAAATTAACCGTTCACGCCATCGACAAAATTATTTTTGAAATATTTTTGACTTTGTGATATGTGGCATTTTGTTCATATAAATAATTGAGCAACTCGGCAATCTCAAATTTCAGTTTGTCGAGTTCTTTGATAATTTAAGCACATGCATAGTTTTTTTACCCTATCATTTATTTTAACATTGTATAATAAATTATATATGATATAAAAATATTATAATATACTTTATTTTAACAATTATAATAACACAGTGGAATGCAAATTTATTATAATAATTACGTCAATTTATTATACTAATTATATAAATTTTATTAAAATAATCAATTTTTAGTATAATTAATAATTATAATAAAACTTAATATATATTTTTTGTAAATAAAACATTTGTTTTTTAAAGTTGCAGTTGGTGGCTTATAACTGATCGATATATTAAATTATTATAATATATTTTGTTTTATTTTATTTAACAATTATGATAACACAGTGGAATGCAAATTTATTATAATAATTATGTCAATTTATTACAATAATCAATTTATTATACACTGGAATAAAACGTTTACACAACAAATTTATAGAACAAATTTAACATAAAATGTTATCAAATTATTTAGAAAAAAAAAATAAAAATCAAACGTTATCGACTTAAAAAATTTATTTTTCAAATTGCATGTGTACAATTTGTTTATAACATAAAACAAAAAGTTTAAGCATTATCATTAATTGTTGATTTTTTTCTATTTTTTTCCTCCTTATTCCAGTAGGATGTTTCGGTAAGCATTTTAGTAAGTCGAAACATGCCGTCGAAGTATCAAATTTTGATATGTGGTAGCTACATGAGTATTCTATGTTCCTTGAAAATTTCATATTTTTCAGTGATCGTTTTCTATGTCAAATGAATTTTTTTTAATCCATGACTAAGTGAAATTTTGAATTTTTTTTTTTTACCTTTTCCTCACTTTGTCTTATAACTCGGTGAAATTAGTAATTTTTTTTAAAAAAAAAAAATTTTCCAAATGACTTTCTTGAGTTACTCGAGAAATATTTTTTTTGGTGGCTTTCTCGAGTTACTCGAGAAAGCCACCAATTTTTTTTTTGTTTTGTATTTTATTTTTATTTTTTTTGGTGGCTTTATCAGGAAACCACCAAAATTTTTATTTTTTTATTTTATTTTTTTTTTATTTAAATTTTTTTTTTATTTTTTTATAACTAATTTGCCGAGTTATGAGGCAAAGTGGGAAAAAAGGGAAAAAAAAAATTCAAAACTTCGCTTATTCATGGATTAACAAAAATTAATTTGTGTTCAATTTGCTTATAAGAAAAAAAAAATTAAATAGTAAAAAATTAAATGAAAATATATTTGCTACTAAATTATAGAAAAAAAAAACACATCAAAAAAATAATAAATAAAGGTCCAAATACGCTCGACAAATACATACCCAAATTAAAAAATTATAAAAAAAAAATTAGTTAAAAATGGGCTAAAAACCCCATTTTTATTGTTTGGGGGGTGTGTTTGTTAAAATACACACCCCCAATATTTAAAAAAAAATAATTTAAAAAAGGTTCAAAATGGGCTTTTAGCCCATTTTGATTTTTAGTGGAGGAGTGGGTGTTTGTCTTGTAACTCAACAAACACCCACATACATTTTAAAAAAAAAATAAATAAATAAAAAAGCAAATTTAGGTGTGTGTTTGTCGATTTTCTCGACAAACACACACTAATATCAATGAAAATGTGCTTAACCTTTTAAGCCCATTTTGACTTTACAATATTTTTTTTTATATAATTTTTTTATTTTAATCCAGAAAACCTTTGAATTGTAAAGTAAATTTTTTATATTTTTTTTACAGATTATTCTAAATAAATGCTACATATGTTTAAGAATCAAATTTAAAAAAAAAAATAGTGAATTAGAAATTAACCATTCACGCCATCGACAACATTATTTTTGAAATATTTTTGACTTTGTGGTATGTGGCATTTTATTCATATAAATAATTGAGCAACTCGACAATCTCAAATTTCAGTTTGTCGAGTTCTTTGATAATTTAAGCACATCCATAGTTTTTTTACCCTATCATTTATTATAACATTGTATAATAAATTATATATGATATAAAATTATTATAATATACTTTATTTTAACAATTATAATAACACAGTGGAATGCAAATTTATTATAATAATTATGTCAATTTATTATACTAATTATATAAATTTTATTAAAATAATCAATTTTTAGTATAATTAATAATTATAATAAAACTTAATATGAATTTATTGTAAATAAAACATTCGTTTTTTAAAGTTGCAGTTGGTGGCTTACAACTGATCGATATATTAAATTATTATAATATATTATATTTTATTTTATTTTAACAATTATGATAACACAGTGGAATGCAAATTTATTATAATAATTATGTCAATTTATTATAATAATCAATTTATTATACACTGGAATAAAACGTTTACACAACAAATCTATAGAACAAATTTAACATAAAATGTTATCAAATTATTTAGAAAAAAAATTAAAATCAAATGTTATGGACTTAAAAAATTTATTTTTCAAATTGCATGTGTACAATTTGTTTATAACATAAAACAAAAAGTTTAAGCATTATCATTAATTGTTGATTTTTTTTCATTTTTTTCCTCCTTATTCAAGTAGGATGTTTCGGTAAGCATTTTAGTAAGCCGAAACATGTCGTTGGAGTATCAAATTTTGATATGTGGTAGCTACATAAATATTCTATGTTCTTTGAAAATTTCATATTTTTTGGTGATTGTTTTCTATGTCAAATGAATTTTTTTTAATCCATGACTAAGTGAAATTTTGAATTTTTTTTTTTTTTACCTTTTTCCCCACTTTGTCTTAAAAATCGACGAAATTAGTATTTTTTTTTAAAAAAAATTTTCCAAATGACTTTTCGAGTTACTTGAGAAACCAAAAAAAAAAAAAAAAAATTTAGATAAGGCTTTCTCGAGTAACTCGAGAAAGCCACAAACAAAAAAAAAAAAAAAATTGGTGGCTATCTCGAGTAACTCGAGAAAGCCACCAAATTTTTTTTTGTTTTGTATATATATATATTTTTTTGTTTTTGGTGGCTTTCTCTGGAAGCCACCAAAATTTTTATTTTTTTTTAGTTTATTCTTTTTTTACTTTCTGGAGAAAGTCAAAAATTATTTAGAAAAAAATTTTTTTTTTTTTGACTAATTTGCCGAGTTATAAGGCAAAGTGGGGAAAAGGGGAAAAAGAATTTCAAAACTTCGCTTATTCATGGATTAACAAAAATTCATCTGTGTTCAATTTGCTTATAAGAAAAAAAAAATTAAATAGTAAAAAATTAAATGAAAATCTATTTGCTACTAAATTATAGAAAAGAAAAACACACCAAAAAAATAATAAATAAAGGTCCAAATACGCTCGACAAATACAAAAAAAAAATTAAATAGTAAAAAATTAAATGAAAATCTATTTGCTACTAAATTATAGAAAAGAAAAACACACCAAAAAAATAATAAATAAAGGTCCAAATACGCTCGACAAATACATACCCAAATTAAAAAATTATAAAAATAAAAAAAAATAGTTTAAAATGGGCTAAAAAAACCGCATTTTTATTGTTTGGGGGTGTGTTTGTTAAAATACACATCCCCAATATTTAAAAAAAAAATTAAAAAAGGTTCAAAATGGGCTTTTAGCCCATTTTGATTTTTAGTGGAGGAGTGGGTGTTTGTCATGTAACTCGACAAACACCCAAATACATTTTAAAAAAATAAATAAATAAATAAATAAGCAAATTTAGGTGTGTGTTTGTCGAGTTTCTCGACAAACACACACTAATATCAATGATAATGGGCTTAACCTTTTAAGCCCATTTTGACTTTACAAATTTTTTTTTTATATAATTTTTTTATTTTAATCCAGAAAACATTTGAATTGTAAAGTAAATTTTTTATATTTTTTTTACAGATTATTCTAAATAAATGCTGCATATGTTTAAGAATCAATTTTATAAAAAAAAAATAGTGAATTAGAAATTAACCGTTCACGCCATCGACAACATTATTTTTGAAATATTTTTGACTTTGTGGTATGTGGCATTTTATTCATATAAATAATTGAGCAACTCGACAATCTCAAATTTCAGTTTGTCGAGTTCTTTGATAATTTAAGCACATGCATAATTTTTTTACCCTATCATTTATTATAACATTGTATAATAAATTATATATGATATAAAATTATTATAATATACTTTATTTTAACAATTATAATAACACAGTGGAATGCAAATTTATTATAATAATTATGTCAATTTATTATACTAATTATATAAATTTTATTAAAATAATCAATTTTTAGTATAATTAATAATTATAATAAAACTTAATATGAATTTATTGTAAATAAAACATTTGTTTTTTAAAGTTGCAGTTGGTGGCTTATAACTGATCGATATATTAAATTGTTATAATATATTATATTTTATTTTATTTTAACAATTATGATAACACAGTGGAATGCAAATTTATTATAATAATTATGTCAATTAATTACAATAATCAATTTATTATACACTGGAATAAAACGTTTACACAACAAATCTATATAACAAATTTAACATAAAATGTTATCAAATTATTTAGAAAAAAAAATTAAAATCAAATGTTATGGACTTAAAAAATTTATTTTTCAAATTGCATGTGTACAATTTGTTTATAACATAAAACAAAAAGTTTAAGCATTATCATTAATTGTTGATTTTTTTCCATTTTTTTCCTCGTTATTCAAGTAGGATGTTTCGGTAAGCATTTTAGTAAACCGAAACATGTCGTTGGAGTATCAAATTTTGATATGTGGTAGCTACATGAATATTCTATGTTCTTTGAAAATTTCATATTTTTTTGTGATCGTTTTCTATGTCAAATGAATTTTTTTTAATCAATGAATAAGTGAAATTTTGATTTTTTTTTTTTTTTTTACCTTTTTCCCCACTTTGTCTTAAAAATCGACGAAATTAGTATTTTTTTTTAAAAAAAAAAATTTTCCAAATTACTTTTCGAGTTACTTGAGAAACCAAAAAAAAAAAAAAAAAATTTAAATAAGGCTTTATCGAGTAACTCGAGAAAGCCACAAAAAAAAAAAAAAAAAAAAAATTGGTGGCTTTCTCGAGTAACTCGAGAAAGCCACCAAATTTTTTTTTGTTTTGTATATTTTTTTTTTTTTTGTTTTTGGTGGCTTTCTTTGGAAGCCACCAAAATTTTTATTTTTTTTTATTTTATTCTTTTTTTACTTTCTGGAGAAAGTCAAAAATTATTTAGAAAAAAATTTTTTTTTTTTACTAATTTGCCGAGTTACGAGGCAAAGTGGGGAAAAAGGGAAAAAAAAATTCAAAACTTCGCTTATTCATGGATTAACAAAAATTCATCTGTGTTCAATTTGCTTATAAGAAAAAAAAATTAAATAGTAAAAAATTAAATGAAAATCTATTTGCTACTAAATTATGGAAAAGAAAAACACACCAAAAAAATAATAAATAAAGGTCCAAATACGCTCGACAAATACATACCCAAATTAAAAAATTATAAAAATAAAAAAAAAATATTAAAATGGGCTAAAAAACCCCATTTTTATTGTTTGGGGGGTGTGTTTGTTAAAATACACATCCCCAATATTTAAAAAAAAAAAAATTAAAAAAGGTTCAAAATGGGCTTTTAGCCCATTTTGATTTTTTGTGGCGGAGTGGGTGTTTGTCATGTAACTCGACAAAAACCCAAATACATTTTAAAAAAATAAATAAATAAGCAAATTTAGGTGTGTGTTTGTCGAGTTTCTCGACAAACACACACTAATATCAATGAAAATGGGCTTAACCTTTTAAGCCCATTTTGACTTTACAAATTTTTTTTTTATATAATTTTTTTATTTTAATCCAGAAAAATTTGAATTGTAAAGTAAATTTTTTATATTTTTTTTACAGATTATTCTAAATAAATGCTGTATATGTTTAAGAATCAAATTTATAAAAAAAAATAGTGAATTAGAAATTAAACGTTCACGCCATCGACAAAATTATTTTTGAAATATTTTTCACTTTGTGGTATGTGGCATTTTATTCATATAAATAATTGAGCAACTCGGCAATCTCAAATTTCAGTTTGTCGAGTTCTTTGATAATTTAAGCACATGCATAATTTTTTTACCCTATCATTTATTATAACATTGTATAATAAATTATATATGATATAAAATTATTATAATATACTTTATTTTAACAATTATAATAACACAGTGGAATGCAAATTTATTATAATAATTATGTCAATTTATTATACTAATTATATAAATTTTATTAAAATAATCAATTTTTAGTATAATTAATAATTATAATAAAACTTAATATGAATTTATTGTAAATAAAACATTTGTTTTTTAAAGTTGCAGTTGGTGGCTTATAACTGATCGATATATTAAATTATTATAATATATTATATTTTATTTTATTTTAACAATTATGATAACACAGTGGAATGCAAATTTATAATAATAATTATGTCAATTTATTACAATAATTAATTAATATACACTGGAATAAAACGTTTACACAACAAATCTATATAACAAATTTAACATAAAATGTTATCAAATTATTTAAAAAAAAAAAATTAAAATCAAATGTTATGGATTTAAAAAATTTATTTTTCAAATTGCATGTGTACAATTTGTTTATAAAATAAAACAAAAAGTTTAAGCATTATCATTAATTGTTGATTTTTTTCCATTTTTTTCCTCCTTATTCAAGTAGGATGTTTCGGTAAACATTTTAGTAAGCCGAAACATGTCGTTGGAGTATCAAATTTTGATATGTGGTAGCTAATTGAATAATCTATGTTCTTTGAAAATTTCATATTTTTCGGTGATCGTTTTCTATGTCAAATGAATTTTTTTTAATCCATGACTTAGTAAAATTTTGAATTTTTTTTTTGACCTTTTTCCCCACTTTGTCTTAAAACTCTACGAAATTAGTATTTTTTTAAAAAAAAAAATTTCCCAAATGACTTTTCGAGTTACTTGAGAAACCAAAAAAAAAAAAAAAAAAAAATTTAAATAAGGCTTTCTCGAGTAACTCGAGAAAGCCACAAACCAAAAAAAAAAAAAAAAAAAAAAAAAAATTTGCTGGCTTTCTCGAGTAACTCGAGAAAGCCACAAAAAAATTATTTTTACTCGAGAAAGCCACAAAAAAAATTATTTTTTTGGTGGCTTTCTCGAGTTGCTCAATAAAGCCACCAAATTTTTTTTTTGTTTTGTATATTTTTTTTTTTTTTTTTTTTTTGGTGGCTTTCTCTGGAAGCCACCAAAATTTTTATTTTTTTTTATTTTATTCTTTTTTTACTTTCTGGAGAAAGTCAAAAATTATTTATAAATTTTTTTTTGTTTTTTGACTAATTTGCCGAGTTTTGAGGCAAAGTGGGGACAAAGGGAAAAAAAAAAAATTTAAAACTTCGCTTATTCATGGATTAACAAAAATTCATCTGTGTTCAATTTGCTTATAAGAAAAAAAAAATTAAATAGTAAAAAATTAAATGAAAATCTATTTGCTACTAAATTATAGAAAAGAAAAACACACCAAAAAAAATAATAAATAAAGGTCCAAATACGCTCGACAAATACATACCCAAATTAAAAAATTATAAAAATAAAAAAAAAATAGTTTAAAATGGGCTAAAAAACCCCATTTTTATTGTTTGGGGGGTGTGTTTGTTAAAATACACATCCCCAATATTTAAAAAAAAAATTAAAAAAGGTTCAAAATGGGCTTTTAGCCCATTTTGATTTTTAGTGGAGGAGTGGGTGTTTGTCATGTAACTCGACAAACGCCCAAATACATTTTAAAAAAATAAATAAATAAATAAATAATCAAATTTAGGTGTGTGTTTGTCGAGTTTCTCGACAAACACACACTAATATCAATGAAAATGGGCTTAACCTTTTAAGCCCATTTTGACTTTACAAATTTTTTTTTTATATAATTTTTTTATTTTAATTCAGAAAACATTTGAATTGTAAAGTAAATTTTTTATATTTTTTTACAGATTATTCTAAATAAATGCTGCATATGTTTAAGAATCAAATTTATAAAAAAAAATAGTGAATTAGAAATTAACCGTTCACGCCATCGACAACATTATTTTTGAAATATTTTTGACTTTGTGGTATGTGCCATTTTATTCATATAAATAATTGAACAACTCGACAATCTCAAATTTCAATTTGTCGAGTTCTTTGATAATTTAAGCACACGCATAGTTTTTTTACCCTATCATTTATTATGACATTGTATAATAAATTATATATGATATAAAATTATTATAATATACTTTATTTTAACAATTATAATAATACAGTGGAATGCAAATTTATTATAATAATTATGTCAATTTATTATACTAATTATATAAATTTTATTAAAATAATCAATTTTTAGTATAATTAATAATTATAATAAAACTTAATATGAATTTATTGTAAATAAAACATTTGTTTTTTAAAGTTGCAGTTGGTGGCTTATAACTGATCGATATATTAAATTATTATAATATATTATATTTTATTTTATTTTAGCAATTATGATAATACAGTGGAATGCAAATTTATTATAATAATTATGTCAATTTATTACAATAATCAATTTATTATACACTGGAATAAAACGTTTACACAACAAATCTATAGAACAAATTTAACATAAAATGTTATCAAATTATTTAGAAAAAAAATTAAAATCAAATGTTATGGACTTAAAAAATTTATTTTTCAAATTGCATGTGTACAATTTGTTTATAAAATAAAACAAAAAGTTTAAGCATTATCATTAATTGTTGATTTTTTTTCCATTTTTTTCCTCCTTATTCAAGTAGTATGTTTCGGTAAGCATTTTAGTAAGCCGAAACATGTCGTTGGAGTATCAAATTTTGATATGTGGTAGCTACATAAATATTCTATGTTCTTTGAAAATTTCATATTTTTCAGTGACCGTTTTCTATGTCAAATGAATTTTTTTTAATCCATGACTAAGGGGGGTGTCCTCAACTCAGATTTTAATAGATTTCTTAATATTTATAAATTTTTATAAATTTAATGGAATTTAATAGAATTTGACATATTTGATAAGATTTTAATAGATTTCTATATCATAGATTTTAATAGATTCTCATGGATTTCATTGAATTTGTGGTCTTTTTATTAAAAATTATATTTTCATCTCCTCAATTGTGTCAACTGTAAATTTTGAAAAAAATTTAAAATTTCATCATAACATTTCAAGTCTTTTTTTTTTTAAAACCAAATTATGTCTTGACGAGAAACTTGCTCTAAAATTAATGTTGACAAGTAAACTCACCATAAAAGCACAATTTATTTTTTTATTTTTTTAAAAAATAGACTAATAGCAAAAAAAAAAAAAAAAACAACTAATTCACGATATATTGATACATATAATTTACATTTTAAATATTAAAAATGAGTATCGAAACGTTTTAACTTTTAAAGAATTATAAATTATAGAGGTTAATAGAGTTCGTATTTGTGATTTTTTTTAACCATAACCACTCATTGTGCATAAACGGATTATTATTATTTTTTTAAAAAAGCTAAGAAAATAGTATAATGTCTGACTAGATCACTAAAAAAAATAACATTGTGATTAAAAAATAAAATTCATAACATTATCGTACGTTAAAAGAAATTCCTAACTTTATCATTTTAAACAAAAAATTCATGAAGTTGGAAATATGGGCATCGTTTTGAGAAAAACGGAATAAAGACGTGAATAATTACAAATTGGTATAAAAGAGTTTCAATAAAATTTTATGTGAAAGGTGAGAGGTTTGTGAGAGAAAGAAAGAAAAAAAAAGTCAATTGATACAAAATAGTTTTACCAAAATCGTATGTGAAAAGTGAGATGTTAGAGAGAGGGAGAGAAAGAGAGAGAAATAAATCAATTGAAATTTTGAGGTTTGGAACAAGAATTGTTAGAATTTTTAGTAGTTATAATTATAGTTCCAAATCTATTGAAATATGTCGAAATCTATTAATTAATGAAATCTTTAGAAATTCACTAGTTATTGAGGACACCTAGATTTCTAAAGAATCTATTTAAATTCGAGTTGGGGACACCTAAATTTCAATGAATTCTATTAAAATTTGAGTTGAGGATACCTAAATTTATGTGAATTTTTCAAATTCATTCAAATTTGAGTTGAGGACACCCCCCTAAGTGAAATTTTGAATTTTTTTTTTTACCTTTTTCCCCACTTTGTCTTAAAACTCGACGAAATCAGTATTTTTTTAAAAAAAAAAAAATTTCCCAAATGACTTTTCGAGTTACTTGAGAAACTGAAAAAAAAAAAAAAATTTAAATAAGGCTTTCTCGAGTAACTAGAGAAAGCCACAAACAAAAAAAAAAAAAAAAAAAAAAATTTGGTGGCTTTCTCGAGTAACTCGAGAAAGCCACAAAAAAAATTATTTTTTTGGTGGCTTTCTCGACTTGCTCGAGAAAGCCACCAAATTTTTTTTTGTTTTGTATATATATTTTTATTTTTTTTGTTTTTGGTGGCTTTCTCTGGAAGCCACCAAAATTTTTATTTTTTTTAGTTTATTCTTTTTTTACTTTCTGGAGAAAGTCCAAAATTATTTAGAATTTTTTTTTTTTTTTTTTTTTTGACTAATTTGCCGAGTTATGAGGCAAAGTGGGGGAAAAAGGGAAAAAAAATTTCAAAACTTCGCTTATTCATGGATTAACAAAAATTCATCTGTGTTCAATTTGCTTATAAGAAAAAAAAATTAAATAGTAAAAAATTAAATGAAAAACTATTTGCTACTAAATTATAAAAAAGAAAAACACACCAAAAAAATAATAAATAAATGTCCAAATACGCTCGACAAATACATACCCAAATTAAAAAATTATAAAAATAAAAAAAAAATATTAAAATGGGCTAAAAAACCCCATTTTTATTGTTTGGGGGGTGTGTTTGTTAAAATACACATCCCCAATATTTAAAAAAAAAAAAATTAAAAAAGGTTCAAAATGGGCTTTTAGCCCATTTTGATTTTTTGTGGCGGAGTGGGTGTTTGTCATGTAACTCGACAAAAACCCAAATACATTTTAAAAAAATAAATAAATAAGCAAATTTAGGTGTGTGTTTGTCGAGTTTCTCGACAAACACACACTAATATCAATGAAAATGGGCTTAACCTTTTAAGCCCATTTTGACTTTACAAATTTTTTTTTTATATAATTTTTTTATTTTAATCCAGAAAACATTTGAATTGTAAAGTAAATTTTTTATAATTTTTTTACAGATTATTCTAAATAAATGCTGCATATGTTTAAGAATCAAATTTATAAAAAAAAATAGTGAATTAGAAATTAACCGTTCACGCCATCGACAACATTATTTTTGAAATATTTTTGACTTTGTGGTATGTGGCATTTTATTCATATAAGTAATTGAGCAACTCGACAATCTCAAATTTCAGTTTGTCGAGTTCTTTGATAATATATGCACATGCATAGTTTTTTTATCATATCATTTATTATAACATTGTATAATAAATTATATATGATATAAAATTATTATAATATACTTTATTTTAACAATTATAATAACACAGTGGAATGCAAATTTATTATAATAATTATGTCAATTTATTATACTAATTATATAAATTTTATTAAAATAATCAATTTTTAGTATAATTAATAATTATAATAAAACTTAATATGAATTTATTGTAAATAAAACATTTGTTTTTTAAAGTTGCAGTTGGTGGCTTATAACTGATCGATATATTAAATTATTATAATATATTATATTTTATTTTATTTTAACAATTATGATAACACAGTGGAATGAAAATTTATTATAATAATTATGTCAATTTATTACAATAATCAATTTATTATACACTGGAATAAAACGTTTACACAACAAATCTATAGAACAAATTTAACATAAAATGTTATCAAATTATTTAGAAAAAAAAATTAAAATCAAATGTTATGGACTTAAAAAATTTATTTTTCAAATTGCATGTGTACAATTTGTTTATAACATAAAACAAAAAGTTTAAGCATTATCATTAATTGTTGATTTTTTTCCATTTTTTTCCTCGTTATTCAAGTAGGATGTTTCGGTAAGCATTTTAGTAAGCCGAAACATGTCGTTGTAGTATCAAATTTTGATATGTGGTAGCTACATGAATATTCTATGTTCTTTGAAAATTCGGTGATCGTTTTCTATGTCAAATGAATTTTTTTTAATCCATGACTAAGTGAAATTTTTAATTTTTTTTTTTTTTTTACCTTTTTCCCCACTTTGTCTTAAAACTCGACGAAATTAGTATTTTTTTAAAAAAAAAAAAATTTCCAAATGACTTTTCGAGTTACTTGAGAAACCAAAAAAAAAAAAAAAAAAAAAATTTAAATAAGGCTTTCTCGAGTAACTCGAGAAAGCCACAAACAAAAAACCAAAAAAAAAAAAAAATTGGTGGCTTTCTCGAGTTGCTCGAGAAAGCCACCAAATTTTTTTTTGTTTTGTATATTTTTTTTTTTTTGGTTTTTGGTGGCTTTCTCTGGAAGCCACCAAAATTTTTATTTTATTTTTTTTTACTTTCTGGAGAAAGTCAAAAATTATTTAGAAAATATTTTTTTTTTTTGACTAATTTGCCGAGTTATGAGGCAAAGTGGGGAAAAAGGGAAAAAAAATTTCAAAACTTCGCTTATTCATGGATTAACAAAAATTCATCTGTGTTCAATTTGCTTATAAGAAAAAAAAATTAAATAGTAAAAAATTAAATGAAAATCTATTTGCTACTAAATTATAGAAAAGAAACACACCAAAAAAATAATAAATAAAGGTCCAAATACGCTCGACAAATACATACCCAAATTAAAAAATTATAAAAATAAAAAAAAAATAGTTTAAAATGGGCTAAAAAACCCCATTTTTATTGTTTTGGGGGTGGGGGGGGGGGGTGGGGGGGTGGGGGAGTGTGTTTGTTAAAATACACATCCCCAATATTTAAAAAAAAAAAATTAAAAAAGGTTCAAAATGGAATTTTAGCCCATTTTGATTTTTAGTGCAGGAGTGGGTGTTTGTCATGTAAATCGACAAACACCCAAATACATTTTTAAAAAAAAATAAATAAATAAAAAAGCAAATTTAGGTGTGTGTTTGTCGAGTTTCTCGACAAACACACACTAATATCAATGAAAATGGGCTTAACTTTTTAAGCCCATTTTGACTTTACAAATTTTTTTTTTATATAATTTTTTTATTTTAATCCAGAAAACATTTGAATTGTAAAGTAAATTTTTTATATTTTTTTTAGAGATTATTCTAAATAAATGCTGCATATGTTTAAGAATCAAATTTATAAAAAAAAAATAGTGAATTAGAAATTAACCGTTCACGCCATCAACAACATTATTTTTGAAATATTTTTGACTTTGTGGTATGTGGCATTTTATTCATATAAATAATTGAGCAACTCGGCAATCTCAAATTTCAGTTTGTCGAGTTCTTTGATAATTTAAGTACATGCATAGTTTTTTTACCATATCATTTATTATAACATTGTATAATAAATTATATATGATATAAAATTATTATAATATACTTTATTTTAACAATTATAATAACACAGTGGAATGCAAATTTATTATAATAATTATGTCAATTTATTATACTAATTATATAAATTTTATTGAAATAATCAATTTTTAGTATAATTAATAATTATAATAAAACTTAATATGAATTTATTGTAAATAAAACATTTGTTTTTAAAAGTTGCAGTTGGTGGCTTATAACTGATCGATATATTAAATTATTATAATATATTATATTTTATTTTATTTTAACAATTATGATAACACAGTGGAATGCAAATTTATTATAATAATTATGTCAATTTATTACAATAATCAATTTATTAGACACTGGAATAAAACGTTTACACAACAAATTTATAGAACAAATTTAACATAAAATGTTATCAAATTATTTAGAAAAAAAAATTAAAATCAAATGTTATGGACTTAAAAAATTTATTTTTCAAATTGCATGTGTACAATTTGTTTGTAACATAAAACAAAAAGTTTAAGCATTATCATTAATTGTTGATTTTTTTCCATTTTTTTCCTGCTTATTCAAGTAGGATGTTTCGGTAAGCATTTTAGTAAGCCGAAACATGTCGTTGGAGTATCAAATTTTGATATGT
Source organism: Forsythia viridissima (assembly GCA_030279155.1). Lineage (NCBI taxonomy): Eukaryota > Viridiplantae > Streptophyta > Magnoliopsida > Lamiales > Oleaceae > Forsythia > Forsythia viridissima. The sequence goes on from CM059034.1 coordinate 51,508,430, forward strand.
GGTAGCTACATGAATATTCTATGTTCTTTGAAAATTCGGTGATCGTTTTCTATGTCAAATGAATTTTTTTTAATCCATGACTAAGTGAAATTTTGAATTTTTTTTTTTTACCTTTTTCCCCACTTTGTCTTAAAACTCGACGAAATTAGTATTTTTTAAAAAAAAAAAAATTTCCAAATGAATTTACGAGTTACTTGAGAAACCAAAAAAAAAAAAAATTTTAAATAAGGCTTTCTCGAGTTACTCGAGAAAGCCACAAACAAAAAACCAAAAAAAAAAAAAAAAAATTGGTGGCTTTCTCGAGTTGCTCGAGAAAGCCACCAAATTTTTTTTTGTTTTGTATTTTTTTTTTTTTTTTGGTTTTTGGTGGCTTTCTCTGGAAGCCACCAAAATTTTTATTTTATTTTTTTTTTTCACTTTTTGGAGAAAGTCAAAAATTATTTAGAATTTTTTTTTTTTTTGACTAATTTGCCGAGTTATGAGGCAAAGTGGGGAAAAAGGGAAAAAAAAATTTCAAAACTTCGCTTATTCATGGATTAACAAAAATTCATCTGTGTTCAATTTGCTTATAAGAAAAAAAAAATTAAATAGTAAAAAATTAAATGAAAATCTATTTGCTACTAAATTATAGAAAAGAAACACACCAAAAAAATAATAAATAAAGGTCCAAATACGCTCGACAAATACATACCCAAATTAAAAAATTATAAAAATAAATAAAAAATAGTTTAAAATGGGCTAAAAAACCCCATTTTTATTGTTTTGGGGGGGGGGGGGGGGGTGTGTTTGTTAAAATACACATCCCCAATATTTAAAAAAAAAAAAAATTAAAAAAAGTTCAAAATGGGCTTTTAGCCCATTTTGATTTTTAGTGGAGGAGTGGGTGTTTGTCATGTAACTCGACAAACACCCAAATACATTTTAGAAAAAAAAAAAATAAATAAATAAGCAAATTTAGGTGTGTGTTTGTCGAGTTTCTCGACAAACACACACTAATATCAATGAAAATGGGCTTAACCTTTTAAGCCCATTTTGACTTTACAAATTTTTTTTTTTTATATAATTTTTTTATTTTAATCCAGAAAACATTTGAATTGTAAAGTAAATTTTTTATATTTTTTTTTACAGATTATTCTAAATAAATGATGCATATGTTTAAGAATCAAATTTATAAAAAATTTAAATAATAAAATATATTCTTATTTAGTAGTGTTATTTTTCAAGAAACTCGTGAGTCTTAAATTTGGATTTGTCGAGTAACTTGATAAATAAAGCATATACAAAATTTTATTTAATGTTTTATTTATTAGAATATAGTAAAATAGAATATATATCATATAAATTTAATATATATCATAATCAATTAATACAATATATTTTATTTTATTTTATTTTAGCAATTAGTATAAAAAAATATTAGTAACATTATTGGTAAGAATTTTATAATTAATAGTTATAAAAAATAAAATATGTTGTTGATTTTTTTTATTGAAAAAAAAAATTAGAAATGTAAAAGCTTAACAAAAAAAAAAAAAAAAAAAAATTCATGAACAGTAACTTTTTCGAGTTACTATTCACCTCGTAAAAGTTTGTCGAGGTGAATAGTAACTCGACAAACTTTTTCGAATTTAAAAAAAAAAAAATTTCATGAACAGTAACTTTTTCGAGTTACTATTCACCCTGAAAAAGTTTGTCGAGTTGAATAGTAACTCGACAAACTTTTTCGAATTTAAAAAAAAAAAAAAAAGTTTCATGAACAGTAACTTTTCGAGTTACTTTTCATCTCGAAAAAGTTTGTCCAGTTGAATAGTAACTCGACAAACTTTTTCGAATTTAAAAAAAAAAAAAAAATTTTTTTTTTAAAATTTTTGTCGAGTTACTTGACTTTAAAAAAAAAATTTTTTTTTTCTTTAAAATTCGAGTTACTCGACAAAAGTAAAAAAAATAATTTTTTTTTTTTAATAAATTTGAGTAATTCGACGAAAGTTAAAATTTTCTTTTTTTTTTTTTTGTTATTTTTTTTTTAAATTCGAGGTACTCGACAAAAGTAAAAAACAAATTTTTTTTTTATTTTTAAAATTCGAGTTACTCGACAAAAGTAAAATTTTTTTTTTTTTTAAATTTGAGTAATTTGACAAAAGTTAAATTTTTTTTTTTTTTTTTAAATTCGAGTAACTCGACAAAAGTTAAATATATTTTTTTTGTTTTTTAAATTCGATTAACTCGACACAAGTTAAGAAATTTTTTTTTTTTTTTTTAAAATTCGAGTAACTCGACAAAAGTTAAAAAAAAATATTTTTTTTTTTAAAATTCGAGTAACTCGACAAAAGTTAAAAAAAATATATATATTTTTATTTATTTAAAAATTCAAGTAACTCGATAAAATTTTTTAAATTTTTTTTTTTAAATTCGAGTAACTCGACATAATTTAAAAAAAAAAAATTTTTTTTTGTTTTTTTAAATTCGATTAACTTGACAAGATTTAAAAAATTCGAGTAACTCTACAAAATTTTAAAAAAAAATGTTTTTATTTTTTTTGGCTAGTAACTCGACAAATTTAAAAAAATGTTTATTTTTATTTTTATTTTTTTGTCGTTTAACTCAACAAATTTAAAATATATATATATTTTAAATTCAAGGAACTCGACAAAATGTTAAAAAAAAAATGTCGAATAACTCGAGAAATTTAAAAAAATATTTTTTTTTTTAAATGTCAAAATAAAATTGGGCTACTTTTTAAAAGTTGTAGGACTTCATATACATTTTTATTTTATTTTGTTGTTATTTGTTTTTTTTTTATTATTTAAAGAGGTGGACAAAATAAAATTTGTAACGAAATTTAAAAGTCGGGGATAGCCAAAGCCAAAAAAAAAGTTATGGGTAAATTTGTTATAAAATGAAAAGAATGTGGACTAAAAGTGCAAATTACAAAAAAAAAAAATTTAATGTTTCCCACTTTGTCGAGTTACTCGGCAAAGTGGGAAAATTAAAAACATTTTAATTTTCCCACTTTGCCGAGTAACTCGACAAAGTAGGATAAATTAAAAAAAAAAATTTCCCCCACTTTGCCTACTCGGCAAAGTGGGGAAAATATATATATATATTTTGTTTTTATATTTGTCATGAAAAAGTCCACCTACAAAAAAAAAAAAAAAAAAAAAAATAATCTTAAACAGTCACTTTTTCATTGCACGTACATGGGAAAAAAAAACTTCAAAATTTCATTTAGTCATAGATTAACAAAAATTCATTTCACATAGAAAACGATCACCGAAAAATATGAAATTTTCAGGGAACATAGAATACTCATGTTGCTACCACATATCAAAATTTGACAGTCCGACGACATATTTCGGCTTACTAAAATGCTAATCGAAACATCCTAGTTAGTTTTTCAGATTTATGCTGTCACAGTTTACAAAATTGTCTATAAATTGAGTTATATAACATGAAATTATGTAAAACCAATGCCAATGGTTAGGTAACCCATAGGGCCATCGTCTCCAACTGGAATTATGTAAAAATATTTAATATATAAGATGCAGTAAATGTTTGAGTTGGACAATGGAAACTGTATCTTAGAAAAACATGAAGTTTAGCAAAACCTTTCAAGTTCACATCATTAACGTGTAACCAAAACATAGGAATCCATTAAAACTACCACAAAACCAAGGTCCAAAAAATTTTAAGAAGATATTTACACTACTTAAAGTTTTTTGATTGGTTTATAATAGCGAATCCGGCACGCCGACGACATAAATTCGAAAAACAGCCTAGGAGGTTTCGCGGTAAGTATTTTAGTATGCCTAAACATGCCGTCGGACTACTAATTTTTGGTATGTGGTAGCTACCTGAGTATTCTATGTCCCTTGAAAATTTTGTATTTTTCAGTGATCGTTTTCTATGTCAAAAAATTTTTTGTTACTCCATGACCAGGTAAATAAAAATTTCAAAATAAGGGCACTGTTACAAAAATTTCTTCACCCGATCATGGAGTAACAAAAATTTGTTTGACATAGAAAACGATAACCGAAAAATATGAAATTTTCAGGAAACATAGAATACTCATTTAGCTACCACATATCAAAATTTGATAGTCCGACGGCATGTTTCGGCTTACTAAAATGCTCACCGAAACACCCTAGGCAGTTTCTCGGATTTATACGGTCGTAGTTTACAAAATTGTCCATAACTTGAGTTATATACCATGAAATTATGTGAAATCAAAGCCAATGGTTAGGTAACCCATAGAGCTATCGTCTCCCACTAGAATTATGTAAAAATACTTAATATATAAGGTAAAGCATATTTTTGAGTTGGTCAACAGAAAGTGCAGTTTCGAGAAACAATTCACCCAGTCATGGAGCAAAAAATATTTATTTGACATAGAAAACGATTACCGAACAATATAAAATTTTCACGGAACGTAGAATACCCATGTAGCTAACACATATAAAAATTTGATAATCCGACGGCATGTTTTGACACACTAAAATGCTCACCGAAACATCACAGGCAGTTTCTCGGATTCATGCTATCGTAATTTAAAAAATTGTCCATAACTTGAGTTATATAACATGAAATCATGTGAAACCAAAGCCAATGGTTAAGTAACCCATAGAGCTATCGTCTCCAACTGGAATTATGTAAAAATAATTAATATATAAGGTACAACATATTTTTGAGTTGGTGAACAGAAAGACAATTTAGAGAAACAATTCACCCGGTCATGGAGTAAAAAAAATTTATTTGACATAGAAAACGATCACTGAACAATATGAAATTTTCAAGGAACGTAGAATACCCATGTAGCTACCACATATAAAAATTTTATAGTCCGAAGGCATATTTCAGCATACTAAAATGATCACCAAAACATCTAAGTCAGTTTCTCGGATTCATACTGTCGCAGTTTACAAAAATATCCATACCTTGAGTTATACAACATGAAATTATGTGAAACCAAATCCAATGGTTAGGTAACCCATAGGGATATTGTCTCCAACTGGAATTATGTAAAAATACTTAATGTATAAAGTGTAGCAAATATTTATGTTGGACCAAAAAAACTGCAGTTTAGAGAAAATGAAATTTAGCAAAACCTTTAAGAATTGATTGTATTTCGTCATTTGTTCTCCATAGCAACTGGGGATAAAAAAGTACCAAATTTGATGACTTATTAAGGAAAAAATGAATATATATTGACTATAATATATAAAAAGTTAATAATTGTGGCTAAAAGACACTAATATATGTATATTAAAACAAATAAAAGAAAAGAAAGATGAAGAAGTCAAAAAATGCGGCCATAGATATTAATTTAATATACAAAAAGTGTCAAAAGATTAGGACAAAATGGTGAGATTTGGACAAAATTAAGACTAATACTACATGAAAACGACGTCGCGTTGGTTGAAGGGTGAATAGTAAACATGCCATAGACACTTATATTATAGTATATATATATATATGTATGTATGTATGTATTACAAATTAGAATAAACAAAAAAAATTGAGTAGAGCTCTATACATCTATATCAAATAGCAGAGTTTATCTAAGTAACTAAGAATATCATTGGTTGAATGTATTACAAATTAGAATAAACAAAAAAATTGAGTAGAGCTCTATACATCTATATCAAATAGCAGAGTTTATCTAAGTAACTAAGAATATCATTGGTTGAATAAAAAGATGATGATACCAACATGCCAAAAGTATTACCATTAATCAAAATAAATAATTAACATTTTACAAAATAATTGATCCATATATATGCAAGTTTGCTTCTTTGGCCGGTAGTTTAGCTATCCAAAAATAATCAACTCCTTGTAAATCACAATAATAAATAAAATAATCAAACTCATTGTCGAATTGTACTTAGTAGAATGTTAAAAAAAAAGTATTGGTTGAAAGAGGGGCAGATCAATCCAAACGTAGTCAGAATACAAAAGAAATGAGGATTAAAAACCAATTGAATCTAAACATAGTTTAAACAACTTTTAATCACTAGAACATTTCTTAATCAGTACTGTTACTTAACAGCTAAACCAATTTATATTAGAAAATATTTTCATGCATTGTAAGCAGAGATAAATCATCAACTTTTGAACATATGATTTTGACTCTAGGGACAAAGAAGACTCTTCTTTCAATCCACATCTGTATTATTGAAGAAATGCTAGAAAAATGTATGGTAAAAAAATATATATTTATACTTCAGCAAGAAGGAACTTCTAACCAATGTCACTGAATAAAAGCATGTAACTAACCACAAAATGAAATATCAGAGCTTAACATATCATATTCGGAAAAGTAACACTTATTATACTTCTTCAAATATCATAATCCTCTAAACCAACAATTTCAACAATGAATTAATATTATTTTTTGAAGAAACCAATATTGTATATTGATTCAATTTCAAAATCATTATGTATGATGATGGAAATGATATAAAATAGATTTAAAGCATACCTTAGTTGTGATTAAAACTAATCCACTTTGATGTACCTAACTGGCCATGCAATTGTACTTCCTAATGCATCTTTGAGAAGAAAATGCTCACGCGTCGGTTGGTATAAGGTGACATTATCAACCACTTTAGTAACCTAAACTCTCCAACGTTCATTACCAAGGGGTGCATGATGCACTAGATCACTTGGGTTTGTTGATGTGATTTCACCATTTGCAACAACATCATCTTTCCCAAACCAACGTAACAATTTACATTTCTTACTTTAAAGGTTATTTGAACCATTCAGGCTTTTGTCTCTATGCAGTCAAATTCATATCACATTGTATAATTTATTATTTTAAACATGGTAAATAAGATGTAATATAGTATAACATTCAATAATATTAGTTTTCCACTTACATTAACTTCTTCTTCAATACTTTTATTCTTCACTTGAAACAAAGCTTGTAATTCTTTAATTTCAATTCCCAACTCTTGGACTTGAGTTTGCAAGCTATGATTATGCACCAAAGCATTCAATTTTGAAAGAGTCGCACCAAAGCCAAGCCCTCTTGCCTTTCCTCGACGTTTTGGACCAAGTACTCTTGCAACACCATCATCTTTGAGAGAGTGTTTATTTGGAGAGGTAACAATTTCCGAGTATGCTTTTATTTTTATTTTTTCTGAAATCATATAAGACATCAAAGGTTTAAAGTGATACAAATGTAAACAATAAAATACCAATAAATAAGTAAATAAATAAATGCATCGGTGTTACCAATGTCTCTCCAATTCATTAACTGGTTCACCATTTTTCCGTGTATGTCCTCAAATATAAACATTGTTTCTCCTTATGGAATCAGGGTCTTCACTTTCATCAAGCTGCAATTTTTTTTCTTGTTGTCATATATATGATATTTTGTACAATTTACAATTTTTCAAGAAAATTTAACTTCTAGATTAATGAAATGTTTTACCATTTCAGCTTCTATCGAGCAAACCCTTTCTACTTGTTGTGTATATTAGAGTTTGACTAGCCCTCGTCTTTTTGAATCTGTCATTATTTTCCTACAAAAACCAATTAGTTGTATAAACCTTAAAATATTATAAAATATCAATTTTAATAAACAATATTAGTAAGACAAGGCTTTGAGAGTTCAGTGTCTATTGAAAAATATTAATAAATGATGAAAGAGAAGAGACCAAATGTAGAAGTTTACCTTGTATATATGGTTGAGAATTGTGTTATTTGACAAATGCTTTCCATTCTTCCATTGAGTCAACATTATCCAGCTTGTGGAGACTAGGAGCATGTGTCATGCCAATAGATCGTTTTAGATTACTAATTTCTTTTAGCAAAATAGATAGAAGATCTTGCCAATGCTTTCCCAATTTTTGCATAATGTTTTTTCTATGACAAGTGTCTACATCAAACTTTTGTTGCATCAAAGAATACAAGATTAGTAGTAATTGAATATGAAATATATATTTGATGTGAAGTTTGTATCACCTGCACATGCTCACATATGTCATCACGAAAATTTTCATTGAAATCTTTCCAATTTTTCTTTGTGATTGGTATAATTTCCCCAGCTGTGGTCCCAAGGAATGAATATAACTTATTTGAACCTCTACATATTGGCTGCCCACTTTCATTAAACTCTACCTGCAACTTTGTTCATTTTCTCTTGTTGAGATAATTTAATTTTGCTCGACCCATTCTCTTCTTTACTTTTTCAGTAGTACTGACACTATTATGCAATTCTTCTACATCATGTTGAAGATGATTTTGTGCATTATTTGGTTGTATAAATAGATTAGAACTTCTATCAAAAATTCTTATGCCATCAGTCCCTTCTCTTGTGACAGCAACATCTGAAGCCTTTTTAGCTCGTTTTGATGCCTTTTTAGCTCGTTTTGATGTCTTGTAGCCCTACTTAGATGATTGTATTACACAAAATAGGAAAAAATGCATTTGTTACTTAAATATAACATTGAAACATTAAAAAATATAATACAACTTGAGAACTTACTTCACCAAAATCTGGCATGTTTTGTCCACTCAAATTTTGAAATGATATAACCAAATGCATAATCAAATCAACCTGTATGCAAACATATATAGAGCTTGTTTGGCATGGTTTATAAACCGTTTTTAGTTTATTTCAGCCGTCATTTTTGACTTTTTAACATGAAAAGTCAACAATTTCAACTCAAATAAACTAATATTAGTTTATAAACTAGTTTATAATTTCTGTCAAACAGACCCATAGTTATCTACTAGAATCATATAAGCAAAATACATAAAAATTTAAAATACTTCACTACATATTATAAAATGATAGATTATATACTTACCTATAGTGTAATATAGTATAAGTAGTGCTTCACAAACTCAGAAACTAGAACTTCTCAACATGTCATTATACATAACATTCAGTCTTCATCATTTGCATCAATAATATTTTTCCATGAAAAAAGGGTTAAAATTGCATTGCAAAATTAATATGGAACTACCCGTCATTAGAAACATTAACATCAATGTAATATCACATAAATGAAAAAAAAGGAGTATTATTGATATACAATTACCATATTCAATATCAATTCCCTCACAATAATGTCTTACATAACTTTCATCTTCAACGATCATATAAAGTCTTAATGCATCTAATGGTGTGGATGGAGTATAAGCATCCTCATCAAAAGAATCTAACTCAGGAAATTCTCTTAGAGGTGGCTTTAATACAACATACCAACTAAATGTATCACTATCTCTAGAATAAAAAACTTTTTTTCTTGTGATACCAAAATAAATGGATCTCTTTCAAATTGATGTTGTCCTCTGTGAAGATTTACCAATGTAAATCCATCTTCAACTTTGATTCCAGTATCTATATTTGCTTAATCAGAATGAAATGTGGAAACTTTAAAACTATGATAGTCTAGTAAAATTATGTCTCTTATAACCCCATAATAAGCAATTTTACCAACTACATGACTTGTATCATTCACACTAGACCGACAAATAGTATGTGCTTCAATTGAAACACCGCTATTTTGTGTACTTCTGCTAACATCATTTGTTTAAAATCGATGTCCACTGATAAATGCTCGCTAAAACATATATCGCAAGTGCACGGGTCGCATTTAATTAATAAAGTGATAAGAGAGTGTCGAACCCACGAAGATAGATCATTTTGTTAAAATCCAATTTAATCTAACTCTATTTTAAACAAACAATTAAACATGTTGTTTTAAGAATTAAACTACAAATTAAGAGTTGATGAAGATAAGCTAAAAAGAAATTAGCTAAAAGAGAATTTTTGCTAATAAAATCAACTAGAGAAATACACCAGGAATTCGACTTCACCAAATACTCTACCCTAAAGTTTCATTATCCATTATCAATTCCAAAACTAGATCTTTTAGGGCAATTCATGCTCCTAAAATATCTAGCAAATTCTCCCGAGTAGAGCTAAACCTATTTTCACACAACACTCTCAAGCATTCCTACCAAGAAAACGCATATGTAAAAATGCAATAAAACTCAAGAGCACCCATTCATGATTGCACAAAGTATGAAAATGTATTCCTACATCCTAAATACTTTATATTGTTCATTAAATATGCTAAACCAAATCTCAACCTCCCGGTAGCAAAACTAGGTCACAAGAGTATTTCAATGGTGACCAATCATCTCAATACATAATAAAACTCAATAATAAACAACCATAAACATCAATAATGGAGAATCAATAACAAGATATTTCAACTTTAGAGCTTCATAAATGGATTCATCTTATTCCTAGTGAAATAAAATTAACCCATAATATTTACAAAAACAAAGTAAAAAATAAATACAGAATACATCACTGGGTTTAATAAAATTAAGAGAAATGGAAGATTAAGCATGAGCCCATGGTTGTCTCCATTTGCGCACTATAAATCTCCATTCATCTTCATCTATTTCGCAAAAATGGCACAACAATTATGTACAAAAACTAAAGAAAATCCATTTTCATAGAATTTTCTAAGAACCCTTACTTTTTCCCTTTCTGAGAGAGTTTGTATGTATGAAAATGTGGGAGAGTCCCCAAATCTGTAAGAAAAATGGTCCATTTAACCCTAGAAGACGTTAAAGGCGAATTACCAAAAAACCTCTCAAAAACAAATTCAAAAATGTGGAAGTCAAGAAAATTAGGCCATGCGATCGCATGGCTTTGTTCCAAGCGATCACATGGCAGGGCCTAAAAGCATTCTGCTGGAAAAATTGGCTAGCGGCGATCGCAAGGCTAATGGGCCCATGCGATCACATGGTCTACTTGCTCTGCAATTGTAGCCTGCCCCTATTTAAATTGTAATTTCAATCCCTGAACTTTCTAGAATGCTGACTTCAGTCCTTGAATTTTTGGTTATCTTTCAGACATGTCCTCCATAAATTGCAACTTAGGTCCTCCATCTTTTGATGAATTTATCATTTGGTCTCCATAATTCTCAATTTGTACAAATTTAGTCCTTTTTGCCCATTTTTCATGTGGATCTCTTCCAATCACCATCCAAGCTTGGGTTTTTGCCTAAACGATCAAAAGAACATAAGTAAGTAGTAAACTACTTAAAAGAACTCAGAATTATCTATTTTTGGAGGCCAAAATTAGTGTAAAACTCGCACTTATCACACTCCCAAACTTGCATATTTGTTTGTCCTCAAACAAAAATAATCTACAAAGATCATGCAAGCACACAAACACAGTGAAACCATAAAAGGGCTACAAACACACAAAATGTTAGAGAGTTTGCCACCTTACCATGATCTTTTGAAACTTGCTTATAATTCATGAAAAGTCTATAAAAATGCTACAACAAAAGATCTGTATAAATTAATCCATGTTAGATGTGTGTGTGTGCATAGTCACTTTGAATCATTACAAAACAAAACTGGTGAAAACCCAACCCTCAATGGTCAAAATTTCTTTTCCATCTCGTGGGATGCACTCTCCTGAACTTGATATTTTCTCTAACTCAAGGTGTCTATTCAATGGTTTCTCTCAAATAACTAAATCTTTCCTGCTCAAGTTCGGTTGGACTTAGCCAATGATTGTAACTACTTAGGTTTATGAAGATTCTAAAAGAATTGAGTAGTTCAACAATCCAACTTTCACCAAGTAATTCAAACACACTAGTCATCTAAATCCCGAAAAGTAATCACAATTGCTCAAACTTGCAAGATTTGTAATGAATATTTCATGATTTTTTTTAATTATTATTATTTTTTGGCAACCTCACTCCCTTAAGCTTTCTATTTGAACCATGTAACGAGCTTTAGGTCGATAACTCATCGGTTTTAAAAGAGACCAAAGGGTACCGGGCTTTGAGATACCCCAACGGACTTAATCACTCGAGTTAAAAAGGCTACAAAGTGAGGGAAGAAAATTAAAAATAGAGCAAAAGCATAGCCATCTTGAGCACAACCACAAACTTTTATATGGAGATTAGATTCCAAACATATGGTCATTACCGAGTTTCTGGTGGTTAGCCAAAACTACTCTATGTACATGTTCAACAAGCATATAATCAACACATTCCTAAGGAGATACATCACAGCTCAACCATTCCCAAACTATTCTTTCCATCGAAAAAATTAAAGAGATGATACAAAGGTATTGAACAAAAACTTTCAAGTTCCACAAACAACCCATTGAAAAAAAAAGTGCAACCAACATTTGCATGCGATGAACATCGTGACTATAGTGCTTGAAAAGTGTCTAGCATCTAATAAGTAAATTGATGAAAAATCACAAGTAGCATTTATGTCTATAATCCATGAATCACAGCAATTTCAACAAAATCACAACATTAGCCGGCAAGGCTCTCTAACAAGCACAACAAACAAGCAAAATCCTTATATTAGCCGGCAAGGCTTTCTAACAAGCATAACAACTAGTAAAATCCCTACCTCCAAACTTAAAATGTACATTGTCCTCAATGTAAAAGTAAAATTCAAAAGAGAAGAGATATAGGTACTCTCCTGGGTGAGTTAGTTGGTGATGGTAACTTCAAATTGACAGAAATCTTTGTTTGGACTTATTGAGATTGTTGGAGACTACCTTTCTTCTTTTTTTTGGACTCGTTGCTATTAGGCCTGCCAAACAAGGACAACAAAATCAAAATTCACCAAATTTTCAAGGAATGGAATCATGCCAAAAAATAAACTACAAGTGAAACAAAGAGTAAAGGAAAGAAAAATGGGTTGCCTCCCATTCTGCGCTTCTTTATAGTCATTAGCTAGACTTTTTGCAATTCTTCATACAGGATCGGTGAGATGGAAAATTGACTTTCCATTGGCAAAGTCATCACCCCAATAATGCTTCAACCTTTGACCGTTAACTGTAAATACCCTCTTGATTGCATCCTCAACTTTCATAGCCCTAGATGGATACACTCTCTTAACTGTGAATGGTCCCGACCACTTGGAGCATAACTTTCCTGGAAAAAGCTTGAGCCAAGAATTAAATAGTAGAACTTGTTGCCCAACCTCAAACTATTTTCTTGGATGTGGTTATCATGCCATCTCTTTGTTCGCTCTTTGTAGATTTTAGAATTCTCATATGCCTCAAGTCGAAACTTATCCATTTCATTTAATTGGAGGAGTCGCTTCTCACCGGCTTCTTTCCAATCAAATTAATCTTTTTCACTGCCCAATAAGCACAGTGCTCCAACTCTATGGGTAGGTGACATGTTTTTCCAAATACCAAATGATATGGAGACATACCAATGTGAATTTTGAATGCAGTGCGATACGCCATAAGTGCATCATCCAATTTTTTTGACTACTCCTTCTTCGAAACATTCACAGTTACCTCCAAAATTCTTTTCGACTCCCGGTTGGAGTTTTCGACTTGCCCACTTATTTGAGGGTGATAGGGAGTGGAGACTTGATGACGTACACCATACTTAGCCAACACCGACTCAAATTGACGATTGCAATAGTGCTTATCCCAATCACTGATGATTGCTCGTAGAGTACCAAAATGGGTAAAAATGTGCCTTCTCAAGAAATTAATCACAACCCAGCCATCATTGGTGGGTAATGCCACGGCTTCTACCTACTTAGAGACATATTCAGCCGCTACCAAAATGTATTGATTAGAAAATAATGATGGAAATGGACCCATAAAGTCAATACCTCAGACATCAAAAATTTCAACTTCCAAAATATTATTGAGAGGCATTTGATTCTTTATGAAGACATTCCTTGTTCTCTGGAATCGATCACGTGTTTTCACAACTCCGTGGGCATCCTTGAATAAGGTAGGCTAGTAGAATCTAGACTGTAATACCTTTGCATCGGTTTTAGAGGTACCAAAATGCCCTACATACTCTGATGAATGACAATGTTGTAGGATATCCATTATCTCTGCTTCTGGTACACATCTTTTGATTATCTGATCTGGGCCCTTTCTATAGAGAATTTGATCATCCCAAAAATAATGTTTGATATAATGATGGGTAGAGAGATCTAGTGGAAAGATGTTGCTGACTAGGAAGTTGACAATATCTGCATACCAAGGTGCTTTCTCAACCACAAAGATTTGCTCATCAGAAAATTCCTCATTTATCTCTCCACTGTGCGACTCTTCCTCAATTTCAAGTCTAGATAAATGGTTGGCAACTACATTCTCACTCTCTTTTTTATCTCTGATCTCTAAGTCAAACTCTTGCAATAGAAATATCCATCTGATGAGTCGAAGCTTAGCATACTTCATTGCAAAAAGATCTCTCAGAGCAGCATGATATGTATGGACAATTACCTTCGATCCACAAGATAGGACCAAAATTTATCAAAAGTATAAACCACTACAAGAAGCTCATTTTCTGTGGTGGCATAGTTTAGCTGAGCATCATTCAAGGTCCGACTGGCATAGTGCATCACATGAAAATTTTATCCTTATGTTGCCCCAACACTACCCCAACTGCAAAATTACTAGCATCACACGTTAGCTCAAAGGATAGACTCCAATCAGGTGTAACCAAAACTGGTGATGTGACAAGCTTTTCTTTAAGAGTGTTGAAAGCATGTAGACACTCTTCAGAAAAGTGAAAATGGATGTTTTTCTCCAAAAGGTTGCGAAGTGGCTTCGTGATTTTAAAGAAATCCTTTATAAAGTGCCGATAGAAACCTGCATGTTTAAGAAAACTCTGAATTCTCTTTACTAATGTTGGAGGTGGCAATTTTTCAATTACTTGAATTTTTGCCTTGTCAACCTCAATATTCTTATCTGAACTTAGGTGCCCCAAAACAATTTCCTCATAGACCATGAAATGGCACTTTTCCCAATTTAGGACAAGATTGGTTTCCTCACAATGCTGCAAAACCAAAGATAGAAGACACTCATCAAAACATGCTCCAAAGATTGAGAAATCATCCAAGAAGATTTCAATGTATTTCTCCACTATGTCTGAAAATATGGACATCATAGAGCGCTGGAAAGTAGCTGGAGCATTGCATAAGCCGAACGACATCCTTCTATAAACAAATGTGCCATAGGGGTATGTGAATGTGGTCTTCTCCTGATCTTCTAGAGCTAACAGAATCTGATTGTATCTAGAATATACATCCAAAAAGCAATAGTATGAATGCTCGGCTAACCTTTCGAACATTTGATCGATGAAGGGTAAAGGAAAATGATCCTTTCGAGTTGCAGTATTGAGTTTGCGATAATCAATGAAAACTCGCCATTCTGTAATTGTTCTGGTTGGAATGAGCTCGTTGTTTTCATTAGGAACCACTGTAATCCCTCATTTCTCCAACACTACTTGGATTGGACTGACCCTAATGCTGTCTGATATAGGATAGATGATCTACGCATCTAAAAGTTTTATCACCTCAGCCTTGACTACCTCTTGTAATGTTGGATTCAATCTTCTTTGACGCTGCACTCATGGCTTAAAATCATCTTCTATGAGAATCTTGTGCAGACAGACGGTAGGATTAATGCCTTTGATATCTGAGATAGACCATTCTATTGCAGTGTTGTGCTCACGAAGAACTCGTAGCAATTTTTCCTCTTCCAAATCAGTGATAGAGTTTGCACTAATAACTGGAAGTGTGGAATCATCACCCAAATAAGCATAACACAAGAAAGTGACAATTGCTTGAGTTATAACTGCGAGGGCTTTTTAATAGATGGTGGTAACTATGTTGACTTTTCCTCAAGCTCCTGGAAAGGTGGTTGCCATTTATAAGTTGGATTTACCTCTAATTTCTGCACTGGTTTCTTCTGAATTTGATGTCTCAGTAAAAGAATGAACCAAACATGTTTCAAGTAGATCTTGAGGATGATTTAGTGCAAAAGATTCGGTCACTATTTTCTCTAGCACATCAACCCTGAAACAACTGTCTGAATCTATTGGATACTTAACTTTCTTGAAATACCACATCTTCATCATTTAATCTCAATATCGTTTGGCCTTTGTAGACATCGATCAAAGCTCTTCCAGTAGCCAAAAATGCTCTGCCCAATATTAGAGGAATGTCTTTATCTTCTTCCATGTCCAGAATGATGAAGTCGACAGAGAAATAAATTTGTCAACTTTCACCAAAACATCTTCAATGATTCCTCTAGAATATTTGATTGAGCGGTCAGCTAACTGTAGAGAAACTGTTGTTGCCTTTGCCTCCCCCAAACCTAATCTCCTATAGACAGAAAATGACATCAAATTAATACTTGCACCAAAATCACAAAGAGCTTTATTAAAATCAACATCACCAATGGTTCAAGGAATAGTGAAACTCCCTAGATTTTTAAGCTTGGGTGGCAATTTATTCTACAAGATAGCACTACACTCTTTGGTCAACATCACTTTCTCGTGCTCCTCTAGCTTCCTCTTGTTAGATAAGATCTCTTTCATAAATTTTGCGTAGCTAGGCATCTGAGCTAAGGCATCGGCAAAAGGGATATTGATTTGCAACTTCTTCAAAACTTCCAAGAATTTCTCGAACTGGTTATCCAACTTGTGTTTTTCAATCTTTCCAGAAATGGGATTGGAGACACATATGCCTTCACTTGAGGAGTTTCCTTAGTAGGTGGAGTATCCAAAACTTTTTCTTGACTAGCATTATGTGGTGCTTTAGATTGGTCCACTTGTTCCTCATTAATGGAAGGTGTCTTGTCTTGAATGACAACATTTCTTTTTTACTTCTATCTCAGGGAAGTGAACCCCACTTCTTGTCGTAATTGCTTTAAGCTGCTCTCTTGGGTTGATTTCAGTGTTGCTTGGTAATTGCCCTTGTTGCCTTTCAGAGAGAAGTTTTACCATCTGACCCATTTGATTCTCCAAGCCCTTCACAGATGCTCTGATACTCTGAATAGATTTCTCAATTCGTTTTTAAAATTTTAACTGCTGGTGTGCGAATTGAGCCTTAGCTTCTTCACAACCTAATTTCTATTGAAAATTTGTTTGTTGTCTTGGAGCGCTTTGTTGATTTTGGTTGTTGCTCCATGAAAAGTTTGGATAGTTTTTCCAAGCTAGATTATATGTGTTGGAGTAGATATTACCCTACTGACTAGGATGATTCTGAGCATAACATGCTTGCTCAGTGGATGTCGAAGAACTAGTCAATAGTGGGCAGTTTTCAGTTGAATGATTTGCTCCAAAATCATCACATTCAAGAGTAGGTGTCTAAATAGCATGAGCTGTCTGATTACGAGCTATTGTATCCATCATCTTTTTCTCCATGGAGGCTATCTGTGCAGAAAAAATAGATATAACATCAATCTCATGCATCCATGCTGCCCTTTTAGCTACTCCCCTATCAGCCGGCCAATTTGAACTTGTTTCATCCATTCTTTCAAATAATACCCATGTCTCTTTGATTGTCTTTGTGTTGATTGACCCATTTGAGGATGAGTCAACAATGGAACGACAATGTAGAAGTAGTCCGGCATAGAAGTATTGAACTTGCAAAGCCTTTTTGATGCCATGATTAGGACACTTCCGAAGCATCTCTTTGAACCTCTCCCAAGATTCATGAAAATTTGGTGTCTTGCTGCATAAATATGGAGATGTCATGCTTCAGCTTTGCAACTTCGGCGGGAGAAAATTATTTGTTCGTGAATCTTTGAACAAGATCATTCCAAGTGGTAATACTCCCCGCAAAATGTGAATCTAACCACTCCCTTGTTCCATCTCTCAAAGTATGTGGAAATAATCTGAGTTTGATAGCTTCCATGTTGACATCTTGATATTCAAAATTGCTCACAGTCTCCAAGAAGCGTAATAGATGCATATGAATGTTTTAATTTGAATGTCCATAGAATTGAAGAGTATTCTGGAAGAGGTTGATGACATCTGGTCTCAATTGAAAATTATCCTTCCCATAAGCTGAATATGCTATGCTGGATTGGCTTTGAACCACAGTTGGAATAATAATATCCCCAACTAGCAAATTATCCTCATCTATCTGAACTATTTGATCTTCGTCATTTGTCATGGTGTGCACTCTATGTCGTGCTTATCTTTGTTCTCTTCTTCACTGTCGAAAAGTTCTTTCAATCTTAGGGTCAAACACCAAATTCTCAAGATTTCTAAAATTTTGCATTCACCAAAGATAAAATGCCTGAAAAGAACAGATGTAGCAATGAAATTTTAAAGAGAAAAAAATAAATTAAAATTAAGGATATAAAGCTAGAATTAACAAGGATCTAACTAAATATATCTATCCCCGGCAACGGCGACAAAAACTTGTTCGCTAAAATATATACCGCAAGTGCACGGGTCGCGTTCAAGTAATAAAGTGATGAGAGAGTGTAGAACCCACGATTGATATTTTCGTTAAAATCCAATTTAATCAAATTCTATTTTAAACACACAATTAAACATGTTATTTTGAGAATTAAACTACAAATTAAGAGTTGATGAAGATAAGCTAAAAAAAAATTTGCTAAAAAAGAATTTTTGCTAATAAAATCAAATAGAGAAATACACTAGAAATTCGACTTCACCAAATACTCCACCCTAAAGTTTCATAATCCATTATGAATTCCAAAAATAGATCTTTTATGGCAATCAATGCTCCTAAAATATCTAGTAATCTCTTCCGAGTAGAGCTAAACATATTTTCATACAAAAGTCTCAAGCATCCTACCGAGAGAATGCATATGTAAAAATGCAATAAAACTCAAGAGCACCCATTCATGATTGCACAAAGTATGAAAATGTATGCCTACATCCTAAATACTTTATGTTGTTCATTAAATGTGCTAAACCAAATCTCAACCTCCCGGTTGCAAAACTAGGTCACAAGAGTATTTCAATGGTGATCAATCATCTCAATACACAATACAACTCAATAATAAACAACCATAAACATCAATAATGGAGAATCAATAACACGATACTTCAACTTTAGAGCTTCATAAATGGATTTATCTCATTTCTAGTGAAATAAAATTAGCTCATAATATTTACAAAAACAAAGTAGAAAATAAATACAAAATACATCACCGAATTTAATAAAATTAAGAGAAATGGAAGATTAAGCTTGGACCCATGGTTGTCTCCATTTGCCCACTATAAATCTCCATTCATCTTCCTGTATTTCGCAAAAATGGCACAACAATGATGTACAAAAACTAAATAAAACCCATTTTCATGGAATTTTCTAAGAACCCTAACGTTTTCCCTTTCCTTTGATAGAGTTTGTATGTATGAAAATGTGGGAGAGTCCCCTAATCTGTAAGAAAAATGGCCCCTTTAACCCTAGAAGATGTGGAAGGTGAATTACCAAAATACCCCTAAAAAACAAGTTCAAAAACGCGGTAGTCAGGAAAATTAGGCCAATCAATTGCATGGCTTTGTTACAAGCGATCGCATGGCAGAGCCTAAAAGCTTTCTGCTGGAAAAATTGGCTAGCAGCGATCACAAGGCTAATTGGCCCATGTGATCGTATGGGCCACTTGCTCTACAATTGCAGCATGGCCTCGGTTTAAATTGCAATTTAAGTTCCTAATCTTTCTGGAATGCTGACTTCAGTCCTTGAATTTTTGGTTATCTTTCAGACAGATCCTCCATATATTGCAACTTAGGTCCTCCATCTTTTGATGAATTTATCATTTGGTCCCCAGAATTCTCGATTTGCACAAATTTAGTATTTTTTGCCCATTTTTTGCATGAATCTCTTCCAATCAACATTCAAGATTGGGATTTTTCTTAAACAATCAAAAGAACATAAATAAGTAGTAAACTACTTAAAAGAACTCGCAATTATCCATTTTTGAAGGCCAAAATAAGTGCAAAACTCCCACTTATCAATAACATAACTAGAATATGACATCACATCATCTCTAAGCCGACGACAAGACACTTCAATGTACTTGACATGTTACAATTGTCTTGTTTATCTTTTTCTGCAAACCAACAAATAAAAGTCTCCATATGTCTCATTTGTAATAAGCTTTTATTCTTGGCAACACGTCTATCCACAATTTTAATCTCCTCTTTATACATCCTAAATGAAAATAAATAAACAAATAGTAAGACAACTTAATAAAAAAAAACATTAAACATTATTAAACTAATAAATTTAATGAACTTATTTATGTTATATATGGTTCCACTGTAGTTCTATTAAATAGAACATAACGATGAGTAACCTTCAGAAATTGTGCAGCCATCAATAAATGTTTCATTCTCAAAATCCTCATTTCGAGTATGTCGAACACCTACTTCAGCAGCTTGTTTCATGTAACTACTACAAAATTGCATATATTCATCAGCTAAATAACTCTCTTCTATGCAACCCTCAGGTCTTGAACGGTTTCTAATATATCCTTTAAGTGTCTTCATAAACCTAAGTCACATCATAGTATAAATGAGAAACCTAAATAATTAGAGAACAAAAAGCGTAATTGTAAATTGATAGGAAGCTACCTTTCAAACGAATACATCCAACGATATTGTATCGGTCTACCAATACGAACTCCACGTCCAAGGTAAATGCTTAAATGAATCATTATGTTAAAAAATGATGGGAGAAAAATCTTTCTAGCATACACAAAGTCACTGCAACATCCTCCTCCAGCTTTTCTAATTTATTTTTATTGACCACTCTTTGACACATTTCATTAAAAAAAAGGCACATATTCAAAATATTGCATTTCTTGGTCCTTTAGGTAAAATACCTCTTAATGCAACTGATAACAATTGTTTTATGAGTACATGACAATCATGAGACTTGAGATTTAAAATCCTATAATCTTCTAATGAGATACACTTTGAAATGTTAGAGCTATAACCATCCGACAATCTTACAAAATATCCATTTCTCTTTTTTGGATAACATGTATGATGCTGAAGGTAGGTAATATATATTTCCTTTCAACTCTGGATGAAGATCCTTTCTAATACCCGTATTAAGCAAACCGTTATGAGAATTGAGTCCATCTTTTGATTTTCCCTTCACATTCAAAATAGTGCCAAGAATGCTCTTGCAAACATTCTTCTCAATGTGCATTACATCCAATTATGATGCAAAAGTAATGTCTGAAAAATAATAATATAAATTTAGAAAAAAAAAGGTTTAAGCAAAAATTAAATAACCAATTTTAAATAATTCCAAATATCTATCCTCCCAATATGGTAGCTCGAAGAATATTGATTTCTTTTTCCATGGCCAATTAGAATCTTTTTTATTCTTCTTCCCTATTTTCCCCCCAATTATTGCTAACATTCTTGATTGAACCCATCACTGCTCCACCAGTTAATATTTTAGGCCTATGCTCCCTGTTTCCATCAAAACAAGCTTTTTTTTTTTTTTTTTTTACCAATAAAGATATTATATGCAAGAAATCTTCTATGACCTATGTATGAAAACTTTCGACTACATGTCAACTATTTTGAACATGTGGATACACCACACCACGTACTTGACATGCTGCTTCGCCCTTTGTAGAATATCCTAATAAGTTTCCATAAGCCAGAAAATCATTAATTGTCCATCATTAATTGTCCACATTAGCACAGCCTTCAAATTGAAAATGGACTTGGTAAATGCATCATATACTTCAACACCGTTATTCCATAGCTCCTTTAAGTCTTCTAGAAGTGGTTCTACATATACATCTATATCATTCCCATGTTGTTTTGGACCTGGGATTAACAAAGTCAAAAACAAATTTTTCTTAGACATGCTTATCCAAGGAGAGAGATTATATATAACTAGTACCACCGGCCAACAACTATATCTAGAATTTAGATCATCGAAGGGATTAAATCCATCAAATGAAAGGCCAAGCCTAAGATTTCTTGGTTCTGATTCAAAACAAGGACATTTTTTATCGATTCTCTCCCAAGCTAATGAATCAACTAGATGATACATTTTTTTGTCTTGACTTTTGTGATTTGAGTGCCATACTAGTTGTTCTGCCCTATCAAGTGACCTAAACATTCCTCTAAATCGTGGTATAATTGGAAGATATCGCAAAACCTTTTACAGGTATCCCTTTTGAATCTTCTTAGTCCGTTCATTAACTTTCCACCACGAATATGCACATTTTGGACATGTCTCTAAATCCTCTAGATTTTTTTTAATAAACAAACAACAATCATTTACACATGCATGTATCTTTTCATATTCTAGATCAAATGTGTTCAATAATCTTTTTGTTGAATTACAAGAATCCGAAAGAGTGTTCCCATGTGGTAGCATGTATCGGAGAATATCAAGAAGTTCATTGAAACCGTTGGTAGATATACCATGTATAGCTTTAAGCTTATATAAGACAATAGTTGCACATATCCTTGTATACTTTGTACAACCTGGATATAAAGGAATTTCAACACCTTTGTATATATTTGAAAAGTCTTTTTCTCTATCCTCATTGTCAGGTTTTACAACATTGTCATCTTGAAAAAATGCATCTCTATACATCCAATAGGTCTCTAGATTTTCTACATCTTCAAGAGGTAATGATGCAATCAATTTTTCCCCATGAAACACCCACGTAGTATACGTAGGATCCATCCCATGAATGACCAAATGCCCATACATTGTATCAAAATGCTGTTGGAAGAGGTTTTTGCAACATTTGCAAGGGCATATGACCTTGTTCGGATTCCCCGCATAGGCTTGCACCATATTTGCAAACTTTCTTGCACTATATTGATATGCCTTTGTAACTCTGTAAAAAAAATACTCTATAAATTATCTAAATTACAATTAAGAACATATTTTAAAATTTTTTATATTTAAGGGGGTCAATAAACCTTGATAAGTGTACCTAATCTTTATCCATGATAATAGACCAACGATATGAAAATAATAACATGTTATATCAAAGTGAAAAAATTAAGTTCGAAATACGATTATTTGATTATCAACAGTAATCACTTCCTATTTTCTCAAATGTCTAAACCTCATAAAACCATAAAATTAAACTAAAATTTTCTGATCCAACAAAATCCCACTAAATTTTCTAATCAAATTTGAATAATTAAGCTCAATTAAGCCCTAAAATACGAGTTTTTATTGTTTTTCAACTAACTCAGTTATTATTTTCATCCTTCATTGTTACTAAATGATTAAATACTGTCAATCTCATGTTCTATCCATGTCAAAGGAATTGAATCATCATCTATCATCCAGACTTTGTAAAAGGCCATGACTGTGTTTTTTTATTGGGTATTTTGTGGGGGTGTGGAATCTATCTTATATATTACTTAGTTGTTATCTCTCATTCATATTCCTCGTTTAGGTCCACTATCCTAAATCAATAATTTCTCCTAGTCTGTCCAGAGCAATTATTGAAGAGAATTAGAGTGGGCATCAAGAATTCCAAACTCTTCGGAGTTTTAAATGTAAATATGCAAAGATCATATTTACTTTCCCAACCATTACGATTGGGTTAGGAAATAAAAAAAGTGATCCAAATCTGTTTGGACTATTCTAGAATTGTTTGGTCTACAATTCATAATCAATAAACATTTACAACTCAATAAATTTTAACAAGCAGACTCACAATCGTTCACGAAGTCAGTGCATGCAATTTCTATTGGAATGCTTGGGAAATGTTCATCTATTGGAAAAGCTAGGCAATTTATGCTACAAATGAATTTGGTCACTAAAGATTTCTATTGGAATGGTTGGGAAGAGCTTGAGCGATTTGTGCTCGAGATGAAAATGGTTATTTCTGTTGAAAGATGAAAATGGTCATTTTTGTTGAAAGATGAAAAGGCTGGTTTCATTTAGGAGATAAAAATGGTGGTTGCTGGAAGATGAAAATAGTTGCTGGAAGATGAAAAGGGTGGTTTCTCAAGAAAAAATATTTAAGAAATGAAAATAAAAAATTTAAGGCTTTGGGTGTGAGACATGTAAGCAGGTGCGTGGGAAAGGAAAAAATGCGGTTTTTTATCTTCCATCCTATACATGGAATGCGTCAATAAATATGCCGTAAAATGATATTTTATATGGCATTCTCAATATGTATGACGTGAATATTATATGTAATTGGTAATTTAAGGCACATATTTAAGGTATGTCCGTGAAAGACTAAATGTGTTGTAGTGTTGTATTAGTAGCATATTTTGACTAGAACTTGAACAACTTGTTGTTAAAACTGAGTTCTAGCATGGTGAACTTGATGAAAAGATTTATATAAATTAACTCCAGAGTTTTAAAGATAAAAACTTGATTACATGTGTTTTCTTAAAATGTCTCTATATGGTTTAAAGCAATCTCTTAGACAATGGTACAAGCATTTTGATTCTTGTGTGTTAACCATTGTTTTCCAAAGAACTAAATTTGATCATTGCTTACACTATTAACATCATGATGTTAATAATGACTGCGTGTATT
The DNA here is from genome assembly GCA_030279155.1 of Forsythia viridissima. Taxonomy (NCBI): domain Eukaryota; kingdom Viridiplantae; phylum Streptophyta; class Magnoliopsida; order Lamiales; family Oleaceae; genus Forsythia; species Forsythia viridissima. The sequence continues at coordinate 51,532,739 of CM059034.1, forward strand.
TTATTATTGTATATTGATGACATGCTCTTGATTGACTTTAATATGGAATTGATAGATGGGATAAAAACATATTTGAATTGTGAATTTGCACATTGAAGTCCTAAAAAATGTTTAAAAAATCTTAGACATAGAGATAGAAAGAGATATGTCAAATGCTTTTCGGTTTTTACATCAAGCTCCATATGTGTTAACAATATGGTATGAATGAATGTGAACATGTTACATTGCCTATTGCAAATTACTTTGTTTTGCCTATAGATCAATCATCTACTAATGATGAAGAAGTGAGATATATGAGTAGAATTCTTTATTCAAATGCAGTAGGATGCGTTATGTATTGGATGGTGTGTACCAGACTTGATTTAGTCTTTGGAGTTAGTACACTTAGCAAGTTGTCTAATTCAGGACCAAATCATTGGGAAGCTTTAAAATGGTTGCTTAGGAATTTGAAAGGAAATAGTGATATAGACGTTTAGTACATAAGGTAAAAAATTAAAAGGTTTCACATATACAAATTATGCTGGAAATAGAGATAATACAAAAACAACATCCTCTTATATGTTTACTTTGTGTAGCTCTTGTATTAGTTGAAAATCAGAACTCCAACACATTGTTGCTTTATGTACTAAATCTAAATATATAGCTGTCAATGAAGTAATAAATGAAGCTTCATGGTTTAAAGGTTTACTTAATGAACTGTATGTCTTAAGTGATAATGTGAATGTATATTCAGATAGTCAATTTGTTATTCATCTATGCAAGAATCTTGTTTTCCATGAATGTACTAAACATGTTGATGTTAAGCTATACTTTATAAGAGATGTCGTGGCTCAGAATTTGGTAAAACTTGAGAAAATCCTTTCAGAATACAACCCAACAGTCATGGACACTAAAAGTGCTCTCTTAGGTAACGTTTAAAAGTTGCATTAGTCTTCTAAACATTGGTAAATGTATGTGAGTTCCAATTTATTTTTTCATAAATTGTTTTATCAATCATCAATTTTGTTGTTTTGCTTGCCAACATGTTCATTTGGTATCAAGGTAGAGGTTTGTTGGATTTCTTTTGTGATCCCAAATAAACCTCGGGACTATGATGATTAATCAATACACATTTATATCTTTATAGGCCTTGATCCCAAGATTGAAGACAATTATAAAATGGGATTTTATTAGAAATAAGCCACCTTTTGAAAAGAATTGCAAAAGTACATTCTTGTTACATATATTCTGAAAATATTGTTTTATTAGTTTAATTCATTATACTATATATTACATATAGTAACTAAATCCTTAAAAATTGAAATCTATTGGAATATATATATATATATTATAGAATATTTTATTGTTATAGTAATTGAATCCTTAAATATCGAAATTGATTGGAATACATATATTACAGAAAGTTTTATTGTTATAACTGTCAAATATATATCATTTGTATCGGAAATAACTGTAACAACCACAAACAGAATTCATGATCCTTTCAATTTCAACATTTGTAACAATTTGTGTTATAAATTGAGATGTAACACATAATACCAGTTTTCACACAAAAAACTCATGATATATTCAATTGTATCATCTGTATCAATCAGTAATACAGAATATCAATTGGGGTGATATAATCTGCATTAAAAAATCATAGTAAACATCAATATTACATACATCATATCAAACAATGATTAACCAATAACAAGTTGTAACACCTTTAGCACTAAATGTTACATAATAATCAATTGTGTAACATATGTTACATAAGTAGAAATTGTGTAACACATTTAAATATAAAAAATAGAGTGCTCAATCAAAATATCATATTAACATCAGTTTTACAAAACAGTGTATCAAAAATACGTGCTACATACAATTAACCACTAACAAGTTGTAACATTTTTAGTAGTCAGTGTTACAAAATAACAAATTATGCAATATAAGCTGTATTTCCGAGTAAAAATTCAATCAAGAACATTTAAATGTAAAAAATAGGGGATTTTGATGTATTTGAAAATAATAAATTTTCGCCCGATTTATGGGTAGTTTTTCTTTTCTTTGCGAATTCCAAGGACGTTATAGAAACGGTTGTATATAAATTATATTTTGTTTTGATTTTAAACTATTATTTTATTTATTAATATAATAATATATGCACATTATTTTTAAAATTAAAAAGTTAAGTTCATAAAATTAGAAATATTATTATAATGGTAAGTAGTGGAGTGTAATTTTCACTTATAAAATCCACTCCACAACGAGTTAAGCCAAAATAATAAAGAATGACCAAAGGACTTAGAGCTTGTTTGATTTTATTTAAAATTTTACTAAAAAACTGAAGTCAAAGTCAACATTTAATTTTAACCACTCATTTCATGGATCCACAATTTTTTACAACTTTTCAACCACATATTTCATCAACTTTTATCAATTTTTACAAAAAAATTGATTTTAATTAAAATCAAACACTCTTAATGAGCCACTTGAAAAATTAATAGTCATTTGGGTTGTTGCTCAGTGGCACAACATATATATATACACACACACACATGTATGGTAATTTATAATTTTGGACCCCAACATTTCAAATATGTAATAAATGTACTCCTAACCAATTTTTTTAGAGCCAAGCATCCCCAACCTTTGCATTTTATTGCAAAACACGTCCCCATTGATATTTTTGATAGTTTTGCTCTCTTCTTTAAATAAACAAAAATAGAAAAAAGCTAAAAACAAAAAAAAATAAATAAAAGAAAATTGCAAATAAAGTCCTATAACTTCTAAAAAGTACAAAATAACTTCATCTTCCCCAAAACTCCAGCCCATTCCATCCCATGACCAAATCACTTCCTAAATTAACATATCTTTCACCTCCATTAAATTCTACCAATTTCATACTAACAATATTCATATACCACAAATTAGAGTTAAAAATAAAAAAGAATAAAATTAAAACCAAGAACATTGCCCCGCTTGGTCTGCCATAACAATGCTTGTCCTCCTCGTCGAAATTTCTTACGGGGGACATTCTCCGATCGCAATTGCGACAAGTCGTCCATTCAGCACTTATCGTATTTTCATCAAACGAAAACGTCCGAATCTGCTTTTTTAGACGACCAGGAATAATGTTAGAAAACCACAAAGGGAAAGCATTACAGGAATTATGAGAATTCAATTGACCCGAAACTTCAGGATCTAAAATCTTAGTCAAATTCAAGTTTGGTATTCCCAATTTTGATCTCAAGAGACTTGTAAAAAGAGAAGAAAATCTTCCACTGGCACGCTTCTGCTTGCTTGTATTATCAACAACTGCTATAGAACCTGTGGGACCCACCTGCGGAGTAGTGTAGAACTGTTGATCGTGGCCGTGGATGTGACACGTGGTAGTGGTGTCGGATTTTCAGTGGGAAATGTAAGGCGATACTAATCGGGAGAAAGCAAGAGGGGGTTGTTACGCATCAAATTTCAAGCGATCTTCTTGGTCTCGGGCCTTGGCCTTTTTTTGGGTAAGGGCTTGCTCCTGGGCTGCTATAATGGAGAAGAGGTGCTCCCAGATGCAGGAGGCGCAGATGCCAATGCTGCTACTAAGGTTGATCGAATGCTTCTTATCCTTCATTTACTGTTGTAATAGTGTAAATACTTCCCTGTATATATATGTGAATTATCTATATATTCATGTATATATACAAATATTTCATGGAAATGGAGTGACGGGATGAAGCATTTTCTGTGGCGTGTGTTTCACTGGGGTGGGGTGGATTTTTGAAGAAGATGGAGTTATTTTGTGCTTTTTAAAAGTAATGAACTTTATTTGCATTTTTCTTTTCTTTATTTTTATTTATTTTTATTAGCTTTTTTCTATTTTTATTTATTTAACGAGGATTGCAAAACTGTCAAAATATGCCAATGTGGACGTGATTTCCAATAAAATGCAAATGTTGGGATGTCTGGTGCTGGAAAAAATTGATTAGGTATAGATTTGTTACAGATTTAAAAAATTGGGGACCAAAATTACAAATTACACATATATATACACACATACACTAAGATTACAGCAGCCATGAGTAGAGAACACAATTGGAGCATATTGCATTTTGGCATCCCTTGTTCTTTGTGAAATTTCGGCTGTCTTCGTCTTTTTGGCCTTTTAGACTTCTTCCATTCATCCAAAATTTGAGATTATTATTCTTTACGAGTAATATCTTAATAGTGTGTGCTCTAAATAAATAAATTATTTTTTGTGCCAATTAAAAGTGTTACTATTGTAGAGTTTGGACAGTCGAATTTGAACATTGTTTTTTTTTTTTTTTTTGTAAGTGTTAAATAACGATCTCTAAAATCTCAATAATGTTTATTTTGGTGCTAATTTAGTTTCTTGGCAAAGAAACTTGTAGGGTCCAGTTCGAGCACTGACGTAGAATACAGGAGTTTAGCTAATTTTGTTGAGAAAATTACTCGGATTCAGTCATTGTTTTCCCAATTACAGGTGTTATGTATATATATACATAATATGATTCAACTTATGTGTACTAATCAGTTGGGACTTACCCTCTTATTAAATAAATGTTCATGAGTTAAACGTTTGCGATCTTAAATTCATATTTAGTAAGGGATTTTGGCGCAAATGGTCCCTAACGTATGCACTCAGTGTGGTTTTGGTCCCTAACCTTTCATTTTTGGCTAGAAGGTCCTTAACCTATTCATTTGGGTGCAAAACTGGTCCCTATGGACGAAATCCGTTCAATTGTGCCGTAAGTCATTAATTTGTTTTGGGATTTTGGCGCAAATGGTCCCTAACCTTTACCTTTAGTGTGGAATTGGTCCATAATGTTTATTTTTGGCATACATGTTCCTAACCTATGTGTTTTGGTGTGAAATTGGTCCTTATGAGGTAAAAAGACAAATATGCCCTTAGTTAATTGAAGAAATTGTATGTGGATTCCTAATCATTACAAAATGTGCAAATATGTATAATACTTTTATTTTTCATAAAAAATTAAAGAAAATTAATGATTTTTTTTTGAATTAACACTTTAGTAATAAACATGTCAAATAAAATTATTATTTTTATTATTAAGTAATTATATTATTTAAAATTTAAAATTTTATTTTATTGTTGTATAAAAAAATAACTTTGTCACAAATTTGATGTACATATACTTTTATTTAAATGAGTTATATGTTTATAAACTACAAATATTAGAGATCCAACTATATTCTTTATATTTTAATTTATAGTTTTATTTTCGTTCAAAAATAAGACACATAATGTGTAAATTAAATTTTATTAGTATTTTTATATTAAATAAAATAATAATAAGATTAGTTCAAGTTATGTAATAATTTTTATTTAATAAAAATTTTATTTTTATTTGACATGTTGTGTATAATTTTTATTTGACATGTCGTGTGATTGTGAGTATATAATTTTCTCAATGGAGTGTGTACTTACTATTAAATTTTTTTTTTGAATGCCCACGTTCCAAATTATTTTATTTACCAGATTTAATAGTTTGGCAGCGGCATGATGGCAGGTGATAGTGACTGATAAAAATTAATATTTGTATTTACCAGATTTTATTTTATTATTATTTAATATAAAAATACTGATAAAAGTTAATTTACACATTATGTGTTTTATTTTTGAACGAAAATAAAACGATAAATTAAAATATGAAGAATATAGTTGGATTTCTAATATTTGTAGTTAATAAACATATAACTCAATTAAATAAAAGTATTTGTACATCAAGTTTGTGACAAAGTTATTTTTTTATACAACAATAAAAAAAAATTTTAAATTTTAAATAATATAATTACTTAATAATAAAAATAATAATTTTATTTGACATGTTTATTACTAAAGTGTTAATTCCCAAAAAAAAAAAACTTATTAGTTTTCCTTAATTTTTTATAAAAAATAAAAGTATTGGACCTATTTGCACATTTTGTAACACATACAATTTTTTCTAATTAACTAAGGGCATATTTGTCTTTTTCATCCCATAAGGACCAATTTCGCACCAAAACACATAGGTTAGGGACATGCATGCCAAAAATAAACGTTAGGGACCAATTTCACACTAAGGGTAAAGGTTAGGGACCGTTTACGCCAAAATTCCAAAACAAATTAATGACTAACGGCACAATTGGACGGATTCCGTCCATAGGGACTAGTTTTACAACCAAATGCATAGGTTAGGGACCTCCTAGCCAAAAATGAAAGGTTAGGGATCAAAACCACACTGAGTGCATACGTTAGGGACCATTTGCGCCAAAATCCCTATTTAGTAAAGCTAAAAGATGAGGTTCTTTAATACTTTGGCCTTCTTCCAAGTGCTAAAAAAAGCATCCTTCCATATTAGAAAATATACTACTCTAATTTTTGTTTCCTATATATTTTATGATGATAAATATTTTCTCCTCCTCCGAGCATGGCGGTGATAGTGGTGGAGACCTGCAAAAATTGGCAGGGCTTCTTTCTCCCGTGTCTATTTCGATTTGATAATCAGTATATAATTATAAAAGATGTTCATAATAGAAATACATAGTATATTAGAGTTGTGTTTTTAATTAAGGAGTTGGCCTCTATTTATAGGGATGGCCTGTAGTTGTGACATTTAATGGTTTTTAATGAGGGATGTTTCATCTTTCCAATTGTTGAGAGATGTTTCATCTTCCCAATTATTGTTGTTTCGTCTTTCCAAAGACTGGTGGTAATTGTCATTCTATGGGTCGCCTATCTGATTAATCGAACAACAGTTAAGTTATTGCAGTCTATCTATCAGATGTGTGCTTATGAGACAAACGAGGCGGGCGAGCCGGTAAGGCTAATGAATAGTTGAGGCGGACATGTTAGGACGTGCCACCATTTGCAGAAAACATATAGCAGCTGTCATTATTTTTATCATCACTTTATATATTGAGCTTTGGATGCTTAAGAAAGTCTGCCTCGATATATTTTTGGGAGTATACCTTAACCAGCAGTTCATCGATTGTCGAATTCTGGAAGGTGGCAACCTAAGCCCTGTTGTACCAGATTACGTATCCCAAGTAAGAGAAAACGGTGTTAAGGATAGTAATTTATCGCAGTTTAGCCGACTCTATATAAAGCTAAGCCATTTCTGATGTCATTAATGATTCCTAAAGTTTTTCTACCTTATCCTATAATTCTACGCACCTGCATAGAATGTTCTCTTTGATTTTATATTTTTAGTTTATATATTACAATTTTTCTAAGAACAGGTGTGCTTGAGCAAACTACCTATAATTTGGTGTGACTGATAAGTACAATTTTTTACTTATTGAGGCTAACAAAAAGGGACAATTATGAGTGCTCTTACGTTTATTTCAACATAATTGCATATTGCTTTTGATCATTATAGGTAAAAATCAAATACGGATGTTGACTGAATGAAAAGAAAGCAAACATAGGTGAAAAGAGACTTAAATTGGACAAAAAAGTGGAAAGAGGGACTCACTTGTGAACTCTGGAAAGAGAAAGGACTTGGGTTGCAATTAAAAAGGACTTAATTAAAATGAAGAAGAAATCCAGGGACTCAATTGAATAACTGAGAAAGTTGAAGAATTTGACGTGCAAATACCAAAAGACAAAGCTGCAATATGGGAAGCAAACATAACCATGCGATCGCAAAGAGGCAACATTTTGAGCAAAATGGCTAATAACACTACCATGCGATTGCAAGGTATTGAACTATGCAATCACATAGTTATAACGGGTAATCAGAATTCTATTTCCTTATGGAAACATAACTCTATTCGGTGCAATATAAAGACATAAATTCAAATACATTTTTGGGTAAATTTAGAGAGATATAAAAGGTTGAAAATGGTCTCATCATAGAAGAGACGCAATCAAGGAGAGAATACAAGATAAGAGACTAAGATTGAGAGCACGGAATTGAAGATTCTTCGACAATGAATCACGGTGGTGTTTTTCTCTTTTCTTCTGGATCATTAATTCATCTTTTCTAATATTTTATCATGTTCAGCTAAAACTATTTATTGTTAGGATGAACAATGAAAACTTACGTTTTGACTAATTAGAAGTTTTCCATTTTTCGTAACTTGTTGATTCCGAGTTGATTATTTTTTTATTCTTTTTTTACATTTTGATGTTTGATCCCCATTAGAATGTTTTGTGATCTTTATTTCTTTGAGAGATTCAATCTAGGTAAGCACGTGGTATTGAATATCATAAGGTCCAATAATAGATAGAGATTATTGTTATGTCTTATGACATATTTTTCGGGTGTTCATTGTGAGTAAATGCATATTCTTATGTTCGAAACGTTGCTAGAGATAGTTAGGTTCGCATAACAATATATAATTAATTGACCGTCGAGAGAGGTTTTTGATTATTGTAGAATCACCGATTTTCAACCAAGGACAATAGTTTACGAAAACAATTAACGGATAATTGATCAGTGAGTATGGAGGTGGATTCACGAATCCTAGTGTTAGTAAATCTCGAATTAATTTTTTTAAGCTACTTTTGATTGAGGATAATTTAGGCTTAGTTAAACTAGAATAGAATAATCATAGAATTTAAATTCTCAAAAAATTTATGTTTTGATTTTGTTAAAAGATCAAAGTATACATTCATTGGTTAATTTATTGCTAGTCCTCGTAAATTCAACACTTTGCTTATCACTTTATTACCTGTAACCGATCCATCCACTTACAAGATTATAATCCATAAAAAGTTTTCGGAGCTGTTGCTAGGGACTAGTTTTTTTAATTACTATGTTAATTGTTAATTTAGTTTTAAAAAATATTTTATTTTATTTTAACTCTTTGTGTTAACTCTTAATCTCGACTATTTTTCATTGTTTTAGGTGTTGACTGTGCATGCACCATTTAAAAGGTCTTGATCTACTAGATTTCGAACAAAAAATTGAACAGAGTTTTCACCAACGATAACGTGAACAATGGGAAAAGAGAAAACAACAACAAGACACAATGGGTGACAACATCTAGATCTGTGATCCACCCCCTGCAGATATGGAAAATATTCTCGCGCCTATGGTACGAGCTGTCGAAGTCAACGAAAGGGATATTCTTATGGGGGAATTCATAATGCCCCATCTTGTTGAAAATTAGTCCGGCATAATCTATCCACTTTATGGACACGATGACATCGAGTTGGGAGTGGATGTGATTAATCTGTTCTCCAACAATTTGCCTTTCTATGGAAGAACCGACAAAAATCCGCTCTACTACCTCTCTCGCTTTATGGAATATTATGGAAAATTCAAATATCAAGGTGTTAATGAAGAGGCATTCATGATGAGACTTTTTTCACACCCTCTGAAGAATAAAGCTTGGGAATGATTAAATTCATTACCGTGGGGGTAGCATTGCTACATGGACAAATTAGGTTCAGAAATTCACACTGAAATACTTCTCTCCTACCAGAGTGAACAGACTGAAGCATGAAATATCCAATTTCCAACAATTTGACTTGAAAATTTTTTACGAAGTATGGGAAAGATTTAAGGAACTGCTCAGAAAGTGCCCAAGTCACGGATTTCCTTTAGCGGCACAAAATTATTATATCTATTTCGGATTGACTCCAAACAGTCGTTCTTTAGTACATTTTGTATCATTGTATCAGATGACTATATCCAAAATAGATATGCTGGAAACTTTCATGACTTTTATAAGATGATTAGTGAATAGTTCGTTATGTTGACAGATAGAGGGTCACAAAAGAAAGCAACAAGAATGCATGGGGTGGAAATCAATTCACTGCTACTTGCTACTTGCGAAAATTGATTTATTGGTAAAACAGATAGAAACACTAAAATATTCTCAGTCAGCCAATATGGTTAAGATGTTTCTTCTAATATAAGAAACTTGCAGGACAAACCATCAATCATCAGAGTGTCCTTTAGCTACCGCTGATCTACCATCACTTGAACAAGTAGTATATGCTAATAATTTTCAATGACAGCAGACTTATAATCCCAGATGGAGAAATCATACAAATTTTTCATATAGAAATATCCAAAATATTCAGAATCCACCAAATCAAGGAATGCCACATGAGAAGAAATGAGGATGAGAAGAAGCCTTCGCTAAATTATCAGACCGAATGGAATCTGAACTTAAGGAAACAAAGCAAAGTTATGATGCTTCTATGAAAAATATAGAAAATTGGATTAAGAAAGCAAAGCAAAGTTATGATGTTCCGAGTGACAACCAGGAACATGGCCAAGTAATACTGAGGTAAATGCAATTACCACAAAGAGCGGAGTTGAGTTTCCAGAAATTCATGTAAAAATAAATGGTATAGAAAAGGAAACTGTGTCCAACAAAGATAGTGTAAACGAATCCAGTAAATCTGAAGAAGCAATTGAATAAGAAAAAGAGAACTCTCCACCAGATAATATTCCACCACCGTTCAAGGCTTACGCTCCTCCAATTTTATTTTCTCAAATGTGGCGAAAACATAAGCTAGACAAGCAATCTGACAAATTTCTAGATGTGTTCAAGAAAATCCAAATCAACATACCGTTTGCTGATGCTTTAGCTCCAATGCTGAGCTATACAAAATTTATGAAGAAAATTCTTTCAAAAAAAAAAAAAAAAAAGAAGCTAGAGGAGCATGAAATAGTAATGCTTATCGAAGAATGCAGCGCTATCTTGCAAAACAAGCTACATCCGAAATTGAAATATCCATAAAGTTTTACTATTCTTTGCACTGTTGGTAGTTTTTTTTTTTTTTTTTGGAAAAGCATTATGTGATTTAGGTGCTACAATTAATTTGATGCCTTACTCTATTTTTAGGCAACTAGGTCTCGGAAAAGATAAAACCAACTACAATATCACTACATTTGGCTGATCGATCCACCAAATGTCTTTGCCAGGTTGTTGAAGACATATTAGTGAAAGTGGATAAGTTCATATTCCCGACCAAATTCATTATCTTGGATATGAGAGAAGATAAAGATGTATCACTTATCTTGGGATGTCCTTTCTTGGCTACTGGGTGATTACTGATTGATGTACACAAAGGACATGTAGTGTTGAGATTGAATGAGGAGCAAGTCACCTTCAATGTCTTCAAGGCAATTCAATTTCCAAGCTCCTCCGAATCTTGTTTTTAGATTGATATAATAGATCACAAGGCAACTAATACTTTCACTTTGGAAAATCCCTCAGATCCATATAAAGCTTGCTTTATGCATTCACAAGAAGAAAACTCCGACTCTCCAGTTCTTGAGGAATGTGCCAAATATTTACATGGGGCTGAACAATTGGAAAAGATGAATAAATACATGGAATTAGGCATCGAACCTCCTCAACCATTACCTTCAATTCAACAAGCTCCGACGCTCAAGCTAAAACAATTACCATCTCACATTCGATATGCATACCTCGGTGAATCATCTACTCTTCTGGTCATAATTGCAAGAGATCGTGAATATGAATTACTCCGAGTACCTAGAGCACACAAATCAACTATTGGTTGGACTATCGCAAACATGAGAGGTATTAGGCCATCGATATGCTTGCACAAAATACTTACGGAAGAAGCGTATATGCCGACACTACATCATCATCACAAATTAAATCCTCATTTGCAAGAGGTAGTCTGATTAGATATGTTAAAACTACTTGATGCCGAGATTATCTATCCAATTTCAAATAGTTCTTGGGTAAGTCCAGTTTAGGTGGTGCCTAAGAAATGGGGGATTACTGTTGAAAAGAACGACAATAAAGAGCTTATATCAGTCAGATTAACTACAGGAAGGCGAGTTTGTATTGATTATAGGAAGTTGAACGGTGTAACTCAAAATGATCATTTTCCTCTACCATTCATGGATCAGATGTTGAACAATGTGCGCCTCAAAAATTTGACCATTGTACTTTAACGTTGATGGAAAATGAACTTGGTGCTTAACTGGGAAAAATGTCACTTATGGTCCAAGAGAGAATTTTTTTGGGACACCGGATTTTGTCTATGGGCATCGAGGTTGACAAAGCAAAAATTCAAGTTATAAAGAAATTTCCTCCGTTAAAAAAAAGTTAAATGTATTATGCTAGATTTCATAGACTGTTCATAAAAGATTTTTCTTAAATCACCAAACCATTGTGTAACTTATTGGAAATGGGTGTCAAATTCGAGTTTTCTGTAAACTGTCCAAATACCTTTAATACACTTAAAGACAGGTTGGCACCATTAATTGTGGCATCCGATTTGGATTTACCGTTCGAGCTCATGTACGACACAAGTGATTTTTTCGTCGGGGCAGTTTTGGGATACGGAAGGGATAAAGTCATTCATATCAAATATTGTGGAGAAATTTTCACTTTTTCCCCCAACCTTTATAGTTTGTTACTAATCTACCCCTAACCAATTTTTATAGTACCAAACATCATCAACATTTCATTTAATTGTAAATCACGTACCCATTGACAAATTTTGATGAATTTTCCCTCCACTTTAATTAAAAAAAAAAAGCTAAAAATAAAATAAAATTGTAAATGAAGTCACATAACTTTTAAAAAATATAAAATAACTTCTTCCTCTAGACAAAATATAACATCTAATTCATTTGGATCCTCAAATTACCTACGAATCTACAGAACTTCTAAAACCTTTTTTTCCATAGAATATCCTTATTACATACAAAGAAGGATACACAATTTGAATGAAGAGCTTCTTCGTGTGAATGTTCAAATCAATTATGTATCTAACTGTTAATTGGAATTAAAGAGGAAAACTATGAACAATTAGCAATATCAAACATAAGTGCAGGAAAGATTGATAGTCACCTGAACCCCTTTTCCGTTTGTAATTCTAGTAACATCCACATGTTGTCCAAGAACAAAATGGTAGACACTTATAGACCAACTAGATGAAGAGCATCTTCAATCACTAGAAACTCTCCCAACTTCTTCTTCACAAGTACACCCTGAGATCTGAAATGACCCACTTCAGGCTTCATCAAATGTTTCATTCTTTTGTCCACAACCAATAACTTTTAAAAAGTACAAAAATCTTTGACATACTTTGGAACTTCAGAGATGTAGTTTCTCTAGGCATATTCTCGATCAGATAAGATTTCTGTAGTCTCTTTGCCTACTTAATTTGTCATATAATTGACTTTAGGTTCTAATACCCAGTAGGTTGATTAGTTCAGGGAGGTTGAGTGTGGTCGAATTGTCGGATAATCAACTATTTGGGGCAAACTCTTTCTTGAAGGTCTGTCATTAATGGCCCCCTTATTTCTATCATTTGGTAGCGGTGGCGGTGGCAGTGGTGTAAAGGTTGTGGCTATGGTGAGATGAGTTGGGGTAGGTTGAGTTGGAGTGGCTGGAGGAGGAATTTGCTTTGAAAATTTTTTAAAAAGTTATGGACTTCTTTTGCAATTTTTTTGGGTTGCTTTTAGTTCATTTTTTATTGTTTATTTAAGAGGAGGGAAAATCGTCAAAATCTATCAATGGGGACGTGATAGTCAATTAAATGAAAGGTTGGAGATGTCTGGTACTATAAAAATGGGTTGAGGGTAGATTAGTAACAAACTACAAAGGTCTGGGACCAAAAGTACAAATTTTCCTATATTATGCCAGCCGAACTCTCAATGATACTCAAATGAACTACGCTGCTACAGAATATGAATTACTAGCTATTGTATTTGCCTTCGAGAAATTTAAATATGTTCTCACTAGATTGAAGGTGATGGTGCACACAGACCACGCGAAGTTGAAATATCACTTTGCTAAAAAGAATGTAAAATCAAGGCTGATTCATTGGATACTACTTCTTCAAGAATTTGACTTGAAAATTTAGGACAAGAAAGGAAGTGACAATGTAGTGGCCGACCACTTGTTAAGATTGGAGCAGCCCGGAGAAAATGAGGAAGATGAAATAAATGAAAAATTCTCAAATGAGCATATTTTCGAGATAGATCAGTCCGAAAGAGAAGGAGCATCGTGGTATGCCGATTATGTGAATTATCTAACAAGCAATATTGTACCACCGGACTATGATCACCAATGATGAAAAAAGTTCTTTTCTGAACTTAAATACTACTTTTGGGAGGATCAAATTCTCTACGAAGGGGTGCGGATCAAGTAATCTAGAGATGTATACCTGAAGAAGAGATGGAAACTATTTTGGAACAATGTCATTCTTCACCCTACAGAGGCCACTTCGTAGCTTTTAAAACTACATCCAAAGTCTTGCAATATGGATTTTATTGGCCGACATTGTTTAAAGATGATCACAGTTTGGTGACAAAGTGTGATATGTTCCAAAGGATAGGAAACATATCCCTGAAAACAAGAAATGCCTCTTCGAAATGATGGCCGGTGGTAGTAAATTTTCTCAAAAAGGACATTTTCATGCATTTCGAGACTCTTCGGGTAATCATAAATGACGAAGGTAAATTTTTTTGCAACCGACAATTGGATTCTCTTGGAAAAATACAGTGTGAAGCACTGGATGGCTATTCCTTATCATCTACAAACGAGTGGCCAAGTAGAAATTTCGAACCGAGAGTTGAAAATGATTTTGGAGTCAACCGTGTGTACCTCGAGAAAAGACTGGTCGAACAAGCTAGATATGCTCTTTGGGTATATTGCACATCATTCAAGACTCCAATTGAAATGTCACCATACCGGCTCATTTTTGGAAAGGCGTGTCATTTACTGGTCGAGTTGGAACATCGAGCTTATAGGGCAATTATGAAGTTAAACTTGATCTAAAGGAGGCCGGTGAAAAAAGAATGCTTCAATTGAATTTGATGGATGAATTTCGTTTTGAGGCCTATGAGAATGCCAAATTATACAATGAGATGATGAAGAAGTGTCATGACAATAATATCCACAAAAGCACATTGAGTTGGCTAAAGCTCTTATCGTGAAAACTACATTCAAGATGGGCCATTCCGGTCGTGAAAGTTTATCCACATGGTACTGTTAAAGTTGCTCATGATTTGAAGGGCGGGTTTAAGGTGAATGAGCAAAGGCTCAAACCATACTTTGATGGTGATTTTTTGAAAGAAAATTCATTCACCACATTGGAGAATCTGAAGTGATCACCATGATAAACTCAAGCTTATGACTATAATAAGCGCTTATAGGGGAACAACTCATCCTTTCTACCCTTTTAATTCAGTTTGCATAGCATATAGTGTTTAGAATTGCATTAGATAAGTAGGCACGTCTTGCAATTTTAGGACCTAGAGTTTGAATTCTTTATCTTAGTTATTAGGCCACATCATTGTCATCCAACGTTTAAGAATAGGCACACACTTCAATACTAAACTCTGTTTTACATAATAAAAAAATGGTAAACTATACAATCGCATAGGTATTACCAATGCGATCACATAGTCTGGGCAAAATTAATTATGCCCAGAAAGTGCCTATCTTGCTATCGCAGGGTGCTATTACCTTGTGATCGCAAGGTAGAGCAGCAGAATTGTGGGTAGAGGTAAACCATACGATCACATGGATTACACTAACACGATCGCATGGTTTAGGCATATATACTTCTGCCCAGAATTTGGCCATAGTGCGATCGCAGGATTTTAAGCCCTTTTGATCACATGGCTCATCAGAAAATTAAAAATGAAAGGAAAAGAAAAAGAATATAACACACACACCCTTCACATTCTCACACACTAGTACATTCAAAACTTCAACAATCGCACAAACAAATTACATTCTTTCCTCATTCTTGTGAATCTAAATCAAGAGTGAGGCTTAACTCACTAACTCATATCTTCACGAAGTACTCATTAAGAAAAAGGTAAGTGAAATTTCCCTCATTCTCTCTCGGGTGACATTTCTTTTTTTTTTTTTACCCTACGCATCTTTTTTTTTTATAGTTATAGTTTGGTCTTAGATTGGAGTAGATTGGATTTTTTTCTATAGTTGGGTGTGTGTAAATTGAAACTTTTGACTTAAATGAACTACCGAAACAACTCAAAATAAGAGGAACAAATCATTGCACACAATATGTTCGATAAAATGTCTAACCCAACTTTTTTGTAAAAAGCTAGGCAATGTGTGACCATAGTGATGGGGAATAAGGATAATAATTGAAGACATTGACGAAGATGTGAACTGAAGAGATAATAATATTTGAATAAAATTAAACTAGATTTATTAGATAAAATTTAAATAAGATTAAACTAGGTTTATTACATAAGATTTTATCATTCTAACCGTTGTTATTTTATTAAAAGTGCTTTTAGATTTAAGTTCTTTACCTTATAAATATGACCTATGATTTCATATGTAAGACGGACAATTATTGATGATTAAATATTGATATTTCTTCCTATAAATTCTTCTTTATTCTCTTTCTTTTTTTCTCTCTCTTCTCTCTTTCTATTTCTTGTTACCTTCTACATCAGTTT
This sequence comes from Forsythia viridissima, assembly GCA_030279155.1. Lineage (NCBI taxonomy): Eukaryota > Viridiplantae > Streptophyta > Magnoliopsida > Lamiales > Oleaceae > Forsythia > Forsythia viridissima. The sequence continues at coordinate 51,549,130 of CM059034.1, forward strand.
GATGATTAAATATTGATATTTCTTTACATATGTAAGATTTTTTTTTTAAACTGCTAAAGACTTAATATAGTTCATAGGAAAAAAAAAAATTTGCTTCTGCAGGATTGGGTACTGTTCACCAAAAAAAAAAAAAAACAGAAGACAACAAAAAAATCTTAATATTTTTCCCCCTTTTTTTCTTAACTATTGAAGATAAAACAGTGTTCACGTGTGGGGTTAATGTTCATGGAAAAAATAAGTAGCGATTTTTTTTACATTCTTGTTCACTTAGAAAAAAAAAAAGAAGGTGAAGAAGCAGGTGGATTTTTATTTCGTGTCGTTAGCTTTTGAGAAAAAAAAAAAAAGAGATCACAAGTAATTGTATGCATTTTGTCCTAAGATTGTTAGTGTGTGGATTTGGTTACTATTCTAGGATTTCAAAGATTTGAATTTGAATTTTTTCCTTTGCCTCCGTCCAGAATAGTCCAAATAATGATATGATAAAGTGTAGTTGCCAAAATGTTATGGTGTAAACAGTTGATGGCAGATGGGAAAAAGCTTATTCAGCCTCCGTAGTCTCTTGATGAACCTTTGCTTGGACACATTGAGGATTTGCTCTCAAAAGTGGAACAATCACCTGCCATATCCATGCTCACAGCTCCTTTTCTACTAATGAAGGCATTGGTTGAAGATGAGCTTTAAAGCATTCAGATGTTGCTATAAATATAACAGTAGCTTCTTGCATAAGTGAAATAATCAGAATTACTGCACCCGATGCCCCAAATGGTGATGAGAAAATGAAGGATAACGTTCAATTGATTGTATCATCATTTGCACTTTTCTGTGACAAAGTGAGCAGCTTGTATTCTAATTTGGCCATGATACTTGAAAATATGGAAAACATGAAATATTGTGTCATTATGTTGGATCTAGAATGTGAACAAATGATAATTGACATGTTCCAAAATTTCTTAAGGCCTTAGGAGATTATCATCCAGAGAAAATGTTCATATCTATAGAGACAATTATGACTCTTACATTGGAAGAACGCGACAATCTCTCTACTTAGACTCCTTTTGGTTTGTGTAAAAAAAAACTAGTCATAAGGTTGTTACAATCATTTGGTGGAGAGAGTATTTAAAAAGTACGCAGTCAAGCTCAAACCTTACCTGACACAAATCGTAAAATCTTCAAGGGTTTGTTTGGATGATTATAGTACAATTGTCTCTTCTTTGTGCAACGGGACTAATGGTATTGTTGATCAGAATAACAATATTACATATGGAGACAAGTTGGTTGCTAAGATGAAGTCTGCTAGTGCCTTCCCAGATCTAGATTTGGTAACTCACAAAACTAAAAATGTTAATGAATGGATAAGAATTGAAGAAGAAAACCCCAATGATAAAATGTCACCCAAGTCAATTGTGAGTCATGAAGTTAAAGAGAGTGGAAAAGGAGGAATTTTGACTCGTGCAGATTCTCAGAAGACAACAAAACCCTTGGACAAGGTAAAGAGAAGTGGATTTATCTTTCTTCATCCAAAATATCTAAAAGTAAGATTGTAGAGTCTAGTGAGAATGTGGTTGGCTCAAAGGGTCAAGTTTGGTGGCCACCAGATTACATCTTTTATGAATGAGTTGTTGATTCTTTTGATTCTATCCAAAAGAAGTGTGTGATCTTATATAGTGATGGCAACGAAGAACTAATAAATCTCAAAAAACAATGGTGGGAATTTGTTACTACAGAGCATATTCCAGTCCCTCACGCTTCTTCTATTTTTTCTATACAAACTGATGTCCATGTAGATGATAGAGAGGATCTGTATATGTACTGTAATCGAGAGTGGCTTTAGTACTTGGTTAAAAGTAAACCTCGACCTCTATAGCCAGATTTTTGCAGTCTAACTCGTCGGAGTCGAATTATCTCAGCATGGGAGAAATGATAGAGAATAAAGATAAGGATTGAAGATATCGACGAAGATGAGGATTGAAGAGATAATCAGATTTTAATAAAATTAAACTAGCTTTATTAGATAGAATTTGAATAAGATTAAACTAGCTTTACTACATAAGATTTTATCAATTTAATAGTTTTTATTTTATTAGAAGTTTTTTACTTTATAAATAGGAATTATGATTTCATATGTAAGACAGACTATTATTAATGATTAAAGATTGAAATTTCTATCCCCTAAATTCTTCTCTATTCTCTCTCTTTTCATCTCTTTCTCTTCCCTATGTCTATTTCTTGTTACGTTATACGTCACATAGGCTAAACCCATTAGTCATGTTTACCATATAGGATCATTTACCAAGGGTTGGGTACGACTTTCTCATAAACCAAAACTTGGACAATTGGGCACACCACAGCATGCCCTGGTCCTGCCCCGTGTCTAATTTATTTAGCACTTTTGTCTCCCATCTATTTGGCTCAAATAACTTCGAAATAACGTGAAATTTGAATCTATGGTAGACCAAAGCATACACTTCCATAGCCTACTTTTCCGGCTGACTTTTGAACAAATTTCAGTCATTTTCTTGGGATCCGAAGTAGCTAAGTCAAAAAAATATTTTTGCTAAAATTGTCTTAGTTTTAGGATAATTTGGGGGTGAAATTTGCAACTGGTTATGATATTTCTTTTGTCTAATACATGATTAACTTGACTTCACTTGATTTGTAGGTCATGGCTCCAAAATGACCCATCTTGACCATCGCAAAATAAGTTAAGGAAAAGGCGATTGGGAGCACTTCAAAGAGAGCACACACGAATACCACTGACTTTCTCCGCTATCTATCAGAGGACCAAAAACACCGTTATACCAAAGTCACAAGCAATTGGAGTATATGGAAAGAGAAGAGAGTACATTTGGAAGACTTCCCACACTCCGAGTTGTACAACTTGATCAATGTGTGTGGGTGGTCAGGGGTCACAGAAAACACCACACAATATCTATTCCTAGCTTGTCCATGAGTTCTATGCCAATTTCAACCAAAAGATCGACACTGCTGGGACAGAGCATTACAGGAAGAATTGGGTACGGGATAAGTGGATTATGTTTACCCCCGTAGATCATTGACCACTAATACGGGATCACAGCCGATGATGTTCACCTGCTACCCACTGTCCATTACATAGGAGAAGTGGCCCAGTTTCTGTATGGCCAGGACGATGCATGGCCACTGCCCGGGAGAGACTTCGAGCACAGTAAATTGAGAATACAAGAAGACATAATGTACAAGTTGTAGGAGCAGCCCTAGCTGCTCAGGATCAGCCTCGAAATGGCATCTAGCTGCACCAACCACACCTCTCGGAGACATCGCGACCATGCTACGTCAGCTACTAGAGGCCAGACTGAGCAAACGAGGTTCATTGTTGCTACGAGGACTGCGCACAGTGCAGTAGGAGTTGACAACTCTGTGATCTCGTGTAGACATAGTTAGATATACACATATGACACATAAGAGCCGTTAGGGCTAGTTGGATGACTTTCACGCAAAGATTTGTCGACCCGCACCTCGATAGGATCCTCCAACTGTTGATCCTACCACACTTTTTCTTCCAACACCATCTGACCCACCTCCGGGAAGTCTCTGATATTTTTATTTACCGTATTTCCTTTACATTGAGGACAATGCTATTTTTTTTAAATTTGGGGGTGGAGGATAAAAAATTGAAACTTTACTTGATTTTTTCTTGACATTCAGGTTTAAAAAAATAAACAATGTTTGTTTTTCCTGCTTGCGTACTTTCAATAGCCTTGTCGGCTAATGATGTGAATTATTTTCTTCTAAAAATTGCTTAAATTCATGACTTGTGAATAGAATATTACTGTTGTTTAAATGCGACACTACTTATCCATATTAGATATTGTGTTGTGTTGGATAGTTATGATGATTTTCTAGCTATGTGGGTGCACTTATAGAATACAATAGGATTCATTGAGACTAGAACTATCACTTCAATATCATTTGCATCTCAAACACATATCCAGTAGAGTAATTATGTTTTGTAGTAGTTAAACGGTGAGAGTGTCTGTCTAAGCTTGTGTTGATTCCATGCTTGTTGAAAATTGTCTGCAGTACTTTAGGCTAGCTAGAGGAAGCTAGGTAATGACTTTTAGTTAGGAATCTAATTCATGCGCATAAACTTCTTGCATGTAAAGGACTAGGCTAAATACTATCTTATACTTCTATTCGTAGCCTTTTTTACTCGAGTGATAAATTATGTAGGAGTTTTTCAAAATTCGGTGTCCTAAGGTCCAAAAGACCTAGGAGTCATTGGCCTAAAGCTCGTTACATGAGTCATCTAGAAAGTTTAATAAACTGAGGGTTTGCACATAATTAAAATATTTTTTAGCTAGAGCCAACAATGAAAGATCATTTCAGAGTTAACTTTGGGATTAGATAACTAATGGGTTTGACTTGTCTAGTGGAAACGTGTTGGTCGAAAGCACTCAGAAATGGGAGAATATTCATAAACCTAGTTAGTTGCAATCATTGGCTATCTAAACCAACTTCAAGCAAGAAAGTAATGAGTGAAGCATATCCTTAGATTCAATAACCCAAGATTGAAAGAAAACAGCAAGTTGAGAATGTGTGTATCCTACGAGAAGAAAATGAGAAGTTGACCAAAAAGGGTCGGGTTATCACCAACATGGAAATTAACTATGTCGGATTAACTACTTATATGCACATCTCAAGCATGGTATTGGTAAAAGAATATTTGCATAGAAGAACATTTGCGACAGTAATGCCTGGACACTTTTCATGAGTTACGAGCCGGTAAAATAGCTGAAGCGAAAACGTCAAGCTATTTATCTTGTGATGTGTTTATTACTGTATATTTCATTTTGCATGCATGATTGATAATAGCTAGTATATTCGATGACGAATAAAAGTTGAATTTTGAGGGTGTTTGATAAGTACAAATTTATACTTGTCGGGCCCTATAAAAAGGGACAATTATGAGTACTCCTACGTTTGTTTCAACATAAATGCATGTTTCTTTTCATAATGCTATCACATGGTTATAACAGAGAATTAGAATTTTGTTTCCTTATGGAACAGAACTAGATTCGGTGCAGGATAAAGACATAACTTCAAATACATTTCTGGGTGAATTTAGAGGGATATAAAAGGCTGAAAATAGTCTCATCATAGAAGAGAAGCAATCAAGGAGACAATACAAGGTAAGAGGCGAAGATTCAGAGCACAGAATTGAAGATTCTTCAACAAAGAATCATGGTTTGTGTTTTTCTGTTTTCTTCTTTCTCTTTCGGATCATGATTAATTGATCTTTTGTAATATTTTACGAAATCATGTCTGGCTAAAACTACTTATTGCTAGGATGAACAATGAAACCTCACATTTTGAATAATTATAAGTTTTCTATTTTTTCACAACTTGTTGATTCCGGGTTGATTATTTTTATTCTCTTTTTACGTTTCGATGTTTGATCATCATTATAATGTTTTGTGATCTATATTGTTTTCGAAAGATTCAATCTAGATAAGCACGTAATATTGAATAACATAGTGTCCAATAATAGATAGATAATATTGTTTTGCCTTACAAAATCTTTTTTGGGTGATCATTGTGATTATATGTATATTCTTATGTTCGAAACGTAGCTAGAGATAGTTCTATTCGTATATCGATATAGAATTAATTGATCGTCAATAGAGGTTTTTGATTATTGTAGGATTACCTATTTTCAACATAGGGAAATAGTTTATGAAAATGATTAACAGATAACTAGTGAGCGTGGAGGTGGATTCGCGAATCCTAGTGTTAGTAAATATCGAATTTATTTCTTAAGCTATTTTTGATTGAGTGATAATTTAAACTTAGTTAAACTACAATAGAATAATCGTTCTTTGTTGATACTAGATTAGATTATCGATTGTGCATAGTTTATCGACCATCTGATGATGTCGCTTATTGGGTTTACCAGAATTCCAAGACCAAGTACAGAAAATAGAAGAATGGAGGCCTACAAGTCAGTCAGTCGATTTATTCAGTTGATCGACATTTTCAGGATTGAACATCAAGCCTACTCGAAATATTGATTAAAAATATTCTATTCTATCTAGCCACGTCAGCATACCATAGAAGACTCTGTAAATAGAAGTCTACTCTCCATGTTGAAGAGATGAGAAAAATAGGAAATTAGTTAGAGATAATAATCCTACTATACTTCTTAGTCAGAGAATATTTGAATATAATTCCATATCTGTTACCGGAATTCACATCTATACGAATCGATTCATACAAGAAGTCGAGGAAATTTGATTACAATTTTACAATTCCATTACAATACTATCATCAAATTGGCGCCATATGTGGGAAAATATATTTTTAGCCGAGAACCAGAAGTCATGTCAGGAAGGAACATAGGCAGGCTGAGGATTGAGCAACCAATGGCTCCTCTAGAAGATATAGAAAATGCAAATTCTGGTTAACAATTCGTTACGATACAACAATTTACAGCATTGCAGGATCAAATGTCTACTATCATGGCAATGTTACAGAGAGCGACCGTACCACCACCTGCAATTGAAAATCAACCTACTGAAGCCGTCCATCTCCTGGAGACAACCTCTTCCAACAATCATATTATTCCAGAAAATCTAGATAATTTACTGAGCCAGAAAATAAATGAAGCAGTTGCTCAGAGAAAAAATAGAGGAAGACCGACATCCATCAATAAAGATCCATTTACGGAGAAATTGATGAATGTACCATTGCCATCTGAGTTCAAGGAGCCAACTGATGATTTTGATGGCACTACCAATCCTATTGACCATATCTGTACGTTTTAGGACCGTGTGAGATTATATGGTTGGCCAGATACAATAGCATGTAGAGATTTTCCCATGACTTTTAGGAAATATGTTAGAGAATGGTTTGATACATTACCCCATCGATATATCACGTCGTTCGCCGATTTCGCGAACAAGTTTGCAATATGTTTCTCCAGCAATGCTCGAAAAAAGGGCAATGGGATTGGTGCAAGTAACTCAAGAGATGGGAGAATCATTACGCGAGTACATATCGTCATTTAATAGGTCAACTTTAGGCATCATAGACCTACAGATACCCTCGATCGTAACATCGCTACTCAACAGATTCAGAAATCATATTTTTAAGGTAAGTCTCTCAAAAAAAAAAACCCCTGAGTCTATGATAGAATCTATAGGCGAGGCGAAGAATACATAGATCAAGAAGAAGTGATAAATTCGACTCAATATAGTCGAGAAGGACATGAATAGAGTGGTAAAAAAAGAAGATATGAGGACTCAGTCGTGACTAAACAAAGCAGTAAACCTTCATTTGACCATCGGTACAGGGAAAAAGCTGGGGAGGTGAATGTGATATCTCGAATAAAATTAACGGTTTTATTATCGGTTATATTGCAGGAGATGAATAATCTGGGAGAAGTGCAGTGGCCACAAAGGCGGAGGTCCTATAACGCCGCATGTCCACTTACATGATTATTATAAGTTATGACGATGCTTGTCCTATATTTAATCTTTAGTTAATAAATTATCATTTTTGTGACTAACTATGGTTTTACAGTAGAATGTTCCGTGCACGCCCTAGATGATCAATGTGCTTATTAATTTAAATTACAAGATGCTTATAATTTTATTTAAACTTGAATTAAAGTATATAATATTCTTAATTATTATGTGCCTATGTCAATCTTATATAGATTAATGAACCTAGGCATGCCCCTTGAACATATCCATTTTCTTTCATATGAAGTAAAATCTATTTAAATTAATTTACTATGTAAAGCATGAATTGGGCCTAAAAAAAAAGTGAATGAAACCAATCCTATTCACATAGTTTACATAATTGATTTTTAAATGGGTATCCTAAATTTAAAAATAAGATATTCTTCTATTTGAGCACTTGTCCTTATAGATTAAAAAATCACACACTTCATCCATTTCATTTTTGAAGCATCTTATTTGCTTTTGGTTACAAAAAGGTACTCAACTTTAGATTATTTTATTTTTTATTTATATTTCATTACTTAATATATTTGTGCATTGTTAGTTGATTTATGGGAATAGTGGTATCATTTAAATCCAAATATATACACACGTTAACATATATGTATATATGTATTTATGATTTCATACTTTCTTATATAGATTTAAACTCATATAAAGATAACTGCATCACTTCTTGAACTTTCGAAAAAAAAGTGTTAAATTTTATTAATTTATTACTTCTATTTACTTGTTTGTTTAATTTACACATTATATCATAATTTAGCCCCTTGAAGAATAATGAATAATTAAATAAATAAAAGTTTTAAATTTATTTATCAATCTATATCTTATGCTTATACATATATATAAGAGAAATTTAATTACTTATTTATTTGTGTTACAAATATTGAGACTAGTGTCCTTTTTATTGATTTATCTAAACTGTTATTTTAAGACACGCTAATATAAATTTTTGTCCTTTAATTTATATTGTTAAAGTGGTAACTCACGATAAGACAGTATATAGTCGGGCTATTATAACAATAAAAATAAATTATATATATAGATTTTCTTTTAATCAATTGAAATGACTTAGGACTTTTGGCACGTTGACTTCGTGGGTGGCCAAGGACAGCTCCACTTGCAGTATTAATTGTCTAAATGTGTTGTATAAATTGCTATTATATGGGGAAAAAAATTGTTATTGCTTTATATGTCATTAATATTCATATGACATATTCTTGCATGTGTAATTATGTTAATTCATCCATAAGCATGCATGAAGTAAAATTCTAAATGTAATATTGTAAAGTATATTTTATTCAAAAACAATATGTATCCCAAATTTTATATAAGATATGGTGTGTGCCTATGTTATGAAAGGTGTGAGTGGGAAATGGGGCGTGGGGGACGGGGGACGGGCGTACCCCATGAATGATAATGTTGAATGATTAATGCTAACTGCTCTGCGGTACTATCAGTAGATTGAACAGGTTCTAAATAATAATGGCCCACTGCATTCTGATTGGCTATGCAATACGCAAAAGTGAGCTCACAATATTAAATGTTTTAAAGAAACAATAAAGAAAGAAAAAAAGGGATACACATCTTGATGAATCATTTTTAAAGTAAAGCATATCATAAGCATGCATTACGTGCATGAGGTTTGCTTGTTGGGTGTTAGCTCATCCCATATTCTCCAGATGATGAGAGCTAGCTGATTCAAGACTACTGCTTAGGGCAAGACTGACTCAAGTTTTATTTTTATTATTTTCGAAATAAGATCCCTTAGGCCAATTATTGTTATTGGAACACTTTTCTTTTACTCATTTTAAAATAGTCAAACTATGAAGTTTTCCACAATTATTGTGTTCATTGAATAAGGAATTTGGGCATAAAATTTATTATGCTAATTATTGTTTTTAATTATTACTATTGAAGGCCATTGACATTTATTTCGTATTTCAATATAAAATAAAATAGACTGAAAATTTTATCCATTTTTTTGCATTTATATTTTGTTGTTTAATGGTAATTAAATAGACTTGAGGTGTTACATTATTGGTATTAGAGCTAAGAGTTTTAAAATTGATTCTATAGACTTTAGATTTAAAAAAAAAAAAATAGTGTAGTACTGAGTCACGTCGCCAAGGAATTCTTGCGCGATCATCTGGTAAGATTGAGTTTTATTTCTTAAATTGCAAATAGTTATTTGATGCATAAATGTTGTAGTTCCAATATAGTATTAATGAAATTTCATTACAAACGATAATAATAACAATAAATAAATAAGTATTTGTATTTCAGTATGGCCCCCGCTACTCATTCTCAGGCTTACGAAGAAACACCTGAAGCTCGTCCAAAGGGGTCAGGCAATAACACATGAACCCCAATGACAATGGAGGCTTTTACGCAAGCATTGGCTATATTTGGGCAAAACAACCGACCCGTGAGGAATTACCAAACCCATGAACAAGGAAAGATATCAGAGTTTAAGAAGTTATCTTTACCATCATTTGCTGGCACCACTGACCCTCTAGAAGCTAAAAAATGGTTAACAGAAATTCAGAAGGCATTTTCGCTTATGAGCTGCACATAACAAGATAAAGTTACATTTTTTGCATACATGCATTAAGGAGATGCTTATGATTGGTGGTTGATGGTTCAATGCCAACATGAGAAGGATACTAGACCATTCACTTGGAAGATGTTCACGGAGGCCTTCAACAACAAGTATTTTTCAAAGAGCATACGCAAGCACAAAGAGAGAGAGAGTTCATTAAGTCAGAGCAAGGGAGTCGAACAGTTACTGAATATGAGGCTAAATTTTCTCATCTGGCAAATTTTTTCCCAGACCTGATGGCAACAGAAGAAAGAAGATCAAGGTGCTTTGAGGAGGAACTTAGATCTCGTATAAATCAACCAGTGATACCATTCGAATTAACGACTTATAGAGAAGTGGTTAGTAAGTTGCTATTGGTGGAAATAGCTAAACTCTTAGATAAGGAGAAGAATAAGGCCTGCCCAGCCAAGTGGTCACAAGTTCAATGGTGGAAATTCTAGAGCACAGTTTTGGAAGAATAATGGCCAAAAAGAAAAGAAACTGACAAGGCAACAACAATGGCCATTTCCAAAACAAGCAGCAGAGGAAGACTTTCTCGAAGTGTGGCAATGAACATCTTGTCTAATGTCTTATGGGTACGGGTGTGTGCTTTAGATGTGGAAAGCCCAGTCACTTCGCAAATGATTGCAAGGAAAGGTCTTTTGGCAGTAGCAACAATGAGCAAAAGAAAACTCAAGCACGAGTTTTTACAATGTCTAAGAAAAGAGTCTGAAGAGGCCTCAACTGTAGTGATAGGTACATATACATTAATTTAATTAGTTATTTTGCTGAGTATGATTTAACTTCATGCATTGAATATAATGTAGGCACTATGTATGTATGTAATGTACCTGCCAATGTCTTGATTGATTACGTCCACATTTTGCTGAGAAATTGGAAAAACCACTTATGCAAAGGGATACACAATTTAGTGTGTCCACACCATCTGGAGCTGTAATGAATTCAAATTATGTATTATGTGACTGTTCGATAATAGTAGATAGGAAAGAACTGCTAGCAGATCTTATGGTGCTTGATGTCCAGAACTTTGATATCATATTAGGGATGGACTGGCTATCAAGGTATGGTGCTACGATTGATTTTTATAAGAAATAAGTGGTGTTCGAGCCCGTAATATGCCCAGCTTTTTCTTTTTGGGAACAAAGGAAAATCCCTATTTTCTTTTAATCAATAATGGAGGTATCAAAGATGGATCTTTTTGTTGATCAAGTCCCAATAGTTCAAGAATATCCAGATGTATTCCCAGATCTCACTAGTTTTCCACCAAAAAGAGATATTAATTTTGTCATCGATTTATTGCATGGAACAGCCCCAATATCAAATGCACCATGTCGCATGGCCCTTGCCAAACTCAAGGAAATCAAGGACCAACTCTAGGATCTTTTGGATAAAGAATATATCAAACCAAGCTTCTCCCCATGGAGTGTTCCAATTCTGTTTGTAAAGAATAAAGATAGCTCGATGAGGTTGTGTATGGACTATCGAGAACTGAACAATGTGACAATTAAGAACAAGTATCTGTTGCCAAGAATTGAGGACTTGTTTGATCAACTCCAAGGCGCTATCTATTTTTCCAAAATTGATTTGCGATCGGGAGATCATCAACTAAGAATTAGATAAGAAAACATTCCAAAAACTGCCTTTCGCACTCAATATGGCATTATGAGTTTTTAGTAATGCCTTTTGGTATGACAAAGGCTCATGCAGCTTTCATGGATCTAATGAATCAAGTTTTTAAAGACTACTTAGACTAGTTTGTCATAGTTTTCATTGATGACATCTTGATCTACTCACGATCTAAACAAGAACATGAGCAACATCTACGATTAGTTCTTGAGATACTTCGAGATAACAAACTCTTTGCTAAATTTATGAAGTGCGAGTCATGGCTGGATAAGGTGCCATTTTTGGGATATATAATATCAAAGGAAGAGATAGCAATAGACCCTAGCAAGGTTGAGGCTATTCAGAACTAGCCAACACCAACAAATGTTGGAGAAGTTCGTAGTTTCCTTGGGTTAGTTGGCTATTATCGAAGGTTTGTCAAAGAATTTTCTAGAATTACCTCAGCATTAACCCAGTTAACCAACAAGAATGTGAAGTTTCAATAGACTTCAGATTGTAAACTATGTTTCCAAGAGTTAAAGAAACGCTTGATATCATCACCTATCCTAACAATTCCACGGAATAATGAAGAGTATATCATCTACAGTGATGCTTCAAAAAATGGGCTTGGTTGCGTTCTTATGCAACATGGTAAGGTAATTGTTTATGGCTCAAGATAACTGAAAGAGTATGAAAAGAACTACCCAACTCATGATCTCGAGTTGGTAGCTATTGTCTTTGCATTGAAGATTTGGAGACATTATCTATATGGGGCTAGATGTGAGATTTATACTGATCATAAAAGTCTTAAGTAATGTTTCACTCAGAATGAGCTAAACATGAGACAACGTCAATAGTTGAAACTAGAGGTGGGCTTTTTAACCAGAACCGAACCTCCCAAACTGAAATCGAATCAAAACCGGAGGTTCCATTCTGGTTAAAAATAAATAAACTAGAAATTGGAATCGAGAACTGAGAAGCGACCGAGTTCGGGTCGGTTCTTGGTTCTTGAACAATAACCATGGGTACCCAAACTGGAACCGAAGTTGTCTTTTTTTTTTTTTTTTTTTACAATTAATTCAATGGCCTAACACCAATTAAATAAGATAATCAAAATATCCAAAACCCAAAATTAAAGCTCAAAAACATACCAACTAGGCCCAAAGTTAATTGGCTAATGTTTATAAACCCAATTCTCCAAATCAATTTCACAAATGTAATTGTCAGATTTTGGCCCAATTGATATATCAATATCCTAAATTAATCCACCTCTTTAGTTTCACGTTTTTAGACTTTCAGATTTCAGTATATCAAATCCCAAATTGCTCTATGCGACTCTACATCTCATCTCGTCTCTCACACTCAACTCTCACCCAACCTCTTTGGCTCATCTCTCTTCCCATCATCTCTCTCAGTCAACAATCAACTTCTGGCAAAAGTTAATTTTTTCGACGACCATGACACGTCTTCAATTGTAAGAGCTCTTTTCTAACCCTGATTTTTTTAATAGTCTAATTTAATATCCTTTTCATATGTATATCTTGAATGCATAATTTTTTACGTTTCCTGAATGAGTAAATTATTTGATTTTTTGTAATGAAATTATAAATGAATAATTTGTTTATGTAGATGAATAACGAGACACTAGAAACAAAAAAGAATCTGAAGATAAGGTCGGCAATTTGGTTGCATTTTACTAAGATAGATGGGGGAGATACATCAAATGCAAATATTGTGGGAAAATCCTTCAAAGTAATTCAAAGGGTGGAACTTCTAGTATGTGGAAGCACTTGGATAGTTGTTACGTACATAAGGCTGTTCAGTTTGGTGAAAAGGAAAAGACCTTAACTCGACAAAGAAATGACGATGGTAATGGTGGGGGTGACATGTTTAATCTTAAGGCATCGGTGTTTAACAAAGAAGAATGTAGAAGATATCTAGTTAGGATGATTATAATTAATGAATTACCTTTTTTTTTTGTGGAGGGTGAGGGTTTTAGAGAGTTTGTACAAAAACTTAATCCTATGTTTGATGTTCCTTCTTGAAGAACAATTGATAGGGATGTGCTCTATCTTTACAATGAGACGAAGGAATCATTGAAGAATAAACTTATTCAGAATTGGCAAAGGGTTGCTCTTGCCACTTATTGTTCAACATCAATTCAGAATATCAATTATATGGTAATCACGTCACACTTTATTGATAAAACTTGGAAATTGCATAAGAGGATTTTAAGCTTTTTAGTTGTTCCAAATCATAAATGGGAGACAATAGGAAAACTTGTTGAAAATTGTTTTCTTGACTGTGGAATAGAGCACGTGTGGACCATCACCGTTGATAATGCAAATGCCAATGATACGGAAATTATTTATGTGAAAAACAAATTGAAGAATTGGAAAACCAATGGCATGATTTTGGGTGTAGCTCATTTGCATGTTAGGTGTTAGGTGCACATCATTAATTTGATTGTTAATGAAGGGTTGAAAGAGTTTAATCGATCCATAGAAAGTATTCAAAATGCGGTCAAATATTTTCGATATCTCCTTCTAGGTACGTGAAATTTAAAACATGTGTTGAGAGAGAAAAGATTGGTTGCAAAATTCTTGCCGTTCTAGATGTGCCTACTAGATGGAATTCAACTTTCTTAATGTTGGATAGTGCATTGAATTTTGAGAAAGCATTTGGAAGGATGGATTTTATTTCAAATATTTTGATGAGCGTGAAAATGGTCATGAAAGAGAAGGGCCGCCTACTAGTGATGATTGGGATAAAGCTAGAAAATTTGCTAAATTTTTGAGAACATTTTATGAAGTCACTTTGAAATTTAGTTCATCATTACATTTAATTCCAATCTTTACTTCAAAAAAGTTTGCAATATTGAACATGCACTAACAACATTGAGTAGTAAAGATGATCACTTGTTAAGTAGTATGGCACGCAATATGAAGGTCAAGTTTGACAAGTATTGGGGTATAGTTGAGAAAATGAACAAGATTTTGCTTATGGCCATTGTGCTTGATCCTAGGTACAAATTAGAGTACGTTGCATATTACACAAGTATCTTGTATGATGCTAACAAGGTGGATGCGTTCAAAAATGAAGTTATGAAATTGTTGTATGCTTTATACAATGAGTACAAGGGATGGCATGGTGGTGATGTTGGAATTGGTGGTGGTAGTACTAACAATGGAGTAACTTTGATTGATGGTTCGGATGATGATGAAGATGATATGAATGCATTTAATAAAGTTGACATGGGGTACAAGAAATTGAAAACTACCAATGTGGATTTAGCTGGAAAATATGAGATTCAAAAATATCTGGGGGAAAGTACTAAAGACCCTGCAAATGCAAACTTTGACATTTTGAATTGGTGGAAGATTAATAGTTCAAGATTTAAAATTTTATCTGAGATTGCAAGGGATGTGCTTGCCATTCATGTCTCTACTGTTGCTTCTGAGTCAACATTTAGCATGGGTGGATGGATTCTTGATTCATTTAGGAGTTCTTTAACTCCTAAAATAGTTGAGGCCTTAATTTGCACACAAAATTGGTTACGGGAAGAATCTAGACTTTTGAGAGTACCCCAAGATGGATTTTGCATAGAAGAGATAGAGTTTTACTAGAAAATTGAGATAGGTGATTTCTAGATTTTCATTTTGTATTTTACTAATCTAATAAGTTTTAATTTTGTTACACTTGTTTTAATTATGATATTTTAACTGTACATTGCAGAGTTTGTCAATGCTACAAATCAAGCAACGGGTCTTTATTTGGTTGGTTGGTAAATGATAAGTAGTTCTATAAAAATTAAAAAGCATTTGATTTATATTATTTCTAACTTTACAATTCACTCTTTTTTGAAAGATTGATGAATGGTGAAGCAAATGAAATGATGGGAAGGAAAGAAAATTAGATAATATTTATTGTTACGTTGTTTTGAGAGGAAGAATCTATGTTCTTTTTAGCATTTGTAAAATTTAGTACTTTATTTTTTTGGTTTTTTGTTTTTGGTTTGTTCTTTGGGTATGTAATTTAGTATTTAATGTTTATACTCTGCTAATAGATACTTTTTTGTGGCTTATTTTGCTAGGTATTGGATGTTATATTATGCTATCTATTGGATACTATATTCATATTTTGTGCATTAGATTAACAAAGTGTTAAAATGTGTATTTGGTGGCATACTTTATTTCTTCTATTTTTGCTATACATTGGGAAGATAATTTGTATTGTCAGTTTACTATTTTTATAAAAATATATTATGGGTAGAATTGAACCGGAACCGGAACCGACGGTTCAGGTTCAGGTATGGTTCCAAAAATTACGTGGACCTGAACGGTTCCATTTACAAAATACTTGAACTGTAACGGGTGGTTCTAGGTATTGAAATACCAGGACCGATCCACCCAACGCCCAGGCCTAGTTGGAACTTGTAAAAGACTATGATTGTGTGATCAACTACCACCCCAGCAAGGCCAATATTGTGGTAGATGCGCTAAGTAGGAAGGCTCGTGGATCAATAGATACATTGCAGGCCATTAAAAAACCTTTGTTGGTAGAAATTCAAAGGTTTGAGTTGGAGATTGTACCTCGTGATAATTCGAGCTATTTTGCCAATATGATCATCAAACCAACCCTACTTAAGAGGATCAAAGCTTTGCAATACGAAGATACTCAGTTATTGAAATTACATACTAAAGTTGCTGATGGAAAGCGCACCGATTTTATTATCACTACTAATGGTACACTTTGATATGGGCGTAGGCTTGTGGTTCCTATTGACGAAGGGTTGAAATGAGAAATTATAAGAGAAGCTCATAATACTCCTTACTCGATTCACCTTGGAAGCGTGAAGATGTTCCGAGATTTGAGAGAACATTTTTGGTGGTTTGAGATGAGTCAGGATGTAGCAGCATATGTTCAACACTGCCTCACTTGTCAACAAGGTAAGGCTGAGCATCAACGACCTTCGGGCCTCTTGCGACCACTTATGATACCAGAATGTAAGTGGAAAAGAGTTGGTATGGACTTCGTTGTTGGCTTGCTTAAGATCAAGAAGGGCTATAATTTTATTTGGGTAATTGTAGATAGTCTTACTAAGCTAGCGCACTTCTTACTAGTCAAGACTACTTATAATATAGAACGATATGCTGAACTATATATAGCAAAGATAGTCAGACTGCATGAAGTCCCATTATCCATTGTATCTGACCGTGACCCTAAGTTCACTTCTTCTTTTTGGAAGAGCCTACACAAGGCTATGGGCACATAGTTAAGGTTTAGTACAGTGTTTCACCTACAAACAAATGGACAATTGGAAAGAACAATTCAAATTCTTGAAGACAAGTTGCGAGCTTGTATTATTGACTTTCAAGGCACTTGGGATGAGTATCTTCCATTAGTTGAGTTTGTCTACAATAATAACTTTCAATCTACCATTAGTATGTCACCTTATGAGGCATTGTATGGAAGAAAATGTCGATCCCCTGTCCATTTCAATGAGGTTAGAGAAAGAAAGTTATTGGGCCCAGAGATTGTCCAATAAACAGTTGAGGTTGTTGAGAAGATTCAAAAACAGATGAAAACTGTTCAAAATAGATAGAGAAGCTATGCGAATCGCAAAAGACGAAAGCCATTAGAACTTGTTGTTTTTGACATGGTCTTTTTTTGGGTGGCACCTATGAAGAGTGTAATGAGATTTGGGATGAAATGGAAGCTGAGTCCTCGTTTTGTGGAACCTTTTGAAATTTTGAAAATGGTAGGTGAGTTATCTTATCGAATCGCATTACCACCAGCATTGTCAGAGGTGTACAATGTATTTCATATTTCTATGCTAGAAAAATATATCTCAGACACCTCTCACATATTATGAGTCATTGGATCTCAAGGATTTTACTTATGAAGAGATGCCAGTAAAGATCTTAGAGAGAAAAGATAAAGAACTTAGAAGGAAGACGATAATACTAGTCAAAGTACTTTGGAAGAACCATGCTGTGGAAGAGGCGACATGGGAGCGCGAAGATGAGATGTGCGAGAAGTATCCTCATCTATTTGGTAAGTTTTTATTTTGAGGACGAATTTTATTTTTAGGTAGTAAGGAATTGTAATGTCGCATGTCTACTTACATGATTATTATAGGTTATGACGATGTTTGTCCTAATGTTATATTTAATCCTTAATTAATAAATTATCATTTTTGTGACTAACTATGGTTTTGCAGTGGAATGTTCCATGGACGCTTTAGACGGTCGATGTGCCTATTAATTTAAATTACATGACGCTTATAATTTTATATAATCTTGAATTAAAGTATATAATATTTTTAATTATTATGTGCCTATATCAATCTTATATAGATTAATGAACCTAAACATGCCCCTTGAACATATCCATTTTCTTTCATATAAATTAAAATCTATTTAAATTAATTTACTATGTAAAGCATGAATTGGACCTCAAAAAACGTGGATGATAACAATCATATTCACATAGTTTGCATAATTAATTTTTAAATGGGTATCCTAAATTTGGAAATAAGAGATTCTCCTATTTGAGCACTTGTCCTTATAGAATAAAAAATCACACCCTTCATCCATTTCATTTTTGAAGCAGCTACTCACACAAAGGTACTCAACTTTATATTATTTTATTGTTTGATTTATATTTCATTACTTAATATTTTTGTGCATTGTCAGTTGATTTATGAGAATAGTGGTATCATTCAAATCCAAATATATGCACACATTAACATATATGTATATATGTGTTTATGACTTCATAGTTTTTTTTATATAGATTTAAACTCATATAAAGATAACTGCCACTTCTTAATTGTCTAAAAAGGTGTTAAATTTTATTAATTTATCACTTCTATTTACTTGTTTGTTTAATTTACTCATTCTATCATAATTTAATTTAGCCTCTTGAAGAATAATGAATAACTAAATAAATAAAAGTAGTATATTTATTTATCAATCTATATCTTATGCTTATACCTATAAGTAAGAGAAATTTAATTACTTGTTTATTTGTGTTACAAATATTGAGACTAGTGTCATTTTAATTGATTTATGTAAACTGTTATTTTAAGACACACTAATATAAGTTTTATGTTTTTTAATTTATAGTGTTAAAGTGGTAACTCACGATAAGACAGTATATAGTTTGGCTGTTATAACAATAAATATAAATGATATGTATAGATTTTCTTTTAATCAATGGAAATAACTTAGATCTTTTGGCACGTTAACTTCGTGGGTGGCCAAGGACTAAATTTCTATGTATTCAATATAAGTAACTCTCATAGTATTCATTTGTATATTGCAGTGTTAATTGTCTAAATATGTTATATAAATTGCTATTATCTGAAAAAATATATTTTTGTTATCGATTTATATGTTTGTATGTCATTAATATTCATGTGACATATTCTTGCATGTGTAATTATGTGAATGCATTCATAAGCATGCATGAAGTAAAGTTTTAAATGGTAATATTGTAAAGTATATTTTATTCAAAAATGATATGTATCCCAAATTTTATAAAAGATACAATGTGTGCCTATGCCATGAAAGGTATGAGTGAGAAATGGGGCGTGGGAGATCGGTGCATCCCACGAATGATAATGTTGAATGATTAATGCTAACTGCTCTATGGTACTACAGGCAGATTGAACGGATTCCCAATAATAATGGCCCACTACATTTTGATTGGCTAGGCAATACATAAAAGTGAGCTCACAATATTAAATATTTTAAAGAAACAATAAAGAAAGAAAAAAAGGGGATACACATTTTGATGAATCATTTTTAAAATAAAGCATATCATAAGCATGCATCACGTACATGAAGTTTGCTTACTGGGCGCTAGCTAATCACATATTCTCCACTTTTCAGATGATTAGAGCTAGATGATTCGAAACGACTGCTAGGGGCGAGACGAAATCAGTATTGTTTACATCAAAGTTTTATTTTTATTATTTTCGAAATAAGATCCCTTAGGCCGATTATTGTTATTGGAATAATGTTCTTTTATTGATTTTAAATTAATCAAACTATGGAGTTTTCCACAATTATTGTGTTCATTCAATAAAGAATTTGGGCATAAAGTTTATTGTGCAAATTATTGTTTTTAATTAATACTATTGAAGACCATTGATTTTTATTTCGTATTTCAACATAAAATAAAGTAGAATGAAAATTTTATCCACTATTCTGCATTTCTATTTTGTTTTTATTGATAATTAAATGATAATGCATCTAAGTCTAGAGTTTCTGGACTTGAGGTGTTACACATCCGATCCTTCCAACCGTGATCGTGCTCGCATATGTGAGTTCCACAAAGACTACGGTCATACTACGGATCAATGTCGTACTCTGCAAAGCAAAGTTGAAAGGCTGATATATAGAGGCTTGTTAAAACATTTTGTCAAAAATAAAGGAAACAAAGGTAAATGAGAAAACAAAGAAGTCGAAGAGAAACGGCGAGCGGGTGTGATACATGTCATAGTTGAGGAATCAGCCGCTGGGTGTGATTCAAGGAACACTAGAAAGGGGAATGCTCGATCTTTGCAAATTAATTCAATTGGAGTTTCAAGTAGGTTCGGCCAATCTATAACATTTGACGATAAAGACCTTAGGGGGTGTCATTCCCTCACGATGATGCTTTGGTGATCATGGGAGACATTGTAGATTTTGATGTTAAGAGAGTGCTAGTCGATACGGGAAGCGCTGCAAATGTATTAAGTTGGGAGGCATTCAAAGCACTAAAAATATCGGTAGAACGGTTAAAACCCATAAATACTCCATTACAGGGGTTTGGAGGAGTTACGATAATACCCGAGGGAATAGTGGATTTGCCAATCGTGTTAGGAAAGCATCCCACGTGCGTGGCATTGGTAACTCCATTCTTAGTAGTGAAAATACCGATGGCATACAATTCTATTTATGGACGACCGATTATAAATGCAGTAGGCGCTATTACATTTACACAACATCAAGCAATGAAATTCCAGACTAGTCGATGAAAAAGAATTATTTAAGACGATCAATTAACCTCTCAGAGTTTGGAATTTTTAATCTTGGAGACAAACAACAGTTATCATGCCCACCACTTTGAGAAAGTAAAAGAAACCAGAGCAATTGAGCTAGCTGAAAAGAAAGTTGTGTTAATCGAAAAATCTTTACAAGAGAAAGAAAGATAACAGCTCATAAATATGCTTCGAGAAAATATTGATGTGTTTGCATGGAATATTACCGATGTACAGGGCATTGATCCCGCAGTTATCCAACATCGACTAAGCTTCATGATAGGATACAAATCGATAAAACAAAAGAAAAGACAGTTTGTGCTCGACTGACAATGAGCAAAAAAAGAAGAACTAGAGAATCTGTTGAAAGCAGGGTTCATAAGGGATGTTGAATATCCCAAATGGTTGGCAAATGTAGTTTTGGTAAAAAAAGGCGAATGGGAAGTGGATGATGTGTATCAATTTTACCAATTTAAACAAGGTATGTCCAAAGGATTGTTTTTCGCTACCGAGAATTGATGCATTAATTGACGCTACTGCCGGTAAAAAGAGGTTCAGTTTCTTAGAGGCCTTCTCAGGCTATCATTAGATATCCATGGCACCCGAAGATATAGAGAACACTGCCTTTGTAACCGACTTTAGAACGTTGTGTTATAAAACAATGCCTAAAGAATACCACTGCAACATACCAGTGTATGGTCAATAAAGTATTCAAGAATTTTGTTGGTCAAACAATAGAGGCATATGTGGATGACATGTTCGTATATAGTGACCAGGATGAAGACCACGTGAAAGATTTAAGAGAAGTTTTTCAGATAGCTAGGCAAAATTGATTAAAATTTAACCTAAAGAATGCACATTCAGAATGGCTGGTGGAAAATTACTAGGGTTCATGATTACTCAGAGATGGATAGAGGCCAATCCATACAAGATCCAAGCGATAATTAATATGACAACCCCGACGAATAAAAAAGAAGTACATAGACTCACTGGCCGAATAGCTGCTTTGAATTGTTTTATGTCGTGAGCAGTCGACAGATGCCGTCCGTTTTTTTGGCTATCAAAAAGAAGAATGATTTTCAATGGATCCCCGAATGTGAGAAATCCCTAATAGAGTTGAAATCATTACTACAACACCCATCGATTCTCAGTCGCCCCATTGCTGGGAAAATGTTGAAATTACACCTCACTGAATCTCAACATGCAGTGAGTGCAGTACTCATAAAATTCGATCAGAATATTGAACAACCAATATATTACATCAATCATGTTCTAAAAGATGCTAAAACTCAATACAATCTGGCAGAGGGGCTAGTTTTAACCCTTATAACAGCTGCGCAAAAGTTAAGGCCATACTTCCAAGCACACTCGATCGAAATTTTGACGAGTCAGCCGTTAAAACAAATTCTTCACCAACTGGAAACATCGGGTAGATTAATGAAATGGTCGTCGAACTTGGAGAAATGACTTAGAATTCAAACCACGGTCAGCAATAAAGGCACAAAGCCTTGCCGATTTTATTGCAGAATTATCACACATATATGGTCTAGTAAAAGATTTGTATATCTTGTTTGTTAATGGGTCTTCTAATAAAGAGATATCGAGAGCATAAATTATATTGAGATGACCGACTGGTGAAGAAATGCAGTATTCTTTGAAATTCGAGTTTGAAGCTATTAATAACGATGCAGAATACGAGCAGTCATAACTGGCCTCCAGCTAGCTTTGAAAATGGGAGCACAGTTGATTCAGGTGAATAGTGATTCCTAACTAGTAGTAGGGCAAGTACAATCAGAGTTCGAAGCAAAAGATAGTCGTATGGCTGCATATTTTATAAAAATAAAAGATGTGCATTAGAAATTTTAGAAATACAAAATTAAGAAAGTTTATCGCAAATCTAACATGAAAGCTGATGCATTGTCTCGTTTAGCCTACTCCAGTTCCAAAAATTATATGAGCAATGTATCAATATAGAACTTATTACAACTAAGCTTTATAGCTACGATCAAGATGTGTGAAGTTGACCAGACATCCACATGGATGGATTAGTTGAAACTTTATTTAAAAGAAGGGGTTCGGCCTAATGATGCGATCAAAGCACGTATATTGAGGATCAAAAAAATAATTACTATGCCATACCTAAAATGTATTGATCCTAATAGAGGATATATCATACGTACGGAAATACATTCAGGCATGTGCGGGAATCATCAAGGAGAACATGCTAGCATTAAGGTTGTCAGACAAGGATACTATTGGCCAAGTATGAAAAGTGATGCCAGAGAGTTAGTCCAAAAATGTGACGCCTGCTAGCGACATTCTAATCTTATATATATCCCGGCTGAAACTCAAGCGGCTATCTTTGGAATATGTCCATTCTACCGCTGGAGGATTGATCTACTTGGGCCTTTTCCCACAGCTAGCTAGCACAGAAAGTTCTTTGTAGTAGCTGTTGATTATTTCACAAAGTAGGTAGAAGGAGAAGCACTCGCTAAAATAACTACAAGGAAAATTCAAAGCTTTATATAGAAAAACATAATTTGTCTCTTTGGTATACGGTGAGTAATTGTATCTGACAATGGAAAACAATTTTACAACCGAGAATTTGAAGAATTTTGTGCCAACTATAAGATCGACCTTAGAAAGACCTTGGTCACTCATCCCAGAGCCAACGGACAAGTCGACGTGACTAATCAAAAGATTTTATAAGATTTACAGACAAGATTAGAAGGATGCAATGGGGCATGGGCAAAAGAAATTCCGAATGTATTATGAACTTATCACACCACTCCTAGAGAATCATCAAGCGAGACTTCTTTACAGATTGTGCTTTGGACTCGAGGTCGTTGCTCCTTCAAAGTAATTGAGCCTACACCAAGATCGATATTGTAGCAAGAAAATTATGAGAAACACCGAGAAAAACTTGACCTACTGGAAAGAGAGAGTGAGAAAGCATTCGTGAAAATGGTCGCATACAAAAGAAGAGCCACCGCATATTTTGACCGGAAGGTAAAGCCTTGAAAGTTTCATGAAGGAGATTTAGTACTTCGGGATGCTTTTACTGACATCAACCAAGAAAATTAGATTTCCAAAGTGGAAAGGACCGTTTCAAGTCATAAGAGAATGTAAAAGAGGTTCATATCGCTTGAAAGATCACCGGGGAAAGCTACTTGGAATACCGTGGAGCACAGAACATTTGAAGAAATATTACCAATAACCGACTTACACTGGCTTATTCAATTCAGTCTTTCCTATCTTGATGTAATGATTACTACTTCATACAATTAAGTAAGCGGAGTGAGAAGGACAGATGATGAGTATGCTAAGGAAGTTAGTCGATCATCCTTTAAGAAGGTTAGTCGATCTCCCTACCAGGTGCAACCCCTAATTCCTCCCAATTCCTAAAGTTTTTCGTTATGAACTTGACTACAATCTAACAAACGTATAGGAATCTCGATCACTTTATTTCGATGAATCAGTGCTACGTTTCATCTCGACCATGGTCGATGAATCCTTGCTTTATTTCATCTTGATCACGGTCAAAGATTGTACATCTTAACTCGATTACGATCGATATAAACCATTACTTCATTTCGACTACGATTGAAATTTTTTTATAACTTTTCTTAAGTTTTTCAAGTAAAACTAGGCACATAATCTTCACTTAAAACGATGAAGATCAAATACAAAGCGAAGAGACCATCTAAATGGCGAGATATTATAATTCAACGAAAAGTGAAATATTATAAAATGTTCAGAAGCAAAGGATAAAGTGCGTCAGCCGAGGATAAACCACCTCTCCACTTGATTTCAAATGTGCAATTCTGCAACTAAAAAGACAAAAGTTATCGGGCGAAGATAAACCACATCTCCACCTATTTTGAACAAGCAAAAATATACGTTCAAAGATTATTTGTAACAACATAAACAACCATCAATTGTCATCAGCATCATTGGCATCATCCTCTTCATCTTCGTCGTCTTCTGGCATAAAATGAGCTCCATATAAATCCAAGTAAAGATATTTCTTAGCCAACCATTCGCGGCTTTTTCTAAAAACCATTTCTCGACCACGTACGCCAACCATGCCAACTGTTGTGTGAT
Source organism: Forsythia viridissima (assembly GCA_030279155.1). Taxonomy (NCBI): domain Eukaryota; kingdom Viridiplantae; phylum Streptophyta; class Magnoliopsida; order Lamiales; family Oleaceae; genus Forsythia; species Forsythia viridissima. Next base: position 51,573,974 of record CM059034.1, read on the forward strand.
ATTCATCACTCCCATTGTAATCTTTAACGGCCATTACACATTTTCTTTCAATCTCCAAACAAACACACTTTCTTTATTCTCATCATGACCCCTCAAGGACTCTTCCTGGTCCTCCACACTCCTGACTAAGTTCTAAAGACGAGTCTATCTTGCTCCAGCTACAGTCTCTAATTAAAAAATAGCCTTCAAACTCTCCTATAAGGCCTCATCTTTTTCTTGAGCAAGTCGACTACTATACTCAAATTTCTCCATCTGATCCCCAGGGCCGGTTCTGACATTTCCGGGGCCTGAGGCGAAGTTCAAAAATTAGGCCCCCCAATTGACCCCCAAATTGTATTATGCATTTAAAATCCACAAGGCTATTACAGAACTAACTACAAATTTAAAACTTGAAGAAAAAAAATAACAAACAAAATATATTATGCAAAAAAATTTATATTATAATATATTGTTAACAAGGTCGAAAATGTTCTAAACTATCTCTTAAATACAACTCGTCTAGCAGTTTTAGAAGCAAAAATATTAACCAAATTTGAGTAATCTAATTGTTCAGCCATTTCTTTCTCAATTGATATCATCGCCAATCTATTCAATTTTTCTTGTGATATAGTTGATCGGAGATAAGTCTTGATCAGCTTCAACTTGGAAAAACTCCTTTTCGCAGATGCAACTGTAACCTGTATGGTTAGCAAAATTTTGTAAGCAATATAGGCATTTGGAAAACAACCATCCAATGTCTTCAAATAATGTAACACATCAATTGTTTTCTTTGCTTCACTTGGTAAATAGCTCTTCAAGACTGTCAATTCCGAACATAAATCATCTCTATTAATATCCGAATGTCCATTATGTGTCAAATACTGCTCAAGATTATTACAAGACTTCAACAAACTGACACAAGATGTACGATATAACTTCTCCAAACTAAAAAAAAATCCAAATGTCTCTTCAAGTTGTTTAAATTGTTGAAATCGTGTTTGAAGCGAATATCGAGCTTGGTCAACGATAAAAAGGAAGTAATCAACTATAAAAGATTCTTCTGCTGATTGATTTACCTCATTACTGCCACTTTCATCAAACTGCTTCTTTCTTCGAATGACCCGTTTTTCTCGAAATACAGCTTCAATTCCCATTTCACTTGCTTTTGTTTTCGCTTCATCTATGACAATAGCAAACCCATTTTCTCTATAATCGTCAAGAAACGTAACAAGTCCTTGTAAGAGGTTGATAGCACCATCCACATCCATGTTTTCAACTTGAAGATATTTACACACCGTATTAATTGCATACAACAACCTGTACCAAATTACCATGCCAAGCAAGAACTCAAAATTTTCAAGTTCATACGTCGCTAAGGACTCAGCTTCACTCTTCGTTTTACCATCTTCGGTAATGTTTGCCAAGTCAAGTAAAGCGTCTCTTATTTGTGCAGTTTGCTCTTTCCCAACGTGTTTGTGACAATGGCTTCACTGTCAAACCTTCTACTTTATCTTTGAAAATTTTCCATCGCTTAGGAAAAGAAGTGAACAATGTGTAGATCTGTTGTATCACTCCAAAGAAGGATAGAGCTTTAGGACAACAATTCACCATATCACATAATGCTAGATTAAGACTATGGCAACCACATGGAGTATAAAAAGCTATGGGATTAATTTCAAGTAATCTTTTTTGTACACCTTTGTGTCTCCCGCTCATGTTAGCTCCGTTGTCATATCCCTGGCCTCTAATATCATCAATATCAAGCTCAAAATTGGTTAAAACATTTTGAAGCTCGAGAGAAAGTCCAAGTCTTGACGTATCATCTACCTTCAAAAGCTCAAGCCAATATTCTTCTACTGTCAGTGATTTTTCCAAATCATCAACACATCGTATGACTAACGACATTTGGTCCTCGTGACTCGCATCTGGAGTACAATCAAGTAAAACTGAAAAATATTTTGCATGTCTAACTTTCTTGAGAATTGAACTTCTTACCTCTCCTGCCAACATCTGTATCAATTCATTTTGAATTGACTTACCGAGATATGTATAATGAATCTCACGTGCTTTAGCACGTCGAATGTGCTCTTGCATTATTAGATCAAACTCAGCAACCGTTTCTACCATTTGCAAAAAGAGACCATTGTTCTCAAGATAAAGTTGTTCATCATCTCCTCGAAATGCCAAGCTGTTCTTGGCGAGTCTTTTCACAATAGCAATTATCCTCGTTAACACTTCTCTCCAATGTTTTCTTTCTTCATCAATCACCAATTGCACGCTTCTATCAATTGTATTTTTTGTTTGAAGTCTGTTTTCCAAATCAATCCAACTAGACATGCAACATATATGCTCTTCATTTCCTTCATGACTTTTAATAGACCGCTGTTGATTATGCCAATCTTTGTATCCATCATTACCCAATTGGCCTATTTTATTCATTATAGATGGTGTTTTAAACAACTTGCAGCAAAAGAAAAATATCCTATCCAAAGATACTGAATATACTAGCCATTTTCTATCAATAGTATGCCCATTTGGTAGTAATCACGTATATTGTGAACAATCAAAATGCCTATTTGCACCATCTTTGGGAAATAAGATGCCATTGACTCTTTTTGGACCCATTTCAACTAAATAATCCCTCATGTTTTGGTCAATATTTTTCCAATTCCCGGGATCCTCGAAATTAAAAGAAAAGCCACCCTCTTCATTTAAATTTGTATTCTGAACATCATCTACAACATTCTCAGTTGATTCTTCCATATTCTGTTGTTCCTCAATCACAAAAGTTTCCACTGTTTCTTCACTCTCCTTTTTTTTGTTTCGATTCAAATACTTATCCATATCTCATGCTTGACTTTGAACTAATGTCATTTTCTTTTCTTTTCTTTTCGTTTTCTTTTTTGAGCTCCAGACACATATTTAGATAAAATGTTTCAATAATCTCAAAATTAAAGCTGACAAGGCCACAATCATATAAGCCGACAATGCGACAATTATATGAGCCGACAAGGCTACAATCACATATAAGCCGGCAAGGCTTCAACTATTTTTATTAAATCAATAAATAAGCGAGGGATAGCCATTGCTTACTTGAGAGTGAAATTTGAGCGACAATTATGATATGACAAGTGTGAAAAACCACTTCTTCTTCTTGGAGATGTTAAACCTAAAATTTAGTATTAAAATTTGGTTAATCACTCAAACTCAATAATTATAATTGCTCCCAGACCGCATTACCCCAAACCGAAAAAATGAAAGACAGAGAAAATCTTTCTTGGTTTTAATACTATTGCATTGTGTTTACAGATGTTTGAATTGACGGGGAAAGATAATAATTATGTCACGATTCAGGAACCAGACTTTTTTTTTAATTATTATTTTTTGTTTAACAATAACCAAAAATCCAAATTAGTTCTTCTGCAATGGTGAAATTGCACACCTACTTACAATATGAATTCTATAAATCGATGCAGAAACCTTTTACATTACACAGTCCCATTTTTGCACTAGCATTAACATCAACAAAATCCATTTTTTCTACTTTATAGTTAGTAGGAAGAGGTGTTTGAATTAATTCGTATTCTTGCAGTACAATGCATCAGAAAATTAAAAATTTTAGCAATAAGTAATACCATTCAGCAAAGTTGAGTTTTCTAAAATAAAATAAAAAATGTGATATCTAAAGTTATCTTTAATGAAATTGGTGACCCTGTCATGAAATGAGAGCTGAGAACAGATGAATAATCCTATATATTACTTCGTAGCAGCAAGCCAACAAATGAAATGCATCAATGAACATAAGAACCCAGCCCTGACCTAAACTACTCCTATAAAATAAAATGGAGAAAAAAATGATAAACCTCGGCAGCAATAATACCCATTAACAAAGATTAAGATAAACAAAAAAAATAAAAAATAAAGAAATACATATAACCAACCCCGAGTCAAAAAGCGGAAAAGGAGAAGAGAATCAGAGATGGAGGAGGAAGTCAGGAAGATAATAATTTTTCTTGGACAAATTAGTGAAAATTTCGGACAATGTAATGACTTGCCCGCAGCGTCTCCAAGGCTCCAGCTCTCTGCGTGTATAATTGTATAAGTGTATGTATTGCTGATTTGCTGTGTGCCTGTGACCTGACTAAAAGTGAAATAATAGTAGGCTTTTATTATTGGGCTTGGTTGGTTTGTTGTGGATATATAATAGTGTTGCTGTGTTGGTTTTTATTTTTTTCAAACTTTTGGGCTTTGGCTTTGGGCCAAAACTGCACTGTTAAATTTTTTTTTAAAATGGGCCCCATTTGGTTTTGGGCTCGAGGCAGTCGCCTCACTTGCCTCGGGCTAAAATCGGGCCTACTGGTCCCGCATTTCCCAAAATAGAGAATGATAGAGTGAAAAAATTTGACAGAGTAAAATGAAGAAAGAAGACAAGGTGAGGTAACTTTGTACCTTAGTAAGCAAATATATATATATAGAAGTTTCAGAAAAAATAAATAAAAGCATGAATGACATACCCTTCTTTCTTCTACCATGAGCGACCTCTCCGAACTTTTAAGTGACTTATCCCTGCTTGCATCAATCACTTCCCAATCTAGAAAATTTGTCAAAACTCGGTAGTCCTCATTAACCTTCTCGATCGGTCGACGAAGATTACAAGAGGAGACCATATTAGAAGAAGAAGAGGTATGGAATGATTGAGGAGTGGGGATAGAAGGTGGTCAAACAATGGGAGGAGGAGAAATATCTCTTAAAAATTGAGAGGGAGTGGAAGAATGGGGAACTCGAGAGGGTTCTAGGTCATTAGAAGAAGACTGGCCTCTATTTCTTTTATGTTTGGATCGTTCATTCTTACGAGCCAAGTTTTCCAAAAAATTTCGCTAAACTAGTCATTAGACATGTCTAAAAAAATCGATATTAAATAGTATTAATGTCAAGGTAGAAGAACATACTACAAAAAATTCAAAACGATGACTGACTTAAAACAGTGCTAACCTACCGTATGGACGGCCGATGCCCACCGAGACCAAGGCATCATCAGTCAATATATCATTTATAGATCGATCGAAAGGTTCAATTGATCACAAGATAATCAATGAATCTATTTCCAATTCATAAAGGATTGGGATCTTATTGAAATTATCTAAGGAAGGATGTCTCCATTTTGTAGGAAAATGAAACATTCCATTGATGGGGCTAACAAAGAAATACCTATTTTTCCAACCACTATTCGAAGAAGGGCAATTAGCTATTCAAAAATGTTCATGAGCTGGTAGACCTCAATCTCGATGTGAAAAAACTAAGTAGCAATCGTAGTGATCGAGTAACTTCATTTCGAAAAGGATGCAAAACAAATCGAGCGAAGGTTCAAGGTCGTTCTTCAAGCAATGATAAGGTTCAAGGTCGTTCTTCAAGCAATGATAAGGTAGTAATTTAAGATCCCAAGAGCATTGGGGACCAATTGACTAGGAGCCAAGTTAAAGGTACAGAAGAAATATACTAAGAAGTGGTGTAGAAGAAACCTAAGACTAGCTTTTAGGCTGTCTTGGTAAATGGTTACTTCTTCCAGATGACCGACTGGTAAATATTTAGTTGGTTCGGGGGCTCTATATACGTGGCGATGGCTTAAAAAAGTGATTTATGACTCGCGTTAATGTTTTCTCATTATACGTGATAGGATGACGAGGAATTGCCCCTAAGGGACGGACATTTTCAGTCGATATATTCGAAGATATACTATGATCAAGTTTTACAGTGGATCCCTGACCATTTTCTAAGCACTTATGTTAATTCGCTCACCTAAAAATGATAGTACTACGTGCGAATCTGAAAAATAAAATGAAGAAGAGTTTAAAAGAAAAAGAAGGAAAAAATGGACGAGAGCGAAAGACAAAACCTACCATTTATGTTAGCAGCTGGGGTCTGAATGAGGTTTGAAGAAATAAAATTGGTCCTTCTATTATGTCCGGCTCTCCTAATGATTCAATAGACTTCAGAGAATCAAAAGAGATATCGTCCCATGAAATGGCTACAAAAACATGCTCTTCTAACGAACTGTCCAACACTATTATGTTCATACAGAGAAAATCTTTAATGGAAAGTAGAAGAAATAAAAGAACAAATTCGCAAAAGAAGAGGCCAAAAGCAACAAGGGAGAGTTATGAAGTTCGAAGAAGAAAAAGATAACAAATAGTTAAAAGAGAGAGAGAATGAGAGAATAGATAACAAAAAATGGGCGAGAAAATACCTGAAGATTCACCTTGGAATTGGAAAAGGTTTAAGCGGGAATGGAAGTTAAGGAGACGTAGGCCATTATGAAGTCAGTCCTCAGAAAACGTGCACTATCAAGGAACTTACGCCGATGTAAAGGATGACGTCTCCATAGTCAGATAAGAAGAATCATTGCAGTTTCAATCTTGACAATCACTCAGTCAAAAAAATATAGACACGTGGGTTGCAAAAGACGAATCAATCATAACAGTTAAAAAACAAAAAACAAACAGATTGTGAATTACTTATAGTCTCAAATCTTAACATTAATCATTCAAGAGTATGAGACTAATGATACTGTATCAGATTATCGACCTTGCATAGTTTATCGACCGTCTGGTGATGTCGCTTAGTGGGTTTATCAAACTTCCAAGACCAAGTACAGAAAATAGAAGAAGGGAGGCCTACAAGTCAGTCAGTCGATTTCTTCAGTCGATCGACATTTTCAGGATTGAAGATCAAGTCTACTCGAAATGTCTATCAAAAATATCTTATGGTATCTAGCCACGTCAGCATACCATAGAAGTCTTCCCCCCATGTTGAAGAGAAGAGAAAATTAGGAAATTTGTTAGAGATAATAATTCTACTATACTTCTTAGTCAGTAGATTCCATTTAATCTTAGAATCTAATTCCATATTTGCTACCGGAATTCACATCTATACGAATCAATTCCATTACAATACTATCATCATTTGTGTTTTGATTTTGTTAAAGCTCAAAGTATACATTAATTGGTTAATTGATTGCTAGTCTTCGTAGGTTTGACACTTTACTTATCACTTAATTACTTGTAACTTATCCGTCCACTTGTAGGATTAAAATTGATAACAATGACAATGTAAGTACTTGAATGTTAACAGCTAATTCGATCTTGCATTCTAGATCAAAACATATCGAATTAAATTTATACTTTGTTTGTGAGGGGATTTTAAGAAAACAAATTGATGTTCGATATGTTGCAGCTTATGATCAAGTTGTAGATATATTGACCAGGGCCATTTCAAGTTTCAAATTTTCACAATTGCGCGTGATCCAAGCTCAGAGTAGAGAATCCAGCTCTTCTGAGTTTACGGAGACTATTAGAGATAATGGTTCTATTAGCATATTAAAAATAATCATTATCATTATGTTAGTAATTGGTTAAAGTAGATAAGAGATTGTCGGCCCATGTAGCCCGCCTTCTTGGGTTGGGTTGGCCCTAGTCCAAATAAAACTGGGCCAAGATGGCCCGGCCCATCTAACCCGCGGGCTAGATGGGCCGGCCTAATTTTGATTTTGATTTTTTTTTTTTTGGCTCCTTAACACTAATTAACTCATTTTGTGAATAGTCGCAATACATAATTCAAATAATATCAAGGGATTTTTTTCATAAATAAACCACTTTTTAAAAATAATTCTAATTTTATCAACTTAACAAATTTATTCTAAAAATACTACATTCTTAAAATTATATTAATTAATAAAATAATAAATTAAAATCAAATCTATACCACAAAATATATATTTTCACATGAATTCACTTAAATTTGCATTTGAGTCATTGATTATTTGCACAATAAGCCCTTCATCTTTATAAAAGTTTCACTTTAGTCCTTATACTTCCTCTTTCATTTCAATTTCGTCCTCTTTTATTTGCAACCTAAGTCCTTCAACTTTAAAATTTTTGCAACTTGATCTCCATATTTATACTTTTTTATCAATTTGGTCCTTTATAGTATCACTATTTGATACATATGTTATAAATGATATTGTGTATAAAAAATTTATTTAAAAAAAAAAAGAAAATTAAGATAAGTTGGGCCAATGGGCTGGACTGGGCTAGCATATTTCTGGCCCATTCAAAACTGGGCTGGGTCAGTCCAGTCCAGTTTCATGTGTGGCCCTGTTCTTGTGGGTTGGGCTAGCCCAACCCAGCGCATTTGCCAGCTCTACTTGTAATCATTGTGATAGGTAAGAAGAATTTACAACTACAAATTTATTTTCTAAATTCTCACTTTTAATTGTCTTTTATCTTATACTTACACCTAACAGCCAATTCCGTGGCATGTTTCTAAATTAAATAAAAATTCCAATGAATTTTATCAATCATGAATTGCATGAAGTGGCGGGATTACGAAGCACATCTATAAATGACTATTGTTGAAAAAATATGAACAGCTCATATTTTTATATATTTTTTAATTGGTTTACTTAATATTTTTTGCTGAATTTTAATGTTGAAAAAGTAGGTAAACGTTTACGTTATGATTGAACACGCTAGTACCAGTTCTAGTGTTAGTTCTAACTGACTTATATGGTATGCAAATTTTTTACAGATCAGATGAGCTGCGAATTTTATTCTTTTTTCTTGTGTTTTCTTATATGTTATGATCTGATTTCGTGGAAAATATGTACATCTCTTATTTTCTAGGTCATGTATCATTCTTGAATTTGTTTAGGAAGAAAATATTTAGGGATAATCTTGAATTTCCTAAATATTTTCCTTTTCCAAACTTTGAAAATATTTTAGTATCGTTTCTCATATTCTTATCACTCTTGTTACAGATTTTTAGGTAAGAAATAATTCTTAATTTGATTATTACTTTACCTATAAGTATGAGTAAAAATCAATAAGAAATTAAGGTTTGAACATATAATTTTGGTCCTTGTTCTCTAGGCTCATAGCCAGCCGAATCCATAGTGAATGAACAAGACATAAAGCTTCATTGATTAAGTTTCAAAGCAAAAATATTTTCATCAAACTCATTGGAGAATCAAAAAAAAAAAATTGTGTCCAAGGAACAATTTCATTTCTTGATTAATCTACTTGGCGTTAAGTTAAGAACATGGGTTCTCAATCCAAGTGGTGGTTCCGGTTAAGTATAATAAAAAAGTTGCGATAAAGTCAAAATCGGTGAGGTTGATTCCACTTCATCAACAAGTCAAAAGGAGAAATATCGAAAGGGAGTTTACCTATATTTATTTTATTGTTATTTTGTTAATTTTGCAAAATTATAAAAACTAGATACTATTGTATTTTTAATCAATATTATTAGTAGATTGTTTTTACCCATGGCATGGGGGACCATGGATGTTTCCTTCGGAATTTACCACATTACATCTTGTGTCCTATTTAATTCTTTAAATTTTGTACTTGACAAACTACTGTTAAACGATATTGTTAGGACCTACTTGTATGAGTGAAAACTATTATCATTGTCACTTGCCAGTTTTAACTACGTTCTGTCCACTGCTTGTTTAATTAAGATTAAAATTGTTTTTAATTTAATTAATCTAGGTCGTAGCACTTTTAATTGGTATCATAGAATGTACACTTTTATAAGTGTGATCCAGAAACCTATCTATGAACAGAGCACCATTTTGACGGCCGATTTAGATAGAACTAATTATGTATATTGGAAATTAGGATTCAAGTCTATATCCAATCATTTTGATGAAAACGTTTGGCACTATATTGTCTATGGTTATAAAACTCTCATTGTTGTTGAAAATGGTGTGAAAAGAGAATAAAAGACAGAAGAGTGGGCAAGAACTGATTTTTAATTATACAAATTAAAATTCAAAAGCTTTAAATGATGCATTCTCTTTTGTTGATTCTAATCAATTTCATTTGATCTCTACATGTCAGGTTGCTAAAGAAGTTTGGGACGTCTTACAGATTGATCATGAGGAAACCTCTATTGTCAAGTCATCCAAGGTTCAAATACTTACTCTAGAATTTGAGCAACTGACCAGGAGAGATGATGATCAGTTCAAGGACCTTTATGCAAAACTCAATGATGTGACCAATATAGCTAATACCTTGGGAAATAAATACTCATAGAGAAAAACTGTAAAGAAAATTCTCAGATCATTGCCTAATCGTTTCCACTCCAAAGTAACTGCCATTGAAAAAAGCAAGGAGATTGAGAAAATGAAGGTTGAAGAATTGGTGGGATCATTGATGACATATAAACTACATCTACAAATGAGAAAAAAATAAAAAGGGATATGGTATTGACTTCAAAATTAAAAAAGATGAAGAAGGCGTTAATGGTGATTAGAGTAAAACTGATGAAAAGATGGACATGCTCACCAAAAAATTAAAAAGATTTCTAAAAGAAAATAAAAAAGGAAAGAACTTGAATGCTCTACTACAACAAAAGAGAGGATTTCCAAACAACACAAGACAAAATCCTACTATATCTATGAATATATTTGAAAATCGAATTCAATGTCATAAGTGTGAGGGTTTTGGTCACATAGCCTCTGAATGTGCAAAAACTCTAAAGAAATCTCATACCAAGAAGGCAATGAATATTATTTGTAGTGAAGATGGTGGAAAAGATTCAGACGATGATGACAGAATTGTTGATAATCAGGTAATTTCTTAACTGTGAACTTACATTCTAGTGTTGATTCCTTGCAAAACTTGACTGCAGGTTTTGACTCTTGAATACACCATCAGAAGGACCAAATTGTGTATGTTATAACTGTATTAGCGTGAACAAAAAATTAGAAGACGAACAAGAGAAGTCTTTCTATTCATGTAATGATTGAATTTTTAGAAGATGAAAAGGCAACAGTACTAAAAATGATAATCGAACCAACCTCTTAAAGGATAAGGATAATCAAATTATGGACCTACTTGATGAATTAGATAAATCAAAAGAAATAGTCATGCAAATAACAATTGGAGCCTCTCGCTTGAGTAAAATGCTAAGGTATGGAAGGATTTCAAACGACAAAGAAGGCTTGGGATATGATAGAAAAAAGGAAAAGAAAACGTCTCGAATCAGATTAATTTTGTCAAAGAAATGTAGAATGCTGTAGTCCCAGACAAGAACTACTCACACTTCAGTCAAAGCTGAGACTAGCTTGCCTATGCAGGTTCTAAACAATTCTAAGACTATAATTCAGACTCTTTCATCAATTAAACAACCAAGGTAGTCCCAATACAGAGAGGTAAATCAAAATACTTTGTAAAATTTTGCATCTATGGTAATTCTGGACATGACTCATTTCGTTGTTTATCTAATAAGAACTTGATTAGTAGACAAATGAGACAACATAGCATAAATACTTAGTTATGTTCTCAAAAAAATCATGTATAGTGTTGAAATATGATTGTAATTGTATTCTACATGGTACAAAGTCTAGTGATAAATATTATCTTCTTGACACCAAAATTATTTATCATGTTTTAAAGATTGATTCTACCGAGCTGTGGTACAAATAGTTGGGACATTTGAACTACATTGATATGTTGAGGCTAACAATATTAAATACAGTATGAGGTGTTCCTAAGCTCACTGGAAAACTTGAAGGAGTGTGTGGTTTGTGTAAAAAAGTTTAGCAAACTAAAAGTATTCACAAGAAAGCTCAGTTTCTTGCTATATCTCATGTATTAGAATTACTTCAGCTTTGATTGACATATTCAAACTAAAAATATTGGTAGTAAAAATATATATATATGTGTTTGTGTGGATGACTTTTCTACATATACTATGGTAGACTTCTTAAGAAAAAAGTCCGATGTTTTTTAAGGATTTAAATTTTTGCACCTAAGATTAACAACAGCGAAACAGGATAAAGATAATGAGGATTAGAAGTGATCATGGAATGGAGTTATAAAATGCTAGTTTCTCTACATTCTAAGAAAAATATGGCATATTTCATGAATTCTCTGCTCCTAAAACCCCAAAACAAAATAGAGTCGTGGAAAGAAAAAATAGATTTTTATAAGACATGACTAGAGTAATGCAAAACAGTAAAACACTCAGACTTCCTATGAAATCTAGGAAGGAAGAAAACTGAACCTCAAGTATTTTCATACTTTCGGTAGCAAGTGCTATGTAAATGATCGAGAACACTTGGGCAAATGCGATTCAAAAAGTTTTTTTGGTTATTCTGAAAACAACCGAGTTTACAGAATTTATAATATGCATACTCAAAATATCATTGAATCTATCAGTGTAAAAATTGATTACACTGATGATTTTTCTTCTTATTCATAGGAACCTTATATTCAGACTTCGAAAGAACAGTTTAATAGAAGTCAAAACATTCAAGATAAACATGGTACCAGTTTAGATAGTGTTATACAAACTAAACTTTCAGTATCAAGTTTTGGTGTCTCTGTCCCTATTCCTGGAGATTCTGACGTACTGAATACAAATAACGAATAGAATACGAGAAGGCAACCTCCTTCATGGATACAGAAGGCATGCCCATTGGACAATGTACTATCCATGAAGGAGGTTTGCTAATGAGCTTGAAAATGTTTGCTACACTTTACATATTGAATCTAAAAATATAAATGAATCAATTGATGATAAAAATTGAGTTTTAGCCATTAATGAAGAGCAAGCTCAATTTACAGAAATGATGTGTAAGAACTTTTACATCGGCCAAAAGACACAAATATGATCGAGGCAAAGTGGATATTCAAAAATAATTATGATGAACATGGCAACATGGTCAGAAATAAGGTCTGCTTTGTTGCATTGGGATACACTCAAGTGGAATGAGTGGATTTTGATGAAACATTTGCACATGTGGCTCGACTTAAATCTATTAGACTCTTACTATCTGTGGCATGTCAAATGAGGTCAAGCTCTACCAACTGTATGTTAAAAGTGCCTTTTTGAATGGGATTTTGAAAGAAGAAGTATATGTTGAGCGTCCTAAGAGATTTGTTGATCCTTATTTTCCTGACCATGTGTTCAGACTAAAAAAAGCCTTATATAGACTAAAACAAGCTCCACGTACTTGGTATGAATGACTGGCCATTTTTTTGTTGGAACAAGGATACAAGAAGGAAGGAACTGATAAAACTTTGTTCATCAAACATCTCAAAACTGAATTAACAATTGCACAAATCTATGTTGATGATATTGTTTTTGGTTATACCTTAAAAATAAAATCCATGGAGTTTGTTACACTCATGCAAAATGAATTTGAGATGAGTATGGTTGGTGAACTAAACTTCTTTTTAGATTTATAGATCAAACATGTTCGATCAGAAATTTTTATCTTACAGGCCAAGTATGCCCAAAATCTGGTAAAGAAGTTTGGTCTTGAACAGACTAAGTCAATCAGAACTCCTATGGCCACATTCTTGAAGATCTCTAGAAATGACCATGGCAAGGAGGTCCACTCTAGTTTGTACCAGAGCATGATAGATAGTTTGATGTACCTGACTGCAAGCCGTCAGTATTGGAGTCTATGCACGTTATCAAGCCAAACCAAAAGAATCTCATCTTGCGGCTGTGAAGCGAATTATTTGCTACATTAACTGTACTACTGATTTTGGTTTATGGTATATTAATGATACTAACTCTCATCTTTCAACACACGATGATGCTAACTGGACATGAAAATATAGATGATAGGAAAAGCACGAGTGGAGGATGTTTCTACATTGGTAATAATTTTGTTGCATGGTTAAGTACGAAACAAAAGTCCATTTACTTATCTACTGTAGAAGCTGAGTATATTGCTGCTGGTAGTTGTTGCACTCAGTTACTCTGGACAAAAAAAAATACTAAGTGACTATGGCATTGATCAAGATTATGTTACTATATTTTGTGATAGCACTAGTATTATCAATATTTCTAAAAAATCATGTTCAGCACTCAAGGACCAAATATATTGACATTAGACATCATTTTATTAGAGATTTGATCGAGGAAAAAGTAATTAATTTATAACATATTCAGACTAAGTAACAATTGCTAATTTGTTCACCATGGCCTTAGATTTTGCTATTTTTGAGACTTTAAGAAAAGCGGTGGACATTTGTTTGATGCATTAAAAAAATTCTTGTATACTTAGTAGAAATAGTATTTTTCTTTTTGTTTATTCTTTTTTTGTTTGAATTCATCATGTGTGCTTGTATTTGTTTTTTATTTTTATTTTTATTTTTTTTTGCTTTTAAAAAAAAAAGATTATTGGAGATAACATATGAAATAAATGTATGATTGGTCTATGAATATTGAGATTAACTTGGATTAACCAATTAGTATATTATGCTTATTAAACTTATGGTAAAATATGATCAGATAAGTACACTTTGAGGACATCTTGACTAGTTTGATTGTGGCTTACTACTAACTAGGTTGTTATCTTAAAATTAGTTTATACTTTTTGTGGACCTATGATCAGTATCTATGTCACTCGGTACTATAATATGTTGTTGTGTTAACAGACAAATTTATTGAAGGGGATGGCTACCATCATAGGTGTGTGCAGCCGTTCTTGATAATGAATATACATCATGTAGAAAATGGTTACCCCTATAACTGTGAGAAAGTCAACTCCGTGAACTCAAAAAATTCAGTGTTTTGACAAAAACAAATATGAAATATATATATATAAAAAGGGGGTCAACACTTTGAGTACTTAAAAGAAAAATTGCTATTGTACAACACTTTTAATACTTAAAAGAAAAATTGCTATTGTACTCTTGTCTGGCACACACATATAATTAAAGAGATATTTGTAGATGATGATTAGTTTGAAATACATCTATGTACTTGTCTTTTAGACAAGATTCAAGTTGATTCATTGGGACAAGTTATGATTGATTGGTCTAGTATGTCGTATCACACACTCACATCATAATCTGACAAAATAATTAATATAATTATGCGCATATATTAGATTGGAAGATTCTTGTTTGTTTTGATATTTTTGGACTGATTATATAATTTGTTGACTGTGAAATTTTTCCATAAACAATCATTTATATCCTACAAAAGATTCTTATTGATTTTGTGTGATTGACTTGTGTGGGCTTTTTGTAAATTTTCAATATAGTAAGAAAATAGAGTATCTACTAAAACAATACTCAGGGCTCTGGAGATATTATTCGAGATCACCTATGGTTCTATTCATACAAGATTCAGACTCTCCTACAGGCTACAACAGTCTAAACTTGGCAGCAAAATCAAGTATCCACTTAGAAAAGTTTTTGGATTTTGTTAAAAAAAAAAACAACATATGTGCTCATTTCTGATTACAAAATATAGATATATCTAAGGAAAACTTAATCAAATTAAACATATAAATTTAAAAATTTTAAAAATCTAGTTAAGGGAATTTTGTTTATCCTTAACTGTCCATCATCAGTCTTTTTGCAACTGTCTTCTACACGTGCTCACAATCTCTCTTGCTTTCATTATCAAAGTTCAAATTGTCATCTTTTACTTGATGTCAAATTCTTGGTATAAGGTTTGTATAGGGACAACAATAGCAAGAACCAAAATTGCATAAGAACATGTGGAAAGTAGGAAATGAGTTCAGATGGCAGGTTTATATGAGGGGGAGACACATCACTTTTAGTCTTAACTCAATGTGTGAATGATTGGGTATGGATGAGGTGACTGCCTCAAAAGATAAGAAGCTGACAAATGATGGTATTGCTATGGAGATGACTAGTGCGAAAAAGTCTAAGACGTCCAACTAACAAGTTATGACTATTTGCTTCTAATTGTTTGATAGATAACTGTATTACACTAATACTATTCTTGGTTTTTGGTTTTTCTCCCACTTTCACTTTGGCGGTTTGTCTACTACACAAAGTGGGAGTAATATGATATGTGCTTGGTATAGTTTGAACAACATTTTTTATGGTATATTACTAAGGGGGAGTTATGGTGGTTTTGTGACTATTATGTGCTTATTTAGGGGTGGGCATATTATCGCGAAACCAACTAAATCGACCGACCGACTTGAATCGAGTCAGGTTGGTTCGATTTTCCATGTGAAATCGGGTTTATACGGTTTAATTTTGGAAAAAAAGTAAACTGGGTTGAGTAGGTTTGGGGTTCTATATTTGAACCCGAACCAACCCAACCCAATTTAAACCAACCCGTAGATTTAATTAAAAGCTAGCCCAAACCCGTTTACCCAAATCAACCCAATCCAATTTAAACAAACCCTTTAATTAAAACGTAGCCCAAACCCATTTCACTCCATTTTCATTTTTTTCTTTTCATATCTCATATATCTCTCTCTCTCTCTCTCTCTCTCTCTCTCTCTCTCTCTCTCTCTCTCAGCGACCCAACAGCCAGCACAGTAAATCTCTAAAGCAAAACCCTAGACTTCTCGTATTCCTCTCTCTCAGTCTTTTCTCGTAAATGCCTAATATCTATCAATACCATGTCTTTAATTAGTTGTATTTAAACATATTTGGGGTGATTTTGTTTTTTGCAAAGTCCGAGGCTCCGAGCCACATGCCCACAGTAGACATCTATCTCTGAAACAAAGACATATCTCTCTTTTAACACCGTAGATTCATTGACAATGACCAAATAGTAGATTCACTCTCTTCCTGTCCATACTACTTCCATTGAAAAAATTAGAAAAATGGGCTTTACAATTAAAATTTAGCATTGGGCCAAATTTTAAAAAATATTCAGATTTGGGTCCAAGCCCAAACCGCCTAACGTAAACCGAACCGACCCAATGTTGGTCGGTTTGGTTTGGTTCAGTATATATGGGAAAAATGGGTTGTTCGGTTTGGGCCTTGACCAAACTACTGTGGTTGGTTCGGTTTTGGGTTGGGACCAAAACCAAACCAACCCAACCCATACCCACTCATATGCTTATTTGTTGGATAATGCTGATGCTCATTTGTCTTGATTGATTACATGATTAACATACAATATGTACAACATTAAAACTCCAAATTTTAGATTTTGTAATTAAGTAACGCCAAATGGGGAGATTGTTGGAATAGCTCATATTTTTACATATTTTTTAATTGGCTTACTTAATATATTTTGGTGGTTTTTAATGTTGAAAAAGGAGATAACGTATTCATTCTGTTTGACTAACTGAGATGGTAAGCAGATTTTTTTTAGATCACATGGGCTGCGATTTTATTTTGTTTCCTTATGTGTTTATTATCTGATTTCGAGGTAAACATGTACAGCTCGTGTTTTCTAGTTATTTACCATCTCTTATATTCTTCAATTTGTTTAGGAAGAAAATATTTAGGGATAATCTTGACTTTCCTAAATATTTTTCTTCTACAAATTTTGAAAATCTTTTTGTATTTTTTCTCATATTCCCGCTCCGTGGGCTTCTATACTCCTCGGGAGAAGGGGTTACAACTCTTATTGCAGATTTTTGTGTAAGAAATAATTTATATTTTGATTATTACTTTACATAAAAGTAAAAGTAAAAATCAATAAAGAATTAAGCTTTGAATATTTAATTTAGGTTCTTGTTATCCAAGCTCATAGCCGGCTGAATCCATGGTGAATGAATAAGACGTAAACCTTCATTGATTTAGTTTCAAAGCAAACAGATTTACTTCAAACTTATTGAAGAATCAAAAATAAATTGGTATTCAAGTACCAATTCTATATTTTGATTAATCTACTTGGTGTGAAGTTAAGAACGGGAGTTCTTAATCCAAGTGGTGGCTGCTAGTGAATTGCTTTTACCCATGATTATTAGTGAATTGTTTTATGTATATCTTGATTAGTGCTCAAAGAACAATTACATATCTTGATTAATACTATTGTATTTTTAATCAAGATTATTAGTTAATTATTTTTCCCATGACGTAGGAGCCAGTGGATGTTTTCATTCGGAGTTTACCACGTTACATCTTGTGTTTGTGTTTAATTATTTAAATTTCGCACTTAACAAACTGTTGTTAAATGAACATTGTTTGGACCTGCTTCTGTAAGTAAGAACTATTATCACTGTCACTCGTTAATTCTAACTGCATTGTGTCCACTGTTTGTTTAATTAAAATTAAAATTATTTTTAATTTAATTAATCTATATTTTATAACTTTTGTCCAATGCCAAGGTTGTTGTATATATAGTCTATGCATATATACACACATGTGTGTGTGTGAGATCAAGAGGCCAATGCTGGTTTTTCACCCATCAAGATTTTTCCGATCAGATTGACACGTGGCGTAGATAAACGGGTCAGACTCTTTGACTTGAGGACTGTAGTCCACTTTCCAATATGAAATTAGCCAACCATATTCTCCTTCAACAACTCCCCATATTTATTTGACCTTTTTTCTATTCATTATTCCATATTTTTCTGTCTTGCTATTGAATGTCTCCCTTTCACTTTTACTTTTTTCTTTGTCTAATTCATCTCCCCCTCAGAATTCTTCCTGTGTAGATATATAAATATTTTGTCGTTCTCATCTTTGTTCTCGTCATCGTCATTGTCCTCGTCATCATCCTTATTCATATGTATTTTACACATGGAGATTTTATCGGATAATTCTACTTGTTTGGAGTTAAGCATAGCCCTGCCAGGCTTCTCTTCTTCTTCATCTCTTCAATCTTCTGGTAAGCAACAAGCTCTCATGTTATCCATCTTTTTCTCTCTGTGAGCGTCTTTCTGTTTATTTTTGTTTTATTTATTTTATAAAATTATTTCTAGATTGATATATTTAATTTAGTTTTCTTTTATTTTTCCCGTTATAGTTCTTTAATTTCTGTTATTTTCCGAAAAATAATTCATAGATTTTTGGGTATAATAAAGATTAAATGATTCATTACTTCATCATATAAATAGTATACCAATCATTTATAATTAATAAGTGGTATGCAATATAAAATATATATGAATGAAGGAGAAGGTGGTGCTGGAGCAATGAAAGTTTTGCATTTGGATATAAATCAAGTACCGCTAGAATGCACGGAAGAAGAAAATGAGAGCCAAAATGAAGGCCCTCGGAGAAAGAAACTCCGACTCACAAAAGAACAATCTCGTGTTCTTGAAGAAAGCTTCAGACAAAACCACACTTTGAACCCAGTAAGTCAACTGTTGCTTTAGACTATATTCTATATACATGTTTGACATTAACTTTTGGAGTTGCGTAAATCAACAAAATTCACTGATAATATTTTGGTTGGTTATCCAGAAACATAAGGAGGGTTTGTCTGAACAATTAATGCTAAAGCCACGCCAAGTGGAGGTCTGGTTTCAGAACCGTAGAGCAAGGTGCGTACTATACTTTTATTTTTTAATATTACGTTTTATTAATAACAAAATAAATAAAGTAGAAATAAGATCTTCGGCTGCTCTTTTAATTGGGATAATACTGTTACATATTATATAATAAGTTAAATTCTTACATTTGATTTGATTGCTCTTTTATTATGTTGTTGGGATCAGACCATATAATTAATACAATCAAAACACTGCCAAACATATCGTATGCACTGAATCAGATTCTATACTCTCCCCCCTTGTTCTGAGCGTTCATCCTACTTTAAGAAGTAGAAAATTATATATATATATACCCGAAAATCATATAATTATTAATGAAAATCTTATCATTAAAAGATTAAGAAATTTTGTTTCTAATTCACTAGTACTGTTGAGTCAATTAATGTATCTCTGACTAGTTCCCCTAAATTTGTTCCGTATTAATAAAAAAAAGTGTTCACGACTAGCCCATTAATGCAAGTATTCAAATTCTTTTTACGAGTAAAAGTTAATAACTCGATACGATTATAGGATTTGAAAGTCTGCATGTACTTGTAATTCTGTAGTCAACATTTCTTGCTAGAGGCTTTTTCTATATTTTTTTTCCCCCTTAATTATTATTTAATTTTTCTTACAATATGCTAATTATTATTTAATTTTTCTTACGTTTAATTTATCTTGGACAAACAAAGAAATATTAGAATAATGATGTTTTTGCATATTACCAGATAACTGTCCTGAATATTAGAAACACAATCATTGTGTTTCGCTATGTACACCAAACACCTTTATATATATTTTTCTCTGATTATTATACAAAGATATAACATTTGTAATTAAATAGAAAGCGAAATAAAATGTTGTCACTTATGGTCATTAGATAAGTTGAAGCTCTGACAAATGATTAAATAAAGAGATAATTGCATATTTGATCTTCAATATTTCAAAAATATTGGGAATATGCTCATATTCTTTAAAAATAATACCAGAGATTCCCAACATTTGAAAAACTTAACATGGTAGGTCATTTACAACAAAATTGCCCTTCCTTTTAAATAAACAAAAAACAAAAAAAACAAGAAAAAGAAAAACATGATTGAAAACTAACAAAATGTATCCAAAAAAAAGTAAGAAATGTACCCAAAAAAAATAAAAAGTAACAATGAGGTCATCTTCTCCAAAATTCCAAAAAAAAAAAAAAAAAAAAAAAAAAAATCCAACTTGTACTATGAAAATCGAGTAACCAAATCAATGTCACAACCAAGAGACATCCAAATCTTTGTCATATATGACAAAACATCCTTATTCGTCAGTCTCTCAACATTCTTATCAAAAATGAATTGCCAAACAATCAAAACCAGAGCCAACCATATACAGTTTTGCACTGAATTTCTCAACCTGTAAACGAAATACAAAACCCGTTTTCGCATCAATTTAACACAACAATCCTAATCTCCACCCGGAAACCAATATCCCAGAAATCAAAACCAAAACCATCGACTCCCATTTCCACAATTCTAATTTGAAAATAATCCTCTTCTTCAATAGATTAATAGTTAAACTACAAACTAAAGCTGTGATAATCAGAATCAAGCTCACCAATTGAAGAATCGAAAGTGCAGTGAACTTCATTTTCTTGTAATCCTCCGGCAAATCTTCATCTAGAAACGGGTCGCCTTCATCAACTTCACTTCCTTTCCCTAAAACATGAGAATTTGTCGTTCTCTGATTTTGGATTTCAAATTGTTCTCCGGCGTGTCGAGTAATCAGGACTTGGTTTTGGTTATAAGCAAACTGGATTTTCTCCAGAAAGATGTGTTCGAGCTGCAGACTAGAACCTTCTCCGGTTCAGTGTTGGATGGCCAGTTTGAGTCTCAAACCGCTGTCATGTTATGGTTAACCGAAACCCTGAACTCATTCAGCTTCAACTGTCCGTAGTTGGTACTCAGACTCTCCGCTATATGAGATAACGGAGACTCCGTTATGAAATCGAAATCCTTGTTGTCTGCGTCAGCGCTCATACCTTCATCGTTATCCTTGAATTTGGGTGGCGGCGGCAACCGATAGTGTGGGTTGTGGGTTTCTTGATTTTCTAATTCCAATCTACCATTTTTAATACTGATTTGCTTTGCTTTGAAGAATATTTTTTTCTCATTTTTTTGATATTTGATAAAAAAGAGGGCCACTTTGTTATTTTTTATTTTTGAGGGGTAAATTTGGTTATTTTTCAATTATTTTTTTCTTTTTCTTGTTTTTTTTATTTTTTGTTTATTTAAAGGAAAGACAATTTCGTCACAAAAGACTTACCATGCCAAGTTTTTTAAATATTGGGATGTCTGGTGCTATTTTTAAAAAATATGAGCATATCTCCAACGTTTTTAAAAAATTAAGGACTAAATATACAATTATCCCTTAAATAAATAACGTTGACAATATTATCGGTAACTTAATCATTAAAATGTGAGTTAGAATTTCTATAAATAGCTTATTTGAATTCTGTGGTACAACCTTGGAGAATTTCACCTTATGATAAAATATATGTTAATTTAAGGTTGTGTCATAATGACCTAGGTTGCATGGAAATTTTAAAGAGTTTCAAAAATTAATGCATTAAAATTTCCAAGAAATTTTCCTATTTTTAACAAAATTTGAAACTTTGAGAAAACTTTTGACCCAATTTTTTTAAAACTTATATAAGAATTGTATCTTTTTTTTTTTGGACTTCAACTTAAAATTAACTTGTTTACAAACTTCAACTTCAATTTTAAATTATTCTATACTTTAATTCGTATACTTCAATAAAATTAATAAGTGATTAGAGTTTGAATTAATATTAAGGAAATTTTTTATGATTAAAAATAATTAGTTGGATCGGTTAAGTTTATGTCCCTTCCTATTTTCTATTTTCTATTTTCTATTTTCTATTTTCTATTTTATTAATAAATACTCTATTGTAGAGATGTTTGATTGAAAAAAAAATATTAAATATATTTTCCTTAAAATTAAATATTTAATTTCAAAAGTTAATATTATTTTTTGTAAAATGTTCTACTTTTTTTTTCTCTTCAAAAATAGCATTTGTACGTGTTGTGTTGTGTTAAGTTTTGTTTCTTATTATTATTTTTTATTTTATTTCCGTACAACTTAGATAATGACTAATGTTTGTTTACATAAATCTTTAATGTGATGAATAATCCTGTTTTTTTCCTTTTTCCCTTGTTTTGGAACAAAAACAGGAGCAAGCTGAAGCAAACAGAAATGGAATGCAAGTATTTGAAGAAATGGTTTAGATCATTAAGTGAACAAAACAGGAGGCTACAAAAGGAAGCGGTACAGCTAAGGGGAATGGAAGTAGGCCCGCCGCACATATCTCAACTGGTGCCGGCTGCCACCGTCACAATGTGTCCTCGATGCGAACTTGTCTCCACCACTTTTCTCGACAAGGGTCCCGCCACCACCACCTCAACTACTCCCACAATGTCTGCTAAAGTGCAAATTCTTCATCCCCAACACCCCTCCGCTGCTTGTTAGTCGGCATCTCTTAATTATGTAGCAATTATTGATCCCTAGAAGTAAATTGTTGGCTAAAGAATGTTCATACTAGTAATATAATAACTGTTTCGTGTTGGGAGAGACGTACATTTTGCATATTTATTTTGCTATATCTAGGAACTCTACAGGAGAGAAATACTAAAAAATAACATTAATATAGTATATTTCAAATTAATAACTCATTTTTCTATTATTATGCCTTGTTACACACGTGGTTGAAAGGTATCCACCAAAAGACTAGATAGGCATAGTGCGTAATAAAGTATGTGTGCCCAAAATGGACCCACAAAGACGCCACGAATATAGAAATGGTAGGAATTGCGTGACCAATCAAGGTAGAGCGGAGTTAAAGCATTTTCGATCTCAGCATTAACCAATATTCCTCCGATTATACGAAGGTATTACACAGTGTGACCAGCCAACACTACAAGAAAGGAGGTAACCTTTACATGTATAGAGACGACTGAGTCGTCGCTGAATGTCGTTGTAATAGTGTAGTGTTTTTAGATTAATAGCGACGACATAATGTCATCACTACATATATTTTTATCTATAACAACGACATGTTCGTCGCAACATTGTCATGGTCTATATCTCGCGAAATTAGAGAAATAGAGACGATAATGTTGTCGCCAAAGTCTTCGCTATTATCTCAAATAGTAGCGACGTGAATGTCGTCGCTGTTATCTTTTATATATAACAATTATTAGCGATGACAAGTCACTATATTTGTAAGACATAAAGAGACGACTATGTCGTCGCTAATGTTAATTGATTTGTTTTATTATAGCGACGACAATGTTACCGTTATAAACAGTATGAATTTTTTTTAAAATTTTTTTTTATAAATATTTTAAATAATATATAAATAATTCTAAAAATCTACATATCCCTCAAACCCTCGCCCTCGTCCTCGTTCTTGTTCTTGTCCTCATCTGGCACAACCACCTGTATGCTATTCTTCACAAGTTCAATTTCCCGCTGCATACGGTGCAGCGGAGCCTCATACATAGAAAAACGAGAATCGTCATTCTATGGGTCTCCATAGAACTGATGGAAAGTTCATTGTGTGGCCTTCGATGCAGCGGTCGAATCTAAAGAGGGAAATATGCCCTTTGGAACTCGTCCAACCCCACGGACTTGACCTCGACGTTCTTCGAGAATCTCCTTTGCAACAGCATGCTCGTCTAACAACACGCCACTGGAAGTGACCTGTGTCTGTTGAGTCACCCTCAACTCAACAAGTTTATCATGTTTAGTAAAAAAAATAAATAATAAATAATAATATTATGTCAGTTAAAATTAAATTAACATCATTTTAAAGTCCTCACATAGTCACCAGCCACCTGCAGATTCACTCAATTGACATCCTAGAAGGTGTGAACGACTCAATAATGTCCGGCCACTACTGGGTCTCGGGGTCCCACTACAACAATGTAAACTTGAAATTTAGTTAAACAACATGGTTACGTAATAACACATTGAAATTTTGTATAATGATATTGAAAATTTTAGTTGTACCTCTTCGTAACGCGTGGCAGAAAAACTCTTCGACTCCTGCACGTTCGGGTATTTAGCATTACCCCAATTGGCCTTATTTTTAGTGGACTGTTCTTGAAAATATAAAAAATAATTGATTAGCAGAAAATTTTATAGTTATAAAAAAATTAACATAAAAACGTAAAAAGTAAATAAACAATACATACCACTAAAGTAGGACTAGTGAAGAAGTCAATGCACTTCTGCCAGTCCTCGGCAGACATCTCGCCGTATGGATGGCTGGGTCCATGCGCTTTTAAGTGATTATGTGCCTTGAGTTTGTAATCTCAATAACGATCAGCCGCCAGACGATCTATAGCGGCATAGACCGCCCAGTACTCGTTGGGCAACCGATCACCCTGAAGATCGAAGTAGCTCTATAACAAAGGAAAAATTTTCGTTAATGTATGATACATGAAACAATTATTTATAGAATGTGCTAATGTAAAAACTACTGTAAGGCAATACCTCGATTATGCTACGTAACCGTACTTGCTGCTCCTCTAGAACCTATGTCCATGAATAGAAAGGGGGTACGGTAAACCTCACTTGGTTCCCAAATAAGCGCGTGAATTACTTCGCATTATTTCTGATCGGCTGCATTGTGCGTTCGACAATGGGAAGTGGCATCTTCCCGTTGGCCTGCCAAACCTTCTCAAGGCTAATGCCTCGAGAGATACCTCGTCGCTTAGATCGGGGAGCTGAAAAAGAAACCATATTATATGAAATTCAATTATGATTGTAAAATACAATAAATTGATGTTAACGAAAATTCTTACCAGACTCGCAGGACGACTCGTGTCGGCAAGGTGGCTACTGTGGAGAATCGCCTACACCATCACCTCCATGCAACATCACATCAGCCATACTAACACATGACAATAGCGATTATCAATTAGTGCGAAAAAAGGTCACTACACTTTGAATTTCTAATAAGGTTTATTTGATTGATGAATTGGTCCTTAAACTTATTTTATTTCAAATAAGTCCATAAACTTTGAATTTATGTGAAAATTTGAATAAGTTTTTTTTTTAATTGATGAATTGGTCCCTAAACTTATTTTATTTCAAATAAGTCTCTGAACTTTGAATTTTTGTCAAAATTTGAATAAGTTTAATTTGATTGATGAATTGGTCCCTAAAATTATTTTATTTCAAATAAGTACCTAAACTTTGAATTTATGTCAAAATTTGAATAAGGATTATTTGATTGATGAATTGGTCCCTAAACTTATTTTATTTCAAATAAGCCCCTAAATTTTCAATTTATGTGTTAATTTGAATAATTTTAATTTGATTGATGAATTGGTCCCTAAACTTATTTTGTTTCAAATAAGTCCCTGAACATTGAATTTTTGTCAAATTTTGAATGAGTTTAATTTGAATAAGATTATGTCAAATATGCCCCTAAAATTCAACCTCAAATTCAACCTTCTTTCAACCTTCATCCCTCAAAAACCACCTTCATTCAACCTTCATCCAACCTAAAATGAATTAATCATTTAATTATCAACCGAATACACCTGAAAAATAGACTACCAAAAAATTAAAACCAAAGATGTAATTATCCAAATTTTATAACATGTAATTATCCAAAATCAGTACAACTGAAATCAAATAAACATGCACAAAAACCAGTGGGTTAACATGCACAAAAACCAAAGTTCAACCAAAATCAAAGTTCAACCCACATTTCATCAGATAACAAGCACAAAACATCGAGATAATGCGGCAGGAAGAAACCCATTGGTTTCACCAAATCAGTGAGTTAACCAAGTTTAGAGACTAACCTGATTTTAGAGCGAGACGAAGGGCATGGTGAACCACGTAGAAACAATCCAACAAAGGTGCACAATCTTGGGGCGAGATTGGGAAAACAAAGAGAAAACGATGAAAAGGGAGAGAAAAAGTAGAAGTGGAAAAGAAGAAAAAGATTAAACACGTATAATAAGGGTATTGTCTATAGCGACGACATATGTCGTCTCTATAGACATATTAGCGGCGACATAAATTTTTATTTTTTCGTGCACGCGCTCAGAACGCGGCGCCAAATTTTTAACACATATAGTGACAACAAGTCGTCGCTATAAACATTGTCTCTCTTGGTTATTTGCAGTTAAGTCCTTCATCTTTATTGTCCTTCAGTAAAACAAGCAAAAACAGAAATTACATGTGAAAAAATTTGGATAATTACATCTTGATTATTTACAGTTAAGTCCTTTATCTTTATTGAAATGATTATCCTTGAACGCATCTGCATTGATATCAATACTGGTAACGTTATTCTCAGTTACCATTCATCTCCCATCACACCTAAACCATTTGCATCGGAATAGAATAATAGAAATTTCAATCCGTACTGTAGCTCCAGCATCTCTTGCAGCTATCAGTAATAAATCTCACCCCCAGTCCCTAGGACGGATACACCACTGTTCTGAGTTTTTCTTCGAATATCACGATATGTCAAGAAGCAAACTCCTTTCACAACACAAGCCATGTACGACATCACCTGGTAACATCCATTGGCCAACGAAAACAACTCATGAGAAACTTGGAGGCTTTAGGTTTGGCTTTGGCTTTAGCGCATTGCATATACCTGCATGACGAGGATTATTCATTGTTATTGAATGAAGAATGTAGACATATTTAAAATTTATTCAGTCGTTGTTCGTTTACCTTCCTGTAGAACCAACCGTGAAAGTCTCTTCTGTACACTAGTTCGATGTTTGGATAATCATTGTTCATTAGCTCCTGCCTATGTTTCCTGTACAAAGCATATAATATCAACTAATTAGTTCGTTTTACATGACAAAGTTCATTCGAGATAAAATGAATAATATTTGAAAACAAAGTCTTACTGGAAGAATGGATCAATTTTAGAACAGTTGTTCAGGACGTAAAATATTGCTTGATTTTGAACATGAGTAGCAAACGTCGTTGGTGACTTCTTTCCAATTAGGCGACACTACGACTGAAAAATAGAAAGTTATGTCTGTGAAACACTAGCATCCTCGTTTCTGTCTGGTTGGTTGAACCTTGTTCCTATGTCCTCGAAGTACCTCGAATAAAAAGTCAATACCTCATCCACAACATACCCTTCAGCTATTGAACCCTCAGGTCGAGCTTGATTGCTGACGTAGTCCTTTAGTTTCTTCAGGTATCGCTCGAATAGATTCATCCATCTCATGTACACCGGACCTCCAAAGATTGTCTCTTCTGGCAAATGCATTACGAGATAAATCATGATGTCGAAAAAAGATGGCGGAAAAGACTGGTCTAGGATTAGAAGGGTCATCATCTTCCATGTTAAGCACATAAAAGTCAGCAGGAAAACCCAATTGATTAACTTGCAATAGAACATCCTCTAAGACTCCTCAGGATACACATTAGACCTATCAGCAAGTTGGATTATCACACCTATTTCTTTTAATGTACGACTATACAAAGATGAATATACAGAAAAAGTCATGACATTTATTGAAGCTCCTAGGTCTATTATTGCTTTCTCGATCATGACATTACCTACTTTACAAGGGATAGTAAACATACCTAGGTCCTTGCATTTGGGAGGTAAATTTCTTTTGAAGGATGGCTGAAACATTCTCTCACATTCTTACATTCTTATTCCCTTTTAACTTCTTCTTGTTGGTGCACAAATCCTTGAGAAATTTAGCATATCGAGGCACATGTTTAATTGCATCAAGTAAGGGGATATTTACTTCAATTTTACGAAAGGTCTCTAGAATTTCCTTTACCTCTTCTTTCTTCTTGAATTTATTCAATCTTGTAGGAAATGGAGGGCTTATCATCAAAACCTTTGGTTGGTCTCTATTAAGGCCTTTAGATTGGTCATGTTGAGACTGAGGGATAACTTTCTTTTCAGCTTCATCTTGCCATGTTCTTTCAATTCTTTCCCACTCCTCAAGGTAATTGCACTAGCATTCTGTTTTGGATTAACAATAGTTTGTGAAGGTAATTTACCTTGAGATTCCAATCTGTTCACAGTTGATGCTAATTAACTCACTTGTTTCTCTAAGTTCTTGATGCCCGTTTTAGTCTCCTGTTGAAATTGTTGTGTGTTAGTTACAAGTGATTTAACAATATCTTCTAGAGACATACCTGAACTTGAATAAGGTTGATGTATTGGAAGAATAGGCTGTCTAGGCTGAAAGTGCTGAAATTGTGGTCATGTCCCACTAAAGTTAAGGTGATCCCTCCATCTTGAGTTGTAAGTGTTTGAATAAGGATCATATTTCCTTTGTGGTGGGCCTAGAAATCTTCCAACTACATTAGCCTGCTCAAAAGAATCTTCTTGAAATATAGGACATATATCAGTTGAGTGGCAAGTAGCAGCACAAATCCACAAGCGTTAACTTGTTGTATATTTCCCACAGCCATTTGTTGAACAATAGAGGTTAGCTTAGCTATTTGGTTTTCAATTGAGGATACATTTACCTCATTCACCCTTCTCAAATGAGTGTCTTATCTGGATGCAAATTGTTGTGAGTTGGCAGCCATGATGGAGATCAAATCTCTAGCGGTAGTAGGGGTTTTATTCACTATAGCACCTCTGCTAGCTGCGTCCATCATCTGTCTCTCCATGGGTAACAATCTTTCATAGAAGTTTTGAATGAGTAGTTCTTTAGAAATCCCATGTTGATGACAGCTTGCACACAGTTGCTTGAATCTTTTCCAATATTCATGAAGGGTTTCTATATATTTCTATTTGGTTCTACATATTTCCCTTCTAATATTTGCAGCTCGTGAAGCTGGGAAAAACTTATCAAGAAACAATCTGACCATTCATGTCCTCGTGGTTATAGAGCTTAAAGATAAATAGAATGGCCAATCATTCGCTCTCTTGGCTAATGAGAATGGAAAAGCCACAATTTGATTTGTTCTTCGATCATTCCTTGTGGTTTCATGCTTGAACACACCACGTGGAATATCTTTCAGTGCTTATGGTGGTCCTTATTCTCAAGACCATGGAATTTTAAGAGCAAGTGGATCAAACCAGATTTTAGTTCAAAGTCCACATCCAAAGCAGGGTACTTAATACAGAGGTGCTATTGATTCACATTTGGTGCAACCAATTCTCTCAAGGTTCTTTCTTCATTGGCCATTGCTTGCTCTGTTTCAGAATCACTAGATGAATCACAAGATGAATAAGCTAGGTTGAGTGTTAGATCAGATGAATGTTTTTGTTTGCCACGCAACTTAGCTTCCTTTCTCAATTTTTGAGCTGTCCTCTCAATTTCAGGGTCATATTACAATTCACATGTACGAGAAGAATGAGGCATAAATAGAATGAAAGAATAAATAAAGAAAAAATTAAATCTATTTGGCACCAATCCTTGGCAACGGCGCCAAAATTTTGGTGGGTGTCCAATCCAACAAATAATAAATTCTCGCTCTTAAAGTATAAGTTGTGATAGCGGTGAGTAAGATCGTATCCTGAGGGATTGGTTAGATTTAATTCTTTGAAAAATTAAAACAATAAAAGAAATGGGGGTTTTGGATTGTTGTAAATTAAAGCAAATTAAATTAAAGCAATTTTTCTAGAATGAAAATTAAAGAAGAGATCAATATTAGTCAAATATCCAACCCAAGGTATAATCTCAGAATTGATTCGAATAATCGATCATTGATGCAAAAATAAAATCCTTCATTCTTTCACCAAATTGGTTATGGTCATTGATACGATCTAACAACCTATATCTCCTTACTTTTTCGATAATCAAGAGACGCTCTTTGACTATTTCTCTTGTCAATAAACAGCACTTGACACGATCTTAAGATTTAATTTACCAATAGTATTAATCTCTAGAGAGACTACTAATTCTACAAGCGTAATTCATTTAAGCTAGATTATATAACTCCATAACATAAATTGAAAATCCTATTTGTAATCAACTATGTTATTTTACCACTAATATTAGAATTTTAAACAATTACAGGTTTATATTTCTAATTGGTGATATATCGTTTTGACAGTCAAACAATGTGCACTTTGTATGATCAGTCAAAACAATAATTTCAACAAACACAGAAGATATATAAATGAATAAAGAAAAGAAGAACAATAAAAATTAATTCGATCTCACAATTCTTGAAGAATCAAAACTTTAATTATCCTTATGCTGAATAGAAATTTAGCAATCCATGAAAATATTCAAGAAAATCTAAGAGATAAGGGATGGGAGCAAAACATCTATGTTTGAGAAGAGAATGGACTCTTTTTCTCGGAGGAATGAGGAGGAAGAGAAAAATGTAAGATTTAGTTTCATATTTCTAGTCTAATTCTCTTCCTTCCAAAGATTCAAAAATCCTTAAATTACATAAAATAATTCCTTTAAAATATTCTCATTCCTTCTAGAAATATGTGTAAATCAAATAGGATCTCTTTTTATAGTCGTTCCATTATTTCTTTCCAAAAATTCGTGCATGTAGACTTTGGCTACTCAAGTCAGTAAGGCGTGCCCTCGGCTTACGTAAAGTTCACTTCTGTTGGTAAAAACTGGAAAATCAAGCGTGCCCATCCTTGAGTAAGGTTCGCTTATGCATTATGCATCTTTTCAAGCTTCAATTTTCCTCTCCAAAACTTGTGAAATTGAGTCCAACTCGATCCAACTCTTACATATAATCCACAAAATACAAAATGCAATCAAAATTCAAAACTTAAGCAATTTAATCATCGAAATATGAGGAAATAATACAATTTATATAGCCATTATGCATTCTATCAAATTTTTCCACACTTAGACAATGCTTGTCCTTTAGCATACAATAGCTCAAGTTTATCAATTGTTCTCATCATCATTTCTTCTTTTACCTTCACCCATCCTTCTACAACCAAAATGTTGGAAAAATATGTGTCATATTTTTCACTTTTTATATCTTGGCTATCTTAATAAATATAACTGATTTTTAATGTCAAAAGAGCATGTCAACATTTGTGTTTCTAACTGGTATGATTAAACGCCAGTTCTGACTGACTGGCTTGATAGGCGAATCAGTTTTCCAGATCAGCAAAAGCTGCGATTTTATTCTGTTTCTATATTTGATATATTCTGATTTCATGAATATTAATGACAGCTCCTTTTGTAGGTTAAAGAATTTTTTCTTATTCTTTTAGATTTGTTTAGGAAGGAAATATTTAGTTTCCTAAATTCTTTCCTACTACAAATCTAAAGAAAATCTTTCTATATTCTTTCCTACTAATTCTCTTACCATCTTTGTTGCATATTCTTAGGTAAGAAATAATTCCTAAATTGATTTCTACTTTAACTATAAGTAAGAGTGGAAATCAATAAGGAATTAAGGCTTTGAAATATAATTTTTGGTCTTGGATTCTCTAAGCAAAAATCGGCCACATTCATTGGTGGAAAACAAGACATGGCGCATCATTGATTCAACTTTCAAAGCACAAAAGTTTTCTTCAAACTCATTGAAGAATCAAGAACTAATTGGTACTCAACGAACAATTCCATATCTTGCTCAAGCTACTTGGCGTGAAGTTAAGAACGGGGGTTCTTAATCCAAGTGGTGGTTGCGGTCAAGTACAATAGGGAAGTGGCGATA
Source organism: Forsythia viridissima (assembly GCA_030279155.1). Lineage (NCBI taxonomy): Eukaryota > Viridiplantae > Streptophyta > Magnoliopsida > Lamiales > Oleaceae > Forsythia > Forsythia viridissima. Next base: position 51,605,850 of record CM059034.1, read on the forward strand.
AAGTCAAGACCGGTGGGTTTGATTCCACTTCATCAACAAGTCAGAAGAAGAAGTATCACAGGGAGTTGATCTGTTTTCTTTTGATTGTTATTTTGTTAATTTTGCGAAATTACAAAAACCGATACTATTGTATTTTTGAACAAGATTATTAGTGGATTGTTTTTACCCATGGCATGGGGGCCCGTGGATGTTTCCCTTAGGGGTTTACCACGTTACATCTTGTGTTCGTATTGAATCCTTTAATTTCCGCACTAAACAAGATTAGGAAACGAACACTGTTGTGCGAGTCAGAACTGTTATATCTATATCCTGCTAGTTCTGACTACATTCCGTCCACTGCTTGTTTAATTAAAATTAAAATTCGTGTTTAATTTAATTAATCTAGGTTTTAGAACTTTCACAAAATTATCATGCCTCAAAGATTTAAATCTCAACACAGCAATGAAACAGCAAGAAATATAGTAAACTCCCACCTATTTGCACGAATGATCAATCACTTCAACAACTTTTCGAAGTCCAAATGTAGTAGGATCTAACACCCTCACATTGGATTCACTCAATGCGCTCAAGGTGTTTAGGGTTGTCAAGAGTATACTCTCAAGTCAAAACATAGAAGATCCTTACCATAGGCTTGCTAATATATCACATCGGCACCACCAATAATTTGAATGCAAAATAAGGGTCTTAAAACGGGTTGTAAAAGGGCTTGGGTAAGGTGGGATAAGAAGGATTTCTTTTTGGCTAATTCATTGATGAAATTATACAAACTTCTTCACAAAAGCTCAGTTAAACTTCATACACTTCCTTCTATCAAATCAAATCTGAATGATTTAAAAGAAGTGTATCACATCTTTGCTTTACTATCATATCGTTTTTTTTAGAAGAACAATGTAAACTACAACTTGAATACTTTATTATCAACATTTCTTTCATGCTCCCACTTCAAAAGGACAATGAGACTTGCAATATGAATTCTTGATTCTCAATAACATTCAATCTTTCCAAAAGTAAGTTAAAACTTCATGTGAACAAGCTTATACATTTCTTCGATGCAAGGTTCAAAAGAAGGGAAAATTAGCAAAGAATGTGATTTCTTTTGGCTTGTATTGTGGTTAATTTCCAACAAAAAAGCTAAAGCTCAAAAGTGGCTTTCTAGAGGTATACTTCACGGTAGGCTTTTCATTCAAGCTAAACTTGGCTTCACCTAAATGCCCTTACTTATTTAATGCATCGAATTATCAAGGGACATTCCAACATGCATACCAAAGCAAGTTCTAGGAGAATTCAACTACGCATGACAGTCACATGTTGTGCGATTTCAATCCCGCAAGTGGATGGATCGTTACAAGTAATAAAGTGATGTGTAGAGTGTCGAACCCACGAGGACTATATATTAATTTAACCTATTAACTTATAACTTAAATTTTAACAATATAAAGAAACATAGATTTATCTTGTTTTGTGATTTTAAAACTAATTTAATTAAATCTAAATTATCAAACAATTAAAGTAAATTTATGAGAACGAATTTGAATTATACTAATACTAGGATTCACGAATCCACCTACACGTTCTTTAATTAATTATCCGTTTAATCACTTTAGCTTATAATTACCTTGAATTGAAAATTGGTGTTCCTAAAATAATCAAAAGCCTCTCTCGATGGTCAATCAATTCTATACGATATGCGAACCTAATTATCTCAATCAAGTTTCGAACATAAACATATGCATTAAAATCTCAAGAACACCTAAATAAATTTCATAAAGCATAATAGTAATCTCTATCTATTATTGGACCCTATGTTATTCAATACCACATGCACAATCTATATTGAATCTCTCGACTTCAATATAGATCACAATATATTCTAATGGTGATCAGGTATTAAAATAATAAAAATAATGAATAAAGAATAATCAACCCAAAAGAAATTAATTACTAAAACAAAAAAACTTCTAATTAATTAAATGCATGAGGTTTCATCATTCATCCTAGAAATAAATAAATTAACCGGACATGACTATATAAAATAATATAATAAAATAATATAAGAATTGTATTAATCATGTTCCGGCAAAAGAAAAAGAAGAAAGAATAAATAAAACCCGTGACTCTGGTTGAAGAATTCTTCAATCCTATGCCTTAATCTTCCATTCTCCTCTTGTATCTTGTTCCCAAAATTCATCTCAATTGTTCTGGCTATTCTCTGGCTTTTATAATGTTCTCCAAATCCTCTAAGACATGATTTAGGTAGTTGAATTCGATTTGGAGTTGTAGAATTCTAATTCTATCAGAAAACTACCACATCTGCTGCCCGTTATGCCCTTGCGATCGCATGGTATAAAACCTTGCGATCGCATGGTTGTTACAAATAAGTTTCTACATAAATTTTGGACGTCCTGCGATCGTATACAATGGTAACCATGTGATCGCATGGTTAACTTGGACGCTGAACTTGAATTTCTCTCTTTGATATTTGCATATCCAGTCCTTCAAGTCTCTTTGTCTGTTCAATTGAGTTCATTTTTCTTCTATTTGGTCTCTTTTCGTCTTTTTGTCAGATTGACACTTGGTTTTGATTATTTCCTAAAATAATAAGAAAAAAACATGCAATTAAACTGAAAACAACTAAGAGTACTCATAATCGTCCCTTTTTGTGAGCTCGGATAAGTACAAAATTGTACTTATCATCACACAATCAAAGAAATAGAGCATGATGTAATGTATATGCTCATATGCCCAACAGTTCACAAAATGGGGTTAATGTACATCATATCCCACACATTCTTCATTCAATCAACCATCAAGAGCAATCAATCACAGTGTAGTAAACAAGAATTCAACTACTCATGCCAATCCTCCATTGTGCCTCAATTTATCTCAATGATGCACAATAATCCAAATCATATAAGGACAAGCACCGACAAAATCTAGAATTTCAACATGGAGGACAATTGAAAAAGAAAAATGATACTAGAATTAAGACGAAAATGGAAATGCAACTAAGATCAAATGGAACTTGCATTTAAACCCTAAGAAAAAGTATATCAAACCCTCCCACATACTTAGTCTAGACATTGTCCTCAATGTAACCAAAAAAATGAACTATACAAAAAAGAAAAAGAACTATAAAATAACAAAAATAGAGGACTCCCCTGGAAATAGCTATAGCTACATGCTATGTGGTGGTGAAGGTAGAGTGAATCCCATGTGAGCAAAGAAGGCTGTCATAATCTTTCCATCCTCGCAAGTTGAAGCTCGAGCTTTTCAAACCGATCATCATACTACCTTTTGGAAGGTGCTGTAAATGTAGAAGGTCGATAAGGAATTATGTGCATTTTTTTTTGTTGGGGGGGGGGGGGAGAATTTTGTCTCCCAAATCAGAGTAGCACCGTGAATGAGGCATAGGCACATCTTATACCAAAAGTGTCAATATTGAGGTTAAATGCTTTTTTATAAAGTGCACACACGGCTTAATAAACATCGACCCCTGTCCAAAAATTAAAACAAGATCAATTACACATTGAAGAATTGTAAAAGTTATAAAAATAACAATAATGAAATAATAAAAATAAATAAATAAATAAAAATCAAATGCGAAAACTAAAGTAAAATTTGGGTTGCCTCCCAAAAGTGCCCTTCTTTAACGTCTTTGGCTAGACGTTGCCATCTCTCAATCGATGTAAGTTGGGCATTCCAAACTGATTTGATCAACATTATACACTTGAAAGCCTTCGTAAGAAGGTTTCAAGCGATGTCCATTGACTTTAAAAGTCTTACCGATTTCCAAACCCTAAATTTCAACTGCACCGTGAGAAAACACATTCGTAACAACGAAATGTCCTATCCATCTAGAACGCAACTTACCACGAAACAATTTCAATTTAGAATGATAAAATAGAACTTTCTGACCGACATAAATTTTTTTCCTGGAAATTATTTGATCATGGAAGGCCTTTGTCTTTTCTTTGTAGATCATTGAGTTCTCATAGGTATCATTGCGGATCTCCTCCAACTCTTGTAGTTGTAATCTTTTTTGTTCACCCTACTCATCCATCCTCATATTGCAATGCTTAACAGCCCACACAGGGGACACATCACTAGGATATCTCATGGCATCATAGATATTAAATTTAATAATTTCACCATCAAATTCCTTTGTGAGTGTACCAGCATGCACGTCAATTTTTATCCTAGATGTTTTAAAAAATGGCCTTCCTAGCAGGATTGGTGTAGGATTAGAAGGGTCATCCTCTTCCATGTTAAGCACATAAAATTCAGCAGAAAAAACCAATTGATTAACTTGCACTAGAACATCCTCTAAGATTCCCTCAGGATACACATTAGACCTATCAGCAAGTTGGATTATCACACCTATTTCTTTTAATGGACGAGTATCCAAAGATGAATAAACAGAAAAAGACATGACATTTATTGAAGCACCTAGATTTATCATTGCTTTCTTGATCCTGACAATACCTACTTTACAAGGGATAGTAAACATACATGGGTCCTTGCATTTGGGAAGTAATTTCTTTTGAAGGATGGTTTAAACATTCACCCACATTTTTACCTTCTCATTCTCTTTCAACTTTCTCTTGTTGGTGCACAATTCCTTGAGAAATTTAGCATATCGAGGCACATGTTTAATTAGAGCAAGTAAGGGGATATTTACCTCAATTTTATGAAAGGTCTTCAGGATTTCCTTCTCCTCTTCTTCCTTCTTGGATTTATTCAATCTTGTAGGAAATGAAGGGCTTGTCACCAAAACCTTTGGTCTGTCTCTATTAAGGCCTTCAGATTGGTCATGTTGAGGCTGAGGGATAACTTTCTTTTCGACTTCTTTTCCTGAGTCGCCTTACCTTATCTTGCTAGGTTATTTCAATTCCTTCACACTCCTCAAGGTAATCGCACTAGCATTCTATTTTGGATTAACAATAGTTTGTGAAAGCAATTTACCTTGAGATTCCAATCTGTTTACAGTTTATGCCAATTAACTCACTTGATTCTCCAAGTTCTTGACGCCCGTTCTAGCCTCCTGTTGAAATTGTTGTGTGTTAGTTGCAAGTGATTTAACAATATCTTCTAGAGACATACCTAAACTTGAAGAAGGTTGCTGTGGTGGAAAAATATGATGTCTAGGCTGAAAGTTCTGAAATTATTGTCATGCCCAACTAAAGTTAAGGTGATCACTCCATCCTGAGTTGTAAGTGTTTGAATAAGGATCATATTTCCTTTGTGGTGGGCCTAAAAATCTTCCAACTATATTAGCGTGCTCTAAAGAATCTTCTTGAAGTGACACATATCAGTTGGGTGGCCAGTAGCAGCACAAATTCCACAAGCGTTAACTTGTTGTATATTTTCCACAGCCATTGGTTGAACAATAGAGGTTAGCTTAGCTATTTGATTTTCAAGGGATGATACATTTACCTCATTCACCCTTTTCAAAGGAGTGTCTTGTCTGGATGCAAATTGCTGTGAGTTGGCAGCCATGATGGAGATCAAATCTCTAGCGGCAGTGGGGATTTTATTCACTATAACAACTCCACTAGCCGCGTCCATCATCTGTCTTTCCATGGGTAACAATCCTTCATAGAAGTATTGAATGAGCAGTTGTTCAGAAATCCCTTGTTGAGGACAGCTTGCACACAGTTGCTTGAATCTTTCCCAATATTCATGAAGGTTTCTATATCTTTCTATTTGGTTCCATATATTTTCCTTCTAATGTTTGCAGCTCGTGAAGCTGGGAAAAAATTATCAAGAAATAATTAGACCATTCATGTCCATGTGGTTATAGAGCCTAAAGGTAAATAGAATAGCCAATCTTTCGCTTTCTCGGCTAATGAGATTGGAAAAGCCCACAATTTGATTTGTTCTTCAGTCACTCCTTGTGGTTTCATGTTTGAACACACCACATAGAATTCTTTTAAGTGCTTATGGGGGTCCTCATTCTCAAGACCACGGAATTTAGGGAGTAAGTGGATCAAACTAGATTTTAGTTCAAAGTCCACCTCCAAAGCAGGGTACTGAATACATAGGTGTAGTTGATTCACATTTGGTGCAGCCAATTCCCTCAAGATTCTTTTTTCATTGGCCATTGCTTGCTCTATTTCAGAATCACTAGATGAATCACAAGATGAATAAGTTAGGTTGAGTGTTAGATCAGATGAATGTTCTTGTTTGCCATGCAACTTAGCTTCCTTTCTCAATTTTTGAGCTATCTTCTCAATTTCAAGGCCGTATTGCAATTTACATGTATGAGAAGAACGAGGTATAAATAGAATAAGAGAATAATTAATGAAAAAATTAAATCTATTCGACACCAATCACCGACAACGGCGCAAAAAATTTGATAACAAATAATAAATTCTCGATCTTAAAGTATAAATTGTGATAGCGGTGAGCAATGTCATATTCAAATGGATTGGTTAGATTTAATTATTCGAAAAATTAAAACAATAAAAGAAATGGGGGTTTTGGATTGTTGTGAATTAAAACAAATTAAATTAAAGCAATTTTTCTAGAATGAAAATTAAAGAGGTGATCAATCTTAGTCAAATATCTAGTCCAGGGTATAATCTCAGAATTGATTAAGAGAATCGATCATTGATGTAAAAATAAAATCATTTATTCTTTCACAAAATTGGTTATGATAATTGATACGATCTAACAACCTATCTCTCATTACTTTCTCGATAATCAAGAGATGCACTTTGACTATTTCTCTTGTCAATAAACAACCGTAGACACGATCTTAGGATTTTAACTTACCAACATCATTAATATCTAGAGAGACTACCATTTCTAACCAACAAATACACAAGCGTGATTCATTTAAGCTAGATTATATATCTCCATAACATAAATTAAAAACTCTATTTGTAATCAACTATGTTATTTTACTACTAATATTAGAATTTCTAAACAATTACGGGTTTAAATTTCTAATTGGCGATATATCGTTTTGATAGTCAAACAACGTGCACTTTGTATGATCAATCAAAACAATAATTTCAAGAAACATAAAAGATATATAAATAAATAAAGAATATAAGAACGATGAAAATTAATTCGATCTCACAATTCTTGAAGAATCAAAACTTCAATTTTCCTTATGCTGGAATAGAAATTTAGCAATCTATGAAAATATTCAAAAAAAACATAAGAGATAAGAGAGGAGAGAAAAACATTTCTGTTTGAGAAGAGAATGGACCCCTTTTCTAGGAGGAATGGGGAGAAAGAGAAAAACGTAAGATTTAGTTTCCTATTTCTTGTTTAATTCTCTTCCCTCCAAAGATTCCAAAAATCCTTAAATTACATAAAATAATTCCTTTAAAATATTCTTATTCTTTTTAGAAATAGGTGTAAATCAAATAAGATCTCTTTTTGCAGTCATCCCATTATTTCTATCCAAAAATACGTGCTTGTAGACTTTGGCTGCACGGGTCAGTAAGGCGTGCCCACGGATTATGCAAAGTTTGCTTCTGTTGGTAAAAACTGGGAAATCAAGCGTGCCCATAACTTCAGTAAGGTTCTCTTCTGCATTGTGCATCTTTTTGAGCTTCAATTCTCCTTTTCAAAACTTGTAAAATTGAGTCCAACTCGATCCAACTTCTACATATAATCCACAAAACTCAAAATGCAATCAAAATTCAAAACTTAAGCAATTGTAATCATCGAAATATGAGGAAATAATACAATTTATATAGCCATTATGCATACTTTCACTTTCAAATGGGCATCTCCTAGATTACTTATAAATCTGCTAAGCTTGTTAACGGCATAAGCAATATATGGACGTTTGCAGTTCATAATATACATTAGACTACCTATGATCTGAAAATACTCCAATTGAGATACATGTTCGCCTTTATTCTTGGCCAAATGTAGACTTAAGTCTACCGGAGTTTTTGCTGTACTTTTATCATATGCATTAAACCTCTTAAGTATAGTTTTAACGAGTGAGACAGAATAGAACATGTCTTTCAAAAGTCTTAATGATTTTAATTCCCAATATGACATCTGATATACCCATATCTTTCATATTAAAATGCTTTGTCAACATTTTCTTAGTTGCCATTATAATATCATGATTACTTCTCATAATTAGCATGTCATCAACATAAAGACATACAATTATATAAGCATTTGGTGTGTTTTTGATATAAACACACTTATCACACTTGTTAATCTTAAAACTATTTGATAACATAGTTTTGTCAAACTTCTCATACCATTGCTTCGGCGCTTGCTTTAGGACAACAATTTAACGAGTCTACACACTTTTTTCTCTTGTCCATGAGCAATGAACCATTCGGGTTGTTCCATGTAAATTTTTTCATCTCTAGCTCACCATTTAGGAATGCTGTCTTGACATCCATTTGATGGATTTCTAAGTTGTGCAATGCGGCAATTGCAATTAATACTCTAATAGACGTGATCCTTGTTACTGGTGAGTATGTATCGAAAAAGTTAAGGCATTTTTTTTTGTTTAAATCCTTTAGCTACCAATCTGTCCTTGTTTTATCGATCCATCAAGTTTCAATTTTCTCTTGAAAATCCATTTACAACCTAACAGTTTGTTTCCAGGTGGGAGATCTATCAATTTCCAAATATGATTATGCATAATAGAATCAATTTCGCTACTGATAGCTTCTTTCCAGAACGGAGCTTCTGGACAAGACATTGCTTCATTGAATGTCCTTGGTTCATTTTCTAACAAATAAGTTAGAAAATTTGGGCCAAAAGATTTATATGTATTGGCCCTCTTACTACGTCTTGATTCTTCATTACTTTGATGATCACCATTAGTAGTATCAAAAGTTCGTTTTTGTGAACTTATCTGTTTCCTATCCTTACAAGAAAATATGTTCTCAGAAAATATAGTATTCCTAGATTCAATAATAGTACTTTCATGTACATCAGGAATGTCGGACTTATGCACTAGGAACCGATATGCACTATTGTTAGTACTATATCCAATGAATATACGATCATTAGTTTTAGGCCCTATCTTGATATGTTTAGGTTTTGATACTTCTACCTTAGTTAAACACCCCCACACTTATAAGAATTTGTATGAAGGTTTGTGACCTTTCTATAATTCCTAAGGAGTTAGATTCTTACTTTTGTGTAGAATTCTATTAAGAATGTGGTTTGCTGAGAGGATTGCTTCTCCTCACAAATTATGGGGTAAACCAGAACTTATCAACATAGCATTCATCATCTCTTTAAGAGTACGGTTTTTGCGTTCAACAACACAAGGTGAATAAAGAGCTGTAGTTTGATGAATAATTCCAGATTCTGAACAAAATTCTTCAAACGGTGCTCCATATTCTCCTCCCTTATCACTATGAATAATCTTTATTCATTTGCCAAGTTGATTCTCAACTTCATTCTTGTAAAGTTTAAAAACTTCTAAGGCCTCATATTTGCTTCTTAGCAAATATACATAACAGTATCTTATGCAATCATCTATAAAAGTAATAAAATACTTTTTACCACCTCTAGTTTGCACAAACTTTAAATCACAGATATCACTGTGAATTAATTCTAGATAACTTGTGTTCCTTTCAACCGAATAAAACGATGTTTTGGCTAACTTAACCTCTATACAAATTTCACATTTATGATTTTGATTAAAATAACAAGAAGGCAATAAATCTAGACTTACTAATTTTTGTAAAGTATTAAAGTTAACATGTCCTAATCTATCATACCATAAATTAAAAAACTCTACCAAGTAAGCAGAAGATTTAACTTTATTATCAAAATCACAAATTACAGGCATTACATTCATTTTGAATAGTCCATTGGCTAAGTACCCCCCCCCCCCCTTGCCTATAAACATACTATTTTTGGTGAGTACAAATTTTTCAGATTCAAACACTAGTCTAAATCATTCTTGCTAAGCATAGCACTAGATACTAACTTCTTGCGAATGTCTGGAACATGTAACACATCAATGAGAGTTACTTCTTTGCCCGAGGTCATTTGAAGCACTACTTTGCCCAATCCAACAATCTTTGATGTTGTTGAATTGTCCATGAATAGCTGTCGTCCGTTGATCGAAGTATATGATGAAAACATCTCCCTTTCAGCACAAACGTGACGAGTAGCATCAGTGTCTACAAACTATTCTCTTGGATTGTCTATCGTGTTTGCTTCAAACACTACGCATTAGATCAGACACCCCATTAGATAGATTGTCTTCCTCGGTCATGTGCACTTAGTTTTTGTTTTACTTTTTTTGCCGACAATCTGCTAAATGTTCTGTCTTTCCGCAGTTATATCATTCTCCTTTGAATTTCTTGTCTTTGCCTTTTTGCTTGCCATTACCATAGTGCTTCCTCTTTTTGTTAGCATTTGACTCCACCAAATTAGCTTTAGCCTCCGTTTGTAGCTTTCCAAATTTCTTGTCAGAATTTCGATTGTCTTCCTCAATTCTCAATCTTACAATAAGTTATTCAAGTCCCATCTCCTTGAGTTTGTGTTTCATGTAGTTTTTGAAATCTTTCAACATCGGTGGTAATTTTTCCTCTATTGTAACAACCTGAAATGATTTACATAGCTTCATCCCTTCTGCTTGTATGTCATGCAGGATGATATGAAGTTCTTCAACTTGATTCATCACTATTTTAGAATCAATCATTTTGAAGTCAAGAAATTTACCAAATACAAATTTCTTTAAACCGTCATCTTCAATTTTGCACTCATTTTCCAAAGATTTCCACAGAGCTTTGGCAGTCTTGACTGAACTATATACACCGTATAAGGTGTTGTCATGGCCATTGACAATGTAGTTTCTGCACAGAAAATCGCTCTGATTCCATGCATCAAAATCTACTCTCTTTTGAAGATAGGTTTCCTTCCCATCAAAAGTCGAAGCATCTTCACTCAAAAACCTCGCTAGGTTCAGAGTAGTGAGACAAAACAACATCTTTTGTTGCCATCTCTTGAAATCCACCCCCGTAAATTTCTCCGATTTTTCTCCATGAGCAAGAGGTACCATATTCAAAGTAGATGCCATCTATAAAAATAAATGTAAATATTCTTAAATACTTTGCACGTAAAAATAATTAAAAAGGAATATGAATTAATCTAATTATCGTCTTAAGATTGTTGGCAAATTAATAACTAATTTATATTATTTTAATAAAATAACCACGTACAGAAAATTGTACAGAGTAACGGCTTAATTGAATAATTTGACGAATAAATAAATATTGGTCAAGGCAAGAGTTCGACTCTTTGTCCTTAAGACGATAATGCCCCTCACTGGTGCTAACGGTTCTCCGGCACTCATCTCCCAAGATACAACGTCCTCATATTTGAATAGAATCACTTCAAATTATAATATCAATGAACCTACTAGAGTTTTAAACTCTCTGAACGAAAAAAAAAAAAGAAACACATAAAAATATGTAGGGACTAAAATGGAGAACACGGAATTGTGCATGAAGCAAAGAATATTAAACTACAGAAGACGAATTTGGAATGAATAATTTCTGTAAATGGGAGACCTATTTATAGTTGTTGGAAAGTTGTGTCCCAAAATACGTGGCGTGTTTTGAAGAGGTTGACTGAATTTCTACGTGTCGCAATCTGGGAGGTTTGAAATAAAATAATATTTATTTACGACCCACAACTCGGCGGGCAGGCTGCGGTGGCACGCATGGGCTTTAGCCTAACCTACTAACATATAGGTCTCCTCCCGTCTAAAGACAATTAGTACCCATTGGAGCCTAAAACCCAATTATACAACTTGAGTTATTTAAGGCACCTTTCCAATCCCCATCCAATTCCAACATTCCTTTATTTAATTGGCATACTTTGAATTTAATTTCTCATTCAACCGAAATTGGTTTTAAGAAACTAAATATACTACATTATTCTACTCGCAGAGTAGAACAAACTTGGCCAAAGAAATTCTCGTTTCCAACCACGAGACCCACTTAATTAATTGGTCAAAACCATTTCTATAAAGCCAATTTTCCAACAATACTCATAGCAGACAACATAAAGTGTTATTTTGAGGTAAATATCATTTTTCTTTCTTGAATAGTGCATATTTTAACATTGTGAGCTAAGTATTTGTAAAGAAACTTGTGGATAAACCTTAAGACAAGGTTAAAGAGTACTATGTATGTAAATGTATATGCTAGTCCAAACCTTAAGACAGGGTTAAAAACATGTTTCGTCACTCAACGATAACCACCATTCAATAAAATTAATTGTTCTAAAGCCTATCTAACAATGATATTAAAAATATGCCTAAAACTGAAAGGGCAATATGTCTCAACGAAATAGCAGTTAACAAAATCTCACATGAAAATAAACAGAACTGGAATAGCATTAACTATCAAAATCAATTGATGTTTCAAATTCAACATAACTACATATTTCCAGAGGAAGTTGTCGATGAACAACAACATAGAAGAACCCAAATTTGATAAATCCAAGTTAGTAGTTAGCGGAATCATTAACTACACCAAAATGCTGGCATATGATAAATTTAAATTAGACTAGTATTGGGCTTTTATTTTCTATTGGATACGATGGAGACAGGGACTCCATGCAGTATAACTATTCCTTTGATGTACAACTGTGATAGTTGATTTAAAATAAATGTCATTTTTTCTGGGAGAAAATGAATTGACTTTTTTAAACAATCCACTATTACCCATACAACATTGTCACCTCTTGCCGTATTTGGAAAACCTACAACAAAATTCATGGCGATATTCTCCCATTTGCATTCTAGTATGTCCAATAGACTTAGAAACCGAGCTGTTCTTTGATGTACAGCTTTAACTTGTTTACACACTATACATTTGGTCACAAATAGACCTATGCTTCTTTTCATACTCCTCCACTAAAACGTATATTGAAGATCCCAATATATTTTCATACCACATATCATTCTCTTAAACATTAGTACCTTATTGGAAGCTATATCAAAATCCATTCTCTTGTTTGAACCAACTTCATACCTGATAATTTGCAAAAATGGATCTTTATTTTGCTCTTCTATGATTCAATCTCTAAGGATAGGTCGCATCATCAAAGTCGCCAGTTAAGCTGTGATTTGATCTAGTGTAGAGACTGTTAGGATTAGAGCAATAAATAAAATGGAGAAAAAATAAAGTACACGATGATTTATACAGGTTCGCTTCAATGTGAGACTACGTCCTGTTTTCAGCTGCTGCAGTATTTTCACTATAATGGATGATAATAATTGTTTACAAGAGATTAGTCATATATATACCAACCCAATAAGAGGTCACATCATCAAAGTCGCCAGTCAAGCTGTTATTTGATCTAGTGTAGAGACTGTTAGGATTAGAGCAATAAATAAAATGGAGAAAAAATAAAGTACACGATGATTTATACAGGTTCGCTTTAATGTGAGACTACGTCCTGTTTGCAGCCGCTGCAGTATTTTCACTATAATGAATGATGATAATTGTTTACAAGAGATTACTCAAATATATACTAACCCAATAAGAGTTCCCTAATTATAATGAAACTCTAAGACATCCCAATGAATGTTCTCTAATTATAATGAAACTCTAAAGTAATCCAATTAAGGTTTTTAAGTTATAATGAAATACTAGGATAACGTAATTACAGAGACAAAATTTCGAAAACACTTGGAGACTAATTATGCTCCACACCTTAACAATCTCCCACTTGGAGACTAATCCATCATCAATTCCTTCCTCTACAACATCATGAAGAATACCAGCTGAAGTTGCACACAACTTCTGTTTTCCAATTTTAACAGTCTTTGTCAATATATCAGCAAGATTTTGACTTCCCTGAATCTTTTCAAAGTGCTAAGATTCCATCCTCCAAAACCAATCTGATAAAGTGATAACGAATCTGTAAATGATTCATCCTCGTATGATAGACATGATTCTTTGCTAAGAGAATATCACTTTGACTGTCACAATACAACAGACTCTTTCAATGCTTGTGGCCCAATTCTTCCAAGAAAGACTGCAGCCATATCATCTCTTTGCTAACTTCGATCACAATAATATACTCTGCCTCAGTAGTGTAAAGAGAAACTATCTTCTGCAATTTAAACACCCAACTAATTGATGTATCACACAATGTGTATACATATCCAGTAATACTCTTACTACCATCAATATCTCCGACCATGTCTGCATCTACAAAGCCCTCTAATCCTAAGCCTGATTTTTTGAAATACAAGGCTGAATCTGTAGTACTTCTCAAGTACCTAAGAATCTATTTTACTGCCTCCCAATGTTATTTTCTGGGATTACTTATATATCTACTCACAACTCTCATTGCATAAGCTACGGCCGGTCTCATACACACCATAGCATATATAAGAATCCCAATAGAATAGGCATAAGGCACCTTGACCATGTAGGCTCGCTCTTGCTCTATAGAAGGTGAATGTTCATTGGATAGCTTGAAGTGACTAGCCAAATAAGTACTCACTAATTTAGATTCATCCATCTTGAATCTGATCATCACCATCTTCACATACTCTTCATGTAACAGTTTAAAAATATCCCTATCCCTAGTAATTTTCATCCCAATGATTTGTTTTGCAGCACTCAAACCCTTCATTGCAAACTTCTTGGACAACTCATCTTTTAACTTATCAATTTGTTGTTTGCACACTCCTGCAATCAACATATCATCAACATATAGGAGTCAGATAATATAGGAATCACTAAGGTTCTACATATAGCAACAATGATCCGCCTGACACCTCAAGAAGCCATTACTACCCATAAACATGTCAAACTTATTATACCACTGTCTCGTAGCTTGTTTAAGTCCATACAAGCTTTTTTGAAGTCTAAACACCATTTTCTCATTCCTCTGTACTTTGTAACCTTCTGTCTACTTCATGTGAAATTTCTTCCTCCAAATCACCATGAAGAGAGGTTGTCTTTACATCCAACTGCTCTAAGTGCAAATTTTCTTCTGCCACTAGTCCAAATACTGTTCTGATTGTAGTTAATTTCACCACACGAGAGAAAACTTCAGTGTAGTCAATGCTTTCTTTCTGTTGAAATCTTTTTAGAACCAGTCTTGCTTTATATCTCTTGCTGCCATTATGTTCTTCTTTTATTCTGTAAATCCATTTGCTTTGCAAAGCCTTCTTTTCTTTTGGTAACTAGGGCTTGGCAAATTAACCGCCAAACCGACCCGACCTTAGTGGGTTTTCGGGTTGGGAAAACCTAACATAGAACTTACTCAATTTTTTAAAAAAAATCTATAATTGTGCCCAAAACTGAAAACCCGAACCAACCCAAATCGGTTCGGTTCAGTTTCGAGCCCAAGTTTTTTTTTTGTTGGTTTCCGTTTGGCAAAAGCCAAACCGAATTTTATTTGGTTTGGGTCGGGATGGGTCAAAAACTGACCCAACCCGACCCACGCCTACCCCAATTGGTAATTTTGTCAGTTTCCATGTATGATTGGTCAATAATAAGTTATTCTCATCCCTCATGGCTGAATCTTACTTGATTGATTCAACAGCTTGCAAGGCTTTACTATAGTTTTCTGGTTCACCTCTGTCAATTAATAGAATATAATGCAACACTGGAGAGTATCTCTATGGAGGTCTAATTGTTCTATTAGATCTCTTGAGCCCAGTTATAGGGGTGCTCTGATTTTCTTCTGGTGCTATATTTTTTCAATCTTCGCCATCAGTTTTCTCTGCCTTAATCACTAGAAAGTCTTACAACGGAATCACTTCAAACTTCTTAACTTCAGGATTTGTACTTTTAGGGTCTGTTGTCAATATGTCTTTATACATTGCTACTTCATTGAAGATTATGTATTTACTCTTGATAATCTTCCAACTTTTCTCATCCCATAAACGATAACCAAACTCCAAATCACCATAGCCAATAAAAAAATATTTTTTAAATTACTTCTTGAAGCAGAATCAATATGAATATAAGAAACAGAACCACACACTTTTAAGAGGGAAATGTCTCCCACTTTTCTATTCCAAACTTCTTCTGGTATTTTGGAGTCCAATGGTATTGAAAGACCTCAGTTGATCAAATACACCGCAGTGCTAACATGTTGATCAAATACGCAACAGTGCTAACAGCCTCTACCCAGAGCATCTTTGACAGTCCTGCGTGTAATCTCATACTTTTTACATGCTCATTTAAGGTCATGTTCATCCTCTCAAGTACACCATTATGTTGAGGTTTACCTGGAATAGTCCTCATCATCTTGATCCCATTTTTAGCACAGTATCTCTGAAAATTTTGCATCTACGTATTCACCTCCATTATCTGAATGGAAACACTTCACCTTTATATCTGTTACATTCTCAACCATCGCTCACCACCTCTTGAAAGCATCAAAGACATCATATTTCTTTTTCAAAAAATAAACCCATACTTTTCTACTAGAGTAATCAATGAATGTCACATAATAATTTGAAACACCAAGGGAAGTAACAGTTGAAGGTCCCCATACATCTGTATGAACTAACTCCAATTTTGCAGCTTTTGGCTCCCTTCCATATTTAGAAAAGCTAATCTTTTCTGCTTGCCGAAAATACAGCTTTCACACATATTGTGTTCAACAGATTTTAACCTCGGCAGCTTCCTTTTAAACTGAAGTACTTTCATTCTCTTCTGCTCATATGTCCCAGTCTATAGTGCCACAGATCAGAATTAGCAGTTGATTCAACAACAGCAACTGTATCTCCGGGATTGGTAGTTATGTAAAGAATTCTCTTTTTAGTTCCTTGTGCTACAACCATGGCTCTTTTTGTTACTTTCCAATGGCCACCACCAAACTTCACACCGTTTCCTTCATCATCAATTGTCCAACAAAGATCAGATTTTGCATCAATTTTGGTATGTGCCTCACTTTGTTAATTTTCCACAAAGACCCGTTTGGCATCTTCAATCTGACATCATCAATACTAATGATGTCCAAAGGTTTTCCATCAGCAAAATATTCCTTTCCGTGATTTCTAGCAACATAGTTCTCCATGTTCTCACTGTGTAGAGTTATGTGAAAGGAAGCCCCATAATCCATCACCCAAAAATCGATAGAACTATCAACTGACAAGAGTAAATCATCTTCTACCTTTTCAGTCGCAGTATTCACAGCATTATTGTTCTTTTCATCATTCTTCTTAGGTGCTCTTCAATTCCTCTTTAGGTGACCAAACTTACCACAATTCCAACATTCAGTACCTCGTCTATTTTTGGACGTGTTCATGCCATTCCTCGACTTTCTTTTACCGTTTCCCTTATTGGAATTCTTTTCATAACATCTATCCCTCAGAATTGGATGACGAGACTTCTCCATCATCTTTTCTACGGACTTGTTCAGCAAGAATTATATCTCGAACATCATTAAGTTTCAATTTTGTATTCTTCATGGAATTGCTGACAACCGCCCTTAAAAACTCCCAACTATTCGATAGTGAGGCCAAGAGAATTAGGGCACGAACCTCATCCTCAAACATAAACTCCACATAGACCAATTAATTGACGATTGTGTTGAATTTATTAAGATGCCCTACTACCGAAGCACCTTCTACCATCTTCAGATTGAATAGCTTCTTCATCAAACAACCTTTATTGCCCGCTGAGGGCTTCTCATACATGTCAGATTATATCATCATCAATTCTGAAGTAGTTTTCTCCTTTGCAACGTTATGAGCCACGTTCTTCGATAGTGTTAGCTAAATTACTCCCAATACCTGCATGTCAAGAAGGTTCCAGTTATCATCATTCATAGTTTCTGGTTTCTCATCCAACAATTGGTGCATCTTTTTAGTGTAAAATAATCATCTATCTGCATCTTCCAAAATAAAAAATACACACCATCAAACTTGGTGATTCCAAGTGTTGATCCTCGATCATCGCCAGTCATCGCTCTCAATTAGAACTTCTCTCAAATTTGTCACTTTTTAGATAATTATTCCTCCCGAATAACCATTGGATCTTGATCCTAACTATTGGATTTTCTCTTCATTGAGTTGTGAACTTGTTATCCAAATTGCATGACGATCGAACCACGGAGCATTGAGATATCAAAGTTTGATTATTGTTACCCTGGCTGTCCAGATTCTATGAATTTGATATAGTGTTGCTTTCGAATTTTTTCTCTATTTTTGGTGAGCTGGATTCTATCCTTCATGTACTCACACATAGATTCTAATCCTAGAACCTCGTTCTAATACCAGTTGTTAGGAATAGAGTAATAAATAAAAGGAAGAAAATTTAAAAAACACGAAGATTTATACAGGCTCGCCTCAATGTGAGACTACGTCCTGTCTTCAGCCGCTGCAGTATGTTCACTATAATGAATGATGATAATTGTTTACAAGAGATTAGTCATATATATACCAACCGAATAAGAGTTCCCTAATTATAATGAAACTCTAAGACAACCTAATGAAGGATCTCTAATTATAATAAAATTCTAAGGCAACCCAATTATGGTTTCCTAATTATAATGAAATACTAGGACAACCTAATTACAAAAAAAAACTCTCGAAAACACTTGGAGACTAATTAGGCTCCACACCTTAACAGAGACAACTTCAATCTGTAAATTCTCCAGATCTTTAATCAATTGCACTTGAACTGTAGGTAATATTGCCAGCTATCGACTTTCTTCTTAATACATCTGCAACTACATTAGCTTTACCCAGATAATAATAAATAGTGTAGTCATAATACTTCACGAGTTCCTACCATCGTCTCTGTCTCATATTCAATTTATTTTTAGTGAAGAAATATTTTGAAATTATTTGTTTGCTCTAAGGAAGGAAAAATTGATGAGACCTATCATAACAAACAAAACTATGGTGTGGCACAGGTTGGGGAAAGAAATCATGGAAATACATGACTTGTCTGCAATTCTAGATTATCTGTTGTGAAGCAACAAACGGGACATTTATGGGTAGTAAACAAATTTGTGGAGAAACATAATCATGCTCTTAATACTCCTAGTAGAGTACATTTTCTAATATTACTTTGAAATGTATCCACCACAATGAAGACACTAACACAACAGTTTTCAGAAGCCAACATACACACATGTCAACAATTGCGCCTTATGGAGATAGATTCAGGAGTCCAGCATCTGTTGGGTGTGTAGAGAGAGGCCTAGAGACCTATTGATACGATCCAGGCAAGCCATGGACCTTTGTTACATTGGAATCAAGCTAATGACCATATTGGAGGTATGTCAGGGGCTAATAGAACATTGGAGGACCAAAATAAGCGTGAAACAAAGTTTAGAAAAAATCTGCGCAAGAGGATAGAAAATATAACCATGCGATCGCAAAGAGGGCTTTTCAAAAGCAGAACTTCATGGCGACAATCCATGCGATCGCACGCATTAAGCCTATGCGATCGTAAGGCACGTTTTCGGAGAAATCCAGATTTTGGCAAGTTTTAGTTTCCTTGTTGGTTTAGAACTCTTAATTTTAATTAGTTTTAATTAATTTCGAATTAGATTAGGTTTCTTTCAATGTTTACTAAATAAACACTTTTCATTGTAAACATATACAGAGTTCAGTATTTTGAGAGATTAATTAAAGTGAGGATTCACTTTCTTCCATGTTCTTAATTGAACAAACCCTAAAACTTATCAAAGATTTCGCAAAGCTTTGTGGCGTTTTCATAACTATGGTTCTTTGATTCAAGAAATCATCGAGTCAAGTTCTTGCGGCCAGATTTTAGTTTTCTTGGGGTTCAGATCAAACCTTTGTGGGTCTGAGATTTTATTTCTTCGCGGGTTCGCATCAGTTGGTATCAGAGCTTTGGCTCTAAAATCAGGTTCTATCTTTAAATTTTTGTTTCATCAGATTCATCTTGAATCATATCAAAAAAAAAATCTTTTTCATTATTCTTTTATTGTTCAGATTCATCTTGAATCATATAAAAAAAATCTCTTTCGTTTTTCTTTTATTGTTCAGATTCATCTTGAATCATATCCAAAAAAAAAATTCTTGCTTTTGACTCTTTTTTTTATTTCTTGCTTTGGACCGCAAAAATTAAAAAAAAAACGAAAATTCAAGAATTCAAGAAAGTCAAGAAACACATTCTTTATAAATTCTTGTGTCATAATTGTCATCCAGTACGTAAATCTTATGCTTTTATTAATTTTATTCTTGATCATTTCCGTTATCTTTTATTTTCTTATTTCTTGTTCTTGAACGTTACAAAGGCTGAATTATTGATTGAGTTTGGTTTGTTCTTTAGAGAACTTGGTAAGAAATACAAATAGAAGTAAAAGACAAGAATAGTGAGATAATTATCGAAGAAAAAGCAATATAGAGTGAAACACGAGTGTAAACACGTTAGGCAAATATTATTTTCTTTCCTAATTTCTATTTTTTATTATCCTAAAATGACCGAAAAAGGGAACCACCAATCTTTATTGTTAAGAGCCATGCAACAACAATTTGAGAGGATGAACATGGTGTTTGGCGAGATGAGGGATAACAATAAGGAGATGATGGGTAGGATCGAGAAGCAGGGTACGGTGCTTACAAACTTACTAAGGGAGAGACAACTTAGGATCCCTAATGTTAGGAGACAGGATAGGCGTGATTATAACATTATGGCTGACTTTGAGGATGAAGATGCTTATAATTATATGGCTGAGATGGGTAGGATGAAGCGTAGAGGAGATAGGAGTGAAAGGGCACCTAGAGGAGAAGACTATAGAGACCACGATGGAGTAGATAAAAACTTTGGGAATGTGAAAATGAAAGTACCTTCTTTGCAAGGTAAGAAGGACCCTGAAGTCTATTTCAAGTGGGATAATAATAATATGAGTGATAGAGCTATTTCAAAAGAGACAACCGAACCACCTAAGAGAAGAGATGAGGTGACTAGCAACAACATAGTGGGGTTATTGCGTGATAATGGGGTCGTGGTATCCAAGGATGAGTGCGATAGTGATGTCGTGGAATCTAAGGATGAGTGTGATAGTGATGTGATGCCTGAGCTAAAAGATGATGGTGTAGAATACCCTGTAGATGATGAAGTTCTAATTACGATGCCTGTTCTTCAGACCCAAATTAAAACAGAGACTTTTGATCAGCAGTTTGATTTAGATGTACAAGAAACGACGACGAGGGAGGAAAAAAGTCAACAAATAATTTTGCTAGTACATAAAAAATTCCACCTTGTACTATGAAAAACTAACCAATCCCTCTCCAGTTTGGCTATTTCTTTATTGCAGGAATTGGATGACGTATCTTCAGAGAAAATGTCTAGTAGGTTACTACCTATTCGATACATTGCACATCAACTTCGCTTTGTACCTAGAGCTGTTATTACAAAACGACCAACTTATAGAAGCAGTCCAGATGGGATGAATGAGCTTCAAATACATCAAATTAAAGCAAATAAAAGCTGCAGATTCATCTTTGAGCCTGGTGATTGGTTTTGGAAGCATGTGAAGGATCTTTATCCCTTAGATGCCTGTAGTGATTCGAGGTCGAATCCTTTTGAAGAAGGAGGGGATGATGCGATCCAGGCAAGCCATGGACCTTTGTTACACTGGACTCAAGCTAATGACCATATTGGAGGTATATCAAGGGCTAATAGAACATTGGAGGACCAAATAAGCGTGAAACGAAGTTTAAAAGAAATCTGCGCAAGAGGACAGAAAATATAACCATGCGATCGCATGGTTATAAACTCATGCGATCGCAAAGAGGGCTTTTCAAAGGCAGAACTTTATGGCGACAATCCATGCGATCGCACGCAATAAGCCTATGCGATCGCAAGGCACGTTTTCGGAGAAATCCAGATTTTGGCAAGTTTTAGTTTCCTTGTTGGTTTAGGACTCTTAATTTTAATTAGTTTTGATTAATTCCGAATTAGATTAGGTTTCTTTCAATATTTACTATATAAACACTTTTCATTGTAAACATACACAGAGTTCAGTATTTTGATAGATTAATTAAAGTGAGGATTCACTTTCTTCCGTGTTCTTAATTGAACAAACCCTAAAACTTATCAAAGATTTCGCAAAGCTTTGTGGCGTTTTCATAACTATGGTTCTTTGATTCAAGAAATCATCAGGTCAAGTTCTTGCGGCCAGATTTTAGCTTTCTTGGGGTTCAGATCAAACCTTTGTGGGTCCGGGATTTTATCTTGGGGTTCAGATCAAATTTTTGTGGGTTCGAGATTTTATTTCTTTGCGGGTTCGCATCACCTATGAAAGGAATATTAGAGAAGAGCTTAGAGGTCATGATGCTAAGACACTAATTGAGTATTTCATATTTGAAAAAGAGAAAATTCTCAATTTCTTTTTTGATTACAAGACTAACTCAAAATAAATTGCTTCATTGTTCTTGGGTTGATTCAGAGTCACGAATCGATGCCATGGTGTTCGATAAAACATACAACACTGGAGTACTCGAGATTTTTGCACCATTTTTGGAGTGAACCATCATGGGCAAACCATTCTTTTTGCATGTGGTTTATTGAGTAATGAGTCGACTGAGTCATTTGTGTGCTTGTTCTTGAAGTTTTTGGAAGCCATGCCAAGACCAATGTCCCAAATGATTATTACTTATCAGGATACATCGATTGCAAAAGCTATATCAATGATGTTGCCATTGGCATTCAACTGGTATTGTCTGTGGCACATATTGAATAAGTTTTATGAGAAGATCAATGTCATAGTGTATAACGAGCAGTATCATATATGGGTCATTATCATTAAACATTCGGACTCACTTGAGGAATTCGAGGACTGTCAGTTTGTAATAATGGAAACAACAAGTTTAGATTGCAATGAATGGTTGGGTAGCATGTTCAATCTACACAGTCGATGGGTTCATGCATATGTGAAACACATTTTCAGTGCATGAATGTCCAATAGTCAAAGGTCAGAGAGTGGTCACTCATTTTTTAAGGGATATGTTAACTGAAAGAATTCACTTATGGATTTTATCACCCATTTCAATATGGCATTACGCCATCAACAACATGAGAATTTAGTTGCTAACCACATTGATCTAAGTAAACAACCCAAACTATATTTCATATGGTTCATATAAACAAAAAGATTATATTTTTTCCAAATGAAAGATGACCAAAGTAATTTCTATATTTGCTCGAAGATATCAAGCTCTGTCGATGCGAAGTTATATGGGATAGCGAGATTTGAGCTAGAAAAATCTTTTAATCGACAACGTCAGCTTACTTATCATACAGAGTGTGATTTCATTTCCTGCAATTGTTAGACATTTTAGTTCGAGGGTTATCCGTGTCGCCACATGATTAGCTACTTGATGAAAAAACAAGAGATGCTTCCAGAAAAATACATTTTACGAAGATGGACTAGGAATGTCAAAGTGATTCAGGTTAATGATCCTAGTTCTAGCTTTTCCGCTGTCGGTGGTTTTAGTACGTCATTGATGGCACGACGTGGGATGTTGGCTCATATGTATTCATTGTTGTTTGATGATGCGGCGTTGACAGATGCTCGCATCACCTTTCTCAATAGAGAGTTTGCATCACTGCATATACGTATCAAACATAGACGATGGAGGAAATGTTGGCTTAATAAAGAGCAGGAGCAAAAGTTACGAAGAAAGTCAAACAATACATGATCAAAGTGCAATTAGAGCTAATGGTTGCAAGGAAAAGGTTAAAGTCATCAAAAAAGAGATCACTTTCCAAGAACAACAGTCAATGTCGTGTTTGTTCATTAAATGTTATAACGTCCCATCAACAATTCCAACTTAACAGAAATTTGAGAAATAAAATTGATATTAAAAAAATACAAGTAAATGTGACAACATTCCAACAACTTGTTCTCATCGTCCTAGGGCGACTAAGGGACTGGATTTCATCTTCTACCTTGTCTAGTCTCTCCGATAACTTCATGACATGAGCATTCAAATCATTCAAACCTCTCACGTGCATTTTCGATACTAATAAGCGGTTACCAAGTTGGGTTTCAACCTTATCGGCCCAAGTAAACCCTCAACACATGACATCATCCTACAAAACCAAAATATGAACAAAGTCATTTTGAAAACCAACAATTAATTTAATGGTATGCACCGTTACATTATTGCATCTCTAATACTTACGAAGATGATTTTGTTCAATATGTGATGTGTGTATCTTCATATATACAACACATCTATATCTAAGGCGGGATTGCGCATCATTCACACTGGAGGTAGACATTGATTGGTACATATTTATTTATCGAAGTTCACACCAAAAACACAAATCATCTACCTTCAATTAGGATACCAGAATTTTTTTTTTACATTATAGGAAAATTAAATAAGAGGCTCAGATAGTAATACAATTGGTGAAGACACTTACGTCACTGACATGGCTATAATTCACCGGTTGCATTTTGGAATATAGGTTGCATTAACCTCTAATCTCATGTCATCCGAGTTGCCAAGCCAAGATACGATTCCGATTGTCTCCTACTTCAAAATTAGTTGCACATTTTTTTACACATCATCACAGCCTCATTAATTCGCTACTAATTCAACACAAGAATTTAAGTTTTAACCAAAATAATTGAAATCAAGATTCAATACCATTTCCACATCCCCATGGCAATTCACAATTAACCAAAACATATACATCAACATACAACCTCGTTCTCACATTCCACTGATTTGCAAGCAACAATTACCAAATAATGGTTTGCAAATCAACAATTACCAAAAAAACGTAGCCAACATAAAAAGGGTTTCATCAATGAAACTTTCTTCAAAGGATTGTTAGTAATGTAGAAATCAGTGAGTAAGAGGAATGGGTAACAATCTTTCAAAAATTCTCAATCTTCCACTCTCCTCATAAATATGTATATCATACATCTCAAGCTGCATGAAACGGTGAAGCCCACAAAAAATTAAAGTTACATACCAATTGGGCAAAATGGATTGTTACCGACGATGGTGATTTCAGGCAACGGTGTTTACGCGATTGGACAAAGCACCTTTCTAACAGTGTTCTCGCGACCGGACCAAAATGTGGAGCAAGCTAGGGCACGCCATATAATGGGAGATTTGAAAGTCGGTGGACATAAATGAGAGAGTTTTTTAGAGGCACGCTTTCACAAACGATCATTGGTAATTTACAGAGGTGTGATGCCGGATGTAAATGGGCAGTGATCTAGGGCACGCTTGGGTGGGTGGGTGTTGCAGCAGCAGCAAATGGGCAAGCAACTTTGTCCCTAGACAAAAGCCAGTTAAAGATGATATTGATCCATCATTTCTATTAAACAAACCTAAGAAAGTTCAAACGGATTTAAAAACCTATTTTTTTAATTTAATTGGGTCGCTAATGTGTCAAGCTCCTCTGACATAGAGCTTGTCATATCAGCGGTGGATGAAAGTTCTCATGTCTACTGGAGACATGAGAACGGGACTCTTGAGCATATATGTGAACTTCACCGAGATAGAATTTTTAATGTTTCATTCGTCCAAATATGATTAAGTCAAATCTATATAATTCCTAGAAGTTTGATCATAAAAATGAATAAAATTAAAAAGTCAATAAAGTAATAATTAACATCAGTTGAATGAAAAACATGGCGCCAATCATATGTTTCCAACATTTTTGGATTGTTTACAAAAAGAGAATAATAAACTGTTGTACTAGTTTGGAAAATTGCAACAAAGTTTGTGCAACTTGGTTCTCAACCTTTAATCTTCTGCACTCGGATTTGTCAACCCTTCACTTTTGTGTCAGACCAAATCCTTATGGATAGAATATATTTAAAGACTATTAAAATGTTAAAATGTCATTTTAATAAAATATGTGAATCACGTGCAAAGCACGTGACCTTTTTATCGGTTTTAGACGATTTCATCTTTAGGGACTAGGTCTAATGCAAAAGTGAAATTTTGAAAATGTAAGAGCCAAGGTTGTGGACCTAATTGAAAAAAATACATAAGTTAATGACCTCTGTTGCAATTTATTGAAACTAATATGATAGTTTCTCATTTTCTTTATGAAAAGTCCGATACTTTCCTAATTAAATCAGCAATTTCAAAAACTTCGAATTTGTTTTGGTGGACCATTGGTGAATCCTAAGGATGAAAATGGGACTGGGTGGGATCGGAGAGGCTATTCCCATCTCTCATTGATAAGCGCATTTTATGCACTTATTTTGGTTTTTCAATTAATCATTTATGTCGTCATATAGTTGCTTTTCTACTTAATCTAGTATATTATTATTCTATTTCAGTTTTGGACGTGTTTGTGAACAATTGGAGAAGATTGGGCGAAAAGAGCAATAAATTAGAAGATATCTCATAAGTTCAGGGACTCAATTGCACTCAAGACCTAAAGTTTAAGGACCAAATTGGAGAGTGTGGAAACTTGAAGGATCAAATATGGAGATTATAGAAAGTTGGAGGATTGACGAAGACAATATTAAAGCTTGAGGACTAAAATGACCAAGATCGAAAGTATGAGACCAAACATAAAGCTTTGGAGCAAAAATGACTGAATCTGCAATTAAAAATTAAAGTTGGGACCAAATAATATATATATATATATATATATATATATATATATATAGAAGCTTTGGGGACCAAGAGTGCAACATGGTCATTGGAACACAATTTTGGCAGAATTATTACTGTTTGCCGCGGTAAAATCGGGGTTTGCAATCCGCGATTTGACCACAGCAATGCGGCAATACGCGTTTGCGGCCCGTCTGTTTACTTTTTAGCTTATTTTTAATTCTAATCGAGGTTTTTTTCGTCTTTTCATGTACACAAGTTTCCAAACTAGTAAAACACTATAAAAAGACCAAAGTTAGGTCAAACCAACGGGGATTTTTGGGGAGCCAAACTTCGAAGAAGACGGAAGATTTCAAGAGAAGACAACGTCTTGGCGATCAAGAGTTCTTTTTGAAGATTTCTTCTCCTTCAATCCATGCCGAGTTCTATCAATTCTTGCATTTTTAGTTTAATTATGTTCTTCTAATTTTCTTTAGCCAAGGTAGACGATGAAACCTTGTTTTAATTAAGTGATTATTTTGTTATTCGTTTAATTCCTTTTTAGAGCTTTAACGTTCATGGTTTGTTCTTATTGAATTAATTAGATAAAATTCCTTTCACCTAAATATCATATATTTTTTATTGTTAGAAATTAGTTTAATTTATTCATGCTTGGTGATTAAACATGTTCTATTAATTTCTTTTGATTTTTCATTATCTTTTATTCGTATTGGGATACATAGAATGCTTAAGTAATCTTTGATTCTTTGTTTTCTTTCAATAGAATTTGATATGAAAAATACTTAAGTAATTTATGTTTGAAGCATAAGGGGAGCCTAAATTAGATTTTCTTCTTCTAGACTTAATTGATAAATCTTTAGAGACAACAATAGATTGATTTCGTGTTGTCGTACGTTTTTGAGAATTAATTAATAATTGGATGATTGCTAAGTTAAACAATGGTGAATTCTGAAACCTTGGTATTTTACACAACTTGAATTTTCAATTCATCTTTTTAACATATTTCATTAGTCTTTCAGTTAACTATTTCAATAACAATCTTTTCGACTCAACTAGTATATAATAATAGTTAATTTAGATTAAATTATACCTTCCTCATTACAGTCTCTGTGGGATCGACCTCGTTACTAATTTTCTATATTCCAATAGATTCGTACACTTACTAGTTAATTAAAATTTGACATCAAATTTTTGATCTCTCATCTCATAGGGGATTCTCCCGCCTCGGCGCTAGCCCGATTTCCGCTCCCAAGAAATCCCATACCCCGTTTATACCCCATTTATATTTATAAATTTTTTATTATATTATATTAAAATATCTGATCATATTTGATTTATTTTAATTTTAACAAAACCACTAAGTAACTAATAACTAAAATAGCAAAAGATTGAAACAAAGCTACATGATTTATAGATCTTTCATTATCTAACATAAATGTTAGTATTTTGAAATAACTAAAGAAAGTCTCATTTAAATAATAAATGAATAAAGAAAGAATCCCACAACGGCTTAATTTATGAAAATATGCTTAAAGTGGTCCTTAATAATGTTAGAAGTGGCAAATGGACTGAGCGACTCGTAAATTCGCTAGTTCAGCACATCTAGACTCAGTCCATAATAGACTCGAGCTCATCATGGGACAAGTCTGAGCATGGGTCAAGCTCCAAAAAAGGGGGCTAAGCCCTTTGGGTTTGGCAAATAGACCAGTCGGCTCGTAGGCCTACCAAACGAGTCAGCTCGTCCAAACTTGTGGGCAATTCCCACAAGCACGGGCCACGAGCCGTAGCCTGTTCTATTTTTGTTTTAATCAAATTTTTTATCCTATAAATGCCCTCCTCTAAACTAATTTTGTTCACACATTAATCTCTCAATCTATTATATACTCAAATTCAACAATAATTTGCAAATCTCATTATTTTTTTATAATTATTTATCATTTATTGTCCAATACTCTAATCTCAATATTAGTTTATTTATTTCTATATTTATAATTTTCTATTTCCTCTATTTCATTAATAATTTTCTAATACCTCTTCTACTCTTTTGTTTATAATTTATTTGAAATTGCTTACAATCGAAGTTATAATGATTTCAGTGGTCTAAATGACATTCCAATTCCCGGTGATATTGGTGATGATTATGGTAGCACTAATATGATTGATTTGGATGACATTCAATAAGATGTTGACTCACAAACAAATACAACCACCGGTTCTAACATTAAACAAAAAGTCAAAAAACAAAAGGCTAGGTACTGAGAGCATTTCGATTTGGGGATATGCACAACCCATCTAAATAGATATTTCAAAAAGTGTATGTTAAAACACGGATTGTTAGAATCAAATAAGACACAACTCCAATCTGGATCTCCCGTAGCATGCTCTAGTAATACTCCCAATCTAAATGATTTGGTATATTCACAAGATAGCATGTGTCGTTAAAAAATGAAGCAATTGGTGACGAGTGCTGAGTTTCTACTTAGCTTGGTGAAAAGTCCTTAATTTCACGAAATTCATACAAAAATATCTCCAACCAAGATACGTACTTTTGGCGAAAAATATTTTTCGGTTAGACACTATTGTTTTATTTAATACAAAGAAATAAGCTATTTATTATATGTTATACTAATAATTATACCAGTGTTTTATCTTTCACTTTGAACTTATGGTCCGATAATAACCACAAAGGACTTATGGTTGCTAATGCACACTATATTGATAAACATTTGATCATGTAAAAAAATTGGCATTTAGAATAATTAACTATCCTCATAACGGAGTTAATATATTTCATGTTCTACTCGGTCTTTTACATGAATTTAATTGCAAAATGAAGATCCGTAATTTCACTTTTGACAATGCCTACCCTAACAATAATTGAAAAATTAAGTCAACATTTCCATCCAAATTTTGATGGTATTTTATTTCACATTCGTTGTGTATGTTATGTTTTTAATTTAATTGTGAAATATTGGTTACACTTTATAGAAGAACAATTACAAAAAATTAAATACGCTATTAATTATATTATGGTCTCGTCAGGTAAAAAACAATTTTTAGTGCTTTATGTTTTGAAAATGGACTTCAAGAAAAAAGTTTTTAAACTGATGTAGGCTACGGGTGGAATTCAACATATCTCATTTTTGAATCTTATGATGTGTAAAAAGATTGTATTACTGCATATTATAACGACCAACACTCACACAACCCTAAATATGATTTACAAACATATGATTGGGAAATATTTGTTTATGTTAGAAAAAATTTAAAAGTTTTTTTCGACGCAACAAATGCATGTGCAGGTGTATATTATCCGACTACTCCACTAGTTTTCTATCATTTCTATTATATTGTTAACAATTTTAATAGATAGATAGATTTTGTTAATTTTTTTAATATTATATTAGTGACGGAGGCTAAATTTAGTAAATATTGGCAAGAGTTGCTTATGTTATTTCTATTAGTATCTATTATGGATCTCAGACGTTACTTAGAGGGTACCAAAGTAACTACAACGGTAATTTCACAACGTACGGGAATCTACTAACGTATGGTAATATAGAAAAAAAAATTATGTAAAATATATGAAGTCTATGTTGAAAAGTCTGGTAGGAACGTAAAAAAGAGAGATAAAATTTTGATTTACTATGATGGTGGAGTCAAAATGAACGTCAAGACCCAATTAATTCAATTATGGTACGCGGTCTACTAACACTTCCGGTATTAACTGTAGCATCAGATTCTGCTTTTAGTACATGCATGATTCTGTGTGATTTCAGGTCAAGACTTAAAGTCAACATATTAGAAAATTTAATGTGTCTGAAGAATTGGGAAGATAGCGAACTTCAGATCCAAAATAGAGTGGATAGAATGATGTCTGAAAAACTTGAAGATTTGAATACTTTAATTATTTGTAACTATTGTTTGCGTAAATATTTGATATTTCTTTCGTCTTACTTTTAGAAAAAATGGTATAAGAACAATTTGTTCGTGTACAATTTTAACACCGTTTGCGTTCAAAGTAGCCAGTTCCAAGCCTGAAAAAACGAGGATTAGTAAAGGTATTAACTCTTTAATCCTTAGCAATTAAATGAACGAAAGCTCAAAAATAATTTTTATCACTTGCATAAAAAATTAGTTTTATCAAAACCAAAAATCAGATTTTCAAAACTGTGGAAACGGACAATCCGTTTGGTAAACCGGTTGATCCGGTCGACCATTTACTTTGAACTGGTCGACCGTTTGAACGTATTTTTTCAAAAAGTGTCCGTTCTGACTTTTTGCAGTTCAACGGCTAGTTTTGACCAATCTGACCAGTCGACCGTTTGGTCGACCGTTTGGTCAGAAAGTGACGAAAATTCATCTCTATAAATACCACTTCATTTATTATCATTCTACAACACTTACAAGAGCATTTATAGAGAGAATCATATTGAAAAACTTCATTCAAAGCTTCATTGTATTTATATCTTCAATATCTCTTATTGAAAAACTTTGTTTGATTAAATCAAACCTTTGATTCATCTTTCTCAACAAAATTTTCTTCAAACACTTGAACTTTCCTCATTCATTGCTATTCATTAAAGTGTTAGTCTCTCTTAGAACTAAACTTGTATCTATCATTCATCTAGAGAGAAATACTCAAATCAATCTCTTTATATATTTGGGTCATATTGAGGTCCCTTGAAAAGCTCTATATTGTATAAGGATCGGTGCTCCTTGTTTGTAAGTCACCGGATACATTGTAAGGGTTTCGATTGCACCATAAGTCAATCAAAATAGTAGAAAGGCCGTGTTCGTATTGGAGAGCTTGGTAACGGGGGACGTAGATCATTGGTTGGATCGAACCTCCATAAAAATCGTTTACACTCTCTCTTCTCTTTTATTTACTTATATTGTGCTTATATTTTTGTGAATCAATTTTTATTTCTTAAATATCATTTTTGAGAATATTTTTCGAAAAAGTTTGAGAAAACCAATTCACCCCCCTCTTGGTTAGTTATTCTTAGGCTATCAATTGGTATCAGAGCAAGGTGCTCATTTTTTTTTATTACACAATCTTGAGTAATGGCTAACCAAAATTTTCAAAACCTTGAGGGTCACTCTACAAATCGTCCTCCCTTCTTTAATGGCTCCAACTACAATTATTGGAAAACTAGAATGATGATCTATATTCAATCAATTGATTATAACATTTGGGAAGTCATCGAGTTTGGTCCATATGTGCCTACAAAAATTATCAAAATTGATGATAAACCGGACCAAACTATTTCTAAGCCTAGAGAAGAATATGATGAAGAGGATAAAAGAAAATTGTCTTTGAATGCTAGAGCCAAAAATTTACTTTATTGTGCTTTAGACAAAAATGAGTTTAATCGTATTAGTACATGTGATTCCGCATATGATATTTGGCATGCATTAGAGATAACTCACTTAGGTACCAACAAGGTTAAAGAAACCAAAATAAATCTTTTGACAAAATATTTTGAAAATTTCTTTATGAAACAAGATGAACCTATTATTGATATGATTACTCGTTTCACCGATATTATTAATGGCCTTAAGGGCTTTGATCGAAAATTTACTAACAGTGAACTTGTGAGCAAAATGCTTAGGTCTTTATCGGAAGATTGGAGTTCCTTGAGGATGTTGATAGAAAATACAAAAGATATCAACACTTATCCATTAGAGGAGCTATATGGAACATTGATGACGTATGAGCTCAACAATGCTGAAACAAAAGAGAAAACGAGGAGAAGCAAAGAAGAAATGAAGGAGCTTCCCAAGAAGCAAATTGCTTTGAAATCAACAAATGATGAAGGATCCTCCAATACAAACATGAGTGATGAAGAACTTGATGACTTAGTTCTTCTTGTCAAGAAATGGAGAGGATTTCGAAACAATAGGCGATTTCAAAAGAAAGAAGACAAAAGTGAAGAAAAGAATAAAAAGATCATATGCTATGATTGTGACAAACCCGGTCACAAGAGGACCGAATGCCCAAATAAGAAGAAGTTCATCAAAAAGAAAGTACTTCAAGCTACATGGGATGATAGTGATGAAGATGATCATTAAGAAGATGAAATTCAAGAAGAAATCGTTAATATGTGCTTCATGGCTATTGAGGATGAGGTAAGTACAAATAACAATGACTCTTACATTGACTTATCTTCTTCTTATGATGAAATTCTTGAAGAATTTGAGAAACTTATGTCAAAATACTCTATTCTTAACAATAAACACTCTTTGTTGAAAAATGTAGTCAAGAAGCTTTATATTGCTCAAAAGGACTTTGAAAAAGAGAAAGATGATCATAAGTCCTTAATTAAAGAAAATGTTTTATTGAAAGAAAAAGTGGTTGATTTAACAAACATTGTTCACAAATTTACCCAAGAAAAGAAAAATTTTGAATTAATGCTTGGTGAGCAAAAATGTGTGTTTAACAAATAGGGAATTGGATATAAACTTCTCTTGAAACAAAAATCCCTTGAAACTATTTTTGTAAAATCATCCAATTTTTCTCAACAAAACATCACATGTAGTTTTTGCAAGAAAGATGGTCATGTTACTTATAATTGTTTAACTAAAAAGAAA
The DNA here is from genome assembly GCA_030279155.1 of Forsythia viridissima. Lineage (NCBI taxonomy): Eukaryota > Viridiplantae > Streptophyta > Magnoliopsida > Lamiales > Oleaceae > Forsythia > Forsythia viridissima. The sequence continues at coordinate 51,638,959 of CM059034.1, forward strand.
TTATACTTTGAAAGGAAACACAAGTGGATAAAAGAATCCACAAGCTCTAACTATCAAGGACCCAAACTTATGTGGGTACCAAAAATTAAAAATTAAAATTATTTTTGTAGGTACTACAAAAAGTCAAGAGCAATTGGTTCTTGGATAGTGGTTGTTCGAAACATATGACGAGAGATAGATCTTTGCTATCAAAATTTCAAAAGAAAAGATTGAGGTCATGTGACGTTTGGAGACAATGCCAAAGGAAAAATCATAGGCATTGGAAATATTGGTAATCGTTCTTCTCCATCTATTGAAAATGTTTTATTAGTTGATAACCTCAAACATAACTTACTTAGTATAAGTCAATTGTGTGATAAAGGTTATCTCATTAAATTTGATTCTTCCAATTGCCTCATTGAGGATGCTATATCTAAAGAGGTATTGTTCATGGGGAGTCGAAGTAAAGATGTTTACATCATATCTATTGAACTTGAACTTGAAAAGGAAATAAAATGTCTTTCAAATATAAAGGATGATTATTGGTTATGGCATAGGAGATTAGGTCATGTTAGCATGGACTTACTTTCAAAAATCTCCAAAAATAACTTTGTAAAAGGGTTGCCAAATATAAAGTTTGAAAAAGATAAAATTTGTGATGCTTGTCAATTTGGAAAACAAGTAAAGAGTTCTTTCAAACTTAAACAACACTCTTCTACTTCAAGACCTTTACAACTTCTCCACATGGACTTATTTGGACCTTCTAGAACCGTTAGTTTAAGTGGAAAACATTATGCATTTGTTATTGTTGATGATTTTTCAAGATATACTTGGGTCATTTTCTTGAATTTAAAAGATGAAGCCTTAAATGCATTTAAACATTTTTGCAAAAGAGTCTAAAATGAAAAATGATACACCATTACCACAATTAGGAGTGATCATGGTGAAGAATTTGAAAATATAGCCTTTGATTATTTTTGCAAATCCAATGGATATGAACATAATTTCTCGGTTCCTAGAACTCCTCAACAAAATGGTGTAGTAGAAATGAAGAATCGAACATTGTAAGAAATGACTCGGATCATGTTAAATGAAAACAATTTACCAAAATACTTTTGGGCCGAAGCCGTAAACACTTCATGTTATATCTTAAATCGAGTTTTGATGAGTCGAAAGAAAACCAAAACTCCATATGAGCTTTGGAAAAATAGAATTCCCAATAATGGATATTTTAAGGTTTTTGGTTGCAAGTGCTTTATTTTAAACACAAAAGAAAACTTGGAAAAATTTGATCCAAAATCCGATATTGGAATTTTTCTTGGATATTCATCTACTAGCAAAGCTTTTAGAGTTTTTAACAAAAGAACTTTAGTAGTTGAAGAATCCATGCATGTTGTTTTTGATGAAACTAACTCAATTGAGCAAGAAAAAGTCATTGATGATGAAGACTTGGAAATCCCATTTGAGCAACTAAGCGTTCAAAATCAAGACAAAGGGAATCCAAATAACATTGAAATTCAACATGAGGAGGAAACAATTATGCAACAAAATGAATAAGAACCTCATGAAGATCTCAACACTTCATCATTACCAAAAGAATGGAGGTTTGTCCCCTCTCATCCAAAAGATCTCATCATTGGTGATCCATCAAAAGGGGTAAGTACAAGAAATACTTCTAAAAAATTTCACAATAATTGTGCATTTCTTTCACAAATCGAGCCAAAGAATTTTAAAGAAGCCAAGTTTGATGAATTTTGGATTCTAGCTATGCAAGAAGAACTAAATCAATTTCAAAGAAATCATGTTTGGGATTTAGTTGCTAGACCGAATTCACAAACCGTAATTGGCACAAAATGGGTTTTTCGAAACAAACGAGATGAAAATGGTATAATTGTGCGTAACAAAGCTAGATTAGTAGCTCAAGGTTATAATCAAGAAGAAGGTATCGATTTCGAAGAAACTTTTGCCCCGGTTGCTAGATTAGAGTCAAGTCGTATACTTCTTGCTTTTACATGTCATAAGAATTTTACTCTCTTTCAAATGGATGTCAAAAGTGCATTTTTGAATGGAGTCATTCAAGAAGAAGTTTTTGTTGAGCAACCACCCGGTTTTAAAAATCATAAGTATCCGGACAAAGTTTTTAAACTTAGAAAAGCCCTTTATGGTTTAAAACAAGCTCCTAGAGCATGGTATGAAAGATTAAGTAAATTTCTCTTATCAAATGCTTTTTTGATGGGTAAAGCGGATACAACACTATTTATAAAAACCAAAAAGAATGATATGATAGTTGTTCAAATTTATGTTGACGATATCATTTTTGGTGCTACTAACATTTCCCTATGTGAAGAATTTTCTAAGTGCATGAGTAGGGAATTTGAGATGAACATGATGGGTGAACTCAAGTTCTTTCTTGGTCTTCAAATCAAACAAACTAATGATGGAATATTCATTAGTCAAACCAAGTATATCTTGGATATGCTCAAAAAGTTTGAAATGAAAGAATTGAAGCCTATGAACACTCCAATGAGCTCATCAATCAAACTAGATAAAGATGAGCATGATACTTCTGTTGATACAACAAAATATCGAGGTATGATCAGATCCCTTCTTTATTTAACCGCTAGTAGACCCAATATTATATTTAGTGTATGCTTATGTGCTAGATATCAATCTAATCCAAAAAATTCTCATCTTAGTTCCGTAAAACGCATTTTTCGTTATCTTAGTGGAACTAGATCTTTAAGTCTTTGGTATCCCAAAGAAACTCACTTTGATTTACTTAGCTATTCAGATGCCGATTGGGCCGGTTGCACAATTGATCGTAAAAGTACTAGTGGAACGTGCCATTTTCTAGGCTTTGCTTTAGTTTCATGGTTTAGTAAGAAACAAAATTCCATTGCCTTGTCAACCGCCGAAGCCGAGTATATCTCCGCCGCTAGTTGTTGTGCTCAAATCCTATGGATGAAGCAGACTCTAAATGATTATCACATCTCATTTGACAAAGTTCCTATTATGTGTGATAATACTAGTGCGATCAACTTATCAAAAAATCCCGTTTTGCATTTTCGTACCAAACACATCGAGATTAGACATCACTTTTTACGAGACCATGCACAAAAGGGAGACATAACTTTGGAGTTTGTAAACACCGAAAAACAATTGGTCGATATTCTCACAAAACCATTAGCTCTTGAAAGATTTTCATACATTCGACGAAGTTTAGGTATAATTGATGAATGTGAAATATGTGGCTAAATCTTTATGTTTCCTATGATTGATTGCATTATATGTGACAAACATGTTTTTAAAATTATCTGTCAAAAGACAAAATCATTGCTTTTGGTGAATTTTTGCAAAATTTTCAAACTGGACAATCGTTTCCCCAACCGGACGTCCGTTTCATATCAAACGGATGCACCCCTGCTCAATCCGTTTGATCATCCGTCTGAGCAGAGACTTTTGCCAAAATTAAAAAGTTTAACCGGTTGACCGTCTTACTTAAACGGACATCCGTATGATTTTAAACGGACGACCGTACATCATCCGTATGATCATCCATTTGAACATCAAAATTTCAGTCCAAACGGTCGACCGTCTGAGGTTTCCGGTCGTCCGTATAAGCGGAAATCAGGGTTTTTAGTTAGAAATTTTTCAAATTTCTTCATTCTAACTTCCCGCGAACCAAGGTTTTCTCTCCAAATCTTCTTCCAATCTTCCAATCTTCCCAAAATCTTTCCAATTTACATTCAAAATCTCAAAACCCATATCATTTCACGCCTAAAACTTCAAAATCCCCAAATTCTGTCCACCGAATCGTGATAAATCCCTTAAACGGACGGTCTCTAACCCTAGGCTCCAAATCCACTTCCAAAACCATGCCTCGAATGAAAATGGCAGCCAAACGACCTAGGAGAGAAAGGCAACCATCTCCATCCTCCTCCTCCTCCTCCGAAGATCCTCAATCCAAGCGAATAGAATGAAGTCCCGTCCTCATGGGTAAGAACGTCGATCTTGCCTCTTTCACACACGATGCACCATATTTCAATATTGAAAATCTTTTTATGGGTATGGGGTGGGCTCCTATTCTTACTCTCAATGAAAATGTCTACCCCCCACCCAATTGTCAAAGAATTTTACAAAAACATGGCTTTTTCTCTGACGTCGGGTATTTCTTCCTTCGTTCGAAACAAACGAATTAAGATCACTCAAGATCTTATTCGTTCCATTCTTCATCTTGAGGATGGTGGTATGCGTCTATATACCACCAAAACAATTCCTCACACCGCCGAGTACGATCCGGTCGACGCATGTTGTAACGTCACCGGCAAGCATTTTGAGGCTGCCGTACGTCTTGGCACTAATCAACTCACTCTTCCATGTCGTGTCCTCCATAATATCATCGCCCACATAATTGTCCCTCGAAAGGGTCATTTAGATGAGGTCAACCATTTTGATATTTTTGTGCTCGACTCTATCCTTCGAGGGCGTAAGCTCGATTTTTCTTACATCATGATCCAACACATGAACTACGTTCTTAGCGGCAAGAGATCTAAGGCACTTCCCTACGGCATGATTCTCACTAAAATTTTCCAACACTTCGACATCTCTTTCCATGATACGGTGACCCTCCTTCCAAAAGCCACCGACACCATCAATGTTCTTACGCTCAAACGAATGAGGATTTTCAAAGAAAATGGTCAGTGGGTGGCAAAGTCGAAGGGATTTGATGAAGAGTCGGGACCCTCCACTCTACCTTTCGAGGGGGAAGATATTGACGAAGATGCTCCTCCGTCCCCTCCGCAGCAAAGATCACAAAGGCCGTCGTCTTCTACTTTCGGCCACAACGAGGACCAATTCACTTTACTACATGGACGGATCGACTCACTTACTTCTTCAGTTGAGGGTCTACACCATACCATGGAGACTCTCCAGCACTCGGTTTCCGACATGACGACATTGCTCTGAGATCTTCATTCCCGTCTGGATGCCGTGCTTCCTCCACAGCCGCCCCCGGAGCCTTAGTTTATTTTCTTTATTTTTGTTGTTTTTGTATCTATGTTTTGGAAACGAATTCTATGTTCTAGATTTCATTTATGGAACTATGCTTGTTTTTAAATTTTAAGTTTATCAATGAATGGCATATGTTGTTTCATTTAGGGGGAATTTATTTTTAAACCTTAATGTTTTATCTTTTGCCTTTTTGTTTATGCCAAAAGGGGGAAAATAAATATGTGATGAAATATGTGATGTATGTGGAATTTGAAAATATATGTGATGTGATGAAATTGGCAAATCAAATGAAATTGATTCATGTGATGTGATGAAATTGGCAAATCAAATGAAATTGATTCATGTGATGTGATGAAATTGGCAAATCAAATGAAATTGATATCATGTAATACATATTCATCAAATCATGTTTTCTTGAATTTGGAAATGGGGAATATACATGATTAATTCTATTTCATTATTCTATATTCTCACATTGTTTGTCATAATCAAAAAGGGGAAAATTGTTGACCTATGGTTAACTTTAAACCTTAATGTTTTGATTATTACAAACAAATTGGTTATGTTTTCTAACATTTTATTTTCAAGCAAAATTCAAAGCGCTACAAATCGAACTCTCATGAAATGTCAAGTTCAAAGTCAAAATCAATACAAGAGTTCAAGCATCTCAAGATCCGCCGAATTTCAAGATTCGAAGATCAAGATTGAAGAATAGATTTTTAGATAAAATTGTAAAGGTATTAACTCTTTAATCCTTAGCAATTAAATGAATGAAAGCTCAAAAATAATTTTTATCACTTGCATAAAAAATTAGTTTTATCAAAGCCAAAAATCAGATTTTCAAAACTGTGGAAACGGACAATCCGTTTGGTAAACCGGTTGATCCGGTCGACCGTTTACTTTGAACCGGTCGATCGTTTGAACGTATTTTTTCAAAAAGTGTCCGTTCTGACTTTTTACAGTTCAACGGCTAGTTTTGACCAATCTGACCGGTCGACCGTTTGGTCATCCGTTTGGTCAGAAAGTGATGAAAATTCATCTCTATAAATACCACTTCATTTATTATCATTCTACAACACTTACAAGAGCGTTTATAGAGAGAATCATATTGAAAAACTTCATTCAAAGCTTCATTGCATTTATATCTTCAATATCTCTTATTGAAAAACTTTGTTTGATTAAATCAAACCTTTGATTTATCTTTTTCAATAAAAGTTTTCATCTAACACTTGAGTTTTCCTCATTCATTGTTATTCATTAAAGTGTTAGTCTCTCTTAGAACTAAACTTTTATCTATTATTCATCTAGAGAGAAATACTCAAATCAATCTCTTTATATATTTGGGTCATATTGAGGTATAAGGATCGGTGCTCCTTGTTTGTAAATCACTGGATACATTGTAAGGGTTTGGATTGCACCATAAGTCAATCAAAATAGTGGAAAGGTCGTGCTCGTGTTAGAGAGCTTGGTAACGGGGGACGTAGATCATTGGTTGGATCGAACCTCCATAAAAATTGTTTGCACTCTCTCTTCTCTTTTATTTACTTATATTGTGCTTATATTTTTGTGAATCAATTTTTATTTTTTAAATATCATTTTTGAGAATATTTTTCGAAAAAGTTTGAGAAAACCAATTCACCCCCCTCTTGGTTAGTTATTCTTGGGCTATCACAACCAAATTGTGTTCGAGTAAATGGAGGTCTGTGGATAGAGAGCGACGGTCAACTGGTGAAGAGGAGCAGTCGATTGTTTGGGCATTTTGTGACGGATGTTGACACGAAGAATCCCTTTGTAGAGGCGTATTGAGTGAGCCACTTGAAATGGGTAGAATTTGGACTAGAAGAAGCTATTTGGAAATGATCTCTGAGGTCGGACGAGCTAGATGGGATTGGTGAATGGCAAAGAGAAGGGCGTTTTCAAGAAATTCAACATGACGAGAAATATGTGTTTTAGAAGTGGACAGATCAAGACAAATATAGGCACTTTGTGTTGAAGAGTAACCACGAAAAACACAAGGAGTTGAGAGAGAGTCAAGTTTATGTTGAGAATAGGGACGAAGCCATGGATAACATAAGCAACCAAACACCCGAAGTTTAGTGTAGTTGGGTTGAGACTCAAGGAGTTTTTCAAAAGGAGATGAAAGATATAGTGTGGGTGTGGGCATACGGTTGATGAGATATACAGCAGTGGAAAAAGCATAAGTCCAATAAGTTAGATGCATCGATGCATGAGTAAGAAGAGATAGACTGGTTTCAACAATATGGCGATGACGTCGTTCAGAAAGACCATTGTGTTCTGGTGTATGGGGTGGTGTAGTGAGATGGGATATACCATTGGTGGAGAGAAAACTATTAAGGGCTTGATATTCACCACCATTATCTGAATAAAGGGTAACAATGCTGTGTTTAAATTGGTTTTCGACTAATGCCTTGAAGCGCACAAAGACATCATACACTTGGGATTTCCGTTTAAGTGGATAATACCAAATATACCGTGTATAATGATCAACAAAACTAACATAGTAATGAAAACAGGAGAGGTCCATACATCAGAAAAGAGAAGTTCAAGCGGATGGGATGAGGTTAAGGTATAAGAAGAAAATGGAAATTTATGACTTTTATTGCATGAACAGGCATTACAATGTATGGAAGAGAGTAACTAACTAGACAATGGTAAAGAAAACATGGAAACAATATTTTTCATAATGGGAAATGATGGATGACCTAGTATAGAGTGCCAATCGGACGAAGTGGTTTTGACAGTGGAAAATACAAGCAACGGTGAAGAGGTAACTAAAGATGATGTAGTCGGCCACTCATATACACCATCCTTAGGTTCACCCATCAAAAGGATTGCCCTCGTGTTTAGATCCTTCACTTGAAAAGCATAGGGTGAGAATTCAATAGAAACATGGTTATTAATACAAAATTGATAAATTGGAATTAAGTATTTCATGGAAGGGACACAAAGGACGTTTTGTAAGGTAAAGGTGCGAGAGGAAGTAGGTATGGTGGTAGAATCGGTATGGAAGATGTGAAGGGTAGATCCATCACCGATCATGACATTATCAGATCCTTGATACGGGCTATGAAGAGAGAGATTGCTCAAGTCAGGTGTAACATGGTGAGATGCTCCACTATCCAGCAGCCAAGTAGGAGTAGTGTTGTTGCCTAGAACAGCATGATTAGCTCGTGGTTGCCAGGGTGTGGATAAGCAATATCCCTGAGAGCCTTGAGGGTGAGGTGTCGGGGATTGTTGATTTGTTACAAGACGGAACATCGGGCATCGTTTGGCAGTGTTCCCTTGAATGCCGCATGCTTGACAACGACCCAAATAAGGTTTGGGTTGGCATTGATCATGAGAAGAAACACAGTGGTAGGGCCTGGTCGTTGTGGATTAGTAGTTGGTGGATGCCAATTTGGACGATTTCGGAAGGCTGTGGAATTTGCCATTGCTGGTAGTGATAGAAAATATGGTTGAGCAGTCTAAAGAGATGTTTCCTTGTTGAGAAGTTTCTCATGGAGCTCAGCAAAAGAAATTGACGTGTCTTGGGCATTAATTGCATCAATGATAGATTTGTACTCATCACTGAGTCCGTCAATAACCCGATCAATAAGATCCTCATCATCAACTGGCTTCTCCAGAAGAGCAAGTTCATCGGCACAAGTCTTTATCGCCTGCATATATTCACTAATTGATTTTGAGCCCTTGTTACATCGTTTTAATTGGTCCTTCAATTGTTTAATATGACCACGAGATGGTTTAGCGTAGGTATTAGCTAAAGTTTGCCATGCATCAAAAGAAGTGGTGGTACGGACAATAAGCGGTTGCAGTGAAATAGAGATAGCGCCAAGGAGAACGCTAAAGATGAGACGATCCTGACGCTTCCATGTTGTGTACGCAGGATTTGGAGATGCAACACCATTGACGGTGATAGTGGATGGTGGTGGATTATGAGTGCCATCAATGAAGTGATGGAGATTATAACCTTCAAGAAGAGATTGGATTTGAAGGCTCTATGTAAGATAATTGGTGGATGACAATTTGGTGATATTGGAGAGATTGATTATAAGGAGTGGATGTTGAGGATCCTGGGAGTTTTGGATGGGGATAGGATCGTTGGTGGAAGTGGAGGTCGCATCGAAAGCCATTGAGAATATTGATGCTAATCATTGGAAAAAAAAAATACGCCCAAGAAGATTAGGCTCTTGATACCATGTTGAAATAGAGACAGGAGTATTGAAAAACAATGGCTATATTTTTCATTGATTAAGAGTAAAAATAATCAATGAAAAATATATACACATCCAAAACACAAGAATATGGAAAATATTCTAGGATTGGGGGATTACAACTAATTACAACTAATTACAAGGATTAGAGGATTACAATTAATTACAATGATTAAGGACAACTAATTACAAGGATTTAATTCTCTAATAATAAGTATGGCTTCTTGACATATTTCGATAGTAAACATACCATTATTGCCAAAATAAGATAATAAATAAGATTGTCCAGATTGACTTCAAAATATCTTCTCAATGACTTCTTCCAGGATTACCCATTTCCATTCTGAGAATTCAGTTAATCTCATATGAAACCTGTCATGAATTGTTCTGTGGCGACCTTAAAATTCTGTCTAAACTTTTTTTTTGGAATTCTGCTTAGTAGGGTAATTGTACCCATATTTGAGGGTACTGGTACCCCTTTTACGCACAAATCAGTTCATCTCTTTGGTTTGTTTAAAAACTAGATTGAAACATGTTTCATTCATTTTCTTTTGTGGAAACTAGTTAAAAACTAATCTTAGACAGGATCTGGAGATCACCCCCCCTTCTCTTTTTGTTTCGGATTCATTTTATATTTGTTTTGTAAAAGTATGTATATTTAGTAAGATGAAAAGCCAAAACCAAAGCATGATCATTTAAACATAGCGGAAGAGTAAAACATGTGAATCTCATCTTTTTATTTATTCTTCCTCCATCATTTTAAGTTACTTCAAAATAGATGTTTAAGGAATGGAAGAAAGTACCTTACTTACAACTTTGTCTCAAAATGGCTCATGACAAATCATTATGTCTCAAGAATGGTTCATATGCTTTGAACCCAATTAAAAGTGCTACTAGGTACTTTATCAAAAAGGGAAGTGCTTGAATGTTAAAGACTAGTTCACCTAATTTATTACATTTCATAGAAACGAGTAGTGAGATACTACATGGTCCAATAATTGAATACGTCCACAACAAAGTAGGTAGTTTCATATTTTTGTAATCCAGGTACATGTGGATTGGAGGACCATACGTCAATCTTGGTGATCAAATGGTATTCTTGGCCATCCGAAGCTACTTCCCACCTTAGTCCCATGACTTCATAGATTTCTCGATTCATTTCCTACAAGAGTCATAAAACGACTATGAATGGTGACATTCAATGAGTAAAATACCGTGCATGTGTGATGTTGCACATAAATGTTTCTTTTATCTTTATTAGGGCCCTTCCCTTAAGCAATATTTGTACACCGAGCGCTCAAATAAACATTCTTTGTGCATAAGCACGATGGCCAAACTTCTTAGGACACTAATCGTCCTTCTATGGGCTACCTTTTGCCCGTAGCCATAGCTAATCAACTCATGGAACCCTTACTGTCCCAATATAGGCTACTGTTGCCATTGGCCGTACTTTAATCGAAAATCATGTCCTCATGTGGGTCGCTCTAACCCTTGGCCAAAGTTGAATCAACTACTTTCTTGAGACCCTAATCGTCCCCTATGGGCTACCTTTTGCCCATGGTGTACAAATAAGCTTGGGAAAAACTTTTTGTGTTATCACATAACCTGTCTTTGTTTGCATATGAACTTTATTTTCTCAAGTTGAGAATGAATAACTCAAAATAACTTTCTCATTCTCATTCTTCCTTCTTGTTGCATAAATATCAAATAGGCTCAAGATGCTCATAATATCTCATAGGTCTCATCGACAAAATCATTTGGAGCACATAAGAGCACATATAACTTATGCACACATGTAGATGTACATTCTTGTCATTGTTACACATAAGACAAATAATATAAGTCATTCACAACATGTTATATCTTTACTTAAATCAATCTCATTGGCATATCTCATTTTGGAGCACATAAATTTATGAGATCTATATATATACTTAAAGTATTGCACTTAAGGCACATATCGTAAGTTACTCACAATATCTCATATCATTACTTGAATCAATCTCATTGACATAACTCATTTTGGAGCACATAAAATTTATGAGATATATATACTTATCGTCTTGCATATAAAGCATATAACGTAATTTACTCACAACTTGTTGTTAACCTTGATCCACCTGAAAATAAAAGGTTTTAAACATCATAATCTTATATGAGGTGAATGATACTTAAATCTGAAGATGAGGGCATTAGGACCGTGCAGGAACTGGCCTCAAGTATTCATGGTACAGAGGTTTTAGGGTATCGATACCCTATCGTAATACTGAAAATACAGGGTACTAATACCCTTCTGGTAGAGATGGGTTAAAAGTATTTTATTTGAAACTAAGTTCTCGGCCCATGGAATTTGACTTTCTCCACCATGAAATCTGAGTTTCTTGGTCCATTTATGCTACTGCCCAAATGGGGCTTTGATGCTCGGGTTGGAGATTCCTCTATTGGATTAGAGAGCCTCCTTACCGAGTTTTTCTTTAACTATTGCTCACCTCTTCAACTTGATATATTTCTCTCTTATATGAGAGTTATTTTCTTCCTTCTTTAGTGTTAGAGAGTGTGTGGAAGTGTTATGGAGATTAGAGAGAAGAAAATGGGCAAGTGGTGACTTGAGTTTATGGGGTATTTATAAAGAGAATTTAACTCCTTCCTCATGATTGCATTCATCCCCATTGTGACACATGTAAAGTTGGAGAGATTTGCTGAAGATTTCCTTGTTGGCCTTCATTTAAGGCTCTTCCCAACTACCCATAATAAAGACACTAGGTATAGCTTATAGGGAAATTAATGCTAAACTCCAATTAAGGCAGATTTCTAGACCTGTTTTTGGGTCGAGTTTTGAAGGTCGAAACGGTCGACACGTGCTCATTTTTCAACGTCTCTTATACCATTTCGAAGATCTCACGAGGATCTTCGCAACACACTTTGAATCGTAGAAAATGGACCAACACAGAGGTTAAAACATCACTCTAAAGATGGCTGCCCGAAAATAGTTTTGCTGGAATTTTTGACTGTTTTTCTAGATTTTAACTTTCTGGAACGTTTTTTGGCATAATTTTTTGGGGCTGATTTCATAGTTGAAAGTAGGCATATTTGGTACCAGTTTGAAGGTCTCGTTGTGTACTTCGCAACACCATAAGAGTCGTGGAATTTTGACCACTACATAATCCGTACGATTGCTCCAAAGATGGCTGCTTAACTTATCCAAAAAGGCAAAACAAAACTTTACTTTCTTAACTTCTGGGTTCCTACCCATCCTTTTTCACTTTCAATCAATCAAGCTCTATAAAAGCCATTAACTCTCAAATAAATTCATCTTAGTCCCGTCATAAACCATTAAATTCGATTTTTCTCCTTTTTATTTTCGGATTTAATTTAAAATTCTAAGTGCTACGACTTTTGAAGAAAATTTCGAGACAACTCAACTAAATTCCTCGCTTCATTTTCTTTTTCATATTTAAAATAGAAATACAAATGTTTTGGGGCGTTACATGTTCAATCTTTCATTGTGCTAAAAGCTACGAAAGCAGGCTTGTGTGCAGCTGTGAGACACTTTTTGAAGAGAACGGACATGGCACAGGAGATGACTTGCCGGATGCCAATGCCATGGCAAAAGGTGTGCATGATGCGCGGGGTAATGTGCACATTCAGTGGGACAGAAGCAAGGCAACATGTTGGTATGGTGATGCGTGAGTAACAGAGGCATATGTTGCTTGATTTACTTGATGACATCATCATATGGATGAAAATAGAGAACGGAAGTCTTACAGCTTTAACTTCGGGTGTTGGCGCAGGTGGCAGCAAGTTTGCTAGCTGTTTAGCTGACTTCAAGTGGCAGAAACGAGCACATGGATGGCACATGACCGGTGGTTGAAGGTGTTGGAGAATCCAGTTTTGGCATACTTAATTATATTTTATTTATTGATATGAGCTAATTAGGATTCAATGATTATCTAGTAGTTGTATGAAAACTAGAAACTTTAATGCTATATTTATCCCAATCTATTTATCAGTTTTAATTATTCTAAAACTCTTGTTCTTTATCAGTTAATAAGTGATTGAGTAAATTGTATTTTTAAGTATTCTAATTGAACTAGGTTTCTAAGTAGATAAGATATTGAAATATTATCTTTTTATTTATCTACTTAAATGAAAATATATAACTAGATTTATTTTCATATTCTTGTAATATATCTCACATTATCTTTTATAGAGTTTATTTAAACTTGAAGATTTATTTTGTCTTATCTCTGTATAAGATAAATACTAAGTCATTAAGTTTAGAAAAACTTCTTTTGCTATAAATAAGACAGGTGGTATCCCAAGAATTTTACGGACTTTGAAAGTAAAGATACTCAAGTATCTAATAGCAAATCATTTATGAGTTGAGAGTTCAAAGAAATATTCAAAAGTCTTACCCCGATCAAAATTTTATTTTTGAAAACGGCTCTGAGAAATTGAGCGTTGTAGAAATCCATTGTGAGAGAGAACGGCATTTCGACGGTAAGATAAGGACTGGGTCGTTATTCTGCTTTGTGGAATCAATCTGGCGACACTCGTAGAATGGACCTAGATCAAGACCGAAGTACTTGACTACACTCCTTAACTAGTTAAAGAAGATATAAAATAGGAAAGTTTTATTGTTATTCTTAACTGAGTTTTACTTTTTGTAAATTGATGATAAAGTTTCAAATTAGGTCTAAAATTGTAATTTCAAAAAGTTGAGACGTTTGTAACCTATTATAAAATAGTGGATTTATTTACCTGTGGCATGGGAGCCCGTAGATATTTTTCTTAGGGGTTTACCACGATATATCTGGTGTTAATTAATATTTTAATCGTCTTATTATTAACTGTCCCGAATCTATGAAAACATTCAGTGAAATGTTCTGATGTTCAACAAACTTTCATCAACATCATAACATTAAAGTGAACGTTGTGTATTTAAAAAAAATATTTACAGACTTTCAGTAACAACATATTCAACCACCCTTCTAGATTGATTGTTATCTAGATTTAAAACTAACAATTGGTATCAGAGCAGATTCCCCTCTAGAAAGTGAGATCCTATGAACCTAGGTATGGACTTCGCTTCTTTTTGACCACCAGTCTTGGATGGAACGAACTATAATGATTGAAAAATCTATATGACTGTTTACATTTAAGCTGTTATGACCCATTTTAAATTAGTCAAAGTCAATAAAATTTTTGGGTCAAGTCTGAGTCAAATAGTCAAAGTTGGACTTAAATTAAGTAAATAATTTGTTTGGGGGTTATTTTATAAAATATGGTTACTTAAGAATTTAAATGTCATTACATGAAAGTTGAGTATTTAATTTGCAATTGGACCCTTTTGTTTAATGAATTTGGGACCATTTTCCAGAAGCCTCGACAGAGAGAGAGAGAAAAGGGAAATCGCGGCAGAGAAGAAAGAAAAGAAAGAAAAGAAAAAGGAAAAAAGGGAAAAATGGTGAAGGTGAAGAAGAAGAAGAAGGTGTTGGCCGGATCTTGAGGTGGTCGGAAAATCAATCCTAAGCCTTGTGTTGTCCATTTCGTTTGCAATTTCAAGAGGTAAGTGTGAAATTACTTATTTAAAAAAAGCTTAAATAATTAGGATTTTTGCTTATGAGCTGAAATATGAATGTTATGAAAAGAGATAAGTTATTTTTAGTTACATGAGCTATATTTGCATGTTAAATGAAGGATTTAATTGATAAAGTTTTAGGGTTCTTGACTTAGTGGGTTTAATTAGAAATTTAAGCTATTTTAAGCATTTTAAGATTTTTATCGATTTATTTATGTTATAAGCTTGGAATGATAATTTTAGCAAACCCTAGAATTTCTATTTGGGTCCTTTAAGTGAATGTAATGTGAAAGAGTATGCTTATGAGCTTTATGGAAGATTAGGAACTGTTGAGAATGTTAAAGAGAATTAGATGTTATTGAATAAATGGAAATGGGTTTCGAGCTTGATGACTTTACTACGAAATTTAAGAAAATTATTTTTGGTAGTGTGTAATTGATAGAGGTTAAAGTGAATAAGAAAATGGTAAATTAGAGTAAGTATTAGATCAAATGAGTAAAGGAATTATGGAGAAATTTTGCTTAAGTATGGGTAGATTAAGCTTAGTCTTACTTTTAATTCTTAGTGTTTCTTGATATGGTTATTTATTAATTCAAGCAATTATATTTTATTTCAAGAGGTGACAAGGAGGTTGGTGTCGCGTACCGACCAAACTAGTTCTGATCAAACGAACTCTGTGAGTGGAAAATTTTATTTTCGAAAATAAGCTTTTCGTTATATTATATTAGTTAGTAAAGTTATATGAATTGTTTCATTATATCAGTACTTCTAATAAATTACATAAATTGCAAAATAGAATTATTTTTCAAGTAAGTGTTGGACTAGTATGATTTTTAGTATAAGTTAGTTTTTATAAATGAGTAATTCTTCAAAGTTTAAATTCAATTTTGTTAAATCTAATATTATAATATTATATCATTATTAAACGTTTCAGTAAAGTTAATTTTAAAAAACCACCAAAAAGTACCCATGTGACTTTTACCCACTCTGCACTGGTGTGAATGTGTTTCTACATTGTATGACCAGATATGGTGATTTTACCCACTCTGCACTGGTGTGAATGCGTTACCACAGTGTATGACCAGTTATGGTGATTTACCCGCTCTACACTGATGTGAATCTGTTTCCACAGTGTATGACCAGTTATTAGAGGTCTTTGGGACCCACTCTTGTATACACATAAGCTTTGGGCCGTGTACCGGGGTGCTCAGCCCTTTGGGGAGAAAACTGCGTGCTTATGACTAGATTTCAGATTACAGATTACAAATTATCAGTTATTCAGGGTACCTTTTTGGTGTAGTATTATATATTTCAGAATAATCAGTATATAGATTTCAGATTTTAGATTTCAAATTCCAGATTTCAGATCATAGATCATGCAGTTTCAGACTTTAAATTCTCAGTTTAATCAGATTACGTTTTATTTGAAAACTACAATTATACTAGCATTTCTCAGTTTCTCTATGCTTGTAGGTATTGTACTTATACAAGTATAAGGAATTCTTAATCTTCACTACTTAAAAGTATTATAGAAAATTTTAGAATTTCAGTAAATATTTTTAACAGAAAAAAGTATAATTATTTGCAAACTCTCCACTCATTAAGTTACAAACTCACGTATTTCGTTACTCTTTTTATTTTTAGGACGCTGTTGAGCTATTTGAGCAGCTTTTGAGAGATTCTGCAAGAGCCACAACCACTTGATCTAGTTATTTGTATGATTACATTTTGCTAAGCAAGTTATTATCATACAATTGTCTCATGTTTACTAGTTTCAGTATTTTTTTTAATTTTGATATTGTTGTGGCATGTAGAAGTTAGATGAGCATGCCGCCTTTTGATGTAATTATTATATATTTTGGCTGTTTTATAAATGATAGTAGAATTGGTCGAGTTGGCTATAATTTATTTTTTTATTGGTTCATATTTGGGCTAGGTGGACCCCAATTGATTTTGTATGTATATTGTGTTTGAGAAATTTGTAGCTTTTCAGGTTTGGTTTAGTTCAATTTACAAGAAAAATTCTGCCAAAATTTTTATAAAATCTTTTTAGTCAAAGAAAAGTCAATAAGTTATAGAAAAGTCTAAGTAGCCTTAATGGTGAGTCCGACATCTAACTGGCATCCATCATCGGTGCACGGCACGTCTTGAGTCCACTAGGGTGATTCAGGACGAGTCGTGTCACAACCTCTAGATGAAAAATCATGGCATTCTATCATTAGATGTTATAGTCTTCCAACTATCATTGAAAATGATATTGAAATAGAAAAACTATGTGAACAATGAGTTATTACTGATTTCAATAATGCTAGTTGGAATAGCAAAGCCTTGAATGCTAATTTTTGTTTTGTAAATGCTAATCAATTCAGGCTAATATCTAATTGCAGGATAGCAAAGGAAGCTTGGGAGATCCTACAAATCGCACATGAAGGAACATCCAAGGTGAAATCGTCTAAACTACAAATACTCACCATATAGTTTGAAAACCTACGCATGACAGGCGATGAAGCATTCAAAGATTTTCACTCCAAGATGACCGCAATTGAAGAAAGCAAGGACATAGACGAGATCAAAATTAAAGAGTTGGTTGGGTTATTAATGACTTATGAAATAAACATTGGCACAAGAAAGAAAGAAAAAACTACAGGCATAGCATTTTAAGTTGAGGAAGAAAAGATGAATGCTATGATAGTGATTCAGATATTGATATTGCATTAGTTACCAAACAGTTTGAAATTTTTTTGAAACGACCTCAAAGATATAAATCAGCAAAAAATCAGGGATCATACAGAAAGAAATATCATGACCAAAATAGACGGAGTTCATCAAATCCTCTAAAGAAAACAGAAAATCGTATCCAGTGCCATACTTGTAAAGGATATGGTCAAACTGCCTCTGAATGTGCTAACAATAAAAAGAAAACTTCTGGTAAAAAGGCCATGAATATAACTTGGAGCGAGGACAAAGAATCAACTGATGATCAATCAAGAGATGGGGAAGTTTCTAATACTGAAAATATTTCATTTACAGCATGCTCTATTTCTGACTCTGAATTATCTGATCTTTTTCATGAACGTTCTGACATAGAACCGAATGTTGGAGCTGATGACATTAGGGTCAACCTAAAGGCTTTAACTACTGTGTCCACTAAAAAACAAAGTTTCTCCAATGATAAAATAACTCATTTTGAAATATTGTTGGCTGATAAAAATAAACAATTGTGTGATTTGTAGGAAGAATTGAAACAAAGTAGGCAAGCAAACAAACAATTGACCATTGGAGCTGGTCGACTGAACGAGGTGCTGAGCTATGGAAGAATTACCAATATCAGACATGGGTTAGGATATACTCAGCATGGAAAAGATCAAGAAGCAAAGAAAATCACGTTTGTCAAAGGAATAATAGAAACAGGTTTTGATATTTGAGATAACGTTTTGATCTCCACTAAATCTGTAATCAACGATCAGATGCTGAAAGAATCGGGAATTACAGAAATTGCTGACAAGGTAACCAAAGATGAATCTAAAGGTAACATACTCTCATCTCCTACTTGTCCAACATGTGGTAAGATAGAACAAAAGATTGTTAACATCTCAAATTATCCACCTAAGCACAAGAAAACTATCTGTAGAACTAGCATGAACTTGAGAAACTTTTTACCAAATAAAAGAAGTCAAACTAAAATCCAACAAATATTCATGAAGAAAACTGACTTGAACTGTTATGTGGTTGATTTGGCATTCCATGTATTTGTAACTAATTATTGGTATTTCGACAATGGATGCTCTAGACATATGACATGAAATCAATCACTCTTGTCTGATTTTAAAAAGTATTCTGAGAATCAAACCGTCACTTTTGGTAATGGTGTAAAAGGTAAAGTAATTGGGACTGAATCTATAATAATTAAAGGCTCACCACCTTTAACAAATGTTCTTCTTGTTGAAGGCCTAAAAGCAAATCTAATTAGTGTGGGACAAATTTGTAATGATGATCTTACTGTGATTTTTAACCAAAAAACATGCACGGTTGTAAACAGTAAATATATTTTCTTGTTAACAGGAACTAGAGCTAGTGATAGATGCTATTTACTTGATCATAGTCTTCCATGTCTTGTAGTTAAAACTGATTCCACAGAACTATGGCATTAACGCTTGGGGCACCTTAATTACAAAGATCTAGTAAGATTAAACCAAGGTAATGATGTAAAAGGAATACCAAAATTGAAGGACAAACTTGAAGGTATATGTGGCCCATGTTAACTTGGTAAGCAAATTAGAGGATCACATAAACATAACAACTATCTGGCTACCTCAAATATTCTTGAATTAATACATATGGATCTAATGGGACCCATGCAAGTCGAAAGCATTGGTGGAAAAAGGTACATTCTTGTGTGTATTGATGACTTCTCTAGATATACCTGAGTTAGCTTCTTAAAAGTAAATCTGACACATTTGAAAGATTCAATATTATATGCTAAACTGACCATTGGAAAGTATAACTATAGATAAAAAATTAGTAGAATTATAAGTGACCATGGAAAATAATTTGAGAATACTAATTTTTCTGACTTTTGTGAAATTAATGATATCTTTCATGAATTTTCAAGAAAAAAATGGGTAGTTGAAAGAAAAAATAGAACTCTTCAAGAAATGGCCAAGGTAATGTTGAACAGTAGAAAATTACCTGTAAAATTATGGGCTGAGGCAGTCAATACTTTTGTTATGTTTTGAACAGGGTTACCATTTAGACAAGCACATCTCAAACACCTTATGAAATTTGGAAAGATAGAAAACCTAATCTTAAGTATTTTCACACTTTTGGTGGCAAATGTTATATCCTAAATGATCGTAAACAGATAGGAAAAATGGATCCTAAAAATGATGAAGGGGTATTTATGGGATATTCTGAAAATAGTCGGGCTTATAGGGTCTACAACATGCGTTCTCAAACTATAATTGAATCAATAAATGATGTAGTGGACGATACTAATGATTTTGTTGAGTATTCACAGGAACAAGTCATTCAGACATTGCCAGAAAAATCTGAGGCAACAAGCGAACATCAGAACGTTGGAAAAGACACTGACGAAAGTCAGAACATTCCTGGAGACGTTGTCAAAACTAATGCAACTAAGCAGACAAAAGAAACTGAACAGAATAATACTACAGTTGATAGTACACACACATTCGAAGATCAGAGCACCCGAAGGCAACCACCTACCTAGATACAAAAAGCACACCCCACAACTAATGCCATCGAGAATTGGGATAACGGTACGGTTACTCGATGGAAAGCTTCAAATGAGATAAGTCGTGTGTGTTATATTTCTCATGTTGAACCAAAAAATATAAAAGAGGATATAGAAGATGAATCATGGGTGTTAGCCATGCAAGATGAACTTAACCAATTTGAAAGAAATAAGGTTTGGAATTTAGTCCCTCGACCAAATGATGTAAATGTAATAGGAACTAAGTGGGTTTATAAGAACAAATCTGATGGACATGGAACTATACTTAGGAACAAAGCCCGCTTAGTTGCCCAGGGATATAGTCAAATTGAAGGATTAGACTTTGAAAAAATATTTGCTCATGTTGCTAGATTAGAGTCTAGAAGACTTTTACTTGCTATTGCTTGCCAAATGAAATTTAAAATATTTCAAATGGATGTCAAAAGTGCGTTTTTAAATGACTATGTTAATGAAGAAGTTTATGTTGAACAATCTAAAGGTTTTATAGATCCCCATTTTTCAAGCCAAGTGTATAAACCAATGTTTGGAAAACCGGACCGGACTGACCAGTTCAACCAAAAAAACTAGGAACCGGCCTCAAAATCGATCTGGATCACTTATTTAACAATGTATGAGATAACCGGACTGGAAACCGGGTTTTTTTGGCGGTTCAACCGAACCGATTGGGACAAAAAATCCGGTTAAACTAAAATCAGAATTGATTTAGGGAAAAATCAAAATTTTCATCTACAGTTTCTGCCATCCGCTTCTTTTCTCATTTATCCTTCGAAAATCGCCCACAAATCATCTTTAGAAGAGTCATTTTTCTTGGATTATATTTTGTGCATTTGAAGAATGGATAAGAAGAAGGTAGTAGCTCCACTTGTTTGCGATGACATTCTCGTCCGGTTGTTGATCTGTTCTACTGCCAGATCACATCCGATGGGTTTTTCCTTGTTAGTGCTAGCAAAGGTGAATTTATATTCTCCGTTGAAATGTGTTCTATATATGTGATTTTCATTTGCATTTTAACAATGCTGATGATTATGGAATGCCATAATTTTGATTGTTTCATGATAGAAGTACCGCTTATGTAGTTATAGATGCAGAAAAAAATTTAATACTTTACAAGCTGAGTTAGATGTCCTTAAGCTTTAATTTTTATGATAAATGAAAAATGTTTTCACTATTATGACCATATTTGATAACAGAGAATTGAGATTATGTATTTTTGATAGTTCGGAATTTATGACGAAGTAGAAGAACAAGTAGCCACTGACGTAAACTTATTGTCAAAATGGTGTCTATAACAACTCTTGAACATTGGGAAACAAGATGAATGTTGGTTTATTTTCAAATAACTTATTTTTAGGAATTGTGAGATTTATAGATTATTTTTTTAATTTTTTTTAATTGAAACCGGTTCAACCCGGTTCGAACTTTTGACCCTTGACCCATTGCTTTTTCCGGGTCGATGGCCGATCCGGTTTTCCGAACATTGGTATAAACTTGAAAAAAAAACATACTCTTAAGTTAATTATAGCAGTAAGGGTGTTTGGCAAAGGGACATGGAGTGTTTCTTAGTGAGAATTCGTGGGTATGATGCAGGCAAAGGCAGGTTGGATTGATCACCCAACATTCAGGCATCAAATAAAGAAAAATAAAGTCATGGAAGTAGTGGAGATTCCTTCGACGAGCGTTGTGAAAATGCGGAGTCATTTTGTGTGAACTTCACTGAAGAGGACATCATATTCTTTTGGTGGCGAGGTTTGTGAGACCCTTTTTGAGGATAATGGACATAGCACGAGAGATGTCTTGACCGATGCCAATGTCGTGGCTGAAGGTGTGCATGATGTGTGAGTAATGTGCACATTCAGTAGGACAGAAGCAAGGCAACGTGTTGGCACGGTGATGCACAAATAATGAAGGCATGTGTTGCTTGATTTACTTGATGGCAACATCATATGGCCAAAAATTAGGGGACGGAAGTCTGTTGGCCCCAACTTCGTGTGTTAGCGTAGGCAGGTTTGGCAGCAAGTCAGCTAGCTGTTCAGCTAACTTCAATCCTCATTTCAGTGGAAAAAATGAGCAAAAGATCGCACATTACCGGCGGTTGAAGGCAATTTGCTAAGTGCTTCAAAGTGGGGGGATTTGTCACAAGTGGGGCTGAATTGTAGTAGATGAAACTATCTTAGTAGTTGGGGGTTTCAACTGTACGTACGAATTTTGTGTATAAAATTCTAAGTCTTGAGGAAGCAAATTAGGGTGTGTTAGTCATTCACTACTCTTGTACGAATTTGCTTTGTTTTACAAATAAAGTTGGGACGGTTCTCTTAAATCACTGTTCGTGCCCTCCCTCATACATATTTATGACATATTTAGTCAAATATTAGTTGTTTTCCTTAACGAAGAGTGCATTTTGTGATTTGTTGTGGAAATTGGCTGACTGAGGCACAAAACCTCAGTGCCATCACAAGTTGTGGCAGAAATTCGAGACAGCACGTGTCACAGCAACCAATGTGTAATTATTCATTCAAAACCAATTAACTAGACAAGTGCATCTATAATGGTATCTTATACTTTAAGCTACTCCCATAAGTTTGAACTCTAAAATCTATCTACAAGATTTTCCATCATTAAATAATTTGCACTGCCCCCTTAATTTCGGTCGATAAATTGCTTTAGTTTGGGACATGCATTAGCGCATTTTCACATATTTGGAACAATGAATAGTGATCAGGCTGAAAGCCTTATTTTGAGGAGAATTCGTGAGGTTTTGCCTTTCCCCAAGAACACAATCCAAATTGGAAGAGCAACTAGTCCTACTTCTCAAGCAGTCGAGATATTGAAAGAGGAATATTTGGAATAGTATGTTAGCTATATAAAAGAATTAATTATTTTTAATATAATTTTATTATACCATTTGTACTACCATCCATTTCTATGAATTTGAACAAAAATCTGAAATATTACTTATAAGTCAAAAGTTCAAACTTCAGTCATTTACATTTACAGAGAGTTCACTGCAATTTTACATTGCAAACACACATTCTATTCACCATTTTGTTGAATAGCATTTAGTAGCTTGCCCTTGCCCAGCCCCAACAAAGTAAGGTCGAAAGGTTCTCATAACTTCCTCGTATGTTGGCCTCTTGTAGTCCACCGCCTGCAACAAATCATCCCGTGTGCGAATGAGCTTTTGGCAAACATGTATGTGAAATCAAGAATTATCAGGGATGGGACATTTCAGAATACCTGCTCGATGACTTCTTCGGGAGTTGCCCATTTCCATTCTGAGAATTCTGGGTCTGTTTCGCCATTTGCTAGGTTGATTTCCCTTTCATCTTTCGTCAATCTCATAAGAAACCTATCATAAATTGCTTCAATCATTAATCATCATGCAAAAAGTTACCCGCTGTTCTATCTTTACAGCTCATAAGATCCATAAGACGATGGGATATAGAAGACATTCAAAATGTATTTTGGAGAGCATGAATAATTTACACTCAATTACATAGCCATTATGTAAATTTCTATCAGCATCCAGTTAAAGCATCAGACAACTTTCAGAGCTTTTTTTAAGTTCTCTTATACTATGGTTCGGTTCTTAGGCAACCAAACACTACTAATAGCAATGTCTAATCTATCCAAATCATACTCTCACTTTCTCTACTCATCACGGTTTCCATGGAATGAATAAAAGATTATTCAGACAATTTTAGTAAAATTATGGAATTTGAAGTCAAGGGCAGTAGAAATAATAGGATCAAGATACAAAAAGGAAAAGAAAAGAATATATTTGGAAAGATAGAATTAGTGGACTTCATATAATTTTGCAAGTAATTAATTAGGTACAGTTAAACTAAAACATGTTCTTAACTATATAAAACATCAGGAATTCTCAAAGAAAAAAATCTATGCACAACAGTTACCATTTTTGTGCCTGTCCATGCCATTCTCCTCCCCAAAGACGATTCACTTTGGCCTTCACAGCAGGAGGGAAATCATAGCTTAACCAATTTGGTACCTGATAATTTACAGCAAATCTTAAAAATAAACACAGAAAATCCTTCTTCTTAGACTCCCCATATAATCAATCATTTTTGTTGAAAAAAAGCAAAATCTTCTTTATAGTTAGTGTTTGAAGGCTTTCTCCGGCATTTAAAGAAAATGAAACTGAACAGAAAGAGGAAAAGTGACAATTCACAATTTGGGTAACCCAGGGTGTATAGGAAGTGACTCGTGAAATGATCTTCCTCGAGCTTATTCCTAACTCTCCTGTCCACCTTACAAGGCCCCAACCCCTGTGGAGCTTGGCAACGTCTCAAATAAAAGAAAAAGTGTCACAATAGATCTATGTTAACGTATTATGATATTTTGGAGATACCCGTAGAACAAAAAAGGAAATGTCATAAACTAAAATATTGGACAACCTCAGCAATTATTTCAGCAGACACTACTCCAGTTTCTTCTCTCAATTCTCTAATTGCTGCAGATCTTGGATCTTCACCGTCTTCAATTCCCCCCTGAAAATAGAAAATTGAAAAGCAACTGCATAAGATTGAAGAATAAGCAAACTATTCCAAACAAATGAAACCCATGGTCAATTAAGTGTTCTGAACAGCATAATGTTGAAGATAGATGAATATTGGGCAGTAATTGGTGCTGATTCCTAACCCTCGTTGCCCATCCAACCTATAATTCTCCATATACAATTAGGTTGAAAATGAAAGTAGCATGTGTTACATTTGCATTTGAATTTTCTTTTTCGTGAGCTCAAATTTAAAACCTTTTCATTCCAAAAAACATTAGTATAACCTAACTGATGAGTCCTGTGGAAACAAATAAAACTTGTATGATTGCTTCTCAGATGTTTGGATCATTAGTTAAAGGCAATCATCCTCTCTTTACTAGTTCTCAATTCATCCATCAACGGTTTGATGTAATATGGCTTAGATAAAGATATTGACAAATTTTATACACGACATCAATCGAATCAATAGCATTGAAGGGGAAAAAAATTACGGTGGCATCACCTGAGGCATCTGCCATGCACCAGGAACATTCAGTCTGGACGCAACAAAGACCTGCAAGAAAATTGCAAAACATTATCGCCTTTCCTTGCATTCACCCACTAACACTGTCATTTTAAGAAAAATAACCACTTCACCCTAACTTATTTGCTATAACTTCCATCAGATTGGGGCCAGGAATTCAATCACAATATTATTTACTACATTCTAGACCCCTAAAAAGTTCCATGATCAGCCAATATTGCATTGAAAGAAACTGCTCATAACCTACCAGCAGTGTCTTTTGAAATCAGTAATATATAGATGCAATATTTTGCCTTCAGCACTATATTACGTTATCAGAGATGAGTCCTTCAAGTCAACTAAATACTCCGACATCTTGATAAAGTAATTACAAAAGAATTTTATTCGCAATATTTTGGCCACATTAAATGAATAAAAAGACAAATCAATGACGCATTCACACCTGTCACTCCTACGTTAAAAATGTTAATTTAACCCCTTTCGATGACGTTTACTTCAATTTAAAAACAACTGCGACAACGCTTCGCATATAATTGCATGCATCTTTCCTACAAAATGTTCACGTACAATGACAAGCACACATGCAAACACGCTCTATATATGCTTATATACTTATGCACCAAGCTGCACGTAATACTCAAGAAGCAAAATATTTTCTAAAGGGCTAAATTTGTTCTTACTTTAATTCTTTTCATAATCATCATAAATTTGATATCCCATTAGTGTCCTTGAGTGGATCAAAAAGGTTGTAGACTCGTTTGCAAAAGTAGAAAATCGATATAATAACATTATTACTTATTAGTCCACTAGTTAAAATTTTAAATGTTTTCACTAATCCAGAAAATTATCATAATAATTAAGGTCCACTCTGAATCCACCATTCAAATTTACCCCAAATTCTTTGCTCGAAATGAAAAGAACATAGAGACAATGCAGTTCACAAAAATATCAAGTACAACAGTATGAAATTCCACTCGATCCCGAGTTTATTCCACAAAATTGTGCAGTGAAAACTGAAGCATTAAACAAGAATGAATGGACTAAAAAGAGAGCTACTTTCGCAAATCAGCATGTAAAATGCAAAAACGATTGATCTTTTACAAAAAAAAAAAAAAACCCTGTCATAAGATTATGATCTAATGAATAAGTCTATTATCATGCTCTCAAAATACCATACCCGAAATCCAGTAAAAAAAAAAAATTAGAACTTTCTGAGATTAACTAAACAAGAAATTGTCTTGCCCTCAAATTATTATTGCCACCACAACAGCCAAAAAATAAAATTTAAGTTTTACAAGAGAAATCAAACAATAAGACTATTTTGTGGTTGTCAAATTATGATAACCACAAAAAGCCCAGAAAGAACTATGAAAATTAAATAAAAAAAATCAAAGCATATATTATCCTGTGAAACGGTTGAAGAATTAATGGGAAAATTATGAGTCTATTTTCAGCTCTTAACTTATTACCAAAAAGAAATATGAAAATGTAAAAAAACACGAAAGCACTGTATGCAGTGAAATGATTGAAGAATTAGGGAAAAAAATAAAGGGTTTTACCATATTATGATCATTGATTAGACAGACTCCAACGTTGGGGCGATAACCAGAGGGCAGACCCTCCATTGATTTGATTTTCTTGAAAGAGAAGAAGGAAGTCAGAGACTTGAAAACACTTGAAGGAAAAAGAGAGAATTTTCTTATAAATGCATATCACAATCAGAAAATCACTTTAGCAGAAAGTCAAACATATTTCTTATGTGGGCTAGAGTGTGTATTTGTGGTGTGGGGTTGAGGAGTGGGGAGAGGGGGGTGATGATGACGACGTGGGTGCGATCGAAGACTTTATTGTGGGCGCTTATCGTGCGCTGGCACTGAACATTTTAGTGTACAAACAAAGTGAGCACTAAATTGTGGAGGTGGGATTTTGGGGGGATGGGTGATTTTTAGCTGTTATTGAACTATGAGTGAAATCTCAATTGAGTCATTAAATTTTAAATTATCTCAATAGAAAAGTTGAATTGTAATTTAGTTTTAAATTTTACAGTTATTTACATTATGTCATTTATCATTTCCCAGACTGATAAAAATTATTTAGTTGATAATTATATTGTATTTAATTTTTCCATGTAATTGCAGCGTGACACTTTATAAACGAAACTATTAAAATAAGGTTATGGCAATGTCTTTAAATTAAAATGTTAAAATGTGTAATTTTTTGTTTTAACACTTTTATTACATGGAGAAATAGTAAGTTAGTATGTTACGCAGTAATTACATAAAAAGATCTGTTGCAATATGAGTGGCAATTAAGTAATTTTCATCAATTTAGATAACGGTTGGTGAAAGAATTGTGAAATTTGAAACTAAAATTAAAAGTCAGCGATCCAATTGAAATAAAATTAAAGTCCAGTAATCTAATTAAGATAAAATAAAATTTAGTAACCTAATTCAAATTTCTGCATATGAAATTTACCTAGCTTTGGAGATATTTGTTAGGGTTGAAATCTATTTATTCCATAATAAAAATGTTAATAACTTATTATATCAGCTCTTGTTATAAAATAATAAGACGTTATTTCAAAGGCAGTAGCACTTGATATATAATAAATTGCGTCTTACTAATTGAGTGTTAAAATTTAGTTGGGAACAATAGATATGATCTCGAATTACAAATATCTTATAGTAGTTCTGTTGTGAGATTTTTTTTATTTTTTATTTTTATTAAGAAAAAGAAAAGGGTAGATGAGATGGAAATTATCCCTGGTGAAATTGTGTATTCGTTGGGGCCACAATTAAATTATAGATAAGAACTAGTTAAAAGACGTGATGTGGCATGATATGGAGTTTTGTATCTACTAGGAGTAATTAATAACACTTCTTCACTATACAAAATTAAGTAATTTACAAAATACAAGTCCACAATAGAGAACTCAAACTCGATGTCATAAATACCCAAACTTGATTGTTAACAGGGTCGTCTACGTAGATTTGCATTATATTAAATTCTGGTCAACCATCTAGATCGTGTCGTGCTCATATAAATATCTTGTATATTTATTTATAGAAAAAAATTAAATTATAACTCTTAAGAATTGTAACTATTCAAGAAATCTTGAGTAAATTTAATACTAATAAATAGAAATTTGATAATCATGTAACGAACTCCATTCCCACCACGAAAATTAGGGATAATAACGGGGTCGAGACAGCCATTACCATTCTCACCCCGATTTTTGCGAGGCGGGTCGGGGATTGAAGCGAAACGGTATAGAAAAATACCTATTTATCATCATGTTTAATTAATTAATCAATTTTTAATATATTTTTATTTTTTTACATATAATTTAAATTTTAAAATATGAAAATAAAATAAAATAAAAACATTCAGGACAGGTTCAGAGAATTCGAGGTTGGAATCATGATTCTTGTCCCAATTCCGTTTAGTAATTGGGGCGAATTTTTTTGTCTTCTCTATATTGAAAATAAATTATAAGTTTCATTCCAAATATGAAGATGAAAAGAAAAAAATAAAAACTTCAAATGAACTTAATTCATTTTGTCTTAGACTTAGTAAATAATAATAAAAAAATTGAAAATGTAATTTATGGAAATGTTAAAAATATGTTAGGCTGTCTTTGATTACATGTGGAAAATTTGGGTAGAAATAAAATATTTTCCAAAGAAATGAATTACCAAGAAATTATGGGTTAGAAAAAGTTATCGCATTTTTCATAGAAAATAAATGGGTTGGAAAATGTTAACAAATTTTCCATGGAAAATAAATTCTCATATCCTACAAATAAAATATTTTCCTTGAAAACAAGGAAAATGTGGCTAAAAGTGGAAAAATGAAAAAAAAATTTATATGAAAAAAAAAAGTTGTAATCAAACACAACAAGAAAAATAGGTGAAAAAAATTCTTTTTCCATAAAAAATTTTTAGCAATCAAACAAACAAGTTGAAAAATAAATAAAAAAAATCCATTTATCATAAAAAATTTAAGCCAATCAAACACATCATTAGTTTCTAGATATAGATTTGAGTCATTTGACATAATGAAAGGCGCATGATGCAGAATATATATATATATATATATATATATATATATAGGAAAATGCTTCTTGTACAGAAGCATTTTACAGAAAAGATGACAGATGAGACAGAGTGAATAGTGTAAAGACTATTTTACCCCTGTTTTTTTGCCCATTCTGTCAACCCTTCTGTGCATTTTTTCTGTACATGAAGCAAGTTCCATATATATATAATGAAAAGAGGACAAAAAAGGAACAGAGGATAGTGGACAAAAGTATGGCGTTGACTTTTAATCACATGAGTGGAAAAAGCATCTAATTATTGATGGCAACAAAAAATCATCTTCAGGTGTGAGAGGGAGGGACTAGAAATAAAATTAAAACACTACACTTTTAGCCTGGTAAATTATATGATATAAAGTTGGTATTTATTTTTTATTCAATCAATGTCAAATCTACTATTTAATATTGCAATTGTTAGATGTTAGTATTAAATATGAGATAAATTTTCAAAAGATAAGAAGACTTGAACCACTTTGAAATTGATCGTTTTAGAAATCTAAATTCTATTAATTAATGTGAAATCTACTATTTAATATTTCAGTTGAGAGAAGATGTTAGTATTAGATTAGATATAAATTTCCAAAATATAAGAGGACTTGAGTCACTTTGAAATTCATCGTTTTAGAAATCTAATTTTTATAATCAATGTGAAACCTACTATTTAATATTTTAGTTGAGAGATGTAAGTATTAAATATGAACTACATTTTCAAAATATAAGAAGACTTATCCTAGTTTGAAATTGATTGTTTTAGAACCCTAATTTTTATTGGATCAGTGTGAAGCCGACTATTTAGGAGGGTGTCCTCAACTCAGATTTTAATAAATTTTTTAACATTTATAAATTTTTATAAATTTCATGAAATTTAATAGAATTTGACAAATTTGATAAAATTTTAATAGATTTTTATATCATAGATTTTAATAGATTCTCATGGATTTCATTGAAATTGTAGTCTTTTTATTAAAAATTATATTTTCATCTCCTCAGTTGACACAACTGTAAATTTTGAAAAAAAATTTAAAATTTCATCATAACATTTCAAGTCTATTTTTTTTTTAAAACCAAATTATGTCTTGACGAGAAACTTGCTCTTAAATTAATGTTAACAAGTAAACTCACCATAAAAGCACGATTTTTTTTTAAAACTAGACTAATAGGGGAAAAAATGACAACTAATTCATGATATATTGATACATATAATTTACATTTTAAATATTAAAAATGAGTATCGAAACGTTTTAACTTTTAAAGAATTCTAAATTATAGAGGTTAATATAGTTCGTATTTCTGATTTTTTTTAACCACAACCAATGTGATTAAAAAATAAAATTCATAACATTATTGTATGTTAAAAGAAATTTCTGACTTTATCATTTTAAACAAAAAATTCATGAAGTTGGAAATATGGGCATCATTTTGAGAAAGTAAAATTTTATGTGAAAGGTGAGAGGTTTGTGAGAGAAAGAAAGAAAAAAAAAGTCAATTGATACAAAACACTTTCAGCAAAATCGTATGTGAAACTGAAAAGTGAGATGTTAGAGAGAGAAAAATCAATTGAAATTTTGAGGTTTGGAACAAGAATTTTTAGTAGTTATAATTATAGTTCCAAATCTATTGAAATCTGTCAAAATTCATTAATTAATGAAATCTTTAGAAATTCACTAGTTATTGAGGACACCTAGATTTCTAAAGAATCTATTTAAATCAGAGTTGGGGACACCTAAATTTCAATGAAATCTATTAAAATCTGAGTTGAGGATACCTAAATTTATGTGAATTTTTCAAATCCATTCAAATCTGAGTTGAGGACACCCTCCTTAATATTCCAATTAGAGATGTAAGTATTAAATAGGGTTAATTATACTAATGATCCCCATTCTTTCAGGTTTGTAACGATTTCATCTCTATTTTTTTTAGTAGATATCATCCTCGTTCTTCCATTTATACTCATAGATGGTCCCCAAATTACTATTTTTCACTATTCTCACAATTATTGGACAATTTTACCCTTTGACTTAAATAAATTAAAATGATAGGAAAAAAATACAATGAAAATATTGCAATTTGGTCCTTAACCTTTTCAAAAATACAAATAAATCCTAAACTATTTTATTTTATTCAGATAAGTGTTCTTCTCCAATCCCACCCCGCCTTTGAAAATTATTGGAAAAACTGATCCCAAAGCAAAAAGCTTGTGGAGAGTAGGATTGTGAATAAGGAGTGGCAAAAATTATTGAAGACTGTGAATGAGGAGTGGCCATTTCTCTAATCTGCGTTATGTCCTTTTCTCACCATTATTCAGCCTTTTTCTTGGGTTTTAGCTAGAATTTATTTGAGGGAATGGGTGTTTGTTATTCTTTGATCAATGGCAAGAAGAAGAAAGAGTGGGAGAAAGATCGTGATACAGATTTAAAGTTGAAGAAGAGTGGTTCTGGTGATTTTTCTATATTTATCTGTGAATGAGAAGTGGTGGCGGCGGCGCGGTGGCGGTGGAGGAGAAGGCACTTCAACAAGTTCCTGGCAGGCTTTTTGCAAATGGGGTGTGTCGGATCGACAATTTGTACACTCAGCAAGGCAAGAAAGGTACCAATCAGGATGCCATGATCGTTTGGGAGGTCAGTCAAATTTAGTTTAGTTTAGCTTCATTTTGTTTTCATATGAACTTCTATTTGCAAAATAAGACATCAATTGTTTGTGAATTTCTATTCACAGAATATTCCATCGGAGTTGTAGGGATCCTGGCGTTGACCATGGTTCAAAATCATTTGCCCTGGCGTTGACCATGGTTCAAAATCATTTGCCCAACTCATTAAAAAGTATCAAAGTTTGGGGGATCCAATTGTTTGCATAATTTACTATTCATTGTTGTCTTGGGTTGTTGAAGTGTCCAAGAAATTTAGGTTTGTTTCAGTTGTTTTTCACTCAAAACAGATACAGATATAGATGTAGATACATATTCATATATACGCAGATCAAAAATGGGTTTGTGTATTAATGGTGAAGGATTGGTTGCCGATTGCCACGGGTTTCCGACGACGTCTATCAAGACTTCAACCATGTGTTGCCAGCGACATCTAGTGTTGCATGGAGGTGGAGGTTGAGGTGGGTTGAGGAAGAAGAACTATTTTTTTTATTTCTTTTAATTTCTAAAAAATAAAATAGTTTAGGATTTATTTGTACTTTTGAAATGGTTAAGGGCCCAATTGCAATGTTTTTCATTGTATTTTTTTTCTATCATTTTAATTTATTTAAGTCAAAGGATAAAATTGTCCAAGAATTATGAGAATAGTAAAAAATAGTGATTTGAGGACCATCTATGAGTATAAATAGAAGAATGTGGATAATATCTGCTAAAAAAATAATGGGGATGAAATTGTTACAAACCTGAAAGAATGGGGACCATTAGTGTAATTAACCCTATTAAATATAAGGTAAATTTTCAAAAGACAAGAGGCCTTAGGTTCCATTTGAATTTAATTTTAGAGCATAACTTTTAATTGTCAAATAATTTATAGTTATTTTAAGTGTTTAGTTAATTTTTTTGTTAAAAAAACATTATTATAGAATCTGTAATATTTGGCAGCAGATTTTGAATAACACAAAAATTGTAGTTTTTTAGATTTTGCTTTTAAAATTATCGATTATTCATCATTAAAATGTCAATTTTAACTTCAATGATTAGAATTAATTCATTTCTTGTTCTAAGTTTGTTGGTATTTTACAATAATAAAGTTCCATCCATCATTAAAAAAAAAAAAAAAAAAATCTTCTATTTTTTTTCTTGATCATTGACATATATATTATATTTTCTAATTTTAAAATTTTTTAATTTAATAGATATTAATTTTTTTTCCTATTAAAATAACTATGGTTAATATATTATTGTAGATAAATATTTAATAATATTGTATATTGTTATAAAAGTAAAAAAAAAATTACAATAACAATAATAATAATACGTAATAAGATCAATATCATTACAATAATTAATTGATTATTCTCACAGTGATTATCCATTCAGCACAGCTAAAAACTAAATCATAAAACATGGAGCAATACCAAACCAATATAATAAATGATGTTATTATATATTTATCTAAGACAATATCTCCACTATAGTTATTTTAAAAAGAAATATCTATTAAATTTTTCAAATTTTATAAAATTAGAAATTATACTTGATGTCATTGACAAGGAAAAAAATAAAAGAATATTCTTTTTATGTAAATCATTGATGAACTTTATTATTGCTGAGTACTAACAAACTTAAAACATAAAATAAACTAATTTTATTTATTGTCATTAAAACTGAAATTTTAATGATAGATAATTGGAAAAGCTAAAAGTAGAATATGAGAAGGTACCATTCTGCTGATTTTTAAAATTTACCTCCAGATGGTATATATTTTTCCATAATCAGTATTCTTTAAGTTTATCAAATACCTAAAATAATTGTAGATTATTTGACAAGAAGAAGTTGGAACTCTAAAAGCAATTTCATACCAAGCACATTGATAAGTGTATTTTGTATACTTATCTCACATATTTTAATAGCAATTTTCGTATTGATTGTCGAGTATTCAAGATGGAAATAATGTTTATTTTATTTTAATTGTGGTATTTTGGATGGAAATAGGCTAGAAGACGGGAAAAATGGCGAGGAAAAGTTCGGTAACCCTCTGGGCATCGAAGGGTTCCATCCGAGTGAAGCCATGAATGAATCGAAGGGCTTCTATCCGCTACTCGTGAGCCCGCTCAAGCTTACAACCTAGAAGACAAGAAGAAAAGTTCTATTAGAACTCAGTTGATGGATCAATTTGAGACTCTTTGACATACTTTTTTGAGTCACAATGGAGAGATTATAAATAAGAAAAGTGGTATAAAAATTTTGGGTCGAATTCTTGGAAAACTTGATAGGCAAAAACATAATTCTTACAATCAAAGAAGACACCAACCGATGTTTTTTTTATTCAAAGAAGAAAAAGAAAAAAGATCATTCAAGACTAATTGAAGAAATTTAAGAGTTCAAGTTTTACTCTTTTATTCTCCTTCCATCAATTGAAATCTGGGTGATGTATTTTCACTTTAAAATTTGCCTTTGGGATTCAAATATGATAGGTTAGAACAATTTGCGCTAAGATGATGATATAAACTTTGTTTAAAATTTTAATTCGAGAGTTCTCATTTTTTATATTCCTGGGAAGTTATACATTTGTGTATTGATAAGTATTTATGTTTGGTTGATTGTTGGGGCAAGTATTTATTTTCATTTAAATGATTGAATAACTTTAGAACCTTTTGTGTCTTATTTTGTTTATGGGTCTAATATAAGTTTAAGCACTTTTGTTCAACAACAAAAAGTCCAATAGGGAATAGAGATAATTGCATATGTTTTGTGCACTCATTACAAATAATCTTGTTGTTGATTATATTTTTTATATATTTGAATTCTAGATAAAATATTTTGGGTCGTATATGAAAATATGTTTAACCATACTTGAAAGAGGTTGTTAGACAAAATAGGATTATTGATTGTTAATTTAAGCATAAATTAGATTAATAATGAGAACTTGAGAATTAGAATATATCTCAATGGTAGAGTCAGAATCCTAGTGTGATTAAAGATAATTTAGGCTAAAATCAAAATCTTTGTAGAATGATACTCGTTTATTCAACATTACTATTACTTGTCAACAAATATGTACGCATGTGAGATTTTATCAAACAAGTTTTTGGTACTGTTGTTGGTGATTAAGATATTTAGTTTGAATTCGATAGTTTTATTATTATTATTATTGTTGTTGTTGTTGTTGTTGTTGTTGTTAATATTAAAATGCTCTTTCAAATCTTTTCAGGCGCTTGCATACGATTTATGCAGAATTTGAAATATCTCAGTCTATACCCATTTGATCCCGAGATCTAGAAGACTTTCAAGTAACGAAGAAGAGAACAAAGAAATGCAAGGAAGGAACATAAAAATAAATTGGCCGACGAACATGTTCAAATATCTCCAGCAGCTGAAATTGATAAGGATGATTTCTCGTTTGGGAAATTTATGATCCCATCAGTTGTGCAAAACAAGTCGAGCATTCCACACCCTCCGTATTGGAAATCAAACTTCCAGCTCCAAGTAGACTTGATCAACCTTTTTCAGAACCTTCAACAATTTTATGGACGATCCACTAAAAACCTGAACTCACATATATCTTGTTTTCTGAAAGTTTGTAGTAACTTCACTTACCAGTGAGTAAATGATGAGGCCATCAGGATGAGATTATTTCCACATGCATTGAAAGATGGAGCAATGGAGTGGTTGCACTCACATCACACCCCGCATGTAGTATTACGACATGGAATGACCTAGTTCAGAAGTTCACAACCAAGCACTTCCCGCTAGTCAAAGTTGCCAAACTCAAATACGGCATATCTATATTCAGACAACTTGAGTCAGAATGTTTCCATGAGGTTTGGGAGAGATTCAAAGCAATATTTCGAAAGTGCCCATCAAAAAGAAACTTCAGGTTCAATACTTCTATGCTAGATTACTTTCAACCAGTCATTCTGCAATTGATTCATCTTCCAATAGTTCAATCAAAACAAAAAATGTTCGAGTGACATATGAATTGTTCAAGGCCGAAACCAGTTCTATGAGGCCATTAGATATGAATGTACACGAAAAGACCGCAATTTCATAATGTTGATATCGTATCCGCCATATATGCACAGATGGAAGCTTTGACAAAGAAGATACAACCTCATTCAAATAGTCATTGTGGTGCATAATCTAATTCCTACTTGTGAAGAATGTAAGGGCAAAATATCATATCTCAGATTGACAACCACTTGCACATTTAATACAGAGCAAGCTAACTATGCACAGAAATTTCATCGCTAGCAGAATAATCCCTACTCCAACATATGTAATCGAGTTGGAAAAACTGTCCAAACTTCTCTTAGAGTAACAATTAAAATCAAGGGAATCGGAATCAAGAAAAACCACTAGGATTCCAACAAACACAAGAGAAGAAACTTCCGTTGGAAGATTTGATCTGTTAGTACATAGACAAAATTGACACCACTCTACAACACCAACAAACATCCATAAAAATTTGGAAACATAGATGTGACAAATAGGTGATACGTTATCATGAAAGACACAAGTCACTCTAACTAGAATTATTGAAACCAATCCAAAAGATTACTACTAGGAATTACTACTAGGAGCGGGTCTACTTACTGTAAATTCACATCAAAAGACAAAGTGCCTACTACAGAAGAGAAATACATGGAACTGTCTGAACAAATACCATAAGCTAATCCAGAACACAATTCATACACTCCACATGTTAAGGCAACCATTCGTGTCAAAACATATGTGCCTTTAGTACTATTTCTTCAAATATTGCAAAAACACAAGTTGGATAAGCAGTTCATGAAATTCCTTGAGATCTTCAAAAGGCTGCAAATCAACATACCGTTCGTAGATGTCTTAGCTCAAATGTCTAGCTACGCCAAGTTTATGAAAGAAATATTGTCTAACAAAAAGGAAGATAGAAGATCATTAGACGGTTATGTTGACTGAGGAGTGCAGTGCCACAATACAAAATAAGCTACTTCCAAAGCTTAAAGACCGAAGGAGTTTTATTATTCCTTTCATCGTTGGTAACAATTACTTTGAAAAATCATTGTGTGATCTTGGAGCCAGCATTAACTTAATGTCCTTTTTTGTTATAGAAAACTATGTGAGAAGGCAAAGGCAACAATATCTTTATAGCTGGCTGATCTGTCTATCAAGCACCCTCGATGAATAATCGAAGATATTTTGGTAAAGGTGGATAAGTTCATATTTTCAACTAATTCTATCATCTTAGACATAGAAGAAGACAAAAATGTAATGCGGGAAGTTGTTTCTTACTGCTGGTCGAGCTTTGATTGATGATAAGTGCGTTTTATGCACTCATTTTGGCCTTTGAATTAATCATTTATGCCTCGTATAAGTACTTTTCTACTCACTCTAGTTTATTATCATTCTATTGCAGTTTTGGACTTGTTGGTGAACAATTGGAGAAGATTGGGTAAAAAGAGCAATGATTTAAGAAGATATCTCATAAGGTCGAGGACTCAATTGCACTCAATCCAAAGTTGAGGGACCAAACTGGAGATGATGCAAAGTTGAGGGACCAAACTGGAGATGATGTAAAGTTGAAGGACCAAATTTGATGTTATGAAAAGATGGAGGACTGAAATGACCAAGATCCAAAGTTGAAGGACCGAGGTGATGACTGTTGAAACAAAAAGGACCGGATTGCAAATAACTCAAACAACAAGTTGGGCACTCGCCCAGATCAGTGTTGGGCGAGCGCCCAACACTTGAATCAACAAGCAGAGACCAAAAACGGCCTCCTGGGCGATCGCCCAGGCCAAATCCGGCTGAAAAGATTTTATTTCCTTTTTTTTTGTTCCAATTCCATTAGGTAATGTTTGGCCCACGAAAATTGTAATCTCTGGGGATATTTTAGGGCACAATGAAGGTAGTATAAATAGGAGATACATTCTCATAACGATGGTTGGATTTTTTGGGAAGCAAATCAAGAGAAGACTTGAAGAGAACAAGAGATCAAGACATCCTCGACTATCAAGATTTCTTCGAAGATTTCTTCTCCTTCAATCCATGCCGGGTTTTACCAATTATTGTTTTTCTAGTTTAATTATGTTCTTCTAGTTTTCTTTAACCAAGGTAGACGATGAAACCTTGTTTTAATTAAGTGATTATTCCGTTATTTGTTTAATTCCTTCTTAAGAGCTTTAACGTTCATGGCGTGTTCTTAATTAGATTAATTAAATATGATTTTTTTCATCTCAAATATCATGTATTTTTGATAGTTAGATGTTGATTTAATTAATCCATGCTTGGTGGTATAATATGATCTATTAATTGCTTTTGATTTTTCGTCATCTTCTATTCGAATTGGGATACATAGAATGCTTAGAACTTCTTTGATTCTTTGTTTTCTTTCAATTGAGCTTGATACGAAAAACGCTTAAGTGGTTTATGTTTGAAGCATAAGGGGAGCCTATATTTGATCTTCTTCTTCTGGACTTAATTGATAAATCTTTAGGGACGACAATAGATTGATTTCGGGTTGTCGTATGTGTTTTTCTTGGGAATTAATGAATGATTGGATAATTGCTAAATTAGACAATGGTGGATTCTGAAACCTTGGTGTTTTACACAACTTGAATTATCAATTCATCTGTTTAGCATACTTCTTTAGTCTTTTAGTTAAACAATTTCAACAACAAATCTTTTCAACTCAACTAGCCTAGAATAACTGTTAACTTGGATTAAATTATACCTTCCTCATAGCAGTCTCTGTGGGATCGACCTCGTTTTTACTTATCTATATTCCACTAGATTCGTACACTTGCGAGTTAATTAAAATTTGACATCAAGTTTTTGGCGCCGTTGCCGGGGACTGCGTCTGAAGGTTAATTTAATTTTAGTTAATTTTACTCTTGACTAGTTATAATTTAGAATTTTATTTGTTTCTTGTTATTTTATTAAAAACAAAAAAAAAGGGGGGGGTTTTCATTGTGCATGCTTGGTCGTCGATCTTTGGATATTAAGCTAGAACCTCTAGATAGTGAGATAGAACGAACTTTTCACCAGAGATCTCGACCTACCAACTTAGATAAAATTGGAGGAACCGAAGCAGTAGTAGTTATGGGGGATGAAATTGAGGAGAGACATTTCAGGGACTATTTTAGTCCATTAGCTAACTTGAGTACATCATGCATACAATACCCTCAGGTCACAGCTAGGAATTTCGAGCTTAAACAGAGTGTGCTTAACTGTCTTCCATCTTTCTATGGTTTAGATAGTGAAGAACCTTATAATTATCTGACTGATTTTTATGCTGTATGTATAACATTTAAATATGAGAATGTTTCTCCTGATAATGTTAAACTTCGTCTATTTCCTTTTTCCCTGAAAGATAGATCTAGATCTTGGTTTAATACATTGCCTGCAAATAGTATTACATCTTGGGAACAAATGGTTGCTAAATTTTTGAATAAATACTTTCCTGTTCACAAAACTAATGCTATTCGCAGGGAAATTTCAGAGTTTGTGCAAAGAGACGATGAGCCTTTCTATGAGACTTGGGAGAGATTCAACGGGCTTCTTATGAAGTGTCCACATCACGGCTATGAAAAATGGCATTTATGCCAATACCTTTTGGAGGGGTTGCTACCATATATTCAAGAATGGTTGATGGCCACAAGCGGGGGAGAGCTTATGTCTAAGAATGCTACAGAGATCTAGACCTTCTTTCAAAAACAGGCTGACAATTCACAACAGCGGAGCAGATCCTCTAGAACTGAACCAAAGAAAAGGGGTATCTATGAAATTCGCAGCAGTGAACCTAGCTCAGAAATCAAGGAAGTCAAATGCATGATAGAGTACATCTTGCGCAAATTGACCTCATTGACAGCCAATAGTCCTACAGAACCAGAAGCAGGTGCTGAGCAAGCCAATGCCCTCAACATGATGAGGAAGCCTCCCTACAATCCTTACTCCAACACCTATAACCCAAGTTGGAGGGACCAGCCCAATTTTTCTTGGTCACAGGGTAGTCAACAGGATAACACAGCAGGTCAAGCCCCTCAGTAGCCTAGACAGTTCAACCAAAACTTCTCACAGCCTAAACCATAGGAAGAGGCAATTCAAAATTTGACAAAAGCTACACAAGCTGCTTTGGAGCATCAGAATCACACCATCACTGAGTTCAAGAAGGAAGTGCGCACTAGCCAGAACTCACAGGCACAATCCATTTCCAATATGGAGAACATGATGGGGCAACTAGCTTCATCAGTACAACAGCTGGCAACAACCATCGAAAAAGGTAAATTCCCTAGTCAGCCATTTCCTAATCCTAAAGGGATGCACAATATTGGAACAGATTCAAGCAACCAACATGAAGAGGCGAAGGCCATCATGACTTTGAGACGGGGCAAACTAGTTGACAACAAAGTGGATCTTTCAAAGCACAACCCACCTCAACTAATTTCTCCAGGTAATACCTCAACTGATGATTTAGTCCAAGAAGCTCACAAAGAAGACAATGAGCCTTCCTACATCCCAAAAGCCCCATTTCCTCAAAGGCTGACAAAGGTAAAGCAAGGTAATTCTATCAATGACATGATGGACATCTTCAAGCAGGTAAGCATAAATATCCCCTTACTTGATGCTATTAAACAAGTTCTTGTCTATGCTAAATTTTTGAAGGATCTATGTACTAAAAAGAGACAATTACATGTACGTAAAAAGGCATTTTTAACTGAACAGGTTAGCTCAATAATTCAAAGCAATACCCCTCCTAAATTTAAAGATCCAGGTTGTCCTACTATCTCTTGCATCATAGGAAACCATAAAATTGAGAAGGCATTATTAGATTTAGGAGCTAGTGTCAATCTTCTTCCTTACTCTGTGTACATGCAACTTGGACTAGGCGAGTTAAAACCAACATCTGTTATTTTACAACTTGCTGATAGATCTGTGAAAGTACCTCGTGGCATTGTTGAGGATGTTTTGATACAGGTTGATAAATTTTATTTTCCTGTTGATTTTATTGTACTTGATACTCAACCTGTTCGAGACTCCACTAAGCATATTCCTGTGATTTTTGGTCGTCCTTTTCTAGCAACATCTAATGCTGTAATTAATTGCAGGAATAGAGTCATGCAGCTGTCCTTTGGCAACATGACAATTGAATTGAATGTCTTCAATGTCAACAAGCAACCACATGACAACGAGGATGTTGCTGATGTTGATATGATAGAAGCATTGGTTGATGACTCTTGTATTTCAACTAATTTTGATGATGCTTTAATGATGTGTCTAACTCATTTTGGTACAGATTTTGATGTTGAAAGTGCTATAGATGAGGTAAATGCTTTGCTTGAGTCAACACCTGTCATGGATACAAGTAAGTGGAGACAGAAAATTGAGCCACTCCCAATAAGTGAGAAGAAGAACATCCCATCAGTTCAACAACCGCCCAAGTTAGAGCTCAAAGCATTGCCTGACACTTTGCAGTATGCCTTCTTAGGAGAGGCAGAAACTTTACCTGTAATTATCTCTTCTGCTCTTGATGATGCACAAAAAGGTAAGTTGTTAGGTGTTTTAACTGAACATAAAGAGGCGTTAGGATGGACCATTGCTGATATAATAGGTATTAATCCTGCAGATTGCATGCATTATATTCATCTTGAGGAAAATTCTAGGTCCACTAGAGAGATGCAACGTAGGTTAAATCCTAACATGAAAGATGTTGTGAGAACTGAAGTCCTTAAGTTGTTAGATGCTGGAATTATCTATCCTATTTCTGATAGCAAATGGGTAAGTCCTGTGCATGTTGTCCCAAAAAAATCAGGTATCACTGTAGTTACTAATGCAAACAATGAATTGATTCCAACTAGAGTAACTACAGGATGGCGTGTGTGCATTGACTATAGGAAATTGAACTTAGTCACTAGAAAAGATCACTTCCCTCTTCCATTCATTGATCAAATGCTTGATAGACTAGCAGGGCATGATTATTATTGTTTCTTAGATGGTTATTCAGGTTACAATCAAATTCCCATAGCTCCAGAAGATCAAGAGAAAACTACTTTCACTTGTCCTTTTGGAACCTTTGCATATAGACGAATGCCGTTTGGTTTGTGTAATGCACCTGCTACCTTTCAAAGATGCATGCTTAGTATATTTTCTGACATGGTGGAGAGGTTTCTTGAGGTGTTCATGGATGACTTTTCTGTGTATGGTGACTCGTTTGATGATTGTTTGCGCCATCTAACTTTAGTTTTGTAGAGATGTGAGGAAAAGAATTTAGTACTAAATTGGGAAAAATGTCACTTCATGGTGAAACAAGGTATTGTTCTTGGCCACATTATTTCTAGCAATGGTATTGAGGTTGACAAAGCCAAGGTTGATCTTATCTCCAATCTTCCACCTCCAAAATCTGTGAAAGAAGTAAGATCATTCCTTGGGTATGCTGGTTTTTATAGACGTTTCATTCAAGATTTTAGTAAAATCTCTAGACCCTTATGCAATTTACTTGTTAAGGATGTACCTTTTATCTTTAATAATTCATGCTTAGAAGCTTTTGAACATCTTAAGAAAGTGTTGACCACTGCACCTGTTATTCGACCACCTGATTGGACTTTGCTTTTTGAACTTATGTGTGACGCATCTGATTATGCTATAGGAGCAGTTTTAGGATAGAGATTAGATCGGGTGCCTTCTGTTATTTACTATGCTAGTAGAACTCTTAATGATGCGCAATTAAATTATTCTACCACAGAGAAAGAAATGCTAGCAGTTGTATTTGCTTTAGATAAATTTCGATCTTATCTTGTAGGGTGTAAAGTTATTATCTTTTCTGACCATGCTGCCCTCAAATATCTCCTCACTAAGAAAGATGCTAAACCTAGATTGATTAGGTGGGTCTTGCTTTTGCAAGAATTTGATATTGAATTTAGGGACAAAAAGGGTTCTGAAAATGTTGTGGCTGACCACTTATCTCGAATTGTGCTTGACTCTGTACAGAATAAACTACCATTAAATGAGTTGTTTCCAGATGAACAACTCATGAATATTGATGTTGTGCCTTGGTTTGCTGATATTGTTAATTATCTTGTTACAGGCAAAATTCCAGAACATTGGACTAAACAGGATAGAACTAAGTTCCTAGCTGAAGTGAGGAATTTCTTTTGGGACGATCCTTATTTGTTTAAATATTGTGCTGATCAAATTATAAGGAGATGTGTCCCAGAAAGTGAATTCAACAGTGTTTTCTCCTTTTGTCATGACCAGGCTTGTGGGGGCCACTTCAGCGCTAAAAAGACTACTGCTAAGATTTTACAATGTGGTTTTTATTGGCCTACTCTCTTTCGTGACACTCATAATTTTTGTTCTTCTTGTGATAGGTGTCAGCGCATGGGAAGCATCTCAAAAAGAAACATGATGCCGCTTAATCCTATCCTCGTAGTTGAAATCTTTGATGTCTGGGGGATTGATTTCATGGGACCTTTTTCTCCATCTTTTGGGTATCTGTACATATTAGTGGGTGTCGATTATGTTTCCAAGTGGGTTGAGGCAGTTCCTTGTAGGACTAGTGATCACAAAAGCGTCGTGGCATTCTTGAAAAGCAATATTTTCTCTCGCTTTGGCACTCCACGAGCCATCATCAGTGATGGGGGATCTCATTTTTGCAATAAACATTTTCAAACCCTTCTAGCAAAATACTCCATCACACATAAGGTTGCCACCCCATATCACCCACAAACTAGTGGTCAGGTAGAGGTCTCAAATCGAGAAATAAAACACATTTTGGAGAAAACAGTTCGACCTGATAGGAAAGATTGGTCTCTACGGCTCACTGATGCTTTATGGGCATATAGGACAGCTTTTAAAACACCCATTGGCATGTCTCCTTATAGATTGGTGTATGGGAAAGCCTGTCACCTTCCGGTTGAGTTAGAGCATCGTGCTTACTGGGCCATTAAGAAATTCAATTTTGATATGCAGGAGGCAGGGTCAACAAGGAAATTGCAGGTAGCTGAACTTGAGGAAATTCGAAACGATGCTTATGAGAATGCTAAGATTTACAAGCACAAAATGAAGGTCTTTCATGACAAGCACATAGTTAGAAAATCATTCAGTCCAGGTCAGAAAGTACTTTTATATAATTCTCGCTTGCATTTATTTCCAGGTAAACTACGTTCCAGATGGTCAGGCCCTTTTATCGTTCTCACTGTTTATCCCCATGGTGCTGTTGAGGTTGAAAACCCAAAAAATGGTGATATGTTTAAAGTTAATGGCCAACGTTTAAAACCATACTTGGAGTTTCACTCTCGCGAGGGGGAGGAGGAAATTGATTTGGGTGATCCTACCCTTCATTCTTGAAAATCGCATTTTTGAAAAAAAAAAAAAAAAAAAATTGCTTTCGTTGTTTTTGTTTGCTGTTTTCTCTGTTTTTCTTTTAGGACTGCTTTTGTACAACTGATCCTGCGGTGTCCAAGGTGTTCAACATCTTTCAGCCTGCCAGATGCTTCTTCTCCACATCTATCCCCCTGGGGAGTAACTGATCTTTTCCCTCCTACTCTGTGCTTTCTGTTATTCTTCCATTGGGGACAATGTAAGGTCTTTGTTTGGGGGTGGGGTTAAAAAATATCATGTTACTTAAGAACCTCTGATTTGCTTATCATTCTGGTCTGTGTAACTAAAATGGCTTTGATAAGAAAAATATTTGTCTGGTTGCTGTTGAATATCCTACCGCCAATGATGATGTCTGTTCAACATTGAGCACATTTTTAGTCGACTATTAGACAACACGTGAACTCATTCTTTTATCTGATTACTTATCTATGTTAGACTTGATTAAGGAAGCACATAGCCACTATTGACTTATCGTTTATTGGATACATGA
This sequence comes from Forsythia viridissima, assembly GCA_030279155.1. Taxonomy (NCBI): domain Eukaryota; kingdom Viridiplantae; phylum Streptophyta; class Magnoliopsida; order Lamiales; family Oleaceae; genus Forsythia; species Forsythia viridissima. The sequence continues at coordinate 51,683,641 of CM059034.1, forward strand.
CTTGAGTGTTTGTGTTGATATTATTGACTGAGTATCATGATGAACATTCTTAGAGCTAGTGACTAAATTGTTTTGAGAACAGTTTGGGGGTGTTAAAGTTACTACTTTTGTTCTAGAACTTTTGATGGTTTGGGTTGTCTGAGTTTCATCTTTGGTTGAATGGGTTATAGTCAAGGAATCTAAACTGAGCACTACTCACAGCTGATAAATTTAAATGAAAGATCTGACTCGAGCAATTAAGCCTGTTAGGGTATCTTAAAACCTGGTGCCCTATGGTCATCTGACTTGGGAGTCATCGGCCCAAAGCTCGCTACATGAGTCCTGTGTCTAAAACAAGAAAAAGAAAAGAGAGCGACATTTATAAATCTACATCTTCACTCCTCTATTAGCCTGTGGGACTCGAGCAATTAAGTCTGCTAGGGTATTTTCAAACCTGGTGCCCTATGGTCATCTGACTTGGGAGTCATCGACCCAAAGCTCGTTACAAGGGTCACACAGAAAGCTAGTGAAAGAGAAGTATTGCACAGGATGTAAGACTGTTAACAGGAGTTGAATAAATAAAAAAAAAAAAAAGTAGAAGTGCTCAGGAAGGATTTCTAGATTAGAACCTTAGAGACTGAAGATGAGAATTTAGAGATCTCTCACCATCCTAATTCTCAGAATACAAGTGCTAAGTTTTACCACTTTTGTCGAAAAGAAAGAGCATTGTAATGATCAATAGAAACCAACTTCGCTAGAACACCTCGGGATTTGAGAGAAAAGTTTTAGAAGTGTGATAACTTACGAGAGGTGTAAGGATTAAATGACTACAAAGGGTTCGGGATTGCTAAAGTGTCAACAACACAATATTGGTCATGGTCTAATACATGTATAAGTTCAATTTTTGGCTATTCACACACTCACACAAGGTCAAGCATCGAATAAGTGAAAATTTTTGTGTTGTTGTTTGATATCCTTCTAATAGTGCTGCTTTATTTTTGAACCTGAGGCATATGGTAAGGAATTTAACATTGACAAATTTTCGTGGATTTAATTAGCTTAGTTGAAGTCTATTTTAGTTTTGTATTTTTGTTCGAGGACGAGCAAAGGTTTAGTTTGGGAGTGTTTGATAAGTGCGTTTTATGCACTCATTTTGGCCTTTGAATTAATCATTTATGCCTCGTATAAGTACTTTTCTACTCACTCTAGTTTATTATCATTCTATTGCAGTTTTGGACTTGTTGGTGAACAATTGGAGAAGATTGGGTAAAAAGAGCAATGATTTAAGAAGATATCTCATAAGGTCGAGGACTCAATTGCACTCAATCCAAAGTTGAGGGACCAAACTGGAGATGATGTAAATTTGAAGGACCAAATTTGATGTTATGAAAAGATGGAGGACTGAAATGACCAAGATCCAAAGTTGAAGGACCGAGGTGATGACTGTTGAAACAAAAAGGACCGGATTGCAAATAACTCAAACAACAAGTTGGGCACTCGCCCAGATCAGTGTTGGGCGAGCGCCCAACACTTGAATCAACAAGCAGAGACCAAAAACGGCCTCCTGGGCGATCGCCCGGGAATAGCCTGGGCGATCACCCAGGCCAAATCCGGCTGAAAAGATTTTATTTCCTTTTTTTTTGTTCCAATTCCATTAGGTAATGTTTGGCCCACGAAAATTGTAATCTCTGGGGATATTTTAGGGCACAATGAAGGTAGTATAAATAGGAGATACATTCTCATAACGAGGGTTGGATTTTTTGGGGAGCAAATCAAGAGAAGACTTGAAGAGAACAAGAGATCAAGACATCCTCGACTATCAAGATTTCTTCGAAGATTTCTTCTCCTTCAATCTATGCCGGGTTTTACCAATTATTGTTTTTCTAGTTTAATTATGTTCTTCTAGTTTTCTTTAACCAAGGTAGACGATGAAACCTTGTTTTAATTAAGTGATTATTCCGTTATTTGTTTAATTCCTTCTTAAGAGCTTTAACGTTCATGGCGTGTTCTTAATTAGATTAATTAAATATGATTTCTTTCATCTCAAATATCATGTATTTTTGATAGTAGATGTTGATTTAATTAATCCATGCTTGGTGGTATAATATGATCTATTAATTGCTTTTGATTTTTCGTCATCTTCTATTCGAATTGGGATACATAGAATGCTTAGAACTTCTTTGATTCTTTGTTTTCTTTCAATTGAGCTTGATACGAAAAACGCTTAAGTGGTTTATGTTTGAAGCATAAGGGGAGCCTATATTTGATCTTCTTCTTCTGGACTTAATTGATAAATCTTTAGGGACGACAATAGATTGATTTCGGGTTGTCGTATGTGTTTTTCTTGGGAATTAATGAATGATTGGATAATTGCTAAATTAGACAATGGTGGATTCTGAAACCTTGGTGTTTTACACAACTTGAATTATCAATTCATCTGTTTAGCATACTTCTTTAGTCTTTTAGTTAAACAATTTCAACAACAAATCTTTTCAACTCAACTAGCCTAGAATAACTGTTAACTTGGATTAAATTATACCTTCCTCATAGCAGTCTCTGTGGGATCGACCTCGTTTTTACTTATCTATATTCCACTAGATTCGTACACTTGCGAGTTAATTAAAATTTGACATCAATTGATATACAGAAGGGTCAGCTAATTTTAAGGTTGAATGAAGAACAAGTCATTATCAACGTGTTCAAAGCAATAAAATATCATGCAGAATCCGACTGTTGTTTCTAAGTTGATGTGATAGACAATATTGTGGCAGATATTTTTATTTATGATCAACATCAAGAACCGTTTGATGAACCTTCTTGTACATTATATTTTTATTTATGATCAACATCAAGAACCGTTTGAGGAACCTTCTTGTACATTCTATATGTATATTCTATATCTATAGGGTAGAGAGTCTGTATTAATTACCACAAACTCAATAACGCAACTAGAAATGATCATTTTCCTCTGCCTTTCATTGATCAGATGTTGGAAAGGCATGTTTGTCATTCTCACTACTGCTTTCTTGACGGTTATTCCAGTACAACCAAATTTCCTTTGCTCTAGAATATTACATTCGCATGCTCATACGACACATTTGCTTATAAAAGGTTTCCCTTCTGGTTATGCAACGCTACTGCCACATTTCAATGTTGCATGATGTCAACATTCTCAAATATGGTGGAAAATAACATTGAGGTGTTTATGGATGATTTCTCGGTCTTTGGGTTTCGTTCGATAAATACCTCAATCATTTGGCTCTAGTCGTATGGCGATGTAAAGAACAAATCTGGTACTTAACCAAGAGAAGTGTCCCTTCATGGTTCAAGAATAAATTATGTTGGGAAATTAGATTAAATTAGACAAAGCTAAATTTCAGGTGATTAGGAAACTACCATAACCGACATTAGCCAAGGGTATTTAGAGTTTCTTAGGGCATGCCGAGTTCTACCATCAATTCATAAATGACTTCTCCAAGATCACCAAGCCATTGTATAGTTTGCTTGAAAAAGACATTCCATTCCACTTTTTTAAAGAATATTTAAAATCTTTCAATGCTCTAAAAGAGAAGTTAACATCATCACCAATATTGGTTGCACCTGATTGGAACTTGTTGTTTGAGCTAATGTGCGGTGCTAGTGACTATACAGAATGAGCACTATTGAGACAGAGTAAGAACAATTTACCACATGTGATTCATTATTCTAGTCGAACTCTCAACGATGCACAACTCAACTATACTACCACTAAAAAAGAACTTCTTTTAGTATTCACCTTCCAAAAAATCCGATCATAACTTATTGAATTGAAAGTAATGTCTATACTGACCATATCGCATTGAAATATCTACTTGTGAAAAAAGATACAAAAGCGAGGCTTATTTGGTGGGGACTATTACTGCAAGAATTCAATATGGAAATCAAAGACAAGAAAGGGTACAAAAACTTGGTAGCCGACCATCTGTCAAGACTTGAACCAACATGATGAAATCAATGATGTTTTCCTATATGAGCAATTACTTGATGTTGAAACAGATCCATGGTATGACAACTTTGTCAACTATCTCACCAGTTTAATCATCCCGCCGGACTACACAAGTCATCAAAATAATAAATTTTCAATGACATCAAGCGCTACTTCGAGGACGACCATATTCTCTACAGACTGGTCCAAATCAAATTGTTAGACATTGTGTTCTCGAGGAAGAAATGGCCCAAATTATAAACCATTGCCACTCATCCAACTATAAGGGATATTTCAGTGTATCCAAGATTGTAGCAAAAATCCTGCAGTTAGGATTCTATTGGCCCACATTGTTTCAAGATGAATAAAACATCGTCGAGAAATGTGACCGATGCCAACGAATAGAAAATATCTCAAGACGGAATGAGATGCCTTCAAACACTATTCTTGAGATGGAATTATTTAATGTTTGGGGTGTCGAATTCATGGGACCATTATCACCTTCATTCAACAATCAGATATATCTTAGTGGTTGTTGACTAAATCTCTAAATAGGTAGAAGCTGCAGCATTGCCGACAATTGATGTCAGGGTGGTTGTGCACTTTTTTAAAAAGCACATTTTAATGCATTATGGAATCTTCTGAACCATCATTCGTGATGGGAAAAACACTTTTTCAATCACCAATTTGAGTCATTACTTGCTATATATGGTGCACGACATCGTATCTCAACCCTATATCACCCTCAAACTATTGGGCTAGTGGAAATCTTCAACTCGTAGTTGAAATGGATTCTCAAAATCATGGTGAATGCATTATGCAAAGATTGGTCAAAGAAGTTAGACGATACATTATGAACGTATTGCACGGTGTTCAAAACCCCAATTGAAATGTCTCTATATCGACGTTTTTTGGGAAAGCGTGTAACCTACATGTTGAATTGGAACATTGAGCTTATTGGGTTGTGTGGACACTAAATTTTTCACATGAAAGTCGTAGATGAAAAGAGATTATTACAAATCAATGAGATGGACGAGTTCTATTCGGACGCTTACGAAAATGCCAAGCTCTACGAGGAAAAGACAAAAAATGGCATGATCTACACATTCAAATGAGAAAGGTTGAAGTAATCCAACAAGTATTACTCTACAATTCTTGACTCAAGTACTTTCTGGGATGTCAACGATCAAAGATTGAAGCTCTATCGGGGAGGACAATTCATCTTGCCAACCTCAAGTAACCAAAACAACAAAGTCAATCTAATGACTTTAACCAAGCGCTTATTGTGAAGCAACCCGATTCCATAACCCTTTTACTAATTGCTTTTTAGTTAGTAGGTTTTAATAAATTACACTTTTAGAATTTAAGTTGTCTTTATCCAAGTGCACGAAATATCTAATTCATCATGTAATTTATCATTCACGAAATCATGCGGGTCATTTTGATGTCAAGCATAGTTTGCATAGTAATTTGCTTGAAAATTTTGATCATCTAGGCCATATGAAATTTTCACTCATTCAAGTAGGGACGAAGAGAGAACAAACATTTTAGGGCTGCAGGCCAAGAACTTTCAGCTAGTTTTGGCCACTCGAGCGGAATTAAAATAAAAAATTATTTCTCTATTTGCTCAAGTAGGGGCTAAACTTCATAATATGCTGCGATCGCATGACTTTGTCCCCTGCGATCACATGGTATGACCTAAAAATATTCTGCTGAAAAATTCAGCTAGTTGCGATCGCATGATAACATACCCATGCGATCGCATGGTTAAAATTGACCCAATTTTTTGTAATTTCTCATTCATCCGATATTGGTTTTGAGATGCCATATATACCCTTCAACACATGCAGAGAAATATGAATTTTCTTTCTGGGGGCCCCCACGAAGGGCGTTGCTCCTTCGATCTCCGCGACCTGACCGATCCCTATTTTGACGTCTCGAAGCAGCGAAGTGGCAAACTAGTTTGTCTAAACGGATTGGGTTGGGTCTGAATATTTTGGTCGAAATTGACACGAAGTCACTTTAGTTTTTTCAAACACTTAGTCAATTTTTTGAAATCTTAAACCAATTTTTAACAATCCCCACATGAATGGAAATTCCTTGATGCGCAAAACACGATGCAAATGAAATGCAGATGAAATGCAGACTCTAACAAATGGAGTACATACAATAAGTCATAGAATCAAGATAGGTGGCTTGTGGCTTTGAACCTTTTTTAGTTAAGTACAATTGGATTTACTAGGCTAGTTGGTAAACGCGATGTTTTTGATCCGTCCAGCCGTTTGTGTAAACCCAAACAATTGTACCAACACCATAACTTATCTAACCAATTCGGTTCTCATGGTTGTATTCATTTTGGCCCTGGACAACTCTTGGTTTCACAAGTGTTTTAAGAGAATTAAGCCTCGAATTCTCGTAGAAGCGGCTCCACTTCATACTTATATAGTTGATCTCTTACCTTTCTACTTCAAAGTTTTGAATAATTAAAAGTTTAAATGTATTCTTATCCTTTATACATATTTGACATAGCACTTCAAATGTTATGAATGGGAATAAGTACTTTAGTCCGAATCTTTTATAACTTAGTTGTCCCATTGAACTAAGATTTTGGGATCTCCAATCTACGAGGTTGAGTTTCCGTTATAGTAATTCTATTCAATAGGCTTTAGGCCCATTCCTCTGAGAGATGGTATACTTGATCTCTTGCAAGTCCTTCCGTTAAAGGATCAGCCAAATTTTCTTTTGACTTCACATAATTAATAGAGATTATACCATTTGATATTAATTGTTTAATGGAATTATGTTTCCGACAGATATGTCGAGACTTACCATTTTACATATTGTTTTGTGCTATTGCTATTGCCAACTGATTATCGCAATGTATGTTAATTGCAGAAACCGGCTTTTCCCAACATGGAATTTCCTCAAGGAAATTACGAAGCCATTCTGCTTCTTCTCTGGCTTTGTCTAAGGCAATAAACTCATATTCCATTGTGGATTGAGCTATACATGTTTGCTTAGACGATTTCTAGGACACGGCTCCACCTCTAATGGTAAATACATAATCACTTGTAGATTTTGAATCGTTAGTGTCAGTTATCTAATTTGCATCGGTATATCCTTCTAACAGAGTGAGATATCTTGAGTAGTATAATCCATATTCAACCGTGTGTCTTAAGTATTTAAGAACTCGGTTTAATGCCTTCAAATGTTCAACACTTAGATTACTAGTGAATCTACTCAACTTGTTGACTATGTATGCTATATCTGATATTGTGTAGTTGGTAATGTACATCAAACTGCCTATGATATGTGAATATTCCAATTGAGATACGAGCTCACCAGTATTCTTGGCTAAGTGTATACCTAAGTCAACTGGTGACTTAACTTGTTTTTCGTCATATACTTTAAACTTCTTAAGTATAGTCTCAACATAATGTGATTGAGATAATAACAAACCATTGGATGTCTTAGAGATTTTAATCCCTAATATTACATCTGCAACTCCCATATCCTTCATGTCAAAATGTTTTGTTAACATTTTCTTAGTCGAGGAAATGACTTTTGAGTTATTTTCCATAATTAACATATTGTCAACGTATAGGCATACGATTACATATTCGTTATGTGTGTTTTTAATGTAGACACATTTGTCACATTCATTGATTTTGAAGCCATTTAATAACATAGTTTTATCAAACTTTTCATGTCATTGCTTCGGTACTTGTTTTAATCCATACAATGATTTTACAAGTTTACACACCTTCTTTTCATTTCCTGATGCAACAAACCTTTCGGGTTATTCCATATAGATTTCTTCTTCTAATTCACTGTTTGGAAACACAGTTTTAACATCCATTTGATGTATTTCAAGATTATGCAATGTCGTGATTGCAATCAAGACACGTATAGACGTGATTCTTGTCATATGTGAATAAGTATCAAAGAAATCGAATCCTTCATTTTGTGTATACCCTTTAGCTAATAATCTAGCCTTGTATTTATCTATTGATCCATCCGAATTTAATTTCTTTTTGAATATCCATTTGCATCCTAGAGATTTGTTTCCCAAAGGGAGTTCAACCAATTCCCAAGTATGGTTACTCATGATGGATTCAATTTCATTACGCACAGCTTCTTTCCAAAAAGGAGCTTCGGGAGAGGACACTGCTTCATCAAATGTCCTTGGATCATTTTCAAGTAAATTGGTTACGAATTCTGGACTAAATGTCTTATGAATTTGTTGTCTTTTACTACGTCATTTCTATGTATGTTATCATAAGTTCGTTTAATTCAACTTACTTCCTTTTCTTTACAAGGAAATTTGTCTTCAAAGAAGACCGCATTTCTTGATTCAAAAATCGTACCTTCATATACATCAAGTACTTCAGATTTATGAACCAAGAATCGATATGCACTACTATTGATTGCATATCCAATAAAGACACAATCAATTGTCTTTGGTCCAATCCTAACTTGTTTAGGCTTGGGTATTTGTACTTTTGCTAAGAACCACCACACTTTGAGATATTTGTATGAAGGTATCCGACCTTTCCATAATTCGTAAGGTGATTCAACCTTATTCTTGTGTGGTATTTTATTTAGGATATGATTTGTAGAAAGTATGGCTTCCTTCCACAAGTTTTGAGGTAAGCCCGAACTTATTAACATTGCATTCATCATTTTCTTTAGTGTTCCATTCTTGCGTTCAGCAATCGCATTTGATTGAAGTGAATATGGTGCAGTAGTTTGATGAATGATTCCAGATTCTGCAAAAAATTCTTCAAACAGTGCAACGTATTCTCCTCATCTATCACTACAAATCATTTTTATTCATTTTCTAAGTTGATTTTCAACTTCGATTTTGTAGTGTTCGAACACTTCCAAAGCTTTATCTTTGCTTTTTCAACAAGTATATGTAGCAGTACCTTGTACAATCATCTATGAACGTGATGAAATACTTTTTACCACATCTTGTTTCTACGAACTTTAAATCACACACAGCAGTGTGAATTAGTTCTAAAGGTGTTGTGGTTTGTTCAACCGAATGAAAAGGTGTTTTGGCCGCTTTTGCCTTTACACATGTTTCACATTTTTCATTATTAAAATGCAAATTCAGAAGTAAACTTAAATTCATTAACTTGCGTATTGAATTAAAGTTTGCATGTCCTAATCTATGGTGCTATAAATTAGATGACTCAAGAATATAAATAGAAGATGACGTTTTATTCTTCATATTTTTCAGTACAACAGTTAGGACATTTATTTTGAATAGTCTATCTTTTACATAGCCTTTGCCTACATACATGTTATTCTTGGTAAGTACAAACTTATCCGAAACAAAAACTAACTTAAAGCCATTATTGCTTAACAAAAAACCTAACACAAGGTTCTTGCGAATATCCGGTATGTGAAAAACATTGTTGAGGCTAAGTTCATTTTCCAATGTCATCTTCAATATCACTTTGCCTTGTCCTTCCACTTTGGATGTTGAGGAGTTCTCCATAAACATTTTTTCTCACTCGGTTGGAATTAGGATGTGAACATATCTTTATCAGCACATATGTAACGGGTTGCACCCGTATCAACCCACCATTCTATGGGATTTCCAACGTTGTTGCATTTTGAAACAACCACCGATAAGTTCATATCAGATATGCCATTTGATATGGCATCAGATTCGGTTATGTTTGCTTGGGCTTGCTTCTTTGGTTTGCAACAATCGACGAAGCGATGTCTAGCCTTTCCACAATTATAGCAGTTGCCCTTGAACTTATTTGCATTCTTCTTTGTTGGTTCAACGGAATGCTTTCTCTTCTTTCCTTTGTTGATGTTGGATTCCACCACATTTACCTTTGATTGTGGTATTCTATTTCCAACACGCTTGTTCGAACTTCGGTTGTCTTCTTCAATCCTTAGTTGGACCACAAGTTCTTCAATATTTATATCCTTGCACTTATGCTTGATATATTTCTTGAAGTCCCTCCACATGGGTGGAAGTTTCTCAATGATTGCAGCCACTTGAAATGATTCACTTAGAGACATATTCTCCGCGTGAATGTCATGGAGTATGATATGTAATTCTTGCACTTGACTGATGACCGTCTTTGAATCTACCATCTTGTAGTCCAAAGAAGTTAGACGATGCGTTATGAATGTATTGCATGGTGTTCAAAACCCCGATTGAAATGTCTCTATATCAACGTTTTTTGGAAAAGCGTGTAACCTACATGTTGAATTGGAACATTGAGCTTATTGGGTTGTGTGGACACTAAATTTTTAACATGAAAGTGGCAGATGAAAAGAGATTATTACAAATCAATAAGATGGACGAGTTCTATTTGGACGTTTACGAAAATGCCAAGCTCTACAAGGAAAAGACAAAAAATGGCATGATCTACACATTCAAATGAGAAAGTTTGAAGTAATCCAATAATTGTTACTGTACAATTCTTGACTCAAGTACTTTCTGGGATGTCAAAGATCAAAGATTGAAGCTCTATCGGGGAGGACAATTCATCTTGCCAACCCCGAGTAACCAAAACAACAAAGTCAATCTAATGACTTTAACCAAGCATTTATTGTGAAGCAACCCGATTCTCTAACCCTTTTACTGATTGGTTTTTAGTTAGTAGGTTTTAATAAATTACCCTTTTATACTTTAAGTTGTCTTCATCCAAGTGCACGAAATATCTAATTCGTCATGTAATTTGTCATTCACGAAATCATGCGGGTCATTTTGATGTCAAGTATAGTTTGCAGAGTAATTTGCTTGAAAAATTTGATCATCTAGGCCATATGAAATTTTCACTCATTCAAGATAGGACGAAGAGAGAACAAACATTTAGGGCTGTGAGCCAAAAACTTTTAACTAGTTTTGGCCACTCGAGCGGAATTAAAATAAAAAATTATTTCTCTGTTTGCTCTAGCGGGGGCTAAACTTCATAATATACGTATTCTCCACATCCCAATCTATTTCTTCTTTGAAACCATCATCCCTTTCTTCACTCATCAAAATAAATTACTCCACATTCAACTTCTTGGGTTGATTTGGGCAACATCTTCACAAACTCAATATACAATAAACAAAATCAAGGAAAACAACCAACGATACGGGGTTGAGCAAAGGCAAAGGTCCAACCACCAAGAAAATTTCCAAAAGACCAGCCACATACGACACTAACAAGTTTGAGGATGAGGAAGTTTATCTATGTTATAAAAATGATATGTGTCAAATAAACATTACATCAGAAAGGGCAATAAACCTAAATGACGTCCAGAATGAAATGTTGGTGGAATTTTGTGTAAAGTGACTTCCAAGAAGTACAGAAACAAGAAAATTGAAAATAGATTAAATGGCAAAGTCGAGTCAAGTGTTGAACACTTTGTCCTTAAGTCGATTTTGCCCTACAACGGTGCCTACGGTTTATGGAAATCAATTTCCAATATACAACGACTTCCACTTATATTTGTAGCACTTCAAAACACAAGCACAACGAACCAGAAATGGTTTTGTACTCCAAAATGAATTGTGAAATAATGAAAACCAGAATTTATGCAACAAATGCAAGAATTTTGGTTAAGAAGAAGAATATTTAATGAAGTTATGTTTGCATTTCATTTCTGTACTGAATAAGAAGTCCAAAGGGTCCTATTTAAAGAAGATGAAGAGTTGGGAATGAAGTGGTGTAGAGCCAAATCGTGCAACACTTCAAAAAGACACGCCTATTCGCGCTTAGATCCATGTGATCGCATGGTTCTAATATGATGCAATCGCAAGGTACACTTTTGAAGACAGAATTTAATCAAGGCTAACTAAGTATCTCATGACTTTGTCCCCTACGATCGCAGGGTATGACCTAAAAACATTCTGCTGAAAAATTCAGCCAGCTGCGATCAAAAGATAACATACCCATGCGATCGCATGGTCAAAAATTGACCCAATTTTGTCCTTTTTTGTAATTTTTCATTCATCCGATATTGGTTTCGAGATGCCAAATATACCCTTCAACACATGCAGAGAAATTTGAATTCTCTTTCTAGGGGCAACGCTCCACGTCTTGACTCCTGCGACTAGAAGCGTTGCCCCCTCGATCCCTGCGGCCTGACTGGGCAGGTCAATCCCTGTTTCGACACTCCGAAGCGACGAAGTGACAAACTAGTTTACCTAAACGGATTGGGTCGAGTCTAAATATTTTGGCCGAAGTTGACATGAAGTCACTTTAGTTGTTTTAAACACTTAGTCAATTTCTCGAATTCTTAAACCATTTTCCAACAGGAACTACTCGGTCGAATTGAAGCACAGAACAATTGGAAAAATTTAGTAAGAGTCCCACACATGGCTTATTTGGAAATTGTTAGTAAATTCTATAAAACATCCCCAAGAATATGAACAACCCCGAGCATCCACGATACAAACAAGTCTATGTGAGAGGAAAGTACATTACACTATCTCTATTGGTCATTATCCAGTCAACTGAACCGTAATAAGGTAGTTACATCAATGTGGCACTCCATTTATCAGTGTCCCAATCGAAGCAACGCACTATACTACTAAACCATACTTCATGTAATTCAAACATTAGACAAGATGGTGAGTGCCAATCTACTTCCAACATCCTACACCTCAACATTTACATTAGAGAGGTATGATTGCTATTTTGGTTTCAAACTAAACATCTCAATGCTGGGACATTAATATTCTTGGTCATTAGGCAAATCTTACGCAATCCACGCAACCTCTCTTTCGTGTCCCTCATATGTAAAATGCAACGAGTAGACTTCACAAATGCGATCATTACGTAAAGAAAATGGGCAAGATAGAAAAATATGCTATAAGAAAGTCCAAGAATGGCATCGCCTAGCAATTGGGATGAGCCCATGTAGTAGAACAAGTAAACGAGGCTAAAGATCTGGCTCCCACCCAATGAGAGCTGATGGAGGGAGAGATGCCACATGTAGATGTCGAGCCTACTCTACAGACCATCTACGACAGACTTCAAGCATATTGGGCTTCGTAGGCTAAGCTAGAAACTCAAATGATGGACATCATGGAATCCTAAGAACAGAAGGCTATTACCCGCCGAAAAGAGCACGAGGTTGTCACAACTCAGTTGGTACAATTCTTCATCTACTTTAACCTCTACCTGCCACCTCATCCGCCCCAATGATTGGGATGTTTAGTACACATTCTACTCATTCTTTGCATTATCTTTAGTGTATGTACATTGGGGACAATGGCTTCTTCAAGTTTGGGATGGTATTTATGTTAATCGTGTCGAGTCTTGTGTGTCTGTCAAGTTGCATTGGTTCGTTTTAACTGCTTGCATCAAGTCTGTATTTGGTTATTTTTTAAGAAAAATATTGTTTAGAATATATTAATTCGAGAAGTCAACCTACCACATGTGATGAAAATGTTGTGTCCGATCCCAGTTTATCTTAGAATTGATGAATGTTGTCACTAATGGAAATTTCATTTAAACTGCTTATTTGTGTAAGACTATATCAAATTGAGAACATGATTATACTTGAACTATTACTTGTGAATGGAGAGTTACTATAGAACTAGGTGACCTTTAAATGACATTGACCTTAGAATTGCATATTACGAGATAGTCAATAACCTTAACATTTCCAAACCCCAACTAAACCATTAAGAATAAGTTGTGGGAGTTCGTAGTTTTATGCTAACACTTATGGTAGAAGTGGCCATATTTGAAAAATCCAAGTTGAATAGTAACCATTAGCTGCGATTATGTTCCCAATTAACATACCATGAGAGACTCTGCACTAGTTAATGCAGAAAAGCTTCCTACATTGATGTGTGAAAGCTAACTTTAAGTAATTCGGCTCTATGTATCACCAACATATAGGAGACGATCTACCAAGGGAGGGGGTTTCCATCAATGTTAAGAGCGAAAGCTACCTACTCAAGTATGAAAAAAAAATAAACGATACAAACATTGCTAAGCCTCTAAGATATAATATTAAGCAACCAGTTGGTTTGACGTATTCACTAAGAAAGTGTAGTTTAGAGCCATGAATACTACAAGTCTGCTTGGGAGTTTTGGAGTACCGATTATGAGGATTTTTTAAAGTACCAATTTTGGGTGTTTATGAGGGATCTGGTTTTAGATGACTTTAATAAAGATTTTTAAAATAGTCAAAGCCATACTTCAGAGTTTATTATCTACTGGTTCTGATTTTTTTTTTAAAGAATAAAATTACATATATAACTACATATTAAAAAATAGAGGTATGTGTAAACAATATGAAGTAAAATATGTTACTTCTTATAATTTAATATAGCATTATTTTATATTGTGTATGGACTAACCTTTAGATTAATTTTTTCTATTTTTTTCCTATTTTGCTCATTAATTACTTACCCTAAAGTTCATTGAAAGGCCCCAGATTTGAGTCATCAATATCCAAAAATGAAAATATATATATTCGACTATAAAGAATTTAAAAAATAATTCAATAGCACATAAAAAATTATATTTTGGGGAGAATATGTAAAATGTACGTTTAAAGAGAAGATGAAGAAGAAAGTATGTATTTTAGATTTAGGATATATTTGAAAATAATTGTTTTATAGAGGGTAAAATTGAAAGATAATTTGAAAAATGGCCAAAACCAGTATGATTAGAACCGGCCAAGCCCAACCGGTTCAACTAGTAAAATCGAGAACCGGATCCAAAACTGGACTGGTTATGTAGGAAAACCTTCCATGTAAAAATCTGTCCAAAAATCTGTCAACCCATCCGGTTTTGAAGAACATGTTGAACTGTTTTCGGTTTCACCAATTCTAAAAATCATTTCTTTCCACAATTAATTGTAACTAATAATTGAAATCTATCTATCTCCCTACAGAAAATTAATCAAAAGAATGGAAAAAAAAAATTGCTTTTGAGCAATTTTTGTGATTTCCAAAAACTTATTTTTCATTTTTTTTTCATTTTTTGTAAACTTTTTCATTGTTTAAATTTTTAAAAATCACTGAGCCAACTCCTATTCAACCATTTGACCATTTGACTATTGACCCTTTCTCTTTTCTAGGTCGATGCCCGGGTCGATTTTTAAAACATTGCCACAAACTACTAATTTGGAGTTTGAGAAATACACCCAAAATTACACTATACTGAATTTTGATGGTTTTAAACCACCCAAAATAGTTCTCAAAATAAAACTAACAAGTACCAATTTTTTCAACCACTCATAAACGATACCATCCAAAACTGGTAAAAAAAACTCCCATGCAGGCCTAAGAGTGAAGGTGTGAGGTATTGAACTGTTAACCATCTAGATTCTCAGAATGATCTATCAGTGTCACCTGACTTATTGAGAGGATAATTTAGCTTAAGAGGGGTACTTTTGGAAATAAATGAAAATCTCTATGAAATAGTGTGGCTACACTAGCAAAGTGAGGAAAATATTGACCAATGGGGTTGTGGGTGACGTAGTTTAAGTTTGATAGTACACTCATGTTCTATAATACTCTATACGTGAAAATTAATGGTTTGCCATGGTGATCACACTACCTACGCTTGAACAGTCGAGTCGGATATGAACTAAATTTTTTTGTGATCAACATTTGAATATTTCTTGTAAAGATGTGTGGTTGCCAACAACCTTAAGGGAACTACAGTAGTTAGACTAGCCGGTTGACGTGCTTAGTCTATGTGTTCGTACATGAGATTAATTTCTATATTGTTTTACTTGGGACTAGCAAAAACTTGAGTTTTGAAGTATTTGATAAGGGTAATTTGTACAATTATCTCACATATTTTAATAGAAATTTTCGCATTGAGTACCTCGTATTCAGAATGAAAATAATGTTTATTTTATTTTATTCGTGGTGCGTAGGACAAAAATTTATTTTGGAAGGAACTCGAGACAAAAGTGGAGGAAAGAGGCTTGAAGATGAGAGAAATGGCGTGGAAAAGTTTGGGAACCCATTTGAGCATCCAAAGGCTATGTCCGAACGAAATCGTGAAAGAATTAAAGAAAAAGAAGGCCCGCTTGAGCGGATGTCTAATAAAATTTCATGGGCCTCTGTCCGCTGGAGTGGACGACCCAGAACTCTATTGATGGATCAATTTGGGACTCTTTGACACATTTTTTTAGTCACAATAGGAGGAGTGGTATCGAAACTTTGGGTCGAATTCTTGGAAAACTTGGCAAAAACATACATCTTACAATCAAAGAAGACACCAACCGTTTCTTTTTCTTTTTTTGGTTCAAAGAAAGAAGATTATTCAAGACTAATTGAAGAGATTCAAGAGTTCAAGTTTTAATTTTCTATTTTCCTTTGATACGAACCCACGAAAATTAAATCTCAAAATGCACAACAAAGATTGATAATGATCCCCAAGAAAGTTAAAATTAAGCTACAAGATCTTGACCCGATGATTTCTTGAATCAAATAACCAAGTTAGAATGAAAGCCACAAAGATTTGAGAAGTCTTTGATATGTTCGGTTAGTTCAATTAACAACAAGGAAGAAAAGTAAATCTCATTTTAATGTATTCTCTCAATAATCAATGTTCTTTGTTTACAATGAAAAGTGTTTTATAGGTAAAAACCAATGACAACCTAGTTTAATTTGGAAAATAACTAAAAACTTAACAAAATAGAATTCTAAACGAAAAAAGAAACAAAATCCTGAAAATCTGTCAGAATTGGCCTTGGGCGATCTCCTAGCACAAATTCGGGCGATAGCCCAAGCATAAAACTTTACCTCGGGTTGGGAAAAAGTGAGTGGGGTGATCGCTCCACATTTTGCCCTGGGTGATTGTCCAGGGTTAATTTCTACCCTAAGTAAGTTGATCTCCAAACTTTGAATTATGATCAATTTGTCCCTCCAATCTTCTACTAACCTCCAATATGCTTTTAATATGGTCCTTAGCTTGAATCAAATCTACTAAAGTTGGCTTTTTCTTTGTTATACTCATTTTGAAGGTTGGTGTCTTGTTATAGTTTGGGTGTCGATTTTGGCCCACGTAGCTAGGACAAGACCTTATTGTCTTTGATCTTCTTAGCTCTTGATCTTGTTATTGGCCCACTAGAATATGTATCGAGTCCTTGCTAGCAGATCCCCCATGAAGATTAATATCAGAACCCATAAAAAAGATTGATAATAAACCCCAAGAAAGATAAAATCAAGCCGCAAGACCTTGACTCGATGATTTCTTGAATCAAAAAACCAAGTTAGAATGAATGCCACAAAGATTTGCGAAGTCTTTGATAAATTCGATTAGTTTAATTAACAACAAAGAAGAAAAGTAAATCTCACATTAATGTATTCTCTCAATAATCAATGTTGTTTTGTTTACAATGAAAAGTGTTTATTTAAGTAAAAACCAATGAAAATCCAGTCTAATTCAGAAAATAACTAGAAACTTAACAAAATAGAGTTCTAAACAAAAAAAAAAAAATCAAAATTCTAAAAATCTGCCAGGATTGGCCTAGGCGATTGCCCAGGACAAATTCGGGTGATAACCCAGGCATAAACTTTTTCCTCGAGTTGGAAAAAAGGGGTGGGGCGATCGCTCCACATTTTATCCTGGGCGATCACCCAAGCTTAATTTCCACCCTAGGCCAATTGATTTTCAAACTTTTGGTTATGCTCATTTTGGCCCTCCAATCTTCCACTAGCCTCTAATATGCCTTTAATATGGTTCTTAGCTTGAATCAAATATACTAAAGTTGGCTCTTCCTTTGTCGTACTCATTTTGAAGGTTGGTGTCTTGCTTGTTGTACTTTGGACATCAATTTTGGCCCACGTAGCTTGGACAAGACCTTGTATGGTGTCTTTGCTATTCTTAGCCCTTGGTCTCGTTATTGCCTCCACCAGAATATGTAACGAGTCCTTATTAACCGGTCCATGGTTCTCATCATCTCCTCCCTCTTCAAAAGGATTCGACCTCCAATCATCACCTGCATCAAAGAGAGAAAGATCAACAACAATAAAAGTAGTAGACACCTTATACTCACTTGGAAGATCAAGCTTATAACCATTATCATTTATCCTTTCAAGGGCTTCAAATGGTCCATTTTCCATAGGATGTAGTTTAGACTGTCTATGGACAGGAAATCCTTCATTCCTCATATGCATCCAAACTCAATCACCAAGTTCAAAGATAACTTGTCTACGGCCTTTGTTGGCTTTGGCAGCATATTGTTTATTCTTCTTTTTAATTTATTGTTTTACACTCTCATGGAGTTTCTTCACCATCTCCACCTTCCTTTGTCCATCTAAGTTATCCCTTTTATCAACAAGTAAATGAATAGAATATAAAGAGATTAGTGAATTAAACCCATACAAAATTTCAAATGGCGAAAGATTAGTAGTATAATGGACACTTCTATTAAATGCAAACTCAATAAATGGCAAACAATCATCCCAATTCTTCAGATTCTTTTGAATGACAGTACGTAATAAAATAGATAAAGTTCTATTACAACAACTTAGTCCCCAACTTACCCTACAAAACTTTTCAAAAGTAGCTAAAAAATTTAGTATCACTATCATACACAATACTCCTTGTAACACCATGAAACCATACTATTTCTCTAAAGAACAATTTAGTTGCATCATTAGTTTTATTATAAGATATAAAATGTGTCATTTTAGAAAATCTATCAACCACCACAAAGATTGAATCATTACTTTTGTTTGACCAAGGCAAGTTTAAAACATAATCCGTGAAAATATCTACCCAAGGCTCACTAGGTACAGGTAGAGGAGTATATAAACCATGAGGTAAGACTCTAAATTTGGCCTGCTTATATGTAACGCATCTCGCACACAAATCTCTCCACATCACGTTTCATTTTAGACCAAAAGAAATGTTCATGCAACACATCTAAGGTCTTTCTCACACCAAAATGTCCCATCAAGCGTCCCCATGTGCCTCACGCACAAGCAACTCGCAGATAGAGCTATTAGGCGCACACAATTTATTTTTTCTAAAAAAGTACCCATCTAGTCTATAAAGTTTTTCAAAAGTTGTCTTCTCACACGCCCTATACACACTAGCAAATTCATTATCTTTAGCATACAAGTCCTTAGTATACTCAAATCCCAATAATCTTGCATTTAAAGTAGAAACAATGACGTACCTTCTAGACAAAGAATCAGCCACAACATTTTCCTTACCTTGTTTGTAGTGAATTACATATGGAAATATTTTGATGAATTCCACCTACTTGGCATGTCTCCTATTCAACTTACCTTGCTCCTTCAGATGCTTTAGGGACTCATGGTCGATATGGATAACAAATTCATTCAGCAATAGGTAATGTTGCCAAGTCTTCAATGCTCTCACCAATGCGTATAGTTCTTTGTCATATATTGGGTAACTCAAAGTTTCCCTATTTAATTTTTCACTAAAATAGGCTATTGTCCTTTTCTCCTGCATCAACACAACTCTTATACTTATTCTTGAGGCATCACATTCAATCTCAAAAGTTTTGGTAAAGTTAGGTAGTGCTAAAACATGTGCATAACACAACCTATCCTTAATAGCGTTAAAATCTTTTTCTTGTTCAATGCTCCAATTAAACCTAACACTTTTCTTTACAATTTCACTAAGTGGCATAGCAAGCGTGCTAAAATCTTTAACAAAACGCCTATAAAAGCTAGCTAAACCATGGAAGCTTCTCACCTCGGTGACACTTTTAGGTGTTGGCCACTCCTTAATGTCTTTAATCTTTTCTTTAACTACCTCAATATCGTTTTCACTAACAACATAGCCAAGAAAAACAACTTTTCCCATGAAAAATGTACACTTTTTAAGATTAGCATATAGTTTTTCTTTTCTTAAAACATCAAGCACACAACGGAATTGATGAATATGCTCATCTAAGTTCTTATTATACACTAAAATACTATCAAAGTAGACTACCAGAAATTTGTCTATGAATGCACATAAACATGGTTCATTAATCTCATAAATATGTTCGGGGCATTAGTTAGACCAAAAGGCATTACCAACCACTCATACGATTCATACTTCATCTTAAAAGTAGTTTTCCATTCATCAACTTCTTTCATTCTTATTTGGTGATATCCACTTTTAAGATCTATTTTACTAAAGATACATGATCTATGCAACTTATCAAGCATGTCGTCTAATCTAGGTATGGGATGGCGATACTTTACCTTTATATTGTTGATTGTCCTACAATCAATGCACATTCTTCATGTCTCATCCTTCTTAGCACAAGTAGCACTATCACCCCATATGGACTCGTGTTTTTCCTTACGTACTCTTTACCAATCAACTCCTCAACTTTCTTTTGAAGCTCATTTGTCTCATCTGAATTACTTCTATAGGCTGGTTAATTTGGAATTACATCTCCTAGTAGAAAGTCAATTTGATGTTCGATGCCTTTAATAGGTGGTAACCCACTAGGAATCTATTCAGGAAACGTGTCATCAAATTCCTGCACTGAAGAAATAGCCAAACTGGAGAGGGATTGGTTAGTTTCGCCAAGTTCAAGATAGGATTCCTTGTATACTAGCAAAATCATTTGTTGATTTTTCATGAGAGCCCTCTTAATCTCACTTTCTTTTATAAAGAAACTCAATTTTGTCTTTCATTTTCTCTCTGTAGGCTCTTTATCTTTTTTCTCCCATGATACTACTTTATTTACAGCTTCATTCTTATTTTTTTCCTCCATCTTTTTCCTTTCATGTACTTATACCTCACTTATTCTTTTTTACTCTGCCTTGCCTTTTAATTCCATCTGATCCTCATAGACTTGTTTTGGTGTTAAATGAACAAGAGTAAGGATTTTCCATCTTTGACAAAGTTGTACATGTTCCTAAAACCATCATGCATCACCTTCTAATCATACTGCCATGGCCTCCACAACAAAAAATGGCCATCATGCATAGGAACCACATCACACATCACATCATCACTATAATTCCCAATAGTAAAGTGCACTAAGACTTGCTTGTTAATCTTGACCTCCCCACATTCATTTAACCACTGCAACTTAGAAGGTCTATGGTACTTTAGTAAAGACAAGCCTAATTTCTCAACAAGGTGGTACTAGCTACATTGGTGCAACTCTTCCCATTTATGATCACTTTGATATCAAAATAGCATCTAGTATGGAAGATATTCTCTCTCAACTACTCCATATCATCTATCTTAATTTTTTGCATTAAGAGCATGACTCGCAACTAGAGCTTTACCTTCTACATGGTACTCTATACCATCATCCTCCAACTCAGGCTTCTCATCACTATCACACTCATCCTCAGTCTTCACGTTCCCATTATCACGTAAAATCATTGCCTATTTGTTTGGACATTGTGATACAATGTGCTCCAAACCCAAACATTTAAAACATTTGATATCCATATTCATAGAATATTGGAAATCTGACTTGGATTTATTTTTGCTAGTTACCTCCTCTTTTCCCTTAGGTAGTTCGGTCTTCCCATTTGAAACAGCTTTATCACTCATATCATTACTATCCTACTTCGGTTTCCAATGAGGGTTAGATCCCACAGAGTACCTTGTCGCCTCTTTTCTTTTGAATTGCATCTCTACCTTCATAGCCATGTGCACTATGTCGTCCAACTCCACATAGTGTTGTAATTCAACTACATTGGCTATATCACTATTTAATCCATTGAAAACCTAGCCAATGTGGCCTCCCTACTCTAATCATAGCCACATCCATCTCCTTATGGTTATCCTTCACACTCTTTGAACCTTGAGTAAGGCTCTACAATTTTTGATAGAGGTCCCTCCCTAAAGTAATGACTACGTACAAATCTCCTCATCGTGAGAGTTTTTAAATCACCCCAAGTTTCTATAGGCCTCTCATGATTTCTCCTCCTATTTGTAACCAATTGATCACACCACATTAGATCATAGTAAGTGAACTCAATTACTGCTAATTTAACATTCTTCTCTTTCGAATAGCTACGGCAATCAAATATTAATTACAAGGTTATTCCTATCTCGGAATAAATATATTTTCATTTTAATATTTCCAAAGTTTCTAACTACCCCATTTTGGCCTCTATAGTCTCATCCTCTAGGCACCCTTTCATGCCTATCTCCTCTAAGACTCATCTTACCCATCTCAGTCACATAACTATAGTCATCATCATCCTCACTACCCACTACATTCTTATCCTCAAATTCAGCCATATGATTATGATTACGCCTATCATGTTTCCTATAATTAGGGATCCCATGTTTTTGCTTCCTTAGTAAGGTTTCAATCACCGTATCATGCCTATCCATCATATTCCTCATCGCGTTATTGTTTTTCCTCATCTCTTTATTGATATTCCTCATCTCGTTAAACACCATATTCATCCGTTCAAATTGTTGTTGCATGGATTTTAACAAAAAGAAATGGTTGGTGTTGTTTCTTCGTGATTAAACATTCTGGGTAAAAAATTGAAAATTTGGTACTCAAAGAAAAATTAACCTCATGTGTTTACACTCGTGTTTCACTCTATTTGATTTTTTTTTTGATAATAATCTCATCACTCTTGCCTTTTACCTCTTTGTTTTTATAGCCAAGTTCTCTAAAGAACTAAATAAACTCAATCAAGAATTCGGTCTTTGCAGTATTCTAGAACAAGAAACAAGAACAACATGCCTCAAGAAGAAAATCACAAGAAGAATACGAATTGAGGATTTAAGCACCGGATGACAATATAGAGTGTGTGTTTCTTGCCAAATATAACACAAGAATCTCAAAGGGATGCATTTCTTGACTTTCTTGAATTTTTGTTTGTTTTTTAATTTTTGACTTTTTGGTGCAATGCAAAAACTAACAAAAGAAATAGCACAAGGCAAGAACTAGAAAATAATTAGCTTTGGTGCCTTAATGGATCATGCCCAAATAATTATTTAATGCTTCTATTCAAGAAAATATTGTTTTTTAATGACTCTAAGACGTGATAAATCCAAACAAGAAAATAAAAAAGACTATGAAATATGATGAATTACGAAAGAGATTTTTTTTTTTATATGACTCAAGATGAAAGATCAACAAAGAAAATAATCAAAATGAAATTTGATCGAAACAGAAAAGAAAAGATAGAACCTAATTTTAGAATCAAAACTCTGATCCCAACTGATGCGAACTCACGAAGATTGAATCTCATAACCCACAACAAAGATTGATAATGAACCCCAATAATGTTAAAATCAAGTCCTTGACCCGATGATTTTTTTTAATCAAAGAACCAAGTTAGAATGAATGCCACAAAAATTTACGAAGTCTTTGATAAGTTCGGTTAGTTCAATTAAGAACAATGAAGAAAAGTGAATCTCAATTTAATGTATTCTTCAATAATCAATGTTCTTTGTTTACAATGAAAGGTTTTTAAATAGGTAAAAACCAATGAAAACCTAGTCTAATTTGAAAAATAACTAGAAGCAAAATCCTAAAAATCTGCCAGAATTGGCCTGGGCGATCGTCCAGTACAAATCCATGCGATAGCCCAGGCATAAAATTTTTCCCCGGGTTGGGAAAAAGGAGTCACCCACATTTTACCTTGGGTGATCACCCAGGGTTAATTTTCATCATACGTCATTTGATCTTCAAACTTTGCTCATTTTGGCCCTTCAATTTCCACTAGCCTCCAATATGCCTTTAATATATTGGTCCTTAGCTTGAATCAAATATACTAAAGTTGGCTCTTCCTTTGTCATTCTTATTTTGAAGGTTGGTGTCTTGCTTGTTACACTTTAGGTGTCGATTTCGACCCGCGTAGTTTGGACAATACCTTGTATGGTGTCCTTAATCTTCTTAGCTCTTGATCTTGTTATTGGTCCAACTGAAATATGTAACGAGTATTTGTTAGCCGGTCCGTGGTTCTCATCATCATTCCATCAATTGAAATATTAGCGTTGTATTTTCGCTTTAAATTTTGTCTTTGTGATTCAAATATGATATGCTAGAATAATTTGAGCTAGGATGACGAAGTAAATCTTGTTTGAAATTTTAACTCGGGAATTTCTATTTTTATATTAAATTTATGTTTGGTTGATTTTTGGGGCAAGTATTTATTTTCCTTTCAATGACTAATCAACTTTAGAACATTTTGTGATATATTTTGTTTCTGAGATGTTCAATTTAGGTTTAAGCACTTCTGGTCCGCAATATAAAATCCAATAGGGATTAGAGATAAATTGTCTATGCTTTCTGCAAACATTATGAATAATCTTGTTGTTGAATGCATTTTTACATATTCAAATTCGAGATAGAAATATTTTGGATCGTATATAAAAATAAGTTTAACCCTACTCGAAAGATATTGTTATGTAAAATAAGATTGTTGATTGTCATTTTAAGTATAAATTGAATTAATAATTGGAACTTGAGAATTATAAAGGATCTCAATGGTGGAGTTAGAATCCTAATGTGATCTTTCCTTTGATTTTTTTTTACATAAACATTATTAGTTTAAACCATTTTCATAAGATAGATATAGATATAATCACTCAATTCACTTAATTTTTGTGTGATTGTTTAGACTTGTTTTGGTTGAATTTAGGCTAAAATCGAAATCCTCATGGGACAATACTCATTTACTCATATCATTGTTATTACTTGTCAACAAGAATTTTACCACACACATCTATTTTAGGTGTTTGGTAAATTGAAAAAAAAAAACTATATGGAAGAATGTATTGCATCTAGTAGCAGATTTTGAGAAGCAACAAAATGGTAGTTTATCATATTCTGCTTTTAGCTTCTCTAATTATCCATCATTAAATGTCAATTTTAACTCAAATAAATAAAATTAATTTCTTTTCTGTCCAAAGTTTATTGTTATTCTCCATATACTTGTAGTCTACAACAAAAGGTTTCTCATCATTCACATATAAAAAATTCTTTTATTTTATTTTTCCTAGGCCTTTGACATATCAAATTTTTTTTTCTAATTTTATAAATTTTGAGGTTTGATAAATATTAATTTTCTTCCTTTCAAAATAAACAAGGATAATATATTGTCTTAAATAAATATTTATTAATATTACACATTATAAAAGTAAAAATAAATATTTTACAGCAATTATAATACATAAGAAGATTATTAATGTATATTTTAGTAATTGTATACAAGCACATCAATAAGAACATTTTTTTCCTTATCAAACACTCAAATGCCATACAAATATTTTGAAACAAAAGTTTGCCAAACGCTTAAACTGATTTTTCCTGCAGCTGATTCTTCTTTCAACCCAACTAAAACTAATTTTTTTTTAAATCACAAAAATACCAAACCAAACCTTAATAAATTTTATGCGGTAAAATATATATTTTAATGTCAATTAAAATGAATTGGAGATATTACTTAGATGTATGATAATTTAAACTTTTAAGAACTACAAGTAAGAGTGGCCAAAGGTCGACCCTATGCTACCTAAAGACCTGCGTGGCTCGCGATAGGGATAGCCTTGGCCATGGGTAGAGATAGATAAGGCCCAATAAAGGTATTGTCCCCCACTAGACTTCAGGGTAAAAAATTATTAGTAGTAAAAATTTGATGTTGTGATTATGTTTGTTTGGACAGGCATTGGCTAAAAGGTTTCCACACATTTTGTTATCCCTCAGTCCCACATGGTGCACCACGTGGATTGGGCAGAGTCAATGTTGCCTAGTAGGCTATTCTCTCATCTGAGGAGGTTGGAGGCCTAATATGCCATCTTAAATATAGTGTTCTGCCTCAGTCTTGCATAGCCAGGCCCCACCTGTCCGAGGACGTAGGGGATCATTCTCCTCCCATCCCAAAAGGTTGGGAAGATGAGGTAAAGGAAAAGAGGCGTATCATTTTGCCAAGGAGGGTTAAGAAGAGGCAGTCCCTATTGTAGATGAGAACCTCCCCTCCACCCAACAATTGCGTGTGAATGAAGCCTTCAATGACACTACAAGTCAAACCTAGAGATTGATGTGACAACCTACCAATACGGCTTGTCACAATCCTAGCTTCTTAGTATGCGGCTAAAAGGAACCTCTTCATTAAATCACGAATGCGACACCAGAGATGTGACATGGAGACCCTTAAGATTGAGCCACGTGTCGCACATTGAAGTGGAGTCAACCAATTGGAATTTTCCTATAAATACCAAAGTCGATCCCACAAGATGAAGGAGATAAAATAATCTAGAAGAAAATATATGAAATACAAGTCCTCTATACTAATTAACTTAAGTGTTCCTCATATCACTTAGAGAATCAATGATTAGTGGCCCTTAAGCTACCACCTCTACCACAATGTGTCTCACTCATACCCAAACATCTTATCAACTTGTTTTTAAGCACACAATAGTGACTCACGGGACCACGTGGCCATCTAAGAGTGTTGGTAAAATAAACGTAGGAAGAGGAAGCCTGAGTTCCTGTTGGCAGCTATTTTTGGAGGTCAACAGATTGGCGCCGTCTGTGAAAAACCACACATTTAACCACAAGTGAAGCATGACCAAAAGCCTAAGCTTTCTTAAGCAAATAAGTTTTTTCTTGAACAAAGGACCTGATATCCCCTAGAAAAAGAAGAAGAGTGAAAGTAACGAAGATGAGAGCCTAGGAGAACTAGCACGACATCGAAGAAAATGCTGGGACTGCAAGAGCCAAGAAAGCCCTGGAGATGAGGCACCCGAGATGGGCTCCCACCAACCTTTAGAGAGAGATGAGAACCATGGCAGCCAATGTGAGGTAGTTGGCCCAACATCACGCCCAAATGCAAGGCTTCATCCAGTTGATGAATATACAATGAGAGAACCAACCTCAGAGCTCAGATCTGAACATCCACAAAAAAGAGCCAAAGGTGAACAGTAGCCACCCCCTTAGCTCTCAAGCAAGGGCAGAGGTTTCACATTCTAAAACATACAGAGAATAAGCCAACTTTCTATCTAGAGACGAGGGGAGGCTGCGACCCACAATGTCAGCCAGTATCTTCGACAAGCTCGAACACAGTCCCAAGAATGGGCCCCAAGAGAGCCCTCTGAGAAGGGAACAACCTCAAAGTTCGCCTAAGAATAGGAAGAAAAGAAGAGCAAAAGAGGCTGTGGCTAGGAATGAGTACAAATTCCAGCTACATCTACTTTATCAGACTCAGTATCAACAGTCCTAATACTATGGAAGCGACCAATAGCAAGCTCAACACATGTCCTAGTACTACCCAGAGGTAAAAGCTGGGGTAGAGAATCCAAAACTGATGAGGTCGTTTGATGTAGAAGGTGATGACAAAAATTTTCCATTTTCGGCCGGGATCATAAACGCATCAATTGGTCACGAGTTCCGTATACCAAAAATTGCTCCCTTGGCAAGGGTGACCATTTGGACCATGTGAACACTTACAAGATAGAGATGAGCCTCCGATGAGCCCTAAAATGCAGAGCTTTCCACCTTACCTTATCTAAAGGAGCAAATATGTGGTACATCAAGCTCATAATAGGAGGCATCTCTAGCTGGCAAAAGTTGAAAAAAACCTTTATCAACTATTTCTTGTCAAGAAAACCAGGTTCAGTCCCTATATAGCGACTCCACGACATGAGACAAGAAGTGGGCGAGCCTCTGTAAAACTACATCAGCTGCTTCAATGAAGATATGCTCTTTTGCGAAAGAGAGTCAGATGCTGATGTACTCTCTGCCTTAAAAAAGGTTTGAACATGAACATCCCATTCTGGAGAGATGTTCGCAACAAGAACCCAACCACCTTTGACCAGTTGGTGAAAATGATCATAGAGAAAATCATCAATGAAAATATGATCCTCCATAGGAACCGCAGCAGAGTAACCCCCAGCTCTGTACTAAGAGTCAGGTATCGCCGAGGCCAGGGTAGTCACCTCCACCAACAACTACAGCGTCGGAAGGATTACCCATCTGACCCAAACTCAAGGATGAGCTATGTAGCCTCTGCACAAGAGGGTCTACTATCTCCAGTCCTTCGAGCTTTATACTCCACCGTCGGATACTACAATTACAGAACATGCCCCTTCAACTTACTAAGAAGCTAGAACAAGCGCACCACCAATACCCCATTCCTATCTAGAGGTTCTCGTTAGCTTCTGTCGGGTCCACCGAACCTACGGCCATAGTACAGAGGATTTAGAGTGGTAGAAAACCTAGCAAACTGAAAGAACTCTAGTGCGGGGCCCAGGCACAGGAGAGACCTCAGGTGCGGAGACTGACCCACCATGAGGGGTCTCTAACTTTTCTCACGAAACAGGCGTCATTCCCAACATAGAGGTAGTGGACCCATGGACCACGAGTGGTAAAAGTGACACAACTCCAAAAGTCTCATATGACAGCCCAGGTTAGAGAGAGGCACGGAGCAATGCTTGATTAACGGCCAGACAAGGCTCCCATACACAAAATTGTTACAATATTTGGAGGCTTCTATTTAGGAGGCCTGACCAGAAATGCCCATAGAAGCTATGCGAACGAGGCTGATGGAAAGCTAATGACCAACTGACTCATCAACAGCCACCCTGTCTGGTCAAGGAAAGTCGAACCCTTCATCTTCACAAAGGAGAACATGAAGGATGGCCACTATGTCAACTTCAATGCCCTGGTAGTAAGGGCAGTAATAGCTCAGAACAGATTAGGAAGAATGCTCGTAGATAACGAAAGCTCCGTCAATGTCATCTTTGGACTACCTATGAGCAAATGAACATTGAGACCCCTTTAGCCCCTTCGTCGGAGCCTCTTTACAGGTGATTGCATCACCCCGAAAGGAGTAGTGCACTTGTCCGTAACATCCATCCACCACTTATGCTTGAAATTCTCCACTAAGGGAGGCATTGCCACGTGAGAATGAATCAGCTAGAGGCAAGAAAATGTTATAGAAATGCCATGCGGAAGGCAGAGAAGAAAGAAATCAATATGACTCTCGATGATGTCGAGATGAAAGACGTTTCAGAAGAATCTCCGGGAGATATCACAATGGATGAGGCCATTTCACCCGAAGATATTGATCCCAAAATCACAGGAACTGACCCTCAGACCTCATCTGTAGAAAGGCTAGAGAGCTTCTTGGTAGACTCTTCTGAACCAACCAAGAGGTTCCAGATAGGAAAAGACCTCCCTAAGGAATCCAATGAAGCTTTGAAAAAGTTTATTTATCGAAACCTTGATGTCTTCGCATGGAAACATGAGGATATTGTTTGGATTGACCCGGCGATAAGTTGCTACACACTCAACGGGTTGATCCCAAGTTTCCATCGCATCGCCAAAAGAGAAGACCTCTCAACCCCCTAAAAAATATTAAGCCTTGAAAGAAGAGGTGGGAAAGATAATACAAAGGAACTTCATCAGAAAGGCCCGCTACCCAAAGTGGGTCTCCAATCCTGTTTTGGTTAAAAAAGCAAATGGAAAGTTAAGAATTTGTATAGATTTCTCCAATGTTAACCAAGCATGCCATAATGACAACTTTCGATTGTCTCGAATTGACCAACTGGTGGATGCCACTTCGGGTCATGAAATATTGAGCTTCATATATGCCTACTCAGGCTATAACCAGATCCCAATGTACCCCCAGACGAGGAACACACTTTATTTGTTACTGACAAAGGACTTTAATGCTATAAGGCCCTTTGACTTGAAAAATGTCGGGGCAACCTACCAGCAACTCGTCAATAAAATGTTTGTCAACCAGCTTGGCTCTACCATGGAAGTCTATGTGGATGACATGCTGGTTAAAATTCTGAAGGCCAAGGATCATGAAACTTTCCATATCCTCAGAGCTTACCAAATGAGGCTTAACCCCCTGAAGTGCGTCTTCGGGGTTGCCTCCGAAGAGTTTCTAGGCTATATGGTCAATCAAAAGAGAATTGATGCTAACCGAGAAAAGATCAAGGCACTGATTGAAATGAAGTCGGCTAGAAGGCCAAAAAAAGTACAATTCCTCATTGGAAGAATGGCAGCTCTCAGTAGGTTCGTCTCAAAAGTAACAGATAAGTGTCTTCTTTTCTTCAAAATCTTGAAAGGGGATCACAAATTCGAGTGGACCAAGAAATGCAAAGCTGCATTTCAGGCCAGAAGAAACACCTCGGTCGAGCTCCCATGTTATAAAAACCTAAATTAGGAAAGGCTCTACTACTCTACCTAGCAGTCTTATCTGAATCGATAAGCTTAATTCTGGTAAGAGGAGGAACAACAACTACCTATTTACTACGTAATCAATTCCCTCCTAGGAGCATAGGCACATTACCCCGTTATAGAAAAACTGGCCTTATCACTCATCACCGCCTCTAAAAAGTTGAGGCCCTACTTTCAGCCCACAACATCCACATGTTCACTAACTTTCTCCTTAGGCAATTCATACAGAAGCTAGACACCTTGGAAATGTTATTGAGATGGACTGTCGAGCTTAGCCAGTTTGATATTATTTTCAATCCAAGAGCAACCATCAAATGACAAGCACTTGCAAATTTTGTGGCAGAATTTGCTAACACCCTAGAGGTCGATGCCCTCATGACCCCTCTCGAGTCACCTACATGTTGTCCCTTTATTGACGGATCTTATAGAACATAGGCTCAGGGGTTAGGGTTGTCCTCATAAGCCCAGAAAGCCACAAGCTGAACTGTGCAATCAGGTTCGGCTTCAAAGCCTCAAACAACATTGCCAAAGAAATGCAGGTACAAAGGCTGTCAGTCGAGAGTGATTCTCATATGGTAGTAAGTCAAGTTAATGGGAGCTTCACCGCAAGGGAAAAAGGAATGGCCTCCTACCTCAAGTTGGTGAGAGAGCTTATCCTGCTCTTCGATAAGTTTGAACTTGTCCAGGTTCCAAGGACGAACAATGCCAACACTGACACACTTTCCAAACTTGCAAGAAGTAATGATTCAGAGTTTCTCAAGCTAGTTCTAATCGAACACCTCGCCAAACCATCGATAGAGGCTCTCGCAAAGGTAATGTGGATTGAAGGGATTTCCACATAGATGGAATCCATCCTCGTATCTTTGAAATATAAGGTCCTCCCAACGATAAGGAAGGGCCCGGATGCTAAGAAAAAAGGCAGCACACTTCGTACTATTAGATGACATCCTTTACAAAAGATGATGCTTCATGCCCCTCCTTAAGTATGTAGGCAACGATGAGATGGATTACATCCTCTAGGAGGTCCACGAAGGAATATGTGGCAAGCACGCATGAGGCTTGGCTCTGGCCCAGAAGGTCTTAAAACACGGATATTTTTGCCTTCTTTGAAGAAAGATGCCCTGCTCCACGTATCCAAGTGCGATAAGTGCCAACGCTTCTCCACAATTCCGTTCTAGCCTCACCAAGAGCTAACCACTGTGTCCAGCCCCTGACCCTTCGCCAAATGGAGAATTGACTTTATATGGCCAATGCCTAGAGGAAGGGACAATGTGTGCCATGTCATAGTTGCCATAGACTACTTCACCAAGTGGGTCGAAACTGAGCATGTAATGAAGATCACAAAAGCTAACACTTCAAAGTTCATATGGAAAAATATCATCTGCAGGTTTGGAATTTTCCACTCTCTAGTATCCGACAATGGAAGGCAATTTGACAATAAGAAAATCAAAACCCTATGCGAGGAGCTGGGGATTGCCAAGAACTTTTCCATCCCTCATCACCCCCAAGCTAACGGTTAGGTGGAGGCCGTTAACAAAACCATCAAGTATACTCTCAAACGGAAGCTCAATGCGTTGAAAGGATCTTTGGTTGAGGAGTTGCCCCATGTCCTTTGGGCATCGGACCACCTCCCAGACACCGACAGGTGAAACTCTCTTTTCTATAGCTTATGGTTCCGAGGCTATAAGTCCAGTTGAGATAGGCATCCCTTCACATCGTCGCGTATTCTTCAATGAAGTTGACAATGAAGACCTGATGTGAATAGGCTTGGACCTCTTGGGTGAAGAAAGAGATAACTCCCAATTAAAGATGGGCTCGTACCAAAGGAAAATGGCTCGATACTTCAACAAAAAGGTGAAGAAGTGATCATTTCACATTGGCAACCTGGTCATGAAGAGAGTGTTCTTATCCTCTAAAGAAGCAGCAGCCTCATCCATGGAAAACCAAGCATTTACGACGATATTATCAATAAACACACTGATGTTATGAGGCCCTCTGACGAGGAGACTGTTGTTTTGTTTAGTTCTGTCTACGAGAATTTGTCCTGCCCCCTGAGGAAGAGGCTGTTGGTATGAGAAGTGCATCTTTTATTGAACCACCTCTGTAAATTTGTTTTAAGGAAGAAGCTTCTACTTTTGTTTGTATGCGGTCTCTTTCGTTAAACTTAGATGAGGTTGTTGTTTCGTTTATCTTATCTTAGGTAAGGCCTTTGACAAAGAGGCTGCTGTTTTGTTTAGTTGCCTACGAGAATTTAAGGGCTCCTTGCTGAGAAAGAAGCTATTAGTATAAGACGTGCCTCTTTTATTAATCCACCTCTGTGAATTTGTTTAAAGTTCTAAGGAAGAGGCTTCTACTTTTATATGTATGCTATATCTCTTTTGTTTGTCTTAGGTGAGGCCTCTGACGGCGAGGTTGTTGTTTTGTTTAACAATGCCTTTTGTTAAACTGCCTCCAACGAGGAGACGATTTGTTTTCATATTATAACAATTAAAACTACGGTCATTAAAATAGTTGAAGTGCCAACAATAAAACTTCATTTATTACAAAAATAAATGTTACATTGTATCCTTTTACAACTAAAATGGAGGGTTGGACACGTCAGCCTCGTCCTCAATATCCGTTGGGAGGAATCTCGCCTCAAGGACGCAAGGTCAAGTTTGGGATGCTCCAAACGCAGAGCAGAGAGCACTTCCTACTGACCCACATTGGCAAAGTAGTGTAGAAATTCACGTAGGCTTTAGTGTAACACAAAGTTTCCCTAAAATTAGCATCGGCATTCTCCAATTGCCCCACTAGTGACTTCTTCTCCCGTAACGGACTGGTGCTCAACGACTCTGCGTCTCCTTTAGATTTTTTGGAGTCGTCCTTTACCTTAGAAGTCTCCATACAACTCGCATCTGATTCATTATTTATCATGTCCACTTTAGACTAAAGAGACAAATCTTCTTGTCGGAGCAATCTCTTCTCCTTATTTGCCTTCTACAAAGCTTTGAATTTAACTTTCTAAGTAGTATTGGCATCATCAGGTTTCTTGGTCAGCTGAAGCACATTGGCCCCGGACTCTTTCAAATCGGTCAACATCCTCTCATAAGCCAAACGCATATTCTTTACGACTCCTTGAAAGCCTTCGAGAGCCCTCTTATGCTCGTCCGATTTTTAATTTCCTATGCCAGAACTTTCTAGTACTGCAGCCTTAGCTCTCTTAGTAAACCTCATATGCACCCTAGAAGGGTCCTCATTTGCACCCCGGAAGCCCTTATAGTTGAATCCAGGTTGGCCACGATAAGCTCCTCCAACCCTCCGTGAGTAGCGAACTCTTCTCACTTCGGGTTGAAATACTTGCGAAAGGCTTGGATGCTGAGAGCTGGGTACAGAAGGAGGAGCATGGATGGCCTCAGGCAGCCTCTTACTAGTTGACCCGATAAGTTTATCCAACATCATCTTAGATTCCTTCTCGGTGAACGCCTCTTCCTGGTGAATCCTGGAGGTCTAAGCCCAGGCTAGAGAGTCATCCAACACCACTTCCTGAGTAGCAATAACTGAAAGGGTTCTCTGCTAAGGCGGGGCATAGCAAACCTCGTCTTCGACCACCTCGATCACCTTCATCTTATCCTCAGAGAGCGTTTTCTTTTTTTCAACGGCTACTACATCCCAACTAGCATAAACCTCCTTTTCCAGCCTCGTCAACGATGGTCTGAGGTAGTGTTCAGTTACTTCCTTCTGCCTAGGTGACCCCGCACCCCCACTCGAGGCTTCTTAACTAATGCCACTTTATTTTCAGAAGTACTCTCATCTGCCCGCTCAGGTGTAGGTCACTTAGCCTTCTCACAGACAGCCTCGGGACTAATCTCCTCTTCGGGTTTCTTCTATTTGGAATCTCCATACAACTCGGGCTGCAATTTTCCCAATTTAATCTTTGTTAGGTGTGCCATTGTTAGCTTCAGGTGTTTGCCGTGCTCAAAGTCAACTACAAACAAACCAAGGCATTAGAAAGATGCATAAAAGACTAAAGCTAGACGAGGCATAGGTTTGTACCTCTTGAAGCCATTAGACTAAGTTCCACCAAGTGGACGTGCTTGTTCAACAATGACTTGTAACATATTTCTGTCGAGACTCCCTAATAAATTGTCCAAAGCACGTCCAACAGGTCGCTTGATAACTTGCACCAGAGAAGAACATCTACAATAAGAAGTAACAGTTAGACTCTAAAACAAACACCATTGCACAAGCAAGCCACACCCCTATCAAGCACTAGCTACGCCATAAACGTTGGGAACATCAAGATCAGGTTCAAAGTCGTCATCTACCCTCTACTGGTTTTTCTTCACCCAAAACCAGGACTCCTTCAATTATTTGATAGAGGAGGGACAATCAGTCACTAGTGGCTTATGGGCTGTCCATGGTCCGAAGTAAAACCAGCCTAGCTCTTCCTTCTTGTCTTTCTTCTTGGGCATCTTCTTTAGCAGGTATATTGTCTAAAATATGTGGATGCCCTCTCTAGACTAAACGAGTACCTGAACCATAAGT
Source organism: Forsythia viridissima (assembly GCA_030279155.1). NCBI lineage: Eukaryota > Viridiplantae > Streptophyta > Magnoliopsida > Lamiales > Oleaceae > Forsythia > Forsythia viridissima. The sequence goes on from CM059034.1 coordinate 51,718,208, forward strand.
ACAGGCTCCCAGCCATTTGACTCTACCCATTTGGCGCCACCTGTATCAGAGCCAAACCATACGCCCGAATAATTCTTCAAAAAAAGAATGTAGCAGCATCATCCCACCAGTGAATGAGTGTAGGTGCAAAGCAGTGCAACCTCTAATCGAGAAACAAGCCCGTTCATGGAGCCCCAGTACGATGAGCTTTATATCATCGGAGACCATGTATGACTTCTTCATCAAATCCATATCTACATCGACCATGATTGGCCGAACATCCATGGTGGCCCAGCAAATGTGGGCTATGCTAGGAGCCTCTCCTCCACTGATCACTCCATGACTAGTGGCTGGAGCTATAGCCAGCTCCTCTCTCGTAGATGTATCTACGCCTCGGATAGGTAGGACGTTGGCTAGAGAAGGCAACATAAAGGAAAACACTACATTATCGGCGTAACCAGTGGCCCCTCTCTAGCTTGAATTTGTGGACATAGTTAAAAAGACAAGAAAATGAATAATCAAAATATTAGGAAAAGGTGTTTGCCTACATCTAGGTCTTCGCCGAAAATGCAGACGGAGAAATGAATGCCAGAAGTTTCTTGCTGAAATAAAATGAACGTCGGAAGTTTCTTGCACAACTCTATTCTTAATATCACGTAAAGAAAGTGAAAAGGAATATAACTATCCTTTATATATAGGTGGAGGACAGTCAACAATGACCATTGGATCTGATCAAGGCTCATCTACACTGTTGGAACAAACAAACCATCCCATCATTTAAATACCAAGAGGTACACAACAGTCATTTGGCAGAAGGGCCAAAATGTAGGCGTACCAATCACGCGCTCGTAAGGGGAGTCTCCTTGGCGAACTTAAAGCCTTCAAAATTTAAGTGTAATTATTAAGTACAGCCGTCTCGTCAGCCTAGGAAAAGAAAACGTTTCCTCTTTTCAATAACCCTCCAACTTGTGGCCGCCACATCTTACCCAAGTTTCATACCTCACCTGATACAGGAATAGCCTCTGCAAGAAAGCATCTTCCCAACAAATGAGGGATTTTCTCTTAATTAGGACTTATCTTGTGCAGATGCATCAGTCCCTACACAAAGGCATCGCCTCTTCATATATGCTAGGCACCCGCTGGGACTCGTATAATGCAGGAATAGCCTCTGCAAAAATCCCAACAAATGAGGGATTCTTCCTTAATTGGGACTCATCTTGTGTAGATGCATCAGTCCCCACACAAGGGCTTCACCTCTTCATATAGGCTAGGTACCTGCTGAGACTCGCCCAATGCAGGAATAGCCTATGCAAGAAAGCCTCTTCCCAACAAATAAAGATTCTCTCTTAATTGGGGCTTATCTTGTACAGATGCATCAATCTCCACACAAGGGACTCGCCTCTTTGTATAGGCTAGACACCCACTAGGACTCGCCTAATGTAGGAATAGCCTCTACAAGAAAGACTCTTCCCAATAAATAAGGGCTTCTCATTTAATTGGGACTTATCTTATGCAGATGTATCAGTCCCCACACAAGGGCCTTGCTTCTTCATATAGGCTAGGCATCTGTTGGGACTCGTCCAATGCAGGAATAGCATCTACAAAAAATCCTCTTCCCAACAAATGAGGGCTTCTCCCTTAATTGGGACTCATCTTATACAGATGCATCAATCTCCATTCAATGGCTTAGCCTCTTCATATAGGCTAGGCACCCACTGGGACTCACCCAATGCAGGAATAGTTGTTGCAAGAAGGCCTCTCCCCAACAAATGAGGGCTTCTCTCTTAATTGGGACTTATCTTGTATAGATGCATCAATCTCTACACAAGGGCCTTGCCTCTTCGTATAGGCTAGACACACACTAGGACTCGCCCAATGCAGGAATTGCCTATGCAAGAAAGCCTCTTCCCAACAAAGGAGGGCTTCTCCTTTAATTGGGACTCATCTTGTAAAAATACATCAATCCCCACACAAAGGGCTTCACCTCTTCATATAGGCTAGGTATACCTTGGAACTCGTCCAATGCATGAATAGCCTTTGGGTTTCTCTCTTAAAGTATATATGTATCAAGTCCCCACACAAGGGCCTAGCCTCTTCACCAAGTCCAACACCTTAGTCCTTCATGGCCTAGCCAGAGTCAATGTTTCAATGTTTACCTAATAGGCCAATCCCTATCTAATAAGGTTGGAGGCCTAATAGGCCATCTTAAAGGCAGAACCCCACATCATCATTTTTTTTAGTTTCTTCACCAACTCATGCACCTCACATAAATGACACGAGTCCTGAACTTCGGGGACTATTGTTATGCCTCAGTCCCATGTGGTGCACGTCACGTGGCCTAGGTAAAGTCAATGTTGCCTAGTAGACTGTTTCCTCATATGAAGAGGTTAGAGGCCTAATATGCCATCTTAAATGTAATGTTAAGCCTCAATCCCGTATAGCCGGGCCCCACCTGTCTGAAAAGATAGGGGATCATTCTCCTCCCATCCTAGGAGGTTGGGAAGATGAGGTGAAGAAGAAGAGGCGTATCATTTTGTCGAGAAGGGTTAGGAAGAGGCAGTCCCTGTTGCCAGGAGGACCTCTCCCCCTGCGTGTGAAGGAAGCCTTCTCTGACACTACAAGTCAAAACTAGAGATTTATAGGACAGCCTGTCAATACAGCTTGTCACAGTCCTAACTTCTTCGTATGCGGCTGAAAGGGACATCTTCATTAAACTACATATGCGACACCTGAGATGTGACATGGAGACCCTTAAGATTGAGCCATGTGTCGCACATTGAAAGGGGGTTGACCAATTGGAATTTACCTATAAATACTAAAGTCAATCCCACAAGAAGAAGGAGACGATATAATCTGGAAGAAAATACATGAAATACAAGTTCTCCATACTGATTAACTTAAGTATTCCTCATATCACTTAGAGAATCAATGATTAGGAGCCCTCATGCCACCACATCTACCACAACGTGTTCTCCCATACCTAAACATCTTATCAACTCGTTTCAAAGCACACCATATTGACTCACGAGACCACATGGCCATCTAATATTGTTGGTAAAATACATGTAGGAAAAGAATACGTGGGGTTCCTGTTGGCAGCCATTTTTGGAGGTAAAAACATATAATTCTATGCACATTTTTTCAAAAGAAAATGGTTATGATAATTAGATTCTAATGGGTTGTGAAGAGAATGATTAGAATTATTGTACACTTTGAGAATCCTTTTCATAATAGAGAACAACTGTCCAATGTTGATTTCAAAATAGGGAAAGGACATGAATGAGAAACATCAAAACAAAAGAAAAGGAATAAATAATTAAGAGAAGTAGAGTGTTTTTATTCGATTCATGCTTGAAAAAATTACAATCATCTCTTGGGTTTTCCCATAAACACGAACTACAATAATTAGTAATTATTAGAGAGAGACTTGAAAGACTAGCGATTTTAGAAGGTTTCTTGAATTTTCTTTCTTTGCTTTCAATTTGTGGATTGGAACTATGAATGGATTTTTCAAGGTTTGGATTTGTTGAGATTGAACTGGTTCAACGCTGATTAAAGTTGGAATGGAGTTAAGAGCATGTTTGGCCAAGTCTAGAAAAAAGTAAAGTATAATTTTTGTTGTCAAATATATTTGCTAAAAAAGTAAAAGTTCATGAAACTAATGGAATAAAAGAGAAAAATAGAAAACAATTAGAGATTAAGTATTTAAATTTATTATAACAATGACCCATATATAGGGTTTGATTTAGAATCACATCTTAATAAAAAAAAAATTATAGTAAGTAGGAAAGTCATATAGCACATATTTTTTATTGCTTAAATTATAATTTCAGTTGGTTAAATTGGTCAAACATACTTTTTATCTGCACATTTCTTAAGACCCACAACACATTCACCCACAACTTAGAATATAAGCACTTAAAAAATAATTTCAGAACTACCAAACATATATATAGACATCTAGAAAAAACTGAATAGTCATTCATCATTATTTAGGGGTAGCAATTAGGATAAGCTGCCCATCATGGGCCCAAGCTCAGTTCAGCCCTCAACCATGGGCCGGACCGGGGTCATATGTGGGAGACGGGCCAAACTCAGGCTAGACTCATCTCTAAACGGGGCGAGCAAGGCTCGGATGATAAAGGGCAAAACCGGCTACTCGGCCCATTGCCACCCCTATCATTATCTATCATTTTACATCAATCTCCCTTGGATTACTATTTACACTATAACAGTCTTGTTAAAAATATTATTTGACAAAAACCTAGTGGGACAAAAATACCAAACGAAAAGAAAACGAATAAATTTAATTCTTAAAATTTTGGAGTACTAAAAAAATATTGTCTCATTAAAACTATGCCAGGAAAACTCAATGGAACAAAACCTGGAAAAAGAAAAAAGAGTACAGCTATTCCCTTTATATTAATTACTGAAGATCTTTGAGTACGTATTCCTATTTCATGTACGAATTTCTTGAATGTGGATGTTAACAATGCTTTTGTGAATAAGTCAACCGCATTATCACTCGAGCGAATTGTTGAATATCGATGTCATCATTCTTTTGAGACTAATGTGTATAGAATTTTTTTTTGAAAAAATATATTTTGTGTTGTCGCCTTTAATATAACTTTCATTAAGTTGTGCAATACAAGCTGCATTATATTCAAACAATATTGTTGAACTATCTTTTGTTGAATCTAATATGCATGACGCTTCGATATGATGTGTCATATTACTCAACCATACCCATTGAATTACAATAATTTCAGAATAATTTAAAGATGTTGCTGTCAAGATTTATAGGAAAAGTTATATATGTTCGAGTACAATTTGCATGACATGTTAATGCTCCAAGTGAACTATCGCACAGTACCTCAGGATCAAGAACATTTTCCTTTCTTCAAGTGAGCGAAAGGGATCATTTTCACATAAAGTGATCGAACGACCATAGACGATATTAGTATATGTGCTTTATCCATATAAAATGTTTTAAAACTTTTTTTGTATATAAAGATTGATGAACAAATAATCTTTCTTGGAAATGTTCAATCTGCAATCCAAGACAAAATTTGGTTTTTTCCCAAATTTTCATCTCAAAATCATTTTTCAAATAATCTGTAGTTTTGTTGATCTCTTAAGTAGTTCCTTGTAAGATTTTCAATATGAACTTTTACAATTGCAAATCCAATATTTGTTTTCTTTATGAAAACACATGGAAAAATATCGTCATTCTCATAGCACTCTTTCAATAAATATTTACTAAGGCGATTATACTATATACGTCCATATTGCTTGAATCTGTATAATGATCTTTCTAATTTGATTGAGAACATAACTTTGGAGAATGAATCATTTGTTACTAGCAATTTAAATCCTTCATGTATATGTTACTACCAAGTGAACCAAACAGGTAGACAATTACTATATGTTAAGCATTTGTGAGACAACCAAACTAATTAAAAATCTAAATGTAATAGCATCCATCATAGGAGAATATGTTTCCTCATAATTGAGCTAAAGTCTGTGAGTGAAACCTTGGACTACAAATGTTCTCATCCTTCTTCCGTACGAAGATACACTTGAGTCCTATAGGGATTATATTTTCAATGTTTGAACTACGGGTCTAGACATTTTGTTTTATTCTAAAGAATTCAATTTTGTCTATACAGCTTCTTTTTCTTTTGGCCAATAATATCAAAATCGGCATTCTTCAATAAATTTTGTTTCAATATCCTCGCCATCATTCATAATATTAAGCGCTACAAACATATGTCGATATTTATTTTCGATTCCACATCTTTCTTGGAGCGACATAACTTATCGAGATCTCTTTATTTTTTGCACATTTAAAGTACGTAAACCTCTTTTAGAGTGTATTTGATCCTTTTATAGGGTTATTCAAGTTGTTATCTCCTACGAACTTTTCAATAGTACCGCCTCTTTAATATGACATGTAGACATTAAAATTTAAATCAAATAAATTAATGGGCTTGACCCATTAAAAACAATAGTCCATTTAAATTTGTTGAAGTCCAAGTCAATTATGACCCATTTTATGTTAAAAACAAGCCCATGTAGGAAGCCCGTCCTACTTTTCAAATTTAAAATTATATTTAATATTTATTTTAAATATAATAAGTGGGTAGTTATAAATAAAAATGTGGTGGTTACGTAATTTCTCTATAAATAGGACATTAAGTCCAAGAGAAATCACAAGTTAAAAACTCCGAGAGAAGAAAAGCCACAAGTCTAGGAGAAAATCCAAATTCTGGGAAATCTCAAAAATATCAAAATCTTTTTCTAATTGAAGCAATTCCAAGAATCTTCTTCACAAATCAAATTCAAGCCCAGTCCAAGCCTCAAAGGTTCAAGCAAATCAAATTCTCAACAAGTCTCGAAATCCAGGATTCAAGCCACGTGTTCTCTCATCTTCAACACTCGAAAAGTTAATCAGAAGATTTTGCAGCTACGCAACCACAAGAAGATCATCCACTTTGTAATTAATCAAATTTTCAATTTGTAACAATCCTTGTATATTAATACACAAAATTCATCGTACAAATTTCTTAGCAAGCCTAGTGGGACCCTTTTGTCATCTCATCTTTCGATTCTGTGAAATCTTCAAGTTTCAACTACTACATCAATTATGGCAGGCAAGAAAGCAAAAGAAATCGTGACTCCTTTCTATGAGACACTTGTTGAACTTTTCCATGCAAACAAAACCCAGACAAAGACCAGGAAGGCCCTGTTGCTTTCGCTACCGATGAAGTTTTCTAACAAGTGGCAATGTCAAAATCTTCAAGACCAAGAAGTCTGATTTCTATTTTGTAGAAAAATCTAAGAACTTAGCAAAAAGTTTTCATTATGGTTCTAGCTTTAATGGATCTATGTCCAGATCCACACATGTCACTTCTCTACAAAAATGGGGTGATTATACCACCTCTGAAGAATCTCTCGAGCCAATGATGGTCACAAAAATGACACCTAATTTTGATGACCAAATTCAACAAATGGCATTGGCCATTGAAAAGTTAACAAATATACTGGAAGACAATGCACAAATTTTTTGCCCTCGTGCACCAACTCAAGCTGCAAAGTCCATTGACAGAAGATAGTCAAAAAAAATTACAAGCTCTTCCAGAACTAAGGATCCAAAAGTCCAAGAGCACCAACAGAAGCAAGATATGCACAGTCGGACGGTGGTGCAAAATGTGTTGCATGATACTACTCAACTATATGATGTACAACAACTCCAACATATTATTGCTGACACCATTCGTGTCTGGTATAATGGCTCACCACAATCTTCATTGGTTTATGCGAAACCTTATAGTTGTCAGAATGAAGAAATGAGGATGCCACTTAGTTACCAACCCTTGAAGTTCCAATATTTTGATGAAAAGAGAAACCCAGAGCAATATGTTGCTTATTTCATTGAAACATGTAACAATGCTAGCACTTACAATGATACCATGATGAAGCAGTTTGTATGCCTTCTTAGAGGTGCAGCATTTGAATGGTATACAGACTTACCAACTAGATTAATTGATAGTTGGGATAAACTTGAGAGAGGGTTCCTAACACACTTCTATAGTACCAGGTGGACAGTCAGTCTTTTGGAACTTGCTCAAACAAATCAGAGAAAAGAGGAGCTGGTCATAGAGTACATCGAAAGATGGAGAAACCTTGTTCTTAACTGCAAAGAACGTATCAGCGAAACATCATTTATTGATATGCGTGTCCAAGGCATACATTGGGGACTACTTTATCTCTAGGCAAATATGTCTTACTCTTTTGAAAAGTTGGCCACGCGTGCCCATGATTTAGAAATCCAAATTACATGACACAAAAGTTACTTACTGAGTGATCCATGACAAGAAAGAACCCAATAAGAAAATCAAGAGGGATGGTAAGTCGTGTAAACCCAAAGAGGCCATGAAAATTTCCACTGTTCTCGCAAAAATCACTTTTCAAAAATTAGGTTCAAATCAGGGCCCAAAGACAAAATCGGACTTCATGCCTAAGAAAGTACAAGTCCAAAGGAAATGTATTTTGACTCTGAAAGAACTTGAAAAAAATGAGTATCTATTCTCAAACTCTGAAGTTTCTAAGATTTTAAATCAACTCCTTGAACAAAAAGATAATCAAACTTCCAACACCAAAAAGGCTGAAAGAGGCTGGTCAAGTTGATCATCCTAAATATTAGAGATTTCATCAAATCGTTAGTCACCCAATGTAAAGGTGTTTTGTGCTAGTCAAGAATCTTGTTGTCCGCTTAGACAAAAAAATACGATCAAACTTGAAACTGGTGAAAATCCAACTGCCAATTGTTCGATGATTTCGTTTGGATCATTTCATCCAATTCCCATTTCAAATGAAGGACTACCCTTCCCTTTTCCATATAATGCTCGAAAGGTTTTGTCTGAGGTGACTAAATTTAGACCTCAACTTTCGAAATGAGCTATTCCAGTAGAACTCAAAGTAGACGAAGAAGTCACCATCATGTATGTATACCCAGGGATGGTCAAATCAAATAACGATAATTGCCCAACCTTCTATGAAATCATGACTGATGATCTGGATATTTAGAATTCTGACTCCGAGTCTGAAGATGAAATTAGTGATGGATAGTCTTCATAAGTAAAAAAAAATATATCAAAGATCAAATTAAATAGGTAAAAAATCATATTTTGTACCTCTTGCAGGACTAACACTAGGATTATGGAGTACGAAAATTCAATCTATTGAGGAAGTATCATCAGAAGAAAGTTAGAGGGCATGGACACTTGTGAAAAGACACCACCAGAAAGCTCCACAATTTCCAAGTCCTGATACCTATGATGAAAAACCAAGATCAAGAATAAGGCCAAGAAACAGTCAAAAGAGAAAAATCAAAGTTAAAGCAAGAGCAACCACAACAGAAGTGGAGACTACATCACACCTCTTTTTTCTAGACTGGGAGAATATTTTCCCAAGGGTTTTTTTGACAAAGAATATTTCACCTCTAATGTCATCAATGTAGATGGAGGAAGTGTGTCAAAAAATGTACCAGTACATAGTTCGAAGACGAGAAAAGTTATTTCACAACTCATTAACATGTCTTCCTACACGAGCCTGACAGATGCTCCTAGTCTCTCTTTTGATGATCATATGGCTCTAATCACAGCATTGATTGATCTGGAAGCTTACCAATGAAAAGTACTAAAACCAATTAAATCTGTAACTCACCAAGACTGTATGGCTACCACACATTTAAAGACTATGATTTACAACTTGGATCTCATTTGCATAATAGACCACTATACGTCAGTGGTTGTATCCGAGAATATAAATTACATCGAATAATGATTGATTGTGTCTCTATTGTGAACATTATGCCAATCAAAACAATGAAGAAGATTGGAATAGATGTTGATGATCTATCGAAGAGCAATATCATGATTTAAGAATTCAACCAAAAGGGTCAGTGAGCCATTGACATGATTTACCTAAAGTTACAAACAGGAAAGTTAATTTCTTCAGCTCTCTTTCATGTCATTGATGTCAAAATATCATATGAATTGCTCTTTGGACATGTATGACTGCATGGAACTAGAATGGTGTCTTCAACTTGGCATTAATGTTTCAAGTATAGCTGAGATGGAGAAGTCAAATATGTGGTAGTTGAGTCAAAACCATTCCTTAAAGAAGAATCTCATTTTGCCGATGTCAAGTTCTACTTAGAAGGTGAAGAGTTTTCATTTATCAAGATTGTCTGCAATCGGATTTGAAATTAGAGAAAATTCAAACAATGATCACTGATTTATTGTAGTGCCACCTCATTAAATCATGACAAGTAGACCAATGCTTAATTATGAGGAATTTTCCAAAGGTAAGCAATCTAAAACGACATCAATAGATGTTAAGTTATTGGAAAAAGAATCAATTTTTTGAATACTTAAAATTCCTAAATTAGCTCTGCCCCCATCAAAAAATTACAATTCCAGGGGCCATCAAAGTTTCGACATCTATTCCGAGTATAGAAAAGCTCTATATCTCTAACTCATCTAAACAAAACATACCACATGCTGAAGGAGTCGAAGATTTGAAACAAACTTTTAAGGAATATTAGAATCTGCAAGTCAATAAGTTGTTCGAGAATGCTAATTTAAGAAAAAGAGAACTTTGTAAAATGGGTGATCTTGATGATGATGTTTCAGGCAGGCGTGTTCCTTCAGATTCTGATGAATCATTTATTGCACAACCAAAGTATGGATTGTGATATAATCCAGGTCCACCAAAAAAGAAAAAAAATTAAGAAGGTGTCCTCAAATTCAATCATGATTCAAATCTATGATACTGGTAAGGAAAATCTAGAAGAATCAAGATCTCAGTATTTGATTGAATTCAAAGTGAGAATGTCAGAGTTTTACTATTTGAAATAGTAAAGAGAAAGACTTCCACAGTAGTTGATCCAAGAGGTAGAACGTCCGTCTTTCAAGGGTTGAGTGGTGATTTTTTTACTTCTGTTCAAGTTGATAAAAATGTGCAGGCTTTTCCATAATCCTTTCAAAGATAATCTACATTATCTCAACTTGGAGTTAAAGCTTATAATTCAATTTTGAAGCCTCAACAGTCAGGAAGAAGGTATAGAAATCGCAGAAATGTCTTATCTCAAAAAGAATGGCAAGGATAAAGAAGAGGTATCAACTAATCACGTTTCTTTTGAATCAGAGTCTGAATCTGAAAATTCAACTAAGGTAAATGTACCTAAACTAGCTCTGATAATATTTGGAAACAGAAGAAGATATAGTGTTTGTGCATGTGTTTTTCAGTTAAAAGGAAGAATCTGAGTACTTTCAACCTGCTCTAGGAATACAAAAATATATTTGCATGGTCTTACAATGAAATTCCAGGGTTGGATCCTAAAGTTGCAGTGCATCATCTTGCAGTAAAGCATAGAGTTCACCCAATCAAACAATCCCATAGAAGATTCTGACAAGAATTGATTTCTCAAATTGAAGTAGAGGTCAACAAATTTATTGAAACATGGTTCATACATAAAGTTAAGTACCCAACTTGGATTGCTATTATCGTTCTAGTCAGGAAAAAGAATGGACAGTTAAGAGTCTGTGTTGACTTTTGAAATATGAATCAAGCTTCTCTGAAAGATAATTTTCTATTTTCGATAATAGAGTTGATGGTGGATGCAACTATTGGATACGAAGTTCTATATTTCATGGATAGGTCTTCTGGGTACAATCAAATCCGAATGAATCCAAAAGACAAAGAGCTCACGACATTCCGTACTCCTAAGGGCATATATTGTTACAAGGTCATGCCGTTTAGATTAAAAGACGCTGGAGCAACTTATCAACAGACGATGCAAAAGATCTTCGATGATATGATGCTTAACCAAGTAGAATGCTAAGTGGATGACCTTGTTGTCAAAAGAAAAAAATTATCATCTACAAGATTTGCGGGATGATTTCAAAATACTCCGGTGTTACCAGTGGAAAATGAATCCACTAAAGTGTGCATTTGGTTTCACTTCTAGAAAATTTCTTTGCTTCATTGTTCGACATCGAAGTATTGAAATAGATCGATCAAATAATGACGATATAATCAACACGCCAGAGCCAAGTAATTTGCATGAATTGAAAAGTATTCAAGAAATGTTGGCATACATTCGAAGATTTATCTCCAATCTTGCCGAACATTGTCATCCAATCAATAGGCTGGTGAAGAAAGATGTGTCATTTTGAATGGGATGATACTTGTTGAAATACTTTCCAAAGTATTAAACAATATTTATCTCATTCATCGGTGCTCACAGCTCCAATCTCGGGAAAGCCATTGACTCTATATGTCGCAGCACAAGAATGCTCTCTAGGTTACCTCCTTGTCCAAATCAATGATGAATGCAAGGAATATGCACTATATTACTTAAGCCAGACATTGGTAGGTGCAGAAATGAAGTATTCACCTATTGAGAAAATCTACCTTGCATTGATTTTTACATCTATGAAGTTGAGACATTACATGTTAGCATACATAATCAATCTTGTCTTAAAGATTGATCCATTAAAATACATAATATCCAGACCGAATCTTTCTGGGAAGGATAAGGAAATGTGCACTTCTATTGTCCGAGTTCGACATCAAATTCATTTCACAAAAGGCCGTTAAGGGACAAGCCTTAGCAAATTTCCTTGATGATCATCCTATTCTGACAGAATGGGAACTTCTTGAAAAATTTTAAGATGAAGAAGTCTTTTACACTGAAGTCATACCTTCATGGAGGTTATTCTTTCATGGTGCAGCTCGAAGATATGGTGCTGGAGCAGGAGTCGTGTTTGCTACTTCCTATGATCAAGTTATACCCTTTTCACTTGCCTTAATAGAAAAGTGTTGCAACAATATGGCAGAATATCAAGCTCTTATTATTGGTTTGGAAACAACACTGGATATGAAAGTCAATCAACTAGAAGTCTTTGGAGATTCTATGTTGATAATCAACCAACTTCTTTCTGAGTATGAAGTCCAAAATTTAGACCTAAAGCCATATCATGGATATGCATCAACACTCTTAAAACGATTTAAATAAATAAAAATCAAATTCATTCCCTAGAATGAAAATAGATAAACGGATGCCTTAGCTATTTTGGCTACTGTTCTGACAATGTCGATGAGGACTTTTCCCATCCAGTATTAATTATTCAAAGATGGGTGATTCTACCACTGTTGCCTGAAAATCTTGAGGAGAACAATAATATTGAAGTTATCAGGGAGGAAGTGGATGATTAGAGGCAACCGTTAATTGATTATATTCAACATCATAAGTTATCGGATAACCCTCATCATAAGATCGAAGTTCAGAGATGTGCTTCTCGCTTTATCTTCTGCAAGGACACACTCTACCGGTGCTTATTTGATAGAGTTTTCCTTTGATGCTTAAGTATTGAAGAAGTGACATGTGCCCTGGAGAAAGCTCATTCTGGAATATGTGGTGCTCATAAGTTTCGACCTAAGCTCCATTTTTGGATAAAAAAGAATGGGATACTATTAGCCGACTACTGTTCAAGATTCTATAGATTTTGCAAAAAGATGTAAATCTTGAAAAGTCCATGCAAATTTCATTGATTAGCCTCTAAAACCATTACATCCAATAATAGCTTACCGGCCATTTGATGCATGAAGTGTTGATGTGATTGGACCTATAACACCGAAGTCTTTAGCCAGACATTTCTACATCCTTGCATGAAGTGTTGATGTGATTGGACCTATAACACCGAAGTCTTTAGCCAGACATTTCTACATCCTTGCTAAGACTAACAACTTCTCTAAGTGGGCCGAAGCTATACCATTGAGGGAAGTAAAGAAAGAAAATGTTGTGGATTTCATTCGTGTTCAAATAATTTATCGATATGGAGTTCCTTGATACATCATCATTGAAAACGAAAAACCCTTCTGCAATAGCCACATCAATAATCTCTATACCAAGTTTGGATTCAGACTATACAACTCGTCCATGTATAATGTAGTAGCTAACAGATTGGCAAATGCATTCTAAAAAACCCTATGTAGTTTGTTGAAGAATGTTGTATACAAATCTAAAAGGGATTAGCATGAAATAATTGGAGAAGCTTTGTGAGCTTATCGCACTACTTACCAAACTCCTACACAAGCCACTCCATATGCCTTGGTATATGGTTTGGAAGCTATACTTCCCTTGGAATGTCAACTTCCGTCATTGCGAATTGGCATCCAAGAAAGTTTGACGACAGAGGAAAATGTCTGTCTTCAACTTGAGGAATTGGAAGCTTTGGATGAGAAGAGATTAGAGGTTCAAATGCACCTACAATGTTATAAAGCCCGAATGGTAAAATCTTTCAATAAAAAGGTACGGCCAAGATCATTTCAAGTTGGAGATTTATTAGTTTTAATATGCATGCCTATCATAAATACAAAAAAGACAAGGAAAGTTCCAGCCTAAATAGGATGGTATGTTTGTTGTTACTATGTGTTCACCAATGGGACATACTTTATGGTAGACAAAAGTAAACTGCGGATTGGACACATTAACAAAAAAAATTCTGAAGATTTTTTGCGCTTATAGTTTGTTTTATTTTTCCATGTAAAATAAATGTAATGCTCCTGGCCGCAAGAGACAAAACTATGAACGACCATACAAACAAACAAAATCTTGTAACGAACTACGTTCAACTTGATCCCTTTTGGGGTACATAGGCAACTTGGATAAAAAAAACATAGAAATCTAAGTTCAGACAAAATTAATAAACATATTTATCTCTCTTTATTTACTTTTGCATTAAAATTGATGATATAAAATAGATTTTTTAAAAAAAAAGTTTCATTAATCAAAATTCCTAAAAAAAAAAAAAGAAGAAGAAGAAGAAATATGGAGTTTCAGCTCAGAAAATCAGTTACTTTCAACAAATAGCAAGAAATTGTCTTTAAGAGCTTTCCTTTCCTGGTCGATAGATTCTACATCGGTGATATCTCTAACTTGTGCTTCTTCGAGCGTGACACCTGCCTCTTCAATTTTATCCAGATCTTTCTTATAAGTCTGTAGTTCATCACTGAGTTTATCCAGCTGGGAAGTTAATTTATCTTTCTTATTTTCCAAAGAAGAAAATATGGCCTTCTTTACATCTTTTTGTGTCTTCAAAGACCCCAACTGCTGGTCCATTTTTTCTGAACTTGGACATTCTAAGTTTCATTTTCTTTTGGAAAGATAAGCATCAACTCTTTTGAGAAATGTTTTCATACGCCTCGTCAAAGGTGCTGGATCCACTCGAAATGATTCATTGATCAAGTTTTGAAGTATCGGGTTGTTATTAGCCCACCAAGTCCTAAGTTTGGAAATACCGTGTTTTAAAACATCAATGAATGACTTCTTAAGATAATTAGTCATGGGACCCTATGCAGTTTGTTTGTATCCAAATCCAAAAGAAACTGGCATGAAATAATTGGAAAAGATTTGTGGGCTTATCGCACTACTTACCGGACTTCTACACAAGCCACTCCATATGCCTTGGTATATGGTATGGAAGTTGTACTTCCTTTGGAATGTCAGATTCTATCATTGCGAATTGGCATCCAAGAAAGTTTGACGACGAAGGAAAATGTCCGTCTTTCACTTGAGAAATTGGAAGCTTTGGATGAGAAGAGATTAGAGGTTCAAATGCACCTACAATGTTATCAAGCCCGAATAGCAAAGTCTTTCAATAAAAAAGTACGGCCAAGATCATTTCAAGTTGGAGATTTACTACTTTTAGTACACAGGCCTATCATAATTACAAAAAGGCAGAGGGCAAGTTCCAGCCTAAATAGAATGGTCTGTTTGTTGTTACTATGTGTTCACCAATGGGACATACAAGATCGTGGACAAAGGTGGATAGCTGATTAGACCCATTAACAAAAAATAATCTGAAACATTTTTACGCTTAAAGTTTGTTTTATTTTCACATATAAAATAAATGTAATGCTATTGGCCTGCAAGAGAATAAATTGTAAATGGCCATACAAACAAACAAACAAAATTTTGTAACGAACTACATTCGACTTTATCCCTTTTGGGGTACGTAGGCAGCTTGGATAAAAAAAAAATCTAAGTTCAGTCAAAATCTAAGTGCATCAATCACATCACGATTCTCACCGGTCTGATATAGTAAAAGATTTGGACTTATAAAGAAATTTAGCTCTTCGAGAACTTTTGGAAATCCTACGAAGCAAAAATAAATATGATGATGGAAAGCTTGCACCGATGTATCAAACAATTAAGTAAATTAATAACAATCACATATATACCTGCATTCCTTCTCCGAGGTGACATATCCAAATGTTTGTCGCCTGAAGATATATATGAGATGCTCAAGTCAAGTCCAGAAGTTTCAAGACGAGCTTCCTTGGGGCTTTGAACATCTTAGGCTTTCTTAGTCATATCGATCACTTTTGACGTAATACTTGAGAAAGTGAACCTGGAGTTAAAAGTTTGAAACATCAAATGAGGTACAAACAGGAAACTAAAAAGAAAATTTAAAAAAAATATAGTTCCACGCCTAATCGCCGAAACTTTTGTCTTCTAGAGTTAGAGTTGATGTGAGTGATTGGGATACCTGATCTCTTGAACTGTTGTCGTCGGGGATCGGGATTGCATTAGATGTCTTATCTATATGTTCTGGAATGGAAGGGGGCTTCATCGAAGGGATTGTGATTTTAAATTTCTTTATTCCTCCTTTAGTTAGAATGTTTTATTCCCTCATCTGGGAAATCTCTTTGCGAAATATATTTGGAGGGTTCAGCTTTTTGGCCTTATCCTTACTCGCTTGTCTCGGAACAACTAGGTCAAAAACAAAATTGGAGCTCTCACTAGAAGATAAAACCAACACTGGAATCTTGATCAGGCTTGACAATACTTTGTCGTTCCACCAGTCTTGGTACTCTGTATCAACTTGATGTTATATGTCCTTAGTATACTCTAGAACATGGAAAGTAGACCTGCTCCCTTTTCGAGTTAGAGAGAACCAAACACGATATAGATTGGTTGGATTAATTGTAATGGTCATCTTCTTTGGTAAGCCTAGAAGTCTTTGTCTGAAGCCATGTTGCCTTGCAAACCTATGAGGATTATAAGCCTCGAGAAGGTAAGGCGAAGATCCCTAACAATAAGAAACAAATCCATGTCGGATACTCATCATAAATTCTACAGTGTCCTTGGATCTCAAGTTATCATCCGTACGCGCACCATGAAAATGATATAGAGTGATTGGATTCCAACAAAAATCCTTAGAGTCCATTCGCCCACAAATAAGATTTCGACAATCAATTGGTCAATTTTTCAAGGTTGGAAAGCATTTAAAGTTCCAGCATATTTTTGGATAGTTGGACGACCAATGCTCCTACCAATGCAACCATAAATACATCGAGCAAAATAAGTTGCAGCCCAAGCATAAAGAAAATGTCCAGGAAATAATTGTGGAATCGAACCAAGGTTTGAACCTGCTAGGTAATTGATGTTTGTGTAAGTCCTCTATAAAGGATGGCCAAGATAGGAACAACTAGACTGTAAGTAAATTCGGTAACCATTTTGGAAGCCGCTTTCAAAGTTCCAACTCTGATGTATTCATCTCTAGAAGGAAGAATAAAATGACAGAGCCAAAGAGAAAGATAAGCTGCTATTCTCTTCCTCAATATATAAAGAAAAGGATAATTCACCCCAATGACTTCAATCACTAAGAGAAAAATCATTTGGTCTATTTATAGCCACGGGTCTCTTTGGATCTTCTTTAGTAGTTTTGTTGACATCTTTTGTAAATATTTAAATCCATGGCATCCTTATAAAATTTTTTCTGCCAAGGATTTTGAAAACAACCTTTTTTAGAACCAGAAATCAATCTAATTAATATGATTAATGAGGTCAGATGTCTTCTTATCAGCAATCAGTGAGACAATATTAAACAATTATCGACAAAACTTGGGAAGCAAATCCATCAACTTTTAAAGGCTTGGGACTACTTCTTCATAATATTAACCCAGTATTGAAAGTCCAGTAATATCCTAGAGATCTGAGAGAGAAATACTGATTTTACCTCCTATGGTCACGAAAGTATTGTTCTTTAGACACCAAACCTTGCAAAGGGATCTATAGGCAGAGTTTGGGCGATGGTAATCTTTTGCAGTGTCCTGTGTTTTTTAATTCGTAAAAATTCCTCTTGTGAAGGAGTTTTTTAATCCAAGTAGACACTTCCAAAATTTTGGAAGATATGAAATTTCTCCACGACTCACAAGTGCGCCTTCTCAAAAATTATTGCCCTTAGAATAAATTCTAGGCTTTGGGATTGATGGTGCATAAGACATAAAAGAGGACTCTGATTGCTCGAACAACTGGACTTGCCAGCACTTGTGTTCTCACGATATTTTCTAAGGATAGGCATGTACAATTTTGACAAATGTTTTGGAACAATAAAAGGAGAATGAGGAGTCATTGCCTTATGGATACTAAGTTTAAGTTCACCCTGAACATTGGGCTGGACGTGGTACTTCACATCAGTATACCGAAAGCAGGGGTAATGTTTACCTTGGTTTTTTATCTCGATAATTTCGTGTATATCTGAATTCACCTTATTATTTGAGTTTGATCTAGCCATACCTGCTAAATAAACAAATAAAGAAACAACAGAAAATCAATTACCAAACAATATATGAAGTGGTAAAAAAATACTCAATTTAAAATAGTTCTTTGCACTAAATTTTCCAAATCATTAAGATTTACTGTCTAAAACGACAAGTCACAAAATAGTTCTTTGCACTATATATATATATATATATATATATATATATATATATATATATATATATAGTATATGTACTCTTGGACTATAAAAGTTCCGGTCCTTGGCCCTCAACATAAAATGTCTTGGACTTTAAAAGTTCTAGTCCTTGGTCCTCAACATAAAATGTCTTGGACTATAAAAGTTTTTCTCGTTCGCCCTCAACAAAAAAAAATATCTTGGACTATAAAATTTTCATTCTTTGGTCCACAATATGACATGCTTTGAATTTTTAAAGTTTTGGATCTTGATTTTGAAAGTTTTAAATCTTGTTCTTAAGCACGAATACTCAAACCTCAAAATTTTTGATCTTTTTAGAGGTACTTTCAAATAAAAAATAAAAATAGATAAGTAAGATTTTCAAAAATACATATATCTCACAAATTTTAAATTTTCTAAGATTATAATTTTTTTTTTTTAAATAATTGAAAATCACAAAAACTGCTTAAAAGCAATTTTTTATTTTTCATTCTTTTTATTCATTTCGTGTAGGAAGAGAGATAGATTTCAATGATTAATTACAATTAATTGTGGAAAGAAATAATTTTTAAAACTAGTGAAATCGAGAACGGTTCAATGGATTCTTCAAAACCGAGCTGGTCAAAGAGTTTTCGGGCAAATTTTTAAATAGAAAATTTTTCTACATAACCAGTCTAGTTTTGAGTCTGGTTCCAGATTTTACCGGTTGAACCCGTTGAGCCTGGCTGGTTCTAATAACACTGAATTGTAACATTGCATTAACAATCTAACAAATTGGCAGTAGAAGGTTGAAAATAAAAAATAAAAATCTTTACTTTATATGTTTACTGCACTCAGCCTCCTTAAAAATATTTAGACTGTCTTCCAAAGTTCCAAAAAGAAAAAGAAAAAAAAGAAGAATACAGTCATTGCAAGATTTCTTTAAGCGATTCCAGGTCATAGAGGTTTAATGGTTTAATGTTTTAAAAGTTCAATGGTTTCTTTTTTATGTTTCTGGTTTTGAATGCTTCCACTTTGATCTGAAAACTGAGAAGAACTTCGGATGGCTAGCTATAAATGAAGATGATTTTCACTCATAAGTAGTTTTTAGAAGAAAATCTATAGACTTCTTGATTTTTGCATGGGATTTTTCCAGACCTTCATAAATTCCTCTACCAATTTCTACAATATAGTTTATGGTGATTAGGAAGAAATTTACCTTTTTGAATGGAGGTAAATTGGTCTGCAAACAAATTCACTTACCAAGTTTAAGCACAAAGTCCAAACAAGTTGATTGAATCCGTTGTTTCTTCCCTTGCTTCCTAATTCAAAGGTGTGGACTGTGTAAACTTTACTTTCAATTTTTGACTCTCTTATTATCCTCTCTCAAATTCAAATTCGGTTTTACAATTCTAAATTGGTATATTTATAAGTTTGAATTCTTTAATCAAAAGTATTCAACTTGTATATTTCAAATAGAATTCTTATTTTAGGAAAAGAAAAAGAAAAGTCCAAGTTTGGTTCAAAGCCTAAATTAGCTTTGAAATAATAAGGAGAACATAAAGTTGAAAAAAAAAAATCAATTTGAATAAAAGCCTAAATTAGCTTTTGAGATAAGAAGAAAAAGACCAGAAAGTTAGAAACGTAAAAAAAAAAAATGTTTTAATGTCATATAAGTCTGCATTGAAATTCAAGTTTAAAATCCTAAATCAAATCCAAAGTTTAAATTCAAGATTTATTCATTTATGTATTTGTATAATAAATCAATAAATCTTGAGGGGACATTTGTAGACATAAAATTAAATCAAATATATAAATGGGCTAGGCCTATTAGAAACAATAGTTCATTTAAATTTATTAAAGTCTAAGTCTATTATGACTCATTTCGTATTAAAAACAAGCCCACATAGGAAGCCCGTTCTACTTTTCAAATATAAAATTATATTTAATATTTATTTTAAATATAATAAGTGGATGGTTATAAATGAAAATGTGGTGGTTACATGATTTCTCTATAAATAGGATATTAAGTCCAAGAGAAATCACAAGTTCAAAACTCCGGAAGAAGAAAATCCACAAATCCATAAGCAAGTTCAGAAGAAAAATCCAAACACATAAGAAATTCAAATTCCGAGAAATCTCATGAAGATTAAAATCTTCTTCGAATTTAAGCAAACCTAAGCCAAGTCCAAGAAGATCAAAATCTTCTTCGCCAATCAAGTTCAAGCCAAGTTCAAACCTTGAAGGTTAAAGCAAATCAAATTCTCAACAAGTTTCGAAGTCCAGGATTAAAGCCACGTGGCCCCTAGTCATCAATAATCGGATTGTTAATCAAAACATTATGCAGCTACGTAGACACAAGAAGATCATCCACTTTGTAATTCATTAATATTTCAATTTGTAACAATTTCTTTATATTAATATACGAAATTCGTCGTACATGACTCTCTTGATTATTTGCTCCATTTTTCTTTTGAGAGATTTTGTCTTTGGAATCGATTTGTCTATTTTCTTGTATGCCTCTGCTTAAATTATAATTTAATCTAATCAAATTGGGCAAATATATATTTTATTCACATATTTTGTAGGACCCATAACTTACAACTCACTTATTATCTACACATTCTATAGGACTTATAATTTATAAGTACTTAAAAAATAATTTTAGCACCACCAAACATCTACTAACACACTTCAGGCATGCCATTAAGTGACTGATTTCAATAATAACTAATTGTCTTACTGGAACATGAATCCGAGTTCGAGAATTTATAGTTGGTATATGTCAGCAATACATTTGGAACTTGAATTGATATTATAGTTTGAATTTATGGTTCACATTGCATTGTGAAAGGATAATGTTGACCTCGAAAACTACATTATACACGTTTCAACATATCTTCAGTCAATCCTCTACCAATTATATGTTAGCTGCACACTAAGATAATCGTTAGACACTAATATCACTGGGAAAAAATGGGGATCGGCGAACGTTGGTACTTCGATAATCAAGTCAACTGTCGGTACAAGAATAATATGGAGAGAGTGCTTGGGTGTGGTAGAGACAATCAAGCATAGATTTGAACAGAGTTTTAGGATAGAGAATAATGCGTACCTTAGAATGATGAGAGACCTTATATTTATAAGTTCAGAGTTCTAATTGATTTAGGTAAGCAATCAAAAAAACATATGATTAGATCTTTCTTCCATATGAGATAAGTGGTAATTGGATGTGAATGTGATCTTTTAGATTTTCATCCTTATCTAAATTGATTTCCAGTATCGTGTTACCAATTATTAGGAGATTGAGATTTGGTTTCCTTCTAAGTTCGTATGACAATCGAATACAATCTTTCTTCAGATATCGTTTTATCTATCCCAAGATATCAGATTGCCCATGGGGTTCTGTGAGGAATGGGATTTATTGATGGAGGGCCTGGGCCTATCAAAAGAGCAAATGCCTTTATGGGCTATGTTGGTATTGGCAATGGCGTACTAAGCTTACAAGGATTCTACTGGGCCTACGAGGCCTTCGCTAAGTCTATGAGGCTTTCGTTGGGCCTATGAAGCCATTGCTAATGTGAAGGCCTTACCAAAATTGGGTGGTAATAGATAATAATGATGCATTCTATATATTTTTTCTTTTCAACTATTTATCCTTCCCCTAATGTTCAAAAAACTAGCATATAAAAATGACAGTTGGAAAATCATGCTGTAAAACATCACTCCTCAAGAAATCAAGTTATATATATAGAAGGGATTCAAACCCTACATATTTTTCCAACAATCATTGAAGATCACCCTTCCTGCCTAATGACCCTTAGGTGTCATGCATCCACTCTATCATTGGTCGAGATTTGATGGTTCAAGATCAAGGGCCTAGATTGAAGGGTCTCGTCTATTTAAGCACAACTCATCCACATTCTTCCCTTTTTACCTTTTGCAATCAGCAACCAACTCCTTGAGCATTTTCTGGCGACCATTCTACTATTATCGGAGCGTGTTTTTGTTCGCTGCCAGGCCTTCACCTTAGGTCACCATCCTTAGGTAAAAAAAGAAATTTATTTGCATTTCTTGTTTAGTTTCTCTTAGCACCGTCTTCGTTCATCCTTAGGTCACTGTCTATCTTCCTTCGTACCTATGCCGCCTCTACCTTTTTACCTTCCAGGCACTTCTGTGAGCCCTTTCCTGCTACATGTGTAGCGAGGTATAACAATAGTCCCTCAAGTCTAAGCCTAATTATTTATATTAGGTTTTGGACTTTAGCTTGCCCAATGATCGAGGTCATTCACTCCTAACATTTTCATTTTCATTTTAACCTCTCTCTTCTTCTCTTTTTTCTTCTTTTTTCTTTTCTTTGTTTATTTATTTTTTGTATGGGGAAAAATGTGAAGTCATTGATGCATTATCAAAATACGAAGTTATTGACGCATTATAGTCCCGTTCCCCTCCCCTCCCCTCCCCTCCCCTCCCCTCCCCAACCCAAGTTCGAGCATAATTATTTTGGCGCCCTTTCGATTCCAATGGCAGAGATGTGCTTTACTTTAATGGTCTAGATTGCATTTTACAGATCGAACACCTTCTATCGTTTGGCAGAAACTATATAAGGGGGTTATCTTTTTCCTAAAAATATTTGCTTCCATTATATCTGGTTAAGCATTAAAAAATTCTCTCTTTCTTGCATTATTTTTCCGGAGTTGTTCTCGGGGTATTCAGTTACCTTCTTTTTGTGTTTAGGTATACTTCTTTCTTTCATTTGGCTTCTCTTAAAAAGAATATCTTCTCAAACTGATTCGCAAAATCCTTTTGTTGGGGGCGGGGGTTACATGAAATAGAAATTCTTGTTGAGTCTTCCACCTCTTCTATGGAGGTGGTAGCACTCAATGTTTTACCATTTGGGCGTGGTGCCCTACAGCGAGGTCCTTACAAGGAAGGACTTCGAACCATATGAGAACTAGCTGTGGTCACAGCCAGTGAAAAAATCGAGGTTTAAACTGATAGACGAGCATATATCCCAGGAGCAAACCCAATAAGAAGGAAAAGTGGGTGAAGAGAAGAAAGGTCTTTTCTTCCATTACAATTGACGAAGAGCTCGCTAAAATCCGAAGCCTTTATTACATCCCACAAGACATAGAGCTAATTTGCCCTGGTCCTTTCCAAACAGCAGATAGACCACCACCAAGTTACGTAGCCATTCACACCTTTTCCATAGAGTCCGGTCTTCGCCTTTTCTTTCACCATTTCTTTCGCGAATTCCTAAATGAATATAGGGTGGCTCCCTCCTAACTGGGGGCCAATAGTTGGACAGTGATGGCATCCTCATTCATTTTATGGAAGAAGGCATGGTTGGATGGAGAACTTTCATTCGAAGCCTTTCGAATCTTTTATCACCCAATTCAAGCTGGGAACATCAAAAACCTTCAGCCCAGCTAATTCTACCTTACCCCTAGGTCAAAGTCAACCCCGAAACTGGTGGCAACGCCTAACAAAGTGAAAGACTGGAAAAAGTTATTTTACTTTGTGAGAGAGAACTGGGAGTTTCAACCAGCCGACCACAAATCCCAATTTTATTCATTGCTTCTACAACAAGCTTCGTGAGTCTTTTCTTAATTAAGGGGTGCCTTTTTCTTTATTCTGTTTGCTACTATTTTAAAGAATTAACTTTATGCTTTACTTTGGTTGAATAGGTAAAGAGACAAAGACGATTTTACAACCAGGCAGTACAAATTTTTACAACGCAAGTTTAGAGATGACTCTTCGTAAGTATTCTTTTGTAGCTTTTCCTTTTTTTTTTAACATTCTTCTCCTTCGTCGTGCAGCTAATATCAATTTTAATCGAATGAAGAATAACACCAATGCCACTGCTAAGGCTTCATCCAAGGCTCCTCAGAAGCTTAAGGCCCCTCATCACCTTCCAATGGAGTCGTCATGAATGAGCCATCGGCCCGTCCTTCTGTCCAAACTACCATGAAGGAGGTTAAAGACAAAGAGAAAGGTACAATTGAGGTTCTCGGGGGCCACACTTCATCCAAACCTCAGGCCGCTGCTAGGTTTGGCACCTCCACCAATGAGAAGATGGCCTCCGAATAGGATACAGTTGAACCCTCGTAGAAGAAACAGAAAACCTTTGTGGGCCTCAATTGGCCGACCTTTTCAGGAATAGGCCAGATGTTCTAAGGGACTCATTGTTGGCCACCTTACCCAGTTTTCTCTCCCGAGCCTACATCTCCCTCTTCTAGGCCTTCAATCAAACCTTGGGGACCATGACGATTCGCCAGACGGCAGATCTTATGGAGAGCTACTTCACGCAAGCCTTTGTCTTTCTCTAGGACCAGAACAAGAAGTGTGAGACTTTGGCAGCTTAGGCTACGAAGTTGGAGGAAGCGGTGGAAAAGCCAGAAAAAGAGATCGAAGCCTCCAAGAAGAATCCAGAGGTTGACAAACTAAGGTCGGATGTTCATCGCCTAATGTCAGATATGGAAACTTCACATAAGGGTTACGAGGAGCGTGAGAGTAAGATCCAAAACAAGCTAGAGGAGAATAATGAAGAGCTGAATGTCTTCCACATTCAACAAAAATCTTGGGAAGAATGACTTTCTACCAAAGATAAAGAGTTGGTAACCTTCGAGAGACGCTAGAATCGCAGGGTCGGCCTTAGCTAAGCTTTTATCGAAGGTGGAAGCTCTTCAAAAAGAGCTGACGGACTTCAAAGATTCTAACGAAGGAAATCAGATCTATGAAGACGGAAAATAGATAGGAGGTAAAGAACTTCTCCTTCTTATTTAGGATGAGTATTTGACCTTAGTTTCGACTTTCTTTTCGAAGGTAATGAAGGCGAAACTCCTTATACATCATCTGCTCCTAGAGCTGAAGCTACAGAGGCACTTCTTTCTCCTGATATTGTTCCTTCGGGCACCCTCCTAACTTTACCTCTGACCTGCTTATCTTCAAAAACCTTCAAGATTTGTAATAATTTCTAGTATCGTTGTTTTTCATAACACCAATCATTTTAAATAAAATATCTTTGGACTACTGCATTTTTTTTTTTTTTTTTTTGCTTTTCTGCTAGTTTAGTATGATTTTCTTTCTCATTTTGTTTAAGTAATAAGGTTCGTCACTATATTCTTACTTAGGAATTACTTAACTGGAACTGTAAATTGGTCCGATCAAAGTCTCAACCTCTACTAACTTCGTAATTAAACAAACTTTAAGACAACTTAAGTGGTAATTGATCCGGTCAAGGTCCCAACTTTGCTACATTTACACTTAAACAAATTTTTAAGAAAGCTTAAATGGTAATTGGTCTGGTTAGGTCCCAACCCCACTATTCTATTAATATTTTGCCAAATTTTGATGTTTTTCCAACACTTCAAACATTTACATTTCTTGGTGATATTGCTTTCATTGAACTAGTAAAGCAAAAGATTACAACGATGGCTATACAAACTATTGATAATACTTTAGCAAATGTTCAGCATTTTACAAAAATTTTAACAGTTCTCCTTCATTGTTGGAAAGCCTATAAGTTTTCGGAATAATGACTTCAACCACAGTTTAAGGACCTTCTCAGTTTGCACTTAAAGTTCCGGTCCCAATTTCTTTATTGAGGGAATAATGCTTGGAATATCTTTTTCAGAACCAAATCCCCAAGTCTAAAGGTTTTGAGGCGAACATTTGAATTGTAGTATTTAACCATTTTCTTCTGATATGCCGTGAACTTTAGCTGGCAATACTCTCGAACTTCACCCCTAAACTCTGCTCAAATCTCTGCCTGTTTGTCTCTCCCACACTCAATTACTTTCGTCCCCCGCGTATTATTCTTATACCGGCAGTTGTCTTGATCATCGGACCCTTTTTTCCTAGAGATCTTGGTACCTAACGATTGTTCGAGTGTACAGGTAACATACAGGTTGGCAGATATGTGACTGGAGATCTGTTGACAAGTGGACAGTGAAGGTTTCGACGTCAACAATATGCTATACAATTGGTTATTATGTAACACTGACTGCTAAAGATGTTACAACTTGTTATTGGTTAATTGATATTTAATATGATGTTTGTAACATTGATGTTTAATACGATATTTTGATTTGAATGCATATTATGTTACCCTCAATTGATATTTTGTATCACTGATTGATACAAATGAATGAAATGATACAATTGAGTATATTATGAGTATTTTGTGTGAAAACTGGTATTATATGTTACATCTCAATTTGTAACACATATTGTTACAAATGTTGAAATTGAAAGAATCTATTTGTGTTTGTTACAGCTATTTTTGATACAAATGATATATATTTGATAGTTATAACAATAAAAGATTCTGTAATATATATATATTCTAATCAATTTTGATTTTTAAGGACTCGGTTACTATTACAATAATAGATTTTGTAAAATAATATAAGTATTTCCATCAAATCCATTTTTAATAATCTAGTTACTAAATTTAATATATATTATAATAAATTAAATTAATGGTTTTTAAAAAATAGTATTTTTAGAATATATGGAACAAGAATTAGTTTTTGTAATTATTTTTAAAAATTGACTTATTTATGAAAAAATTCCAATATAATTTATAGAGTTTGTGTGAGAATTATTAACTCCAAAAATTCAACATGCATGTCAACCCACAAAATGGCCAGGGCCGGTTCTAATATTTTTGGGACCTGAGGCGATGTCCAGAAATTAGGTTCCCCAATTAATCCCCAAATATTATTATACATTTAAAATCCACAAGACTTTTACGGAACTAATTGCAAACTTAAAACTTTTTAAAAAAATGACAAACAAAATATATTATACAAAAAAATTATATTATAATCAATTAACAAGGTCAAAAATGTTCTAAACTATCACTTAAATACAACTCGTCTAACGGTTTTAGAAACAAAAAATTAATCAAATTTGAGTAATTTAATTGTTCAACTATTTTTTTCTCAATTGATATCATAGCCAATCCATTTTCTTTCTTTTTCGTTTTCTGTTTTGAGTTCCATACTCATATTTAAGAGGCATGACTAGTCTAAAAATAATAATAAAATATTTCAATAATCTCAAAATTAAAGCCAACAAGGTCACAATCATATAAATCGACAAAGCCACAGTTATATAAGTCGACAAGGCCTCAATCAGCCTCAATCACGTATAAGCCGGCAATGCTTCAACTATTTTTAATAAGTCAATAAATAAACAATAGATAGCCATTGCTTATTTGAGAGTGAGATTTGAGCTGCTATTATGAAATGACAAATGTAAAAAACCAACTCCTTCTTCTTTGAGGTTTTAAACCTAAAATTAAGTCAAATTTTGAGATGAAATCAGGTAATGAATTAAAAATAGCATTTGGAATACTTGATCTATGTCACATAATCTAAAGATTTAGAGTTTTGAATTCAGCATTCAAGTGGCACTAGTTGGTGACTGGGTCATAATACTCCAACTTGTACATTAAGTAGTCAAACTCCACTCTTGAAAATAACCGGTTGTTCATAGTTCACTCTCCAAGTCATTTAAAATCACACAAGCAACTCTAAGGAAATGTGCCCAAGAATTAAGTATACATCCTAAAGCTTTGTTCTTGTGATTAAATTAGTTCGGACTCGTATCAAAAATCCAATAATGCAGAAATTAAAAAAATCATATTTACTGAACAATCAAAATGCAGAAATTAAGAAAAAAAAATATCGTAAACTATTTATTTTCTTTATCTTTCTGCTAATTTGAGTAATTTCTTGCATATATTAGTCATTAGTCATTATTCAATACCCATTAAGAAAGATTAAGAAAAACTAAAAAAAAAAAAAAATAGCACCTGCTTACAGGCGACTGACAGAGCGTCCGAGCGAAATGGAGAACGAGATGGAGGAGAAAGATATTATTCTTCTTGGACAAATTATGGACAATGGACGAACTTACGGTCACCGACAATGAAAAAAGAATAAGGAATCGCTTATCGCTGCCGCTGTTTTAGCTATAGTGATGTCTGCTGTGATATGAAATAAGAATTGGGATTTTTGTTGGGTTTGGTTTGTTTTAATTTTTTCAAATTTTAGTTTGGTTTTGAGTTTTGGCCTTTGGACCATAATTGATGTGCTTAATTTATTATTATTATTTTTTAAATACGCCCCTTTTGGTTTTGAACTCGATGAGATTGCCTCACTTGCCTCGGCCCAAAACCGGACTTGAAAATGGCTATCCAAAATCTATTTTATTTTATTTTTTCTTCAACTCCATGCTCGTGGAAAATTCTTCAGTTTCTCTCCAATTATTGCCATTTTTTTATTCATAAAAACATTTAAGCTTATGCAAGGGATTTTTACTTTTTAGGCACTCATCTTGCGTAAACCGTTTTACATTTTCAATGCACTCCATCTATTGCAATGTTCTGTCTAAAATTAATATTACAGCTTATGTGTCATTAAATTTTTAAAAAATTAGCAGGTCTTCAATTTATATTTCCTTGTTTTGCTTTTTTTTTAATAAAATCTTTAGATTGATTTAAATTTGTTGAGTCTCTCCGTCTAGAATTCCGTCTAAGTTTAAACGGACTTCTAGACATAGTCTACTTTTGGTGTGCCAAATCAGTTAAAAGAAGTCCTCATTAGCATCCATTGGAGAGAGTTTTTTATAACTCCGTCTATATATACTTATGTGCTACGTCTAAAAAGTAATAGTGTATTGGAGATACTATAATTGTGGATTTGATTATCTCGTAACTTGTGTCTAATAAAAAAAAGTCTTTACATTGGAAAGAAAATTGTAATTTTACGTCTCAAATTTAAAAGGGAAAACTTAGTGTTACTACATAATTGAAATTTTTTAAATTATAATTTGAAATGATCAAATTGGTCAAATATACTTTTTATTCACATATTTCGTAAGATCTATAATTTACAATTCACTTTTTATCTATACATTAATCAACAACTTATAATTTTAATAATTAAAAAATAATTGCATCACTATCAAACATGCGCTCAATCCAATACACACTAAATTCTATGGAGTGGAAACAACATAGATTAGTACATGAAGTGCATATGATTTGGTTATTCTTCTTTAAAAATAAATATTCCTTATATTGCATTTCATAACGTCGAACAATACTATAATTAATAACCGAATGACTACTCTCAAACCAATTAATATTCACCAAAACATAAACACCCACCCACACGAATTTGTATTGTGTATTGCTACAATACTACTCGTAATTAGAGTTGGCAAATGGGTTGGGTTGGGCAAGCCCAATCCGCTAGAACATGGTCACACATGAAACTGGACTGGGCTGGCCCAGCCCAGTTTTGTATGGGCCAGAAATAGCTAATCCAGTCCAACCCATTGGCCCAACTTATCTTAATTTTCTTTTTTTTTTTCCTTTTTTTTAAATAAATTTTTTATACAATCTAATACATTACATCAAATACAATCTTAAATAAATTTAGACTATACAGATATTTTTAAAAAGATTAATTTATAAAATTGGGGCTCTCATATATTAGTTAATAGATAAAAGTCAATTTTCTTTCAAAATAATAATAATTTTTTGTTAATTGTAAACTATTTGTAGACACTTTTTAAAAAAAAAATACAAATATTAAAAGTATGCTAGTCTTATTATTTTAAGATATAAGCATGCTTTGCTTAAATTAAAAGGTTTACTTATAAGTAAATTTAAAATAAATAATTTACTTGTCACACCAAATATATTTTGGATTGAAACTTAAATTAAACTAAATTTTAATTAAATTTAAACAATTTTATGTTGGATACTAAAATTTTTGGACTAATGTTTATTGGTGACTTTGGCTTAGATTATTTTAGATTAATATTATTTGAATTAAATATTGGGGCTATTCACAAAATAATTTAATTAGTGTTAAGGAGTAAAAAAAAAATCAAAAAAATCAAAATAAAATAAAATAAATAAATAAAAAAAGAATCGAAATCAAAATCGGGCCGGCCCAACTAGCCCGCGGGCTAGATGGATCAGGCCATCTTGGCCCGATTTTATTTGGGCTAGGGCCAACCCAACCCAACCCAAAAAGGCGGGCTTTTTGCCACCTCTACTCGTAATGGGTTCAAAACATTGTTTATCACCTAATTTATTCCCGAGTTTTAATTTTGTCACTCATCTTTTTTTCTAAAATAGCCACTCAATTTTACTTTTTTTACGTCAATTAAATCATACCGTTCTATTCTATTACTATAGTTAACGGACAATCCAATGTGACTAATGCAACGTTGATGTATCAAAAGTTTTCAGTCAGTTCAACCTTTTTCTCCTTCAATTTGACAGATATCCAATTGGGTTTCTTTTTCTTATTTATTTTTTTTTTATATCCAGGTATCCCAATTTACACCAGACTATGTCCTGGACCACCCATCCCCGGCCCCTCAGTGATAGGTGGAAGTAAATTGCGGTATATACCCAAATTGACCAGGCTTCGTGCACCCTTTATACTCCTAACCCCAAGGGAGCCTTCTTCTATAGATATTATATCACCAAGCTGCTCTACCCATAATTGAATATTACATCACTCAGCTGCTCCATGAGTAGAGACAATGGGTTAAGTTGAATCGACTCGACTCAACTCGTGAATACTTATATATCGAGTCCAAGTGTTCTAATTTTCTTCTTTTTCTTTTTCATAATTCAATATTTTTCGTAAAAAATAAAAAATAAAAATGAATAAACTCAATAATAATGTTGCTACATACTTGATTTTTTTATTAAAATTTCACAATTACTTTTTAATTTTTTAAATTCCAAAAATAACAAATGTAAAAAAAACAACACACATTTTTTTATAAAAAATATAACAAACGTAACAAATGTAACAACAAATGTTACAAAAATAAAAACAGCATTTTTAGAATAAAAAAATTAAATAGTATTTTTTAAATTATTTTATATTTTATGGTGTATAGTGAAATTATCCCATCATAAAGTATATATTTGGGATTGCTTAAATATAATTTCAGGTGGTCAAATTAGTCAAACATATTTTTTATCCACATATTTCATAGGACCTACAACTTACAATTCATTTTTTATCTATATAATCACCAACAACTTATAATTTCAGTATTTAAAAAATAATTTAAGCTCTACAAAACATGCGCAAAATCAAGTCAACCAGCTGCAAAAAGTAGCTTATGACGTGACATCGTGCAAAAAAATTTGTTAGACTTGACAACAGGCTGCAAAAATGCAGCCTATTACAAGGGCAGAATGGTTGGCTCGTGTGTCCTGACTAGAGAGCCCAAACAGGCCGACGTGGCGAGCCTTCCTGTTATAGGGTTGAAACTTGAAAGTAATAAATTTTACAATAGTTTCAAAGTTTTAACTTACTTTTTTATATTTTAATTATTGTTAGGTATTTTGTGATAAACAATTTTTAACATAGTGATAAAAAATTAATCGTACTTAATTAAGTTTGTACTTTAAATAAAATGTACGATCCAAGTTAATCTCACACTGGTGCATCAAGTCATTGACCCGTTCAAATTGAAGAATCGTGGTTGTTGAATTGGTTTGGATAACGGTCACTTTTGAGGTGTAACAAATTAGAGTTGCTCAAGTGATCAAGTTTGAACCGTCTTAATCTATGTGCTTAAAGATTGTGGTAATCTATTAAGAATTTTACTTAAATAAAACTATATCATTTGGATATGTATATTTTATCCTATATACTAAAGAAAATGGGAAGAAATAGGAGTCCAAACATAAAAACTACCCACCCCCACGTATATTACAGTGGTTGCTCATTTGTGGTATCTTTCTATAGCAACTTTGTTGGTCTCTTTGAATGGTTTTTTTCCTGCCATTTTTATCCGTATGAAAGCTTAAAAATGACGAGCTCTCTTTCTAAAATTTCTTTGTGAAATTTTTATTTATGCTTTGGTTGAGATTGTGATACACTTAGTGTGGGATTATGGTATTTTTCTGAACCTTGGTAGATATAAAAAATTCATCTATTTGTGTCCATTATTTTTCTTAATTCAATTTTGTTTCTTTATCTTTCACCGAAAACGATTTTTTATTTTTTATTCACAATAAATTGATATCAGAGCTTCAGTTGGGTAGTAAGATTAGAAATCAAAATAGAGAAAAATTTGGGGTGTTTTTTCAAATAATCGAGTCTGAAAAACCTTTGTGGGGGGGGGGGGGGGGGGGGGGGCTAACCATTCGGAGTTAAGGTGCGTGGTAATACCGTTGGACTCCTGACGTCGAGGCAAAGCAACCTACCTGCGCGTGTGGTGCGTAGGTGACTGTAGCGGCGGCGCGTGATGACCATGCACAGTGCTGTTGGTGGCACGTAGAGGCGGGTGCGGCATTGGCTGAATTTCAAGCAAAAATGCAGATTGTTCCTCGTGGAATTTCGGACATGCTGGTGGTGTTGGTTCGTTCCTGTGTCATGTGTGTTGAAATCTGGACACTTTTGCACCTGGTGGTTCGTTGGTGATTACTATTTCTACGGGTTCTGAATAGACCTCTAATTAAAAATTTTAAATTTTGCATCTCTTCGGTAACATCTAATTTATATTTAATATTTCAGTCAAGAATAGCTACATTGCCGGTAGCAAACTGCTATTAATTGTTTGGGATTACATGTTGAGAATAGCTACATTGTTGGTAGCAAACTGCTTTTTTTTTTTTTTTTTTTGTGGTTTGTTTATCTGTCTGAAATTTTTGTTGGTATAATTAATAGTTAATTATATTATTCTGCTTTGTGTTGCTTAAATTATTATTTTAACAAAACTTCAAGACTAGCATGTTCTATATTTTTCCTTGAGAATCTGATTCTTACGGAATTCTGTGGAATATAGGACAGAATATATTTGTGGCCATTAATTGCAAATTTCTTTTCTTTTCTTTTCTTTTTTTTTTTTTTTGCGTTGTTTACTTATTTTTGTTGTGGCTGTGTTACAATTTGTGTTAAGTCTCGTCTGTGTGAATTTATTTGATTTGTTAAAAATGACAACTCATAGTTTTTGACTTGGGTGTGTTTAATGGAAAATGAGGTTTTTCAATCTGGCAACAAAAAATGAAGGAAATTTTGGTTCAACAAAAATTTTCTAAACCTATAGATGATTCTTTTGCAATAATTGTTATTGATGAATAGAAATGGAATTTGACGAGCTAGCTTACACTTCAATAATTTTACACTGTCAGATGCTGTTTTGAGAAAAGTTGGTAAACTTGATTCCACACAAAAACTTTTGTTAAAGTTATAAGAGATGTATTTGTCAAAATCCACTCCTAACAAATTTTTTTTTGCTTGAACGATTCTTTAGTTTTAAAATTGACTATTCGAAAGATTTGGATGATAATTTGGATATATTTAACAAATTGGCTCAAGATATTTTTAATTGTGGTGAAACCGTGTCTGAGGAATATAAAACAATTATTTTGTTAAATGCTATACATGAAACCTATAGAGAGGTTAAAAGTACCATTAAGTATGGTAGAGACACGTTAATACTTGAAATTGTCATTGATTCTTTGAGAAGTAAAGAGTTAGAATTAAAAACTGAAAGAATAGAAAAAAAAAGTTGGAAACGTCCATATGGTTAGGGGTAGATCTCAAAACACACGGGGTGTGAATCATGAGAATAAAAATAGTAGTGAGAGTGGTAAAGACAAAGTTAAGGGCAAATCTAGATCAAAGTTTAGGTCAAAAGTAAGAAAATACTATGGCTTTGGTAAGACACGTCACTTTATAAAAGATTGTTATAAAAAGAAAAACAAATAGAAAGAAAATGAGAAAGATGAAGTGAATTTGGTGTCTTCTAATTCTGATTTGGAACCCAGTGGGGTTTATGTTTTAATAAACTCTGTTGATGACTCTATTGAATTAAATTTATATGAGAAATCTCATCTGCATGAATGAATACTTGACTCTGGTGCATCTTTTCATGTTACATCACATAGAGAGTGATTTGAAACTTTGCGCGAAAGTGATTTATGTCATGTTATTATGTGTAACAATTTAACGTGCAAAGTTACTGGAATTGGTGATATTTTTGTTAAATTTAATAATGTTATGTGTTCACTTTAAAATGAGTCAGATATATTCCTGAAATGATTAGGAATTTAATTGCAGTGGGTGAATTTGAATAAATGAGTTTAATTGATAAAATTGAAAAGAAGATGCTAATAATGACCAAATGAGCTCTAGTGATTTGTGAATGCATGAAAAGAAATGGTATTTATGTCATGGTAGGAGAGGTAATTAAAAATTCGAATTTTTTAGTTTCTTCTGCCAATACAAATGACACACATAAGTGGCACGGTAGATTAGCTCATATGAGCAATAAAGGGCTTAAGCTCATTAATGAAAAAGGCATTTTGGGTAAAGATTGTGTGTCTGATGTGTCTTTGTGACTATTGTATGCTTGGTAAACAACATAAACTGTCTTTCTCTTCGAGTGTTCATAAAATAAATAGAATACTTGACTATGTGCATTCCGATTTGTAAAGTCCTGACATTAATCCTACTTTAGGTAGAAAAAGATATTTTTCTATCTATTATTGATGACTATTTTAAGAGAGTACGAGTTTTTCTTTTAAAAGATAAATTGGGTACGTTTGATAACTTTAATAATTTGAGAAAAAAGATTGAAAATATAACTGGTAGAAAGATAAAGTTTTTTCGAACTGATGATGAACTAAAATTTTGCAATGCTGAATTTGATAAGATATGTGTTGAAAATGGAAAAACAAGACATAAAATTGTTCATTACACTCATCAACAAAATGGGAGTAGCTGAAAGAATAACTAGAACACTATTTGATAAAGTTAGATGCATAATTAGCTCTAATGTCTCTAAATCATTTTGGGGTGAAGATGTGATGACTGCTACTTATTTAAGTAATATTACTCCGTCTACTGCTTTGAATAGTAATACTACTCATGAAAAATGGTATGATAAATGTGCTGACTATTCTATGCTTCGTACTTTTAGCTGTACTGCTTTTTCTCATTAAAGTGAAGGATAGCTTAAACCTAGAGCTAGGAAATGTATTTTCTTAGGTTATCCCGAATGAGTGAAATGGCATAGGTTGTTGGATAGACGCTAGAAGGGATGGAAAGTCATAGTGAATAGAGATGTTATATTCAATGAATCTGAAATGCCTTGTTTATCACCTAATTTAGAGAAATTAGGTGAAGATCAACAAGAGGGTGATACTAGACAGTTGGAGACTATTAAGGTTAGTACACATATCACTAGTACCTCTAGTGAGGTGGAGGTTCAGCAACCCGAGAGGATTGATATATGTGAGACTGTTGTTGAAGAATATTTAGATAAGAAATTTTTTTTAAGAGACTATCAATTGACAAGAGGTAGAGTGAGAAAATATCATAGAGAGCCTCAGAGATTTGGGTATGAGTCGGAGGTGGCATTCGCTTATGCTAATTTTGAATAATTAGTTGATAGGGTGCCAATATCATATCAGTAGGCTTTTAAGAGTGAACAATCAAATGAGTGGTTAGAAGCAATGAAGGAAGAGATGAGTTCTCTAGAGAAAAATCAAACTTGGGATTTAGTTCCTAGACCTAAGTACAAATCTTTAGTAGGTTGTAAGTGGTACAAAATGTTTGATTCGTTTGTTCTTTCTATTGATTTCAGTAGAAGTAAATTTGATCGTTACTTATATTATCATCATAATAAAAATGATTGTGTGTTTCTTTTATTATATGTAGATGATATGTTGTTGATTGGTTAATCTATTATCTTAATTAATAAGATAAAAATTGTCCTAGGTGGAGAATTTGATATGAAAGACCTAGGTAAAGCAAAACAAATCCTAGGTATGTAAATTGAAAGGGATATATCAAATTTGTGGTTGTGGTTGCGGTTGCATCAAACATCTTATGTGTTAAAAGGTGTTGAAAAAATTTGCCATGAATGAAAGTAAACATATTACTTTACCTTTAGCAAATCATTTTGTTTTGTCTAAAGATCAATCTCCAGTAGGTGATAAAGATGTGAATTACATAAATAGAATTCCTTATTCTAATGCGATAGATTCTATTATGTATTTGAAGGTGTGCACTAGGCCTGACTTTGCCTATGCTGTGAGCACACTTAGCAGGTTCATGTCAAATATAGGTCTAGATCATTGATAAGCACTTAAGTGGGTGCTAAGATATTTGAGAGGATCTAGTGACACGGGCTTAGTATTTAAAAATAAATATAAGGGTATTGTGTTAAA
Organism: Forsythia viridissima; assembly: GCA_030279155.1. Lineage (NCBI taxonomy): Eukaryota > Viridiplantae > Streptophyta > Magnoliopsida > Lamiales > Oleaceae > Forsythia > Forsythia viridissima. The sequence goes on from CM059034.1 coordinate 51,754,715, forward strand.
GGGTTTTGTTGATACTGATTAGGGCTGCACAAAAAAACTGCGAAACCGCAAACCGAATTGAAACCGTTGGTTCGGATCCACATGGACCCGCGGTTTTTTTTCTCTTAAACCGAACCAAATCGTTTCAAAATGGTTTGGTTTAAGTTTCAATTTTCAAAAACTGCACAAAATCGAACCGAACCGCTTTTAAATTTTTAAATTTAAAAATAATTTTATTAAATTATAATATTACAGTTTTAAAAAATGTAAAGTTAGCATGTTGCTAGATGCTAACTTGCTACTACTTTTTTGCCTTTTTGTTTGTATTTCAAATTTTAGACAAATGTAAATATAATTTAACGTTTAACATTATTAGTTCTCGTTTAAACTTATATGTTAACTTGTTTTAAATATATTATTATAATATCGATAGGTAAACCGCGGATTAAAACCAAACCAAACCTTAAAAAATAAAATGGTTTGGTTTGGTTTGGAAAAATTCCAAACCGCATGAAATGGTTTGAGTTGAAAATATGGCACAAACTGTCCAAGCTGAGCCGTCTTCACCCCTAATACTGATTATACAGGTGACAGAGACAATAGAAAGTCTACTATTTCGTATATGTTTACTTTATGTGATTCTTGTGTAAGTTGGAAATCTCAATTGCATCATATAATTGTTTTGTCCATTACAGAATTTGAGTACATTGCTACAACAGAATCGATTAAAGAGTCTTTGTGGCTTAAGGATCTTCTAAATGAAATGTGTGTTTTGAATGGTAATGTAAATGTGTTATCTGACAGTCAATTTGCTATACATCTATGTAAAAATTGTGTTTTTCATGAACGCACTAAGCATATAGATATTCGAATGCATTTTATTTGAGATATTGTATCACAGGGAACTGTTAGCCTTGAAAAGCTACTCTCTCAATTTAATCCATCTGATATGGGAACAAAAGTGTTGCCCTTGATAAAATTCAAAAGTTGTTTAAGTCTCTTAAATATTGATAAATGTTAGTGAATTTTCAATTTTTGAATTCCCTTTCTGATTAAATCACTGATTTTTATTTTTCTTGATTAGGTAACATGAGGGGTGCAAGAATAGATTCATTGGCATCAAATGTGGAGGATTGTTGGATATTTTGTGCCAAACAATCCACAAAACAGTGATGAGAAATTAGTCGTACTTAATTAGGCTTGTGCCTTAAATAAAATGTACTAACCAAATTAATCTCACACTAGTATATTGAGTCATTGACCTGCACAAATCGAAAAATTGTGGTTGTTGGGTTGGTTTGAATAACAGCCACTTTTGAAGTGTAATCAATTGGAATTGTTCAAGTGATCGAGTTTGAATGATCTTTATCCCTGTGCTTAATTGTTGTGGTCATCTAATAAGAATTTTACTTAAATAAAATTCTATCATTTAGTTATATATATATTCTATTCTATATACTAAAGAAAAGAGGAAGAAATAGGAGTCCAAACCTAAAAACTACCCACGCCCACGTAAATTATAGTGGCTGCTCCTTTGTGCTCTCTTTCTGCAGCAACTTTGTCGGTCTCTTCGAATGGTTTCTTCCTTGCCATTTTTCTTTGTCTAAAAGCTTAGAAATGGCGAGCTCTCTTCCTAAAATTTCTTTGTGAAATTTTCTTCTATGCGTTGGTTGAGATTGTGATACACTTAGTGTGGAATTATGGTATTATTTTTAGCCTTGGTATATATGAAAAATTCATCTATTCGTGTCCATTATTTTTCTTAATTCAATTTTATTTTTTCATCTTTCACCAAAAACAATTTTGTATTTCTTATTCACAACGATTATATTAGATTCAAAGTTTAATTTCAAGAAATCTTTCAATTCAAGTTCAATTTAATTAGTGGTTAAATGAAGAGTGATTTATTCTGAACATTTTTTTTTTTGGGATATTTTAAAAGAATCGTTCAATTCAAATTTAATTTAATGAATTCATACCAAAATTATCTATTGTTGTTGAATGATATCAAGTCATCCCATATGATTGATATATTGTTATTCCTTTACTTTTTTGATACTTCCAACACAACTTTGAAATAAAATTTTATAATATTTAATACTATTTATTTATTTTCTTTAGAATCTTGAAGAAATTTTATGAAGTTTTATTTAGTGCTCATTTAATTTTGATAAAAATTAGATTTTTTTAAAATTTGATAAAAATTAATAAAATGTGTGATTGAAAAATTGATAAAAGTTATGAGTCCCATAAAATGTGTGTTTAAAATTAATTATTGACTTTAACTTTAACTTTTTAATAATATTTTAAGTAAAATCAAACAAAACATTAATAAGTAAACATTGAAGCTCACAACTAATCTTGATCAATGTCAAGAGTCTTACGTATGACCAAGTAATTATATTCTCCTAATTTTCAACTCCAATTGTGCATTCTTGAGTATTTGGCAAGAAAATTATTTTCAATACTTGTAGAGTTCTACTGTCTAAAATTGTGTTACTATATTCCAGATGTATATGAATTGAATTTGGAGAAACGTACACATATCTATATCTATATCTATTTCTATTACTATTACTAATTTAAAAAGGATTTAAAGGGAGAAACATTTTTGGATAAATTTGTCCTCATTAATATTTTATATTTTTTAAATTGTTCTTTAGTTAATGTTATAATTAAACTCCTAATTTAACATTTATAACTACATATAGTTCTTAAAACTTGAAAAGTCTAAATCTCTATTTATTATATTTAGGCTAAATATATTCACACCACATTTTTCTATAAGTACACAACATTTAAATTGTATAAAATGTCTATAAACTTTACTTATTACGTTTATGTCCCTAATATTTTTTCTATCACATTCTTATCACATATTGTATCTGATAATAGTTATCATCTAAAAAATTTCATTAAAAAAGAATAAAAAGACTCATTTTTCCCTCGTACTTTTAGTTAAACAAATAAATAAATAAATCAAATTTTCAATTAAATATTTGTCCCTTATTTTAAAGCACACTAATAGAATTTTTAGAGAAAAATCGTTTATAGGAACAAGATATGTTAATTAATAGAATGTTAAATATAAGAATCTAATGGAAAAAAGTTAAAGACATAAATATGATAATAGATAAAAGTTAAGGACTTTTTATATAATTAAAATATAGTGTATTTATAATAAAATGTGGTGTGAATATAACCACCATTATATTTAATATATACTATATCTCTAAAAGGGATAAACATTTTTGGAATAAAAATATCCCCCCTCATATTTTAGATTTTTCAATTTGTCCTTAATTAATTTAGAATGTCTTTTAAAATTGGTTCAATTAAATTTTAATTAAGGCATCTAAAATTTTCTACATAACCATCTACCCCATCTCTTCATTTCATAAATTGAAATATAATTAATTGGAAATACTAGCATCCAACTCTAACTATCACTCATCACTCCAATTCACTATTGTATCAATTTATTCATGAGACGGATGTTTTTCGCAACAGTAGATTTAAGATCGTAAACAAAGTTGTAAATAGACAATGGATCATGAAAACTGCAGTAGAAAATTACTCTGCATGCCTATTAGGTAAAGTTCTGAATTATTATTACCACAAAGGACCTAATTATCTTAAAATATATGTTGTATCTCAACAATCGCTACCGCAATTTTTGCGCCGGGCTTTGGGGTCCGTTACAGTGACGGTGGACATGGGTTTCTTGGTGGAGGCACAGTCAGAGGAGAAATTGTCGGAGAAATTATTTGGTGCTGTCAATATTTGCCAAATGGAAATCACTTCTACAACATTTGTTAATAATGCCATGCCATCAAAATATATTTTGCCCTACGAAGATGAAAGTGAAAATGAAAATGAATTATAGGTTTTATTATGAATTCTATCATCAGTAAATTTATGATTTTTCTTAATGATGATGAAAAGGGTGGGTAAAATGGAAAAATTTTGAACATTTTACATATACATGATTTTATACACCTTATACTGAAGACACAAGTCCTATAAAATTAAATGATCTTTAGAAAACTAACATCACGACACAGGCAGATGAGCATCTATATGTTTTAGAGGTTGAAGAAGCCTGATTTTTGAGGTACTTCATTGTATTTTCTAAATTTATAAGCAAATTGACAATTTTTGTAATATTTTAAATTTTAATCAAAGTGATCCGAGATACTGATGGAAGGTTGGATAGATAAAATAAAGAAATAATTATCAAATTTTTATTATTTAAAATTTTTAACAAAAATAAATAAATTCACGATGTTATTACAAAATCATGTGCAAAACACGTGTTTTTAACTAATACAATAGAAAAGGAGTCAAAATTGAAACTTACCGCGAGCCCCAAAATAAGGGAAAAATAGTGCTCCAAATCCCACATTTATTGAAAAACACAGTATTAAAATCAAATTTGGAAGTTCCATCCAACAAAATCAATGAAACGGTCAGTGTTGGAAGATTGCATCCACATATCCGCTCCAATATTTAGATAAATTTTATGTGAATTTTTAATGAAATAGTAGCAAAGAATGTGACTTGTGGCTTTTTCAGCTATTGTACGTTTTTTTTTTTTTTTTTTTTTTTTTTTTTTCATAATTTTCAAAATATATTTTATGATGCGTATATATATCATGTTGCCCCTGAACAAACAAGTAAAAAAAGTGATTACATTTGGGGTTAAGGCTAATAAAGTCTGAATTGGAATTGGGTGAAACAAACCCAAATCAGGATATCCTTATTCCAGGAAAAAAACAAAACATATGTACAGTACAAGCACGTGTTGCCAGCTTGTTAATGCCAAGGTACTTATGTTTCTGTGTTGGGTTGGTATTTATCAATTTTTTTCTAAAGCTGTCATAGATCTGTATGCTTCTATTATCATTAAACCCTCTTTAAGTAATTTTGCTAATATTTGCTATTAATGTGCTGTGTTGTAATGTTTGTTGCTCTATTTCTCCGGCTATGTTTGATGATTAAAATATATTTAGTGCTTGTTTGCTTATACTTAAAAATTATAATTTAAATTGATCAAATTGATTAAAAATATTTTTTATTAACATATTTTATAGGACCCATTCAGTACTATTTATTATTATACACATATTTTATATGATTCACAACTTATAAATACTTAAAAAAATAATTTTAACACCACCAAATATGCACTTAGTACATAATACTAGATATAATTATAAAAAATTTAATATATATTTTTTATTAAATTATTAAAGGTGTCAATAAAATCACTCTCCCATCTTACCCTTTCCCGCATGTTGGATTTAAATATTTCATTTTTATAGAAATAATATCTATATATTTTTTTTTACTTTTAATAAGGTAATGAATTTTGAAATTATTTTACAACAAAGGAAAGCAAATATTTTTGAACTTTTAGAATCAAAATCAAACCCATAAATAGAAAACTGTAGACAATTTTCCTCCAAAACCTCTCTTATGCCAAATTTGGTAGTTATTGCGTCAAGAAAATCAGTATCAACTCCTCAAAAGATGATGTGCGTTAATGATAATTACCAAATCCACCACTAAAATTCACTGGAATCTCTTACCAATAACAAGACAATTAACATAATTTTAATTCCAGGAAAAAGTTTAACTTACAAAGTATTCACTAATAAAATGAGATATTTTGAAAAATAACTAATAAATTTTTCATTTTGTCTATGGCCCCGTTTGTGATTGATTTTGGAGCCCAACTTCTGATTCTCAAACAATCAGAAGTTGATTTAGGCGTTTGACAAACTTTTTAAAAGTGATTATAAAATAATCTGACTTACCTGGCAGCAGATTTTGAGAAGCAGCAAAAGGGCAGCTTTTCAGATTCTGCTTTTAGCTTTTACATTTATATATTATTGAAATACTCATTGTACCCCTAATTAATTAAATTAATTCCTTTAATAACCATTTGAGAAATCGAATTGAAGCGAGTTGGATGCATAAAAAATAATATAAATGTAATTAATTTTTGCACTATATGACTATGCTTTTATTTTGTAATTTTTATAAAATTTAAAATTTATTAGGTATTTATTATTTTTATTTTAAAATAATAATAATGAATGGATTGTCTTGTTAAAAAATATATGACTAGGAAAAAAAATTAATTTTACCACTCGTGATAATAATAATAATAATAATAATAATAATAATAATACAAAATAACATTATTATATTCAATGTCCTCTTTAGTAATTTAATACCGTTACATCAATAAATCACTTTTGTTTACCAAATGTTCAAATGCTGATTTTGAAACATACAGCAATTTGAAACAAGAATTTACCAAACACTTATCTGATTCTTCCCACAGCTGATTCTTTCTGCAGTACAGCAGAATCTGATTCTCTTAAAAGCACAGCAATACCAAACCAACCTAAGTGATTATTTGTCATTACTTAAATTATTATTTAAATTGGTTAAATTAGTCAAACATAATTTTTATCCATACATTTTGTATGATTTATAACTTACTGTTCACTTATTATCTACACATTCTATAAAATCTACAAATATATTTAATAAATAAATAAATTAGTAAATAAAAAAATGCACACAAAAAATTGAAATATATTAGCTTGCCTAGCTTTCATGATATCTGTAGTTGGACTGGAGACGGTGGGAAATGGGAATAAACGATCTATTTCGTTACGTTGTTATCTCTAAAATTTGACCCCGACTCCATTATACTCTGTTGCCATTCATAAGATTGACTTTGGCCTTACCATGTATTATTATTGTCATCCTAGTGTTGACCTTCTTCAGCAGTCAACGACTAGTTCCCCCAAAAGCATAACGAACTATTCTCATTACCAAACACAACCCAATCCCGTCACACTCCATTCCATTTCCCTACCAGGTACCATCATCATCATCATCATTCCCCCTTTAAAGCACGTGCATCCCTTTTCTCCAGTCACGTGCTCCCCCCATTTTCCAGCTTCGAATTAGACTCTCTCTGCTTCTCTCTCTCTCTCCCCCCCCAAGACTCTCTATCTATCTACACAATATTCATACACAAATGGAACAAGAATTTCTGTAATTAAAATTCATTGTACGAGCACGATTTTCAATAGGATGTGAAAAAAGAGAAATGCACGCGTACAATCGGCTCCCGAGCAGCGGACACAACAGCCCTTCCTCGCCGCCGTCGTCGCCTATCTCCCGCTCGCCCCGACTGCGCCACCGATCCTCCGCCTCCGGCAGACCGGGTCGACCTGCCCCGAAAACTCTAGCCCAGCGTCTCGCCTGGGTCCTTCTATCAGTCCTATTAAAACGCCAGGGCATTTTCTTATTTGCCCCCCTTTTGTACATTTCCTTCATTCTGTTTTACATGGGAACGGTGTCGTTTGATGTGGTTCCAGTTATAAAGCATCGGCCCGCACCCGGATCAGTCTACCGGAGCCCCCAGCTCTACGCGAAGCTCCGGCCCGAAATGAACTCGGATAATTCCTCTGTTGATACGGTTAGTATCTTGTGAAAATAGAAAGTCAAATTTTGGGAACTTTTGTGCTGTTTGTGAGTTTTGAGTAATACGATTTAAATTGAAAGTGTCTGACTGTTTGCTTTTTGGTGATTTTGACTCTTGCTTGCATAGTATACCAGCATTAATTATTATGCCTAGTAATTTTCTGTTAGTTGGACAATATAACATTTGGAAACTTATTGTTTGGATGCCAAATTGTTAGTATATCAATAGAAACTTGAATGTGAATGTTGTAGTTTCTTGAAAATTTAGTGCAACCTTAGATCTAGAATCTCTGTCAAGTTAAAAAACAGCTTTCTGCTGGCTATAGATCGATGGAGTTGATTTTAATGACATCTACTCTACTTCATCTATCGGGATTTGGTTGTGCAAACTGAAAATCATGATCATTGATGCCAGAATTTTGAGAATAACGGTACTTACCTTTCTGTGCAGATTTAGTTATAATATTTTGAGCATGGAGTAGAATGAGAAATGTTGATATTTAAAGCTATATTTCATAGGAATTGGAAAAGATTATGATGTAGGTGTTCAGGGCTTTGTTTTCATTCCTACCCTCCCTCTCCTTAAATAGTGTAGCTAATGAGGTTGGTGCATACATTTGTAGCCTGAGACTCAACTTATTGAAATTGGAATCCAAGAAACACTGATGAAATTGATTTAGTTATTCATGTGTTCTGGTCCTCTAACCTCTCATCACCATTCACATTGAACATGTTGAATTGCTGGTTAATTAAATTTATACACTGGAATTAGCACTTGTTAAGGCTATTTAATTGTAACTTTGCTGTTCAGATGGTTGTGAAGGAACATCACCTGGGCAACATTCTATTATGAAGTTTGTCTTATACAACCCATATTTGTTGCTTGCCTTTTGACATCTTGATGCAGATATTAGAGTCTGTCCAAGAGCCTCTTAATTTTAAAGAGCTTCTTGTACATAATAAAGAGCATATTTAAATTTAAAAAGTACACTCCAACAATATTCTTTATTTTACTTTCTTCAATAAACATATATTGTTGTATCCTCATCTTTTATTTAAGTGTTTGTTTGGTAGAGTTTAAAAATAATTTTTTAGGAGATTTTGAAAAAAGTGGATGAAATGTGTGGTTGAAAATTTGATAAAAGTTGTACATCCCAAGATATATATGTGGTTGAAAATGAGTTTGAAAAAAAATGAGTTTAAAAAAATCTTGTCCAAACATGCTCTAATATATATATTTTACAACCGAATGAGGTGTGGCTAAAATATTCAATTATTATTTAGATAATTAATGTAGTGGAGTATTGAAACTTGCAATTCATTTAATGCATTTAATGTAAAATACAAATAATGAGTGAGTTTGGCTCTCCAAACCCACTTTTTATTTTAAAAAGTTAAAATAGAGTGTGTTGGAGGTTTATTTTAAGCATCACTCTTTAAGATAAAAAGCATCTTACCTATAAAGAGTCTCTTGGATACGCTCTTAACTAGGAATTGGTTGAAGGTAATGAACATTGAACCTAAAAAATTGAATGTGCAAGCCAATAAATCCCTCTGTGGTTCTCCGTGGACAATTTCAAGCACCTGCAATTTCATTAATGGCTGGATGGATCGAAGTTCTTTGTGCATGCTTCATTGCTTGCTGGAACATGGGGGCATGTTTGCGTAGTCTTGTGAAGAATGTGGCCATCTTTCAGGGTTTTCCCTTAATCAGATTCCTACAAGGGAGAGCCTGAATTTATTTTCAGCTGTTTAATATTTTGAGAAGCCCTATATGGCACTAACTTTTGTTTTCCAAAGGGAAAATAGTAATAATGTACTGCAATTATGATTTGATTAAAATATGCCGTCTTGAATTTTATATTGCTGAAAGATTGTTGATTAATGGTTTCTCATGTGCTTTCTGCTAAGGCTAATTTTGAATTTCATTCTAGATATCTACAATATGGAAACACTCTTATAAAGGTGGTGAGTGGAGACCGTGCATAAACAAGTTTTCAGGAGGTAGGAAAATTGCTCATCGCTTACTAACTCTCTCTTTTTGTTTTTTCTTCTTTCAATTTTAGATTTATGCCTATTAATTTTTCTTACTGGACAGCCTACATAGTTTATATAAACAGAGATTGCATATATTTTCTGACCACTGTTGGCAGATTTTCACAGACAATTGTGATATGATATTTTCTTGATCTTTTGTTAGTTTGATGGAATAAAGTCCCCTCCATGTATTTCACAGACTGCCTAACTCTGTTTACTTTTGTTACTGGTCTGACCTTTTCAAATTAAAATCAGAATAAGAGTTACTGGTCATGTGATGAAAAGTCCTCTTTATGTGAACCAGTTCGATTTTTTCTTTTATTCTGTGATGTTGCCTCTGATCCTCATAATTACCGTAATTTGGTAGCAGCCATGAACCAAGAAAATTACTTGCAGATGGTGTTTGCAGTTTTGATTTCATTATATTAAACAGAATGTTGAATGTTGGATAGTTTAATTTACTTCATTCTTGGATTTTGACTAATTTCTGGAAACTTATTCTTCACTAAATTGAACTCGGTGTCCACTATTTCATTAGAGTGGGTTTGCTAATTGGTGAATACGAGCACCAATTATGTGTGCAGGAATTGGGAGTATAAATTGCTGTTCTCATGCTTGATTGAAGATGCCATACCTATTCACTTCTAATGCATCACTTGCTTTCAACTGCATATATGGGCTCCATATATAATTAGTGTTTTTGATGGAAGTTTTTAGATTGGTCACTTTGCTTTGGAGGATTTAACTGCCAAGAACCTAAAATTTCTAATGTGGTATTAGGTGGGCATGAGGGCATCTAGTTATGAATAAATAAATATATATCTTGCCTCTGGTTATAGAAACAGGTATAACTAAGTAAGAATGGCAAAGCTTGCAAGACTTTCAAGTTTTAACAACATGCAGAAATTATTATTATAATTTTCTTAATGATCTTTTTTACACGACAATTTATTTTCTTCTGAAGTAAATGCATGGAACAGACTGCTGAGCATCATCCATTCTTTTCAAAAAAGAAAAAAGAATCTCTTTCTACTCTCGATTAAGGTCATCTATTATTCCCGAGACCATTCTCCGCCTATATCTCCCATTTAACCATTAAGCTGGAGGGTTCTGTTTTTTGCAGCCCGTTGGCACTATCTCTGTCATCAGGACTGATAGTGTACTGATTGCTGATTCCTTGCTGCTTAGTGGTAACACGGTGCTCATAGATACTGAATGCACATTTGCATTGCTGTATTGCCTTGCTATGCTCCACGCAATTCATGGTATAATTGGTTTTAAGAATGGGTACGATTCACTGTTGGAAGGTGAAGAGGTCTCCCCGATAATTTTGAAACATTTGATCGAGTCTTGAAGGCTCATTTTTTTTGTTGGAGTTGTGCCCTCCATTCTGTGTGTATTTTTGTTGAGATTTTGGATCGCTCTGTTTCCAGCATTTCCTCAACTTGCGCATCGCTACAAACAGTTTATTGTAGGTGTTTAACAAAAACTTTGCAATAATTATTTCTTGAAAGAAACAGTATACCTGTATATTCTCCTATGTTTTGAAAACCTAACCAGACCGGCTAGTTCGACCGAGAAAATCGGGAATCGGTAGGTTGTTGCTTAAAACCGTCGCATTTAAAAATTGGCCAACCGGAAACCGGTGACCCGGCTATGTTTTTAGTGGGCTCACCGATTGGGGGTTTTGAAAAAAAAAAAGACGTAAGAATCGAAGAAAGATTCTGCCACTCGTTGTTTCTCTTGTCGGCCAATGCTCATTGGAGCTCTACCGTGTTACTCCCGTTGCTAAAGGCTCATCAGAGCTCTACATCTCGATCTCCAAGTCCTTGCTCATCATTTTAGTACAAAATAATGTTAAAAGAAAAGAACACATATACATGAGTGAACACATCTATATATTTGCAGATACATGGATGTACATATGTAAGTGTGTGTATATGTGGGAGAGTCAAACTAATCTTCTAAACAGAGGCAGTGGCGGAAAAATTTGAAATTCTAAACAGAGGAAGTGGCCAAAAAAATTGAAAGAAATGGATGTTCAGCTTGTAGGGTTTGGAAGTGGAATATGTTTGTGTGATTATAGCCCAATAAGCATTTTGGCCCATATAGTTTGTATTTAGGGTTAAATGGGTATTGAAACATAGAGAAGTGTTAAATAATGAGATTTAAAATAATCTTTTACTTAATATAAATTTTTAATGGAATATGAATTAATTTATTTAATTATTTTGATTTTCGGTGCGACTGCTTGACCATTTCACTTTTCCGAGTTAGTGCCTGAGCTGGTTTTCAATACATTGATATTTTTACGAGGAGCACTTGCTTATTTAAGCAAAAGGCAATCAACTCTTGATTGTAGTCTTCTTGATATATTAAGTGACTCTATATCAAGTCAAGAGAGTGAAGATCCTAGTAATGAGGAGAAAAGGATAGTGGGTAAGCAGTTTCCTCCTTTGTGAATGTTGCAGATTGCTTCACCCACTCTCTCTTCCTCAAAAGAAACGTCACTCTGTATTTTTAGTACCTCGCCTCGGCTCCCACACCTTCTTTTGAAGTCAGGAGGTGGGAAGCTTGAAGAGTGAAGCGAAAGGCACTCGCTTTTTTGTTTTTCAGCAGCAAGTTACGGTTTTACTATCTTAGAACTTGGGTTGGGGCGGAAACTCCAAAACAAATTTTTTTACCATTTTTAGTAGTAATTATAATTTAAAAAGGTGGAACTGAGGCGCGCTTAGTCATAGTGTCTTGAGGCGCTAATTATGGTGCTATTTTTTTATGTTAAAGGCGCCTCATTTTGTGAGGCGTACGTATCATGATTCACGCTTCACGGGCGTGAGGGTGCATCTCACATCACTGAAAATTTGTTAATTTTTTTTTTTAAAAAATGAATTTTTAATTGGCCCTCTTTATCTGAATTTAAACAAAAGTCAAAAGTTTGTACCTAAAAATATAAAATATAAAAATAAACAATTGAGCCCTCTTTACAAATAAAAAACAAAAATATCTACTATTACCCATGTCAACTAGGTTCCCTCTTTGCAATTAGTGGATGAGAAAGAATATTGGATAAAAATTGCCAGTGAAAATGAAGAAAATGATAAGAGAATTCGATATGACGATGATTTTATGGAATATGCTACTAATAGTGATAATGATAATCAGAACACGGTCTTTTAAACTTTGTTAGTTTAAGCATTTTTTCATTGTAAAAGGAGTAAAAGTTGTCATCAAACAAATTATATTTTTTATAGTCTACTTAAGAAATTTTAATTGAGATTCTGGTCTTTATTGGTGAAATAGACTATATTTATATTAATTTATAATTTTTTGACTAATATTTTAGTTTGTAAGCCTCGCCTCACAGACGAAAACCGTCTTAGTATCTATTTCCGCATTTTTAAACATTGGTGGTAAGGTAAGTTTTCAAGGCCTTTTACTTTCTACTAGGTACAGTGACCTTTTGTTGCGAAAAGATGTGAAGATCTTGCCAAAAAAGGTATAACCTGTAGCCTAGCACGTCTTTTGGCTGCTATTGTAACTATTAACGTAACACTTGCAACTGTGATGTCATGATAGCTATTATGGTTTGCATCAAGCTACTGTAAATGCTACTTAATGCTTTATGCCGATAGGCCTCCTTATTATGCTAGAAACTATGCAGTGATACTAAAGTTGTTGCATTTGACCTGAATATAGTTTGACACGGCAATTCTTGTTATTTTTTAACACATTCATGCCATGGTTGTCCATGTTATATTTGCAGTGCCCGGATTAATTTCACTATTTTTTATAGATATACTTCAGCTATAGCTTTGTTATGTGTAGCTTAAGATCTTTTATTGCTTTAGGTTTACCCGAGTCAAATGGATACATTTATGTTGAGGCAAATGGTGGTTTGAACCAGCAGAGAACATCGGTATGGCCAATTTTATTAGTTTTTTCCTCTTACAAAGCTTCTACTTTCATAATTTGCAGCCTAAGCAATAGCCGTTGTCTCTATTTGTTGTTTTTGCTTTAGATATGCAATGCTGTTGCTGTGGCAGGCTATCTTAATGCTACACTTGTAATTCCCCATTTCCATTTTCACAGCATTTGGAGAGATCCAAGGTGCGTAGTATTATTATCACTGCCAAGTGTGCATTAGTGTAAACAAAGCATTTGTATAAAAAAAATTGTGCAATCATAACGGAGATGAAAATATCTCTCAAAAGTGAGTCTACTGTCACAGTGGCGATGATTCGCTCTTTTGGATCATTTTGATTTTGGGATAGAAGTTTAAAGCATTATTCAATTGATGAGATGACATCCTTGTCTTTTCAGAGATAGAATGTTTGATGTTAGTCTTCTACGTGCAGCAAATTTGGTGATATTTATGATGAAGAGTTTTTCGTGAAAGCACTAGAAAATGATGTTCGGATAGTGGACACAGTTCCAGGATACATAATGGAGCGATTTGACTACAATATGAGCAATGTGTACAACTTCAGGATAAAAGCATGGTCATCCATCAACTACTATAGGGATTCGGTTCTTCCAAAGCTACTTGAAGAAAAGTGAGTAACTCAGGTTTTTGTGTCTCCTTTGCTTCTCTTTTTCGTGATTCCTGAATACGAAGCTAAGTGCAATGTATTTGTCCGCATATATGTGCTTCTTGTATATAAGACTTGCGTTTTTATGGTGATATTCTGATTTCTATAACAAGTAGTTGTTTTGTCACTGATATATTTTAATAATGTCATACAGTATAGAACTGAATGTGTAGAATTTCCTTTTCTTGAGTTGCATCATGGTGGAATATTTTGGCTATTCATGTTCTGAAAGTAAAAGTTTGTTCTTAATTCTATTTCCTGCTACACTGCTATTCTTTCAGAATGAGTGCAGTAGACTTCTAATGCTGACAATTCCATTACTACCACATATACTTTAGTTAGATCTTTTCCTTTTATTATTCCTTTTTCATAAGCATCTATTGGGATGAATGTGACTGGTAGGAATTGAAATAGGAACTAAAATTGTATAAATCATGGATGTCAAAAATGTTGGACTTCGGATTTTAACAAGGCCCTCCAGTGAGAAGGCCTGGACTGGTCATTGTGTTAATGGTTATTTTAACGTAAGTGTTTTGGTTCTTCTTTTTTTTTTTTTCCGCATTTTACTTTTTTGAAATTGTTTGCTTTATCAATTTCAATCATTTTCTTTTACAATTGGTCAACACAGGATTATTAGGATTTCTCCTTTTGCAAATCGTTTGTCATTCGATGCACCTCCATCAGTTCAACGACTTAGATGCTTGGCGAATTATCAAGCTCTACGGTTTTCAAATTCTATTTCTGCCTTGGGCGATACATTGGTTGCAAGAATGAAAGAACGCAGTGCAAATAATAGTGGCAAGTATATTTCTGTGCATCTTCGCTTCGAGGAGGTCAGTTTATATGGGGTGGCACTTTATCTTGTAATCAGCTATGAAAATCCTGGGCAAGCATTGATCATCTACTTGTATAGGACATGGTTGCTTTCTCCTGTTGTGTATACGATGGTGGAGATGGAGAAAAAAGAGACATGGATGCTGCAAGGGAGAGAGGTTGGAAGGGAAAATTTACAAAACCTGGCCGGGTTATTCGACCTGGAGCAATCAGGTTGAATGGGAAGTGTCCCTTAACGCCTTTAGAGGTAATACCTTTTATAATTTCGTCACTTTGGGTTTTCTTCCTTTTTTTTCCCTGACATGTGCTTTGTGTATGAAAGAAGGCCTTTGTGTTTTCTAGGATTTGCCTTTATGTTTTCTAGGATTTTTAGCCTATTGGTACATTCTGCTACTAGGGTTCCAAACCTTCCCCTTAGCTCTATGAAGACCTTTTCAACTCAAAAGATGCTAAAGCTATATATAGTTGGTTTTGCAACCCCTTTGGAAATATTACCGGAATGGTATTTCTTTCCCGTATTTCAAATACTTCGTACAGTTCCCAATAAACTATTGGGTGTTCTTTAATGGTTTCATTACCTGCGGGATTAATAACAGTACCCTTAAAAGAGAGTGTTAATAATTTAGCTAGAATAAAGAAAATATTCTTCAATGTCAAACAGAGATCTGGGTGTATTCTAAAGTTTTTAACTAAGCACAGTCACTCAATGTGGAATGTTTTCTATGTATGTGGAATTTTCACAGAAAAATCTTTTTAGCAACTGCGGAATTGCTCACTCTGAGAAGGACTTGTATATAAATAAGGAAGACATTGACTATGTCTTTTCCTGAACTGTTCCCAGTTTGGAGTTTTTCCTGTCTGCCTCTTTCCTTTAGACATAATTTGACTTATTAAAAATATAATTATTTGTGGAACGAAACTTCCTCTGTTAAGCATATCAGGCAGTTCACTCTTATTAGGCTTCATATCAAAGAGTTGAAAGCAGGTATCCATTATTATTCGATTGAACATACAAGTGCTGGAAGTTCAGAACATACAACCATAAACAACTAAGCTTTATTCCCATTTTGGGATAGGAAGATCAGAATATGCTAAGCTTTAATGTTAGTGCAAGTACAATTATGATTAATTATGCATTAAGATAGGAAATATAAATTCTGTTATGTTGGTCTATGAGATGCTGAAATATATTCGAATGTTCACAGAATGAAATCAAAAGTTGAAGTCAGTGTCAGTGAAGATGGATTGGATCAATTGTATAAAATTCATTATGGTATGAGGACAAATGAGATGATAATTACTGACTATAAACCTGAGGGGCAGAAGATCAGATGTGCCGACAATTTATAATTATTGGAACAGACATGAAGCTTAGGATTTTTCAAAAGATATTTTTCCACATAATATAAAATTGGTGTGATTTGTTCTGTTAAGCCCTTTCCAAATTCACGGAATAAGACTTGCGAATCCTTGTAATTTAGAACACTAAAATTGACTGAATCCTCAGAGATTTTTCTGTACCATATATGTATCAAATTTCAAGGTCACTAGTTCTCCAGAATCTGCCAGCCGCCGAAACACCATGCACTGGTGACTAACCTTTTATTATCTCAACGACATAGAGTTTAGATAGAGCTGCAAGTCAAATGTCTTCTTTTATCACTTTTTTTTTTTTTTTTTTTGAGTGGACCGTTAATTCGATTTTTGCCCTTATTCTCATCCAGCTTCATGTTACTCATCACTCAGATTGCTTGGGTAAAATAGGCACAACTTCTAGAGTCTTCTTCCTCTCTCTCTCTCTCTCTCTCTCTCTCTCTCTCTATATATATATATATATATATGGACACGCACACCTCTGCTTTATGTCAAAGCAGATTTCTGTAAACCAGTCTTAGTTTTTTGTCTAAACTCACTCTTGATCTTTGAGAATTCCAGAATTACTCTCGTTGAATCAGTGATATAAGATCCACCAGAATTTGATCTGTACATTTGATACACCTGAAAGCCGCTTGAAATAGCCCGTTCTTAGTATCTTTGCTTAAATGGGATCCTTCCACTTAATTTAGCCCGGTTATGTATATGATTTCATTTGTTAATCTTGTCTATATTTTTGTATCTTTAATTTAGTATCTTTCAACGTGTCTTGCATTGACCAGGTTGGTTTGATGCTAAGAGGGATGGGTTTTGACAAAAGTACATCTATCTTTTTAGCATCCGGAAGGATATATGACTCTGAGAGGCATATGGCTCCACTGCTAGAAATGTTTCCTCTTTTACAAACAAAAGAGATGCTGGCATCTGCTGAGGAACTAGCTCCATTTCAGGTCAGAATGGGAGATTTTCTTTCATTCTCTTGTTTCTTTTCTTCCTGTTTTCCCCATAATTCCATTTTCATGATCTTTTTTGAGATCGTTTAATGACTCGAGTTACTGTTTCTAGAATTATTCCTCAAGAATGGCGGCCATAGACTATACTGTTTGTCTTCACAGTGAAGTATTTGTAACAACTCAAGGTGGAAACTTCCCCCATTTTCTTTTGGGCCACAGAAGATATCTGTATGGTGGACACTCCAGGACAATCAGGCCTGACAAGCGGAAGTTGGCATTATTATTTGACAATCCAAATATTGGGTATGCTTTTTCTTTCATATCATTCTGGTTTTCCATTAGTTAACTACTGTTAGAAGATGGCATTATTATTTGACAATCCAAATATTGGGTATGCTTTTTTTTTCTCTCTTCATTCTGGTTTCTTGAGGAATTTTTTTTCAGCCCATTGTCAATTTCTGACTTACATTAGTCGTAATTATCAGAAATTCTAAATAGCGGGCCTGCTTCTTTTTTTTTGTCCCCCACATAATGCTACTATCGTATTAGTTAACAATTGATTCGGTTGTCCCACTGGTATAAAATCTTGGATGGATATTCTTGATAATTTAGGCAGGTCTCAGATTTAATTTCTCATTGTATACCGGTTTGTCTTCTTTAACAGAACTTTGATTTATGAAGAGGGCTAAAAGATGAATCAATAAACAGACATGGTCAAATTAAATACTTACATGTTATTAAGATTGACAAATAAAATAACTCAAATATCTTTACTAATTTAACAATATTACAATCCAAATCATTACTCTAATGGCATATTATATTAAAGTTTTGAACTAAGTTAAAAATATTTTAAAATTCATTCTATTACTATTAAAACAATATGTTGTTAACTATTAAAATATTAATAATTTAGGTAAAGTTTAGTTATGCAATAATGATAGGGTTGGAAATAATTATTTGCAAAATAACCTATACTTTTAAATTATTCCAATAATAAAATGATAAATTTTAAATATCGAATAGTAAATCAAATTATGTTTTAGTAGCTTAAATACAGTTTAATTAAATTGGTCGAAATTAATTATTTAATTAAATAATTTAAATATCAAAAACGTTCAAAATGCTTATCAAATTAATTAATTGATAAAGTAGGTCAAATATATTACATATTAAAATGTATTTATGTTCAACTCTATTACATTAATTTAGAAATTAACTAAAACATGGCTGAAAAATAGTAATGCTATGGGTCTTTAAATAATTTTAAGTGCGATATATTTTTCAAGTGACCACCACAAATTTATTAGTAGCCAAAATGCCAATCATACCTAGAATTACATTTTAGAAGTGTAAATTCTCAAATATGTAATTTTATACTATTATTCTTATATGTTTAAATATAATTTGTGGGCTTACGCCTCAAGGCTAAGCCTCAAGACGACTAAAATATTTGTCCATTTGTCTTGCATTTTATTGGCATTAGTTTTTTAGGCTATTTTACTTTATTTTATTGATTTATTTTTATATTTGTTTGCAAACTAAATTTTTAATATTGTTAATTTGTTTTATTATGAATTTTTTGAGATGGTGTACAATTTATTATGAGCATATTTTTGTACTTCTATTCTTTTAAATTATTTATTAGGTTATCTTGAGGCTTATGCTTCGTCTCACAAAGGAAAACGCTTTGCTACTCGATTAAACCTTTTTAAACAATGAAGTATCATAATGTCCTTTTCGGTCATATGACTTTTACCTTGCCACATGGAACCATTTTGCCAATCATACCTAAATGTAAATAACAACTAATCTTTTTTTCTCAATAAATTTGTTGGTTGGCTACATGAAAGCTTTTCCACCTTGTTTGGTTCATAGTTAGATCTACTAGAAGATCCAAAGCGTTTAAAACCTCAACAACTACCATAGATGATGTTAGTTTGGGTCTATCATGTCCTATTCTAACTTGCTTTAACGAGATTGCGCCACTCTTACTAACATATTCTCTTTTAGGTATAGGAAAACCATCGTCGATTGGTACCTCTGCTTGTTGGCAGATTTTATCATTTTCCTATGTTATCCATTTTAGTATCCATCTTAGCATCCTCGTTGTTAGTACGCTGATCTTAGAGACATTTTTGTACTAATCCAACATTCAAAACCATAAAGCATGGTAGGTCCAACCTACTGGTCTCTTAACCTTATAAGGATATTCTCAATCACTTAGAACTGCAAAAGAACTTTTCCATTTCATCCAAGGGCATTTCCATTTCTTCCAAGGGCAGGCAAAGGAGGAAGGTTGTAGTTGGTTGAGTACCGGTGTAAATTTTGTCAAATCTTATCATATGACCTAATACACAAACCCAAAGGTGCTACTACTTGTAAGTTGTAAGTAAAATAAAGAAAGTTTGTTAATAGAATTTTAAAGCTCTTTAGTGGAGTAGCTAGGAAACGTTTCCGAGGATTGCATTTTTGTTTGTTGCAATTTTAAATTTATAAAAAGAAAACTAGAGGAAAAACGTTAAATTCTAGTCCATTTCTTCAAAATCATGTTTAACAAAAATAAATACATACAAGAATGCACGTATAAACACTCGTATTAACTTTACACATAATTTTAGGAATAATAGTTCTGGGTAAGATAAATACTAAAACAATGACAATCATAAAAACATTCATCTCTTAAAAATTTACTATTTAAACATTTAAAAATATTTGTCTATTTGAAGTTGTCACTGAAATATACCAATAAACTAGGTTTTCTGGAAAACTAGAAATGGATAGTTGATTGTTTGACTGATTTCCAATCAGTCAACAGTGAAATCAAAATACCCACGTTTCTGTTCTATAATGACTATTTGAATTTGCAGTAGTATGCTATGTCTCTTGACTGTTCTCTGACATATAATCAGGTCATTAAACATTTCTCTCCACTTCTGTGCATGTTTAGTGTACTTTCGGTTTTGTTCTCGGTCAAAGGCTATGAAGCACCACCACTCCTACACTCCTCGGACATGTGTCCAACACTCTATGTGGCATTCCTATTTTTTTATATTTTTTAAAATTTCTGACCCCTCAAGGACACTCCAGACCTCGAGGACACATCTCGGGCTTGTGTCTGACATGCCTTGTGGTGTGTCCTATATAATTCATAATCTTGGTTCTAACAAGAACATGTCCTTGACATATCAAGGATATAGAAAGCCCCATTTTGTAAATTTTGGTTTATAAATTGAGGAAGTTTTTAATTATTAAATACATTTGTATAATGAAGTCAAAATAATGTGAGAATAATTCTACAAACTTAATCTTGAATATATATATATATATATTTAATCTACTATATGCATTTTCTTTCTCTAGTACTCGTACTTATCTTAATATACGAAATGGCCATTCTGTTTCAAAAGATA
Source organism: Forsythia viridissima (assembly GCA_030279155.1). Lineage (NCBI taxonomy): Eukaryota > Viridiplantae > Streptophyta > Magnoliopsida > Lamiales > Oleaceae > Forsythia > Forsythia viridissima. The sequence goes on from CM059034.1 coordinate 51,775,403, forward strand.
TCAACTGCAAAAAGCAAAGCTAAAAAAGGTTTAGAGATAAAGATATGATATATAAATATATAGAGAAGTTTAAATCTGTGTCCCTGATGTTTCTGTGCCCTACTTGAAAAATCTGAGGTCTGCGTGTCCTTGATGTGTTGTGTCCGTGCTTCTTAGGTCAAAGTACAAAAATGACATCCACTATATGTGTTCATAACAAATTCAGGAAATCAACAAGAGAAGGAAAGCCTAAAAAACCTTGTAGAAGTATGTGTACCATCTTTTTCTTCGCCGGAGGTCGATTAATGTGGCTTTGACATGGGTGATTAGACTGAAATTGTTGGATTGTTTGTATATTTGGCAACAGAAACCTCGTCAAAACTGGACGACTTCCTGAAGTGGTTTCACATCTTCCTTGGGTAGAAGGCTGACCATAGGAAGCTTATTACGTTTTGGATAAGTCAAACCAGTGGTGGAGCCAGACTTTTGAAGTTGGGGGGTCCCCCAAATAGGGGTGGGCCGGGGAGGGCTCTCGGGGGTTCGGGGGCAGCGCCCCCGAATTTTTTTTTTTCCTCAAACCACAATTACTAAACTTATTCTTATGAGAATCTAATATTTTTTTATAAGTCATAGTATTTAAAAAAACTTACAAGAAGTCATTGCACAAAAATAGAATCTATATCTATTTTATCTAAAATTAAGCTATGTATTCATTTCGGTTCAAATTGCTTCTGGATTCTGTGTCCCATTAGATATTTGCCCTGTTCATCTTTTCAATCCGTTTTGGTGTTGGCATTTTCTAGGTGGAAAAGCTTCAAGCGGCAAATGCTAAATATGCGTGCACATAGTGATTCAAAAGGAATCGAATTGAAAAGACCAAATGACTCTATATATTCATTCCCGTGTCCAGATTGCATGTGCCGAGTTAATAAGACAGAAGATTCAAGATCGTCATCAGTGACGTGATCTGCCTGAGAAACCGAACAAAGGAGGTGTTTTTGATCCTGTAATTTCCATGCATTTGTTGATGCTAACCCTCATTTCTTAATTGTGATTCTTTCATTTTTTTCCTCCCTCTGGACTGGTCGGAGGTCGGACACTGGATTCTTGGAATGGATACAGAGATATGTCGGAAGAACAATTAATCTAACTGTTCAGCGGGTTTCAGTGTTAATTGCATTGCATCTTTGTGTAGATGATGCAAGAAGAGAACGCCAAGATATTTCAACAGCGAAGTAACCCGGTCATTAGTTATGCATCAATTTATGGTTTCAGCTCCTGCATCTAAAAAGTTGTGAATTGACAAAAAGCCGTTTGCGTAAAATGGTATGTTGATGTTTGTATTCTTGTACATTAGTGATTTCGTCTATACTTAGACCACAGAAACAGGATAGACATTAAATGTAGCATTTGAACCAGGGAACGTTCCTTTATTTTTGGTTTCCCAATTTAAATATAAGCTTCGAAGAGATAAGAAAATGTATATCATGGAGGTGTAGTTTTGTGGATCATTATTCTGGGTGTTGGATTATCTCTTTACTCTTTAATTTACCAATTTTGGATTTCTTCAATATTTTTCCGATGGGAAATTGGTCCAAATCACACTAAAATGAGTCGGTTAACAATTTGTAGTACTTCGTTATGGACTTTCTTTTACGATGGAAATGGCCTCAAAACAGACGGTGAAATTTTGCCTCAAACGTATTTCTTTGTAGTGATATTTTAGCATTGCTGAAGGAGTCCGGGATGTGGTTCTCGTTACTATGTTTCTTGAGATAGAGAATTATTGGCTCATTGTTTCGCTTTCTAAGCTATTTCTTTCCTAGTAATGCTCACATTGGGTCGATTGTAGTATATATATATATATATATTTATGGCCGTGCGTGTACGTCAGTGAAATGTGTAGGAAAAAATTGTATGTTTAGAAAAAAATATTTTAGGCTGATAAATTAGTTAAATGTAAGTGTTATTTTAGCCTCATAAGTTAAGAAAGAGTATTAAAATTTTGTGGTTGATTACTGTTGTGAAGAACATATATAAAAAATTTATTTTTATGACTTATGTAAGTTTTAAAAAAAAAAAATTAATTTTGTTGATGATAAGTTTGGAAGTAACTTGATAAAGTCAATAGATTGAGTGACTCGACAAACTGGGAAATGAATTTATCGAGTTACTCGAGAATGTGTTAAGTTGCAAAGTTTTTGTTATATTTATATTTTTTATCTATTTACATTAGTTGATATATTAAATTTTTTGGTAATTGTTTATTTTCATATGAGATTTGATAAATCTGACATTTTCATATATGGAATTGTCGAATTATTTGATAAATGAAGTATATCCATTAATTTTATATGTCTTCTGAAAAATGAAGCATATATATTGTTTTTATCTATGTTTTATTAGGACAAAGTATAATAAAATATATAATATATAAATTTTGTATATTTCCTAATGAATTAAAACAATATATTATATTTACTTTTGTTTTAGCAATTACTATAACATATTCCAATAAACAATTATTATAATTAATTTATAACATAAATAAAATTAATGTTGTAGTAATTGAATGATTATAAGCAATATATTATAAGAAATTGATATTAAATATTTTTTTGTATAAATTATTATAAAATCTATTATATATTTATTTAAAAATTGTTGTCATAAATATTAATATAAATTTTTTTATAAAGAATATTGTAAATAGTAATTATAAAAAAAATGATTTTGATAAATACATATGTAAATGTATGTGAAAAAAGTGATTTTATATATGTATTATAATATATTTAAAAATTAACACGAGAAAAGAAAAAATGTAAAAAAAATAAAGCGTATTTGATAATTTAAAAAAAAAATAAAAGAAAAAAATGAAAAATGTGCATTTTTGAAGCTAGTCGAGAAACTTGGCAAACTGAAAATTATGTTTGTCGAGCTACTCGATTTGAAATGGGAGAGAAAATCAATCGATTGAATAGCCTAAGTAATTCGACAAAAAGAAACTCGTATTCCCCGAGTCACTCGACAAACGAATGAAATTAAAACTTTTTATTATTTTGTTTGTATTTTTTATTTTAAATATGTAATACATTTAAAAAAAAAATTTATTGTTATTTTGGAATTGTTTGAGTAATCTGATAAATAGAACATATACAAAATTTTATTTAGTGTATGATTTATTAGAACATAGTAGAATTAAATGTATATTGTATAAATTTTATCTATATCTTAATCAATTAATACAATATATTATATTTTGTTTTATTATGATTAATTTATGTAGTAACTGGATAAATCAAAATTTGAGATTCAAGAGTTGGTTAGAAAATAACATGAAAAAAGGAAAAAAAAAAAAAAAAAAAATTTTAGTGTATAACATAATTTAAATAAGAAGATAAAACAAAAAAATGGAAAATGTGCAATTTTGAAGACATTTGAGAAACTCGACAAACTTAAAATTTTGCTTGTCGAGTTACTCGATGACAAATGAGATATAAAATCAATATATTCAACAGCTGAAGTAACTCGAGAAAATGAAACTCGAGTTTCCCGAGTAACTCGACAAAACAATGAAATTTAGAATTTTCACTAATGTGTTTTTCTTTTTTATTAAAAATATGTAATATATTTAAATAATTTTTTATTCTTTATTTGTTGTATTATTTTTCGACAAACTCGTTAGTTTGAAATTTTGAATTGTTTGAGTAACTTGATAAATAAAACATATATAAAATTTTATTTAGTGAACCATTTATTACAACATAGTTAAATAGAATATATATCATATAAATTTAATATATATTATAATGAATTAAAGTAATTTCATATAATTATTTTTTAAAAAAATTATTTATTAGAACAAATTTTGACTGTACTATGTATTTATATTTCATAAAATTATTTATGATATATTAGATTAATTTAAAATAATACATAAATTTTTTTTATAATAACTATTTTATTATAACATATTATACTAAGTTATAGAATATGAAATATTATTCTTATAAAAGAACTTATTATTCATTGTATTGCATAACTCGACAAACTGAAAATCGAGTTTTCCGAGTTATTGAAAGAAGTAATTAGATGCATAATTTTCATTTATTTAAATATCTTTATTTAACTTATTTAATACATTAATTATTTTGTTTAATTTGTATGTTGTAATATTATTGTTGTAGGAACCTGTGAAAATGAAATTTCGATTTTTTAACTTCTTTGATTAATGAAGCATATACATAATTGTATTTAATTGAGTAGGTTATAAAATAAGATGACAAAAGAAACAAATAAAAAAAATTAAGTGTACTATATAATTTAAATGAAAAAATAAAACAAAAAAATGAAAAATGTGCATTTTTTAAGCGACTCGAGCAACTCGACAAACCTAAAATTATGTTTGTCGAGTTACTCGATGACAAATGCGATACAAAATCAATCTTTTCAATAGCTGAAGTAACTCGGCAAAATGGAACTCGATTTTCCCGTGTTACTCGACAAAGCAATGAAAATTAAAATTTTGATTAATTTGTTTTTATTTTTTATTTAAAATATGTAATACATTTAAATAATTTTTTATTCTTTATTTGTTGTATTATTTTTTGACAAACTCTTCAATCTGAAATTTGGAATTTTTTGAGTAAATTGATAAAAAAAATGTATACAAAATTTTATGTAGTGTATCATTTATTAGAACATAGTAAAATAGAATATATATCATATAAATTTAATATATATCATAATGAATTAATACAATTTCATATAATTTTTGTAATTAGTAAAAATAATTATTAAAACAAATTTTTACTTCACTTTGTTTTTATATTTCATAAAATTAGATATGATATATTATATTAATGTAAAAATAATATATAAATTATTTTTTTAATAGCTATTTTATTATAACATATTATATTAAGTTATAGAAAATGAAATATTATTCATATAAAAGAACTTATTATTCATTGTATTGCATAACTCGACAAACTGAAAATCGAGTTTTCCGAGTTATTCAACAAAGTAATTAGATGCATAATTTTCATTTATTTAATTTTTTTTATTTAAATTATTTAATAAATTAATTATTTTGTTTAATTTGTATGTTGTAATATTATTGTTGTAGGAACTTGTCAATATGAAATTTTGATTTTTTAACTTCTTTGATTAATGAAGCACATACATAATTGTATTTAATTGAGTTGGTTATAAAATAACATGACAAAAGAAAAAATTTAAAAAAATTAAGTGTATTATATAATTTAAATAAGAAAATAAAACAAAAAAAAATGGAAAATGTGCAATTTTGAAGCCATTCAAGAAACTCGACAAACTTAAAATTATGTTTGTCGAGTCACTCGATGACAAATGGGATATAAAATCAATATATTCAACAGCTGAAGTAACTCGAGAAAATGAAACTCGAGTTTCCCGAGTTACTCGATAAAACAATGAAATTTAGAATTTTGACTAATGTGTTTTTCTTTTTTATTTAAAATATGTAATATATTTAAATAATTTTTTATTCTTTAGTTGTTGTAGTATTTGTCGACAAACTCGTTAATTTGAAATTTTGAATTGTTTGAGTAACTTGATAAATAAAACATATACAAAATTTTATTTAGTGAATCATTTATTAGAACATAGTTAAATAGAATATATATCATATAAATTTAATATATATCATAATGAATTAATGCAATTTCATATAATTATTCTAAAAAAAAAATTAATTTTTAGAACAAATTTTCACTCGTTATAAAATAACATGACAAAAGAAACAAATTAAAAAAATTAATTGTACTATATAATTTAAATAAGAAAATAAAACAAAAAAATGAAAAATGTGCATTTTTTAAGCGACCCGAGCAACTCGACAAACCTAAATTCATGTTTGTCGAGTTACTTGATGTCAAATGGGATACAAAATCAATCTTTTCAATAGCTTAAGTAACTCGGGAAAATGAAACTTGAGTTTCCCGAGTTACTCGACAAAACAATGAAATTTAGAATTTTCACTAATGTGTTTTTCTTTTTTATTTAAAATATGTAATATATTTAAATAATTTTTTATTTTTTATTTGTTGTATTATTTTTCGACAAACTCGTTAGTTTGAAATTTTGAATTGTTTGAGTAACTTGATAAATAAAACATATATAAAATTTTATTTAGTGAATCATTTATTACAACATAGTTAAATAGAATATATATCATATAAATTTAATATATATTATAATGAATTAAAGTAATTTCATATAATTATTTTTTAAAAAAAATTATTTATTAGAACAAATTTTGACTGTACTATGTATTTATATTTCATAAAATTATTTATGATATATTAGATTAATTTAAAATAATACATAAATTTTTTTTATAATAGCTATTTTATTATAACATATTATACTAAGTTATAGAATATGAAATATTATTCTTATAAAATAACTTATTATTCATTGTATTGCATAACTCGACAAACTGAAAATCGAGTTTTCCGAGTTATTGAAAGAAGTAATTAGATGCATAATTTTCATTTATTTAAATATTTTCATTTAACTTATTTAATACATTAATTATTTTGTTCAATTTGTTTGTTGTAATATTATTGTTGTAGGAACCTGTGAAAATGAAATTTCGATTTTTTAACTTCTTTGATTAATGAAGCATATACATAATTGTATTTAATTGAGTAGGTTATAAAATAAGATGACAAAAGAAACAAATAAAAAAAATTAAGTGTACTATATAATTTAAATGAAAAAATAAAACAAAAAAATGAAAAATGTGCATTTTTTAAGCGACTCGAGCAACTCGACAAACCTAAAAATATGTTTGTCGAGTTACTCGATGACAAATGCGATACAAAATCAATCTTTTCAATAGCTGAAGTAACTCGGCAAAATGGAACTCGATTTTCCCGTATTACTCGACAAAGCAATGAAATTTAAAATTTTGATTAATTTGTTTTTATTTTTTATTTAAAATATGTAATACATTTAAATAATTTTTTATTCTTTATTTGTTGTATTATTTTTTGACAAACTCTTCAATCTAAAATTTGGAATTTTTTGAGTAAATTGATAAAAAGAATGTATACAAAATTTTATGTAGTGTATCATTTATTAGAACATAGTAAAATAGAATATTTATTATATAAATTTAATATATATCATAATGAATTAATACAATTTCATATAATTTTTGTAATTAGTAAAAATAATTATTAAAACAAATTTTTACTTCACTTTGTTTTTATATTTCATAAAATTAGATATGATATATTATATTAATGTAAAATAATATATAAATTATTTTTTTAATAGCTATTTTATTATAACATATTATATTAAGTTATAGAAAGTGAAATATTATTCATATAAAAGAACTTATTATTCATTGTATTGCATAACTCGACAAACTGAAAATCGAGTTTTCCGAGTTATTCAACAAAGTAATTAGATGCATAATTTTCATTTATTTAATTTTTTTTATTTAAATTATTTAATACATTAACTATTTTGTTTAATTTGTATGTTGTAATATTATGGTTGTATGAACTTGTCGATATGAAATTTTGATTTGTTAACTTATTTCATTAATGAAGCACATACATAATTGTATTTAATTTAGTTGGTTATAAAATGATATGACAAAAGAAAAAAATTAAAAAAATTAAGTGTATTACATAATTTAAATAAAAAAATAGAACAAAAAAATGAAAAATGTGCAATTTTTTATCTACTCGAGAAACTCGACAAACTGAAATTCATGTTTGTCGAGTTACTCGATGACAAATGGGATACAAAATGAATATTTGTAATAGCTGAAGTAACTCGGCGAAATGAAACTCGAGTTTCCCGAGTTAGTCAACAAAACAATGAAATTTAAAATGTTGATTAATTTGGTTTTCTTTTTTATTTAAAATATGTAATATATTTAAATAAGTTTGTATTTTTTATTTGTTGTATTGTTTGTCAACAAACTCGTGGATTTGGAATTGTTTGAGTAAGTTTATAAATAAAACATATAAAAAATTTTATGTAGTGAATCATTTATTAGAACATAGTTAAATAGAATATATAGCATATAAATTTAATATATATCATAATTAATTAATACAATTTGATGTAATTATTCGAAATAAAAAAAATAGTTATTAGAACAAATTTTCACTCTACTATGTTTTTATATTTCATAAAATTAGTTATGATATATTATATTAATTTAAAATAATACATAAATATTTTTTATAATAGCTATTTTATTATAACATATTATACTAAGTTATAGAATATGAAATATTATTTATATAAAATAACTTATTATTGATTGTATTACATAAGTCGACAAACTGAAAATCGAGTTTTTCAAAGAAAATAAAACAAAAAAATGGAAAATGTGAATTTTTGAAGCTACTCGAGAAACTCGACATACTGAAATTCATGTTTGTTGAGTTACTCGATGACAAATGGAATACAAAATCAATCTATTCAATAGCTTAAGTAACTCGACAAAATGAAATTTGAGTTTTTCAAGTTACTTGACAAACGAATGAAATTTAAAATTTTGATTATTTTGTTTTTCTTTTTGATTTATAATATGTAATACATTTAAATAATTTTTTATTCTTATTTTGTTGTGTTATTCTTTGATGAACTCGTAAATCTAAAATTTAGAATTGTTTGAGTAAATTGATAAATACAAAGAATATACAAATTTTGTGGTTTATTATTGTTGTGAACAACATATATAAAAAATTTATTTTTATGACTTATGTATGTTTAAATAAAAATAATAATATTTATTAGAATAATTATGTTCAATTATATGATGAAAATAATTGTGAGTTTTATAATTAATAATTTTTGTATTTGTGTATTTTTTTTTGGTGTAAAATAAATGTGACATTTGATATGTGATCTTATTTACCATGCTATATTTACTAATTTATTAAGTAATTTTATTAATATATTAAAAAAAATGTTTTAATGTATTTTATATTAAGATATACATAAAATAAGTTTGTATAGGAAGATATAAAATCAAAGAAAAATTAGGTAAAAGTCCAAAACGTGTCAAACCCTAGTCTTCATAGTGGACACGTGTAAGTTAAAAAGTATTCATTGTCATTTAATAGGTTATTTAATCTGTCTAAACCGGTTATTCATTTGTTATAGTCTATTTTGAAAAATCGGTATTCTGTATTTGAGTTTGTAGATGTTGGAAGGAGGCACGATTTTTGTTTACAAAAAAATTGGATTTTGGGCGTTATTTTGTTCGGCATATTATAGCATTATCTTCATAAGGTATGTATTTTTATTTTGTATGGGATTATGTAATGTGAATATTGTTTCATTTTAATTAATGTGTAGATATAGTTATACATATATAAATCATTGTTATATAAGTTTATGTATTCTATTATATATAAACTATGTATTTAGATTATATAATTTGTACTTATATTTGTGGTAGAAGTTGGCTGATGAGAATGATCATAAATCTTTTTCAGATATGGATGTTGAATACGTGGTGAGTGAGAATCGCAGATTTGATGGAGTCATTACACAGATTAGTAATTTTACGTATATCGATGTTATAATGGATAATTTTAACGAGGAACAGATTCAAAAATTTAGGAATAGCTGTTTTGCTCATTTTGAATATTTTCATGGTAGGAGATGTCAGTTTAGTGGAAAGTTGGTACATGAATTTTTGCTGAATACGGTGCATACGAATAAAGGAAATGAGGTTTGGTTTAAAATACAAGGTGAATTATGTAGATTTGGAATGCAGGAGTATTGTTTGATAACAGGCTTATTGTGCCATGATAATGATGATAATCTTAGTACAATAAGAGCTTTGGCGAGACATAGAATTCGTAGGAGGTGGTTCAATAATTTTGCTCATATATCGTTAAATGAGCTTGAGAATGTTTTTATTCATTGTGATAATGACGAAGATAAGTACAAGTTAGGCTTGGCATTATTGATTGAAGGAGTGATTAGGCCTATGGAGAGGAAAAAAATAAATATACAGACATTGTCTTTGGTAGATAATTTGGATGTCTGTTATGAATATTCATGGGGACGACACTCTTACTTTATACTTCTGCGTTCTTTGTTAACTTCTTAGGAGAGACGTGCGTTAAAGTGCATTGATAATAGTGCTGCAGTTGCAAAGTACACCATATATGGTTGTCCTCTTGTGTTCCAGGTAAATACGTATAATTATTTTTAATATTTAATTAATGCGCGATAAATATATTATGTGTGTCATGACTAAGTGTTGGTTATTTTGTCTATAGATTTGGATATACGAGGCATGCGGTGAGGTTGGTGAAAGATTTGGTGTGAAAGTGCATGATACATTTCCACGTATTGTAAACTGGAATGCACAACATCGTGTTGGGAAGAAAGATTTGGACCTATTTTTGGAATCAACTGAGGTATGTGAAAGTAATTTTAATTATGTAGGAGAAATGTTTAATAGTTATGAAAGTGATGTTTATTTTTTGCTATGATTTATAGATACATGTTCTGTCAATACTTCAACCAACTGCAGAAGAGATAGAACAACCATACTTGTACACGATGGTCTTAATAGAGGATGTAGGAGATGTACGAGTTGATGTAGTTGTTCAAAATTTTTTGTATGAGGCGCAAGAAATTGATGAGATAGGGCAAGGAATAGAACAAAATGAGCCTGAAAATGCAGTTGATCCAGATGTTGCGGTAGCATATGGAAATATTGGTCATGAGACTGAAGAGTTTTATGAAGGTGATGAACAGATTGGACAAGTTGGGAAAGAAAATGATGGTGAAAATGAGGGCTGGTCTCCATATATAGTTGTGGAAGAACCTATAAATAATTGGCCTGAGCATAATCATCATGATGATTATGCTACAAATGAACTTGTACAATCATTATTTCATGATCAAAAAGTTACATTAATGAGCAGTTTGGTAGTAGAGGGGATGAACAAAGAGCATATTTTGATTATCAATTAGGCAATTTTAGAGATGAGCAACGGGATTATATTGATAATCAATTTCGTGATATGATAGATGCTCAACCTTTGTACTTTGATCAACAGTTAGCAAGTACAAGAGATGATTTGATGCGTTGTTTGAATAATATTGAATCATCTGTATCTAGGAGTAGTGAAAAAATTTTTGATGAAAAAAAAAAGAGATACAGGAACATTTTGATACAAAGTTAGTTGGTTTTGAAGTTGAACATAGTAATATGATTGGTAGTTTACGTGAAGAACTTTGTACAAAGATTGATAGTTCTATTTTTAAGATTCAAGACATGTTGAAGGGGGCATTGGTAGAAAAGCATACGGTTGTGGGGAGTAGTAGAATAGAACAGCAGGCCGCTTCTGCCAAGCAGAGAATGGAAGAAAAAAATAAGGATAGCAAGGAAAGTGCGTCTCTGTCATCTAGTTCTATTCACATTCCTATACTATGTGATATTGATGAGGAAAGACAAGTTGAATTTATTCATTGGATGCATAAATCAAAGGATCAGTAAGTTTGAATTTTGTATTTCGTTGTTTATTATATATATGTTATGTTTTTATTGTATTTATAATAAGTTTCCTGTTATAGAGATGTTGTTCGGTTGCGTGGTGGGGGTGGTGGCATTAGATTGACAAAGCAAAAGCTAGAATCTATTGGCCATCGTGAATATATATTAGCGGCTGAGGTATGTCTTATTTGTATTTTTTCATTTCTTATGTTTATTGTAAACTATTAAGAACACATTCTTATAAAAATTTTTTTTTATAGGATATGGATAATGCCATGTTTTTGCTTAAAAAAAGAAGAGCAAATTTTACAGACATTTTTTCATCAAGATATGGAATTCTAGATAGTGGTTTTGGAATATTTCTTCGGGGTATTGGTTCGAAAATTTTGGATTCTACAGGACAATTGATGCGTAAAGTTCCTGTTGTTTACCATGGTTCTATGGAGAGATATGCAAATGGTTCCATTCCCAGAAGTTTTGGTAAAAGTTGGAAGGATTGTAATCATATATTGTGGCCAGATATTATCGACGATAAATATTGGATCCTTTTTGATGTTGATGTACTAAGTTGGAGGCTAACAGTGTATGATAGCAATTACCACTTTTATGATGAAGCAATGTTATATCGACATGTTGTTCCTGCCATACATATTATTCCAAATATCATTCAAAAATATGTTGTTGCTGATCGGGCAGATCTTGGCAAAAAGATCATTTAGCCGCTTGAATATTACAGGAAACCCTATGTTGAGATACCACAGTCTATTCGACATAGGTAAGAAATTAAAATAAATGTCTGTATTTGTAATCATATTTATATATACTTACAAGGTTTTCAATTATTCTTGTAGTGACAGTGGCATATTTGTTATCAAATATGTTGAGTGTCTTCTTGCTGGAATACCTATTGATGCTGTTCAATTGGAGAAAGTAGATTTGTATAGGGAAAAACTTGTAATTGATTTTTTTTACAATGAATTTTTTTTGTCCCAAATGAACAAAATGAATAGCTATGATATTTGTGTATTGAAGTGAAAACAGTTTTTTGATTTTAATTTTATTAATTCTAGTTATTGGTTGACATTGTACATAGTGTAAAATATGTTGGTTATATACAATTGTTTGTGTAAGTTTATTAGTGTATGTAACAAATTTGAGTTTTAGTATAATATTTTGAGTTTAGATTGGTGCTGATTTTGTATTTTTAGATGAAGAAGAGCAAAATTTTTTATTATGTGTTATGGTTTAATATGAGTAGATGAATTCATAAGTTATGTTATTGATTTTGTAACACATGTATATATTTATATGTTATGAAATTTTTACTATTTAAATCTTATATATTTTGTACTATTGTTGACTATTATTGTGGGTGTGCGTTTTTTGGTTTTTTAGTTGCTTGGCATTTTGAATTTCTGAGTATGTGTAGTGAGTTGACAAATGAATGCTAAAGATTTTGTGGAGTTAGTTGAGTAATGAATTGTAAAACATTGTTTTAGTTTATCGTTCTTGTTTGGTTTGGGAAGAAATTTATGATTTGTTAATATATTTAGTTTGAAATATTTAATTTTGTAAGTTATTAGTTATTATGTTGTATCGTTATTATTATAAAATGATTAAATATACTTTGTAATTGGTTGTTTGGATTTATCTCATAAAGCAACTTGGCAATGTCAAGTTTTAGTTTGTTGAGTTATCTGATAAATCGAACCAAAGCAAAATAATTTTATTTTATTATTTAATATAATATATTATTGTAAATCTAGTTTACTAATTGTAAAACGATTAATTCTATCTCTACAGGGAAAAAATAAAATAGATAGTAAAATATCATAATAAACTTGAATAACTGATGAAATGCATATTTTCGAATTTTTAGTTTCCTTTGGATATTTTATATATGAAATCTTAAAATAAATATGTACAATTATTTTTCATACACAAATGAACACATGTATTTACAATTCTTTTAAATTAATTGTATTATATGTTATCTAAAATTTGTTATTGAATTTCTTTGATAGAAATATTCCCATTTTGTAATTTTTTATTTGTTTATGTAATTTCCATCGAGTACCTTGATAAACTGATATATGTGTTTGTCGAGTTATTTGAATAACTTAAATAATGCATATTTTGCAATACATTTGTAATAAATATATAAAAAAAAATTTTTTACCTATATTTACACGTGTATGTATAATATTTGTAACTTAATTGTACAACATAAAATTGACAACAAAATTTATTTCATTTAGTTCACATAAATATTCTCAATTTCTGCTCTTTGTTTTCGTGTAACATTATTTCAGGGTTGTCGAATAACTCATTAAGGGCATGTTCTTCAGTTTTTATTTATTTTTTATTTTATGAATAGATTGTATATTCTAATAAATTCATATAATATGTTATTATTTAATATGATATATATTTTATTTTACTATATTATAATGTATACCTTCTACAAGGAGAAGAAAATTAAGTAAAGAAAACAAATAAAATAGATAAAAGATATTCGTGTTGATTTCGTGGAAAAGTACAAATATTAAACTCGATAGAGTTTGTCGAGTTAAACAGCATGTAGAACAATCCACATAGCCAAAATAATGAGTTTTTCGTCCCTGAATAGTACAATATTAATGAATTTGACAACGTTTATCGAATTTAATAGTAAGTGGAAAAGTGCACATACACACATACAAAAAAATAAATACGAAGCTCATATAAACCGATATTTATTAAAATAATAAGCATATAACATAATCATTATTAAACCAGAACATTAAATATTTCTTAATAATTATAGTAACACATATATAATTTTTTTTTTCACTTAAACAAAAATTACAAACGAAAACAATATTGTATACTTAATTACTGAGATAACTGAAAAACTTGTAATAGAATTTGTCAAGTTATCTATAAAATATTTTAATTTAAAATGAAGAGAAACCTATAATATAATATACATAAATCCATAGAATGTAAAATATATGAAAGCCAAATTTTTACGGAAATGAACACATAGATTTATAATATTTATTGATTAACAGTACTAAATATAAAACTGAAATTACTTATTCACTCTAAAATTATTTATTGAATTTAATTGACAAAAATATCTTGATTTGATGATTTGTTATTTTGTGTAAGATTTTCCATCGACAAACGTAATAAACCTATATATAAGTTTTCGACTTACTCGATCAACTCATAAACGGCATATGTTTTCATTTGTGCTAGATTTTTTTGTCATTTATAATGTGATTATCTGATGATTGTAATCGATTTATTATATTATATTCGTATTATACAAAGTTTATTAAAAATTATTATAGAATTTAATAAATAATTATTTATAATTGTTTTTCATAATTATTAATATAAATATTGTTATAAATAATATTATATTTAGTAATATTATAGTTAGTAGTATTGATTTATAAATATTATAAACAAATACGTTAGGTTATGTTAAAAATTTGTTTGATATAATTGATATTTTGTTGATTTGTGTATATTATATTTTAGGTTTTTTTTATTTTGCTTAGTAACATTATCGAGTACTTAACTTAGTTTTATCATATCATTATTCGATATAATATATTATAACAAAAGATGTATTATATAGGTAAATTATATATCAATGTAAATTATTGCACTCTAGCATATTTCATTTTATCGATAACGAAGACACATTGTAGGTTAAAAAATGAAGAGACATTATAAATTATTAGAGTCTATAATAATTAATGTTGTCATATTTAATTTTATCAATAATGAAGAGACATTAAAAATTATTGTATTTTACTAAAATAAATAATAGGTCAAAAAATAATATATATGAGTCGAATTAATTAAGTAACTCAACAAGTAGTTGTTTTGTAAGAGTATATATAATAATTATCTTTATTTAATGTTTAGTATAGGCATTAAATGGAAAATCTAGAAATTTAATGTTTAGAAGATATTTCATTAAATGCTATTTAATGCGAAATGACTTCTGTTGGACAAAGATATTTCTAACATGGAGATGGTGTCAGAGCACGAGGCTCGATGTGGAAAAGAGTGGATGGTCCGAATTGGTAAAGAGAGAATGAAGCATATATCTAGACTGATAATTAAATAAGTAGTAATTTATGTGAATTCGGAATATGGGTGTGGCGAGCTACACTATAAATTGAGCATAATACATAATTTTCTTTTTTATATGATTTATTACAGCATAGTACAATAAAATATATATTATAAAAATGTCATATATATTATATTAAATTCAAAAATATATAGTAAATATATAGATATATATATGTAATAATGACTGTACGATAATATAAGTAAAAATGACTAAAATAAACTTACGGCAGATTAAAATATATAGTGCAAGAAAATATTAATAATGAATTGTGACTTTATTGGAACTATCAATTCATCACCTTTAACTTATTGTATATTCTATAAAACTATTGAAATATGTTAAAATCTATTATATTTTATCATTTATTATAATATAATGTAATGGAAAATTATTATAAAAATACTATCAGATTTTTATAGTAATTTTAATAATTAATAAATGTTGTTAGAATAGGTAAGTTTTATTAGAACGAAGAAGTATAATAAATGACATTATATTTCTTATGTTGTTGTGTTATTTTTTGACGAACTCGTGAATATGAAATGTGGAATTTTTACTTCACTTTGTTTTTATATTTTATAAAATTAGATATTTTATATTATATTAATGTAAAATAATATATACATTTTTTTTGTAATAGCTATTTTATTATAAGATATTATATTAAGTTATAGAAAATGAAATATTATTCATATAAAAAAACTCATTATTCATTGTATCACATAAGTCGACAAATTCAAAATCGAGTTTCTCGAGTTATGCAACAAACTAATTATATGCATAAATTGAAATTTTTAAAAGTTTTTGTATTTAACTTATTTAAAATATTAATTATTTTGTTTATTTTATATATTGTAATATTATTATTCGAGGAAGCTGTTAATATGAAGTTTCGATTTGTTAACTTATTTGATAAATGAAGCAAATACATAATTGTATTTAATTGATTATTTATTAGAACATAGTAAGATGAAATATACATTGTATAAATTTAATATATATCATAATCAATTCATACAATATTTTATATTTTCTTTTATTATGATTCATTTATCTAGTAACTCGACAAATCAAAATTTTGAGATTCACGAGATGGTTACAAAATAACATGAAAAAATAAAAAAAACTAAACAAATTCAGTGTATTACATAATTTAAATAAGAAAATTAAACAAGAAATTGAAAAATGTACATGGTTGAATCTACTCGAGAAACTCGACAAACTGAAAATCATGTTTGTCGAGTTACTCGATCACAAATGGTATAAAAAATGAATGTATTGAATAACTCAAGTAACTCGACAAAAATAAACTTCAATTTCCCGAGTTACTCGACAAATCAGTGAAAGTAAAAATTTTGATTATTTTGATTTTCTTTTTTATTTAAAATATGTAATATATTTAAATAATTTTTATTCTTATTTTGTTGTGTTATTTTTCGACGAACTCGTGAATCTGAAATTTGGAATTGTTTGCGTAAATTGATAAATAAAATATATACAAAATTTGATGTAGTATATCATTTATTAGAACGTAGTAAAATAGAATATATATTAAATAAAATATATCATAATGAATGAATACAATTTTATATAATTTTTGTAATTAATAAAAAATAATTATTGTAACAAATATTTACTTTCCTTTGTTTTTATATTTCATAAAATTAAATTTAATTTTTTTGAACTTTTTGTATTTAAATTATTTAATACATTAACTATTTTATTTAATTTGTATGTTGTAATAATATTATTTAAGGAACTTGTCAGTATGAAATTTGAATATGTTAACTTATTTAATAAATGAAGTACATACATAATTGTATTTGATTGATTATTTATTAAAATATAGCAAAATTAAACATACATTTTATAAATTTAATATATATGATAATCAATTAATAGAATATATTATATTTTCTTTTATTATGATGAATTTATCTAGTAAATCGACAAAGGTAAATTTGAGATTCATGAGTTCGTTAAAAAAGAAGATGACAAAATAAAAAAATCAAAACAATTCAGTGTATTACATAATTTAAATAAAAAAGAAAAAAAACAAAATTGAAAAGTGTGCATTTTTGAACCTACTCGAGAAACTCGACAAACCGAAAATCATGTTTCTCGAGTTACTCGATTACAAATGGTATACAAAATCAATCTATTCAATAGGTCAACCAACTCGACAAAATGAAATTCGAGTTGGCCGAGTTACTCGACAAACGAGGGAAATTTAAAATTTTGATTCTTTTGTTTTTCTTTTTTATTTAAAATACATAATATATTTAAATAATTTTTTATTCTTATGTTGGTTATTTGTCGAGGAACTCATGAATGAGAAATTGGAATTGTCGACTAACTTGATAAATAAAGCATATCAAAATTTTTTTTTAGTGTATCATTTATTAGAACATAGTAAAATAGAATATATATTATATAAATTTAATATATATCATAATGAATTAATACAATATATGAATGTTATTTTTATTCTAGCAATTACTATAACATATTATCAAAAAATTACTATATTAAATTTATAGCATAATAAAATGATATTCTGTATTCATATATTATAAATTAATTATTATATTATTATAATAATTTCATGATTATATTAAATTTAATATAATAAATGGATATGAAATAAATTTATTTATAAATAATTATAAAATTTATTACATATTTCTTTATAATTTATTATTGTAAATATAAATATAAATTTTGTTATAAATGATATTATCATTAGTAATTATAAATATAAAATGATTTTTATACTATAATTTGATATAATTATTCTGATAAATAAATTGAGATTATTTAATTTCTTGATAAAAAAATTTATAATAAATTTTATAATTATTTATAAATAAATATGTAATAAATTTTATAATAATTTACAAAAAAAAAAATTTTAATATGAAATTGTTATAATAAACTGATAATAATCATTAAATTATTATAATAATGTAAAAATTGATTAATAATATATTACTACACCAATAATTTTAAAAGGAAATGTATTAAGTTATAGAATATGAAGTATCATTTATATAAAAAAACTCATTATTCATTGTATCACATAACTCGACAAACTCAAAATCGAGTTTTCCGAGTTACTCAACAAACTAATTATATACATAAATTTAAATTTTTTAAAATTTATTTATTCAAATTATCTAATACATTAACTATTTCGTTTCATTGATATGTTGTAATATTATTATTCGAGGAATTTGTGAGTATGAAGTTTCGATTTGTTAACTTATTTGATAAATGAAGTACATACATAATTGTATTTAATTGATTATTTATTAGGACATGGTAAAATTAAATATACATTGTATAAATTTAATATATATCATAATCAATTCATACAATATTTTATATTTTCTTTTATTATGATTCATTTATCTAGTAACTCGACAAATCAAAATTTGAGATTCAAGAGTTGGTTAAAAAATAACATGACAAAAAAAAAATCAAAAACATTAAGTGTATTACATAATTTAAATAAAAAAATAAAAAAAAAGATAAAAAATGTGTGTTTTTGAAGTTACTCGAGAAACTGGAAATCACGGTTGCCGAGTAACTCGATGACAAATTGGATAGAAAATCAATCTGTTTAATAGCTCAAGTAACTCGACAAAATGAAACATGAGTTTCTCGAGTTACTCGACAAAGTAATAAAATTTAAAATTTGGATTAATTTGTTTTTCTTTTTTATTTAAAATATGTAATACATTTAAATTTTTTTTCTTCTTATTTTGTTGTGTTATTTGTTGACGAACTGGTGAATCTGAAATTTCGAATTGTTTGAGTACATTGATAAAAAAAAATATATAAAAATTTTTATGTAGTGTATCATTTATTAGAAGATAGTAAAATAGAATATATTTAAAAATCAATTTAATATATATGATAATGAATTAATATAATTTTATATAATTTTTGTAATTAGTAAAAATAATTATTAAAACAAATTTGTACTTCACTTTGTTTTTATATTTCATAAAATTAGATATGATATATTATATTAATGTAAAATAATATATAAATTTTTTTTTGTAATAGCTCTTTTATTATAACATATTATATTAAGTTATAGAAAATGAAATATTATTCATATAAAAAAAGGCATTATTCATTATATCACATAACTGGACAAAATCAAAATCGAGTTTGATGAGTTACTGAACAAACTAATTATACACATAAATGTAATTTTTTTAAACTTTTTGTATTTAAATTATTTAATACATTAACTATTTTATTTTATTTGTATGTTGTAATATTATTATTTAAGGAACTTGTCAGTATGAAATTTGAATTTGTTAACTTATTTAATAAATGAAGTACATACATAACTGTATTTAATTGATTATTTATTAAAATATAGTAAAATTAGACATACATTTTATAAATTTAATATATATGATAATCAATGAATACAATATATTATATTTTCTTTTATTATGATGAATTTATCTAGTAACTCGACAAAGGTAAATTTGAGATTCACGAGTTGGTTAAAAAAGAACATGACAAAATAAAAAAATCAAAAAAATTCAGTGTATTACATAATTTAAATAAAAAAGGAAAAAAACAAAATTGAAAAAGTGCATTTTTGAACCTACTCGAGAAACTCGACAAACCGAAAATCATATTTGTCAAGTTACTCGATTACAAATGGTATACAAAATCAATCTATTAAATAGGTCAACCAACTCGACAAAATGAAACTCGAGTTGGCCGAGTTACTCGACAAACCAGGGAAATTTAAAATTTTGATTATTTTATTTTTATTTTTTATTTAAAATACATAATATATTTAAATAATTTTTTATTCTTAGCTTGGTTATTTGTCGAGGAACTCATGAATGGGAAATTGGAATTGTCGAGTATTTTGATAAATAAAGCATATCAAAAAATTTATTTACTGTATCATTTATTAAAACATAGTAAAATAGAATATATATTATATAAATTTAATATATATCATAATGAATTAATACAATATATGAATTTTATTTTTATTTTAGCAATTACTATAACATATTATAAAAAAATTACTATATTAAATTTATAGCATAATAAAATGATATTCTATATTAATATATTATTAATTAATTATTATATTATTATAATAATTTAATGATTATATTCAATGTAATATAATAAATGGATATGAAATAAATTTATTTATAAATGATTATAAAATTTATTACATATTTATTTATAATTTATTATTGGAAATATAAATATAAATTTTGTTATAAATGATATTATGATTAGTAATTATAAATAAAAAATGATTTTTATACTATAATTTGATATAATTATTCTGATAAATAAAATGAGATTATTTAATTGCTTGATAAAAAAAGATATATTAAATTTTATAATTATTTATAAATAAATATGTAATAAATTTTATGATCATTTATAAAAAAAAAAAAAATTGTAATATGAAATTGTTATAATAAATTGATTGTAATCATTAAATTATTATAATAATGTAAAAATTGATTAATAATATATTACTACACCAATAATTTTATTATGTTATAAATTTTGTTATAAATGATATTATTATTACTAATTATAAATATAAAAGATATGTTATAGTATAATTTCATATAAAATTTATGATAAATAAAAATAAGTATTATAACATATTTTTATTACATTGTCGTTTTTCAAATCATAAAATTAAATATGATATAATATAATAATATAAAATAATATAAAAATGTTTTTTTATAATAGCTTTGTTATTATAATATATTATATTAAGTGATAGAATATAAAAAATTGCTTACCTTCTTATGTTATCAAATAACTCCACAAGATAAAAATTTAGATTACTGATTTGCTTGATTATATAGATAAGTAAAAACAACCATTTTAAAAAATAATTAAAAGAACTAATAAAATTGTTTGTTATAAACGAAAATATAAAATATTAAATTTCACTATTCAATATATCAAGGAACTCGATAAATTCAAAATCAAGTTTCTCGAGTTACTCGACGAAATAATATATTTTTCTGCTGTTAATTTTCGACGATCTCATGAAGTTGAAATTTTGCTTTGTCGAGTTACTTGAAAAATTAAGCATGTACAGAAATGTTTTTAATCTATCATGTATTAAAACATAGTAAAATAAAGTATATATTATATAAATCTAATATATATCATAATGAATTAATACAATATATTATATTTTATTTTGTCTTGGCAATTATTGATAGCATGAGAGAATACAAAAAAAAAAAAAAAATTTAATAAAAAATATGAAAAAAAATTACAAAGAACAAAATTGCAAACTATATAAATGATTATTTATTTGAGCAACTTCACAAAATCAAATATGAGTTTGCTGAGTTACTCGATTAATAATATGACACGTAGCTAGAAATTCAATATTCAGTTTCTCGAGTAACTTTATAACATGAATAGATGAGTAATATTAAATGAGTAAAATTTAATATTCTATCACGAAATGAAATAGAATAATAAAATTATTATAATAATGTAAGAATTGATTTATAATATTTTACTACAGAAGGAAATATATTATACTACAAATGTATTATACTAATTTTATGAATTTTTTTTTAATTCTAACTTTGTCGATTTATGAGGCGAAGTAGGAAAAAAGGAAAAAAAATATAATGGGAAATTTGTTATAAAAGGAAAAGGATGTGGACCAAAACTGCAAAAAAACAAAAAAAAAAATAAATAAATTCCTAAAAGCCCACAAAAATACAAAAAGTAAAAAATAATTATGTTTCCAATGTTTCCCACTATTCCAAGTTACTTGGCAAAGTGGGATAAAGAAAATGTTTTTATTTTTCCCACATTGCTGAGTTACTCGGCAAAGTGGAGAAAATTTTCAAAATAAATTTTTTTTTTTAATTTTTGAATTTTATATTTTGTCATCAAATTGTCCACAAAAAAAATTAATAATAATAATTTTGCATGAGCAAAATGGGGAAAAAAAAATTTAAAATTTTTTTTTATATTCTGTCATGAAAATGTCCACCTAAAAAAAAAATAATATAATTTTTATAATCAATAATCACAATATCATACATTATAAAGTAATTTTATAGCATATATAATTTAATATAAAATCTTATCATAGATGCTAAAGTCAAAAAAATATATACACACCTAAATTATCAATGAAATAAAAAAATTCAAAATTGAAAATACTAAATTATTAAATTACCTACATGCAAAAAACAATAACCAAAACATAAAATTTAACAATTAATATAAATACAAAATTATAATGACAAAGTGGGAAAAATTTTAAACAAGAAATTTATTGATTTTTTCATTTTTATATTTTGTCATCAAATTGTCTATAAAATAATAATAATAATAATAATTTTGCATGAGCAAAGTGGGGAAAAAATTTTTTTATTTTATTTTTATATTCGATCATGAAAATGTCGATCCAAAAAAAAAAAAAATAATTTTTATAATGAATAATCATAATTTCATATAACATAAAATAATTTTATATCATATATAATTTAATATAAAATCTTATCATAAATGCTAGAGTCACAAAAATATATAGATGCCTAAATTATCAATGACATAAACAAATTAAAAGTTGAAAATACTGAATACTCGGCAAAGTGGAAATATGGAAAAATAATAATAATAATTTAAAAAAAGGAAAATTTGTCAACACAAAATTGGACTAATTTTTAAAAGTTGCAAGACTTAATGTACATTTTAAATTTATTTACGCCATCTTAATTAACTTTTTGGACAAAAATCATCGTGAAAGAAAAATATAAGACATGCGAATTAATAGATTAATGATAAAAATTTGCTAAAAAAAGTTACATTCATAAGTACAAAAGTAACCAATAGTTGGAGAGTTTTATTACAATTAAAATGTAGTATAGTAAACAAATAATGTTATGGTAATATAATTACCCTTATAGTTTTTTGTGCTTATGCTTATTATTTTGTATCAATTTTTTTATTTTCATAAGAAAAATATCTTATATATTTATTTAGGGCAAAAAGAAATTTTTTGTATTCTGTTTATTATTATTAATAATTATATATATCCAATAATATAAAGTTAATAGTTAAAATAAAAGTACATAAAAATATAAAATATATAGATTTGTTAAATATAATTTATATTATTGCAGTACATTAGAAAAGGCTCATATCTAGAAATGACAAAACCTTAGAAATATTACACAAAAAAACCTAATATTCATTCAAAGTAATGGAAAAAGGTGGCAATGCATACAATGATATTATTAGTTTTTAAAGGGTGTCTTTCTCTTTCGAAAGTCGTGTATTTCTCTATGTTCTTGGTGTAGGCAATTTTTCTGGGTTGACTTCATTCTCAGATGAGATTGGATGTTCTTCAATTTTTCTCTTCTTCGATTTAGACGCAGGTGACGAAGGGAAATTAAGCTGTTTGACTGCACTTGGAAATGTTTGCCCTTGAAGAGGCATTGGTGTGTCAGTGGTATATGCTATATCTTTCCCTTTGTTAGTCCTTGATCTTGTACTTGTAGAACTGGTCGACATTGAAGGAACTGATTCATTAAAGAAGATAATGTCATACTTGTATTCATTGTCGAGGACATTCTTCTTCATTCCTTTAACATAAAAAAATTGTTCTTCCTCCAACGTGAATCTAATTTTTTCCAAGACTTGTGATCCACTGTCCATTAGTTGTTGGCCTGTGTACTGTAAGAATTTTTCTGCTGTATCTCCAATCATAGTCCCTGATAATGAGCCTGTGGAGTCCTCAAGTTCCAGATATACACGTGCCCTAACATATAAAAGATGTTAAAAGTGTTGCATGTGTAAATAATTGTAAACAATAAATGATTTCTAAACAATATTATACCTTGGTACTGCAACTGCATGAGAAAATTTGCAGAAAACGCATTCGTATGTTTCATTGAAATCAGCACTTGATATTTTCTTGCAAGTATTGCATGACATGTACCAAAAGGATTGTTTAAATACTCTCACGTATGCACGTGCGTGAACCCAGAAATATCCATGTCCTGTTAGCTATTTTTGAAGATAAATTGTATAAATATTATGCAATAATGAAAAAATATTTTCTATATAATATTTTAAATAAGATTAGGCTTACTGCAGATAACAAATTTGGAATCTGTTGAATCTCTGTGATATTCTTCATGTCTGGAGTTGAAAGATTCTTTGTTGCTGAGGATGGATATATCTTTGTCAAGATCATCTCATCTAATTTGTCCGAATTTATTTCAACCCTTGCACAATGTGTAAAACGATTAGCAATTTATACACATGTATATATATATATATATATATATATATATATATATATATATATATATATATATATATATTTGAAAAAAATATAATGAATAAATAAATTTTTACCAAGAAGTTAGCTCAATCACTTGTTCTAAATGGACATTGAAGGAGAAAATGCTGTTGGCCTTGGTTGAAATTGAAAGGCCTGCGCATGAAATAAATATATAGATATATTTATTGGAAGACCTAAGATTGCCTATAAATTTTGTAATATTCCATTGATGAATTATAAAATTATCGACAATATATTACCACTAAAAGATCACTTTTAGATGGTTTCCAATGATGATTTGTTTCGTGCTCAAGTTATCAGCACTGAAACGGCATTCCTTTTCCACAAAATTATCCCACATTGTTAGCAACACAGTGTTGAAGCTAGTATAGAAACACAGAAAAGATATGAGAAAGTGGTATATGAATTTCTTTAATAATATTATAATTATTGGAATATATATTTATAGATGAAAATAATATAGTTATATATATATATAAACCTTGTGTCGATGAGAACTACATCTTGAATAGATGTTTGTGTTTCATACCTAGTTTGAACCAACCTTTTAGGTTTGACATCAATTGCAACTCCAATAATACTTAAAGGATAAAAATAAGAAATTAGGACAAATGAAATTTGTTATCAATACAATGGAATGCATAAAAAGAAAAAAGTTTGTTTTTTGTGAAATAGGAACAAATACTTATATCAGAATTTGAGTCCATATAAGGTTCCAATTTGTTGAAAGGAACAAAATTGTATGTAGAAGATATTAAAACACTATGATCTTCATTCACTTCTTCGACTCTTGTTCGACCAGATATTGTCCATTGTATGTTGCCCATAGAAGCTTGATACTCAGGCTTCGTGAATTTAACATTTGCATTTGAGACAAGATATGTTTTCCCAAGTAGTAGCTTGTCTTCATATGCCGAGATGTTGGCATCGTAAATAGTTGCATGGACTCTATTTTTCTGTATAATACCATACATTTAAATTAGATATTTTGTATAAACATATATATAATTTTGGCTAGATATTATTTTTGAATATGAATTAAGACAATTTAAAGCTATAACATGTTAGAGGCAAAAAAAATTTTTTAAAAATTATATGTGGCTAAAATGAAATAAATCAAGAAACATAAATAATAGATTCAAGTAATATACCTCAGGATCCATAAATACCATATTTTGATATTTTGTTGGGCTTCGTTGAGCTGTTCGTGGAAACGATTTTTCTACAACAATGATTTTTGAAGTCCAATTTGTATCGTTAGGAGCAATATTCGGTATTAATTTGTACTGTTTATCCATTGTTTGATCCTGTACAAAATGTCAAATATAAATTAAAGAGTATAAATAGGTTATCAAAGTGAAATAATATTTATACTAATAATGAATTGTAAGAGTATATGTTCAAATATAGTATGCAGTTATACCTAAAATCTGAAAGAGGAGTATGAGGATACAAATATTGAGAATTAAAGACTTGTTGATAAATGCTAATATAGAATATTTGTTGTGTTTGGTTTGTAATGACAACCAATGTATATATATAGAGGTATATAGTATCTATTATGCCAATAGTAAGGATATGTTTACTCAATGGGGGTCTAAATCCTCTGTCCTGATTAATGCGTGGCTTATGACGCCGTCGTTAATAAATGATGTGGGCCCCAATAATGATGCCATAAAAACTCATTCATAGTTGTCCTCATTTCATCCCACTCAGCCCCAATTAGTTTAAATAAAGTGCTGACTATACTAATAATAGATTTGAAGATTCCAAAATATTAATATAAACACTCCAAAATTTGACGTTAGTATTTCTACTATTATGTTAAATTATATTACAGGCAAATTTACCAAATTGAAATAAAGAAAATTGTATTATTGTAATGTATATTATTTAAAATAATGTAACAGGAAAAATTTATTATTGAGTTCAAAAATCTTATGAAGATTTTAATAAGTATAATTAGTTATTATATATTTAAGTATTTTTGTGTATTGATCAACAAAATATAACCTATAAAATTAACGATAAATAAATAAATAAATAATTGATGGTTAAATTGTGAATATGAAATTTGCTTTACCTAGTAATATACAATCAAAATAAGTAACTACTACAACAGAAGAAAAAAATTGTTCATCACAGTTGAAGCATGTATGAGACTTGAGTAGATTCGAAGTTATTATTTTTTAAGGTGAAAGATTAAACTATTAGAGGTTATGAAATGAATGGATGAAACTATAATAAAACAATAGGTAAGGAAATCTATAATAAAGTAGGCTTTATATTAATAATTTATAGATAAACCACAATGTACAAAAGTCTTCTCGGTAAGTTAAACAAAATAAAATTATTTAGGATTTATGTATAATGCAAAAAAGTTAAAGTGTCCAATTACAATGTTTATACTGTAAATTTTTCGATTATTTTAATGGAGTGAAGTCAAAGTTAAAATTAGTCAAGAATTGTTAGATGCGTGAGAAATAGTGATGTCAGGACTATTTGTGACTATAAATAGGAAAATGGGAATCATATTTAAAATAAAAGAAGGAATTGGGATCAAATTGTTAAAAACATGAAAGAATAGGCAGTCCTTCTTTGAATTAATTGGAGATGAGATAGGGTCCAGCATTTATTACGCATTGCGTGTGTTCAGGGAGATACAGACCAGCCGTGTAGCATTAAATGATGCGTGGAAAGCCATGCAAGAATTGGGGATGAGGATATGAAACCCGAATTGGGAATAACGAGGTGAAGCACAACTGGAAGATATTTATATATGTTTATGTATATACATCTTTGATACGTGTATGGTGAGAATGAATAGATTAAAGATCATGTTGACATGTGTACAATAAAAAGATATTTGTACATTTATGATGTAAATTTTTACTTGTCTTAGATATGATTACATGTAAGAGTAGACTAAATAGTAATCTATAGTTTATTGTATTAATTTGTCTGAATTTAATGAAAGTAAGAAATAAATTAAACCTAGATATTTTTTAGTTATAGCTGTTGATTTGTGTTCATTTAAATATAGAGAAAAAAAAGTCATATAAAATATAAAAAGAATTTTATATTGTTAATAGCTAATGACTTTATAACATATGTACAAAAACGCGTTAAATGGCAAAACAAATATAAATTGATAACATTGAATATTTAAATATTTGTACTTTAAATATTTGTTTGTTAAATTTTGTATTCCATTTATTCATCTAACTTAATCAATACTACGTTCTTAGAAATTCGATTAAGTTTCATAAAATCATGAATAAGATAAATTTAGTTTTAAACTATAAAAATTCAAATTCGATGAATATAATGTATTTTATATGAATTTTTTTCATATAATTATGTTGGTTACCAGATATACTTTATAACTATAACTATTATAGAAATGAATTTAATAGAGACTAATATAGCTTTTGAAAGTTTAATATA
Organism: Forsythia viridissima; assembly: GCA_030279155.1. Taxonomy (NCBI): domain Eukaryota; kingdom Viridiplantae; phylum Streptophyta; class Magnoliopsida; order Lamiales; family Oleaceae; genus Forsythia; species Forsythia viridissima. The sequence goes on from CM059034.1 coordinate 51,803,876, forward strand.
TAAGCATTATTATAAATTGTATTCATAGCAATGAAAAAAAATTTTGTATACTAATAATATTCCATAAATTCCTTATTTGAATCAACGTGGTATATAATATTTAGTATATCTATAATACTAATATACACATATTGAATATTAGCAAAATAAAAATACAATAATAAAAGATGTTTTACTTTGTTAAAAATAAACAGTCAAAAATTGGTGCTAATTTTACATAAATATATTATTAAATTTTTATTAAATTATTCATAATGTAAAATTAAAATAAAATAATTATTGATAAATCTACACTATTTGTAGTATAATATTTTAAGAAATAAAAAAACAGATAATAGTAAAAAAAAAATTCAAAAATTATCTAAATCAAATGATGAGTTTTATTATTTTGGATTATAAATTGATACTATTACAAAACATACATAACTATAGCATTATACATCTGAACAGATTGGCCATTTATTCATTGCACTATCAATAATTTAAAAGCTCTGTATATATTTTCTTCAAAATCCTATACAATATCTTTCAGCAATTGAGATGTAAGAATACGCTGGCTCTTTATTCACTGCAGTATAATTTATGTGAAAGCTTTGTACAAGTATTATTTAAACAACACATAGAATATACTTCATGAATATTCACTGCAATATCATTCATATGAAAGATTTATACAAGTGTTCTTCAAAGAACACATAGAATATACTTCAAGAATACAATTTTAACTATTTTTTAGAAAGTACAAATCCTGTAATAAAAAAAAAATATGCATAATAATAATTAAAACACTATGAATGCACAATTGCTAATATTTCTGTATAAACTACATTCTTTGTACAACAAAAATGATTTTTAAGTTTATCATTTGGTATAATTAATACTTTAATACATTTACTTGTTTTTGCTCTAGATAATGTAACATAAAGTTGACCATGAGAAAATACAGGTTCAGGAAGATATAGTCCAACGTAATCTAGTGTTTGACCTTGAGCTTTATTTATTGTCATTGCAAAATAAGGACGAATTGGAAATTGCGTTCTTTTAAAAGGAAATGTACTCCTATCACTTTCAAGTGGAATAAATGGAATTCTAGGTAAAAAAACTTTCTTCCCACGCCACTCTCCAACAGATATTTCAGCATGAATAACATTACGCTCAAATGCACGACAAATTAATCTAGTGCCATTACATAATCCTTCAGATGGATTAATATTTCTTAATAACATAACAGGACAATTTTGTTTCAATACAAGTTCATGAGGTGGAATACCATTTGGAGTTAATGTATTAAGAAAATCTTCATGAATACTTTGTTCATTTTTTTCTAATGTTTCATCAAAGCTATAATATATAACATTTTCACCAAGAATTTGATCAAGTACAATATTATTTATTTCATCAACAGCATTATTTGTAGGAGTTAAAATAACTCGATTAATCATCTTATCTAATTCATTGGTATAATTCTGTAAGTTTGGATAAACACTTTGAATCAATTCTTTTAGAGAAACTATTTTGTTATCAAAGGGTATAGTTATTTCATCTGGTAATGTAATCATATTACAGGTATGCCTAGGTTGGATTCCATTGCCTATATCAAGCAATAACTTAGAAAAGTATGGGTCTAATTGAGCTCTCATATTTTGCACCAATTGTAATTGTATGAAATTTGGCCATAAGTATGAATAGACTAAACTTGATCCAATGATAGCTTCTTTATTTCCCTTTTGAACTACTGGTAATACTTGTCGGAAATCACCTCCTAAAACAACAACCTTCCCTCCAAATGGTAATATAGAATCATTAACATCTCTTAGCATTCTATCTACAGCCTCTATTGCATAACGGTGCACCATTGGTGCTTCATCCCAAATAATCAAATTTGTCAATCTAAAGAAGCTTGCTAAAGCAGACTGCTTACTAACAGAACATGTCATATTGTGATTTATTTCAAGTGGTATCTTAAACCTTGAATGTGCTGTTCGTCCACCAGGTAATAAAGCAGCTGCAACACCTGAGGAAGCTGTTGCTAAACCTATAAGATTTTTAGATCTAATTGTAGAGAGCAAAGCTTTATATAAATAAGTTTTACCAGTTCCACCAGGTCCATTTATAAAATACAAACGACTTGTATTACTATATACATCTGAAAGAATTTTGTCATAGGAAATTTTTTGATATTCATTCAAGTTATTTGCATACATAGTATTGTCAGCATGAATAACATTGTTTAATTCTTCATTAATAATCTTAGTTAATATGTCTTCTTGTTCCATATATATTTGAATAGGTACAAGATGGTAATCATTTATATTTTTATTATTTGCTTCTAATATAGAATTGATTTCATGTAGTGCTTTTATTTCTGCATTTTGCAATAGACATACCATTAGATAAATAATCTTCACATAAAAATAGGCGAAATTTTTTCTATAATACATCTGGATTATTAGGAGAACATAGAATGAGTATGATAGCAAATAATCTACGAAGAGAAGAAGGCATTTGATAATTAATAGCTTCATCTAAACAAAATTGACAATAATTATTGTCTTGTAATAAACCAAGTGACATAGCTGTTTCACGAAAAGAAGACAAATAAACACCATGAACTAATTTTAAATTTTCAAATGAAGTTGCTCCTTTAATATGATTTAATAAGATACGTAAATAATATCTTTCTCCTTCAGTTATAGTAGATGTCACTATTCTACCAATAACATTTCCTTTTTTCCTTCGACACCATATTTTCCCTTGGCCATCCCATACAAAAAATTTTGAAAAATCTTTATATAATAATGTTTTTGCAAGTTCATTTGAAAGATTCATATAAAAATATTCAGTTAACATTGTGCGTTGTCTAGATTCATTATTGATTACTGTTTCTAAATTTTCATAATCTCTATATGTTATCAAGTGGTTATTTTCAAGATGTAGTTGTAATGAGATAACTGAGGGAGACATTTCATACAAAACAAATCCATATATTCTCCACATTGCTTCAGGTGGAGAAATCCAACGACCATTTTGATATATCTCAATTTCATCAATAGGATTTTCATTATTAGTATTACTAATTGAAATACTTACACGATCATAGCCTTTATAAACATATTTATAGAGGTATTTAACAGCTTTAACTGTTGAACATATTTCTACATTAATATGGCAATCAAACTTCGCACACAAATATGGATTGTAAGGTACAACCCATCTATTGTCTAATAAATGTCCTCGAATCATAAATGATCGTTTATCGTTCAATCGTCTATAAGTTGGATAAGAATTATGGCCAATAGAAGTATTTGAGATATATTCATTTGGGTATTTATTCTTACAATGACCATTTCTATCCATACAAACATTATGGGGATTCAAATGACCACATGGACCATGCATCATATGTTTAACAACAATAGAATGAAGGTGAGGATATTTTACTTTGTCTGGAATTTCAAATGATACAATAGAATCGACTCTATCAATATTATTAATTTTCACATTGCTTTGTAAGATTAGTAAGAAATGAGCATGTGGAAGTCCTCGTTTTAGGAATTCTACAACATAAATATATGCAGCAACATGCCCAAATATTTGGTGCTTAAATAGATCAACTTTAAGTTCTTCTAATTTAGCTTTGAATATTCTAGCAGTCAAATCAGGTCTATTCTGTCCTATATCATTATGCCTTAACTCTTGTTTTATTTCTACCCAATTAGGGTTACATGTCAATGTTAAAAATAAATCAGGTTTACCAAATTTTTGTACCAATGCCATTGCGTCCATATATCTTTTTTTCATATCTCTAGGACCCCCAACAAAAGAAGAAGGTAAAATAATTTGACGACCAATTTGTGCACCTCTATTTTGACCATTTTCTACACTATCAACAACTCCTTGATATAATTCAGCACGAATTTCACTTTGATTTTGACGAAAATAATCTAATCGACTTGTTTCAAGTTTAACATACATATCTACTACATATTGCTGCAGAAGTCTACCAGCATGAAGCAAAACATTGTTTTGTGTATCACGTACCTGTAATTTGAAGCAATAGTATTCACGGCAAGATACTTGTAAACCTTTTTTATTCTTCTTGTAAACTACACAACAGAAAAATGCAAACAAATTTAATGAAAAGAAATTTGAAATTGAATGAATTTAAATGAGGAAACATAGTAGTAGTCTTTACCTTTTTTTTCTTTCTCTATTATATCAGCTGCACAACTCATGGTTTCAGTAGAAAAGGAATTCTCTTTTGTACTATAAATATCAACTGTATTATTTTTTGCCTTTTCAATACCTTCATGCCAACCAGTCTCACCGAAGAGAAATAATAATGGATACTGTAGGGGATCATAACATCCATAATAATAATGTATTCTATGTGAATTATTAGAGTGACAATAAATTGATATATCACGATATCTTATGTCTGCAGATGGGTCCTCATCAACCCAAACTGCAGCCACTTGAGATGCAGAAGGTGCATTATATACTCTTTGATCAAGACCAGCATCACATCTAATATTAATTTTGCAAGTTTGAAGATTTTCAATATCATCTAAGGAACGAAAAAATCTAGAATATGGATTAATCTTTAATATATTTACTAATATGTGTAGTAAAGATGATGAGAAATTGATACATGTATTTAATCTATTTTGTATTTCGTTGTCTGTATCGTAAAAATATAACTGTAAATATGATGGATTATTATCAATGTTTAGAATTGGATTTATATAATGGTATACTTGTCCTTGAACTCTAAAAGTGTAAATACCTTTGTAGTTAGTAGATTTAGATAAATCTTTATCAAACTTCACGCCAAAAGAGGTAAAAGCAAAATGGTTGTTATAATTTCGCACATTATTTTTAAAATCCAATGCTTCATCTGTACTTGAAGTATATAAATCATATAAAATAGAAGGAGAACAGTTGATATGCAATTTAATTTTTCCATCAGCACAACAAAAACCTTTACTTTCTTTTTCAAACTTTTTTGCAAAACAGTGAATACAATTTGTTGGAGTACGTAATACATAAGTTTCTGTGGGTACATGTCTCATAGTAATATTTGAAATACAAGGAGTTAATTGGAATTCATGATTTTGATTTTCATGTTCTTCATAATAAATATTGCTTTCTACGCCACCATCTTCTAAATTGTTAGAGTCAATCAAAGAAATTTCATGTCCATCTTGATTCAACTCTTCAGCTATAAAAAATATGACAAATGAAAACAACATAAATAAATAAATGGAAAAAAAATGTGCATAATGGGAAAAACATAAAAAAAAAATTCTTAGCTCACCAGATAATTGTAAACTACCTATTGAATTGACATCATTCAACTCAATATCTTCAAGTAACTGAATCATTGTTTTTTGAATCTTCTTGTTAGATTTATATTGTGTATGCTGAGCATACATCTGTCTTCTTTTCTTGTTTTGTTGTTCTTTATTTGAGTCAACAAATTTTTCACTTGTCATCTAATATATTTTATCATACAATAAATATCAAAATTAGTCTCATTCAATGTACAAAAATAAAAATATATACTATAAACATTATTAACACAAATATGAATAAGATTAGTACATACATGTAATAAGCAACAGGGAAAAAATTCTTACTGGTTAAAATTATAATATTCTACTATAGCCTATAAATACATGATATAAAAAAAAATACTTATTAATAAAGATATAATGAAAAAATAAACCAAATAACACAAAAAATAATTAAGTTCAAATTTCTATCAGTGAATAATTACATACCTATAAATTGAAGTTGGGAACTTGCTATAAAACCACTGATGAAGAACTGATCTAATCAAAAAAAGGAATATTAGACCTTCTACAATCTATACTCAAACTCAATAGGTGGACAAAGGAGATGGGAATTATAATTTTTTTTTTATTCGAAGCACCAGCACAGTCCCAGTATGGTTTTTAGGCCTCTACCAGGATAGGCTGGTGGGGGTTTGGATGCCCCTACCACTGTATTTATATAAAAATGGTAGTACACAAGAGGGGGATATGAACCTGACCTCCAAGCATACAACGAATGAAAAAATTCCTCAAACTACAGCAAATAAAGAGATACTACTTCCGGTGCATAATTCTGAAAAGCAAAAGCAAAAGCAAAAGCAAATGAAAACCAAATTAACAAAAAAACTAAAGACCTCTAACTGATGGAAGGCCATATCTGTTAGTCTGAAGTAGTCCACGCGAACGACGAGGCAAGTCTGAAGATCCATACTCCTGATAATGTCGTTGGTCCCAGCCCTCAGAAGCTAAAGAGTCAGCGACCTGGTTTCCTTCTCGAAAAATATGGGAATTATAATTTCGAATACAAGTAACAAGCTACAATGATTTCAAGTAAGAAAAAGAGGAATTGAACAAATTTCTAAGGTTTGATGAGAGTAGAAATAAAAGAACAAGGCTGAGAACAAAGAAAAAAGAAAAGAAGCAAAAACTGTATATATATGTCTCGTACAAATAAAACAAAGGAAATATATAAAATAATACTGGCAAAACAACATCGTATATTTATAATAAGTGGATGGTTTAGATGTACATAAAATTGTATATGTTATTAATAATAATTACAAAGATAAGGACAAAGAAATGAAAAAAACTGAAAAACAAGTAAGTTATAATTTCTAAATAAGTACACGTGTTAAGAATTGGGTAAGATTTTGAATAAATTAAGTTTAATCATTTTTCTTAATTACCTCGTAACTTGGGAAGATTTACTAACATAAAAAAATATGCATCCATTACAAAATAAAGACCAGATATTATAGACAAATTTTCAAGTCAAACATTGCGGCTAGTGTGGGAAATAAAATTATATAACATAATAATTGCACAATGCAACAAAAACAAAAATTTATGTAGAAATACTGACAGTTAATGAGTTGAGGAAATCGAGAAACGACATTTCATTTTGTCAAGTTCATCGAGAACACAAATTACACAAACAGAACAAATTCGTACTAAATTTGACAATCATTATTAACAATAATGAAAGCTGATTATTACATTAGAAATGATATGATGACCACAAAATTAAATGCTTGACATTTATAAAAAAATACATATATATAATTTCTCATTTGTTCATGTTCTAATTTTTGTTAATGTTTGCGTCAAAATCCAGTTAACAAAAAGTCGAGTTAGTTGATAATTTTTTGTAAAATATTAATATTTTTTATTTTTGTTAGAGTTATTCAACAAAACCAAACTAAAATATGTAACAAAATATAAAGGTCAGGGATGACCAAAAAAAATAATAGGTCATGGTTAAATTTGTTATGAAATGAAAATTATGTGAATTAAAAGTGCAAATTACAAACAAATAAAGGAATAAATAAATTGCGAAAACCCCATAAAATTAAAAAAAATAAAAAAATTTTTGTTTTCTAATGTTTCCTAGATTGTCGAGTTACTCGCCAATCTGGGATAACTAAATATTTTTAATTTTTCCACTTTGCTGAGTCACTCGGCAAAGTGAGAAAAATGGAAAAAAATAAAAATATGTTAAAAAAAGAAAAAATTGTCAACACAAAATTGGACTACTTTAAAAAAGTTGTAAGACTTAATGTACATTATAATTTTATTTTGTTATTATTAGTTTTTTTGTTTTTAATTTAAAAAGCTAGACAAATTAAACATAAAAACAAATTTAAAGGTCAGAGATGACAAAAAAAAAAAAAAAAATTCATTGACAAATTTGTTATAAAAGGAAAAGGATGTGGAGTAAAACTGCAAAGTAGAAAAAAAAAATTAAATAAATTCGTAAAAGCCCACAAAAAAAAAAGTAAAAAAAAAAATGTTTCCAATGTTTCCCACTCTTCCGAGTTACTCGGCAAAGTGGGATAACTAAAATCTTTCTATTTTTCCCACATTGCCAAGTTACTCGAGAAAGTGGGAAATATTTAAACAAAAAAAATTAATTTTATTTTTTTATATTTATATTTTGTTATCAAATTGTCCATAAACAAAAATTAATAATAATAATTTGACATGAGCAAAATGGGGGAAAAAAAATATAACCAAAACATAAAATTTTACAATTGCGAATCTAGGATAACTACAATATTTTTAATATTTCCACTTTGCCGAGTCACTCGGCAAAGTGGGAAAAATGGAAAAAAAAAATTAATAATTTAAAAAAAGGAAAATTTGTGAACACAAAATTGGACTACTTTTTAAAAGTTGCAAGACTTAATGTACATTTTAATTTTATTTTGTTATTAGTAGTTTTTTTTTGTTTTTCATTCAAAAAGCTAGCCAAATTAAATATAAAAAAAAGTTTAAAGGTCAGAGATTAGGGGAAAAAAAAATAATGGGAAATTTGTTATAAAAGGAAAAGGATGTGGACTAAAACTGCAAATAAAAAAAATTAAATAAATTCCTAAAAGCCCACAAAAATACAAAAAATAAAAAATAAAAATGTTTCCAATGTTTCCAACTATTCCGAGTTACTCGGCAAAGTAGGATAAATAAAATCTTTCTATTTTTCCCACCTTGCCGAGTTACTCGGCAAAGTGGAGAAAATTTGCAAAAAAATAATTTTATTTTTATTTTTTGAATCTTATATTTTGTCATCAAATTGTCCATAAAAAAAAATTAGTAATAATAATTTTGCATGAGCAAAATGGGGAAAAAAATTTTAAATTTATTTTTTAAATTCTGTCGTGAAAATGTCCACCTAAAAAATAATAATATAATTTTTATAATCAATAATCACAATATCATACAATATAAAATAATTTTATATCATATATAATTTAATATAAAATCTTATCATAAATCCTAGAGTCAAAAAAAATATGTACACGCCTAAATTATGAATGAAATAAAAAAATTCAAAGTTGAAAATACTAAATTATTAAATTGCCTACATGCAAAAAACAATAACCAAAACATAGAATTTAACAATTAATATAAATACAAAATTATAATGACAAAGTGGGAAAAAATTTAAACAAAAAATTTATTTATTTTTTCATTTTTATATTTTGTCATCAAATTGTCTATAAAAAAAATTTAATAATAATAATTTTGCGTGAGCAAAGTGGGGAAAAAGATATATATATTTTTTTTTATCATAAATGCTAAAGTCAAAATAATATATAGATGCCTAAATTATGAATGACATAACCAAAATAAAAGTTGAAAATACTGAATACTCGACAAAGTGGAAATATAGAAAAAAAAAAAAAAAATTTAAAAAAAGGAAAATTTGTGAACACAAAATTGGACTACTTTTTAAAAATTGCAAGACTTAATGTACATTTTAAATTTATTTTGTTATTATTAGTTTTTTTGTTTTTCATTCAAAAAGCTAGACAAATTAAATATAAAAAAAAGTTTAAAGGTCAGAGATGAGGAATAAAAAAAATAATGGGAAATTTGTTATAAAAGGAAAAGGATATGGACTAAAACTGTAAATAAAAATAAATAAATAAATTCCTAAAAGCCCACAAAAATACAAAAAGTAAAAAAATAAAAATGTTTCCAATGTTTCCCACTATTCCGATTTACTCGGCAAAGTGGGATAAATAATTATGTTTATTTTTCCCACATTGCCGAGTTACTCGGCAAAGTGGAGAAAATTTTCAAAATAAATTTTTTTTTTTATTTTTTGAATGTTATATTTTGTCATCAAATTGTCCATAAAAAAAATGAATAACAATAATTTTGCATGAGCAAAATGGGGAAAAAAAATATAAATTTTTTTTTTATATTCTGTCATGAAAATGTCCACATAAAAAAAATAATATAATTTTTATAATCAATAATCACAATATCATAGAATATAAAATAATTTTATATCATATATAATTTAATATAAAATCTTATCATAAATCCTAGAGTCAAAAAAATATATACACGCCTAAATTATCAATGAAATAAAAAAATTCAAAGTTGAAAATACTAAATTATTAAATTACCTACATGCAAAAAACAATAACCAAAACATAAAATTTAACAATTAATATAAATACAAAATTATAATGACAAAATGGGAAAAATTTTTAAAAAAAAAGTTATTTATTTTTTTATTTTTATATTTTGTCATCAAATTGTCTATAAAAAAAATAATAATAATAATTTTGCGTGAGCAAAGTGGGGAAAAAAAATTTTTATTTTATTTTTATATTCAATCATGAAAATGTCTACCAAAAAAAAAAAAAAAATTTTATAACCAATAATCATAATTTCATATAACATAAAATAATTTTATATCATATATAATTGAATATAAAATCTTATCATAAATGCTAGAGTCAAAAAAATATATAGATGCCTAAATTACCAATGACACAAACAAATTAAAAGTTGAAAATACCGAATTATTAAATTATCTACATACAAAAAACAATAACCAAAACATAAAATTTAACAATTAATATAAATACAAAATGGAATATGTTTATGAAGTCAAGAACAACAGAAACCAAATCTGATAATAAAAAAATCTCCTAAGTCAAATGACTCAACAATAATCAAATGATAAAATACCAGACAGGAAATATGTTCGAGGCACTCGACAAGTAAACCGAATACATATTTTCCAGTCTCGACAACGAAGGAAAAAAACTAATAAAACAAAAGAAGATAAAAAGTCAACAAAAGTGGCGCATTTGTAGAGAAAACAAATCAAATGATTTAAATAAATAATAAATAAAAAGGTAAACAGCTTTGGGAAAATGACGGCTCCCAAAAAATGAAGAAAAGTCAACAAAGGCAGCCTTTTTAACAAGTTAAACAAATTTATAGTACTAATAGTGAGATTTGGACAAAATTAAGACTAAAACTACATGAAAACGACGTCGCGTTGGTTGAAGGGTGAATAGTAAACATGCCATAGACACTTATATTATAGTATATATATATATCTATACTATAATATAAGTGTCTATGGCATATTTACTATTCACCCTTCAACCAACGCGACGTCGTTTCATGTAGTATTAGTCTTAATTTTGTCCAAATCTCACCATTTTGTCCTAATCTTTTGACACTTTTTGTATATTAAATTAATATATATGGCCGCATTTTTTGACTTCTTCATCTTTTCTTTTCTTTTATTTGTTTTAATATACATATATTAGTGTCTTTTAGCCGCAATTATTGACTTCTTATATATTATAGTCAATATATATTCATTTTTTCTTTAATAAGTCATCAAATTTGGTACTTTTTTATCCCCAGTTGCTATGGAGAACAAATGACGAAATACAATCGATTCTTAAAGGTTTTGCTAAATTTCATTTTCTCTAAACTGCAGTTTTTTTTTGTCCAACATAAATATTTGCTGCACTTTATATATTAAGTATTTTTACATAATTCCAGTTGGAGACGATATCCCTATGGGTTTCCTAACCATTGGATTTGGTTTCACATAATTTCATGTTGTATAACTCAAGTTATGGATATTTTTGTAAACTGCGACAGCATGAATCCGAGAAACTGACTTAGATGTTTCGGTGGGCATTTTAGTATGTCGAAACATGCCGTCGGACTATAAATTTTTTATATGTGGTAGCTACATGGGTATTCTACGTTCCTTGAAAATTTCATATTGTTCGGTGATCGTTTTCTATGTCAAATAAATTTGTTTTGCTCCATGATTGGGTGAATTGTTTCTCCAAACTGCACTTTCTGTTCACCAACTCAAAAATATGTTACACCTTATATATTAAGTATTTTTACATAATTCCAATGGGAAACGATAGCTCTATGGGTTATCTAACCATTGGCTTTGGTTTCACATAAATTCATGGTATATAACTCAAGTTATGGATAAATTTGTAAACTGCGACCGTATAAATCCGAGAAACTGCCTAGGGTGTTACGGTGAGCATTTTAGTCAGCCGAAACATGCCGTCGGACTATCAATTTTTGATATGTGTTAGGTAAATGAGTATTCTATATTCCCTGAAAATTTCATATTTTTCGGTTATCGTTTTCTATGTCAAACAAATTTTTGTTACTCCATGACCGGGTGAAGAAATTTTAGTAACAGTGCCCTTATTTTGAAACTTTTATTCACCTGGTCATGGAGTAACAAAAAATTCTTTGACATAGAAAACGATCACCGAACAATACGAAATTTTCAGGGGACATAGAATACTCAGGTAGCTACCACATACCAAAAATTAGTAGTCCGACGGCATGTTTAGGCATACTAAAATACTTACCGCGAAACCTCCTAGGCTGTTTTTCGGATTTATGCCGTCGGCGTGCCGGATTCGCTATTATAAACCAATAAAAAAACTTTAAGTACTGTAAATATCTTCTTAAAAATTTTTGGACCTTGGTTTTGTGGTAGTTTTAGTGGATTCCTATGTTTTGGTTACATGTTAATGATGTGAACTTGAAAGGTTTTGCTAAACTTCATATTTTTCTAAGATACAGTTTCTGTTGTCCAACTCAAACATTTACTGCATCTTATATATTAAATATTTTTACATAATTCCAGTTGAAAACGATAGCCTTATGGGTTATCTAACCATTGGCATTGGTTTTACATAATTTCATGTTATATAACTCAATTTATAGACAATTTTGTAAACTGTGACAGCATAAATCTGAAAAACTAACTAGGATGTTTCGATTAGCATTTTAGTAAGCCGAAATATGCCGTCGGACTGTCAAATTTTGATATGTGGTAGCAACATGAGTATTCTATGTTCCCTGAAAATTTCATATTTTTCAGTGATCGTTTTCTATGTGAAATGAATTTTTGTTAATCCATGATTAAATGAAGTTTTGAAGTTTTTTTTTCCCACGTACGTGCAATAGAAAAGTGACTGTTTAAGAATTTTTTTTTTTTTTTTTTTTAGGTGGACTTTTTCATGACAAATATAAAAACAAAAAAAAAAAAAAAAAATTTCCCCACTTTGCCGAGTAGGCAAAGTGGGGAAAATTTTTTTTTTAATTTATCCCACTTTGTCGAGTTACTCGGCAAAGTGGGAAAATTAAAATGTTTACTTTTTCATGACAAATATAAAAACAAAAAAAAAAAAAAAAAAAAAAATTTCCCCACTTTGCCGAGTAGGCAAAGTGGGGAAAATTTTTTTTTTAATTTATCCCACTTTGTCGAGTTACTCGGCAAAGTGGGAAAATTAAAAACATTTTAATTTTCCCACTTTGCCGAGTAACTCGACAAAGTGGGAAACATTAATTTTTTTTTTTTTTTTTTGTAATTTGCACTTTTAGTCCACATTCTTTTCATTTTATAACAAATTTACCCATAATCTTTTTTTTGACCTTGGCCATCCCCGACTTTTAAATTTCGTTTCAAATTTTATTTTGGCCACCTCTTTAAATAATAAAAAAAAACAAATAACAACAAAATAAAATAAAAATGTATATGAAGTCCTACAACTTTTAAAAAGTAGCCCAATTTTATTTTGACATTTTTAAAAAAAATATATTTTTTTAAATTTCTCGAGTTATTCGACATTTTTTTTTTTTACATTTTGTCGAGTTCCTCGAATTTAAAAAAATATATATATAAATTTTTTTCGAGTTACTCGAATTTTTAAAAAAAAAAATATTTTCTTTTTAAAAATGTTGTCGAGTTACTCAAATTTAAAAAAAAAAATTATTTTTTTAAAACTTTTGTCGAGTTACTCGAATTTTTAAAAAAATAAAAATATATATATTTTTTTTAACTTTTGTCGAGTTACTTGAATTTTAAAAAAAAAAAAAAAAATTTTTTTTTACTTTTGTCGAGTTACTCTAATTTAAAAAAAAAAAAAAAAAAATTTTCTTAACTTGTGTCGAGTTAATCGAATTTAAAAAAAAAAAAGAAAATTTTCACTTTTGTCGAATTACTCAAATTTAAAATATATATATATATATATATATATATATATATATATATATATATATATATATATATATATATATATATATATTTTTACTTTTGTCGAGTAACTCGAATTTAAAAAAAAAAAAAAAATTTATTTAACTTTTGTCGAGTTACTCGAATTTAAAAAAAAAACAAAAAAAAAAGAAAATTTTAACTTTTGTCGAATTACTCAAATTTTAAAAATAATAAAAAAAAATAATAATAATTTTACTTTTGTCGAGTAACTCGAATTTATAAAAAAAAAAAAAAAAAATTTTTTTTTTTTTTTGACTTTTGTCGAATAACTCGAATTTATAAAAAAAAAAAAAAATTTTTTTTTTTTTTTACTTTTGTCGAGTTACTCGACTTTAAAAAAAAAATATATATATATATATATTTTGTCGAGTAACTCGACAAAAATTTTAAAAATTTTTTTTTTTTTTTTTTAAATTCGAAAAAGTTTGTCGAGTTACTATTCAACTCGACAAACTTTTTCGAGATGAATAGTAACTCGAAAAAGTTACTGTTCATGGAAATTTTTTTTTTTTTTTTTTAAAAAAATTCGAAAAACTTTATCGAGTTACTATTCAACTCGACAAACTTTTTTCGGGGTGAATAGTAACTCGAAAAAGTTACTGTTCATGAAAAAATTTTTTTTTTTTTTTTTTTTAAATTCGAAAAAGTTTGTCGAGTTACTATTCAACTCGACAAACTTTTTCGAGGTGAATAGTAACTCGAAAAAGTTACTGTTAATGAAAAATTTTTTTTTTTTTTTTTTAAATTCGAAAAAGTTTGTCGAGTTACTATTCAACTCGACAAACTTTTACGAGGTGAATAGTAACTCGAAAAAGTTATTGTTCATGAAATATTTTTTTTTTTTTTTTATGGTGAGCTTTTACATTTCTAATTTTTTTTTTTCAATGAAAAAAATCAACAACATATTTTATTTTTTATAACTATTAATTATAACATTCTTACCAATAATGTTACAAATATTTTTTTATACTAATTGCTAAAATAAAATAAAATAAAATATATTGTATTAATTGATTATGATATATATTCTATTTTACTATATTCTAATAAATGAAACATTAAATAAAATTTTGTATATGCTTTATTTATCAAGTTACTTGACAAATCCAAATTTAAGACTCACGTGTTTCTTGAAAAATAACAGCACTAAATAAGAATAAAAAATTATTTAAATGTATGATATCATTTAAATAAAAAAGGGAAACAAAATAATGAAAATTTTAAATTTCGTTCGTTCATCGAGTAACTCCGGCAACTCGATTTTCAGTTTGTCGAGCTACTTGAGCTATTGAATAGATTGATTTCGTATCAAATTTTTAATTGAGTAACTCGACAAACTTTATTTTGGGTTTATCGAGTTACTCGAGTAACTTCAACAATGCATATTGTTCATTTTATAGTTTACTTTTTGTATTTAAATTATGTAATACACTTAAATTTTTTTATTTTTTAGTTTTTTCGTGTTATTTTTTAACCAACTCGTGGAACTCAAATTTAGATTTGTCGAGTTACTAGATAAATTAATCATAATAAAACAATATATGATATATTGTATTGATTGATTATGATATATATTAAATTTATATAATATATATTTTATTTTGCTATATTCTAATAAATAATCATTTAAATACAATTATGTATGTGCTTCATTTATCAAATAAGTTAACAAATCCAAATTTCATGTTTACACGTTCCTCGAATAATAACATTACAACATTCAAATTAAACAAAATAGTCAATGTATTAAATAATTTAAATAAAATAAGCTTCAAAAAATAAAAATTATGCATTTCATTAGTTTCTTGAGTAACTCGGGAAACTCGATTTTAACTTTGTCGAGTTATGCTCTACAATGAATAATGAGTTCTTTTATATCAATAATATTTCATATTCTATAACCTAATATAATATGTAATAATAAATTAGCTATTATAAAAAAATTTATATATTATTTTAAATTAATATAATATATCATATCTAATTTTATGAAATATAAAAACACAGTGGAGTAAAATTTGTTATAATAATTATTTTTATTTATTACAATAATTATATGAAATTATATTATGGAAATCATTTTTTATTTATAATTACTATTTATAATATTCTTTATAACAAAATTTATATTAATATTCATGAAGACAATTTATAAATAAAAATTTAATAAATTTTATAACAATTTATAAAAAAATTTATTTAATATCAATTTGTTGATTTGCTGCGAAATAAACAGTGCCCTGGTTAATGACCCAAAAGACATTTTATGGGACTATGAAGACCCATAAAATGAAGTTTGTCAGGTTCAAATCTCTTACACACACGTGCTTTGTTTGTTATCAGTCCATTAGGAATTGTAAATTTTAATTTTGTTTATAGTCGTTTGTTTGATCGTGAAATTTTTGATAAATCCGTTCCAATTTTTTAATTTATTGAACGTTCCGTTCGATGAGGATACTTCTGGAGTTTTGAGCTTTAGTACACTCAAATTTGAATTCGTTTGTCTTTTTCACTGTTGGAGTCCTCCCTCATTTTACAGATATTTTCCTTGCATTTGACCCAGGTTTTGTTGTTAATGGTGTAATTAATTTTTTTTACCTTTTTTCCCACTTTGTCTTATAACTCGACGAAATTAGTATTTTTTTTAAAAAAAAAATTTCCCAAATGACTTTCCCGAGTTACTTGAGAAACCAAAAAAAAAAAAAAAAAAAAAATTAAATAAGGCTTTCTCGAGTTACGCGAGAAAGCCACAACAACAAAAAAAATAAAAAATAAAAACAAAATTGGTGGCTTTCTCGAGTAACTCGAGAAAGCCACAAAAAAGTTATTTTTTTTTTGGTGGCTTTCTACTCGAGAAAGCCACAAAAATTTTTTATGTTTTGTTTTTTTGTTTTTTTTTTTTTTTTTTTGGTGGCTTTCTTAGGAAGCCACCAAAATTTTTATTATTTTTTTTTTTTTACTTTCTGGAGAAAGTCAAAAATTATTTAAAACTTTTTTTTTTTACTAATTTGCTGAGTTATGAGGCAAAGTGGGGAAAAAAGGAAAAAAAAATTTCAAGACTTCGTTTAGTCATGGATTAACAAAAATTTATTTGTGGTCAATTTGCATATAAGAAAAAAAAAATGAAATAGTAAAATATTAAATGAAAATCTATTCGCTACTAAATTATAGAAAAAAAAACACACCCAAAAAATAATAAATAACGGTCCAAATGTGCTCAACAAATACATACCCAAATTAAAAAATTATAAAAATAAAAATAAAATTAGTTTAATCAATAAATTAATGTTGAATAACTTGACAAACCAAAGACATTAATTTTATTATAAAAAAAAATATTTGTCGAGTTACTTGAAAAAAATCTAAAAAAATGGTCAAATTTGACTTTCAAAAAAATTTAAATATTCAGGATGGTCAATGACATAAAAATAAAAATTATAGGTCAATGAGTTAAAAATTTAAAAAGTTGGGACCAAAAGAACAATTTAAAAAAAAAATTTTTGAACTTTATCGAGTCACTGGACAAAGTTCTTGAAATGTATTTTTTTTTCCACACTTTGTCGAGTAACTCGACAAAGTGGTAAATGTTGAAATTTTTTATTATTATTATTTTTTGGCCACTTTGTCGAGTTCCTCGACAAAGTGGTAAAGTTGGAATTTTTTTTTTTAAATTTTTTTAATTTTGGCTTACTCAACAAAGTGAGAAAGAGTTTGAAATAATTTTTTATTTTTTATTTTTTTTTTTGACTTCCTCAACAAAGTCTTTGAAATAAATTTTATTTATTTATTTTTTTTTATTTTATGTGGGCTTTTAGCTCAATTTTTTTTGTGATAAAAAATTATTTGACATAGAAAACAATCGCCGAACAATACGAAATTTTCAGGGGACATATAATACTCAGGTAGCTACCACATATTAAAAATTGGTGGTCCGACGGCATGTTTAGGCATACTAAAATGCTCACCGAAACCTCCTAGGCAGTTTTTTGAATTCATGCCGTCGACAGCTTACAAAATTGTCCATAAATTGAGTGATATAACATAAAATTATGTAAAACCAAAGCCAATGGTTAGGCAACCCATAGGGCTATCGTCTCCAACTGGAAATATGTAAAAATACTTAATATATAAAGTGCATTAAATTTTTGAGTTGGACAAAAGAAACTGCATCTTAGAAAAATATGAAAATTTAGCAAAACATTTCAAATTTACATCATTAACGTGTAACCAAAACATGGGAATTCACTAAAACTACCACAAAACCAAGGTCCACAAAAGTTTAAGAAGATATTTACACTACTTAAAGTTTTTTGATTGGTTTATAATATCGATTCCGGCACGCCGACGGCATAAATTCGAAAAACTGCCTAGGAGATTTCGCGATGAGTATTTTAGTATGCCTAAACATGCCGTCGGACTACCAATTTTTGATATGTGGTAGCTACCTGAGTATTCTATGTCCCCTGAAAATTTCGTATTGTTCGGTGATCGTTTTCTATGTCAAAAAAACTTTTGTTACTCCATGACCAGGTAAATAAAATTTTCAAAATAAGGGCAGTGTTACAAAAATTTCTTCACCCGGTCATGGAGTAACAAAAATTTGTTTGACATAGAAAACGATAACCGAAAAATATGAAATTTTCAGGGAACATAGAATACTCATTTAGCTAACACATATCAAAAAATTGATAGTCCAACGGCATGTTTCGGCTGACTAAAATGCTCACCGTAACACCCTAGGCAGTTTCTCGGATTCATACGGTCGCAGTTTACAACATTGTCCATAACTTGAGTTATATACCATGAATTTATGTGAAATCAAAGCCAATGGTTAGGTAACCCATAGAGCTATCGTTTCCAACTGGAATTATGTAAAAATAATTAATATATAAGTTACATCATATTTTTGAGTTGGTCAACAGAAAGTGCAGTTTGGAGAAATAATTCACCCAATCATGGAGCAAAGAAAATTTTTTTGACATAGAAAACGATCACCGAACAATATGAAATTTTTAAGGAAGGTAGAATACCCATGTAGCTACCATATATAAAAATTTGATAATCCGACGGCATGTTTTGACACACTAAAATGGTCACCGAAACATCCAAGGCAGTTTTCCAGTAGGATGTTTCGGTAAACATTTTAGTAAGCTGAAACATACCGTCGGAGTATCAAATTTTGATATGTGGTAGCTACATGAGTATTCTATGTTCCTTGAAAATTTCATATTTTTCGGTGATCGTTTTCTATGTCAAATGAATTTTTTTTAATCCAAGACTAAGTGAAATTTTGATTTTTTTTTTACCTTCTTTCCCACTTTGTCTTATAACTCGACGAAATTAGTATTTTTTTAAAAAAAAAAAATTTTCCAAATGACTTTCCCGAGTTAATTGAGAAACCACAAAAAAAAAAAAAAAAATTAAATAAGGCTCGAACTCGAGAAAGCCACAACAACAAAAAAAAAAAAAAAAAAACAAAATTGGTGGCTTTCTCGAGTAACTCGAGAAAGCCACAAAAAAGTTATTATTTTTTGGTGGCTTTCTCGAGTTAGCCACCAAAATTTTTTATGTTTTGTTTTGTTTTGTTTTTTTTTTTTTTTTTTTTTTTTTTTTTTTTTTTTTTGGTGGCTTTCTTAGGAAGCCACCAAAATTTTTATTATATTTATTTTATTTTTTTTTACTTTATGGAGAAAGTCAAAAATTATTTAAAACTTTTTTTTTTTTTTTTTTTTTTTTTTACTAATTTGCCGAGTTATGAGGTAAAGTGGAGAAAAAAGAAAAAAAAAATTTCAAGACTTCGCTTAGTCATGGATTAACAAAAATTTATTTGTGGTCAATTTGCATATAAGAAAAAAAAAATTAAATAGTAAAAAATTAAATGAAAATCTATTCGCTACTAAATTATAGAAAAAAAAAACACCCAAAAAATAATAAATAACGGTCCAAATGCGCTCGACAAATACATACCCAAATTAAAAAATTATAAAAATAAAAATAAAATTAGTTTAATCAATAAATTAATGTTGAATAACTTGACAAACCAAAGACATTAATTTTATTATAAAAAAATATATTTGTCGAGTTACTTGAAAAAAATCCAAAAAAATGGTCAAATTGGACTTTCAAAAAAATTTAAATATTCGGGATGGTCAATGACACAAAAATAAAAATTATGGGTCAATGAGTTAAAAATTTAAAAAGTTGCGACCAAAAGAACAATTTAAAAAAAAAAAAATTTTGAACTTTGTCGAGTCATTGGACAAAGTTCTTGAAATGTTTTTTTTTCCCACACTTTGTCGAGTAACTCGACAAAGTGGTAAATGTTGAAATTTTTTATTATTATTATTTTTTGGCCACTTTGTCGAGTTCCTCGACAAAGTGGTAAAGTTGGAATTTTTTTTTTTTTTAATTTTTTTAATTTTGGCTTACTCGACAAAGTGAGAAAGAGTTTGAAATAATTTTTTTTTTTTTTTTTGACTTCCTCGACAAAGTCTTTGAAATAAATTTTATTTATTTATTTTTTTTATTTTATGTGGGCTTTTAGCTCAATTTTTTTTGTGATAAAAAATTATTTGACATAGAAAACAATCGCCGAACGATACGGAATTTTCAGGGGACATATAATACTCAGGTAGCTGCCACATATTAAAAATTGGTGGTCCGACGGCATGTTTAGGCATACTAAAATGCTCACCGAAACCTCCTAGGCAGTTTTTTGAATTCATACCGTCGACAGTTTACAAAATTGTCCATAAATTGAGTGATATAACATAAAATTATGTAAAACCAAAGCCAATGGTTAGGCAACCCATAGGGCTATCGTCTCCAACTGGAAATATGTAAAAATACTTAATATATAAGGTGCATTAAATTTTTGAGTTGGACAAAAGAAATTGCATCTTAGAAAAATATGAAAATTTAGCAAAACATTTCAAGTTCACATCATTAACGTGTAACCAAAACATGGGAATTCACTAAAACTACCACAAAACCAAGGTCCACAAAAGTTTAAGAAGATATTTACACTACTTAAAGTTTTTTGATTGGTTTATAATATCGATTCCGGCACGCCGACGGCATAAATCCGAAAAACTGCCTAGGAGGTTTCGCGATGAGTATTTTAGTATGCCTAAATATGCCGTCGGACTACCAATTTTTGATATGTGGTAGCTACCTGAGTATTCTATGTCCCCTGAAAATTTCGTATTGTTCGGTGATCGTTTTCTATGTCAAAAAATTTTTTGTTACTCCATGACCAGGTGAATAAAATTTTCAAAATAAGGGCAGTGTTACAAAAATTTCTTCACCCGGTCATGGAGTAACAAAAAATTGTTTGACATAGAAAACGATAACCGAAAAATATGAAATTTTCAGGGGACATAGAATACTCATTTAGCTAACACATATCAAAAATTGATAGTCCGACGGTATGTTTCGGCTGACTAAAATGCTCACCGTAACACCCTAGGCAGTTTCTCGGATTCATACGGTCGCAGTTTACAAAATTGTCCATAACTTGAGTTATATACCATGAATTTATGTGAAACCAAAGCCAATGGTTAAGTAACCCATAGGGCTATCGTTTCCAACTGGAATTATGTAAAAATACTTAATATATAAGGTGCAGCATATTTTTGAGTTGGTCAACAGAAAGTACAGTTTGGAGAAATAATTCATCCAATCATGGAGCAAAGAAAATTTTTTTGACATAGAAAACGATCACCAAACAATATGAAATTTTCAAGGATGGTAGAATACCCATGTAGCTACCACATATAAAAATTTGATAATCTGACGGCATGTTTTGACACACTAAAATGCTCACCGAAACATCCAAGGCAGTTTTCCAGTAGGATGTTCGGTAAATATTTTAGTAAGCCGAAACATACCGTTGGAGTATCAAATTTTGATATGTGGTAGCTACATGAGTATTCTATGTTCCTTGAAAATTTCATATTTTTCGGTGATCGTTTTCTATGTCAAATGAATTTTTTTTAATCCATGACTAAGTGAAATTTTGAATTTTTTTTTTTTTTTTTTTTACCTTTTTTCCCACTTTGTCTTATAACTCGGCGAAATTAGTATTTTTTTTTTTTAAAAAAATTTCCCAAATGACTTTCCCGAGTTACTTGAGAAACCAAAAAAAAAAAAAAAAAAAAAAAATTAAATAAGGCTTTCTCGAGTTACTCTAAGCAAAAAAAAAAAAAACAAAATTGGTGGCTTTCTCGAGTTACTCGAGAAAGCCACAAAAAAGTTATTTTTTTTAGTGGCTTTCTCGAGTTGCTCGAGAAAGCCACCAAAATTTTTTATGTTTTGTGTTTTTTTTTTTTTTTTTTTTTTTTTTTTTTGGGGGCTTTCTTAGGAAGCCACCAAAATTTTTATTTATTTTATTTTATTTTATTTTTTAATTCTGGAGAAAGTAAAAAATTATTTAAAAAAAATTTTTTTTTTTTACTAATTTGCCGAGTTATGAGGCAAAGTGGGGAAAAAAGGAAAAAAAAATTTCAAGACTTCGCTTAGTCATGGATTAACAAAAATTTATTTGTGTTCAATTTGCTTATAAGAAAAAAAATTAAATAGTAAAAAATTAAATGAAAATCTATTCGCTACTAAATTATAGAAAAAAAAACACACCAAAAAAATAATAAATAAAGGTCCAAATGCGCTCGACAAATACATACCCAAATTAAAAAATTATAAAAATAAAAATAAAATTAGTTTAATCAATAAATTAATGTTGAATAACTTGACAAACTAAAGACATTAATTTTATTATAAAAAAAAAATATTTGTCGAGTTACTTGAAAAAAATCCAAAAAAATGGTCAAATTGGACTTTCAAAAAAATTTAAATCTACAATTTTTATATCAAGTATACTAAAGAAAAAAATATCAATATATTTTAAATAAATGGCCGAAAATTAGACAAAACATTTGAAGAAATTTTGACCTTTCTTTATTATTTGTTAATTATTTATTTTTTTGGTGTGTATGAGCAAATTGTACACAATTCGCTCTAAATTTGTTACATTTTTCAAAATTGTTTAAAAATTTTAATTTTATATTTTTTTTTTTGGTCATTTCAATTACATTTAAAACCTAAAATTTTTTCCTATATTTGTCACTTACGTGCAACGCACGGCTTAAAAACTAGTATATATATATATGTATATATATATTTTTTTTTTCCAACTCGTGTTCTTTGTATTCAAAATAAAAATAAAAATATTTGCAGCACTCTTTGTAGACTTTCAATTTCTGCAGTTTTTTTTGAATGAATCGATATGACTTCTGATCGCAGACATCTCGAATTGGAAATGTTGGAAATGTATATGTTCAACTTACTGAAATATAAAAATATCAATTTTTTTTTTTTAATATTTATACAAAAAATAATATTACTTGGAACAGAGTTATTCAAAATGAAAAATGATAATATAATTATCTTTTCTCAAAGTCAAAGTAGGTAATTCTCTGATACGATCACGCATTAAAATAATGAATTTAATAATTATGATAGACTCTTTCAAGGAAACCTAGATCTCCAATTTTTAAAAGCATAAAATGCCAAAATAATTCTTCTCCCCTTTTTCATTTCTTCTTCGTTCTTTAAATAGAGAAATTATATACAATATAACCTCCAACCAATTACAAGAATATAGATGTAACTACCCACTAACACAAACAATACTCTTAACTTCTATAACTGTATTGACTTACTCAAACTAAAATAATAATAAAATAAAATTCAGCAATTACAAAATAAAAGCATTAATAAAAATATTCCTAAAATAAGTTCGTAACATTCATTTCCCCTTAAAAACACCATTGTACTTAAGGGTGGACTTTATCGAAACAATTCATCTCCTCCTCCGTTTCCAATTTATAATTAGATACGAAGATTTTCTAAACTTTTTTTAAAGATGCTCTTTCAAATCAACCGTATTTTTCATCTCTATTTTTAGCACCTTATTCATGAATGACTTTCATTTTTTTCCTTTAGAAAGCCACAAACATTTCACATAACTAATTCATGCATCTTGTGTGTTCTTGCCAAATGGACTAATTCTAGTCAAACTTGTTTGATTTATTCCCTTGGTAGCACTACGTTGGACATGACTTTTTTCTTTGACACTTAAATCACCACTGTCAATTGTTTTTACAGCATGGATGCCATTAGGATCCTCAACAGTTATTGCAATGGACTGTTCCACAACAACCTCCTTTAAGTCTTCAAGAACCAGTAAATGGCCAAGAACCCTTCTTCTGCATGCTTGCTTTCATGGCTTCTTGGTGATGAATTCAATTTTACATCCAACATAACTGATATTTTATCCATCTTGCACAAAACTTTTTTGTAAATTCCTTTTGTTCGAAAATCATGGATTCCATCATTTTCTTTATGCGTTCTAATTGGTATTCCATTCCTGCTATTTTATCTCCTTGCTTTGTTGCCTGACTCTGATACCAATTGATACGATCACGCATCAAAATATTAAATTTAACAATTATGATAGGCTCTTTCTAGGAAACCTAGACCTCCAATTTTAGTTTTCGAGGAACTCGACCTCCAAAAGCATAAAATGCCAAAATAATTCTCCTACCCCTATTCATTTCTTCTTCTCTTTTTAAATAGAGAAATTATATACAATATAACTTCCCATTAGTTACAAGAATATAAATGCAAATACCTACTAACACAAACAATACTCTTAACTCCTATACATGCATTGACTCATTCAAACTAAAATAATATAATAAAATAAAATTCAACAATTACAAAATAAAAAAATTAATAAAATATTCCTAAAATAAGTTCGTAACATTCTCGTAAAACTTGAGCAATAATTTAAATGTATTTCTATTTATCGACCACGAGTACACACTTTCAACTGGTATTGAATTTATATTTATTTTTAATCAGTGTATATTCTGTTGTATATTCATGTTTTAGTAAAGATATTTCAAGTTACATATTCTCAACTTGGGTCAACACAACGTTTTAAGTTTAGCGTTGACTTCATTTAACAAATTCTCGACAATATTTTATCGGTGATAATTGGATTCTATATCTATATTTTGATCCCAAATATCTACACTTAATTAAAATTGTATAGTGATACCAGCGAACACGACCCACCTAGAATCACCAGTGGACCTAGAACGTGACGTGTGCTGATTAAGTGAGGTGTCGAACCCACCAATAAGGTAAACTTTGACCTGTCTTTGACTATAAAGATGTAACGAAATTTCGACAGAGTTTCCCTTATAAATTAAACCAAACCACCTGGAAAATAACAATTTTCAAACACATATATAACTCATATTACTAAAATTAACTTTTTCCCTAGTCTTGGGATGTTCTGTTTGGCCCCTCTGTCGAACACCTCTACTAAAGACGATGTTTGACTGTGCTGAAATGTAGTTTAGTGCCCATAACGTTTTGTAAACTAGGCTAAAATTTAGATATAAACCGAAGATCTCTATCTGACATATTTATTTTCTAAAGTAAAAAAGAAGTCATCAATTTCTTTTCTTCTATTAGAGTCCAAAAAGGACAGGAATTATTGTAACCCTTGTTTTTCTTCATTATTCTCCAAGTTAAGGATGTTGATGTGTTGGGTAGTATTTCTTATGAGGACTCCATATTTAATTCGACTACATGTTTAAAATATAATTATAATATGTGCTATTTAATTTAATAGGACCATATAAGTTATCCGTTAATTAGGCTTTAGAAACATTTATTGGTATAGACTATGTAATGTGTAGAAACATAATACTAATCTAATTAGGGTTGATAGGAACCTAATTAACTATTATATAATGAATATTATATGGTTAGGTACCCAATATCTAATTAGGCTTTTCTCCTCTATTCTCGTCGTAGAGCGGGATTTTCCTGAGCACTAAAGAGATTTGGCTGTGAAAGATCTTAACTCTCTTAATTTCAATGCAATGTATTCCTCATCAACACATACTCTTGATAATTTAACATGATGATCTTGAGTTCTCTAATTACATAATTATAATTAGAGATTTATGTTTAAATCTAACAGGGGATATCAGAATAGAAATCATATTAAATTATTAGAATTTTTTTATACATGTGTTCGATTTTGGATGAATATGCCTATAAGGAATTTTTGGGTAAAAAATCTGTGTATGAATATAATTATTTTTGGCTTGTTTTGTTGAGGAAAAATCAAATCTAAAAAATTAAAGATTAAAGAATTGAAAAAAAAAAAGGTAAACAGTAGCATCTCCCGCCCCGCTTGTGTTGCTTTTATGTAGTGCCTGTCGGCGCAGCACTGCTCCCATCAGATTTGGAGGGATAGCAGCAGTGGTTGGCGGCATTAGGGTTTCAAACCCTAGCTGCTAAAATTTGGAGACAGGACCTCATGTGAAAATATGATGAATTCAAGAATTATGGTGCAATTTTCAATTCTAGTCCTTAAAGTTTTCAATTTTAAAATCTTAACCTTTAAAGTTTTGGATTTTCCAATTTATTCTTTAAGGTTTGTGATTTTAAATCTTTGGTCCTTAAAGGTTTTAGATTTTAAAATCTTGGGCCTTAAAGGTTTGGAGCTTTAAAATTAAGCCTTTAAAGTTTTGAAGTTTAAGATTTAGTCCTTAAAGTTTTGGATTTTGAATCTTAGGTCCTTCAAGTTTTATATTTTTTTTAAATATTAGGCCCTTAATGTTTGGAATTTTCAATTTTAATCCCTAAAATATCTTCAAATCTTTGAATTAATTGTCTTACATTTCAAAATAAATAAATTGAAACGATTCTATACCAAAGTAACCTCTATCACGTAGATTTGCTTATTTTAGAATATTAAGATGTGTGTGTATGTTACTTATACGAACAATGATCAGTCCAAAAGAAGGTTACTGTTTGACCAAATAGCAAACATACATGTGGTAATAAATATGTGACAATTATAAAGTATTCATGTGGAAAATAAATCAGTCCAAAGAAAGGCTTATTGTTTGATAGATTAATTATCAATATTTGATTACTAGACAGAGTGCCACTTATAAGTTGATTTTTTTTAATCTAAAGATTAAATATCAGTGTTGTACTAGGTATCTTGTGATGGGGTCCACTGTATATAAATTGTCATACATATGTTATGGCATGATCATTAATCATGATCTTGTTATATTCTCTTATATTCAGTTTTCGATTATACTTATACAATATCTGCCAACATTAATTGTATCCATGTGCTTAATGGTACAAATTTCAAGAATTAGAAAGAGAAGATTATGATTGTTCTCAGTTGCATGGATACTAGACAGAACGACATCATACTTTCGCATATGAAAGTTCTACTGAAGATAAAAGAGACTTGGAAAAATGGGATCGTTCTAACCACATGAGTCTTATGATTATGAAACATTCCATCCTGAAAATATTTAGGGGCACTATGTTTGAGAAAGAAATTGTTAAGACGTTCATTGAGGAAATTGAAAAGCGTTTAGCTAAAAACAAAAATGTTTAAACAAGTACTCTTCTATGTCACCTTGTTTTAATGAGTTATAAAGGAAAATGGAACATAAAGGAGTACATTATAGAAATGTCTAATCTCACTTCCAAACTAAATGTACTAAAGTTAGAGCTATCTGAGGACTTGTTCATGCATCTGGTTTTTATTTCCTTTTCTGCACAATACGATCAATTAAAAGTGATTTACAACACCCAACAGGATAAATGGACTCTTAATGAGCTCATATCTCACTGTGTGCATGAATAAGAAACGCTTGAGTGTGAGATGAATGAAAGTGCTAACTTATCAACCATTCTTCAAGACAAGAAAAGGAAAAGAGGAAATGAAGCTGCAGTTGGAGCACCACATCACAAAGTGAAAAAGAACAAGATAAGTAGTTCACCTGTTACTTTTGCAAGAATGGTGAACACGTGAAAAAAGAATGTCCCAAGTACGCTACATGGTGTTCAGAAATGCATGCTCTCGCTATGGTTTGTTAAGAAGTTAATTTAGTTTTTGTACCTAGACACACTTGGTGTATGGATTCTGGTGTTACCACTCACATAAGTGTGTCTATACAAGGTTGTCTATGGAGCTGATAGCCAAGTGATACTGAAAGATTCATCTATGTGGACGAGGGCAAAGCAATTGTAGTTGAGGTTATAGAGACTTTTAGGTTATTATTAAGGACTGATCATTATTTGAATTTGGAAGAGACTTTTGTGGCACCGTCATTCAGATGAAATTTAATTTCTGTTTGTGCATTAGAAAATTTAGGTTATTGTTGTTCATTTGGAAATAATAAATTTAGCCTCTTTCGTGATTCAAATCTTATTGGTACTGGTTCTTTATCTTTTAATGATAACATATATTTATTGGATACAATTGTCTCATTTAATGAAACTTTGCATACCAGCTCACGTATTACAAAATACAAATTAACTAATGAGGACTCCGCTGCATTGTGCCACAAACGCTTATGACATATCTCTAAACTAAGAATTGAGAGACTTGTGTCTGACAGGATTCTTGATTCCATTGACT
This sequence comes from Forsythia viridissima, assembly GCA_030279155.1. Taxonomy (NCBI): domain Eukaryota; kingdom Viridiplantae; phylum Streptophyta; class Magnoliopsida; order Lamiales; family Oleaceae; genus Forsythia; species Forsythia viridissima. Next base: position 51,832,329 of record CM059034.1, read on the forward strand.
TGACACATTTTCAAGTCTGTATTGAGTGCATAAAGGAAAAACAAACAAACATTAGAAAATTAGACGCCTCAGTCAATACCCCAAGAATGAGGTTAAAGTGAAAGAAATGTAAAAGATTCATTATGCGTCGGTTATAAGGAGTCTTATGTATGCTCAAGTATGTACTCGTCCGAATATAGCGTTCATAGTAGGATTACTAGACAGATATTTTAGTAGCCCTATGATGGATCATTGGAAAGCAGCCAAAATGATTATGCGCTATTTACAGAGAACAAAAGATTTCATACTCACCTATCGGAAGTCAGATAATTTGGAAAGCATTAGGTATTTTGATTTTGATTTTGCTAGATGCCAAGATAGTAAGAGATCTACATTGGGCTATTATTTATTTGCTGGCTGGAGGAGCTATATCCTGGAAAAGTATTAAGCAGACGCTCATAGCTCCATCCATCGTGACAACTGAATTTATAGCCTGTTATGACACATCTAATCATGGTATGTGGCTGCTAAACTTTGTCACTAGGATGTGGGTTGTGAATGGTAAAAGATCATTGAAGATATATTGTGACAATAAATCGGTTCTGTTGTATTCTAACAACAACAGAAGCTACAAAGTCGAAGCACATAGACATCAAGTTTCTTGTTGTTAAAGAGAGAGTTCAGAGTGGTAAGGTGTCTCTAGAGCATATTGGCACAAACTCCATGATTGCGTATCTGCTCACCAAAGGTTTACCGTCCAAGGTATTTCACGAGCATATATCTCATATGGATGTTGTATTGTTTGACGATATGCTAGTTTAGTAGGAGTTTGTATTTTTTATACTTTTTAGTAGTAGACATACTTTATGATTATTTTCTACAGAAATAAAGTATATCAGTTGTTACAAATTTCTGAATTTGGTCTTTCTATTTGTGGTTTAACATTAAGATTGGAAAACTTTGGTATGATCTCACTAAAGAATAAAGTTGGACCAGTTGGAAATATGCATGTTTCAGGTCAATTGCATATAATTTCTATGCTACACATTCATACTTGATTTATGTCATTGAATATGTTGGTGTAGTGACCATTGATGGGTCCAGTTACCAATATATGTGTAACGACGGCCATTTTGATTTCATGCTGACATAGTAAATGGTCCAGATTGTAACTAAGAAAATATTTCAAGGTAAGATAGTATTTTTGTGTACACATAAGGATATATGATATAATAATTTTGAATAATGTATGTAGCCCAAGTTGGAGATTGTTGGGTTGTATTTTTTTTATGTGGGCTACATATTTAAAATATAATTATATTATGGGCTATCTAATTTAATATGGCCATATAAATTATCCGTTAATTGGGCTCTAGAAATATTTATTGATAGGGACTCTGTAATGTGTAGAAACATAATTCTTGTCTAATTAGAGTTGATAAGAACCTAATTAACAAGTATATAAGGAATATTATATGGTTAGGTTCTCAATGCCAAATCACTAAATAGCTTAGCTTTTTTCCTCTATTCTCGTCGTGGAGCGAGATCCCGTTGCGCACTAAAAAGATTTGTCTGTGAAAGATCTTAATCCTATTAATTTCAACGCAATAGATTCAGGTATTCTTCTTCAACACCTACTCTAATTATCTAATTATAATTAGAGATTTATGTGTAAATCTAACAAGATGGTCATGGAATGCAATTTGAAAACGAAATGCTTTGTCCTATATTGTGGTAGCGCATAGCACGCCAGCAGACCAAGGCAGCAAGGGTCACCCAAGATAACCAACTGTAATAATAACTCTTGGTTTTGTGTGTTAACTCTAGACACTATCTTTCCTTTTTCCTTGTCAAACTTTCTATCCTTAATAAATTGGAGCTACGACAGACCAATGAGCTCTTATAGTTTAGGGCTTGTTTGAAATCAATTAAAATTTTGTTAACAAGCTGAAGTCAAAGTCAATAATTAATTTTAATCACATATTTTAGGGATCTACTATTTTTTACAACTCTTCAACCACACATTTTATCAACTTTTACAAAAAATCTAATTTTAATCAAATTCAAACACACTTTTAAGCTCTAATAGCCAATTTAATCTTGATCAACTATTCTTGCGGCTAATGAATAAATAGCATAGCTAAGCCCTATGATCAACATGCATTATAACTTATCTTATTGAATGTCCACAACAAAGTTAGCTCTGAAGAACCTTTTACCTTTAGGGTTTTATCTTTCTCCTTGTGTGCAATAATCTCTAATGGTTTAATCATGGTTTTCGATGAGTGTCAAATGGGCTGAGCGGCCAGTTGACTCGCCAGCTCGGCCCATGTTGGCTCAGGCTCATTTAAGGAAGAACTCGTGTCTTGGCCAAACCCACAAAAGAAAAAAAAATGAGTCGGCTCATGTAAAGGCTGATGGGCCAAAAGTGACCGTTTAAAGCCACACGGTCACAAATGTGACAGTTTTGGTCTCCCATTTTATTTTTAAAAAATATCAGAATTTTACTCTATATAAACCTCCATTCAGTTCAATATTTTTCACAACTCTAAACCTCCTCAATTTTAAAGTATTACATTATCCATATTAACTACTTTATTGTGCAATCTATAGTTTATTGTCTCAAATTTTGCTTATTTGAGTTATTTTTGTTCAATTCTAGTACAACATTGTTTTTATTCTACATTTCTACTACCTCTTTTTTTTTTTTTTTTTTTTTAAATGGATTACACTCAAGAGTTTTGCCACCAAATAGATGATGATTTCATGGGTCTCAATGAAATTTCAATTCTACACATTTTGGCGATGATTATGGGAGCACGAATTCAATTGATTTGAAAGATATTCAAGAAGATTTTGAAATAGACATCAATACAATAACCAGTTCGAGCACCGATCGATAAGATAAAAAATAAAATGCTAGGTGTTAGGATTATTTCAATTTAGTATTGATTGGTACGATAACAGACTGGTAACCAGAGTACAAAGTAGTGTGTAAAGACTGCAAAAAAGGTTTTCATGGCAAAAGGGTGGGTTGCGACCCATCTGAATAGACACTACCCAAAATGTTTGCTCAAATACGAAGGGTTAGATACAATTCAAGTACGACTACATTTTGAATCTCCCAGTGCAGGTTACAGGTCTATTCCGAATTTAAACAACTAGGTGTATTCATAGGAGAACATGGCGGTGAAGGCATGGCAATATTGGTGGCAAGTGGTGAGTTTCCGCTTAGCTTAACGAATTGCATTTACTTCACCAACTTCATACAAATATATCTCCAATCAATGTACACATCTTATTCTCCAAACATTCTTCACTCAGAAGCTATTAGTTTATTCAATAAAAAGAATAAACTCATAATAAGTTATTTAAATAATTATTCCGGTGTTCTATCATTTATTTCGAACTTATGGTCCGGTAAGAACCATAAATGATACATAACTACTATTGCATAATATATTGATAAATACTGTATCTTGCCTAAAAATATAATTGCATTCAGAGTAATTGACTACCTTTGCAATGGAAATAATATTTTTCATGTTTTAATGAGAATTATCCGAGAATTTAATTACGAAACTAGAATTTGCAGTTTCACTTTTGACAATGTTGTCCAACAATATTGTAATGAAAAAATTAGCTCAACAATTAAATCCCAATTTTGGTGGCATATTATTTCATGTTCATTGTGTATATTATATCTCTAATTTAATTATCAAATATGGATTAAAATTCATAGACTAAAAGTTAAATAAATTAGGTATGCTATTAATTTTATTACAATCTCACCCACTCGAAAAACAAGTATTCGATGATCTGTTTAGAAAATTCACTTCTAATAAAATCCTTCTATACATATGTAGGTCATAGATGGATGGAATTGATCTAACTCCCACAGTGGGGAGTTATTACAACTCCCACTGGACACGTGTCCAGTGGGAGTTGTAATAACTCCCCACGGTAGGGGTTAGATCACCCCTGCATAGATGGAACCCTATTTATCTTATACTTTAGTCATGCAAATGTTATGAACATTACATTGCTGCATAGTATAACGACTGACACTCACACGGTCCGGAGACTGATTTGTAATCATATGATTGGGAAATTTTGTCCCATGTGAAAAAAAAGTTTGACAGTTTTTTTCGACGCCACAAATGCATGTTTAGACGTATACTATCTGACTAGTCCATTAGTTCTCAACTATTTTTATTATATTGCTAATTATTTTAATAGGTATAAGAAATTTCTAATTTTTCTAATATTGTAATAGTGATAGAGGCTAAATTTAGAAAATATTGGGAGGAATTGCATATGTTGTTTCCGTTAGCGTCTATAATGTATCCTAGATTAAATTCAGAGGTACAAAACATACTATGTCGGCAATTTCAAATAAATTAACTTATGAGAATTTATTAACATACATTAATGTAGAAAAAATTTTGTGGGATATGCGAGATATATGCAGAAAAGACCGATAGGAACATTAGACGTCATCCTGTACCAATCGCTTCTTCCTTATCCAATGATGATAAAGATTTATGAAGTTACTTTCGTTCAGTTAGGGAAACTCAACATGCTAGTAGTTCTTTTTCTCCCTTATTTTGGTGTTATGAACGTAGGATCAAGTACTAGTGATATACCTTTAGAGTTAGTTAGGTATTTCGCTTACAATATGCTTAATATGTTAGAGAAAAAAGAGAGAATTTTTTTAATATATTAAGATTGTGTAAACAGAACGAGCGTCAATACCCAATTGTCTACATTATATCACGCGATTTACTAATACCTCTAGTATCTATTGTACCATCAAGTGTTCTTTTAATGCAGGTAGCAGAGTTCTGTCTGATTACAATCAGACATAATAGAAAGTTTAATGTATCTACAGGATTGGGAGGAGACATAGCTCCGAATCCAAGGTAAAGTTGACACAATAATAGTTGAAGAATTTGAAGAGTTGACTAATAATTTGTAAGTATTGTTTGCCTAAATATCTTGACTTTTTCTTAATTTTACAAAAAATTATACACGTAACAACTTATTCGTGTACAATTTTAACACTGCCAATGCTAAAAGTAGATAGTCCCAAGTCCAGAAAAAGAAAGAGGGTTTCAATTGTCAAATTTCTCATACCTTATTTTATTTTGACTTTTGTTCAAAAAATAAAATAAAATTTGAGTTGGGCTCATGGGTGGTTCATGAGGCCCACGGGCTGTCCTTTGGGAAATGAGTCGAGCTTGAGCTCATCTCGTCCCAACATGGACCGAACTGGGACACAGTGGCAAGGGGTCGAGCGGGCTTGACTTGTCCTGTTGCCACCCTTGAGTTTTCAGACCCGACCCAGGCACTGACTCGGATAAAGAGGTGGGTCAATGAATTAGTGATTCAATCGCTAATTCGGTGGTTGAATTGACGGGTCAACTCATGTCAAATATAATATAATATTTTTATTAAATAATAATATAGTGGCAATAATTATCATTTATTATATTAATTCTATACTATTTTCAATCTTTACTCTAAAACTTAAGAATATGAAAGATTTTCAAGATAAAGAAAAAAAAGTCATGTTAGAAAAAATAATTAGCTATGAAAAGAGTAATTAAGAAAAAGTGAAAGCTTAAACTTAAAGTGGTAAGAGACTATTCAAATCTTTAATAAAATTTAAAAAATTTCAATCAGTAATGACTCACCGATTAATGGGACAGTAGTTTTGTCCTGGGTCGATCGCAGTCGGTCTAATAAGCAACTCAGACTGAATTGTTGGTCAGATCAAAAGTTTTCTGATTTAACCACCGGGCCAGTTTTAAAACAATGGGTTTAATAAAAAATTTCATTCACTAAACACTTTATAGAATTACTAAGAGCTCAAATTTGATTAATTAAGAATGCCTAATTAGGGGACATTGACATCTCGATAAAAATTTATATATTTTATCTTTTGAATATATGTTCTAAATATTCATAAGCTCGTAGTCCTAAAATATCGAAGTATTGGTCTCGTTATAATACTTAAAAGTGTCCCCGATTAGTGAGGAAGGGTTCATTACCCATCGAGGATTAAGATAGGTCATGTGAAATTTAAATAATTTAATGCATTCCAACCAAATGCATTAACATCTTTACTTACAAGTCACAATTTTGTATGGCTAAAATAAGTTATTTTTCCAATCTCGAAGACGAAAGCATGACATTTCAGAATAAAGTTAATCACTAATCAAGGATAAATTTTCAGTCACAGAGTATCAGTATGAATTATGTCTCAAGTACATAAATCATATAATCTTGGTGGCTTTTTTATATCTGCCAAAAGTAAGAAGTGAATTGAACAAATCTCAATTTTTGTTGAAATTTACAAAAAATGATCATTTTTAGATGTAAAATATCAAATACGCCTTTTTACAAAATTGAACATTTTTTGAGTCTTTAAGATTTCACGGTACTCAGGACTTATACAATAGTTTTCAGGAGAAATTATCAAAGTAGATCTTGCAATTACACACAATATAATGTAATTACAAACAAAATAATGTGAATTAACTCATCATTAAAATATATATTATTTTTATAACATATTTTTATGATTAAACTAAAACGGAAGGTGGAAATTTAATTATTGAGATACTAAATAAATCTACTCTTGCCTCACTTAACCTATAAAAAAAAAGAACATTTTTGAAGGAGTTTTGTTTATTAGTAAACGAGTCACCAATTTGTTTTGCACTTGTATCCTATGAATTACAATTGATATTTCACCCACCTGTCCTTTCACCTATTTTTATGATTAAGAACAAATATCAAATATCATACCAAATAGGTCAGGGAAATTTGGCGTAAATGGTCCCTTATTTCTGTTTTCTGTGTGGAAATGATCCATAATGTTTGTTTTTTTGACACAGAAATTACTAACCTATGTGTTTTGGTGTGTAATTGGTTCTTATTTGATGAGAAAGAAAAATATGACATTAGTTTTAATTGAAGAAAATTGTAATTAATTTCCTAACTTTTGCAAAAACTACAAATATGTCTGATACTTTTATTTTTTTATAAAAAATTAAAGGAAATTAACGATTTTTTTTTTGAATTAACACTTTATTAGCCAAATTGATAATAAACTAAATTATTTTGTATATTTTATGAACTATTATAAAATAACCAAAATTTAAGCTCATAATTATTAACAAATATGTTAAAATATTTTTTTAATTATTACGTAATTATATTATTTAACATTTAAACTTTCATTTTATCGTTACAATATAAAAAAAACTTTGTCACAAACTTGATGTTCAAATACTTTTATTTAATATATTTATTCGTTTATTAACTACAATATTAAAGCTCCAATTATATTCTTCATATTTTAATTTACCATTTTATTACCGTTCAAAAATAAAGAATGCATCATTTGTAGATTAATTATTATTATTATTTTTATGTTAAAAAAAATATATAATAAGATTGGTTCAATGTCATAAAATTATATACGTCATTTTATTATTAATTTAACTTAATTTTTATTCAAAATTTTCACATCACATATAAATTACATATACTTAAAGCACAATAATTTTATATTTTTCTTTTATGAAAATTTAATTAAATATTATTTAATAAATGTACCAGATCTATTTGTACGTTTTGCAAAGATTAGGAATTCAATTACAATTTTCTCTAATTAAAACTAAGAGAATATTTGTCTTTTTCATCAAATAAAGACTAATTGCGCACTAAAATACATAGATTAGGGACTTTTGTGCCAAAAACAAACGTTGGAGACCATTTCCACATTGAACGTAAAGGTTAGGGACCATGTGCACAAATTTTCCAATAGTCATAACAAATCGATGAAATATTGCATTCAGTTGAGTGAACGTATGAAATGGACAAGATAAATATGCCAAAATATATTTAGAGTAAAATCAAGAATTTATTTGGTCCAAAATTTGACAGAATGACATGAGAAAACAGTCGGTTGAGTGCTTGAGTGGGCAGAAATATGATGGAGGCGTCGCCTTCACCATTTCACTCTGTGTTGAACGAGAGAGATATGTTAACATTGAAATATGTTAGATATTAAAATATTTTTTGAAACATATGACAGAGGAGCTTCGCCTTCACCATTTCACTCTGTGTTGAACGAGAGAGAGAGAGAGAGAGAGAGAGAGAGAGAGAGAGAGAGAGAGTGTGTGTGTGTGTGTGCGCGCGCGCGCGTGCGAGACAAAAGATAATATTTGAATTATGTATCTGATCAAATAGCAATTGAGAATTTGAGATTTTAGTATTTGAAATTGTGTCAATTAAGTTTAGGTTTAAAGAGGGTGGGTTTTGGATTTTTGTTTTGGTCTTGGACAGTTGGATTCTTTTCTTTGATACTGTGGTGTTAGGTTGGGTCAGAGTGAATAAATTGTAAAAATAAAAAAATTATAAAAAAAGACAAATTCGGTTCCAAGTCGGATACCTACGGTTCTAGTTCAAGAACCAAGAACCGACCCGGACTTGATCGGTTCTTGGTTCTGGTTTCTAATTTTATGTTTTTGGAACTGGACCGAAACCTCCGGTTTTGATTCGATTCCAGTTCGGGAAGTTCGAATTTGATTAAAATGCACACTCCTAATTTCGTCAAAAGTTTTCAAAACTCATGTTAAAAAGTGGATATTTTATCCGATTTCCACATAAATAAATCAAAACTACATTTAATTATCTATTTATCTAATTAACAAAAGAAAGTTTTGATGAACAAATCAACAACGTTCTCAATAGATATCAATCACATTTACTCATCCAATTATTTAATTAAAAAAATGTAGAAGTAAGAACTTGTTACTTTTAACAGTATCTTAAAGTACATGTGACATGCTCACATTGTCGATTTAACGCAGCACGAATAAGGAATTCAAGTGAAAGCCTTAAAACATAAGATCTGAAATCCACCAGAGAGTAGAGAGTTAAAACTCTAAGAATAATATTAATGAATTAATGGTGAAAACAAAGAATAACCTACTATTTATACGGGTTTAACAATCCTAAATTATAAAAAAAACTAAAACCTAGTCTAAATCAAATTGTAAGAAAACCTAGTCTAAATCAACTATGATTGTAAGAAAACTTAGTCTAAATGAACTAAGATGGTAAGAAAACCTAGTTTAAATCAACTAGGATTGTAAAAATCAAAACAAAATCAAATAAAATAATTAGCACTAAAACTAAAGAAGCCGTTTTTTCGAGGCATGCCATTTGTCCTACATCAGTCCCTTCCATCTCCGAAAAACTCGACCTTGAGTTATAATCTGGATAGAATGGCTCATCATCTTTATGAAAATCATATAAATCAGCTACTTTGAAGGGACTTGAAATTTCCATGGAAGCCGATAACTCAATAATGTAGGCATTGTTTTTTATCCGCTTAAGTACTTTAAAAGGACCATACTTTCTGGGCTTCAGCTTGTTGTAGGCACTGATAGGAAATCTCTCTTTTCTAAGATGCACCATCACCAAGTCTCTCTCTTGAAACTATTTTTCGCCGGTGAGAATCGGCTGTTGCTTTATACCTAGAATTAAGCTTCTCCAACTTCTGCTTGACTACATCATAGATAGTCAACACATCTTCAACCAACTGCTCAGTAGTTATACTCTTACCTTGACCCTTGGGTAGCTTCACCAAGTCTACTACTTGATAAGGATCTTAGTGTACACAATAGCAAAAGGAGACTTGCCTATAGCAGTGTGAAATGTGCTGTTGTATGCAAACTCCACCTGTATATTATCCCCACCAACCACAAAACCTAAGAACAACAGTTTTTTTTTTTTTGTGTGCAGAATGTAAAATATAATTGATTTTCCTTTAAAACATCAAGGACTTGCCTCAAATGAGTCAAGTGCTCTCCTTTTGGCCTTCTTGTAGATGAGAATATTATCAAAGTACACTACAAAAAATAAACCAATAAAAGGACGAATAATCTAGTTCATTAGTCTCATAAAGGTGCTTGGAGCATTCGCCATTCCGAATGGCATCACCAGCCATTCATAAAGTTCATCTTTACTCTTAAAGGTAGTTTTTGACTCGTCCCTAGGTCTGATACGGATCTGGTGGTATCTACTTCGAAGGTCTATTTTTGAAAATACCTTGGAACCCATCAATCACATCTAACATGTCTTCTAACCGTAGAATGGGAAATATGTATATTACTGTAATCTTGTTGACAGCATGGGTGTCAACACACATGCACCAAGTTCTCCATTTTTTGGCACCAAGAGGGCGGGTACTGCACACGGACTCATACTCTTCCTTATGAAGCCTTTCCTCAACAAATCTTCAATCTGCTCTCTCAGAATTTCCTTCTCTTTCGGACTTAGTCGGTAGTGAGGTAAATTTGAAAGACTAGCCCTGGGAACTAAATCGATTTGGTGCTGAATATCTTGCATGAGAGAAAGCTCATCTAAAATAAAGCCCTTAAAGTCCTGCAAGATTTTATGCACTTCAGTCGAAATTTCATTCTCCTTCTTATTTGTCAAAAGCCATTAACCACTACTGAGTAGAAATTCTCTTACTGAATCCACAATCTCTAGCTCGTTGTTTGTAAGAGTAAGGAAACTCTCCGATCATTGCTTAATTGACTTTTCTTCTTGATTGAGAGGATTCATGGCAATCTTGTAAGTGCCCCATGTAAACATTACCACATTATCTCGCCCCTTCAAAGTTAAGTCCACATCAAGCTGCCATGGATGACCCAACAGAATATGGCACGCATCCATGTCGATAATAACACATACCACATCATCTCTATAATGCTTGCCAATGGAAAGTTGTACTTTACAAATCTCAACAACTCGAATGGAAGGACCCTTTTTTACCCAACCAACTGAATATGGACTACTATGGCGCTTAGTTGGTAATTGCAGCACGAATAAGGAATTCAAGCTAAAACCTTAAAACATAAGATCTAAAATCCACCATTGAGTAAATAGTTAAAACTCTAAGAATTATATTAATGAATGAATGATGAAAACAAAGAATTAACTCTCTATTTCCTAAATTATAAAGGAAACTAAAACTTAGTCTAAATAAACTAAGATTGTAAGAAAACCTGTTTTAAATCAACTAGGTTAGTCAAAAACAAAATTAAATCAAATAACATAATTAGCACTAAATCTAAAGAAGCCATTTTTTCGAGGCCTGTCATCTGTCCTAAAACTAAAGAGCCATGGGGGCGCGTTTGAACTGCGTAAGCCTTCCTCAGAATTGATAGATTTGAACGTTTCTCATGCACCAGCTTACTCCCTTACCACACATCCAACTGACATTTTAGAATTAACGGCCCAGATCCAATGGGCTTCGTTTATTTAATCATGGAGCCTTTGTCATTTTTGTTTCTTTACTTTGGAAAAAACTTAGAATTTGCTTACAATTCCTTTAGGCATTCCCAATGATTTAACAGTGCAATCTTCACTTCCCTTAGGCGTTTCCAACTATTTTACAGTGGGAGGTCATTTCTTGAAGGTATAGAGGAGTTGTAATCCTTGGGTTTTACTAAATTGTTCTTTTTCTATTTGTTATAGACTCGTATATTTGTCTAACTCCGGTTGAAGAATGAAAAACCTAAGGCTTGCCTAATCTCCCAACACCAAAAAGAAGAAAATGAAATAAAATAAAAATGAGCTCTGAGAACACAAATTCGCAGAATGTGTCAGATCTTCCAACAGACCCGAAAATAATGGGTTAGCACAGTCTTCGCCCGATAGTGATGAAGAATTCACTTAAAGGCCCACTGTTGCTTTATTTTTGCCTATTCCGACCAGCGAACCGGCAACTACCAAGATACCTTTCAGTAGGGCTGTGCTAAAGGAAAAGTCTAAGAAAAAGCAAGACCCTGCGTCGATAGAGATGAGGAGTTAGCTGAACCAACAAGGTGCCCCACCTGCTCGCCAACTTGACGACGAGCTGATGTCATCGACGAATGCAATTATTGTAGTTCAAAGTAAAATACGGGAGGGGGATTTAGAGGTGCTGCGCCTGGCCTACGAGATCCATGCTTTGGTTAGTTTACACGCCCCCAACCTCATGAACACACCAATGATCCTCTTGAGGGTCAAGTTGCCATTTACGAACCGGCAATGCAACAGGGGCTTCATTTACCCCTTCACCCCTTCTTTCGTGAGGTCCTCAGGTACTTTAACCTCGCCCCATGTCAAATTACACCAAACGTTTGGGGTCAATTGATGGCCGTATTTTTGTTATGGAGCATAACGGAGACGGGTGGAGATCTATCGGTGAAGGCCTTCGAGACTATATACTGACCTTGCAAGTCTGGGAGTTGGTTCAATATGTCTCCCAGGCGTGGGCAGGGTTGGAAAACGACGACTGACAACTCAAATAAGGTCCCAAACTGGAATAGGGCCTCCTTCTTTGTTGCGGGAGATTAGGAGTCCTTTCAAGGTAGGATCAGGAGGACCTTTGTGCAAAGTGGCGTGCATTTGATGACTTCTAAGCGAGTTTTGTCACATGGGTAGTCTTCTCCAAGATAACTCGTATCTCATCTGCTACGGCTTAATGGGTAAGTTTTTAGTAGTTCTTTATTTTATCTTAGTGAAGCCAAGTATACCTTTCACGATTTTACACAAATTCCGTTTGTGTTTGTGTAGCCAAGTATACCTTCCGTGACATCCTCGTTTACTCCGTCGATGAAGACGAAGATGAGTTCGCACCACATTTTTTTACCTCTGGAGGTGTTGGTGGCTGTTCCACTTCAGTCCATGCCTCCTCCACCCCCACCATCTCCTTTTGTCGACCGAGGGTGTTCTTCCACAATCATCAAGCCAGGAGCTCAGTGCTCCCTCTACCAATCCTACCCAGGATAAAGGAAAAGGAGTCGCAAATAAGGAGGCCCATCGGGAGAAGAAAATGGTGCAATCTTTGTAACGACAGGGATCCCTCTAGTCAGGATCTTACCCCAAATCGATACTTATCCATACAGTCCGTTTTAGGAGGGCCTGAGCCCTCTTAACCCCTCACGGATTTATTTTGCGTCTCCAGTGATTCGAATCCAAGACCTTTATATATGAGGCATTTAAGTTGAATACTGATACCCATTGAGCGAGTTGCTCAATTGGTACCAGTAGTCAACTTAAGTGCCTCATATGTAGAGGTATTGGGTTCGAATTACTAGGGACGCGAAAGAAATCCGTGAGGGGTTAAGAGGGCTCAGGCCCTTCCAAAGCGGAAAATATGGATGAGTATCGGCTGGGAGTAAGATCCCTATTAGAGGGATCCCGGTTGTTACAAAAAAAATGGGTGTTTTTTTGTGACGACCAGGATCCCTTTAGTCGGGATCTTAACCCCAGCTGCACTCATCCATACTTTCTGTTTTGGGAAGGCCTGAGCCCTCTTAATTCCTCACATATTTCTTTTGCGTCTCCAGTGATTTGAACCCAATACCTTTCATTATGAGATACTTAAGTTTAATAGTGGTACCAATTGGGCTCCGTAAGGGGTTAAGATGGGCTCTGGTCCTCCCAAAGTAGACAGTATAAATGAGTGCGGCTGGGGTTAAGATCTCGACTAGAAGAACGACCCGAATCCTTAACGATCCAAGTGCCACTAATTTGTAAATTAAAACTACTTTGAAGGGACTTAAAGTATAAATAGAATTATTAATACAATAAACTAATAATAAAAGTATTTATCATAATAGACCAATTTTTCAAATAGCATAATGAATTTAATAAATTTAACTTAAATATCTTTAATACTTAAATCTAAAAAAAAAATAACATTGGCTCCATAAAATATAATTTATTATTAAGAACTCCTGCAACCATAAGCCATCTTCATACCGACCACCTCGAACTGCTAATTTTCTGAAAAGGTAAAACAAACATAACGTGAGATAAAATCTCAATAAGTGTGCGTGAGTAATATTCTTTTCTTGTATATATATTTTAACGGAAAAATCATACTTGCTTAGAGAGACACGAAAATTTGACCAAACTTAAATGGTACCAAATTTTCGTGCGTAGTGCTACTAAACTCCAATTCATTCTTAACATATCTTGCATAATGTGGACCATAACATAAACATAGCTGTGAAATAACATATAAAAAGAATTACTCATAGTCAATATAAAAGCACACTTACCTTATGCTTGAAACTTGAAATAAAGTAAAATCACTTTAAGAACTTGAAATTATTTTCTCTTTTATCTCTTATTCTAAGGAAAAGAAGAAGATTGTGTGTTTTGTATTTCTTGTTTACACAAGGGGTGAGTATTTATAGGAGAGGTTGATGTTTGCCATGCATGAAAACTTTAAATTTCATTAATTACTTTCCTATATTATATGTATGTATTATTAGGAAAATATAGATTATTACCTTAAATTATATGCATGATTAAATATTAATTTAAGCAAATCAAATAATCATATACAATTATATACATATTAGTAGCTAATTACATGTATGATTAAATACTAATTTAAGCTAATCAAATAATCATATGCAATCATATACATATTAGTAACTAATCACTATTTTAACTACCATATATATTCAACAGAGCATTAAATATATATTCATACCTTAAATTACATGCATAATTTAAAATAATCATATAATTATATGTGTGTACATACAATCATATATATATATATATATATATATATATATATATATATATATATATATCTAATCAACTCGTTTATCTACCATATATATGTAATATGACATTAAATATATCTATTTTTAGCAAATTATTGGCACACAAGATTACTGTTCACGACACTATTCATAGGACAAAAATATGCATTTATCTAATAATTACAGTTAGGTCTTCAACTATGAGCAAATCTGTAATTTGATCTCTAGACTTCGTGTTTGTGCAATTAAGTGTTAAATTCCAATTTAACTACTACTAATGAAATTTTAAGGTGTTACAATCCTCGTCTGAGGGTGATGGCCTCATGAGGGATGCTAGGAGAGCCTGGCGCAATAATCGCCCATACATTGAGGGCGTTGATTATGTAAACATTGGTTCTTGTCGGGACGAGATGGACTCCACTGTACTGGAGATGTTGCCATCAAACTAGTAATGGCTACAGCTACGGTGCACAAGTTCTGGTCCCCTATTTGGGAGAGGGCTTCGGCGGAAGCCTCACTGACATGATGATGATGGTGACCATGAACATGGCGCGGGGTTTCGTTCGGAACTCCAAGATGTACAGCAAGCTCAAAGGCTTTATGGAAAAATTGGACCAAGCTGAGGTGAAAGCCAAGAATCTACCTGACGACCTTCAGGTAATGAGCTCAACCAATACTAAATTGGGCTCTGAAAACAAAGCCTTGCGGTCCAAGGTAGAAGCCATGGTTTCAGCCGAGTTGGTCCTGAAGATTAAGATGGATGCTTTTGCTGAGGATGCAAGGCAGAATGAGAGAAGAGTATTGGAGGTCTAGGGTATGATGAGAGTGGATGAGGATGCCAGGAAGTAGGCCGAGGAAAGGGCTGTGGCGTCTGAGCAAGATTTTGATGCCATTGTCCTTGAAAAAGACAAACAATTGGTCGAGGCTATGGGCAAGCTGGAGAGGGCAAATAAAGAGTTGGCGACAGTGAAAGCTTCAATGGCAGAAGTTGAGGCGAGGACTTTGAGGTCATATAAAAGGAAGTTTAGGAGTAAGCTTGATTACAGCTATATCGCAACTCGCTTTATGGAGGCATGAGGTAATCAGTTGACGGAGAAGATCCAAGTTGTTCACCCTGAGTGGGATCTTACATTCTTACTATCAAATCCTGCTGCAACTCATGCTTTAGAGCATTCAACTGATGTTGAGGCTCCTCTTAGAGGTGAAGACCCTATCCCTCATCCTTTCGTACTAGATGAGCCCCCACATGTATCAACACTAAAGAGGCGGCGAGGCAGTAAGATGGTGTTTATGTACTTTTCAAATTTCTTTGTAATTTAGATTCTAATAAATAAAAGATCAACTTAGTCATCATCCTCTTTGTGTTGGAGTTCGTTTTTTCCTTATGACGGTATGATCGACTTTCAATTAAGCTCAATTAAGCATCTTCAAGGCTCCTAATTATGTCGCCAACGAACCCTAAGTGGGACACTTTAAGTACTTTTAAAGTTGAATTCCTTGTAAACACAACTTCAAGTTCTTTATTTTCTAAGTTGAAATTCATCGTTAACGTAATTGCTCCCAATTGTTACTGCCTTACATGTTCTATTTTCGAAGTTGAAACTCTTATCCGAACAATGTTCTAACCTGGGTGTATATTTATTAGTTTATTATGCAAAGTCGAAGAAATAACCACGAACTGCATTCCTCACGGGTTTACATGCTCAACCAAAGTTCTGACGAAGAGATCGAAGAACAGTTGTCAGAATGCCTTCGCAGGCTTGGTCGAGGCCTTATCGTCGAGGGTGTTCATCACGAACCTTACACCTAGGCTAGCGCACTTGTGGTGGGCGAAGGCCTGGACTTAGATATTTACATTCCTGGAAAGGTTTTGAATTTGAAGTGTTGTATTTAAGCCATTGTTTCCCAAGGCATGCATTGATGGCACAGTCTTTATACTATTCAAGGTGTCAGCATCATTAATGCATGGGTGAGTCTGAGGATGTCAACATTATTACACTACTCAAGACGTCAGTATCAGCTTAATCCCAGGGCGCGCGTGGCATGTGAAAGTCCCCAAGCTCATTAAATAATACATTCCTCATGCACCTTTTTCCCAAATGGTTCAGATTCTACGGTTCCTAATTAATGGCTACGAACAGGAGCTGAGCCTTTATATACCCCAAGAACCTTTCATTTCCATTTTTCACTTTCACAAATTTTCCAAAACTTAACCGTCCACATTGTTCGAGAAACCCCTTCTGACGAACGAATCCCTATCAATGGCCAAGTATACTTTTTCCAAAATTCCCGTCTTTAGCATCGATGAAGAAGAAGATGACGACGGGAATGTGACCCCTTCTCTATAGTCTCCGGTTCTAGGCATGACACCGGTTCTAGTTGTAACTACCTCTTTGGCGTCGGAGCCGGCCATATATGCCTCATCTCTATTTCTTTCCAAACAGTAAGACAAAGAAAAGGGGGTCACCGAGAGAGATGGCGAGGCTCGTGGGTGGAAGAGGAATGTAGGGAATGAGGGCATTATGAGAGATGCAAGGAGGGCCAAGCGAGGTGGGGTGTTGACTCATTTTCAAAGAACTGAAGGGTCGATTCCTTCTCCTCGAGGCGTAGGGTGGGTTTCCAATCAAGGTGTAAAGTGGATTCCCCTTCAACAAGCTGTAGGGTTGACTCCTTCTTTTTCATATGGAGAGTGGACTACCCTATCAGGGACTGATGGAGGATTCTTTCTACTTAATGTAGAGTACAGACTTCTTCCCAAGGCGATGGAGTATGGACTCATTTCACCCGAGATAGAGAGCTGACTTCCTCCCAATGGGCCTGTTTCGCGCAGAAAGTGTATCCTTCGCTAACAATTAAAGGATTCAGACGATATGTAAGGGACGCCAAACCTTTTGAGACAAAGTCCCAACAAGGAGTGTTTGATTTATGAAGATTACAATAGTGACAAAGGATGAAAAAGCAAAACAAAATGCCTCCAAGGGGCACAAGCACACTGGAATTCACTGTAAAGAAATATTTAAGACTAAATGGAATGAAATTACATTTCTCTGTTTTTCGAGAGTTGTCTTCTTCTGTCTCTTTTCATTCAATCTCCTTTCTTTTATACCTTGCCAAACGGTTTTACCACACGTCTTCCTTCGATCTTGCATAAAACTTCTCATCGCCCAGTTTCTTCCTCATCGCCCAGCAACCGCCTCGTCGCCCAATAACTGCCCATTTCTTCCATAATGATTCTAACTGTTTGTAACTTCCCCATGATGATCCAACTTCCTGTAACTCCTCCATGATAATCCAAGTTTGTAACTCCTCCACGATAACTCAAGTTTATAACTCCTGACAACGTGGGAACAATGATGAGACAAGTTTGTAACTCCTCCACAATAACTCAAGTTTATAACTCCTGACAACGTGGGAACAATGATGAGAAAAATGAGAAAAACTACTTATGGACAATTACTCTTATGCGGTGATTGATCGTTCTAATCGCCCAACGCCCTGGGCGTTTCTGATCTGGGCGATGTTCATTTTGGGCCCTACCTGGCTTGGACAATTTCTATTGGGCTTATATACAAATTTATTTGGGCATCTATTGGGCCTGGCCGACATATTCTCTAGGCCCATATGCTTGGGTACTTCTTTATGGGCCTATATATATAATTTCTCTTAAGTCTCTTTTTAGGCCCTTGTTATTTCATATGTCAACAGTTACCCCCCAATATGGCTTAATTAATATAATTGCTTATTAATTAGCCATATTCACTTGGTGGCGTTTCATCTTCTGAAAAAGTGTTTGGCGCCTTAATTCCGAAATCCCAAGAGCACGATTTCTATAAACCCCAAAAAAGGCGCCATTACCAATGACCACATCCAGCCCCATCACATCGCTGTCCCTTTTCTCCCTCTATAAAAGGGCACTATTCATACATCTTTCCTTTAACTCTCGCTTACCTCCTCACACTGATCATCTCTCTTGCAACCTTCTTGTCCATTCGCTGAGATCATGTCGACGTCCAAAGCTTCTTTGAGTGATAGCATTTCCTTCGAGGATTTCCAGGACCTCCTAACTAAACCTTATATAAACCCATCGAATCTTCTCCCCTCTAGGCCTGATAAGAATGAGTTTTATTTGGGCCCATCGTTCAGGGATGCAGACTCTATTGGGCGATTGGCCACGGCCCAATTATTCCCTTGCACCCAAGAACCTCCTTTCTTGGACCCATTCTCTTTGAAGCCAATCCGCGAGAAAAGCATTCGCACCTGGCCTAAATCGGATACCACTTTCCGTCTTTGGCATGCGCGTATGATGAAGCATGCTCCCACGAAGGCTCTTTTTGATCGTGCTAGGATTTCTGATCTTTTAGAACTTGCCACACGCCCCCCCTCTATGACTCAGTTCTTTTCCCAATCGCTCTAAGCTTCTGGTCTTCCGAGTATAATACCTTCATTTTTCCCCTTGGCCCAATGTCAGTTACTCTAAGGGACGTTGGTGCTTTGGTTAATCTTCCTCCTCTGGGCGATACCATTTCCCCTGCCATACTGATATCCTCCCTAGCCCCAAAGTTTGAAAAGAGGTATACGGACTCCTATTCAGGCATGCAAGAACTTTATGACAACACGGGCAAAGATCCCACTCATGCAGAGCGTGTAGCCTTCCTTCAAGTTTGGCTGTGTAGGTACATTCTTTGTGTTCCCAGTCTTTAACCTTCCATGGCCTATCTGCCCATCGCTCATGAGTTGGCTCTTGGTAGGTCTTTAAACCTTTGTTCTTTGTTTCTGGCCGCCTTCTATAGAGGTATGGCCTACCTTCAATATCAACTTAGGACCAATACTTCTCCTACTGGAAGTGGGCCTCTTTGGCTCGCTCAATTGTGGTTGAGAGCATATTTTCCACAACTTGGTGTTCCTTCACTTTCTCCTAGGTCTGTGAGTTGCTACGGGCTAGTTATTAACCAATTAGCTCCCGTTGATATGTCTAACCGAGACGTCTTTACATTTTTTTACAATTTAAACTCAATTCCCTCCTTCTTTCTTTTTTCCATACATCAAGTCCCAGTCTACGTCCAACCCCCTCTTACTTTGAACGAGGTGAGTACTGTCTTGCCCGTTTGGGTCCAATACTTGACTGGGCGAGAATTGTTTCATGACATTCTCACGGGCACCAATGCCAAGGCTGGGGTTGAGGTCTATGCTCCCCAATTCTTTGCCCGACAGCTTGGTTTTGGCCAAACTTGGCCTCTTCCTCCTTGTTACTCAAAGAATTTTCAAGAACGCTTCCATACCATCACAAAAGTAGAAGCCCAGGCTATAGATGAGCGTAATGCTTCCCTGATGAATGGGTTCTCTTTGGCTCCTTTCAATCCCACTTTAGCAGTTCATCCTCTTTTTGAACAGTTTTGGCCCTCGGTGAAACGTAGATTCTTCACTACTAATGTCAATCATGCATTCCACATACTTCCATCTCTTCTACTCTAATTCCTATTCCTGCTGTGCCCATATCTGTTAAACAACCTGCTTCTTCATCTTCTCCTACAAAGCCTTCAACAGTGCGTACTAGACGTTCAACTGCCCTTTCTATCTAATCTAGTTCTCCTCCCGCCCAAACTGGAGTTGCGAGAAGTGCATCCAGCCGTAAACGGCCTGCGTTGGACCCATCAGATCAGCTCGCTGATGAAAGTGATGATGATGATGATGCTCCTCCTATGACTAGGAGAAAGGTAATATGATTTCCCCTCATTTGAAGAACACTTTGGTATAAATATTAATTTCTCTTTGTATTCTGAATCAGAAGGGGGTCCCTTCTCATTTGAAAGATTCTACGCCACCCGACTCTTCAATTCTTCGATCCTCCGAGCCATCCATAGAAGTGGACTTGCCTGAACAGGGATTTGGAGACCCAGCTGTTTCAATCGCCCAGTCAGTCGAAGAATCTCCATCATTTCAGGGCGTTTCCCCTCCAGGTGTAGAACCGGATGGTAATATGTGCTTATAACTTTCCCAATTCTACCGTTTGACATGGCTAAACACTTATCATTCGTCCTTTTGCAGAAAGACCAATTGACTTGCCGGTTGTACAAGAGCCATCACGTTTGGATAAGGGTGAATCCTCACAGGCAGTCAAATCGCCCAGTGGCACACTTCCCCCTTCTTCCTCCAAGACCACTGATGAGGTAATCTTTCTTTTGATTTCCTTTACTTTGCTTATTTCCAAAAAGACACAAAGTAATCGTTTTTTACCTTTACAGGATGCTGATACCATCTTGCGCTCTATTCAGGACCTGTTTACTTCATGGGAACAAGTGAAGGCTAGTCAGGCCGCTCGTTCGTCTTCGGCCAGTCGCCCTTCTTCTGCCTCCGGTGCTTTTTCCATGGAAAACATGAACATCCTAAAGCAGGCAGTACTTGAATACACTTCCTTCATGGACATGGATATCTCACATGCCAGTGGTGCCAATCATCGGGATAAATTTGAGCATTTAAGCCACAAAATGGCTCAAGCACTTGAGCTTCCTTCGCTCAAACTTTCCACAGATCTCAAATTATCTTTGAAAGTCATTCATCAGGAGATAAGTGCGTTGCTGGCCAAGAATGTGGAGCTCAAAGCCAAGAAGACTCAGTATGTCGCAGCTATGACCGAAAAGGACTCCCTTCACCAGGAAATCGATCAAGCCAAGAACAATTTGAACGAGATTTCTTCCGAGGTCATGGTTGAAGACTCCTTGATGATGAGTTTGGCTGCTTAAATGAGAGAAATCCAAGAAAGGATGGACGACTGTAAGGCCAGGCTGGCAGCCAAAAAGCGCGCTGCTTCACAGGAAATTGAACGGACTAAATCCTTACTTGAGCGTTATTCAGGTTTAGAAGTGGACGATGGGATTATGGATGAACTATCCGCCGCTTCTGTTCAACAGCGCGACGAGTGGGAGAAACTTAGAGAGCAAATGCGCTCTATTTGGGGTAGGATGTAGTTAGGATTTTAAGGTTTTAAGGACAACTTTTGTTTTATCCAATTTCCTTTTGTAATGGTAGCCACTTATGGCAACCAAATTATTTGATGAAATGAATGGCATTATTCGTTTATAAAATTGCGTCCCTTAATATTTAAACCTCTAATCGTTCAAAGTCCCAAACCGACGGAACGTATTTCTTTAAATATTTGCCATTAATAGATCTTATGTGTCTCGTACCATCCAAATTTTCTAAATGATATGCTCCATTTGGCAACACCTCTTTAACTCTGTATAGCCCTTCCCAATTTGGCAACCATTTCCCAAACTTTGGATTACTACTATCCAATGGGAGTATTGTTTTCCATACCAAATCCTTCGTGCTAAAACATTTGGCTATAACCCTTTTATTATAATATGAAGCCACTTGTCTTTTTTGAATTTGCAACCTATCCAAAACGCTCAACTTTAGTTCATCCAATTCTAATAAATTCTGCACGAGTAGTTCAGTATGCTCGTTTTCATCTATGCTATTTTGCAAACGTACTCTGATCGATTGCACATTAATTTCCATGGGCAGCACAGCTTCTTGCCCATAAGTTAACTGAAAAGGAGTTACTTTAGTGCTAGATCGCGGAGAAGTTCTATAGGCCCATAACGCTCTATTCAAGCATTCATGCCAATTTCTAGCATTTTCGCCTATCATTTTCCTTATGATACTCTTTAAAACCTTATTCGACGATTCAGCTTGGCCGTTGGATTGGGCATAATAAGGTGTAGAGTTTGCCAACTTGATTCCAAACTCGCTCAGAAATTCTTTCACTTGACTCCCATTCAAAGAAGTTCCATGATCGATCACTACAGTTTGAGGTATCCCAAATCTATATACAATGTGATCACGAATGAACTCTATGACACTTCCTTGGGAAATTTCTTTTAAAGGTATCGCTTCTACCCATTTAGTGAAAAAATCCGTAGCAACTATTACAAAAGTGTGTTGTTTGGACGATGGTGGGTAAATCTTTCCTATCAGGTCTATCGCCCAACACTTGAAAGGCCATGGTTTAATAATAGGTACCATTTCCCTTGCTGGCACTCTTTGGACTGGGCCATGTTTTTGACACTCCAAACAACTTTTAGCATACTGCACACATAATTCGCCCATTTTAGGCCAGTAATACCCATTCCTGATGATCAACCATCTCATCTTTTGGCCGGCTTGATGTGCTCCACACACTCCTTCATGCACTTCGGCCATAACCACTTTAGCTTCTTGCAAATTTATGCACTTCAAAAGTATACCATCTGAACGTTTCTTATATAATTCTCCTTCGACCAGCAAATAATTCAGTGAACGTAATTTTAACTTCCTATCGCTCTTCTTATTGGGTTTTTCCAGGAATTTTTGTATTTTTTCTCTCCAATCCAATGCGTCTCCATTTTGTATACAATGCACATTAAATTCCTTCGCCCTTCGTTGAATTACAAGCAATATCGTTCCATACTCGCATGCAGAATCGTCTTCTAACATTTTTGAATAGCCCGATGCCATTTGGGCCAGCTCATTTGCCAAATCGTTATACATCCTATTAACGTGTTGAAGCTCTACTTGGTCGAACTCGTTCAAGAGCTCTTGAGCGATGTCATATTGACTTATGACAGAATCACTTTGGCATTTGAAATCGCCACTCAATTGATAAATTATTAGTTGAGAATTACCTCTGATAATCACATTTTTTATCCCCAAATCTAATAATAATTCTAAACCGACAATCAAAGCTTCGTATTCGGCTTGATTATTAGTGCACATTTCAGTCAGGACGAAAGCAAACTTGTAACGAACCCCTAGTGGGTTTATTAGCACTACCCCTACTCCTGCACCTCTAGCCGTTTTTGAACCGTCAAAGTATAAAATCCAGGGTTTTAGCTCGAGTGAATTGACTTCTAGTTCAATTTCTTTAGGAACGTCCAAGCATGGATGATCGGCCAAAAAGTTAGCCAATGCTTGATTTTTGACCGCCTTTTGTGGTATGAACTGAATTTCAAATTCTGATAGTGCCAAAGTCCAAAGACCAATCCTTTGATGTAAAACAGGACGAGAGAACATGTACTTAACTAAATTTACTTTAGAAATTAAGTAGATAGTTACAGGCCGCAAGTAAGCCCTTAATTTAGTACATGTAAAATACAAAGCAAGACATAATTTTTCAATAGCAGAATAATTACATTCACATGCAGTTAATCGTCTACTAAGATAATATATCGCCCTTTCCTCTCCATACTGGTCGTCCTGGGCGACTAGTCCAGCTATTGATTCCTGCTCGGCCGATATATAAACTTTCATTGGCCGCCCTTGGATAGGTGAGACTAACACTGGTGGATTTGATAGATATGTCTTCAGGCTATGAAAAGCCTCTTGATGCTCTTCATTCCAGACGAAGTCGTCCTGATTTTTCAACTTCAAAAGAGGCGAGAAAGTTTTCGTTCGCCCTGCACAATTAGAGATAAAACGTCGTAAGAAGTTCACTTGCCCAAGGAATCTTTGCAATTCCTTTTTGTTCTTAGGTGGTTTAGCCTCTAAAATGGCTTTTGCTTTATTTTTGTCGAGTTCAATTCCTCTTTCATGCACTAGGAATCCTAAGAAATTTCCTGCATTAACGCCAAACGCACACTTCAATGGATTCAATTTTAATTTATATTGTCTCATCCGTTCAAATGAACGTTTCAATTGTTGGAAATGGTTTTCTTCTTTCAGTGATTTAACCATTATATCATCAACATAAACTTCGACGAATTCTCCTATCATGTCGTGAAAAATTTGATTAATTGCCCTTTGATAAGTGGCTCCTGCATTTTTCAAACCAAAAGGCATGACCACCCACTCAAAACATCCTAGAGCGCCTGGGCATCTGAATGCGGTTTTGTGTACATCTTCTTCAACTATATAAATTTGGTTGTATCCTGAATATCCATCCATAAAGGAGTACATTACATGTCCGGCAGTAGAATCTACTAAGGAATCTACCGTTGGCATTGGATATTCATCTTTGGGCGTTGCCAAGTTCAAATTTCTGAAATCTATGCAAACCCTAATACTACCATTTTTCTTTGATACAGGCACAATATTAGACAACCATTCAACATATCTGGCCGTCCTGATAAAACCTGCCTTTAACAATCGTTCTATTTCTTTCTTTACTTCGGGCAATACATTATGAGCAAAACGTCTAGGGGGCTGCTTTTTTTTTTTTTTTTTTTTATTCGAAGCACCAGCACAGTCCCAGAGGGGGCTGCTTATGTGGTTTAAAGTGTGACTTAATTGGCAACCTATGTTCTACCAAATTTTTATCTAAACCAGGATGTGTTCATATTCCCAAGTAAAACAATCTCTGTATTCTTTTAACAAAGCAATTAATTGGTCACTTACCTCTTTGCTAAGCATCTGACTTATAAACGTTGGGCGATCTTCTCGTTCATCTCCAATATTTACTTTCACCAAAGGGTCTTGTGCTTGAGCGTGCCCGGCCTTCATAACTCCTATCACATCATCGTCCAAGTTCCTTGCAGTGATGTCTTCTGCATCCAAACAATCCACCTTATTCACTTCTCGGCCAATATTCTGTTCTAACTCGAACACTGCTAATTTGTCTCTTAAAATCTTCAAAGCCGTTTCCTTTTTTACTTCTCTTTCGCACCTTTTCTTGAAAGCCATCGACTTGGCTTCGACATCCTGAAGGCTAGACACCTTCTTCATCATTTATTGAATGTCTTTTTTGCCAATCACTGGCTCTTCAAGGGCCACTATGTTTGGCCTCATTTGATCGAACATTTCAGTAAATGCATCTACTGATAATGGCTCCTCACTCTGCGCGATGATTCGAGTTTCTTCACCATCTTGGACAACTCTCACAGGCCCATAATTTCCCTCATACATAAACTTCTCGATCGAGTTCGCTTCTGCAACAAAAGGTCTATGATCTTCTTGCACCACTTCGGCCTCACCTTTATCATTCCAAAAAACTAGACATTGATGGAGTGACGAAGGTATACAACGATTCCCATGAATCCAATCTCTTCCTAACAACACATTGTAGCTAGTCGGCCCGTCTATTACAAAGAATACTGTGGTTTTGGTAATAGTTCCTACTGTGACGTCCAAAGGCATTACTCCTTTGGCCGAAGTCGCCCCACCATTGAAACTCGTAAGAATAACTTCAGTAGGGATCAAATCACTCTCCGTCTTTGCAAATTTCTTTATCATTCTGGATGGAATAGTGTTAATAGCGGCCCCATTATCGATGAGAACTTTGGCTACAGGGATGCCATTGACTAGAGCCTTTACATATAATGGTCTCAAATGTTTGGTTAAATTGGCCGTTGGCTTCTTAAAGATGACCTTTTCGGTTGCCTCTATCTCCACTTCTTGTCTCCCATCATCCTCTGGATCAAATTGCTGTGTCAGGTTTACATGCAACATTTCGCACTGATCTTCCGTGCCGGGTTTTTGAGTTTCTATGTCGCTCACTTCCTCCCAACCTGTAGGGGGTGGCAATATCATTGGAGGTGGTCCATATTTTTCAGAGCGTGGTACCCTCATTTTTCTCTTGGGCGTCCCATATAATACGTAATAATCAAAAGATCGCCCAGATGGCTCGCCCAGCAAATCTACTTCTCGGACACCTTCTTGATACAGCTGTTTTAGCAAATTGTTATATGAAACTCCTCTCTTTCTTCTTTCTGATTCTAAGTCAATCTCTTCTTCCACATCGGTCAAGCCATCATCATCTTCTTCTTCTTCTCCTCCACAGACATCTCTAGAGGTTTGCCCGATTTCTCTCTTACATCCAAACGTGCATGCTTCCTCTCCCTCATTGTCTTGTGGCCCCTCATCACCTTTGCTTTTAAACTCATTGGCAAGCAAATAATTATTGGCCAATATTGAGGGTAAAGAACCAAACTGAATGGTGATGGATTGTCCAGGATCATCTTCATCTTCGTCTTTGTTGCGTCTCTCAAATTTTGACCTACCAGAAGAATCTTCTGGCAATTCTTCTGTTGAATCGTTCACATTATGTTCTTTCTCATCTTCGAGGTTTTCTTTAGCAACAGTGTTGGAGAAATTGGACAATTTGGGACGTATCACTTCTTGTTGCTGCCTCATCATTTGTCCATAATTTCTCTGATGACGTCTTTCCTGTGTCCTAGTCATTTGATCAAAGGGTATCACCCTTTCCGCATTGTATTGGAATGAGTGCCATACATTCGATCGATGTGGCTGCGGCCTGAACGTTCTATTGTTGAGCATCGGCCTGCCGTTGTACATCGGCCTGCCATTATACATCGGTCTGACCTGTCTTTCAAAAGGAGGCCGTGATACCTTTCGTCCTTGAATAGGTTGGAAATTTTGGGTCGCATTTGGATAATTGTGACGCCCCCATACTTCCACTTTTTCCTCATCTTCATCCATTTCTCTGCTACATCTAGCACACAACACTTTTTTGTTCCTTCCAAGTTCTTTACCTTTGAGACGTTCAAACACGCTGGGATGCTGTCCAAGATCTTCGTCTCCATTATCGACTACCAATTTGAATTTAGGTAAACCACTTTTGAAACCTGCTGACAGCATATTGACTCCTAGTGGCCGCGGAAAAGGATTCTCATCCACTGCCATCTTCTTTTTAGCTTCAAAAGTGATTCGCCCTGATTCGATGGCATCCTGTAATACATGACGAAAAACCAAACAATTATTAGTTGTATGAGACCATGCATTATGCCACTTACAATATTTTTTATCCTTAACTTGCTCAGGATTTGGCAATTTGTGCTTATCGCTCAGTTTTATTTGCTTGTCTTTATACAATCTATCAAATATAGTATCTGCTTTGGTTATATCGAACGAAACCGTTCTAGCCTTCTTACTTGTATCTCTTAGAGGCTCGTTTTTCGCCGTCACCCCTGAACTAATTATTAACGGACATTCATAAGCATCTCCTTTAATCAATTCGGCCAGACATATTTCGGTTTGATCATAATACTCATCTACAATATGAACGTCGAAGTTTGGATCTCTATAGTAAGTCCCTTTACTAGAATTTTTCATTTGTTCTTCTTCCCTTATCAAACGCTCATACCTAATTACGTTGGCCGTTAATTGGAAGAGGTCAGGAAATTTCCTATCCTGAAATTTCTTTTTCAAGTCGAAACTTAAACAACTCTGAGCGATCTTAACAAACTCTTTTTCAGGTAAGGGCACGAAGCACTTACTCCTAGCAGTCTTAAATCTTTGAAGGAAAACTTCCGCCCATTCAGTTGGCATTTGACGTAAATTCGCCAAATCGGCCAAGGTGACTTCAGATTCAGTTTTATAGAATTGGGCGTGGAACAACTGCTCTAATTGTTGCCATGTATGAACAGAGTTTGCTGGTAAATTAATGAACCATGAAAAGGCTACCCCTGTTAGCGAACTAGGAAACAACCTTATTTTATGATAATCACTTACTTCACCACATTGTAGGGTAAATTGCCCTACATGTTCCAATGTTGAGACCTCTCCTAACCCTGTGAATAGTGAAAATTCTGGCACTTTATATCCCCTAGGCCACGGATAGGCTTGGTCTATCCAATCGGGATATGGCTTCCTATAGGTCGGCCTAATGAAAGGACGCATTCCAAAAGCCATCTGATCTTGCATTATCTCGGTGATTTGGTTTCTTAATGCCATATTTGGATCGTACGGGACTCCTATAGGTTGATTCACAGGTGGAATCATCTGAGGTCTATTGTTTAGCCCTGGATTGGTGGCCAAATTACCATTATTCATGGTATTATTGCCATTTATTTGGACATTTGCCCCTTCGCTAACACGTGTTGTGTTTTGTCATATATTTGGCAAATTTTCTCTTGTATTCGGGCTACCCCCCAAGTTGGACGATCCGACATTATGACCACTCAAATTGGCCATGCCGCCTCCACCTACGTTTGACGTCGATGGTATAAAATGCATTTCTATTCCCTGACTAGGATTCATAGGGTTCATTGTCGGTGAATTGTGCCCCACAACCGTCCTAGCTTGGAAATGATTCCCTATATTTGGCAAATTTGATTGACATGTCTGGCCTACTAACCTAGTTATAAGTTCATTTAAAGTGCTTAATTGTTTGGCCATGTTGTCATAATGCACATTTTCAGTTTGAACAAATTTTTCCATATCATGAACATTTTGCAAGCTTACCTGTCCCACGACATCTTGTGTGAGTTCACCAAGTAATGCGCGCATGGTTCGTGGACTCAATTCCGTCATTGGCTCATAACGGCTTTGATTTTGTCCCTCCGTTGCTGGTGTATTTTGCTACTGCTCATATCGCTCGATCACGGATTGAATTCGCTGGCTTCCTGGTTCCTTATCTGGGTTCTTATGAGGCATATTGTTCCACCCTCTTGTATCTTCTAACACCAAAAGGGTCCCACTGGGCGTGCCAAATTGTTTCGCGCAGAAAGTGTATCCTTCGCTAACAATTAAAGGATTCAGACGATGTGTAAGGGACACCAAACCTTTTGAGACAAAGTCCCAACAAGGGGTGTTTGATTTATGAAGATTACAATAGTGACAAAGGATGAAAAAGCAAAACAAAATGCCTCCAAGGGGCACAAGCACACTGGAATTCACTGTAAAGAAATATTTAAGACTAAATGGAATGAAATTACATTTCTCTATTTTTCGAGAGTTGTCTTCTTCTGTCTCTTTTCATTCAATCTCCTTTCTTTTATACCTTGCCAAACGGTTTTACCACACGTCTTCCTTCGATCTTGCATAAAACTTCTCATCGCCCAGTTTCTTCCTCATCGCCCAGCAACCGCCTCGTCGCCCAATAACTGCCCATTTCTTCCATAATGATTCTAACTGTTTGTAACTTCCCCACGATGATCCAACTTCCTGTAACTCCTCCATGATAATCCAAGTTTGTAACTCCTCCATGATAACTCAAGTTTATAACTCCTGACAACGTGGGAACAATGATGAGACAAGTTTGTAACTCCTCCACGATAACTCAAGTTTATAACTCCTGACAACGTGGGAACAATGATGAGAAAAATGAGAAAAACTACTTATGGACAATTACTCTTATGCGGTGATTGATTGTTCTAATCGCCCAACGCCCTGGGCGTTTCTGATCTGGGCGATGTTCATTTTGGGCCCTACCTGGCTTGGACAATTTCCATTGGGCTTATATACAAATTTATTTGGGCATCTATTGGGCCTGGCCGACATATTCTCTAGGCCCATATGCTTGGGTACTTCTTTATGGGCCTATATATATAATTTCTCTTAAGTCTCTTTTTAGGCCCTTGTTATTTCATATGTCAACAGGGCCAACGGTCGAACTTCTTATTTTCCATTTGGGGTGCAGACGTTTCCCAAAAGGACAGGAGTGTGGACTCCTTCCACCTGATGTGGAGAGCGGACTCCTTCTCCAGGGGCTGAATGGCGGACTCCTTCTCTCCTAGGTTGGGCGTGGACTCCTCCTCCCAATTCTTCATGTTGAACTGTGCACATTAATATTAGGTCCCACCGGGATAAGTTGGACTCGAACATTCAGGATATGCTCTCAGTTTTCTCGGCGATGGCAGGGATTTCCATACACAAGTACCTAGGGAAGGCAGCGAAGCAAGAAACTCTACCTGAGTTGGTGAAAATGGCAAAAATGAACACTGCTCGAAGCCATGTTCTAAACTACGAACTGTATAAAATGCTGGCGGGCTATGAGGAGTTGAAGGTTGTGGGCTCCGAGGATGCTGATGAGTTACGCTCGGAGAATAAAGTCCTCCATTCGAAGCTCAGCCTTGCCGAGGAGGGCAGACATCAGGTTGAGTATAAGGCGTTGAAAGCTCAATCAATTCAAAAGGTTGCTGACGATGCCAGAGGCAAACTGAGCAGAAACTTAAAGTGTACAAAGACATGGCCTACACCAAGCATAAACAATTAGCTGAGGTCATGGTAGAACTAGTGAATGCCAAGAAACAGTTGGCTAGGTTAGGAGCCCATAATTATGTCGACCCAAATAAGGCAGCGGGACCTCGGGACCTATATATTATGTAATTTCATCAATTTTGTACTTACCCGACATTCATTAATCAAGAGGAATTACTTTCTAATCCATTTCCTTTTTTCTTTAAGTATTACTACTTCATTGCTTTCATTTTCTCAACAAGTGCGATTGTTTAAGTAGTTTAAGGAGTTGATCGCAAACCGTACTCTCTCGCTGCCTCATTTTTTTGTATTTGCATACGTTAAGTAGTTTACCCAGCGAGTTAAGGAGTAGGCCGAGAACCATACTCACTTGCTACCATGTTTTTTGTATTTGCATGCGTTAAGTAGTTTACCAACGAGTTAAAGCGCTACCTTATTTTTGTTTTGTATTTGCAAGCATTAAATAGTTTACCCAGCGAGTTAAGGAGTTGGCCGAGAACCGTACTCCCTCACTACCTCATTTTTTATATTTGCACGCGTTACTACCCAACGAGTTAAGAAGTTGGCCGTGAACCGTACTTCCTCGCTACCTTATTTTTTGCAGTTGCACGTGTTAAGTAGTTTACCCAGCGAGTTAAGGAGTTGGCCACGAACCATACTTCCTCGATGCTTCGTTTTTTGTATTTGCACGTGTTAAGTATTTTACCAAGCGATTTAAGGAGTTGACTATGAACCATTCTCCCTTGCTGCCTCGTTTTTTGTATTTGCACGCGTTAAGTAATTTACCAAGCGAGTTAAGGAGTTGACCACAAATCATCCTCCATCGCTGTCTCGTTTTTTGTATTTGCACGCGTTAAGTAGTTTACCAAGTGAGTTAAGGAGTTGACTGCGAATCATTCTCTTTCCCTGCCTCGTTTTTTGTATTTGCACACGTTATGTAGTTTACCCAGTGAGTTAAGGAGTTGGCCGTGAACCACACTCCATCGTTGCCTTGTTACTTGTTCGTGTAATCTAGATGAGAGTACTTTAACTTCAAACCAATTGAGCTTTAATTGAATACGACTATCTTTTAACAAAATTGAAAGAAAAACTGATATGCGACTTAGCGCTAGTAAACAAGAAACCTAATGGTAGTACAGACGAAGGTGGATAACGTTCCACGGGTACTTTGTTTCCTTCCTCTCCGAGTCTTTTAACTTGTAGTCTCGGGCTGAATTACCTCAATGATCTTATTCTGTCTCTCCCAAGTGGGTCCAAGGGTCCCGGCCCCAACTTCTCTGTTAGCGAGAAAGACCTTTTTAAAGATGAAATCATTGACTTGGAATCCCATATTCTTGACTTTAGAGTTGTAGTACATAGCTATCTTTTTCTGATAAACTGCTAGGCAAAGTTGTGAACTTGTATGCCTATCTTCATGTAGGTTGAGGTTTACCTTATCCAGGTCTTCGTTGACCACTTCATGAAATTCAAACGCCTTGGGGAAGGCATCCCTACCTCTACGAGGATCATTGCCTCTACTCCATGTGCTACAGCAAAAGAGATTTTATCGATTGTTGTTCGGGAGGTAGTCCGATATGACCATAGGGTCTCGGGAAGTTCCTCGGCCCATCATACTTTGGCAGACTCCAGTTTTCTCTTTAGAATGTGCTTGATAATTTTGTTGACAGCCTCCACTTAGGCGTTGGACTGGGGATAGTAAGGGTGGAAAAATCTCTCATAACTCTAAGTTCGACTCTAAGTTCTTCACAGTTCGAGTTAAACTTTTTCCCGACGAACTGTGTATCATTGTCTGAGACAAGGGATTGAGGAATCCTGAAGCGGGAGATTATATTTTTCCACACAAACTTCCAGGCATTTTCCTCTATGATTTTAGCTAGGGGCTCGGCCTAATTCATGGCTAGAACTGCGAACTTGATGCCATCCCTTCTCGTGGGGAGGAGACCATTAAAGTCGATCCCCATTTGTCAAAAGGCCATGGGCTAGTAACCAGGGTGAGGTCTCGAGTTGGGAGTTTCAGCACATTGACAAACCTTTGGTACTTGTCACATTTCCTCACAAAGGTGTGTGAGTCCTTCTCATGCGAGCCATTGACCGACCAGCAATGACTCATTACATATTCTGGTGGATCCAATACCGAGATCAATAGTCAAGAAGATCAAGGATGCCATACAAGGTCTTGTCCAAGCTATGTAGGCCCAATCGACACCCAAAGTGCAACAAGCAAGACACCAACCTTCAAATTGAGTATGACCTAGGAAGAGCCAACCTTAGTATATTTGATTCAAACTAAGGATCATATGTAGAAACTTGAGATGATTTAAAGGCTCTCATGAGAGGGAGATTTGTACCTAGTCATTACTATAGGGATTTCTATCAAAAATTGCAGAGCCTTACCCAATGTTCAAATAATGTAGAGGGTTACCACAAGGAGATGAATGTGGCTATGATTAGGGCTAATGTTGAGGAGGATATGGAGGCCACATTGGCCAGGTTTTTGAATGGGTTAAATATGAATATAGCTAATGTAGTGGCATTACAACACTGTGTGGAGTTGTGACATGGTGCACATGGCTACGAAGGTGGAGAGGCAATTGAAAAGAAAATGGACAACTAACTTTTCTTCAGGATCTAATCCTTATTGGAAACCGAAGTGGGATAGTAATGGTATGAGTAATATGGTTGTTTCAAAAAGGGAGACCCAACGACCTATGGGAAAAGATGATGTAACTAGCAACAATAAACTCAAGTCAGATTTCCATCATTCTAAGAATAGAAATATCAAATGTTTTAAATGTTTGGGTTCCGGGCACATTGTATCACAATGCCCAAACAAAAGGGTAATGATTTTGTGTGATATTGAAGAAGTGGAGACTGAGAATGATAGTGATAGTGATGAGATATCTGAGTTGGAGGATGATGGTGTAGAATACCCTGTAGAAGGTATAGTCCTATTTGCGAGGCATGCTCTTCATGCACAAATTAAGGTAGATAATTTGGAGCATTATGGAAAAAAGGTGAGGTAGAAATACAAGAAAAGAAAATGATGGAGGGAAAAAAAAAGATTGTAATTAGCAAAACTAACTAATCCTTCCCTTGTTTGCCTATTTCTTTACTGCAGGAATTGGATGACATGTTTCCTGAAGAGATGTCTACTAGGTTGCCACCTATTAGAGACATTGAATATCAAATTGACTTTGTACCTGGAGCTATTATTTCATATCGAGCAGCCTATAGAAGTAATCCAGATGAGACAAATGAGCTTCAATGGCAACAAATTGGAAATACTAAAGCCAACAAAGACCGTAGACTTATCTTTAAGCCTGGTGATTGTGTTTGAGTATATATGATGAATGAAAGATTTCTTGCCCGTAGACGGTCTAAGCTACAGCCTAGGGAGAATGGATCATTTCAAGGTGATGATTCAAGGTCGAATCCTTTTGAGGAATGAGGGAATGATGCAAGCTATGGACAGACTAGCTATGACTCGTTACATATTTCGGTAGGGCTAATAACGAGATCAAGAGCCAAGAAAATCAAGGTGTTGACCTACAATTAACTTTAAACCTTAATGTTTTGATTATAACAAACAAATTAGTATTGTTTACAAAAGATCTATTTTCAAGTAATATTCAAAGGGCTACAAATCCAACTCTCAAGCATGTCAAGATCAAAGTCAATCAATACAAAAGTTCAAAAAATTCAAGATTCGAAGTTCCAGATCGAAGAATAGATTTCTAGATAAAATTATAAATGTACTAATTCTTTGATTTTTAGCATTAAATGAATGAAAGCTCAAAAATAATTTTATGCACAAAAACAATGTTGATATCACTTACATAAAATATTTTTATCAAAGTCACAAATCAATTTTTTTAAGACTTTTCGAAAAACGAAAACGGTGGTCCGTTCTAAGGAAAAGGTTGACCGTTTAGAGTGAACCGGTGACTGTTTGGATCTATAGGTCTACCGTTTGGCTGTCATTTTCTAAAAAGTATCCGTTCTGACTTTTACTGTTCCAACGGCTATCTCTGACCATCTGACTTATAGGTCGACTGTTTGGTCATTCGTTTTGGCAAAAGTCTGTAAAAATTCATCTCTATAAATACCTCTTAATTTATTGTTATTGAAGAGACTTATAAGAGCATTAAAAGAGAGAATCACATTTAGAAAATTCATTCAAGCTTCTTTACATTTACTTCTTAAAAATCATTCATTGAAAAAACTTTGATTGATCAAATCAACTTTTGAATCATTATTATCATCAAAGTTTATTTCTAACACTTGAACTTTTCATTTATTGCTATTCATTGAAGTGTTAGTTTCTCTTAGTACTAAACTTGTACCTATCATTCATCAAGAGAAAAATACAATCTCAAATCTATTTCTTTATATCAATGGATCATATTGAGGTCCATCTAAAACTTAATATTGTATAAGGATCGGTTCTCCTTGTTTGTAAGTCATCAAAAATATTTAAAGGTTTTGATTGCACCATAAGTCAATCAAGATAGTGGAAAGGCCGTACTCGTGACAGAGAGCTTGGTAATGGAGGACGTAGATTATTGGTTGGATCGAACCTCCATAAAAATATTGTTTGCACTCTGTCTATCTTTTTATTTACTTATATTGTGCTCATATTTTTAATTGCTTAATTTATATCTCTTAAATTTCTTATTTTGAGATTATTCTACGAAAAATTTTGTAAAAACCAATTCACCCCTCTCTTGGTTAGTTATTCTTGGGCTTTCACAAGGACGCCATACAAGGTCTTGTCCAAGCTACGCGGGCTGAAACCGACACCCAAAGTGCAACAAGCAAGACACCAAACTTCAAATTGAGCATGACCAAGGAAGAGTCAACCTTAGTACATTTGATTCAAACTAAGAATCATATTCAAGGCATATTGGAGGCTAGTGGGAGATTGGAGGGTAAAAATAAGTATAATTCAAAGTTTGGAGACCAAAAGGGAGAAATGCTGAAAATTGGCCTGGGCAATCTGGAGATTGAAGGGCCAAAATGAGCATAATTCAAAATTTGGTGACCAAATTGGCGAAAGGTTGAAAATTGGCCTGGACGATTGCCCCAGGCCAAACATGGGGTGATCACCCAAGCCATATTATTGAAGGCAGAGAGTAAAATCTAAGCCTGGGCGATCGCCCGAAATGACACTGAGCGATCGTCTAGGCATATTTTCGGAAAAGTCTGGATTTTGTTCAGTTTTTGTTTCCTTTTCCAATTAGAACTCTATTTTGTTAAGTTTTAGTTATTTTCTGAATTAGATTAAGTTTTTATTAATTTTTGCATATATAAACAACTCTCATTGTAAACAATTCACAACTTTGATTATTGAGAAATTAAGGGCCCGTTTGAGATTGATTTTGGAGTACAACTTATGATTGTCAAATAATCAGAAGTTTTTTAGGCGTTTGGTAAATTTTTAAAAAGTGATTATAGAAGAATCTGTATCATCTGGCAGCAGATTTTGAGAAACAACAAAATGGTAGCTTTTCAGATTTTGCTTTTAGCTTTTCTACCTATCTATTATTAAAATACCAATTTTAACCTTAATTAATTAACGTAAATCTTTTTATCTCACAAATTTATTAGTATTATAATTATAATATATCTCTACAAATAATTTAAATTTAAATTTAATTCATTTTTGTACAATATTACTATACTTTTAGTTTTTAGTTTTTATAAATTTTGAAATTGAATAGATGTATATTGTTTTTATTTTAAAATAATTATGGTAAATGCATTGTCATGGAAAAATATTTGATAATATTACATATTATTATAGAAGTAAAAATACATTTTACATTACTACTCATCATAATAATAATACAAAATAATGTTATTATAATCAATGTCTATTTTAATAATTTTATACAGTCGCAGTA
This sequence comes from Forsythia viridissima, assembly GCA_030279155.1. Classification (NCBI taxonomy): domain Eukaryota; kingdom Viridiplantae; phylum Streptophyta; class Magnoliopsida; order Lamiales; family Oleaceae; genus Forsythia; species Forsythia viridissima. Next base: position 51,868,759 of record CM059034.1, read on the forward strand.
ATAAATCAGTTTTGTTTACCAAACGCTTAAATAATGATTTTGAAACATACAACAATTATGAAACAAAAGTTTACCAAACACTTATATGATTATTTCCAAAGCTGATTCTTTTTGTAGTATAACAAAAACTGATTTTCTTAAAAGCACAGCAATACCAAACCAAGCCTAAATAAAAGTGAGATTCATTTTTCTTCCTTATTCTTAATTGAACTAACCAAAACTTATCAAATACTTCACAAATCTTTGTGGCGTTCAAACTTAGTTCTTTGGTTCAAGAAATCATTGGGTCAAGGTCTTGCAACTTGATTTTAGCTTTCTTGGGGTTCATATCAATCTTTCTGGTAGGTTCTGAGATTCAATCCTTTGCGGGTCCGCATTACCTTCTTCATAGTTAGCCAGTAGTATTCTTGTTTTAAGTCATTTTGTGCTAGAGCCATCCCTCCCGCATGATTACCGTAGACTCTTTCATATATCTTCCGCATGATATAGTCGGCTTCGTCTTTGGTAATGCACCGTAGAAGTGGTAGACTAAACCCTCTTTTGTATAGGATTCCATCATTCCATCATGTAGTATGAACTTCGTGGCCCTTCTGCAGAGTTTTCGAGCTTCATCCTTATCATCTGGTAAAACCTAGTCGATTAGGTATGCGATGATTTTCTTCATCCATTTCGAAGATCTACTGATTATCATTGCGTTCTTTTACGAAGCCTCATCAGTAGTTGGCTAGCTAAGCCTTTTGACCAGAATAGCTTTCATCAAGTCAGAGTCCTTGCAACTTGCTAACTTGGAGAGGGCATTGGTGTAACCATTTTTAGCTTTCAGGATTTAGAGCAACTCGAACTCCTCGAAGTTAGCTAGGAAATCCTTAACCTTCTTCAAGTAGGCTACCATGGATTGCTCGCATGCTGTGAAAGTCCCATTAACTTGACTAACCACTAGCTGCGAATCACTATAGATTTGGATTTTTCTAGCATTCATCTCGTGTGTTAACCTTAAGCCCGCAAGGAGTGCCTCATACTCGGTGGCGTTATTTGAGGCTTTGAATTATAGGCGAAGTGCACAGTTGAGGTTATAGCCATTATGGCTAATTAGCAGGATCTTCGCTCCCGCTCTGGCATCGCCTGAGGATCCATCAACATATAGTTTCTATGTTGGTACCTCCTCTGGCTTGGGCTCGGGTAATCTTTCTGGGATGTGGACGAACTCAAGTATAAAATCTGACAGCACATGACCTTTTATAGATAGCTTGGACTTGTAAAAAATCTCAAATTGACTAAGCTCTACAGATCACTTTATCAGCTTTCCAGAGGTGTCTGACTTTTGGTGGATTTGTCTCAAAAGGAGGTTCGTCAGAACGTCGACGCTGTGTGCTTGGAAATACAGTCGAAGCTTCCTTGATGTGACTATCAGGGATAAGGTGAGCTTCTCCATATCAGGGTTCCTCGTTTCTGCATCTTGTAGTGCTTTACTAATATAATAGACCAAGAGCTATGTTGGGCCCTCATCTCAGATAAATACCGAGCTCACTGCCTTTTTCAATACTGCAAGGTAGATGAGTAATCTTTTTCTGGTCTTAGGCTTGGATAATAATAGAGCTTTACCGAAGAGTGTCTTGAGTTTTTGAAAGGCATTCTCACACTTATATGTGCATTCAAACCTCTTTTCCCCTTGATGGTTTGGAAGAACGGTTGGCATCGATCAGTTGCTTTCGACATGAATCAATTTAAGGCTGCCAACCTTTCCATAAGGCTTTGGACCTCATTGGAAGATGATGGTGAGCGCATGTCGATAAGTGCTCTGATCTTCTCGAGGTTGGCTTCTATCCAATGCTGATTCACCATGTATCCCAAGAATTTTCCTGAAGCGACCCCAAAAGTACATTTTAGGAGATTGAGCTTCATCTTGTATTTGCGGAGAATTCTGAACATCACCTCCAAGTGTCTGATATGATCATCAGCATCCACACTCTTTACAAGCATGTTATCAATGTAGACCTCCATGGTGTTTTTGATCTGTTCCACAAACATTCAATTCACTAATCGTTGGTAAGTTGATCCAGCGTTCTTCAGGCTGAAGGGTGTTATCCTGTAACAGTATAGCCCCAGGTCTGTTATGAACAAGGTGTGCTCTTAATCTCATGCGAACATGGGGATCTGGTTGTAATTGGAATAGGCGTCCATGAAGCTGGGTAGCTTGTGACCGACAGTTGCGTCGACCAACTGATCGACGTACGATAAAGGTAAGCTGTCTTTGGGGCTTACCTAGTTTAGATCGGAGAAGTCGATGCACGCCCTCCACTTGTAGTTATTTTTGTTCATCAACATGGGGTTGGACACCCATTGGGGATAGACCACATTTCGGATGAATCCGTTGGCCAGTAGTTTGTCTACCTACTCTTTTAGGATGCCATATCTCTCTATGCTCAAAGGTCTTCTTTTATGTATCTTGGAGAGCATCTTGGGGGTCCATTTTCAGGGTGTGGAAAGCTACAAACGGGCTTATCCCCACCATGTTAGCATGCTTCCATGCAAAAACATCTATGTTCTCTCTCAAGAACTATTTGAGTTTTTATTTCATCACCTCATAATAGTAGCGTCGATCCCAGCCATCTGATGCAAGAAGATCAGCAACCTGATTGCCCTCTCGGAAGATGTGAGTGATAGTATCCCTGTCCAGTGCTAGTAGATGCCTGATGTGCCGTAGAGTAGCCTGAATATGCCAAGGTCCTCCTCCCTTGGTGATGCAGTGGATCGCTAATGTAGAGTCTGACTCCACCCATAGAACTGATAACCCAAGCCTCTGAGCCAGAATGATCCCGTCTAGTATAGCTCGTAGCTCCGCCTCGAGAATGGTGCAGTCGCCATAGAAAGAGAAGAATGCCCGAATGCACTGTCCTGACGAATCTCTGATAATCCCTCCGCCACTAGCAACTCCGTCCTTGACGCATCCATCAGTGTTGATCTTGTAGGATCCCACTGGTGGAGTACGCCAGAAAACTAAAGTGGGAGGAGGAGGGGAGGGGGTGGTAATAGTGACACCAAAAAGCGGAGCGATATCCATGTCTCCACGCCAATGGATGTGCCGAAATAAGCGGCGTGTATGCAGAAGCGAGATGGTGTGGTAAACTCTCCAAATGATCCTCCTCGGCTCCATAGCTATATCTCTGTGCTTCGCATCATTCCTCGCAGTCCATAGAAACCATAATATCAATAGAGGAATGATCGTGCGTATATGTCCCGTGCTGACAAACTGACCCGAGAATCTCCAAGTCTGGAAGCGATACTGGAATCTCTCGAGCGGCCTGAGGGTGATATGAAAGATGTCTGCAAAGTGTCTCCAAACAGAATCTGCTGTCGGACTATCAATGAATAAGTGCTGAATAGTCTCTATAGCCGAACAACACTGGCACCTCGACGCCATATGACTCCCTATCCGTCTCTGGATCACCACATCCACTGGTATAAGCCCCTGCCACAATCTCCAACAGAAAAAGGAAACTGTGGTCGGAATAATCGAGCTCCATATCATACGATATACAGCCTGAATAGTGCTCCCTGTACGAACAAGCTGCCATGCAGACTTGGTAACAAATCTGCCATCTGAAGTATCAGTCCATACAATCTGATCATCCACATGTGGGGTGATAGGGATGCTCCCTATCTGCTTAGCCATGGATATCGCTCCGCTTTTTGGTGTCACTATTACCACCCCCTCCCCTCCTCCTCCCACTTTAGTTTTCTGGCGTACTCCACCAGTGGGATCCTACAAGATCAACACTGATGGATGCGTCAAGGACGGAGTTGCTAGTGGCGGAGGGATTATCAGAGATTCGTCAGGACAGTGCATTCGGGCATTCTTCTCTTTCTATGGCGACTGCACCATTCTCGAGGCGGAGCTACGAGCTATACTAGACGGGATCATTATGGCTCAGAGGCTTGGGTTATCAGTTCTATGGGTGGAGTCAGACTCTACATTAGCGATCCACTGCATCACCAAGGGAGGAGGACCTTGGCATATTCAGGCTACTCTACGGCACATCAGGCATCTACTAGCACTGGACAGGGATACTATCACTCACATCTTCCGAGAGGGCAATCAGGTTGCTGATCTTCTTGCATCAGATGGCTGGGATCGACGCTACTATTATGAGTACAGCTCTCATGATCTTCCACGACGACATCGTAGTCTAGTCCAGATTGACAGATTTGGACTTCCTACTGTTAGAGGCTTATAGTTTCTTTTTAGACATTTGTTTGAGAGGTAGTACCTCCTTATTTATGATTTCTGCTTTGCATTTACTCTTTCATTCGATTGTGCTTGGAGGTCAGGTTTTATGCCCCCCTCCCTTGTACTATTATGAGCTTTTTATATATGGTTGGGGCTTCCTTAACCCCCCCGTCCTTCCCTGATGGAAAAAAAAAACCTCTTCTGGTTTCTATCCCAATTGTAGCATTTGGGACGGGTTTGAGGAGTTTACTAGAAATGTCTCCAATTATTCTACCGAAGAGGCTAGTGAATCTGAGCCTATGATCCGGGGGTTGAGGCCCTCGTCGAGGACCATGTCCTCTTCACCATTCTCTTGGTTATTATCCATCGCCTCGATTTGTATAGTCATGATTGTGGGAGGAGTACCTTCATGTGTTGCTATCTTCTGAAGCGCGTTCATGTAGCACACCCTTGCCTTTGTTTGATTGCCTTGGACCTTGACAATTTTGCCCGGCGTTAGAAATTTCATTGCCAAGTAATGGATGATGGTGCCCGCTTGTAAATTTCTAAAATGGCTATCTAGTCTACCTCCATTTGGTGAAAGGCACTACTAAATAGGATATTCACGGCGCTGCCATCATTGACCAACATTCTTCCTAACCCATTTCTGGCGACAATGGTGCAAAAATTACCAAGGTCCAATATGGGTACTGGACACCAGCTTCATTCTTCGTAAACGTGGGCCGGTGTCTGTGAACCTGCCAGCTTTCTATTGGTTCATCCCTTGCTGTTTTAGAGTATTTTCTTCGTAAGTTCATTGTATATCTTCCAACGTAGGGCCCTCTAATTATGGTGTTGATCTTATGAACTGGGGAGCTCTTATGGGTCTATGTTGTCTAGGTGGATCCATGTTCCTATCATCCCTTCTATTTTTGCGGCAAAGGTTGTCGTCTTAGTGCCAAGGTTGAGGTCCTCGTCCCTAGTTGGGTGGTTCTCATCTTCCTCACGCCGGGCAGTTCTCCTCCTTTTGTTGCTGATTTCTTCGATTAATCAGTTCCCACACATTTGGACAGTCTTCTGTGTTATGATCTTGAGTCCGTGTATATGACAGAACTTGGGAAAATGAATCAGTTGGGGGGGAGGGAGAAGAGGACTGCCAGGTAGGGACTCCAGAATTAGCTCAGTATGATTTAACCTCCAGTAGCGATTGGTGTGAGGCTTAGAAAAATGTCGTCCTTCACGGCGGCAGTGCTCTCTTTTTTTCCTTTCAACTTTTTCTCTATTCTCGATGGTTTTTTCTGAGTGAATCTCTCACTGGATCAGATCCACCAACTGAATTTACGTTGGCTCTCTATTCTGGACGTCTCTCTAGAAATGGATTCGCATGTGGAGACCAGTTATTAGTGCATTTATTGCCTTGTCATTGTTGACGTTCTCAATTTTGTTCATGACTTTGCTGAATCTCTTGAAGTACTTCTTCATTGATTCTCCCTCTTCTTGTCAAATGTTGTGGAGTTGGGCCACATTAGCTATCATCGTCCTATTACCAATGAATGCATTGATGAATTCCTACTTCAGTTGTGGCCAACTCCTGATTCTACGAGGGTTCAACTTGTTATACCACATCTTCACATCAGAGACGATGGTGGTGTGAAAGTTCCTACACTTTATTGATGGGATATATCCTTGGAGCCTCGTCTTATACACATTGATGTGATATGTGGGATCACCTCTCCCATTGTACTTCTCCATATGAGGCATTTTAAATCCAGTGGGGAATTCTCTAGCATTCAGTTCTTTGGAGAATGGGAGGTTCTCGTCATCGTCGTCAGTCACACAATCGTTCTGAATTTTCATCCTCAGGCCTCACATTCATAACCTTTAGGACTCTCTTTCCTTCTGGGTGAGCCTCACTATGCTCGTTGCGCCTGTTGCTCAATAGTTGGGGCAGCTCCATAGAGAACCCAACCCCCAACCTGTCAAATACATTGAGAGATGCGGCCAGCTGGTTTCTCCGTACTGAGGGAGATTTTCCATATTGGTTGTCATGTGAGGGCCTTGGATTCAGGTTTCAAAGATTTCGACCATTAGATATCGACGGATCATCCTAAGATCGACATCTTTAGATCGAGCCGGACCTCGAAGGGCTTCGCCAACGCTTTTCTCCAAATTGGGGATATTGATTTCCCAACTGCTCAATCACCACCTTCATTCGAGCGTTGTCCTTTTTGAAGTCCAAAATATCTTGCTCGATCGTCTGCTTCTGTTGTTGTCTCCTCATCCGACGACAGGTTACATTTTGGAGATCCTAAGCGCTTTCTTGACCATGGTCCGTGTTGTAGGACTCAATTTCTTCTTCCTGAGAGTTGTTTGTTGCCATGCTCCTTCTGGTAGAAAAAATGTTTTACCACATATATATTAGTTGTGTAACGTATTCTCGTTCCCACATACAACGCTAATCTGTTAACCTCGGAATCTGCACTATCCACGTGTCAACAGATCTTCGGCCAATCCTCTGCCAGCTTGTATGTTACATGCATACTAGAGCAATCGTTAGGCACCAAGATCACCAGGAAAAAAAGGGGGCCAGCGATCGTTGGTACTCCGACGATCAAGTCAACTGCCGGTACCAGAATAATATGAGGAAAGTGTTTGGGTGTGGGAGAGATAAGCAAGCAGAAATTTAAGTAGTGTTTAAGAGTAGAAAATAATGTGTACTTTGTAATGAGGAGAGATCTTGTATTTATAGGTTCAGACTTCTAATTTGATTTAAGTAAGCAATCAATTAGAGATCTAATTAGATTCTCATTCCTAATGGGATAAGGGGTAATCGGATGTATACGTGATCCTTTAGATTTTCATTCTTATCTAAACTGATTTTCAATATCACGTTGCCAATTACTTTGAGATTGAGATTTGGTTTCCTTCTAAATTTGTATGACAATTAAACATGATATTTCTTAAGATATCACTTTCGCCGAAAATATCAGAGGATTATATGGGATGCGAAGATCGACGAAGCACCCTAGGTGGGTTATGTTCATGGGCTTTGTTGTAATTGGTTTAGGCGTGCGAGGATTTTGCTGGGCTATGAGGTCTTTGCAGGGCATACAAGATATTCGTTGGGCCTATGAGACCTTGCCAAATCTGTGGATTAACAATTATCACGTTTTTGTATCTTCAATTTTGGTCGATGGGTATATCTTTTTCTGTTGAGATCATTTTTAGCATTGGAGTAGTTGGGGTGGGGGTTTGAATTTGAATATGTATCTTTGATAAGGTCAGCAGAGGTGGTTTGATTGCCGTGGAGTTTGGATGTGGAACTAAATATTCCATGGGACCGGCAGTGATTGAGGGTGGTAGTGGTGGTGCTTGGAGTTGGCGGAAGTGGAAGTGGGGAAGACGACCTATTGCTCTTTTCTTTTTCCGTTTCCTTTTTTTTTTTTTTGGTTATTTAGTATTCTTCATTTTTCTTTTATTTTGTTTTTTTCATTTGTGCAAACACACAAACTGCCGTTTAATTGTGTAAGTAAAAAAAAAATTAAAAAATAAAAGGTTTAGGATGTACTTGCATTTTTAAAAAGGTTAGGGTTCTAACTCTAATTATTTTATTTTATTTTTTGCTGTTTTAATTTATTTAAGTTAAATGTTAAAATTGTCAAGAACGATTATATGTGTAAATTACTTAAGTTGGAATGATACGTGTATAAAAATGAAATTGAATGGATATAAAATTGCGACAATTTTCAAAAGCTGGGAAGATTGACTCATTGACTTCAGAAAAAGGCTACTCGGGAACAAAATCTGAAGAGGAACTATGTTCGAGTATTTTGGGCAGAATCCTCTTTTTCATTGGAGATTTGGAAGCAGCTTCATTACATGCAAAACGAAGCCGGCTGCAGTAGTTCTCGCTCGATCGAAAGCCAAATCTAATGTATTTTTGGTTGAAGTGTACCTGTTTTATTAAGCACTTTTCTATATTTATTGCTCTGTCGATAGTCATTTATGTAAACTATTCTCATAATTGAAAATCAGTATTGTCTTTATGACATAGCCAAAAAAAAAAGGGTATAATTTATTAATTTACCTTAAATAAAAATAAGGTTGAATAAGATATTGAATTCTAAACAAGGCGAGCATTAAATGGGATATCGACAAAATTGAAAACCAAACCTAGATGAGTGAGAAAGTACCATTTTGACCTAAACAAATAAAAGAACAAATGGAAATAAATAAATGCACACGATAATGTATTAGATTAGTGTCAAATTGCTCATGGTTTTTTCAGCCATGTTTAACTGTTTTTGTATGTATTTGGATGTCATTATATACATACTGATTGCATTGAAATGCTTGAGCTGACAATTTAAGATTGTCCCACCATCTAATTTTAACATTTCATGATATAAATTTTTGTTAATAAATAACAAGACGTCATTTAAAAAATAGCAATCACTTCTTAAATAACTTGAAGAAGGGGGATGATCTCCTCCCCCTAGTGGGGAGGAGTTATAATCTCCACTGGACATTTGTTCAGTGAGGATTTGACAAAGGAAAAGTGTTTGACACTTTTGTCAAACACTTATCCAACTCCCACTGAATAAGTGTCCAGTGGAGATTATAACTCCTCCCCACTAGAGGGAGGAGATCATCCCCCCTTGAAGAAGTCCTTTATTGAAAACTCTGAAATCTATTTGACCAATTTTGGAAAGAAAAATTATATTTACTTTTAACGGGAAAAGATCTCCTGTCTCCAGTGGGCAGAAAATCTTTGTCCTGTCAACATGTGGACTATTGATGCAAAAATTTGATTTTTGCATCAATAACCCACATATTGACATGTGAGTATGAAATTGTTGTTCATTGGAAGTAGCAGATCAGACCCTTAACTGATATGGTCAAAGAAAAGGCAAATGGTATTCGGACACAAACAGCTGTAAATTATATTGCAATTAATGTGTCTTTGCAAAAACTGTACCTGTTCTGTATGTTGATCTCTAGGATCTATTACTAGCTCTCTCTCTCTCTGTGTGTGATAGGTGGGTCCAATATGGAAAAGTCTAATCCTAACTTGATGGCTTGACTGTTGTGAGGTAAGATATGTAACTGTGTTTGATGGAATTTAAAATAATTTTTTTTCCCCTCCCACTTATTTTAATTATATATTCACAATTTTTATCATATTTTTAATTATATAATTAGTCAATTTTTATCAAAATCTTTTAAAAATTATTTTTATACTACGATCAAATAGGTACTAATTAACTTTTGTACTCTAATTACAAATGATAATGCTACGTTGCACTGTGCTTAACATCAGTAGTGGATCTTATTGATTCATTATCCATTAATCAATATGACTTTCAACTTTAAGTGCCTAATAGTCAATAGATTCGGTGTCATCTAGATTGGTACTAGATATCATTGTTTAATGTTGTAGAAAATAATTGTAAGTGTACAATATCGTAAATAAGTAGATCTAATGAGTTCGGATTATCGTTCTCACAAAGACCATTTTACTTAGATATTAGCTCAATTAATCTTAATCATAATCTATTAAAAACAATTTGAAAACATTTAATTTAACTATTAACCTATAACTATTAATTTAAGAAAACAATGTAATAATGTATGTAAACACAAATATCAATAATTTATCAAATATGATGATTAAATTGTTGAGATTTACGAATTCATCATAGTTCTAATCTCCAATCTCTTCTCTCAAGTTTTCTTTCTAACATTGTGCTCGGTCGAATTCACGAATTTAACTTAATTTACCTCACCCGAGTTCAAAATAGTATTATTTAATTAAGTCAACTCACTATATCTCTATGTGAAGTCAGAATAAGGCTTAACTAAATGAATTTAATATCACATAATTCAAATTAAAACCACAACAATAACAAAAGCTTATATCTACCTTTTATCCAATTACCGAATTTTACTACGTGATTTAGATTAACAACTCGTCTCTCGATTTGTTACAATCCACAAATCAATGAAATAGTGGCTAATTATTCCAAGCATTATGAGAAGGAGTTAAATCAACACAATATCAACACGTATGCATAAATTTGAGAATTGAAATTGAATAATCTAAACTAGGTCACATCATTTATCCAAAATATGGTTTAGTTACACATCATAAAAAGAATAAAAATAAAATAAGAGAATAGAATATATAACTGGGTTTGAAGCGAAAACAAAAAATAGATGAAGATTTTGCACCAAGAATGTATCTCTTCCTTACAAAATTCGAAACCATAACTTGATTTATGTAATTTTTTTTCTCTCTAATCTCTTTTAATTATTGTATATGATTAACCTTTTTGTTTAAATCATAATATATATTTATATGGCCCCAAAAGCCCCAATTTAGTGTAGAAGTCGTGTTGCAAAAGAATTACCAAATAAGAGTTTGACTAAAATAAGAAAAACAAGATTCTCGTCACATCACAAGGGCAAAATCGTTGTGATCGCAAGGTTTATGTCTGATTCAATGCTAATTTTCTCCCATTATATGACCTTGCAATTCCTTCAATTTTTGCGATATTTGTTTAGTAAGTGTTTCATCTTTCTAATGTCTCCACTTTAGTCCCTAGATTTTTTCTTTCATTTCAATTTTATATTCTTTTATTTGCAATCGATGTCCTTAAACTTTTGGACATTTTTAAGTTGATCCCCATATTTATACTTTTATTTCAATTTAATCATTTTGCCAATTTTGCTCAAAACACCACCAAACTTGAGTTTTGATCTACAATAACAAAATCAACACATAATTAAGTCCACTTTTGACCACCTAGATAAGTGTGAAATTACACTCATCACTTGATTACAAAATCAACTAAACTAGAAGAGTGTTAGGGTGGTGTGGTAATGGGGTTATTCATTTATGAAAATTGTGCAAATGTTAGACCTTTGTTGAAAAATATAAATTTGATTTGATCGTGCTAAAGGTCATAAGATGAATACAAATAGTACTCTCTCCCTAATACAAATAGTATTTCTTGTATGTGTTATACAAGAAAGTGAGTATAATGGAACAAAGTTAAGTTCTCCATTTTTAGATTCAAAAGTCGAAAGTATTCCGCAGAAAACGGCTATTAATACTCCAAGCACAAAAATATATACAGTACAAAGATGCCACATGGATTTCCAAATATTCCAAACTTCGAAGATATATATAAGAAGGTTCCAGGAATCAAGGGTCAAGCTCATGTGACTAAACCCATGATACAAGGAGCTTAGAATTCTCTCTATCTATCTCTCAGTAGGGTTTAGAAATTGAAGGCATTGCTTGCAATATAATCTTCAGTTATAGATTTGATGCAATGACAGTTCCGGTCAAAGGCGAAAGAAGAAGAAGGCGATTTATGCCACGAATTGCAATTATATTTCTTTGCTTCTTCTTAATCTTGCCTCAAGTATGTTTATCTTCACCTGAAAAGAACATTAAGGGTAGTTCCATATGGTTTTTGGACGCGAAATCTTATCATGCAGCAGCTTCAGCATCAGGTCCTCTCCAATTTGAAGAAGATAAGAGATTAATACACACAGGCCCCAATCCACTTCATAATTAACTGAAAAAGCTTTGCTACAATCGATTCTAATGGCTAGTTTTAGAATTCAACTATAAAAGTTCTGTAAGTTCTTTCTGTTATAATCCCTTAGTTTCCCTTTTTTTTTTTTTTCTTCCTCTGAATTAGAATTAATGGTAGCAAAGCTTTAGCTTTTCAGTCATTGTTTAATGAGGAATCATGGTGATGGTGTCAATGTTCACTATAAGAAATTTCAAGGAAGGAAATTTTTGTCTTGAAAAGCGTCTAGACAATCCTTTTTTGACGATTTTACGACAAAACTTGTCATCGTTAAGTTAAATTTCTTGTAGTGGGTCTTGCTCTCCTACAGTGTTCCTCCTGCTGTACCGTGTGATAATATTGCAGTTATTCGTATTAATTGCTGTCGATACTGTTTCTCATCGACTGCTGTCTTTCTGATACTTTTCTTTTGGCAGCAATTTATTGCGCCCTCCCCCTCCCCCTCCCCCTCCCCCTCCCCCCCACCAACCCATAAACACTGGCAATATTAAGCAAACTTAATGCAAAACACTCTGTAGTAGATGCCGGGGAGATGGACCCCTTTCTTTATGTTGTTGTCAGCGCCTTTCCGGTCGAGCTAGAATTTTGTAAAAGGCAGGCAAAGCTCGAAGGCTTCTATCCCAATAAACCAGCGGGCTAAGCAAATTATAACACGGTGGTCAAAAAAGCGTGTTCCATTTAATAAGCGTTCTCCTTCATCCACTGCAACTCCCTCCCTTCTTCGAGGTCGAATATTTATTAATACTCGAAGCAAAAACAATATACAACTTCAAAAGGGTAACATACGACTTTCACTTACAGCCCATGAAAGTAAAATCTAGAAAGATTAACTGATCTAGCTAGGAGATTCGGCCGTACTAATAGTACTATTGTAAAATCTAATCGTGAATCGAGTCAAGGACAAATTTAATTTTTTACCATCTATGGTTAATTAGTCTGACATGAGTTATTTTCAGGCAGTTAATGTATAATATTCTGGACTGGCAATCTTTTCATCAGTTTCATACCCATATAGGCAAATAAAAGTGAAGCCAAAATGTGGCAAACTTACATAGAGATTAGGGTTTATGTTCACTTTCTAACTTTATGGTTTATGTTCTAATGATGTATATATATTACACATTTGTTCTCTTCCACACTAGTGGGGAAAATAAGCTCCCCACTAGGACACTTATCCTAGTAGAATTGGAGGAGGAAAAGTGAATTTTCCTAGTAGGGAGCTTATTTTTCCCACTAGTGTGGAGAAGATCACCCTTGATATATATTATATACTATCCAAAGTCAAGGAATAACCTTGACCAGTTCGTAGTAAGTACTTGAAGGTCGTGTTTGTTATGTAGTATTATACTCTACAAATATGATAGTACTATAATGAGCAAAAAATTTGTTTCTTAACGTGCATTCATTATCAAATAGCCATAGACATTTTATGGGAGAGTGTGGGAGCTTTAAATTATTCATTATGGAATGAGTTATTGATTCAATAAATAAATAAATTTGTCTTGTACATAAGATATTCAATATTAATGAAGATAATCTCCTCCCCACCGTGGGGATGAGTTATAACTCTCACTGGGAAGATGTTCAGATAAGAAGTCTCGTCCTCACTCACTCATAAAATTGTGCGCATTTATACACTCATTTTTAACACACGAATCACTTGATTGTTTCGTAAGAAAAAAAATTCAAAAATTAATTATCTTGTTTACTACTTTGGAAGAATACAACTTTGACTTGAAAAGAAGAACAATTATTTTAAAACTAAGAAATTTTACTGGTTCCCCATAAAAAGCATAACCAACATTATATATATATATATAGTATCAGGGGAAAAGCTACCTTTTTGGTTAACAATGTTCATGTTCTCAAGGTGGGATCGAAAGAGAAGCCATAGAAACTTCGTTCCAATTGTCAAAATAAAAAATGTTTGACGCATTTCAAAAGATTCTTGAAAGTTATAGACAATTTTTTTCCCTATAAAATGAATGTCTGCTTGAAATATAAAACCTATTGAGTTTAGGAGAAGTCTCTCTCTCCTACCTATTTTTTTTTTCTTTAAAATAAAATTGAATGTCAGTGTCCTTGAAAATTTGACATCACAAATATAGATTTCGAGGTTAATTAGTTCTCAAGATGAGTTCTTGTGATGTTCTGGCAACAAAGGTGACAAGGAATGTCCCTAAACCTCTCCGATCATTAAACCAGAAAGAGAGGCAGCCTAGCGTGGCCCTATGGACACCTGGGCCCTGCACAGCCCGTGGGAGCCCCCGACCCAACTCTACTCTACTACAGCAGTAGCCCGGGCTAATTTTTAATAAAAAATATAAATTTGTTTTGAAAAAAATTATTTTCTTATTTTTTACAATCATTAAGAGGATGCACACTAAATTCTACAAGCATGCATCGCGCTTTAAAAGCAGGGAGCTCATTAAGCAGGCTGCAGAGCATTAATATTTTTATTTTCTTTTTTTTTTTCTCACATAAAATATAAAGGGCTGACCTAGCGGCCAAGCTCTGCAACGTTAGAGCCACTAGGGGGTGCCAGCCCGTTCCTACTTGACACTCTAGAGATGGAATCAGGACATTTTCGGAGCCGAGACAAAGTCCAAAAATTAAGCCCTCAAAGACAAAGTCTCACAAGTCTAGGCAACACTACTGATGGGCTGAACTTCAATATATATATATTTTTTAAAAAAATAGGCCTCTTCAATTTTTACCACTACCTAATAATAATCATGATCCTCATGAAATGTAGCTTGTTTTGCTTTGTTGGATTTCAAACTTTTGTACAATTTTTTTTTGGACAACTTCATTAATCACAAATAATATTTTTTTTTGGGAGAAATTGCCTATAAGTCACTTGTACACGACTTGTTTCAAATTAGGTCAAGACTTTTCAAAATTATGATTAATTTATACTTTCAACAATATTTTAAATTAATTCCAAATTACCCTCCACAAACCTTGGCATCTTCTTCCACATCTATAAACCTCCATCGGTCACTTGGTCCCTACGCCGCCGTGACCGTTTGGTGGTCGTGCGTTCGGTGGAGGAGGTCACGGCAGCGCCAGGGACTAAACCTAGGTCCGCCGCGATTTGGGTGCTGTTTTTTGGCGTGGGGGCTGAATTTGATGGCGTGAGGCTGAGTATGGGTGCGATGAGGGTGACCGAAGGTGGTCCGCCCATTCCAGTTTTGGGGTCGGGTCTACCATAAGAAACCTTGTTCTGGTTTCTTGTTTTCTGGTGTTTCTTGCTTTCTACTTTCTTGTTTTCTGGTATTTCTTACGTGAATCAATTAGTTGGAAATATTTTGTTCTCGTTGAATTCCAATTTCTAATTGGAAGCAAGGAAATAGAAATTCAAAATGACATTTATTCAATGTTTAATTCTGGTCTCACCGGTGGTGGTGGATATTGAAGCAAAGATAAGACCTTAGATTGTACACATTTATTTGCTTCACATACACAAGTGGTTAGTATTGGATTTTGAAAAAAAAAATCGAATTGTATGTGAAAAAGATTATAAAGAATGAAGATATAGAACACAGATAGGTGATAATGCTCAACCATTTGATTGAATTGAGAAAAATATAGAGAAATGAAATATATTAATTCAATACCATTACTAGAGTGTAGCTTTCTGTATTATAGAAAAACAATATTACAGAAAATAGTATCATAATAGAAATGAGTATAGAATTCGTATAAGTGTTCAGAATTTTTATTATAATATATTTTCGGAATGGTCTCGACGAGTCGGTTAAAACCAGTTACTTTGCCACTGCGTACAATGGATTTTAGCCATTTGAAGTCGTTTCTTTAGCTTAAAATGACAATCTTTAATTTTTCTTGTCAAAACAATATCAATAATACTAAAACAGTATCACAAATAAATATATCTTAATATATTAGTACCATATATGAAAATATCTTAATAAAATAATATCACATATACAAACTACAACCCAATAAAATAAATAACAGTATCATATGTTGAAATATTATCATAATAAAATAGTATCAAAGATAATAACGTGGTATCAGTATAATATATCACTTTATCTAAATAAAACAATATCATAGATCTGTTTTTACTGGTTGAAGTAATTATATTGTTCTTAAAATGCTCCATTAGTAGTATAAGACCATTGATATTGTTTGCATTCAATAACATTATCATAGATTAAAACAACATCATCTATTGAAACATTGTCATAATAAAACAATATCAAAGAAAAAAACATGGTGTAAGTGTATCATAGCACATTATCTATATAAAATAGTATAATAGACAAAACAGTATCATATATAAAACTAAATACAAGATTTTTATCAAAGATAAAAACATGGTATAAATATACCAATGTACATTATCTAAATAAAACAGTATCATAGATAAAACAGTATCATACAAAACAGTATCACAATAAAACAGTATCATTAAATTAGCGTTTTTTTATAATTGTAAAAGTATGTTGGTCTTTTAGTTCTAAAATGTGATTTTAATTGAATTAAGTTTTGACTATATGATTTTAGAGTCCATAAGTGTCAAAACAGTGACCGACCTTGAGTTTACCCCTTTTTTTTTTTTTTTTTTTTTTTTTTTTATGAAAATAAGCCCCTTTCGATTTTGGGCTCGAAGCAGTTGCTTCACTCGCTTCGGCCCAAAACTAATGCGCTTCTTTAACATGGTCGGGTCATACACTCCATCTATTGGAGGTGGACGTTGAAGAAGAATGCATTAACAATGTCAAATGTTCCCATAGGAATTTAAATTTACCCTCCAGCAAAGATGGCAACCACTTAGGTGAGTGGAAAGCGATAAACTTAGTTTACACACACAAAGGGGGGAGAGAGAAGAATTTTTTTTGTTGGCCTGGACTATTGGTTTCACGTGTGTACATCCACACGTGCTGATGTGCACCAACCGCACTGTATATAGAATGCCATGTTTGGCAGTGATCAAGTACATCTGTACATGCATTGTCTGGTCCCGTTGTGTACAGTAGTTGTTGAGACCATTAAAGTACCAGCATTAATATTCCCTTCCAATATCGAGTTTAACTAATTGAATACTTGTCCCATCTCATTTAAATTAATCTAGGACCATAAATCCGCTCTCACATCTCTTATATATAAAAAAACAAGGACTTCAAGTGCCAACATAAAAAGGTCTGATCAGAATCCACCTTCAATCCCATTTGTTAAGGGAAAGTGATGTGCCAAAGCACCAAAAATGTATTGAGAGGATCACAACAAATTCAACATACTTGAAAAACATGCTATCTTGCGGTAGTTGGTTTTCACAATAGTTGAATTTGAGAGAGAAGGGGGGGGGGGGGGGGGGGGGGGGGGGATGCTTTAAATTCGCCTTCCCTTAATGGGGTATTGGACGTCCATGAGAATGTTCTGATTTTTCTGGAAGTACCCACATTCGAGAAATAAGTTGCAGGAACATTTTCAATATAGTTAAGAGTATAAGATAGAAATCTCATAGAAATCTCGTATACATGGGTCGAGTACATTCGAAGAGCAACATGTTGTTTACTACATGTTTAACCTAGAAGGAAAGAGAAAGAAACGAAAACAAAACAAGTGGAATCAGAAATGAGTGGACTCCTTAGAACCCTTCCGGCCTATGATCAAATGCATTAAGAAAGAGAATAGTCGAACGAATCTCCTCAAAACTTCAATAAGCTCTCTCATTAAGTTAACAACACATGTCATATCCATTAGCTAGGGAATAACTTTTGGCCCAAAATATAGAAATTTGAGAAGTGATAACCTCTAACACCATCCATCATCATCTTACTAGCTTGATCGTGAGAGTGTTGTTTTAGGGGAGACACCACACCCTTGTCAACTTATTACAATAGGAAGAGGAATCCACATCAACAGCATTCTGATATTAGTAGTTAGACGCAATTTGTGGGGAGGCGTAAAATAATCCCCATAGTATATATTACGTGAAACACTGAGCGATGAGAGGGGACGGGGCACGACCTGCCTCTTCAAATGAAATGTGCAAGGGATGGGCAACCGACCCAACCTTTATACTTCTAAGTGTTCCAATAGTGTTCTTCTATGACTCCATGGTAGGTGAAAAGAGGGGGAGGAAAGTTGGAGACAGGGAGTGATCCAATGGGGTTCTTGGAGTCTACTTCCATTTTTACATTTTCATTACTCTTCAAATCTTCATTTTCTCCTACCATTTCAATATTTGGCTTCAACGGAACAGTAGTAAGTTTTTTTTAGTCACATGAAACGTACCCACTGTGTTGGTCAACTAGAGTTTATAGGGTTATTGTGCACCTGAATGATCATGATAGCAAAATTAGGAAAAAGTTTATGGTTAACCAGACGACGTTAACATTTTGTTTCAAAGAAAAAGAAATTAGTAGAGGGAAGAATTGCAAAAACAGATGACAAGGGGGGTCCTCAAGTACAAAAGATAACAGCACTTAGCTCTATAACAGGTTGATTCATCAAAATTTTTGATATGGACATTGTGAAAAACAGGCTTTAAGAAGGAAAGGGAAAGAAGACAAAGGGGTGTCGGACTGGCAGGGGGTAGGAGTGTGAAGAAGACCATGAGAAGAGACAACACAATTAAAGAGACCATTTGACATAATGTTAAGTAAATAAGAATCTTCTTCATTTTCTCCCTCCTAAAACCGCCTTTCTAGAAAATTATCCTCGAATTATATTATAGGTTGACCTTCAATATGGTTGGCTCATCATGAACTTAAAATTACAAGTGCGGGGGTGGGGTGGGGGACAGGGGTATTCCTACTCAATAAGCAATTATCTAATGCTGTGTCTAATGCAAACCAGTGACAAAAACATATGATAATAGCCAACACAGCAGTTCTTTTACAACAAAGCATTCTGTGTAATCGCTTGATTATACCAGTTGTACTATACATAAGCAGTGTGAGAATCTGCTATTTATTTATGATAATTAACTGGCAGATGAATCTCGTATTATCAAAGTTTTATCGTACCGAGCAACATATAATTAATTACATGAGGATGTTCAAACCATCATGCCAGATACGACCTACAGCAAGAATATAGAAGCATACCTCAATCCTGAATACCTTTGCTACCTGGAAGATCAATCCACTCAATTTGAACCTCTACTTCACCACATTCCACATTTCTCAATCTTAGAATCATGTCTTGAGTCATTTTTCCTTTGTTCCAAATAACACAGCTCTCATCAGCTAGGAAATTGTTTCTGCTCGGCTGAACTCTATCAACTTTAGTGCCGTCTGGAAGGCCTTGCAATCCCATTTTCAGACACTCTATATAAGGTTTGACGTCTATTTCTGCATTTCCCATGCTGTCATCGCTAGTAAATGTGTCCTTGTCGTACACGGCCTGGAAATTACATTACCCAATCGGTCATCAACTGTATGTCATATTTCAGCCCGGGGGGTGAGGGTGGGGGGAGGGCATCCCGTCTTAATGTATTATTAGAGAACAGAATTTAAAGGATTTTGAATTGCCTAAATCAAACTTAATGCTGAAATGATGTTAGAAAAGAAAAGGTAGAACTAACTGATTTGTGTTACTGCTTCTATTTTTATACATATTTTTCAGAAGAATAGGGTTTCGCATTCACATGAGACAGACAGAACATTGAATAGACAAAGAAACATATGGTTTCCACTTATGGCGAAGTTGATCTGCCCACTTGGCAAAATAAAGAGAATTACTTTTGAAAATGAAACTTACTAGAACTATAGGTTCATTTGGATCCTTAATGGAGATAGTCAACTCCTCATCCCACAAAGGGTTGCAGTTATCTTTCACAACACGAGTCTTTACTTTCTGCAGTAACATGTAAAACATCAGAGGCTGCATTAAACATCAAAACCTGAATAGATTCAATCAAACAGACTGAACCTCATAGAAATGTGTCATTTCTGACCAGGAGTTTGTATGAAAACCAATCAACACATTTACGAACTTAACAAAACTTTCAATGTATGATCATTCCAGATTACAATCTTACTTTTTCCTTCTCTTATTTCTCCTTTTGGTCATGGATGTCATTCTTGAGGAAAATAGATTTTGGCATTTTTATATATGTAAGAGAAATGATATATTGTATTCTATTGTTACTTAGTCTCATTCCTTTCCATAGGGAATGTAAAGATCAAACCATGATAATGATTTTAGTTTATACACTCAAAACACCCAAAAACTGAAGAACTTCCTACAGCTAGAATGTGCATTTGATCAGGATATTGTGAATATTACCCAAGATTATATGAGAAGCAAAACATTATCCTCTATAGAAGAGAATTTTACTATTTACAAAAATATATACAGAATACATGAGGGATTCCAGTGAGAATGTCTTGTAACAAAGGTTGAAGCTTTTGCTAAGGACCTAAAGAAAAATTTAACTGGCACCTATGTTGCAATCAGAGAAGATATGGCAACTCTAAGCAACAACAGTATCATAATTAACTACCAGAGTTCTTTTGGCTAGCATGAATCATACTCAAAACAAGAGTGTTTTCTGTGTTCCAATGGCCAACTGAGAGAAATAGAATTGCCATGTTCTCGTTCTTCCATAATATACGTGTACTGAATCCTACTACTGACTTTGATACAGTACTTCCATTGCTTGTGTTCTTTAATGAAGACAGAGTTCAGGAGAAAAGTGGGGAGATAGAGGACAGAGGACCACATATCAGCATGAGCAATTCAAAATCAAGCAAACTGAACTTTTTCTAAATGGCCTTCGGCTGCATACTTAAAGTACATTGATTTTTTCCAATTTGGCAATTTCAATGGAAAAGAGAATACAATTATCATGCACTGCAGAGCCCACGGTGAGGGTGTTCTTGAGGCAAATAAATATTTGAGGCAAATGAAGAACTTCTAAGGCTAGATTGTGCATTAAAATATGACAACAACAGCAGCAAACTAAGCCTTGTTTTCAATTAATTTGGAGTCAGCTTAGATTTGGTCTATCCCTCTCTCTTCTAACCTACTCTCCTAAGATTGCTTCACAGTTATGCATAGAGGCCTCTTTAGGCCATGCAAAACATGTCCTAACAACCTAAGTTGTCATTATCTTAATTTATCCTAGTCTTTGCCACCTCCGCTTATTAGCACATGCTCTTATTTCATATCTTATCCATTTTACTATGCCTACACATTAATCTCAGCATCCTCATTTCGGCTATATTAATCTTATGGACAACTTGTCGTTTAACAACCTAACACTCAGTACTATCATGTATAGCAGAATAAATGTTTCGTAAAACTGGCCTTTTAACCTTATAGGGATCTTCTTATTAACCAATAAGATAATGTAAGAAGCACAACATTATCTTCTACAAAAGAGAATTCTACTATACATACATTAACAAGGATTTCAAACTACTTACACATTGCTTCTCTAAAGATAGTTCTTCTTCAGTGATGCCTTATACACTCTAAAACATATCCAATGTAATAATTATGAAAGAAAATGTACTGAACTCTAAACTTTCAAAATTCCATATTTCAATCCGCACATCTCCCAAAGAACCATGACAGAGCTATATGCTCAACTCCAAATTAACAATTTGTCACCAATGAATTAAAATATCAAATTTCCTGATTTCTTTATATGGTTCTAATTACAACCTTCAATTTTCAGTTCTAGATTTCATTCCGATTTCAGAAATACTAATTCTCCTTGCATCCGGAGCTTTATCTTCAAAGCCGTTTTCAATAAATATTAGTTACAAGAGTTCACACAGTATGCCTTTGACATGTATAAAATACCTAATAAACCTACATCATTTGCAATGTTAAATGGAGGTTACCTCTAGCCTCTGACAGTAAACCTTAATTCTCCCTGTAGAAAAGGAAAAGGCCAAAACAAAGAAAGAAATCTAGATTGCAGATCATTTTGAAATCAATATATTTCACATTTTTATATCATGGAAAGAACAAAACCCACAAGAAAAGAATTAATTAAAAGTATTTGGAATCAAATTGTAAGTACGATGTCCTCTTCTACATGCATAGAAATCTTTAATCACCGACCGTTGTGAAGTTTTTTCGGAAAAAAAAAAGTAATATATATATGTCGTCTTAATAATCTCAAACCAAAACTCATATCACTCTCTCAATTTCTCCATATTCTTCTCCATATTCTTCAAAATCAAATCCAACAAAACTCTCTCTCTCAATCTTCAATAGATACTTCTCAACCCTATCAATTCATTAAAATCCTCTGATCCGCCACAAAGAAAAACGGTACACTAGTATTTAAAACTAAGAAAATCATGGATGCAACAAAGTCTTGATCATGAGTAATTATAAGTATGGAATGGGAATTTCATGCTGAAAACTCAAAGATGCAAATCCCAACAGTTACAGGATTTCAACTGGCTAAACTTCTATCGGTTCATTCATCCAACAGATAATATGCAACCACGAAATCAAAGATGCAAATCCCAACAGTTACAGGATTTCAACTGGCTAAACTTCTATCGGTTCATTCATCCAACAGATACTATGCAACCACGAAATAAAATCTACCCACGAAGGAAAAAGAGTGGAATTGGAAGAAAATTGGCAGACCTGACCGCCATAGGTGATAACAACATAAGGGTCACTGGTCATCGTGTCACGAATAGCAAGATTGATTCCCCTGCGAACCCGAATTCTTAGAAGACCCAAAACATCATCCATTTTCGAAAGAATGAATTCTGAAAAAGAAAACAAGAAAAAAAAAGGTTGTGAAGTGAACTCCTCCTTTATACGTGGGATTGATATAAAAAAAATTTGCTCCGCAGGACTTAGATAATTAAGGAGATCCAGTCGGTCCAGCACCAATGTCCAGATGCTGGAGTTGTACAGTAGAACATATTAAAGTGTGGCAGTCATCATCGGACATTATTTTAGTAACCATACTTATTTTGGGGCAATGTAAGGAATATTTGTTGTGCTGTGCCACTTAATTGTGTGATTAGAAATGAATGCTTTTAATTCACTTATTACTAGTGGGTACAAGGAATAAAGAATTGAAACACTTTTTGACTTTAAAATTCATGACTAATTCTAAGGAGAATCATCTCATGTCCCAAGTGGGTAAGATAGCATGCCCACATGATGAAGTGTTATGTAAAAATAATTTTTTATATTAATTGTTCACGTACTGACACTTTAGTATATGGGCAGAAGATCAAAAGTGCTAATTATAATGTGCCAAAAAATTGTGAACTAATGCAGTCGTAATCCAATTTATGAATATGTAGAATTATTTGGAGAGACATGGGTTGATCAAGATTTAATGTGTGAATTGTATGCTGAGATTGGTGAATTTCTTTATATATTTATTTAAATTAATCGTGTTTGTTATTTCCTTATTTTAGAACTTGTAATATATTTTATAGGACTGATGTTGCAGTTATAATCAAAGTTAGCCTTTAGTCATTTTTATAAGAATAATGTTGTTTATTGTAGCTAGCCGCGATAGATGACAGTGAACTACTTAATTTATTATTGAAATAAAATATATTATATTTTTATTGAACAATAAATCAAGAGGCACATTGTCATCTAAATTGATGATGATTGTCACTGGCAATGAATATAATATACTATTTCTATTAATTGTCGCACTATGTCTTTTAAATTCGATTTTGTTTGCTTTGATAAATCAATAAAATATTGAGATATTCTCTTTTTATTTTGCCCAATTTTCAATATTCACATAGTGAATCAACTAGATTTGGAGTGTTAATCATCTTTTGTTAATTTCCATTGAATATGTTTAGTGTTAGAGCACAACCACATCTCTGGCAAGATGGGTTGGTGTTCATGAAACCCAGTTAGCAAAAATCATGCTGACACATTGAGTTAGCACATCAATGTCAACAAAAGGTCGCGTTGGAAACTGATAGAGATGAAACAAACGGAGTTGCTGAAGTAGCAAATGGACAATTTTATATCACAATGACCTGGTGATCGCAGATGCACAACAATTCATGAAGTGGTGAAAGATGACGAAAGCCCTTTCGTTCCTTCCTATCTTGAACGGCGAATGGATATTATTCTAAGTGAGATTATGAATCAATGTGATATATGATTCATTAACTGATTCAAATAGGACTACAATGAACCATTCATTATTTACATTGAGACATACGAGTTTTTGGTAATAATGGCTACGGTGACCCCATAGTTTTTTATGAAGATTTTGAAGAATTTATGGATTCGAGTGATAACAGTTTTGATAGCGCTCTAATTTTCAATGAAGATGATGAGTTTCTAGATATGGGCGACAGCTGAGATGGCAAAATGTCCACCCAAGCCCTTGTCCCGCTGGAGAATATTTGTGTTTTTAAGTTTAATCGTATTTAAAAAATAAATAAATCACTAAATTAGGTGAAAAATGAAGATATTTTAATCCCTACCCATTGCATCAATAGGCGAGAGTTCAAAGAAAATTGGAGAAATTATGGTCGAAGAGGACGAATAATGTCGAGTACTTTGTCCACTTTTTGCGAGTGACGCTTAGAGTAGTTTTTGGAGACTATGCAGGTTAGAGTGGACAGCATATGGCTTGGAAAATTAAAAGGATTGAATTTACTTTGTAATAGAGATGATATTTTTCAACATACAAATATTGGTAGATTCATGTATTTTGGAGAGGATCTAAAAAGTCGGCCCTTGGACTTTGTGGTTAGGAGGATTTGCCTCGACATTTTTTTTCATAGATTGATTTTTGGTGTATGAAAATAATAAATTGGATGTGTTGTAAAATTATAAATAATGATAAATGAGTATTTAGTTTTATCTTAATGTATATATAATTATCTACTTACTCCAAACAAGTGTATTCTACTCAGATTGTAACTCCCATTAGAACTATTTAAATAGGGTCATTGTTATCATAAATTTACACACTTGCACGATTTCTTAATTCTCTTCTATTTTCTTCTATTCTTGTCCTAGTTTTATAACACGTTATCAGTACATGATATTTGGTATTTCTTTCCCATCGAAGCATAAATTAAATCGGCATTTATTTTCTGCGCTTATTCTTGATGGTAACTCGTACGCAAACATCTTTACTTCGTATTGAATTTAATGATCAGTATATGATATAATTTTTGAATATTAAAAAACGTGATTAATTTTAATTATGATAAGAAAAAGTCCACTACAATTAGTATAAATCTATCAGAATGAATATTCATATCATTTCTACTGTGCATACCTCTACGTGCATGTTTGGACTATATATCTTAGTGTTATATAACTGGGAGGATTTCTCTCCCATGTTTGTTCCATTGCAATGACCAAGGAGAAGATCTACCTATTTCTTGCGTCCCACTGGTTGTTTCAGCTCTACCGCTTGGGGTGGTGAGGTGGGCGGGGGAAATTGGGGAAAAAAGATGATATTTCCTCTCTTTTTCTTTTCTTTTCTTTTCTTTTTTAATTCTCTTTCTTATTTATTTTTGTTTCTTCTTTTTTTAATTATTTTAAATAATTAAATGTAAAAAGACTAGTTAGCCCTTATCAAAAATTAGTCAAAGAAAATCTTGGTCAAGTGACGGCCCTCTAGACAAAATATGTTGGGTCCTTTAGCTGAAAGGTTTGAGACTTAGGTACTAGGATTAAATAGTTTAAGATTTTACAACACATTTTTGGAAGGTTTGAAACATATGCTGAAAATTCTCTTTTTATTTTTATTTTTTGCTGTTTTCATTTATTTAAGTAGGAGGGCAAAATTGTCAGAAAAGACAATTTGCGCGTGAATTACTAAGAGGATAGAGATGATAGATGCAAATAAAATTAAATAAGAACAAAATTGACACAACCTCTGAGCGTGATTTACCCCAACATAAAATGAAAAGATAAAAGTTAGCTCAACATAAGAAAGCGCTTGTTTTAAGTCAAACAAGACTATTATGTTATGCTCAAAACCCACAAAATTTCACATTTAATCGTCATGGATAAACTCAAATTACAGTGAAAAAACGAACTGAGAACATATGGGAATAATGCCATCTAATGTAGAAAGCAAACTCATAATAATAACAGTTTTTTAATTATTCCAACTATTTCAATTAAATTCAATGGGAAGATATCTTTAGATTCAGAGATTTATTGAACCAGGCCCTCAAACTTCCAGACCCCTTCCGAGTCATTGCCGGTGACTTCTCGTCGTCATCGATGGCCTTCTCCTTCTGAGGCTTCTTATACAGCATGAAATTTCGCACCCCAAGCGATCCAATTGACTCCCATGAAGACAGAACTACAACCAAAGATAGCATATAAACAAAATATGACATACTCCTAATAGATATACAATTTTCGCTCAAAAAAAGTACAAAATAAATGAATTTAAGCACACTAATGCTAACATCACATAAACATTTACCATAAAAGTTAAAAGTTGATTATCAAAATGTTCATCAAAATATGACAACTTGAGGAAAACTTAGGTATAAATCCAAAAAGATAACAACACAACAAGTGTTTATACAATACAACCAACAGTACAAATGAATCAATTATATTAGAAACCCAATTCAAGAAAAAAAAAAAAAAAAACATAATTTAAAAAAGAATCCCATAAATTTGATGAGAGTTAATACCTTCAGTTCCGGCATTGGGGCAATATAGCACGAAATTGTTGAGATCTGACCCGAGAATGGGGAGTCGGCCCTCGCGAGCATACGATTTCAAAGCGGTATCAATCACCACGGCAACAAGCTCCTCCTCATTCACCACGAATCTAATCGGGCCCGCACTACCTAACACCGTAACGCTAATCAAAAATCGTTTGCCCTTTTCGGCCTGATTCTTCTTCTGCTTGTAAAGCAACATATTTTCTCCTCAAATCTTTTTTCTCTTTAATATTCACCGGCAAAAACGAAGATGAAAGTGGAAAAGAAGAGAATAAAACGAAATCGATCAAGGACACAACATTGGGTCTGTTGATTTAAGGGTCGAGGCCGAGGCAACGGTAGTACCAGCCTTCATTACAGGAGAGAAAACAAAAGAAGGAATTGGCAACAGAAATCCCCCTTCTTGGAGAAGAACAAGAGGGAGAGATCATCAATTGTACGGTCGAGATTTCCACCATTCACAATGGAATTGAATTGGATCGAATCGAATCTTCCTATAAAGCTTCAAACAACAAAGCAGTCAAACAACAAAGCAGAGAAATATTCGATCAAAAAAAAAAAAAAAAAACAAAGCAGAGAAATACAACAAAGTTTTGTTTTTAAACTCTCTCTCTCTCTCTCTCTCTCTCTCTCTCAATTATTTAGAGCTTTATTCAATTGTGACTTCTAAAAATTTTTGAGCAATTTTTTTGAAATTCATGAACTTTTAAGTGACTTTTATAAATTTGTTTGAAATTAATAAAGATCTTCTTTATACTTCTGTAGATTTTTATTAAATATTTATGTAAACTTCTATATACTTTCATTTTTTTTTAAATATTAAATTAAATTTATATATACTATAATATTATTTTATATGTCCAAATTATTCATAACACATATAATTAAGAATTCAAAATAATAAATTATATTTCTCATTGTTAGTATGCCATTCTTATTGGCTGTAAAATTAATAAAGTATGTTAACTTATGTTATTGTATGGGTAAATAGCACAAAACGTCCCTACCTATTGAGGGTATTGTGGAAAACGTCCCTACTTTCTAAATTTTGGCAATTTTACCCTTACCTATTGGATTTCTTGTGCAAAAGGTCCTTCAGTCCAAAATCATAGGGGTAAATTAGTCCAACCACTTTTTTCACATATATATTACTTCTTTTAAAATTGGGGGGCTTCTCATGCAATTTTCAAAATTGCAGGCAGGCCCCCGTCCCCAAAACATATCTGCGCGATTCACGGTGAGGGAAGAGCCGCGCCACAGGCTAGCGACGCCCTCGTTCTTGGCCATTTGAGAAATAGCGTCCACCACGCTCTTGTAGTTACGACGCTGTATATGTGTTATTCAGGGGTGATCTCCTCTCCACTAGTGGGGGAGCATAAGCTCCCCACTAGTCCACTTGTCCAACATTGGTTGGACAAGTATAAAGTTTAACTTTATACTTGTCCAACCAATGTTGGACAAGTGGACTAGTGGGGAGCATAAGCTCCCCACTAGTGGGGAGGAGATCAATTTTCATGTGTTATTTTATAATTTGGAAGATACGTTCAAGGTTCCAAAAGCAAATCAGAGTACAAAAATTTGCTTCATCTGATGGAGGGAGTTCTTGAACTTGTTACCATTAAGATCAAAATACTGTACAGAAGAAATTTGGTCCTCCGAAAAATAGATTGAGGAAAACGCGAACATGATTTGGATTGCCGGAGTTGATGAGCAAGTTGATTAGCAAAACCATTTGAGGTTGCGATCGGGTCGGTGATCGAGTTCCGGCGACTCGTCCATAGATTGCGAATGGAGGAGTGGCGGAGGTGGTGGATTTTGAGGCCATCTTTTATGGCGGCCGACATGGCTTTCTTCCTCCAATGCTGGAGAAAGGAGTTTCTGCAATTTTGGTGGGGTTTTTGCGACAGATTGGGGGGGTGGGGTTTGGGGAGAATAGAGAAGACGTGGTGAGTAGTTGAACTATTTGACCAAAAATAGCGCGACTACCATGTAACTTTCTACTTGCTTTCTCACGCGCAGATATGTTTTGGGGACGGGGGCCTGCCTGCAATTTTGGAAATTGCATGGGAAGCCCCCCAATTTTAAAAGAAGTAATATATATGTGAAAAAAGTGGTTGGACTAATTTACCCCTATGATTTTGGACTGAAGGACCTTTTGCGCAAGAAATCCAGTAGGTAAGGGTAAAATTGCCAAAATTTAGAAGTTAGGGACGTTTTCCTCAATACACTCAATAGGTAGGGACGTTTTGTGCTATTTACCCTTATTGTATATATACATAAGTATTGATCGATTCATTTTTTATTTTCAATAAAAAAAAATTCTCTAAAATAAAGAGAAATCATAAAAGATTGTATATTCTAAATTCATTTTTTTGGCACAACATTATTTTAATAGTGTTTATAATAATATAAATAACAGACAAATAATGACACGCCTATTTTGTTGACCTATTAGTCAAATTAATTCTTGTCTAAATTACATTAATAAAACAATCAAAGTAAAACAAAAGATTTCCAATATAATACCAAATTATTACCATGGAATAATTTTTAATAATTAAGCGAAAAATTTGACTCCCACCAACATTAATCAAAATACTGTAAATTCATCACGTAAAATATCCTCAAGTTTTGACACAAGACTATTGTGATATCAAAGTTTTGATTACTGCAAATTTTAGATACAATTGCATATAAATTATTGATTACAACAAATTCTTACTTAAATGAATGAGATACGAAAAAACCCTAGAAGTGAAAAAAAAAAAATGGACGTTCTTTATTTTAGGGCTTTAAAGTCTTCACAAATCTTATAGTAGGTGAGAGACTTCTTTTTAGATTTGCTATATATACTTTTCACTAAAAAGTCTCCAAAAGTCTCTAGAAGTCTGGTAAATAGAGAATCTCTAGAAGTCTTTCTCAATTTGAATACCCCGTAACTTATAGAGACTCATACAAAGTTTTAATTGAATACCCCATGACTTTTAAAGACTTTTTAAAAATTTCTAAAAGTCTCAATTGAATACACCAATACTTTTATAGATTCTCAAAAAGTCTACATTAAATATCTCTAAACTTTTAAATACTTAAAAGTCTTTAAAAGTCTCAATTTGAATATACCTCTTTTAGAATTTACAACTTTTATCAATTTTTTAATTCTACACTTTATCAATTTTTATCAAAAATTTCTTAAAAATAACTTTTAAGTTACACCAAACATATACTAAGTATAATAATTATAGTTTTTTGTTTATATACAATAATAAAATAGTACTAATTTGTAGGTTTGATTTAATGGAAATTAGGCACTTACGCCTATTTTTCTAAATAAAAAAAAAACAAGAAAAATAAGGAGAGTCTATTCAATTAAGAATTGATAAGATTTTTAAAGACTTTTATCGACTTTAAAAATTTAAGTGTACTCAATTTAGACTTTTTAAACTTCATAAAAATTTTGAAGTATTCAATATGGATTTGTAAAGACTTTAAAAAAGTCTTATAAAATAATGCAATATTCAATTCAAACATTTTAAAATCATACGAAATTCAGCAGTATTCAAAATATCGATAATTTTTAATGACTTCATAGATCATTTTATATGTACAAACTTTAAAGCATAGTGTATAAATAAACGATACCACAATTTCTCTCCCATTCACCCCTAAGATTTTGAAAGATTTTGGAAAAAAAAATATTTTATTTTCTTAATTTTTTCTGTATGCAACATTTCTCTTTTCTTTTTTCCTTCAACAAATTGTAGAGTCAAGATTAATATTTTTATCTTTCTTCAATGTGGTTTTTTTTCCCTCTTCAATAAATTATCCTAAATATTTTTTTCTCTTCTTCATTTTTCCTTTTACAAATCCTATAACCATGATTAATTATCAATATTATTTATGAAAAAGAATATTAATATTTTTAGCTATAGTCGATTTGATTTTTTAGCTTTTCAATATTCTCCAAAGTATTTTTTCTTCAATATTCCCATAACTATTTTTTTCTTTTTTGTTTCATCGTTTTTTTCATTTTTCATTAAAAACAAGATAAATTTATAATTAAATTCTTATATAATTGTTGATTATAGCTATTAATGAATTTCTTTGGGTTAAAATTTAGTTTTTTATTAATGTATTTTTTTTCCATTTTCATTCTTGTTTTTTCTATATAATGGTTGCATTTTTTTCTTCGTAAATTGGTACTTTGGTTATTCATTATGCAATTGTCGTGATTAATAATGATATGTTACCTATAGATTATTAAATATAAAAAAAAGATTATAAACTGGATAAATTTTTTTGTTGAAAAATATTTTTAAAAAGAATTGTATGTCATTATTTTTTGAATTTATCCACAAGTCATTTAAAAGTTTATATAGTTTTACCCAAAAGAAAAAATAGAATGAGTTAATAATTTATATCATTAACTTTTGACGTAGTAATTTGCAACAATTAAATAAAATATTTTTTATGAAGTTAATAATATTAATACAATTAAATAAATTATTACTTTCTCCTGCGACATTTTTTTAATTATGAGATATTAAATTTTTATATTCAAAATTTTTAATTAAAAAAAGTCTATAAAAGTTCATAAAAGTCTGTGAAGTCTAAGAAAATCTTTCAAAATGAAATCTGTACAAATCCATAAAAGTTTGTAGGAGTTTATTAAAATCTATAAAATTCAATAAAAGTTAATGAAATCTATCAAAGTCAGTCACTTGAAAAATGTCAATCAAAGTCTTTAAAAATCTAGATTAACCCCCCTAAGGCTCTTCTAAAAAAATTGAAAAATAGCCTTATGTTATGTTGTAGATGTTACGAGGGTAAAAATATAATAATCCTAAATTTTCTTTTTCTCTCTACATTTTGGACGATTTGGGGGCAATTTTGCACCGTAATCTCCAATTTTCTATCTAATTTTTTGTTGATTTAAACTTTTTTTTTTTTTAAAGTCCGAACATTTGGTTGTAAATTGAGTTAAACTATTTTAATAATGTTATAATTTCATAATTTTATTAGTTTCGTGAAAGTTAGATGACCTGTGATAGTTTGTGCTAATTTCACAAGTTAAATATAGATTAAAAAAAACAAAAAACAAAATTATAGTTAGTAAAAGTTTATCCTTGTATACATGACAACCTTGTCTAATCAGGCCAAGTAGAACATATGCAAGATTTCACATTCTTGTTTTCTTTACTTTGATTTTGAGCACAATTACCAGTAAAATTCAAGCAAATAAAAAGGAATATGTAAAGAATTAATGAATACTGGAGTAGTCACAACAATGAGATAGAAAAAAGAAGAATAAGAAGAGAAGTACTATACGAAAACGCGACATCAGGACTCAGGGCAGGGGCCTCATGCGACATGCGCTCTCACATTATGAATGGAATTAAGATTAGAATACAGATGAATCCGTATAGTCATGATGTGCAAATATGAAAATGTGATATAGATCATGCTGGATTTTAAAATAGTAAGATATTTTACAATCTATTTAGCAGATAGAATATGCAGGCCGAGGAACATCTACAACATAATCAAGAAAATAAATAGACATTGTGGCAGGATGATTGTGTATGAAATCATAAGAGAAAATTATATCATACACCTATATTTTTAAAAATTTTTGAATTATACAATATCAAAATTTATTTTCGTAATAATATTATAAATACACAGGAGAGTGGATTCAATTTAGAATTTTAAAAACTTTTATAGACTTTAATAAATAAATGACTTTTGTGGAATTCGTGGACTTTTAATCGATTTTTATGAATTTGTTAGAAATTAATAAAAGTCTTCCTTAAACTTTTGTAAACTTTTATTAAAGTCTTATGTAGACTTCTATAGATTATGATCATTTTTTTTTTATAAAATGTTAAGCTAATATTCTATATACTATAATATCATTTTAAGCAAATTCTCCTATGTCCAAATTATCCACGACACATGTAATTAAGAACTCAAATTAATAAATAATATTTCTTACATCAATAAAATTATTTATTAACAAATATAAAAGATTTAAGTCACCGCAATTAAATTAACAAATAATATAATTATAAAAAAATTAATAACTTTTCTATAATGTTTAATAAAAAATATCAAATATTCTCAAAATCACTTCACATATCAGCTGGTATAGTATCCCTCCACGCATTATTTCTTGTTATTGACTATCAAAAAACAAATTCTTACCTCGAATGAAAGAGATACGAAAAAATTATAGAAGTGAAAGAAATAGAGGTTCTTTATTTTGGAGCTCTAGATTCTTCACAAATCTCATACTAGATGGGAGATTTTTTTTAGATTTACTATTTATAGTTTTCAATAAAAAAGTCTCTAAAAGTCTGGTAAGTAAAGAATCCTAGAAGTCATTCTCAATTTGAATACTCTATAACTTATAGAGACTCTTACAAAGTTTTAATTGAATACCCCGTGACTTTTAAAAACTTTTTAAAGTTTCTAAAAGTCTCAATTGAATACTAATACTTTTGGAGAGTCTTAAAAAGTCTACATTGAATACTCATAAACTTTTAAATACTTAAAAGTCTCAATTTGAGTACACCTCATAATTATACTAGATAATAAAAAGATTATTATTTAAATATAATTCAAACATATAAATTTATAACAAGTTCAACCTATTATTAAGAGACCAAATCTTATTATTCTATAAATAGTGGAGTGATTAATGATAATTACTAAATTATCTCTCTTCTAATATATAGTCCACCATTTTCAAACTTCTTAGAGAAATCTCTACAATTTTACATTTAAAAATCATTTTATTACCGCAAAAATTTTCTTCACTATTAATAACTTGTGCACGCAACAATAACAAGTCCAGATGTAAGAGCAAGAAAAAGACAAAATAATTCAGTCATGAAAAAAAATTCAAAGAAAATCATAACACGGACGTTGAAGAAGAAGTTTACCATGCATGTTCTTCGAGCAGAAAAAGTAAATTCTTTTATTTATTTATGATATACATGTTATCTTTTTCATTAAGATTTGCTTTTTCTATCTCGAAAAAGTAAAAAATTTGTGGTGCCTTTTTCAAAATAATTAAGGTTTATTTAGTGAATGAAGTTTATTTCACATAAATGACGATAAATTTGAGTTATTTAGTAGCTGTTGAATTTTTTTCTGTCATTAACAAAATAAATCAAATTTAGATTTTGTGGACATCTGAAAAACCTTTATGTCTTGTTCAACATTGTTTTGTCATCATCTGCATGTTTTTGTCACACACTAGTTGCTAATTATTTTTTAGTAAACTTTGTTACCACTGAATGTGTCACCAATAAGATAATTGTTGGTGCTTTACTAAATGGTAATGTGATAAAATACGAGATATTTCGATATAATAGATGTGTATAGATCAAACCAGTTCATTATTCTTTCAAGTCTCAAACAACGTATATTATCATGCTTGTTAATTTATCGTATTATGATTTACATA
This sequence comes from Forsythia viridissima, assembly GCA_030279155.1. Classification (NCBI taxonomy): domain Eukaryota; kingdom Viridiplantae; phylum Streptophyta; class Magnoliopsida; order Lamiales; family Oleaceae; genus Forsythia; species Forsythia viridissima. Next base: position 51,902,695 of record CM059034.1, read on the forward strand.
TTGTTATCACACATCGATAATTTATACATTGCTACCATTTTGAACTGATGTGTATTGTGTAATGTTATTGTGACTGAAAAGTGTTATTTTGTCATATCACATACAATGAATGATTTATTCATAATAATATATTTTGTATACGATGTGAAATTTATAAATTATGTACACTACTATTTGATTGACATGAAAATATTTCAATTTATTTAAACATTGTTTATTTAATTTGAGATTAGTAAGAATCCTTACATTATTTTCACACGCTAATTCAGTGCGTTCCATATCTTATTTTTTGTAGAAATGTGTACTTTATACATCCAACGAGTGCTACTTTGATATGTTGATAATATAGATACATCATTTTTCGAATTTTGAATTTGAGATTATATTATGCGATAAAATACTTTAATTGAAACAATTAAAGAATATATTGAATGGTAAGAATGCATAATTTAAGAATTCTTTAATAGTTTAGTATAATTTATATAATATTCTTCTTATTTAGTATTACTATAATTTTTTATTTTTATCTAATAAATCTCAAATTCTATACATAAGATAGTGTATTTGTGTAATTATCCCAAAACATAATTCTTTCCCAGTATTCAAGATGAAAGTCTAGCTCCAAACAATATATAGACTTGAAATGCACCATTCACATGGCTGACAACAACATGTATAATCATCAGTCATCATGATTCTTATCCGTATAGTCACGAGCATATTATTTTCAACATATGTACCATGGTTGGAGAAATAATGAACTAGTAACATATATCAGTCTAGAACAGCGATTTGGACACACGAAAAATAACTCTTAATAGATGCCACTGTGGCAACAAGTTACACTACTGGTTTTGAAGTATGAAAATTCGTAAATTTTATTAAACTTGTAATAGATAACACTAAGGTGGTAGGGTCAGTGTTATGTGATTGTTATATTTCGAGCGTCAATTATATGTCAATAGAACATTTATGAAAAAATGTTCCAATACAAAAACACAAATTACATTATATGTGACTTTTTAATAAAAAAAGTGTCAGAGCATGCCATTTTTTTTTTTTTTTTTTTTATGTTAGTTCTATAAAATTATTATTTGACCAATTATTTTTGTTTAATTTTTTGTAGGATTGGGAGCTTTGATACCCCAAGATTAATGGTTTCTTAGGAAATGGAATTTCTACTCGCCTCACATAGTAATTAAATATTTGAATGACAGGTTTAACGAAAATCAAAAGAAATTGTATAGAAAAACATACGTCATTGCTTATATTGATCTAAAAGAAAGTTATACGGGCTCAATTGATTTACCAATTATTGTTAAAGCATGTAAAGAAAGCTAACATAAACGAAATGTGGTTTAACATCAGTAGGAAAAATGTCAAATTTTCTGTTGAAGAATTTTGTTTAATGTTTGGCCTTCGCTATGTGGATAGTGGTGACTTTATCAAGTAACGATTGCGAAAAAGTAACATTAAAGAGATATTTCAGTGAGTATGAAAGCATAGTGTGTAGAAAAATGTTTAAACGATTTCCATCTTATACAGTAGACAATGATGTTGTAAATATTGGTATTATTTATCTTTTTTCATCATTCTTATTTACTACATCATACTATAAATGCGTTGATGATTCATTTTTTGGCCATGTTAAGTCGGATGATATAGAATCTTTTCCATGAGATAATGAGCTCTACAATTTGACGTTGATGTCTCTTAAGGGTGCATTGACCAAGAGGATCATGAAGTTAGATCCTATAATGAAATTTTTGGAGTATAGGCTTAATAGTTTTGTGCTTGCTTTCCATGTTTGGATCTATGAGACTATTTCTACAATAGCTAAAAAATGTTTTGTGTGAAGTTATAAGTCATTGCATCCTCGAATATTAAGTTGGTGTTCTAATATGCATGTCACATCTTTACCATTGAACAATTGTGTTTTTGACTTGTTTAAAGTAAGTTCTATTTAGTTTTATTTCTTATTTATGTTATTTTCTTTACCATTTTCACCATTATTTGTTTTTTTCTTATTATTTAAAATTTCTGAATATGTGTTTTGTAGTTGGAAGTTAATGTTGTTACGTCAACTGATGCGGAAAAGGATGAGGCATATACTATTGATTTGTTTGCTAATTGCAAGTCTCAAGGTCAGGGAAATGTTGATGATGATGATTTTGAGCATTATTCATCTGTCAAAGTTATTGAATGTAGCCTAAGCACCATATTGAATGTAGCCTAAGCACCATTTTTTGGCCATAACAGCTCTTCAAAGTTGGAGAAAGGCAAGAAAGTTGAGGTTTGACAACATTTATTTACATTTTTATGTTTTCTATATTATTTGTGTTTATTATTTCTTCTGATTTGTTTTTATTTGCTTTTTGTGTTTTTAGAGACACCTACAATCAAATGAAATGATTTTAAAACGTCTGGCAGAGATTGAGTTGAAAATCCAATCAAATGAATAAATTCAGACTCGTATTGAATAGCTTGATTTCAAAGTTCAATCAATCATAGAAATTGGGAAACATATAAGAGAACTTGAAGAGAAAGTCAAATCAAATGAAGAAATTTTGGAACGGGTGGCAAATATTGAATGCATAGTGCATGATTTGCAAATGCCAGGTTAGAGATATGGTGCTGGTTCGAAGTTGAAGGTATGTCATATTTTTTTTGTCTTTTTGTCACTTTTTTATATGTATTTCACATAACTTATTTCGACTCGTAAGCTTCAATTAGGGTCAATAGGAAAAAAAGACTCAAAAATAGGGCACGCGAGGTAAACGAGAACTTAGAGTCAATCCAAAAAAGTAACCATGAAGAAGCTGGCAAACACGGGATGGAGAGTGGGAGGGAGTTGACTCTTCACGAGAGGGATTTACCCCTTAGGGAAGAGGGTCAGCCAATAAAGGTGCGCTCGACTCTTCTTTAAAAGGGCGGTTGGCCCCCTTAAATGGGGTGGGTCAACCCCGGTCAAAATTTTCTTCCAGGGTCATCTTCTTGGTATTTTGTGTACGAGTGGTATTTTACTACTTGGAGATTATTCTCTATTATTTTATAAAATTAGAAATACTTAAAAGGAATAAAATTACCTCTTTGTGAAGAAGGAGCTAGCTTCTAACTTTTTCGAAATGAATTGAGCCATCTACTATTTATATCAGGGACCAGGGGCTTGACCGCATTAATTTATTTTCAGTAATTACATTTTTGACCTAGGGTAAAAGTTAGAATCTCATTTCTTCTTAACTAAGAAAACGTTTCAAAAATCAAATAATCTTTCCAATAAAATCTCTAAAAATACCTGAAAGCTCCTAAAAATTTTGAGAAAAATCCTAGACGTTACAATTTAATAATTGTGGGATTAATGTAAATGACGAGGTTGCATTAAAAGATGAGGATTGGAAAAAAGTTTTTGAGATTACGGCAGCTATTTTAGCTAAAAATAAATTTCAAGAGGCAATTATTTATTTTAGTATTTTTTTTTCTCCAAATAACTTATTTTGTGTTTGTGGACTATATAATTTGACTTTTTTTAATATTTTTGCGACATTCAGACTGATGAGGTCGTAGTTATTGATGATGAAGTCACTCCGGATGTGCATTTGAAAAAAAAAAAAAAAAAAAACCCTACTACTTTTTCAATTCCTTTGGGTTAATGACTAATTATACGGTGGATACTAAAAAGCGTGTTGTGAACCATCCTTTTGTATTCTTGGTTGGTTTGTGTCCTCCATATGGACTTGATGTTGAAACATTTGAGAGTTGGTACAATGAAGTTTTGGTGACGAAAATAAGTAAGTTGTTACAATTTTTCAGCACATGTGACATTTTACACACAAAGTGACACTATGTGACTTTTTACTATAAACATGTGTTGATAAGATTAAAACTTCATGTTACATTTCTTGTACAAGTATCATTGTATGTGACCTTTTTTTTTTGTGATACAGATATAAGTGTTTCAATGATTAGAGTACTGTTATTGATCATTGTTTCTACTTTAGTGATATTCCAATTTCTTCCAAATTGTGGTGGTACGAATTAATGACAACTAATGAGGCTTTTGAAGACAATAATTTTTTTTAGTTGTTTGTTTACAGATTTTTGTAATTAAATTTTAATATATATCTTATTACCCAAATATGGTAAGGCCTCCAAGTCAGCAAAGGGGTCTAGCGAGGGCCTCATAGTTTCTCGCCTCAACCTTCCATGACAGTTAAGGTCCCAAATTGCGATAAAAGGCCCTCGCATGCTAACACCTTGTTAGACAAAGTCCATGAAGGGCTTCACACATCCTAACTAACCTGGATCCCTCACCAACCATGCACCTCGCCGAATCCCCTAAGCAATCTAGTATTTTAAGGAACCAAAGAGATATTTCAAAGAAGATTATATTTGATTGACAGACAAACTCTCACAAGAAAACCCCATCTCAATCTTCTAATAATTAGTAACGCAATATTGGAAATCAACTTAGATTAGGATTGAAATCTAGGAGATTGCATTCACACTTAATTATTTCTTATCCCATAAGGAAGGAGAATCACATCAAATGTCTAATTGGCGCTTCTCTAAAACAATTAGACCTATCTCCTTATAAATACAAGATCTTCCGTCATTCCAATGTACGCATTATTCTCGACCCTAAACTCTATTCAAATCTATGTCTGCTTGACTCTCCCATACCCATAGATTTTCTCCTATATTTTTATATAATCGGCAGTTGACTTAATCATCGGAGTACCAACGATTGTCGGCCTCTTTTTTTCAATGATCTTGGTGCCTAACGACTGTTCAAGTGTGCAGGTAACATACATGATGGCAGAGGATTGATTGGACATATGTTGACACGTAGATAATACAGATTTTGAGGTCAATAGACTGGCACAGTCTGTAGAAAATAGAAAATACGTTATGTTACCACCAGATTTTGATAAGACCTCCATGTCAGCAAAAAACCCCTAAGCCCCGTAAAAGCCCAGTAAAGGCCTAAGTTAGGCCTCACAAAGGCATCATAAGCCCAACGAGGGACTCTTGAATTCGTAAAATGCCACGAAGGCCGAGCAACATATCATTACTCCTGAACCAAGTGCAGTGAAGCCCATGAAGGGCCTCGACGTTCATGGCCAATCCAGTGAGCTTTGTCGGGCTTCGAATCCATCGTAATTCGCAGGCAGCATAATATTTCAAAATTACTAGAGATATGCTTAAAGAAATATTGTGTTTGATTAGTACACAGATTCTCACAAGAAAACCAAATATCAATCTCTTAAAGATCATGCAACGTGATAAAGAAAACCAAATCAAATAAGAGCTAAAATCTAGGAGATTGCATTAACAACTGATTATCCTTATCCCATAAGGAAGGATGATCCAATTAGATATCTAATTGATTATTTTTCTAAATCAATTAGACTCTGAAGCTGTAAATACAACATCTCCGGTTATTCTAAGGTACGCATTATTCTCACCTTTAAACTCTGCTCAAATTTCTGCATGTTTGTCCCTTCCACGCCCAAAAGCACTCATCTCCATGTATATTATTTTATATACTGGCAGTTGACTTGATCGTCGGAGTACCAATGATCGTTGGACCCTTTTTACTCTGGTGATCTTGGTGCCTAACGATCGTCCTAGTGTACAAGTAACATATATACTGGCAGATGATTGACTAGAGATATGTTGACACGTGGATAGTGTAGAATCTGACGTCAACACATTACACAACCAACAAACATGTGGTAAAATGTGTTTTCTACTGGAGAAGCATGGCAACGGATAACTCTTAGGAAAAAATTGAGTCCCACCACTTAGATCAGCAGAAGAAAAGTAGTCCAGATCTTCAGAATGTGACCCACCGAAGAAGAAAGAGACAAAGACAAAGGTGAACTATTGAACAAGACATCCTTGACCTGAAAGAGAAGAATGCCCGAATGAGCGTCGTGATCAAGTGATTGGAAAATCAACACCCCCAGTCAAGGAATAAGCACGACCAAGATTGGCGAAGCCCTTCGAGATCTAACTCCATTGAAAGCCATCAATCTTTGGATGATCTGCTAGTACCAGATGGACAAAACCTGAGACCCTCGCATGATCACCAACAAGAGAAGCCTCTCCATTGCGAAGAAAAATACCTGCTGCGTCTAGTAGTGTATTTGATAGGCTGGAAGCCAGATCGTCTTTGGCACTATCCCAATTACCGAGTAGCTGACGTAGTGAGCACAATGAAGCTCGTCCAGAGAAGATGAAAGATTCCAAGGCTATGCATGTAAAATCTAAGGATGAAAGGTCGGTACGCATGCAATCTTGATGATGATTATGAGAACCTCCCATTCTCCAAAGAGCTGAAGGCTATAGAGCTCCCTACTGGCTTTAAAATGCTTCATATGGAGAATTATATCAGGCACAGACCACATTAATGTGTACAAGATGAGGTTATAAAGATATATCCTAGTGATTAAATGCATAAACTTTCATACCACCCTCGTCTCCGATGCGAAGAGATGGTGTAATAAGTTGAAACCCGAGAATATCAAGAGTTGGCCACAGTTCAAGCATGAGTTTAATCAACACCTTCATCGAAAACCAAACAACAACAGTCGATGTTGTCTAGACCCACGACATTCAAAAGAAGGATGGTGAGTCGGTCAAGAGCTTCAAGAGGTTCAGCAAGGTCATTCATAAAATTGAAAATGTGATCGATTACAATGCACTCGATACGTTAATTATTGGGCTCCATATGCAAACTCCATTCTGGAGTGACGTCCAATATAAAAAACCTAAGACATACACCCAATTGGTAGACCTAATCCAACAAGAAATTTGTATTGAAGAAACCATCGAAAATAGAGGGAAAGCTAAAAGAGAGAAATGAAAACACTACCACTGTGATGGACGATGCTTCCCTAAGCTTCATAACAACTGCTACAGAAGGTTTAATAAGACCAAACTCAGTCTAGGGTGCCTACATGGACCACCCGTGGCCATCCCTCCACTGCTAGTTCATCTTCTCAAGTTATGCCATATCAACTGAACTCAAGACCATAATACAGAAGATTTTCTAGAGGTACGAAACTTGATTGATCAAAAAACTCGACAGCAGGCAGAAGGGTGTCGGCTAGCTTGTTGATGAAAATGAACTCCCAACTGTGGAAGATAACCCCCACCTCGATGCCAAGATGATCATCCTCGTCGTGACAATAGAAAAAAGACAGGAACATAGACCCGCCCAGCCAAGATCGACCTACAAGGGCCCCCCATGTCCACGAGATCAATACCATAATCAGAGGGCCTTATGTCGAGGGCTACACGAAGAACTCATGATGAAATTACACTAAAATCGTACAAGAGAAGCCAGTAGAAAATTGGTAGATTCATGGACAACGGCCCACGAACCCACCTATCATATTCACCGATGAGGATGAGGTTTGTGTCCATTACCCCCACACTGTTATGCCCTGCTAGTACGCACCATTGTCTCTATAAATGGACTAGACAGAATGTTGGTCGACGATGGCAGCACAGTTAATATCCTTTTTGTAGCGTCTTCGATTAGATAGAGGTAGACTATGAGTTGACAGCTATCTTAGAACCAATATTTAGTTTTCTTTGGAAGATATGTTTGGCAAATTTATGGAAAAGAAGATCAATACATAGAAGGCATCAATCAATTTATTAGAAAAACATAAATAACTTTTCAAAATTAGATTGCTACAATTAAGAACTTAGAGACCCAGATGGGACAGATGGCACTTGCTGTATCAGGCAGAGCACCGAGTACATTGCCAATCAATACAGAGGTGAACCCAGAGGAGCGTGTTAAAGCAGTTACTACCAAAAGTGAGATTTAGTTACTGGAGATTCATCTCAAGAGAACAGTTGCAAGTAAATAAAGAGAAGGTACTATCCATTGATGAAGAGTATGTGGAAAAGACTGAGCAAACAACAGATATACTATCAAATAGAGTTCAAGTATACCACAGGTTAAGGCAATTGCTCATATCAAACCATACAAGCCTCTAATTCCATTTATTCAGAGACTACAAAAGCACAAGTTGGTCAAATAGTTCACAAAATCCTTGAAATCTTCAAGAAGCAACACATCAACATCTCTTTTGCAGATGCTCTTGCTTAGATGCCATGTTATGCAAAGTTCATGAAAGAAATTTTGTCAAATAAATTCAAGATGGAAGAACATGAAACGGTGATGTTGACAGATAAGTGTAGTGCCATTTTACAAAATAAGCTACCTCTTAAACTAAAAGATCCAGGAGTTTTACAATACCTTACACCATTGAAGATTATTGTTTTGATAAAGCTTTATGTGATTTAGGTGCAAGTATTAACTTGATACCACTCTCTAATTTTAGAAAATTATGTTTAGAAGAGGCTAAAATAACTACAGTGACTCTACAGCTAGCTGATCGACCTATCAAGCACTCAAGAGGAATTGTTGAAGATATCTTGGTAAAAGTAGACAAATTCATCTTTCCAGCTGACTTTATTATCATTGACATGGAGTAAGATAGAAATGTGCCACTTTTTTTGGGCCGACCATTCCTAGCTACCGATAGAGCTCTCATTGATGTGCAAAAATGCCAACTAATTCTGAAGTTTAGTGAAGAGCATGTCACTTTTGATGTATACAAGGCCATAAAATACCTGACCAAGTTAGATAGTTGCTTTAAAATTGACGTGATTGACATTGATGCAGTTCGTAGCACTTTTCAATTGGACAATCCATCAGATCCATTGGAGGCCTGTATTATGCATTCTCAATCCACTCACACTAATTCTAGTAAAATTGAGACAAGTGAAAGGTATCTTGAAGCGAATCTTCCATAAGGCGCATACCATACTTTGAGTAATTGGGCACAGGTCCTACAAAGCCATTGACATCCATTTAGTAGCCTCCTAAATTAGAGTTCAAGCAATTACCATCTCATCTCAGTATGCCTACTTGGGGCAATCTTCCACGCTTTCCATGATTATTACAAATTCTATCAATGAGCTTGAAGAAGAAAAATTGCTTCGGGTACTCACAGAACATAAGATAGCTATTTGGTAGTCCATTACTGACATCAATAGGATTAGTCCAAAACTTTGCATGCATAAGATCCTCATGGAGGATGATTTTCAACCACGTGTTTACAGTCAACAGATGATGAATCTAAATATAAATAAGTGGTGAGGGCAAAAGCATTGGAACTTTTGGATGCAAGGATTATCTGCATGATCTCAGATAGTGCATGGGTCAGTAGAGTTTAGGTTGTATTGAAAAATGGAGTTATCACAGTGGTTCAGAATGAAAACAATAAGTTGATTCTGACCATAACAATCACGGGATTGAGAGTTAGTATTGATTATCGCAAACTCAACACAGATATTAGGAATGATCAATTTCTCCTTCTATTTATTAATTAGATGTTAGAAATGTTAGCAGGTTACTTCCATTATTGTTTTCTCGATGCATACTCTGGATATAATCAGATCCAAATAGCACATTAGGACCAATATAAGACTATTTTCACCTACCTCTATTGTACATTTTCTTACCGTATGATGCCGTTTGGTCTATGCAATGCTCCTACTACTTTTCAAGCATTGCATGATGGCTATCTTCTTTGATATGGTGGAAATATTTGTCAAAGTATTTATGGATGATTTCTCAATATTTGGTTCATCATTTGATGAATGCTTGGAGCACTTGAGTTTGGTTTTGCAGCGATGTGAGAAAATAAATCTAGTACTTAACTGGGAGAAGTGTCACTTTATGGTTCAAAAGGGTATCGTGTTGGGGCATCGAATTTTAGCTAAGGATAATGAAGTTGACAAAGCAAAAATTCAGGTTATTGAGAAATTATCTCCACCTAACTCAGTAAAGGGTGTCCGCAGTTTTTCTTGGGCATGCTTGGTTTTACCGTCATTTCATAAAAGGGTTCTCCAAGATCACCAAGCCTTTATGCAATTTGCTGGTAAAAGATGTGCCTTTGTCATCATCGAAGAGCATTTATTGGCATTCAACACTCTAAAAGAGAAGCTAATTTCAGCATCAGCAGTAATTGCACTGATTGGAGTTTACCATTTGAATTAATGTGCGGTGCAAGTGACTATGCAATGGGAACAGTATTGGGACAGCAAAAAGATAAGATTTTTCATGTGATATACTATGTTAGCAAGATATTGACTAATACACAGTTCAATTATTCCACCATTGAGAAGGAGCTCTTAGCTGTAGTCTATGCCTCTATTAAATTTCAATCCTATCTTGTTGGATCAAAGGCAATAGTCCACAATGACCATGCAACTTTGAAGTATTTGATAGTAGAGAAAGATGTAAAACCAAGGTTAATCAGATAGGTATTGCTTTTGCAATATTCGATTTGGAGATAAGAGACAAGAAGAAAGGTAAAAATGTAGTGGGTGATCATCTATCCTGACTTGAGAAATGGAAGTAGACTGAGACTAGAGATATAAATGAATTTTTTTTCCAGATGAGCAAATTTTTAACTTAGAGGCTGCACAATAGTATGCATGTATCATGAATTTCCTAGTCAAGTCTATTATTCCGATGGATTATTTGAGTCACCAAAAGAAGAAATTCTTTTCTGACTTGAAATGTTATTTTTGGGAGGATCTTATTCTCTGTAGATGGGGTCCGGATCAAATTATTAGGCGGTGTATGCTTGAAGAAGATATTCCTCATATACTTGAGCATTGTCATGCCTCAGCCTATGCTGAACACTTTGGTACAACTAAGAAAGCTACTAAGATTCTACATTATGGGTTCTACTGGCTTACACTATTCAAAAATACCTATATTTTAGTGAAAAAAATGTGATTGATGCCAGTGCACAAGGAATATCTTAAGAAGGAATGAGATGTCTCTAAATAGTGTCCTTGAGGTAGAGCTCTTTAATGTGTGGGGTATTGATTTCATGGGGCCATTTTTTTTCCTCATGCTCAAATCAATACATTCTTGTTGCAGTTGACTACGTCTCCAAATCGATTGAAGTAGTTACATTGCCTACAAATGATGCTCATGTGGTGGTGAATTTCTTGAAAAATTACATTTTCACTTGCTATGGTACTCCTCGAGCCATCATTAATGATGGGAGTAAACACTTTTGTAATATTCTATTTGAGTCACTGTTGGCTAAATATGGCGTCCGTCATCGTATTGCTATTCTATATCATCCTCAGAATGGTGGGCAAGTTGAAATCTCTCCAACAAGTAGCTGAAGGGGATTCATGAGATAACGGTAAGTTCTTCAAGAAAAGATTGGTCCAAGAAACTCGATGATGCCTTGTGGGACAACCTGCTAGTTTTTGAGAAAGTGTTCCATTTACTAGTTAAGTTGGATCACCGAGCATATTGGATAGACAAGAAATTGAATTTTGATTTAAAGATAGCCGGTGAAAAGAGACTACTTCAACTAAATGAGATGGATGAGTTTTGTTTGGATAACTATAACATGCAAAGTTGTATAAGGAGCGAACCAAAAAGTGGTATGATCGACTTATTCAAAGAAGAAAATTTGAGGTTGGGCAACAAATATTGTTATACAATTCTCGTCTTAAGCATTTACCAAGCAAGTTGAGGTCAATGTGGTCTGGTTCGTACATTATCGCTTAAGTCTATCCATATGGGGCTGTTGAGATCAACCATGAGAGCAAAGGCAAGTTTAAAGTCAATGGGCAACAGTTGAAACTATATTGGAACGGGAGGATTCTCGAAAGAAAAATCCACCGTTCATCTTTCAACACCGGAGTAATCAACCAAAAAGCCGAGCCCGAGACTATAAATCAAGCGCTTAATGAGAGACAGCCCATTTTTATATCCATTTCCACTTCTTTAGATTGGTTTTTTGCATTACATGTAATTATAGAGATTGCATTAAATTATTTAGGAACATATTTTCTACACTTAGGCATTTAAATAGTTTTTATTACATTTTAAGTTTTTATGTTCATCGTAGACTCACTAACATGAATTTGAGCTTTAGCATGTTGAAATTGTTCTTAAAAACATCTAGGCACGCACCACGAGTTTTAAAAAAAGGTCCACTGATGGCCGACCGATCGCCCAAAGTCTCACTGGGTGAGCAGCTTCGTAAGCACATAACTGGGCGATCTCCCAGTGTGATTTTGGGTTGCGGGTCGCCAAGTTTAAAAAGGGCAACCCACACCACTCCCCTCACTTCCTTCTCATTTTCCTCTCAAATTCACACATAATTCTACCTCTAATTTCACATGAACTCTCATTATATCAAGATTCAAACAAGATTTCTTGCCATTCCATCACATTAATATCAATCTCATATTAGGGCAAAGTTTTTCCAAGGTATGAATTCTCTCCCTCAACTTTGTTACAAATTATACTCTTGGGGTTGAATTTGTTCGAATTTTTCTTGATTGATTGAGTATGGGCTTAGGTAGATGATAGGTTATTGGATTTTTGTGTTGGAGCGAAGTTATTTAGCTAGATTTAAGGCTCCATCTCATTCAAAATCAACATAAAAGATAGTGCATTCAAGGTGTTCCATGAAATGCCAAAGTTGAAATTCATGTACCATTAGGGATAATTTTGATTTAGGCAATCTTGATAGTCATGTAGAATTGATAATGGTGTATAAATTCATTGAGTTGATGTTAGAAAAACAAGCTAAACACTTAGGCCAAGTTAAGCACTCCATGGCATGCCATGACTAGGCAACAACCACCTCATGTCAACAACTTCGTGTCCCTCTAGTCTAACCCATTTGACCTCAAATTTTAACATAGTAGATACATGTGAGCTTACATATGTTCAGAGATCACTCGGTAAAACATCACTAGTTCAACACTTTTTCCACTGGTAAAAGTCATGGTCGGTCTAGGTTTGAAATAAGCAAATTCACATCTTTTATGCTAGTTTGGGAGTGTGGGCAATATTTTCTTACTATATTTGAGCATACAATCGACACTCTAAGCCTCTTATTTTTGAACATGGCCTAATTAGTACATTGTGTACATGGCTTGGGTTTCATTAATAGTTTCTATGTTTCATATATGCACAAATGGCACAAAAACGAATGGCCACAACTTAAGGAAAGGACAAAGAAAATGTGGATGAGACTTCTACAAGTCGTAGACGGGGTGAAGAACCAAGAAGTGATGAAGGCATACCAAGGTTCCAAACTACGGAAATACGAGAAAGGTATGACGAAAAGTGGAAAGGCAAGAACCACCACCATGATGAGAAAAGAATAGAGAGGACATGTTTTCAAAAGCATCTTCCAGAACAAGTGATACAACAATGTGGATGGAATAAAGTGGCTGAACTCTACATGCGGCACAAATCACTTTGGTTAGGGAGTTCTTTACCAACTTCAACAAGGATATTGATAGTCTAGAATCTTCTAATAGGTACAAGAAGTGGGTAAGAGGTAGGTAGATCCGGTTCAGCCCCTACTATTATTGATCGATACTATGATCTGACCCACACAGTTATAGATCATCTACCTAATGAATAGGACATGCAATCAGTGGCACGATTTTTGTATAATCGAGAGAATGCATTGTCATTGAACACTACTCACTTTAAACATGATGGACTAACTAAGGAGCTGGGAAATTTACACATCTTCATTTGTACCAATATCAATCCTACCACTCAGAGGGCGAGATTTATCGAGAAAAGGGCTCGACTACTTTACCATTTGGCACATGGTTGAAAAATGAACTTGGGGACACACATCTTCGATTTTGTTAGGGTGTTGAAAACTTCCACAAATATCGAGTACACTATTTTGTTCCCATGCCTGATTAGTGGAATCTGTCTAAAGGCCAGGGTACTCCAATTGCTATTTGAGGAAGCTGACACTCCCGATGCCCCGCTAAACACTAAGACTAGTGAAAATTCAAAGTCCATGATACGAACAAGAGAGAATAGTGTACAACCTGCTCTAGCGGTACATCCAGATGAGGAAGATCATGGTCAGGCACATCCAGCACCACATCCAGCTCTACCCACTAAGTCAGAACTTAGCATACAGTTCACTCGGATCCAGGTAGCCCTAACGGAGATTAGTGGATGAGTGAATAGCATGTAAGGTACTTTGATAGAGGTGCAACAAACACATAGTGATATGCAGCACGAGCTACAACGTGTGAGTATGCAGGTACGTGGACTGTAGCACTATGATGATAGAGTTTGGTCGGACCAGCGCGCTATAACATATGCATATGACGAAGTGAACACAAGGATGCTATACTTTGGAAAACGACTAGAGATAATTGACGGGCACTCTTCTAGATATCCGAGACCATCGACTCTTAATGGACTTCCATTTCAGCTGGATCATCCGATCAGCATAGGCCGTCTTTCCCACATCTACCACTAGAGAGTACCTGATCCTTTTTTCTTTTATTTTGCTCTATTTTACTATTATATTGGAGACAAAGTGATGTTTTCCTTTGTCTGTGGGATAAGTATCGAGATACTTATTTGATTTTTTCTTTAGTTGCTATTCGATTCTGTATAACTGTTTGAGTAAAATAAAAAATTGAAAAAAAAAATCCAAAAATAGTGTCTAGTTTAGTGATTTAACTGCTTGCCGCCAAAGATGGGATTTATGTGTTTGACTTAAGTACAAGTTTTGTTAAAATTGTTGGAAAACAGCTTAACTTGTATTCTTACAATAATACTTATCCATGTTAAACCTGATTAATTGAGCATTTAGCCACTTTGACTTATCACTATATTGGAGCATGGCTTGGGTTTAGTTGTTGATATTTTTTTCGTAGGTGAGTTGAAAAACCCTATTCCCAAAATCTTAATTTAGCAACCAAACTTCTTGAAAATAGTTTGGGGGTGCTACGGTTAGTGTGTGTGTTTGAAAAAGTTTGATGGTTTGGGTTTTTAGGGTCCCATATTTGGTTAACTAGGTTCTAGTCAAAGAATCTTAATTGGGCAATAATCATTGCTGAGAAATGAATTCCATGAAAAAAATAAAAGCAATTACATCTTGCACTTCTCTTATAGCTTGTGTGACTCCAGCAATTAAGTTTGTTAGGGTATCTTAAAACCTGGTGGCCGATGGTCGTCTAACTTGGGAGTTATCGACCCAAAGCTTACTACATGGGTCACATAAAAAGCTTATGGGAGAGAAGTCTTACACACAAGATTTAAGATATATATTAGTTATATAAATAAAGAAATAAGTTAAATGTGCTCGGTAAGAATTTTTAGGCTAGGACTCTAGATACTGGAGATGGGAACATAGAAATTGTTCACCATCCTGCTTCTAAAAATACAAAATTTCTAATTCTTATCAATTTGTATAAAAAAAAAAGTATTGTATTGATCAATATGAACCAAATTCACTAGAATACCTTGAGATTGGAGAGAAAAGCAGTTACACGATAGGAGTGAGAAGAAAGTTGACAACAAATAGTTTAGAATTGTGAGTATATCAACAACACTATAAAGATAGTGCTCTATTATGGGTGAGAGTTCAATATTGGCTAATCACACACACACACCGGAGGTCGATCATTGGATAAGAAAAATTAATTTGAGGTGTTGTTTGATTTTTTCTAAAGTGTTTCTTTATATTCAAACCTGAGGCATATGGTAAGAAATCAAATATTAAGTCTATTAATAGTGATTTTATTAGCTTAGTTTTGCAGTTGTACCTTAGTTCTATTTTTTTGGAGGACGAACAAATATTTTAGTTTGGAGGTATTTGATAAGTATGTTTTGTGCACTTATTCGAGCCTTAAAATTAAGTGTTTGTTCCGTTAGTATGTTGATTTTCTACTAATTTAGTTTACTTTCATTTATTTTTCGTTTTAAACCCGTTTATAAACAATTGGAGAAGAACGGACGAAAAGAGCAATAATTTGGCGAATATAAAGAAAACATGGAGACTCAATTGTACTCAATTAGTACTTGAAGGACCATATTAAAGGCTAAGGTAAGAGTTGGGGACTAAAATGACCAAAATCTAAAATTGGAGAGCAAAACATGCAGAATAAAAATTTGTACTGGGAGACCGCCCAGCTTAAGAATAACCAAGTAGATTTTAAAAACTTTGCCTGGTCACTCGGGTTTAAAAATCGCCCAGTCCAATTTGGCACCAGCTGGATGTTTTTGCTGTTTTGAGTTTTACTTCAACTAGAAAACTTTTCGGGCCACGATTTTTACAA
Organism: Forsythia viridissima; assembly: GCA_030279155.1. Lineage (NCBI taxonomy): Eukaryota > Viridiplantae > Streptophyta > Magnoliopsida > Lamiales > Oleaceae > Forsythia > Forsythia viridissima. Next base: position 51,918,880 of record CM059034.1, read on the forward strand.
CTTTTTGGATCTTTGGGAGACTTGGAGAAGGCTATAAATATGAGAGATTAACTCTAAATTAGGGTTGGAAATTTGGGAGATTTTTAAGAGGAGAAACAAAAGGTGAAGGATTGAAACTCATTTAGACAAGATCAAACGAAGAATAAGGATCACATATTATAATTTTTTCTTATTCGGGTGATGGATTTTATCGCTTCTTTTTGTTTTCTTCCTCTTAGTATATTAGGCTAGATTCATTTTGTACTAGGATTACGATGAAACTTGTACCATGATTCTTTAATCCGTTAAACCTAGATTTTTTTTTAATCTTTAAGCATGTTGTTAATTTTTGAACAATTGATATAAGTTTATTTTATCTACAATTAATTGTGCAATAGTTGAATGAGTGTTGTGGCTTGTTTTACTTTTGAAAGATTAAAAATAAGTTAGACTTAGTATCAATTGTCGTAGAGTACAATAGAGGATAAATATGTACCACTATGATTTACGTGATCTTTAAGTATTCACAAACATTTATTGCAATCGTATATGTTCGCATCCATTGTAGAGATATAGTTGGGTCACATATAGGAATTTGTTTAATTTTACTCGATAGAAATTATTAAACAAAATAGAAATTTTGGTCTTTGAAATGAATTCATCATGTTATCAAATTCAACCGCTCGGGTTAAAGAGAATTGGTATAAGTGAATTTGGAATCCTAGTGCACTTCGAAATGAATTTATGTTATCAAATTCAACCGTTCGAGTTAAAAAGAATTGGTATAAGCGAATTCGGAATCCTAGTGCTCTTCTCATTATTACATTCTCATTATATTTGCATTCATCTCAACTTTGCATTAATTCAAGTTAATTTAGGTTTATTGATTAAGTATTTAAGTAGTTCATGAATTAACCTTAGAAAAATCTTTGATTTCTATTGTTTTGATTAAGGTTAAGTTAATTCAAAAATAGACTAACACAATCTCTATGGGTACGATACTTGGACTCAATAAAAATTCACTTTATTACTTGTTAATGATCAATGCACTTGCAGTATTGCATACTCGAAAATAATTTCATAACAGTACAGATTAAAGTTTATGGAAAAAAAACCCAATAAACATATATTAAATAATACTCATGACAAATCAAAAATTTCGAAATCCACATCCGAAAATTCTTTCTAGTCCACTCATCCTCCTTTAGAAGAATTCAAAATTCGAATAGGAGATATGTTGAAGTTGTGGCTTCCTCCCTAAAACAAATAACTAACAAACATGATAATAATAATCCTACAACAAAAGACATTAAAAATATTCAACTACAAAACAACTACACTAATATTTTATTACATTCGGAAGCAACTCAATTAAATCAAGTCGATCTCATTTCAAAAACCCTAGAAGGCAAGGTCAAAAATAAAAACTCTTTAATTAAGAATGCTCTTTTTAAGCCAAACGAAGGTAAATTTAAGCTTGGAACAAAATCCAAAGTCTTGATTGAAATTGCCAAACAATTTAAAAATAAAGAATCTCCAAGTAATATCAAACTTATCAATTCAGTAGATGAAATTCACTTTGAAGAACTAAAGATCAATAAACTTAAACTTGGAAAATATAAAATCCATACTTTACCACATTACTATTCAAGACCTACTTTTCATGATATGCTCAATGAAGAACCAAAACCAACTCAAAATGTTTATTTCGAAAAAGAGCTCATTCAATGGAATATTGACGGAATGATTGAGCATTAAATTATTCAAATATTTGGTGAAATGACCATTGCAGCCTCTGCTTGGAATGCAAAAGGTGAAAGTAATGACCATCAATGTGTTATCAATCTTATAGCTAGTTTCGCTGGCCAACTTAAAGATTGTTGGAAAAATTACCTTTATAAAGAAAGAAAAAATGAAATCCAAATAGTTGTTAAACATGAGAATGATGATGCTACAAATCCTGTTGTTTACGATGCTGTTAACACTCCCATTTATACAATCATCAAATATTTTATTGGAGAATCAACAAGATTTTTATAAAGATCATATGAGATAATAATAAATATATCTTGTCCAAAGTTACAATAGTTGAAATGGTACAAGGATATCTTTCTCTCAAAATTTATGATGAGAGAAGATTGTGATTCATCTTTTTGAAAAGAGCGGTTCATTGCCGATCTTCCCAAATTTTGTGCTGAAAAAGTTCAAAATTCAATAAAAAAAAATGAATACAAAATGATCTCATACAGTGCCTTAACTTATGGAGAACTTATTATTAACAAAGAAGGATTAGTTCTTTGTAATGATCTCGGACTTAAAGCAAAAATTAAGTTTGATAAACAAGAAAGTAGAAAAGAACCTGGATCTTTTTGCAAGCAATACATATTTGAGAAATTAAATCCACCATCAAGCAATACAAATTTGAGAAATTAAATCCACCATCAAGGTCTTCAAAATCAAAACACTTTAAAAACAATCTCAAAGATATTATAATCATTTTAAAAACAAGAATATTTATGATAACCAAAAACCTTGTAAGATGAGAAAACATTATAAAAGAAATTATCAATATAAGAAGAACTTGCTAGAAATGCAAGAAAAAGGGCAACTACACCAATAAGTGTCTTCTAAAAAACAAAATAAACAATCTTCAAATTGATGAAGATATCAAAGTTCAGTTGCTAAATCTCATCCAATCCAATTATGATGAAATCACAAAATATGAAGATGTAATTTATCAACTTCAAGAAGATTATGATTTTGAAGAAACGTCTGATTCTTTAGAATTAAGTGAAAACAAAATAATTTGTAATTGTGAAGGGTAAGTTTACAGTTGTAAATCTATTAATGTTATTTCTAATGAAAAGAATTAATTGAGAATGTTATTCATCAAATTCAAGATCCAGAGTTTAAAAAAAAAAAATTTAATCAAATTCTTAAACCAGAAAAAGACAAACCATATAATTTAAATCATATACTTAAGAGGTTTGAACAAAAACCTCAAACTAGTACTTCTAGTCAAGGCTTAAGATATGAAATCAATCAATTAAAAAGTCAAATTACAAGTATTGAAAAACAAGTTTCGATGTCAAAATTGAAGTAGCAATTATGAAGTCAAAAACCCATGAAAGTAGTTATGAGGGAAAAAACAAATTATTTTTGTTATGATCAATCTAAATCAGAATTGAAGTAGCAATTATGAAGTCAAAAACCCCTGAAAGTAGTTATGAGGGAAAAAACAAATTATCTAATTTTTGTTATGATCAATCTAAATCAGAACCAGAAGAAGATGAATCTAAAGATACCCCAATCAATGAAGAACAAACCGTGAATGTCATTAATCAAATATAACTGCAAAAATGGTATAGTCAAGCTACCATAATAATCAACAAAAAATTTAAATTAAATGCCAAAGTCCTTCTTGATTCTGGTGCAAATAAAAATTGTATTAGAAAATGACTTGTACTAACAAAATATTTTGAAAAAACTTCCGAAAATCTCTACAGTGCAGTTGGTAAAAGTCTCAATATTTGTGATAAGCTTACCAAAGTCCATGCTTGTAATCAAAACATATGCTTCAAAAGTAGTTTTTATCTTGTCAAAGATTTGGACTAAGAAGTTATTCTTGGGACACATTTTCTTGTCAAATTGTACCCCTTAGAAGTTACTGAAAGGGATTAAAATCAAAATATCTAGATCAACAAATATTCTTTGAATTTCTTAACCCTCTAACAATAAGAGATGTAAATGCAATTAAACAATATACAATTATAAAAATGACTAATAATATTAATTTAAAAAAAACAATATATCAAATATCTCAAAGAAGAAATTAAATATAAAATAATTGAAGAACAATTACAAAAGGAAATTTTTTTAAAAAAATTATAATTTACAAAATAAAATTGAATTTGAAATATGTTACACTATACCTAATGCGTTTTGGGATACGAAGAAACATATTGACCCTATATCTCATATTTTATTGAAAATAAATTCCAACAAAATAGAGACCAATTCAAATGAACAAAGAATTACTTAATTATTGCACAAAAGAACGTAATGATCTTCTTGAAAAAAGATTATTTAGACTAAGTAAATCTCCATGAAGTCGTTAAGATTTTTATGTCAATAATCAAAGTAAAATCGAAAGAGGAGTTTCCAAGGTTAGTTATTAACTACAAACCACGTAATAATGTCCTTCTATGGATTAGATATCCATTACCCTCCAAAAAGGATCTATTAAATCGACTCCTTAAAGAAGTTATCTTTTCAAAATTGGATATGAAGTAAGAATTTTGGCAAATACAAATTAATGATAAGGATAATACAAGACTGTTTTTAATGTTCTTTTGGTTAATATGAATGGAATGTTATGCCCTTTGGGCTTAAAAACGCTTCTTCATAATTTCAAAAAAAAAAAAATTGAATGATATTTTCAACCTTTATCAAAACATTTTTACTGTCTATATTGATGATGTCCATATTTATTCTGAAAGTATAGAACAATATTTCAAACATCTAAATACATTTATATTGTCAACAAAAAAGATTGTTTTATGTCAAAATAAGATTAAGTTATTAGGTCATGAGATATTCTAATGTGATAACCTAAGAATAACTAACCAAGAGGAGGGTGAATTGGATTTTACAAACTTTTTCGAAAACAATCTCAATATAAGAAACTCAATAGATGTAGATTAATCAAGTAATAAATATAAGCACAATGTAAATATATATGTAAATATATATATATATAGAGAGAGAGAGAGAGAGAGAGAGAGTGTGTGTGTGTGTGTGTGTGTGTGCAAACTATATGTTTATGGAGGTTCAATCCAAACCAATGATCTACGTCCTCCTTTACCAAGCTGTCTATCATGAGCATGACCTTTCTACTATATTTATTGACTTATGGCACAATCAAAATCTTTATAACGCATCTGGTGACTTACAAACAAGGAGCACTGATCCTTATACAATATTAAGCTTTACGAGACATCAGTATGAGTCAAAGATATGAAGAAGTTGATTTACAATAATTTTTTATCTCTTAATAAATAATATATACAAGTTAAGTACCAAGATAGACTAATATTTCAATAATTAGCAATAGATGAGAAGTTAGATGAGAAGTTAAAGCGTTAGAAAGAAACTTTGATGAAGATGAAAATTTAAAAGTTTTTCAATAAATAATTTAGAAGATGTAAAAGTAATGAAAGTTTAAATGATTTTTGTCGAGATAATTTTCTCTCTTTATTCTCTTGTGAATGTGTTTGATGGTAATGAATGAAATGCAATTTATAGATAGCAATTTTCAGAATTTTTTGTTAATTTGGATGATAGATTGGTTGACCGACATAAGTTTGGATGGTCAAAAAGTAGCCGTTTAAATAGTACAATGTCATAATTAGAACAATCATATTTTTGAATGTTGGAAGTTTGGTCGACCTATCTTCAAGTCGGTTGACCTATACATAGTTCAGATGGCCTAAAATTTTGATCATTAATTTTAACTTTGTTCAAAATATTTTATGCAAGTGATATCAATATTGTTTCTGGGCATAAAATTGTTTTTGAGCTTTTATCATTTAATATTAAAGATCAAAGAATTAATGCATTTACATTTGATCTAAAAATCTAATCTTCGATCTTCCTTGAAATTTGAATCTTGAACTCTTATATTGAATGATTGACTTTGATCTTGACCTTCTTTGAGAGTCCGATTTGTAATGTAGTATTGATCTTAATCTTTTGACGATGATTGATTTGAACACTTTGAAGATTATAATTACTTTAAACCAATTATTAGTAAAACAAGATTAATTTGTTTGTTATGATCAAAACATCAAGGTTAAAGCTAACCATAGGTCAACACGAGGAACCATCACCCCATTCAAGAGAAGTTTAGAGTTTGCTAGTAAATTCCCATATGAAATATTAGAAAAAACTAGTCTTCAAATATTATTAAGGTATGTCAATTATGTAACATATTTTATCCCAAACATTAGGCATATATGTGAGCCTCTCTATTGGAAACTTAGGATAGATCCTCCTATATGGGAAACTGAACATACTCATACAATCAAGGCCATCAAAGAAATTGTCAAAACCTTTTTGTGTCTTAATATTATCAATCCCAATGCTTTTCTTATTGTTGAAACAGACGCATCAGACATTGATTACAGTGGAATTCTCAAACAAGAATTGACAATAAAGACAACTTGTCGGTTTTCATTCTGGTGTCTGGATTGGTCCTCAAAAAAATTACTCAACCATCAAAAAGGAGATTATCTCCATTGTACTTTGTATTACCAAATTTCAAGATGACTTGATTCTCAAAAGATGTTAAAAATATTATTTCAAAACAAATTTTTACTAGGTAGCAAGCAATTTTATCTTATTTAGATTTTACAATAGAATTTATTCAAGAAAATAATAATTCTTTACCAGATTTCTTAACAAGGGAATTTTTGCAGGGACGAATAGTGGAAAGCCTACAAAGCCAAAATATCATCAAAGAACAAAACACAAAAAGGACTAACTTCAGAAGAATTTCTTATGGAAAGTTCTAGCTCTTCTAAAAACTGTCCAAGCTTTTACCCCAGATCAAACGTCCAAAAATTTCTCGACCTCAAATATCTTTACAGTCCTTGGAACTATACCAAATCCCAAAACCCCACAAAAATCCCCACAACCAACTAATTTCAAAAAGGCCATTCAAACTGGTTTTGGAAAATTACCGGAAATCAATCAACTAAAATTCTAATATTTTTTAAAAAGAGTTGCTTTGCTAATTGCAAAACTGAAAATTAAATGGGGAAGATTCTCTTCTCTTGATGAATGTGTTTCAAATATTTTTCCACAATTTTAAAAGGAAAATCCAAACAATTTTCAAAATAAAAAATTTCAAATTCTGGATGAATACTATTTCTTTCCAGAAAATCTTTCAAAATCAAGAATGTGATATGAAACGGCTTTTTTTGCATAAATGGTCCCTATCTTTTGCACTTACTACGAGTTGATGACCTATCTTTTCATTTTTGGTAGTGTAGCCCCTATTTCAAACTTTTTTGGCGACAATGGTTCTTTCCGTCCAATTATGTCAAATTAGCTGTTAGTTTTGACTTTTTTTGCACAAATGGTCCCTGCGTGTATTCCGCACTCTACATTTCATAGGGACATTTTAGTATTCTACTATTCATAAATAAAAATTTGGAACAGAGGTCCTAAATTTAAAAAAGTACTCATCTTCACCCACCCACCCTATTACCTCTCTATTTCATCAGGTACAACCCATCGAAGCACAAAAGTACAACTCCATTCTTCTCACACATCATCCAATGGCTTTCACTGTACATAACTCTCTTCTTCCCAACAAATATCCTCTCATTCCTCAAACACAACATTCTTTGTGCACCAATTCTTTATCTCTCGCCATTAGATCCACCACCGTCAAACACATCTCAGCCGTCCATGCTGCTGACTCATCCAATTCCAAAAACCCCCATTATCTCTGAGTCCAAGCTTCTCAAACCAACCCCGCCGGCTGCAACCACCGCACCTATCACCGTAGATACCAAGGCTCCTTCCAAGAAATGGATATTGGACAGTTAGAAATCAAAGAAGGCTCTACAGCTTCCGGAATACCCGAACGCTAAAGAGCTTGATTCGGTTCTCAAGACTCTTGATGACTTTCCTCTGATTGTGTTCGCGGGAGAGGCCCGGAGCCTCAAAGAGCTGCTTGGTGAGGCTTCCATAAGTAATGCATTCCTTGCCCAGCTTAGCATCAGACATGACAGAGGGATCACCAGTAAGTGCTTCTAAAGAATACCCAACCTTAGTTTGCCTAGACGAATTCCACAACGGAGCCATGTGCATTGTATCAGCAAAAAAAACCAAAAACATTAAGCCCATAATTCTCTACTATGTGATTATCAAAGTTGTAATTGTGCCACACCTACAAAATGCATGACGAAGCTGATTATCAAGTTGATGGTCAAATATAGACCTAACTACCTGAGTACATCTTGGTTAGACCCAGCGGGGTGGGGTGGGGTGGGGCGGGGCGGGGCGGGGCGGAGAAGACGAGCACTTTTTTTAATTATTTTCTTTCTTTCTTCTTCTTAAATTTAGGACTTCTGCTGCATATTTTTATTTATTAACAGTAGAATACCAAAAATGTCCTTATGAAATGTAGAGTGTGGAATACACATGGGGACCATTTGTAGAAAAAAGCCAGAATTAACGGTTAAAAAATAAAAAGATGGGTCATCAACCCGCATTAAGTGCAAAAGATAGGGACCATTTATGGAAAAAAGCTGATATGAAACTATTGTGAAAGCCACAAAATCTGTAATAATTTCTCACACTCATAACAATCCAAATACCACCTGGATTGATTTTTTAAAAATCAAAATTTTCAAGTTTTTTCTCTATCTGATTGGAATCAACAACCATGGGAAACCAACAAATTCTATAATAAGGATGGCAAAACTTCATGTTTTTCATACCGGGACTATATTCATGCTTGGTATAATGTCATATTTTTTAGACCTTCAAGTCATTTTTGGTTTATCCTCTTTGATCAAAATTGTCCAAAAACCTTTTCAAAATTGTTTAAGCAATGGTGGGTCTATTTTGGACCTGATGAAAATATTCTCCCTAGCAGTGTTCATAAAGGATATCAACTATTCAAAGAAAAGAGAGTCAATTTCAATAAGCAAGAAAATCTACTATTTCAGTTCTGTGTTATATTCAAAGTTGCATAGATCTTTTGTTGGAATTTTTCAATTCTTCCAACTTCAGATGATTCCTTTTCATTTAAGAAAATTGTTAGATAATGTAAGGTCAAATGGTGGGAGAAATTTGTTGACTCAAATGCTTGTTCAAAAGCAATTCAATCTTAGATCGATAGACACAAATTGCTCCACCAAAGATCTCAAACAAGTTCCAGACCACAAAATCAAAGTGACTTTCTTACCGAAAAAGTCGAATTATGACCAATTTGGAAAAGTGTACTCATCAAGAAGAATTTTCCACTTTGGCCCATCAAGTTGCCTCAATAGCCAGATCTGCTGAGTCAACTAAGGAATCCGATGTGGTTCAGGATCTAGAATTTACTCAAGAAAATGAAGATGACTGTTATGAGGTTGATTTCTTCAAATAATAATCTCTCAAGACAGTCAGATCTTCATCAATTCCAAAAGTAAGATTTTATTTTCAAAAAGCCAATAGTAGAAGATTCTCCAATCAAAAAAATGACAAGAAATATGATCATAATTTTATGATATGACAAAAAGATGTACAATCAAAAGTAATAATTATTGTCCATATACTCAATACTTTGCCAAAAGCAAAGAAAAACTTAGGACAATTATTATTCTTTGGCCGACAACTTTCAAAACAAACAGTTACCTCAATTATGTAAAGTTATTCTTCCAAGTTTAAGTCCAAATTTGAAGTCCATCAAGAAGTCAATAAAAGAAGAAGACTCAAGCATAAGGAGGCAGATCTTTTTTAACAAAACCTGAAGATTTCTCCTTACTTTGAAGTGCATCTTTAATTTGTAAGTAGAAATATTTTATTGTAATTCTCCAAATGCTTTCAAGAAATCTGTTAGAGATGTTCAATTGTAATATTTATTTATGTCTTATAACAACGTAGGTAACAATAACCACAAAAAGTTGCAGTTGAGAGTGGTCGTAGATCAAAAAGAAAGTATCATCCCTTGCTTCTTGGCATTTTTCAAATTTATTTATCAAGTCACTAATTTTCAACAATTGATTTCTATTTCTTCAAATTTATATCTTGATAACAACCCAATTTGGCACTCAAAGAAACTTCTTCTTCTCAATCAAGTTTATCGTATTGTTAATCCTAGCATCTCTAGATACAATTTGATCTTCCAACCAATTCAAAATGCACTATTGTTCACGTAACGATTTCTCACGAACGAACTGTTAGATCTTGATTTTAATCATTGGATTTGAATAACAACGAGTTTTGAACTTTCTGGTTGAATTTCACGATGATCAAACAACTGAAATATTAATGTTTGATAACATCTATAGAGCCAGTCCAGATTTTGGAAATTTTTTGTATTATTACTCTCGAATTTGTCTCTATTTTTGGTGACCTTTTTCGTACTCATAATGTGTTAGAAATTAGAGTGACTAATAGAAGAGAATTGAAAAAGTTAAAACTCAAGTGTGTAAATTTATCATAACAATGACCCATATATATAGTGTTTTAATGAGAGTTACAATCTAATCAAGATTCACATTTCTAGAGCAACTTAGACCATTTGCTAGATATTCTGATAAGACTAAATAGTCATTCATCATTATCTATAATTTTATAACGTTACACAATTTATCTTTTCTATTCTACAAAATATAGTTGACGAAGTTATATACACAATTTATCATTAAATGTCACAATTACGAAGTTAAATGTGACAAACTTCAAAACTCTACTCAACAATGCGGCCACCAATTATTCGAAAAAAGAAGTTTATATATACGTATGTGTGTATAATTTACATGTTTTAAAGTTTTCAACATGCAGTTAGAACTAATAAAATATACAACTTTTAAGAAATAAGTCGAAAAATAGAGTTTACAAGGTAGAAATGAAAAGAAAAAAAAAATAAAGAAAATTGTTCAAATGTATAGGGACAACAGTAAAATAGTTTCATATGATTGGTTTCTATGAGGTCACAAAATTATTATACATAATGCATAAATTATCTATTATTTCCCTCCACTTTTCCTAGAAAACAATAAAAACTGATGAAATATGGTAATATATTCTATTATTTTTGGACCGTTTTACTTGATCATCACTTGCACGTGTCGATAAAGTTGATAAGGTTACATGTGAATATGAACATAATTAATTTTTCTTTCCTTTAATGAAATAATAATTATCTTCGGAAGAAATAAAATGCAATTAATAAAAACTAACATTTTGGTATATAATATCAAAATTTAGGAAAGTAAAATATTCGAGAATATTTGGGCATGTACACAATAATTTTTTTAGTACGTGTTGGAAACTGGCACGAGAATTAGTCAGAAAATAATTTTTTTTTAATTCAATAAAACCAGGATCTTTGCTAGGCGTTCACGTAATTATTACAATTAAAATACTAATGGATTAGTATTAAACCTGAATCGATAAACGATATTGGTCTGGATCTGATTCACGAACTTGCTGTTTTTGATTCACGAACTTAGTGATCCCAACGTTCAAGCCTTCTATGGTATTCTCCCAAGTCTGGATTACACCAGCGTGTGGGCACCTTTTAATTTTAATCAAAAACAAAACTAATTTCTAGACTAGTCAGATCTAGAAAACTAAGAAACTAAATTTTTTCTTTTTTCTTGACTGAATAATTATTGGAATTCATTTACATCACAATCAATGTGATATAAATAATGACAAGTGATCTGATTACAAACAACGACAAGAGTCGTGATTGCATCCAAGTCCAATTAGTTTAGGATTGATTTAATTACACATGTAATCCTTGAACTTATATCACAATTACAATTAAGTCCAAAACTTTTATAGTAACTGTGATTAAGTCCAAAACTTTATAGAGCTACCACAAGGACCTGATCAGACATATCCAAGCTCCAATAATTAGATTCTGTCTAGTCGATCCTAGACCCCTCAATCTAATTATTAGTCTTTTGCTTTTTCCACTAAAGACAAGAGACTGCACTCTCGGAATATATAAAATTACAGAAGCTGTAATACTTTTCTCTGACCTACCGTATATATATTTCATCTCTGTCTGAGATCAGTTAATTAGGTATGAGCACAAATGACCGTTTTGCCCTTCTAATTATTCTCACTAACTTTAAGTTACATTTTCTTTAACGGTCATGTGAACTAATTCACAGATGTCGAAGTTCAGCCGTCACTAAACACTGAGCTCAGATTTATAACCGTTCAACAGAAAATACTTAAATTGTCACTTGACCCATTTTTCAGGGTGACAGTTCCCGACACGAATTCGTGTTCTCTACTTCGCTTATTCTCAAGCTCCCAACTCACCGAGATATTTGATCAACTAAATTGATATCACCTATTGGTAAATCAAAGAACGATCAAACTAACAAAAAGATATACACAATCATGTCAAGGGATTTAGATGAAATACTCAGTGATCAAGTGGAATTTAATTATTCACACGGTCATGCTATATAATTAAATTCGACACGTGGTCCGTTCAATACACTCTTAGTGTACTAGTGTCACCATTTATCCATTTCTGCGATAAGGACAAATCGCAAACCCGAATGATTAAATAGTCAACACTACAACCTTCCGATACAAGGCGCTAACCCTTATACATTAGTTGTGAACAATTTTATTGATGATCAAAATATAAGTTGTGTCACACTATACTTCTCAACGCAAGTATCCAACTTATATTATCACAAGTGATCATTGTCACTTTGTTTACATACTCAATATTAAACAAATGCAATAATAATAAATGAATACAAACTAAAGTTTTATTCAACATAAATTGTCATTTCATCATAGCAAAATTATACTATTTGGACATACAATCCAACGGTACGAACTATCTAATAGAATTAAAAACAAAGTAAGGATTAAATGAGATTAAATTAAATGAGATTAATTTTTTTTATTTGTACAAAAGAGTCAAAGATAACACTTATAATTGAGATACAGTCTATATAATGATAATGTAAAAAATAATATATATATATATATATATATATATATATATCCTTACAATAATATAAGAGCCTTAATTTTTTTACTGTAGCTTTTTTCGTCCAATACGACGTCGTTTTGACAATGAAGCCAGCCGCAATTTTTTACTTTATCCAACATTTCACCCAAAAAAATTTCTTCTCTCTCTCAATCAAAGCTGAGATGAACCCTGGAATTGCATTAATAAAAGAAATCAATTAAAGCTCAGACTTTTTAAAAAATACAGTAAGAATAATGAATCAATAACCAAAAATTAAAGCTTTTTCCATGCTTCAATCATTTATACATATACCAGATGTACAGGCAAAATTACATACATATATATGCATAAACACAGAAGCTGAGAATAGAACTCACGGGAGAAATTAGAAAAATGATTCAAATTTGCAACAGTGCGTCTCTCTGTATATATATGTGTGTGTGTGTATATGTATGATTTATACTAATAATCTGTTTGGTTTATTAATAAAATTTATCTGTCAAATAATGTCTACAAAATATTTTAACTTATCTTGGTAATGAGTATCTCGACAACCATTTTTGGTTGTCGAGCAACTCGGCAACCAGCTTGGTCTTGGTTGCCAAGCAATTTGGCAACCATCATTGGTTGTTAACATGTTTCATATTTTCTAAACTTGAACAACAATTTTAAGATCAAAGAACTGGACCTAAAAATTGTAATAACTCTCAAAGAATATGAAAATCATATGGGAAGCTGAGCCAAATATATATTCCTTAGCCACCAGTATTCAAAATGAGTGTTTATTCATTTTACTACATGGTTGCAGAGATTGCTCTAAAGAAAAAAAATTTTTTTTTTTTAAACTACAACTGGTTGCCGAGATTGCTCGGCAACTATCTTTGGTTGCCGAGGTTGCTCGGCAACCAAATGCCATATAATATACACTACTGCACTACTGAATAATGTTAAGACTCCATAATCTAGCTAGAAAATAAAGGGCAACTTCACTTACATTCTCACTGCATATTTATAAGACCACGAACTATTGTAACATGAAATGGAAATTTTTCATATTTTTAGCAACAGAGAAGCAACACGCACCTGCCAGTACATAAATGTCTGTATAATATTATGCTGCCAACTGCATTTTTAAAATATAGGTTGAGGAAGAATATATCTCAAACAGAACATCGGCATAGTTCATTAAATTAACATAACCCATGTAAAAACTCACAAGACTGTTTAATATATTCACATTACAATCCATGCCAAGCTTCACAACATAACAGTGGTTTGAGAGGTAGAGTTGGAGGAGGGAGAGGAGAGTTGAGCAGCGGTGATGGTGGAGGCCGGTGGTGATGAGTTGATAGTGGAGTTGGAGAAGTTGGCAGCAATCAATTGATAGCCGAGATTTTGATAAGCAAATGTTGGGCACCAAGCGTTCTATTAATAATCAGATATGTGTATGAATTTAAAGATATATTTTTGGATTAAAATACAGCTGCATATTTTGTTATTCTTTCAATGTAAAATTGAATTTATATAATGATAAATTTGTTATTGAATTCTAAATGTATATATACCTTTGTACGGTTCACCAAATTTTTTTTTAAGCCCATTTGACACGATAAAATTTTTAAAAAAAAAAATTAAAAGAAAATAAAAAAGGCTCGGCACTTGATTGCCGAGATGGCTCGGCAATCAACTATTTAAATTTTTTTTTAAAAGAATAATTGCACAAAAGGTACCTATTGTTTTAAAATCGTTGGAATATGCTAACAACTTTAAAAAAAATCTTTAATTTATTTATTTTTTTTTTCTTTTACACTTAATTTTCATTCAATTTTTTACTAATCTTGTTTTTTTATTTTACCTTTTACAAATTATTCTAAATAAATGCTAAAAAATGCTTTCAAATTCCACCGTGGCAAATTGAATGATTTATTTTTTTTACACATTTTCATTCAATTTTTTTATTAATCTTTTTTATTTTATCTTAAGCAAATTGAATGTTTTTATTTTTATAATGTTGCCACATTAAACAAAAAAAAAAAAACTTGACCAGTAAAATTCTCGGCAATGAATTGTTCATTGTCGAGCAACTCAATCTTAAGCCTATTTTCTTTAACACAATAAAATTTAAAAAAATATATATATTAACAAAGTCATGGCTCGGCAATCAAAAAAAAAAAAAATTTAAGGTGATTGCCGAGATGGCTCGGCAATCACAGTGTTTAAATAATTTTTTTTTTACAAGGAATAATTGCACAAAAGGTCCCTATTGTTTTAAAATCGTTGGAATATGTCAACAATTTTAAAAAAAAATCTTTATTTTTTTTTTCTTTTACACTTAATTTTCATTCAATTTTTTACTAATATTGTTTTTTTATTTTACCTTTTACAAATTATTCTAAATAAATGCTAAAAAATGCAATTCAAGAATTACAAAATCCACGCTGTCAAATCTTGGTGGCAAATCGAATGATTTTATTTTTTTTTACACTTTTCCCTTCATTTTTTACATACGTGCATTACACGTAGCCAAAACTAGTATATATATATATATATATATATAAGTGTTCATATTATTTTCTTGCATAATCACTAATTTGTGAAATCCAATTCATCTCTAATTCCTAAAGAAATTTGGACGAAAGTAAAAACTAAGTTTAATACAACATTTCAATAGACTCATTTTATTTCAAACTATAAAAGTTTCAATAATAAGCGTTTTATTCTATAAACATATAGGACAAACATATTTTTTTATTTAGGAGGATTAGGTTTGGACTTCCCAACCTTTTAGGTAGCGTGATTTTGAGTTCTTCATCTTCGAAAGTGAAGTTCTAAGTCCATAATTTATGTAATTGGGTAAATTTAGAATTTAGGAGGATTAGGTTTGGACTTTCCAACCTTTTAGGTAGCGTGATTTTGAGTTCTTCATCTTCGAAAGTGAAGTTCTAAGTCCATAATTTATGTAATTGGGTAAATTTAGAATCCTACGTGAAGAAAACTATCATTGTGGTAAACGTCGCATACGACTTAAAGCTGAACGATAAGTAGTTTTACTATTTTGCAATATATCTTTAACTCATTTGTGATTTTAATGTTCACATGGACGGTTACCGTCACATGGGAATTCAAATTCACATATTTAAATAGTTTTGGAACTTAAAATTTTATTTTTAAAGATTAGAGATTCAAAACCACAATAATTAAAATATTAGGAAACTCAACCCTAATTTTCCTTTATTTATTTTAATGTTTTAGAATTAAATAATAATTCAAAATATTTATGATTTACTGGTTTTATCACTTATCATGCACAACATATGCTTGAAGGAAGGCAATTTATTTTTTACCAAAACAATTAACCTTGTTTGGGATAACTTAAAAAATTAAGATTAAAATTAATAATTAATTATTACCACACAATATATGCTACTCACAATCAGAATTAGAGGTGGCAAATAGGCTGGGTGGGCCTGCCTAGACCTGGCCAAGACGGGCTAGACATGAAGCTGGGTTGGACTGGCTTGACCCAGTTTTATATAGGCAGCAAAATGTTGGCTAGTCCAACATTCTAATATTTTTTTTCCTTTTTTCTAATATATACATTATATAGATGAGAGGTGTTAATATTTGTTTTATATTTCACTTGGAAATAAAAAAATATGTGTTTTGAACCGAGTAATACCAATGTTCCAATTTATGAATAAACTAGATCTTAACTTAGAAACAAGTAACACCGGACATTATTTATTTATTTTACATTTAATTTCCTGTCATGCAAAAACAGCAAAATGAAGTTTGTCCAAGTAATACAATGAATAAGAAATATGAACTTTGAGATTGTATAAAGATGGTCAAAGCACTCTCGATATATAATTATATATAATTGATCATTTGCTAGTCAAAAAGATTAAGAAGAATGTCCTCAACTCAGATTTTAAAAGATTTGTTAATATTTATGAATTTGAATAGATTTCATGAATTTGAATAGAATTCCACAGAATTTATAAGATTTGAATAGAATTCTATATTATAAATTTCAATATAGTCTTATGGATTTCTTTGATTTTCATAGATTTGTGGTTTTTTTATTAAAAATATTAATTTTACATTAGTTTTATTAGAATTTTGAAAAGAGAAAAATTCTTGAAATATAAGTCAAAGAGGTGATTGATCCGATGGATTGAGAGATATATCATCAAGTTATGTCAGCTAAGCTCCAAGGAAATAAACTAATAAATAGGCAATCCGTCATCTCTAAGCTCGAAGCACATTAAATCCATTATTTGGGGGCGTTCACATTACTATTATCAATTTCCTCATTTTTGAATTAAAAAAAATTGATTAAAGAGCCTTCTTGGAAAAAAAATGAAATAAAGTTCAATTTTCACTTTCTTTCCATTTGTCTTTTCTTATAAAATTCTCTCTTTCATATCCGAGACTAGATGGTGGATATTTATACTACATTCTCTTCCAAAATCAGTTGTTTAACTATCTAGTATAAAAAGTTATTTTATGGATTAAAAAGATCATTTACATATGTCACAGTTGACGAGTAAATCTTTTCAAGTTCAAAAAAGATTTTTTAGTGTTATACTGATTTTACAATCCAATATCTAATTGTCATATATGGTATTAGACTAATTATTTAATTAATATTTATCAATAAATTATTTTATATCCCAATTGTTTGGTTCAATGAATGATTATGGAGCATCAAGAACGTAATTTCAAAGATGATATGTGACAATTGTACAAAAAATTATTAAAATAAAAAATAAAAAATTCAATAAATTTTCATGCTAATATAAAAATTGAAAATCAAGAATAAGGATTTACTACAAAAACTTGCGGAGAGGGAGAGAGAGAGAGAGAGAGAGAGAGAGAGAGAGAGAGAGAGATGAATTGAAATTTTGAGAGTGGGGGATAGAATTCCTAAAAATTTGGTATTCATATTTATGAGTTCGAAATATATGCAAATCTGTTTAAATCTTCCAATTAATGAAATCTTTAGAGATCTACTAGTAATTTGGGACACCTAAATTTCTAAAGAATTTATTTAAATATGAGTTCAGAATACCTAAATTTCAATTGAATCTATCAAAATTTTAGGTGGAGACACCAAAATTTATATAGATTGTTAAAATCTATTCAAATCTAAGTTGAGGACACCCCGCATCTAGAAAAAGAAAATTCTACACCATCTCTTTAATATCTTCCCTATAAAATATCAATTGAACTTTTTTAAATATCTTCTGGTATGTGCAGATTATTATGTCGGCTTGGGACAATCTTTCAAAATAAAAAAAATAGTGGAAATTATGCCCCTCATGCCATTTCGCAAAAAAACAAATTGAAAAATACGGTTATTTTTAAAAATTTTGAGAAATAAACTTTCTTTATATCAGAATATGGGAGGGTAAAAAAGGAAAATTAATCACTACTGAGTCTACAGTGCCCAAACCCTCTTGTTTTTTCTCAGCGATTCTGACGAAATCCCTCAAATTCTTCACTAATCCATAGTTTGTCTGTTTATTCTTTATTTTAACACTATAAGTTTAAACATGATTAGAGAAGGCAAAAAAATAGTTGCAGAATCTTCGGGGATGAAGAGAAAGTGTATTTCAGTCGAAGGATCTTCAAAGAAGATAAAAAATATTGTACAACCAAAGGTTAAGTTCGATTTATTCTTTATTTTTATATTTTTTTGATTTGCTTTAAGTTTTACATTTTAAGAGATTTTTTGCTTTGTGAAATCGAATTTATGTTTTCCATTATTATTGAATTGATGACGTTGCCTTTAGAAAAATCAGCGACAATAGTTGCTGTGTGAAATTTTTACATTTTGAGGGATTTTTTGTTCTGTGAAATTGCATTTCTATTTTCAATTATTAACTGGTTGATGATGGTGCCTTTAGGAATCCAATAACATATTGTAACCATTGCCAAATCAATGATATATCAAAATGAGATTAAAGTGTAATTTGATGGTATTCAAGTTCACCAACCTGTTTTTTGAATATATCTTGTATGAAAATACGTCCCTTCTGGCTTGATATGTTAGTTCATATTCCAAATGCAATAAATTTAAACATGCAAACTAACAAATTGGTGGTATGATCAATGTTTTTTGATATGTATGCTACTTTTTGATATGTTTATCACTTTTTGAAGATGTTTGTCATTTTTTACTTAAAAATGACAGAGAATTTCACTTTTATCTAATATATAAATACAATAAGTTTGAACATCCAAACTAACAAATAGATTGTATGATCACTATTTTTTTAGATATATGTCACTTTTAAAGAGATCTATGTCATTTTTAAAAGATATTTGTCACTTTTTTAGAAATATTTTTCACTTTTTACTTAAAAAGTGACAGAGCATGTCACTTTTATTTAATATATAAACTCAATAAGTATGAACATCCAAACTAAAACATAGATTGTATGATCACTGTTTTTTAATTTATATGTCACTTTTAAAAAGATCTACTTCACTTTTAAGATATGTTTGTCATTTTTTGTAGATGTTTGACAGTTTTTACTTAAAAAGTGACAGATGAGCATGACACTTTTATTCAATATATAAATGCAATAAGTTTGAACATGCAAACTAACAAATAGATGTTATGGTCACTGTTTTTTGAGATATAAGTCACTTTAAAAGAGAAGAATGTTACATTTTTAGATCTATATCATTTTGAAGAGATATATGCCACTTTTTGAAGATATTTTGAGATGTTTGTCCCTTTTTATTTAAAAAGTGATAGATTATGTCACTTTTACTTAAAAAGTCAAGATGAGCATGACACTTTTATTCAATATATAAATACAATAAGTTTGAACATGCGAGCTAACAAATAGATGTTATGATCTTTTTTTTTTAAAGATATATGTCTCATTTCTAGATCTATATAACTTTGAACGGATGTATGCAACTTTTTGGAGATGTTTGTCACTTTTTACTTAACATGTCACTTTTATTTAATATATGGTATTAAAAGCCAGTTCATATTCAAATGCAGTAAGTTTGAACATTCAAACTAACAAATAGATTGTATGATCACAATTTTTTAAGATGTCATTTTTTAATATCCATGTCATTTTTTAATATCTATGTCACTTTTACTTAAAAAGTGATATTGTATGTCACTTTTATTTAATATATGTTTATTCTATAAAATTATTATTTGACTAACCATCTAGTAAATCATTATTAATATATTGGTTTCCTGGCAAAGTCACCTTCATCTCACCTCATATAGTAATCAAAACCCTAAATGACAAGCTTACTGAAACTCAAAAGAAAATGTTTAGAGAAACATGCTTTGGACCATATCTTGATTTAAAAGAAACGGTTATTCAGGCTCAGTTGATTCACCAATTGTTATTAAGGCAAGTGAAGCAATAAAACATAAATGAATTATGGTTCAAAATCAGTGGCAAATTAGTCAGATTTTCTGTTGAAGAATTTTGTCTAATGTCTAGACTTCGGTGCATTGGTAATGGTGATTTTACCAAGTTTTGAATGCATAATAGTACAATTAAGGACAAATATTTCAAGAAGTATAATAGCATTTCAATAGAGTGTGTTGAAAACGTGTTTAAAAAGTTTCCATCTGATACTGTTGACAAGAATATGGTATATGTTGGTATTATTTATCTTATTTCATCATTCTTATTTGCCACATCATACTATAAATGTGTTGATGATTCAATTTTTGGACTTGTTGAATTGGGTGAAATGGAATCTTTTCCATGGGAGAAGGAGTTATATAGTTTGACTTTGATGTCTCTCAAAGGTGAATTCACCAAGAGGATCATGAAGTTAGATCCTTCAAAAAAAATTTTAGAGTATAGGCTTAATGGTTTTCTTCTTGCTTTTCGAGTTTTGATAAACGAAACAATTCCTGCAATAGCTGCAAAAAAGTTGTGTGTGAAGCACAAGCTATCACTTCCTCGGATTTTGAGATGGAGCTCTAATGTGCGTTTGACATCATTACAATTGAACAAATGTGTTTTTTACTTGATTAAAGTAAGTTCTATTTATTATTTATGCGATTTTTCTTTACATTTTTCATCACTATTTGTTATTTGTTTTGTTATTTTAAATTTATGAATATGTGTTTTTACAGTTGGAAGTTAATGATGTTAGGCTAACTGATGCGGAGAATGTTGTGGCATACACTAAGGGGTTGTTTGGGAATTGCAAATCTGAAGGAAAAAATACTAATGACGATGATGATTTTGACCATCCTGCTATTCATCAGTCGAAGAAAAAGAAGACAGTGAGTTTTCTGAGCATTTATTTACCTTTTTATGCTTTCTATATAATTTTTGTTTATTGTTTCTTACAATTATTTGTTTTTCTCTGCTTTTTGTATTTTCAGAGATATTCTAAATCGAATGAAGAAATATTGAAACGTTTAGCAGAGATTGAAGTGAAAATTCAATCAAATGAAGAAATTTAAAAACGTCTGGAAGAAATTGAGACGAAAGTTGAATCAAATGATATTTTTTTGAAATGCTTGACAGATATAGAGTCGAAAATACAATCAAATAAAAAAATTGTGAATCGACTAGCAGAGCTTGAAATAAAAGTTCAATATAATATTCAAATTGAGAAACAAATAAAAGAACTTGAAGAGAAGGTAAAATCGAATGAAGAAATTTGACAACATGTGGCAAATGTTGAAAGCAAAGTGAATGACTTGCAAATGTTGAAGGTATGTCACTTTTTTCAGAAATATATGTCACTTTTTAAGAGATGTTGTCACTTTTTTAGATTTTTGTCACTTTTTTCGTTCCATATCACTTTTTGGAGAAATTTGTCACTTTTATTTATTTTTGTGAAAATTTTGAGAGAAATGAAATAAGGGATGACAAAGTTGATGTAGTTAATTTGGAAGCAACTCTATATGTAACTTTTAATTAGAAATTGACACACTATGTTACTTTTTATTGTAAGTGTGTCACTTTTGCTATGTCATTTTTTGCTAAGAAAGTGACACAGTATGTCACTTTTTAAGATATGTATGTCACTTTTTATATAGATATGTACGAGACTTTTTATTTATTTTTATGTCTAGAATAGTGGAAAAATGTTGCTAATAATACAATGGACATGAAAAAGAATGTAATTGACTGTCCTAGTTTTTTGTTGGGTATTGAGTTTGATATGACCCGAAAAAATATTAGAAGCCAGTTAAAACTAATGTGGAAAATGTATTATTCAATTCCAAATGTATTGTATTTTTAATTTGAAATTTACCTTTTTTTTGGTTGTGCACTATATAATTATTTTTTTATTCAGTCTATCGATCAAGATTTAATAAATTTTAATGAAGATGACTGGAAGATTATTGATTATGTTGTAGCTCATAGTTTAGCCAAAAAAAAATGCATCAAGATGTATTTTTTTATATTTTATTTTGTATTTTTACTTCGTTATATCTGTATTTTGCACTGCAAAAGGTAATCTTTTGTACGTTTTTATTCAAACTGTTTGTGCATCAGTGTCTAAAACCTCTGCGATTGATGTAAATGATGACGAGGTTGAATTAAAAGATGATGAGATTGCGGAAGCTGTTTTAGCTAAATATAAACTTGAAAAAGTAATTGTTTGTTTGATTATTTTTTATTTGAATGACTTATTTTTGTGTTTCTGCACAATATAACTTGACACTTTTTAATATTTTTGTGACATTTTAGACGGATGATGAAGTCACTCCAAATGCACATTCGAAGAGGCAAAAGAAAACTGTGGCACTTCTTCAGTCTCCCTGGGTTAATCAATATGATTCTACGATGGGTATTTCTACGGTGGGTACAACAAAGTGTGCGGTGAAGGGTACGTTTGTGTTCAATGTTGGGTTGTGCCTCCCATACGGAGCAGATATTGAAGCATTCCAGAGTTGGTACATGGAAGGGTTGTTGATGAAAAACAAGTAAGTATGGGACATAATATTATTTTTTAATCAAAAAGTGACATAGTATGTCACTTTTTGCTAAGAAATTGACACAGTATGTCACTTTTTACTTAAAATATGTCATTTTTTACTATAGGTATTTCACTTTTTTATAAGTATGTCACTTTATACTAAAAAAGTGGTACGATATGTCACTTTCAAATTGAAGTATGTCACTTTTTTCTGGAAGTATGTCACTTTTTACTAAGAAAGTGACATAGTATGTCACTTTTTACTATAATTATCTCACTTTTATATGTCATTTTTTACTAAAAAAATGACATAGTATGTCATTTTCTACTTGAAGTATGTCACCTTTTTTGGAAGTATGTCACTTTTTACTTGTAATATGTTACTTTTTATTAGAAGCATGTCACTTTTTATAAGTATGTCACTTTTTACTATAAGTATGTCACTTTTTATAAGTATGTCATTTTTTATTAAAATAATGTCACTGTATATTACAATTTTTATACCAGTGTAATTGTATGAAATCTTTCTTTTTTGTAATACAGAGTTAAGCAATTCAATGATGAGAATATTACAATTAGCCTTTGCTTCTACTTCAGCGATATTCCAATCTCTTCTAAAATGTGATAGTATGAATTAGTGACAACTAATGAGGCTTTGAATGACATAGTAAGTTTTTGTTCGTTAGTTGTTTGGTTTAAGATTTATGTGTATAATTTATTAATACATTGCTGATTCTTTTTATACACTTGTTTTGTAGCATATGGATGTGTGTTTTTATTATCTGCGGAAGATGTTAAGGTATGGACATGGTATAAAAATCAAGGCTACAACTACGGACTTTGCCTTTGACAACCAAGTTAGGGGGTTGTATGATGATTTTTTGAAAGATCCACTAGTCCTTATCAAGCAAACTTCTCTACTCTCATATCTAATTGGATTGTACATACCTTGCAACACAAGTTGACGCGATGTTGACCATGTCCTTATGCCTTTGGGAATGTTTAACTCAGCTCATTGTATTCTATGCCATTTTGACATTAAGGAGATGTGTTTGAATATATATAATTCCTACACTAAGATGGTCAAGGAGTCTGTTGTACTTGAAGCTATTTAACTATTTTCAGTTATGATTCCCCATCTTCTGTTTAACATTGGGTTCTTTAAGGGCAAAAATATTCCAGAATAAGAGACACTAGAACCACTTGTTGTAAAGATGGTTCCAAAACTACCACGGCAAAAGAATGAGTTAGTTTGCTTTTAATAATTTAACTTTTTATATGTTGGATAGATAGAAATGTATGGTTTGCCTTCAATTCTTGGTTAATGAGCCCTCCATTTTTTTTGTTGCAGTGGTGATTATGGAATTTATTTGATTAAATATGCTGACTATTTCATCAATGAAATGTTGAAGGAGACGCCAAAGACATTCAACATTGCACAGGTTTAGAAATACTTGGTCACTCAATTATACGTGTATGTCAAGAAGAAGCGAGTGGAGAATTATGACACTGATAATGATTGGGTGCCAGAGGATGTTTGACAAGACAGAGAATGTTATAATTTTTTTGTAAACAATATTTTGTACTAGGACTACATGTTACGTGCAAATGTAATGTACATGGTTAATGTAGTTTCATGTATATGAGATTAACAATATGGGTTTTGAAAGTTTTTTCGCAAAAAATGTAAGTACAAAATATTTTTGTATAGAAGTGACATGCTATTCATGTCAAAAGTGACAAAACATGATTATATTAGATGATTTTTTTTAAACTGTTGAATATAGATGATAGAAGTTCATCTAATTGATATATCACTTTAATTATGGAAATCATGTATACATTTTGACAACCAATTTAGGAGTTTTTATAATGAACAAGTGACATAGTGTGTCACTTTTTGTTTTAAAAGTGACAATTTCAGTAGTCATCAAATTCCTTTAATGGCTGAAGTATCATACATATAATTTAGTTAAATGATAAGTTTTACATTCTATTATAATGTTAGGACCTATACAAAAGTAAAGTGCAAGAATGTTAACACTAATTTGAATAGAAAATCCAATATGTATGAATAAGTGACATTGTGTCACTTTTTGTTATAAAAGTAAAAATAGTGTGTCACTTTTTGTTATAAAAGTGACATTGTGTGTCATTTTTTGTTCTAAAAGTGACAATTTCAGTATTTATTAAATTCTTTTAATAGTTGAAGTATCATATATACAATTTAGTGTTAAATGATAAGTTTTACATTCCATTATAATTTCATGACTTATACAAAAGCCAAGCGTAGGAATATCAACACTATTTGAATAGAAAAATCAATATGTATGAATAAGTGACATTGTGCCACTTTTTGTTATAGAAGTGACATTGTGTATCACTTTTTGTTCTAAGTGACACATTATGTTACTTTTTGTTCTACAAGTGACAATTTCAATATTCATCAAAACGGTTGAAGTATCATGTATACAATTTAATGTTAAATGATAAATTTTATATTCCATTGTAATTTCAGAACCTATACAAAAACAAAGCGCATGAATATCAACACTATTTGAATAGAAAAACCAATATGTATGTTCTAAAAGTGACAATTTCAGTATTCATTAAATTATTTCAACAGTTCAAGTATCATGTATACAATTTAGTGTTAAATAATAAGTTTTACATTCCATTATAATGTCATGATATATACAAAAGCGAAGCCCATGAATATTAACACTATTTTGAATAGAAAAATCAATATGTATGAATAAGAGATACTTCCTACATAAAAAAAAAAAAAAAAAAAAAACTCATAAATCTTGCAACTTTCTTTTCTTTTGTAGCTTCTTCTTCAAAGGTGTTGGAGTTTGATACGATCTTCGATTGTAGCCATACTTCTCACATCTACCACATTTTGTATTTTGTTTTTTTTTTCTTTTTGATGGTATTCTTTTCTCTTTAGGACGTCAGGATTTTTTTTGGATCAGGAGCCAGGACTATTCTTACTTTTACATCATCTAATATATTTAATTCATTGCGATCTCCAAGTGGGTAAACTATACCACTGTATGTTTGGATGTACATCTCTATTGTGTAATATTTTTTGGACAATATAAATATGAGACGTCATTTATCTTTGCAATAACCGCCAATGTGTATGCACATGAAATTTTGTCCACTTAAAAATGATTGCATGTACATGTCTTTTTTTCAATATTCATTAAATATGAGGCAAAAACATCATTGACTTGGTATATTATTGAACTTGAAGTCGATGCCTGTACAAATAATGCAAAAAACTAATGTATTAATAAACTACGACAATTAAATCATGTTTTCATGACGTTCAACTCCAACTTACTAAGAAAGTGACATACTATGTCACTTTTTACTGAGAAAGTGACGTACTCTGTCACTTTTTATTCAAAAAGTGACACAATGTGTCACTTTTTTAGATAAGCATATTTTCATTACAATAACAATCACAATAATAAGATTTCAAAATCATAAACATTCTACTGATATGTAATTATAAATAGAGCCATATACGATATGAAATCTAAGTCATGTCATTTTTTACTAAGAAAGTGACACACTATGTCACTTTTTACTCAAAAAGTGACACATTATGTCACTTGTTGGTATATGCATGTTTTCATTACAATAACACTCAGCATGTAAATGATATTTAATTCATGCAATTTACAGCCTTTTACCTTCCATTTCTTTAACTCTATGAATTTCTCTCTCAATATTTTTTTTTTGCTTGTTTGCAAATTTTGTGAAGGTTACTCGAGCATCATTTAAGTGCTTCACAAACCATTCTTGCAACAAATATCTTAAGGATTCCAATAAAAGTTCTATATGACAACCTTTTGTTGTTTTTGTTATCGAATTTACTGATTCAACTATATTTAAAGTCACTGTAGAAAACCTGTTATTTGTCATGTATGCTATTGACCACTTATGATAACTAATCTCTTCATGCATAAAGAACAATCAAAATATTAATCATTTCTTATATACAATGTTATTATGCATTCAAAATAAATATTTTTGAACATACCAGGTGTGATCGAATTCCTTTGTGGATTTCATCGAGTTGTTTCATATGGAACCCAAAATTATTTTTCGTGTAGGCTTTTGCAGCTCTATTGAATGGATGTGTAATGTTTTTTTTTTTTTTTTTTTGCCAAATGTTGACTTTAAATTTTGTAGCTGGTGGTAGGAGCATAGAATTGAATTCTTATACACCTTCTGAATTGCACTTTTTATACTTTTATGACCAACTGAGATTATACTCAATCCTTCTCACTCGCCATAAGCTTTTTTTAACATAAATAAGAACCACTCTCATGAATCATTAGTTTCAAGTCACCAATGAAAATGTTGTTGTTTGCATCTTGTTTACATGCTGTAAATAATGTTCCATCATAATTTTTATTTAAGAACGTACCATCAATTACTATTATAGGTCTGCAATACTCTCACCCTTGAATAGATGTTCCTAATGCCATGAAGACGTATTTAAATTTGTTGTTCTCATAAGTCTCAATTCTTGTAATTGATCCAGAATTTGTTTGTTCTATCATGTACAAGTACTTTGGAATATTGTTCATAAGACTACATCGGATCTCATCTCACCAATTCCAAAACTTTCTCCTTAGATCTCCAAGTTTTCTCGTAACTCATCGATACTCTGTATGTATTCATCATTTTTCTTATTATGTCTGCGGGAGTGTATCTTGTTTTTTTGAGATATAAATTCTCCTACTATTGAGTTTGTTACTTGACAATGATCTGCCAAGATGATATTATTTGAGCATGTGTGATTGTTTCTCATATCTCTTATTTTGAACATTTTTGTTCATCCAAGTCTTGAAGCTCTAAAACTCCATTTGCAATTATCATCTATGCATTTCAGCACATATTCTTTCTTGTCCGACTTTCTTACCTTGAACTGAAAGTTTTTATATATTGTATATATCGAAATACTTTTCTTAGCCAATGTTTTGTTCCTAAAAACCTTTTGCTCTGCAATTTTATTCATGAAATAATTTCACTGCCTGTTTCATTACACATTTCTTCAATCTCTGGTATGCATGAAGAAACATCAACATCTAAGTCTTCAATAGTTGATAGACTTTGAACTGATATTATCGCCGAACCATGAGTTTGTAAAACCTGTAATTGAATCATGTCATTTTCTTCACCAGTAGCAGCTTCTGAAAGAAGTATGTTATCAAAACTTTCAGTTCTATGACATAATGAAATCAGTGTGACATCTACACACAAAAGAAAGATTGTAAGATGTTTCTTCCTTCTTTTGAGCTCCAAATAGAATGTGATAGAATTATTGTCTGAAATCTTCATCAGAGGTCGGTTTTTCTTCACTTTATATTGTATTGTTATTGAGTGTGTCGCTGGACTTATGTCTGTAACTGAATATATCATGCCATCGAGTTCGCTGTATTTGCATTTTATTAGAAGGATAATTCCAGTCATTTTAAAATTTGTATATTGGTTACTTTGTTCTCATTTCCCTCCATAATGGATGAATACATTGATTTTATCCATATCTGAAAAAAAAACGGACATATGATACATTTATATTTGATCATCTTCAATAATTGTATCATTAAACAAAAAGTGACAGAGCATGTCACTTTCTATCCCAAGCGTTAATGCATATTCAAGATAAAAAATGATATATTAATGTTTAATCATCCTCAATAATTTATGTTACTTCATAATCGACAACAAATATCAGCAAATAAATCAATCACATAGAAGATTTTGATCCAAATTTGTTACGTAACTTGTTTACATGTTCTATCAATTTTTAAGCAAAAAGTGACAAAGCATGTCACTTTTTAAACAAAAATTTTAGACAAAAAGTGACAAAGCATATCAATTTTCTTTTTGAAGCCTCAATTCATATTCAAGATAAAAAAAATAATACATTAATGTTTGATCATGCTCAATAATTCATGTCACTCTATAATGCACAACAAATATCAAATTAAATACTATAATTAAATCAACCATAGAGAAGATTTTGATCTAAATGTGTTTGTGTAACTTGCATACATTGTTTTGTCACAGAGCAAAAAGTGATAGAGTATGTCACTTTTTTATTCGAAGCCTCGATTCATATTCAAGACAAAAAAATGATACATTAATGCTTAATCATGCTCAATAATTCATGTCTTCTATAATGCACAACAAATATCAAGTTAAATCCTACAATTAAATTAAACACAGAGAATATTTTGATACAAATGTATTTGTATAACTTGCATATATTGTTCTGTCACTTTTTAGGCTAAAAGTGACAGAATATGTCAATTTTCTATCTGAAATTTCAATTCATATTCAAGACAAAAAAAAAAAAAAAAATGATACATTAATGCTTGATCATGCTCAATAATTCATGTCACTCCATACAACAAATATTAAGTAAAATCCTACAATTAAATCAACCACAGAGAAAATTTTGATCTATTTGTATTTGTGTAACCTGCATACATTGTTCTGTCACTTTTTAGGCAAAAAGTGACAAAGTATGTCACTTTTCTATCCGAAGTCTTACATATTCAAGACCAAATTATGATACATTAATGCTTGATCATGCTCAATAATTCATGTCACTCTAAAATGTACAACAAATATCAACTTAAATCTTACAATTAAATTAATCACATAGAAGATTTTGATCCAAATGTATTTGTGTAACTTGTATACATTATTCTGTCAATTTTTGAAGTAAAAAGTAACAGAGTATATCACTTTTTAGGCAAAAAATGCCAGAACATGTCACTTTTCTATTCGAAATTTCAATTCATATTCAAGAAAAAAATGATACATTAATACTTGATTATGCTCAATAATTCATGTCACTCCATAATACATAACAAATATCAAGTTAAATCCTACAATTAAATCAACCAAAAAGATGATTTTGATGCAAATTTGTTTGTGTAACTTGCATATATTGTTCTGTCACTTTTTAAGCAAAAAGTGACAGAGCATCTCATTTTTCTATCCTAAGCCTCAATTCATATTAAACAATGATATATTAATGCTTGGTCATGAACAATAATTTATGTCATTTCATAATGCACAACAAATATCAAATTAAATTATATAATTAAATCAACCACACTGAATTTTTTTTATCCAAATTTGTTTGTTTAACTTGCTTGTCACTTTTTAAGCAAAAAGTGACATAGCTTGTCACTTTTTTATCCAAAAAATTATATTTATATTTACATTTTTACAAATACCTTGTATGCATATCTATAATTGGTAATTGATATACACACATATATTTAGAACTCCTTACTCAATACTATTGATCTAAAGTTGAAATTTGATATACAATAACACAAACAAAAATAACCACAAATCTACAATGAAGTGAATGAAGAAGGATGTGTCTAGATTAAAATCGAAATATGAGATAATTTATATAATTCAAATAAAAACTATGAAGAGGAAATAAAATTTATCATATAACCTAAAAATTTTAAATTTTGAGTTCTAATTTTGTGCTAAACTGGAGAAGAAACAACGAGAAATTCGTTAGATCCGTTTTTATTATGAATTTGGATTTGTATGAAATTTTTGTTCGTTTTTAATTTGAATTTTAGCGGGGGGCAGTTTTCCGTTTGAATATGGAGTTGATTAGATTTTGAGCGCATGTAATATGGTTTTAATGTGTAAGTAACTTTTAACCTAATTTTTCAAAAAGTCTTCAATTTTATGGGTGCTTGTGTAATTTGCCCTAAAAAAATATATACAACAGATTTTGGGCCGGACTAATATTAGAGTAGAAAGAGAGAGGGCAAAAAAAATAAAAAAGAGAAAATGAGCTAGCTTAGTTGGCCCAATGAGTCATTCAGACTGGGCCAAAATGGCTATATTTTTCGGGCTAGATTTTGATCAGTCCAGACTGGCCCGAAATATGGGTTATATTGGTTGGCTTATCTGGTCGGGCTCAGTTTGCCACATAACTTTTATCAATTTTTTAACTATATATTTAATTAATTTTTATTAAAATTTGCTAAAACTTTTATCAAAAGATAAAATTTTTATCAAATATTTTGCTGGACAAACCCTAAATCATTTCATTTATGTACTAATGTGCAGGTGTAACGTGTCTTCTCGCCAACTCCCGTACTTTGCGATAGCTTGAATTACCCAATTAGCCTATCCCATACTAAAACGGCAAATTAAATGCAAAAATAAAAACTAATAATTCTAGGCTTGTTTAGATAAGTTTATATTGTAATTTAGAATAATACTATTCACAATCGTTCATTATCAATATTAATCATACGTCGCATTATTCAATTGGATGAATTATTTATTTTAATTAAGTAATATAATTATAGCTATTAATTATGAATAATTCATCCAATTGAGTAATGTCATGTATGATAATTAGCGGTAGTAAAGAACTATGAATAGCATTACTCTATAATTTAAATTGGTCAATTATAATTTTTATTTACACATTTTTATGATTTAAAATTTACTATCTACTTATTATTTACATATAATATATTCTATATAATTTATAACTTATAAGTTATAAGTTATAAGTTATAAGTACTTTAAAAAAAAAAAAAAAAAAAAAGAAGCAACAAAATGCAAAGAAGAAGTGCCCCTTGAGAGAGCATGGTTAGCTTCTGTGATTTGACGAATTTGAGACCTTATCAAACATTTCCAGGGAAATATTTTTATCACACAAGGCAATTTATGGAATGAAATAAATTGATATAGAAGAATATAATTTTTGTCCCAAAACAAAGCTATTCCATATTTTGATCACACGCCACCCATCATCATCACTCCGATCAAAGGGTCCGCCAAAACCCACCCAACAAACCAAGAGAGAGAGTGCCCGCCAATAGTAACAGCCACCTTCTCGTGTCTCTCTCTCTCTAAAATCATATGAGAGAGAGAGGCAAAAGAATCACAGAATTAAATGCTCAGATTTTTCTGATAATTTGTAGTATAGTAACAACCATATAAAGGGAAGAAAAAAAAATCAAGGGGGAAGAAGTGTGGGTTTTACAAATCACAAAAATGGGAACACTTGAGACATGGAGAAAAGCATATGGGGCTCTCAAAGACCACACCAAAGTCGGCCTTGCCCATGTCAATTCCGATTTTAAGGTGCCCCGTTTTTGTTTTTTAAAATTTACTGTAAAAATTTAAAATGAATGGAATATGGGGATTTGATTTATTGGGTTTTTGTTTGTTGGCTAAAAATAGGATGTGGATGTGGCGATTGTTAAGGCTACAAATCATGTGGAATGTCCACCCAAAGAGAGACAGCTCAGAAGTGAGGTTTTATTTATTTTTTTTATTTTTTATTTTTTTTCCCGTCTTCTTTTATTTACAGTGGATTGATTAAGGTTTGCGCTATGGAATTTTTACTGTTTTCCATTTTCAAGCACGGTATATGGTTTATCTGGAAATCATTAGAAATTCTTGGAAAAATTAGGAAATCTGAAACTCAGAATCTTAATTCTTAGGGAAATGGGACGTGTGAAAATTATACCTACGAACGCAACGAATTTATAAACCTGTACTTGGGGTCCCCCTTCAGTATTTTTGTCACACAGATCCCTAACATTCAATTTTATAGAAAGTTTGTTGAAGACAATATACATACTGCCACCTACGGTCATCTCGAACAGCTTAAGTTTTTAGTTAAGCTTTTAGATCATGTGCTCTCCAACAGCTTAAGCTTTTAGATCATGTACTCTCCAGTAATGGTTTTTGTCTGAAATGACACTTAAAAAAACAATTGTACTCTTACTTCCAATTAATTATAAAGTAAATATACAAGAAAGACAAGAAATTGATCTTCTTTTCGAGTCACCACTCACTACCACTTCACCCTCTACATCACATCCAATTCCCACCCCTCCCCCTCCCCCTCCCCCTCCCCCTCCCCCTCCAAAGATCGTGAAATTGTTGATCTAACTTCACTCAAAAGTATGGAAGGAAATAGAGTATCTATTTGTCAACAATTCAGATTTAATTTTGACAGTAGTAATTTAATTGACCATCAATAAACGAAAGTAGTGATTGTTTCTTGTTTAGAGAAAGAGAACCCATTTTTTTGCTTACAGGAAAAAGCTTATGAGGATTCAGAGCGACACAGAGTGGGGGAGAGAGAAGGTGTTAAAAGAAAGGGATTTGCATTTTTCCACATTTAGATATGTCATCATTATGTATACATTGATTGATTTCCTTCAATTTCCACCTTTTCCCAGATGATAATAAGAGGCTCCAAACCCCTCTCTAGCTCTGAATTTCCTTTCTTCAACTGTTGGGTTTTGATCTTAAATAAACCATGGGTTATGAATGTTTAAAAATGCGAAAATAGGTACTGAGGCGATTTTTATTTGTGAGGCGAGGCGTAAGTCTCGATGCGTTTTGAAACGTAAGCCTCACCACAAACTAAAAAATTAGTCAAAAACTGAAAATTAAAATAAAAATAGTTTATTTCACCAATAAAGAGCAGAATTTTAATTGAAATTTCTTACTTAAGTAGATTATCAAAAATATGATTTGTTTGCCGACAATTTTTACTCTTTTTGTAAGGAAAAAAAATTTAAACTAACAAGTTTAGAAGATTGTGCTCTGATGATTATCATCACTACTTGTAGCATCTTCCATAGAATTATCGTTATATCTAATTCTCCTATCTATTATCTTCATCTTCATTGGCAATTTCTATCCAATATTTTTCTTTATCTACTAATTGCAAATGGGGTGTCTAGTTGACATGGGTGATGGTAGATATTTGTGTTTTTAATTTGTAAAGAGAGTCCAAATGTTTGTTTTTATATTTTATATTTTTGGGTCCAAACTTTTGACTTTTGTTCAAGTTCATGAAAAGAGGCTCAATTAAAAGTCTAATTAAAAATAACCAATTTTTTAGTGACATTTGAGACGCACGCCTCACGCCCGTGAGGCGTGAATCGTGAGGCGTACGTCTCATATAATGAGGTGCCTAAATCTGCAAAAAGCACTACAATTAGCGCTTCACCTCAGATTGAGGCGCACCTCAAGGCACGTTTCAGTCTGCCTTTTTAAACCAATTTCGGGATAATATATACTATATTTTAGCCCAGGATTGAATAAACGTCCAATCTACAATGTGCCAGTCTAAATAATTTAACATTTTTGCTTGTTGCTTAGCGATTCTGTTTAACCACATTCAGTTTTATCTATATCACATCCGTTAATGACTATTGGATCAAGAAGTCAGTTATAATCCAACGGTGGCTCATTACTATATAAACCCCCTTTTAGTTTATGAAACACACATAGTGAAAAAAAAGATATAAAAAATACACTGTCTCTTTTCTTCCTTTCTGGCTGGTGGCTGTTCTTCGTGTTCTTCTTCAGCTTTTATTACTCTTTGTAAGTAATAGTATAGGTATTGGGTGAGTTAGATAAAATATTCTTGTGGTCCAAATTTGGTTGGTAGATTGTGGACTTTTGGAACTACATACCTGAGCCTATTTCATTTCTCCATATTCAAAGCAGTGAGGTAATTTATTAAACATCAATTTTGATTTCCACAGGCTACAACTCATACCTGACACTAGTACTATCCTATCACAGTGTAGCTTGTTTTGAAACCCAATGTGAGTAGAAGAAACAAAGGGTGGGGGGAGGCGTGGGGAGCAGGCACTAGACGTGGAGTGGGGGAGAAGAATGAGTTTTTTTATTTTTATAAATTTTTTCGTTATTTATTTAGGGAAGATTGATGAATTTCTTTCCGGGTTACCTAATAAAGAATGTCTTACATGCAAGCCATTTGGTGTTCTAATGGCCCTCTTGGACAGAAACTGTCTCCAGGGACCCACTTGCTACTGAAAATTGATTGGGGACCCAAGTGCATATTTACTTAAAGGTTGGAACCAAAGGTGTTATTTTTCCTTAACATATATAAAATATGTGAACTTTGGAGATGAGGTTTCTATTTACTTGGCAAATGTATGCGAATAATTGAGTTGGGGTTTTGGTTTTAGGGAACATAATGTGAGTTTCATGCTATATATTTGATTTTGGTTTACCTTAAGTGATCCTTTTTTTTCCCCCTGTATTTGCGAATTCGTTTGCATTTGGCAAAATATGTCAACTGATTTTATATTTTTTCTGGGTGGTGCTTGCAGAAATTTTTGCTGCAACATCTGCAATTAGGCCTCGTGCTGATGTGGCATATTGCATACATGCACTTGCAAGGCGACTAGCAAAGACACGCAACTGGACTGTAAGGATTCCTTCCTAAGAGGCTTTGAAATTGATGCTAAGTTTACGTACTGGTTTGACTGAAGTCAAATGTTGATTGATTTTTCTTTTTCCATATTGGTTTTGTGTAATTTTGTTTTTTAACAAATGTGAATTTCATGTTTGATTTGTAATATTATTTGTTTTCATGGATACCTGAATTTATTGGATTAAGCATCCTACTCTAGACATTGAATTCTATCCTCCAATTGTCTTGCAGTGTTACCCTTCTGAACCCCACCTTGCAATTAATCATTGTATCTTAATTAATTTTCATGTTGTCATAATTTTAATTATTGAACCATTTTCATGATATGGACCTTACTGCCGCTATATCATTCTGAAACATTAGCTAGCGGATCCTTTAATATTTATTTGCACTTAAGGATTGAATCCGTATGTGCACTTTAGAATTCCATATGTGCACTTAAGAATTCCATATGTGTTGAAGTAGGCACTATTAGGTTTATTGCTTGGGCATTTGGCAGTGGAAAGGAATAGATTACTCTATATTATCATACTCTACAAATAATTCACAGCGGTTCATTTAAAACTTTTGTACCACATGGACCTGTTTCTTGCTCGATTAGTTTATTGTTATTAAAGAATGGTTTCACTTGCTCTGCTTCATTCTGGGCTTTTGCTGATGAATGTAATTTAAACTGATATTTGGTTTAAAGATGCAACTGTGCAATTGTCAATTTATTAGAACATACTGTTCTAATCTAATCTCCTGCCATTGACAACTCGACGTCTTTTAAAATTTTTGGACTCGTTGGTACAATTACGGCATATTTGTTTCCTTTAACCATTGAAGAAATCGATGATTGAATGATAAGTAATGCAAAGTGGTGTTTGGAGAAGTCAAAATTCCATTCGTGATTTGGGGATGGTCATGGTATTCATGTTTATGAATGAAGGTGGGCATCTTATGGGAGGTTTAGAAGGTCAAGCAGTGCTTTGTCAAATAGTTTTGGGGTTTCTTGTAAAATGGATGGCTTGGGAGGTGGGAGTAAGTTTATCAACTTAGGGTTTTGAAGTTTCACGTCATAAAAAATGGTAGTTACATTCTAATAAGAATCTTAATATGGAGAATTCTATCCCGCCCTTCATAGCATTGCTTGGAATCATGTATTGCCAACTTTTTCTTTTTAATGCTAGATAGATTTGAGAAACTAACTTATATGCCAGAATAACTTTGTATCACACAGATGTACATAGATCCGTTTCCTACATTTCTGTCTGTATAAGTAGCTATATTTGTTCAAACGTATAGCTAATTTAGAAGATGATCTCCATAAATGAAACAGACTTCTAATTTCACAAAATGGACTAGAATTGACCTTATCAATATCTCAAATCATTGTCGGGGTCGGATTGAATATGTTAATTTTAAAAATTGATTGGATTCTTGTTCTTTTGCTTATGAAAATCATAAAATTGGGCATTGGTCAAAACTCATTATCTTATATATAAGTAGAAAACTAGATACATAGTTGAATTCCAACAAGACCCTTACTTGATGTCTATGATATGAAACTTGCACCAAATGGGTCCTTGTCATATATGTAGCTTTAACATTTTTGTTTAGATGATCTTGTTTGTTAGCCATATATTTTTCATCGTCAAAGTCGAAGTAAAACAGAGTTTGTATGATCATATTTATTTATAGTTTATCTTTTCCTGTGTTCCAATAGGTCGCATTGAAGACACTAATTGTTATCCACAGAACATTGAGGGAAGGTGATCCAACATTCAGGGAGGAACTTCTGAATTTCCAACAGAGAGGAAGCATCCTCGAAATGTCTAATTTTAAGGATGATTCAAGCCCCATTGGTAAGTAGAAAGGCCTCTTTTGTATGTTCTTGTCTTTTTACAATTCTCCCTTACTCCACATCCCCCAACCCCAACCCCAACCCCACCCCACACACGCGCGCGCTAAAAACCCCATCGCACATGCAAACTAATAAACAAATAATCCCAAGTAATTATGAAAAGCATTACATCACAATTGGACTCTGAATAAGAGATATCTTATCTTCTTTCCGGTGGTCAGCTTGGGATTGCTCTGCTTGGGTACGGACATATGCTCTATTTTTGGAAGAACGACTCGAGTGCTTTATGATACTGAAGTATGACATTGAAGCAGAATGTCTTCCTAGACCTGTACAAGGGCAAGAGAAGGTGTACTGTTTTCAGAAATTGTTTGCATGTGATTTATTTTTCTTCCTACTGAATAAGTAAATCTAGATCGGCTAATTGTTCTCGGATATCACCCTTTACCAACCAATCACGTAATCATATCATAATTTTGTGCTGCTGTTGTTCGATAAGTATGAATCTGATTGGTGAAAGAATTATGTGATGATTATGGGCCTATACATTGAATCTAATCATAGTTCTAAAACAATATGTTGTGGCTGTTATTTATGAGCTCCCAATCAGATTTTTTTTCCTTATTTACAAGGATTTCTAGGTCTATCCATTGAAGTAGTCACATTCGATTCCAGTAGACAATGCATTGACGAAGCTTAGAACTAAAGTTTGTTTTAAAAATATTGTAGCAATCTTAATCATGTAAAATGGGAGTTTTTTTTTTAATTCATATGCTATATCTATATTAACATCACATTTCTTGGAATTTGTGTTCCTTTGCTAACAGGGTTACGGTAGAGCTAGAGACTTGGATAGTGAAGAACTGTTGGAGAAGTTGCCAGTTTTGCAGAAGTTGCTATATCGTCTTTTTGGATGTCGGGTACCATCTTGAGCTGAATAAATATTAAATATTTAATTGCTGCCATTTTCTAGTGTCTGTTTAATTAATACTGGTATTGAATAGTAACCTAACTATTATTGATTTACAGGCTGAAGGAGCAGCTGTTGGCAATTACATGATTCAGTATGCACTCGCCTTTGTATGTGGTTCCTTTCCATTCCTCTTATCTCTGAGTTTCTTAGTTATTTGCATATGGGTTGGGAAAGTGGTTCTATTCCAGATCTAGCCTAGAACGAGGAGAAAATAGAATCGAAAGAAAAATTGACTGCCCATGAATATACTATTCTAAAAATTTGAAGTCGCCCGTCAATCTTAAAAACTATGTAAAAATGAAGTCCAAGAGGAGGGAAAGATTATCAAAAGGTGGAGATGATGATGAGGACGGAGAGTAGTATAAGAATAATGTGGCCATGGCGTAGCAAAGGCCTCGCCATTGTTCCCATCCCATTCCCTTCTACCTCTTTAGAGAAAGATAAAAGGCAAGAAAGAAAGAACTTTGTGTTCTGTCAGGAATTTGTATCTTTGTTTGTCAATCTGTAGTTGATTAAACTATTAAAGATATGGTTTAAGAGATGACTGACTTTTCTTGCCACTGTATGCAATTTGCAGGTGCTCAAAGAGAGCTTTAAAATTTATTGCTCTGTAAATGATGGAATTATCAATCTTGTTGACAAGGTGAAAAGACTATTATATATGCTAAACTGTATTTTTAAACTGATTCCAAGTTTTTTGCTTAGTCATATTTTTAAAATTAATTTATTTTTTCTTCCCTCTCTGATGTTCCGTTTCAGTTTTTTGAGATGCCAAGACATGAAGCCATTAAAGCCCTGGATATTTATAAAAGAGCTGGCCAGCAGGTAATTTTTTTGTTCCGTTCTACTCAGTATGAAGTTTCCTCAATTATGGTGTTCTGAATTTCTTCATGTATTACATAGCTATAGATTCTGACACACCTTATGGTGTTTTATATCATAATTTATATACTCTTAATGTAGGCTGCTAGTCTTTCTGATTTCTATGAAGTTTGCCGAGGACTTGAACTTGCTAGAAATTTCCAGTTTCCAGTGTTGAGAGAGGTAATGAAATTCCAACTATGTTTTTATGCCTTCAATTTCTAATCATTTTCTTGTAAAGCATTTCTCTTTTTCTTTTTTCAGCCTCCACAGTCCTTTCTTGTGACCATGGAAGAGTATATAAGAGAAGCACCCCGGATTGTTTCTGTTCCTAAAGATACATTGGTTAGTATTCTTATTTGACGGCAGCAGTATTTGTCAAGGGGCAGATAATTTGCCCATTTTACGTGTATCTGTTACAAAATTTTCTATCCGTGGAATATTTTGGCATTTAATACCTATTATGCAGAACTAATTTTATGGTTGTTCTACATCAGGAATATCCAGAAAGGCTTATGTTGACTTACAAACAAGAGGATGTTTCTTTACCTCCTGAAGATATAATAGCGTCATCTGACGAACCAAAGCCACCACTGTCGGATGATATTGCTGTCTCAAATGCTAAGGCAGCTTCTACTCCTCTCCCTCCTCGTCCAAACAACTTGGACACTAAAGATCTACTGGTGAGTTCCTTATTCCAGTTCTTTTGTCCCGTTGAATAATTTTTTTGGAATTGGAACACCTTGTTATCTGCATTTTCCTGTTTCGTTTTCCTCATCCATTTTTAATTTAATAATCCAGGGGTTGAACGTTCCCACACCTGATGCATCTGCTATTGAGGAAAGCAATGCATTGGCTTTAGCCACAGTTCCATCTGGTTAGGATTTCTAATGTGCTTTTTCACTTTTTAACTTCGCTTGCTTAATTTTCATAATGTTTCAAAGGAGAAATGCCTGATATGTTAAACGTGCTGCAGGTGCTACACCATTTGACTCTGATGCTTCTCAAGCCAAAGATTTTGATCCTACCGGGTGGGAACTTGCTCTGGTCAGTACTCCCAGCAGCAACTTATCTTCAAGCCAGGAGAGACAATTGGTAGGGACCTTGTGCTTTTATTTACCCCTTCGGACAATTAGACTGCTGTACTATTAGTGCTAGATATTGTATGTAGTCCTCGAATCAGGGATGACAAAAAATGAATGTTAATTCTGGAAGAAATTTTTAAGATTTTCGCATTCAAAAGCATCAGCATTAACTAGTAGATGCCAAAACTAATAGGTCTAAACATCTAGTTGATAATATTTAACCTCTCGATAACAAAATAAATAATGGGACTTGATAAGCAAATAAAATGACAAGGGCAAGATGAGTCTGTCAATCTTACAATTCCACAAGATCCTAGCAATTCTTAATGATATTTACCCATCCCAGTTGAAAACACTTATCCATTGATATCTGGATTAACACTATATGCAAATTTTATTTCTTTGACTACGGAAGGTACGGCATAGATATGCAAACGATCTCATCACAACTCACAAGTGTATTTTCTTTTTGATTGTTTTTCCACCTGCATGAACAGTTTTTATACTTTTATGTGTTTTGGAAGGAGTACTTATTCACGTCCAGGTTTTACTTTTATTGCTTTGCAGGCTGGGGGGCTGGATTCTCTCACTCTTGACAGTCTGTATGACGAAGCAGCTTATAGAGCATCCCAGCAGTCGGCATATGGAACTCCCGCCCCTAATCCATTTGAAGTTGCTGATCCAATTGCCATGTCAAACAACATTACTCCTCCGGCAGTTCA
Source organism: Forsythia viridissima (assembly GCA_030279155.1). Classification (NCBI taxonomy): domain Eukaryota; kingdom Viridiplantae; phylum Streptophyta; class Magnoliopsida; order Lamiales; family Oleaceae; genus Forsythia; species Forsythia viridissima. The sequence continues at coordinate 51,959,319 of CM059034.1, forward strand.
AGTTGCCGCATTTACTCAACGTCAAACTAATCCTTTTGCATCACTTCAACCTGATTTTCCACAGCCCGAACAGCAACAGCATTTATTGCCAGGCCCACAACAAAATCCTTTTGGGGACGTGGATTTTGGAGCGTTTCCTAACAACCCTGCTGCTCACCCTCAAACAACCAATCCGTTTGGGAGCACAGGCCTACTGTAAATGAGGATATGCACGTGTAAGAAAAATGTAGTGTACTTTGCTTTGTCGATTTTGGTATATTGGAAATGAGTAAAGCAGTTGCGATCCCATGATTCCCCTCAGTGTTAAAATTGAATTTTTGATTTGAATCATATAATTAATTTGATTTGTAGATAGTTATTGGACAATGAAATGAGATCACTCTCAAGGAATTAATGATATGGTTTTTGTTACATATTAGCTATGTCAATCTCTTTTAGTTAATTCGAAAGTGATGGTTTTTTGGTGATCCAGGTAAAAAATCAAGCATTTTGATTGCTGAAAACGTGTTTTGAAGTTGATTTCAGGGATTCATCTGGACTGTTAGATAAGAGTATAAAAGGTGTGTTATTTGTGTAATACTCTTGTACGAAAAATCCTAAATGGGACGGCAAAATATACCACTCTCGACCTGCCCTACCCCAAATGGGACAGGGAATCTTCTCCTTGACACGTAATTAGGATGGGGATCATAGTCTCTGTCTTGAATTCTCCAAACACGTCTCAATTTTTTTAAATATAATTTTTATGTTTTAATCCTCACCCCGCCATGCCCCCGTCCCATTCTCCACCTCGCTTCCCAAAAACCTTGACAGGGCAGGACTGGTAATGGTGCCCCGTGCCCCACGACACGCCGCATTGCCATCCTTACTCCTAAAAGTTGAGCCCTAATTTTCTTCCCATCTTCTCATCTTCTTCGTGTTCTGGTTGAAGATTGAGAGATGTAGGGATACTCTTTGTGAGAGTGTTGTTTTGGTTGTGGTCAATTATTGATCAACTCTCAAGTTGTAAAAGATTTTGTATATTTGTGGTGTCTGTGTGTACTACACCGGAGCTTAATCCACTGAAAGTGCAGCTTCAATGGGATGTAGGCAGTGGTTGGGTGAACTCGGGCCTTGTTTGGTTCTTGCGTTAAAGTAGAAAATGTAACAGAGCAATATTTTGTTCTTTGAGGCTTTAAAGCTTGAGATCTGACTCTAGTGGTGGTTTTTGGAACGTCAAAGGGTGTTTGGCTTAAGTTTTTAGGGCAAAAGTGTAAGCCCTAATAAAAATCTCACATAGATCTCCTTGAAAATGGTAGCTGCATGTCAAATTGGAGTCGCATTCGTTGGATCACAGGGTGTTCACTCGATGATATTTGTATTCTCATTTAATTTCACTCTTAAATATGCTATATTATGGTGAAATAGATATGTGAAATAAATTTGACTAAGTATTTTTTATGGTCCTATCTATTTGTTAACAATGCTGACATGTCTTGTTTGAGTATATCTTGTTATCTTTATGTTTTTGTGACCTAAACATCGTTTTATTGAGTTTTAAGCATATTTCCTTCATTATATCGTATAGAATCACTTTCTTGAGACTCCTGTTTAGTTGAAATATTTAACTTGAGAATAAGATTCTCATGGGATCTCTGAACATAGTACATTTGTGACCCTAGAAATTCTGTGCTTTAGATACTGCATGTTGCATGTGTCCTTAGCTAGCATGTGTAATCCGATCTACACAAACTTAATTGATTAAAGTGTTTTTACAAACTTGTCAATTCTTGTCCCATAGTGACTGAATTTCTGTTTAAATTTTGTGACTTTACTGAAATTTGAGGTGCATATTTTCTTGTGTGAAAGTATGGGGGTCAATAAGTTTGATCTTGAAATATTTGGTGGGAGTGGGGCTTTTCAATTTAGCAAGAAAAAATTAGAGCACATTTAATTCAACAAAAAATGTCTAAATGTCTAAATGGATCTTTCCCTGAAGAAATGATCAGTGTCTAAACAAAAGAATTTGATAAATTAGCTCATAATGTCATAATTTTGTATTTGGCTGATAATGTCACGAGAAAAGTGAATGATTGTAAACCTACACTTGTTATTTGGAAGAAACTTGAAGCCATGTATCACACTAGATCTCTTCCAACAAAATTTATTTGTTAAAGAATTTTTTTTTAAAAAAATGAATCTTATGTGGATTTGGAGATAAATCTTGATAATTTTTCAAAATTAAGTCAGGATTTGGCCAGTTGCAGTGAAAAATTCTTCGTTGAGCACCAGACCATTATTTTGTTAAATTCTTTGTTAGAAACTTTTAAAGATGTAAGAAATACTATTGAATATGACATAGATCTTTTAAGTACTGAGATTGTAGTAAATTCACTTGGAACAACAAATTTTGGAATATGTAAAATAGAAGGGTTAAATGTAAGAGACAGATCCCTTATTAGACAGAATGAAAAGTATGATAACACTTAGAATGGAAATAAAAAGAAATATAGATGCAAATCTAGAGCAAAGGGTACGAAATGTTATGGTTGTGGAAAACTATGACATTTCATTAAAAATTGTTATAAAATGAAAAATGAGCAAAAAGATAAGGATGGCTTCTTCCTCCAATTCTGAAGTTGCTCAAGTTTATGTGGTCATAAACCAAATCCTTGATAAAGCTGAAGTAAATTTAACACATAAAGCTGTTTTTTAGGGTGAATAGGTTTTGGACTCCAGTTGTTCTTTTCATATGCCCTCAACAAGGGAATAGTTTTCAAATTTGCTTGAAAATGAACTTGGTTTTGTGACAATGAGAAATGATATTACAAGTAAAATTGCTAGAATTGGTAACATCTCACTAAAATTTGAAAATGGCTATGTGTGCAATTTAGAAAATGTAAGATTTGTACTTAAAATGAAAATAAATCTAATTTTCGTGGGTGTTATTGATGATAAATATTCTGCTCCTGCCACTAGTGTTGATCACAATCACATATTAAAATGGCACCATAGGCTTGCTCATGTTAGTAACAAAGACCATAAAATTTTGAACAAAAATGGTGTATTTGGGAAATATTAAGTGTCTAACTTGCATTTCTCTAAAACATGCATCTTAGGAAAGCACCATAAATTGCATTTGAAGATTGGGACCCATAAGACTGAGTGCGTACTTGATTATATACACTTAGATTAGATTTATAGGTCCCTCTCATGTTCACACCATGGAGGACAATGTTTACTTTCTTTCTATTATTGATTTAATATCAAGAAAAGTATGAATTTCTTACTAAAAACATGAATCTGATACTTTTTAAGAAATTTAAACAGTGGTAAACACTTATTGAAAATCAAACTAGAAAGAAAGTAAAAGTCCCAAGAACTGATAATGGTTTAGAATTTTGCAATGTTGAATTTGATAATTTTTGCAAAATACATGGCATTTTTTAGGCATGAAACCGTCACATACACTCTTTAGCAAAATAGGGTGCTGAAAGAAGGAATAAGACTCTTTTGGATAAATTAAGATGTGTGATGTTAAGCTCATGCTCACTTAAGAGTTTTTGGGGAAAGCTGTGATGATTGCATGTTATATTGTAAACATGACCCCCTCTACTGCTTTAAATGATAAGACCCCCAGTTGAAATGTGGAGTGATGATCCTGTTGATTACTCTCGCCTTAGAAATTTTGGTTGTACTGCTACTCTCATGAAAATGAGAGAAAACTTGAACCCAGGGATTAGAAATGTGTTTTCTTGGGCGATCATCAAGGGGTTAAAGGCTATGGGCTAGGGGTCAAGGTAGAGTCAAAGTTGTAATGAGAAGAGATGCTACCTTTAATGAAAATGAAATGTCTTGTTTAGAAGCTATACCTGGAGTGGAGAGAAATGAAAAATTTGAAGAATTTTTCTTAACTAGCCAATAGAGACTTAAGTGACTCTACTCCTCCTACTGAGTTTGAGGTGGAGCCTGAAAGTCAATAAGTTCAAACATATTCTAAGGAATCTGATAACAATCAAATAATACCAATTAATGAATAAGAAGAAGAACCTATCACAAATGACGATAATCTAAAGAATTACCAACTAGCTAGGGATAAAGTTAGAATAAACATAAGGAAACCACAAATATTAGGTTTTGAAGATAGTGTTGTTTTCGCTTTTTTGAGTTATCAAGATCTCTATGACAAATCTTTTTTTTCCGTTGTTAAATACACAACCATAAGATTAATGCTGAATCAGTTCCACATTTTAATTGAGAATTTGAACAATTTGATGTGAAAACTACATGTTTCCATGGTGATTTAGATGAAAAGATTTATATGCGATAGTCTTTAGGTTTTGTTGATAACACAAAGACTAATTACGTATGTTTCTTAAAGAAATCTCTTTATGGTTTAAAACAATATCCAAAAAAATTGTACAAAAGGTTTGATGCTTTTGTATTGTCATTAAACTTCAAGAGAAGTGATTATGATCATTGTTTGTATTACAAATGTGAAATTCAGAGCAAAATTAGTGCGTACTTGCTCTTATATGTGGATGATATATTACTGATAAGTTATTGTGCGAAACAAATTAAGTAATTAAAGTCTGACTTGTTCTTTGAATTTAATATGAAAAATCTGGAAAATGTTAAAACAAATTTAGGAATAGAAATTATCAGAAATATAAATAATTATGAATTAAAACTACCTCAGACCCCTTGCATTCAAAGAAATTGATACATTTTCTATGTTTGGTGCAAAAGATGCTAGTGTTCCTCTTGGAAACTATTTTATTAAAATAAGGATGATAGTCCTAAGTCTATAGAAGAGCTTGATGATACGAAAAATATACCTTCTGTAGTGATGTTTTATGTGTTATGTGTGCTATGGTTTGTACTAGACCTAATGTGGCTCATTCCACAAGTGCGTTGAGTAGATAAATGTTCAACCCTGGACCAACACATTTGGACCTTTAAAATGGTTATTGAGGTACTTAAAAGGTTCGGCCAAGCTGGGGTCTATTTTTAGACATAGTAGTGAAAGGGTTCAACTGAAAGGATATGTGCATGCTGATTATAGATTTGCATGGATTTTGAGCTCATAAATATGAATACCAAATTCTTTAGAAATTCTATCATCACCCCTCAAATTTTCAATCCAACTCTTCTCTTACGCATCTCTTCCTTTTGCCTCTCTCATTAATTTGTGTCACAAATTTTTGAAGTAAACTCTTGTTATTGATTTTCAATTTTTATATTAGCATGAAAATTTATTAAATTTTTTATTTTAATATTTTTTTGGGTACAATTGTCAAACATCGTCTTTGAAATTTTATTCTTGATGCTCTATGACCATTCATTGAATCAAACAATTAGGCTGAAAAATATAAATAATCTATAGGTAAATATTAGTCTAATACCATATATGGCAATTAGATATTGGATTATAAAATCAGTATAGTACTAAAAATTCTTTTTTGAACTTGGAAAATTTACTCGTCAACTGTGAAACATGTAAATTATCTTGGGAAAATTGTCTAAAAGTCATCTACAAGTGACTTGTTTCAAATTAGGTCAAATTTTTTTTTTAAATTGTTAATAAGTCATACTTTCATCAAATTTTCATATTAATTCCAAATTTGTCCCTATGATCCATATTTCCCACACACTGCTGCTGCCACTGCCGCAACCATCACTGCCACTGCCGCCATCGTCGACGCCGCCTCCGTTGCCACTGCCGAGTCAAGATAACATTCCAAAATCTTAATCAGATCTGAATCCATCATATCAGAATTTGGCTCGGCACCAAAACTTTCTTTCTTGGTGATGGAGTGAACTTGGAAGCTGTAGAAATTATTGGAGATCTTTTTCATTGAACCCATAGCCACCTGGCGGATTTCATGGAACCCATAGTCACCTGTCAGATTTTTTTTTGCTTTTATGTTGTGATATTTTTCAGTATGCTTTTTTCTGCAATAGTATACTAAAGGAAGAGTTGCATTCCTGTTAGAATACGGGGCAGATTCTATAAATAATATTCAAGATTTCAGCAACTGTTATATCATGTTCGTTGAGATCTGAATCCACTGATTATGTTCTTTTCAATAACCTTAAGGATGGTTTTGCCCTTCAAAATTTCTGTTGGAGACTGTTGCTCACTTGAATTATGAACTATCTTGGATGGAAAAATTCATTATTGGTCTGATTCTAGTTTTCGATTCGTGCATCTGTTGGTTTTCCCTTATTTTTCTTTGTTTTTTTTTGGGGGAAGGTGCTAGAGGTTGAGTAAACCTCTTATTTTTTATTTGTAGTTCCTGCTTCCACATAGGAAAGCTTCGTTGGTTTATGCTGTCTGTAGCTAGCATGCATTTTCACTTCTTTGTTGAATGTTTAGTTTGTAATGGGTAGTTTTGTAATCAAAAATGAGAAAAATTATCATAAACACATCTGTATCATAATACTGTATTATAGAAAATATTAAGGAAGATTTGTTTGATGAATTTCTGTAGAGTTGCCATGATTTGTTATTGTAAATATCAGCTTGAATTTCTATAGGAATGAAAAAGTTCGATGTGTGATACTGTTTGAATTTTTATAGTCATATGTGTTGTTTGATACTGTATTATGTATAACAATATCACAAAAAATATAATCACAATAGAAATGAATATAGAATTCGCACACGTGCTCAGAATTTTTATTATAATATGTTTTTGGAATGGTCTCGACGAGACGGTCAAGACTAGTCACTTTGCCACTGCGTATGATGGATTTTATCCGTTTGAAGTCGTCTCTTTAGCTTAAAATGGCAATCTTTAATTTTTTTTTCAAAACAGTATCACAAAACCTCTAAAACAGTATCACAGATAAATGTACATCATTTTGCTGCAAATTAAAGCTCTTCCAAGGTATCTGGGTCTTTTAAAAGCAACACATACTTCAGAGCAATGCCAAGATGAAGAAAGAAGAACTGCCAATCATTCTCAAGTTAATGGGAAGTTATGCAAATGGTTCTCATCTAAAATTATGAACAATGTTTCTAATTCTTCCCTTGAATTAGAACATGTTTGAGATTCAATTAGGACATAGATTTCCATTGGATAGATAAGTATAAATATATAAGGTGTTTAATGGTAGGTAGACGAATTAATCTGTTGAGAATAAACAAGAGAAAAATATTGTTCTTAAAATGTTTCATTAGTAGTACAAAATAATAGGTTTAATAGTATCACAAAAAAAAACAGTATCACCACAAAACAATATCACAATTAGCGTTTTTTTACGATTAAGGGTATGTTGGTATTTTAGCTCTAAAATGTGACTTTAATTGAATTAAGTTTTGAGCATATGACTTTAGAGCCCATAAGTGCTTAAACAGTGACCGGCCCTGAATTTGCCCAATTATCTTTTTAAGTCATAAAATAATTTTTTATACAATATGGTTAAACAACTGATTTTGGAAGAGAATGAATTGTAAATATTCATCATCTAGTCTCGGATATGAAAGAGAAACTTTTATAAAAAAAGACAAATAGAAAAAAAGTGAGAATTAAAACTTTATTTCAATTTTTTTTTTTTTTAAGAAGTCTTGCTCTTTAATCAATTTTTTTTTTTTTTTTTTTTAAATTCAAAACTAAGGAAATTGATAATAATAATGTGAATCCTCCAAATAATGGATCTATTTGCGCTTCGAGCTTAGAGACGACGGATGACCTATTCATTAATTTATTCTCTAGGAGCTTAGCTGACACAGCTGTCGGATTGGTATACCTCCCAATCTATCGGATCATTCACCTCTGTAACTGAAAAGAGATTTTACTTCTTTATATTTCAAGAAATTCTATTTCTAAATTTCTCCTCAAAATATTTATTTATTTAGGACAATCACTTGAATATTTAGAATAAAAACAATGTAAAATTACTAGTTTTAATAAAATGATCACAAATTCATAAAAATTTATAGAAATCCATAAGAATATATTGAAATTTATAATATAGAATTTTGTTGAAATCTTATAAATTATGTGGAATTTTATTCAAATTTATGAAATCTATTCAAATTTATAAATATTAACAAATCTTTTAAAATTTGAGTTGAAAACACTCACCTTAGTTAAAATCACATTTTGGCTGTTGAAAACGTGTATTGAAGTAGTGCGCCTCTTTCAGTGGAGCAAAGTCATCTGGGCCGTTGATTTCAGGGATTCATCTGGAAAGTTGGATAAGGGTATAAAAGATGTGTTATCTGTGTAATAACTCTCAGACAGTAACCCTTATTCTCTCTCCCAAAAGTTGTGCCCTAATTTTCTTCTCCTCTTCTTCTTTTTTCTGGTTCAAGATTGAGAAATTCGTGGGAATACTCTCTATGTGAGGGTGTTGTTTGGGTTATGAGGTCAATTGCTGATTGAATTTCAAGTTGTAAAGGGTTCTGCATATTTGTAGTGTCTATGTGTACTACAAACAAATTTTGGGTTGAATCTTGAAGATTTCTAATGCACCAAAGTCTAATCTACTGAAAGTGGAGCTTCGACGGGAGGCAGTGGTTGATTGAACCCGAGTCTTTAGGGGAAGAAAATATGGTGTTATTTTCTTTCCACTGTTATTTTTTGCTATTGTGTGATTATTGTGTTAAGAGTAGAAAATTATAACAAAAAGGATTTCAGATTCACTTTATATTTATCCAATTTTATACTTGGACCAATTAATGTTTAGATAAAAGTACTTTCCAAATTTATCTTATTTCGACCAGACACAAAATAATACTACACGAAGCCACAATTTATTTTATGTAGTATAACAGTGTGTTTAACGTTTTGATTATTTTCTTTCAAACACACCAAGTGATGTTATTGAGTTGCTAAATCGTTGATGCACCATAAAAACAATAAAGTTTTGAAACTTTCCAAGCCACACTAAAATAGAAAGGTGTGTCTTACAAGATCGTAAGCCACACCACTAACTAACTTCATGTCTAACAAAACAAAAAGATAAAGATTGAAAAAAAGCTATTAAAGTCTGAAATACAATGTAATAGAGCATTCTCCACGGCTTGGGTAGAAGGTTTTTTTTTTTTTTTTTTTTAATCGACGCCACCAAATTGTATCTATCCAATTCATGATAATTAGTTCCATGTCAGATGCTGAAAGGTCTCTCCAGACATTAATAAGTGAATCGCCAATATTCAATCCATTGGGATATTTTTGAAGATAAGAGAACGTGCATAAGCTCCAAATGACTTTTGAATGGGAACATTTAAAGAGTGCGTGAACACTATCTTCCCGGCCATTACCATATCATTGACACCATGTATCATTTGTAATATTTTTAGTCTAAAGGGGTTCTAGTTTGCTCGAAGAATATTCAGAAAAACCTTCCAAATAAAACTTTTTACCTTGCTTGGTACATTGGGACTCCATAGAAAATTCTATCATTTGCGAAAAGGATTTGAGCGTGGTTGAGATTTGATTCTAATCGTCCAAAATATCTATTAAATGATAATAATAAATAAAATAAAATATCAAATGGAGAAAATAAAAATAAAAACCAAACTTTGGCAAAAATAATGAGACCATCCATTGTAGCCGGTCAAGTTCGACAAGCACAATGGCCAATAAAAAAGGAAAACGTTTGGGTAGAGTCAACCAACTTAGAGCATCTCTAACACAATCGTATATTGCACTAAAAAGTGTGTCATATCATCCAAAAATACTTATATGGTAAAAAAAAAAAAAATGAGAATGTTTAGCACACCGTCTATATTTGGACAACGAGCTAGACATCTTCCATTTATTTGTTTATAACTTATGCTCATCGAAGTATGTGTTAAACATCTTTTATTTAATTTTTTATAATTTATCTTCTCTGTGTATTAATCATCTCTTATTTAAATTTTTATAAGTTATTTTCATAGAAATGTGTTTTAATAATCTTTTATTTAATTTTTTAAAATTTGTCTACATCTCATTTCTTGTATAATTGAACCATAATTTTCTCAATCCATATTATTACATTGAAGATGCTTTTTTATCCGCTTTTATTTTACTTACAACGTGTACAACAATTTGCATTGGAAATGCTCTTAAAAAAAATGTCCCAATACTTAATTTCATCATTTAAGTAATGCATTGGAATGGCCCACCCAATTATTGCATGGAAATTGCAAGCGTCTGGATTGATTTTTGTTTGATTAAAATAGAAAATTGCACCTCAGGTCCCCAATAATGCATGCATTGCTCAGTTCGGTCCTTGTCCAAATAAAAAGTCAACTAACACTATGACCAATAAAAATTTCCTACAAAATAAAATTAAAAGGTAAAATATATAATAAAACTATCCAAATGCAATTAGACCTCGACCGGCTCAAAAAGGCGTAAATCTTATTATTGGTGTAGTGTTGTATCATACTTCCCAGTCGATCGACTGACCTAGTATAATGTCTGATGATAGATATGATTATACTTTATTGGATGATAGTGGCACCCATTAGAACGCCTTCCTCAATAGTTCGCTCGTCTTTTACAAATAGACAACAATAGCACAAGTATCGTTGGGTTAACCAAATAGGCGACCCACAAAATGACAGTCACCACCGAATATTGGAAAGATGTAACGCCCTTCTTTAACTCCTAATAATGACAGAGATGAAAAGACATATGTGATTAAAGACCATTAAAGGCCGTAACTGCAGGCTTTAATCACATACTAATTATCACACCGGAGTGGATATGAGAGAAATAATCCCGCCACCTTTTGTACGTCTCCACCACTGCTGCTAGGGCTGGGCGTGGTTTGGGTCGGGTCGGGTCGGTTTTTGGCCCAACTCGAAAGTATCGGTTTGACGAAATTATAGCCCAACCTAACCCGCGGACTGACTTGAACCCTACCCAACCCGACCCGCACATGTGTCGGTCGGGTTGGGTCGGGTTCGCGGTTTTTTTTTTTTTTTTTTTTTTTTTTAACAGTTTTAATTTTTTTGGGCCATTACATTAATTTTTTGGGCCATTACATTAGTGGGTTAAATATTTTGTTGAATACTACAAATGTAGTGTGAAAAAATGAGTACTACAAATTCAAAAATATTTCTAGACCAAAAAACTAATTACTACAAATTCAAACTTCAATAGTTAGTACAAATTGATAATAAATAACGAATAAGCATCCAATAAATTATTCGACAATGATCCTGAAAATGATACAAATTCAACCTAAATAATAAGTAGTAACGATTAATAATATTACAGTCATCCAAACTAAATCCAAATCGAAAATTATTACAGTCATCCAAACTAAATTCAAATCTAAAAATATTACAGTCATCCAAACTAAATCCAAATAAAAAATTATTACAGTCATCCAACCTCAAAAATCTATAAATATGAAATATCACAGTCATCCAAACATATTTAAAGTACCGAACAAAAGCTAAATATTACATCAAACCCGAACATTGAAGAAATAATACTAGGCTCCTGCAACAAAAGAAATAAAACTATCATAGAAAAATAGAGAATACTTTAAATTAAGTATTTGTCAAAGTTTATATTTATACGTCTACCTGAACAAGATTGCAAAACGAATGAATTACTTGACTTTGGGTACTTGAGTATCTTCAGTTGATTTTGAATTCATTGATTCCAAAAGTTCTAAACAAATAATAATTAAAAGAACTTTAAAGTAGATAGAAAAAAATAAATTTAACAATTATATAGGATGTAGTTTCATTACCTGCTTTCAATTGATTGCAATGCTCAATATCTTCCATAAAAAATCCATCCAAGTTTGGAGAAGCGTTCAGCCAATTTTGAGCGCATACCAAGACCTCCACAATTTTAGGACATAAAGAACTACGAAAAGGATCAAGTATCCTTCCTCCAGTACTAAAAGCACTTTTTGAAGCAATAGTAGAAACTTGAATTGCCAACACATCCCTAGTAATATTGGATAAAATACTATACTTACTTTTGTTCACCTTCCACCAATTGAGTACATCAAAATCCTTGTTCTTCACACTTTCACGGGCATCTAACAAGTATCTTTCCACATCATTTTTAATGTCAGTCAAATCTTTTACTGTTTGTTTTTCATCAAACCTAGAAAGCTGAGCCTCACTAGTAGAAAAACAAGAACTGCCTTTATCAGAATTAAAAGAACTTGAAGTAGCCTCATTCGTTACTTCACTACTTCCAGAATCTCCTTCACATTCCAAATACCACTCATAAATAGACGTCAAATTGACTTTCACCATCTTAGTCATGCTACTAGCAGCTTCTTCATCCTTGTAGATATCAACAAAACAATATTCAACATAATCCAATTTATATCTTGGATCAAGTATAGTAACAACAAGCAACAATTGATTCACATTTTCCATTTTACCCCAATACTTATCAAACTTATTCTTCATGTTAGAGGCCATTTCACCCAACAAAAAATCGCTACTTAAACTACATTGATCCAATTCAAGTACAAGATTAGATATTTCATGAAGATAAGCAGGAGCACTAACATTCAATGAAGTACTGAAAGTCAAAGTAACATTGAAGAAATTTTTAAGAAACTTGACAAACACAGAAGCATTTTCCCAATCCGAACTTGAAGGAGGTCCACCTCTCCTTCGACCTCCTTCATCTTCCCGAAAGTAATTTAAATATTGTGCATCATCTTCTTCTAACCTACCAAAAGCTTTTTGGAATTTCAAAGCAGTTTCCAATATAAGATAAGTAGAATTCCACCTATTAGCAACATCCAAAAATACAATAGATTTGCATTCAATATTTTCTTGTTTCGCACACTCCTTTAATTTTTCATACCTCGAAGGAGAAGATTTTACATATTTTACTGCATTGCGAATTCCTACAATAGAGTCATGTGCTTCCCTCAAACCATCACAAACAATCAAATTGATAATGTGTGCACAACATCTCAAATGCAAATATCTATCATCTAGAAGACACCCATCATTACCCCCAACCAACAACTTTCCTCCTAAGATAAGAAATAGCCGTATCATTTGATGTTGCATTATCAACCGTGATTGTAAAAATTTTGTCAATCCCCCACTCATTTAAGCAAGACACAATCATTTTTCCAATAGTTTCACCCTTATGATTTGGAACAACACAAAAGATTAAAATGCGCTTATGTAGAGTCTAATCAGAATCAATGTAGTGTGCTGTCAAAGACATATAATTCACATTCTGATTGGAAGTCCAAGTATCAGTTGTAAGGGAAACCCTTTGACGGTGAGAAGAGAAAACATCTTTCAATTTCAATTTTTCATCCAAATACAATTGATAAATGTCTCTTACAAGAGTTCTACGTGACAGAGGCTCAAACTGAGGACAAGCAACAGTACAAAATAGTCTAAATCCACGAGCTTCAACAAACCCAAATGGCAATTCATCCAATATTACCATTTTAGCACATGCAACCCTACACTCCGCCTTACTACGACCAATAGCTATAAGATTGCTCCCACCACCCTCTTTTTGGTTATCAAAAGATAGTATTTTCTGCTTCTTATCTTGCAATCTACCAGGATATTTCTTACAATTATTTGTCAAATGGTTATTCAACGTACTTGTCCCACACTTTTTGGTGCCACATGCATAATCAATTCCACAGTAGTTACATTTACACCTAACATTAGGATCATCCCTTGGACCCATTAGTGTGAAGTGATCCCACACATAAGAAACTATTCTATTAGATTTTCTCTTACCGAATGTTGATGATGGACGTGTATCTGAACTCAAATTTGTGTCATTTGATGGGGCTATATTGTCACTCTCTTGAAGCATATCCGTATCTACATAAACATTACACAAAAAATGTATCAATAATCAATGTATGATATGAAAAAAATTAAAATTCAATGTAATAACTAATAACTAAGAAAGAACAAGTATTGTACCTTTGTCCATTTTTGGCCCTCTCTTCATCGGCAAACTATATTCAAAATATATGACTTTCCCCTTTAAAATTTCTGTTCATCCATATGTACAAAGGAAAGATAAATGAACAATATGAATTTTGATTTTGGCAATAAAGGAAACCATATGCAAATTCTAAACATGGCTTTTAACATCCATGGAAGCAATTATTCTCATTTCAAATACCAGAGCCTAAACACAGATGGACAAGAAACAATCAATAGACACTGTTATTATTTCCCCAATTGCTTGATTCCTTCTATTGAACCTTTATGATGTGCAACAAAACCACCTTAATTACCAGAGACATGACAGATAGCCATAGTATAGTAGGACAATCGCATGAATTAAATGGCCAATTATCTATGTACAATTTGCTCATATTCAATATTTTTTTTCACACAATGTAATCTTTACTGTTAGAAAGAAGACTGTTGCTGTACAAGTTTTAAAACACAAACAAAAAAATAAAGAAGAACTCAACAAGCAAAGGAAATGCAAGAAACTTAGTGAAATTACCAATTGAGAAAAATCAATTATATAAACAAACTTACAATCAGCAGTGAAAGCAGTCAAAGCACCAGACCATCAAACTTCAAAAATATGTATTTATTGACGTTTGAACTGGGAACTGGGAGCCCAGATTTGAAATTAAAAATCGTATTTATTCAAGCTTTGAAACGTTAATCCAAATCAAAGATTGAAGATTTGAGGAGACAAACATTTTTAATCTTAATTACCTTTCAAGATTGAAGATTAAGGACTTCGACGGTGTAAATGATTCACTGGCTTGTCGCAGATTTGGCGTAAAGGACTTCGACGGAGACGATTAGTGGTGGCGATTGGAAGGCATTTCACAGTGTGTGGCGAATTGGCGATGGCGGCTGTCGGCTGTGTTTTTCGGATGGAGATGAGATTGAGAGCGGCTGGTCACTGGAATTTTATGTTTTAGGCAAATGGGTCATGACTTGTTATGGGCTTATGGATTTAGGGCAACAGCAACTTCAACCTTTTTTTTTATTTCATTGGTGCGGGTTGGGTCGGGTCGGGTTTACTGACCCAACCCACAACCCGAACTGACCCGACATAAATTTGTATTTTTGAACTCGAAACTGACCGAATGAACCCAAAAATCGACCCAAACCGACTGGGTCGGTCGGGTTGAGCAGTTTGGGTTGGTTTTTGCCCAGCTCTAACTGCTGCCGTCGCGCTCGGAAGAGGAGAAAAATGTTTTATCATCAATTAGTGCCGTCTGTGGGAAGCTGCACAAGAAGTCATGGCTCGAACTAGAAGAGCTAAGAATGTAACTGCTCCTAAAGCCCCTATCGGAGATGTAAAAATTGAGTCCAACACTGTCACTAATCTCCCCTAATAAGAATTTGCATCTGCCGCTCTGCGGCACTGCAAGCTCAGGTGGCGGCCTTAACGGTTCTTCTCTAGGATTGGAACTGTGACGCCCCAAAACTTAACATTTGGGTGTCAAGAGTTACTTAAAATCGTAATTTAAAATTTAACAGGAATTTTAACTAAATGAAAGAAATTCGTTTGATACCTAAATGATATCGTCGAATTGAAAAATTTTGAGGAAAGCATTATTGATTAATATACTAATGATATGCCAAATTTGAAAAGTTATCGGCACACGACCTATTTATAATAAATTTCGAAAGATGCTTGGTCGCTATACATATTGAGTTAGTGCCTTACTAATAAGAAAATATGTATAAATTTTATACATATTAGAAAATAGTAAATCTAGTACCTAATGAAAGATAAGTTCTTATATAAACACTCAGTAAAATTTCATGACAAGAAAATAGATGTAAGGACTTCAACCTTCACCCCAAACACATGAACCAGCGCAGTTGCTGTTTTTGGGTGCAGTCATTTTGAAGATTTTTATAAAATACATTTAAAATCCTTTTTCTGTGAAATTTATGAGGTTAGAAAGATACTTAAATCTAGTTTTATCCAGTAAAATATGAACAATTTATAAAATCATCCTATGGGGACGATTGAGTAAAAACCATGAGGTGACCAAACTGGGCAGTGCCAAAATTTTTGTTCGACACCCTGACACTAAAATATTTATATTTCATGCTACACACATCAGATCAAAGGAGTCTTTATAGTTACGTAAAGAAAACTCAGGTACGGACGTATACTTATTTTTAGAGTTTCAAACACATTTTTTGGAGTCCGTGATGGTATTTGGAAGTTGGTCATGAAACTATCTAGCTTCTAGATTTCTTAAGTTCTCTAACAAAATATTCCAACCATCACCCTAATGTATAAGAAAAACAATAGATACAATAAAACTTACTTTTAAAGTACAAACTTAACATTTTTAATTATCATTTATCATATATTTAATACCACACATATTTACCTAGTGAGCTACTCGCTCTGAAAAGCTTACGAAGAGAAACTTTTTGTAACATTACAACGCCAAAATCCAACGTCGAGTACTTCGACCATCTCTATTCAACCTAACGATTAGGTACCTGAAAAGTTGATATGAGTAGTATGAATATAAGAAATACTCAGTAAAACATCATGCTTGAATTTAACATGTTAATATCAAAGCGAAAGAAAAGCAATTAAATACATAATTTCATATTCCGACTTGCTGGCACCTTTAGGACTTGTCCTAAAAGCATGTATAGATATCTATCTCGGTGGACTTATCCACCAAATTTTCATATTATGGTTTGCATGTAAAACTTAAGCTTAAGATATTATCATGAAAATCCTATCATTTCAGCATTGGACATTGTCTTATCTTAATAATCTGAAGTAACGTGCTTGAAAATATGAAAAAAAAAACTCTATGAACCCAAAATCCTTATAATTTTTCTTGCAAGATAACTATAATGAATGACGGAAGGATACTACCTTATACATACGGAAACAATGGAAGTTTATGAGAAAGAAGGTTATTATTATTCACCACAACCACCATTCAAAAGTTTATCTCCAATTTTTGGTAATTTGTGAATGTTTATCTCATTTCATGCACAACCGTCCAAACTAAAGGCCATATATATATATATATATAATTAGCTTAATTATGAAAAAACCAATAATTTATTCAAATCATTAACTAATTGGTATAATTATATAAATACCATAATTCATTTTTTTGAATTTACTTCAACGACCATATATAAGATCTAATTTAATCGAATAATCTTTTTTTTGAGCTAATTACACGTAATTTAATATGAACTTCAAAACGAGCCTAATATTGATATATAAATTTTTAGGTCTTTAAACACCCAAAATATTTACTAAACTAGCGTAGGAAATTTAATAACACATAATCAAAGCATAATTAAGGATCATAATGAATAATCTAGCATAAAAATTTTGGGGTATTATAAGAATGCTGCTGCTTCCCAGGCACCTCAGGGCCCTAGCTTTCCACAGGTAGGACCTTTACTTCTAAGTTTTTCGCCCTAGGTCTTAGCCCTCACCACTAGGGGCTCCAATTCCTAGGCTCTTAACTTTTCAGCAATAGAAACACTGCCAACGGCAGCTCTACCGCTGACTCCAGGTTCTTTGGCTCCACATTCTGCACCCCATTTCTATTCATTAACATCTGGCCCAAATCTACATTGGTGGCAACCGTCATGGGTGCATACGCCTACATTGGTTGAGACACCAGTGTTAAGATTGGAATAGCGATTAGAGGACGTGATGGGTCGTAAAATAGCTGAGGTTATGTCTAAGAAAAGTAGTAGACAACAATCTATGGTATTGGAAGAGGGTTTTTTTTCCCTTGAAGTGATGGCGGTCTCTTTGCCACAAGACTTCGAACAGCCAAAGATGGAGAAGTATAACGAATTATCTGATCTTGTTGATCACCTCAGGGCCTTTTTCGATTTGATGAGGTTTCCAGCCACTCCTGATATAATTATATGTAGGGCTTTCCCGCCAACACTTAGACGGGAGGCCAAGGACTGGGTAGCCACAATTTCTTCAAAATCAGTATGATACAATTGACCCAGGATAAGGATGAATTGTTGAAAGATTTCATCGCCTGATTCAATAGGGCTATTTTGGGAATCAAGGATCTGCAGATATCTGATGTAGTTACTGCTATGATGAATGGAACTCCCAGTCACTCTTTTAAAATGTCACACTCTAAAAACCTACGGAATACGATACACGAGTTACTACGGAGAGTGGATAAATATGTGGATGTAGAAGAAGTCTTTTTCATTACTAAAGGCATGAAGGATCGAAATGAACCTGATTCTAATAAAAGGAAGACCCAAAATAAGCCAAGGCCCGAAGAGGACAAAGGCAAGCAAAAAATGAACCATCCAGACCTTAATCGACCTAGTGCTGGGAAGTATGCATATAATACACCTTTGCACACATCCAGGCTTAACGTCCTGATAGAGATACGAAATATGAAGGAGCTTGTATGGCCAAAAAAGATATGGACACCATTACACAGATGAGACGAGACTAGGTATTGTAAATTCCATCAGGGCCATGGACATGTTACCGAGGACTGCCAGCATCTAAATGAGGAAATAGAACGACTTATAAAAAATGAAATCTCTCAAAGTTTGTAAAAAAAAAAAGATAAAGACAATGGAAAAGAGGCTGAGTATTGACAGCAACCACATCCTCGTGCTGGAGTTATAAATGTCATAGGAGTGACTCTAATTCAACGCGGAAGAACTATGCCAAGGCCGGCGGATCTACTTCGGTAGATAAAAATGATAGGTTTAGCCAGGATATATCACCTTCAACGATGAAGACTTGAAAGGAGTTACCTGCTCACATGATGATGCTTTAGTAATAGTGGCTAACATTGTAGATTTTGATGTAAAGAGGGTATTAGTGGATAATGGTAGTGCAACCGACGTCATGTCCTGGGAAGTATTCCTAGGATTGAAGATATCACTCAACAAGATCAAACATGTTCCTATCCCACTCCATAGATTTGGAGGAGCTACTATCATACCAGAGAGAACCATTGAGTTACTAGTGACTTTGGGTACTTATCCAACTAGTGTGGTGATAATGACCAGCTTCCTGATGGTGAAAACTCATATGGCTTACAATGTGATTTATGGCCGTCCACTTCTGAATGCAGCCAGGGTCGTGGCATCTATATACCACCAAGTGATGAAGTTCTCTACTAATCGAGGAGTATGATGTGTAAGATATGATCAGAAATCATCAAGGAGATGTTATGTAGACATCATACTTCTTAAAAATATGGTGATGATGTTCAACGTTGAATAGCCTAAAGGACGAATCGAACCGTTGGAACTCACCGAGAAAGTTGTGATAAATGAAGGTCAGGTTCTAAAAATCGGAGGAGGGATAGATCCGGTGGAAAAGCATAAACTAGTGGCATGTCTAGCTAACAATATAGACGTATATACTTGGAGACCCATGAAATCGAGGAGATCAGCCCCATGATTGCTCAGAATAGACTCGCGATCCCTTCCGGAATAAAATCGATCAAACAAAAGAAAAGACAGTTCGCCCCGGAACGACAACAAGCCATTTCTACAGAGATAACACAACTATTAGAGGTTGGTTTCATTCGGTAAGTGCACTACTCAGAATGGTTGAAAAATGTGGTATTAGTAAAGAAATCAAATGGAGAATAACGAATGTGTGTAGATTACACGAACTTGAATAAAGTTTGTCCCAAGGATTCTTATCTTTTTCCACGAATAGACCATCTGGTGGATGCGACTTCTGAACATGAAAGGCTAAGATTCTTGGATGCTTTTTCTGGTTACCAGCATATATCCATGGCCGAAGGTGATTAGGAGAAGACTTCATTCATCACTGATAGGGAACTTTCTGCTATACCGCTATGCCTTTTGGGTTAAAAAACGTGAGGACTACTTATCAAAGAAAAGTAAATCGGAGGTTTCATGGCTCATCGGTCGTAATGTTGAGGCCTGTGTAGATGACATGGTGGTCAAAAGAAGATTGGAAAATGATCATATAACGGATCTCCAAGAGGTTTTCGATGTTGTTCGGAAGCTTAAATTGAAGCTAAATCCTAAAAAATGTGTGTTTGGCACATCTGGCGGAAAATTCTTGGAGTTTATGATCATACACAGAGGCATTGAGGCAAACCCCGACAAAATACATGCTATCCTAGACATGAAAAGCCTAGCTACTAAGAAAGAAGTTCAACATTGACTAGAAGGGTGGCATCTCTCAATTGCTTTATGCCCCAAGCTGTAGATAAGTGTCATCATTTCTTCAAAGCCGTAGGAGGGTCCAACAATTTTGAATGGACAAAGGAATGTGAAGAGACTTTTGAACAATTAAAGGAATTACTGTAGCAACCGCCAGTGTTGGCTCGCCCCAATCCTAATGACAAGTTAAGCCTCTACTTAGCAGTATCGTTTCACACTGTCAATGCTATATTGGTGAAAGAATTTTTGAAGGGACATAAACTTGTCTATTATGTAAGTTAAGTACTGAGAGGGACAGAGACATAGTACAGCATAGTCGAACAACTGGTTCTAGCTTTGATAGTAGCAGCTAGAAAATTAAGATCGTATTTCCAGGCTCATCAGATACATGTGATGACTGACCAATCGATTAAACAGATAATACATAGGCCAGAGATGTCTGGACGTATCTTGAAATGGGCTATCAAACTAAGCGAGTTTGATATTGATTCTAAACCACACACAGTAATAAAAGTACAGACCTTAGCAGATTTCATTACAGAACTCACTATCCCTAAAGCACCGCCCATAGGTGACAAAATAACCTGGATAATATATGTGGACGGATCATCTAACAGTGATGGCTCAGGAGCTGAGATAATAATTCTCTATCCGGATGCTAGAGAACTCGAATACTCACTTTGTTTTAAATTTCCAGCTACTAATAACGATGCAGAGTATGAAGTAGTTGTCACAGGTCTAGGACTAGCCATACAATTAGGAGTGATAGTTGTAAAAATTTTCATCGACTTACAATTGGTCGTTGGACAAATTTTGAGAGAATACGAAGCTAAGAATGGCCGCATAGCTGCTTATCTAATGAAAGTAAGAGACTTGCAACGAAAATTCAAAAAGTTCAAGATTACAAAGATCACAAGAAAGGAAAACGAGCGGGCTGATGCTCTTGCCAGGCTAGCATCAGCTAACCAAAAATATCTTCCATCCAAATATAGTGTTCAGGTACTCAGTGAGCCCAGCACGGTGTTATTAATTGTGGTTCTTGAATTGAATGATGAACATTGCTGGATACACCCAATCTTGGATTATCTCACGAAAGGTACCCTACTAACAGACCTAACGGAAGTAAAGCGGTTGAGGTACGAGCTACTATGTATTTTGTGATTGATGGACAACTATACCGAAGAAGACTCTCCGTACCTTATCAGAAGTGCATCCGACAGACAGAGACAGCTGAGGTCCTATATAAAATACACAATGGTTAGTGTGAAAATCACTTAGGTGGGGACGCCCTTGCTTTTAAAGCTTTAAGGCAAGGATACTATTGGCCGTCAATGAAAAAAGAAGCTAATCAGCAAGTAAGAAAATGTGACGCCTATCAAAGGTTTGAAAACATAATTCATCAGCCAGCCGAGCCACAGTCGCCAATTTACGCAGTATGGCCATTTTATCAATAGGGAGATGGACATCCTAGGTCCTTTGCCACTTGCTAAGGGTCAAAGAAAATTAATGTTGGTGGCCATAGACTATTTTACAAAATAGGTCAAAGCTGAGCCATTAGCTACCATAACCACTGCTAAAATACAGAGTTTCGTATGGAAATATATAATCTGCCTTTTCGGGATACCACGGGTGATAATCGCGGATAAAGGAAAGTTATTTGATAACCACAACTTTAAGATTTTTGCGACAGTTATAAAATCTCACACTGACTCACTTTGGTGGCACACCCTCAGAGCAATGGCCAAACTGAAGTCACTAATCGTACCATGCTTTGGGATTTAAAAAAGAGGTTGGAAAAAGAAGGCATACCACACTACTCTTAGGAGACCAGTGGGAGAGACACCGTTCAAGTTATCTTTTGGAATGGAAGTAGTGATATCCGTCGAAATTGTAAATCCAACTTTGAAATGCAAGTCGAACAAACAAATGACAATACCACAATCATAGAAATCGACCTACTTGAAGAGGTCGGAGAAAGGGCTGCATTCAAGACAATAGCTTACAAATGTAAAGCCTCCAAATATTTCAATCACCGAGTCAAGCCCAGGAGTTTCCAACCCCATGATGTAGTGTTAATGAGTAGTGCAGCTGCTGATCACCCGTTATCTAAGCTGGAGCCTAATTGGCATGGTCCATTCGAGGTCGTCAAGAAGATCAGAAAGAGAGCGTACAATCTCACAGATATGAATGGCAAACTATTGGGAAGACCATGGAATGCAGAGCACTTGAAGATATATTATCAATAAATTAGCGTTTCTTTTTCCGAGGAAAAGCAAGTATCTATAGTTGTATTAAATAGCATTCCTACATTTGATTTTCAATTTAATAAAATGCCAATGCAGATAAATGATGAGAGTGCTATGGAAGGATCGGCCTAGTTGGGAAGTCCTGGTGTACCTACTGAACTCAACATGCGGCAACTATTTGTTATTTGCTACAGTCTCTAATAAGGGTACGCCAAATGATACAAACATCATTGTCAACTGCAATCACAATAAAAACAAGGCGATAAACATCTATCTAAAAATCAAGGACGATGAGCCCTGGTTCAAAAATCAAGGCGACGAGCCTTAATTTAATAAATGGCAATAAGCCTTAGTTCAACAAAAGGCGATGAGCCCAAGTTCAACAAACAAGGTAACGAGCCTTAATTTAATAAAGGGCAATGTGCCTTAGTTCAAAATAATGAAGGCCAATCAGCCTTAATTTAAAAAAAAAAAACAATCGAAGGCGATGAGCCTTGGGCCAGTGGGAATTCCAACACCTAGCGCCCGTCCCAGTCCCACGCCTAGGGGAAGATTTGGTTGTCTATTTTTTTCCCTCATTCTCTTTTTTCACACAGTTTGTTCACTTTACCATGTTGGTCGGGGGATATACCATCATACATTACAACCAACAAGTGTAAAAAAGTGAAATACAACTAACGTTTACAAAGTGAAAAAGTGAAAAAGTGAAAAATGATTTTCTATTGTGTTGAACAAATATATGTCATATTTTTCATCTTTTTATATTGGCTCACTTAATTAATATTACTGATTTTTAATGTTAAAAGAACATGTCAATTTTTATTTTTGACTGATCTGGATAACGCCAGTTCTGACTTACTGTATTGATAAGCAGATTATTTTTTCAGATCTTTAAAAACTTCATTTTTATTCTGTTTCCATACATAATATATTCTGACCACATGAATATAATTAAAAGCTTATTTTGTAGGTTAAAGAATCTTTTCTTATTCTCTTAGATTTGTTTAGAAATGAAATATTTAGTTTCCTAAATTCTTTCCTTCTACAAATCTAAGAATATCTTTTTATATATTCTTTCCTACTAATTTTCTTATCATTCTTGTTGCAGATTTTTAGGTAAGAAATAATTTCTATTTTGATTACTTCTTTTACTATAAATAAGAGTACAAATCAATAAGGAATTAAAGTTTTGAGATATAATTTTTGTTCTTGTTTTCCCTAAGCAAAAACCGCCGAAATCCATGGAAGAAAAAAAAAAGACATCAAGCTTCATTGATTCAACTTCAAAGTAAAAAGGTTTTCTTCAAACTCATTGAAGAATAAAAAACAAATTGGTACTCAACGAAAAAATCCATAACTTATTCAAGCTACTTGGTGTGAAGTAAAGAACATGGGTTCTTAATCCAAGTGGTGGTTGCGGTCAAGTACAATATGGAAGTGGTGATAAAGTCAAGACTGGTGAGTTTGATTCTACTTCATAAACAAGTCAGAAGAATAAGTATCAAATGGAGTTGATTTGTTTTCTTTTGATTGTTATTTTGTTAATTTTGCGAAATTACATAAACCAATACTATTGTATTTTTGAACAAGATTATTAGTAGATTATTTTTACCCATGGCATGTGGGCCCGTAGATGTTTTTCTTCGGGGTTTACCACGTTACATCTTGTATTCGTATCTAATTCTTTAAATTCTGCACTTCACAAGATTAGGTTAACGAACACTGCTGTCAAAGCTGCTACCATTATCACTTGCCAGTTTAAACTACGATATGTCCTCTGCTTATTTAATTAAGATTAAAATTAATCTTAATTTAATTAATCTAGGTTTTAAAACTTTCAATTGGTATCAAAGCGGGTACACTTTATAAGTGCGATCCAAAAAGAAACCTAGATATGGACGGAACTCCGTTTAGACCATATGCTTTAGATGGTACTAATTATGCCTATTGAAAAAGTAAGATTTAAGTTTATATTCAATCATTTAATGAAAAATCTTGGCACTCTATTGTCCATGGCTATAAAACTCTCACCATTATTGAAAATGGTGTAGAAAGAGAGAAAATGACAGACTAATGGGCTACAATTGATTTTAATTATACTAATTGAAATTCCAAAGCTTTAAATGCCATATTCTCTTTCGTAGACTCTAATCAATTTCGTTTGATCTTTACTTGTCAAGTTGCTAAAGAAGCTTGGGACATCTTACGGATTGCTCACGAAGAAACCACTATGGTCAAGTCATCCAAGCTTCAAATTCTGACTCTAGAGCTTGAACAACTAACCATGAGAGATGATGAACAATTCAAGAACTTTTATGCAAAACTCAGTGATATCACCAATACTGCCTATACTTTGGGATAGAAAGTAATGAGATTGAGAATATGAAGGTTGAAGAATTGGTGGGATCATTGATGACATATGAATTACATCCAAATGAGAAAAAAAGAAAAGAGATCCGGTATTGCCTTCAAAATTAAAAACGATGAAGAAGAGGTTGATGGTGAGGAGAGTCAAAAAAATAAAAACATAGCCATGCTCACCAAACAATTCAAAAAATTTCTAAAAGGAAATCAAAAATGAAAGAAGTTGAATACCCCTCTCCAACAAAAGAAGAGATTTTTGAACAACACAAAACAAAATCCCACTATATCTATTAATAGATCTGACAATCGAATTCAATGTCATGAGTGTGAGTGCTTTGGACACATTGCTTCTGAATGTGCAAGTACTCTAAAGAAATCTCATACCGAGAAGGCTATGAATATCACTTGGAGTGAAGATGATGAAAAGGAGTCAGACTCAGACGAGGACGACAGAACTGCTGATGATCAAGTAACATCTCTTACTGTAAACTTTTCTTTTGGTACTGACTCTGTGGAACAATTGTCTGCATGTTTGATTCCTTCACTCAACATTTGAAGAACCAAACCGTGTGTGTTCTAACTGCATCAGTATGAACAAACAATTAAAAGACGAACATGAGAAGAATTTATCTATTCATGTCATGAATGAATTTTTGGAAGATGATAAGGCAGCAATTGATTCTAAAAATAACACTCTAACCAATCTCTTAAAAGAAAAGGACGATCAAATTGTGAATCTTCTTGATGAATTAGAAAAATCAAAAGAAATGGTCAAACAACTAACAATTGGATCCTATCGTTTGATTGAAACCCTAAGCTATGGAAGAACTCCAAACGTCAAAGAAGGTTTGGGATATATTGGAAAAGATAAACAAAAAGTTGGGAATCAAATCAACTTCATCAAAGAAACACAGTCTCATGTATTTTCGGACAAATCTACTCCCATTGCCGTCAGGACTGAGGCTGGCTTGTCTATGCAGGTTCTGACCAATGCCAAGACTCAGAAACAGTCATGACCATCAGTTATACAACCAATGTAATAATTCTCAATACAGAGAGGTAAATCAAATTACTTTGTAAAATGTTGTATCTGTGGTAATCTAGGACACAACTCCTTTCATTGTTTATATAGTAAAAACTTGTTCAATAGACAAATAAGACACCATAGCAACACTAAAGTAAGACAAATTTGGATTAAAAAGGGTGATTTAAATTGTTATATGGTTGATGTTGCCTATAGAACTTTTATTTCTAACTCTTGGTATTTTGATAGTGGTTGTTCTAGACATATGACAAGTAATCGATCTTGATGAATATGAATTAGAAAAATCAAAAGAAAGGGTCAAACAACTAACAATTGGAGCCTATCGCTTAAGTGAAACCCTAAGCTATAGAAGAACTCCAAACCTCTAAGAAGGTTTGTGATATGTTGGAAAAGATAAACGAAAAGTTGGGAATCAAACCAACTTCATCAAAGAAACACAGTCTGCTGTATTTTCGGACAAATCTGCTCCCATTGCCGTCAGGACTGAGGCTGGCTTGCCTATGTAGGTTCTGACCAATGCCAAGACTCAGAAACAGTCACGACCATCAGTTATACAACCAATGTATTAATTCTCAATACAGAGAGGTAAATCAAATTACTTTGTAAAATATTGCATCTATGGTAATCTAGGACACGATTCATTTCATTGTTTATATAGTAAAAACTTGGTCAATAGACAAATGAGCAACACTAAAGTAAGACAAATTTGGATTAAAAATGGTGATTTAAATTGTTATATGGTTGATGTTGCCTATAGAACTTTTATTTCTAACTCTTGGTATTTTGATAGTGGTTGTTTTAGACATATGACTGGTAATTGATCTTGATGAATATGAATTAGAAAAATCAAAAGAAAGGGTCAAACAACTAACAATTGGAGCCTATTGCTTGAGTGAAACCCTAAGCCATGGAAGAACTCCAAACCTCTAAAAAGGTTTCGGATATGTTGGAAAAGATAAACGAAAAGTTGGGAATCAAATCAACTTTATCAAAGAAACACAGTCTGCTGTATTTTCGGACAAATCTGTTCCCATTACCGTCAGGACTGAGGCTGGCTTGCCTATGCAGGTTCTAACCAATGTCAAGACTCAGAAACAGTCACGACCATCAATTATACAACCAATGTATTAATTCTCAATACAGAGACGTAAATCAAATTACCTTGTAAAATGTTGCATCTATGGCAATCTAGGACACGACTCCTTTCATTGTTTATATAGTAAAAACTTGGTCAATAGACAAATGAGACACCATAGCAACAATAAAGTAATACAAAATTGGGTTAAAAATGGTGATTTTAATTGTTATATGGTTGATGTTGCCTATAGAACTTTTATTTCTAACTCTTGGTATCTTGATAGTGGTTGTTCTAGACATATGACTGGAAATCGATCTTGATGAATATGAATTAGAAAATTCAAAAGAAATGGTCAAACAACTAACAATTGGATACTATCACTTGAGTGAAACCCTAAGCTATGGAAGAACTCCAAACGTCAAAGAAGGTTTGGGATATTTTGGAAAAGATAAACAAAAAGTTGGGAATCAAATCAACTTAATCAATGAAACACAGTCTGCTATATTTTTAGAAAAATTGCTCTCATTGTCGTTCGGACTGATGCTGACTTGCCTATGCAGGTTCTGACCAATGCCAAGACTCAGAAACAGTCACGACCATTAGTTATACAACCAATGTATCAATTATCAATACAGAGAGGTAAATCAAATTACTTTGTAAAATGTTGCATATGTGGTAATCTAGGACACGACTCCTTTCATTGTTTATATAGTAAAAACTTGGTCAATAGACAAATGAGACACCATAGCAACACTAAAGTAAGACAAATTTAGGTTTTAAATGGTGATTTAAATTGTTATATGGTTGATGTTGCATATAGAACTTTTATTCCTAACTCTTGGTATTTTGATAGTGGTTGTTCTAGACATATGACTGGTAATCGATCTTATCTAACTAATTACAAAAGTCATGAAGGTGGTTTGGTCACTTTTGGTGATGGAGCTCACGGTAAAATTGAAGGTGTAGGCACTATTATAATTGGATTCTCCCCGTTAAAAGAAGTTCTATTTGTTGTAGGTTGAAAAGCTAACCTGATTAGTAAAGGCCAACTCTGTGACGATAAACACTTGGTTATGTCCTCAAAAAATTCTTGTAAAGTCTTGAATTATGATGGTAGCTACATTCTACACGATACTGATCTAGTGATAAATGTTATCTTCTCGACACCAAAATTACTTGCCATATTTCAAAGACTGACTCTACCGAGTTGTGGCACAAACGTTTGGGACATTTAAATTATAGTGATTTATTGAGACTAACAAAATTGAATACAGTACAAGGCATTCCTAAGCTTACTGAAAAATTAGAAAGATTGTGTGGTTCATACCTAAAAGATAAGCAAACCAAAAGTACTCACAAACAATGTACGTTTCTCACTACTTCTCATGTTTTAGAATTACTTCACATGGATTTGATGAGACATATTCAAACTGAAAGTATTGGTGGCAAGAAATATATTTATGTATGCGTAGATGATTTTTCTAAATATACTTGAGTAGATTTCTTGAGAGAAAAATATGATGTTTTGAAAGATTTAAATTTTTGCACCTAAAATTAAACAGAAAAATATTTTGAGGGAATATAAATATTGAGGATTAGAAGTAATCATGGGAGGAAGTTTGAAAACGCTATTTTATCTATATTCTGTGATCAAAATGGTATTTTTCATGAATTCTCTAGACCCAAAACCCCTGAACAAAATGGTGTTGTGGAAAGGAAAAATATGTCTCTTCAAGAGATGGCTAGAGTAATGCTAAATAGTAAGAAGCTTCCTGTAAAATTATGAGCTGAAGCTATTAATACTGCTTGTTATATTTTAAATCGTGTGTCTTTGAGAATAGGAACCACTCAAACTTCTTATAAAATTTGGAAATGAAGAAAATCGAATCTCAAATATTTCCATACATTTGGTAGCAAATACTATGTTTTAAATGATTGGGAATACTTGGGTAAATTCGATTCAAAAAGTGATGATGGAGTGTTTATTGGTTATTCTAAGAACTGCCAAGCTTACAGAATTTATAACATGCGCACTCAGACTATCATTGAATCAATTAATGTAAAAATTGATAACACTGATGATTTTTCGTCTTATTCACAAGAGCCTAATATTCAGTCTTTAGAAGAACAGGTTGCTGGAAGTTAACCTACTCAAGACAATCATGTGCCCATACCAAATAGTGATAAACAGACAGAACATCCAGTATCAAGTTTTGATGTTTCTGTCCCTGCTCCTGGAAGTTCTAATGTACCAAATACAAACAACGAACAGAACATGAGAAGGCAACCTCCTTCTTGGATACAAAAAGCACACCCATTAGACAATATTCTCTCAGATTCTGGAGACGATATGATGACTAGGAGGAGGTTTGCTAATGAACTTGGAAATGTTTGCTACACTTCACAAATTGAACCCAAAAATATAAATAAAATAATTATTGATGAAAATTGGGTTCTAACCATGCATGAAGAGCTAACTCAATTTGATAGAAATGAAGTATGATAACTTGTACCTCGTCCAAATGACACAATGTAATCGGGACAAAGTGAATATTCAAAAATAAATCAAATGAACATGGAAACATAGTCAGAAACAAGGCACACGTGGTTACATAGGGATATACTCAACTAGAAGGAGTGGACTTTGATAAAACATTTGCACCTGTAGCTCGACTTGAATCCATTAAACTTTTACTATCTGTGGCATGTCACGTCAAATGAGGTTCAAGCTGTACCAAATAGATGTCAAAAGTACTTTTCTAAATAGAATCCTTAATGAAAAAGTCTATGTTGAGCAGTCTAAGAGATTTGTTGATCCTTATTCTCCCGACCATGTGTTCAGACTCAAAAAGGCCCTATACGGACTAAAGCAAGATCTACGTGCTTGGTATGAACGATGGACCATGTTCTTGTTGGAACAGGGATACAAGAGAGGAGGAGCCAACAAAATGCTATTCATCAAACATTTCAAAACAGGATTAATAGTTGCACAAATCTACGTCGATGATATTGTGTTTGGTTCTTCACTATAAACAAAATCCAAAGAGTTTTCTACACTTATGCAAAATGAATTCGAAATGAGTATGGTTGGTGAACTAAATTTCTTTTTGGGTTTGCAGATCAAACAGGTTAGATCAGGAATTTTTATCTCACATGTCAAGTATGCTAAAAATATAGTGAAGAAGTTCGGCCTTGAACAAACCAAGTCAGTCAGAACTCTTATGGCCACGTCCTTGAAAATCTCCAAAGATGACAAGGACAAGGAGGTTGACTCTAGCTTGTAAAGAAGCAAAAAGGCAGTTTACTGTACCTAACTGCAAGTTGTCCTGACATATCATTCAGTGTTGGAGTTTGTACGCGTTATCAGGCTAAACCAAAAGAATCATATCTTGTAGCAGTGAAGTGAATTATTCGCTATATTAATTGTACTTCTGATTTTAGTTTATGGTATACTAATGATACTAACTCTCATCTTGCAGGATACACTGATGCTGACTGGGCTGAAAACATGGATGATAGAAAAAGTACGAGTGGATGATGTTTCTACATTGGTAACAATCTCATTGCATGGTTAAGTAAGAAACAAAACTCTATTTCCTTATCCACTGCAGAAGCTGAGTATATTGCTACGGTAGTTGTTGCACTCAGTTACTCTAGATGAAACAAATGTTGTGTGATTATGGTATTGATCAAGATTCTGTTACTATATTTTGTAATAACACTATTGCTATCAATATTTCTAAAAATCATGTTCAGCACTTTAGAACCAAACATATTGACATTAGACATCATTTTATTAGAAATTTGGTCAAAGAAAAAGTAATTACTTTGGAACATACAGACTGAGTATCAGTTGGTTGATTTATTCACCAAGGCCTTAGATTCTAGTAGATTTGAGACTCTACGAAAGGCTGTGGGCATTTGCTTGATGCAATAATTTTCTTTAAAAAATAAATTACATACTAGAAGTAGTGTTTTTTTTTTTTTTGGTTTGATTTTATCATGTGTGTTTGTTTGTATTTTTTTTATTCTTTTATTTAAAAAACAAAAAAAGGAATGAGGAGTTTTCTTGCAAATGACATATGATATAAATGTATGATTGGTCTATGAATTTTGAGATTTACTTGGATTAACCAATCAATATGGTATGCTCATTATACTTATGGTAAATATGCTCAGATAAGCACACTTTGAGGACATGTTAACTTGTTTGATTGTACCTTACTACTGACTAGATTGTTATCTTTAAATTAGTTTTGTACTTTGTTGAGACTTATGGTCAGTATCTATGTCTCTCGGCACTATAATATGTTGTTGTGTTAAATAGACAATTTCATGGATGAGAGGGCTACTACCATAGATGTGTGCAGCCGTCTTTGATAATAAACATAAATCATGTAGAAAAAGGCTATTTTTATGGCTGTGAGAAAGTCAACTCCATGATCTTAAAAATTCAGTGCTTTGACAAAATAAAAAATATATATATAATTAAAATCAACACTCTGAGTACTCAAAAGAAAATTGCTATGGACTCATGTCTGGCACGCACATATTTTTTTCTATTTAAAGAGATATGTTCAGATGATGGCTGATTTGAAATACAACTCAGTACTTATTTTCTTGACAAGGTTCAATTTGACTTAGTAGGACAGGTTATGATTGACTAGTCTAGTATGTCCTATCACACACTCACGTTTTAAATCTGACCAATTAATTGAATCTAATTATGCGCATATATCTGATTGGAAGATTCTAGTTGATTTTGATATATTTGGACTGATTGTATAATTTATGGACTATGAAATTTGCCCATAAATAAAATATTCAATTTTATCTCATAAAAATTCTCATTATTTTTGTGTGATTGTCTTGTGTGGGCCTTTTCGTAGAATTTTCAATCAACGGTCTATTTTTGGCAGCACAATCAATTATAACTGAGAAATATCTGGATAAATTTTTTTGAAATCCAATCTTATTCTGTACTGAATGTTAAATTGATCTTCCTAATTTAAAAATTCTATTTTCTTTAAATTTGCATCTTAGGCGATTTAATTCAAATTTGACATATCTGATTAAGGAAGCTTTCTATGTCCATAACTGTCAATCATCATATTTTGGTAACTGCTTCACACATGTTCCAAATTAACTGTTCCCTCTTTGTGCAATTCTGAAAAAAAAATCCCTATTAAACAGTGACTTAGGGTTTTCTTCTTCATCTTTCAAACTTGCTTTTCTATTTCCTAACTCCGAAGCCTCTTATACTTGATTTCGAAGTTGTGTTGAGATTTCTTTTTCAGATTCAAACAATGGTGAAGACTAAAATGCCAAAATCGAAGAAACATTCAGGAGTTCATCCAAGGACACTGTTGATCCGGTGTCTGCTACTGAAACTGCGATGGGACCTCAAATGTCGTCGGTAAAGACTCTCCGACGAAGTGCACGAAGACTGGAACCCTCAAGTTCAGATCCAGACACTTCTCCAACGGCAGTTGCATCTCAGGCTGACCAATCGATGGACATTGTTGCATATCAACCGCTGGTTAGCCATTCTAAATCACATGCCCATCAAATATCTAAAGACCCCATTACCTTTTAGAGCAAGAAAGTTATCCTAAGTGCTCAAGAACCAGATGAAGAAGGAGATGAAGATGATGGATCTACGAATGACAGTGGGTCTGACAATACTGGAATTGAAGATGAAGTTCATGAGGATGAAGGGACTGGTGATGATGAATCTGAACAGCCTCCCCCAATTGTAGAAGGTTCAAGTAAGCCCCCTTTTCAAAAGTCAGATTCTGATTTTGATGTTACTCTTGGTGAATTTTCAAAATCTACTCATACACCTCCTCCAACGAAAAGAGCCACGAGGGCCAAAAATGGAAAAGGTAAAATTGGTGTTGCTGTTGGAGAGCCTACACCTACTGGTCAAAACAGGTTGCAAACTGCTTCAGGGAGTGCCTACAGAGTACTGCCTACTCTTAGTTCAAACGCCCAACTGTTCAGGCTTGACACTCTGACTAGAGGAAGACACTCTATTAATTCTCTAAACTCCTGCTTTCTATCTGAGACTACTGAAGGTCTGTTTCTTTCATTTATCTCTTTTCGCAAGTTCATAGTTGAATGCAAGGTATCTATTACTGAGTTTGTTGTGTTTGATCTAGATAAGATTGTTGGATTTCATAAACTATATAATTTTTTGAGTTTTTTCTGAATCGTTTAATGAGACTCTTGTCAAGGAGTTTATGGCAAATGTTCCCAAGAATTTGGGTAAGGCTGGAAATGAGTTTAGGTAGCAAGTTTATGTCAGGGGAAGACATGTTGATTTCAGTCCTAACTCTCTAAGATAATGTCTTGGGATGGATGATGTGGCTATCTCCAGTGATAAGGAGTTAACTAAGGATAGCATTGCTCAAGAGATGACTGGTTCAGCTTAGCCAGAGGCGGGTGAACTGACTGCTTCCATACTTCTGCCAAAATACAAAGTTCTCCATCGTATCTTAAATCAACAACATTGACCATTTGACTCATCGATCTGATATCTCGGGTGATAGGGCATTTATCCTATATAAGTTGGGAATGTGTTTGCGTGTGTTGATTGGGACAAAATGATTTTTGATAGAATTGTGTATGAAGGGCTACGACGGGCTAAGCAGTACAGACTACCACATCCAGCTCTTATTCATCATTTTCTTGCTCATCAAGGCATGCCTCCTATAGATTCAGATAGGTTCTCAGATGTTATACCTATCCTAGGTGTTCATGAATTTTCAAACTTAAGTTGAACACCAAATCCCACTCCAAAGCACGTCTTGCCTTCTTTTGATCAGTCTGGCTGTTTGGATGTACTGGAAACCCAGCTGGGACTTGTTAAGACTCAGGTAGAATATCTTTTCGCCCTTACCAAAACTTTTTCTAATGAATTTGATTTCATGTTGGGTAAACTAAAATATCTGGGCGATGAGCATATAAATTCTGCATATCCAATAGTTACTCCAGAATTTTCTGCACATCCTAGAGGTTCGATTGAGATTCGGGCTTCTAATCCAGTCGTTGAGACGACTGCTACCTCAGCTGCTACACGTATGCCTGATGCTCCTCCACCCATTGCTCTATTAGATATCCCTGTTCGCAAGAGAGATGCAAAGGCATCTGCATCCGGTGTAAAGAAGTCAAGGTCTTCGCAGAACTAACTGGTTCTGGTTCTGACTATTTGGTTATAACTTCATATGGATGACTGTATTAACTCTTCCATTCTGCTTCCATTCTCTTCAAACACTGCTTTACTATTGTTTTTCTCTTCCCTCTGTGTTATTTCCTTTGGCTCTCTTATTACAAAAGGGAGAATAATAGTATTTTTTTAAGTTAAGTTTTTAGTTGTTAGTTTGTGATCGTTGTTTATACTTTGATGATGGTACTTTGTTGGTTAAACTTTGCTAGTAGTATTTTTAGGTTTATGGTGGTTTAATGATTACACGTTGATGATATCTTGCTAAGGGGGAGCAATATTAAAGTTGTGACTGATGTGTGTGGTATTTGTATTTTTTTGTTAACTTCTTTACAGGAGTTTTTGGTTTACACACTAAGGGGGAGCAATAACCCTTATATGTTGATGCTCATGGTTTCTTTAATTATTCACATGCCATAACATACATCACTTTTACATTAAAAATTCGATAGTTATGTGTTTGTAATTAAGCAATGCTAAAGGGAGAGATTGTTGAAAAAATATGTATCATATTTTTCATCTTTTTATATTGGCTCACTTAATTAATAATATTTATTTTTAATGTTAAAAGAGCATGTCAAAGTTTTCATTTTTGACTGGTTTGGATAACGTCAGTTCTGACTGACTGCATTGATAAACAGATTATTTTTCCAGATCTTTAAAAGCTGTGTTTTTTATTCTGTTTCTATACATAATATATTCTGACCACATGAATATTATTAACATCTTATTTTGTAGGTTAAAGAATCTTTTTTTTATTCTCTTAGATTTGTTTAGGAAGGAAATATTTAGTTTCCTAAATTCTTTCCTTCTACAAATCTAAGAATATCTTTCTATATATTATTTTCTACTAATTTTCTTACCATTCTTGTTGCAGATTTTTAGGTAAGAAATAATTTCTAATTTGATTACTTTTTTTACTTTAAGTAAGAGTACAAATCAATAAAATATTAAGGCTTTGAGATATAATTTTTGTTCTTATTTTCTCCAAGCAAAAATCGTCGAAATTCATGGAAGGAAAACAAGACATCAAGCTTCATTGATTCAACTTCAAAGCAAAAAAGTTTTCTTCAAACTCATTGAAGAATCAAAAGTAAATTGGTACTCAACGAACAATTCCATATCTTGTTCAAGCTACTTGGCGTGAAGTTAAGAACTGGGTTCTTAATCCAAGTTGTGGTTGCGGTCAAGTACAATAGGGAAGTGGTGATAAAGTCAAGACAGGTGTGTTTGATTCTACTTCAATAACAAGTTAGAAGAAGAAATATCAAAGGGAGTTGATCTGTTTTCTTTTGATTGTTATTTTGTTAATTTTGAGAAATTACAAAAACCAATACTATTGTATTTTTGAACAAGATTATTAGTGGATTGTTTTTACCTATGGTATAGGGGCCCGTAGATTTTTTCATTTAGGGTTTACCACGTTACATCTTGTGTTCGTATCTAATTCATTAAATTCCGCACTTCACAAGATTAGGTGAACGAATACTAATGTGCGAGTCAGAATTGCTACTATTATCACTAGCCAGTTTTGACTACGATATGGCATCTGCTTGTTTAATTAAGATTACAATTTATATTAATTTAATTAATCTAAGTTTTAGAACTTTCATATTGAAATAAAGATGTATGTTCCACGTCGAATATACAAACGGGACAACGTCATGAAACTAAAGTAAACAAGGAAAATATTACAAAAATAAACAAATGTTTAATTATGAAGAGAGCCATCGGATTGAGATCCAACCTCCCCCCTCTCCCCCACCTACCCTTCTCCCATGGTCAATCACCCTAGCCTTCTGAGCAGCTAAATCTATAGCCCGGTGTTTCCTCAGATACCTATCAAATTCATCCGGGTTTTTCTCTAAATGATTGTCAACCAGCCACTCCTTCGTCATTTTGATAGCAGCCTTCAAGGATTCTGCACCATACATGTACAAAATGCTTTGATATTCTGCAGATATCATGTATCCTGCTATGGCTTCATCATCTGTAGTCTCCAATCTTTTGTGAAGCTGGTCAATCTCTTTATGAAGTTGATTGATCTCACCATCTTTTTTCTTGGACGCAGTCGTTTCCTTGTCTAAAAGAGATTGCACCGCCACTACAGCTTTTTTCTTGTCATGGTCTTTCTCGACTGCATGTTTCTCGAATTTTTCTAAATCACGTACTACTTTCTCCTCCATAACAACCATCTGTACAAAACGAGAGGAAATCTAAATTAACTAGGGGATGAATATTAAATAAGAAAGCAACAGAGAACCATCAAAATACAACAGCTTACCCTGCGGTGGTTGGTATACATGATGCGTCACGTAGAAGCTGATTCTTTACTTTTCAAACTATCAATAAATTTTTCATTCAATCAGCCCAACATGATCTCAGCCTCAATCAAAGATTCAACAGAAGAAAATCCAAACTCCCTGAAAGCATGGGCATCACTACCTCCGGTAGTAGACGGCACATAATGAGGGACAACTGTTGTCTCAGTAGTGACCTTTCCTTTATCGGCCCGTCTTTTCTTTTTGTTTAAAGGTGATAGAGGCCGGTCTTCAGCATCAGTGGCAAATCTAGCCACATCCATCACACCTCCAAGATCAAAATTATCCATATAGCAAAATAAAAAGTCAAAAAGATGAATAAAGACATAAAACTAGCCTACCCTCAGGTGATCCAATGTGAACCAGCCGCAAGTTCTCATTAGATAGCACATCGTTCATATGCAACATCGGAGGCATCAAATGTATAAGTTTATCTAGACGTGCATTCAACTCATGATCAAGGTGCATGGGCTCATTAAAATGCTTGCAACAAGGAGTTCTCCAACAAGTTTTAAAAAGGAACTTTCCTACCTCAGATTGAACAAAAAATAAACTCTTCCTCCAACCGATATTTAAATTGGGAAATTGGGGTAATAACAATCATACTTTAAGTTGAATATAGGCATAACAATTACTCTCGGTCCCACGAAAAATATCAAACACACTTCTAAAAAGTCTCAGACACGGATCGATATCATTTGTAAGACACAAGTACAAGAAATAAGTTAATATATGCCAAGAGTTAGTCAATTGACCAAAAGTAATGTAAAATTCGTTGAAAAAGAAAACGAACAAGGTATGAAGAGGAAACCTTAAACCAGCTGTCATGCTATCACGGTAGACTATAACCTCCCTAGGGTCTGATTCTGAAATCTGCTCATTGGTATGGAGGACTCTGTATAAGTGACCGAGGGTAATTCATATTCTTTCAACATTCTCTTAAAGCTCTTAGGATTATAAATACAATCATCCTTTGGAATGTCTAGCTTTATTAAATTACCACTTGGAGAGAGTCTATTTTAATATTATGCAGACGAGATACTGTAGAACAATTGGCATCAAAATCCACAAACTTGACAGGGATAGAAAGTTCAGGTAACGGATCTATGTACGGAGATGGGCTAACACGCGACGGGCATGCCTGCCAGCCCTCAGCGCAGGGCGGGTGAGGCTGTCTGCCCTCGGCGAAGGACAGGCATGGCCACCCACCCTTGGCAAGGGGTAGGATTGGTCGCCCACCCTCAGGCGAGCCCGCCATGGTACGCCCGTCCTCTTCTGCGGTGGCCCTCCAACTCCGTCACGAGGCGAACGACGTTGGGCTATAGATGACTCTCCCCCATCCAATCCTACCTTAATCCCATCAATCAGTTCATTCAAGCATCGAGGTCTACCATGTCATAAATAACTAACAAATGTCCATTCTTCAACCGACGGTAGATTATCGTCTCTCTCTATAGATAAGGTACGATAAGACGAGTCTCTAAGACTGCTATCAGATTTATTAGTTGAAGAGCCACTACTAGAAGTGATTACTGTCTTATACAATTAAAAAAGAAAAATTAAGAAGGCCGAAAAGTTTAAGAAGAACAACCGTGTAAAGATTATCTTAGACAGTGAAAAGAGAAAAAAACATATATGACTCAGACAAGAAAAAGGAGGCCAGTCTGAAAAAAATTCCAACCAAGCAAAGAGATAAGAGAATACTACAAATATTCTCCCACTTTTCTTCTCTTATATAGGAAGAAAAATCCCTCCTCAATGGGGCTTCCCCCATATTAAGCTTAAATTTGGCCTAAAATAGCAAGTCTATATTTGGTCAGCCACATGGCAAATCATCATTTGACCACACCTCGCCAAGTGACGCACTTCCATGTGATTTTTGTTACAAATAAAAAAAAATATAATAATAAATAAATAATTATTACGTATGTTGTTCTTTGACTTTTTTTGCCAGGAATAGTTACTTGAAAGACGATATTTCTAGTTCTCATTGACAATGGCCCATGAAAAGTAGAGATGCTTATGATGATAGATATGATTATACTTTGGTAGATGATAGTGGTACTCCTTTGGACGCCTTTCTCAATAGTTCGCTCACCTCATTAGCTCGCCAGCCTTATTGATCTCATAAGCTCGCCCAGCAATAGCCCAACTATTGTTGGGTTAACCAAATATGTGACACACAAAATGACTGTCACTATCGGCGATTGAGAAGATGTAACATTCCTCATTAACTCTTAATAATGAGGGAGATGAAGAGATACATTTCATTAAGGTCCATTAAAGGCTGTAACTATAGACCACTCCTATAAATGGAGGCCAACCCCCCTGATAAAAAATACAACACACATACTCAATATTGTTATTTTGCATATTTGGGTTTAATCACATATTGATTATCACACCAGAGTAGATACGAGAGAAAGAAGTCCCTCCACCTTTTGAAGGTCTCCATCGCTGCTGCTGCCGCCGCGCTCGGAAGAGGAGAAAACGTTTTATCATGAAGGTTAGTGGCGAAGTTACTTTCTAAGTTGACATAAAACAAACACACATCTTAACCAACATTCATAGTATAGAAGTATCAATTGACTTGCAACTTGATCAATAGATGGTGGATGGCAAATATTATTAATTAAGATATTTTGTACATATATTATGGCAGGTAGAACAAATATCTCCTGATTTGTCCATGCCCTCCTCTAGTACATCCACTTTTCGTTTTCACAACTAGTATTTTGAAAAGGATGAGGGTAGATGATCACACTTCGTCACATGATTGTGGTGCCACGTCACCTAACTTAGCCACTATAAAAGTGATTAAACACCTCAGGTATGCAATTACTGAATATTTTCATATTCGTCTACACATTATCCAGTAATTTTTCATATTCTATCTCTAATTCTCATGCCGAATGGCCCCGAGAAAAGCCTAACAACCTTTTGTTGGTTCTGCCTGTAATGACCAAAAAAATTTCGACTTCTAATTTTAAGTAAATAAAATTTTTACTTTTAGCATCACTACGAACCTACTAGTACATTTTAAATATTTTTTCCACGTTAAATGGTGTGAACGTTTGCCTTGAATTTTAAGTTTGACAAATATGGAATATTAATTTGAAAATGAGCATTGTTCTGTTTTGAATTTTGGTAAGTTTTCAAATTTCAAGTTGTACGAAAAATAAATCTCGGTTAGTTCGAATTATTATTTTGGTTCGTATTGTTTAGTTAAAAATCTCAACCCTTTATTCTCGATTTTCTTATCCAACACCCGACATATTTTCGACCCAAACGTTCACCTGTAATTAGCCCAAAACTTAGTTCATTTCGACTCCAAAATTCAGCCAATAACCGGCCCTCTTTGTTGCCATAAAACTGACCCAATTGCAGCCAGGAAAAACCACCCACTCCAAGATCATCTGTCCTCTCATTTCTCTCAAGAAAACTGCCCACCTTGCTGCCCCCAGCTCTCCATTTTTAGCTGACCAAACTGTCCCCCCCATACTCTAAAAAAAACCGCCCACAGCTCTCCATTTTAAGCTAGCCAAATAGCCCCATGCAGTGAAGAAAACCGCCCTCCACGATCTTCCAAAACTTCCATTTTCTCCCCACTTCCCCCTCATGTTTCAACATTCTCCATTACTAGAAAACTGCCAAGAACTGCTCTAATTTATCCCTGAAATTCGGCCTTGCAATCCTCCCAGATTCAAAGTTAAGTTAACATTTTTTTTGTTCCATTGATACTTCAATTTTGTCCCTACTTTCAGCCCAAAAATTCCATTACTTTTCTATCTTTTTAGCACTCAAATTTCATCCACAAAGTTCCAAAAAAAGCACTCTAATTCCCTTCCATTTTCTCGGCCAATTCAGTAGTTAAATATTTCTCCTTTGTCTCTCAGATTTCGGCCAGCAGTTTTGCTCTTCTTCCAAAATGTTTTATAGCAAAGATCACATACTTTCTCTCCTATATGTCGGTTTCTAAGGTCCCCCAACAAGCTTCCTTTTTCCCCTCTTTCCATATCCAGAAATTTGCCACTTTTCTTCCTCTAAAGTTAGACCACAATAGTGCCCCAAAGACCACCTTCTTTCTGTCCCAAATTCAGTTCCAGGTTCATTTCTTGTTCCACTCCAATATTCTCCTAAATCACACACTTTGTGCACAATTTTACGTAAATTAAAAGCTGGATAACGGGTTTGATTTTGGAAGGTGCAGTAACAACTCATTCTCCACCACATTCAACCGAAAACTCTTTTTCGAGGTAGTTTTACTTACTACTTTTGCAATAATTTTTAAATGATGTTTGAAAAACTATTATGTTACATAAATGCCATAAAAATGATTTAGGAAGGAACATTATGATTGTGATTGAAGGTAATCACATATGCATGACGGTGATTGAAGGAAATCACATTTAAGTTTTTGGTGCCGATTACCAATTTATGTTGTTCCTATATACGTTTAAAATGATGGCATATGCATTTATGTTTCTTTATAATTTTTCTCACATGTTAGTATGTATTACTACTGAGTGTTTCTTATTAAATATTCACCCCAAAATGAATAAATTTTCATATTGAATTGGTTGGCGTTGATGCGATGACGTAAGTTAGCAAGCATGACGTGGCACTTCCCAAGCCAACTTAATGTTAAGAGTTGAGGTCGGACGTGGCCGAATTAAAATAGATATGTAAAATTGTAATAGAAGACATATTTGGATGCTCTTTCCGAGTATGTTCTTTATTATTAGCAATTAATGTCCTCTTTATGAAACAATTAAGTCTTTTATTTATATGAGAGGTATGATGATTACTTGCATTTAATTCTATTTAATACTTACATGCCATACCCTTTTTGAGGTATTAAATATGAGGCGACATCTGCATTAATTACGATTGACTTGCAGCTGGTACGACGTCTGGCACGTGGAAAGACGTATCCCATTGATGACGTGAACATAGCCGTAGGCGACGGTGGTAAGACCCCCAACCTGAAATAGGCAGGTAAGACCTAAAGGGGTAGGACCTCCTTGATGAAGGAACACCCTCTTCATAGAACTTCAGTAGGATCTAAAGTATGCAGGACCTCCACATCTGGAAAGAAGTTACTTGGCGATCGTGACAGGTCAGTTCGAATATCAATAAATGACAAATTTAAAATTTTACACAAATTTCAGTGACAATTAGTGAAATTAACCCATTATCAAACTAGCCACCAAAATTAAATATATTATATTTTTTCAA
Source organism: Forsythia viridissima (assembly GCA_030279155.1). Taxonomy (NCBI): domain Eukaryota; kingdom Viridiplantae; phylum Streptophyta; class Magnoliopsida; order Lamiales; family Oleaceae; genus Forsythia; species Forsythia viridissima. Next base: position 52,000,916 of record CM059034.1, read on the forward strand.
GCGCTCCACTCATTTATATTAGTTGCATTTTTCAATTGAACTATTTGAATAACAAAATATATTATAATACTATTACAAAATCACACGAAATATATGTGTTACTAACTAATTCTATTACATGTTAGTTGTTCATAAAAAATTGTGTATTAAATAAATAAATTTATGTGTTTATTTAATTTAATGGATATTTTTTTTTGTCAATAATCTAAATTAGATAATGTGAATTACCATGCTAACTTAACTATGATGTATAACTTTAGTCGAACTCTACTAGATCTCAGATTATTATGTATTATTAATTTTGAAACATGTATTTCACCATCAATTTCAACGTTAAGCTCTTTTTATATCTTGTTTGTAACTTGAGTGTAGAAAAACTTTTGTGAAATGTTTGGTAAGATAGATTAGATAGCACTATAATATTAAAAAAAAGATTAAAAATTATCTATTGTATTTTGGATGTAAAAATACGGTCATGTTCTCCTCCCCACATCTTCTCCACTGCCTACATGGCATGCTTACATGGATTAAAATGCCCAAGTGGAAATAATATAATGTCAGTACCAAGCACCCACCCCCATTTCACTTTCCCTTATTCTCTCTCCCCGTAATCCCCCCAAATCGGTGCCCTAGAAATCTCCCACCACCATTTCACCCACCACCACCGTATGAAGAGGCCGAAACTCCCGTCGTGACCCACCATTGCCCTCGCTATGTGCTCAACAGTACTTCTCTTGTCGTGTTCCTCCGGTCTCACAACTTCCGTTCTCGTTGGATAGAACTACCATCTCCTGTCTCACAGCTCTTCTCCTCATCGTGACCCACCGCAACTGGACCCGTGTACTAAATAGCAAATCCAAATCTTCCAGTAAATCGATCATGGTAGGTCGTGGCGAGGGGAAGAGCTGTGAGACAGTAAATGGTAGTTTGGTCCGACGAGATCGGGAGCCGTGAGACCGGAGGAATATGATGAGAGAAGTGTTGTTGATCACACAGCGAAGGCAATGGTGGGTCATGGCGAGAGTTCTGGCTACTTCATACGGTGGTGGTGGGTGAAATGGTGGTGGGAGATTTCTGGGGCATCGATTTGGAGAGATTACGGAGAGAGAATGAGGGAAAGTGAAATGGGGGTGGGTTTTTGTGGGTGTGGGCATTTGGTGCTGACATTAAATTACTTCCACATGGCCATTTTAATCCATGTAAGCATGTCATGTAGGCAGTAGAAAAGATAAATCATTTCCATTGTTGGGGAGGAGAACAGACTAGGGATGGCAATGTGGCAGGTCCATCCTACCCTGCCCTGCCCCACCCCACCTCTTGCAAATTCGCGGGGCGGGGCGGGGCAGCCCTTTTACCCGTCAATCGCCCCGGTTAAATTTTTTTTATATAAAATAAAAAAATAATTAAAAAAAATAAATACAATTTCTTTAAATATTTGTAGCAAATAAAACAAAAAAAAAAAAAATACAAGGGGTTGTGGTTGTTGTGTAGTCATTAAAATTGATTGTTTATAAGTTTCAACCCGGGTCTGATTCTTCTTTAGTCCATTTTTAGCAAAAATTATAATTTCTATTTTATTTTATGATTTTTTTTAAAAAAAAAATTGAGGAGCATGACATGGGGTAGGTCCGGAGTGGCATATTTTTTTGCCATCCCTAGAATAGACCGTGTAATACTAACCAAATATGCACTTGGTGGGAAATCACTTTGCTTTTTAAAAATGTGTATTGTGGTTGCAAAATAGTCGGTTTGAATAGAATTGTGGAATTCTAAGCACTAACGAAATTTTTTATATGTTGAATTAGATATGATTAAAAACATATGCAAAGTATTCACCCATCGTCATATTCAAATTTATTCAATTGAAAGTACTAAATATGTTTTTAAATGTAGAGGATGCCTTTGTAACCAAGCAAGCATTTAATGCACCTACATTGTATTTTATGGATTGTTATTCTTAGTGGTATGAATGTTGAAAGACTTTCAAACTACATAACATTGATATTTAATTAATAGACACTCAAGCTTAAAATTAGTATCTAATGCATTTTATAGATTGCTGTCTAGGTGTCTTTTAATTTTTTTAAATGAAATCAAAATAATATTTAAATATGTAGATGAAATGTAAATTTTGTTGAGTCAATATATTTAATAGAACTTTTAAATTTCGACAAAACTCCCATGTCATATCAGCTTAACAAAGTCTATATTAGTTTATATTGAAGATGAATTTTTTTAAATACTATTTATTTTACTTATTTAACACTATTTTTAGAAATTCAAGGTTACATTGGATATGTTCCAGGACAACGACTCACTGGATCCGTCATTCACTTAAGACCATTCAATGAAAGGTACCATGAAGCATATTTTCTTGTATACAAGTTAGGGGTGGGTATTTTAACAAGAACCGAATTGTTCCAGTTCTGGTTCCAAAAAAATAAAATTAGGAACCGGAACCGAGAACCGACCGGGTTCGGGTCGATTCTTGGTTCTTGAACTAGAACCGTGGGTACTTGATTGGAACCGAATTTGTCATTTTTTATAATTTTTTTATTTTTTACAATTTATTCACCATAACCTATGAGCCACAATCGAATACCACGGTTCCAAAGACAAGAGTCAAATTGTCCAAGATCCAAATAAAAAGTACAAAACCCATCACACTTAAACTCAAACTCAATTGACTCAATTCTAATTACCCAAATCTCAAATTTTCAATTGCTATTTGTTCAGATACTCAATAAAAATATTGCCGTCTGTCTTGCGCTTTTGCTCATCTCTCTCTTGTTCTATACACAGTGAGACGGTGAAGGTAAAATTTCTCTGTAACCGAAACGAATCCTCAATTTCGAGATGTAATTTTCATTTTTTTAATCATAGTGTATGAGTTTGTAATTTTGAATTCTTTCAGTTAATGTTTATATCTTCCATAAATTGTTTTAATATCTAACATATTTTAATGCTTACGAGTTTGTAATTTTTAATTTTTTTTCAAAACATGTTGCCAACTAATAATTTAAAAAAAGTATGGGTATGTTCCAATAATTTCGTGGAATGGTTCCATTTACAAAATATCCGAACTATAACAGGTGGTTCCAGGTATTAAAATACTCAAATCGACCCACCCGACGCCTATACCTAATACAAGTAATTAGATATCCCTTACTTCCTAAAAATTAAGTAGAATAATAAGGGTATGTGGAGGCCATTGTTTAAAAGTTAAAGACCATTCACAATGTTGTGGGCCAAAAATAAAGGATTTTACGAAAAAAATAAAGGATTTTTTTACATAAATAAACTACTTTCTAAAAATAATTACAAAAAATCATTTATGTATAATATGTATTTTAAAAATACTGCTAATGAAACATTCTTTTTTTTCATAATGTCATTATTTAATTTTTTAAAATAGTGTAACATATTCTTAAGAAAATGCACTCAATCGTAATCAAATATTACGGTATCTTTTTTTAATTGTAATTTAGTTTTATGATAATTCAAAAATGCAATCATTATCATCATACAGTAATACTAATTAATATGTTGGCAAAAAAAAAATCTCTAATGAAATCATTGTTCTTCATTTGAAAACAAACAACCAGCGTTTGTACGTATAATATTTTTTAGTTACATATACATTTACTATTTCTTCTGTAGATTATGTAACATAAAGGATAGTTGGCTTCAATTCAACAATCCATTCCAAGATAATCGATATCACTCAAATTTTTAAAGTTCATACGTTTATGAATGTATTGTGATGGTTGTATTTTGTTACATTTTGCTGTGTTAAAAAAATATATATTGGGTTATATGACGTGAAGTTGTTGTCTTAACCAGTATGTAACATATTATGTTGTATGTTAAAAGAAATTATGTTTGGATAATTATGTTACTAATACGTCAAATAATTATGTTACATTGTATTTCGTGACATTATATATATTATATTTGTTACCATTTGATTTTGGTAGGGCTCCCACGTCAGCGAAGGCCAAGTGAAGGTCCCGTATAGGCCCAATTCAGGCCTCGCTAAAGCCTTATAGGCTCAGCGAGGACCTTCCAGCTTTATAAAAGTCCCATAGAGTTGGTGGAGGCCTAGGAGGCCCAGCAAGGGTGTTGTCAAATCTCAGAAGGCCTGGGAGACCCATTGGGCATCATAACATCCTTGGATCAAAGTATTGCGAAGCCCTTGAACGTCATCAACATTCGCAGCCGACCCATAAAGCCTCACCGGGCGTCGTATTTATTATAACTAACAGACATCATGATATTTCGGGATGACCAGAAAAGTAATTAAAAGCAGATTGTATTAGATTGGCACACAAATCCTCACAAGGAAACAAAATCCCAATCTCCTAAAGATTAGACAACGTGATGAATTCAAATAAGGGCGATAATCTAGGAGATTGCCTTGACAGCTGATCATCCCTATCCTATAAGGAATGAGGATTCGATTAAATGTCTAATTGATTGTTTTCTAAATCAATTAGAACTCATGTGCTATAAATACAATGTCTTCGGTTATTCTAAGGTAGGCTCTTTTTTATTCTTGAATTTCACCCCCAAACTCGGTTCAAATCTCTGCCTGCTAGTCCCTCTTACACCCAATTACCTTTACGGGATATCACTCTATATACCTGCATTTGACTTGATCGTCGGAGTACCAACGATCGCCAAACCCTTTTTCTCCAGAGATCTTGGTGCCTAACGATTGTTCGAGTGTGCAAGTAACATACATGTTGGCAGATGAGTGACTGGAGATATGTTGATACGTGGACAGTACAGGTTCCGATGTCAACAGATTGGCGTCGTCTATGGGGAAAAAAATTGTTACACAACCTAAAACTTGTGGTAAAAACGTGTTTTCTACCAAGAAGAGCATGGCAAACGAACACTCCATGGAAGAGGAAGTTGAATCTCACCACACTGACCTGCGGTAAGAAAGCTTTCAAGACCTCCAGAACGTAACCCACCGCAAAAGGAGAAGACAACGACAAAAATGGACGGTTGAACAGGATAACCAAGACCTGAAGCTGGACAATGCCCAGATGAAAGCAACGCTTGAACGGTTGGAAAATCAATCCCTCTAACATAGATCCAAGCGTAGTCGTGCCTAGAGAAGCCCTTCACGGTCCGACTCAATGGAAAGTTGTCGATCTCAAGATAACCTGCCCGTTTTGAATGGCCAGAATCCTCAGAACATCGTTCTGAAGCCCTCGTAGGATGATCAGAGGGGGAGACCTCTTTCGGTGTGGAAAAACTGGCCCGTTACTGCTGCTAGCATGTTTGATAGGTTGGAGGTAGGATCCTCCATAGTGCCACCTCTACCGACACACAGCAGGCACAGTGAGTACAGCGAGGCCCGTACGGAAAAGAGAAAGGACCCGAAACAAATTTATGTGAGCTCCGAAGAGGAGAATGAGAGGTTAGAATGCTACGAGGATGACAACAATGAGAATCTTCCATTTACCAATTACATGAAGGCCATGGAAATACCTGCGAACTTCTGAACGCCTCTTATGGACAAATACAATGGGAGAGGCGAACCTACGGATCATATCAATATCTACAAGACGAAGCTCGAAGGTCACTCCCATGCAGTGAAGTGTTAGAATTTTCACACTACACTCACATCCTATGCAAAGAGATAGTATAACAAGATGAAACTAGGTAGCATCCGAAGTTGGCCTCAGCTCAAAATGGAGTTTGTCAATGCCTTCATTGGCAACTGAACGATGATTGCTGATATTGTCCAACTCCATGACATTCGGCAGAATGAAGGAGAAATAATCAAGAGTTATTTCAAGAGGTTCAATAACGTCATCAACAAGATTGAGACTGTAACCGATGAAAAAGCCCTGGATACACTTGTGACCGGACTTCACATGTGCACTCCTTTCTAGAGAGATGTCCAGAACAGTCAACCAAAGACTTATAGTCAGCTAGTAGAGTTGGTTCATTGTGAAATCCGATCAGAAGAGATGATTGAAAATAGGGAGAAGGCTGAAAGGGATAGGAGAAACCGCTATGGAAGAGAGGGGCGACGCTCCCCTGAACCTCGTTTCAACCGCTTTTAGAAAAAGCGCTCTCCAAGACCACAGAAAAACCACTACAGGAGATTTAACCAGACGGATATAGTACATGCCCCACTTTATAAAGCACCTGCAGTGACCCCATTGTTGGCGGCTGCACCACCCAAGTTCTGTCGTATACACAGGACTAGGGTACATAACACAGAAGACTGCTCGGACATGAGAGAACTGATCAACCGTGGGAACAATAGGCAGGGAGAATGGAATCGGCCCGTGCGAGGACGTCGATGGCTACCCACTCAAGGGCTAAGACCTCATCTTCGATGCCAGGACGATGGACCTTGTCAGAATGACGGGAGGAATGATAGAAATAGGGATCCACCAAGGACAGAAGGAACCGCGGGAGCCCTCCTAGTCCGAGAAATCAATACAATCATAGGAGGGCCCTATGTCAGAGGGCACACGATGAACTCACAGTAAAACTACGCGAAGACAACAAGAGAAAAGTCCATGGAAAGTTGGCTGGTCCACGGACACCGATCAAGAACCCTACAAATCTCGTTCACTGAGGAAGACGAGGCCGGTATACACTACCCCCACTATGATACCTTGGTAATCCATCCCGTCGTCGCCAAAAATGGACTAGGACGATGTTGATTGATGATGGAAGTGCCATGAACATCCTGTTCGGTAGTGTCTTTGATCAGATAGACGTGGATCATGAGTTGGCAGCCATCTCAGAGCTGCTATTTGATTTCACAGGAGATAGCCTCGTTCCACAAGGAAGGATTACTCTCGAAGTGGACCTCAAAGAGCCCCCGTGTCATCTCCAGAGATTCATAGAATTCTTGGTAGTCGATACTCGTTCTACCTACTATGGAGTCCTCGGAAGGCCTGGGCTAAAGGATTTACATATGGTCACATCCATCCATCACTTGGCAATGAAGTTCCCAATGCCGGGAGGGGTCGCCAAGATTTACGGTAATTAGATAGAGGTAAGGGTCTGCTACATGAATGCGTTACGAAAAGAAACGAAACGCGAAGATGTTACCCTGGCGATAATGACTATACACTAAGAGCCGATGGACGTCGACCCTGAAAAGAGGAATGAGGAAATGATACTGGACGAGGGCCTGGACCCTTGGATTATAGGCTTGGATTCTGCTTCTCCAGCAGAAGAGCTAGAAGCATTTTCTGTAAATCCCACGGATCCCAGCCAGATGTTACAGGTGGGAGAGAAATTCAAAGAAAAGATAAAGGAGGAATTGAAACAATTCCTGCGGAAGAACACAGATATCTTCGCATGGAAGCATAGCGACATGGTGGGAGTTGATCCATCAGTGGCTTGCCATGCCTTAAAGGTGGATCATAGAGTATGCCCCAAGATACAAAAGAAGATACCTTTGAGCACCGAGAGGTAAGGCGCCTTGAAGGAGGAGGTTGACAAGTTATTGCCAACGGATTCATCAGGGAAGCGATCTACCCCCAATGGGTATCCAACCCCGTATTGGTGAGAAAGAGCATCAAGAAATAGAGGGTATGCATATATTTCTTGGACTTGAACCAAGCATGCTCCCAAAGATAGCTTTCCATTGCCACGCATCGACCAACTGGTCGATGCGACTGCAAGCCACAAGCTACTTAGTTTTATGGACGCTTACTCAGGCTACAACCAGATCCCGATGTTTGCAGTAGACGAGGATCACACCTTGTTCATTAAGGACCGAGGATTATACTACTATAGAATGATGTCCTTTGGCCTGAAGAACGCAGGAGCTACATACCAGCGATTAGTGAACTGTATGTTCTCATAGCATATTGGAAACACTATAGAAGTGTACGTTGATGACATGCTCGTAAAGAGCGTGAATGTCGAAGACCACATCGGGCACTTAAGGGGGATGTTTGAAGTCCTCCGCAAATATCGCATGAAGCTTAACCCCCTAAAGTGCGCCTTCGGAGTCGCTTACGAGAAGTTCTTCGGTTACATGGTAAACCAACGCGGGATAGAGGCTAATCCCGAGAAGATTAAAGCACTCATCGAGATGCAGTCACCATCTTCTCCCAAGGAAGACTAGAGCCTGACAAGAAGGTTGGCTACCCTGAACCGATTCATATCAAAGGCAACCGACAGCTGCCAGCCCTTCTTCCAGACCATCAAAGGAGAGAAGAGGTTTGAGTAGACCAAAGAATGTGAGAAGGCCTTCCAGGACCTCAAGGCCCTCCTCGAAAAGGCCCAACTACTGTCCAAATCGAAGAATTGAGAAACACTACTCATCTACCTCGCGGTGTCTGAAAAGGCAGTGAGCTCGGTATTAATCCGAGAAGAAGGCCCGATGCAGCTCCCTGTCTACTATGTAAGCAAGGCTCTGCAAGACGCGAAGACGAGATACTCGGACATGGAAAAGCTTGCCCTGTTTTTGATTATCGCCTCTCAAAAACTCCGGTCGTACTTCCAGTCGCATAGCATCGATGTCCTGATGAACTTTCTTCTGAGACACATACTCCAAAAGTCGGACACTTCAGGAAGGCTGATGAAGTGGTCAATTGAACTTAGCCAATTCTATATCTCCTACAAGCCAAGACCCTTCATAAAAAGATAGGCTTTGGCAGATTTTATGCCTGAGTTTGCCCACATCCCAGAAGGCTCTCTTAAAGCCCAACCTCAGGAGGTACCAACATGGAAATTATATGTTGACGGATCCTTGGGCGAGGTCGGAGCTGGAGCTGAGATTTTTTTAGTCAGCCCCAATGGCCACAATCTCAACTGCACGCTTCACCTGGAGTTCAAAGCCTCTAACAACACTGCATAATACGAGGTGCTCCTAGCAGGCTTGAGGCTGTCACAAGAGATGAAGACAAGAAAGCTCCAGATTCACAGTGATTCACAGCTGGTCGTTAGTCAAGTTAATGGGACCTGGTGGCATACTTGACAAAGGCCAAAGACCTCCTATCCCACTTCAAGGTATTCGAACTCCTCGAGATCCTGCAGATAGAAAATGGTTACATAGACGCTCTCTCAAAATTGGCAAGCAGCAGGGACTCCAATTTGATTAGAGCTATTCCAGTTGAAAAGCTCAACCAGCCATCCATCGACGAGGTTCCGGCACCAAATACCATGACGATATCCGAATCTCCTAAATGGATGAAGGAAATCATCGCATACTTGACCAATCAGGTACTGCCAAACGACAGACAAGAAGCACGAAAACTCCGCAGGAGGGCTACAAAGTTCGTACTACATGATGAGATCCTATATAAGAGAGGCTTTAGCCACCCCCTCCTACGCTGTATAACATAGGAAGAAGCAGTGTATGTGATGAAGGAAATACACAAAGAAATTTGTAATAATCACTCAAGGAGAATGGCTCTGGCACATAAGGCATTGAAGCAAGGGTATTATTGGCCAACCATGAAGAAGGATTCGCATAAATATGCGAATAACTGCGACAGATGCCAAAAATTCGCTGCTATATCGAAGCTCCCGGCTCATAACCTTACCCCGATCACCAGTCATTGGCTTTTCGCCAAGTGAGGAATCAACTTTATAGGTCCCCTTCCAACCAAAAGGGGTAGGGTCAAATTTGCAGTTGTTGCAGTGGACTATTTCACCAAGTAGTGAGAAGCTGAACCTCTGGCCAAGATCACGGAGGAAAACACATGGAAGTTCGTATGGAAGAACATTATATATTGCTTCGGAATTTCCCACTCCTTTGTTTCTGACAATGGTACGTAGTTCACAGGAAAGAAGTTCAACTCAACTTGCGAAGACCTGGGCGTTCGGAGAGATTTTTCCATCCCCTACTATCCCCAGTCCAATGGCCAGGTGGAAGCTGTGAACAAAATTATCAAGCACACCCTAAAAAGGAAAATAGAATCTGCCAAATGAGAATGGGCTGAAGAATTACCCGAGACTCTGTGGTCATATTGGACCACTTCTCGGACGGCGACCGACGAAACTCATTTCACAATGGCATACGGGGTGGAAGCAATGATTTCCATTAAAGTAGGGATACCCTCCCCCAGGCACTTGCACTTCGACAAAGTAATTAATAAAGATTTACGTAGGGCGAACCTGGACTTGCAGGATAAAAGACACACCGACTCGCAGCTTCGTCTCGCGGTCTATCAAAATAAAATGGCTAGATACTACAACTCCAAGGTTAAGGGCAGGAGCTTTCACATCAATGACTTCGTCCTGAAGAAAGTATTCCAGGCTAACAAAGAGGCAGGAACCGTTACCATTGGGCCCACCTGGGAAGGACCTTACAAGATCATGATGAAATTCAGCCTGGAACTTACAGATTAGAAAATTCAGAAGGAAGAGAGACGAGGCACCCTTGGAATGTCGCTCATATGCGACTGTATTATCAGTAGTTGTCATTTTGCACTTCTCAACATTGTTTCCGACGTCTCTAGACACCGCGTTCTTTTAATAAAGTTCATTGTTTTCTGAACCAAAAGTATTATCTATCCTACTGAACAAGTAAAGTAAATTTGGCAGCGAGGGAGTGTGGTTCGTGGCCAACTCTATCAACTCGCTGGATAAACATTCAACGTGCATCCAAACAAGTAAAGTAAATTCGGTAGCGAGAGAGTGTGGTTCACGGCCAACTCTATCAACTCGCTGGATAAACATTCAACGCGCATTCAAACAAGTAAAGTAAATTCAGCTGCGAGGAAGTGTGGTTCGCGGCCAACTCTATCAACTCGCTGGATAAACATTCAACACGCATTCAGACAAGTAAAATAAATTCGACAGCGAGGGAGTGTGATTCGCGGCCAACTCTGGATAAACGTTCAACGCCCGTTCAGACAAGTAAAGTAAATTTGGTAGCAATGGAATGTGGTTCGCGGCCAACTATGTCGACTTGCTGGATAAACATTCAATGCGCATTCAAATAAGTAAATGCATTTTTATTAGCCTACGAAGAGCTTTACATTTACAAATCAAAAGCTTGACATTTACAATGCTAATAAGAACAGACATGGCCCTTAAGTCCCTGTCGGACCCTTGGAATCCGCATAACCTGGGACCCCGAGTTTAGCCAATAGACCATGTGCCTTCGACAACTCCGTCAGCGCCTCAGACAATTCTTTATCTTTGGCTTGGATCATGTTTTGACAAGATCTCAACTGAGATTCAGCCTTCTTCTGAGCCTGAACACAGGCACTCTGGATCCTCTTAGCTTTAGTGATATCATATATGGCACTTGCCCTTGCGTCTTCAGAAAATGCGAGTTGTTCTCTAAACGCATCGTGTCGACATCTTCGTCCCCCTTGATCGTTGAACGCAACTCGTCAACCTTTATCGCCAGCACCTTGTACAGCTCACAGTTAAGCACGTGGCTCTAAGAAGTATACATTTTGGCCAATTTCAACAACTCCGTCAATTCTGCATTATCTGTGGCTTTTCCAAAGGCCGTGGCCCAGTACTTATCAACTGAGGCCGCTGCTATGGCTGTTGGAGCTGGCAATTTTCCTAGAACGGTCAGGTCCAGCTCGTCCCGCTGGGACCCAATGTTGATATATTCATATTTACCAGTAAGAAGAGGAACGAAGGTACAGGACGCTCCTCGATCTTGGGGAATGCGATCCTCAACCTCCGAATATTGATCCTCCTGGCCTCGCTCGATCCTCCGAGAATCTCCCACGTTCTCTTTCTCCATCCCCCTCCCGGGCATGGACGTATCTATCTTGCTATCGATGTTTGCCTTTCTCTAGCCCAATCTTCTCAAATTTTCTGACAAAGTCACTGGTCCCATAGGAAACCGAAAGGAAGGTACCTCTGATGTCACTTCCGATGCCAACGAAATAAAAAAGGAGCTACTCACCATGCCTTATCTTGAACTTTGGTACACTGGAAAAATAGAAGCCTAACATGACTAACGACGGCTACAATCTAAATATTGCGGTAGGGGAATAAAAGTATGAGAAGTGAAAAGGAGTTCTACAAGCGTCTATATAAGCAATAAGGAAAACGAGTGGCCAGATGAACGGGCGCACGTGGAAGGGGTGGATGCACCTCGACAAACCTAGAGAGATATACAGGCCGCGTGGATTATACGCGCCTTACAAGTTGCACCGTCATGGAGACATAGTGGCGCCACTAATGCATATCCCACACAAAAATATTAAGCAAAGTACGGGAGCCCCGCCAAATCGCAAGGACATGTCAACCCATGAGCCTCACAATTGCATGAAGGCTGGGGTGGAGATGAAAGCCTTGACTACAGAAACTCGCATCTGCAGCGGCTGCTCCTCAATAGCCGGCAAAGGTTATCTAGTCGAAAAATCACATACCATCCATTCAAACACCTCTTCACTGAACAACTCATCTCAACTTCAATTGTGCAACAAACGTGGGTAATCTAATACGTTCTTATTTTATTTCATCACAATGTAGTACATTACAATCTGAAGTACAAGGCAACAATGAATGAACATGTTTATTATCCTACTACCCCGCTGCCTCTTCAGGTCGGCACACATTGAGATCTATGACATACTAAATCCCTATTCTGATCTTCGTCACCCTGAGCTTCGTCATTGGCAGAAATCTAGTTTCACCATGATAGGAAGTCTCCCAAAATCAATACGAGTTGATTTGGTTGATTTAGTGACTAATTAGGTCATACCGCTTAAAAAATGATGTTGACATTTTTTGGCAGATGGCTTTCAGCCCGGTCCTCTGAATCAGGATCACCGATGGGCTAGCCATCGATGCCCGGTGGGGAAGCAACGCTAGAAACCTTCTGGCTAAGGCTACTGGGCCCAACCTCTCACACGTTTGGTCCTCTGAACATTGATTAGCGGAGCATTTGGTCCTCTGAATGTTGATTCTCCAATTGTTAGGCCTTCTAGGTGTCGGTTCTTTATTCGTACTTTCATAGCGTATTTGATATGGATGGTAGAGTCACACGAACCAGAAGAAGTTATAACCGGTAAGTTATATGCTAGAGTGACACATGCGTGAGAAATGGAATCAAAGGTCCTTGATGTTTTTATAGGAACTACGTGGGAACTTGACATGAGGCAATAAATGAGACAGTTAATGTACAACCACCAAAGGTTGGAACGCCACACGCCTGTGTCACTTTCCCACTTACTGGGACATGTAAGGTGCTACCTCTTCAAATTCTACAAAGAAGTCAGCGCCATTAATGTCCAAGAGAATGATTTTCCAGTTTTCGAAACAACTTCCCATGCCTAGTAGGCACTATCGTTAATATAGTTACCACTCTGAAGGCACACAATGAACTCTCACAAAAAAGATGGTATGTTAAGAAAATAAATTCGATAGTTAATACTGGAACATGTACAAAAAAAGAGGTACAAAATTTAAAATCTAGATGCCCCGCCACATCTCTATAGGTCGACACAATGCGAGTCTTCCCCCACAACAAATGGGGTGATTTGATCCGCGACTTCATCGCGACCTCCATCCAGAACAGCATCAGGCGCCGGAACCTCGGTTGGAGCTTACCGAAGAAATGAGATATCCCACTCTAGATAGGTTTTTGAGATCCGCTCCACCAACTGCTCCCCGCCTATAATCATCAAACGGTGGACGAGGTCCTGATACTCAGGCGTATCTACGAATGCATCTTGATACGCCTCTATCATCCTAGCTTCAGCATCTGCACGCTCGGCCCTAACCCTCTCCACCTCCTGCCTAGCCGTGGCCAGTAACGTATCATTTTCTGCCGTAACGACCTCCAGGCTACTGTTCACGGTGGTTAACGCGGTCTCAGCTGTGAGGGTCCGATCTTCAGTGATCTTCTGCACCTCCTCGATGTGCTTCTGAGAAGCCTGGGTAGCCCTCTTCTGATCTCGAGCTTGTTTCAAACTCTCTTTTGCGGCCTTCAGCTCGATTTCATACTTGCCCCTCATGTCAGCCTCTTTTGTCACAACCAAGTCCAGCTTGAACTGGAGAGCCCTCTTGTCCGATTCCAGCTATGCCTTCTCAAGACTCATGGCCTTCAGGTCCTTGGACAACTTCCTGGACTTGGCTTCTTTTTCACTGCATTGACCATCAAAACTCTCAAGAGTGCTGAATAACTCTTTGGTCATGACTGATAAGTACAATTTTATACTTATCTGAGCTCACAAAAAGGGATGATTATGAGTACTCTTATTTATTTTCAGTATAATTGTGTGTTGTTTTTGTTCATTATAGGATAATAATCAAATTCAAGTATCAATCTGACGAAAAGACGAAAAAGAGCGCAAACGGAAGGAAAGAGGACTTAATTGCTAAGAAAAGATACTTGGAAGACTTGGCATGCAATTACCAAAGAAATAAACGTAGGAGATCACAATAACTAACCATGCGATCGTATGGTTAGTACGCACTGCGATTGCAATATGTCGATTTCTGCTCCAATACCTTAAATGATCAAACCATGCGATCGCATGGGCATATCGCAGACCCGTTTTGGCAGTTTTCTGATGGGATTAGAACTCTACAACTCCAAGATAAAACAACAACTTAAACACACGTCTTAGAGGGTTGGAGAACATTATAAATAAGGTAGATAATAGCCAGAAGATGAGACGAATTTTGGGAACAAGATACAAGAGGAGAATCGAAGATCAAGGCACAGGATTGAAGATTCTTCAGCCAGAGTCACGGGTTTTATCCATTCTTTTTTCTTTTTCTTTCGTCAGAACATGATTAATACAATTCTTGTATTATTTTACATAATCATGTCCGACTAATTTACTTATTTTTAGGATGAACGATGAAACATCGTGTTTAATTAATTAGAAGTTTTTCTGTTTTAGTAATTAATTGATTTTGGGTTGATTATTCTTTATTCATTATTTTTATTATTTTAATGTCTGATCACCAATAGAATATATTGTGATCTATATTGAAGTCGAGAGATTCAATATAGATTAAACACGTGTTATTGAATAACATAGAGTCCAATAATAGATAGAGATTACTATTATACTTTATGAAATCTATTTAGGTGTTCTTGAGATTTTAATGCATGTGTTTATGTTCGAAACTTAATTAGAGATAATTAAGTTCGCATAACATATAGAATTGATTGACCATCGAGAGAGGCTTTTGATTATTTTAGGAACTCCGATTTTCAATCCATGGTAATTAAGAGGTAAAGCGATTAAACGGATAATTAATTAAAGATCATGTAGGTGGATTCTTGAATCCTAGTGTTGGTATAATTTGAATTCGTTTTCTCTATTTTATTTTAATTGTTTGATAATTTAGATTTAATTAAAGTAGTTTTAGAATCACAAAACCACAATTTGAATCTGTGTTTCTTTTTATTGTTAAAATTTAAGTTATAAATTAATTGGTTAAATTAATATATGGTCTTCGTGGGTTCGACACTCTACACATCATTATATTACTTGTAAACGATCCGTCCACTTGCGAGATTTAAATAGCACAACAAGTTTTTGGCACCGTTGTTGGGGACTAGTTTATTAATTACTACATTAATTGAAAGTTTTATTTTAATAATTTTTTTATTATTATTTTTTTTATTTTATCTTTATTTTTAGTTCTTCGTGATACTGCTGAATTGTATATATTTTTTAATTTTTCAGGTGTTAAATGTGCATGCCCCGTACAAGAGATATTGATCTATTTGATTTAGATCCAAAAATTGAACGAAGCTTTCACCGACGACAACGTGAAAAATGAGAAAAGAAAATACAGAAAAAAGACACAATGGCAGACCACCCAGTACATGATCAACTACCTCCAGATTTGATACATAATCAAGTACCAATAGCTTGACCAGTTGAAGTTAATGAACGAGATATTCTTATGGGTGAGTATATGATGTCACCGATTGTTGAGAATCAGTCCAGCATAGTCTATCCGTCTTATGGACACGACAACTTCCAGATGAGGCCAAATGTGATGAATTTGTTTTCGAACAATCTGTCGTTTTATGGAATGACAGATGAAAATCCTCATTACCATATTTCTCGCTTCGATGAATACTGTGGAAATTTCAAATATCACGGCGTTAATGAAGAGACACTGAAGATGAGGCTTTTTCTACACACATTGAAGGATAAAGCTAGAGAATGGCTAGATTCTCTACCACTTGGGAGCATTACTACTTGGACAGATCTGATCTAGAAATTCACATTGAAATATTTTCCTCCAGCCAGAGTAAACAGACTGAAGTATGAAATTTCCAATTTCCAACAATCTGAGTTGGAAAATTTTCACGAGGCATGGAAAAGATTCAAACAATTGCTCCGGAAGTGCCCAAGTCATGGTTTCCCCTTTAGCAGCTCAGAATCATTATTTCTACTTTGGACTAGCTCTAACCAGTCGTTCTTCAGTAGATTCTGTAGCAGGTGGCTCTATCCAAAATAGATCCGTCGATGACCTTTATGATCTATATGAAATCATGAGTGAACAGTTTATTATGTGGCCAGAGAGAGGATTGCAGAAGAAAGCAACAGGATTACATGAAGTGAACACTAATTCACTTGTACTGGGAAAAATCGATGCATTAGCAAAGCAGATGGAAGCAATGAAATATTTTCATTCGGCTAATATGGTTCAGATGCCGCCACCAATCTGTGTAACATACGGAGCAAACCATCAATCATCAGAGTGTCCTTTGACCAAAGTTGATATGTCATCTCCTGAACAAATTGCATATGCTCAAAATTTTCAGCGACAGCAGTATAATCCGTACTCACAGACTTACAATCCTGGAAAGAAAAATCATCCAAATTTCTCATATAGCAATACTCAAAATATTCAAAATCCGCCAAATTAGGGAAGACCCCAGGAAAGAGAATGAGGATTCGAAAAAACATTTGCTAAATTGTCAGAACAGATAGAGATGGGACTCAAGGAGATGCAGAAAAGACAGGATGTTGCTATAAAGAATATGGAAAATCAAATTTGACAATTGGCTAAATTATTAACAGAGCGACAACCAAGCACTTGGCCAAGTAATACCAAGGTCAATCCAAAAGAGCAAGTAAATGCAATTACCACAAGAAGCGGAGTTGAATTACCAGAAATTCATGTAAAGAAACCAGGTGTAGAAAAAGAAACTATGTCCAGCAAAGAGAGAGAAAACAAATCAGAACCAAAAATTGCACAAGAAATATGGGACTCTCCACCAGATTATATTCCACCACCGGCTTATATCCCTCCAATTCTATTTTCTCAGAGGCTGCGAAAACATAAGCTAGACCAGCAATTCAAGAAATTCTTGGATGTATTCAAAAAGCTTCACATCAACATACCATTCGTTGATGCCTTAGCTCAAATGCCTAGCTACGCCAAATTCATGAAGGACATTCTT
The DNA here is from genome assembly GCA_030279155.1 of Forsythia viridissima. Taxonomy (NCBI): domain Eukaryota; kingdom Viridiplantae; phylum Streptophyta; class Magnoliopsida; order Lamiales; family Oleaceae; genus Forsythia; species Forsythia viridissima. The sequence continues at coordinate 52,018,272 of CM059034.1, forward strand.
GCAAATAAGCAAAAGTTGGAAGAGCATGAAACAGTCACGCTAACTGAAGAATGCAGTGCCATATTGCAAAACAAGCTACCGCCAAAATTAAAAGATCCAGGGAGTTTTAATATTCCTTGCACTATTGGTAGTTTATTTTTTGATAAAGCTTTATGTGATTTGGGTGCTAGTGTGAATTTAATGCCTTACTATATTTTTAAGCAGTTCGGTTTAGGAGAAGCAAAGCCAACAACAATAACACTACAGCTTGCAGACAGAACAATCAAACGCCCAAGGGGAATAGTTGAAGACATATTGGTGAAAGTGGGCAAGTTCATATTCCCTACTGATTTTATTATTCTGGATATGTGTGAAGACAGGGATGTACCACTCATTTTGGGTCGACCTTTCTTGGCTATTGGTTGAGCAATAATTGATGTTCAAAAAGGAGAACTTATGCTGAAAGTGAATGATGAACACATTACATTCAATGTGTTCAAAGCAATTAAATTTCCAAGCTCTTCAGATTCTTGCTTCGAGATTGATGTCATTGACTAGAAGACGGGGAGCTTAGATGATAAAGTTGTTACCCAACATCAGGAGGCACCACTTAGAGAAGAAGAGTATGTGCAGAAAGAGGAGTTTCATCCGTCTTCTGTGATCAAAGCTGATGATGAGGCTGAAATCTTCATAGTTGAGTTCGAGTAGGGTGGCAAAATAGAGTCCTATCAATATGATAAGGAAAAAATCAAACTCTGGAAGGTGAACAAAAATTGGTGCAAAAAAAATCGAGCCAGACAAATTAAGTCTTCCAAAGATCTGTTCAAAGTTTCTTGAGCAATCACCACGACAAATTCAAGTTAATGACTTTAAAAAAGTGCTTAATGGGAGGCAACCCATCTTTCTACCCTTTTATTTAAATTTTCGTAGATTTCATTTTAAATTGACATTTTGCACGTTTTAGGATTTTTCTAAGATTTTTAAAGTATGATTTCAATTCTTAGGAATTTAGGCTATGATCATCGTCATTCTTCTAAAAATAAAGATAAAAAAATTTTTCGAGTTTAGCAATTTTGTACCATGCGATCGCATGGTCTGATTCTACCTAGATTTTCACGTACTTGCGATCGCAGTCAATTTTGTCCTTGCGATCGCAAGGACAACCAAAAAAAAAATTTCCTTATTAATAATTTCTTATTTTTTATTTTTTTAGGGTTACAACTTGCTGGCTAGTTGGATGACATTCAAGCAAAGATTTACCGGCCAACCTGTACAGATCTCTCCACCAATTGATCATACCATACTTCTTCTTCCAGCACCATTCGATCCACATCTAGGTAGTCTCTGATCTTTATATACTCCTTTGAATTATTTTTACATTGGGGACAATGTATCTTTCAAGTTTGGGGGTAGTGAAAAAATGATTGATCTGATGATAATACTTGATATTGATTGTTAAATTATTATTTTTTTTAAAAAAATTAATTTAATTGTTTGCATGTTTGTCTGATATGAATAGCCTTGCCGGCTAATAATAAATTTTTTTAAATTTTGCTGTTATCCATAACTTGTAAACATATTATTACTTTTGTTTAAATGTGAGGCTATTTGACCATGTCTGATGTCGTGTTATGTCGGCCAGTTAAAATGATTTTTAGCTATGTTGGTGCACTTATGTTGAAAACAATTGGATACCCCTTTTTGAATCTAAGAATCATTTGTATCTCAACCAAGTAACCAATATAGTGAGTAAGTGTGGTAGTTAAGCTGTGATAGTAGCTATCTAGGTTATGATTGATTCTATGTATGTTGAAAAAAAAATTGTATGGAGCACTTTAGACCAGTTAGAGGAAATTAAATAATAACCGAATGTTAGGAATCTAATCTCCTAGCATGAACTTATTGCACGCAAAGAACAAGGTTGTTATTATTATATAACTCCTTTCGTAGCCTTTTTGACTCGAGTGATAAAGTCATTGACCTCAAGCTCGTTACATAGGTCATTTAGAAAGTTTAATGAACTAAGTTTCGCACACTAATAATATCTTATAACTCTTTTCGTAGCCTAATTGACTTGAGTGAAAAGGCCCCTAGGGGTTTCTCAAAACCCGATGTCCTAAAGTTCAAAAGACTTGGGAGTCATCGACCTAAAGTTCGTTACATGAGTCATCTAGAAAGCTTAAAGAATTGAGTTCTGCACATAAGATTTAATTAAAAAAATGATGAAATCCTTTGCAAAGTAAACATGAGGATTAGATTACTAATGGGTTTGACTTACTTAGTAGAAAATTTCTGGTCAAGAGTGCTCAAAAATTAGAGAATCTTCATAAACCTAGGTTGTCACGATTACTAGCCGTCTCAACCAGTCTCGAGCAAGAAAAGAATGTGAACCATAACCTTAGAACCAAAATCTCGGGAATTGAAAGAGAAAATTATTTTGGGAGAAATTGTACCTTACGAAAGGGAAAGAACAAATTGACCAAATGGTTGGGCTACCATCACCATAGAAATTAAGTGAATCAGATTAACTGCTTTCACACACGTATCAAATATGGTTTAAATAGGATCACGTTTGCAATAGTAATACATGGATACTCGTCATGAATTATAAGTTGTTACAAAAGAACGGCAAGCTATTTATATTATGATTATTTTTATTAGTATGTGTATGATTGTTTTTAGCTAGTTTATTCGAGGACGAATAATAGTTCAAGTTTGGGGGTATTTGATAAGTACAATTTTGTACTTATCTGGGCTCACAAAAATGGATGATTATGAGTAATCTTATTTGTTTTCAGTATAATTGTGTGTTGTTTTTGTTCATTATAGGATAATAATCAAATTCAAGTATCAATCTGACGAAAAGACGAAAAAGAGCGCAAACGGAAGGAAAAGGGACTTAATTGCTAAGAAAAGATACGTGGAAGACTTGGCATGCAATTACCAAAGAAATAAACGTAGGAGATCACAAGAACTAACCATGCGATTGCATGGTTAGTTCGCATTGCGATCGCAATATGTTGATTTCTGCTCCAGTACCTTAAATGATACGCCCATGCGATATCAATGACCAACCCCCGTATCAAATTCATCTCTGCCAGTTGCGGCCTTTCGCGCATTGTGGCTTCCTCGGCCGCTTTTTCCCTTTTTTGGGTCTAGTACCTATATACGCTCACCGCCATGATTGCAGGATGGGGGGAGCAATTCCATCATCAAAGTGTCCAATTCTCCATGACGTTGGGAAATGCGGATACGACTCCTTTGGCCAAAAGAAAATCCAGAATTCTATGTACCCTTAGCCCCTCCATCAGGGTGCGGCAAAGGCCGGTGCCTTTCCTCAACCCGCCTCGTCTTGCGAGCATCCTTCATAAATCATTCTACGGCTGCGAGAGCCTTCCTCTTTCGGACGGATGAATTACACGCTTCCATGACGATTTTCTTTTCCTTGTCTCTTGGGGGAGTGGAGTCAGGGGAAGACTGGAGAACGGAGGCGGGGATGGAGGAGGAACATCTTGACCAGAAGCTGGGACATCGGAGGTTGGAGGATGGACTGTCCTTAAGGGCGTGGCATCCTGCACCTCTTGCAATAGACAAGACGTGCCCTGCAAAGAAGCCTAGGTCGATGAGCCATCTCCGCTGGCAGGACGAGCGAGGCGAAACGTAGGAATACTTTTAAACCTGAAAGCTGTTAACACAAACACCAACATGCAACTCATTAAGGCAGCTTTTCATAACGAAGACATTATATTGCAACTTACGGGACTCACCCATCAGCCTGTAGCATATCAATAAATTGTCATCTTTAAACAAGTTGCTGAGACTCCTGAAGTCATTGTTAAGCGCTCGCACCCTGTTCCACTTCGACCTCAACTCTCCTTGATCCCTCTTCGAGATGGGTGGCTTCCGCAGTCTACAAAAGTAATCAAGACATTAAGTCAGGGACTATGATAAAAAATCCGCACAAAGACAGCAATATGTACCAAGTTCCCCAAATTGACGGAGAATCGACACGTGGAGAAGAGGATCCTCCGGCATAAACTCCTAGTCTTCTCTGACGAAGATGAACCTCTCCTTCCAGTTATGCACTTTGTTGGGACTGTCGGTGGCCGTTTTCCATTTCTGGCCTAACCGAGGAGATATATTGTACCAACCCGCAGACCGACATGCCAGTATATAGATTCAAACTCCCTCGGTGTCAAGTTTTCTCCAGCCTCAGTAATACCCCACAATAAGAACGAGGCCACCATCTGTCCCCAGCCATTCGGTGTTATCTAGCAATGAGCCAGATTCCAATCCCTCAGAATCTCGCAGAAGAAATGATGCATGGGCAGGCGAAGACCTTGCTGCATGTGGGTTCGTAAATCACGACGAATCCTTCAGGTGGATCATCGGCGCGCTCCTCGGGACCAGGAACCCTGAGTGTCACAGACACGGAAATATCATAGGATAATCGTATATCTTCTAACTCCACTTCAGTGATCATTGAACAAGCCATGGATGCTTTGGTGGCTGAACGCTTGAGCTCATCGTCGAGCGTCTGGGCTGCTAGGACATCCCTTTTATCAAGAGACCCCCTCATATAGGATACCCCGGTGTCACGCTGTCCATTCCCTACGGTCGTTTTAGGCGATCCAATAAGGTACACTCCTCTCCCACTTGTGGACACGGTGGATGGACGCACGACTGTATGCGCTTGGTTCACTTCTCCCACACCCTCAACAGATGGAGAAGATGAAGAGGATGATGACTCATCCCGGATATTAGGGTTTGTACGAGTTTTCGACTGGTTCCGTGAGTCGTCGTGTCCAGACGACATACAACCCCTCTCAGTTCTAGAAGAAGATGCCCCTACTGTCACTGGAGGGTATGGCAGAGCTTGGCCCCCAAATTTAAAAAAAATCAAGAAGTAACAGTAACTCTCGCAATGCTTACCTCGAAATTACAGTCACAGCAATGAACACGCTCTGAAATTTCTTGATTATCGGTGGAGCAGTCCACAAAGTTCACAGAATGCGCAGAAGCAAGAAGAAACTGAAAATACAGGAAGCACCAAGCTTTATAGATTGAGGCACCACAATCCCCACCGTCTGAACTCCAAACGATAAATCCGAACTGTTGATCTGTGGACACGTGTTTAAAATTGAGTAACAGGCGGGAAACAGAACCCTAGGCATTTATTAAAACACAGACACGCACCCCATGCACGTCCCCATTGTCTCGTCGCATGCCTTTAGCATTCAATGCACACGCCCTCTCACTCATGATTACCTGACCGACAGATTGACAACTATGATTGACAACTTTGATTGACAGAATCACACCAACCACGGACATGTCATCAAGGATCTGGCCAACCAAATCCCTCATCTGTCATAAATGTTCGGCTTTGAACTTGGGAGAATATTTTTTACTGAATAAGTTTCTCCGTTTATACTGAATAAGTAATTCAATTCACAAAGACCACACTCGCGGAATTCGCCTTCAGCCCGAAGTCCCACGCCCACTATAAATAATAGGCTTGGACTTGAGAGACTATAATTACAACCCGATTTTGGTAGGGCCCCCACATTAGTGAAGGCCCATTGAAGGTCCCGTATAGTCCCAATTCAGGCCTTGCTAAAGCCTTATAGGCCCAGCAAGGACCTTCCAGATTCATACAAGTCCCATAGAGCTGACGGAGGCCTCAGAGGCCCAACAAGGGCGTCGTCAAATCTCAGAAGGCCTGGGAAAGCCATTGGGCATCACAACATCCCTGGATCAGAGTATTGCGAAGCCCTTGAACGTCCTCAACATTCACGGCCGACCTATAAAGCCTTGTCGGGCGTCGTATTTATTATAACTAACATACAACATGATATTTCGGGATGATCAGAGAAGTAATTAAAGGCCACACGGATCCTCACAAGAAAACAAAATCCCAATCTCCTAAAGACTAGGCAATGTGATGAATTCAAATAAGGACGGTAATATAAGAGATTACCTTGACAGCCGATCATCTCTATTCTATAAGGAATGAGGATCCGATTAAATGTCTAATTGATTGTTTCCTAAATCAATTGGAACTCATATGCTATAAATATAACATCTCCGGTCATTCTAAGGTATGCTCTTTTTAATTCTTGAATTTCATCCCCAAACTCTATTTGAATATTTGTCTGCCTGTCCCTCCCACACCCAATTACCTTTACCCCCGTATATCACTCTATATACCGGTAGTTAACTTGATCGTCGGAGTACCAACGATCGCTAGACTCTTTTACCCCAAAGATCTTGGTGCCTAACAATGTCCGAGTGTGCAGGTAACATACAGGTTGGTAGAGGAGTGACTAGAGATCTGTTGACACATGGACAGTGCAGGTTCCAACGTCAACAATATTAAATGATATGATAACGAATATGTATCATTATTTGTTATTTATTGTTCATTAATGTATGGATAAAAATATCACAGTATCAACAAATGATTGTGTCACATTCAATTTGTTTTATGAAAAATGCATGTAATGTTACATTCCACTATTTTTTGCAAAAACTTTAATTGTTAATTTGCAGTGAGCTGCTTTGGCTACTTATTTCGACGCTGATTTTTATCGAACACATAATATAACATTTGGTGTTTCATAGTTTGCAATTGATTTCACGATACATTTATTTGAATATCAAAATATTAATGTACAAATTCAACAAATGATACAGTCGCCTTTGAAATGTGAGATTGTATATTTTTAGTAGTTGCATTGGATGTTACATTTCAATTGCCTTTGGTAAAGTTAAATGTTATACATTTTGAATGTATGTTACACCTTTTTCTTCTAAGTCGTAATGTTAAATGTTAAATATTTTGATTTGGTTATTATATTTTAATTTTAATTTCTTTTTAGTGGCTATTAGATTCCGTTTCATATCGATATATGTTATTCTATCTACACTTAACTTATTTACGTTTCATGTTACAAAATATATAGTATAGCATGCCATTATCTGATGTTACATATTATTATTCTCCATTTATAAGTTTTATTATTCAATTCAATGTGTTAATCTGTTATAATGTTAGCTTGATTTGTTAACTAATTATTTGCGATTCAAGTTTATTTATAGGTATAGATATTATAAATGAAGATACCATAAATGTTTGAATTCAAGATACTACTCCTTCATATCTATTTATATACGCTAGTTTTCCTCTCTTTTTTTGTCCCAAATTATAGTCTACTTACCTTGTTGAGGGTGTATTTGATTTTTTTCATTTCCTAATATATATAGCTTTATTGAGGCCTCGTTTGGAATTGATTTTGGAGCCCAACTTCTGATTCTCAAACAATCAGAAATTGATTTATGCGTTTGGCAAATTTTTTAAACGTAATTATAAAATAATCTGAGTCACCTAGCAGCAGATTTTGAGAAGCAGTAAAAGGGCAGTTTTTCAGATTCTGCTTTTAACTTTTTCATTTATATATTATTAAATACACATTTTACCCCTAATTAATTAAACTAATTCCTTTAATACTCATTTGAGAAACTGAATTTATGCAAGTTGGATCATAAAAATAATATAAATTTAATTAATTTTTGCACTATATGACTATAATTTTATTTTGTAATTTTTATAAAATTTGAAATTTATTAGGTTTTTATTATTTTTATTTTAAAAGAATAATAATGAATGCATTGTCTTGATAAAAAATATTTGACTAGGAAAAAAATAAATTTTACCACTCGTGATAATAATAATAATAATGCAAAATAACATTATTATAAGGCTAAATATATTCACACCACATTTTTTTATAAGTGCACCACATTTAAATTGTATAAAAGTCCAAAATCTTTACTTATTATTATATTTATGTCATTAATATTTTTTCATCACATTTTTATCATCAACCTTCTATTAATTAGTATATATTGTCTCTGAAAACAATTCCAGTCCAAAAATTCAATTAAGAAATAATAAAAAGACTCATTTTCTCCTTGTATTTTTAAATAAGCAAATATATATATATATATATATATATATATATATATATATATATATATATATATATAAAATTTTGATTAAATATTTGTCCATCGTTTTAAAATATACTAATATAATATTTAGAGAAAAATTGTTAGTAGGAACAAAATGTGTTAATTAATAGAATGTTAAATATAAGAATCTGATGGAAAAAAAAATTAAGGACATAAATGTGACAATAAATAAAAGTTAAGGACTTTTGTACAATTAAAATGTGGTGCATTTATAATAAAATGTGGTGTGAATATAACCACCCTTATTATAATCAATGTTTTTTTTAGTAATTTAATACCGCTACAGCAATAAATCACTTTTGTTTACCAAATGCTCAAATGCTGCTTTTGAAACATACATCAATTTTGAAACAAGAGTTTACCAAACACTTATCTAATTCTTCCCACAGCTGATTCTTTCTGCAGCACAGCAGAAACTGCTTCTCTTAAAAAGACAGCAATATCAAACCAATCCTGAATGTACTTTGTTTTCAATACAAATAAACTTGTACTAATTCAAATGTAGTTGGAATTAATACTACTTAAATAAGGGAAAATTAGGAAAATTCTTTGCAAAATTTGTTTTTCAATAACATTAATTAAACTTTTTTAATCCGTGTGAAAAATGAAAGGAGTATATGTAAGGAATTGAGGTATACATGCACAGCGAAAATTAAATATTCAATTTCTTTAAACCCGGATCAACCTTGTACTTAGATAGAGTTCGTGATAGAAGATTACCTTTAGTGAATATCTTGAATCTTATTCTCTGATTAGTTGGAGGTGCGATTTTCAATACCACAGCTGTCCAGATGTCCAGCCTCCAATGGTGATCCACACATCAAGGACAGATCTGGACTTCCACAATCAAGAACAGATGAAAGCAGAACTTTTGGGAGAAGTTGATTGGGTAGTCTTATGCTTGTGCTAGCAAATAATTAAAGATCAACACTTGTGATTAATCTGTTGTGGCCTTGTATATATAGGTAGGGCTAACCCTAGCCCTAGTTCTAGTCTAACTAGAACCCATCAACAAACGGGCCCAATTAATTAATCTAATTAATTAATTTGATCCAATAAGTAATTAAGTCCGACCCAACTATTTGGACCTTGGACATTAATTCTTACAATCTCCCACTTGGACAAGGTCCAATTCCAGATGCTCAATTCTCACTTTATGTGTGTGACCCATTAGGTTCCCTTTCACGATGGCAAACGCAGTGATAGTCTCATCGATTCACCAAGATCGATCAATTCACGTCGCCGTCCAAGATTGACATCTAGCAATGTGTCAAGGCAATCCATGTGAAGGAAAATGTCATGTGGTATGACAGAACCAATATATGTACGATTACCGTGGAAATATAATCCCTTCATCAATATAACCCAATTAGTTAAGAGATATGGATCAGCGTCAATCTCATTTCAACCAATTATGTTATTCACCTCAACTCTTCGTTGATCTAATCTAGTTATGATTGAAACATTTTCAACTCATAACTCCACCCCGACCGAGGAAATTTATATCAACTTAAGTGGGCAAAAATTAGGTTATAATCTCCTACTTTCCAGGAGTGACCAATCCTCATATTAGACATTCACAACCTTCATACGATTCTCACTGTACCCGTACGACGTCTTCCTGGTGACTCAAATCTTCGAGCCCCATCAAACGCTCGTCAAAGTACAGTGGTCCTCATATAAGATTCTATGATGTCCTCAAGTCAAAGGACCAAATCCACAACCGCGCATTAGAGATTTACCACTGACGCTTGGATAGTTATCCATGTGGAATCTCAAGGCGGTTCATCCAATGTCATGTTCTCATAACAATGCATTCATGTGTTCATTCAGATGTCCATCTACATCTTAGCTCATGAGATCAGCTACTTTCTTTCAAAAGAAATGCAACACATACTAGTCTATCCGCAATAATGATATTCGTATCTCATTATTACTATGACTAGGAATATTTCAAGAATAAGTTATTTTTAACTTGTATCTCACAATCACAACACCTTGTGATTAACAAGTTACTGTGAACTTTTCTTCGGACTCTATTATTTTAAATAATAAAATTTAAAAAATAACAGATCTACCATTAAAATGTAGACAAGCATTTAATTAATCAATTTGTTCATATACTTCAATGTCTAACAAAAAGTATATCACAAAATGTCACATACAAACTAGATCCAATCACTCAAGTATCTTAATACCATCAAATTTAGCATGACCATCATGCTTGTGCTGGGACAACAACTTTGTCAAAGGATCTGCTACATTATCGTATGTTAGGACTCGTTGTATCTTTATATAATTTCTTAAGATTATCTTCCTGATGAGTTGATACTGCCTCAATATATATCGGGATCATTGATGAGACCTGGGTTCCTTCGCTTGTGCGATGGTTCCATTGTTATCACAATACAAGTTATAGGATCAACAATGCTAGGAACTATTCTAAGTTCAGTAATGAACTTCTTGATCCAGACTGTTTTCTTTACTGCTTCTGAAGCACCTATATATTCGGCTTCTGTAGTTGAATTAGCAGTCGTTTCTTGTTTGGAACTTTTCCAACTGACTGCGCCACCATTTTGAGTAAATACATATCCAGAACATGTCTTTAGTTCCATACACCAAGAACATGTCTTTATCAGATTGAAAGCTGACATCGGCATAACCTTGAACTCTAAGTTTATTTCCTCCATATACCAAGAACATGTCTTTAGTCCTTCCTAAGAACTTAAGGATGTTCTTGACTGCGATCCAATGTTTCTCGCCAGGGTTCGCTTGGAACCTGTTTGTGACACTCAACGCATATGAAACATCCAATCGAGTACATAGTATTGCATGCATGATAGATCCTATTGCTAATGCATAAGGAATTCTATCCATGCGATCTCTTTCAATTTGTGTCTTTGGACACATCTCTTTTGAGAGATAGATCCCATGCCCGATGGGACAGAGTCCTCTCTTGGACTCTTCTATGCTAAATCTTCTAAAGATTTTATCTATGTACATATCTTGAGATATGCCAAGCATTCTCTTAGATCTATCTCTATAGATCTATATACCGAGAATGTACGTTGTCTCTCTCATATCCTTCATGGAGAAATTTTTGGATAACCACAATTTTACTGATTTTAGCATTGGGATATCGTTTCCTAAAGTATGTCATCTACATACAAAATTAGAAACACGACTTTGCTCCCACTAACCTTTTATACACACATGGTTCATCTTTAATTTTTGATAAAATCAAACATTTTGATTGTCTCATCAAAACGATGATTCTAGCTCCGAGAGGCTTGTTTTAATCCATATATGGATTTATGTAGCTTGCATATTTTGTTTGGCTCTGTAGATTCAAAACCTTCTAGTTGTTTCATGTACACATCCTCACTAAGATTCCTATTAAGGAATGCAGTTTTAACATCCATTTGCCATATCTCATAGTCATAGATGTCGCTATTTGCAAGCAGAATTTGAATTGATTTAGACATGGCTACTGGTGAGAAAGTTTCGTCAAAGTCAATTCATTGTCTTTGCTTGTAACCCTTCACAACCAATCTTTCCTTGTAAGTATGAACATTACCATCCATGTCGACCTTTTTCTTGTAAACCAATTTACAACCTAAAGGTTTTACCCTTTCAAGTGGGTCAACCAAGGTCCAAACCTTGTTTTCGTACATGGAGTTCATCTCAGATTCTATGGCTTCCTGCCATCTCTTTGAGTCAACACTTGACTTCAATTCTGCACAAGTAGTAGGTTCATCTTCCTCGATTAGTAATACATTACTAGTAATCAAGAGATCGTATCTCAGAGGAAAATGAATGACTCTGCTCGACTTACACGGAGCTGGTGTGTCCTTGGAACTGGTGGTTCCCACTTTCTCAATCTGTGCTTCATCAGATGCAAGCTCAGCCATTGGAATATCTAATAGGTCAATTTTATTTGTGGTTTCTTGAACCTCTTCAAGATCTACATTGCTCCCACTGTCATCTCTAAGAATACAGCAAGTCTCGATATGATGACCTTCATCTCGATAGAATTGTAGAAATAATATCCAACACTTTCTTTTGGATATCCCACAAATAAACAATTATCAGATTTAGCTTATAGCTTATCTGATTCAACGCACTTCACATAAGCGTCGCATCCCTAAACCTTCATGTATGGAAGATTAGGTAGTTTTTCCTTTCCATAACTCGTATGGAGTTTTATTGACCGATTTAGATAGGACACGGTTTAGTGTATAACATGCAGTGTTAAGCGTATATCTCCAAAACGATTTTTGGAATAACTGCGCGACTCACAATTGGTTGCACCATATCAAATAAAATGCGGTTTCGTCTTTCAGATACACCATTTTGTATTGATGTATAAGGTAGAGTCCACTGCGAGAGAATCTCATTCTCTTTTAGATAGTCTAAAAACTCACCCTTCAAATATTCTTCACCTCAATCAAATCTAAGTGTTAGAATATTTTTCTCGGTTTGCCTTTCTACTTCTTGCTTGAATTCTTTGAACTTTTCAAGGGCTTCACTCTTGAATTCCATCAAGCATATAAAACCATATCTAGAATGGTCATATGTAAATATGATAAAGTAAGAAAAGCCACCTTTAGCATCTTTAGACATTTGTCCATATACATCAGTATGTACAAGACCCAAAATGTCTGCAACTGTGTCTCCCTTTCCAGAAAAGAGTGTCTACGTTATTTTGCCCCAACGAGCATGATTCACACTTATCAAATGATTCATAATCATTTGAATCCAAGTATTCATCCTTATGTAACTTGGTGATGTGTTTTCATTTATATGACCGAATATGCAATGCCAAAGATATGAGTATTTTAGTTTTATCTCTTTTATGCCTTGTGGTTCCACTTCTAATGCCATTTGTTTCCACATTGAAAACACAGATCATCAGATTTGGATTCGTCTTTGCTTAACTGTTTTCCAACAGATTCGGCCTTCTTGGATCCTTTCTAAAAGGTCCATTTAGATTTCCTCTCAGTGCCCTTAGAGGTATCAATGGCCAAAGTTTACCCATTCCTTTAGGCTTAACAATTTTCAACATGTTTAGCAGCTCGAGTAGGGTACACAGAATCTTATTCACATTGAAGTTCATAATGAACTGAGAAAAGTTATTAGGTAGGGACTGCATAACTAAGTCAACACTTAGCTCGTGGTCCATGGTAAAACTTAATTGATTTTATTTTTCAATATAATCAATCATCTTCAATATATGAGCACTAACTGAAAATCTTTTTTACCATCATACCTTTTCATAACCTTTGGATGTCTCATATTGTTCAGTCCGTAACTGTACATCATTCAACTCTTTGAAATGATATATTTTGGTATAGGCATTCATACCCTCGTGCTGCTTTTCTAACTCAAGTGACATACTGCAAGCATCACATGTTGCAGTGTTACTATAATTACTGTGTTTTTGTAAGTCTGCACGTTCTCCGGCGTAGTCTCCTCAATAGGAGCTTCCGGCATTGGCTGTTTATTGACATATCCAATTTTTCTTTTTCATGCTTGAGAACAATTCTCAGAATGCGGTGCCAGTCCAAAAAATTTAGTTTGATCTGTATGTTGGCATCCAATATGCATCTCAAACTTATATGGTTACTCATGATTCAACTATTAAATAATAAGATATAACAATTAATTAAATGCATAAAATTAATTTAACATGGACTTATATTAAATTAATTATATTTCCACTGTTTAAATTGAATTAATGACCCTCAAACATTAATCAATAGAACCGATTAGATTTCCAGTGGGCTAGGATCCCTTTTGTTTTATTAAAACTTTGAGCGACTCAACAATCCCTAATAAAACATCTAGGTAGATACTCTATCAATCAAATCTCTATGTGACTCCTAGATCATCAAGTAGACAACTTATTGTCGTACACATCTTATGTATTTTACTTGATTGTGCCCCTAAAATTTTATTTCCTTGAGCGACTCAACAAAAAATAAAATTCTAGTTAAATTCGACCCATTGTTCAGAAACATCGAATGTTTCATAGTGATAAACATATCTACGAGCGCGCAGCCTTGAGCGACTCAACAAACTGACATCGATAATAGACTCTGGTTTTTCACTATAACAATGGAAGGCACGTTGTATTAACCATTTAATACGAGTTTAACATTTAGATAAAGAGGGGTTTGTCTCATCACATTTATGTATATTAACTAACATCCAATATGCAATCAATCATACATAATAATAATAACAACTGTGGATGATTATGGACTTTATCTATCTAATCTTCCTGAGCCAAAAGGAAGATTAGTCGGTCAATTCCTAAGGGACGTTGCATTCGTTCATCGAATGCTAAATGCAATTATCTCCATATCTTGCTGCAACATGTATCCTATACTAGTTGCTTCATTATGGCCCATCTGTAACAAGTATCCTATACTAGTTGGCATGCAAGTCGTGATAAATGGACACACAGGCCCATAATAAATAAATAACTCGAAAATTTAATTAAATAAATAATAGGCACGCAGACCCATTTAATTAAATAATAGGCTCGCAAGCCCAACCAACAATCGATAGAAATAATTAACCATACAACCAATCACATGGGTCGAGTCCATAATCATCCACTAAACATCTATTTTAATATCTAATATTAAAAAATATATTAATTTCTAAATTTGCAACTTTGACAGTATAAGTCTAAACCTTTTAGACATTTTGGAACAAACTAGACGGAATTAAATAATTAATCTAATTAATTAATTTTTCAATAATAAATTTAATCAATTAATCCAATTAATCAATTAATTTTATTCATAGAGGGGATTTTTCAAAATTTATTTTATCTCCCAATTTAAAGTCATACTATAATTGAAGATAAAATTTGTATAGGATCAAAATTATAATTTTATAAAGTAATAAGTTAAAGTTTAATGTGGTCAGAAATTCAAAATATGGTTTAAAAACAATTTTAATTTAATTTTGAATATTTGACCAACATTAAAAAATTAATAATTACAATGTTTTCAAAAAAAAAAAAAATTGTATTTGAGACCCTTTTTTTTTTTTTTAAGTTTGAAGACTTACTGTGCAATTTCTAAAATTGCAAAGTCATTCCCTTAAGAATTTAAAACAATGGGTCATTCAATGCAATTTCTAAAATTGCACACGAGCCCTTTTTCTGATTTTAAAGCAGTGGCCTTCTCATGCAATTTCAAAAATTGCATGAGAGGCACTTTTATTTCTTTTGAAATTAGAGGACTTCCTATGAAATTTCTAAAATTGCAAAAGAAGTCCCCATCTCCAAAAAGGAAAAACACGCTGAAATCCTCATGGTTTCAGCGTCACACGCCGAATTCACAGAAGACCTCCTTTTTTTTTTTTCAAGGTAGCGCCATTCGAATGAAGGTGGTCGTCCCTGTGTCTAACACCGGCTCCAGCGCCACTAGCCAAACAGAAGCGCAGCGCTGCTGCTACAACAGCGGCCATGCGATGTTGCCGCCGCGAGAAGCAGCGGCATCGACCGCTGTTTCTTGCAGCAGTGACCGCTGCTTCCAAAGGCAGCGTCCACCTCCTCATACCGTCGGCCGCCATGAACCGGCGGTGGTACTTTCCGACCAATAAAATTTATTCCATTAAATCTAAAACCAATTTTAGATTTAAATTTTTTTTTTTAAAATAAAATCTAAATCAAATTCAGATGTATAAAAAAAAAATTTATAATTTTATTTACTGTCAAAACTCAAATAAAATTAATACAATAATAACAATTATTGTTCTATTCATCAAAACAAGATAACGAACTCTAACAAGTAACAAAGTAGGCTCTGATACCACTGTAAGGAATTGAGGTATACATGCACAGCGGAAATTAAATATTCAATTCCTTTAAAACCGGATCAACCTTCTACTTAGATAGAGTTCGTGATAGAAGATTACCTTTAGTGAATATCTTGAATCTTATTCTCTGATTAGTTGGAGGTGCGATTTTCAATACCACAGCTGTCCAGATGTCCAGCCTCCAATGGTGATCCACACAGCAAGAACAGATCTGGACTTCCACAATCAAAAACAGATGAAAGCAGAACTTTTGAGAGAAGTTGATTGGGTTGTCTTATGCTTGTGCTAGCAAGTAATTAAAGTTCAACACTTGTGATTAATCTGTTGTGGCCTTGTATATATAGGTAGGGCTAACCCTAGCCCTAGTTCGAGTCTAACTAGAACCCATCAACAAACGGGCTCAATTAATTAATCTAATTAATTAATTTGATCCAATAAGTAATTAAGTCCGACCCAACTATTTGGACATTGGACATTAATTCTTACAGTATAAAGAAAGATACCATAAATGTTGGAATTCAAGATTAACTATTATTTAGTGATTGTTCTGTAAAATGTGTGCGAGAATTAATGATAAATTGGTAAACGGTTCTTAATATTAATTGTAGTTGTTTTTATTTTATTTATTAAAATAATATATTTTAGATAATAAATGAATAAATTTATAAAAATATAATTATTTTAAAAAGTATAAATAATGGGTTTAATTTTCACAAAATAAACGAGTCAAGAGAATAAGTATAAGTAATGGGTGAAATTTCCACAGAATAAACGAGTCGAGAATTCTCTTGTTTATTACGCCATACATAGATAGATAGATAGTATATGGAATAAAATATTTATTTAATTAATCATATTTGTTTAGTGCTTCTTTATTTAGTTATTTGTTTATCCAATTTTAGGGGTTTATCTTTATTATGTATATGTTTTGATCCTTATCTTTGCCACAATATAGAATATGGATGGACAATATTGTTTGATTAAAATTAATAATACTAATAAAATTATATTTCACCTTTATAGTTTCCTTTGTGTACAAATAATTTCTACTGTTTTTTTTTATAATTAAATCACACTGAATGACACATTTTATTATAAATGTACAAAAATATTAATAGGGCTAAACTTGACCTCCACTTAGAGTAAAGAAGGACAAACCTATCACATTTTGGAGACAAAAAGTACAATGTAAAAACATATGAATGAATCGCTTTGGGTCATCATGTGTCTTGTGAAGTATCTAACAAGTTCATCGACAAGTTCAAAACCTCTTCTTGATGTTGATCATGTAGAGTTACTATCTCAACCCACTCTCTTTATGGACATGTCCAAAGACTTTCTTTACACTCATGTCTCGAGTAGAAGCGTATCGCCTCTGTTTTGAATTCGTAGTTTGTGACCGTTGTCGATGCTCAGTGGATTGAATGCTAATTATACTTCTATTTCTAAAAAATATAGGACATTAGGAGTGAGTATATGTCTTAAAAAGTGGGGAAAAAATAGAGTAAGATCGAATATTTACAATGGAAAAAACATCATTTCGAATAGTCATTTTGATAAATAAGTTGGATTCAAAATTTCACAATGCAATGTAAAGGAAAATGAAAATATTTTCTTCGTCTGCATTCATGGGGAATTAGATTTTATTTGGTGAAATTGTGTAATATACCATAAAAAATTGCTCCAAAAAACAAGCACTCTCTTTAATGTGGTTCAAAATTTTAGAAAAAGGTGCCAATTTCTTTGTTAGGCTTTATGCCAGCAACCGAATATGGCACCTAAGGCTCCAAGGGAAGAAGTGCACCATCTTTATAGTCAAAAGTACCATCTTCTTTCCAACATATAGTGCAAGAAGAAACAATTTGGATCCCTTTCATCAATTTATAAAAGCATAAGCATTTCAAAAGGCATAATTCCAAAAACCAAAGTTGAAGACACTAATTGTAGTATAAGTAATAAATTTATCTATTATATATGTATAAAAAAAATTATTACAAAATCATGGTATACAAGGCTAGCAAAATAATGACTAATTCAAGAAATATAAAGAATAATATAGTGTTCTTGATCTTCTAGACTTTTTCTAAAATGCCTACTTCCTCACTCGAGATATCTTGAATTCGAAGAATTCGTTTGCTTACTGTTACTTACTCAACTCAATATGAAATAGGCAAGGAAGGATAGGACACATAATAAGGATCTAAAGTTGTTCGTCGGATGAGATCGAGAACCGAAAGATGTCTATAAAAGAGCGAGAGATAGTGACTAGACACGGCTGTCAAACAGCTCTATAGGTTGCAAAGCTTTTAGAGTGCCCCTAAACGTAAGAAAAAAAATTATTTTATAAAAACTTTTTTTTTGAATCGACATTTTTTCTTTAAGTTCTATTCAATGTCGGACTAAGTAACATTATAGAAGTTTTTGCCCCCTAATTCTTATTATGTGTAGACTTAAGCTAATAACGAAATTACTAATTTTATCGGTGTGACGAGAAAATCCTAACACCAACGTACCAAATATGACATGAATAAATAATAATAACATTGAAAAATATTTTGTTCAGAATCTAAAATTGTGAAAAAGTAAAGTGAAAGAACAATGGTACAAAAGAGTCTAGATATACTATTGTATTTTTCTTGTCAAACTTCATTATAATTTTAAAGTGTTAAAATTTCAAAAGTTATTAAATGTTGAAGAGTTAAAGTGAAAAAACAATTCTATGTAGGTACAAGGGATACACATATTTTTTGTGCCTCGACCGTTCACTATAATTATGAAATGTTAAAATTTTAGAAGGGAGATTTCAAAAGTAGTAATAAAAATTATAGTGAAGTTTAGTAAAATGTTAAATGAAATGTCAAGAATTGAAGTCGGTATAAAGATAGGAATATAAAAGTAGAGAGGTGATCTCCTATCTTAATTATACAAGTGTTATCTAGGAGATCATCATCTATAAAAGTAAGGTGCACATACACATATGTTATAATTGATTGACCCAACAAAAGATAAGCAAATAGACATAAATGATGATATCCAGCAACTGGCGACCTTTAATGGGGCCCAATCACCTTACTTTAAGAAGTGGCCCACTAACTCCTTTTCTTGGTTTGTGGGGTCCCTTCATTTGATCCCCAAGGAGAAAAATCAGAGTGGGGGCGCGGGCTGGATCTAAAGTTGACCATACTACCCTCTTATTGCCAAACCCCAATTATTCTAGTACCCAAAGTTATGGACTTTGTCTTTCACCAAAATGTACTTCAACATTTAATTAATCAAATATATACGTAACTAAATCTGTGTAGGATAGGAAAGTATAGCGAACAATTTTATTTTTTTTTTTTTTAAATATTGTATAGTATTATTTAATCATAGATATCAGATTCGGTCCAACTATTGACCCAGACAAAAAAGTTGGTCATTGAATTTCTAGTTCAACCGATGGGTTAATTTCTGTCGAATTGATAAGTCTATTTTGTTAAATATAACATAAAATCATGAATTATTATACTCTAATAAATTATCATTATATTAATTTTGTGATTAAATATCACTTTGCAGTCCAAATCAAACAAAACACTATATATAGTAAAAAAATCATCAACATCAAAAATATATTTCTCAAAATAAGTACGAAACTATTAGTATTATCAACTAATAACAATATCATCAACTAATTCTTGTAAAAAAAATAAAATAAATTATTGTACTTCATTGCATTAACATCTCATTAATACAGTGGATGAGTACTTGGTGCATTTTTTGGGTAGAATATGATAATAAAAAAATGAAAACTTTTATTATGTAATGATTCTGACGTGTCATAAAATTACGGGTCACTGAATTACTTAAAAAATCGGAAGTTTTCTGGGTCGTAAACGGTTCGATTGCTGAGCGGTCAAATTAAGAGAACCGGATGGTTGAGTCGCCGGTTTTCCGATCGAACTAGTCAGATCGGTTCAAAATTTATAACACAGTACCTAATCATTGTCCCGAATTTGATGTCTTCTTAATTATTTTAGCAATACACTTTTGACACTTGTTAGCGAACAGAAAGATGTGAAAGTGTTTAGTGTCGTTGTATTGAAAAAAATTATCATTATATTTCCATTTACTAAGAATATGTAATGTCAAATCTCAAAATTTTATTTCGAAGATAATCAATGAGATAAGAAGTTCGAGATAATAGATTTAGAATATCTTTACCCAACATCTTATAATTACACAAATTTTACATTGACAATATGCATGAATTCATGAATTTTGAGTCAAATGTTTGCTGTAATAAAAATTAATGTTATTAAAATTGGACTCTACACTTTGATTGGATTAGAAAAATTGAGAATCGGTCCAAAATCTATTTGGATATATGTAAAAAGGAATTAAAAAAATCAGAAATTTAGAACCCATTTTTAAAAAAAAATAAGTCGGTTCACTCCCAAACCTAATCAGTTAACACCCAAAATCAGTTAATTTAAATTGAGAATGAAACCGAAGTACGGTTATATGTGAAAAATTGAAACTTAGAACATATTGAAATAAAATTACAAATTACTCAGTTGACGTCGAAACTTAGCTTTGTTTAAAGGTGAACCAACTACTTCAATCCTAAAATCTCCCAACAATTTGTTTTATTATTTAATTTATTTATTTTACCATCAATTTGAATAAGCTTCTACTCAATGTCTAGTTAATATAAAATCAAATTTTAAAACATCGATAAATATATAGTTACAAATACATACCCTCACAAATATTAAGGCTTTCAAAATATTAATATTTACCAAAATAGGCAAATTGGAATAAGGAAAATATTTATAAAATCCCTAAAATGTTTGACTCATAATCATTTTAAATTAAGAACAAGAGAAGATTGAAAGTAAAAAATAGATATGACTTGGATGCAATTTCTTTAAAACACAAAAGCCTTCAAATGCAATAGCGCCTAAATTTTTTGCCTAACCTTCGACGGTTGGACTAAAAAAATAGCCTTCAAATCCTCCCAAAAACAATTTTTTTTTTTTTTCCTTAATTACCTTTTACTTTTTTTATTTTTATTTTTGTGTCTAAAGTTCCAAGTCTTATTTGGCTCTCTTCCTATTCAAACCGACCATTCTCTATTTCTAAATAAAACCACTTTCCCATCGACATCTTCTAATTCTCTCTCTCTCTCTTCAACAATTCAGTACTGTTCATTCCATTTCATTCTGATTCAGATTAACTTTTTCATAATCTCCTTTTCTGTTTATCATTTGTACTATACCATAAAACACAGTAGAAAGCATGGCTGCAAACAAATTTGCAACTATGTTTCATAGAAATACAAACAAGTTTACACTCATTCTGATGTATGCAGTTCTTGAATGGATTTTAATCCTTCTTCTCCTCCTCAATTCTCTGTTTTCCTATTTAATCATCAAATTTTCCGAGTATTTTGGCCTAAACCCTCCCTGCCTTTGGTGTTCTAGAGTTGATCACATCTTTGAACCTGCAAAAAAGAACAAGAATCTGCACAGAGATCTTCTCTGTGAAGTTCATGCCAAGGAGATTTCCAAATTGGGTTACTGTTTAAATCATCAAAAGTTGGTTGATTCTCAGGATATGTGTGAGGATTGCTTGTCCTCAAGGCCAGAATTTCATGGGGTACGTTTGAAGTGTTCATGTTGTGGGGTAATCTTAGATAATAATATATATTCTTCATATACAGTGATGAAACCTTCCTGGGATGTTCTGGAATGTGCCAACAAAGAAAAATTGATTGACAAATCAGGGGAAAATGATAATCATGTTCAAGAAGATTATAAATCTTATGAAAAGATATCAGATTTTGTTACTGCTTTGTGTGATGTTGAACATGGGCTGGAAAATGAGAATGGAGCTCAGATTCTTTCTGATTTTGATAGAGATTTGAATGTAACAGAAAAGGAAATAGAAGATAATGGTTCTATTTTTGTATCTATGAGTGAGTTGAAAGAATTGGAAGGTGAAGAAGATGAAAAGGTAGATGTGATTTTGGAAATGGAAGAAGAAAAAGAAACTATAACCATGAAAGATAAGTCTGTTCAAGTTTCTATTGAAGAAGAAAAGGACGTTCCTCTTGATATTTCCCCTCAGCATCTGGAATTCTTTCTGGACAACAGTGGTCATAAACTGGTTCCAGTCGAGTTGATTGATTCGATAACAGACGAACAGCAAAGCAAGAACCATGCTAATGGTGAAGATAATGATAAAGATAAGCATCAAGTAACCAATTCAGATTCGGAAGTTTGGTTGAAGACAGAAGTCAAAATGGTTGTGGAGGATAGGTTCAGACGAGAAGAGGCTGGAATGGTACTTGATTTTGATTTTATGACGCATGAGGATCCCAAGTATATGATGTTCGACTCTATGGAAATAGAAGAGGATGAAAATTCTTTGGTTTTTCATGCAAAAGAATGCCATTTGGAGATGGGGGATTATGAACAAGATACAAGTTTTCATGTAGTTCAAACTCCATCTCAACTTGTAGGTGATGTTCAAGAAATGAAAGCAGCAGAAGGGGAAAAAACCCATTCACCGGTTGCAGGTACGTACGTTTGTTTTTGAAGAATATTTTCATCATTTTTGGATAGTAATATTTGTTAAATAGAATTGAAAATAAGTTATTTGTAATGTAGTTTCTGAAGAAGTTGCTCGGATATCAAATTGTGAAACTGAAGCAGATGTATCAATTGGAACAGAAATTCCTGATTTAGATATGGCAGATGAAATTCAAAATCAAGATTATGTTCTTTCATATGAATCCACACATGAATATCCCTTGACAACATTTTCCAGTTTTACAGCTGATTATCGTGGTATGCTAATAATCTCATCTTGCTCATGTTTTTCGGTTTTCTTTTCCTCTTTGTTTTTGGTGGTCAATGTGGCGAGGGTTGTAAGTTTTTTATTCTTAGCTTAGCACTTCTCAAATAAAATTTTTGCTTTGCACATTCTAATCAATGTCTCAATTTTCTATTAGGTCCTTTACAAGTTCAGGAACAGAAAGTAGAACTAAAAGCCTTGGCAGTTCAGAATAGCGAGCACAAAATGAATGAAAAACCATTGTTTCATTTGCAGCTCAATGATATCGTTGAAGACAAGGTTCCTGATACACCGGCTTCTACACCCACTTCTGTAGACAGTCTCTATCATTTGCACAAGAAATTTCCATTGGTTGAGAAAAAGGATTCAGTAACTGAAGAGTCTTTAGATGGAAGTGTGACTAGTGAGCTAGAATGTGGTGACGGAGTTGTTACAATTGAACACTTAAAATCAGCACTAAGATCAGAACGTAAGACGTTACGTGCATTATATGCTGAGCTGGAAGAGGAGCGAAGTGCTTCTGCCGTGGCTGCCAATCAAACGATGGCAATGATAAACAGACTCCAAGAAGAGAAAGCAGCAGTGCAAATGGAAGCTTTACAGTATCAGAGAATGATGGAAGAGCAGTCTGAATATGATCAAGAAGCTCTGCAACTCTTGAATGAACTTATGGTAAAAAGGGAGAAGGAAAAACAGGAGCTGGAGAAAGAGTTGGAAATATATCGAAAGAAGGTTTTGGAGTATGAAACAAAAGAAAAGATGAGGACATTGAGAAAAAGTAAGGATGGGAGTACTAGAAGTGGATTCTCTTCTGCTTCATATAGCAATGGTGAGGATAGTGATGGATTATCTATTGATCTAAATCAAGAAGCAAAGGTAGAAGAAAGCTTTTATAGCCATCTTGAATCGAGCAACCAGAACACTCCGGTCGATGCAGCACTAAATTTGGACGAATCATTAGCTGACTTTGAAGAAGAGAGGTTATCCATTCTAGAGCACCTCAAACTCTTGGAAGAAAAGCTTATGACATTGGATATCCAAGAGGAACAAAATTTCGTGGATTTTAGACCAATTGAAGGTTTCCATGAAGAGAATGGCAATCATATGGATGAAAATGCAGAAGAGAATGGCAATCATGTGGATGAAAATGCTTATTTTGGGGGTGAAGCAAATGGGCATGCAAATGGTTTTACTAAGGAAATAAATGGGAAACATCATCAACAGAGAAGAATTGTGGGTTCAAATGGAAAACGGCTTCTTCCTCTTTTTGATGCAATTAGTGATGAAAATGGAAATGTTGTCTTGAATGAAAATGGAAATGGATTTGAGTCTAATGTGGTGCACAATTCTTACGAATCAAAGCTTGAACTATATAACAAGAAGTTTGTCATTGTAGAGGAGGTGGATCATCTCTATGAAAGGTTACAAGCTCTTGAAGCAGACAGAGAATTCTTAAAGCATTGCATTAGCTCCCTAAGAAAAGGTGACAAGGGAATGGATCTCCTTCAAGAGATTTTACAACATCTCCGTGATCTGCGCAATGTGGAGTTCCGAGTGAGAAATTTGAGTGACACTGCTATAGTATGAAATTTTATTGGTAATTCGACAAACCTTATTCAGAATTCATATGTTCACTTATACTGGATTACTTAGATTGCATTATCTGATAAATATACTTTTTTATCAGTAACTGCAGATTCAAGTCCGATTGCTATGGACATATGAAGGAAGCACGCCAAAACAATGATGATCACATGATATAGCAGAAGAATTCTGTGTTTTCAAGAAAATTTTGAGGGAAATCCCTTAATGGA
Source organism: Forsythia viridissima (assembly GCA_030279155.1). Lineage (NCBI taxonomy): Eukaryota > Viridiplantae > Streptophyta > Magnoliopsida > Lamiales > Oleaceae > Forsythia > Forsythia viridissima. The sequence continues at coordinate 52,042,775 of CM059034.1, forward strand.
GTGTCCGAGTGGGAGGCTCCCGGATGATGGTTTTCGGGGTGACTTTGGCAGAAATGAAATCGGTTCTGCCTAACTTTTGTTCCTTTGTTTCTTGGTTATTTTCTCCAAGTAAACTCAAACTTGTGTAGGTCTGTGCCCATCTCAACCTTTTAAGGAAAAGGGGGATGGTGAATGTATGTGTGTGTAGTCTAGTGAAGATAATCACTAGTTTATTAGATATTTTGGAGTAACCCAGCTTCACTTTTTGAATTTTTTTGGTGGCAAGGAAGAGAGTGGTAGGTAACTTCCTTTTCCAGCCTCATTTTTGCATCATTTAAAAGACAAGGTTTGTTTATTATTCCAAAGGCTAAGTTGGTTTAGTTGTATACTACATGTATCCATCTGTAATTACATAAAAGTGAGTGTTTGTTTATTTGTAAGTAATTATTTTTGTTAACTTATTATTTTCGTTAGGTGGAACGTCGATGGAGGGATTAATGTGGTATACATTGTTACGTTGAAGGACTAAAAACTTACATTTCAAAGTTCTTTTACACTGTGTGTATGTTTGGGTTTTTGGATAATAAGTTGGATGAATTAAATGTCATGTAAGCAATTCGTCTTCCAACTAATCACTTCTGTTACAACTAACGGCGAAAACAGAGAGAGGGATTAACGGGATACATGTTGTTAAGTTGAAAGATTAAAATTTACATTTTAAAATTTAAGAACTTTCTTCACGTAAGTTGTAAAGTTGAGAGACCAACCAGGTATTTTACCTGTTCTTTCTTTGTTGTCAAATTCCCTAGGAGACTGATGGAATAAAACTAAGCAGCAAAAGTAAGCAAAAGATTGCTTTCACAATGTATTTTGCTTTAAGCAAAATCAACTTTGTTAGGTAAGAAACATAAAAAAGAAGGAAATTAAATGCTTAATTAGGACACACAAGTACATAATCAAATATTATACAGCTAAGAAAGCAGCTTAAAGACATGATTGCAGAGATAAGCTTGTAAATACAAGTTAATCATTCCTACTCATGTACAATTTTAAATTCACATTTTAGAAATATGCAATATAATCATATTTCTCTTTTAATTGGCTGTCCACGTTTTGCTTTGCTGAATATTAGCATATTTTTCATTTGTTACCTTTCCACCTTATCTTATTGATTCTTTGGTAAAGTTTTTTGAAGACTAGTTAAAAACACGTGCATGCAATAATTTTGTTAATTTTTAGTATTATGAAAATTCTTATTTTTTAATTGTTAATAGTTAAAATGTTTAATGTAGCAATTACAATAAAGATAAAACAATACGGTTGTTGATAACATTTGATAATATTACTACTTATTTTTCATATACTTTATTTAGAAGTATTTGCCCTTCATTGTTAATCAAATCACTCCATAAAACAACCTTAACTATATTCATTATGAAGAAAAAAAACTTTATGTACCAATGTATTACATAAAAAGAAGGGTTAATTACACTAATGGTCCCCATTCTTTCAGGTTTGTAACGATTTCATCCCCATTCTTCCATTTATACTCATATATGGTCCCCAAATCACTATTTTTCACTATTCTCACAATTCTTGGACAATTTTGCCCTTTGACTTAAATAAATTAAAATGATAAAAAAAAATACAATGAAAACATTGCAATTGGGCCATTGACCTTTTCAAAAATACAAATAAATCCTAAACTATTTTATTTTATTCAGATAAGTGTTCTTCCCCACCCCACCCCACCCCACTACCCTACCTTTGGAAATTATTGGGAAACTGTTCCCAAAGCAAAAATCTTCTCCTATTGATTCTAGATATTGAAAGCTAAGAAGTGGACAATCCTATTGATTATTTCTACCATCAATCGCCATCCCTTCTCTTTGCACTCTTCTTTGGGAGAATCTAACTCTGGAAATTACTCTTATTGCAGCACATGTGCTTGGCCGATTTTGAGTATGATTATATCAATCCTTATGATTCAGCATCTCAAATAAATAAGGTTGTTTTGCCAGAGTACATTACTGAAGGAGCACTATGCTTCCTTCATCTTATTACAGGGCACTGTGTTATGTTTTTGCTGTGTATTCCATCCTCGTGTTACAATGCAAAATTGTAAGTTTTTTCTTCTGATTGTTTCCTACAAAGTGACTAAGATATCCAAAATTTTATCAATGTAAAAATATATATAAATTGAAAGGATCAAGCTGCCCATGTTAGGATATAACCAGGATCAGATTTTTTTTTTTTTTTTTTGGTTATTTGCCAAATTCAGCGCATGTGAGTGAAACCTGTTTTCTAAGAAGCACTTGCAGACCATACCGTAGTTTGACGTGGATGGCGTCCGAGATTCCCATTTTTATATTACTTGTGTTTAGAGGGATCATACTCTATCAATAGGAGAAGATTTTTTGCTTTGGGAACAGTTTCCTCAATAATTTTCAAAGGCAGGTAGTGGAGTGGGGTGGGGTGGTGTGGAGAAGAACACTTATCTGAATAAAATAAAATAGTTTAGGATTTATTTGTACTTTTAAAAAGGTTAAGGGCCCAATTGCAATACTTTCATTGTATTTTTTTTCTTATCATTTTAATTTATTTAAGTCAAAGGGCAAAATTGTCCAACAATTGTGAGAATTGTGAAAAATAGTGATTTGGGGACCATATATGAGTATAAATGGAAGAATGAGGATGATATCTACTAAAAAAAAGAATGGGGATGAAATCGTTACAAACTTGAAAGAATGGGGACCATTAATGTAATTAACCCTAAAAAGAATTATCACTCATCATCATTGTGACATTCTTGGAATCTTGATCAACTCTTCTAAAATTAAAAAAAAAAAAAAAAAACTATATAGCCTCTTTTTTATCGGAATACAATCATTGGATTCACAAATATCGGTTAATGACGACAATGGTATTTCAGTCGTAGCATACACATTGAGGTAACTAATATTAACTGGTTTAATATATCCATTTTGAATAAAGTATGTTTTGTCCATTTCTATAGTCTTCTCTAGTCCGAAAATAGTGTCGTTATACAATAACGCTTGCACTTTACTTCCCTGCAAAAAAAAAAAAAAAAAAAAAAAAAAAAAAAATATTATTATTGAAGTGTAATGAAATAATTTATAATTTGAAATTAACACGGACTATTAATTTAAATTTAAATGTCAAGACAACAGACAAATGATAGCTATGTCAATAATAATACTAACATCTTCGTCCATCAAAATGAGCTTCATAATATTTAGTAGTCAATTACGATTTTTATATGTTTCAACAGTTCATTTCTTCATCATTCACACTTTTATAGTTCATTCGGCCTTCTAATATAACTCAAGATCTTTTATAAAAACATAAGATTTTTCTTCTACCAACATGATACTTACAAATAAAATAAATATAAATAAATAGAAGCTTTCTTCAGATCAATCTCTTGCAAAAAAAAAAAAAGATTTCATAAATCCAAGAATAGATGCAAGACATAATAGCAAGTTTGGGAAAGACTCTATCTTATTGCTATTGGATGATATAGAAGTGAGGACTATTCAAGAAATAGGCAGCTTGTTGATCGATGTTTAGAGGTCTAATTTTGTGTTTTTCATTTATTTTTCAAGTCTTTAAATTTATGTTATCTCTTCTATTTATCAAATAGGAAACATATATCAGCTCCAATTTTATGTTTAAAAATTTTCTATGGTTGAGGTTCTTGGTCTTTTGTGTGTAAGCTATAGACTTACACTACAAGTACAACTTTCTACATTATATAGTAGATGCCATAATATTTCATTTATATTTCAAAATTTCAAATTCAACTTAGTTATAAAATATTAACTAACACTGAAATTCACGTACACAAACTCATTTCACCTATTTTTCCTAAAAGTGATAAAAAGTCTTGAAAGTTGTTTCAGTAGTATTATGCATTATTTTATCAAAAATCTGGCATCTATTAATTACTCTACTCAACCTGACCCCAAAAAAGAAATTTCAATTTGCCCAGATTCATATTATTTACATGCCAAAATCAATAAAAAAAAAACTATAATAGTTCAACAAATTTCAAAACCCTAACCACAAAAATAAATCATGAACTAAGCATTAGGGCATTAGGAAACAAAAGAAAATTCAAAAACAAAATGTATGAAGGGTGACGCAATTTTTTTTTTTTTTGGGTGGTAAATAGAGATACGACCTTTCACACTTACACATAGCGAGGGGAAGAAAGAACTTGAATCAAGGTTATCAAAACGATGTCAGATCTTCGTCGGTGGTGGAGTTTTTTTATGCTTCTAGATTTGGCGGATGAGATTTGAATCTCTTGTCAAACTCAGATATTGTGTTATATAGTTTCATAATAGTGGTAGGAGAATGTTTTTGAATTTTTGAATATGGGAGGGTAAAATATTATAAAATAATTGTGCATTAATGAGATTGTATTATATAGTTTAATTATGATAGGAGGAGAAAGGTTTTTGGATTTATGGAAGGGTAAACTATTATAAGACTATTGTACATTAATGAGATTGTGTTATATAATTTAATAATAATAGGAGGATAAATATTTTTGGATTTTTGAATATGGGATGATTTTGTGTTTTACAATGTAATAATGGTGGACAAACTTGTGGTGTTAAAGGTTAACGGAAGCTTAGGGACAACAATGGAATGCACTGGTCCAAAGTATGCATTACACTGATTTTTATACTTCTAAAAAAATTGTCTGTCATAATTTTCTATCAGTGAGATGTAAGAAATGCATGTTATGGTTTTCACTTTTGTTTAGAAAAATTTAATTAACTTGATGTATTGGTGTGATATAATATAATATTTTACAAACTAAAATAAAATTAAGGGTGAATAAAGAATTTTAAAAATTCTGTAAGAATATAATTGTCCAAAAATATTTCTTCCTTTAAGTCCCTTTTAGATGTAGTATAGATATATATATAGATTAAAAAAAAATTGTTTTTCATATCTTTTCATCATGGAGATGTAAGAAATGTATGTTATGATTTTCAATTTTGTTTAGAAAAAATTAATTAATTGTGCATGTTATGGTTTTTAGTTTTTGTTTAAAAAATTTAATTAACTGTGTGTATGTTATGGTTTTCAGTTTTTGTATAGAAAAATTTAATTAACTTGTTGTATCGGTGTGATATAATATAATATTTTACAAACTAAAATAAAATTATGGATGAATATGAAATTTTAAAAATTTTGTGATGATATAATTGTCTAAAAATGTTTCTCTCTTTAAGCCCCTTGTAAGGATATAATTGTCCAAAAATATTTCTTCCTTTAACTCCCTTTTAGATGTAGTATAGATATAGCTATAGATTAAAAAAATTGTTTGTCATATCTTTTCATCAGGGAGATGTAAGAAATGCATGTTATGATTTTCAGTTTTATTTAGAAAAAATTAATTAATTGTGCATGTTTTGGTTTTTAGTTTTTGTTTAAAAAAATTAATTAACTGTGCATGTTATGGTTTTTAATTTTTGTTTAGAAAAAATTACTTGTTGTATCAGTGTGATATAATATAATATTTTGTAAACTAAAATAAAATTATGGATGAATATGAAAATTTAAAAATTTTGTAAAGATATAATTGTCCAAAAATGTTTCTCTCTCTAAGCCATCTTTAGATGTAGTATAAATTATAAATAGTTGGTCTTATAGAATGCGTGGATAAAAAATAGATAAAAATTTGTGCGTCTACGAAATATGTAAATAAAAATTATGCTTGATTAGTTTATAAGTGCTTATAAACACTAACAAACATGTTATAAGCCTTTGACGTCAAATTTTGTCGAGGTTCCCTTTGCCAACTTTTTGGACGGTGCTGGTGAGTCGCTGCCATAATATTATACATTCCCACTCCCACTTACTTCATGAGACTATTGCACAATAATAATAAGTTAAAGGGAACGGCCAGAGATGACCCTGAGCAGGGACGAATGCAGGATTTTTGTACTGTGGGAGGCGAATAAAGCGATAATATAAATTAAATTTAAAATGTCAGAAATATTATTGCTTAAAAAACACTATAAGATAGCGTTAATATTCAAACCCAAACAACATTAATTTGTTTCTATAAAAATTCCAAGTTTCAACATAAGTTTTCAAAATAAAATAAAATAAACCTATAGCACAAAATGTGTAAATTTAAGTACTTAATGTCCTCATAGTTGCTCTCGCCGAGTCTTCATATTCTGAAACCGCTGGATTATTTTTTCATTATCAACAGTATCAAATGTCTCATTCTATTGATATGTAACCAAACAATCATTCATCCATTGATTACCCATCCGACTGCGAAAATGATTCTTAACTATTTTTATTGCTAAGAATGCCCTTTCAACAGTTGCAGTTGCAACATACAGATGATAATCACAAATTTTCTTTTGCAACCTCAGATCAGTTGGAAGACTTTCAAAATCACTACGCGTATACTTAGATTGTTGTGGATCCACACTTTCTTAAGTTAAATTTTTCTCCGGTCTTATTCTTTTGATTAAAAATATATATCTTCATATCTACACCGAAAAAAGAATCATTAGATAGAAGCTATTTGCCTTCCCTGTAAACTTTAAGCAATGAAATGTGCCTAATCAAATTAATCATAAAATCCATTAATATATACAGATATAACTGCAAGGGGTTCTATGTTAATCCTGCATTAAAAAATATACTGCAATTTTATAAAATTTATGGGAAATCTAGAGGGGGAAAGAACAATGAACACAGGAAGCAATATCTCAAAATTTTCATACTAACACAAAATTAAATCTCAAATACATATATAAGGCAACATCACCAAAAAAAGAAAGTTGTAAAGTGCGAACCATGTTCCAACATAATTCCAAAAAAATCAAAAATCAAAATTCAGATCTAGGCAAGCCAAAAAAGTATCGAACTACATCTTCGACAACATTATGGGAAATAATAAAACAAAATATAAGAGATTCGTCAAATAGAATTGGTAATTGTTTTTTATTAGAAAAAATTACCTCAAGATGGAGGCACCGGAAAATAATCAGAAGGAATGAAAGATTAGAATCTATTTGCCCCAATCCTCTGATTCTTTACCGCTTCAGCCTTCATGTATTGGAGGGCTGTTTGTATAAATGGTAATATGGTATATTCGAAAGAGAGAAATTTTAAAAGGGGGTGCAAAAAAATAAAATTCAAAATAACTTAAAAAAATAAAAATAAAAAATAACTTGGGCAGTGGGGGCAACACTAGATCCGCCAGTGACCCTGAGGGTGTGCAAGTGGTGCGACCGCATAGACCTCAACATTATAAGAGCACAATTTTTTTTTTTTATTATATGTGCTTATATATATTTAAAAAATTTATTAATTTTAAAAATTTAGAATATTTTTTATTATAAGCTTTCCCAAATATTTATAATGATGCTTTAAAAAAATTTAAAATATTTTATTAGAATATTTATAAGTTTTCCCAAATATACCATAATACTTATAATTATGTATGTTTATTTAAGGCAAGGAAAATGTCTTGAGAGCCTCGAGATTGATTAATTAAAAGCAACTAATTACTAATAAGTGATAACATTCCCATAAAGGAAAAGGGAGTCGAAGAGTTTATCGGCCAATTATCAAGAAGACTTTTATGGTCTGTTTGCAAAAAATAAAAAAAAATAAAAAAAATTATAAGCATCTCTTTAAAGAAGAAGGGGCAAAAGGGTTTTTTCACTCTCTTTAAAAGATTAAAGATTCATGTACTTTAATATTCAATCAATCTTCATTTTTCTCATTTATTGTATAACTGCTGAATAGTTTGAGAGAAAAGCAAATTTTCAAGTAATTAAATCTACATACATTCTAATTTGTTCGTCCATACTTAATTTTTAATTTTTCTCATAGTCTCATAGACAGATAATGACTTTTATTTAATATTATTGTATTTCTAATTCCTCTATATTTACGTTTGATTATTTGGTATATATGTTTTTGAGGAAACAAGATAGCTTTAATTAAGCTTATAAAGCTTTTGCAAGTTTAATTTTTAATCAGGTAAACTACTTCAATTTTTGCAATCTTGTTTGGCCTTTATTTAATTAATTAGCTTTCATTTTTGTTATAAAAGTTTAAAATGCATCCTAGAAAACAACAAGAATGATTTGAAAAACGAAAGAAAAAGAGAAAAAAATCTAAAAAATGTGCTATTGACAAATTTATTGTAGGAAGCCAAAAATGTAGACCAAGTAATTGGAAATGAAAAAAATGAAAGTGATGAAAATGAAGATGTTGATGAAAAATTGAGACTTGGTAAAAACGATAAAAATGAAGATGTTGGTGGTGAATTTTTTATGGAAAATGATACTAATGAAGATGTAGATGGTTTACTTCATAATAAGTCCATTCTCATCAACATTTATGATCCAAGAACTTGTTGAGAATTGAGATCAATTCCTTTATTGCCTACAAGATTCTCGTTTAGAGAAAAATAACGAAACATAAAAATATATAAAAGATAGAGAAAGATTTATGGACTGTCAAAACTTTCACTATATGAAAAATAACTACAATCATATAGATTTCACTCACCAAAATCTCCAAGTATCTTAAAAAAAATAATATCCTAAAATTTACCACCCCCACCAATTTCTACTATTTATACAACCCACAAAGAGAAAAAAAAAAAAAAAAAAACAACTAGGATACTAGGCTTACAATTTTTCTCTTAGAAAACTCTCAAATCACATCTACAAAAGAGAATAAACCACGTCAATTTACAATTAACGTATGACCTAAGTTTCTTCTAAGTTCTGACTGTCAAGGTGTCCAAGATTTAAAAACTTGTTCAATTTTAGTTATCAAATATAATATCATATCATATCTTTTCCTTTTCAATAATTGGTGCATCTTATGATTTTGGTAAGTTTTGAGAAAATATCCCAACAATCTCCACCTTGACGAAAAACAAGTCAAAACTCAATCATCTCTTCTGCAACTCTTCATCTCGATACTTTAAAAAAATCTGTAAAATTTGACAATTCTAATTCTCAAAATAAATAATTAACATACTCCACCATATAAGTATAATCACTTAGAAATAACGAATTTTAAGAATTTTATCGCTTCATGTCGAATAAATTTGCTGAAATATTATGGTGCAACTCCCTTACTTGACTTACTTGTAAGTTCATCAGCCATCGATATCAATTCCACAACACACCTTGCATTAATATCAAGCCAATGCCCGTGTGCAAACATGTGAACCCGCTAGTAGTAACACATCATCTATCATGGCAACTAGTGCATGCCACGAAGATGTAAATATTTACTCAAGTGACATCATCGTCACCTATAAAGAGAAACATATTGTCCGTATCTGATATTGAGCAGCCTTTTAGACAATTTTTTCTCATGTGACCAGGTTGTCTACAATTCCAATGAGATACTTTTCTTTTCATGGAGTTATTCTTCTTCCATTTTTCAACAACAAGTAATGAGTTTTCACCACTCAACCTTCTTTCTTCATAAATTATTTTACTTGTAACTTCTTCAAAACTCACAGTTTATTTCTCATACGTCAAAATTGGTTTGATGTGTTCATATGAGGATGGAAGAGACTAGATGAGTCTTAACGCTTTATCATCATCATCAAGTTTAACTCCAATAGCCTCCAGTTCAGAAACGATCCTATTGAAAACACTCAGGTGGTCTGAAATTTTTGTACCTGCATTTATTCGCAAAGAATGAAATTGTTCTTTCAAGTACAACCAATTTGAAAGATTTTTTGTTTGATACAACTGTTCAAATTTTTTCCAAAGTTCATTTGCAGCAGATATTCCATGAATATTTGCAAGAACATTTTTGGCTAAAAATAGACGTATCATACTTGTAGACTTCAAATTCAAATCTTTCCAAACCTCATCGTTCATACTGGATTTTTCAGTATCTTTGTCAAAAATAGGGGTTGGTTTCCTTTTCAAAGCCTTGTGCAGTCCAGACTAAATCAAAACATCCTTGACTTGTTCTTGCCACAAGCCAAATTTGATTCTTCCGTCAAATTTTTCTACGTTATATTTGATAGACATATCTTCTTTGTGCACCAACACTCTGAACGACTTGATGCTCTGATACCACTATTGAGAATTGAGACCAATTCTTTTATAGCCCACAAGATCCTTGTTTAGATAAAAATAACGAAACAGAAAATATATAAAAGATAGAGAAAGATGTATGGACTGTCAAAGCATTTACTATATGAAAAATTGTTACAATCATATAGATTTCACTAACCAAAATCCCTAAATATCTCAAGAAAAATAATATCCTAAGTTTTACCGCACCCACCAATTTCTACTCTTTATACAACCCACAAAGAGAACAAGAAAAACAACTAGGATGTTGGGCTTACAATTTTTCTCTCAGAAAATGCTCAAGTCACATATATAAAATATAATAAACTACGTCAATTTATAGTTAATGTATGACCTAAATTTCTTCCAAATTTCAATTGCCAAAGTGTCCAAGATTTGAAAATTTATTCAATTTTAGTCACCAAATATAATATAATATTGTATCATATCATATCTTTTCCTTTTTAACAATTTGTGCATCTTTTGATTTTGGCAAGTTTTGAAAAAATATTCCAATAGAACTTGGGATAATCTTGACATAAAATATAGAGATTTGTAATTGATAAATAGTCCTACAAGAGATATTTCACTAAAAATATGATCCTAAAGATAATTTATCTAGATGTTTCTCTTCAAACTTTTACACTCGTTATTTATCAAATTGTGAGAAATGTGATAGGCCATGGATGGTTTATTTAAGTGATTTTGATAGAGCTTTTTGTTTTTGTTGCAAGTTATTTTAAAGATGTTTACAAAAAGGATGTTAATAAATAAATGAAGGATTGTAAAAAATAAACAAATATTTAAATGTCATATTTTTGCAATGAAATATTATTATTGGAATATAATTTATTTTTTCTTAATATATTTCTTAGTTAAATGAAAAGGGCATCATTTTAAATTGTTGCACATGGTACTCAAAATCTCATGACTGACCCTGAGAACAACCATCATGAGAAGGGTGGATGTATTCCTTTCGACGGTCAAATTTGGTTCAGGTGTGGTGATTGAATGTTTATGTAGAAATATTGTATATTTACTCGATTCCTTAGAGTGAGAAGGTTTTTTGAGTGTGTATTTTGTTATGCACTAATTTTTTATCTGTCTAATCGATGACATTTTGTTTATCAATGAAGTTTAAATTATTAGACACGTGTTGTGATGCGAGTGATTAATTAGTAAACCACATTGTTCAATAAAAACAAAAAAAGAACACTTTTGAATTTATTTAGTGTATTTCGTTTCGTGTTCATTAGATTGCACGAAAACATAAACAAAAAAAAACAAAACAAGGCACGACAAGACACGTACGAACATTATTTCCAAAAAAGTAAGACATATGGGGTGAAAATATTGTTTAAAAAATATTAATTTATTTTATAAATTCAAACTGCAATCACAGTTTATCAACCACTCACAAGACCACCGAGATCTTCGATTTAGATCCCAAAGGTAATCTACCTGGCCCTTTCCCAACCTATACAATGAGAGTAGAAGATAACGAAAGGGAGACAATGTCCTAACTAAATCATAACACAAACTACCATTCCATCTATCATATCAGTTTTTGGGAGGTAGACTATGTCCCAAGCCACCTCGGAAGCATTAGAGATCCCAACTGCACTATGCTAGAGGAAAAATAACCTTGCACACTTCCTTCAGAAAAATAAAAATGTTACTAGCCCTGAATATTGAACAATGATGAGCTGAAGTCTACCAGCATAGCGCTTTCTCTTTGGTTTGGTTTGCTACGCCCGAAACTGCCATTGAAAAATGTAAGTGACTATGAATTTAAAAAATCTATTTTATATTAAGACCGGAAGAAATGTGGATTTTGAGGAAAGTAGATAATGTAATTTATGACTATTGAAATCATAGAATTAATGATAAAATTAAGTCAAGTGAATTTTTGCTAATATAAATCTATAAGAATTAAAGTTTAATATTAAGTTAATTTTTAGAAGAAATTGTCATTAAGTCACCCATAAAGGACTTTTCCCATCTTGGCCCAAACAATTTTTAAATTGCCATTAAATGACACTAATTCAAGCAAATTCTAATTAATACCATAATTACCCTTATAACATAAATAGATTAGAATAACACATTAAAATTTCTTTAGTGACAACACAGAACACTGTCTTATCGTACCTCCCGCCGCCATCTTGCAACTCCCCGTAGATAATCTGAAGATTTCTCGTGGTTTTTGTGGTGAGCAATCTTTGATTCATAGTTTTCGCACATATTTATTTGTCTTCTACTACTGTTCTTATTCTCAATCATGAAAGAAGATGTGATTTTACTGTGCAAGTATATTTCAGAAACACTACCGATTAAAGTTACTATTGGTGTTGATTATATTGGAGTTTTGTTTAGATTGTGTGAGAATTAGAGTTCCTTAAAAGTTGAAAATATTTTTGTGGTATTCCATCCCTGGACATGATAGGTATTTTCTAAGAAATGAAGAAGAATTCAAGGCCATGATTTCATTGATTTTTGATTTTTTGTTTCAATTTTGTAATTTTGTTGATTTTAGTTTTTCATATTGTAATACATAATCACATGATTGCAATATTGTTTGTGAAGATGAGAAAAATGCGAGAACTACATAGTAGGATGTTGCTTTCATCTAGTTGGTCAAGTATAATCATTCATGTTGGGCAGAGGTTCGAGAGAGGAGTGGCTTAACTTAGAGATACTTTATGCAAATATTCGATTGAGAGATGGTTTAATTTTGATTACTTGAGAAACAACAATAGTATGGTAGAGGCACAGTGTTCAAACAAATATTTCAATGATTATATGTGGTATGTGTGTGCAATTGTATCAAAGGTTAGTGATTTTTGTTATATATGAAAGTTGGTCAATGAGCATAGTCTATGTAGTTCTGAAGAAAGAAAAAAGGTAGAGATTGAGTTATAAGGTGATTTCTGGTTCGGTTGTCGACATATTGAGGGAGAAACTAACATTGTATTATAGTGACATAGTTTCACACTTTTTGACAAGTTACGGTTACACCATAAGCTATGAGAAGGCTTGGGATGCACTAGAGATAGTGAATGGATTTATTTTTGTTGACGCATCTGAACCTTTCAACTAGTTACATTGGTACGTTGGTGTTGTAAGGTCACTTAATCATGGAAGTCATGCTTTAGAGGTGGACCAAGTTTTGAAAAGATTACGATGATTGTTTCTTCCTTTCTATGTGTGCATTCATGGTTTTAATCATTGCCGTCCAATACTGTTTATCGATTGAACATATTTTAAAGGAAGATTCAAAGGTAACATGTTGTTTGCAAAGAGAAAAATGGTAACCAATGTGCGTTCCTCTGTTTTTTCTGATATTGATAATGTTATCATTATGAATAAACTTTTTTATAGAGTATGTTTTTGTTCTAATGCAAATTTCTTTAAGGTACTGTTATGATGTCATTATATAATTCTGTTAATGATATTATTCTTTTGTGTATATGTTTGTATCCATTGGCGTATGCTATTGTTGATTCCGAGAATTAAGACAATTGGTTGTGATTCCTAGAGCATTTGTATAGTACTGTTTAAAGTACTCGTTAGCTTACATTTGTGTCAGATCGAAATGTTGGATTTAATAGAAGCATTGCCTATACCGAATTATTTTTTGTCTACAACATCTAAAAGAAAATTTGAGGGATAAATTCAGCGGTGGTGGCTTCTCGAACTGTCACATGAATCATATGGTCTAGTTGCTTCGAGAGTGTGCGCATACTCCAATAGTTGTATCATTTAACCAGAAGTTAGATGTGTTGAAACGAGAGGGGTGGCTATTGTTGAAATGTTTCTAGACAGACTACCTTTTAAAAATTGATTGAATGCTCATAGTGTTGGATGTCGGTACTGAGAAGTGACATCAAATACAGTCGAGTCTTTCAACTCATGGATAGTTGACTGTATGACCATCCCATAACACGGATGGTTGACATGTTAAGGATAAAGCCGATGAACATGTTTGTTATGAGAAGAACCAATGCTGATAATGTTTTGTTACTATTCTTTTTGCTTTATGATTACTGTTCTTTTGCTCTATATTTTAATTTTTTTATATTGAATATGCAGTTGAATGTCAATCATAGAATATCAAGAGGTCTTCAAAAACTATTTTCGAAGTCTTTTCAGATCCATCAATTTGTGTGGATATCTTTAAATGCACATGCTCTTGTTCCAGTGGCAGCTGAATGGGTTTCCATGCTTGCATACAATAGTTGTAATTAATAGGTCTAGAAGGTGTATTAATGAATTTGTTGACTATTATTTTCATGTTGCAACTTTTAGCAAGTCCTACGAAGAAGTTATACATCCTATACCCTCTTCATTGAGGTTTGAATTTGAAAAATCTGATGGGTTTGATGTTTTACCATCACATTCGAATAGACCACCTGGAAGGTCTACAAAGAGGTTAATTAGATCAATGGGTGGCAAGTATGGATAATATGATGTGGAAAGTTGGACAATCACAATAAGAAGACTTGTAAAGAGTCATTGGCCTAAGAAACTGTTTGTGAAAGAACTGAGTGTTATTGTTTTTAATTTTGATGGAAAGATATTGTTTTCTGATATATGGATTATAATTGTTTTGTAATCATTTTTAGTCAAATAAATGAAAGCAACAATTGTTCACATAAATCAATATTTATTTTTTGGGATGTTAGTGTTACTGTTTGATAATGTATCTTAGAGAACAATATCTTAATAAAACATTATCACAAATAACTCCAACTCCTGCTGTTTTTAAGATATTATTATATAAAGATAGTATCACATATATATGAAACTACAACATATATCTTGCAAAATGGTATTACAAACTGTCATAAATCACATGTTTTGTATATTGTATATTATAAATTGGGATGATGTATTTCTCTATTCTCGTATGTTGTTTTTACCATGTTCAACACTATACGATTCAACTGTATCATATCATACCATAATTGATCGGTAACATTTAATTGTCATTCAAAATCATACAATATAGAGTAACATAAAACAATTTATAATATACAATATACAATATCAAACAAAATGACAGTACAAATTTATTAATCTACAACTGTATGCATCTACACCGTATTCATTCGTCTACAATGAAATTCATGATAAAGTTTAAAATCATATGTGCTTTATATTGTCTCACTTCATTTATCGTCAATATTTCTTCTAATCGTTCATTCTTCATTAGCCGCTCCATCACATGGTAGACATGAATTCCACAATCAATACTGTGATATAAAATTTAGATTATATATAGTAAATGTCAGTGTGTATATACATTTAAAACAAGATGATATAAATAGGGATTGAAGGTGTAGTTGCTTCTTACGTCCCAAAAGTGTTGTTGCAGACATTTCTCACAAGAGATTAATGGATTATTGAATTCTTCTTCCTTGTAATCAACATTATTTGTAACAGGAGATTTCATAAACAACTCGTTTCGTTTGTTCTTGACATATTATTTCTACACGAAGTTTGAAAACAACCACAACGTAACATATTAGATTTGCATTCAAAATTTATTGTAGAACGGTGTATGGTTTGGTAACAATGCATTATTTTATCAATATCATAACATCCTCAATATATTTGTTTGAGGTCCCGTCCCTTAGCAAGTTGTTGTTATAATGGATACATTGACCTGCCTCCAAGTCGAATGCCAACAGTGTCCAATGGTTCGGAATTACATCAAAAAATCTTCCTTCATTTGAGTTCATTGGGAACAACAAGAGTCGATGCTGACCATTGTTTTGGAGATGTTCCAATCGACAACAAGATAAAAAACTATTTCTTTACAACTGAGTTTGTAATTGAAATGTTATTTCTTGTTGAAATTATTCAATTTACTTAGCATAAAAAGTCAAAAATAATAAATCTTGTCTAATAAGCGCTTTCTATGACTGAGATATTAGCCTTTAGAACTTTTCTATGTGTATCAATCACCTGCAGATACAATATTATGGTTATTTTTTTTTTTTTTTGTATACAATTATATTTAAAGAATACATTTTTACTTTTAAAATCTCACATTGTTTGATATTGTGTCGTCGCTCAGAATATCAAACAGTTCACCTAAGGTTACAAAGCAATATTATGTTTTACCGCCTTATAAACTGTTACTCTGCAATATAAAACATTATCGAGCAGTGACACATTATCATTATGTAAAACAAAAACATTTACATTTAATGTGGTCTAATGTAACAAAAACTTGTGTAAACCTAAAAATGTGACACGTATTAAAAAGTTATCATAAATATTACAATTTCATGAACATAAAAGAATATCAAAAGTAAAACAGTATAAAAAGTTAAAACAATATCACATTTTTTAACATTATCATGAATAAAACATTAACACTTAGTGGAAGAGACTTATGGCGAAGTTTGTATTTACTGGATGTTTACCATCTTCTTCTTGTCAGTGGCACTCGAGTATTTTGCAGTCAACCATTTTGTATTAAGTTTGGTTGGTTCTTTTTCCCTTTCTTCATTGAAAGATTACGAAGGTATTCAAAGTTGATGATACAATCATCATCTTCTCATTTTTACACATGATTTTTTCTTTTTTGTGCTTCATTTTTATTCCTTCTTATGACCCTTTTATTTGGAAAAAAGTAGGTGAAATAATCATCCTTCTTTCTTATTCTCTCCTTTTTATCTTTAATCATTTTCATCATCAATGTTTGTTTTGGTGCATCATTCTTAGTCGGCTCTCAAGCATTAGTCATTGCTTGAGTGACTTTAGGTATTGCTTCCTCAGTCAACTCATGAACTAGCATTGTGCCTTCTTTTTTAAGAGATTCCGAACTTTTCTTTATTTTTTGAACTTCTTCTTCAGTCATCGTTTGATTGGTATCATGCACTGTTATGTTCTCTCAGTAAACTCATCTACTAATGATACTAATGATGTATTCTCTTTCTTGAGCGATGTGTTCTCCTTTGCAAGAGATTCTAGAGTTTCCTTTATTTTTTGAAATTTTTGAGCAGTCTTAAGGAAAGTTTTAATCCAAGTTACCATTCAAAAATCATAAAGTAACTACCAAACTTAAAAGAAGAAAAGAAAAACCCAAAATAATTGGAGATAGGAGGTGCATGAAATTAACTATGAAGCACATTCAAGACAAAAAATATTTTTGAAGCAAGCCCCCCATAGATTGGAGATGGGATGCGAGCATTAACCATTTTCGAAGCAAGTTCACCATTTTTCAAAAACAATCTAGTCCATCGGAGATGGGAGGCAAACACACATACTTTCTATTCCACTGATTGAAAAATCTAATCGAAGTCCAAAAGCTCTTGGAAACACAATCTAATCGGTTACCCTTGAACTTTGTACGTCCCTCTTGAAGAGAGATAAATGTTTTATATGTAGAGTTTGATCCGTTTGGGCACAATGAAGATGACGATAGGTAACATGTATAGTGGGTTTGGAGAGAGAGTTTTGTTTCTCCCGATTTTGAAGTTTCAATTTGCTAGAGTGAATCTTGCCAATGTTAAATCGTTTTTAATGTTTCACCCCCCTCTCCCTCCCCCCACCCCCACCCCCACCCCCACCCCCAATCAATGGACACGTGTCAAACTCTATTCTTTCCATTGACTTTTAGCATGAAGACATCCGTTTGGAATTTCAATATTTAAGTAAGGGCATTTAAGTCAAGAATTTCAAAAAGTTGACAATTTTGCCAACTTTTTTAAATTTGGACATTTTTGCAAGTATAAAGGAGACACCTGGTGCAATTTCATCTTTTATTAATAATAAAAGAAATGAGTAATTCTCGAGGGTCAGTGTCACCTGGTGCAAATGACTTTGTAAAAGTATTTGATCAGTTTGACGCAGATGGTGGGTCAATTTCTACATTAACTATGCAATCACTCAATCCTATATCAATCGTAACTTTTTCTCAAACCTTGTCTTTAGTCTTAAGTTTACTATCTTTATTTACCGACTCTGAATTTTCTTTACTAGCCTTGTGCTACGAAAAAAAATTGTTAGTAGCTGACAATACTCCTCGTACCTAAACTTTCGTGTATCAATCTGGTGATATTAATTTGATCTTCATAGCAATATCCAAACAAGACCTTTGGCTGCATTATTTTCTCCAAGTCATGTGTTGCCCAAAAGATGAAAATAAAACATCAAACAAATGACCCAAGAAAGATTAAATAATAAAGATGGAATAGTGGTAAATGCCCTGTGACTCGACCAATTTACGTAAATAGCCGTTTACAAACAAATTACCAAATATATCCCTATTATTTCTTTCTCATTTATTCTATTTCAAATCATTTCAAATTCATCTTTGTTATATATTAGTGCTGAAAAAGAGAAGATTTTAAATATTAGAATCTAACCCATTTCACAGTTAGAATCTAATCTATTTTATCCTTGTAGAAAATCTCATTTAAATATTAGAATCTAACTCATCTAAATTCTTGTAAAATATGTGGTTATTTCTTCTTCTTTTAATTTATATTGGAAATTGTAGATTTTATGGTATAAATTATAAAAATATGTATATATTTGAGTATGAATTGTAATTTTTGCTTTAATTTGAGTTCATTTGAGGTGAGTTAATTGAAAAACCAGTTTATCATGTGTAAACTAGCCTTAAGATTTGGCATGTCTGTTAAGAGATCACATATTTATTTAAGCCAATTCTGACCTTAATAGAACTGTGGTCTGTTAACATGCCTCTGTTAATGGACCATCTGTTAACATGCCTGTGTTAAGGTCTCTTTAACTTAAAGGGAAAGTTTTACTACACACCACAAAATATAAAATATTTTAGAAAATACTATCTAACTTTTTTAATTCTAAAAATAATGTTTTTACTTTTGTAATACTTATTTTTATATTTATTATGTTTGTTATATTTCTTATGAAAATGTGTGTTACATTTGTTATTTTTGAAGTTTAAAATGTTAAAAAGTAATTATAGAATTTTAATAGAATATCAAGTAAGTAATTTAAATGGTATAAGGCTTGGTTTGATATTTCTGTGCTTTTAAGAGAATAGGTTTTTGCTGTAACGTAGAAAGAATCACATACAATGAATAACCCATCTATCATGCTATCGTGATCAAATCCCTTTCTTGGTGCACTCAACTATGTCGTTGCCCCAATTCTTTTCCTCTTTTCCTTAAGGAGTTGTAGGAAAATCTATTGTATGTACGTGTTCGGAGTTGTTTCTTGTTTAGTAGAGGTTACAGATGATCGATGTGGAAAGAATCAAATAAATATTTGGTAAATTCTTGTTTCATAATTGTTGTATGTTTTAAAATCAGAATTTAAGCATTTGGTAAAAAGTGATTTATTGTTATGATTGTATAAAATTACTAAAATAGACATTGATTATAATAATATTATTATTTTGTATTATTATTATTGTTGATGTCGAAACATGCACTGTCCACGTGTGAACAAATCTCCAGTCACTATCTGCCAACCTATATGTTACCTACATACTCGGACAATCGTTAGGCACCAAGATCTCTGGAGAAAAAGGACTCGGCGATCGTTGGTACTCTGACGATCAAATCAACTGCCAGTATATAGAGTAATATATGGGGGACGAAAATAATTGGGTGTAAGAGGGACAAGCAGTCAGAGATTTGAACAGAATTTAAGGGTAAAATTGATGCGTAAAAAGAGCGTACATTAGAACAACCGGAGACGTTGTACTTATAGCACAAGAGTTCTAATTGATTTAGGAAGACAATCAATTAGATATCTGATCGGTCCTTCTTCCTTATGGGATGGAGATAATCGGTTGTCAAGGAAATCTCCTATTTTACAGTCCATATTTGAATTAATCACGTTTCTTAATCTTTAGGAGATTGAGATTTGGTTTCCTTATGAGGATCCATGCGTCAATCAAACACGATCTTTCCTTAAGCATATCTTTGGTCATTATGGGACATTGTGTTGCCTGCGGATTACGAGAGATTCGAAGCTCGACGAGGCCCACTGGATCAGTCATGGTACTCGAGGCCTATCATGAGCTTCGTTGTATTCTGATTTTTGAGTGCTAACATGCTACTGGGTCTTAAGAATATTCATGAGGCCTTTGCTTGATGTCTGAAGCCTTTATAAATCTAGAGGGCCTTCGCTGGGCCTATAAGGTCTTAGTGAGGGCCAACTTGGGCCTTTATTGGGCTTTTGCTGACGTATAGACCTTATCAAAATCTGGTGCTAACAATAGTCCCCCAAGTCCAAGCTTATTATTTATGGTAGGCATTGGACTATGAAGTAAGAGAAGAAAGAAGTTTTGCCGAAAGCGAATCCTGCGAGTGTGGTCTTCGCAGATGCACTGCTGAATTACTTACTCAGTATAGTCTCCCAAGTCTGAAGCCAGACATTTATGATGGGTGAAGGCTTTAATTGGTTAGACCTCTGGTGACGTGTCCATAATTGGTGTGATTTTGTCCAAGCTGTCAATAAAAGTTGTCAATCTGTTGGTCAGGCAATCATGAGTGAGAGAGTGTGTGCATTTAATGCTAATGGCGCATGACAGGTGAATAGGGGCGCGCATGAGGTGCGTCTCTGCGTTCAAATAAATGCTTAGGGTTCCATTTCCCGTCTGTTGCCCTACTTTGAACACACGTCCTCTGAGCAATGGTCTAGATGCCAAGTTTCAAATTTGGACCGTGGGGATTGAGGTGCCTCAATCTATATAAATCTATGCCCCTTCCATATTTGATTTCTTCTTGCTCCTGCGCATATTACAATTTTTGTGGAATTCTCTGTTGATAATCAAGAAAATTCAAGGCGTGTGCGTTGTGTCGACAGTATGTGCTTTGTTTCATAGACTGGCCTCTTTTTTATTTCTTGGTTTCTTAGTTTGGACGTCGTTCTCTGCCGTACCTTTTGGTGATAGTAAAAGTACTTTCTTCTACAATTGAGAGGGGTAGCGATGTCGTCTGGACATGATGATTCGCAGAACCGATCGGATGCCCGAACAAACCCTAGTATTTGGGGAAAGACGTCGTCCTTCTCTTCATCCTCTCTATCGGCTGAGGATATGTAAGAAGTCAATCAAGCACCCACTGTCGCTCGCCTGTCCATCGCATCCACAAGCGGAAGAGAGGTACGCCCAACTGAATCGCCGAAAGTGAACGTAGGGAAGGGACGGCGTGAAGCCATGGTACCTGAGATAAGAGGATCGTTGGATAAAAGAGATGCCCTGGCTGCCTGGGTACTTGACGAGGAGCTCAAGCTTTCGGTCACCGAAGCATCCATGACTCGCTCTAAGATCAATGAAGCGGAGTTAGAAGACATACGGTTATCCTACGATATCTCTGCCTCTGTGAAGCTTAAGGCTCCTAGTCCCAAGGAGCATGCCGACAACCCACCTGAGGGATTTGTCGTGATTTACGAACCCGCGATATAGCAAAGTCTTCGCCTGCCTATGCATCACTTCTTCCACGAGGTTTTGAGATATTGGAATGGCCAAATGGTGGCCTCGTTCCTATTGTAGAGTATTGCCGAGGCTGGTAGAGACTTAACCCCAAGGGAATTTGAATCTATTTACCGACCCTCCTGGTCTGCGGGTTAGTTTAATATCTCTCCTCGGCCAGGCCAGAAATAGGGAACGGTCACCGGCAGTTCTAACAAAGTGCATAACTAGAAGGAGAGGTTCATCTTCGTTGAAGGGGACTGGGAGTTTATGTCGGAGGATCCTCTTCCTCACATGTCTATTCTCCGTCAATTTGGAGAACTTGGTATATATTGTTGTCTTTGTACAGATTTTTGATCATTGTTCCTGACTTAATGTTTCGCTTATTTTTGTAGACTGCGGGAAGCCACCTATTCCAAAGAGGGATCAAGGAGAGTTAAGGTCGAAGTGGAATAAAGTACGAGCGCTTGATAGCGACTTCAGGAGTCTCAGCAATTTGTTGAAAGAAGATAACTTACTAATTTGCTACGGATTGATGGGTGAGTCTCGTAAGTTGCAATGTATTGGCTTCACTATGATAAGCTGCCTTAATGACTTGTATCTTGGTGTTTGTGTCAGCAGCTTTCAGGTTTAAGAGTATTCCTTCGCTCTACCTCGCTCGTCCTACCAGCAGAAAGGGCTCCTCGGACCAGGATCCTCTGCACGAGATGCCTTATCCATCACAAGAAGTCGAAGATACCAAGCCATTAAGGACAATCTACCATCTGGCCTCCGATGTCCAGGTTCCAGGCCAGGTTACTCATTTTCCACCCCTGCCGTCGTCCTCCTATCCTCTCTCTGACCCCGTTCCCCCGAAGAACAAGGAGAAGAGGATCGCCAAAGATATGGATAAGGCAACCGGATGAAAGATGAAGGCTTCTGAGTTTGCAGGTACGTTTATAGGGGATGCTTGCAAGATAAGGCGAACTAAGGAGAATAGCCAGTCCTCGCCGCATCTTGACGGAGTGTCCAGGGGTGCCTGGAATTCTATCTCCTCCGTGATAGAGTTGTTCTCCACCCATTCTGCGATAATGGCAGCAAACGTCTACAAGTACTGGATCAAAAAATGGGAGAAAGCGGCTGAGAAAGCCACAATGCGCGAGCGGTTGCAATTGGCTGAGATGGACCTAATACGAGGGTTGGTTCTGACCAAAGAATTATTCAGCACCCTTGAGAGTTTTGATGGCCAATGCAACGAATAAGAGGCCAAATCCAGGAAGCTGTCCTAGGAATTCAAGGCTATAGGTCTTGAGAAGGTGCAGTTGGAGTCGAATAAAAGGGCTCTCCAATTCAACTTGGACTTGGTTGTGACAAAGGAAGCCGATATGAAGGAAAGGTATGAAATCGAGCTGAAGGCCGCAAAAGAGAGTTTGAAACAAGGTTGAGATCAGAAGAAGGCTGCCGAAGCCTCCCAGAAACTTGCTGAGAAGGCTCATAAGTTGGCCGAGGATTGGACCTTCGCAGCTGAGACCGATGTGGCCACCGTGAATAGCAATTTAGCTAGAGAGGAGGTGAAGAGGGTCAGGGCCAAGCGTGGAGATCTAGAAGCTAGGACGTTAGAGGCGTATCAGGATGCGTTTGTGGATACGCCTGAGTACCAGGACCTCGACCACCGTTTGATGACCATATGTGGAGAGCAGTTGGTGGAGCAGATCACGGAAACTTATCCGAAGTGGAATATCTCATTTCTCTTGCATGCTCCTACTGAGGTCCCCGCGCCCGAGGTTGTTCCAGATGAAGGTTGCGACGTAGGCAAGGATCACATCACCCCTCATGTTATGGAGGAAGGCCCGTATTGTGTCGACCCTTAAAGAGGCGGCGGGACATCTAGACTTTTTGACTTTTGATTTCCCCCTTTTGTATATGTTCCAGCATTATCAGTCGAATTTATTTTCTACCATATCATCTTCATATGAAAACTTATTGCATGCCTCAAAGGTGGTAACTTCATGAATGATTATATCTACTAGGCATGAGAAGTTGATCCTGAAATTGATGAATCATTCATCCGGACATTAATGGCGCAAACTTCTTTGTTGAATTTGAAGAGTTAGCGTCTTTAATGTCCTAGTTAATGGAAAGGCACCTCAAGCGTGTGGCGTTCCAAATACCCATTTGATGGCCGTACATTAATTGTCTCATTTATTGCCCTGCGTTTTCCATGCGACCAAGTGTTGAGTTTCCAATGCAGTTCCTATAAAAACATCAAGGTTCCTTCATTGCATTTTTCACGCATCCATAACTCTAGTAAATTCCATTAATTAATCCCCATGGTTGTAACTTCACCTGGTAGAGAAAGCGCAGACACTTCTATTAATATTTGTCTATTTGGTTCCAACGTTAGTCTCAAATGTACTACGAAAGTGCGAAAAAGATCCAGCGTCTAGAGGACCAAACAATTGAAGAATCAACATTCAAAGGACCAAATGCCCGGAGAATCAACGTTCATAGGACCAAACGTGCGAGGGGTTGGGCCTAGTAGCCTTAGCCAGAAGGTCCCGAATGGTGCTTCCACAATGGACATCGATGACCAACCCATTGATGATCTTGATTCGGATGACGGGGTTGAAAGTCGTCTGCCAAAGGTGTCAACAGCATTTTTTGGACAGTGTGGCCTAATTAGTCACCAAATCAACTCGTAGTCACCAAATCAACTCGCATTGATTTTGTGAGACTCCCTATCATGGTGAAGTCAGATTTTTGCCAATGACGAAGCTCAATGTAACGAATATTAGAGTATCGATTTAGTAGATCATAGATCACGATATGTGCTGACCCGAAAAGGCGACGGGGTAGTAGGATGATAGTCATGTTTGTTCATTTTTGCCTTGTAATTCAGATTGTGATGGGTAAAATAAGAATGTACCAGATTATCCATGTTTGTTTCACAATTTGAAGTTGACATAAGTCATTCAGTGAAGATATATTTGAATGGATGGCATGTAGTTTCTTGACCAGATAGCTTTTGCGGGCGATTGAGGAACAGCTGCTACAGACGCGAGTTTCTATAGTCAAGGCATTCGCCTTCGCCTTCACCTTCATACAATTGTTGACATGCTTTCGCAACCCGAGCGGCGCCATCATGTTGTAATGATGGTGCAACTTACGAGGCGCATGGAATCCACGGAGCCTGTATATCTTCCTAGGGTTTATTGAGGTGCATCCCCCTACATACGTGTCCGCTAATCTGACCGTATGCATTCTCTTGTGCTTATATATGCACTTGCAGAACTTCTTTTTATTTCTCTCACCTTTACTTCCTTATCGCAATATTTGGACTTCAACCATTGTTGGTCATGACATGTTTTTATTTTTCGAGCGTGCCAAAGCTCAAGATAAGGCGTGGTGGAGTTGTGGATGATATTCTTCCTCCGCCTCTGGTATCACGTACGGTGCTCGTTCTAGAGATTGCTGTCACGCAGGTACCAAAAGCAATGGTGAGCATTTCCTCCACCGCTCCGTTGGCGCCAGGAATAACAGAAGGGGTTCTTTCCGTTCCGCCCCCCATAGGACCTTTGTCTCTGTTGGAAACTTTTAGACGACCAGACAAGAGGAAGGCAGTTGTTGATGGAGAAGGAGAAATAGCCACGCTAGGAAGGGGCACAGAGGGTAATAGGGATTTGGGAGATTCTCGGAGGGCTAGGCGGGGCTAGGACGCTCATTCTCAGGGGGTTGAGGGCCGTGTTTCCCATGATCGAATATATCAATATTGCTGAACCTTTTGAAATAGCTTTTGACTGTTTCTTCTTCCTTTTGCCAACTGTCGTAGAGTTGGGCAATATCGACTATCATTGTTCGGTTGCTAATGAAAGCGTTGACGAACTCTCTTTTGAGCTGAAGCCGACTCTTAATGCTTCATGGTTTTAGATTGTTGTACCATCTCTTCAATTCGGATGTGAGTGTGGTGTGGAAATTTTGACATTTCACTATGGAGATTTCACTACGGAGGAGTGGCCCTGGAGCTTCATCTTGTATATATTGATATGATCCATGGGTCACCTCTCCCGTTGTATTAGTCCATAAGAGGCATTCGGAAATTCGCGGGTGCCTCCATGGCCTTAATGTAATTGGTGAACGGGAGATTCTCGTCATCATCATCTTCATAGCATTCTAACCTTTCATTCTCTTTCTCGAGCCTCGCGTGAATGGGTTTCAAGTCCTTCATCATTTCCATGTGGGCCTTGCTGTGCTCACTGCGCTTTCTATGCATCGGTAGGAATGGCTCTATGGAGGATCCCACCCAACCTATCAAACACTCTAGCAGCAGGAGTTGGCTGGTTTTCACGCGTCGGAAGAGGTCTCCCATTCTGATTGTCCTGCGAGGGCTTCGGAACGATGTTTCCAGGGTTCTTGCTGTTTGAAATGGGTGGGTCGTCCTGAGATCGATGACTTTCTATTGAGCCGGACCTGTAAGGACTTCACCGGGCACAACTACGCTTAGGTCTATGTTGGAAAGATTGGTTCTCCAACAGTTCAAGCGATGCATTCATCCGAGCATTGTCCAGCTTCAGGTCCTAGTTCTCCTACTCAACCATCCGCTTTTGTCGTTGTCTTCTCCTCTTACGGCGAGTTACATTTTGGAGATCTTGAACGCTTTTTTTACCACAAGTCAGTCTGGTGGGACTCAACTTCTTCTTCCATGGAATGTTCGGTTTCCATGCTCTTCTTGGTTCCTAGTAGAAAATATGTTTTTACCACAAGTTTTAGGTTGTGTAACGTTTTCGTTCCCACAGACGGCGCCAATCTGTTGATGTTAGAACCTGCACTGTCCAAGTGTCAACAGATCTCTAGTCACTCATCTGTCAACCTGTATGTTACCTGTACACTCAAACAATCGTTAGGCACCAAGATCTCTGAGAAAAAAGAGTCTGGAGATCGTTGGTACTCTGACGATCAAGTCAACTACCGGTATATAGAGTAATATACGGAGATGAAAAAAAATTGGGTATGGGAGGGACAAGCAGACAGAGATTTGAACAGAGTTTATGGGTGAAATTGATGCGTAAAAAGAGCGTACATTAGAATAACCGGAGACGTTGTACTTATAGCACAAGAGTTCTAATTGATTTAGAAAAATAATCAATTAGATATCTGATCGGATCATTCTTCCTTATGGGATAGGGATGATCGGTTGTTAAGGTAATCTCCTAGATTACAGTCCCTATTTGAATTATTCACGTTTCCTAATCTTTAGGAGATTGAAATTTGGTTTTCTTATGAGAATCTGTGCGTCAATCAAACACGGTCTTTCCTTAAGCATATCTCTGGTCATTCTGGGACACTGTGTTGCCTGCGGATTACGAGGGATTTGAAGCTCGACGAAGCCCACTGGATCACTCATGGTAATCGAGGCCTGTCATGAGCTTCGCTGTATTCCGATTTATGAGTGCTAACATGCTGCTGGGTCTTAAGAATATTCATGAGGCATTCACTTGATATTTGAAGTCTTTATGAATCTATAGGGCCTTGGCTGGGCCTATAAGGTCTTAGCGAGGGCCAACTTGGGCCTTTATTGGACTTTTGCTGATGTGGATGTCTTATCAAAATCTGGTGGTAACAATTATAATGAGTAGTATTGTAAAAATTATTTCTATAACAATATGTAATATTATCAAATATTTTTGATAGACAATCCATTTACCACAATTATTTTAAAATATATATATATATATATATATATATATATATATATATATATATATATATATATATATATATATATATATTAAATCTTAAAATTTTAAAAACATTAAAAAATAAAAACATATTAATATTGTACAAAAATCAATTAAATTTAAATTTAAATTATTTGTGGAGATGAATTATAGTTAGAATACTAATAAATATGTCATATAAAAGGAATTACTTTAATTAATTAAGGTCAAAATTGGTATTTTAATAAGGAAAATTGGCCCAAATGGTCCCTAACGTATGACATTAGTGCGCAAATGGCCCCTAACCTTTTATTTTTGGCGGAATGGTCCATAACCTATCCATTTAGATGTGCAATTAGTCGTTTTTGACGGATTCCATTAAAAATCCGTTAAAACCTATCCATTTAGGTATGCAAATGGTTCCTATCATTTTTTTGTCTTTATTAGTGGGGTAAAATTGTCAAATTATATATTTTTTTCTTTCTTTCAATTGGTGCAAATTATCCCTAACCTTTACCTTTGTTTTTTGGAGCAAATAGTCTTTAACATATATGTTTTGGTGCGCAATTGGACATTATTTGATGAAAAAGAAAAAAAATATCCTTAGTTTTAATTAAAAAAATTTGCAATTGGATTCATAACATTTGCAAAAAGTGAAAATGGGTCCGATATTTTAATTTTTTATTAAAAATTAAAAAAAAACTAACAAATTGATAATATACTAAATTATTTTGTATATTTTATGAACTATTAAAAAATAACTAAAATTTAAGCTCATAATTATTAACAAAATAATTGGTCCATTACGAAAAGCCCCAAATGTTCCCTCTCTTTACCACCCCCACCCACCTTTTCTACGTTGCTAGTTTTAAACTTACATTTAACAACCTCCCACCTCAACCCCATCGTCATAATCTCAAATTCCCACCATAATCTTCCAAATTCATCTGTTAATTCCGAAACCCACCATGAATCCCCAATTACTAAACCATGAACCCATGTTGAAAGACTCAATCAAACATTTCTTGACCCTGTACAAAAATGGGGGCTCCGATTTTTTGGCTTTTGAGTCAATTTTCTTCAAGTTATTCCAAATAATGCTCGACCCACATCTTGAAATTACCTAATTTTACTCTGCAGTGACTTTCCATACTTCAAAATTGGGCCCCAAAAATGATCATTCCACTCGAATTGTAATAGCTAAAGATTTGTTAAATTTACTAATTTCGTGTTCTAACTTGAGTAGCGCATCGAAAAAGATCGCTATGCTTGCGCCTGTTGTATACGAGTTGTATAATGTTTTGTATGATATGTCGGAACATGGGTTTTGTTTGGGAATGGAGGTTGTAGATTTAGTAGAGAAAATGGTTAGTTATATTATGGTATACTGTGGGATTGATGATTATGCAAATGAAATTGTTGAGATCGATAATTTAGTGCTGTTTTTTTAGGATTTGGTTATGGTTTGGACTGTGGATCGAGCCCCATCTCCTGCGGTTTCTGGGGAGATGGTGGCAGTGTTGGGTGTCGTCAGAATTTTTAATGTGCCATTGACTAAGACAACGGTACGGTTCCGGTTCCGGTTCCGGTTCCGGTTCCGGTTCCGGTGGCTTCAATAATAAAGTAATTTTAATTAGCACATTTGTTAATAATTATGAGTTTAAATTTTAGTTATTTTATAATAGTTCATAAAATATACAAAATAATTTATAATATTATCAATTTGTTAGTTTCTTTAATTTTTAATAAAAAATTAAAGTATCAAACTCATTTTCCCTTTTTGCAAAGGTTAGGAATCCAATTGTAAATTTCTTTAATTAAAACTAATGATATTTTTGTCTTTTTTATCAAATAAGGACCAATTGCGCACCAAAACATATAGGTCAGGGACTATTTGTGCTAAAAAATAAAGGTAAATGTTAAGGACCATTTGCGCCAATTGAAAGAAAGAAAAAAAAATGTAATTTGACAATTTTACCCCACTAATAAAAACAAAAATAAAAATAAAAATTGAGATTGACCATTTGCATATCTAAATGAATAGGTTTTAACGAATTTTTAACAGAATCTGTCAAAAAAGATCAATTGCACATCTAAATAGATAAGTTAAAGACCATTCTACCAAAAACGAAAGATTAGGAATCATTTACGCACTAATGTTACATGTTTGAGACAATTTGTGCAATTTCCCTTTTAATAATAAATAGGTAGAAAAACTAAAAGCAGAATTTGAAAATCTACCATTTTGCATACTTTTCAAATTTTTTAAAAATTTACCAGACACCTAAAACAACTAATTATTTGATAATTAAAAATTAAACTTCAAAATCAATCTCAAACATATCTAAAGTTGTTTTCAATTCAACTTGTTTGACATGAATTTTTTGCTCAAGCTGCCAATATTAAATTGCCTAATGGCCTCTACCTGGGAAAGTCAACCCCGAGTTGGTGCTCATTTCTTTACCCTATCCCATAACAATTGACTCCGATGAATTTCACACGCTTCTCTAACATCAAATTCTCATGGGCATTTCCAAAAGGAAAATCTAACTATAACACAAGAAAAATTCCAAATGATAAGAATTAATTAATCAAACGTATGCTAGTGCTTTGATTAATAAATCTCTTCATGATATGGTGCCATGAGCAATAAATTCAAGAATTTCCTTCAAAACCTTTTGAAGCCCTTCATATCCAACTCAAACAAAGGTAAAAAATTTCATTCTTTCTCTGTTTCTTGATTTTTTTTTTTTTTTTGTGTGTTTGTTGGCATCTATGTGATTGTTGTTTGATAATTTGAAAAGGGCAAACGGAAGAGGACTTGGAGGCAATTGCAGCACAAGAACAGAAGCAGTTCCCTTTTGAAATCCTGAAAGCTTCAACCAAGGATTTTCACCCCACAAACAAGCTTGGTGAAGGTGGCTTTGGCCCTGTTTACAAGGTTAGAATCTTCAACGTTGTATTGTGTTTAGAATAGAGATTTGAATTTTCGCTGCTGTGCATTTTGAATTTCACCTTGCAAAAGTGTGTAAAAAAAAAAAGAAAGTCATTTTTTATGAATTGTTAAAAGAGACTTGATTCCTATTCGTGGGCTTTTGTAATTTATAGGGGAAATTGAGTGACGGGAGAGAAATAGCTGTGAAGAAGCTATCACATAGCTCAGGTCAGGGTACGAGAGAGTTTCAGATAGAGGCAAAGTTGTTGACAAGAATGCAGCATAGAAACGTGGTGCATTTGTTGGGGTACTCTGTGCATGGTGCAGAGAAGCTGCTTGTTTACGAGTATGTGTCAAATGAGAGCCTTGACAATAACCTATTTAGTAAGTTCTGCAATGTTTCTCAGTTTTATCTTTTCGAGTAGTTGGCTCTTGACAAAATCTGCATCGTTGTTGAACATAATTGAGCATAGTACAATTTCTAATTAGCAAGAAACTCAATTAAGTGTTGCTATCTTCTTGAATGGAGAAGATTACATAAAAACACGATTGAGTTTTAGCATTTGCTTCCTGTTTAGGGCCTTAGATTATTAATTTTTTTGCTATGGTTCGGTGTCCACCCTCTCTCTTTCTGTGTGTGTGTGTGCGCACTAGTGGTGTGATTTTGTGTGAAGCCATAAATGTGATCTAAAGTGAGCAAGGGTTCAAAAGATAGGACCTGGTTGATTATGGATTCATCTCTCTTGCATGAGAGAATGGGATTGTTGCATTTAATTTCTCCGAAGGATGTTAACTAAATTTTCTTGACCGAATAGGTTTCCATACATCCATCTTAAATTGATTGGCATCCATTGGTCATACTACTATTTAGAAGTGGGGAGGGGTGAGAAGGAGAAATCTAAGATGATTCTTGATTAGCTAAAGATGTTGCCTTGACAATTGGCATTTTCAATGGCATTATAGGATGAACCTTGATTTCTTAGATGTACCCAAGAAAAATTGGAGTTAACTTTTAGATATTTTGTAATCCCAGAATTCATAGAATGACGTCTTCACTTAGTATTTGCAGACTTGATCTTGAAGACATTTAAATACAAATGTCAATGGTGGAAGATTTGATCGAGGATTTCTAGCCCCTCGGTGATGTTGGACTCAGTGTCAAATCTTTTTAATAACCAGCTTTAGAAATATTCGATATTTTGCACGAATTTCAATACCAGTATTAAAACTTCAGATTACAAGTGAGATACAATGATACTGATGCATGTGATGGTATCAATTTAGAGTCTGGTGGGCAACAAGTGCTTGATTGGAAGCAAAGGCATGACATTATAACTGGCATAGCAAAGGGCTTGTTTTACCTTCATGAAGGCGCTCATACTTGCGTAATACACCGCGACATCAAGGCCAGCAATATCCTACTTGACGATAAATGGGTTGCCAAGATTGCTGATTTTGGCATGGCTCGTCTCTTTCCTGAAGATCAAACACATGTTAACACTCGTGTAGCTGGTACCAAGTATGTCATTATGCTTTTATTTTTTTACTATTATTTCCTAGTGTTATGGTTATTCGATACAGAATCCCTCTTCATGCTGCTAGATTGCTAATTATTTGAACTTCGAACAGTGGCTACATAGCGCCTGAGTATCTCATGCATGGTGATCTTTCTGTGAAAGCAGACGTGTTCAGCTTCGGGGTAGTGGTTTTGGAGTTGATAAGTGGACGGAAGAATTTAACTTTCAATCATGATCCTAATTCACGGAACCTGCTTGAATGGGTAAGAACTTGATGTTTTAGCCGAAATATAATGGTTGACCGTAGATCCTTACCCTACTCTGTTGGTTCATCTGAAATAGTTTATTACTAAGTTTTAGTCCCGAGGTCATGATGGCAAATAAAATTTCCTCTGCTCATCAGTTCATCTGTTAATGACCTGCATACTGAACTAGATTTGTGTTCGACAAGAAAGCAGAACTTTTTAAGAGGAATGGAGTACTTAAATTCTCACTTCAGCTTTAGAGTTGAGACATATTTTGCTTCAAACGGTCCGATGACAATTGAACCTATTAGGTAATGCATTCTCTGTGTCGTGTTTAATTGATATTTCCTGTAATTAGCTAGTGGTTTGAAATTTCCTGATAGGCCTTCTTTACTGAGGTAGGAAGTAGTGAATAAGATGCTGCTTTGAATTGACAGCCCTCAAAGAGATTTGGTCAATCCTAAACACGCGAAGAATACAATTCTTGAAGTCGGGGGTTGACAAGAACTTGTTTTGAATTCATCAGGAAGAATTTGATTTCTCTTCTCGTAAAGGAGAGAATTATTGCCATAAAGTCACTTTTAGTGTTGATAAAAAATTATGCTTAACCCAACTCTACCGTTTTTGAGATGCTGAGATTAGTTTCATTATAGAATGTCTCTGCCCAATGAAATAATTTGGTGCACACTCTATCCTTTGCCTCAGCCGTACACGAAGGATAATTGTCCTTTCTTTTCGTGTTATTTATAGATAAAAGGGCCGGATAAATCTGTTATTTGTGGTATTGCATATACCTCTGTAAAGATTGTACACACTAAAAATCCTCGAAATTAAGTACCAAATAGCTGATTTAGTCTCTATTTAAACGAAAAACGAAATCTTTCCTGAGAAGTTTTGTTGTTTCTGCAGGCATACAGGCTTTACAAGCAAGGTAGAAGCTTGGAGATTGTAGATCAGACTTTAGCACAATCAGAAATTCCCAATGATGTAGCAATGTGCATACAACTTGGGTTGCTATGTACTCAAGCTGATCCAACACAACGTCCCAACATGCATCAGGTGGTGGTGATACTGTCGAGGAAGCCAAGCACTCTCGAAGAACCAACAAGACCTGGATTCCCCGGTTCCAGATATAGGACTCGGAGGCCAACGGCATCATTACCCCCGACTTCAGGAACTTCAGGAGAATTCAGTTCTCATTCTTCTGGTTCCACGACCAATACGAACAGTGTCACTTCTTCTGGCACTGCAAGTACATCGGTCCTCACGAGTCCCAGATTAGACCCTAATGGTAAACGTCCTATGCAAGGTTAGGCTTATTCTTACGGGTGAAGATTCTTTTGTATGTAGTTGGTTTTCTATTATTAATCTGTTAATAAGGAGTTTTGTTGTTAGAGAATGACAGTTAAATGAATGCCTAATTTGTGATATTCAATCAATACATACCACTTGAGCTTCATGTATACAGCTGATAGATAAGGAAGTAACATGAACTTCAGCTTCATATATATAGCTGATAAATAAGGAAGTAACATGAAAATTTAGAAATAAAATGCAATAAATTATACTTCCTCTGTCCTACAAAGATAGACTTGTATTTTCATACAGATTAAGAAAATTTAATTATTATCGATGGAACAATAAATTTTACTTATATTTTTCCTAATATATTTTCAATATAATGGTAGTTCATATTTTTTTTTTTAATCACAATGTACATTAAATAGGAGCATATTACAAAACTAAGAAATCAACCATTCTATTAACAAGGAAAGTGGTTTATAATTTAGACAGGTAATTAAAAAGAGTAATTCTATCTTTATGGGATGGATTCCCTTTCGTGCACATTAATTTTATGATTTGAATAGTCAGCTATCTGTTATGTTTCAATGTCTACGTATGAGTCGAAATTTAATGGGAGGTAATAGATTGACTGACATTGAAAGTAAATTGAAATTCAGTTATTTGATTTTGATAAATAAAGATATCTTCACAAATTTTTTTTTGGGCATCATTTGATAAAGATTTATCTCTACGTTCTCAATCATAAAAAGGACATGAAATATGGATTACATTATGAACATGGAATGGCTCTGGGTGGGGATAATTGGCTAACAAAGAAAAATTCAAGGCTTTTGTTTTTTTTTTTTTTAACACGGCTTCAAACTTGCTGGTATGTATCAATATTCATTTAGTAGGCAAAAAATGCTCAAACGCATCAAAGATGACTTTACTATCACTTTCTACAGAGCAAATTAGTCATTCAACGACACCAATTTTACGAGCTTTCAAGTGTAATGATACTTAAATAAATAAATAAATAAACTGACCATAGTGAATGTAAAAATTAGGCATAAAGGAGTTCTCTCCAAGAAGGTATAAAGCTCAAAACTCATTCGAATATTTTTATTTAAAATGTAAGTTCTCTTCAATTAATTAATCAATTTCACTCGTCGAACTTTCTTTTCACACTAGTGACTAACATCAACATGCAAAACTGACAAATAAGGTGTCACAATACTCCAAGCCAAAGGTAATACAAATATTAAAATCAAAAGTTCTTACTTCATCCAATTTCCAAAGTTCATGCGCAGTGCTTTAATTTTTTAAACACCATACCCCCAAATCTAGTCTAAACATTGTCCTCAATGTTCCAAATTATACAAGTCAGTTAAGTGGATACAAATATAATTAGTATATTGGAATAAAGAGAGAAAAAAAAAATAGAATAAGTTGGAAAGAATGTACCTGCATAAGTTGTACCACCATGCACCCCTACTAAGAAAAAAATTAAGATAAAAACACAATTGTTTTTTTTTTTAATTTTCTTTTTTTTTTAAATTTTCTTTTTTTTAATTTAATTTTTTTTAAGTTTTATATATATATATATATATATATATATATATATTAAGATGGATAAATAGAATTACTCAAATTATTTTCTTTCTCCCCGTCTCGAGAGTTGAACTCCAAATATGATTTTAATTTTTGGCCATTAACTTTGAAAATATCACCATTTTTGGGGTTTTCAACCTCAATCGTTCTATGGGAATAAATTGTACAAACAATAAAAGAGCATGACCATCTAAACGTAACTTACCTGGAAATAAATGCAAACGAGAATTGTATAAAAGTAATTTCTGACCTAGAGTGAACAATTTTCTTACTATGTGCTTGTCATGAAAAAATTTCATTCTTTGCTTGTAGATCTTTGTATTCTCATAAGCGTCGTTCCGAATCTCCTCAAGTTCTGCCAGCTGCAATTTTCCTTTTGACCCAGCTTCCTGCAAATCAAAATTGAATTTCTTAATAGCTCAATAAACCCAATGGTTTAGCTCAACCGGTAAGTGGCAGGCTTTCCTATACACCAGTCTATAAGAAGACATTCCAATGGGTGTTTTGAAAGCTTTTCTATCTGCCCACAATGCATTAGTAAGTTGTAGAGACCAATCCTTTCTATCAGGTCGAATTCTCTTCTCCAAAATCTACTTTATTTCTCTATTTGAAACCTCCACCTGACCCCTAGTTTGTGGGTGATATGGGGTTGCAACTTTGTGTGTGATGGAGTACTTTGCTAACAGGGTTTGAAAATGCCTTTGCAGAAATGAGATCTACCATCACTGATTATGGCTCGTAGAGTGCCAAAGCGAGAGAAAATATTGCTCTTCAAAAATGCTACCACACTTTTGTGATCATTGGTACATGGAATTGCCTCCACCCACTTGGAAATATAATCGACACTAACCAATATGTAAAGTAGCAAAATAATGGGGAAAATGTTCTATGAAATCGATCCCCCATACATCAAAGATCTCAATTATGAGAATTGGATTAAGCAGCATCATGTTTCTTTTTGAAATGCTTCCCATGCGTTGACACCTGTCACATGAAGAAAAAAAACATAAGTGTCACAAAAAATAGTAGGCCAATAAAAACTACATTGTAAAATTTTGGCAATAATCTTTTTAGCATTGAAATGGCCTCCATAAGCTTGGTCATGACAAAAAGAGATCACACTCTGGAATTTACTTTCTGGAACACATCTCCTTATAATTTTATCAACACAATATTTAAACAAATAAGAATCATCTCAAAAGAAGTTTTTCACTTTAGCTAAGAACTTAGTTCTATCTTGTTTAGTCCAATGTTCTGGAAGCTTACCTGTAACAAGATAATTAATTATGTCAGCAAACCAAGGTACAACATCAATATTCATAAGTTGTTCATCTGGAACAACTCATTTAACGGTAGTTTTTCCTGTATAGAGTCAAGCACAATACGAGATAAGTGGTCAGCTACAACATTTTCAAAACCCTTTTTATCTCTAAACTCGATGTCAAATTCTTTTAAAAGCAAAATCCACCGAATCAACCTTCGTTTAGCATCTTTCTTAGTAAGAAGATATTTGAGGACAGCATGATCAGAAAAAATAATTACTTTACACCCTACAAGATATGATCGAAATTTATCTAATGCAAATACAACTGCTAGCATTTCTTTCTTCGTAGTAGAATAATTTAATTGTGTATCATTAAGAGTCCTACTAGCATAGTAAATAACAGAAGGCAACCGATCTAATCTCTGTCCTAAAACTGCTCCTATAGCATAATCAGATGCATCACACATAAGTTCAAAAGGTAAATTCCAATTGAGGTGGTCGAATGATAGGTACAATGGTCAATAATTTTTTAAGTCTTTCAAACACTTCTAAACAAGAATCATTAAAGACAAAAGGTGCATCCTTAACAGGTAAATTGCATAGGGTCTAGAAATTTTACTAAAATCTTGAATGAATCTTCTATAAAAACCAGCATGCCCAATGAAAGATCTTACTTCTTTCACTAATTTTGGATGTGGAAGATTGGAGATAAGATCCACATTGGCCTCGTTGACTTCAATACCACTACTAGAGATAATGTGACCAAGAACAATACATTGTTTCACCATGAAGAGACATTTTTCCCAATTTAAAACAAAGTTCTTTTCCTCGCATCTCTGTAAAACTAAAGTTAGATGGCACAAATATTCATCAAATGAATCTCCACATACAGAAAAATCATCTATGAATACTTCAAGAAACTTCTCAACCATGTCAGAAAAAAATACTAAGCATACATCTTTGAAAAGTAGCAGGTGCATTACATAAACTAATTTTGGTGGTTGTTGGACTGATAGGATGTTCTTCTTTTTTTCTTGTTGGAAGTAATGCAATTTTCTGTTTCTACTTAGTTATATCCATGATAAGTGCTGGACTCAAACAAGACATTCACTTCATTTATAACACTGTCAACATCAAATATGAACCAAAATGAGTTAAGCACATCTTTAAGCATCATCACAATTAGTATAAACAAAAGAATTATCAATTAATGCTTCTATCATATCAACATCAACTACGTCCTCATTGTCATATTGTTGTTTGTTGACATTAAAAACATTCAATTCTATAGTCATGTAACTAAAAGATAGCTGGAATGCTGCAATTAATAAGGGTGTGTTTGATTAGCACATTTTCCATGGAAAATATCACTTCCATAGAAAATGTTGTCAAATCCAAAAAATTTCTTTTCCACCTTTGTTGTTTGATTGCACTGAAAAATAAAATGGATTTTCTAGGTACAAGCATTTAAAGCACATTTTTTCCCATTTTCTTGAAAAATATTTTCTCACCTATATAGTAGAATTTATTTTCCATCTTACATGGAAAATATTTTCATTTTCCACCTTTTTCCATGCATACCAATCAAACACACCCTAATAGCATTAGATGTTACTAGAATAGGATGATAAAAAATTACAGGAATATGTTTTCTAGAGTCTCGTACCGGTTGAGTATCAAGTACAATAAAATCGACATGAAAATAAAACTTGTCAACATGTATCAAAACATCCTCTACAATTCCGCAGGGGACTTTCACAGATCTATCAGCAAGTTGTAAAATCACATATGTTTGTTTTAACTCGCCTAGTCTAAGTTGTATATACACAGAGTAAAGAAGAAGATTAACACTAGCTCCTAAATCTAGCAAAGCTTTTTCAATCTTATGGTTTCTTATGATGCTTAAGATAGTAGGACAACCTAGATCTTTAAATTTTAGAGGACTGTTGCTTTGAATTATAGAGCTAACATGTTCTGTTAAAAAAGCCTTTTTGGGCACATGTAATTGTCTCTTTTTTGTACATAAATCCTTCAAAACATAACATAGGCAGGAACTTGCTTAATAGCATCAAGTAGAGTGGTATTTATACTTATCCGCTTGAAGATTTCCATGATATCATTGATCGCACTACCTTGCTTCACTTTTGTTAGCCTATGAGGAAATGGGGATTTTGGAATATAAGATGGCTCATTGTTATCTTTGGAAGCTTCCTAAACTGAATAATCAGTTGTTGCATTACCTGGAGAAACTGGTTGAGATGTATTTCTTTTTGAAATTTCCACTCGGTTGTCAAACAATTTTCCGCGTCTCAACGTCATGACGGATTTAACCTCCTCATGTTGGTTGCTTGAATTAGTCTCAAAATTGTGCACTCCTTTAGGATTAGAAAGTGGTTGACTCGAAAACTTTTCTTTCTCAATGGTTGTTGTCA
Source organism: Forsythia viridissima (assembly GCA_030279155.1). NCBI lineage: Eukaryota > Viridiplantae > Streptophyta > Magnoliopsida > Lamiales > Oleaceae > Forsythia > Forsythia viridissima. Next base: position 52,081,287 of record CM059034.1, read on the forward strand.
ACTGTTGGACTGATGATGCCAATTGTCCCATCATGTTTTCCATATTGGAGATGGATTGTGCCTGTGAGTTTTGGCTAGTTCGTACTTTATTCTTAAAATTAGTAATAGTGTGATTATGGTGATCTAATGCATCTTGTGTAGCTTTTGTCAATTTTTAAATTGCCTCCTCCTATAGTTTTGGCTATGAAAATTTTGAATTGAATTGCTGGTATTTTGTCTGGCTCAGTGGAATTATTGGCTATCAATGAGGTTAACTTGCAGGAAATATCTTGTATCATGCCTTTGACTTCTTTGATTTATGAGCTAGGTTCATTACTTCATCTCATAGATTCCTCTTTTCTTTAGTTCAGTCCGAGAAGATCGACTCCGCTATTATGAATTGTCAACCTACTTTTGAAAGAAACTCCAAATTTCTGTTGCATTTTTGGATATAAGCTCTCCACCACTTGTGGCCATCAACCACTCTTGAATATGTGGTAGTAACCCTTCCAAAAAATATTGGCTTAAGTGCCATTTTTCATAGCCGTGATGTGGACATTTCATAAGGAGCTCATTAAATCTCTCCCAAGTTTCATAGAATGGTTCTTCGTCTTTCTGCACAAACTCTGAAATTTCCTTGCGAATAGCATTAGTCTTATGAACAAGAAAATATCTATTCAAAAATTTAGCAACCATTTGTTCTCAAGATGTAATACTATTGGCAGGTAATGTATTAAACTATGATCCAGATCTATCTTTTAGATAAAAAGGAAACAGACGAAGTTTAACATTATCAGGAGAAACATTTTCATATTTAAATGTCTCACATACAACATAGAAATCTGTCAGATGATTATAAGGTTCTTCACTCTCTAAACCATAGAAAGACGGGAGACAATTAAGCACACTCAGTTTTAGCTCAAAATTCCTAGCAGCTACTCGTAGGGTATTATATGCATGAGGTGCTCAAATTAGCTAACGAACTAAAATAATCTCTAAAAGACCTCTCCTCAATTTCATCACCTATAGCGATTTTTACTTCGGTTCCTTCAATTTTATCTAAAGTTGTAGCTCATTTTCGTTGGTGAAATTTTTTTTCAATTTCACTATCTAGATATTCTAGCTTAATTTCTAGATATCTACGACCAAGTATGCACTATAAATATATTTGGTTTTTTTAAAATAAATAAATAAAATCCTAAATTATAACTAATCAAGAATAAAAGAGTAATTAGCACGTTTCGTCCATATCCTTGGAGTTTATTGCTCAAATCATCACTATCGTTTGGATTTTGGCATTTGGGTCCTTAAATCACTCATTCTTTGCGCAAAAGGTCCTTACTGTCTAATTTTGTCAGAAGTTGCTGTTCAATCAACGCGTCATCTGCAATGTCTCATTTTATAAAGGGTATTTTTGTCAAATCTATTTGATTACGCCACGTGTCTGTCTTCTCTCTTTCCAAACTCTCTCTCTCTCTTTCTCTCTCCTTTGAGTCTCCGATAATGCCCTGACTTCGAATGAATCATGAATTGTTCAGATGAGCAACAACACTTTACGTTTCCATGTTCATTTGCAATACATCCAGTCTCCTAGCTTTTAGATCACAATTTTATTATTTTAAACTCAAAGCACTCACTGCAAATGGGAAAATATTGGGCAAATGTGAAATTATTACATCTTTTTTTGCGAGGTCCAATGGAGGCATAAAAAGCTTTAATCATGGATAAATTTCGTTAAATTTAGAATTATTCACTCACTGAAGAAATAAGAATCATATTACAAGTGACCAAATATGCTGCTAATTACCCTATTAATTTTCCCCAAATTATCTTTTACGCAAATCAAACTAAATTGTCTTGTCTCGCACTTACTTTTCAAGCGACAAAGCAGGATCGAGTTCCAACAAGATCATTAACCAATAACCATTACAATCAAAAAAGGAAAAACAAAAAACAAAAATTATCAAGCAAACCAAGGAATACTTACAGAGAATCGGTAGTATGAATGTAGATGCAAATGAAACAGATGAGCTTACCTGACGAGGGAAGATAGACATGGAATAGTGCGGTGTCATGTAAGCTGAACAACGAGGAGAGAGAAAGTTGTCGGCGCAATGGCGAAGCGCCATGCCTACACCTATACCTATACCTACACTTACACGCGGACACCTCATATGCACTGCAAGTGTCATGATTTCTGTCATTGCCAACCAATTTTGGTAAACCAAAATTAAATGATTAACACCTCAAAGTGATTACTTTTACTTCTTGAACAAACTGAAGGAGATGGCAGTCGGTGGTGGGTGGAGTAGATGGAGAATCAAAGGAGAGAAAGAAAGAGAGTTTGGGGAGAGAGAAGACGGATACGTGGCGCAATCAAATATATTTGACGAAAATACTCTTTATAAAATGAGACATTACAGACAAAGCGCTGATTTAACAGCAACAGTTGACAAAATTAGACGGTAAGGACCTTTTGCGCAAAAAATGAGTGATTTAAGGACCCAAATGCCAAAATCCAAACGATATGGACGATTTTTGCAATAGACTCAAATGATATGGACAAAACGTGCTAATTACCCAAAATAAAATTAACTAAGACTAAATTAACTTTTCGACGCAGTCCCCGGCAACGCCGCCAAAAACTTGATGTCAAATTAACACGCAAGTGTACGAATCTATTGGAATATAGAAAATTAGTAATGATGTCGATCCCACAGAGACTGCAATGGAGAAAGTTTAATTTAATTCGAATTAACTATTATTCTAGGCTAGTTGGGTCGAAATGAATTTTGTTGAAATAATTTAACTTAAAAACTAATTAATTATGCTAGAAAGTTGAGTTGAAGGTTCAAGTTATTTAAAGTACCAAGGTTTTGGAATTCACCATTGTTTAATTTAGCAATTATCCAATTATTGATTAATTCTAAAAAAGAAACGACAACTCGAAATCAATACATTGTCGTCTTAAAATATTTATCAATATCAGCTCCCATTTGCTTCAATCATAAATTACTTAAGTGTTTTCCGTATCAAACTCAATTAAAAGAAAACAAAAAACATTCTATGTATCCCAAATCGATAATAAGATAACGAAAAATCAAAAGAAATTAATATAACACGTTTAAGCACGAAGCACAAATTAATTAAATTAATTTCTAACTATCAAGAATACATGATATTTAAGATGAAAGGGATTTTATAAAATTAATACAACCAGAACGAACCATGAAAGTTAAAGCTCTAAAACGGAATTAAACGAATAACAAAATAACCATTTCATTTAAACAAGGTTTTATCGTCTACTTTGGCTCAAGAAAATTAGAAGAACATAGTTAAATTAAAAATAAAAGAATTGATAGAACCCGACATGAATTGAAAGAGGTGAAATCTTCCAAAAACTCTTCTTCGCTAAGTAATTCTTCTCTCTTGTTTCTTGCCGTCTTCCTCTCTTAATTTGACCTAAATTCAGACTTTATATAATGTTTTACCAATTTTGAAACTCGTATACGTGAAAAGACAAAAAATGACTCGACTTAGAATTGAAAATAAGCCAAAAAAATATCTAAACGAACTGCAAATATGTATTGCCACGATTTGACCGCGGTAAACGGTAAAGAATTTTACCAAATTCTATTTCAATCCCATATTTGCACACTTGGTCCTCCAAGTTTAAACATATATACGGTTTCGTCCCCACTTCAAGTTTTACTTGCTAGTTTAGTCCTTTTTGCTCCAAAGCTTTATTTTTGGTCCCATACTTTCAAAAACTTCCATCCTCATCCCCAAATATTCATAATTGTTCACAATATGTCCTAATTCAAATAAGACATTAATTAGTACTTTTATCAATGAATAATTAATAACAAAATAAGATAAGCAGATAACATGTATACTAAAATTAAAGATAAGTGGTGTAGTGACTCAAGATTAAATCATCGGTGTTAACTACTTTGCTAACTTTTAGGACTTTAAAGTGTTGCCAACAAAGCCCTAAATCTCTTTAAAACTGAATGCGGAAACTCACTACTTCGCAAATTAAACAAAAGTTTAAACATATAATAATTTTATTTTAAACCTCTAAATGAAAATTGAACTTTAAAAGTTTTATCATAAACTTTTTCCTTTTGTCAAGGATTACTGAACATTATTTAACTTCTACTCTTAACCACAAAATGAAGATATTTAATTAAAATGTTACAAACAATTATCAACTGCTTCAATTAATTTAGTTGTTACAACATCTATAATATACAATAAACAGTTTGTCGCAACATGGAGCAGATTTATAAAACTCAAGAACGGAATTTTTTTTTATCTTCATTCCAGGATGTCAAATTTAATTTATGAAGATTCAGTATATAGCATCACAAAAATTCAATGTTTCAACATGTAAATTTTTTCTATTTAACATATTTATATAACATGGTCAATGTGTTATTCTATTTAAATATCTTTCGAAAAATCTTTACAAAATATATAAAATATTATACATCTAGAAAGTCACAATGGAGAATTATAACATTAACACATTAGATATAAATACTAAACATTGCACAAAATGGCTTAATACGTTAGTTTTTAGGTTGATTGCAACACAAAAACTTAATATCAAAATATAGAGATAAAATTGAACTGAGTTGCTCGTGGGCCTAGTAGCTCTGCCCAACAAAGCTTGACTTATTATGGGACGGGGATCGTATGCCAGAATCGAGCCAACCTTATGAACCCTTGAAAAATACGGGCAGGCTCGTTGGACCGGCTCGTGACCCGGCCCAAGCCGACCCTCTGAGCCTTCTCTTATAAAGGGCCCATGAGCTGGTCCTTGGCTCGTTGGCCTCAACGGTCGGATTTTTGAATTTTGGAGACCTTAACCATTGGGGGTTATTTTTGTGACTATTAGTATACCCTTATCCTTACAATATATAAGAGTAAGTTGTAAAATCACTATTCATCATTTGACCAATATTACGATGTATCACCTTTTTAAATTTCACCCTTTAAAAAAAATCTGATATCTAATTAAATGTGGAGCAGCTTTTTTTACGTTTTGTCAATCTCTTTCTCGATTTGGCTCTCTGTTTCTCTCTCCTAACTTGGCTATCTGCCACCTCCACCTCCGCCGCTGCCGCCACCACCACCACCACCACCACCACCACCACCTTCCTTCTCTCTTATATATGAATCTAGATGCATAGATTAGGGCTTCCTGTTTGATTTTTAATCTGATTGTTTTTTTTTTTTCTGCTTCTGGTGTATCAAACTGTTTGAGCACCTAGGGTTAAATAGATCGATTCTCAGTATTTTTTTCGTTTTTTTTGTTGCACAAATTAGGATTTTTGTGGTTTGTTTTCGATATGATTTTTTTGTTTATCAAAATCTGGAAAAGTTTCTATTTCTTCTTTAACTCGGTACAAATATGGGTCCAAATTATTTTAATCCCATTGTTCTTTTTTTCCTTTTCACCTTTTTGGGAATCCTAGGGACATTGAAATGGCAGAAAATGAAGGAAAAATGGAAGGGTGGCTTTATCTGATTCATTTCAACCATTTTTGGGCTGCATTATTCATGTAAAATGTACTTTATTCTTGATGACAAATGTCTCAAGAGCTTCAAATCAACCCCTTCTGAAATAGAGGTACTTTTTTTTTTTTTAGTTTCTCTCTTGAATTTCTTTTCCACCGTAATATGCAATGATTAAGCATATATATACATTTATATATGCATAAATATACCATGTGTATATGAGTGTATGCATGTATATATTTTTATGTATATGATTCTAATTTGTTGCGTATAGTTGATATGAATAGAATCTGTTTTGTCAAATATAGTTTTTGATAAAGGTTTCTTGTTTGTTTTACTAAAATTTGTAATTGAACTGCCTTTTTACTGTTCATGAGGTAATTGCATTTTTGCGTTTCTGCCAAGTGAAAGATACATTTTCATGGTGTTTCATGAGTTTTGGTTTCATTACTCTCCCGGATTTGTTGCCTTTTGATCTTTTATGGTGATGAATAATATTATATTATATACTCTGCTTTATTTTATATAAATTTTTATTTATTTAACTATCTTTTTGTAGAATTATCGCAAGTCCCTGCTTTTGATATACGCCTCGATGTGGTCGGATTTGTATAATGGATGATAACGTCATAAATTCTCAGCTTAAGAAAACAATTGAAATGTACATATGATGGTTTGAGTTTTCATTTGTTTACTCAAATTTGATTATCAATTACAATCTAAAACTTGAAGGGGAGAGCATTTGTCTCAGTTTTCATGTTCTAGGATTTATATATGTTGGAAAAAACACAAAAATATTCGTAGTAAGCATTTTTTTTTTTATTACTATATCTCAAATTTACACGCAAACTGGAAATTTCTTAACTTTTTTCTTTGGATAACGTACTTTTTGTGCTTCGATAGGTTATACTATATAAATTGGGTTTCTTTTTCATTTAAGAGCAGTGTTAAATTTAAGTAATATTTCTCTGATATAATATTATCAAGGATTTGAGCATTTGTGTGTGCCCTACATTGGAAAGCATGAAAATAATTTCAAGATAAGTACTAGTTAATTTAGTGTTTAACAAATGATTATAATAATTGAAGAACGTAAATATTTTGAAATATTTACCGAGATTTCAAGTCTTCTACAATCTGAAGTGAGCCATCTATGAAAAAGGAACTATCTGCCTTTGTTGACAATGATAGACCTGCAATATGATATATTTGAAGTATTTGAATGTGGTATCTGTTAGTTATGCAAAATGACAAGTTCAGTAAATATGATGTATTACGAATTATGAGACTTTCAGATGCTTTTCAATAAGAACCTGTTTCTTGCTTGAATTTTCAGATATGTAGTTTCATTCATTGTCAACGAATGCTTCCCACATTGTTAACAGAATAGTGTCAAACCTATTATGTATTGGGTTTAGGTAAGAGGAATCATATATAATGTAAAATATGTTGTGTGTAATGGTGGATTGTAATAAATCATGTGGTGAATAGAGTCATACATTTTGTTGATAAGTATCAAATATTGTACTTGACATTGCTTTTCAGAATGCGTTTGAAGAAGCTTTGAAGTCTCATATCAATTACCATTGCAGCAATACATGAAAGTATATGATATCAAGAAAATATCGTAGTAAGCTTTAGTAAAATCTTGAAATTAACAAAGTTTAAAATTTTGTAGTACTTACTTAAATCTGTGTTAGAATCCATGTATTTTGGAAGATCTTTGAAGTCAGTGAAGCTGTATGTACAAAAAAAAATAAATTACACAGTTTCTAAATTTGGTAGTGATATCTATTAAAATGTGAAAAGAACAATTAAGATGATTTAAATACAATCACAAAAGAAGAAACAATTATTTTTAAAATAATTATTGTAATGATATTCACCAGGCACGTGGTCTGCATTTCTATAAATGAATTCAACCCATTTATCCACACAAATGCAGTTTAAATGGCTAAACCTCCATACTTCCACATTGTAAAGGTTTTAGAATTCAGTTAAAATACTTGTATTAATCAAGAGATCATCTAGAATTCTTGCAGTCTAGGAAATTTTGAGAAAAAGAAGTGAAATAATTGATAATAGAATGTTATGGATCAAGTTACCAGTTTAAAAATGAAGTATAATACTAAATTTTCTTTTCTTGTACTGTAATAGAATGGTATTACAATATAGATTCATTCAACTCTTGCATCACCCCAATTCTCTTTTGTACTGGCTTTAATATTTAGTCATATCTGTTCCAAATAATGAAAGCAAGTTTACTGAAATTAGGAGCATTTGACGAATAAAAGGTATGGTATAACTTCTCAACTTTAAACTTATATCCAACGCAAATTTATTAAATTATTACACAGCACCAATAATATTATTCATTCTTGAACCCTGCTCAATTTCAACTATAGAATTACTTATACATTGTTGTGCTATCAGAAACAAATTTTCTAGATCAAAGGAAAAGCATGAGTGAAAGTTTTCTACCAAACATTCTGGTAAATGAATTGCAATAATTGCAACAAAATTTCAAGTGAAATTATGGCAATATCTATCAGTGTGCGTTCTGTAAATGTACTAATGCAAAGGCAATTACAAGGTAACAAGAACCTATCTACTTACCAAATTAAATTTATTCATATATTGTCTAATTAAAACTTCAATTTTCATATGCTTTACATTTACATTTAATAACATCATACAAATAATATTCTAACATTGTTAAATTATTAAATTTAATTATAGAGCCAAGGTATACCTACAATTAATGGATTCAACTGGATATATTAATGTTTCAGCTATTGGAAATTCAGCTAAATATTTCTTGCAATGCAATGCCAAAACTTTGATTGAGTAAACAACATCGGTACTTCAAATATCTAAACTTTAATTTATTATTGTAATTTATAAAATTTAAGCATTTATAGCTCCAACAACCTAAATTTTTTTACTTCAACAGAAACCAAATGCAAGCATTGTTGATTCAATACGTTTGACAATGAATGAAGATGAAGTGTTCTACGTGAAGGCTATACCAAAAGAACAGCAATCATCTGACTGCAAATTTGAAGTACTCTTTATCCTCAATTCTGTACAAATAGTGACCGGAGACAAATACAACATTAAAAACAAAGGAAAGGCTCCAGCACACAAGGATGGAACCCCACATCTTGCTGATACCTACCTCATGGAATCACCACCTGCAAAAAGATCTTTATTCCATTCTTATGATGCACCAGTAGCAAACAAGAAAAAAGTTGAAAAAGATGGAAATGAAGAAGAACATTAAAAAAAAAAAACACCAGTGAAGCTCCACATATTAGTGTAGATAGTACTTTTGAATGTTGTTTTCATAGCTTCCAAAACTTTAATGCTGTGAGATTTTTTTTGGAATTCGTTTTGAATTGGCAATTGTTTTTGCATTAAAAATGTCGGTTACTATTTTTGAACATGTATATGAAAATCTATGAATACATTTACATATCATATTTCGTATGTTTGAGCGATGAATTCTTTGATGAGAAAATGAAAGTAGAAATTGATTATAGTTTTTTTTTTTTTTTTTTTTGCTACGGGTTGAATGTCAAGCAGATTTACACTAGATCTCTCATTGCTGCTCTATGCTTCCATGCATATCAGCGAGCAAGTAGTACAAATTCTTATTATCTACGTCACTTGATAGTTAATAGGTAATACTGATTTCAGAACACTAAATCTTAAGCAATGAATATCGTCGTTTGCATTGTTAAAGTTATCCTATTTACACAGTTTACCATAACGACAACTGTGTGTGTGTGTGTGTGTGTGGACTAAATGGACGAAATTATCCTTTCAAATTGGTGTGAGTCGTGTTGAGGATAAGAGTTAACAGATGTTTTTGGATGGCAATGGACGGAAAGGATGTTTTGCGCGAGAAAAGGTAGAGATGGGTGTGAAAATGCCAAAATTTGAAAGGTATGGAGATTTACACAATAACTTCAAAAAGTATGGATGTTTTGTGCTATATATATATATATATATATATATATATATATATATATATATATATATACTAGTTATATGTACGTGCTATGTACGTAAGTTGTCCGTGATAATCTACTAATTAAAAGCGATTGTGTTAATATAATTTTGATAGAATTTAAATATTTTTGTGTACTTGTCAAATAATGAACTCATTAATTTTTGTAAAGTTATGTTGTTCCAATGGTGGGATTTTATTTCTAATTGTCCCATGCCTTTGCTAAGTTAAAAAATTCTAACTCTTTGTTTAATAATCTAATAAGCTTAATAATCAGTTCTCCAGAAGCAGCGACAAAAAATAATATAACTCTTAGCATTTTCAGTGAATCATCTTAGATCTGCACGCATGAACTCTCAAAGCTACACAAAAATCCTCCCTTTTTTCTTGTGAATAATTTTAAATATTAAAATCTAACATGCTTCCAAATATTACAAGATATTCAATTTTCTGATCTATTGTCATCTAAGTTGCAAATTACCATTCTAATCAAAATTAGATTGTTCTAATCCAATGTGCTCACAGAGAGAAAAATATATCCTTCCACATAAATACCCAAACATGTGCTTCACTGAACTTTATGTCTGGGCAAGATAATAGCTCTGAGATATCATGTTCTCAAAACACCAGATATATGCTGCATGATAATCGAGAAGTAATTAATCCCTCCAACTTTATTAATATTTAGATGGTCAAGCCGGCGAAGAATTATTATTTCTTGAGCCATGAAACAAACACTCTCTGGCTCAAAATTGTCAAATCGTACATTTTTCAAAGCAACTATTTTCCCACTTTCTCAAGTTAGTCGAGAAAGTCTATTTTTTTTTTTTTTTTGTGGTTTCTCGAGTAACTCGAGAAACTCATTTGGGGAAAAAAAATAATACTAACTTTACCGAGTTATGAGACAAAGTGGGAAAAAAATGAAAAAAAAAAAATTTTCTTCAAAACTTCACTTAGTCATGGATTAAAAAAAATTCATTTGTTGGATTGGTTTATTTGCTTTTGCCACATCTTGAACATAGAAATAAGGGAACACATAGAGTCAAATAAATTCTATTATGACATGATAATATCAACCATGAATATACTAAGTTTCATGGAAATGAGGGAATCTCATGGAAGTGGAATAAAAAAAAAATCTATTCAACTGTTACAATTTTTAATTATACATGTCTCTATCTCTATTAAAAAAAAAGACAGACAGGGTGATAATTTTAAGTAATGGTCTACCACCATAACAATTACCTTAGCACAGGAAAACCCATTTGCAAGGAAGAAGCTGTTTTGCAGCTTCTAATCTCCCCTCCTCAATTTTCCATAAGGAAATAGAATCTCCTGCAAAGAAGGAAATTTATGAATAGTGTGAAATGCATTAACGATTAATTGTTTAATATAATTTCAAGCAACTATGTACCAAGGATTAAACACAGTAAGCAATTAAATCATACGTGATACAAGAGTTAATGGTATCTCTATGAGTAGAATTTCTAACACTTTCGTTTGGAAAAGGTAATGGAGGGTATATCTTTCTGAATAAAGAGATTTTATAATATGGACTGAATAATTTTAGAAGTAATAATTTGAGGATTAAAAATAAGTAAACCCCTACTCAGCCACATTGTTGACCTCTTGATATTACATTTTACAGCCAATAGTTTAAATAAACCTAGATTTCAATGCTAACTCCTACATTCATATGTATTCATCTAATGAAGATAAAAAAATTGGAAACATGAAGATGCAAACTGCTCCTCTATTTTATTTAGATCATCTTTGTTCTCACCGAGCTCTGTTATATGGTACTCAATGCAGAACAAACTCTTTAAACTTTTTATTGGTTTGAGTCATTATTCTCAAATTGTATAGGGCACTAACGTCTTTAGAAGTTTTGAGTAAATTTCTTATAATCACTATCTACTTAGGTAAATTTTCAAGTATGATAAAATTGACATTGAACAAAGAACGATTTTTAATTTTTGAACGATAATTAAAATGAAAAAATAAATAGATTGGAACAAACATTTGCATTTCAATTACAAATATTAAAAGGTATAATATCTGAAATTAAATCATATTGAATGCAAAAATGAAATTACCAGATAAACAATAAAAGTTTCACCCATTCATACGTCGGAGCTCTTATCTGTGCTAACTCTACTTCCTTGAATACATGCAGCGAAGTTCTAAGGAAGTAAACAGTCACCTGCATAACAAATCAGATGCGCGCATACACAAATCAGATGCAGAGGTTATTGCAAGTAAATAGTAATTTTTTTTTTTGAGAAATATGTTAAAATAAAAACTACAGAAAATGATACTTTCTAAGATAGATAATTACAGAACTATATTAATATAATGATAATTTAAAAATTCACATAGATAAGCAACTATTTTTAGAGAAAATCAATAGAAGAAGAATCATGAGAAAGACAGCCTCCAAAAGGACCGGAAAAAAAAAATTACATACTCTATACATGCCCAAATATGTCTTTTTCATTTTTTCCCTTTTGGCATATCATATAAAATTAAGTAAATATGCAGCAAATTGTTTACAAAAATGAATCCAGTCTACATGTGAGGGAACATGTTCAATAGTAAATAAATATTATCCCATATAACAACTTTGACTTCTAGTTGTGGTAGTTCAATATGGTCTTTACAAAACGAAATGAAAGAGAGAAAGCAATCCATAAATCCCTCACCTTTGCTTTCTGACAAAAGAATTCCGAAGATGTGTCATTTGCTTCTCATCTTCGGTAACATCCACAAGGTCTTCAATCATCTGTATCATCTTAGTGTTTTGAATACCAAGAAAATGATAAATTCATCAATCAAATAAAATAAAATAAAAAACCTCATACTGAGGAATAAATATACTAAGTCTAAAAGAACGATGGCGTCAAAGAACTTAAGGTGCCTCTATGTTCACCTACCTCAACTAAATCATAAGTGCATCATATGCCTTGCTACTCTTTGTAATTATAGAAGTTCAATTAAAATTCTTACAATATATGTTTAAACATTGAAAATTCTTGATCTAAGCCCTACTGGGTTTGAGACTGTTAAAAATTGATTTAGGATTGATATATGCATTTATAGAGAATACATGGAAAAACCTTAGTCTATTCCAAATTGCAATGTGTTTTTAGCATGAAGAAGGCCATAAGCATATGCTAAACCAATATCTTAGAAATGGAAAATAATTAGCTTATTTATAATGAGACAAACATACCTTCTATCTTCAATATATATCCTTATTGACTTCATCCTCACTATCATGATCTGATAAGACTTGCTCCATTGTCATGGGCTTCTTTTGTTACAAAAGTTTTCATATTCAGATTTCTAACCATGTCATTCAAATATTCCATACAGACATATTTTATTTTATAGCTACACTGTCACAAAGCAAGACAGTTTTAATTTGAGTCTCACAATAAAAAAATAAAGAAGAGAGGCAAAAATGTTGCAATTCGAACTCCACACGAACAAGTAATTGATCTCGAAAGCGGTACATCACAACATTTATTTAAATATTGATGCCCAACAGATCTTCCAAAAGTTATCTAAATGATTCATTATCCAAAGTAAATATTGAAAATCTCTATGCCATCAAGATCAAAGAATGGAGGAGATTGAGTAATAGCATAAAGTGAGTTACTTGAACCATGGCATCTTCCAATTGTAATCCACATGTTCAGGTAGGTCATTTTTTAAGAGGAGCACTGAGCTCAACATAGGAAAGGCAAAGCAGACATGTTCAAGATAACGTGTTGTGGCTCAGATTCATGTAGGAACAGAATTAAACTTAGTAATAAACACAACTTCTTAATAATAATAATAATTTGCAATTGTAGAAGAAAACCAAACTCAGCAGTAAGGGAAATGCTACTTACAGATGGCAGAGATATTTCATGTAAACTGAGTGTGGAATGATTTATTCCCCGAGGAGTTCATGTATTTATCAAAGATAGAAAGACAGACAATTGTTTTTGTAATAGCATGTATAATTGAGTTTAAGTTTGTAAATAGAGTTAGCAAATACGGCTATTTTAGAGTTGTGTGACATTAAGAAGTACGAAGAACATATGCATATGCTCAAATTCAATTCAATAAGAAGTTACCTGCAAAATGACTTCCAGGCCAACAGAACCATCTGTTCACACTTTGCTTCCTGTTTTTAAAGTTTTAAAGGTAGCTCGGTTTTGACTAATGATTACAACACAAGTATACAGCAAGTATGCATAAAATTTAAGCAGAAAAAATTACAAAAACCAGAAAAAATAAATTACCAGATTTTATTGTTGCATAGTATCTTAAACTATAAATAAACATGCAAACAAAAATTAATTCTAACTAACTAAGAAGACGAAAAAAAGAACTATAAGGTTTCATACCTATAAATCCACAGATACGGTAGAGAAGAGAAGAAAAAACAGTGTAACGAACACCAAACTCCACAAAAAACCTCAAAACGACATTAATATGAGTAGATCTGGGAATTTTTGCTATTTTTTTTAACATGGACCACAAAACAAAACCCAAACTTGAAAATGCTATACCGATAAATATTAGTTTGTGATTTCGGATGACATAAAATCGAATATCTTAAAAGGAAATAGTTTGGCACTATGTTCTAAAGGTATACCCTTTGTGATATGGGCATTATTGCTTATAATCCCTACACCAATTGGCAAACACTTATAAGTAAGATTTAATGATAATTAAAAACTCTAGCAGAAAAATCTAAATGAACAAAGATAAAAATAGACCAAGAAAAAAAAAGGCAAGCAGAAGAAGTACCTCAGTACATATTCCAACAGTTTCTCCAAACATATCTTTCTTGGAGAGCTTCTTAAGTAAATGGGTCCTAAATTTCTGAGTCTCCTAAACCCATAACATCATATTAATTACCAAACAAATCAAGAACACACCCATTAAATTAAATAACTAAGCACGCATTTGTGTTTTTAGAATTAAAAAAAATAATACTTACAACATCAGCAAATTCAAGAATTGGGTCAGGGAATTTGTAATCTGCAGCACTGCAAATGAAACTTGGGAACCTAAAACTACTACTAAAACTACTACCAAGTGATGTCCTAGCTCGCTCACCTACAACTATTTTAACACAGGTTGATTATCAAAAGGAATCAAGGTTGTCCATATATCGAACATACCAACGTTAAAGCAGATAACAAAACCAGATAGAAGCATCTATACAACAGTATAGGAAACATAAATCAGAAAGACATATGGTAAACTTACAGCCATTTGTCCGCACCAAGACTTTGTTAATTCAAATTAATTCTTAAAAACTCAATCTTCAAAGCTTCCCACAACACATTTGACAAAATGAAAACTGGGAGTTCATTTGTCGATCAACTCGAAAAAATGAGAACTCGACAAAATGTGACTCCCATTTCGTCGAGTAACTCGACAAAAATGGGCAACTCGACAAAATAGGAGTTACATTTTGTCGAGTTGCTCGACAAAATGGGAGTCACCGGGTTCTCCCATTTTGTCGAGCAACTCGACAAAATGGAATGCTCTATCACTTTGTCGAGTTTCTCGACTTCCATTTTTTTTTTTTTTTTTTTCTTCTCTCTTCTTCTTTCTCCCGTTTTTCTTCTCTCTTCTTCTTTCCCCTATTTTTCTTTTAAAGCCTAGATCTCATTATTCTTGTTGACATTTTTTTATATTTATTATTTGGCTGATTATACATTGACAATTTTTTTTTTCCTTTTGCTGTAATTTACGCTTTTGGTCCCAAATTTTTACATTTGTAACTAATTTACCCACAACTTTTATGTTTTTGTTAATGGCCATCCCCAACATTTAAATTTTGTTGAAAGCCCAATTTGACCATTATTTTTCTTTTTGTGGGGTTTTTTTTCGAGTTAAGATTTTTTTTTCTTTTGAGTTTTTATCAAGTTACTCGACAATTTTTTTTTAATAATAAAATTAATGCCTTTGGTTTGTCAAGTTACTCGACAAACCAAAACAAAGCCAATCAATTTTTGACCCTTTTTTTGGGTCGTTTGTCGATTACTCTTGACCATTTGTTTACTTTTTTTTTTGTCGACTTACTCGACAAAGAAAATTTTTTATTTAATTTTTTTTTCGATTTTTGTCGAGCTATTGGACATAAGTCTCTAAGAGATTAATGATTTTTGTTTGACAAAATCAAACAGCAGTATGAAAAGTGGTTCATGATTACATTTCAAATTTTTTTTTTTTTTTTTTTTTTTGCCAAGTTACTCGGCAAAGTCGTTTCAATATTTTTTTTTTTTGTTTTGTTTTGTTTTTTTTTTTTTTGACTTTGTCAACTCGACAAAGTCATTTGAAATTTTTTTCTTTTTCTTTTTTTTTTTGTGGGGACTTTTAGCTTTTTTTTTTTAATTTACACTTTTGGTCCACAACCTTTTTAATTTATGACAAATTTACCCATAATTTTTTTTTAGCATTTACCATCAGCGACCTTTGAATTTTGTTTCAAATTTTGTTTTGTCCTCCTCTTTAAATAAACAAAATAAAAACTAATAACAACAAAATAAAATAAAATTGTAAATATTTTATTTTTACTGGACAACATTTGTTTGAATTTTTTCTAAATATGTTTTTTATTTTTGAATTTTTGCCGCGTTACTCGACAAATTTTTTTTTTTTTTAATAAAATTAATGCTTAATATCATTTTGTCGAGTTACTCAACAAAGTCCAATTTGGTCGAGTTACTCGACATCAATTTTTGACACTGTTTTTTTTTTCCTCCTTTTTTTGGGCTTTGTCGAGTAAATTTGAATTTGACAATTTTGCTTTATTTTTTTTTTAATTTGCGCTTTTAGTCTCAATTTTTAAATTTGTAACTAATTCACCCACAATTTTTATTTTTTTACCATTGACCATCTCCAACATTTAATTTTTTTCCCCCTTTATCGAGTTACTCGACCAAAAAAATTTAAATTTTTTTTCTACCAAAAAACTCAAAAAGTTAAAAAAAATTTCCCCTTTATCGAGTAACTCGACAAAAAAAAAGTTAAAAAATTGTCAAATTGGACTTTGTTGAGTAACTCGGCAAAATGATATTAAGCATTAATCTTATTTTAAAAAAAAAATGTTTGTCGAGTAACGCGACAAAAATCCAAAAAAAGAAAAAAAATTCAAAATAAAAAACATATTTAGAAAAAATGTAAAAAAATATTGTCCAGTAAAAATAAAATATTTACAAATTTATTTTATTTTATTGTTATTAGTTTTTATTTTGTTTATTTAAAGAGGAGGACAAAACAAAATTTGCAACAAAATTCAAAGGCCGGGGATGGTCAAGACTAAAAAAAAAGATTATGAATAAATTTGTTATAAATTAAAAAGATTGTGGACCAAAAGTGTAAATTACAAAAAAAAAAAAAAAAAAAAAGCCTAAAAGCCCAAACAACAAATAATAAAAAAAATAAAAAAAAGTGAAATGACTTTGCCGAGTTACTCGGCAAAGTCACAAAGTCATAAAAAAAAAAAAAAAAACATTAAAATGACTTTGCCGAGTTACTCAGTGAGCATTTTAGTATACTTAAACATACTGTCGGACTACCAATTTTTAATATGTGGTAGCTACCTGAGTATTATATGTCCCCTGAAAATTTCGTATTGTTCGGTGATTGTTTTCTATGTCAAATAATTTTTTGTTACTCCATAACCAGGTGAAGAAAATTTTTAAAATAAAGACAGTGTTACTAAAATTTATTCACCCGGTCACTAAGTAACAAAAATTTCTTTGACATAGAAAACGATCACCGAAAAATATGAAATTTTCAGGGAACATAGAATACTCATTTAGCTAACACATATCAAAAATTGATAGTCCGACGGCATGTTTCAGCTGACTAAAATGCTCACCGGAACACCCTAGACAGTTTCTTGGATTCATACGGTCGCAGTTTACAAAAATGTCCATAACTTGAGTTATATACCATGAATTTATGTGAAACCAAAGCCAATGGTTAGGTAACTCATAGAGCTATCGTTTCCAACTGGAATTATATAAAAATACTTAATATATAAGGTGCAGCATATTTTTGAGTTGGTCAACAGAAAGTGCAGTTTGGAGAAACAATTCACCCAATCATGGAGCAAAAAAAATTTCTTTGACATAGAAAATTATCACCGAACAATATGAAATTTTCAAGGAACGTACAATACCCATGTAGCTACCACATATAAAAATTTGATAATCCGACGGCATGTTTTGACACACTAAAATGCTCATCGAAACATCCAAGGCAGTTTCTCGGATTCATGCTGTCGCAACTTACAAAATTGTCCATAACTTGAGTTATATAACATGAAATTATGTGAAACCAAAGCCAATGGTTAGGTAACCCATAGGGATATCGCATGCCGTCGACAGTTTACAAAATTGTCCATAAATTGAGTTACATAACATAAAATTATGTAAAACCAAAGCCAATTGTTAGGCAACCCATAGGGCTATCGTCTCCAACTAGAAATATGTAAAAATACTTAATATATAAGGTGCATTAAATTTTTGAGTTGGACAACAGAAACTGCATCTTAGAAAAATATGAAGTTTAGCAAAACCTTTCAAGTTCACATCATTAACGTGTAACCAAAACATGGGTATCCACTAAAACTGCCACAAAACCAAGGTCCACAAAAGTTTAAAAAAGATATTTACACTACTTAAAGTTTATTGATTGGTTTATAATATCGATTCCGGCATGCCGACGGCATAAATCCGAAAAACTGTCTAGGAGGTTTCGCGATGAGTATTTTAGTATACCTAAACATGCCGTCAGACTACCAATTTTTGATATGTGGTAGCTACCTGAGTATTCTATGTCCCCTGAAAATTTCGTATTGTTCGGTGATCGTTTTCTATGTCAAAGAATTTTTTGTTACTCCATGACCAGGTGAATAAAATTTTCAAAATAAGGGCAGTGTTACAAAAAAAATTTCACCCGGTCATGGAGTAACAAAAATTTGTTTGACATAGAAAATGATAACCGAAAAATATGAAATTTTCAAGAAACATAGAATACTCATTTAGCTAACACATATCAAAAATTGATAGTCCGACGGCATGTTTCGGCTGACTAAAATGCTCACCGTAACACCCTAGGCAGTTTCTCGGATTCATACGGTCGCAGTTTACAAAATTGTCCATAACTTGAGTTTTATACCATGAATTTATGTGAAACCAAAGCCAATGGTTAGGTAACCCATAGAGCTATCATTTCCAACTGGAGTTATGTAAAAATACTTAATATATAAGGTGCAGCATATTTTTGAGTTGGTCAACAGAAAGTACAGTTTGGAGAAACAATTCACCCAATCATGGAGCAAAGAAAATTTTTTTGACATATAAAACGATCACCGAACAATATGAAAATTTCAAGGAACGTAGAATACCCATGTAGCTACCACATATAAAAATTTGATAATCCGACGGCATGTTTTCACACACTAAAATATTCACTGAAACATCCAAGGCAGTTTCTCGGATTCATGCTGTCGCACTTTACAAAAGTGTCCATAACTTGAGTTATATAACATGAAATTATGTTAAACCAAAGCCAATGGTTAGGTAACCCGTAGGGATATTGTCTCCAACTGGAATTATGTAAAAATATGTAATGTATAAGTTGCAGCAAATATTTAAGTTGGACAACAAAAACTGCATTTTAGAGAAAATGAAATTTACCAAAACCTTTAGAAATCGATTGTATTTCGTCCTTTGTTCCCCATAGCAACTGGAGATAAAAAAGCACCAAATTTGATGACTTATGAAGGGAAAAATGAATATATATTGACTATAATATATAAGAAGTCAATAATTGCGGCTAAAAGACACTAATATATGTATATTAAAACAAATAAAAGATAAAAAAAAAAATCAAATGTTATCGACTTAAAAAATTTATTTTTCAAATTGCATGTGTACAATTTGTTTATAACATAAAACAAAAAGTTTAAGCATTATCATTAATTTATCTAGTAACTCGACAAATCTAAATTTGAGTTCCACGAGTTGGTTAAAAAATAACACGAAAAAACTAAAAAATAAAAAAATTTAAGTGTATTACATAATTTAAATACAAAAAGTAAACTATAAAATGAGAAATATGCATTGTTGAAGTTACTCGAGTAACTCGACAAACTCAAAATCACGTTTGTCGAGTTACTCGATTAAAATTGTGATACGAAATTAATCTATTCAATAGCTCAAGTAGCTCGACAAACTGACAATCGAGTTGCCCGAGTTACTCGACGAACGAATGAAATTTAAATTTTCCATTATTTTGTTTCCCTTTTTTATTTAAAGTATGTCATACAATTAAATAATTCTTTATTCTTATTTAGTGGTGTTATTTTTCAAGAAACTCGTGAGTCTCAAAGTTGGATTTGTCGAGTAAGTTGATAAATAAAGCATATACAAAATTTTATTTAATGTATCATTTATTAGAACATAGTAAAATAGAATATATATCATATAAATTTAATATATATCATAATCAATTAATACAATATATTTTATTTTATTTTATTTTAGCAATTAGTATAACATATTATAACTAAAAATTGTTATAATAAATTTATAGCATAATAAAAGCAATTCTGTAGTAATATATTATTAATCAATTATTACATTATTATAATAATCTAGTGATTATAATAAATTTGTTATGACAAATGCATACAAAATAGATTTCATCATAAATTATGAAAAAAAAATTGTAGTAAAAATTTGTTATAATAATGAATTTGTTTGTTAGAATAATTATGTCAAATTATATTACGAAAATAAATGTGTTTTTTTTAATTAATAATTGTAATAAGTATTTTAACATAATTTATAATAATATTTATTACAGAAATTATAAGTATATTACATAATTTAAATAGAAAAAGAAAACAAACAAAATGAAAAATATACATTGTTGAAGTTACTCGAGTAACTCGCCAAACTAAAAATCATGTTTGTCGAGTTACTCGATGAAAAATGTGATACAAAAGCAAAAATCATAAAACAGGAATATTTTCGTGAAATAAATTGAATAAGTAATTATAGATTTCACTTAGTATAATTGATTTACAGATATTATAAATAAATGTGTGAATTTATGTAAAATAGTTTTTCTATATATTTGATATTTTGTGGACTTGTGTATATTATATTTTATGTTTCTCTTTATTGTAAACAGAAAATTTCTATAATATAAAATATATGTATTTAGCATGTAGGTTATAGAGTAACTCGACAAAATTTATTTTCAATTTGTCGAGTTGCTTAAGTAATAAATTGTAAAAGATTGTTTTGTTTTATGATTTAGATTTTATTTTATTTTATAATAGCTATTTTATTATAACATATTATATTAAGTTATAGAATATGAAATATTATTGATATAAAAGAACTGATTATTCATTGTAGAGCATAACTCGACAAAGTTAAAATCGAGTTTCCCGGGTTACTCGAGCCAATAATAAAATGCATAATTTTCATTTTTTTAATCTTTTTTTATTGAAATTATTTAATACATTGACTATTTTGTTTAATTTGAATGTTGTAATATTATTATTCGAGGAACGTGTTGACATGAAATTTGGATTTGTTAACTTATTTGATAAATGAAGGACATACATATTTGTATTTAATTGATTATTTATTAGGAGATATCAAAATAAAATATATATCATATAAATTTAATATATATCATAATCAATTAATACAATATATTATATATTCTTTTATTATGACTAATTTATCTAGTAACTTGACAAATCCAAATTTGAGATTCATGATTTGGTTTAAAAATAACATGAAAAAACTAAAAAATAAAAAAATTTAAGTGTAGTACATAATTTAAATAAAAAAACTAAACTAAAAAATGAACAATATGCATTGTTGAAGTTACTCGAGTAACTCGATAAACCCAAAATCAAGTTTGTCGAGTTACTCGATTAAAAATGTGATACGAAATCAATCTATTCAATAGCTCAAGTAGCTCGACAAACTGAAAATCGAGTTGCCGGAGTTACTCGACGAACGAATGAAATTTAAAATTTTCATTATTTTGTTTCCCTTTTTTATTTAAATGATGTCATACATTTAAATAATTTTTTATTCTTATTTAGTGGTGTTATTTTTCAAGAAACTCGTGAGTCTTAAATTTGGATTTGTCGAGTAACTTGATAAATAAAGCATATACAAAATTTTATTTAATGTTTCATTTATTAGAATATAGTAAAATAGAATATATATCATATAAATTTAATATATATCATAATCAATTAATACAATATATTTTATTTTATTTTATTTTAACAATTAGTATAAAAAAATATTAGTAACATTATTGGTAAGAATGTTATAATTAATAGTTATAAAAAATAAAATATGTTGTTGATTTTTTTCATTGAAAAAAAAAATTAGAAATGTAAAAGCTCACCATAAATTAAAAAAAAAAAAAAAAAAAAAAATTCATGAACAGTAACTTTTTCGAGTTACTATTCACCTCGTAAAAGTTTGTCGAGTTGAATAGTAACTCGACAAACTTTTTCGAATTTAAAAAAATATATATATATTTTCATGAACAGTAACTTTTTCGAGTTACTATTCATCTCGAAAAAGTTTGTCGAGTTGAATAGTAACTCGACAAACTTTTTCGAATTTTAAAAAAAAAAAAAAATTTTTTAAAATTTTTGTCGAGTTACTCGACAAATTTTTTTTTTTTTTTTTTTTTAAAGTCGAGTAACTCGACAAAAGTAAAAAAAAAAAATATATTTTTTTTTTTTAAAAATTTTTTTTTTCTTTAAAATTCGAGTTACTCAACAAAAGTAAAAAAAAAATTTTTTTTTTTTAAAATTTGAGTAATTCGACAAAAGTTAAAATTTTCTTTTTTTTTTTTTGTTTTTTTTTTTATAAATTCGAGTTACTCGACAAAAGTAAAAAAAAAAAATTTTTTTTTGTTTTTTTTTTTTAAATTCGAGTAACTTGACAAAAGTTAAATATATATATATCATGACTATAATATAAGTGTCTATGGTATGTTTACTATTCACCCTTCAACCAACGCGACGTCGTTTTGATGTAGTTTTAGTCTTCATTTTGTCCAAATCTCATTATTAGTACTATAAGTTTGTTTAACTTGTTAACAAGGCTGCCTTTGTTGACTTTTCTTCATTTTATGGGAGCTGTCATTTTTCCAAAGCTTTTTACCTTTTTATTTATTATTTGTTTAAATCATTTGATTTGTTTTCTGTAGACATGCGCAACTTTTGTTGACTTTGTATCTTGCTTTGTTTTAGTAGTTTATTTCCTTCGTTGTCGAGACTGGAAAATATTTCTTTAGTTTAGTTATCGAGTGATTCGAACATATTTATTTTCCGGTATTTTATCATGTGATTATTGTTCGATCACTTGACTTAGGAGATTTTTTTTTATTATTAGATGTGGTTTCTGTTGTTCTTCATTTCATAAACATATTCCATTTTGTATTTATATTAATTGTTAAATTTTATGTTTTGGTTATTGTTTTTTGTATGTATATATTTTTTTTACTCTAGCATTTATGATTAGATTGTCTATTAAATTATATATGATGTATAATTATTTTATGTTATATGAAATTATGATTATTGGTTATAAAAATTATTACTTTTTTCCTGTTGGACATTTTCATGATTTAATATAAAAATAAAATAAACATTTTTTTTCCCGACTTTGCTCATGCAAAATTATTATAGTTATTTTTTTTTATAGACAATTTGATGACAAAATATAAAAATAAATAAAAAAATAAATTAATTGTTTTAAATTTTTCCCACTTTGTCATTGTAATTTTGTATTTATATTAATTGTTAAATTTTATGTTTTTGTTATTGTTTTTTGCATGTAGGTAATTTGATAATTTAGTATTTTCAATTTTGAATATTTTTATTTTATTGATAATTTAGGCGTCTATATATTTTTTTGACTCTAGCATTTATCATAAGATTTTATATTAAATTATATGTGATATAAAATTACTTTGTATTGTATGATATTGTGATTATTGATTGTAAAAATTATATTATTATTTTATAGGTGGACATTTTCATGACAGAATATAAAAAAATTATTTTAAATAATTTTTTCTCCATTTTGCTAATGCAAAATTATTATTATTAATTATTTTTTTTTGACAATTTCATGACAAAATATAAAATTCAAAAATAAAAAATTCTTTTTTTTTTTTTAATTTTCTCCACTTTGCCGAGTAACTCGGCAAGGTATGAAAAATAAAAACATTTTCTTTATCCTACTTTATCGAGTAACTCGGAATAGTTGGAGACCTTGGAAATAATTCTTTTTTTAACATTTTTTATTTTTTTGGACTTTTAGGAATTTATTTATTTATTTTTTTTTTTTGCAGTTTTAGTCCACATCCTTTTCCTTTTATAACAAATTTCTTATTATTAATTTTTTTCCCTCATCTCTGACGTTTAAACTTTTATTTATATTTAATTTGGCTAGGTTTTTTAATTAAAAACAAAAAAACTAATAATAAGAAAATAAAATTAAAATGTACATTAAGTCTTGCAACTTTTAAAAAGTAGTCTAATTTTTTTTTCATAAATTTTCCTTTTTTTAAATTATTATTATTTTTTTTTTCATTTTTTTCACTTTGTCGAGTCAATCGGCAAAGTGGAAATATTAAAAAAATTTTAGTTATTCTAGATTGGCGATTGTTAAATTTTATGTTTTGGTTATTGTTTTTTGCATGTAAGTAATTTGATAATTTAGTATTTTCAACTTTGAATTTTTTTGTTTCATTAATAATTTAGGCGTTTATATATTTTAAATAAAAAAAGTAAAAAAGATAATCAAAAATATACATTATTAAAGTGACACGAGTACCTCGACAAAGCCCAAATCTTCTTTACCGAGTTACTCGACTTAAAATATCACACAAAATGAATCTATTCAATAGCTAAAGCAACTCGATAAACTGAAAATCGAGTTGCTTGAGTTAATCCATAAATGAAAGAAATTTGACATTTTCATTATATTGTGTTTCTTTATTATTTAAATTATTTAATACATTTAAATAATTCTTCATTGTTATTTTGTGGTATTATTTTTCAGGCACTTCGTGAGGCTGAAATTTAGATATGCTAACTAACTTCATAAATAAAGTATATATAAAATTTTATTTAACCTATCATTTATTAGAATATAGTCAAAAAGAATATATATAATATAAATTTAATGTATATCATAATTCATTAATACAATATATTAATAATTTTTTAATTTTAGCAAGTACTATAAGATATTATAAAAAAAATAACTATAATAAATTTATAGTATAATAAAAAGTTTTTTGTATCAATATATTATTAATTAATTACTGCATTACTATAATAATTTACTAATTATAATCAATTTATTATAACAATTTTATATGAAATAAATGTTTTATAAATTTTTTTCAAATGTACTGCATATTTATTTACAAGTTTTTTCAGAAATATGAATTCAAATTTTGCTATAAAGAATATTAAAATAAGTCTAATAAATAAAAAAAAAAATTATAGCACATTTTTGATACACCATGTTTTTACTTTTCAGAACATGAAATATAACATATTATCTCAATTTAAAATAATATAAAATTATTTTATATGATAGGTTTTAAGATTCACGAGTTGGTTAAAAAATAACATGACAAAATTAAAAAATAAAAAAATATTAAGTATATTACATAATATAAATAAAAAAAAGTAAAGCAACAAATACAAAAGATGTATTGTTGCAATTACTCGAGTAACTCGACAAACCTAAAAGCACGTTTGTCGAGTTACTCGATGCAAAATTGTGATACAAAATAAATCTTTCTTATAGCTAAAGTAACTTGGCAAAATGAAAATCAAGTTCCTTGACTTACTGGACAAACCAATGAAACTTAAATTTTTCATTATTTGCTTTTCTTTTTTAATTTATATAATGTAATACACAATAAAATTAATTCTGTATTAATATATTATTAATTAATTACTACATTATTATAATAATTTAGTAATTATACTAAATTTTTTATAATAAATTTATATTAAATAATTTTTTCACTAATTTATTATAAAATGTATTATGTATATATTTATAAGTCTTTTTGTGAATATGAATATAAATTTTGTTAAAAAGAACATTAGAATAAGTGTAATAAATACAAATCAATCTTATAACACATTCTTACTACAATATTTTTTATTTTTCAAAAAATCAAATATAATATAATATCTTAATTTAAAATAATATATAATTATTTTATATAATAGCTATTTTATTATAATATATTATATAAAGTTATAGCATATGATTGCCTAATTTATAACAAAATTTATATTCATTTTTATCAAAATTAATTATTATTCACTTAATTTCATATTATAATTATTACTATAATATTAATTGCTAAAATAGAAGAATATATAATACATAGCATTACTTCATTATAATGTATATTTTATTTTACTATATTCTAATATTTGATCAATGAAATAAAATTATGTCTATTTATTTGACTTATTGTAATATTATTTATAACAAAATTTGTATTCGTATTTATTAAAAAACTTATAAATAAATATGCAGTACATTTTTTAATAATTTATAAAACATTTATTTATAAATTTTGTTATAAAAAATATTAGAATAAGTCTAATAAATAAAAAATAATAATATCACACATTTTTAGTACAATGTGTTTTTATTTTTGAAAACACTAAATATAATATATTATTTCACTTTAAAATAATATATAATTATCTCATATAATCGTTATTTTATTATAATATATTATATGAAGTTATAGAATATCAAATATTATTCATGCAATATATTGATTCATTGTATTGCAATTTTCAAGTTACTCGAGTAACTCGATAAACCTTACAGCAAGTTTGTCGAGTTACTCGATTAAAAATAGGACACGAAATAAATGTGTTAAATACCTTCAGCAACTCGACAAACTCAAAATCGATTTACCCGAGTTACTTGACAAACAAAAGTAAGCAAAAATGTTTATTAATTTATTTTGTTTTTTATTAATTTGTTTTGTTTTGTTTTTTATTAAAATAAACTAAGAGAATATATATTTTTTTTTTTATTCCTTTACCCATTAGTATAACATATTATAACTAAAAAACTGTTATAACAAATTTATAGGAAAACATAAGAAATCTGTTGTAAAATATTATTAATTCATTATTACATTATTATAATAATGTAGTATTTAACATAAATTTAGTATAAGAATTTCATATTAACTAGATTTTATTCTGAATTATGAAAATACATTTTAGTAAAATTTGTTATAATAACGAATTTAATTATGATCAATTTATGTAAGAACTTCACAAATCCAATTTTCAGGTTTACGATTTCGTTAAAAAATAACGTGAAAAAACAAAAAAAATAAAGAAATTTAAGTAGACTAAATATCTTAAATAAAAAAAGTAAAAAACAAAATCAAAAGTGTGTACTATTAAAGTGACTCGAGTAACTCGACAAAGCTCAAATCTTGTTTGCCGAGTTACTCAATTTAAAATATCACATCAAATGAATCTATTCAATAGCTAAAGCAACTCGATAAACTGAAAATCGAGTTGGTTGAGTTAATCGATAAATGAAAGAAATTTAACATTTTCATTATATTGTGTTTCTTTATTATTTAAATTATTTAATACATTTAAATAATTCTTCATTGTTATTTTGTGGTATTATTTCTCAAGCACTTCGTGAGGCTCAAATTTGAATATGCTAAGTAACTTCATAAATAAAGTATATAAAAAATGTTATTTAACCTATCATTTATTAGAATATAGTCAAAAATAATATATATAATATAAATACAATATATATCATAATTCATTAATACAATATACTAATAATTTTTTTATTTTAGCAAATGCTATAAGAAATTATAAAAAAATAACTATAATAAATTTATAGTATAATAAAAACATTTTTGTATCAATATATTATTAGTTAATTACTGCATTATTATAATAATTTAGTAATTATAATCAATTTATTATAACAATTTTATATGAAAGAAATCAGTATTATAACACATTGTTACTACAATATGTTTTTATTTTTTAAAAAATGAAATATAATATAATATCTTAATTTAAAATAATATATAATTATTTTATATAATAGCTATTTTATTATAATACATTATATGAGGTTATAGCATATGATTGCCTAATTTATAACAAAATTTATATTCATTTTTATCAAAATTAATTCTTATTTAGTTAATTTTCTATTCTAATTATTATTATAATATTAATTGCTAAAATAAAACAATATATAATACACAGCATTACTTGATTACAATATATATTTTATTTTACTATATTCTAATAATTCATCAATGAAATAAAACTATGTGTATTTATTTGACTTATTCTAATATTGTTTATAACAAAATTTATATTCATCTTTATGAAAAAACTTATAAATAAATATGCAAAAATTTATTAATAATTTATAAAATATTTATTTATAAATTTTGTTATAAAAAATATTAGAATAAGTCTAATAACTTAAAAAAAATAGCATAACACATTTTTACTACAATGTGTTTTTTTTGGAACAAAGTAAATTTAATATATTATTTCACTTTAAAATAATATATAATTATTTTATATTGTCAATATTTTATTATAATATATTATATGAAGTTATAGGATATCAAATATTATTCATGCAACGTACTGATTCATTGTATTGCATTCTTCAACTTACTCGAGTAACTCGATAAACCTAAGAGCACGTTTGTCGAGTTACTCGATTAAAAATGAGACACAAAATGACTCTATTAAATACCTTAATCAACTCGACAAACTCAAAATCGAGTTACCCGAGTTACTTGACGAACAAAATTAATTAAAAATGTTTATTAATTTGTTTTGAATGAAGTAAGAAAATATATTTTCTTTTTATTTTTATTTTTTTACCCATTAGTATAACATATTATAACTAAAAAACTGTTATAACAAATTTATAGGAACAAAAAATAAATCTGTAGTAAAATATTATTAATAAATTATTATATTATTATAATAGTGTAGTGTTCAACATAAATTTAGTATAAGAATTTCATATTAACTAGATTTCATTCTGATTTATCAAAATAAATTTTAGTAAAATTTGTTA
This sequence comes from Forsythia viridissima, assembly GCA_030279155.1. NCBI lineage: Eukaryota > Viridiplantae > Streptophyta > Magnoliopsida > Lamiales > Oleaceae > Forsythia > Forsythia viridissima. The sequence continues at coordinate 52,110,033 of CM059034.1, forward strand.
TAATAATGATTTTAATTATGATCAATTTATATAAGAACTTCACAAATCCGATTTTGAGGTTCGCGACTTCGTTAAAAAATAACATTAAAAAACAAAAAAATGAAGAAATTTAAGTGGACTATATATTTTAAATAAAAAAAGTAAAAAAGAAAATAAAAAATATGCATAATTAAAGTCACTCGAGTACCTCGACAAAGCCCAAATCTTCTTTACCGAGTTACTCGATTTAAAATATCACACAAAATGAATCTATTCAATAGCTAAAGCAACTCGATAAACTGAAGATCGAGTTGCTTGAGTTAATCCATAAATGAAAGAAATTTGACATTTTCATTATATTGTGTTTCTTTATTATTTAAATTATTTAATACATTTAAATAATTCTTCATTGTTATTTTGTGGTATTATTTTTCAAGCACTTCGTGAGGCTGAAATTTAGATATGCTGAGTAACTTCATAAATAAAGTATATATAAAATTTTATTTAACCTATTATTTATTAGAATATAGTCAAAAAGAATATATATAATATAAATTTAATGTATATCATAATTCATTAATACAATATATTAATAATTTTTTAATTTTAGGAAGTACTATAAGATATTATAAAAAAATAACTATAATAAATTTATAGTATAATAAAAAGTTTTTTGTATCAATATATTATTAATTAATTGCTGCATTATTATAATAATTTACTAATTATAATCAATTTATTATAACAATTTTATATGAAAGAAATGTTTTATAAATTTTTTTCAAATGTACTGCATATTTATTTACAAGTTTTTTCAGAAATATGAATTCAAATTTTGCTATAAAGAATATTACAATAAGTCTAATAAATAAAAAAAATATTATAGCACATTTTTGATACACCATGTTTTTACTTTTCAGAAAATGAAATATAACATATTATCTCAATTTAAAATAATATAAAATTATTTTATATGATAGCTTTTAAGATTCACGAGTTGGTTAAAAAATAACATGACAAAATTAAAAAAGAAAAAAATATTAAGTATATTACATAATATAAATACAAAAAAGTAAAGCAACAAATACTAAAGATGTATTGTTGCAATTACTCGAGTAACTCGACAAACCTAAAAGCACGTTTGTCAAGTTACTCGATGCAAAATTGTGATACAAAATAAATCTTTCTTATAGCTAAAGTAACTTGGCAAAATGAAAATCAAGTTCCTTGACTTACTAGACAAACCAATGAAACTTAAATTTTTCATTATTTGCTTTTCTTTTTTAATTTATATAATGTAATACACAATAAAATTAATTCTGTATTAATATATTATTAATTAATTACTACATTATTATAATAATTTAGTAATTATACTAAATTTTTTATAATAAATTTATATTAAATAATTTTTTCACTAATTTATTATAAAATGTATTATGTATATATTTATAAGTCTTTTTGTGAATATGAATATAAATTTTGTTAAAAAGAACATTAGAATAAGTGTAATAAATAAAAATCAATCTTATAACACATTCTTACTACAATATTTTTTATTTTTCAAAAAATCAAATATAATATAATATTTTAATTTAAAATAATACATAATTATTTTATATAATAGCTATTTTATTATAATATATTATATAAAGTTATAGCATATGATTGCCTAATTTATAACAAAATTTATATTCATTTTTATCAAAATTAATTATTATTCACTTAATTTCATATTATAATTATTACTATAATATTAATTGCTAAAATAGAAGAATATATAATACATAGCATTACTTCATTATAATGTATATTTTATTTTACTATATTCTAATATTTGATCAATGAAATAAAATTATGTCTATTTATTTGACTTATTGTAATATTATTTATAACAAAATTTGTATTCGTATTTATCAAAAAACTTATAAATAAATATGCAGTACATTTTTTAATAATTTATAAAACATTTATTTATAAATTTTGTTATAAAAAATATTAGAATAAGTCTAATAAATAAAAAATAATAATATCACACATTTTTACTACAATGTGTTTTTATTTTTGAAAACACTAAATATAATATATTATTTCACTTTAAAATAATATATAATTATCTCATATAATCGCTATTTTATTATAATATATTATATGAAGTTATAGAATATCAAATATTATTCATGCAATGTACTGATTCATTGTATTCCAATCTTCAAGTTACTCGAGTAACTCGATAAACCTTACAGCAAGTTTGTCGAGTTACTCGATTAAAAATAGGACACGAAATGAATGTGTTAAATACCTTCAGCAACTCGACAAACTCAAAATCGATTTACCCGAGTTACTTGACAAACAAAAGTAAGTAAAAATGTTTATTAATTTATTTTTTTTTTATTAATTTGTTTTGTTTTGTTTTTTATTAAAATAAACTAAGAGAATATATTTTTTTTTTATTTTTATTTCTTTACCCATTAGTATAACATATTATAACTAAAAAACTGTTATAACAAATTTATAGGAAAACATAAGAAATCTGTTGTAAAATATTATTAATTCATTATTACATTATTATAATAATGTAGTATTTAACATAAATTTAGTATAAGAATTTCATATTAACTAGATTTTATTCTGAATTATGAAAATACATTTTAGTAAAATTTGTTATAATAACGAATTTAATTATGATCAATTTATGTAAGAACTTCACAAATCCAATTTTCAGGTTTACGATTTCGTCAAAAAATAACGTGAAAAAACAAAAAAAATAAAGAAATTTAAGTAGACTAAATATCTTAAATAAAAAAAGTAAAAAACAAAATCAAAAGTGTGTACTATTAAAGTGACTCGAGTAACTCGACAAAGCTCAAATCTTGTTTGCCGAGTTACTCAATTTAAAATATCACATCAAATGAATCTATTCAATAGCTAAAGCAACTCGATAAACTGAAAATCGAGTTGGTTGAGTTAATCGATAAATGAAAGAAATTTAACATTTTCATTATATTGTGTTTCTTTATTATTTAAATTATTTAATACATTTAAATAATTCTTCATTGTTATTTTGTGGTATTATTTCTCAAGCACTTCGTGAGGCTCAAATTTGAATATGCTAAGTAACTTCATAAATAAAGTATATAAAAAATGTTATTTAACCTATCATTTATTAGAATATAGTCAAAAATAATATATATAATATAAATATAATATATATCATAATTCATTAATACAATATATTAATAATTTTTTTATTTTAGCAAATACTATAAGAAATTATAAAAAAATAACTATAATAAATTTATAGTATAATAAAAACTTTTTTGTATCAATATATTATTAATTAATTACTACATTATTATAATAATTTAGTAATTATAATCAATTTATTATAAGAATTTTATATGAAAGAAATCATCTATAAATTATTTTCAAATGTACTGCATATTTATTTATAAATTTTTTCATAAATATGAATACAAATTTTGCTATAAAGAATATTACAATAAGTGTAATAAATAAAAATAACTATTATAACACATTTTTCGTACACTATGTTTTTATTTTTGAAAATATCAAATATAACATATTATCTGAATTTAAAATAATATAAAATTATGTTATATGATAGCTTTTAAGATCCACGAGTTAGTTAAAAAATAACATGACAAAATTAACAAATACAAAAATATTAAGTGTATTACATAATGTAAATAAATAAAAATAAAGTAACAAATACAATAGATGGATTGTTGAAATTACTCGAGTAACTCGACAAACCTAAAAGCACGTTTGTCGAGTTACTCGATGCAAAAATGTAATACAAAATAAATATTTTTTATAGCTAAAGTAACTTGGCAGAATGAAAATCAAGTTCCTTGACTTACTGGATAAACCAATCAAACTTAAAATTTTCATTATTTTCTTTTCTTTTTAAATTTATATAATGTAACACACAATAAAATGAATTCTGTATTCATATATTATTAATTAATTACTACATTATTATAATAATTTAGTAATTATAATCAATTGTTTATAATAAATTTATATTAAATAATTTTTTTAATAATTTATTATAAAATGTATTATGTGTGTATTTATAAGTCTTTTTCTAAATATGAATATAAATTTTGTTATACAGAATATTAGAGTAAGTGTAATAAATACAATTCAGTATTATAACACATTGTTACTACAATATGTTTTTATTTTTTAAAAAATGAAATATAATATAATATCTTCATTTAAAATAATATATAATTATTTTATATTGTCAATATTTTATTATAATATATTATATGAAGTTATAGGATATCAAATATTATTCATGCAACGTACTGATTCATTGTATTGCATTCTTCAACTTACTCGAGTAACTCGATAAACCTAAGAGCACGTTTGTCGAGTTACTCGATTAAAAATGAGACACAAAATGACTCTATTAAATACCTTAATCAACTCGACAAACTCAAAATCGAGTTACCCGAGTTACTTGACGAACAAAATTAAGTAAAAATGTTTATTAATTTGTTTTGAATGAAGTAAGAAAATATATTTTATTTTTATTTTTATTTTTTTACCCATTAGTATAACATATTATAACTAAAAAACTGTTATAACAAATTTATAGGAACAAAAAATAAATCTGTAGTAAAATATTATTAATAAATTATTATATTATTATAATAGTGTAGTGTTCAACATAAATTTAGTATAAGAATTTCATATTAACTAGATTTCATTCTGATTTATCAAAATAAATTTTAGTAAAATTTGTTATAATAATGATTTTAATTATGATCAATTTATATAAGAACTTCACAAATCCGATTTTGAGGTTCGCGACTTCGTTAAAAAATAACATGAAAAAACAAAAAAAATGAAGAAATTTAAGTGGACTATATATTTTAAATAAAAAAAGTAAAAAAGAAAATAAAAAATATGCATAATTAAAGTCACTCGAGTACCTCGACAAAGCCTAAATCTTCTTTACCGAGTTACTCGATTTAAAATATCACACAAAATGAATCTATTCAATAGCTAAAGCAACTCGATAAACTGAAAATCGAGTTGCTTGAGTTAATCCATAAATGAAAGAAATTTGACATTTTCATTATATTATGTTTCTTTATTATTTAAATTATTTAATACATTTAAATAATTCTTCATTGTTATTTTGTGGTATTATTTTTCAAGCACTTCGTGAGGCTGAAATTTAGATATGCTGAGTAACTTCATAAATAAAGTATATATAAAATTTTATTTAATCTATTATTTATTAGAATATAGTCAAAAAGACTATATATAATATAAACTTAATGTATATATCATAATTCATTAATACAATATATTAATAATTTTTTAATTTTAGGAAGTACTATAAAATATTATAAAAAAATAACTATAATAAATTTATAGTATAATAAAAAGTTTTTTGTATCAATATATTATTAATTAATTACTGCATTATTATAATAATTTACTAATTATAATCAATTTATTATAACAATTTTATATGAAATGACTATAATATAAGTGTCTATGGTATGTTTACTATTCACCCTTCAACCAACGCGACGTCGTTTTGATGTAGTTTTAGTCTTCATTTTGTCCAAATCTCATTATTAGTACTATAAGTTTGTTTAACTTGTTAACAAGGCTGCCTTTGTTGACTTTTTCTTCATTTTATGGGAGCTGTCATTTTTCCAAAGTTTTTTACCTTTTTATTTATTATTTGTTTAAATCATTTGATTTGTTTTCTGTAGACATGCGCAACTTTTGTTGACTTTGTATCTTGCTTTGTTTTAGTAGTTTATTTCCTTCGTTGTCGAGACTGGAAAATATTTCTTTAGTTTAGTTATCGAGTGATTCGAACATATTTATTGTCCGGTATTTTATCATGTGATTATTGTTCGATCACTTGACTTAGGAGATTTTTTTTATTATTAGATGTGGTTTCTGTTGTTCTTCATTTCATAAACATATTCCATTTTGTATTTATATTAATTGTTAAATTTTATGTTTTGGTTATTGTTTTTTGTATGTATATATATTTTTTTACTCTAGCATTTATGATTAGATTGTCTATTAAATTATATATGATGTATAATTATTTTATGTTATATGAAATTATGATTATTGGTTATAAAAATTATTACTTTTTTCCTGTTGGACATTTTCATGATTTAATATAAAAATAAAATAAACATTTTTTTTCCCGACTTTGCTCATGCAAAATTATTATTGTTATTTTTTTTTATAGACAATTTGATGACAAAATATAAAAATAAATAAAAAAATAAATTAATTGTTTTAAATTTTTCCCACTTTGTCATTGTAATTTTGTATTTATATTAATTGTTAAATTTTATGTTTTTGTTATTGTTTTTTGCATGTAGGTAATTTGATAATTTAGTATTTTCAATTTTGAATATTTTTATTTTATTGATAATTTAGGCGTCTATATATTTTTTTGACTCTAGCATTTATCATAAGATTTTATATTAAATTATATGTGATATAAAATTACTTTGTATTGTATGATATTGTGATTATTGATTGTAAAAATTATATTATTATTTTATAGGTGGACATTTTCATGACAGAATATTAAAAAATTATTTTAAATAATTTTTTCTCCATTTTGCTAATGCAAAATTATTATTATTAATTATTTTTTTTTGACAATTTCATGACAAAATATAAAATTCAAAAATAAAAAATTCTTTTTTTTTTTTAATTTTCTCCACTTTGCCGAGTAACTCGGCAAGGTAGGAAAAATAAAAACATTTTCTTTATCCGACTTTATCGAGTAACTCGGAATAGTTGGAGACCTTGGAAATAATTATTTTTTAACATTTTTTATTTTTTTGGACTTTTAGGAATTTATTTATTATTTTTTTTTTTGCAGTTTTAGTCCACATCCTTTTCCTTTTATAACAAATTTCTTATTATTAATTTTTTTCCCTCATCTCTGACGTTTAAACTTTTATTTATATTTAATTTGGCTAGGTTTTTTAATTAAAAACAAAAAAACTAATAATAAGAAAATAAAATTAAAATGTACATTAAGTCTTGCAACTTTTAAAAAGTAGTCTAATTTTTTTTTCATAAATTTTCCTTTTTTTAAATTATTATTATTTTTTTTTTCATTTTTTTCACTTTGTCGAGTCAATCGGCAAAGTGGAAATATTAAAAAATTTTTAGTTATTCTAGATTGGCGATTGTTAAATTTTATGTTTTGGTTATTGTTTTTTGCATGTAAGTAATTTGATAATTTAGTATTTTCAACTTTGAATTTTTTTGTTTCATTAATAATTTAGGCGTTTATATATTTTAAATAAAAAAAGTAAAAAAGATAATAAAAAATATACATTATTAAAGTGACACGAGTACCTCGACAAAGCCCAAATCTTCTTTACCGAGTTACTCGATTTAAAATATCACACAAAATGAATCTATTCAATAGCTAAAGCAACTCGATAAACTGAAAATCGAGTTGCTTGAGTTAATCCATAAATGAAAGAAATTTGACATTTTCATTATATTGTGTTTCTTTATTATTTAAATTATTTAATACATTTAAATAATTCTTCATTGTTATTTTGTGGTATTATTTTTCAGGCACTTCGTGAGGCTGAAATTTAGATATGCTAACTAACTTCATAAATAAAGTATATATAAAATTTTATTTAACCTATCATTTATTAGAATATAGTCAAAAAGAATATATATAATATAAATTTAATGTATATCATAATTCATTAATACAATATATTAATAATTTTTTAATTTTAGCAAGTACTATAAGATATTATAAAAAAATAACTATAATAAATTTATAGTATAATAAAAAGTTTTTTGTATCAATATATTATTAATTAATTACTGCATTACTATAATAATTTACTAATTATAATCAATTTATTATAACAATTTTATATGAAATAAATGTTTTATAAATTTTTTTCAAATGTACTGCATATTTATTTACAAGTTTTTTCAGAAATATGAATTCAAATTTTGCTATAAAGAATATTAAAATAAGTCTAATAAATAAAAAAAAAATTATAGCACATTTTTGATACACCATATTTTTACTTTTCAGAACATGAAATATAACATATTATCTCAATTTAAAATAATATAAAATTATTTTATATGATAGGTTTTAAGATTCACGAGTTGGTTAAAAAATAACATGACAAAATTAAAAAATAAAAAAATATTAAGTATATTACATAATATAAATAAAAAAAAGTAAAGCAACAAATACAAAAGATGTATTGTTGCAATTACTCGAGTAACTCGACAAACCTAAAAGCACGTTTGTCGAGTTACTCGATGCAAAATTGTGATACAAAATAAATCTTTCTTATAGCTAAAGTAACTTGGCAAAATGAAAATCAAGTTCCTTGACTTACTGGACAAACCAATGAAACTTAAATTTTTCATTATTTGCTTTTCTTTTTTAATTTATATAATGTAATACACAATAAAATTAATTCTGTATTAATATATTATTAATTAATTACTACATTATTATAATAATTTAGTAATTATACTAAATTTTTTATAATAAATTTATATTAAATAATTTTTTCACTAATTTATTATAAAATGTATTATGTATATATTTATAAGTCTTTTTGTGAATATGAATATAAATTTTGTTAAAAAGAACATTAGAATAAGTGTAATAAATACAAATCAATCTTATAACACATTCTTACTACAATATTTTTTATTTTTCAAAAAATCAAATATAATATAATATCTTAATTTAAAATAATATATAATTATTTTATATAATAGCTATTTTATTATAATATATTATATAAAGTTATAGCATATGATTGCCTAATTTATAACAAAATTTATATTCATTTTTATCAAAATTAATTATTATTCACTTAATTTCATATTATAATTATTACTATAATATTAATTGCTAAAATAGAAGAATATATAATACATAGCATTACTTCATTATAATGTATATTTTATTTTACTATATTCTAATATTTGATCAATGAAATAAAATTATGTCTATTTATTTGACTTATTGTAATATTATTTATAACAAAATTTGTATTCGTATTTATTAAAAAACTTATAAATAAATATGCAGTACATTTTTTAATAATTTATAAAACATTTATTTATAAATTTTGTTATAAAAAATATTAGAATAAGTCTAATAAATAAAAAATAATAATATCACACATTTTTACTACAATGTGTTTTTATTTTTGAAAACACTAAATATTATATATTATTTCACTTTAAAATAATATATAATTATCTCATATAATCGCTATTTTATTATAATATATTATATGAAGTTATAGAATATCAAATATTATTCATGCAATATACTGATTCATTGTATTGCAATTTTCAAGTTACTCGAGTAACTCGATAAACCTTACAGCAAGTTTGTCGAGTTACTCGATTAAAAATAGGACACGAAATAAATGTGTTAAATACCTTCAGCAACTCGACAAACTCAAAATCGATTTACCCGAGTTACTTGACAAACAAAAGTAAGTAAAAATGTTTATTAATTTATTTTGTTTTTTATTAATTTGTTTTGTTTTGTTTTTTATTAAAATAAACTAAGAGAATATATATATTTTTTTTTTTATTTCTTTACCCATTAGTATAACATATTATAACTAAAAAACTGTTATAACAAATTTATAGGAAAACATAAGAAATCTGTTGTAAAATATTATTAATTCATTATTACATTATTGTAATAATGTAGTATTTAACATAAATTTAGTATAAGAATTTCATATTAACTAGATTTTATTCTGAATTATGAAAATACATTTTAGTAAAATTTGTTATAATAACGAATTTAATTATGATCAATTTATGTAAGAACTTCACAAATCCAATTTTCAGGTTTACGATTTCGTTAAAAAATAACGTGAAAAAACAAAAAAAATAAAGAAATTTAAGTAGACTAAATATCTTAAATAAAAAAAGTAAAAAACAAAATCAAAAGTGTGTACTATTAAAGTGACTCGAGTAACTCGACAAAGCTCAAATCTTGTTTGCCGAGTTACTCAATTTAAAATATCACATCAAATGAATCTATTCAATAGCTAAAGCAACTCGATAAACTGAAAATCGAGTTGGTTGAGTTAATCGATAAATGAAAGAAATTTAACATTTTCATTATATTGTGTTTCTTTATTATTTAAATTATTTAATACATTTAAATAATTCTTCATTGTTATTTTGTGGTATTATTTCTCAAGCACTTCGTGAGGCTCAAATTTGAATATGCTAAGTAACTTCATAAATAAAGTATATAAAAAATGTTATTTAACCTATCATTTATTAGAATATAGTCAAAAATAATATATATAATATAAATACAATATATATCATAATTCATTAATACAATATACTAATAATTTTTTTATTTTAGCAAATGCTATAAGAAATTATAAAAAAATAACTATAATAAATTTATAGTATAATAAAAACATTTTTGTATCAATATATTATTAGTTAATTACTGCATTATTATAATAATTTAGTAATTATAATCAATTTATTATAACAATTTTATATGAAAGAAATCAGTATTATAACACATTGTTACTACAATATGTTTTTATTTTTTAAAAAAATGAAATATAATATAATATCTTAATTTAAAATAATATATAATTATTTTATATAATAGCTATTTTATTATAATACATTATATGAGGTTATAGCATATGATTGCCTAATTTATAACAAAATTTATATTCATTTTTATCAAAATTAATTCTTATTTAGTTAATTTTCTATTCTAATTATTATTATAATATTAATTGCTAAAATAAAACAATATATAATACACAGCATTACTTGATTACAATATATATTTTATTTTACTATATTCTAATAATTCATCAATGAAATAAAACTATGTGTATTTATTTGACTTATTCTAATATTGTTTATAACAAAATTTATATTCATCTTTATGAAAAAACTTATAAATAAATATGCAAAAATTTATTAATAATTTATAAAATATTTATTTATAAATTTTGTTATAAAAAATATTAGAATAAGTCTAATAAATTAAAAAAAATAGCATAACACATTTTTACTACAATGTGTTTTTTTTTTGGAACAAAGTAAATATAATATATTATTTCACTTTAAAATAATATATAATTATTTTATATTGTCAATATTTTATTATAATATATTATATGAAGTTATAGGATATCAAATATTATTCATGCAACGTACTGATTCATTGTATTGCATTCTTCAACTTACTCGAGTAACTCGATAAACCTAAAAGCACGTTTGTCGAGTTACTCGATTAAAAATGAGACACAAAATGACTCTATTAAATACCTTAATCAACTCGACAAACTCAAAATCGAGTTACCCGCGTTACTTGACGAACAAAATTAAGTAAAAATGTTTATTAATTTGTTTTGAATGAAGTAAGAAAATATATTTTCTTTTTATTTTTATTTTTTTACCCATTAGTATAACATATTATAACTTAAAAACTGTTATAACAAATTTATAGGAACAAAAAATAAATCTGTAGTAAAATATTATTAATAAATTATTATATTATTATAATAGTGTAGTGTTTAACATAAATTTAGTATAAGAATTTCATATTAACTAGATTTCATTCTGATTTATCAAAATAAATTTTAGTAAAATTTGTTATAATAATGATTTTAATTATGATCAATTTATATAAGAACTTCACAAATCCGATTTTGAGGTTCGCGACTTTGTTAAAAAATAACATGAAAAAACAAAAAAATGAAGAAATTTAAGTGGACTATATATTTTAAATAAAAAAAGTAAAAAAAGAAAATCAAAAATATGCATAATTAAAGTCACTCGAGTACCTCGACAAAGCCCAAATCTTCTTTACCGAGTTACTCGATTTAAAATATCACACAAAATGAATCTATTCAATAGCTAAAGCAACTCGATAAACTGAAAATCGAGTTGCTTGAGTTAATCCATAAATGAAAGAAATTTGACATTTTCATTATATTGTGTTTCTTTATTATTTAAATTATTTAATACATTTAAATAATTCTTCATTGTTATTTTGTGGTATTATTTTTCAAGCACTTCGTGAGGCTGAAATTTAGATATGCTGAGTAACTTCATAAATAAAGTATATATAAAATTTTATTTAACCTATTATTTATTAGAATATAGTCAAAAAGAATATATATAATATAAATTTAATGTATATCATAATTCATTAATACAATATATTAATAATTTTTTAATTTTAGGAAGTACTATAAGATATTATAAAAAAATAACTATAATAAATTTATAGTATAATAAAAAGTTTTTTGTATCAATATATTATTAATTAATTACTGCATTATTATAATAATTTACTAATTATAATCAATTTATTATAACAATTTTATATGAAAGAAATGTTTTATAAATTTTTTTCAAATGTACTGCATATTTATTTACAAGTTTTTTCAGAAATATGAATTCAAATTTTGCTATAAAGAATATTACAATAAGTCTAATAAATAAAAAAAATATTATAGCACATTTTTGATACACCATGTTTTTACTTTTCAGAAAATGAAATATAACATATTATCTCAATTTAAAATAATATAAAATTATTTTATATGATAGCTTTTAAGATTCACGAGTTGGTTAAAAAATAACATGACAAAATTAAAAAAGAAAAAAATATTAAGTATATTACATAATATAAATAAAAAAAATTAAAGCAACAAATACAAAAGATGTATTGTTGCAATTACTCGAGTAACTCGACCAACCTAAAAGCACGTTTGTCGAGTTACTCGATGCAAAAATGTGATACAAAATAAATCTTTCTTATAGCTAAAGTAACTTGGCAAAATGAAAATCAAGTTCCTTGACTTACTGGACAAACCAATAAAACTTAAATTTTTGATTATTTGCTTTTCTTTTTTAATTTATATAATGTAATACACAATAAAATTAATTCTGTATTAATATATTATTAATTAATTACTACATTATTATAATAATTTAGTAATTATACTAAATTTTTTATAATAAATTTATATTAAATAATTTTTTCACTAATTTATTATAAAATGTATTATGTATATATTTATAAGTCTTTTTGTGAATATGAATATAAATTTTGTTAAAAAGAACATTAAAATAAGTGTAATAAATAAAAATCAATCTTATAACACATTCTTACTACAATATGTTTTTATTTTTGAAAAAATCAAATATAATATAATATCTTAATTTAAAATAATATATAATTATTTTATATAATAGCTATTTTATTATAATATATTATATAAAGTTATAGCATATGATTGCCTAATTTATAACAAAATTTATATTCATTTTTATCAAAATAAATTATTATTCACTTAATTTCGTATTATAATTATTACTATAATATTAATAGCTAAAATAGAAAAATATATAATACATAGCATTACTTCATTATAATGTATATTTTATTTTACTATATTCTAATATTTGATCAATGAAATAAAATTATGTCTATTTATTTGACTTATTGTAATATTGTTTATAACAAAATTTGTATTCGTATTTTTATGGGGTTTTAGCAATTTATTTATTTATTTAATTGTTTGTAATTTTTACTTTTACTTTATATCATTTTCATTTCATAACAACTTTAAGCATGACCTTTTATTTTTTTTGCCCATCCCCGACCTTTATATTTTGTTACAGATTTTAGTTTGATTTTGTTGAATAACTCTAACAAAAATAAAAAAAATTAATATTCCATCAAAATTTATCAACTAACTCGATTTTATTTTTACTGGATTTTCATGAAAACATAAACAAAAATTAGAACATCAACAAATGAGAAATTATATATATGTATTTTTTTATAAATATCAGGCATTTCATTTTGTAGTCATTATATCATTTCTAATGTAATGATCAGCTTTCATTATTGTTAATAATGATTGTCAAATTTAGTATGAATTTCTGCTGTTCGTGTAAGTTGTTTTCTCGATGAACTCGACAAAATGAAATGTCGTTTCTCGATTTCCTCGAGTAATTAGCTGTCAATATTTCTACATAAATTTTTGTGTTTGTTGCATTTTGCAATTATTATATTGTATAATCTTGTTTCTCACAGTAGCCGCAATGTTTGACTTCAAAATCTGTGTATAATATCTGGTCTTCATTTTCTATTGGATGCATATTTTTGTATTTTAGTAAATCTTTCCAACTTACGAGATAATTAAGAAAAATTATTAAACTTAATTTATTCAAAATGTTACCATATTATTAACACGTGTACGCATTTAGAAATTATAACTTACTTAGTTTTCAATTTTTTTCATTTCTTTGACCTTATCTTTGTACTTATTATTAATAACATATATAATTTTATGTACATCTAAACCATGCACTTATTATAAATATACGATATTATTTTGGCAGTATTATTTTATATATTTCCTTTGTTTTATTTGTATCAGACATATATAGACAGTTTTTGCTTCTTTTCTATTTTCTTTGTTCTTAGTCTTGTTCTCTTATTTCTACTCTCATCAAACCTTAGAATTTTGTTGATTTACTCTTTTTCTTACTCGAAATCATTGTAGTTTCTTACTTATATTTGAAATCATAATTCTCATCTCCTTTCTTCACCTATTGAGTTTGAGTATAGATTGTAGAAGATCTTATATTCATTTTTTTGATTTGATCAGTTCTTCATCAGTGGGTTTATACCAAGTTCCTAACTTCAATTTATAGGTATGTAATTATTCATTGATAGAAATTTGAAATTAATTATTTTTTGTGTTCTTTGGTTTATTTTTTCATTATATCTTTATTAATAAGTATTTTTTTTTATATCATGTATTTACATGTTATAGTTGAATATTACAATTTTAAGCAATACAATTTTTTTCCTTGTTGGTTATTACATGTATGTACTAATCTTATTCATATTTGTCTTAATAATGTTTATAGTATATATTTTTTTTTTCTACATTGAATGAGACTAATTTTTATATTTATTATATGATAAAATATATTAGATGACAGGTGAAAAAATTGTTGACTCAAATAAAGAACAACAAAAGAAGAAAAGAAGACAGATGTATGCTGAGCATACACAATATAAATCTAACAAGAAGATTCAAAAAACAAGGATTCAGTTACTTGAAGATGTTGAGTTGAATGATGTCAATTCAATAGGTAGTTTGCAATTATCTGGTGAGCTAAAGTTTTTTTTGTTTTTATGTTTTTTCCCGTTATGCACAATTTTTTCCCATTTATTTATTTATATTGTTTTCATTTGTCATATTTTTTATAGCTCAAGAATTGAATGAAGATGGACATGAAATTTCTTTCATTGACTCTAACAATTTAGAAGATGGTGGTATAGAAAGCAATATTTATTATGAAGAACATGAAAATCAAAATCATGAATTCCAATTAACTCCATGTATTTCAAATATTACTATGAGACATGTACCCACAGAAACTTATGTATTACGTACTCCAACAAATTGTATTCACTGTTTTGCAAAAAAATTTGAAAAAGAAAGTAAATGTTTTTGTTGTGCTGATGGAAAAATTAAATTGCATATCAATTGTTCTCCCTCTATTTTATATGATTTATATACTTCAAGTACAGATGAAGCATTGGATTTTAAAAATAATGTGCGAAATTATAATAACCATTTTGCTTTTACCTCTTTTGGAGTGAAGTTTGATAAAGATTTATCTAAATCTACTAACTACAAAGGTATTTACACTTTTAGAGTTCAAGGACAAGTATACCATTATATAAATCCAATTCTAAACATTGATAGTAATCCATCATATTTACAGTTATATTTTTATGATACAAACAACGAAATACAAAATAGATTAAATACATGTATCAATTTCTCATCATCTTTACTACATATATTAGTAAATATATTAGAGATTAATCCATATTCTAGATTTTTTCGTTCCTTAGGTGATATTGAAAATCTTCAAACTTGCAAAATACAAATTAGATGTGATGCTGGTCTTGATCAAAGAGTATATAATGCACATTCTACATCTGAAGTGGCTGCAGTTTGGGTTGATGAGGACCCATCTGCAGATATAAGATATCGTGATATATCAATTTATTGTCACTCTAATAATTCACATAGAATACATTATTATTATGGATGTTATGATCCCCTACAGTACCCATTATTATTTCCCTTCGGTGAGACTGGTTGGCATGAAGGTATTGAAAAGGCAAAAAATAATACAGTTGATATTTATAGTACAAATGAGAATTCCGTTTCTACTAAAAACATGAGTTGTGCAGCTGATATAATAGAGAAAGAAAAAAAAGGTAAAGATTACTAATGTGTTTCTTCATTTAAACTCATTCAATTTAGAATTTCTTTTCATTAAATTTGTTTGCATTTTTCTATTCTGCAGTTCACAAGAAGAATAAGAAAGGTTTACAAGTATCTTGCCGTGAATACTATTGCTTCAAATTACAGGTACGTGATACACAAAACAATGTTTTACTTCATGCTGGTAGACTTCTACAACAATATGTAGTAGATATGTATGTTAAACTTGAAACAAGTCGATTACATTATTTTCGTCAAAATCAAAGCGAAATTCGTGCTGAATTATATCAAGGAGTTGTAGATAGTGTAGAAAATGGTCAAAATAGAGGTGCACAAATTGGTCGTCGGATTATTTTACCTTCTTCTTTTGTTGGAGGTCCTAGAGATATGAAAAAAAGATATATGGATGCAATGGCATTAGTACAAAAATTTGGTAAACCTGATTTATTTTTAACATTGACATGTAACCCAAATTGGGTAGAAATAAAACAAGAGTTAAGGCATAATGATATAGGACAGAATAAACCAGATTTGACTGCTAGAATATTCAAAGCTAAATTAGAAGAACTTAAAGTTGATCTATTTAAGCACCAAATCTTTGGGCCTGTTGCTGCATATATTTATGTTGTAGAATTTCAAAAACGAGGACTTCCACATGCTCATTTCTTGCTTATCTTACAAAACAATGCGAAAATTAATAATATTGATAGAGTTGATTCTATTGTATCATGTGAAATTCCAGACAAAGTAAAATATCCTCACCTTCATTCTATTGTTGTTAAACATATGATGCATGGTCCATGTGGTCATTTGAATCCCCATAATGTTTGTATGGATAGAAATGGTCATTGTAAGAATAAATATCCAAAGGAATATATTTCAAATACTTCTATTGGCCATAATTCTTATCCAACTTATAGACGATTGAATGATAAACGATCATTTATGATTCGAGGACATTTATTAGACAATAGATGGGTTGTACCTTACAATCCATATTTGTGTGCAAAGTTTGATTGCCATATTAATGTGGAAATATGTTCAACAGTTAAAGCTGTTAAATACCTCTATAAATATGTGTATAAAGGCTATGATCGTGTAAGTATTTCAATTAGTAATACTAATAATGAAAATCCTATTGATGAAATTGAGATATATCAAAATGGTCGTTGGATTTCTCCACCTGAAGCAATGTGGAGAATATATGGATTTGTTTTGTATGAAATGTCTCCCTCAGTTATCTCATTACAATTACATCTTGAAAATAACCACTTGATAACATATAGAGATTATGAAAATTTAGAAACAGTAATCAATAATGAATCTAGACAACGCACAATGTTAACTGAATTTTTTCATATGAATGTTTCAAATGAACTTGCAAAAACATTATTATATAAAGATTTTCCAAAATTTTTTGTATGGGATGGCCAAGGGAAAATATGGTGTCGAAGGAAGAAAGGAAATGTTATTGGTAGAATAGTTACATCTACTATAACTGAAGGAGAAAGATATTATTTACGTATTTTATTAAATCATATTAAAGGAGCAACTTCATTTCAAAATTTAAAATTAGTTAATGGTGTTTATTTGTCTTCTTTTTGTGAAACGGCTATGGCACTTGGTTTATTACAAGACAATAATTATTGTCAGTTTTGTTTAGATGAAGCTATTAATTATCAAATGCCTTCTTCTCTTCGTAGATTATTTGCTACCATACTCATTCTATGTTCTCCTAATAATCCAGATGTATTATGGAAAAAATTTCGCCTATTTTTATGTGAAGATTATTTATCTAATAGTATGTCCATTGCAAATGCAGAAATAAAAGCACTACATGAAATCAATTCTATATTAGAAGCAAATAATAAAAATATAAATGATTATCATCTTGTACCTTTTCAAATATATATGGAACAAGAAGACATATTAGCTAAGATTATTAATGAAGAATTAAACAATGTTATTCATGCTGACAATACTATGTATGCAAATAACTTGAATGAATATCAAAAAATTTCCTATGACAAAATTCTTTCAGATGTATATAGTAATACAAGTCGTTTGTATTTTATAGATGGACCTGGTGGAACTGGTAAAACTTATTTATATAAAGCTTTGCTCTCTACAATTAGATCTAAAAATCTTATAGGTTTAGCAACTGCTTCCTCAGGTGTTGCAGCTGCTTTATTACCTGGTGGACGAACAGCACATTCACGGTTTAAGATACCACTTGAAATAAATCACAATATGACATGTTCTGTTAGTAAGCAATCTGCTTTAGCAAGTTTCTTTAGATTGACAAATTTGATTATTTGGGATGAAGCACCAATGGTTCACCGTTATGCAATAGAGGCTGTAGATAGAATGCTAAGAGATGTTAATGATTCTATATTACCATTTGGAGGGAAGGTTGTTGTTTTAGGAGGTGATTTTCGACAAGTATTACCAGTAGTTCAAAAGGGAAATAAAGAAGTTATCATTGGATCAAGTTTAGTGTATTCATACTTATGGCCAAATTTCATACAATTACAATTGGTGCAAAATATGAGAGCTCAATTAGACCCATACTTTTCTAAATTACTGCTCGATATAGGCAATGGAATTCAACCTAGGCATACCTGTAATATGATTACATTACCAGATGAAATAGCTATACCCTTTGATAACAAGATAGTTTCTCTAAAAGAATTGATCGAAAGTGTTTATCCAAACTTACAAAATTATACCAATGAATTAGATAAGATGATTAATCGAGTTATTTTAACTCCTACAAATAATGCTGTTGATGAAATAAATAATATTGTACTTAATCAAATTGCTGGTGAAAATGTTATATATTATAGCTTTGATGAAACATTAGAAAAAAATGAACAAAGTATTCATGAAGATTTTCTTAATACACTAACTCCAAATGGTATACCACCTCATGAACTTGTATTGAAACAAAATTGTCCTGTTATGTTATTAAGAAATATTAATCCATCTGAAGGATTATGTAATGGCACTAGATTAATTTGTCGTGCATTTGAGCGTAATGTTATTCATGCTGAAATATCTGTTGGAGAGTGGCGTGGGAAGAAAGTTTTTTTACCTAGAATTCCATTTATTCCACTTGAAAGTGATAAGAGTACATTTCCTTTTAAAAGAACGCAATTTCCAATTCGTGCTTGTTTTGCAATGACAATAAATAAAGCTCAAGGTCAAACACTAGATTATGTGGGACTATATCTTCCTGAACCTGTATTTTCTCATGGTCAACTTTATGTTGCATTATCTAGAGCAAAAACAAGTAAATCTATAAAAGCATTAATTATACCAAATGATAAATTTAAAAATCATTTTTGTTGTACAAAGAATGTAGTTTATACAGAAATATTAGCAATTGTGCATTCATAGTGTTTTAATTATTATTATGCATATTTTTTTTTTAATTAGGGGATTTTTACTTTTTAAACAATAGTTTAAATTGTATTCTTGAAGTGTATTCTATGTGTTCTTTGAAGAACACTTGTATAAATCTGTGACATGAATGATATTGCAGTGAATATTGATGAAGTATATTCTATGTGTTCTTTGAATATTACTTCTAAAAAGCTTTCACATGAATTATATTCCAGTCAATAAAGAGCCAGTGTATTCTTACATTACAATTGGTGAAGGATATTGTATAAAACTTTGAAGAAAATATATACAGAGCATTTAAATTATTTATACTGTAGTGAATGAATGGCCAGTCTGTTCAGATGTATAATGCTATAGTTATGTATGGTTTGTAACAGCATCGATTTATAATCCAAAATAATAAAATTCATCATTTGATTTAGATAGTTTTTGAATTTTATTTTACTATTATCTGTTTTTTTTTTGTCTTCAAATATTATACTACAAATAGTGTAGATTTATCAATGATTATTTTTTTTTAATTTTACATTATGAATAATTTAATAAAAATTTAATAATATATTTATGCTAAATTTAGACCAACTTTTGACCGTTTATTTTTAACAAAGTAAAACATCTTTTATTATTGTATTTTTATTTTGCTAATATTTAATATGTTTATATTCGTATTATAGATATACTAAATATTATATAACACGTTCATTCAAATAATGAATTTATGAAATATGATTAGTATAAAATTTTTTTTTTCATTACTATTAATACAATTTGTAATGATGCTTATATATTAAACTCTAAAAAGCTATATTAGTCTCTATTAAATTTATTTGTATAATAGATATAGTTATAAAGTGTATTTGATAACCAACATAATTATATGAAAAAAAATTCATATAAAATACATTACGTTTATCGAATTTGAATTTTTAAAGTTTAAAACTAAATTTATCTTATTCATGATTTTATGAAACGTAATCGATTTTCTAAGAATGTAGTATTGATTTAGGTAAATGAATAAATGGAATACAAAATTTAACAAACAAAAATTTAAAGTACAAATATTTAAATATTTAATGTTATCAATTTATATTTCTTTTGCCATTGAACGCGTTTTTATACATATGTTATAAAGTCATTAGCTATTAACAATATAAAATTTTTTTTATATTCTATATGACTTTTTTTCCTCTATATTTAAATGAACACAAATCAATAGTTGTAACTAAAAAATATCTAAGTATAATTTATTGCTTACTTTCATTGAATTCAGACAAATTAATACAATAGACTATAGATTACTACTTAGTCTACTCTTATATATAATCATACCTAATACAAGTAATAATTCAGATCATAAATGTACAAATATCTTTTTATTGTACACATGTCAACATCATCTTTAATCTATTCATTTTCACCATACACGTATGAAAATTGTATTTACATTAACGTATATTAATATCTTCAAGTTGTGCTTCACCTCGTTATTCCCAATTCGAGTTTCATATCCTCATCTCCAATTCTTGCTTTGCTTTCCACGCATCATTTAATGCTAGACGGCTGGTCTGTATCTCCTTGAAGACACGCAATACGTAATAAATGCTGGACCCTATCTTATCTTCTATTAATTGAAAGAAGGACTGCCTCTTCTTTCATGTTTGTAACAATTTGATC
The DNA here is from genome assembly GCA_030279155.1 of Forsythia viridissima. NCBI lineage: Eukaryota > Viridiplantae > Streptophyta > Magnoliopsida > Lamiales > Oleaceae > Forsythia > Forsythia viridissima. The sequence goes on from CM059034.1 coordinate 52,131,476, forward strand.
CCAATTCGCTCTTCTATTTTAAATATGATTCCTATTTTCCTATTTATAGTCACAAATGGTCCTAACATCACTATTTCTCACGCATCTAAGAATTCTTGACTAATTTTAACTTTAACTTAACTTCATTAAAATAATAGAAACATTTACAGTATAAACATTGTGATTGAACACTTTAATTTTTTTGCATTCTACATAAATCCTAAATAATTTTTTTTTTCACTTATCGAAAAGATTTTTGTGTTTTCTGGTTTATCTATAAATTACTAATTTAAAGCTTACTTTATTATACATTTCCTTACCTATTGTTTTATTATAGTTTCATCCATTCATCTCATAATCTCTAACAGTGTAATCTTTCAGCTTAGAAAATAATAACTTCGAATCTACTCAAGTCTCATATATGTTTGAACTCTAATGAATAATATTTTTCTTCTGTTGTAGTAGTTACTTATTTTCATTGTATATTACTAAGTAAAGCAAATTTCATATTCACAATTTAACCATCAATTATTTATTTTTTTATTTATTCTTAATTTTATAGGTTATATTTTCTTGCTCGATACACAAAAATACTTAAATGTATAATAACTAATTATACTTATTAAAATCTTAATAAACTTTTTTAACTCAATAATAAATTTTTGCTATTACATAATTTTAAATAATATACATTATAATAATAAAATTTTCTTTATTTCAATTTGATCAATTTGCCTTTACTATAATTTAACATAATAGTAGAAATACTGACATAAAATTTTTGAGTACTTATATTAATATTTTGGAATCTTCAAATCTATTATAAGTATAATCAGCACTTTATTTAAACTAATTGGGGCTGAGTAGGATGAAGTGAGGACAACTATGAATGAGTTTTTATGGCATCATTATTGGGGCCCACATCATTTATTAATTACGGCGTCATAAGGCAAGCATCAATCAGGAAGACCCCTATTGAGTAAACATATCCTTACTATTGGCATAATAGATACTATATACCTCTCTATATATACATTAGTTCTGATTACAAACCAAACACAACAAACATTCTATATTAGCATTTATCAACAAGTCTTTAATTCTCAATATTTGTATCCTCGTACTCCTCTTTCAGATTTGAAGTACAACTTCATACTATATTTCATTATATACTCTTACAATTCATTATTAGTATAAATATTATTTCACTTTGATAACTTATTTATAGTCTTTAATTTATATTTGACATTTTCTACAGGATCAAACAATGGATAAACAGTACAAATTAATACCAAATATTGCTCCCAACGATACAAACTGGACGGCAAAAATCATTGTTGTGGAAAAATCGTTTCCACGAGTAGCTCAACGAAGCCCAACAAAATATCAAAATATGGTATTTATGGATCCTGAGGTATATTACTTTAATCTATTATTTATGTGCCTTGATTTATTTCATTTTAGCCACATAAAATTTTTAAAAAATTTTTTCGCCTTTAATATGTTATAGCTTTAAATTGTCTTATTTGATATTCAAAAATAATATCTAGCCAAAATTATATATATGTTTATACAAAATATCTAATTTAAATGTATGGTATTATACAGAAAAACAGAGTCCATGCAACTATTTATGATGCGAACATCTCGGCATATGAAGACAAGCTATTACTTGGCAAAACATATCTTGTCTCAAATGCAAATGTTAAATTTACAAAGCCTGAGTATCAAGCTTCGATGGGCAACATACAATAGACAATATCTGGTCGAACAAGAGTCGAAGAAGTGAATGAAGACCACAGTGTTTTAATATCTTCTACATATAATTTTGTTCCTTTCGACAAATTGGAACCTTATATGGACTCAAATTCTGATATAAGTACTTGTTCCTATTTCACAAGAAAACGAACATGTTTCTTTTTATACATTCCATTGTATTCATAACAAATTTCATTTGTCCTAATTTCTTATTTTTATCCTTTAGGTATTATTAGAGTTGCAATTGATGTCAAACCTAAAAGGCTGGTGCAAACTAGGTTTGAAACACAAACATCTATTCAAGATGTAGTTCTCATCGACACAAGGTTTATATATATATAGCTATATTATTTTCATCTATAAATATATATTCCAATAATTATAATATTATTCAAGAAATTCATATACCACTTTCTCATATATTTTCTGTGTTTCTATACTAGCTTCAACACTGTGTTGCTAACAATGTGGGATAATTTTGTGGAGAAGGAGTGTCGTTTCATTGCTGACAACTTGAGCACAAAACAAATCATCATTGGAAACCATTTAAAAGTGACATCTTTCAGTGGTAATATATTGTCAATAATTTTATAAATCATCAATCGAATATTACAAAATTTGTAGGCAATCTTAGATCTTCCAATAAATATATCTATATCTTTATTTCATGCACAGGCCTTTCAATTTCAACCAAGGCCAACAGCATTTTCTCCTTCAATGCCCACTTAGAACAAGTGATTGAGCTTACTTCTTGGTAAAAATATATTTTTTTATTATATTTTTTTCAAATATATATATATATACATGTGTATACATTGCTAATATTTTTAAACATTGTGCAAGGGTTGAAACAAATTCGGACAAGTTAGATGAGATGATCTTGACAAAGATATATCCATCCTCGGCAACAAAGAATCTTTCCAGTCCAGACATAAAGAATATCACAAAGATTGAACATATTCCAAATTTGTTATCTGGAGTAAGCCTAATCTTATTTAAAATATTATATAGAAATTTTTTTTTCATTATTGCATAATATTTATACAATTTATCTTCAACAATAGCTAACAGGATATGCATATTTCTGGGTTCACGCACGTGCATACGTGAGAGTTTTCAAACAATCCTTTTGGTACATGTCATGCAATACTTGCAAGAAAATATCAAGTGCTGATTTGAATGAAACATACGAATGCGTTTTCTGCAAATTTTCTCATGCAATTGCAGTACCAAGGTATAATATTGTTTACAAATCATTTATCGTTTATAATTATTTACACATGCAACATTTTTAACATTTTTTATATTTTAGGGCACGTGTATATCTGGAACTTGAAGACTCCACAGGCTCATTATCTGGGACTATGATTGGAGATACAGCAGAAAAATTCTTACAATACACAGCCCAACAACTAATGGACAGTGGATCACAAGTCTTGGAAAAAATTAGAATCACATTGGAGAAAGCACAATTTTTTTATGTTAAAGGAATGAAGAAAAATGTCCTCGACAATGAATACAAGTATGACATTATCTTCCTTAATGAATCAGTTCATTCGATGTCGATCAGTTCTACAAGTACAAGATCAAGGAGTAACAAAGGGAAAGATGTAGCATATACCGCTGACACACCAATGCCTCTTCAAGGGCAAACATTTCCAAGTGCAGTGAAACAACTTAATTTCCCTTCTTCACCTGGGCCTAAATCCAAGAAGAGAAAAATTGAAGAACATCCAATCTCATCTGAGACTGAAGTCATCCCAGAGAAATTGCCTACGCCAAGAGCAGAGAGAAATACACGACTTTCGAAAGAGAAAGACAACATTTAAAAACAAATAATATCATTGTATGCATTGTCAACTTTTTCCAATACTTTGAATGAATATTAGGTTTTTTTATGTAATATTTCTAAAGTTTTGTCCTTTCTAGATACAAGCTTTTTCTAATGTACTATATTGATGTAAATTATATTTAACAAATCTATATATTTTGTATTTTTATGTCTTTTTATTTTGACTATTAACTTTTTATTATTAGATATGTATACTTATTAATAATAATAAACAAAATACAAAAAAAATAAAAATAAAACAATTTAAGTGGAATACATATTTTAAATACAAAAAGTAGACAAAAAAATTACAAATATGCATTGTTGAAGTTACTCAAGTAACTCAACAAACCAAAAATCATGTTTATCGAGTTACTCAATTAAAATTGACACGTAAAATCAATCTATTCAATAATTGAAGCAACTCGATAAACTGAAAATCGAGTTTATTAAGTTACTCCATGAACGAATGAAATTTAACATTCTCATTATCTTGTGGCACTTTATTATTTAAATTATTTACTAACTTTAGGTAATTCTTCATTCTTATTTGTGGTATTATTTTTGAAGAACCTCGTGAGGCACAAATTAGGATATGTTGAGTAACTTTATAAATAAAATATATAAAAAATGTTATTTAACCTATCATTTATTACAATATAATCAAAAAGAATATATATAATATAAATTTAATACATATCATAGTACATTAATACAATATATTAATAATTTTTCTATTTTAGTAAGTACTATAAGATATTATACAAAAATCACTATAATAAATTTATAGTATAATAAAAACATTTTTTGTATCAATATATTATTAATTAATTACTACATTATTATAATAATTTAGTAATTATAATCAATTTATTATAACAATTTTATATCAAAAAAATGTTTTATAAATTATTTTAAAATGTACTGCATATTTATTTATAAGTTTTTTCATAAATATGAATACAAATTTTGCTATAAAGAATATTACAATAAGTCTAATAAATAAAAATAAATATTATAGTACATTTTTACTTCACTGTGTTTTTATTTTTCAAAAAATCAAATATAACATATTATCTCAATTTGAAATAATATAAAATTATTTTATATGGTAGCTTTTGAGATTCACGAGTTCGTTAAAAAATAACATGACAAAATTAAAAAATAAAATAATATTAAGTGTATTACGTAATATAAATAAAAAAAAGTAAAGTAACAAATACAAAAGATCTATTGTTGAAATTGCTCGAGTACCTCGACAAACGTAAAAGCACGTTTGTCGAGTTACTCGATGCAAAAATGTAATACAAAATAAATATTTTTTATACCTAAAGTAACTTGGCAAAATGAAAATCAAGTTCCTTGACTTACTGGACAAACCAATGAAACTTAAAATTTCCGTTATTTTCTTTTCTTTTTTAATTTATATAATGTAACACACAATAAAAGTAATTCTGTATGAATATATTATTAATTAATTACTACATTATTATAATAATTTAGTAATTAAAATCAACTTTTTATAGTAAATTTATATTAAATAATTTTTTAAATAATTTATTATAAAATGTATTATGTATGTATTTATAAGTCTTTTTCTAAATATAAATATAAATTTTGTTATACAGAATATTAGAATAAGTGTAATAAATAAAAATCAGTATTATAACACATTGTTACTACAATATATTTTTATTTTTTAAAAAATCAAATATAATATAATATCTTAATTTAAAATAATATATAATTATTTTATATAATAGCTATTTTATTATAATACATTATATGAAGTTATAGCATATGATTGCCTAATTTATAATAAAATTTATATTCATTTTTATCAAAATTAATTCTTATTTAGTTAATTTTCTATTCTGATTATTATTATAATATTAATTGCTAAAATAAAACAATATATAATACACAGCATTACTTGATTATAATATATATTTTATTTTACTATATTCTAATAATTCATCAATGAAATAAAACTATGTATATTTATTTGACTTCTTCTAATATTCTTTATAACAAAATTTATATTCATATTTATGAAAAAACTTATAAATAAATATGCAATCCATTTATTAATAATTTATAAAATATTTATTTATAAATTTTGTTATAAAAAATATTAGAATAAATCTAATAAATTAAAAAAAAATAGCATAAAACATTTTTACTACAATGTGTTTTTTTTTTGGAACAAAGTAAATATAATATATTATTTCACTTTAAAATAATATATAATTATTTTATGTTGTCAATATTTTATTATAATATATTATATGAAGTTATAGGATATCAAATATTATTCATGCAACGTACTGATTCATTGTATTGCATTCTTCAAGTTACTCGAGTAACTCGATAAACCTAAGAGCAAGTTTGTCGAGTTACTCGATTAAAAATGGGACATAAAATGACTCTATTAAATACCTTAATCAACTCGACAAACTCAAAATCGAGTTACCCAAGTTACTTGACGAACAAAAGTAAGTAAAAATGTTTATTAATTTGTTTTGTTTTGTTTGTTATTAAAATGAAGTAAGAAAATATATTTTCTTTTTATTTTTATTTCTTTACCCATTAGTATAACATATTATAACTAAAAAACTGTTATAACAAATTTATAGGAACAAAAAATAAATCTGTAGTAAAATATTATTAATAAATTATTATATTATTATAATAGTGTAGTGTTCAACATAAATTTAGTATAAGAATTTCATATTAACTAGATTTCATTCTGAATTATCAAAATAAATTTTAGTAAAATTTGTTGTAATAATGATTTTTATTATGATCAATTTATATAAGAACGTCACAAATCCGATTTTGAGGTTCGCGACTTCGTTAAAAAATAACATGAAAAAACAAAAAAATGAAGAAATTTAATTGGACTATATATTTTAAATAAAAAAAGTAAAAAAGAAAATAAAAAATATACATTATTAAAGTGACACGAGTACCTCGACAAAGCCCAAATCTTCTTCACCGAGTTACTCGATTTAAAATATCACACAAAATGAATCTATTCAATAGCTAAAGCAACTCGATAAACTGAAAATCGAGTTGCTTGAGTTAATCCATAAATGAAAAAAATTTGACATTTTCATTATATTGTGTTTCTTTATTATTTAAATTATTTAATACATTTAAATAATTCTTCATTGTTATTTTGTGATATTATTTTTCAGGCACTTCGTGAGGCTGAAATTTAGATATGCTAAGTAATAAATTTTAGTAAAATTTGTTATAATAATGATTTTAATTATGATCAATTTATATAAGAACTTCACAAATTCGATTTTGAGGTTCGCGACTTCGTTAAAAAATAACATGAAAAAACAAAAAAATGAAGAAATTTAAGTGGACTATATATTTTAAATAAAAAAAGTAAAAAAGAAAATCAAAAATATGCATAATTAAAGTGACTCGAGTACCTCGACAAAGCCCAAATCTTCTTTACCGAGTTACTCGATTTAAAATATCACACAAAATGAATCTATTCAATAGCTAAAGCAACTCGATAAACTGAAGATCGAGTTGCTTGAGTTAATCCATAAATGAAAGAAATTTGACATTTTCATTATATTGTGTTTCTTTATTATTTAAATTATTTAATACATTTAAATAATTCTTCATTGTTATTTTGTGGTATTATTTTTCAAGCACTTCGTGAGGCTAAAATTTAGATATGCTGAGTAACTTCATAAATAAAGTATATATAAAATTTTATTTAACCTATTATTTATTAGAATATAGTCAAAAAGAATATATATAATATAAATTTAATGTATATCATAATTCATTAATACAATATATTAATAATTTTTTAATTTTAGCAAGTACTATAAGATATTATAAAAAAATAACTATAATAAATTTATAGTATAATAAAAATTTTTTTGTATCAATATATTATTAATTAATTACTGCATTACTATAATAATTTACTAATTATAATCAATTTATTATAACAATTTTATATAAAATAAATGTTTTATAAATTTTTTTCAAATGTACTGCATATTTATTTACAAGTTTTTTCAGAAATATGAATTCAAATTTTGCTATAAAGAATATTACAATAAGTCTAATAAATAAAAAAAAAAATTATAGCACATTTTTGATACACCATGTTTTTACTTTTCAGAACATGAAATATAACATATTATCTCAATTTAAAATAATATAAAATTATTTTATATGATAGCTTTTAAGATTCACGAGTTGGTTAAAAAATAACATGACAAAATTAAAAAAGAAAAAAATATTAAGTATATTACATAATATAAATAAAAAAAAGTAAAGCAACAAATACAAAAGATGTATTGTTGCAATTACTCGAGTAACTCGACAAACCTAAAAGCACGTTTGTCGAGTTACTCGATGCAAAAATGTGATACAAAATAAATCTTTCTTATAGCTAAAGTAACTTGACAAAATGAAAATCAAGTTCCTTGACTTACTGGACAAACCAATGAAACTTAAATTTTTCATTATTTGCTTTTCTTTTTTAATTTATATAATGTAATACACAATAAAATTAATTCTGTATTAATATATTATTAATTAATTACTACATTATTATAATAATTTAGTAATTATACTAATTTTTTTATAATAAATTTATATTAAATAATTTTTTCACTAATTTATTATAAAATGTATTATGTATATATTTATAAGTCTTTTTGTGAATATGAATATAAATTTTGTTAAAAAGAACATTAGAATAAGTGTAATAAATAAAAATCAATCTTATAACACATTCTTACTACAATATGTTTTTATTTTTGAAAAAATCAAATATAATATAATATCTTCATTTAAAATAATATATAATTATTTTATATAATAGCTATTTTATTATAATATATTATATAAAGTTATAGCATATGATTGCCTAATTTATAACAAAATTTATATTCATTTTTATCAAAATAAATTATTATTAACTTAATTTCGTATTATAATTATTACTATAATATTAATAGCTAAAATAGAAGAATATATAATACATAGCATTACTTCATTATAATGTATATTTTATTTTACTATATTCTAATATTTGATCAATGAAATAAAATTATGTCTATTTATTTGACTTATTGTAATATTGTTTATAACAAAATTTGTATTCATATTTACTAAAAAACTTATAAATAAATATGCAGTACATTTTTTAATAATTTATAAAACATTTATTTATAAATTTTGTTATAAAAAATATTAGAATAAGTCTAATAAATAAAAAATAATAATATAACACATTTTTACTACAGTGTGTTTTTATTTTTGAAAAAACTAAATATAATATATTATTTCACTTTAAAATAATATATAATTATCTCATATAATCGCTATTTTATTATAATATATTATATGAAGTTATAGAATATAAAATATTATTCATGCAACGTACTGATTCATTGTATTGCAATCTTCAAGTTACTCGAGTAACTCGATAAACCTTACAGCAAGTTTGTCGAGTTACCCGATTAAACATAGGACACGAAATAAATCTGTTAAATACCTTCAGCAACTCGACAAACTCAAAATCGATTTACCCGAGTTACTTGACAAACAAAAGTAAGTAAAAATGTTTATTAATTTATTTTGTTTTTTATTAATTTGTTTTGTTTTGTTTTTTATTAAAATAAACTAAGAGAATATATTTTATTTTTATTTTTATTTCTTTACCCATTAGTATAACATATTATAACTAAAAAACTGTTATAACAAATTTATAGGAAAACATAAGAAATCTGTTGTAAAATATTATTAATTCATTATTATATTATTATAATAATGTAGTATTTAACATAAATTTAGTATAAGAATTTCATATTAACTAGATTTTATTCTGAATTATGAAAATACATTTTAGTAAAATTTGTTATAATAACGAATTTAATTATGATCAATTTATGTAAGAACTTCACAAATCCAATTTTCAGGTTTACGACTTCGTTAAAAAATAACGTGAAAAAACAAAAAAAATAAAGAAATTTAAGTAGACTACATATCTTAAATAAAAAAAGTAAAAAACAAAATCAAAAGTGTGTACTATTAAAGTGACTTGAGTAACTCGACAAAGCTCAAATCTTGTTTGCCGAGTTACTCGATTTAAAATATCACATCAAATGAATCTATTCAATAGCTAAAGCAACTCGATAAACTGAAAATCGAGTTGGTTGAGTTAATCGATAAACGAAAGAAATTTAACATTTTCATTATATTGTGTTTCTTTATTATTTAAATTATTTAATACATTTAAATAATTCTTCATTGTTATTTTGTGGTATTATTTCTCAAGCACTTCGTGAGGCTCAAATTTGAATATGGTAAGTAACTTCATAAATAAAGTATATAAAAAATGTTATTTAACCTATCATTTATTAGAATATAGTCAAAAATAATATATATAATATAAATATAATATATATCATAATTCATTAATACAATATATTAATAATTTTTTTATTTTAGCAAATACTATAAGAAATTATAAAAAAATAACTATAATAAATTTATAGTATAATAAAAACTTTTTTGTATCAATATATTATTAATTAATTACTACATTATTATAATAATTTAGTAATTATAATCAATTTATTATAACAATTTTATATGAAAGAAATCATCTATAAATTATTTTCAAATGTACTGCATATTTATTTATAAATTTTTTCATAAATATGAATACAAATTTTGCTATAAAGAATATTACAATAAGTGTAATAAATAAAAATAACTATTATAACACATTTTTCGTACACTATGTTTTTATTTTTGAAAATATCAAATATAACATATTATCTGAATTTAAAATAATATAAAATTATGTTATATGATAGCTTTTAAGATCCACGAGTTAGTTAAAAAATAACATGACAAAATTAATAAATACAAAAATATTAAGTGTATTACATAATGTAAATAAATAAAAATAAAGTAACAAATACAATAGATGGATTGTTGAAATTACTCGAGTAACTCGACAAACCTAAAAGCACGTTTGTCGAGTTACTCGATGCAAAAATGTAATACAAAATAAATATTTTTTATAGCTAAAGTAACTTGGCAGAATGAAAATCAAGTTCCTTGACTTACTGGATAAACCAATCAAACTTAAAATTTTCATTATTTTCTTTTCTTTTTAAATTTATATAATGTAACACACAATAAAATGAATTCTGTATTCATATATTATTAATTAATTACTACATTATTATAATAATTTAGTAATTATAATCAATTTTTTATAATAAATTTATATTAAATAATTTTTTTAATAATTTATTATAAAATGTATTATGTATGTATTTATAAGTCTTTTTCTAAATATGAATATAAATTTTGTTATAGAGAATATTAGAATAAGTGTAATAAATAAAAATCTATATTATAACATATTGTTACTACAATATGTTTTTATTTTTTAAAAAATCAAATATAATGTAATATCTTAATTTAAAATAATATATAATTATTTTATATAATAGCTATTTTATTATAATATATTATATAAAGTTATAGCATATGATTGCCTAATTTATAACAAAATTTATTTTCATTTTTATCAGAATTCATTATTATTCACTTAATTTCGTATTATAATTATTACTACAATATTAATTGCTAAAATAGAAGAATATATAATACATAACATTCCTTGATTACAATGTATATTTTATTTTACTATATTCTAATATTTGATCAATGAAATAAAATTATGTTTATTTATTTGACTTATTATAATATTCTTTATAACAAAATTTGTATTCGTATATATTAAAAAATTATAAATAAATATAAAGTACATTTTTTAATAATTTATAAAACATTTATTTATAAATTTTGTTATAAAAAATATTAGAATAAGTCTAATAAATAAAAAATAATAATATAACACATTTTTACTACAATGTTTTTTTATTTTTGAAAAAACTAAATATAATATATTATTTCACTTTAAAATAATATATAATTATTTTATATAATCGCTATTTTATTATAATATATTATATGAAGTTATACGATATCAAATATTATTCATGCAACGTACTGATTCATTGTATTGCCTTCTTCAAGTTGCTCGAGCAACTCGATAAACCTTAGAGCAAGTTTGTCGAGTTACTCGATTAAAAATAGGACACGAAATAAATCTATTAAATACCTTAAGCAACTCGACAAACTCAAAATCGATTTAACCAAGTTACTTGACAAACAAAAGTAAGTCAAAATGTTTATTAATTTGTTTTGTTTTTTATTAATTTGTTTTGTTTTGTTTTTTATTAAAATAAACTAAGAAAATTTTTTTTTTTTTATTTTCATGTCCTTACCCATTAGTATAACATATTATAACTAAAAAACTGTTACAACAAATTTATAGGAAAACAAAAGAAATCTGTTGTAAAATATTATTAATTAATTATTATATTATTATAATAATGTAGTATTTAACATAAATTTAGTATAAGAATTTCATATTAACTAGATTTCATTCTGAATTATGAAAATAAATTTTAGTAAAATTTATAAAAATAATGAATTTAATTATAATGAATTTATGTAGGAACTTCATCAATCCAATTTTGAGGTTCACGACTTCGTTAAAAAATAACATTAAAAAACTAAAAAATAAAGAAATTTAAGTGGCCTACATATTTTAAATAAAAAAAAGAAAAAACAAAATCAAAATTATGCATTATTCAAATAACTCGAGTAACTCGACAAAGCCAAAATCTTGTTTGTCGAGTTACTTGATTTAAAATATCACACGAAATGAATCTATTCAATAGGTAAAGCAGCTCGATAAACTGAAAATCGAGTTGATTGAGTTCATCCATGAATGAAAGAAATTTAACATTTTTATAATATAAATTTTATTTTGCTATATTCTAATAAATAATCAATTAAATAAAAAAATGTAAGTACATCATTTATCAAATAAGTTAACAATTTATTTCACAAAAATATTCCTGTTTTATGATTTTTGCTTTCATATCACATGTTTCTTCGAGTAACTCGATAAACATGATTTTTAGTTTGTCGAGTTACTCGAGTAACCTTAACAATGCATATTTTTCATTTTTTTTGTTTTCTTTTTCTATTTAAATTATCTATTATACTTATAATTTCTGTAATAAATATTATTATAAATTAGGTCAAAATACATACTACAATTATTAATTTAAAAAATACACATTTATTTTCGTAGTATAGTTCAAATAATTATTGTAACAAAAAAAGTTCTTGTCATAACAAATTTTTACTACAATTTATTTTCATAATTCATGATGAAATCTATTTAGTAGAAATGTGTCATAAAAAATTTATTTTAATCACTAAATTTTCATAATAATGTGATAATTGATTAATGATATATTACTAAAAAATTGCTTTTACTATGCTATAAATTTATTATAACAATTTTTATTTATAACATATTACACTAATTACTAAAATAAAATACAATAAAATATATTCTATTAACTCATTCTCATATATACTAAATTTATATGATATATATTCTATTTTACTATGTTCTAATAAATCATGCATTAAATAAAATTTTATATGTGCAATATTTATCAATTTGCTCGACAAATCCAACTGTTAGCCTCACGAGTTTCTTCAAAAATAATACCACTGAATAACAATAAAAAATTATTTAAATATATGACAAATTTAAATCAAAAAGACAAACAAAATAATAAAAATTATAAATTTTATTCCTTCGTCCAGTAACTCGGGCAAATCGATTATGAGTTCATCAAGCTACTTGACGTATTGAATACATTAATTTGATATGACAATTATAATCGGGTAACTCGACAAACATGATTTTCTGTTTGTCGAGTTACTCGATTAACTTTAACAGTGCATATTTCTCATTTTATACTTTATTTTATGTATTTACAACTCAAATTTATATTTCTCAAATTACTACATAAATTAATCATAATAAAACAATATATAATATATTCTATTGATTAACTATCATATATATTAAATTTTTATAATATATATTTTATTTTGCTATACTATAATAAATAATCAATTAAATAAAAAAATGTATGTATTTCATTTATCAAATAAGTTAACAATTTATTTCACAAAAATATTCCTGTTTTATGATTTTTGGTCTTATATCACATTTTTCATCGAGTAACTCGACAAACATGGTTTTTAGTTTGTCGAGTTACTCGAATAACCTTAACAATGCATATTTTTCATTTTTTTTGTTTTCTTTTTCTATTTAAATTATGTACTATAATTATAATTTCTGTAATATATATTATTATAAATTACGTCAAAATACATACTACAATTATTAATTTATAGAAATGTGTCATAAAAAATTTATTTGAATCACTACATTTTCATAATAATGTAATAATTGATTAATAATATATTACTAAAAAATTGCTTTTACTATGCTATAAATTTATTATAACAATTTTTATTTATAACATATTATACTAACTGCTAAAATAAAATACAATAAAATATATTCTATGAACTGATTCTAATATATACTAGATTTATATAATATATATTCTATTTGACTATTTTCTAATAAATCATGCACTAAATAAATTTTTCACATTTTCCATCAAACAAATCGACAGATGTAATTTTTTGTTTCTCAAATTACTCCACTAACTTCAACAGTACATATTTTTCATTTTTTGGGCTTTCCTTTTTTATTTAAATTATGTACTGTATTTATAATTTCTATAATAAATATTATTATAAATTACATTAAAAGATTTATTATAATTACTCAATAAAAAAACACATTTATTTTCATTATCTAATTTGACGTTTTTATTCTAACAAAAAATTTCATTATTGTAATAAATTTTTACTACAATTTATTTTCATAACACGCCCACATAAGAATAAAAAAGTTTTTAGATGTATTACATAATCTTAAAAAAAAAAAAAAAAGAACATAATCAAAGTTTTAAATTTCCTTCATTCGTTCAGTAACTCAAAAAATCCAATTTTCAGTTTATCGAGTTACCTAAATTGTTTACTAAATATATTTTCTATCACACTTTTGATCACGTTACCCAACAATGGCAACAAACATGATTTTGTATTTTTCAAGATACTCAAACAACTTCACCAACGCATATATTTCATTTTTCAGTTTAATTTTTTTATTTACATTATCTAATACATGTAAGTTTTATTCTTTTTTTGATTCCTCATCTTATACTTTAACAAACTCATCAATCTCAATCTTAATATAATATCTTATACTAAAATAGCTATTATAATAAACATTTATATTTTATTTTAAATTAATATAATATATCGTCTCTAACTTTATTAACTAATATTTATATATTAGTTAATATTTTTCTTTATTTTAAATCATTTCCTATTGTTTCCCTACACATGCATAACTTTGCTTCACTTTCTATCTTATTTCGTTTTAGTTGTTTTTTCTCTTTCCTTTCAAGCTTGGAAATTATTATTTTTTGCTGTCTATCAAGTCAAATTTTATTAATATCAAATTTGATATTATATCGTATCAATAAACTATTCTCGACATACAATTTTTCCTATAGATTTCACTGACGTGCAACGCACGGCCTTAAAACTAGTATATATATATATATATATATATATATATTTTAAATTCGATTAACTCGACACAAGTTAAGAAAAAAAAAATTTTTTTTTTTTAAAAAATTCGAGTAACTCGACAAAAGTTAAAAAAATATATATATTTTTATTTTTTTAAAAATTCGAGTAACTCGACAAAAGTTAAAAAAAAGTATTTTTTTTTAAAATTCGAGTAACTCGACAACATTTTAAAAAAATTTTTTTTTTTTTTTAAATTCGAGTAACTCGATAAAAATTTTTAAAAATTTTTTTTTTTAAAATTCGAGTAACTCGACATAATTTTAAAAAAAAAAATTTTTTTTTGTTTTTTTAAATTCGAGTAACTTGACAAGATTTAAAAAAAAAAAAAAAAATATATATATATATATATATATATATATATATATATATATATATATATATTTAAAAAATTCGAGTAACTCTACAAAATTTTTAAAAAAAAATGTTTTTTTTTTTTTTTGCTAGTAACTCGACCAATTTAAAAAAAAAAAAATTTTTATTCTTATTTTTTTGTCGAGTAACTCAACAAATTTAAAATATATATATATATATATATATATATATATATATATATATATATATATATTTTAATTTCGAGGAACTCGACAAAATGTTAAAAAAAAAATGTCGAATAACTTGAGAAATTTAAAAAAAATATTTTTTTTTAAAAATGTCAAAATAAAATTGGGCTACTTTTTAAAAGTTGTAGGACTTCATATACATTTTTATTTTATTTTGTTGTTATTTGTTTTTTTTTATTATTTAAAGAGGTGGACAAAATAAAATTTGTAACGAAATTTAAAAGTCGGGGATGGCCAAAGCCAAAAAAAAAGTTATGGGTAAATTTGTTATAAAATGAAAAGAATGTGGACTAAAAGTGCAAATTACAAAAAAATAAAAATAAAATTTAATGTTTCCCACTTTGTCGAGTTACTCGGTAAAGTGGGAAAATTATAATTTTCCCACTTTACCGAGTAACTCGACAAAGTGGGATAAATTAAAAAAAAAAAAAATTCTCCCACTTTGCCTTCTCGGCAAAGTGGGGAAATTTTTTTTTTTTTTTTTTTTTTTTATATTTGTCATGAAAAAGTCCACCTACAAAAAAAAAAAAAAAAAAAAAAAAAATTCTTAAACAGTCATTTTTCCATTGCACGTACGTGGGAAAAAAAAAACTTCAAAACTTCATTTAGTCATGGATTAACAAAAATTCATTTCACATAGAAAACGATCACCGAAAAATATGAAATTTTCAGGGAACATAGAATACTCATGTTGCTACCACATATCAAAATTTGACAGTCCGACGGCATATTTCGGCTTACTAAAATGCTAATCAAAACATCCTAGTTAGTTTTTCAGATTTATGCTGTCACAGTTTACAAAATTGTCTATAAATTGAGTTATATAACATGAAATTATGTAAAACCAATGCCAATGGTTTGGTAACCCATAGGGCCATCGTCTCCAACTGGAATTATGTAAAAATATTTAATATATAAGATGCAGTAAATGTTTGAGTTGGACAACAGAAACTGTATCTTAGAAAAACATGAAGTTTAGCAAAACCTTTCAAGTTCACATCATTAACGTATAACCAAAACATAGGAATTCACTAAAACTACCACAAAACCAAGGTCCAAAAAATTTTAAGAAGATATTTACACTACTTAAAGTTTTTTGATTGGTTTATAATAGCGAATCCAGCACGCCGACGGCATAAATCCGAAAAACAGCCTAGGAGGTTTCGCGGTAAATATTTTAGTATGCCTAAACATGCCGTCGGACTACTAATTTTTGGTATGTGGTAGCTACCTGAGTATTCTATGTCCCTTGAAAATTTCGTATTGTTCGGTGATCGTTTTCTATGTCAAAAAATTTTTTGTTACTCCATGACCAGGTGAATAAAAATTTCAAAATAAGGGCACTGTTACAAAAATTTCTTCACCCGGTCATGGAGTAACAAAAATTTGTTTGACATAGAAAATGATAACCGAAAAATATGAAATTTTCAAGGAACATAGAATACTCATTTAGCTACCACATATCAAAATTTGATAGTCCGACGGCATGTTTCGGCTTACTAAAATGCTCACCGAAACACCCTAGGCAGTTTCTCAGATTTATACGGTCGTAGTTTACAAAATTGTCCATAACTTGAGTTATATACCATGAAATTATGTGAAATCAAAGCCAATGGTTAGGTAACCCATAGAGCTATCGTCTCCCACTGGAATTATGTAAAAATACTTAATATATAAGGTGCAGCATATTTTTGAGTTGGTCAACAGAAAGTACAGTTTCGAGAAACAATTCACCCAGTCATGCAGTAAAAAATATTTATTTGACATAGAAAACGATTACCGAACAATATAAAATTTTCACGGAACGTAGAATACCCATGTAGCTAACACATAAAAAAATTTGATAATCCGACGGCATGTTTTGACACACTAAAATGCTCACCGAAACATCACAGGCAGTTTCTCGAATTCATGCTATCGCAATTTAAAAAATTGTTCATAACTTGAGTTATATAACATGAAATCATGTGAAACCAAAGCCAATGGTTAGGTAACCCATAGAACTATCGTCTCCAACTAGAATTATGTAAAAATACTTAATATATAAGGTACAACATATTTTTGAGTTGGTGAACAGAAAGACAATTTAGAGAAACAATTCACCCGGTCATGGAGTAAAAAAAATTTATTTGACATAGAAAACGATCATCGAACAATATGAAATTTTCAAGGAACGTAGAATACCCATGTAGCTACCACATATAAAAATTTTATAGTCCGACGGCATATTTCGGCATACTAAAATGATCACCAAAACATCTAAGTCAGTTTCTCGGATTCATACTGTCGCAGTTTACAAAAATATCCATACCTTGAGTTATACAACATGAAATTATGTGAAACCAAATCCAATGGTTAGGTAACCCATAGGGATATCGTCTCCAACTGGAATTATGTAAAAATACTTAATGTATAAAGTGCAGCAAATATTTATGTTGGACAAAAAAAAACTGCAGTTTAGAGAAAATGAAATTTAGCAAAACCTTTAAGAATCGATTGTATTTCGTCATTTGTTCTCCATAGCAACTGGGGATAAAAAAAACACCAAATTTGATGACTTATTAAGGAAAAAATGAATATATATTGACTATAATATATAAGAAGTCAATAATTGCGGCTAAAAGACACTAATATATGTATATTAAAACAAATAAAAGAAAAGAAAAGATGAAGAAGTCAAAAAATGCGGCCATAGATATTAATTTAATATACAAAAAGTGTCAAAAGATTAGGACAAAATGGTGAGATTTGGACAAAATTAAGACTAATACTACATGAAAACGACGTCGCGTTGGTTGAAGGGTGAATAGTAAACATGCCATAGACACTTATATTATAGTATAGATATATATATATATATATATATATATATATATATATATATATATATATAGAGAGAGAGAGAGAGAGAGAGAGAGGTTAATTATATTCAGTCTCCATTCTTTCAACTTTGTAACAATATCATCATCATTCAATTTTATTCGTAAATATCATCCACATCATTTCATTAATTCGCACAGATGGTCCTCAAATAATTTTTTTGATAATTTTGCCCCTGACTTTCATAAATTAAAATAACAGAAAAAAAAAAATTGATAGAAAAATTACAATTGAGGATCCTAATATTTTTAAAAGTACAAATAAATCATAAACCTTTTATATTTTTATAGATTTTCACTTAAAATAATAAAAAAATGTGTCACCAAGTTGACAAGTCCCAAACCTTCCATTTATGTTCAACAAAAGGACTTTTAGAGTCTGGTCAAATTTTGTCCAAAGGTCCATTAATTGGGGAAGAAGACTGTTTTTGGTTTTTTTTTTTTTAAATTAAATTCTTTTAATTTTTAAAAATAAAAATTTTATAATTTATTTATATTTTTAAAAAGATAGGGACTTCAAATATAATTTTTTTCATTTTATTTTCTCTTTAATTTATTTAAGTCAGGGAAAAATTTGTCAAAAAAAAATTATCTGGGAACTATCTGTACGAATTAATGAAAGAATAGGGACTATGAGTGTGTGTGTATATATATATATATATATATATATATATATATATATAAAAGAATAGTTGTATAATTGTTTTGTAATTGAATGTTTTTGACATCTTTTAGAGATGGGGATTGCACAACCTCATTGGCTAGACTTCTAGTTTGAGGATGATTAACTTTCGGGCTAGTGATCATTTTGAAAGGAGAAACAATAACTTTCTGTTTGCAAAAAGTTAATTTGATTTCTTCTAAATGAGGATGAATAGAAGAAACTTGTTTGTTTTGGGAAGTTTGCCAATTTTGATGGTTTGAAAAAGTAACACAAATCGTTTGATACTTTTTACGATTGATGAACCAACCAAAGAAAAATATATTCACTTTATGGATTTCCATAAAGGCGTAATATTCATTCGTCTTTATCATAATTTTGAAGAAAAACTTGTCGAGCTTCTGAATTGAAATTAGAATAAAATTCTTCTCTTAAAGTCTCTTTATTGATTTCAAAGGGTTTTGAAATAACATTTAGTTGATTCATGTTAGATTAAGTAGGAGACATGCTTTTAGAAGATTTTTCATCTTCGTCTGCTTTGTAAAAAGGTTTGGGAAATATTGTGACCAAAATCAACACCTTTTAATTTTGAATCCAACGAAGAAATTTTTGTATTGATAGAAAAAGTTAAGAATCTGGAATGCTCAAAGCTTTTAGTAGATTTGTCTTTGACATTTGAAGAAGAATGAGAAAATTGAATTTGAATACTTCCATCAGGATGTTCAATAGAATTTGAATACTTCCATCAGGATGTCCAATAATTTGAGACACTTGAGAAGGTTCAGTTTTCTCTGAAGGAGCAGCTTGATCGATATTCCAAATTGAAGATGTTGTGACTTCGTCCCAAAACAAAAGTTTAGGAATGATTGAATTTGAACTTTCCCGATTAACTTCCAAATGCAAGGTTTCACCTTTAGGAGAAAACCTTATTGCTTTGAGGTTAAGGCTAGTTGACATACTTTTGTAGTATACTCTAAAAATTAGAGCAATAGATTTAGTTTAATTTTCTCAATCTATGTTTTGAGTCTTAATATCTAACATTAAAGATCGTAAAACATGTAGATGGGTAAGAGAGACATAAAAGTTTGGATAACAATTGAAAAATACTGGACCTTTATCAAGGTTAGACTCGAGAATTGATAAAATAGATTTTGAAAAATTTCTATTTCTTTTATCTCTAAGAAGAAGAAGGATTGGACTATCTAATCATGTTCTAAATAAAGGATTGAGAACAACTTGAACAAGACCAATATGTAAAAACTTATATTTTTCTTGATGGTGTCTAAGAGCTTCTGGATAAAGTAGAGAAATAGTTTTCATATCTTGATTTATTGAAATAGTTTGTTCAATAGTTTTGATATAATAATCTTGAAAAAAAACTTAAACTTTTCTATTTGGTAAATAGTATTGACTTATTTTTTAAGAATTGACCAATTATGTAATTGTTTTTTAATCTTGGCTATATTTAGCAATGGCAATGGACCGAGCCGGCCTTGTCCAAAAAACAAGATCCCGGACCAGCCCGTGGCTAGTAGCTCGTGGGCCACATGGGCCCAACCATGGGCCGCACGTGAAATTTTAATTTTTTTTTAGTTTAAAAAGTTAAAAAGAAATAAGTTATAATAAAATTGACATTTCAAACCCTCATCATTTTTTCGGGCTTAGGATCGGCTACTTTTAGCGTAGACAGAGTTAAAATTATACACGAACAAATTGTTACGTGTACAATTTGTAGTAAACTTAAATATCAACACTTAAAATGAATAAAAATAAAATAAATTTCTACAAACTATATTTACATTTTATATACCTAGTTCTTGCACCTCTTCAGCCAATATGAGGTCTACTTTATCTTGGATTCAAAGTTATGCATCCTCCAAATTTTTTAAACACATTAAACTCTCTAATATGTCTGGTTTTAGTCTTGACCTCATATAATTCAGAATCCCACATGTACTAAAAGCAGCCTTCGATGCTACAATTGATATTGGAGGTGTTAGTAAATCACGTGATATAATAGAAACAATTGGATATTGACACTCGTTTTGTCTCCACCACCAAGTATATCAAAATTATTTCTTTCATCTTCATCTAATAAATTAAGCATGTCGTGACGAAAATATCTAGCTAACTCTAAAGGTACGTCTCTAATATTTGTTTCTACATTTATGACATAGGAAAGCGAAGAAGAAGTTTCAACCACAAGATTATCTAATTTGATTGTACCAGGTATAAAAAATTATTCATAATTTCTATAGGATGAGTTAATATATTTTAAACCTCTCATAAATGAAAATAAATCACGAACACATTTAAATGGTGATCAATCATTTAAACAGATATTAAAACCATGACATAAATCAAACAAACACAAATTAAGATTAGAAACATTAATCATTAAATTAAAATTTCAACATATGGTTTACATCATCATCCATAGTACAAAGATTTTAGCCTATTATGGTTGAATTACAAAAACACATAATAAATTAACCTAACTAAGGATCTAACAAATTAAGCATGTCGTGACGAAAATATTTAGCTAACTCTAAAGGTACATCTCTAATATTTGTTTCTATATTTGTGGCATATGAAAACGAAAAAGAAGAACTAGATTGTTGAGTTTCCTTAAGAAGAAGGAAACTTCAATAATCGTTAGCGTCATTTGATGACGAAGAAGGGATTGGTGCATGAGGTCTTTTAACGTTCCTATTGGTTTTTGCCACATAAAAATCGTACATTTCACATAATATTTTTCTAAATTACCTTAAGTTATTAGATTAGCATAACTTAAGTTATTAGAAATTTTTGAAATAGTATGTTTTGTACTTTGTAAATGTACTCTAGGGTCCATAATTGACGCTAACGAGAACAACATAGGCAGTTGTTCACAATATTTTCTAAACTTAATTTTCATTGCTACTACAATATTTAAAAAAATTGCAAATGTCTTATAACTATTAAAACTATTTACAATAAAATAAAAATAATTTAAAACTAATGAACTAGTAGGGTGATATCCGTAAGCACACGCGTTTGTGGCATCCAAAAAAACTTTTAAAATTTCTCACATGGAATGCAATTTTCCAATGTTTGCAAATCATATTCAGAATCATGTAAATGTCTGCCAATATAATAGGCAGTTATACAATTTTCTTAACATTCACATGCTTGACGCATTAAATAAGTAGAGTTACATCTATTGCATATGTCTGTTGTTGACGTCTGAACCTGCACTAGTCCACGTGCCAACAGATCTCCAGTCACTCCTCTGCCAGCTCGTATGTTACCTGCACACTAGGACGATCGTTAGGCACCAAGATCTCCGGAGAAAAAGGGTCCGGCGATCGTTGGCACTCCGACGATCAAGTCAACAGCCGGTATATGAAAGATAGGCGGGGACGGGAACAAAAGAGGGTGTGGGAGAGACAAGCAGGCAGAGATTTGAGCAGAGTTTAGAGTGGGATTCGTAAGCGTAAAAAATGCATACCTTGGAACAACCGGAGGTGCTGTTTTTATAGCGCGAGAGATCTAATTGATTTAGGAGACAAATCAATTTGATACTCAATCGGATCCTCCTTCCTTATGTGATAAAGATATCCGAGATTATCTTCCTTCTTTGAGCTTATCACGTTGCATGATTTTGGGAGATTGCGATCCGATTTCCTTATGAGGATCCTTGCGCCACATCAACGAGATCTTCCTTTAATTATTCCTCTGGCTGCCCTGGCATATCGAGTCGCTTGCTGGTTGTGAATGACGCGAGGCCCGACGAGGCCTTATGGTTCGCATGAGGGCGCCAAAGCCCTTTATGTAACTTGCGGATTCCTAGGCGCCGAAGGCCCAAGCGCGTTACGGGCCCCCAGCAGGGCCCAAATAGAATTCTTGACAGAATGCGAACTGGGCCCTTACTAGGCTTAGATGGGGCTTTGGCTGACGTGGCGGCCATATCGTAATCGTGGGTAACAATAGTCCCCCAAGTCCAAGCCTATTATTTATGACAGGCGTGGGACTTTTGAGGATAAACAGACTGAGGTCGTGCCTTGCAGGAATGTGTCTCGCGGAAAATGTGCTCTTGTCTGAAAATGTGTTCTTAAGGTGGTTCGGCAGGGAGTAATTCGTCCTACTCAGTATAGTCCCCCAAGTCCGAGGCCGAACATTTATGACGGGTGAGGGCTTAAAGGGGACAAGCCAATGCTGACGTGCTTTCTGATGGCGGGATTCTGTCTATCCAGTCTGTCACTCTCTGGTCAGGTAATCATGAGTGAGGGGGTGTGTGCATTAAATACGGGCGCGTGAAAGGGGCATATTGGGACGTGCGTGGAGCGCGTGCGCCCCCGAATCATTAAATGCGTAGGTTTCGTTTTCCCGCCTGCTGCACCATTGAAGACACGCGTCGGCCATCCGTATGCCCTGATTGAACGCTTGTGATCTGCACGGTGGATGAGTGAACGCGCCTATATAAAGCCAGGCATCCACCCCAGAGTTACACCTTTCTCCTACCGCCGTGCTTACTGTAGCTTTCCTGCCGATAGCCGGGACGCTTGACGCTGGTGTGCCATTTGAGCCGTAAAGTCGAGGTAAGCGTTCAGACAGTGGTAGAAACTTGTTTGCATTGTTTATTTTCGTTGCCACAATACGATTTCATTATTTGGGTACGGCCAAATGTCCTCTGAAGGCGACGACTCACAGAATCCGTCCGACGCTCCCACAAACCCTAGTATCATTGGGAGTGTTTCTTCGTCGGCCTCCACGTCGTCTTCTTCTCCTGGAGCCGCAGGAGGGGTGAATCCGGGTCCCCTGGCTGCAAATCCATCGGCTCCGTCGACGAGTGGGAGAGAGCTCAGTCTCCTCGTGCCAGCGGGAGAGGCGGTAGTGAAGGAGAAGTCGGGTGCTGGGGTGCCTGAAATGAGGGGATCGCTGGACAAGAGGGATGCTCCGACTGCGAGGGCTCTGGACGAGGAGTTGAAACGGTCGGCAACCGAAGCGTATATGGCTCAGTCGAGGATCACGGAGGCTGAGCTGGAGGACATACAGTTGTCCTACGATATTCCTTCGTCTGTGACGCTCCGAGCCCAGAGCCCAGAAGAGCGTGCCGACCATCCGCCCGAAGGGTATGTGGTGGTTTACGAGCCTGCTATGCAGCAAGGCCTTCGCCTACCCATGCACCCTTTCTTTCGCCAAGTGTTGAGGGACTGGAATCTGGCTCCCTGTCAAATAACACCAAATGGCTGGGGGCAGATGGTAGCCTCCTATATTTTGTGGAGCGTTTCCAAGGCTGGAGGAGACTTGTCTCCCAGGGATTTTGAGTCCATATATCGATCCTGTCGGTCTGCCGGCTGGTACAATATATCTCCCCGACCGGGTCAGAAATGGGGGACGGCCACCGACAGTCCCAACAAGGTGCACAACTGGAAGGAGAGGTTCATCTTCGTTGGCGGGGATTGGGAATTCACGCCCGATGACCCTCTTCCGCACGTGTCCATTCCTCGACACTTCGGGGATCTTGGTATAACTCCCCACAGTCATATGAAATTCTGATTATGACCTCTGACTTGATGCATTTATTCCTTGTTGTAGATTGCGGGAAACCACCGATCCCGAAGAGAAGCCAAGGAGAGCTGAGGTGGATAAGGTTCGATCCCTCAGTAGCGAGTTCCGGAGCCTTGGGAATCTCTTGAAAGATGATAAGCTTTTGGCCAGCTGTGGACTAATGTGTAAGTCTCACTTGCTTTGGTGTTCTGGTACTCTGGCGTGGAATGATTCGGGCACTCCATTTTCTAACGTATGTTCTTAACAGCTTTTAGGTTCAGAAGCGTGCCCACACTTCACCTTGCCCGCCCTGCCAGCGGCAAGGGGTCCTCCGCACAAGTGCCCGCCTGGGAGGCACCCGGGCCATTGCAGGGTATACCGACCACTGCGCCACCAGAGCCCACTCCTCAATAGGTCGTTCCTCCTCCCCCTTCTTCTTTGGCAACTGACCCGTTTCCCGGCCGCATCCCAGCTAAAGACAAAGGGAAGGGCATTGCCGATGATGTGGGCGATGCTCCTACGCGAAAGAGGAAGGCTCCCGCGTCCGAAGGGGGGTTTATGGAGGATGCCCGCAAGTCGGGGTGA
Source organism: Forsythia viridissima (assembly GCA_030279155.1). Classification (NCBI taxonomy): domain Eukaryota; kingdom Viridiplantae; phylum Streptophyta; class Magnoliopsida; order Lamiales; family Oleaceae; genus Forsythia; species Forsythia viridissima. The sequence continues at coordinate 52,156,940 of CM059034.1, forward strand.
ACCGAGGGTTTAAAGAAATCTGGTCCCCCGTCCGGCCAAGGGAGCCCTGTCCAGACAACCCAACGTCGGGAAGAACTGGAGACTACCGTCCTGGAAATGCTTCCGGCCCATCCCGCGATGATGGCGGCCAGCGTGCACAAGTACTGGACCCAGAAATGGGAGAAGACTGCCGAGGGGGCCACCATACGGAAGCGGCTGAAGATGGCGGAGATGAACCTGATACGGGGCCTGGTGCTGAGCAAAGAGCTGTTCAGTATTGTGGAAAGTTATGACGGCCAGTGTCATGAGGAGGGGGCGAAGTCTGCCAAGCTGGCCGAAGAACTGAAAGCTGTTCAGCTTGAGAAGGCGCAGTTGGAGTCCGAGAGAGGGGGACTTCGATTCAAGCTCGACGCCTCTGTAGGTAGGGAGGCGGCCATCAAGGAGAAATATGAGATTGAATTGAAGGCCTTAAAAGAGTGCCTGAAGGACGCCCGGGAGCAAAAGCGAGCTGCCGAGGCCTCTCAGAAGAGAGCCGAGGAACTTCAGAAGAGTGCCGAAGAGGCGCAGAAGCGTGCTGAAGAGGCCCAAAAGTTGGCAGAGGATCGGGCACTTGCCGTCGAGGAAGCTCTTGCCCATGCGACTAACAGGATGGAGACCCTAGTCGCGGAGGAGGACAAGTTGTTGGCGGATACGAGGCTAGAACTGGATAGGGTCCGGGCCGAATGCGCGGTCGCCGGGGCCAAGGCGGTGGAGGCTTACCAGGATGCGTTTGTGGAGATGCCTGAGTATCAGGACCTTGCCCAGCGTTTGATGACAGCTGGAGGCGAGCAATTGGTGGAGAGCATCATGGAGGTTCACCTAGAATGGGATCTCTCCTTCCTTCGACAGGGCCCTGCCGAGGCTCAGGTTCTTGATGCCGAGCTTGGTACCGTAGGCGATCAGACATCTCCTCCAACGGAGGGAGGCCCGCAATGTGCCGGCCCTTGAAGAGGCGGCAGGGCATTTATATTTTGTAATCTTTAAATCTTTATGCCTGAATTAATTGAAAAACATGATTGGATATGACTTTTTGTTTATCCGACGATTCGATTCTGTGCGTGCGTGGGGGAGGGAGACGCTTTTAGATTTGGGAATTATTTCCCTAGCATTAATGGCGCAGACTCTCGGTGGAACCCGGAAAGTTGGCGTCTTCAATGCCTTGGGGATGTAGAACGTCCGTGCGTCGTTCCAGGTTCCCGGTTATACCCGTATTTATTGCATTAAACCTTTTCCCAACGTTGCCCTCTATAAATAGGATGTAAGCCCAACCAGTCTTTTCCATCGTGATACGGTTGTATTGACCTTGCTATTAACGTGCGACCGAGATAGGGATAGAAAACGTGTGATGGTGGTGCGGCTGGAGGGCTGGCATCCATCAAGATGCCCATCAATCTGAGAATCAACATTCAGAGGACCAAAAATTCGGCCAATCAACGTTCAGGGGACCAAACGTACGGGGTGGGGGCTTAGGCTTAGCAGCCTTAGCCCGACCCCTCTCTGAACGGTTGATCGGTCTAGGGGGGTCTCCCACTGCCAAAAAAGGCATCAACGGCGTTTTTTGAGCAGTGTGGTCTAATAAGCCATCAAATTAACTAATATATGGCTTGGGAGACTCCCAATCATGGTGAATTCAGGTTTTCCAACCTGGGCGGGGCCAGCGTGGATCAGGAGATAGAGTTAGCAGATCTAGTTATCCCATTCATGTGCTGGCCCAGAGAGGCAGCGGGGATTTTTAGAACATACTGCAGTTGTATCTTCTTTTGTATTGTGTATCGTATGTAATGAAAGGGAGCCGAGGTACCTTTATTTTACTTGTTTGCGTGTGCTCTTATCGTGCCCCTGAATTGTATGTTTTCATTGGCATTTAGTTTTGCTTACGGAATTATGGGCACAAGTTCGAGGTCACGAACAGCATCTCTGGTAGCGTGGGATGATTCGCGCTCCATGTTCGAATTTGAAGTAAAACCGGATAAATTCTAATTGTGTACTTTTGCGTTGGTTGTTCGTCCAGCGGTCTGATAGGGTCGGCCGCAAACCATTCTCCCTCGCTGCCATGTTCTTTTGTACTTGCTTTCTTACGCGTAAAATATTTACCCAACGAGTTAATGGAGTTGGCCGCGAACCACACTCCCTCGCTGCCGTGTACTTCGTGATTGCTTTCTTACGCGTAAAATATTTATCCAGCGAGTTAATGGAGTTGGCCGCGAACCACACTCTCTCGCTGTCGTGTACTTCGTTATTGCTTTCTTACGCGTAAAATATTTACCCAGCGAGTTAATGGAGTTGGTAGCGAACCACACTCCCTCGCTGCCGTGTACTTCGTAATTGTTTTCTTACGCGTAAAATATTTACCCAGCGAGTTAATGGAGTTGGCCGCGAACCACACTCCCTCGCTGCCGTGTACTTCGTTATTGCTTTCTTACGCGTAAAATATTTACCTAGCGAGTTAATGGAGTTGGCCGCGAACCACACTCCCTCGCTGCCGTGTACTTCGTAATTGCTTTCTTACGCGTAAAATATTTACCCAGCGAGTTAATGGAGTTGGCCGCGAACCACACTCCCTCGCTGCCATGTACTTCGTAATTGCTTTCTTACGCGTAAAATATTTACCCAGCGAGTTAATGGAGTTGGCTGCGAACCACACTCCCTCGCTGCCGTGTTGTTGCTCTCTGTTTAGGGAATGCGTTGGTTGCATACAAAACGAATATTTATTGAGCGGCGCCTAGTCTCCTGGCGTCCGGCAAAAGGGAAAAGTCTCTAGAGAGATCAAAACAATGCAGGAAAAAGACAAAACAGAAATGCCGTTGGCAGGGTTTCAAGTTGTTGTGGCTGGGGTGATATCCTCGCGCTTGGTAGCCTTTCGTAACGCGTTCATGTAGCATGCCCGTGCCTCCGTCTGATTACCGCGAATCTTCGCTACCCCCCCGGGAGTCGGGAATTTCATCGCCAAGTGGTGTATGGACGTGACTGCCTGCAAGTCCTTCAGCGCGGGCCTACCAAGAACCCCGTGGTAGGCCGAGCAGGTGTCCACTATTAGGAATTCCATGTATTTCCGGAGGTGGCAAGGTGGTTCCCCGAAATCTACCGCCAGGATAATCCTTCTCCGTGGGACGAGACTGTCCCCGGTAAAACCAAACAACGGCTCGGCGATGGCCGTCGGCTTGTGATCCACGTCCATCTGGTCGAACGTATTACCGAATAGGATGTTCACGGCACTTTCGTCGTCAACCAGCATCCGGCCTAGGCCGTTCCTAGCGACAACGGCGCGTACCACTAGAGCATCGCAATGCGGGTAATGAATCCCGGATTCGTCATCCTCAGTGAATGAGATTGGCGGTATTCTAGGCCGATGTCCGTGTACCTGCCAACTCTCCAGGGGTTCCCCCCTGGCAGCCTTCGCATAGGTACGCCGTGAGTTCATCGTGCTTCCTCCGACATACGGTCCTCCAAAAATGGTATTTATCTCTCGGACAGGCGGGGCTCCTTGGGGCCTCTCGGCCCTCGGTTGGTCCCTATTCCCCTCGTTCCTTCCTCCTTCGCGACGAGGTCCCTCATTGTGGCGCTGAGGAGGGGGCCTTCGCCCTTGTGTGGGCGGTCCTCGTCGTCCTCGCGCCACCTGATCCCTCTCGCCTGGCCCGTGGTTCCCGTGGTTGATCAACTCCCTTACATCTGGGCAGTCTTCCGTGTTATGCACCCTGGTCCTGTGTATACGACAGAACTTGGGTGGGGCCCCCGTGGGTAAGGGGGCCGCTACTGGTGCCCGTGGGACTGGGGCTACCTCTGTTTGATTGAACCTCCGGTAATGGCTGTGGGTGGGTTCTGGGGAACGCCTTCTCTGAAAGCGGGAGAACCGAGGTTCTGGGGAGCGACGCCCCTCCCTCCTGTATCGATCTCCTCTCTCCCTTTCAGCCCTTTCTCTGTTCTCGATCGTTTCTTCTGATCGGATTTCACGTTGTATCATGTCCACCAGCTGGCTGTAGACTTTCGACTGACTATTTTGGACATCTCTCCAGAAGGGGGTTCGCATGTGGAGCCCTGTTATCAACGCATCCAGGGCCTTCTCGTCGGTCACCGTTTCGATCTTGTTGATGATGTTGCTGAATCGTTTAAAGTAGCTTTTGACGGTTTCTCCCTCCTTTTGTCGGATATTATTAAGTTGGGCGATGTCGGCGATCATCGTCTGGTTGCCAATGAAGGCGTTGACGAACTCCCTATTGAGTTGTGGCCAACTTCGGATGCTCTCGGGTCTTAGCTTGTTGTACCACCTCTTCGCATCACCCGTGAGCGTGGTATGGAAGTTCCGACACTTTACTGTGGGGGATTGGCCCTTGAGTTTTGTCTTGTAGGTGTTTATGTGGTCCGTGGGAACACCTCTCCCGTTATACTTATCCATGATGGGCATTCGGAAGTTGACTGGCACTTCCATCGCCTTCATGTAGCTGGTGAAGGGTAGATTTTCGTCGTCGTCGTCCTCATAACACTCTAGTTTTTCCTTGTCGTCCTCGGTCTTTTCTTGATTCTTCGGGTCCTTCTTCTTCTTCGTACGGGCCTCGCTATGCTCGCTGCGCCTGCTGTGCGAGGGCTGGGGGGCGCGATCGAAGACCCTACTCCCAGCCTCTCAAACACGCTAGCTGCAGGAACAGGATGGCTCTCTCGTACAGGGAAGGGTCTCCCTTTGTGGCCGTCCTGCGGAGGCTTCGGGGCTGGATTCTGAAGGTTCCAATCGTGAGAAACAGGGGGTTCCTCTCGGGAACCATGGCTGTCCAGCGAACCAGTGGGTGAGGGACTCATCCGGGCACGGCTGCGCTTGGGTCCATGTTGGAGGGATTGATTCTCCAACAGTTCAAGCGTGGCCTTCATCTGGGCGTTGTCTATCTTGAGGTCCTGGTTCTCCTGCTCCATCGTCCGTTTCTTCTGATATCTTTTCTTTCTGCGACGGGTAACGTTCTGTAAGTCCTGAACGCTCTCCTGTCGCAGGTTGGTATGGTGGGACTCCACCTCTTCTTCTATGGACTGTTCGGACGTCATGATTCTTTGGGTAGAAGACACGCTTTACCAAAAGCACTCGGTCGTGTAAGGCTTCTCGATTCCCACAGACGGCGCCAATCTGTTGACGTCTGAACCTGCACTAGTCCACGTGCCAACAGATCTCCAGTCACTCCTCTGCCAGCTCGTATGTTACCTGCACACTAGGACGACCGTTAGGCACCAAGATCTCCGGAGAAAAAGGGTCCGGCGATCGTTGGCACTCCGACGATCAAGTCAACAGCCGGTATATGAAAGATACGCGGGGGCGGGAACAAAAGAGGGGTGTGGGAGAGACAAGCAGGCAGAGATTTGAACAGAGTTTAGGGTGGGATTCGTAAGCGTAAAAAATGCGTACCTTGGAACAACCGGAGGTGCTGTTTTTATAGCGCGAGAGATCTAATTGATTTAGGAGACAAATCAATTTGATACTCAATCGGATCCTCCTTCCTTATGTGATAAAGATATCCGAGATTATCTTCCTTCTTTGAGCTTATCACGTTGCATGATTTTGGGAGATTGCGATCCGGTTTCCTTATGAGGATCCTTGCGCCACATCAACGCGATCTTCCTTTAATTATTCCTCTGGCTGCCCTGGCATATCGAGTCGCTTGCTGGTTGTGAATGACGCGAGGTCCGACGAGGCCTTATGGTTCGCATGAGGGCGCCGAAGCCCTTTATGTAACTTGCAGATTCCTAGGTGCCGAAGGCCCAAGCGCGTTACGGGCCCCCAGCAGGGCCCAAATAGAGTTCTTGACAGAATGCGAACTGGGCCCTTACTGGGCTTAGATGGGGCTTTGGCTGACGTGGCGGCCATATCGTAATCGTGCGGTAACATCTGTACATAAAGATTTTGTTGTAAGGGAATTTTCTATACATAATTCATCAAATACTTATTTTCAAGAAGGTGAAACAATAATATAATTTAAGGCATGCCTATTTTTTTCTAATTGTGTGCCTATATAATTTAAACCATCTTGGACATTTACATTACAAGTATGACAATACACCTCGAACATGAAATAAAATTCCACCAAAATTCGGATTTAATTCTCGAACTAATTTATCTATTACTATGTTATTAGGCGCAGCATTATCAAAAGTGAAACTGCGAATTCTAGATTCCCAGTTAAATTTTTTAATAATATTTATTAAATAATTAAAAATTTGTATTTGATTATGAGGGTAGTTAATTACTTTAAAAGTCCTTGATCTAATGCCCCCGGTGGGCATTATAACAATGTCCACCGGAGACATTAGATCAAAACCCTTACTTTAAAAGTAATTATTTTTTTCTACATAATCCATAGTTGATCAATATAATGTAAGGTGGCAGCAATATATCCTTATGATTTATACCGGACCATTAGTCTAAAGTGATTGATACAACACCAGAATATTTAGTTAAATCATTTATTATATTTTCTTTCTTTTTATTATATAAAAAAAGCAATAGTATCAGCACGAATAGTGTTTCTAGCAAAGGAATATACATTGGTTGAAAATATCTTTGCACAAATTTGGTGAAGTAATGACTTTTCACTATGCTAAGCAAGAACTCACAACTAGCCACCAACTGAGTCATGCCTTCCCAATGCATAGAATCTTGTGTATACACCCAATTGTTAAGATTCGGAGTAGAACTAGAAGATCCACTAATTGATCCGAAATGAAGTTGAGCTTGATTGGTATCAACTCCTCCATACTTTTGCATACACTTTGAAAAATATCGGTTTAGATAGCTCGTGCCACCCCCTTTTTCCCATGCAAATTTTTGTTACAATATTTATACATTGCCTTGAATATTGGTTGTCCGTCTTTGGTTGCACCGGTCTGCACTAATTTGAAATGATCTCAACACCGAACTTTTTATTTTGTGGCACTTCTTTCAGTAGTCGACTCAGTCGTTGTAGTAGTGTTGGTCGCTTCTATTTCTTCATCGATATTCTCTAAATCGATAATTGGATCAGTGCTCCCAATCCCATAATCATCACCAAATTCAGGAATTGGAACATCATTTAATTTACTAAAATCATCATAAATTTGATGGTCCACACTTCTTTGTAAGTTATATTCACTACAAGAAAAATAGTCTTTTGCAACTTCTAAACAACAACATTCATTAATCACATGTTGCTAAAATAAGTTTATCTCAACAATTATTAAATGTATGTTGTCATTGGTAAACTTAATTGAGATTTGACAATAGTATTTAAATGAATGTTGCCAATGTATTTTTTTGCAACGTTTATATTTTGTTGCAATTTCTTTTTATTATTTCAGCATTTAACAATGGATAGTGACAGTTGTCAAAAAATTATGTATTTAGCAATATTCATGCACGTTGTTAAAACATGAATTTTTAGTATTTTTTGCAACGTTCACAGTTCGTTGCAAACAAATTTATATGATTTATCATTTAATAACGAGCCTTGACTATTATAAAAAAATAGCATCTTTTGCAATGTTTGTTGGACGTTGTTAAAAAATTCACTTTTGACAATAAATATGGCTAACAGTTACTTAAGTACATTTAAAATTATCTGATCCAATTAAAATTTAAACCGTCTAAATTCCCAAATCATAGCTTCTTTACAGCATAAATGAATCTGAACCCAAATTCAATTCAGTCCTAAATCCGAGTGCAATACTTTCACTTTTTTTCACTCCATTTGCTCAAATTCAAACACCAATCAGCCAAAATCCATCCCTACCAGCAAGCCAGCTTCATTTATTTTCTTCTCCATCGGCAACTGAGCGTTGTGGAGTGTCCGAGGGCGACCATACTGATGGCGTAAATCATCAGCGTCTGGAAGGCTCTCATACTGATGGTCAACAGCATCGAAGTCTTGATTGTAATAGTGGTTGCATACTCCAAGATGTTACAATGTCTGATGGAAAGATTTCGAGTAAAATCGACTCCATCAAGCAGCAATTTGTGAAGTGTACAACAGATTTTGGCACACCGCAGCAAAAAAACAGTATGAAGTCCAATGATCTCTAATCTTCAATTTTGAACTTCTTGTTAGTGTTTGCTGAGGATGAACCAAAATTTTAGTATGATGCTATTTCACTTTGTTGACATTTGGCTTCTTACTAGTTTTTCCATTGAAATTGATCCTATCATTTTTAAAATATCAGAAATTGTATCCCCTTCTATAACAATGACTGTTCATTGCTCTTCCTCAACCCCTTCTCTCTAAAATCTTGAATATAATATGTTTTAAATAGTTGAAATACCCGCTGATGAAATTTGGAGACCTCATTGACAATAGGTAATGTTAGGATTTCACAATGTTAGAAAGAGTTTTGGAATCTTATGTATTGTCAAAACTCTATGTTTAAAAAGATGTTTTTGCTCTGATGTGGGATTTATGTTTCGTGCAAATGGTTTGTTTTTGGACATGTCTCCACAAGAAAATCAGCTAACTGAAAAGATTACAGGGGTGATAGGTATAATGCAAGCCCTTGCTGTACTATAAATATTCGCATTATTTTTTGGATTTTTTTTATAATTAAGAAATGCACACCTCATCGTACTTCGTTATTGGTAAGTTGATGACAACTCAGAATCTCACCCATAATCTTGCACTTCTTCAGGGATTTAAGTGAAAGTGAACTAGTCAAACCAACACCTACAATTTTAGGCAATTTGTCTTAAACCAAAAAGATGCGAGTTCAAGACATGTTGTGCTTATTATTCAAGTTTCTTCGTCTCTGTTAATGTGTCCATAATACCGTGTCATTTGTATTTCAGGTATCTTCATGTGAACAAGCTTACGGGAACAATACCACCTGAGATGGGAAATATCAGGGGCAGCTGGTGCGGCTAAAATAGCATTAGAAGCTGCATTGAAAGCAAAACAAATGGCTGATGAAGCAGTTACCAAATATAGAACGGCCAGTTCCATGGAAAACAATACAATCTATCCTCCTAGATATGTGAAAATTTTGGGGAATGCAAATCCGGCATCCATTTTGAAGGGTCGGGATAGGAATAATGGTTACAATTCAATTATATCTGCTGCTAAGGAAGCTTCCAGGAAAAGAATCGAGGCTGCTTCAACTGCCACAAGGCATGCAGAAAATTTGGATTCCATTGTAAAGGCTGCAGAATTGGCAGCAGAGGTAGTATCACGGGCAGGAAAAGTTATTTCTATGGGCAATCCTTTGCCTTTGACTGAATTAGCAGAAGCTGGTCCAGATTATTGGAAACTTCTGCAATTGCCTTCTATGCGACTTTTAGAACCAGACGCGAGTAAAGATAAATCTAACAGTGACAATAATGTTGAGGAGGCACTTAATGTTTTTAAAAACCAAGGACTGACAGGGACTTAGACAACCAAAACATGGTAGAAGAGAGTACGATTGCTTCTGTCCAGGATGGAGAAAAGACTTTTAAAGCTCAAAAGGAACATAGATCATCTGACTTGGGTAAAATCATTGATGGTATTGCTCAATCAAATATTGAATCAAGATCTAAGTCTCTCATTTATGATGCATATGACAGTACAGCAAGCCTAAAAGAGGGTAGCCTCATTGAGGTTTGTGAACACACAATTCTTAGTTGTTATTATGTCTTTTGAGTTCCTTTATCTTAGATTGTGGATCAACGTCTAATATTTCTTTTGTTTCTTTATGTTCAAATACTCCTTTAGATCAGTTATTCATTTACAATATAGTGTTGATGCATATTTTCCATATTTTAAATTTTTAAATAGTTAATTGCTAGCCTATACAGGTTCTTAAAAATCATGATAATTTGAAGGGAGCCTGGTTCTCAGCCAATGTGTTGAGTTTGAAGGATAGAGAAGCTCTAGTTTGTTACACCACACTTCAATCTGATGGTCAGTGACATATATTTGTTGTTTTTGTGGGGTTTTCAGGCAATTTCATTTAGAAGACCGTCATGGCTACCTAAGTTCATAGTAATTTTATGCATACCAACTAATACCAAAATTATTTGCCTACTGTTTGGCTGTGATTGCTAAGCTTGCTTTTGGCCTTTTTGAAAGATTTTCTTATATGAAAAATAGATCAAATGATGTAAAAAAGAGAAAATTTGTAAGTTAAAGATTTTTCCAGCATATTACTGGTGTGAAGGAAAAAATTGTTTTAGTAGGAGTTAGCTATTTGTGAGATATGTTTATCAATACAGCTTTTTAAATTTTTGACTTTTATTCTTTCCTTGTACTTGGCTCCTGACAAGCTCATTTGCAGGAAGCTAAATGACAATCAACTGAATGGTTTAATTCCTGCTGAACTCTGGAAATTGGGACAAGTTTTTGAGTTGCAAGTCCTTTGCCTATATTGATTTACATTTTTGGTGCTCATGAACTACCACTTGGTTCAAGGTTTGATACCACCTTCCAGAAATCTTGAATAACATTCTTGAAAGGCTCATTCCTCATTAGTTCTTGCACTGCGTTAAATCAATTGTAAGATCTCTCATTTGATCTTTCCATTCAATGATGCAAGAACTTCTCCAAGATCGGACATAACATCATCTCAAATTGCAATAGCTAGGAAATCTTTTGATTAATATTTGTAAATAGTCCTATCACATTTTATATTTCAAATATTTCATTGACTCTTGCCTCTTAATTCCTCTAGCAGATTTTTGGCCACGTCGTTTGAAGTGCCTGGTAATCATTTGGAGAGCTTCATTGAGAATGACTTTACACTCACAACTCCTCTCACGCCATGGTGGTGGACTGTTGTCCTTTACTTTAAGATTGCGTCTAAATAATGCTACGATCTTGTGGTATAACATACAATTAGGCCCTTAAGCTTTAGAGACATAACATGGAGTTTTACCATTATGCCCTAAAACAGAATTAATGAAGTGCTCGTGTTGGTCGGAGTCACGTGTAAAGAATAAATGCTAACTGCTCTCTTAATATATATTAACTCCAGTCATATTTCATTTTTTATATATGTTGCACCATTGTATAATAATAATTTTTTGGACTTTTTTCCAGCTTTCTCCTCTCTTAGTTAACTTTCTAGTATGTTGTACTATTAGTCTGTTTAACAATAACACTTTATAAGAGTCGATTGATTTTTTTTTTTTTTTTTTTTTTTTTTTTTGGCATAGGTGGCAATATAACTCATTTCAATTTTCCTTTGAAGATTCTCGTGCTTTAGCTAATGGGTGCACTTTATATGGGGACATGCTAGATGTTAAAGTTGATAGCAAGGTAAGCTCTCATAAGTTCTTTAGAAGGTTGTAATTGGTATCAAGCCTAACTCGTTTAAGACAGACTTATTTGGCATTTGTTATTTTATTATCGTCTATTGATATCTAAATCTCTTCTTTCTTTTTAAGATGTTCGCCTTAATTCATTGCGTACTCTTTTTAAGAAACAAGATTATGTTCCTCTTTCAATAGGCTTTGTTATTTTTCAGGGCCAATTATTCATGTTTTTGTTTTCTTATGTTCCATAGGTCTGCATTGTTATGGAACAAATGCTTCGGCTACTTCATGATTGTGCCCATGGAGGATGTTGATTTCACAAATTCTGACGGGAAGACCATGAACAAACTTCTTAAAGAGGTTGGATACTTAAATGGTTAAGACGAGCTACTGTATATTACCTATATGTCTTCAATTCCTTTGTTCTCTTATACAATGGCGCTTCATTACTCTCAAAGACCTCCAGCATTATCATCTGATAATATATTAACTATTTTTGCTGATGATGTTCATCAATTGTGGTGCCTCTTTTAGGATTATGAATTATGATGCTAGATCAGTTTTAGGCCCTTTTTTGGTGAGATGATGATGAAAACATCTAGATTATATGTTGGGCTTAAATTGGGATGATGAACTAATGTTGATCCATTTCTAGACTCTTTTTGTTGCGATGATGATGATAACATTTTGTCATGAATCAAATATGTTTTTTAATATATATTTTGAGTGCATTATGCCAAAATAATATTTGATTTGATGGCTTTAACCTGTTCAAAGATAAGTTGCTTTGGTATTATTTGTATGTATCTTAGCTGTTTTATTGTCGTGGAATTAGAATAATGAAATGAGTTAACCATCAAACTACATTCAATATACCTATTATCAGAAAGCTTGTTACTAGATTGGACCATTGGTGGAAGCTCCATGCAAAATCATCTCATAAACATTTCATTTAAAAAAAATAAAATTTAGCCAAACATAAAAGACAATGTGCATTAATTGTTGTTAAAAGGAAACGACAACGTACAAATGAAGGTTGTGAAAAGACTACACATCAATAAAAGACAACGTACATTAACTGTTGTTAAAAATCAACGGCAACGTTCATTTGAAAGTTGTTAAAAGACTACACCTTCACTCTTACCACTACAAGCAAATGCGCGTTGTTAAATTTAAATGTACGTTGCTAAAGTATAAATTACAACATGCATTTTGTTTTTAGCAACGAGAATTGCATGTTGCCGTAGACATTTTCGACAATATCAAAGGAAGCAACATACGGATGCCCGTTGTAAAAGACCTATTGGCAACGTTTTCCGCCCATTGCGAAAAACCATTTTTCTTGTAGTGATTGATCCATGTAGAAAATGGAAATGTAGAATACTAGAAATGTAGAAATGTAGAAATTCAACTATAAATTTTACAATAAAAGAGCTAAGATTGACAATATAATTTTTTCAGATTGTGTAGGTTGAGAGAGTTGTGAATTTGTGAAGAATATGAAAGTTTGGAAGGTATTTATAGAAAAAAATTAAAGGGACCAAAACGGTCACAAAAGTAACCATTTGAATTGGTCCCCAACTTTTAAAAGTTGGGGACCAATGGCCCACGAGTCGGGCCAGCTCGTGGGCTTGTCCACGGACCCATGAGCCGATCCGTGGTTTTCAATGGCCGAGTCAGCTCGGTCTTTGAATTTTTTCTTTGGCCTACCCGTCCTAAGACGAGTACGGGCCCATAACGGGCCGAGCTTCAACAAGCTGGGCCCAATTGCCATCCCTAACTATATTTAATTCTTGAGTATTCATTATCTTTTGAGCATAGTTATCCATCATTTTGTCTAAAATTACGTGTTGTTCTAAACAGTGATCTTGACATGTTTTCTAAGAAACTTACTTGATTAAACTTCTCTTTGCGTCTGGTATAATGGGAACACCAAGCAATCCCCTGTTTATCAGGCTTACCATCATAGTCCAGCTTACCAATGCTAAAACCTCATTGACAAAGATAATTTAATCTTGTATGATTCCTTGAAAAGAATGTAAATATAATTGTTTATTTGAACAAACAATTTTTAACTAAATAATTCTGATAACAGTTGGCTCCGATACCATTTGAAGCAGAATAAGGAAACAAATATATAAAAAATATTATATCATATAAAATATGAAAATAATTGATAATGAACATAAACAGTTTGAATAATAAACAATTTTATTGAATAGTGAATAATAAACAATTTTATTGAATAGTGAATGGTAAATTTGAATAGTGTCGTTACAAATAATTGATGAAAACTTACAATATGGATCGTGCAGATTTGATAATTTAAGAACCGAAGGTCACATGGACTATGAGACTTGATTACAAGAGACTTGAAAAATAAACTAATATAAAAGTTATTATATCTTGTGTATCTGGCGATGCTTGAAAACTAAGGAGGGTGCCCTTTAAATAGGCAAATTCTTGAATTTGAAAATCGGATTCCAAATGTTTTGAGTACTATTGAAGATGTTTCTTCTGTCATTCCATCGAAAGTAATTTGTCGTGAAGTAAGGCTGTCATTGGAAAAGGTTGCTTTTTTTTTTTTTTCTTTTTGAGAATAAGGAAACAAATATATAAAAAAAATATTCTATCATATAAAATATGAAAATAATTGATAATGAACATAAACAGTTTGAATAAAAAACAATTTTATTGAATAGTGAATAATAAACAATTTTATTGAATAGTGAATGGTAAATTTGAATAGTGTCGTCACAAATAATTGAAGAAAACTTACAATATGGATCGTGCAGATTTGATAATTTAAGAACCGAAGGTCACATGGACTATGAGAATTGATTACAAGAGACTTGAAAAATAAACTAATATAAAAGCTATTATATCTTGTGTATCTGGCAATGCTTGAAAACTAAGGAGGGTGCCCTTTAAATAGGCAAATTCTTGAATTTGAAAATTGGATTCCAAATGTTTTGAGTACTATTGAAGATGTTGCTTTTGTCATTCCACCGAAAGTAATTTGTCGTGAAGTAAGGCTCTCATTGGAAAAAGTTGCTTTTTTTCTTTTTGAGAAATAGTCTTTGTTGGCCATACTTTTGAAAATATCCCACCGAATACTTGAATTATTTTGAGAAGGTCCATGATTTTAGCTCAAATCAAACTCGAAGCAATCATCTTCATTTTGATTAGCGTTAAGGTCGTCATTTGGCTCTGTAGAACTTGTTGTTGAGGAAAGACTACTAAGAATTTTTGCCATTTCTTGAGGATGGAACATTGAGCTAGTATTGCCATTAACTGTTGTTTTTTAGTGAGAAAATTAAATTCTTTCTTTTTCTTGTCTAAATGGGGCAAGCAATTTTTGAAGAATTTTATCTTGACTATTTTTCCATTTAAGAACTGCTTGATAATTGATGCACGATAAAGTGAACTTTTTCCACCATTTGATCTTGAATCTTATGATTAGGGTCCTTAGAGTAAATTGAGGAATTGAGCATTGACGAAAAAATCCCAACAAAAATTCAAGCTAAATTGAATTGCCTAGAAAAATGGAGTAGTGGGCTTTCATCTTGAATATCATACTTTGAACAATAGAGGTCGAAACCTTTGAGAATCTATTCTGGAAGAATTTCTTTGAAGAGACCAAAAATGTGCCACCATTCTTGAAATCATTTAGGAAATGTTTTGCGACAATTTTTGTCGAAGAAAATAAACTAAGAATGTGAACTACATAAGTAGAATACATAATTCAAAACTTGAATATAATTCCTGTAGGAGAAG
This sequence comes from Forsythia viridissima, assembly GCA_030279155.1. NCBI lineage: Eukaryota > Viridiplantae > Streptophyta > Magnoliopsida > Lamiales > Oleaceae > Forsythia > Forsythia viridissima. The sequence goes on from CM059034.1 coordinate 52,171,956, forward strand.
GTTTGTGGATGGAAAGGTTTTGAGAAATTTCTTTCTGAAATGATACTTGAATTTCAATCAAAAAGTGTGAGAACATTGAGAATCTTAAATTTTGAAAAACCAGGATTTTGAGGATTTGGATTATGAGTAATCTCAATTGAATCGGTATCAAGTAAGATAAACTCATAGAATTTTCTGGTTTTGAAACATTTTCTGGAATAAAGAAAATCCTTCAGGAAAGATTTTCTTGAAGAGAAGGAGCTTTGTGCTCATTTTTGAGAAGAACAACTGTTTCGAATTCGTCTTTGAGAAAATAGATTGTTGCTGGCATTTGACTTTTATTGATAATGGGTAGATTGGACCGGAATGAAGAAACTGGGTTTTGACAAGTGGCTTGAAGAAAGTTTGAAGGTGGTTTGGGAATTTATCCCAAAACTTCAAACTTATTTTGAGTAATTTGTAAATCTTTTGAAGAAGAGGAAGACGAGCCAGAAAGAAGAGTCGTCTTTTGGGAGACAATGGATTTTGATAAAAGTGAAGGGGTTTTTGATTTAACAAGGTCCATGGCGTAAGAATTTTTTGACTGAGGAGAGGAGGATAAAGTATCTGGTTTTTTACTCATCTTGACTTACCTATTCGTCCTTATAAAAAAATCCCTTGCTAGAAAGTCTGGAAGACGATTTTTAGTACCTTTAATATATTCAATTGAAAAATCAAAACACGACAGCATTGCTTTCCATTTTGCACTAAATTTTCTCCATCCTTATGTAAGACTTCTTTAGAAGCTTACGTATAAAAAAGGTTTTGTTGATTAAATCATCTTCAAATTTTGTAATATATAATACTATAGACAAAATTTCTTTTCTGATTGTTGAATAATTCTTTTGAGCAAAAATCCAAACACCAAAATGGTATCTCCCTAAATCTTATTTATTATTGATTTTTTGTTTTAACATACTGCCATATCCAAGATCTAAAGCATCAATTTTAATAATGAGAAAAGCTTGAGGATTTAGTATGCAAAGACATGGTAGGGATTTGACTAATCTTTGACTTTGATAGCAATATTAGTTTGAAAAGCAAATCAAGCAACTGGTTCTTTTCTTAATCTTTGAAAATGGGGTTCACAAACTTGATGAATATTAGAAACAAAATCTGCAATATAGTTAACACATCCTAAAAATCTTTGTAGTTGATTCTTGTCTTTAATTTCATCTATGAATTCGTTCGCAAATTCAATAGACCTATTGATGGGGGTAATTTTTCCTTGAAAAATTCATGTCCTAAGAATTTGGTTTTGATTCAAACAACTTGATCTTTTTAGCTGAGATGGCTAAACCATTATGTTTGATAATTTTGAAGAAGGTCTCAAGATGTTTGAAATGTTGTTGTATTGACTCAGAATAAATTAGTACATCATCAATATAAACAATCGAGAAATTTTGATAAGGATTGAAAATATCGTTCATAACTTTTTGAAATTCCGAAGTATCATTTTTTATCCCAAATGGCATAATGTTCAATTTGTATTGACCAAAAGGAACATTAAAGACAGTTTTGTAACGATCAGATTTGGCAATTTGAATTTGCCAGAATCCCAATTTCATATCAAAATTTGAAAATATCACAACAGCATTGTAGAGGCCATTCAGGATATCTTTCTTCTAAGGAATTGGATAACGAATCAATTGAAGAACTTTGTTCAGAGGTTTATAATTAATAACAAGACGAGGAACACCTCTTTCTATTTCACTTTGGTTGTTGACATAGAAAGCATAATATCTCCAAGGAGATTTGCTGGGACAATTAGTCCTTTTTGAAGGAGATAATTGATTTCTTAAATACAGAAATCTAAGAGTTCTTTTTTCATTTGAATATGTCTTGATTTTTTAGGGATGATGTTTTTATTAAAATCTTTAATGTAAGGCAAAGGAACAACATGTTTCTTTTTTTCCCAAAAAGCATTAGAAATAATTGAACATATATCTTGAATGATTTTGTCTTGAAATTGTTTGATAGCAAGCTGTTTTTCAACCTTTTTGTATTTGATTTCTTCTTTGAGAAAGAGGAATTACTTTTTGTTTAGATTAATATTTTGGATCTTTTGGATCAAATCAGTTTGAATTTCGTTAACATTTCTAGAAGAAAGGGGATAGAGAAAATTGAAATGAATCTTTTGATTGAAGAATGTAGTTGTAATTCCTTCTTGAGAAGTGAGTTTCAAGAATAATTTCTTGATCAAGGTCCTTGACAAGAATAAATGGAGTTTTTAAACAAATCCCTTTATTACAAATATGGGCTTTTGAGAGCTTGTAATTGACATTAAGCTTTTGACCATTTGCACCATAAAGACTTTCAGTGGTTTTTTCAAAGTATTTAGTAGGAACTAAACCTTCTTGGATGCAGTTTTGATCAGCTCCACTGTTAATTAGAACTTCTCCATTGATGAAAATTTTCATTTAACAATACCATTTGTGAAGGGGAATCTTTGTAAAACATTGATAAACTCTTTTTTTTCTTCTTGAAAATCGATTTTTTGAATAGGCTGCTTATCTTTCCTTTTTTTGCCATTGAAAAGAATATTGAGAGCTAAAACTTCAGATTGAGTATCAAGATGATTTTTCTTTAAAATTTGAAGTTCATCTTTAAGAGTTTTCATTTCCTTTTGAAGATCTTGTAAAGAAGTGGGAAAAGTTTTGTTTTCAAATCTTAAAAAAAATATTTTTGAGATTGTAAGGTTCTAATTTAGGAGCTTGGTATTCAGAAAGAACAAGGTGTTAAAGTTTGTAAAGATAATCACGTCTTTCGATGGGATAATCAATTTTGCTAATCATATCGAATATAACTTCTCGATTTGTTGTAATAACATTGATAGTTTTGCTGAAAGAGCAAGCACCTTTACAAACATTATTACAAGTACTAGAGGAATGAGAGGAATCATCAGTCTTAAGATTCTTCTTAGATTTGAAAAACTTGCTCAATTGAGGAGTCTTCCTCGGAATCGGAATTAAAGAGATAAAGAATTTTTTTGTTTCAAATCTTCATCGATTTGAAGATCATTTATCTTTTAGAGGACATTGACTTGAATAATGGCATGATTGTTTGCATTTCCATCAAACAACGTCTTTAGAATCTCTTTTGAAATTGGTTTTTCTTTTGAAATTGTTTTTTCTGTAGTTTTGAAATTTTCTTTGAAAATGGGCTTTTATAGTAATTTTTTGAATTTTGATCGTTTGAAAAACGTTTTTTTAAAAAACTTCTTTTGATGAGTTTTTTATTTTGAATAAGGATGTTATATATTTCCATGCTCATACTGAGCACAAAAAGATCCAAGCTCTTTTCTGCCATCATGATGTTTATTCTTCATTTTGGCTTTGAGTTTAAGATCAGTACAGATGGAGTCCTTCTGTATTGACAAAATTGATCACTTCACCATATGATAAGTTGTCATATGAGATTTTTTCTTGAAATTGATTACGTATTGAATATGACTTTTTCTGCAAAAAGTTTTTGGAAAGACTTTTTCTTTCCAAAAGGATTGATTGCAATTTGTTCTTGTAAAAATTTTGCTCAAAAACATATCTTTGTACCATATGAAATCTTGTAACTTTGAACAAGATAAATTTAAAAGGATTTCAGAGGACTTTTCTTCAAATTTGATGGGTTCATCAACAAAATGTTTTTTAATTGCAAAGAGTAAAAGTATTAACAACATTAGAAATTTCGATGTCATCTTCGTCGTTTTCTTTCTTAACTACCTCTTGAATAAATAGTTGTTCAATTTCAGCGAGATAATTATCCCACCATCCTTTTAATTGGCTGGTAAAACCAGCAATTAAGGTTTTGGCAATTTGAGAATCATAATTGGTCATAACTTTGTAAGAGGCTGCAGCTATGGACATTTCTTGAAGAGTATTGATGATTTGATATTTTTTATAACTATCGATATTCCATTCACAAATACCATTGCCGGAATATACCATTTGAGTAAGAAGGGGTCTTTCTTCGTATTGAAGATCAAGAAAAGAAGGCTTTGGATAAAAGGTTCTTTGAGGAGTTCAGAAATGTTGAAGTTTGTTTATTGATATTTCTTCAAATTGTTCTTGAATAGTATTTATCTTTTGATCATGACCTGATTCATTGATAACATTAATATTTGAAGGAAGATCTTTGGATGTATATATAACGGGTCGTATTTTTTTCTATATAAACCCCTCATCCACTTCAATATTCCTCACAATTCTCAACTTACTCAATCTAAAAATATTATATTCTCAATATTAGCTCTTTTATTGTGCAATCTATAGTTTAATTTCCTTATTTAGTAATTTCTTCCATTTAAATTCCACATTTCTATTTTCTACATTCTTATACTACTCAAATGGATTATTACATAAGGAAGTTTCCACCAAACAAATGATGTTTTCAATACGCTAAATGATATTCCTATTTCTGATTTTGGTAATGATTATGGGAGCACAAATCCAATTGAATTGGAGGATATAGACGAAGATTTAGAAAAACACACTCATACAAAAACAGTTTCAAGCACTAAACGACGGGCCAAAAAAACAAAAAGACTAGGTGTTGAGAAAATTTTAATTTAGTGCAGACCGGTACAACAACAGATGGACAACCATACTACAAGACAGTGTGTTAACACTGTAAACATTGATTTTCATGTGGAAAAAGAATGGTGGCACTAGCCATCTAAACTGATCACTACCCAAAGTGTTTACAAAAACACAGAGAGGTAAATCAAATCAAGTACAACTTTAGTTCGGATTTCCCGATGCAACTTCCAGTTTGAGCTCGACTCTAAACAATTGAGTGTATTTGTAAGAGAACATGTGCCAGGAAGGCATGACTTAGTTGGTGGCAAGAGGTGAGTTTCTGCTTAACTTAGTGAAAAGCGTTCACTTCACTAAGTTCGTACAAGAGTATCTTCAACCAACATACATATCTTATTCCAGAAACACTCTTCATGCAAACACTATTGTTTTATTCAATAAAAATGAAGAAAGCATAATACGTGATTTGAATAAATATTCCGGTGTCGTATCATTTACCTTGGACTTCTGGTCCGGTAAAAACCGTAAATGATATGTTGCTGTCACTTTACGTTATATTGATATACAATGGATACTGAATAAAAAAATAATTGTATTTAAAGTAATTGACTACCCTCGTAATATAATAAATATTTTTAATATTTTAATGACTATTATTAGAGAATTTAATTGTGAATCTAGAATTCGTAATTTCACATTTGACAATCCCGGGATGGTTTCTTATAGAGATTAGCAAAGCGTTGGCATTTATCGCATCTGCAAACAAAATCACGAGCATCATTTTTAAGATTGGGCCAATAATATCCTTGTCTAAGGATTTTGTGGGCCAACGATATAGCCCCAGATTGGTTTCCACATACTCATTCATGAATTTCTTTCAAGATGTAGTCAGCTTCATCCGATCCAACGCACTGGAGAAATAGATAAGAATAACCCATTTTGTAGAGAAATCCATCCTTTACAACAAAGTGGGCTGAAAGCTTTTGCACCCTCTGGGATTTCTTCTCTATTTTCAGAAAGAACCTGGTCCTCTAAGTAAGTTAGGATAGGTTTCATCCATGACGCTTTATTTTTAAGGGTTAGGATATGGTCGTCTTGTTCTGTTGAGGGCTTAGAAATGAATTTGACTGGAACATAACCAATAAGTTCAGAGTCTTTGCGACTAGCTAACTTTGACAATGCATCTGGACTGTAATTCTCATCTCTGGGAACTTGAAACAGTTCAAAATTTTCAAAATTAGGAATAAGGTCTTGCACTTTCTTCAAATAAGATACCATATTTTTGTCTTTTGCAACGTAGTGACCTTTTACTTGGCTAACAATTGATTGGGAGTCATTTACCACAATAGCTTTTACTTGCAATGCCTTAGCAAGTCTCAAACCAGTTAAAAGAGCCTCATATTCCTCAACATTGTTGGAAGATTTAAACCCAAAGCGTATTGCGTTATGCAATTTATGTCCTTTTGGGCTAATAAACATTATGCCCGCACCTGCTCTGGACTCACACGAAGACCCATCAACAAAAAAAACTCTAAGGTTGTACATATTCACGTTTATCAATCATTTTTAACTTTGGGACATAAGTGAATTCTGTCAAAAAATCTGCTAAGGCCTGGCCTTTGATGGTGGTCCGAGACTTGTATTGGATATCAAACTGACTTAGCTCTATAGCTCACTTCATTAATCTTCTAGAGGCATCAATTTTCTGCAACACTTGCCTCAAAGAGAAGTAGTAAGCACATGAATGGTGTACGACTGAAAGTAAGGCCTAAGCTTTCTTAAAGTTACCACCAAAGCTAAGGCAAGTTTCTCCATGTCTGGATAATGTGCTTCAGCACCAAGTAAAACTTTACTCACCTAATAAACGGGCTATTGATGATTACTCTCATCTATGATGAGCACAACATTGATTGCTTCGTCAAAAACTGCTAAATATAATATCATTTGTTCTCTTTCAACAGATTTAGATAGGATCAGAGGTTGACCCAAATATTTCTTTAGGACTTGAAAGGCATCTTCACACTCAGTTGTCCATTTGAATCTCTTATTTCCTTTTAACACCTTGAAAAAGGGTAAACATTTGTCAGTAGACCTTGGGACAAAGATAATCAAGACCGCAACTCTGCCTGTTAAACTTTGAACTTTTTTGGAGTCCTGGGAGAATTCATTTCAAGCAATGCTCTGATCTTCTCATGATTTGTTTCAATACCTCTTAAGTTTACCATAAACCCTAAGAATTTTCCTGAAGTAACGCCAAAGGTGCTTTTAACAAGCATGCCATCCACATACACTTCCATAGTAATACCCAGTAGTTTAGTAAAAATTTTGTCTACTAACCTTAGATATGTTGCTCCAGTATTTTTTAAACCGAAGGACATAGCTTTGTAGCAATATAGTCATCTATCAGTTATGAAAGAAGTGTGTTCTTCATCTGGTGGACACATGGGAATTTGGTTATATCCAGAGTATATATCCATAAAGCTGAGCATCTTATGTCCGGTGGTATCATGAAAGCTATCATTTGGGCAAGCTTGATTAACATTTGAGAAGTCACTTTGGGTAATGAGATTCTCTTATAAAGCCATTTTTCAATAACTTGGATACATCCTCCTTCAGGGTTGCATATTTCTTGGGCTCATAGGCCGTCACTTCTGTCTATGCCCCGAATGTTTAGCATCTAATTGTAGCTAATGGTAAGAAATATCTGGATCGATTCTTATCATATCTCTATGCTTCCATACAAATATGTGTAAGTTTTGGGACAAGAACTTCTTCAGTTGATTTTTAAACTCTTCGGATGAGCCACTTCTTATCTGCAATTCTTTCACTGGGTCAAATGGGTCTGCAGGAAAGCACTCCAACTTTTCAGTCGGAGATGCCTGTGGTTCTGCCTTTGCAATTGGCAGATCTAAATCACTGGGATCCTCAGGTTCCCTCATGTACACATCCCATTCGCCATCATATGATTCATCCATCTTTTTAGGATCTGCTAGAACTTTTCCCATCTCAATGTCAATCATATAGACTCCCTGATTTACAAACTTTCTCATAGCATTGGTACAGCATGACCTGGACTCAGATTGGTTTATCTTTACCGTGGCAATCCTACAATCTGTGGAAAACTTCATGCATAAAAACATGGTGTATGTCACAGCACCTAAATCAATTAAAGCTGGTCTGCCAAGGACACCGTGATATGATGAACTTTTATCCACAATCAAGTACTCAATGGGGGTTCTTATGGTTGTAGGTGCTTCCTCCATTTCCGTCATTAAAATGACAGTTCATCTAGGGATGATGGAGTCTCCAATAAAATGTAGATGGGATCAACAGTTGGGATTAGAGGTGACTATATCCCCCATCTTATCATATGTGGCACCATATATGATATTGACAGAGCTTCTATCATCTACCAGCATCCTTTCCAAGCCATATATGCCTACAACTATGCAGTCTACTAGGGCATCATTGTGTAGAAAATGCACCCCAATTGCATCATTAGAAGCGAAGGTAATTGGGTCCGTCCTTCTTGTGCCCAAAGAATGGGTATGCATGTGATAATTGACAATGGCGGGCTCCTTTGCCTCCCGAATATACCTTTTTGTAAATTGTTAGAGCTTCCACCCGGATACGAATGTGTCAATTTCATGGATAGGTGGCTGAGCTAGTTGCGAAGGTTGATCCCTGTCCTGTCTTCCCAACTTGGGAACATTTTTTCTATTCTGGCTTCATCCCCACATTCTCTGACAGGCTTTTCTTCCTTGCCTTTCATTCCTTACATTGTGGCAGTGACCACGGTGCAACTCATTGGACAGGTAGGAAGAGTAACTTTTGATTCTACTTCCTCCAGCTAGCAAATTAGCCTTTCTCTATGTCCTTTGATCAGCTAACATATGTATGTATCGGAAATCTTATGTTTCATGCCCATAAAACCTATGATAGGTGCAGAATTTTAAAACAACATGTTGCAACATAAAGTTGCAACACGAGAATAACAACTTGTTGACCCTAAGTTTTAGTAGGACCCAAGATCAACAATGGAAGATCATTTCTTGCTTGAAGCTTAGATACTCTGCACACTCTCACACACAACTGTCAGCAAGCATATGCAGCTAGCATGGCCACCGTATGCTCTTCGACGCTCAAGTTAGAATTCATATTCTGTCTGGACTGGTTAGACTTGGCAATAATATATGAAAATTGTGTAAGAAGCTTACTATATAATCAAAAGTGGAGAGTTTTTAATATCCCTTACCATCTTTCTGTCATGCTTCCCTTTATTTATAGTTAGAATTTAGGTTGGTTAAAGATTTTGAGCTCTCCCACATGTTTGACTGATATACGTGTCTTTGATGCAAGTAACGTACTCATCCTCTTAGGGTCCATTTTTTGTTGTCCAAGTAATCATTTTATCCTAGTTACACTCTTTGTCCCTGACACATTAGCAGAATATCATTGCAGTTGTCACGTCACTCAAATCACCACCCAGCCCTGACCTCTGCTGGGGCCCCTTAAGAATAAGTGCTCCAGTCTGATTGCATGAAGGTTCTAGTTAGTGCAAGGCGCTCTTCAAGTGTCATTATTCAGCTCGTCCTAGTTGGAGTTGATTTGGCTGCTAAGATAACCTGGCGCGTATGATTGTGTTCATGTCACTAGAAGGTGTAACACAACTTATTAACAAAATAAAAAGTTTCAAAAACATAAAACATGAAATCTCAATTTCCTTGTTCTTTCAAGGTAATCAGCTGCCATGAGGGTTGTACGGGGGATGAATAAATTTAATGTCATATTAAAGAAGAAAGATGAAAAGTCAAAACTTTTTTTGTCTGAATGCGCAATTAACTTTGACAATAATGAACTTTTAAAATTCTGCTGAACATAACCAAAATAAGTAGCCAAACAAGTCCTTATATAGTACAAAAATCGTTAAATCCGATTACGATTAAAAGTGTCCATTAAACTGAAAAATAATTATTTGATCATCTTCATGTGATCCATAGATTATAAAATTAGCCGTTAAAATCCTTGAATTTTTTCCACATTACATTTCATGCTTAATGTCCAGAAATTTTAATTGACTTAGACAGAGTCTAAAATCCAGAAAAATAATTTCCAAATTGAACCAAATATGTTATTTCACATAATTGAACCCTAGAAATAATATTTGACTCGAAATCCCAAACTCATAATATTTTCTAACACTTTAGTTCCTAAAGTTTGCAAAATTGCTAATTAGTGCTCAAACTTACCAAATTGCAATAATTGCCCGCATACTCAAATATTATATTTCGATAACCCTTAAAACTATACTTTAAATATGACAATTATAAACATGCAACTTTTTCTAAATTGCTGTATAATCTCTAAACTTTTCAAACTGCTTTCAAATCCTCAAATAACTCCTATTGCCATCTATAACTCATAAATCCAATCCAACATATATTAACTCATAAGTTAATATCTTATTTTCAGAATTTTCACTTTGGTCACTAAAGAATCTAAAAGAGTTCAATCGACACTAAAGTCCACAAACTTTACACTTAAGCCACAAAGAAATTTCGAGGTATTAAAATTGACCCAATTGAGATTTCTATGAAAGTTCAGTGACCAGATTGGAATTAGGTTTTAACGCCAATGTTGGAATTGGACGTTAATTTTACTAACATGAGGTAACAGAGTAACTAATGTTGAAACCAAAATGAAGTTCAGATATTTGATTGAGACAAATTAAAGATAACTAATCCAATTGAGATTTTGATGAAGGTTAAAGTGACCAAAATTGAAATTAACCCGTTTGAAATATGATTTATGAGTTTTTGTGTGCACAGGAGAAAAAGAAAAGCGAAAGATAAACAAAATAGAATAAAGATTCTTACACAGATTAATTCAAAGAAGTGTTTTCTTCTTTCTTAATTTTTTTTATACAAGAGTTCGTACATCTGAGGATGAAGAATGGTCCTACTAGATCTATATGGAGCTAGTGCATCCTCATCATCTATCTGTACCTCAGTCATTCTAGGCTAGACTCTAGCTCATCTAATTAGTTTACTATATCTACGATTTCTTGAACCTCTTCAAGTTTTACTTTGCTTCTACTATCCTCTCCTAGAATGAACTATTTCTCTAAGAAAACGGCATGTTTCGAGACAACATCATATTTCTCGACTGAATTATAGAAACAATATTCAATTGTTTCATTATTGTTAATTGTGATCAAATTGAAAAATGGCTGAAGTTTTAGTGTCATTCCATCAGTTCATAAGGGAAATGCGATTTTACCCTAGTGGCTTCAACTTCATCTGGATAATCAATTTTGTAGTTTTGATTTGAACCATTGGATATGGGGTATTTAAAGGTATTGTGTGTCTTTAATCTTTAGAATGTAACCCAACCTTTTGACTCTTATCATTCTCTCTTTGATTACGGCTAAAATTTGTCTCATCTTTTTCTCTTTCTCTAGTTTGGTTCCTCTATGAAATTATACAATAGATATGGTGGTTTTACTCCCTCCGTTAGAGTTATTTCCCTTTGTGATATTTAGAGATCAATCTCTGATTAACTCTCTCTTTGATGATTGATACATAACGACGTCATACTAAAAATACGTTTATTACATCCAAATGTGAGTTATACTCGGGAATTTGTCAAAATTTGACCTAAATTGTTCGATAATGAAAAACATGTATTGTTATTCAAATTATATTTTTATGATTTTAAACTTGTACATCTGGCTTCGTATGTGAATTATTATGTAGAAAAAAATTGTAATTCAAATTAAAAATATGTTTTGTACATTATACAATGGGTTTTATGGTTGAATATTGTACAATTTTGACAAAACAAACGGCAGTGATTCAAAATTAAACAGCCATTATGGTCGTTCAAAATGTATTTTCGTGACTCCAAATGGGTATATACAATTTCATAAAAGTGTTTTGATGATTGATACATAATGACACCATACTAACAATATATTTATTACATCCAAATGTGTGTTATACTCGGGAATTTTGTCAAATTTTGACATTAGTTGTGCGATAAAGAAAAACCTACATAGCTATTCAAAATATATTTTTGTAATTTTAAACTAGTACATCTGGCTTCATACGTGTATTATGATATAGAAAAAGTTTGTTATTCAAATTAAAAATATATTTCGTACATTAAACAATTGGTATTACGCTTGAATGTTGTACGATTTTAACAAAAATAGTGGTGATTCGATATTGAAGAGCTAGTAAGGTCGTTTAAAATGTATTTTTGTGATTTCAAATGGGTATATATAATTTAATAAAAGTGTTTTGATTACTAATACATAATGAAACAGTACTAAAAATATTTTTGAAACATCAATAGTGGTTATACTCGTGAATATTGTCAAATTTTGACCTAAATTCTTCGACAACGAACAACATATGTGGCTATTCAAAACTTATTTTTCTTATTATAAACTAGTACATTAGCTTTGTAAGTGTATTATGATTTAGAAAAAAAAAATTGTAATTCAAATTAAAAATATGTTTCGTACATTATACAATGGGTTTACGCTTGAATATTGTACAATTTTGACAAAAAGGCAGTGATTCGAAATTGAATAGCCATTATGGTTGTTTAGAATGTGTTTTTACAACTTCAAATGGGTATATACAGTTTCATAAAAGTGTCTTGATAATTGATACACAATGACATCATACTAAAAATATATTTATTATATCCAAATGTGTGTTATACTGGGGAATTTTGTCAAAATTTGACCTAACTTGTGCGATAAAGAAAAACCTATATAGCTATTCAAAATATTTTTTTGTGATTTTAAACTAGCACAACTGGCTTCGTATGTATATTATGATGTAGAAAAAGTTTGTTATTCAAATTAAAAATATGTTTCGTGCATTACACAATGGGTATTACACTTGAATATGGTACAATTTTGACGAAAACTGCGGTGATTCGACATTGAACAGCCAGTATGGTAGTTCAAAATGTGTTCTCGTGACTTAAAATGGGTATATAGAGTTTCATAAAAGTATTTTAATGATTAATACATAATAAAATCATACGAAAAATACGATTATAACATCCAACGTTGGGTTATACTCGTGAATTTGTCAAATATTGACCTAAATTGTTCGACAATGTACAATATATGTGACTGTTTAAAACGTATTTTTGTGATTTTAAATTAGTACACTATCTTAGTATGTGTATTATAATGTAGATAAAGTTTGTGATTCAAATTAAAAATATGTTTCGTACATTATACAATGGGTATTACGCTTGAATATTGTACAATTTTGACAAAACGGTCGTCATTCGACATTGAATAGCTAGTATGTTCATTTAAAATGTGTTTTTGCAAATCTAAATAGGTATATATAGTTTCATAAAAGTGTTTTGATGTTTAATGCATAATGAAATTATACAAAAAAAATACGTTTATAGTCATCAACGGTGGGTTATACTCGTGAATATTGTCAAATTTTGACCTAAATTGTTCAACAATGAACAACCTATTTGGCTGTTCAAGACCTAGTTTTGTAATTCTAAACTAGTACACTAGCTTCGTATGTGTAGTACTATGTAGAATTTTTTTTTTTAAATTCAAATTAAAAATATGTTTCATACATTATACAATGGGTTTTACGCTTGAATATTATACAATTTTAAAAAAATGGCGGTGATTGGACTTTGAACAGCCACTATAGTCCTTCAAAATGTGTTTTCGCAACTCCAAATGGATATATATAGTTTCATTAAAAGTGTTTTTATGATTAATATACAATAAAATCATGCAAAAAATACGTTTATGATATCCAACGGTGGGTTGTACTCGCGAATTTTGTCAAATTTTGACCTAAATTGTTCGATAATGAGCATTATATGTGGATGTTCAAAACAAATTTTTGTGATTCTAAACTATTACATTAGATTCTTAATTGTATAATGATGTATATAAAGTTTGTAATTCAAATTAAAAATATGTTTCGTACATTATACAATGGGTTTACCCTTGAATATTGTACATTATGATAAAACGGATGTGATTCGACATTGAACAGCTAGTATGATCGTTCAAAATATGTTTTTACGACATCAAATGGGTATATATATTTTCATAAAAGTGTTTTGATAATTAATACACAATGAAATCATACAAAAAATACATTTATAATATACAACAATAGATTATACTCGTGAATTTTGTCAAATTTGACCTAAAATGTTTGACAATGAACATCCTATGTGGTTGTACAAAACGAATTTTTGTGATTCTAAACTAGTACACTAACTTCATAAGTGTATAATGATGTAGAAAAAGTTTGTAGCTTATATTAAAAATACATTTCGTACTTTATACAATATGTTTTACTCTTGAATATTATACAATATTGTCACAAACGGTGATGATTCGACATTGAACCACCAGTATGGTCGTTCAAAATGTGTTTTCACGACTCCAAATGGGTATATATAGTTTTATAAAAGTGTTTTGATGATTAATACATAACGAAGTCATACTAAAAATACGTTTATAACATCCAACGATGAGTTATACTAGTGAATTTGTCAAATTTTGACATAATTGTTCAACGATTAACAACCTATATGGCTGTCCAAAACGTATTTTTTGTGATTCTAAACTAGTACACTAGCTTCGAATGTGTTTTATAATGTAGAAAATATTTTTATTTCAAATTAAAATATATTTTGTACATTATACAATAGATTTTACGCTTGAATATTATACAATTTTGAAAAAAAAAACGACGGTGATTCGACATTCAACAGTCAGGTTGGTTGTTCAAAATAAGTTTTAACCCCTCCAAATGGGGTTATATAGTTTTATAAAACTGGTTTGATGATTAATACATAATGAAATCACACGAGAAATATGTTTATGACATCCAATGGTGGGTTGAACTCGTGAATTTTGTCAAATTTTAACGTAAATTGTTCGACAATGAATAACATACATGGATGTTCAAAATATATTTTTATGAATTTAAACTAGTACATATAGTTTCGTATGTGTATTACGATAAAGAAAAAGTTTGTAATTCAAATTAAAAATATATTTCGTACATTATACAATGGGTTTTACCCTTTAATGTTGTACATTGGTGATTCAACATTTAATAGCCAGTATGATCGTCCACAATGTGTTTTCGTGACTTCAAATGTGTATACATAGTTTCATAAAAGTGTTTTGATGATTAATACATAATAAAATCATACTAAAAATATGTTTATAATATTTAACGATAAGTTATACTCATACATTTTGTCAAATTTTAACCTAAATTGTTCGACAATGAACAACCTATATGACAATTCAAAATGTATTTTTGTGATTCTAAACAAATACATCTGACTTCGTATTTGTATTATGATGTAGACAAAGTTTGGAAATCGAAAGAAAAATACATTTTTGACATTAAAATAGTACGTTTGATGCTTGAATGTTGTACAATTTTGACAAAAATATTGGTGATTCGTTTTTGAACAGCCAATATGGTCATTTTAAATGTATTTTTGTGACTCCAAATGGTTATATATAGTTTTATTAAAGTATTTTTATGATTAATACATAATGAAATTATAAAAAAAATACGTTTATAACATCCAACGGTAGGTTATACTTGTGAATTTTTTCAAATTTTGACATAAATTGTTGGACAATAACCAACTTATATGGCTGTTCTAAATGTATTTTTGTGGTTCTAAACTAGTACATCTAGCTTCGTAAATGTATTATGATATAGAAAGAGTTTTTTATTCAAATTAAAAATTTGTTTCGTACACTATAAAATGGGTTTTACGCTTGAATGTTCAAATGTTGTAAATTTTGACAAAAACGGTGATTCGACATTGGACAGCTAGTATGTTCGTTCAAAATGTATTTTTGTGACTTCAAATGGATATATATAGGATATATATAGTTTCATAAATGTGTTTAGATGATTAATACTTAATGAAATCGTACTAAAAATACGTTTATGATATCTAACGGTGGTTTATACTCGTGAATTTTGTCAAATTTTCATCAAAATTGTTAGACAATGAACAACCTATATGACTGTTCAAAATGTATTTTTGTGATTCTAAACTAGTACATTTGGCTTCGTATTTGTATTATGATATAGACAAAGTTTGAAAATCAAAATAAAACATTTCGAACATTAAATAATTGCGTTTACGCTTGAATGTTATACAATTTCGAAAAAAAATGTGGTGATTCGACATTAGAAAGCTAGTATGGTCGTTCAAAATGTATTTTTGTGACTTCAAATGCGTATATATAGTTTCAAAAAAGCATTTTGATGATTAATACATAATCAAATTATACAAAAAATACGTTTATAATATCCAGCGGTGGGTACTACTCGTAAATTTTGTCAAAATTTGACCTAATTTTTTCAACAATGAACAACCAAATTGGTTGTTTAAAACGTATTTTTGTGATTCTAAACTAGTATGTCTGGCTTCGTATTTGTATTATGTTGTAGACAAAGTTTGAAATCAAAATAAAATCACATTTCATACACTAAACAATTGGGGTTATGTTTGAATGTTGTACAATTTAAAAAAAAAAAAAACCGATGGTGATTCGGCATTGCACAACTAGAATGGTCGTTCAAAATATATTTTCGTGACTACAAATGAGTATATATAGTTTCATAAAAGTATTTTGATGATTAATACATAATGAAATCATACTAAAAATACGTTTATAACATCCAACGGTGAGTTATACTCGTGAATTTTGTTAAATTTTGACCTTAGTTGTTCGATAATGAAAAACCTATATGGCTATTCAAAATATATTTTTGTGATTCTAAATTAGTACATCTGGTTTCCAATGTATATTATGATGTAGAAAATATTTATCCATCGAATTAAAAATACAATCAGAATATTAAACAGTAGGTTTTACGTTTGAATATTGTAAAATTCTGACAAAAATAGTGGTGATTCGACATCGAACATGGTTGTTCAAAATGTGTTTTTGCGACTTCAAATTGGTATTTAGTTTCATAAAAGTATTTTGATGATCAAAACAAAATGAAATCATACTAAAAATACGTTTATAATATCCAACAGTGTGTTATACTCGTGAATTTTGTCAAATTTTATCATAAATTGTTCCACAAGGAACAACCTATAAGGCTATTAAAAATATATTTTTTTGATTTTAAACTAATACATCTGGCTTCGTATTTGTATTATAACATAAAAAAAAAATTGGAAATCAAAATAAAATCACATATTGGACATTAAACAATTGGGTTTATACTTGAATGTTGTATAATTTCGACCAAAAAACGGTGGTGATTCAACTTTGAACGGCTAGTATGGTCGTTCAAAATATGTTTTCGCGACTCTAAATAGGTATATATAATTTCATAAAAGTATTTTGATGATTAAAACATAATAAAATCAAGCTAAAAATACGTTTATAACATCCAACGATGTGTAATACTCATGAATTTTGTCTAATTTTGACCTAAGCTGTTTGATAATGAAAAACATATATGACTATTCAAAATATATTTTTATGATTCTAAACTAATATATCTGGCTTCGAATATGTATTATGATATATAAAATTTTTGGCCATCGAATTAAAAATACAATCAGAACATTAAACAATAGTTTTACACTTGAATATTTTACAATTTTGACAAAAACAGCGGTGATTCAACATTGAATATCCTGTATGATCATTCAAAAATGTGTTTTTCCGACTCCAAATGAGTATATAAAGTTTTCACGAAAGTGTTTTGATAATTGACCCATAACGAAATCTTACTAAAAGTTCGTTTATAACATCCAATGGTGGGTTATACTTGTAAATTTTGTCAAATTTTGACCTAATTTGTTCGACAATGAACAAACTATATGGCTATTCAAAATGTATTTTTGTGATTCTAAATTAATACATCTAGCATCATATGTGCATTATGATGTAGAAAAACTTTGTATTTCAAATTAAAAATATGTTCCGTACATTATACAATGGGTTTTATGTTTGAATGTTGTAAAATTTTGACAAAAACGGTGGTGATTCGATATTGAACAGCTAGCATGGTAGTTTTACAAAAGTATTTTGATAATTAATACATAATGAAAACATACAAAAAATATGTTTATAACATCTAACGAAGGGATAAACTCATGAATTTGTTAGATTTTGACCTAAATTGTTCGACAATGAACACCTTATGTGGCTGTTTAAAATATATTTTGTAATTCTAAGCTAGTACATCTGGCTTCATATGTGTATTATGATGTAGAAAAAGTTTTTAATTCAAATTAAAAATATGTTTCGTATATCATACAATGGGTTTTATGTTTAAATGTTATATTTTGACAAGTGATTTTCCATTGAACAGCCAGTATAGTCATTCAAATTATGTTTTCATGACTTTAAATGGGTATATATAGTTTCTTAAAAGTGTTTTGATAATTAATACATAAAGAAATTAGACTAAAAATACGTTTATAATATCGAACGGTGAGTTATACTCAAGAATTTTGTCAAATTTTGACATAAGTTGTTCGTTAATGAAAACCTATATGGTTATGCAAAATATTTAGTTTTGTATGTGTATTATAATGTATAAAAAGTTCATATTTTAAATTAAGTATGTTTCGTACATTATACAATGGGTTTTACGCTTGAATATTGTATAATTTTAAGAAAAACAGTAGTGATTCGATATTGAACAACCAGTATGGTCCTTCAAAATGTGTTTTCGCGACTTCAAATGGATATATATAATTTCATAAAAGTGTTTTGATGATTAATACATAATGAAATCAAACTAAAAATACGTTTATAACATCCAATGGTGTGATATACTCATTAATTTTGTTAAATTTTGACCTAAGTTGTTTGATAATGAAAAACTTATATGGCTATTCAAAATATATTTTTGTGATTCTAAACTAATATATTTGGCTTCGTATGTGTATTATGATGTAGAAAATTTTTGTTCATCGAATTAAAAATACAATCGGAACATTAAACATTAGTTTTACACTTGAATATTGTGCAATTTTGATAAAATCGGTGGTGATTCGACATTGAACATCCAGTATGATCGTTCAAAATGTGTTTTTGCAATTCCAAATGGCTATATACAGTTTCATGAAAGTGTTTTGATGATTAACACATATTGAAATTATACGAAAATTACGTTTATAACATCCAACAGTGGGTTATACTTATGAATTTTGTCAAATTCTAACCTAATTTGTTCGACAATAAACAAACTATATGGTTGTTCAAAAATATATTTTGTGATTCTAAACTACTACATCTAGCTTCTTATGTGTATTGTGATGTAGAAAAACTTTGTATTTCAAATTTAAAATGTGTTTCGTACATTATACAAGGTTTTACGTTTCAATGTTGTACAATTTTGACAAAATTAATTGTGATTCAACATTGAACAACCAGTATGGTCGTTAAAAACATATTTTTGTGACTTTAAATGAGTATATATAGTTTCATAAAAGTATTTTGAGGATTAATACATAATAAATTCATACTAAAAATATGTTTATAACATACAACAGTGGGTTATACTCATGAATTTTGTCAGATTTTAATCTAAATTGTTCAACAATGAACAACATGTATGGCTGTTCAAATTATTATTTTGTGATTCTAAACTGAAAATTTTAAAACCTAGATTGATTAAATTAAAAATAATTTTAATATTAATTAAACAAGCAATGGACATAACGCAGTCAGAATTGGCCGGTGACAATCATAACAATTCTGACTCACACATGCAGGTCATAACAATGTTTATTTAATAGTATTTTGCTAAGCGAGGAATTTAAAGAATTAAACACGAACATAAAATGTAATGTGGTAAACCTCGAAGGAAAGCATCGACAGACTCCCATGCCATGGGTAAAAACAATCAACTAATAATCTTGATTAAAATACAATAGTATCCGATTTTTTATAATTTCGTAAAATTAACAAAATAACAATTAAAAGAATATAGATAAACTCCATTTTGATACTCTCCTTTGACTTGTTGATGAAGTGAAATCAAATCTACCGGTCTTGACTTTATCGTCATCTCCCCATTGTAGTTGACCGCAACCACCACTTGGATTAAGAACCTCCGTTCTTAAGTTCACGCCAAGTAGATTAATCAAGATATGGAATTGCTCATTGAGAACCAATTTGTTTTTTATTCTTCAATGAGTTTGAAGAAAATATTTTTGCTTTGAAACTTAATCAATGAAGCTTGAAGAATAAGAGCACAAAAATATTTTTCAAAGCTTAATTCCTTATTGATTTGAACTCTTACTTATATATAAAGTTGTTACCACCAGAATTTGGTAAAGCCTCCACGTCAGCAAAGGCCCAGTGGAGGCCCAAATTAGGCCTCGCAAAGGCCTCGTAAGCTTAGCGAAGGTCTTTCGGATTCATAAAAGCCTCATGTACCCAATGAGGGCCTCGTGAACCCATTTAAGGCCTGGCAACACATTGGCTCCCTCGAATCAAGTATGGCAAAGCCCGTGAAGAGCATCGACATTCATGGCCGACCCCAGGTGCTTCACCAGCAACCGAATTCGTCACAGATCCACAGAAATTGTGATATTTCAGAATGACCAGAGATACATTTAAAGAGAGATTGTGTTTGATTAGCACACAGATTCTCACAAAGAAATTAAATATCAATCTCCTAAAGATTAGGTAACGTGATAATAAGAATCAACTCAAATAAGAGTTAAAATCTAAGAGATTGCATTGCCAATTGATCGTCCTTATCCCATAAGGAATGATGATCCAATTAGATATCTAATTGATTATTTTTCTAAATCAATTAGAACTTTGAAACTATAAATACAACATCTCCGGTTGTTCTAAGATATGCATTATTCTCACCCTTAAACTCTGCTCAAATCTCTGTCTGTTTGTCCCTCCCACACCTAATTGTTATTACTCCCCGTATATTGTTATCTCTTACATATACCAGTAGTTGACTTGATCTTCGGACTACCAATGACCGTTGGACCTTTTTTCCTGGTGATCTTGGTGCCTAACGGTCATCCTAGTGTGCAGGTAACATACAGGCTGACAGAGGATTGACTGAAGATCTGTTGATACGTGGATAATGCAGATTCCGATGTCAACAAAAGTAATAATCAAATTAGAAATTATACACAAAGATATTCTAGATTTGTAGAAAGAAGGTATTTAGAAAACTCAAGATTATCTTTAAATATTTCATTCCTTAACAAATCCAAGAGAATAAGAGAAGATATGTAAGAAAATTAATAGAAAAGATACAAAAAGATATTCTAGATTTGTAAAAAGAAGTTATTTAGGAAACTCAATATTACATTCAAATATTTCATTCCTAAAATAATCCAAGAGAATAAGATAAGGTATTTTAACCTACAAGAGGGTTATTCCTGATATTCACGTGATTAGATTATATTATGTAAGGAAATAAAATAAAATGCACAGCCCACAAATCTAGAATAAAAACCTGCTTACT
Organism: Forsythia viridissima; assembly: GCA_030279155.1. Lineage (NCBI taxonomy): Eukaryota > Viridiplantae > Streptophyta > Magnoliopsida > Lamiales > Oleaceae > Forsythia > Forsythia viridissima. Next base: position 52,193,038 of record CM059034.1, read on the forward strand.
ATCTCAGCCAGTCAGAACTGGCACCAGCGTGTCCAGTCAGAACGTACCTCCACTTTCAACATTAAAATCAGCAATATAATTTAATTAAGCCAAATTAAAATAAATATAAAAATATGGGGCACTCATATTTTTCCAGCAATCTTCTCTTTTGACATTACTTAATTACAAAATCTAAAAGTTGGATTTTTAATGTCGTGCATATTGTGTGTTAATCAAGTCATCAACTAAGACAAATGAGCATCAGTATTACACAACAAATAAGCACATAATAGTCACACAACCACCATTACTACCCTCTTAGTAATATATCATAAAAAAGTGTTGTTCAAACACCACCAAGTACACACAACAAATAAGCACATAATAGTCACACAATCACCATTACTCCTCCTTAGTAATATACCATAAAAAAGTGTTGTCCAAACGCCACCAAGCACACATCATATTACTCCCCCCTTTTTTGTAATAGACAAACCGCCAAAGTGAAAGCGGGAGAGAAACCTAAAACCAAGAGTAGTATTAGTGTAATAAAGTTATCCATCAAACAATTAGGAGCAAATAGTTAGAACCTGACAGTTAGTGGACATTGTTGGCATACCCAGAAGAGCTAGAAAATAATGAATTAACCCCGAATGAGGAAGTATGTATTACTTTGCTCTCATTGGCCTTTCATAAATAATTCTGTCAAATATCATCTTGGTCCAATCAACATTAATCTCTAGCCACGATGTACTAGTCATCTCCATAGCAATACCATCATTTGTCAGTTCTTCATAATTTAAGGTAGTCATCTCATCCATTCTCAATCAGTCACGCAGTGAGTTATAACTGAAAGTGACGTCTCCCTCTCACATAAACCTGCCATCTGAACTCATTTCCTGCTTTCCCTAGATTATTATGCATTTTTTTGTTCTTTCCATTGTTGTCCCTATACAAACCTTATACTAATAATTTGAGATTAAGTGAAAGAGGAGAATTTGAAATTTGATAATGAAAACAAGATAGATTGTGAGCACATGTAAAAGGCAGTTGCAAAAAGACTACTGATGGACAATTAAGGATCTATAAGAAGTAGTTACCAAATATTACAGATGGCCAGTTAAGGACAAAAACTTCTCTTAACTAGATTTTTCAAATTTTACAATTTATTTGTTTAATTTGATTAATTTTTCTTTAGATATATCTCAATTATTTTGCAATCGGAAATAAGCACATATGCTATTTTTAAAAATAGATCCAAAATCTTTTCTTAGTGGATACTTGATTTAATTGTCAGGTTTAGACTTTCGATTGAAAATCTACAAAAAATCCACACAAGTCAATCACACAAAATTAATGAGAATCTTTTGTAGAATATAAATGAATATTTATGGAAAAATTTCATAATCTACAAATTATTTAATAAGTCCAAAAATATCAAAATAAACAATTAGATTCAATTATTTTGTCAGATTATAATGTGAGTGTGTGATAAGACATACTAGACTAATCAATCATAACCAATAAACTAAATTGAATCTTTTCAAGAAGAAATACTGAGATGTATTTAAACTAGTCATCATCAAAAAAATATTTCTTTAAATAATAAAATATGTGCGTGCCAAATATGAGTACAATATTTTTTTTTTTTGAGTACACAAAGTGTTGACCCTATTTTTTTTAAAATTTTTCGCATTTTTGTTTTGTTTTGTCAAAACACTGAATTTTTTGAGTCATGGAGTTGACTTTCTCACAATCATAGGGGTAGTCATTTTTTTACATGATGTATGTTCATTATTAAGGAAGGCTACACACATATATGGTGGTAGCCTTCTCCTCCAATAAATTTTCCTGTTAACACAACAACATTTTATAGTGACAAGAGACATAGATACTAACCATAGGTCCACAACAAAGTACAAACTACTTTAAAGATAACAACTTTGTCAGTAGTAAGGCACAATCAAATTAGTCAAAATGTCCTCAAAGTGTGCTTATCTGAATATATTTTACCATAAGTTTAATGAACATAACATACTGATTGGCTAGTCCAAGTTAATCATAATATTCATAGACCAATCATACATTTATTTCATATGCTATCTGCAAGAATCCCCTTTTTAAAATTTTTTTTTTGAAAAATACAAAACAAATACAAGCACACATGATGAATTCAAACAAAAAGAAAAATGATACTTCTACTAAGCATACAATTTTTTTTAAATGAATCAAACAAATGCCTATGGCTTTTCGTAGAGTCTCAAATATAGCAGAATCTAAGGCCTTAGTGAGCAAATTAATCAACTAATACTTAGTCTGAATATGTTCCTAAGTAATTACTTTTCCATCGACCAAATCTCTAATAAAATAATGTCTCATGTCAATATGTTTGGTCCTAGAATGCTTAACAGGATTTTTAGAAAAATTGATAGTACTAGTGTTATCACAAAATATACTAACAGAATCATTATCAATACCATAGCCACCTAGCATTTGTTTCATCCACAGTAACCAGCAGCAATATGCTCAGCTTCTGCAATAAATAAGGAAATAAAGTTTTGTTTCCTACTTAACCATGCAATGAGATTGTAACCAATATAGAAACATCATCCACTCGTATTTTTCTTATCATCCATGTTTTCTACACATTCAGCATCAGTGTATCCTATAAGATGAGAGTTAGGATCATTAGTATACCATAAACCAAAATTAGAAGTACATTTAATATAGCGAATAATTCGCTTCACAGCTGCAAGATGAGATTCTTTTGATTTGGCTTGATAATGCTCACAAACTCCAACACTGAATGATATGTTAGGAAGGCTTGCAGTTAGGTATAGTAAGTTGCCTATCATGCTCTGGTATATACTAGAGTCGACCTCCTTGCCCTGGTTATCTTTGGAGATCTTCAAAGATGTGGTCATGGGAGTTCTGACTGATTTGGTCTGTTCAAGACCAAACTTCTTTACCAGATTTTAAGCATACTTGGCCTGTGAGATAAAAATCCCTGATCCAACCTATTTGATCTATAAATCTAAAAATAAGTTTAGTTCACCAACCATACTCATCTCAAATTCATTTTGCATAAGTGTAACAAACTCATTGGATATTATTTCTAAGGTAGAACCAAACACAATATCATCAACGTAGATTTGTGCAACTGTTAATCTAGTTTTGAGATGTTTGATTAACAAAGTTTTGTCAACTCCTCTTCTCTTGTATCCTTGTTCCAACAATAACATGGTTAGTCATTCATATCAAGGACATGGAGTTTGTTTTAGTCTGTATAAGGCCTTTTCGAGTCTGAACACATGGTCGAGAGAATAAAGATCAACAAATCTCCTAGGCTGTTCAACATAGACTTCTTCATTCAAAATCTCATTCAGAAAGGCACTTTTGACATCCATTTGGTATAGCTTGAACCTCATTTGATATGCTATAGATAGTAGGAGTCTAATGGATTTAAGTTGAGCCACAGATGCAAATGTTTAATCAAAATCCATTCATTCCACTTGAGTGTATTCCTATGCAACCAAGCGTGCCTTGTTTCTGACTATTTTGACATGTTCGTCGGATTTATTTTTGAATATCCACTTTGTCTCAATCACATTTGTGTACTTTGGCCGATGTATAAGTTTTCACACTTCATTTCTTTCAAATTGAGCTACCTCTTCGTGTATGGCTAGAACCCAATTTTCATAATCAATTGCTTAATTTATATTTTTGGGTTCAATCTATTAGCAAACATTTCCAAGTTCATTAGCAAGTCTCCTCATAGTCACCATACGTTTACCGAAATCTAAGAGTACATTGTCCAATGGTGTGCCTTCTCTGTCCAGGAAGGAGGTTGTCTTCTCGTATTTTGTTTATTATTTGTATTTGATATGTCAGAACCTCTAGGAGCAAAAGTAGCGACACCAGAACTTGATGCTGGAAGTTTAGTCTATCTATCATTACCTAAACTAGACACATGGTTGTCTTGAGTGTTTTGACTTCCATCAACCTATTATTCCTAAGTTTGAATATTTGGTTTTTGTGAATAAGAAGAAAAAGCATCACCGTCATCAATTTTTACATTGATAGATTCAATGATAGTTTGAATACGCATGTTATAAATTCTATAAGCTCGGGTATTTTTAGAATAACCAATAAAAAATCCTTCATCATACTTTGAATCGAATTTACCCAAGTGATCCTGATCATTTAACACATATCACTTGCTATCGAAAGTATAGAAATACTTAAGTTTTGGTTTTCTTCTTTTATAGATTTCATAGAGAGTTTGAGTGGTACCTATTCTTAATGACGCGCGATTCAAAATATAATAAGCAGTACTAATAGATTCAGCCCATAATTTAACATAAGTTTTTACTGTTTAGCATTACCCTAGTAATCTATTGTAAAGACCTAATTTTTCTTTTCCTAACTCCATCTTGTTTAGGGGTTTTAGGAGTAGAGAATTCATGAAATATATCATATTTATCACAGAATGTAGAGAAACTGGTATTTTCAAACTTCTTTCCATGATCATTTATAATCCTTATTATTTTTATCCCCTCAAAGTGTTTCTCTGTCATTAATTTTATATGCAAAAATTTAAATTTTTCATAAACACAAATATTTTTTCTTAAGAAGTCTACCCAAGTATATCTAGAAAAGTCATCCATGTCAACATATATATATTTTTTCCACCAATACTTTCAGTTTGAATAGGTCCTATCAAATACATGTGAAGTAATTCTAATACATGAAATGTAGCAAGTAATTGACCTTGCTTGTGTGTACTTTTAGTTTGCTTACATTTTTAGTATGAACCACACACACCTTCAGGCTTTTCAATGAGCTTAGGAATATCTCGTACTTCATTTAATTTTGTTAGTCTCAATAGATCAATGTAGTTCAAATATCCCAACCGCTTGTGCCATAGTTCGGTATAATCAATTTTTGAAACATGACAAGTAATTTTGGTGTCAAGAAGATAACATTTATCACTAGACCTAGTACCATGTAGAATACAATTACCATCATATTTCAAGAATTTACATGAATTTTTTGAGAACAAAACTAATTATTTATGGCATATACTAATCAAGTTAGCTTTTAAACCTACAACAAAAAGTACATTCTTTAAAGGAGAAAATCCATCAATCAGGATAGTGCATACACCTTCAATTTTACCTTGTGCCATGTCACCAAAGGTAATCAGTTCACCTGCATGACTCTTATAATTAGTTAGATAAGATCGATTACCAGTCATATGTTTACAACATCCATTATCAAAATACCATGAGTTAGAACAAATGTTCTATAGGCGACATCAACCATGTAACAATTTAAATCATTTTTTCTAACCCAAATTTGTCTTATTTTAGTATTGCTATGGTGTCTCATTTGTTTACTAGTTAAGTACTTTTTAGATAAACAATGAAATAAGTTATATCTTAAATTGCCATATATGCAACTTTTTACAAAGTATTTTGATTTACCTATCTGTATTGGTACCTGGTTGTTTAATTTATGAAAGAGTCTGAATTATAGTCTTGGTATTGGTCAGAACTTGCATAGGCGAGTTAGTCTTAGCTTTGACTGCAGTGCAAATAGTTTTATATGGGAATACAACAGTCCCTACTGCTTAGACGTAGTGAGAGAACCATTTGGTTACCCTCCAGATACTTTCTTTATGGAGGGTCTTTCAAGGTAGTCTATACCGAACAAGATGAGTATCCTACTTCGTATAAAAACTTGTAGGAGATGTAGGCGCTGACAATTGGAGAAAATATATGGATTTTCAAATGAAATCAATGTACACTAATTCAGTCTAGGATCTTGTATATATGCCTAATGGGGTAAAACTCATAGGGTGTAAGTGGGTTTACAAGAGAAAAAGAGGAGCGGACGAAAAGGTGGAAACCTTTAAAGCTATACTGGTCGATAAGGGTTTTACCCAATGAGAAGGCATCGATTATGAGAAAACCTTCTCACTTATATCAATGCTTAAGTCCATAAAAATAATCTTATCCATTGGAGCTCATTTTGATTATGAGGTGTAGAAAATGGACATCAAGACATCGTTCCTTAAAGAGAATCTTGACGAAATCATCTATATGATCCAACCAGACGGTTATATCTGAAAAGGTCACAAACATAAATTATGCAAACTGAAGAGATCCATTTATGGACTCAAATAAACGTCCAAGTCTTTGAATATCATATTTGATTAGACCATTAAGACTTGTGGTTTGGTCATAATCTAGACGAGCTTTGTTTCTATAAGTGTGTTAAAGACAACAATGTAATTTTCCTTGTATTGTATGTCGATGACATCCTGCTTATTAGGAATGATGAAAGGGCATTGACATCAGTCAAAAGTTGGTTGCCACAACAGTTTGACATGAAGAACTTGAATGTGCCAATTATGTTCTAGGACTCCAAATCATTTGGGATAGGAAGAACAAAAGAATTTCCCTTTCACAAGTTTCATAGATAGACAAAATACTAGCGAGATTTGCTAGGCAAAATTCCAAAAAAGGCCAAATGCACGTGGAATCTAATATTTGTCACATGAGCATTGCCCTAAGACTCCTAGTCAAATGGAATATATGAAGCATGTTCCTTATACCTCAGCTGTAGGAAGCCTCGTGTATGCGATGCTATGCACACGACCATATATTTTGCTATGATGTTGGGATTGTTAGTAGATATCAGTCGAACCCAACACTTGAATACTGTATTGCTGTTGAGCATATACTCAAGTACCTTTGTAGAACTAGAGATTATATGCTGGTTTATTTAGTGCCAAACTTGGTCCCTACTGGCTACACGGATTATGATTTGGATTCTCAAAAGTCCACATCACATTCAGTGTTCACATTGGGTGGCAGTGTCTTCGTTTGGAGGAGTATCAAGCAATCTTTTATTGTTAATTCCACCATGGAGACAGTGTACGTGGCAACTTGTGAAGTGGCCAAGGAAGTGGTGTGGCTTAGAAAGTTTTTGTTAGACCTCGATGTGGTTCCTTCTGCATCTTGTCCCATTACTTTGTAGGGTAATTTTTAATTTTGGTCTCCAACCTTTTAAACTTGTTACTAATCTACTCCCAACCAATTTTTGTAGCACCAGACATCCTCAACCTTTCAAGTAATTACAAATCACATCCCCCAATCACATATTTTGACGGATTTGCCATCCTCTTTAAATAAACAAAAATAGAAAAAAGCTAAAAACAACAAAAAATAAAAAAAAATTGCAAATAAAATCCCACAACTTTTAAAAAGTACAAAATAACTTCATTTTCTCCAAAAACATACCCCACCCCATAAGCCAATTAACTGACGCCATTGTTGTTACCTTTGCAAGAGCCAAATGGCATTGGTGTCTGAATTAGTGTCACCGTAGAGAGAATGTTGCAATCAGTGAATAGCAACAACCTCCGTCTTGCTTATGCTCAACCTTTGCGGGTTTTAAATTTCCAATTTTATCAGCTACGGAAGAAAACTTAAATGGTAATCCTAATTTTACCAGCTGAGGAGACTGGTGTACCTGATCATTCGAATTAGTAACTATATTTGCAGGCAAAGTGAAACAAACATTGGTAGGGATTGCGGTTACTGCACTAGGATTGATTCGAAGGTACTGGCTGTTCCAGAAGCATTCGTCGGTAGGGTGACAATCGGCCAACTCAATTGCAGATTCATGGATTCAAAAAGATTATGAGTGAACAAATTTTCGTCCACATACAGCCTGAGCCTTGAAGTGCCTACCTGTAACTGCCTTTGCCCATGCTGGTCTTGTCTTTGTAAACTCATCGGCGGCAAAGCTTCCTTCCTCCCGGGGTAATATTTTACCGAATCAATAGTAGTAAGAGAACGAAGCCTGTATTCAAGAACGGCTGCAAGATTAGGGTTGCAAGGTGGGTAATCTCTCTAACGTTGAGGATTAGTTGAGGTATAGAGACATTATTAGAGTTGTGGATAAGCTATTTTATTATGTCATCGATCCATGTTAGCAGACTGTTGTAGACCAGACATGGAACAGAGAAAGCCAGGGATGCCACTGTAGGATAGTGATTTGGACATGGGGTGGGAGTAGGTTTTTGGAGAAGATGAAGTTATTTTGTGCTTTTTAAAAGTTGTCGGACTTTATTTGTAATTTTTTTCTGTTTTTAGCTTTTTTCTATTTTTGTTTATTTAAAGATGATGGAAAATCCGTCAAAATATGTCAATGGAGATGTGATTTGCAATAAACTGCAAATGTTGGGGATGACTAATGCTATAAAATTTGTTGGGGGTAGATTAGTAATATATTTAAAAAGTTGAAGAGCAAATGTACAAATTTCCCTACTTTATAATATGATAAGAGAGGAGTAATGACAAATGCAAAAGAACCAAGAAGCCATCAATTTCGGAAACACATTGAACAAAAATATCACCTGGTTAGAGAAAATCGTTCAACATAAGATGTGACAGTTTGTAAGACAACATCTGCATAAAATCTTATTGACCCTTTCACCAATAGCTTACCTGCTAGGAGTTTTGAGGAGCACATTGAAAACATGGGTGTACTTTTAATATGTCTTATTTACTCTAGGGCAAGTGAGATATTTGTTATTTAATATTTGCCCATCAAATAAATTTATTTGTATCCGTAATATTTTGAAATAAAATATTATTTAATTTAATTATCTTGAGCTATCATTTGTTCGTAGATTGTTTCGATATTATAAATTGAGTACTTAAGTTGTTAAGTGCGAAAAGATTTGGAATCAAGTGCTTAAGTTGTTAAGCACGAAAAAAATTAATTTATAATTTGATCTAAATTTTATAGTCCATGATCGATAAATAAAGACGGACACTTTATTTGTGAAGATCGTCTCAATTTTATTAAAGTTTATCTTTGAATTTTGTAATAAAATTGATAGTGCATTGATAATGTATTGGATTTGACCACGTGAAATTTAATTTGTGATATTGACTACATGAATTTAATTTTACTTGACTGTCATACGTTGTACCTTAACCCTGAACAAATAATGGATTTCACTACTAACTTGAAGTTCTTTGAAGTATCAATAAGTGAGATCAAATTATTGGTCAATACTTTTGTATCTTGGGAATTAAAGTGAAATAACGAAGAACATATAATTGCAATATAGAATCCGTCAACTATTTAATAGGCACAATCATAGCTTCAAATGATTTTTCTCATAAAAAGTTAAATCTGAGTTTAGTAATTCGACATTGATTGCTGAATAATATTGTGATGTGATTATGTTAGAAGGAAAATAGGATTTGAGGATTAACATATATTTGGATTTTGGTCATTTCAACATTGTTTTGAATATTTAAAATGGTGGACGGAGGTAGTACCTAATAACGATGAGTCAGATTTTATAATTACTGATTATACAGTTTCAGTAATTTCAATTAAACTGGGAGTGCAATTTCATTATTTTTGTGAAATAGAACGAGATTAATAAATTATCTTGACTGAACAAGAGTTGATCGGGTCAAGATTAATTTATTAGAGTTTAGTTCAATTGTGTCCAACCAAGTCCTTTGGTGACTTCAGAATGATAACCGGAATAAATTGTAAGAGTTATAATTTATAATAAACTATAGAAGAAATTAATTAAATTTATATTAAAACGAAATTATTATACTATAGTCAATACACAAAATAATCAAATCTTGTAATTTTTAATTATTTTCCAACACTATGATTAGTAGAAAGAGTCCCGTTCTAATGTCCCCAGTGGACATTGCTATAATGCCCACCGGAACATTTGTCATACATTTATTACATAAGTGTAAAGTCCATGCATTTATTGCACACTTTACACTTATGTAATAAATGTATGGACTTTACACTTATGCAATAAATGTATGACAAATGTTCCGGTGGGCATTATAACAATGCCCACCGAGGACATTAGATCAATATCCTTAGTAGAAAAGTGTGTTGTGGACATAAATTTTCAACTATGTACAAACAAGAATATTCATATTAAAAATAAGTAGAAGTTAAAACAATGTTATAAAATCACAACGTGAATGGAGACATTTTGAACGAAAATTTATAAACAAATTTCCCTTTTATTAATGAGATACTTGACATTAATGGAATGAAATCACAACGTGGTACATATTAGTTAAATTAAATGAAGACTTTTAGAACGAGTTTTTTAAAACAAATTTCCCTTTTAGTAATGAGATATTTGACATTAGTGTTTCATTCCAAAAATTCATTCTCAATAGGAAAGAAAAAGCTCTAACAAAATCGGTGGGGATTTATTTGTCAAGAAAAAATAAGTTTAAGGACTAAATTGTTAAGAACATAATAACGAATACTCAGTTGATTCAAAGAATTTTATCACAATTTTTTTTCTTGAAAAGATTAAAAAGCGGATATATGAGGAACGAAATGGTCAAGAAATGAAAAGTACGTGTGGCAACGAATAATTTTCTCATCGCACCTTTTTTTTGTTTTTCGTTTTTGGTTTTTGGTTTTACACACACATATATACAATATTACTCCCCCACTTCACTCGCACTCTCGAAACGCACAGTTCTCCCCTCTGCCAGCTCCTAATCTCCTTAGCTTTCTCAGTAAGCATCTCTCACTTTTTTTTTTCTCTTTAATCTTTATTCGGATCACATGTATGTATACATGCGTATATGTATATTTTTATGCATATGTATATGTCAATGAATGGATCTATTTGTTTATTTTGATTAATTTTGTTGGTTCCGTTTTCAGTTGAAGAAAAATGGTGATGTTCAAGGTTGCGCCTGTGGAAACGACACCGTTTGATGGACAGAAACCGGGAACTTCTGGTCTGAGGAAAAAGGTTTTCTATTTTTGAAGTATTTCGAGAAAATTCTATACAAGTCTTTGTCAGATCATTTTTTCTTTGTAAAGGTTGAAAATTGTTGATAATTTGTGGTGTTTTTCTTTTTTTATTTTATTTTATTTAGATTTGTATCTATTTTGATTTTTAATTAGTATATTTTGATTTCGTTCTTATGGATCTTTCAATCACGTGCTATACTGATTGTTAAGCATTATGGTACTAAGTGCGATCAGCTTCTGTGCAAAATTTGATCTCAAGGACATATTTTTCTGTAAGGATCTTTATCAGCATTGGTGGATCTGATGGGTTTTATATAAATTTATTATTTGTGTAAAGATAAGTAAAGAAGTTGATTTTGGTTCTTGCGAATCTCGAGCCTGAGTAGAGCTAGCTGATGCAGTTGAAATATTCTGTTAGAGGACCATTCTTTTTTATATTCATATTTGTAATTTATGGGATCTGGCAGTGTATGTATCTTTGGGGTGTAAATAAGTGAAATTGTATTATAATACCATTGGAAGCTGGATCTCTGCATATTAGTCAATGATGGTTCAGAATTTCATAATGGAATTGAAAAGTAAAAAAGACTTCATATGGTAACAAGTGATATTTGGTTAGTATGTAATCTCAATTGGCAAAATATGGAAGGTATTCATTTCATACATATATAGGTTGGTTTTTTAATTGCTACATAGCATACTGATTCACTGAATGTGGTGGTTGTTATTAATATAAAGAGTTCACAAAAGTGAGTCTTTCTTACTATAATTAGATGGAATAGTATTATTCAAGGTTTTAAAAAGCGTAAAGCGTGGCTAGGTGTCGAGGTCAAGTTTCAAGCTTTTCCGGCCTAGGCGAGGCTTAAGCAAGAGCGAGATAAGGTAAAGCGAGGGCGACGCGTGAAGTGTGGCTACTGGCTAGGCGTGGAGGCCAAGTTTCAAACCTAGGCGGAGCCTAGCCGAAGCTTATGCGGGCTTTTTACAACAGTGGTATTATTGTAATGCTGTTTGGAATTCTTAAAATCCATTTCAAGGGTGCTGAATCATATTAAATTAGAGCCTATGGGAATGGTTTAACAAGCACATTGCCTCACTCACGTGTGTATATCTACGTGCATTCTTATTTTTATTTTCTTTTTTGATGTTTCCAGGAAGGAGTTAGCTTGGTGGGAAAATCCCTGATTTTATGTTTGATACTTGAAATAACATTTTCCTTGCAATACAAACCGGGGAATAGTTGAGTTGAAATCTCATCTTTCCTACGATGTACAACTTCATATTGAAAAAATAATATTTCAATCATTATGTAAGTTTTTGATGAAGCGGTATTGGTTTAGCCCTAAACAAGAAAAAGTGGATATACTCTTTGACAAGTAATGCATGTTTGGCATTTATATAAATATTTATTGTTAAAATTATCATTTACTGTTAATTAATGCCAGGATCAATTTCTTCCGCTCTTCTCTTTGTTTAACCATTCATATTCACTTTTATGGTCAGAGAGAAAATGAAACTCAGTTTTCGGTACAATCTTCTTTGCTAAATGCATCAAAAGTAGTCAACATAATTCATCTTGATAGATCTATGCAACATGCAGTATGAAGTTTCATAGTTCCTGTGATGTAAATTGAGGCGCATAGTAAAGTGTGCCCATGCCCAGCTGCAATGAGGCACACCCTGGGCACACTTCTTTAACGTAGAAGTTTGGCAGTGCAATTAAGTGCCAAATAGAGGTGCAAAAAAAGCACCCTAACTAAGTTTTGGGATTTTTGAGTAGTCCTTTTAGAAACTACTGGTTTTATTTAGTTTTCCTTTTTTTATTGTGGCTGTGATATTTCGGATGCTAAAATTGGAGTACTTACTAAAATACTAGTAAAATCATAATCCTAAATTACTTGAGCACTTCGCTGAAATAAGTGTGAAATACTGAAATTAACTGATGTTTGCTGAATTTTACTGACTATTGCTGTAATTTCTGGATGTTGCTGAATACAATTTATATGTTTAGAGATTTTTCATAATATGTGCTTCGGTTTGGTGAAGTGTGCCCTTTCTTTGTGCATTATAACTAAGCCCCAAGATGCCTTTGCACCTGTTGCACTTTGCATTTCATTACTATAATTGACTATCTGCTTGAAACTTCTGAATTGAACCATTTGTTTGAGAACATAGAACATTCGCAATTGGGACCACTAAAATTGGTGATCCAATCAATTTTCTGGGACCTGATTCAATTCCTTCTTTACATCTTACCCTGTGGCTCGAACTAATTCAATCTGGATTCTGTGTGCATCATAATTAATTTCTTTAAACGTTGGCCACTAGTATTTGGTGGGAAGGTCTGATTGGCCCATAAATCTTAACCGGCCATTATCGCCAATAACTGATAGAAGCTGTTTCAACCTAATCATATGTCTAATAACCAAGGCTTCAAGAAGGAAGCTAGTTTACTAAAGTCTCTAGAAGCTATCAACATGTGGTTTGCTCATTTTATGATTAACCTGCTCCTAGGATACTGTAGTGGTGTCAAACATTTCTTAAAAACTGTAGAATGTGAATTCTGTATCAAGAATGCTTACTTGTTGATTTGCAGGGACCATGAAATGGCTTTTAATTGTCAAATTTTATTTATATTTGGCCTTGTTTCAGGTGAAAGTATTTAAGCAACCCAATTACTTGGAAAATTTTGTTCAATCTACATTTAATGCGCTTGGAGCCGACAAAGTCAGAGGTGATATTTCAGCATTAACGGATTGCTAGTGTTGTGTTGGATGTTGTGTAATTATTTCTTAATTCGATAATTCCCTAAGATTGCAGCCAACTAGTAGGTTTGTGATCAAATTGTGTTCACTCACACACACAACTTAGAAGTTGATATGAGAATGGTTCAGGGCTTTTAATGATAGACTTTGTGCACCTTCAGATTGAATTATTTCAGAAAAACTGGGGTATATTGCTGAAAATTGAGAGTGTACATTGTGCATTAAACATTACATTCATCCTAATAGGAGAAGCTTAACTGGCTTCAGTCAGAAACTGCTTTCTCAGCTTCTGCTAACTTTGTTCTCTGTTTCTGCTGCTGTATGTTGGTTCAGGAGCTACACTTGTAGTTTCTGGTGATGGTCGCTACTATTCAAAGGATGCTATCCAGGTACTCATTGTACAATTTGATTCATGTTGAAGCACTTGATCTAAAAACTTGAGCTGTTGGTAGAGCCACATGTATATCATTTACATATTATCTTCAACATGCCCCCGCATGTATAGGCAAGATTTATTTTTTGCATTAAAGTCTTATACGTGCATAATTTCATTGAAATGGGTGTCGCAAGGCTAACCCAAGATGATTGCCTGGTTTAATACCAAAATTAAACCATTCTAATACCATGTTAGACCACTTTAAACCACTTGATCTAAAAGCTTAAGCTGTTATTATTTAAATATTATTTTCAACAAACCTCCTCCCATGTAGGCGGAATTTATTTTTTCCCTTCAAAGCCTTACATGTGCATAATTTCATTTAAATGGGTGGCGCAAAAGTTGAACCCAGCTTTGTGTGCTTTGATACCGTGTTAAACCATTTGATCTAAAAACTTAAGCTGTTAGACAAGTCCAAATGTATATTATTTAAATATTATCTTCAACAATTCCAAATGCAATATCAGTAGCCTAATTCAGATGATTTCCTTATTCGCCATCTCTATTTACATGATTATGATTGGAGAGCTGTTTTGTCAATTCTATGTTGCTTCGGAAATCTCCCTTTTGTATCATCATAAAGAAACACTCTGTCCAGTGGAATAGTTATATATGTTGTTGAAGCACGTGAGGTGTTAAACTAGGCCATGTGTATATCATTTATATATTGTCTTCACCATTCGAAAAAAACTAAATATGCATCAAATTTATCACCATATGTCCTTATAGTGGACGTTCTTTTCTTAATTTGAGCTGTTAAGAGTCTCGGTGTCGGGGTTATTAATTCTTAGTTAAATTATGTTTGCTTCTCCATGTATTGATAGACGACATTGTTATTATGTAATGATTTTATCCCATTGCAGATAATCATTAAAATGGCAGCTGCAAATGCAGTAAGACGTATTTGGGTCGGTCAAAATGGATTGCTATCTACTCCTGCTGTATCAGCTGTTATACGTGAAAGAGTTGGGCATGATGTAAGTTTCTTCAAGGGATACATCTAGCTGTTTCCTTCAATTGTTCTTGATAAACATGAAAATTTGGTTTTCACATGATGCTGATCATTGTTTACTTGTAACACTTAAACAGGGATCTAAGGCAACTGGAGCTTTTATATTAACTGCAAGCCACAACCCCGGGGGGCCACATGAGGTGTGTGCCAGAGTTAGTTGATTGTTGTTTTACCTTTTTGGATGCATGGAACATGTTATGATTCTGAATATGGAATGAAGATATTTCTATTTTTGATGAACTTCTAGGTTTCATTAATTTTATTTCATGAATACCTCGTTATCTAGCTTTTTATATGTCATTACTAATCATGCTCTTTTCGTGTTGGGAATTTGGAAAACATTACATTATGAGAATACTACTTTTGATTGATGGGCATCTTTTGTCTAGTATATTTTGTGTCCAAGTGTCCAGCTCATACAAAATCTACCAATTTATCATCAATCTGATACTTAAAAACTCAATTTTTTGTACTTGTCTTGACCATCTCCACTATGTCTACATATATCATGAAGATTCCATTGGTATGGCATTGAACACAGAGGTGCTTGATGTGTCTTATGGTCTCACATGCAAGACCTACAATCTAAGTTTGGTTTAAAGAAACTACATAACGCTCACTTTAATAGAATAAAATAAAGTCGTTTGTCCTCTCCAATTTATCCTAAACCGTCTTTCACTAGATTTCAATGTTAACCTTAATTTATCTTTGTCGAAATGAGTTGTTTTTCTTTTTTTAAGAAAAATGATTCGGAACATTTTTCTGGGAAGAGTCAATTACATTCAGAAACTAGAAAATGTGTTGTTTACGGTCTACCCCATTTGGATGATGTGTTGGCACTATTTCTGCTAAAACATCAAAATGTTTTCAATTATGGCACTATATGTTTTTTTTTTTTTGAAAAATGTTTTTGAAAAAATGAAGCAAACAAACACATTCCCTTTTTCCAACATATGGGTCCATATGTCAGAAAATAGATAACTGGATTTGAAAATGATTGCAAACAGGCATTTAGTTGTTTAGAGCTTGGTAATGACTACTTTGTTTAATTTTGAATATGTTCCAACTTCATATGTATAAAAACAAAATTGTCTGTGAGAAATGAGACACTTGGCAATAGATATCAATTCATAAGACTTCTATGCTTTTCCATCTCAAAACAGTTGTGCTAGGTTGATCAGCTTTGTATTCTCCAGATATTCAGATAATTGTTTTTAATGGCAAGACAGCACATCTCTTAGTTTGAAACTGAATTGCAACCCATTTCTTTCACTCATTTTGGTGAATGCTGTCAGTGAGATTATGTGATTCTGCTCATTAAGAACTTGTGTAGGCATAGGATCTGGTTATTGTTAGAATTGTATGATAGGCATGTGAGGGGAAAATGAATAACTGATCAAACTAGTTCAAAAAGAAGATCTAGAATCTGTGTGGAATTCCAAATTTAGCTCCTAATGTTTAGGGATTATTTCTGATTTTCTCCTTTATTTTATTTCATGCCTTAAATAAAGAGATAAGGATGATTGTATCCAATATCTCTCTTTTTTTATTTTGTTTTATTTCTGTCTAAGTATCTCTTAATTTGAGGGATCAACTAGAGTTATGGAAATTCAATGACAGATATGTTGTGATGCTTCTTCTATATATTCTAGATAGTCCTACTGTTTGAAAAATAGAGTTTTCCTCTTTATAAATCTTTATGGTATTAGAGCCTAATATATAGCTACCTCAGTCTGAATGGTGAAATATGAGTGGCCACTTCGGAGACAACCTCTGCCTCAGATGTGACCTCTAGCCAAGAGGTCTCCTCTTCCAACATCAATGGCGGAGAAGAAAGTCTAGTTATACCTATCATTGGGCATAAGTTGAGTGAAAAGAATTACCTGTAATGGTTCCATTCAGTCGTGTTGTTTGTTTGCGGAAAAAAGAAGGATGACTACCTCACCGGGGCAGCCACCGCTCCACCAACAACGAATCCGAAATACGAGGCTTGAAAATCTGAAAATAGCATGGTGATGTCGTGGTTAATCAATTCCATGACTAGAGAAATTGGAGAAGACTTCATGTACTACAAGACAACCAAAGAAATTTGGGATGCTGCAAAGGAAACTTATTCTGACAACGAAAATACCTCATAATTATTTGAGGTAAAAGGTATCCTAAACGATCTCCTACGAAGGGAACTTAATGTTACTCAATATTTCAATACCCTAAATAGATATTGGCAGCAACTAGATCCATTTGATGATGCTAAACTTGACTATCTAGAATGTAGTCTCAAGTACAAAAAGATTGTTGAGGAAGAAAGAATTTTTAAATTCTTGTTTGGTCTTGATAAAAATCTAGATGAAGCAAGAGGAAGAATACTTAGGATCAAACCCCTTCCTTCAATCAGAGAAGTTTTTTTTTTTTTGAGGTTAGAAGGGAGAAAAGTAGAAAGAAGATTATGTTGGGAAATCCAGTTCCATCAACTTTGAATGAAGGTTTTGCCATTGTAGCCTGTGGAACGAATCTTCCTTTTGACAATAATCAGCCAAATAAGGGAGGAAAACCGTGGTGTGACTATTGCAAAAGGCCTGGACACAAGAAGGACAAATGTAGGAAGTTGAACGGAAAGCCAGGAAACCAAGAGCTTCTATAGAAAGTTGTGGCTTCATGTCCACCGAAGAAGAGGAATCTGCATCCAAGACCACAATGTTTAGCAAAGAGAAAATTGAACTACTTCAAAAATTGATGAGCCAACAATTGTCATCCTCTTCCCTACTCAGTTCCACAAGCACTAGATTAGTCTCTCAAATAGGTAAATTTTCAGTGGCATTGAGCACTCGAATGGAGAAAAACAGCCCCTGGATTGTAGACTCCGGTGCATCAGATCATGTGATCAGTAATGCAAATCTATTTCGCACCTGTAGCCCAAGTTCTAGAAATTTTATGGTTTGAATTGTTGATGGATCGTTATCTAAAGTGGCTGGAATATGATATGTAGCTATCACAGATAACCTAATTCTAAATTCTATTTTCTTGGTTCCCAATTTGACTTGCAATTTGCTGTCAATTAGCAAATTTACCAAGGATTTGAATTGTGTTACTAATTGTTTTCCAAACCATTGTGAATTTGGGGACTTGGAATTGGGGATGATGATTGTAATGCTAAGGAGTGTGCGGGTCTCTATCTCCTTAAAGGCTATAATAATCCTAAAGAACAAGCTCAAGCTACAAGTAGAATGTCATTTCGTGTTCTTTCAAATTTGTCCAATAATAGTAGTCCAATCATGTTGTGGCACTATAGATTCAGTCATTCCAATTTTCAGTAGTTGAAAAAATTGTTCCCCACATTATTCAATAATACTACTATCGAATTTTTTCAATGTGAAGTGTGTCAATTATCCAAACACGTGAGAAGCTATTATCCTATCCAAGGGTACAAAACATCTCACACTTTTGCAATTATTCACAATGACATGGGGACCATCTAGGGTCAACAATATCTCAGGAGCTCGTTGGTTTGTATCATTTGTTGAAGATCATACTAGGATAACTTGGATATACTCGATGAACAAAAATATCTGAGGGTTGTCCTATATTCAAAAACTTCAACAACATGATCCAAACACAATTTGAGACAAAAATAAAGATGTTCAGATATGATAATGCCAAAAATTATTTCAATTCCACTCTTGGTGAGTATCTAGTCAGTCATGAAATAGTGCATCAAAGCTCATGTATTGACACACATTCAACAAAACGGGGTAGCAGGAAAAACAGACACTTTCTTAAAGTGGCTAGATCTATTATGTTCACTACAAATGTCCCCAAACATTTCTGGGGAGGGGCCGTCCTCACAGCCACATATCTCATTAATACAATGCCATAAAGAGTTCTAAAATTCAAAACACCCTGCCAAACTCTTCTTCTATCCTACCCAGACACCCGAATCATCTCATTCTTACCATTAAAAGTATTTAGATGTACGGTATTTGTGCACATTCATCAATAGCACTGAAGCAAACTTGACCCAAAGGCCGTTAAATGTCTCTTTCTTGGCTACTCTCTCACCAAAAAGGATTACAAATGTTACTCACGTATTACTAGAAAATTCTACACAACTTTGGATGTAACCTTTTTTGAGAATCAATCATATTACCCAAAAAATCACATTCAGCGGAGAACTCAGCTATACAAGAATGTAATTTTTAGCTTGACACTTCCATTACTCTTGGAATCGTGCCTAACATCTCCATTCCACCAGAAACCGAGCCGAACACCATTACAACAACTCAAATAGCTATGCCTAACACCCAAGACCCTGTCACTCCAGTCCAGACTCAACCTGCAGTTGATAACGAGCTACATGTTTATTCAAGGATGAAAATGCCTTAAGAAGAGATAGGGGATCGCATACTTCTGAGCAAAACCATAAATCTGATCCGTGTCCACTAACAATATTCATGAAATTCAAACTGATATTGTTGCTAATGATGATCTTAATGTTCTAATTGCATTAAGGAAAGGTGTCATATCATGTATGCAGCATCCAATTTACAATTTTGTTTCCTATGATGGTCTATCATCATAATTTCGAGCATTTGCTACTATTCTATCAAATATAGAAATTTCACAAAGTATTTATGATGCTATAGAAAAATCAGAATGGAGGGCTGCCATTGGAGAGAAGTTTAATGCTCTTAAAAAGAATGGTACTTGTGAACTCTCATACTTACCAAAAGGAAAACGACCAGTAGGGTGCAAGTGGATTTTCAGTGTCAAGTATAAACCAGATACAAGTGTAAATTGCTACAAAGCAAGACTTCTTGCTAAAAAATTTACTCAGACCTACGACATAGACTACCAAGAGACTTTTGCTCCCTTTGCCAAGCTTAATATTGTTCGGGTTTTGCTATCCTTGGCAGCTAATCAAGATTTTCCCCTTCATCAATTAGACGTCAAAAATGTCTTTCTCAATGGTGACTTGAAAGAAGAAGTGTACATGGAAATTCCACTTGGTTTTGAAACAAGAAGCATTGTTAACAAAGTCTGCAAGCTCTGAAAATCTTTGTATGGACTTAAGCAATCTCTTAGAGAATGGTTTGATAGGTTTACAAAAACAATCAAGAAGCACTGGTACGCTCAGGGGCAAGTCAATCATACCTTGTTTACCAAATTTTCTCATAATGGGAAAATTGCTATTCTTATTGTTTATGTTGACGATATCATTGTGATAGGGGATTTTACTGGAGAAATAACTATTTAAAGGAAGTGCTTGCTAAAGAATTTGAAATCAAAGACTTAAGAAATCTGAAATATTTCTTAGGCATGGAGGTTGCCCATTCAAAGAAAGGTATTGTGGTTTCACAATGTAATTACACTTTGGACTTACTAAAAGAAACTGGAATGTTGGGATGTAAGCTGGCCACTCCGATGGAATCAAATTATAAAATGGGTTTGAAAGAAGATAGTTTTTCGATTGACACTTGGAGATATCAACGGCTTGTAGGAAAGTTTATTTATCTCTCCCATATAAGGCCAGACATAGGCTTTCTAGGTAGTGTTGTAAGTCAATTCATGAACAAGCCTAATGAAGAGCATCTCGAAGTAGTCTATCGGACCTTCGATACTTAAAAATGACTCTTGGTAAAAGGAATATTCTTTGGAAAGGGAACAAATAAGGAAATTGAAGTCTACTCGGATGCAGATTGGGCAGGATCTATCACAGACCGAAGATCAACTATTGGCTATTGCGCCTTTGTATAGGAAAACTTGGTAACTTGGCGTAGCAAGAAACAATATATTGTTGCAAGAAATAGTGCCGAGGCAGAGTATATGGCATTTTAGCTCAAAGTATATGCGAAGAACTATGGTTGAAAAGATTGCTTGGCAAATTAAGAGTTCCAACAAAAGAGTCGATGAAAGTGTTATGTGACAATTTGGCTGCAATTAACATTGCTAAAAATCGTGTTCATCATGATCAGACCAAGCATGTGGAGCTAGACCGTCACTTCATTAAAGAAAACGCTAAGGGATATTGAACTTGAGTTATACTTCTACACATATTTAAGTGGCTGATATCCTAATGAAATCCCCTCCAAGAACAAAGTTTGAAGAATTTACTTCCAAGCTGGGTATGATTGACATCTATTCTCCAGCTTAAGGGGGAATTTGGAATTCCAAATTTAGCTCCTATCTCTCCTTTTTTATTCTGTTTTATTTCTGTCCGTGTATTTCTTAATTTGGGGGATTTACTAGAATTATGGAGATTCAACGACAGATATGTTGTCATGCTTCTTCTATATATTCTAGCTATTTCTACATTTTAATATATCAGTCTCTCTATAAATCTTTAATCTGCATAGTATTTGTTCAGGTGTTTTTTTTCCTTTTTCCTTTTTTTTTTGTGCGATTACATATAGACACTTACAGTGGGAGGTAATATATCTGAGATATAACATATCAATCTGGAAGGCCTTTATTGAATTATTGAATGGCAAATTACTATTATCAAATATATACGGAAGTAATCTCCTAAGCTGAGTGTTTGACATCTTATTTATTTGACTTTTTCACAGGATTTTGGAATTAAATACAACATGGAAAATGGTGGACCTGCACCAGAAGCAATTACTGATAAGATCTTTGAGAACACTAAAACAATTAAGGAGTACTTAATTGCAGAAGGCCTGCCAGATGTATGACCCGTTCCTGAAGTATTTTTTTGTTCCTAAGACTGCAGTTGGTATTATTTTTTTGATCATAAATATTTCTCTCTATTAATCAACATTGCAGGTGGACATCAGTACAATAGGCCTGACTAGCTTTGCAGGCCCTGAGGGACAATTTGACGTTGATGTTTTTGATTCAGCAAGCGATTATGTCAAGTTGATGAAGTATGTTATTTTTACATAATTGACAAAAAAAAAATCCATTTGCTTGTTGCGCTTAAAAATATGTACTAATTTAGACTAATTTCCCATTTTCCTGAAAACATAGCGATTGAGTCTTATCACAAGTGAATACATGCATTGTTAATCAATCAAATAATGTTGGCCCCAGTTTTGAAAAATCACACCCATCTGTTTGTTTGGCCGTAGTCTCTTTTCCCTAATGTTATCGCAAATTTAGCCTTCCTGAAAATGAAACTTGTGAATCATGCCTGCTGTTCCATATGCTTTATTTGTTTGTTAGCTTTCATACCTCCATGACCTTGTTATTATTACTGATGTTTCAGTATCATTTCTTGCACTTTCAACTATGTATGGTAATTGTGGTGCTTTTTTGCCTCAACTACATTTCTAGGTTGTTGTGCTTCTATCTTAATATTTTCACTGAAGTGTTTGAAGCAGTGAGCTTACAGTTTTTTTTTTTTGGCTGTTTCTCTTTGTTTTGTCCTTGTCTTTCCTTTATTGTGTGACATGTAGACCAATTTTCTGTGCCAATGTATTTTTTTGCTGATCTCTTTCCAGGTCCATTTTTGATTTCCAGTCTATCCAGAAGTTGCTTACATCTCCGAAATTCACTTTCTGGTATGTATGCTTGCTTTGATGTCGTCTGCACTATAGATTCTTGTTTCTCATGTGCATAATAGTTTCTTGTTTCCTTTACTCTTATCAATTTATAGATTGATTGCATATATTCTGTTTTCATATATTAGTTATGATGCACTTCATGGAGTTGCTGGGGCTTATGCTAAACGTATATTTGTGGAAGAGCTGGGTGCAAAAGAGAGCTCTCTGCTGAATTGTGTACCTAAGGTACTTGTGTCATTCTCCCAGAACATGCTTTTAGAAAATTATAGTTCAATATAGTCTTTTTGATGCAACGTTCCTCTGTCTATTTATGCATAACATAATAATGGCAGGAAGACTTTGGTGGAGGGCATCCAGATCCCAATCTGACCTATGCAAAAGAGCTAGTTGCACGTATGGGACTGGGTAAGACAAAATCGGAACAGGAGCCCCCAGAATTTGGTGCTGCTGCCGATGGAGATGCTGACCGCAATATGATCCTCGGGAAAAGGTAGCCTCTTCTTATATTAATTTGGTTTCAAACTACTACCATCCCTGAATCACCTTTTTTACTTATATTGTGATGGCAGGTTTTTCGTTACTCCATCTGATTCTGTTGCTATAATTGCTGCAAATGCCGTTCAAGCGATTCCTTACTTTTCTGGGGGCCTAAAAGGAGTGGCAAGGTTCTATTAAAGTTTTCTTCACTTCCATAATCTACTGAGTGTTTCTCTTCTTATTCATGCACGCGTTTCTGTACATGGGCAATGCCTAATTTTTGCATGTTGGAATTTTCATCAACAACATGGTTGGTCAATTGTTTCTTTTAGACGTGAATCACCATTAATATTCTTCTGCCTGCAGGAGCATGCCCACTTCAGCTGCTCTTGATGTTGTTGCTAAACACCTGAATTTGAAATTTTTTGAGGTACTCTAGTACATGAAATCTAGAATTTTGTCCCTGCAATTAGTTTCAGAGGCTTAATCATTATCTTTGTTAAGGTGCCCACTGGCTGGAAATTCTTTGGTAACTTGATGGATGCTGGAATGTGTTCAGTCTGTGGTGAAGAAAGTTTTGGAACTGGTAGGATATGCGTGTTCCTTCCTGCAAATGATCAATAAGAATAGTTTGCATTTTTACTGCAAGCACTCTATGCAATTGGATGCTATTTTTCAATCATTTTTAATTCAATGTTAACAGGCTCTGACCATATACGTGAGAAAGATGGAATCTGGGCTGTTTTGGCTTGGCTATCTATTCTGGCCTATAAGAATAAAGATAACCTTGGGGAAGAGAAGCTTGTGACTGTTGAAGACATTGTTCACCAGCATTGGGCTACTTATGGACGCCATTATTACACTCGATATGATTATGAGGTAAGCATGATATGCAATTTGTCCTAATTATTTCTAGTACTATGAACAGTTTTATATCTGTGGAACATCATTTTAACTTCTAACAATGTTGCTTCTTCAAGAATGTTGATTCAGGTGGTGCAAAGGAACTGATGGCGCATTTGGTCAAGCTGCAATCCTCCCTTGATGAAGTTAACAAGTACGCTTCTCTTTTCATGTTCGATAATATTTTATCTGAATTTGCATAGTTATACATATAAGAACCTATGTCCTGTTTAATTGCCTCAAGTACTTTTTCATTTTCACATGAATAGCATGAGTTTGCATTTGCATGCATGGATGACTGCAAATTGCATCAGTTTGCATTTGAAGTATGCATATGCAATTATATATATGTAAGAAGTGGGCCTGGTGCTATAGGATCATCTCCTCTGTTAATGGAATTGTTCTCTTCCCTTCTATGGGTGACTTATACTTTAAAAAGCCTTTTCAATGTTTAATTTTTCCAAATTCATGATTGCTGTGTGCTCTGAAATCCGGTAGAGTTTTGGCAGTTTAATCTTTTCTTTCAGCTCCGTTAGGCTATTCATGTCACATCATATGTTTTTTCTTTTAATCCTACGGATTACTGCCTAGGGAAGGACTAACATTGAAATATATATCTTCTTTGTTGTTATAAATAGAGGAAAGATAGTTAAATTGCTTGTGCTGGGTATTGTTTGTTGACCAAGCTTTGAGTTTCTCATATGGTTTTTTGGAGTGAAATTTATAGCAAATGAATTGGAAGTGATATGGTTTCTCAGAACATAGATTCTGATGTAACCTACGATGAAATTGGTTGAGATTGGTTATAGGTCGAGCATCTAATAGATCATTCCCCAAAATTGCATCTCAAAGAAGCAATTTGAGGACAGAAAGATGTAGAGCTGAAGAATGAGGTCTCAATTGGTTATCTAAAAGAAGATTTTTACCCACACGACCAACCTCATTGTAGTCCTGGAAATTTACATTTTGCAGCAGTAGGGTAGCTTGTTGCATTAGCACGTAACAATACTCTTGATGTAAGAAGTGAAGAGATGAGAGAGATAAACAGAGAAGAAAGATGGGAGCAGAAGAATTGGAGATTTGAGAGAAAAATGTAGAGAGGAATTTGGATATCATTGAATATATATCAATTCAATGCCTACATTGTTTCAGAAGCTAGTCCTATATTTACAAAAAAATCCCAAGAGAAATTGAAAGTTGCTAAAATAACAGAGTAGGATATTTCCTAAATTGAAATTAATAATTATGGGTGAAAATATCTATTTTATATTTTTTTGCCTAGAATAAGTGCATATCTTTTACAATTATTTGCTGAAATCTGGATCATTTCCCTTGGCTAAGAACAACTTGACTCTGGTGAGATAAACTACCAACATATCACAACAAATTTGGATCAAGGCATCGAAACTCTTGTTACCCCCATCAAACCACAAATGGACAATTATCATTGGATGGTGAAGAAGATAATTGTCCATACAATCAAACATAGTTTTACTGTTTGGGATAAGTGTTGATACCCTTTGGTGAGCGGAAGTACCTGCACTTTTGTGTTTTTGGTGGATATGCTATTTAATGTTTAGAGTTTGACAAATTTACAAAGCTAATGGTCTGAAGGGTAAAATTGTTCTATATTCCGGAGGATTTTAGAGATTGCATGCCATGACTAACAAACATTAGTGAACATGGATGAAAATTTAAAAAATGAGTAAAATACCTGAACGCAAATAACAAGGGAATTTACAAAACAAACCCGTTATAAAGGGTATTAAAACATTTCACATACCATATATCAGAAAATTAAAATTTATGTACTGTTGTTTCCATGTGAAATAACAAATAATATTGATTTTGTTCAGTCTCAGTAAAATAATAGAAAAAATTGCAAATGATAAATCTTTTATTTGTGTTTATAAATCTCATTTTTTGTGTCACTTTGAGTCAATTGATGTCAAATTTGTAATTGTTGATTGTTGGTAGCTAATGAATGCAACTAACATTGTTGGCCATGTAATTGTATTTCTTGAGTCGAATTCTTTTAATTTACAACAAATGGGAGAGCTACCCGAACGATTTGGTTGGCAGTACGAGTGAATCCCATGAAGCCTGCATAGTGTGGTTTTTTCACTAATGCTACAAACCTCAATAACAGTAATTATTCATTTGGTGTAAATTTTTGATGGGGTCTCCTGTTTTCAACACTAAACAGATTGATACTTTTTTCTAAAGAACTAATCGTTAGTTGCTATAATTCTTGTTGGCAACTGTAATTGATATGGAGATTATGTATTTCTGCATATGTAGAAAGTTCATTTATCAAGATAGCCATTAACTTTTGGAGCTTAATGAATATTATTTAGCTAAGAAGCCTAACTATGTAAGAACCAAATATTAATGGTCTTTTTCATGTGCATTATTCTTTGACTATGAGAGGATTTGTGTTTTTTTGGTGACAATTTTTGTTATAGTGATATTTGGGTACTCAATTCTGTAAAAATATTTCTTTTGCATAGATCTTACACTCTTCCACTATTACAGAATAATAAAGGGAACACGTTCAGACATATCGAATGTTGTCAATGCTGATGAATTTGAGTACAAAGATCCCGTTGATGGTTCCATTTCAAAGCATCAAGGCATCCGGTATCTGTTTGAAGATGGATCCCGATTGGTAAAATCTTTCTTCCTTCCCAGCAATATTTCCTATAACATTTGACCACATCATCTTTACAGTGGTTTAAAACTTGCCATATTTATGACGGTTGAATCCTAGAACTTGTGAATAACATGATCCTGGGACTGCATCAGTAACCGAACTATAAATAATTAAGTAAATAGAGGACATGAAAAGAGATTTTCTGGTCTTCTTTTACATTTTTCTTGAGAAGTATTATCTTGAAATTGTATCTCAGATCCAATGTTGATAATGCTCCAGGTTTTCCGTCTTTCTGGAACTGGTTCAGAGGGCGCTACCATCCGTCTTTATATCGAGCAATACGAGAAGGATCCCTCCAAGACTGGGAGAGATTCTCAAGAAGCACTTGCTCCTCTGGTGAGATGCCACACAGCTTTATGTTTCCTGCACTGTCTCTCTCTCTCTCCCTCTCTGTTACAATTGGTTCACTCTCTGTTACAATTGGTTCAATTTGGCTGCAGGTTGAGGTTGCTCTTAAGCTATCTAAGATGCAAGAGTTCACTGGCCGATCCGCTCCCACTGTCATTACATAGACACCTGCTGCTAAACAACATGATATTTGTGTTTGTTTTTAAATAAGAAATTACCCTCCTGTTTCTGATTGTGTTGATACTAGAGAACTTATACACAATCAGAACTCTTGACATTCAGCCAAAAAATTTCTATAAATGCAGCCTTAACATAATGGGATCTTGATGGGAATAATGTGGATGGATACTTAACTGCTGACTAGAATTTTGTTAAATCTGGGCAACAATCTATAGATTTTCATACTTTTATTCGCTTCTGTTTTGTTATATTCTACAATACAATCTGAGTCAACGTTTATGTGAGCAGTACCGCTGCTTTTATATGTGTTGCTTCAATGGTCGGTTACCGGAAGGTATTTGTTTGACCCTGATGAGTTAGATTTGACATGATAAAATTGACATTTAATGCGTTTCTTCAAATAAGAATCCTAGGGTAATTCACGTGCTACAATAGCCAAGACAGGGCTGTCCTAGTATCAACCCTTCGTAGATTCCTGCATTATTGAGTAAGAGTTTCTATATTTCTGTGGTCAAGCCTTGGCATTATTTACAAAAGTGTATGTTATGTGGTGACTGAGAGAACCAATTTTGTAAAATACGTAATCGATGTCATCCTCAAAGGTTGGATTGAAATGTGTGTTTTTGCCTTGCCACTTGTCCAAGTATGGAGACTGCACAAGGGGGTTTATACCCTGTAATTTTGGAAAAATAGAAGATATTATCTGAGTTATGGCAACGTGTCTTCTTCGGTAACGTACTTGCATAGTTGCACGACAATATTTTGTAGAAATTTGGTGTAGCCACAGCATAAATTGTTCGATCCATGTTAAATACAATTTTTTTTTTTTTTTAAAGTCACCTAAAGGGTGAGAGGATTTGCCATAGACTAAAAAGTGTAGGAAACTCAAGGAGATGTAAAACCTGTTAATATAAATGTGTCATATGATACCACCCAAAAAGAGTAGTGATATGTATTGCCAATGTCTGTAGGGAGCCTCTGCCGAAATTTCAATTCAGCTTGAAAAGGGACCTTGTCGACTCATTTATCTTGAATCAAATCATAAATGAAGGTTTTATTAAAATAAATATAAAAAAAAATAGAACATGGCACTACTAAATCATTCGTTGGTAAATAATCCATGTACAAATCAGTCTATATCGAGCCGTCATTGTAATGAACACGAAACTATGAAATAATATAGACAAAATAAAGAACAAGAAGAATCAAAAGAGAATGAGGATGCTAGGGTTCCTTACGCATAATGAAAAGTAATACAAAGTTTGAATGAAACTTAATTACAAATAAACTATATATAGGCTAAGCTGGAAAGATTATTCTACCCTTAATAAATAAATAAAACAATATTTATTAACATCCCTCCTCAAACTCACATTGCAGCAGTGACAAGTATCGAGAGTTTGCTAACGAGAAAACAAAACCGGGAAATAGAATGCGACTTGGTAAAGAAATCTGCAATCTGTGAAGAAGAGAAAACAAAAGGCAAAGTGATAGAGCCATGCTTGAGATGATGACGGGTAAGGTGACAATCGATCTCGATGTGCTTGGTTCGTTCATGGAAAATCGAGTTGTGAACAATCTGAATAGCACTCTTATTATCACAATACATAGTGGATATTATACCCACTACTTACCAATATTAAAATAATTCTAAATCTAACAACTTAGCTTATTTATTCTAAAAATACTACACAATTAATATTATATTAATTAATAAAATAATAAATTAAAATCAAAGGACTATTTTCACGTGAATTCACTCAAATTTGTTTTTGAGTCCTTGATTATTTACACAATAAGTCCTTCATCTTTATAAAATTTTCACTTTAGTCTCTATACTTCATCTTTCATTTCAATTTCGTCATTTTTTATTTGCAACCCAAGTCCTTCAACTTTTAAATTTGTACAAGTTGGTTCCCATATTTATACTGTTATATCAATTTAGTCATTTGTATCACTATTTGATACAGATGTTACAAATGATATTTTGTATCACTGAATATGTTACATATTATATTATGTTATTTTACACATCATATGTTATATGAATTGGTATTCTGTATCACTGATGTTATGTATGTTACAAATGATGAAATCAATAGTTTTATTTGTTAAATTTAACATTGTGTTACATATCTATATCATACTATAACGAACTTATTGAAGTTTAGAGTTAATTTTACCGTTGTAACATTTGTAACAATTTCTGTTTAGTATGGTAATCTGTTACAAATGTTACAAATCATATTGTGTATCACTATTTGATACAAATGTTACAAATAATATTTTGTATCACTGAATATGTTACATATTATATTATGTTATTTTACATAATACATGTTACATGAATTAATATTTTGTATCACTAATATTTTATATTTCAATTTGTAACACAGATTGTTACAAAATATCATTTGTAACATTTGTATCAAACATTGATACACAATATCATTTGTAACATATATATCAAATAGTGATACTATAAATGACTAAATTGATATAAAAGTATAAATATGAGGATCAAGTTACAAAAATTTAAAAGTTGAAGGACTTAGATTGCAAATAAAAGAGGACGAAATTGAAATGAAAGAGAAAGTATATAGATTAAAGTGAAAATTTTATAAAGATAAAGGACTTATTGTGCAAATAATGAAGGACTCAAATGCAAATTTAAGTGAATTTACGTGGAAATATATATTTTGTGGTATAGATTTGATTTTAATTTATTATTTTATTAATTAATATAATTTTAAGAATGTAGTATTTTTAGAATAAATTTGTTAAGTTGATAAAATTAGAATTATTTTTAAAAAGTGGTTTATTTATGAAAAAATCCCCAATACATATGAGTGGGACGAGAAATAAAAACTCCCATATCTGCAAGTAACCAACGTAATCAAACAACCTCTTTGATAGTAGAGGCCATAGCACGATATTCTGCTTTGGTGGAAGATTGAGAAACAATAGATTGTTTCTTGCTCTTCCAAGAAATGAGAGAATCACCCAGAAAGATACAGACACCAGTAATAGACTTGCGATCTATAGGATCACTACCATGATCAGAGTCAGAGTATGCACGCAGATCCAAGGAAGAGGTGGATGGAAGTAGAAGACTCTGAAAGACTGTACCTCGAAGATATCGCAAAATGCGAAGAACAGCGGTCCAATGAACTGTAGTGGGAGAAGCAACAAACTGACTGACAATATGAACAGCATATGCAATATTAGGATGAGTAATAGTAAAATAAACCAAGCTCCCAACAATAGTACGGTATAAAGTAGGATCTGACAAAGATATATCATCAGAAGAAGAATACTTGGCGTTAACCTCAATGAGAGTATCGACAGTCTTATTATCAGTAAGTCTAGCCCGCTCAAGAATATCTGCAACATACTTCGACTGAGAAAGAAGATAAACTTTGGGCGAGTAGGCTACCTCAATACCCAAAAAATATCGGAGAGGGCCCAAATTCTTCATTTCAAACTGTCTAGCTAACTCCGTCTTCAAAACTGAAATACCAGCAACATCATCACCAGTAATAATCATTTCATCAACATATAACAGAAGAATAATATGATCTACATCAGTGCACTTAACAAAGAGTGCAGAATCATGATTGCTAGAAGCAAAACTAAGAGAAGAGATCACAACAGAAAATTTCTCAAACCAAGCACATGGTGCTTGTTTGAGACCATATAAAGCCTTCTTGAGCCTGCAAACATACCCAAAACCATGGAGAACCCTAGGAGGGGACTCCATATAAACTTCTTCCTGGAGATCTCCATTCAAGAAGGCATTTTTAACATCAAGTTGAGAGATACCCCAATTTCTAATCGAAGCTACATCAATAAGAGTACGAAAAGTAGTCATTTTCGCAACAAGAGCAAAAGTCTCCTCATAATCCATACCATACTGTTGTGAATATCTTTTTGCAACCAACCGAGCTTTGTATCGCTCAATAGACCCATCAGAATGAGTCTTGATCTTATACACCCAGGACAACTAACAACAGTCTTACCAGAAGAGAGATGAACCAAATTCCAAGTACCTGTCTTATGCAGAGTAGAAAATTCCTCATCCATAGTTTGCTGCCAACTTGGATCAATAATTGCCTCTTTGTAGGAAGAAGGCTCGGAGAGACAATGAATAGAAGCTAAAAAGAAAGTAAAAGATGAAGAATAACAAGAATAACCAAAATTTGGTAACCTTGTGGACTTACGAATGCGAGTGGACTGACGTAGAGGTAGATCCACAATCTCAAACGAAGCTTAAGGGACCGTAGAAGAAGAGGGGGCTTCATAACCTGTAGAAGTGTTAGTAGGAACTCAACGAGTATAATACAAAGGTAACGGAGGAAGGACACGACAAGGGAGTTCTGATGTAGTAGGAACCTGTGACGACAAACTATCAGAATTTTCAAAAAAGGATCAATACGAATAAGATCAGGTCTAGTCAAGTCATGAGTAACAGATAGAATAGAAAAGAAATGTATATGCTCAAGAAAAATAACATGACGAGACACATAAAGTTTTTAAGTAATTGGATCGAAACACCGATACCCCTTTTGACCTTGACCATAACCAAGAAAGACACAAAGAGCAAATCGAGAAGACAATTTGCTGCGTTCCACATGAGGACGGAGAACGAAGCAAATACTACCAAAAACTCTAAAGAAGGAGTAATCTGGGGTATATCCATACAATTTTTCGAAAGGAGAGATACCTAAAATATGATAAGATGGGATGGTATTAATCAAAGTCACTGCTGTCAGAACAACTTCACCCCAAAACGCACTAGGAACAGAGGCAGACAATAAGAGAGATCGAGCAGTTTCAACAATATGTCTATGTTTTCTTTCTGTAACATCATTTTGTTGAGGAGTATCTGTACAAGAAGTTTGGTGAATATTTCCATCTAAGGCAAGCAACTCACAAAATTTGTTAGAAGTGTATTCCCCACCCAAATTACACCTAAAACATTTGATAACAGCAGAATAATGAGTTTTGACAAGGGCTTGAAAAGCGATGTTTATCTCAAAAAATTCAGAACGATGTTTCATTAAGTAAACCCAACAATAACGTGTATAATCATCAATGAAAGAAACATAATATCGAGACTCTCCTTTAGTGGGAACAAGAGAAAGTCCCCATACATCAGAATAAATCAAATCAAATGGAGAAGAAGAAACAGAAACATCAAACCACAGGCGGAAATTTCAAACTCTCAAAATCCAAATGCAATTTCCCAAAAAAAAAAAAAAATTTGAGATTAAACTTCTACCCATTATTCTTGGCTTTGATACAATGTGAAATAATATAGACAAAACAAAAAACAAGAAAAATCAAAAGAGAAAGAGGAGGATAAAGTTCCTTACGCATAATGAAAATTAACACAAAGTCTGAATGAAACTTAATTACAAATAAACTATAAATAAGCTAAATTAGAAAGGCTATTCTACTCTTAATAAATAAATAAAACAATATTTATAACAGAAACAAACATGCCACTTTACACCTTTCAATCCAACCTCCTTTTCTTTCGGAAGTAATAGACATTCTCACAGCTCACGGGCAACATAAGTATTAACCAGCGCCAGTGCATTGCTAGTAAATTCCTTGACCTTGACTACACGATCGCACACGTCAGTTTTCACTGGGCAGTCGGGCACTTCATCGAATCCGTCAGTACACGTCTCCTCGTTGGTCAAAGCAGCACTCATCCACGTTTGAACGTTGCTCACTTGAAACTCGAATGCCTGGCCGGCGCTTCCCAGATGGCCGAGCTGCTTGAGCGAGTTACGTATTTGTTCGACGGCATCAGCAAAAACAGTAAAGCAGTCGCGTAGAGCGTTCGTTGCACGGGGGTCGGGTCCATATTCAGCTTGGCGTGTGAGGTTTGATACATAAGGAGGTATAAGCATGGCTTCAGAGAGGCTTATGCCGACCGCTATACATGCTAGTCTACCGGCATCTTGCTGCACGGCTTTGGCGTAGCGTGCAAGAGAATTGTAACATAGCTCAGGGTATGATGCTGTTTCACAGCTTGCACGTATAAAATCTGTGTTATTGCCGGTAGTGGCGGGAGTTGGTTGCGTGACGGTGGTGGTGGTGGTGGTTAGTCCGGAGTATTGGAGGGCTGCAATTTGTTGGAGTTGGAAGAGTAGATTTGTGAAGAGGAAAGGGAGAAAAGAAACTGAATGTAACGTTTTCATGGTATATAAGCTTCTAGGAATCTATTGCTCTACGTAAAAATGTGTCAATGGAATTAGAGGGAATTTATATATAGACTCCCAAGTTTATCATATGACTATTATACCCTCGTGACTTTGTTTTATAGAGAGTGTATGATACTAAACAGTTCTCTCTGGTTTGCTTTATTGAACAAAATGAGTTTGTGGTAATGCCGTTTGACAAATTACAAGTACATTTTAGTGCATGTTCGATACTCAGTATTTGACTAGATAAGAGAGTATAATGAACAAAATCTCAACTTTTTCTTTTTTGACACTAAATAGTACCATATAATCTTCCTAGTAAACATGCTACTATAATACAAGAGGTTTAAATATATTTTTATTAGACTTATTTAAATGCCTATCAATTTTTCTTTTGTTCATCAAAGTTCGTCCTAATATGTGTTGAGATTATTGTTTTAGCCCTATCCTACTATCAGTATAGATAAGTTCGTAATTTATTGATAAATTTTTAATTGCGTAGGTATCAAAAGAATTGTTAGTTGAGAAATGAATTGGAGTGTCAAAAACGAGTTGATATATACTATTCTGAACTTGCTATCATCTCAATACATTTTTGACATCTTGACATATCACTTCTTCTTAGCAAATAAGTAGATACCAAAGTGTAACGTACGGAGGTAGCAAAAAAACATGTTGACTTCTTCTTATTTATTAATAAGAGGTGAGGTACCAAATTGTCAAAAATGTATTAGAGGACAATAGATCTCATTATGTTGATAGCCAGAAATTAATTATCCCTTATATCTATCTATACAAGGGGTAAAGGGAAAAATATAAGGCTATTTTTTATAGAGTCACCACATGGGAAATGGTTAAAAGGGCCATCCTTATCCCACTGAAGTTGTTTAGACCTCTCTTTCCTCTGATTAAGTCTCATGTGAACGACAAGATTGCCACTTTTTGTTCTCATCGAATGATTTATTCTGTTATCTTGTTCAAAAGTTTTCTACCACAGGATTTTTCTGGGCATTAACATTCAAAAGAAAATGTGAGAATATAGATCAACATGGTTGCGTGGAAACTACGAAGATACTGAACGTTTTGGTTTCGATTATGTTTCAAAAATCGAAACTGTTCAAAACTCTAAGAAACGTTTTTAAAAAGTATTCTAATTTTGTTCGTTTTTAATAAAATCTGAAAACCTCGAACAAACTTTACAAAAACTTTTAACCAAATTTGAATACTTAGATTAGGAATTGCACATGGAATTCAACTAAGATTTAATTTTAGAGTAATTATATTTATGCTAGAGTTTTTATTATTTACACTATATTTTAATTGAAATGAAGATCTCCTAACTTTTGAAATTTTGACACTTATGTCCCCAACTTTTTTCGTCTTATTTTTATCATTAACTTTCAATTAATTATTTTGATGACGATTTTTTTCAAATATTCTACTAAGGTGCATTGAAATGAGTGGTAAATATTTTGTCGAACTTTTATATTTGTTATTTATACTATTTATTTAAAAATACAAAAGACAAAAAATATATATTTACACCATCCTAATTTATTTGTTGGACACAAAACTTTATCAAAGACAAAGATAAGATGTGTAAGTAAATAAGTTGATGATAAGAATGTGATAAAAAATAGTTGAGAACATAAATGCAAAAATTAAATAATAATTGGGGACCTTCATTACAACTAAAATGTGGTATATTTAATGAATATATATTTACCCTTAACTTTATTAGCAGTTTCAACTACAAATTTTTACAAAGTTTCATTCTTTAATTCTTATACTTCAATAAAATTAACAAGTGATTAGAGTTTGAATTAATATTAAATATATTTTTAAATTCAAATAATTGATTTATAAATATAAATTATAATTTCTGGTACAACTTTTCCACAATTTAGAGACTTAGGTAGTTATTGGTTTGTTGTTTTCAGTTTTTAGTTTTGTAAAATATCTAAAACTTATTTATCTAGTATTTTTGAAAATAAAGTTAAACTTATAACATAAAATTCAAAATATGTTTTTGATGTTTTCGGTGAAAATACAAAAAAAAAAAAAAAACACTCAAAACATGAGAAATAAGTGTTTAAATAAAAAGATTACTTAAATAAAAATTCTAAATTAAATTCTAAAAAAATAAAAAATACTAAAATTCTAAAATAATAAAAATAGTTCAGGCATTTATTGATTATTTGAATAAAATTTCTAAAACAATTTATTTAAATGAAACTATAAAAAATTCTCAGTCCATGTCATTAAATTTTATTATTATTTATCCAAGTCAATTTATTATTTGTTTGTATTTTATTTTTGTAGCGAATAAATATTGTAAGATTCACCAACTTTAAAATGTATATATTAGTTGATAAAATATTAGCAGAAAATTGTTTTATTTTACTGAATAATCAAATTCATTAAAGAATATGTCATAAAATAATTTCTCAGAATTTCAAACCAAATGTATTTTCTAATTTTTTGTTTTGAAAAATAGTTTTTTAGAATGATAAATCAAACGCGTTTTCAAAAATCTTAAAACATAAAATTCAAAATTCAAAATTCAAAACTCAAAATTGAAAATTGAAACGCAAACTAATTAATGCTCCTTAGATTTCATGTTTCTAAAAACACCGTTGGTTTTAGGTGTGTATACAGATGAATTTAATTGTTGATTTATATCTGAAATTTATATACATGATTTAGTCTTAGTAATCGAAACCATATTGTTTAAGGATGGGTCTTTTGTTTAATCCCTTGTTGTGGGTGAAAATATTTTTGTAACCCTCTCTCTCTCTCTCTCTCTCTCTCAAAAGTACGTTTGGTAAATGTTTTGTAGATTATAAGTTATAGATTCTACGATAAAAATTATGAATCTTACGAAATATATAGATAAATATTATATTTGATCAACATATAAGTTAAAAAAAAAATAACGAAACATGTACTTAATTGGATTAGTTTCGAAAATTAAATTCTAGTGTTCTAGGAACTCGATTTTTAGGTCACCATCTCTTTTTTGTTTTTTGTTTTTTTGAAGTTGCTTGTAGTAAGAATAGTTCTTGAAGGAGACTACTCATCTTCAATTTGATTCAATCATATCACCAAATTTCTATTTTCTTTCAAATTAATCTGGTCAATTTGTCTACTTCTTGTGAGTTTAACTAATGGATAGCTAACGTGTAGAAATGTTCTTTTAGCTCATACGGTTTTTTTTTTAGATGGATGATGTGTTTGGATGAAGTATATATACACGTTCTGTTAGTTTTTAACACTTATGTCAGCATATTATAAGTGACTAAATTGAAGATAATTGACTAAATTTGCTTGTATCACTTGAAGAAAGAGGAACCATTGAAAGTAAAGATGAGGAAATTTCTATTTTGTAATTCCAATTTGTGTCCATATAGATATAGGTCGTGTTACATATGAGGATTGGTAAAAATTAAAATAAGGGTCGTCAACAACATTCTCGATTATATTTTAATTAAATTCTTGTACCAATAAAATTATAATGGAGAATTGTTAAAAATTCTTGTTTCGGAGAAATTAAGACTCTATGATGTCTTTACTTAGTAATAGTATAAATATAAAAGGGGTAAAAAAATTCTAAAAGTTACTAATTCTACGTCCCAATTCAAGCGAGTCGTTCAACCTTGTATTATTATTATTATTAGCTCACATAAATTTATTTAGTCAAATCAATCTTCTCTGGACTTGTGGTAGAAAATACTAGAATATGTTTGAAAGTAATTGTAAACTAATTAAATATTATTTTTATTCGGACACATTTCGTAAAATTTATAATTTTTATCTATTTTTATCCATATATTTTATAACACTCACAGCATGTAATCTAATAAAAAAAAACCTTGATAAAACAGGCACTAAAAACCTGTTTCAATCTTTACAAATGAACCCATTGTCACATGCAGAAAGTAGACTGTCAACGTTTCATTCACATGGTGAGAACAGGTGCTCGTGAAAGAATTGACATGAACAAATTGACTTTAATGAAAAAAGGACAAACAAACTATATGGCTATGGATGCTTCTTTGTCAAGCATCACAAATTTGATAGAAATTTGGAGTTGGTTGCATGATTTTGTTTTTTGTTTTTATATCATTCAATTCAATCAATCAATATATTGTAATATTCAATTGAATAGGATCGTTCCAAATACTTCAATCTACGTTAACTTTAGTCCATCTTTATCTCTTATAAATTGTTGTTTAAAACTGTATCGTTTTATAAAATACAATTTTCTTAAAATCTACACGTCATATCCAAATTATCTAAGTTTATTCCTTAATTTATCTTCAATTGTTGTAGAGGACACTAATGAACCTCCAATCTCATTGGTATATACTTATGTTTAACATTTTATTAATTCTATTAAGTCGTGCATACTTATTAGCATCCTCGTTGATTTTATCAGTTTGTGATATCTTAACGACCCATAAAATTTGCAGTAGATTCACAACACATTCTTCTAATTCGTGCAAGATTAGATCGAGTAAATTTAATAAATAATCACCCACATTTACCCAATATTACTATTTGCTCACCCAACTTTGAAATATTACCTATTGTTCGCCCATCTATTTCAAATAATTTTGCATTCATCACCCATTACTCACTCATTATCTATGATTCAATATAGATGGGTGAGCAATGGATAATATTTCAAAGTTGAGTGAACAAGTGGTAATGGTGGGTAAAGTTGGATGAGAATTTGTTAAATTTACTTGATTAAAATAGGACAACTTAGCAATGAGTTATGTCGTTCGAAAAGTAGTGGATGTTTAGTGAAATATTTTCTATTTTGATTGAACTAGTGTTGTTTTATCAAAAGAAATAGATGTGATGAGTTATGGGCAGAGACAAGTTGTGAGAGTCCCTCTTAGGTCCATAAAATTTGTGAGACTAATGATAAGTATAGTTTATATACTTATTTGAGTCTTTACCTACCTGCATGTGTCGGTTTTTGGGTACATGTATCCTTTTGATTAAAGGTCGTTCGAACTTTTCTTGGGAATATGGCATAGGTTACTTCAACGACGTAACGTCTGGTGCTCGAACATTGGTTTGAGGCATTTTATCTACCTCCTATATATTACCTTGAAAAAGCATGGGCACCTTACATTCTTGAACCGATAACTGGCTTTCGACTAACCTAACCTCCTCCGCCCCCCAGGACCAACAAGGTGTAGTACAAGAATATTCACATGTTGTTCATCGACTACTCATTTCAGCTTGATCTTATGCCTGACTCATCCTCCATGGATGAACCTAGCGGAGAACCCTTAGGTTTTTGGGAGCATTGGATTCTCAACAATGATTGTGTTACTCAAGCCAACATTTTTGCTTCCGCTTTGTCCACAACTGCCCGCCTAGGGTCATTACATAATAAAATTTTTCATTTTTTTATTACCCTATTCTACCCAAAATATGCACCAAGTATTTCTCCAATCTATTAATGAGATGTTAATGTAATTAAGTACAAAAATTTACATTATTTTTTACAAGAATTAGTTGATGATACTAGTAGTCCCATACTTATTTTGCTAAATATGTTTATGATAGTGATGATTTTCTAATATCTATATATATATATATATATATATATATATATATAGTGTTTTGTTTGATTTGGACTTGTAGAGTGATGATATTTAGTCACAAAATGAATAATTCATGATTTAATGTTATATTTAACAAAAGTAGACTTATCAGTTCGAAAAGAATTGACCTACCGGTTCAACCAGCAACCCGGTGACCTGCCTCCTTGTTCGGGTCGATGTCCAGGCCGGGTTTGATAACTATGCTATGCACTTCTACCTCCTTTATCACTGATTGATTATTTAGGGGCCTTAGCTGGTGATATGGACTGTTTCACTCTCGACGATGAAGTTTATCCCCCCCATCGTCTCTCTAACTGAACTTGACCCTTATTATTTTGAATTAATATCTAGTATTCAGATTTTTTCTCGATTTGGTACAATTCTCGCGGCTCGCACTTGAAACAATGCTTTACCCTTAGATGTCTGGTCAATTGTTGTGCCTCGAGCGAGCTAGGGGAGAGAAAACCATCGGAGACTCTATTTTTGGAACATGTTTGTGGGCTCTTGGGGCACAATTTTCAACCCAATTTTCAAGGCTATAAAGAGGAGAAGACAAGGTGAAGCTATGGTTCAAAAAATTGGAGAAAAAAAGAGGATTCAGGCACGAGTTTGAGACGAGATTTTTACTTTCGACTAATTTTTGGTGAGATTCAAAGTTAGAAAGAAGTTGAGCACTGTTGGGCACTCATTTGAAGATATTCAACAGGGACGAACTTCATATTTAACATCTTCTTCTTGTAATAAAACAATCCGGGTGATAACTTTTCAATTATTTTCATGCTTTTGTAATCAAACAATGATTGAATAAATCTTTATATGCTATGGATGATGAGATAAACCGAAATTTTAATTATTCATACTTCTAATCTAAATTTGTGTATGTTTGATTTATGTCGTAGTTTTAATATTCGTTCAAATGATTGATCACCGTTTAAACATGTGTGTGATTTATTTTGCTTCCAGAAGGTTTGAAATAGGTGTAGCTCATTATGAGATTAAACACTGAGTCTTATAAGAATGGGGATTAATTTTCTATGTTTGGTGCAATCATATTAGATAATCTTGTGGTTAAAAGCATTTTTATATATTTGAAATTCAAAATAGAAATATTTTGATTCGTATGTAAAAATAGTTTTAATTCTACTTGAAAGAGATTATTAGATAGCTTAGGATTATCGATTGTCAATTTAAGCATAAATTGGATTCGAAAATGGGGTTTCGTGGATTAAAATGGATACAAATGGTAGAGTTAGATTCCTAGCATAGCTTGTCCACTTGAGTTTATCTCCAACAAGGCAACAATCAATATGTGCACTCCGTTCACTTAGTTAATTTAGCAAAGATTCATACAATAATAATTGATTCGGCAAGTAATCTGTGTATTCAATTTAAGTTAGAATAGATTGAATTTAAGTGAAAATCGAAGTCCTCGTGGGAACAATATCTCTTGACTCAATTTTACTATTACTTGTCAACAAACCCGTACGCTTGCGAGATTTCACCGAACAAGTAGTTGGTGCCGTTTTCGGGAAATAAGGTAATTTGCTTGACTTTTTTAATGAAAACTTTAGCTTAAATTTGAATTTTTCTTTTTATTACTTTTAATTTTTTATGTGATTATTCCACTATACTCATTTTGATCTTTTCAAGAGGTTGCATTTGGTATATGCAAAAACTTGGAGAATCTCGATTTCTTTCCATTTGAGCCTGAGATCGAGAGGATTTTCAAACAATGTAGAATAGAACAAAGCGATAAATGAAAAAAAGAGCAAGAAAATATAATGGTAGACGCCCACATTCAATTTTCAAAACCAGTGGTGGTTGATGAAGAACACCCGCTAGTTGGAGAGTTCATTACCTTATAGTCATTTAGAATCAATTAAGCATAGTATATCCTTTATATGGGCAGCCAAATTTTAATTATACAGGATGTGATAAATCTATTCCAAAATCGTCTGCAATTCTATGGAAAATCGAACGAGAATCCACATGGCTACATTTCATATTTTCTATAGCTGTATAGTAACCTCACTTACCAAAGACTGAATGATGATGCCATAAAAAATGAGACTGTTCCCGCATACACTAAGAAATAGAGCGAGAGAGTGGTTGGACTCTCATTCTGCTGGCAGTATTACTATGTAGAATGATCTAGTTCAAAAGTTCACCACCAAATATTTTCCACTAGCTAAAGTTGCTAAGCTAAAGCATGACATATGTATATTCAGAAAGCTTGATTCAGAAAATTTTCATGAACCTTAGGAGAGGTTTAAGGAATTACTATGCCAGTGCCTGAATCACAACATCAAGAAAGGATTCCAGGTCCAATATTTTTATTCAGGGTTAGTTCCAGCTAGTAGATATAAAGTCGATTCATCATCCTATGGGTCGATTGAGACGAAGACAGTCTGATAGGCATATAAATTATTTGAACGAATGTCGAAACTAGTGATATGTGGCCATCAAAATGAGAAATGCCGAGAAAAAAGAGGGACTTCACAACGTTGATGTCATTTCAACCCTATATGCTCAAATGGAAGCTCTGACAAGTACAATAGACATTGTTACTCAGTCAGTTAACATGGTACACATCCCTACTCTGGTATGTGAAGGGTGCGGGACAAATCACCAAACAATAACATATACATTGACCACCACTTTCACACCTAATCTGCAAGAGGTCAGCTATGCTCAGAATTTCCCGCGTTAGCAGAATAATTCCTACTCCAACACCTATAATCTAGGGTAGAGAAATCATCCTAAATTTTCTTAGAGCAACAATCAAAATTAGGAAAATCAAAATCAAGGCAAACCACCAGGGTTGATCAGCAGCACGAGAAAAATCATTTGTTAAAAGACTTTAATTTATCAGTACATTACAAAAATTGATAACACTCTACAGCACCAATATTCATCTATAAAAATCTGGAACTTCAGGTGTGATAGATATATCTAGGAGGACTCAGGCCACTCTATCGAGTTACAATGAAATTAGTCTAAAAGAACAAGTGAAAGCTGTTGACCTATGGTTAACTTTAAACCTTAATGTTTTGATTATTACAAACAAATTGGTTATGGTTTCTAACATTTTATTTTCAAGCAATATTCAAAGCACTACAAATCGAACTCTCAATGTCAAGATCGAACTTTCATGCCATGTCAAGATCAAAGTCAAATATATACAAGAGTTCAAGCATCTCAAGATTCGAGATTCGAGGTTCAAAGATCAAGATCGAGGAATAGATTTTTTATAAAATTGTAAAGGTATTAACTCTTTAATCCTTAGCAATTAAATGAATGAAAGCTCAAATATTTTTATGCACAAAACATATGTCATTATCATTGCATAAAATACTTTTATCAAAGTCAAAAATCAAGTTTTTTGAAACTGCAGAAACGGTCATCCGTTTGATCATCCGGTTGATCATCCGTTTGAACAGAGAGTTCAAACGGTCGACCGTTTGGATGAACCGGTCGACCGGTTGGTTGTCCTTCTCCAAAAAGTGTCCGTTCTGATTTTTTTTCAGTTCCAACGGCTAGTTCTGACTAAGTAAACGGTCGACCGTTTGGTCATCCGTTTGGGTCATCCGTCTGGACAGAAATTGACGAAAATTCATCTCTATAAATACCACTTCATTTATTATCATTCAACAACACTTACAAGAGCATTTATAGAGAGAATCATATTGAAAAATTTCATCCAAAGCTTTATTGCATATATACATTCAATATCTCTTATTGAAAAACTTTGTTTGATTATATCAAATTCTTGATTCATCATTCTCAACAAAGTTTTCATCTAACACTTGAGCTTTCCTCATCTATTGCTATTCATTAAAGTGTTAGTCTCTCTTAGAGCTAAACTTGTATTGATCATTCATCTAGAGAGAAATATAAATCAATCTCTTTACATTTTTGGGTCATATTGAGGTCCCGTGAAAAGCTCAATATTGTATAAGGATCGGTGCTCCTTGTTTGTAAGTCACCGGATACATTGTAAGGGTTTGGATTGCACCATAAGTCAATCAAAATAGTGGAAAGGCCGTGCTCGTGTTGGAGAGCTTGGTAACGGGGGACGTAGATCATTGGTTGGATCGAACCTCCATAAAAATCGTTTGCACTCTCTCTTCTCTTTTATTTACTTATATATTGTGCTTATATTTTTGTGAATTATCTTTTATTTTCTTAAATATCATTTTTGAGAATATTTTTCGAAAAAGTTTGAGAAAACCAATTCACCCCCCTCTTGGTTAGTTATTCTTGGGCTATCAATTGGTATCAGAGCAAGGTGCTCGTTTTTTTTTATTACACAATCTTGAGTAATGGCTAACCAAAATTTTCAAAACCTTGAGGGTCACTCTACAAATCGTCCTCCCTTCTTTAATGGCTC
The DNA here is from genome assembly GCA_030279155.1 of Forsythia viridissima. Lineage (NCBI taxonomy): Eukaryota > Viridiplantae > Streptophyta > Magnoliopsida > Lamiales > Oleaceae > Forsythia > Forsythia viridissima. The sequence continues at coordinate 52,236,445 of CM059034.1, forward strand.
CCACTACAATTATTGGAAAACTAGAATGATGATTTATATTCAATCAATTGATTATAACATTTGGGAAGTCATCGAGTTTGGTCCATATGTGCCTACAAAAGTTATCAAAATTGATGATAAACTGGACAAAACTATTTCTAAGCCTAGAGAAGAATATGATGAAGAGGATAAAAGAAAGTTGTCTTTAAATGCTAGAGCCAAAAATTTACTTTATTGTGCTTTAGACAAAAATGAGTTTAATCGTATTAGCACATGTGATTCCGCATATGATATTTGGCATGCATTGGAGATAACTCACTTAGGTACCAACAAGGTTAAAGAAACCAAAATAAATCTTTTGACAAAAGATTTTGAAAATTTCTTTATGAAACAAGATGAACCCATTGTTGATATGATCACTCGTTTCACCGATATTATTAATGGCCTTAAGGGCTTTGATCGAAAATTTACTAACGGTGAACTTGTGAGCAAAATGCTTAGGTCTTTATCGGAAGATTGGAGCTCCTTGAGGATGTTGATAGAAAATACAAAAGATATCAATACTTATCCATTAGAGGAGCTATATGGAACATTGATGACATATGAGCTCAACAATGCCGAAACAAAGGAGAAAACGAGGAGAAGCAAAGAAGAAATAAAGGAGCCTCCCAAGAAGCAAATTGCTTTGAAATCAACAAATGATGAAAGATCCTCCAATACTAACATGAGTGATGAAGAACTTGATGACTTAGTTCTTCTTGTCAAGAAATGGAGAGGATTTCGAAACAATAGGCGATTTCAAAAGAAAGAGGACAAAAGTGAAGAAAAGAACAAAAAGATCATATGCTATGATTGTGACAAACCCGGTCACAAGAGGACCGAATGCCCAAACAAGAAGAAGTTCATCAAAAAGAAAGCACTTCAAGCTACATGGGATGATAGTGATGAAGATGATCAAGAAGAAGATGAAATTCAAGAAGAAATTGCTAACATGTGCTTCATGGCTATTGAGGATGAGGTAAGTACAAATAACAATGATTCTTACATTGACTTATCTTCTTCCTATGATGAAATTCTTGAAGAATTTGAAAAACTTATGTCAAAATACTCTATTCTTAACAATAAACATTCTTTGTTGAAAAATGTTGTCAAGAAGCTCTTTATTGCTCAAAAGGACTTTGAAAAAGAGAAAGATGATCATAAGTCCTTAATTAAAGAAAATGTTTTATTGAAAGAAAAAGTGGATGATTTAACAAGCATTGTTCACAAATTTACCCAAGGAAAGAAAAATTTTGAATTAATGCTTGGTGAGCAAAAATGTGTGTTCAACAAAGGGGGAATTGGATATAAACCTCTCTTGAAACAAAAATCCCTTGAAACCATTTTTGTAAAGTCATCCAATTTTTCCCAACAAAACATCACATGTAGTTTTTGCAAGAAAAATGGTCATGTTGCTTATAATTGTTTAACTAAAAAGAAATTATACTTTGAAAGGAAACACAAGTGGATAAAAGAATCCACAAGCTCTAACTATCAAGGACCCAAACTTATGTGGGTACCAAAAATCAAAAATTAAAATTATTTTTGTAGGTACCACAAAAAGTCAAGAGCAATTGGTTCTTGGATAGTGGTTGTTCGAAGCATATGACGGGAAATCGATCTTTACTATCAAATCTCAAAAGAAAAGATGGAGGTCATGTGACTTTTGGAGACAATGCCAAAGGAAAAATCATAGGCATTGGAAATATTGGTAATCGTTCTTCTCCATCTATTGAAAATGTTTTATTAGTTGATAACCTCAAACATAACTTACTTAGTATAAGTCAATTGTGTGATAAAGGTTATCTCATTAAATTTGATTCTTCCAATTGCCTCATTGAGGATGCTATATCTAAAGAGGTATTGTTCATGGGGAGCCGAAGTAAAGATGTTTACATCATATCAATTGAATTTGAAATTGAAAAGGAAATAAAATGTCTTTCAAGTATAAAAGATGATTCTTGGTTATGGCATAGGAGATTAGGTCATGTTAGCATGGACTTACTTTCAAAAATCTCCAAAAACAACTTTGTAAAAGGGTTGCCAAATATAAAGTTTGAAAAAGATAAAATTTGTGATGCTTGTCAATTTGGAAAACAAGTAAAGAGTTCTTTCAAACTTAAACAACACTCTTCTACTTCAAGACCTTTACAACTTCTCCACATGGACTTGTTTGGACCCTCTAGAACCGCTAGCTTAAGTGGAAAACATTATGCATTTGTCATTGTTGATGATTTTTCAAGATATACTTGGGTCATTTTCTTGAATTTAAAAGATGAAGCCTTAAATGCATTTAAACATTTTTGCAAAAGAGTCCAAAATGAAAAAGGATACACCATTACCACAATTAGGAGTGATCATGGTGGAGAATTTGAAAATATAGCCTTTGATGATTTTTGCAAATCCAATGGATATGAACATAATTTCTCGGCTCCTAGAACTCCTCAACAAAATGGTGTAGTAGAAAGGAAGAATCGAACATTGCAAGAAATGGCTCGGACCATGTTGAATGAAAACAATTTACCAAAATACTTTTGGGCCGAAGCCGTAAACACTTCATGTTATATCTTAAATCGAGTTTTGGTAAGTCGAAAGAAAACCAAAACTCCATATGAGCTTTGGAAAAATAGAATTCCCAATATTGGATATTTTAAAGTTTTTGGTTGCAAGTGCTTTATTTTAAACACAAAAGAAAACTTGGGAAAATTTGATCCAAAATCCGATATTAGAATTTTTCTTGGATATTCATCTACTAGCAAAGCTTTTAGAGTTTTCAACAAAAGGACTTTAGTAGTTGAAGAATCCATGCATGTTGTTTTTGATGAAACTAACTCAATTGGGCAAGAAAAAGTCATTGATGATGAAGATTTGGAAATCCCATTTGAGCAACTAAGCATTCAAAATCAAGACAAAGGGAATCCAAACAACATTGAAAGTCAACAAGAGGAGGAAACAATTATGCAACAAAATGAAGAAGAACCTCATGAAGATCCCAACACTTCATCATTACCAAAAGAATGGAGGTTTGTCCCCTCTCATCCAAAAGATCTCATCATTGGTGATCCATCAAAAGGGGTAAGTACAAGAAATACTTTTAGAAATTTTCATAACAATTGTGCATTTCTTTCACAAATTGAGCCAAAGAATTTTAAAGAAGCCGAGTTTGATGAATTTTGGATTCTAGCTATGCAAGAAGAACTAAATCAATTTGAAAGAAATCATGTTTGGGATTTAGTTGCTAGACCAAATTCACAAACCGTAATTGGCACAAAATGGGTTTTTCGAAACAAACGAGATGAAAATGGTATAATTGTGCGTAACAAAGCTAGATTAGTGGCTCAAAGTTACAATCAAGAAGAAGGTATCGATTTCGAAGAAACTTTTGCCCCGGTTGCTAGATTAGAGTCAATTCGTATGCTTCTTGCTTTTGCATGTCATAAGAATTTTACTCTCTTTCAAATGGATGTCAAAAGTGCATTTTTGAATGGAGTTATTCAAGAAGAAGTTTTTGTTGAGCAACCACCCGGTTTTAAAAATCATAAGTATCCGGACAAAGTTTTCAAACTTAGAAAAGCCCTTTATGGTTTAAAACAAGCTCCTAGAGCATGGTATGAGAGATTGAGTAAATTTCTCTTATCAAATGATTTTTTTAATGGGTAAAGCGGATACAACTTTATTTATAAAAACCAAAAAGAATGATATGATAGTTGTTCAAATTTATGTTGATGATATCATTTTTGGTGCTATTAACATTTCCCTATGTGAAGAATTTTTTAAGTGCATGAGTAGGGAATTTGAGATGAGTATGATGGGTGAACTCAAGTTCTTTCTTGGTCTCCAAATCAAACAAACCAATGATGGAATATTCATAAGTCAAACTAAGTATATCTTGGATATGCTCAAAAAGTTTGAAATGGAAGGTTTGAAGTCAATGAACACTCCAATGAGCTCATCAATCAAACTAGACAAAGACGAGCAAGGTACTTCCGTTGATGTAACAAAATATCGAGGTATGATCGGATCCCTTCTTTATTTAACCGCTAGTAGACCCGATATTATGTTTAGTGTATGCTTATGTGCTAGATATCAATCTAATCCTAAGAATTCCCATCTTAGTGCCGTAAAACGCATTTTCCGTTATCTTAGTGGAACTAGATCTTTAGGTCTTTGGTATCCCAAAGAAACTCATTTTGATTTACTTAGCTTTTCGGATGCCGATTGGGCCGGTTGCACAATTGATCGTAAAAGTACTAGTGGAACGTGCCATTTTCTAGGCTTTGCTCTAGTTTCATGGTTTAGTAAGAAACAAAATTCCGTTGCCTTGTCAACCGCCGAAGCCGAATATATCTCCGCCGCTAGTTGTTGTGCTCAAATCCTATGGATGAAGCAAACTCTAAATGATTATCACATTTCATTTGAAAAAGTTCCTATTATGTGTGATAATAGAAGTGCGATCAACTTATCTAAAAATCCCGTTTTGCATTCTCGTACCAAACACACCGAAATTAGACATCACTTTTTACGAGACCATGCACAAAAGGGAGATATATCTTTGGAGTTTGTAAACACCGAAAAACAATTGGCCGATATTCTCACAAAACCATTAGCTCTTGAACGATTTTCATACATTCGACGAAATTTAGGTATAATTGATGAATGTGAAATATGTGGCTAAATCTTTATGTTTTCTATGATTGATTGCTTTATATGTGACAAACATGCTCTAAGATTATCTGCCAAAAGACAAAATTATTGATTATGGTGATTTTTTTTCAACCGGTCGACCGTTTAGTAAACCGGTCGTCCGTTTTATAAAATGGATGATCCGTTTGATCATCCGTATGAGCAGAAACTTTTGCCAAAATTAAAAAGGTTAACCGGTCGACCGTTTCTTAAACCGGACGTCCGCATGATATTAACCGGACGACCGTACATCATCCGCCTACTCATCCGGTTGAACAGAAAGTTTGAACATCATTTTTTGGTCAAACCGGTCGACCGTATGAGGTTACCGATCGACCGTATAAGCGGAAATCAGGGTTTTAAGGTTAGAAATTTTTCAAATTTCTTCATTCCAACTTCCCGCGAACCACGTTTTCTCTCCAAATCTTCCTCAAATCTTCCAATCTTCCCAAAATCTTTCCAAATTACTTTCAAAATCTCAAAACCCATATCATTTCACGCCTAAATCTTCAAAATCCCCAATTTTTGTCCACCAAATCGCGATAAATCCCCCAAACGGACGATCTTCAACCCTAGGCTCCAAATCCGGTTCCTCAACCATGCCTCGAAAGAAAATGGCAGCCAAACGACCTAGGAGAGAAAGGCTACCATCTCCATCCTCCTCCTCCGACGACGACAATCCTCTATCCAAGCGCATCGAAGGAAGTCCGGTTCTCATTGGTAAGAACGTCGATCTTGCCTCTTTCACATACGAAGCACCATCTTTTAACATTGAAAATCTCTTCACGGGTATGGGGTGGGTTCCTCTTCTCACTATCAATGAAAATGTTTACCCCCCCATTATCAAAGAATTTTACAAAAATATGACTTATTCCCCGGGGTCGGGTATTTCATCATTCGTTAGGGACAAACGAATTAAGATCACTCAAGATCTTATTCGAACCATTCTCTATCTTGAAAATGGTGGTATGCGTCTTTATACCACCAAGACAATTCCTCACACCGACGAGTATAATCCCGTCGAAGCTTATTGTAATGTCACCGGCAAGCATTTTGAGGCTGCCGCTCGTCTTAGTTCCAACCAACTTACTCTTCCTTGTCGTGTCCTCCATAACATCATTGCCCACATCATTGTCCCTCGAAAGGGTCATTTGGATGAGGTCAATCATTTTGATGCTTTTGTACTCGACTCAATCCTCCGAGGGCGTAAGCTCGATTTCTCCTATATCATGATCCAACACATGAACTATGCCCTTAGCGGCAAGAGTTCTAAGGCACTTCCCTACGGCATGATTCTTACCAAAATCTTTCAACACTTCGATATCTCCTTCCGTGATACAATGATCCTCCTTCCAAAAGCCACCGACACCATCAATATTCTTACTCTCAAAAGAATGAAAATTGTAAAGGAGAACGGTCAATGGGTGGCCAAGTCAAAGGGCTTTGATGAAGAGTCGGGACCCTCGACTCTACCTTTCGAGGGGGAAGATATCGACGAAGATGCTCCTCCGTCCCCTCCGCGGCAAAGAGCACAAAGGCCGTCGTCCTCCACTTCCGGTCATAACGAGGACCAATTCACTTTACTGTATGGACGGATCGACTCACTCACTTCTTCAGTCGAGGGCCTACACCATACCATGGGGACTCTCCAGCACTCTGTTGCCGACATGACGACATTGCTCCGAGATCTTCACTCCCGTCTCGATGCCGTGCTTCCTCCACAGCCGCCACCGGAGTCTTAGTTTATTTTTGCTATTTTTGTAGCTATGTTTTTGAAAACGAAGTCTATGTTCTATCTTTATTTTATGAAATTATGCTTGTTTTTAAATTTTAAGTTTATCAATGAATGGCATATGTTATTTCGTTTAAACCTTAATGTTTTATCAATTAATGTTTTTGCATTTTTGTTTATGCCAAAAAGGGGAAAATACATATGTGATGTGATGAACTTGGCATGAAATATGTAATGTGATGTGATTATATGTGATGAAAATTGAATTTGATATATGATATATGTGATGTGATTATATGTGATGAAAATTGAATTTGATATACAATATATATGATGAAATTGGGAAAACAAATTCAATCAAAACACATGTTCACTTGAAAAAGAAAGGGGAAACTTATATGTCTATTTCATCTCATGATTCTATATTCTCACATTGTTTGTCATAATCAAAAAGGGAGAAATTGTTGACCTATGGTTAACTTTAAACCTTAATGTTTTGATTATTACAAACAAATTGGTTATGGTTTCTAACATTTTATTTTCAAGCAATATTCAAAGCACTACAAATCGAACTCTCAATGTCAAGATCGAACTTTCATGCCATGTCAAGATCAAAGTCAAATATATACAAGAGTTCAAGCATCTCAAGATTCGAGATTCGAGGTTCAAAGATCAAGATCGAGGAATAGATTTTTTATAAAATTGTAAAGGTATTAACTCTTTAATCCTTAGCAATTAAATGAATGAAAGCTCAAATATTTTTATGCACAAAACATATGTCATTATCATTGCATAAAATACTTTTATCAAAGTCAAAAATCAAGTTTTTTGAAACTGCAGAAACGGTCATCCGTTTGATCATCCGGTTGATCATCCGTTTGAACAGAGAGTTCAAACGGTCGACCGTTTGGATGAACCGGTCGACCGGTTGGCTGTCCTTCTCCAAAAAGTGTCCGTTCTGATTTTTTTTCAGTTCCAACGGCTAGTTCTGACTAAGTAAACGGTCGACCGTTTGGTCATCCGTCTGGACAGAAATTGACGAAAATTCATCTCTATAAATACCACTTCATTTATTATCATTCAACAACACTTACAAGAGCATTTATAGAGAGAATCATATTGAAAAATTTCATCCAAAGCTTTATTGCATATATACATTCAATATCTCTTATTGAAAAACTTTGTTTGATTATATCAAATTCTTGATTCATCATTCTCAACAAAGTTTTCATCTAACACTTGAGCTTTCCTCATCTATTGCTATTCATTAAAGTGTTAGTCTCTCTTAGAGCTAAACTTGTATTGATCATTCATCTAGAGAGAAATATAAATCAATCTCTTTACATTTTTGGGTCATATTGAGGTCCCGTGAAAAGCTCAATATTGTATAAGGATCGGTGCTCCTTGTTTGTAAGTCACCGGATACATTGTAAGGGTTTGGATTGCACCATAAGTCAATCAAAATAGTGGAAAGGCCGTGCTCGTGTTGGAGAGCTTGGTAACGGGGGACGTAGATCATTGGTTGGATCGAACCTCCATAAAAATCGTTTGCACTCTCTCTTCTCTTTTATTTACTTATATATTGTGCTTATATTTTTGTGAATTATCTTTTATTTTCTTAAATATCATTTTTGAGAATATTTTTCGAAAAAGTTTGAGAAAACCAATTCACCCCCCTCTTGGTTAGTTATTCTTGGGCTATCAAAAGCAATCACTACTAAGAGTGGAGTCTAGTTATTTGAAATTATTTTCAAAAGACACGTCTCATCTAATGAAAATGTACCTACCACTGATGAAGAACAAGTAGAGCAGTCTGAACAAACAACAGAAGTAACTTCAAAACAGAATTCAGACACCCCAATGTTAAGGCACTCATTCCTGTCAAAGCCTTTGTGCCACCTATAACATTCTCTCAAATGTTGCAGAAATACAAGCTGGACAAGCAATTCGCAAAATTTTTGGAGTTCTTTAAAAAAGTTACATATCAACATCCCATTCGTAGATACCATAGCACACATGCCCATCTAAGCGGAATTTATGAAAGAGATCCTGTCAAATAAGAGAAAGCTAGAAGAGCACGATAAAATGATGTTGACCGAGGAATGCAGTGCAATTTTGTAAAATAAGTTGCCTCCAAAACTTAAGGACCCAGGAAATTTTACTATTCCTTGCACAATAGAAAATAATTGTTTTGAAAATGCATCGTATGATTTGGTGTTAGCATTAATTTAATGATCTTTTTTTGTCTATATGAAGCTTGGTTTGGGTGACGTAAAGGCAACAATAATGTCATTATAGTTTGCATAATAGAAGATATTCTGATAAAAGTCGACAATTTCATCTTCTCAACTAATTTGATCATTCTAGACATAGAGGCAGCCAAAGATGTACCACTTATTCTGGAGCGCCTATTTTTGGCTAAGGGTCCGTTAATTGATTTGCAAAAAGGTCAACTCATTCTGAGGTTAAATGAAGCACAGATCATGATTGACGTCACTATAAGAAAATTGGGTTTTTACAAAAAATTATTTGTGACGGTCGACACGGCCCTTGTAAATAAGTGTATTTATAACGGTCCTTATAATGTAGTAATTACACTGTATGTTTTACGACCCAGTATTTATGACGAAAGAAGTATATTTCATAACTAATTTTTTTATGAACGTGTTAATTACATCATAAATACTATTCCAATTTAACCCATTCAAAATTGAATTTTTACAATAGAGCTTTCATAACCATCATGATTCACGAGATTAATTTTAAAAGTATAAGTCCACAGTAATGAATTACACAAATATGTGCAATTAACTCTCCCATCCCATTACAAAAAATGTTAAGAAACTCATCCGCCAAAAGAGCCCGCTAAAACCTAGATTTCCATCTTCACCCAATATGTTTCTCTCAAACACAATTTTTGCAATATTTTCCCTAATCAAACTATTCTTACACTAATCTTCTTGTTTAATTACTTTTATCCCTCACCCATTTCTCCATATTTTTTTGGAATCCCTAATTTTCCCAATTCCACTTCCCGAATTGAAAATCGCATTCATCAATTAGTACCATGGGAACGCCAACACCAATCAACTACTGAAGCTAGGTATTTAACAAATTTCCTTACAGTTTTGTTTTAGCATTCAAACATTCAAATAAAATCCAAAGTCTTCATTTCCCTCTAATTTATAGGGTTTGCAAATTTATGCTTTTAAAAAAATTTGTTCGGTTTTCAATTTAATGTTGTCTCTTTTACTTGAAAAGATTGTTTATTAGACTGCTAGGTTGAATTTTCCATCTAGAAGTAATTAATTTTTTTAATTAATTTTTTTTTATATTTGGAATACGTTTGTAATTTTCTTTTGGTATGGTGAGTATTTGATTTGGAAATTATGGCTAAGGATGATTATGAATTGTCTGAATATAAGTTTGAATGTGTATATTACACGGTCTTCTCTCTTTTTTTTTCTTACTGAAAATTGTTGTGTTTCATAAAACAGAGGTTTTGTATTCTGCTGCACTTATATATCTAGAGTCAAGTTAATTGTCCTTGTGAAAAAATTGAATTGATTCTCTCTCTCTCTTTCTCTCTCTCTTGGTGACTTTGAGTCCATGCTCACAAATAGGGTTTCATGTGTGTTTTCTAATGCACGAGATTGATATTTGGGGTCAGGATGTTTTGTTGTTTATGTTGTGTTGTCTTTTGTATTGATGTGAGTTCTTTCATATTTGGATGGTTTAGTTTGGTTTTGAAGTGAATGATGTGAATTTGATCAATTGATTTGATAGTGTGGTTCATCATTGGCTCATTGTTTGTTTCTAAATCTGTTCACGCATGTGATTCAAGTTTATTATAAGTAGGCTCAGATTTTCAAATCATGTGATAGACATGATTGTGGCAGATACATTTACTCATGAGCACCTTCAAGAAACACTTAGGCCAACATTGTCCATTCTATATCCACACAAATAGACTCTAAAGAGATAGAAGTTTATGCTCGATATTTAGAAGCATATCAACTCTACAAGAGGAATTCACAATTTATAGAACTTGGCAAAAGCCTTAGAAAACCACTGTTATCCATTCTATAACCACCAACTATTGAGCTCAAACAATTGCCTACTCATCTACGGTATGCCTACTTGGGTGAGAAATCTACACTACCAGTAATTATTGCCAACACTCTTAATGAAATGAAGTAGAACAAACTACTACAGGTGCATAGGGACCATAAACTGCTATTGGATGGTTTATTTCAGATATAAAGTTTACCATCTATTACTCTGTATGCACAAAATTCTCATGGAAGTTTATTACAATACCTCAGTTGAACATCAACGCTGATTGAATCCAAAGATGAAGAAAGTGGTGTAAGCAGAGGCACTAAAACTGTTGGATGTTGGTATCATATATCTCATTTCATACAATGTATGGGCCAATCAAATCCAGGTACTACCAAAGAAGGGAGGAATCACAATTGTACCCAATGAAAATAATGAACTTATTACAACCAAGACATTCATAGGGTGGCGGTTCTGCATTGATTTTCGCAAACAGAACAACGCTACTAGGAAAGATCATTTTCCTCTCCCATTCATCAATCAGATGTTGGAAAGGCTTGTTGGTCACTCTCACTACTATTTTCTTGATGGTTATTCAAAGTATAGCCAAATCTCCATAGCTCCGGAGGATCAAGAAAATACAATATTTACGTGCACTTATGATACATTTTCTTACAGGTGGATGTTATTTAGATTGTGCAACACCCCTGCTATATTTCTGCATTACATGATGTCGATATTATCAGACAGGTTGAAAAACTACATACAAGTGTTCATTGATGATTTTGGATCACCATTCGATGGATGCTTAAATCATTTGTCTCTGGTTCTACAGCGATGTAAAGAAACTAATCTAGTAATCAATAGGAAAAAATGCCACTTTATGTTTCAAGAGGGAATTGTGTTGGGACATCAGATTTCAATTATTGGTATTGAAGTGGACACAACAAAATTTTAAGTTATTGAAAAACTACCTCCACTAACATCAGTTAAAGGAATTTGAAGTTTCTTAAGGCATGCTTCTACCTCTGCTTCATCAAGGATTTTTCTTAAATCAGGATAAATTTGTGTAGTTTGCATGAGAAGGACATTCCATTCTACTTTTTTTAGGAGTGTTTGAAAGCTTTCGGAAAAAAAGCTGATATTGGAACCAATTTTGGTGGTACTTGATTGGATTTTGAGCTGATGTTTGATGCCGATGATTATGTTGTTGGGGGCAGTGTTAGACCAATGCAGGAACAAAGTGCCACGTGTAATTCACTATGTCAGTCGAACTCTCGTTGATGCACAACTTAATTATATTACCACTGGAAAAGAGCTCTTAGCTGTTGTGTTTGCCTTCAATAAATTTTGATCATATCTCATTGGATTAAAGGTAATTGTTCACACAGATCTTGCAAAACTGAAATATTTGCTTTCCAAGAAGAATGCAAAATCAAGGTTTATTTGGTGGATACTTCTATTATAAGAGTTCGATCTGTAAATCAGGGATAAGAAAGGGTACAAAAATCTTGTAGACTACTTATCTCAACTTGAACTACTAGAACAAGATCAGCCTAATGGAATCAATGAAGTGTTTCCAGATGAAAAGCTACTTAATCTAGCCACAGCTCCATGGTATGCTGACTTTATAAACTATTTAGCCAGTTTTATCATTCTGCCTAAGTACAAAGTCACCAGAAGAAGTTCTATCATTTTGGCACATTTTTGTGAACTCTTGGGACATGATTTTCAACCCTATTTCAAGGCTATAAAGTGGAGAAGACTATGTTAAGCTAGTGTTCAAAAAATTGGAGAATAAAAGTGGACGAAGGTACGAGTTTGAGACGAGATTTCTTTCTCCAGCTAATTTTTGCTGAGATTCAAAGTAAGAAAGAGGTTATGCAATGTTGGGCACTCGTTTGAAGATATTCAATGGAGATGAACTCCATATTTAATAGCTTCTTCTTGTAATTAAACAACCCGAGTGATGAATTCTCAATTATTTTCATGCTTTTGTAATAAAATCATGATAGGCAAATTTTTTATTTGTTATGGATGATGATGTAAACTTAAATTTTAATTCAAGAACTCTTGTTTCTAATCTAAATTTTTGTTTGTTTGATTTATGTCATAATTTTAATATAATTTGTGATTTATTTTACTTCCGAGATGATCGATATGGGTGTAGCTCATTATTGCCTTAAACACTTAAGTCATATAAAAATTGAAAATAATTTTCTATGCTTAGTTCAATCAAATTAAATAATCTTGTGGTTAAATACATTTTATATATTCAAATTCAAAATATGAATATGTTAGATCGTATATGAAAATTGTTTAATTCTACTTAGAAAGATATTATTAGATAGCTTAGAATTATCAATTGTCAATTTATGCTTAAACATAAATTGGATTTAAAATATGAAATCTCGGGAATTAAAATGAATACTAATAATGAGGTCATATTCCTAACATAAATTGTCTACTTGAGTTTCTCTCCAACACCTGATATGCACACTCCGTCCACTTAATTAATTGAACATAGATTCATACATTGATAATTGATTGACAACTAATGTGTGTTTTTCAAATTAGAATTAATTGAATTTAAGTGAAAATCGAAGTTCACATATCCTTGAACTCATTTTACTATTACTTATCAATAAATCCACAACCTTTTTATAGTAAAAGTTCTGCCCCGTTTTGCAAATTACTTATGGCTGATCAATCACTAGGGGTTCTCCATCAGTCTTCTTACCAGATCTCGACTTCTCTCTTGGTCGGTCAGCAACTGATCGAGGAACGGTTCTATTTATGGTCACGTGGGTACGTGTTTCCTACAAATGCTGCTATCTGGCCAGCTTGAAACCTGGACGGGCCTGCCAAGGTCAATGGGTTATTCTCACAGCTCTTCCGGGTCAATAATCATGTCGTGACTATAATTTCTTGCAAAACCTGCTGCCTGTGAAATTTATCTGCCACAATGAATCAAATGCAAGACAAATTCAAAAACTCAGCTCATCAAATCCTTATCCCAGAGCTCAAAAGAATATATAATATGCAGGGGCATGAATTGAATCCAATTGTCAGCGAGAACCGGCTTTATCCTGAAAGGTAAATATATTGGTACAAACAAACTGTTGAAGTATTCAGTCTTTGGCATACTTAATTATATTTTATTTATTGATATGAGCCAATTAGGATTCAATAATTATCTAGAAGTTGTATGAAAATTGGAAACATTAATACTATATTTATCTCAATCTATTTATCAATTTTAGTATTCTAAAACTCTTGTTCCTTATCAAATAAATAAGTGATCAAGTAAATTGCATGTTAAACATTCTAATTGAACTAGATTTCTAAGTAAATTAGATATTGAAATATTATCCTTATATTTATCTACTTAAATGAAAATATATAACTAGATTTATTTTCATATTCTTATGATATATCTCACCTTATCTTTTATAAAATTTATTTAAACTTAAAGAATTATTTTGTCTTATCTCTGTATAAGATAAACACTAAGTCATTAAGTTTAGATAAACGTCTTGTGCCATAAATAAGACATGTGGTATTCCAAGAATTTTACGGACTTTGAAAGCAAAGATACTCAAGCATCTAAGAGCAAATTATTTGTGAGTTGTGAGTTCCAAGGAAATATTCAAAAGTCCTAACCCGATCAAAAATTCTATTTTTGTAAACGGCTCTAAGAAATTGAGCGTTGTAAAAATCCATTATGAGAGAGAATGGCATTTCGGCGGCAAGATAAGGACTAGGTCCTTATTCCGATTTATGGAATCAATCCGGGGATACTCGTAGAATGAACCAAGATCAAGACCGAAGTACTTGACTGCACTCCTTGACTAGTTAAAGAAGATATAAAATAGGGAAGTTTTATTGTTATTCTTAACTAAGTTTTAAGTTTTGTAAATTGCTGATAAAGTTTTAGATTAGGTATAAAATTGTAATTTCAAAAAGTTGAGACGAGTAACCTGTTCTAAAATAGTGGATTTATTTACCCGTGGCATGGAGGTCCACGAATGTTTCCCTTAGGGGTTTACCACACTATATATGATTTTAATCAATATTTTAATCGTCTTACATATTAGCTATCTCGAAACTGCGAAACGTTCAATGCAATGCAATGTTCTGACGTTCAACAAACTTTTATCAACATCAAAACATTAAAGTGAACGTTGTGTTTTTTTGTTTTTTTTTAAATATTTATAGTTTCAAATTAATTTCAGTAACAACCTATTCAACCCCCCTTCTAGATTGTTTGTTACCTATGTTTAAAACTAACAATTGGTATAAATGAGGGTTCACTTCAAGAAAGTGAGATCTTATGAATCTAGGTATGGACAGTGCTTCTTTTCAATCACCAGTCTTGGATGAAACGAACTATAATTATTGGAAAATCCGTATGAATGTTTACATTCAATCTCTAGATGAAAAATCATGGCATTCTATCATTAGAGATTATAGTCCTCCGACTATCATTGAAAATAATATTGAAATAGAAAAACCATGTGAACGATGGGTAATCACTGACTTCAATAATGCTAGCCGGAATAGCAAAGCCTTGAACGCTATTTTTTGTTTCGTAAATGCTAATCAATTCATGCTAATATCTAATTGCACGATAGCAAAAGAAGCTTGGGAGATCCTATAAATCGCATATGAAGAAACTTCGAAGGTGAAATCGTGTAAACTACAAATGCTCACCACATAATTTGAAAACCTACGCATGAAAAACAATGAAGCATTCAAAAAATTTTATGCTCGGCTGTGTGACATATCAAATCAAGCACATGCCATTGGAGAAAAATATTCTGAGTCAAAATTAGTCAGAAATGTCTTGCGCTCATTGCCAAATAGGTTCCACTCCAAAGTAACCGCAATTGAAGAAAGCAAAGACATCGATGATATCAAATTTGAAGAGCTGGTTGGGTCATTAATAACTCATGAACTAAATCTCGATACAAGAAAGAAAGAAAAAGTTACAGGCATAGCATCTCGAGTTGAGGAAGAAAAAGATGAATGTGATTAGAGTGATTCAGACATTGACATTGCCTTAGTAACCAAAAAGTTTGACAAATTAATAACCAAAAAGTTTGACAAATTCTTGAAACGGGCTCAAAAACTCAAATCAACTAAAAATCAAAGATCATTCAAAAATAAATATCCAAACCAAAATAAACAGAATCAGTCAAATATTCCAAGGATAACAAAAATCGTATCCAGTGCCATACTTGTGAAGGATATAATCACATTACCTCTGAATGTGCTAACAATAAAAAATGAACATTTGGTAAAAAGGCCATGAATGTAACTTGGAGTGAGGACGAAAAATCAACCGATGATCAATCAGGAGATGGGGAAATTTCTAATACCTAAGATATTTCATTTACAACATCCTCTATTTCTAATTCTGAATTATCAGATCTTTTTCATAAACATTCCGACATAAAACCAAACGTTGGAGCTGATGACATTATGGTCAACTAGAGATGGCAAACGAATCGGGCCGCCCGTCGTCCCGGTGACCCGGTCTACAAATATACGGACCCGGGCCGGCCCGACGGGCCCGGTCCCGGACCGAGCCGTGAATTATTTCACGGGCCGAGCTAGGTCCATGGATCAGGCCCGTGGTTCGTGGTCCGTGGTCCATAAGGACATGGACCAAATTGGTCCCCAGCTTTTTGTTGTAATATGTAACGGTCAGAAATATGACCATTTGCAATTTGGTCCCCAATTATTATTATTATTATTATTTTTGCAAACGGCTATTTTTTTCCTATAAATATCCCATAAATTAGCTCTATTTTCTTCAAAGAGCTGGGGACCAATTGTTGCAATATGCAACGGTCAGAAATATGACCGTTTGCAATTTGGTCCCCAATTATTATTATTATTATTATTTTTTGCAAACGGCTATTTTTTTTTCCTATAAATATCCCATAAATTAGCTCTATTCTCCTCACAAATCTCTCAAGTCTCAAATTACAATCTTACATTCATACTTCCATTTTCTGAAAAAATTATATTCATATATTGTGCAATTTATAGAATTTCTAGATTTATAATCTTATTCTTCTACATCCCTACATTCCAATTTCTATATTTATTTTTTCTACTTCTAGTCTTCTACATTCCTATTATCTACAACCAAATTTATGGATCAATACAATTTTCAAGGAAGTGCCGAGTCTGTCGAAAACCAAATTCAAGATAATTTTAATGGTTTAAATAATGTTCCAATTCTAGAATTTAGTGATGATTTTAGAGTTGGGAACACTGCTCCAATTTTTTATTTAGATGATATTGACGAAGAGTTAGAAACGATCAACACTACTCAATCGACTACTAAACGAAGAGCCGGAAAACAAAAGACTCGATATTGGGATCATTTCAATAGAGTGCAGACCGGTGCATCTGCAGATGGGCAACCAATTTTCAAGGCAGTTTGTAAATATTGTAAGCAACAGTTTGCATGGCAAAAGGGTGGTGGAACGAGCCATCTTAACCGACATTTTCCGAAGTGTATGCAAAAGCACAGAAGAGTTGATACCAACCAAGCACAACTACATTTCGGATCTTCAGGTGGATCTACTAGTTCTTCTCTCAATTTTAACAATTGGGTTTATTCACAAGAGTCTATGAGCCGAGAAGGCATGTGTCAGTTGGTGGCCAGTGGTGAGTTCCCGCTTAGCATAGTGGAAAACCCTCATTTCACACGGTTTGTACAAAGATATCTTCAACCAAGGTATTTACCCTTTACTAGAAACACTATTCGTTTTGATACTATTGCTGCATATAATAAAAGAAAACAAAATATAAAAAATGATTTAAGTAAATATGCTGGTATTGTATCATTCACTTTGGACTTATGGTCCGGTCTAAATCATAAAGGATATATTGTAGCTATTTTACATTATATTGATAAACTATGAATTATACATAAAAGAATAATTGCTTTTAAAGTAATTGACTACCCTCATAATCGCCTACAAACTTTTAATTATTTAATTGCAATTATTAAAGAATTTAATTGCGAATCTAGAATTCGCAGTATGACGTTTGACAATGCTCCACCTAATAATATTGTAATAGAAAAATTAATTGAGGAATTACAACCAGATTTCAGTGGAATTTTGTTTCATGTTAGATGTGTATGTCATATTTTTTATTTTATTGTTCAAGATGGTTTAAAATATATAGGCCACAATTAGAAAAAATTAGGTATGCCTTGAACTATATTACTGCTTCACCTTCTAGAAAACAAATATTTGATGAATTATGCGTAAAAAATTCTCTTCCAACTAAAACTATATGTGCAGACATACGTAATAGGTGAAACTCTACTTATTTAATACTTGAATCATGTGAAGGTTATAAACATTGTGTAACTGCTTATTATAATAGCCGACATTCACACGGTCCACAATACGATTTGTAACCACATGATTGGCAAATTGCATTTCATGTTCGAAATTTTTTTAAAGCATTTTACAACGCTACAAATGCATGTGGTAGTGTATACTACCCTACTAGTCCATTAGTTTTAAATCATTTTTATTTTATTGCAAATAATTTTAATAGATATAAAACGTATGCAATTTTTTCTGATATTGTTGAAACAATGGAAATGAAGTTTAGAAAATATTGGGAAGACTTGCCTATGTTGTTCCCGTTAGCGTCAATTATGGACCCTAGAGTAAATTTACAAGGTACTAAATATACTATTTCTGAAATTTCTAATAATTTGAGTTACGGTAATCCATTAACTTACGGTAATTTAGAAAAAACATTATGTGAAATGTACGAATTTTATGCAGAAAAAATCGGTAGGAACGTTAGAAGACCTCTTGCGCCAAACCCTTCTTCTTCTTCTTCAAATAACCATAATCCTAATGATTATTGGAGTTTCCTTATTTATAAGGGACCTCAAAATCCTAGTTCTTCTTCTTCTTCGCTTTCCCGTGCACAAATGTTGAAACTAATATTAGAGATATACCATTAGAGTTAGCTAGATATTTTGGTCACGACATACTTAATTTGTTAGATGAAGACGAGAGGAATAATTTTGATATACTTAGGTGGTGGAGACAAAACGAGCGCCAATACCCAATTGTTTCTATTATAGCACATGATCTACTAACACATCCGGTATCAACTGTAGCATCTAAGTCTACTTTTAGTACAGGTGGTAGGATTCTTAATGTTTTGAGGTCAAGACTTAAACCAGATATATTAGAGAGTTTAATGTATTTGAAAGATTGGGAGGATGCAGAACATCGAATCCAATATAAAGTAAGCCTGATATTGGTCGAAGAGATGGACGAACTGAATACGTAGTAAGTAAAATGTAAGTATATTTATTATTTTGTATAAATTCATTCTATTTTTATTCATTTTAACTTGTAAGTTTTGATATTTAACTTCACAAAAAATTGTACACGTAACAACTTGTTCGTGTACAATTTTAACTCTGCCTACGCTAATAGTAGCCGGTTCCAAGACCGGAAGTCCACGGACTGGCCCGTGGATCGGCCCGTTGGCCCACGGACCGCGGGCCGGTCCGAATCATCCTTTTGGAGAACTCGGCCCTTTTTAAGAGCCGAGCCAGCCTAGCTCAACCCATTGCCATCTCTGTCAACCTAAAAGCTTTGACTACTGTGTCCACTAAAGAACAAAGTTTCTCCAATAATAAAATAACTCATTTCGAAATATTGTTTGCTGATAAAAATAAACACTTGTGTGATTTGCAGGAAGAATTGAAACGAAGTAGGGAAGCAAACAAACAATTGACCATTGGAGCTGCTCGACCAAACGAGGTGCTGATCTATGGAAGAACCACCAATATTAGACATGGTTTAGGATATACTCAGCATGGAGAAAATAAGGAAGCAAAGAAAATCACGTTGTCAAAGGAATAACAGAAACAGATTCTGATGTTCCAGATAACGTTTTGATGTCCACTAAACATGTAATCAACGGTCAAATGTTGAAAGAATCAGGAATTACAGAAACTCCTGACAAGGTAACCACATGTGAATCTAAATGTAACATACACTCATCTCCTGCTTATCCAACATGTGGTAAGATAGATCAAAATCGTGCTAACCTCTCAAACTATTCACCTAAGTACTTAAAGCACAAGAAAACTATTTGTAGAACTAGCACGAATTTGAAAAACCTCTTACTGAATGAATAAAAGAAGTCAAACTAAAATCTGACAAATATGGTTGAAGAAAACAGACTTGAATTGTCATGTTTCGAATAGGTTACCTACCATTAGGACAGACATACCTTAAAGACCATATAAAATTTGGAAAGGCATAAAATCTAACCTTAAGTATTTTCACACATTTGGTAGTAAGTGTTATATTCTAAATGATCGTGAACAAATAGGAAATATGGATCCAAAAAGTGATGAAGGGGTATTTTTAGGATATTCAAGAAATAGTAGGGCTTACCGGGTCTACAACATATGTACTCAAAGCATAATTAAATCAATTAATGTTGTAGCGGACGATACTAATAACTTTGCTAGGTATTCACAGGTACAAGTAATAAAAACAATGACAGAAAATTCTAAGGCAGTAGACGAACATCAAAACGTTGGAGAAAACACTAACGGAAGTCAGAACATTCATAGAAATGCTGCCAAAACTAATGCGACAAAGCAGTCAGATCAAAATGAATAGAATGATGTTAGAACTGATATCACACACACTATTGGAGAACAAAGCACCCGAAGAGAACCACCTACCTAGATACAAAAAGCACACCTCACATCTAATGCCATTGGAAATTAGGAAAACGGTATGGTGACTCGAAGGCATGCAACAAATGAGATAAGTCATGTATGTTATATTTCTCATGTTGAACCAAAAAAAAATGTAAAAAAAGCCTTAGAAGATGAATCATGGGTGTTAGTCATGTAAGAAGAACTTAACCAATTTGAAAGAAATAAAGTTTGAAAATTAGTCCCTCAACCAAATAATGTAATGTAATAGAAACTAAGTGGGTATATAAAAACAAGTTTCATAAACATAGAACTATACTTAGACACAAAGTCTGTTTAATAGCCCAGGGATACACTCAAATTGAATGATTAGATTGTGAAGAAACTTTTGTTCCAATTACGAAATTAAACTCTATAAGACTTTTACTTGCTATTGCATGCCAAATGAAAGTTAAATTATTTCAAATGGATGTCAAAAGTGCATTTTTAAATGGCTATCTTAATGAGAAAGTTTATGTTGAACAACCTAAGGGTTTTATAGATTTTCATTTTTCAAACCATGTATATAGACTTGAAAAAGCTCTTTATGGTTTAAAACAAGTTTCACGAGCTTGGTATGAACATCTAACTATTTATCTCATTGAAAACAGGTACAAGAAAGAAGGAGTTGACAAAACTCAGTGTGAATCTTCTTTGTAATATTATATATATTTGCATATATTCTTGAGTTAATTATGCAAGAAATAATGAGTCTCTAAAGTGTTATTACTTTTATCATAAAATTTGAAAATATAGTTTAAGTCTCCATGTATTCATCTTTTGTTTATGCACTTTATATATGTCGAAATTGGGTTGATAATCTTTTAACAAATTTTGTATTCTAATTTACTGACTGAATATGGAATGAAGACCTATGATCAGTATCTATGTCTTTCGACACCATAATATTCTGTCGTGTTAACAAGTGGGTATATTTGAAGAGCAGACTACCTTTCTCTGAATGATGAGAAGCCATCATTGATAAAAAAAAAAAAAATTAATAAGAAAAAGGGCTGCAACCTTGAAAGTGTAAAAGTCACTTTTTGTACACTTAACTGGCTATGCAAACACAAAATAAATGTGTAAATTCTTTAAATACATAAAAAAAAAAAAAAAAAAAAGCGAGAGTTAAATAAAAAAAAAATCTCACTCATAC
The DNA here is from genome assembly GCA_030279155.1 of Forsythia viridissima. NCBI lineage: Eukaryota > Viridiplantae > Streptophyta > Magnoliopsida > Lamiales > Oleaceae > Forsythia > Forsythia viridissima. Next base: position 52,257,871 of record CM059034.1, read on the forward strand.
TTGGCAGGTCAAGTATTTTCTTCATAAAAAGGACAAATAAGATGATGGCTAGTTTGAAACTCTATTCTCTAAAAAGTTATGTGATTTAGAAGGTGATGCTGATTTGTCTAGATATTATTGATCTTATTTTGATTATTTATTCACACACTACACTCCTCTTCATGATTAATATATGAGATTTTGAACTATGTTAACAATTTTCTATTATCAGAGCTGACCAGAAAGATGATTGAGATTTCTTCAAAGCTGCTCATGAATTTTGCATTTATATTTTTTTTTTAAAAAGTTTTTTTTTATTATTATTTTTTTCTTTTGCACTCAAATTGATTTAGGTTTAGAAGTCTTTTTTTCATGTCCCACTTTAAAAAGAGTCCCTTCTTAAAATGAGTCATTTTTCTTTTATTTAGCAATTAAATCAATTGTAACTTCATCTCCTTCCTTTTCTTTTCAAAACCCTAAAGCCCCAAAATTTTATTGTGTTAATTTCTTGATTTCTTTGATATCACTTGATCTTGCAAAAGTGTGTAGGAAACAATCAATGGCAAGGACAAAGACCACCACTCACTACTCAGAGATTCGCCTAGCCGTTGCGGCGCCGCCACTACAACACCCGCAGATGTTCCTCTGGCGACCACACCACCACCGGCACCAGTGTTTTCGCCTCCACCTTCTGCAGCACTACGTTTGCTGCCGCCACTTATTCCACATCTCTAGAACCATTCCATCTTCTTCACCTCCTCAACCAACAGCCGCCGCCAGTGAAGGTCTTTCCACTGCTGCTATTTCCACGCGAGTCACAAGTCAGGAGGAGTTTGATGAGGACATGGGTTCTAACCATGGAATTGGGTTTCAATCTGGTAGTAAGCCCGAGGACAGTTAGAGGGAGTCTCCACAGACTGAGCATCTTAAAGAAGAACAATAGAAATCAGGCTCAGATTTTGCAGATGAAAATGATGAAGAAGAAGAAGAGTCCACCAATAAGGAAGAGGACAACTTAAGTGCTGAAGAAACTATCCTTGTCAGGCTCTCACGTGCACAAAAAGGTAAGAAGAAAATTGATGAACGTTCGAATATTTCTGATCTTCCTATTCAATATCAGAACATTGGGCATCCTTCCTCGGATGTTCCAACTTCAACATCTCATCTTCAATTGTTCGAACAAAGTTTGCTCTGTAAAGCATAGATCAAACATTAGGATTAATAAGGTTGATTTTTTATACAAGATGGGCACCCACTACCCATTGGATATTGCCACAATCATTTTTGACAAAATTGTGTTCGAGGCGACCCGTTAATCACACTCCAAGATATTGCATTTTCCTAATTTACTTCATGCCTATCTCCAACATCATAAAATTCCTATTATTCAAGGTGACACATTTACCGCATCAATTCCGGTCCTTCGTCCTTCAAAAAAAGTCACTAAGAGACCAACGCCTTTGGCAAGACCAAGCATCTCCGAAGATCACACCAGTTCTCTTGAAACTTAGGTGAGACATTTAACTTCTTTGGTCACTACACTATTTGATAACTTTGAGCATCATCACAGATTTATAAGGGCTTTACTTATAGCCTTGGCCAAGCAGACTAGAACTCCTATTCCAGAAGAACATCAAGATGCTGCCTCATATACTCCTCAAAATCCTAATATTGGTCCTGATGGAACTTAACATCCTGACACTGGCCTTGAGAATTCTCCACATACTGACTTTGATGTTGACGTCTCTCCACATCAAGATGTTGCTCCCATGTCTTCGTCCACCAAGAGCAAGAAAAGAACCCAGACTGGTGGTTCGAAAAAGAGGACCCGCAAGAGCACCTCATAGAGTGGTTAACACTAAGTATCATGTGGTTGGTTGTTTTCTCTATTTTGCTTTCGGACCTTCTTTAAATTAGTTTCTTTAATTGCTTTCGTTTTTTCTTTGGCCCATCTTTATTACAAAAAACGGGAGTAGTAATTAGGAATTGCTTTTGCTTAGTAATTAAGAATAGATTTAAATTAAATAGCTTGCATTTGATTTTGGTAATTAGGACTTATTGCTTTTAATGAATCTCATGTTATTGAATCTAATTTGCCTGCTTGCTTACCTCAAAAAACAACTTGATATAAGTTTTGTAATTAAGAGATGCCAAATGGAGAGATTGTTAGAGAATCCAATTTTTGGCATACTTAATTATATTTTATTTATTGATATAAGTCAATTAGGATTCAACAATTATCTAATAGTCGTATGGAAACTAGAAACATTAATGCTATATTTATTTCAATCTATTTATCAGTTTTAGTATTCTAATACTAAAACTCTTGTTCCTTATCAGATAAATAAGTGATTGAGTAAATTGTATATTAAGCATTCTAATTGAACTATGTTTCTAAGTAGATAAGATATTGAAATATTATCATTATATTTATCTACTTAAATGAAAATATATAACTAAATTTATTTTCATATTCTTGTGATATATCTCACCTCATTTTTTATAAAGTTTATTAAAATTTAAAGACTTATTATGTCTTATCTCTGTATAAGATAAATACTAAGTCACTAAGTTTAAATAAACTTATTGTGCTATAAATAAGACAAGTGGTATTTCATGAATTTTTCAGACTTTAAAAGCAAAAATACTCAAACATTTAAGAACAAATTATTTGTGAGTTGTGAGTTCCAAATGAAATATTCAAAAGTCCTAACCCGATCAAAAATTCTATTTTTGTGAACAGCTCTAAGAAACTGAGAGTTGTAAAAATCCATTGTGAAAGAGAACAACATTTCAACGGCAAGATAAACACTGAGTCCTTATTCCTTATTCCGATTTGTGGAATCAATACGGGGATACTTGCGGAATGAACCAAGATTAAGACCTAAGTACTTGACTGTATTTTTTGACTAGTTAAAGAAGATATAAAACAGAGACGTTTTTTGTTCTTATTTTCTAATTTTTACTTTTTGTAAATTGCTGATAAAGTTTTAAATTAGGTCTAAAATTGTAATTTCAAAAAGTTGAGATGTGTGTAACCTATTCAAAAATAGTAGATTTTTTTACCTGTGACATAGGGGCCATGGATGTTTCCCTTAGGGGTTTACCACGATATATCTGATGTTAATCAATATTTTAATTGTCTTACATATTAACTGTCTCGAAACTGCCAAATATTCAGTGCAATGTTCTGACGTTCAACAAACTTTCATCAACATTGAACGTTGTGTTTTAAAAAAAAAAAAATTTACAGTTTCGAATTAATTTCAATAACCTATTCAACAACCCATCCTCCCCCTCCCCCTCCCCCTCCCCCTCCCTAGATTGTTTGTTACCTAGGTTTAAAACTAACACAAACTATCGAAGTGCTTCATTAGTATTATCAATCAACCACTTGACTCCAAACTACTAGCTAGTTATATCTCGTACAACCGTGCCAAACCCTTACTCTCTTCGGAGGAACAAAATCGGTTGTTGGAAGTTACACAGAAGAAATCCATATGTTTCAAACCTATAGATGCAGTTAAAAGTTGCATAATGAAGAATTTGAATACCTTTACAAAAATGCAGCACCCCATAGTATAACACCACCAACTACTAAGGATCTTATGAAAATATCACCATAGAAATATTGTGAATGGCAGCCAGATACCGTAGAATTTGAAGATGGAGCAAGAGACGTTCCATTTATGAAAGTCTCATTTCTCCCACCACTACAAGAATGAAAACAATTCAGAAAAATTTACCGGCAACCTTGACTTTCAACATTCATAGGAAGACAGAGATACAGGAACAACTAAATTAACAGGTTTAACAGTCTTACCTTCCTGGGAAAATGCAAGGACGATGACCTACACCAGAACTTAACATTAGGAATCGTAATGCACAAATAAGTGTCAACTATGATCTATTTGTAAACCCTTATATTTTTTTAGTGAAATCTTTGAATTAATTTGATCTTATACAATATTACAAAAATCAACTTCTTTTATTTTAAAGGAGATTCTCTGATGTTTTTTCATTCTAGTTTCTTTTTACTTTACGATGTGTGCTATAGTTATTTAAAGTGAATTCTTGATTCTCAAACAATATGCGTGTAAACTATTCAGTCCCCACAGTTCCACATAATTAGAACAGCTCAGTGCCATAATTGAAAATCAAATTTTGGCAACATACTTGGATTGGTGGTGGTGATGGTGGCTACACCGTTGAAGTTACAGGTTCCATCAGCCATTGCCATCCGATGATAGTAAGCATCAAAAGCATATGATGCATGTGCAACCACAGTATCTGGTTCATAGCACGGTTGTCCCTGCAACAAAGGAGAGCAATCCACTTTCCCTGGTCCACAAGCCCAATCCAATGCTGCTTGTAACAGCTTGTGGTCAGCATGTTCCCTTGCAACACAGTAAGTCTGATTTGTAGTATCATTTGCTAACACGGTCCCAGAACCTGTTAAGTGTAGGCTGTAAACAGGCACCCCATTTGCATTGAAAAGCCCCCAATTCTTTTCTGTAATAGGACCAGCCCTAAGATCTTCATTGTAAAGTTCATAAATGTATGTACTAATTGCAATCCCAGGATGTTTGGGAGTTCCCGTGTTGTTCAGGACATGCCTAATAAGGTTACTGTTGTAAGTGTTAGCATTGTCAAGAGTAGCATCTGGCTCAGAAGAGTCACCCTTGGAGGGCCAACCTGATTCGGTAACAATCACGGGAATATTAGTGAAGTTTAGAGAAGACATAGCAAAATATGCTGCATCTACAATTGCATCAAAGACGTTGGTATAATGCAAAAGTGTGTTTAGATCAACAGCTTCCTTGTTGGGAGGAAGTGGACGAAAGAGAGCATAATCCAATGCAATCTCACCATTGGACTGCATGTAATTGTTGTATGGATAAACATTGAGCATAAGAAAAGATCCTGTAGACTGCAAGAATTTGAGCAAGGGGACCATGACGGGGTCCCACGAGCGGTTGAAGAAAGCATGGGAGGGCGGAAATGAATCTAGGATAATGGAAGAAGAATGTGGGGTGGAAACTTTGATTTGGGAATCAAGGCCTGAAGCCACAAGGGCAGAATGAATGAAATTAATAGCAGAGACAAGAATAGAAGCAGCATTCGGAAGGGTCGTAAGGACATCAGATCCAACAGCTATAGATGTGATGTTGGTGGAGGGGACATGTGCAAGAATGTTGCGAGAAACCCAATTGGCTGCAGTGGCATTTGATTGCCCAATGCCTAGTAGCTGATCATTGGGCACAGATACAGTAACACGTATTCCAGTATTAGCAAGTGCCAGAAGCATTGCTCTATCGGTATCATAAAGCCTGACATGGTGGATCTGCTGAGCCTTGAGAAGGGCCACCACCTGAGTTGGACTTGGCATGTCAGAGAGTTGTGTACCGATATTAACACCAACGAAAACATCTGACAAAAAGAAAAAGCACAGCCGTAGGTTCAGAGAGGTGGCTGATAAGCCAAAGACAACACATTAGACATCCCGATTGCAAACAGTTCATTGACACATAATAGCTCATCTCAAATCAAAGAATATTGTGCTTAGAAACAAATTCATTTGGTCGGAGAAAACTTTACCACAATGAATTGGTTCGATCCATAAATTCAACAATTATGCTCTTTGTAAATTAATGCAGCCACGTAGTGCTATCTCAATAATTTGTTCCAAACGTAGTATGATTATTATACAGGTAAAAGATTAAAATTGAAATGTCAAATGAAACTATGATTTAAATAGAAATGTCAAAGGAAACCATGTTAATGAAAACAATACTAAATCATCAACCACATCTCTTTTGGTCCTCATTGATGACTATAAAATTAGGGTTATGAGGTACACATTCTATTCAACAATCAGATTGCATTGTGGTTCAAACTGCAAAGAACTAATCTTGGCTCTAATTTAATTTTAAAATTTTCTCAATGTATTGGTTCTCTATCACTATTACTTGAAGATCAAATAAAGATGTAAATAAAATTCATCACGGCTTAACCATTGTTTAAAAGCATTAAAATATCAAATTCAGAATGGTAGTACACAATACGAGCTAAAATCCAAAAACTTATAACTGGATGGAGCACAGTTTCATCTTATGAATGGGGCAGGTCTTGTGTTTGAGGCAATTATATCATCTAGTAACCGCTTGTGAAACGGAAACTTGTGTCAAGGTACTGAAGGGGTGAAACTTCTACCACAAGTAACAGATCCTTCTTGAAAAATACTAGCCTCCTTAAATCTGGGGATCTAGTTAGCTATTTCTGTAATTAATTAGGTGTAATTGTTATTCTGTAATTAGCTGGTAGATTGGTCAATTTTGTATAGCATAGGACACTTGTATTCATTCGAATCTTTCGTAATTCTAGGAGTAATGTTACGAGCAAATCTGTAAAAAATTCTGTGTAATCTCTTCAGTAAAATCATTATTGGTATTCAAACCAATATGGTATCAGAGCCCCCCTATAGTTTCTGGGCTGTACTTGCCTTTTTTCATGTGTTTTTGTCCTTAACTTCTCCGGAAGATTTTCCCTTTCTATCACCGGCAGCCCTGCCCGTTTCCCCAACATCCTTGTCTCTTTCCATTGTACTGGTGTTTCCTCCCGGAATACTTGCCCTTCGATTTCTAAATTTTCTCTGTTCAGCTCATTATTTTGTGTTTAACAAGGCTGACAAATCCTCCAACCAGAAAATATCAAATCAGCCTAAATCCTTCATTCATCTTGACAATCCCACTCTTCAAATATACCACCGAAAAATTAAATGAATGCAATTCACTCGAATGGTCTCAGTCTGTCAAACTTTTTCTCAAAAGCTAGGGGAAAATGGAATATTTAGGGGGGGGATTTGGAAATACTTAAACCCTCAGATTCTACCTTTGACACTTGGGAAGCTGAAAACTCTATGATAATGTCCTGGTTGTTGAACTCAATGAAACTAGAAATGGGAATCTTTCCTGTTTCTTTCCACCGCTAAGGATGTTTGGCACGCTGTGACAAAAACCTAGTCAAAAAAGGGAGATGTGCCTTAAATCTAGAGCTGAAAATCAAGACTCGTGGGACCAAACAAGGAGATCTGTCCATTACAGCCTACTACAACTCTTTGTGGCAGGAGATAGATATCTACCAACTAGCATATTGAAATGGAGTCACCTACCGATGCCTCCAAGCTTGTTGTCTCCTTGAAAGAGAACCAGTTTTCAAATTTTTGGCTGGTCTAAATTCAGAATTAGATCAGGTAAGAAGTTGCATCCTTAGTAGTGATTATCTTCCCTCTTTAGATGATGTTTGTTCTCTTGTGCATAGTGAAGAATCCAGGATGGGAGTAATGCCGAAAAAATCTTCTTGTGAGAATTCTGCACTTAATGCAATCATGGATAATAAGAATAAAGGAGGAGAAAAAGACCCTAGGTGGTGTGATATCTGCAAAAATAACAGAGCACACTAGAGAGACATGCTGGAAAACTAAATGGAAGGCCACAACAGGGAAATAGGACTAGGACACAGCAATGGGTTCCTCCCAAAAATCAAGTCCTTTAAAACAGATGGAAATGAAGCAAATTCTTTCATTGCAGATTGCACGGATCCCTCTCTAAGTGCAGGAGACCTTCCATTTACGAAGGAGCAGCGGAAGCCTGCAACTCTGGTATAAACTCATGGGGGAAAACAGAGGTTTCTTCCACTTCTTGTAAAGCACTTCACATTGCATCAAATTTCAGGCTCTGGACCATTGATTCAAAGGTAAGTGATCAAGTCCAAAGAATTATATTGTTTTTTTATCCTATATATGTTTTGGGAAAAAGGTGTAGATTGCTAACAGTCTTTTACTTCTACAAGTGGTAAAGGGGAATGTCTGTGTCACCTAATATCACACTTTCTTTTGTATTACATGTTCCCATTATGACTTGCAATTTGTTATCCATAAGTAAACTCACTAAATCAGTGACTTTTTTCCCATACCATTGAGTCTTTCAAGATCTCAATTTCGCAAAGATGATTGGCAGTGCTAAGGGAAGAGAAGGCCCTCTACTATCTAGATACCAAGGAAGGGATAAAACTTCAAGCTCATCAAATAAAAGGAGAGGAAATAAAAAAGGCATTAGAAGAATATTGGTTGATGCATGAAAGATTAGGACGTCCAAGTTTCTCCTATCTACAAAAATTATATCCTGAACTATGTACCAACTTAAATTTCTCTAAACTTATGTTTGAAACCTGTGAGGTGGCAAAAAATCATCATGTTCCCCATCCTTTGAGTAATAAAAGAACTGAAAGATCATACTGATGTTCAGCCAAATGGTTTGGTAGCTTTATTGATGACTATAGCAAAGTTACATGGATCTATCTCCTAAAATAAAAATTAGACACTATTACCACACTTAAAGACTTTTACAGTATCATTCAGATTCAATTTAGTGTACAGATAAAAGTCGTTCGTTTCGATAATGGAGGAGAATATTTTAACGAGTGTTTGGATGCATTCTTTACACAAAATGGGGATATCCATCGGTCCAATTGTAGGGGTACTCCTCAACAAAATGGAGTGAGAGGGAGAAAAAACTGACACTTCCTAGAAGTAGCTCGACCCTTATGTTCGCAAGGAATGTTCTCAAAATATTTTGGGGGAGATTCTATCCTTACAGCAAGATGGAAACAACATGACGAATTTTTGGTCATTTGCTAGTTTTACTTTACTTCAACTTCGTACCAACATAAATTACTTCTCAATAGAGTTTATTCAAGGGTAAAATTAATGACTTGCCACCGAACTTTAACCTAGTTTCTACTTGACCAAGTATCTCAATGTCCACTCAACTTTCAATTGAGTTTATCATTCATCTCCAGTTACTCAATCGCTTGCAATACCTAAAAGAATATCATACGTAGCAAATGTTCTTTCGATGTGGTGTAGTAATAATGTTAAATCTTTTATAGGCAACAAAAGTGCACGACGTAAACACACTATTCTTCAAAGAAATTGACGACGCTTTCAGTTTTCCCCAATTAAATTCATGTCAATTCGAAATGTTTGGGTAGTGTATTTTTCTTAATTTTGAGAGATTTAATACCGTTACTACATCACGATAGAAGATCATTTGCCACATATAATATTCTGTCAGGTATTGCAAGCGAATAAGTAACGGGTGATAAATGAGAAACTTAGTTAAAAGTTGAATAAGCATTGAGATACTTTTTAAAGTTTGATAGTTAAGAGGAAACCTGATTAAAATTTGTTGAAAATACATTATAATATCAAAGATTGATATTATAATATATTCAAATCTATTCAAATCTATTGTAATATATTACTTTCTTTTTTGTAATATACTGTCAAATTAGTAGTAGATTCGTAGGAGTTAATTTAGAAGGAGTTAGTTATATATACTTGTACATTGTTCAATTGAATAAACAGATTATTCATTCTTCCAATTTTACATGGTATCAGAGCATTATGTTAACCTATTTTTCAGCATTTTTATGTTTTTCAAGCCTTTTTTCAGTTTTTCGGAAAAATACTTGCAATATCTATTTTTGGAGATTTTATAGTGTTTTTTGGGTAGAAACGGCCGTTTGAGAAATACACACTACTTTGCTGTGATGTTCAACATTTTTCAGCCAAATTCCATCGTTTAGGCCTCTAAAATCGCCTTTTTCAATCCTTTTGACTACTTTTTCCTCTTTTTCAGTCATGGGAGAAAATTCTGAACAAAACCTAACTAAGAACTCTAGTGACCCTTTCTTCATTCATCATTCTAATCTCCCGGGAATGATGCTTATTTCTACTAAACTTATAGGTAAACATTATTGCACTTGGTGTCGTTCCATGTCAATTGCACACAGTGCGAAGAACAAATTCAGGTTTGTTGATGAAACTATTGAACAACCATCTGCAGATAAGCCCATAGAGTCTGCTCTTTGGCAACGGTACAATGACATAATTCTTATGTTGATTTTCAATACGGTATATGGCGATCTTTTTACCAGTGCGGTATATATGAAGACGGCCAAAGAAATTTAGAATGATCTCCGAGAATGTTTTTTCCAATAAAACGTGTTTCATCTCTTTGAAATACAACATAATCTTGCACGCCTTATACAAAATCAATAGCCCATCAATGTGTATTTTACCGTATTTTTGCGGTGCTACGAAGTCCAATCATGAACAAACAGAGAGAAACAAAGTGCTACAGATTCTAATGGGTTTAAATGATTCTTATTCTGCTCTTCATGGACAGATATTATTGATTCAGCCGCTACCTTCTATCCGGTCTGTGTATTCCATGTTGACACAAAAAGAAAAACAGAAAGGCATGGCTGCTGGGGCTAGCATTATCGAACCCACAACTATAGTTGTTCGAACAGGCCATAGAAACAACAACAATAGAGGAAAAGGTCGGTCGACTAAGAAGAAACCACCTCACTGTTCACATTGTGATAATGACTATCACACCATTGATACATGCTTGAAGCTTAATGGCTATCCGCCATAGAAAGTTCCCTACTGCCTCTTGTGGTTCTAGTGGACAAGAAAAGAAGGGAAGCAGAATATCCTCAGTCAACAACATGATAACAGCAGCATACTCTTCTTCGCCCAACCTTACTGCAAACCAGTTAGTTTTAGCAACTTTTGTCCATGATGAGCCAAAATTGGACCTTGAATCCAAGGCCAACATTGCAGATGGAATTCCCTCTCTTTAATGGGTAATAGATAGTAGCACCACTAACTACGTATCTAGTCTCCCACTAACTAATGCTACTACAAATCTGTCTCTACCTCCAATCGCATTACCTAATGGGACTCAAGTTCCTATTAATTCTTTAGGACTTACTATTTTGGCTCTAAATTTTCGCTTTACAATGTTCTTGGGATAGCTTTTTTTTGACAAATTTTATTTATGTCAGTCGAATTACTCGATCATTGAGATTTTCAGTAACATTTTATACTTATTTTTGTATTTTACAAGACTTGGAGACGAGGAACATTATTGATTGGTTGGGGACGACAGGGTAACTGACTCTATTATTTGGTGGACTCCAAGCAAAAAAATCACCTACAACTACTTATCTTCAAAGGCCTTATCTATCACATGGTACCGCCGTCTTGGTCACCCTTCACCTTTACGCTTGCAACTGTGAGTTGAGAATTTTTCTTATTCTTTAAATTAATCTTGTGACATTTTTCCTTTGGCAAAACAAACTGGTTTATCTTTTGGATTAAGTCGTATTAATACAAAGCATACTTTTAAACTTATACATTGTGATATTTGAGGACCCCATAGAATACTATCTCCTTCTGGTGCTCTTTACTTCCTATTGATGATGATTTTACCCGCTGCACTTAGGCCTTTCTCATGCTTCATAAATCTAAAACACAAATATTGCTTAAGTCATTTATTGCCTATGTTGAAACACAATTCCATTATAAAGTTAAAACAATTAAAATCGATAATGTAACTGAATTTGTTTCTATGCATACTTTTTTTAGTGATAGTTGAATTATTTTTTAACGTTCTTGCGTTTCCACACCCCCAACAAAATGGAGTAGTAGAATGTAAACATAGACATATCCTTCAAAATGCGCAAACTTTACTACTTTCAATCTTATATGCCATTGAATTTTTAGGACGAATGTGTTTTAACATCTGTCTATCTCATTAACCACATTCCCACTCCACTCTTATTGAGCCTCATGCCTTATGAGAAATTATTTAGTGACAGTCCTTCATATACATATCTACGTACACATCTACGTACTTTTGGATGTTTAACCTATGCAACTAATCTTCATCCACGACACAAATTTAATGTTTGGGCCAAAAAATGTGTTTTTATTGGTTACCTTTTGGGCAAAAAGCATAAAAGTTATACGACATTAATTTAAAACAAATATTTAGGAGTTGAGATGTCACATTTTATGAAAACATTTTTCCTTACCAAAAGGAGCAGCCTAGCCTTGATCCAACACCCGTACTCAAACTGATCACCCAGGCCATGATATTAGGCTAGGGCCAATACAAAGAAAACCCAACCCTCACATAGTGACAAATGAAATTAGATATTCTTGATAGCATTAGACCGAAACCATCCATATGAGGTAGTGCTTTCAATCCAGAACAACACACTGAAGCTATCCGACGTGATGAACTTGTTGCTTCTCTAACACCTTTACGACATTCCAGTCACATTCGAGTCCTACCGACTAAGCTCCCTAATTATGTTTACCCTACCATTACGTTGCCCCCATGCATTCCTCGATCTCTCGTCCTATTACAAGATATCCTCTTTGCAATTACTTTTTATATCGAAGACTATCTTACCTATATTAATCCTTTATCGCATAATTGTTTTCTACTTTGGAACTTGACAGTTATGTAGAGACCTCAAAAAATCCTGAATAGCACCAGGCCATGAATGAGGAAATTCAGGCTCTTGAAGCCAATGACACGTAGATACTTTCTCCTTTTACTAGTTGGTAAGGTATCTATTAGATGTCGGTAAATTTACAAAATTAAACGAAAATTCGATGGGAATATCGAGCATTACAAAGCTTATTTGGTTGCTAATGGCTATACTCAACTAGAAGGTATTGACTACCATGACATATTTTCTCCAACCGCTAAACTTGTTCTTTTCCGATGTTTACTTGCTCTCACTGCTGCTCACCCATGGTCCCTTTATCAACTCGATGTTCATAATGCCTTCCTTTATGGTGATCTCATGGAGAAAATCTATATGCTTCCAGTGTCTGGTCTGCGGTGACAAGGGGAGAATTTAGTGTGTCACCTCAACAAATCACTTTATGGATTGAAGCAAGCCTCTTGTCAATGGTTCTTCAAATTCTCACAAGACATCCAATCTTTCTGTTATGATCAATCCAAAGGAGACTACTTGCATTTTACTAAAAGAAATGGAGAATGAGTAACTACGCTACTCATCTATATCGACAACATACTAATAACAATGAATAATTTGACATCAATCAGTGAACTCAATAAGTATTTAAATACCAAGTTTCGTATCAAAAACCTTGGTGATTTAATATATTTTTTGCGAATCGAGGTGGCACGCTTGAAACATGGTATTTTCATTTCACAAAGAAAATATCTATTGGATATTCTAAATTATATTGGGTTTCTAGGATCGCGACCTACAAACTTTCCTATTGAGCAAAATCTTAAATTACTTTCTCATGATGGTGATCCATTGGATGATCCGGCCAAGTATAGAAGATTGGTTAGTCGATTAATATATCTTACTATTACATGGCCAGACATTACATATAATGTTCATTTATTGAGCAGATTCATACAGTCACCTTGAAAGCCTCATTATAAAGTTGTACGAAAAATCTTGAAATATCTAAAAGACACACCTGGACAAGGCATGATGTTCTCTTCCCAAAATACATTGAAGTTGAAAGCATATTGTGACTCTGACTGGGCAGGATGTCCAACTACTCAGCTTTCAACAACTGGTTATTGTGTTTTTCTTGGAAATTAACTTATTTAATGAAAAAGCAAACTCCAAAAAACTGTATCCTTATCCTCTACCGAAGTCGAGTACAAATCCATGGCAGCAACATGTTGTGAGCTTACATGGCTGCAAAATCTTTTTTGAGACCTTCGAATTCGAGTTCAAAGGCCAATTACTTTGTTTTGCGACAATCAAGCTGCTCTCCATATTACAGCAAATTCAGTATTTCACGAACGAACAAGATACAGAGATTGATTGTTGCTTTGTTCGAGATAAAATTATAGAAGAAAAAATCATAACGAAGTTTGTTCCATTTATATCATAACTTGTTGACATATTCACTAAAGCTATCGGAAAGGAAAGATTTCATTATCTATTGGTCAAGTTAGGAGTTCACAACATTTACTCACCAACTTGAGGGGAGTGTTGAAAATATATTATAATATCAAAGATTGATGATATAATATATTCAAATTTATTCAAATATATTGTAATATATTACTTTCCTTCTTTGTAATATACCGTCAAATTAGTAGTAGATTTGTAGGAGTTAATTGAGAAGATATTAGCTATATATACTTGTACATTGTATAAATAATTCAATTGAATAAAAAGATTATTCATTCTTCCAATTTTACAAAGTTCAATGGCCATTGGTTACATAATAAAAAGTAAAGTTTGAGCATATTTGTCGTGTTCAAATGTTACTTTAGATCGAAGTAAGTTAAAATAAAAAGGACCTACTTTTAAATACAGCAAAACATGCTCTCATAAACCAGTTTTGCCTTTCATACTAGAAAACTAGCTTCCTTTCAGACTTGAGACTCAAATTCCAGCAAATTTCAAAAGAAAAACTCGAATGCAAAAAGAAAATGCGTAGAACCGGGACAATGTTTTCAATCAAAAAAGCCATTTCAAAGCATATATCATAACAACATCAAGGAATTGGGACAATGCGGATCACAGCAATATAAAAAAATGCGTACACAAAAAGAATTGTGAAAAAACATTAGTAATAGGATAATACTCGGAAGATAGAAGCATACAGAAGCAAGTGAATGAAGAAAAGAGCACAAACCTTCTTCTGCAGAAGATGCAGATACTAGTAAAACAAGAACAAGAATTAATAAACCCATTGTTATTTCTTCTTTTCTTGTCCAACTGGAGAGCTTCAATTTTGAAAAATCATGGAAACCCTCCAGAGCAAAATCGCATCAAAAGGCACAACAGGTGTATACTTAAAAAGACGGAGAGAAAAAGAGACAGAGAGAGAAAATGGGGAAGGTATGCTTTTGAATAAGATACTAAAAAGGGGGGGACTTGATGCGGAAATCTTTACTTTGGACCCCAGATTTCACATTGGGATTCTAGGCTTCTTTTACTGTGCATTTTGGGTCTGAAATTATGTGAGCGTGTGAAGAGAGAGGGAGAGAGAGTAAATTCAGAAGCTGCTGACATGACGATGATAGCTGGCTGGCATTCAATGGTCATATTCTGGAAAATGTGTTCGAAAAAGGGGTTTGACGGGTTGGAATTGCAATTGTAGGGCGACCATTTCATTACAATGGGTTATGGGCGTATGCCAAAGACCAGGAACCATCGAGATAAGGAGTAGGGGTGGGCATTGGATTGACTTGGAATATATGTTCCAAAGGAAAATGTTGTCCTTCATTTAGTGAAGAGTTTATTTTGTTCATTTGGACAACTTGTCCAAATGAAATTGGAGGAGGAAAAAGTAAAAAAGTGAATCACATTTTCTTCCTCCGATTCCATTTGAACAAGTGTCCAAATGGACAAAATAAACTTGTTCAAATGGACAAAATAAACTCCACTAGGTGGAGGAGAACAGTTCTGATGTTTCAAATTTGAAATCGACCCTACTTAGGATAGTAACAGAAGCTGATCGCCCAAATTGGACCGGTTCGGTTGCGATTTAAATTCAAATAATAATAGTAAATTTAAATTTTTTTGGCCTTCTCATCCCATTAAATTTTGGACATACTTATCACATTTCAAATTAAATTCTGGTAAATTATCTCATTAAAAAAAAAGGAAAAATTACTTAAAAGTCACATGCAAGTGACTTGTTTCAAATTAGGTCAAAACAAATTTTAAAATTGTCAATAAGTCATACTCTTCATCAAATTTTCATATTAATCCCAAAATTATCCATGTGATCTATATTTCCTACACACCGCTGTAGCCACCACTACTCCCACCAACACCACCGCCGCCACCGCCGCACCTGCTGTTGTCACCGAGTCAAGAGAACATTCCGAGATCTTATTCAGATCTAAATCCATCATATCAAAATTTGACTCAGCACCAAAACTTTCTTTTTTGGTGATGGACTGAACTTGGAAGCTGTAGAAATTGTTGAAGACATGAAATTTTTGGAGCCCGTAGTCATCTGCTGGATTTTTTCGGCTTTTAAGTTGTGATCTTTTTCATTGTTCTCTTTTTCTTCACAATCTCTTGAAGGAACGATGTCTTCTTTCTCCATTGAGCGTATTCTCACAAAATCTGAAAATTCATAAGTACAAATCAAAACAAAAATTAGAACCAATTTACAAAAATTCATAAAAAATCTTAGAAGTACTTAAATTAAGAAACTAAATGAACAAACCTGAATGGCTATTGGCAGGGGTACTAGGGTAAAAAATTCTGGAATTTGTGTGTATGGAGGGTTTGGAAAAAGGGTTTTCATTGAAACTTCTTTTGTCTCAAGTATTAGATTATGAATTTCTAATATTTGGATTAACGGGTCTTGTGGAAAGTGGGAAGAGGATCTATTCGAATAAGTTGTCATTGATGAACGAAAATTCTACACTAGACAGTAAAGACTGGAGTGAACAAAATATTCTTGTGAGAGAAAATAAATTCTTGAAGAATTGTGAGTGATTTTGCGTAGATCAACTGATTTGATTAAGATAATGAATGTGGATTTGAAAGAATGGTAACGGGTAATTTTATAATCAAGAATGAGAAACAATATCATAAACACATTTGT
Source organism: Forsythia viridissima (assembly GCA_030279155.1). Lineage (NCBI taxonomy): Eukaryota > Viridiplantae > Streptophyta > Magnoliopsida > Lamiales > Oleaceae > Forsythia > Forsythia viridissima. Next base: position 52,274,348 of record CM059034.1, read on the forward strand.
ATCATGATACTATATTATAGAAAATATTAAGGAAGATTTGTTTGATGAATTTCTGTAGAGTTGCCATGATTTGTTAATGTAAATAGTAAATTGAATTTCTGTAGAAATGAAAAAGTTCGATGTGAGCATTGTTATGATAAAAGTTGGCCATTAGATTAATCTCTGTGTTGATAATTAGTCATGTGTGTTGTTTGATACTGTATTATAGAAAAACAGTATCACAGAAAACAGTATCATAATAGAAACGAGCATAGAATTTGCATATGTGCTCAGAATTTTTATTATAATATATTTTCGGAATGATCTCGACGAGTCGGTCAAGACCAGTGGCAGTGGCTTTGCCACTACGTACGATGAATTTTAGCTGTTTGAAGTCGTCTCTTTAGCTAAAAATGACAATCTTTAATTTTGTTTTTGTCATAACAGTATCATACATACTAAAATAGTATCATAGATAAATGTAAATTAATATATTAGTATCATACATGAAAATATCTTAATAAAGCAGTATCACATACACAAACTATAACCTAATAAAATAATATTATCATAGATTAAATAACAGTATCATAGGTTGAAACATTATCATAATAAAATAGTATCAAAGATAAAAACATTGTATAAGTATACCATATTATTTTATCTAAATAAAACAATATCATAGATCTATTTTACTGGTTGAAGTAATTATATTATTTTTAAAATACTCTTTTAGTAGAAGAAGACCATTGATACTGCTTGCATTCAATAACATTATCATATATTAAAACAGTATCATAGATGTTTTACTAGTTGATGTAATTATATTGTTCTTAAAACAGTATCATATGTTGAAACATTATTATAATAAAACAGTATCAAAGATAAAAATATGGTGTAAGTGTACTATAGCATATTATTTATTTAAAACAGTATCATAGACAAAACTAAGTACAAGATATTTTAATGGTTGAAGTAATGATACTGTTCTTAAAATACTCCATTAATAGTACAAAATTATCGGTTTAAGCATTGTCATAATAAAACAGTATCAAAAATAAAAATATGGTATAAATATACCAATTTACGTTATCTAAATAAAACAATATCATATATAAAATATTATCATACAAAACAGTATCACAATAAAACAGTATCTAACAAAACTGTATCACAACAAAATTGTAATATTAAATTATTGTAATTTTTTTACAATTAAGAGTATGTTGGTGTTTTAGCTCTAAAATGTGACTTTAATTGAATTAAGTTTTGACCATATGACTTTAGAGTCCATAAGTACCAAAACAGTTACCAACCTTGAATTTACCCATAAAAAAAAGAGCCCATTAGAGAATAAATATGAGAAATTTTAGGATGAGTCACTGGTGATGCATCATAGGTTTCGAAGTTATATAGCACAAACTTATTTTAATCAAAATCATATTTCAGTGTTAAAAGACCAATGCACCTATGTAATTACAAAACAGCTAATTCAAACACAAACTGTTTTTTATGATATTTTTTTTCCATAATACCGTTTTATTAATATTTTTTTATTATTATACTATTTTATTGAGATAACATTTTATTAATATACTGAATTATTTAGATATTGTATTATGGTTTTCTATTAAAACATAACATTTGTGTCCACCTAAGCTTAACTTGTTTACTATATTAACCATATGATGCCGTTATATATGATATTGTTATTAAGATACTGATACCAATATAATTTTTATTTGTTTTATTAAGATAATATTTTATTATGATATTGTTTTATTTTGATTCTATGATATGATTTTCTGTTAAAACATAATATTTGTGTCCACCTAAACATGTGTTTGATAATAATTTGCTTCTGATACTCTTATACTGGCTTAACTTGTTTGCTATCTTTAACTATATGATATTGTTATCTACGATAATGTTATTAAGATACTGATCTAATGTACCTTTGATACTATTTTCTTAAGACAATTTTATTGTGATACTGTTCTTTTGTTGTGTTGAAATTTTCTATTTTGAGTGTGCGTAATAGTGTCATTGTTTCCAAATACTCTAATACTAATGTGTTTTGTTATCGTAATATAATAATGTCCTTCTAATATTGAAATATTAAAATACTTTTATTTGTGATATTATTTTATTAAGATGTTTAAATACTGTTCTTAATAACATACTGTTTTGTGATACTTTTTTATTAAGATACTATTTTTTATTATACATTATCAAACAACATATATGAATGCGTGACAGTAAAATTTCAAAAAACATAAAAATGTTGATATATGTGAAACAAATGTTGCTTTCATTTATTCGATCAAAAAATGATTACAAAATTCAATTGTGTTCCTATATATTAAAAAAATAATATATCCAACAAAAACAACATACTTCAAGAAAAATAAGAGAACACATTCATAAAAAAACTAAATTCACGTGCAAAATAACACTCAAAGAAGCAATTGTTTCCAAAATTTTGCAATCCAATGACTGTCATGTTTGTGATATTATTTTATCAAGTTATTATTTTTTATGATACAATATCAAACAACACACATGCATGTGTGACAATAATATCCCGAAACATATAAAAATGTTGATTTCATTTATTCGACAAAAAAATAATTACAAAAGAATTGTGTTCTTATATATCAAAACAATAATATCTCTAACAAAAACAACCTAATTCAAAAAAAAAAAAGTAAAAGAATTCATTCATAAAAACTGAATGCACTTGCAAAATAACATTCAAAAAATAATTGTTTTCAAAATTTTGCAATCCAAGGACTGTCCAATACTTCTCATAATCATTATCATTTTTTTTATAACAATAGCAAGTTATTAAAGTTCAAAACTTTATATTTTACATGATTGAGAAGAAAATCAACAGTAAAAAAATCGTGAACCCACAATTATCACTCACGAAAATAGTGAAAAGAGTTTGGGTGGCCGGTGGTGAGTCGAGTAATGCCACCGTTGAGATACAAGATCCAGTAGGGAGGCTGGAGAAGACAATAGCTACATACGTGCTGCTGAAGTTTAAATCAATTTAATTCTAATTAATTTGGATCATATGGGTAATTACAGGATTAATTGAAATATGTCTAAACTATTATGACTTAATGGCAATTTTGAAATGTGTTTAGACCTAAGTTGGAACAACTAAACTATAGGTAACTTAAAGCCAATTTCTCTAATAAAGGTAACTTAAATGCAATTTCTCCAATAAATATTTTTTAATTTCAAAACATGAATAGAAAAAGAAAAAACTACGAGATTTACCTACAATTATAGAGTTCAATCATTCGAAAAAAAAATTTCTTACGTTCAAGAATAATAAGAGAGCCTAAAAAGGATAATACATTTTGACATCCCAAAAAAATCAAGATTTCCATCAAACACTAAAAGTAAAAATAAAATAAAATATTAGAGTCATCCCACAATAAAAATTATTACAGTCATCCAACAACAATTAGAAATTGAAAATAATACAGTCATCCAAATTTAAAAAACAAATAACGAGTTAGCATATTATAATCTCTAGCTGTTTACTAAATTCAACAGTCCCATAAGCTTCAAGCAACATTTCATCAACAAAATAATAAAAATATATCGAAAAAAAATGAGTGTTACATTGGATAAAGCTGGGACAAAAATGGGGCGGGTCGGCCCCATGAAAAATTTGGGGCACTCCATCTCGTCCCACGACACGCGAATTGGCGTAGTGTAGCGGGGCGGGCCGCTCCCACTACTCCTGTTATAATTTTTACAAAAAGAAAATTAAAAACATATAATTAAAATTTTTTTATATTTTTGTAGCAAACAAAATAAAAAAAATAAAAAAATACAAGATTGGGGTTGTGGTGCAGTGGTTAAGATTTTTAATTTGACAAGTTCAACCTACATTTGAATCTCAATCAACTCATTCTTAACAAAAATTGTGATTTCTAACTCTATTTTATGATTTTTTTAAAAAATAATTATAAATAAATAAAATTGAGAGGGCGGGTCCGGGGTGGGGCAGGACTGTCCCGGACTCGATCCTATTACCTGAATAGTCGAAGTAGGGCATAGCTGGGTGTGAGACTGGTAAATTGTCATATCTAGATAAAACATTGTTCACATTGTACTTTACGTGAAAAAACTAGAAAACGCTTGAATAACTTTGACTTAGCTTTCATTTGGTTTCACTGATTCCAAATGCTCTATACAAAATAATGATTGAATTAACATTTGATACAAACACAAATTTTTAAATAATAATGAACTACTTATTTAGTTGTATTACATTCATCTAATTTGTTATATTCTTTCACATACTCCATATAAAATCTATCTTGGAGAATCTTTAAGCCAATTTTGGGTGCACACCAAAACCTCCACCATCTTAGGGGTCAAAGAACTACGAATAAGATCGAAGATTCTTCATCCAGTACTTAAAGCAATTTCTAAAGCCACAATAGATATTTGAATTGCCATAACATATCTAGCAAGTTGGACAAAGTACCATATTTACTTCCATTAACCCTCAACCATATAATAACATCAAAATCATTATCTTGTATATCTTCATAAGCGTCCAACAAGTATTTGTCCAGATCATTTTTTATCTCAACCAAATCTTTTGTTGCTTATATTCTCTTAAACCTGGAAATATGAGTAGAAGACACACTTGATGTATGGCTTTCTTGTGTAGAAGAAAACCCACTCAATCCACATCAAGAAATATTTACTCCTCTCAGAACTTACTTTGCATCTCGCATACCAATCGTAGATAGACATCATATTCTCTATCAAACAATTGGTCATGTTGCGAGTAACTTCATCATCCTTATAAATATCACCAAAACAATATTCAACACTCCAATTTATACCTTGGATCAAGTATAGTAGCAATCAACAACAACTAGTTAACAATTTCCATCTTTCTCTAATACTTGTCAAACTTGTTCTTCATGTTAGTAGCATTTTTACCCAAAATATAATCACCGCTTGAACTCCATTATTCCAACTCAGTTACAAGTGAACATACTTCATAAAGATATTTAGTAGAGCTCACATGCAATGAAGTACTAAATTTTTCTAAGTTACTTCATAAAAAAACTTGTAAGAAACTTGACAAAAACATAAGCATTTTCCCAATCAAAAGATGTATGAGATCCACCCCTTTTTTCTCCCATCATCGTTATACTGAAAATAACTTAAGTAAGTCCATAATCCCCCTCTAATCTCCCAAAAAATTTTTGGAAGCTGCTCCCGACATCAAATAGGTAGAATTCCACCTAGTTGGCATGTATAAAAACACAAGTGATTTGCTATCTATTTTTTCTCGACTCAGACACTCCTTCAATCTTTTTCTCTTGTAGGAGAATATTTAACTACATTGTGGATACTAACAATTGAATCATGTGCTTTATTCAACCCCGCACATACAATCAAATTAACAATATGTGCTCAATACCTCATGTGCAAATATTTGCCATAAAAAACACACTCATCATTACCCCAACTAGTCATCTTCCTCTTAAGATAAGAAATAGCCGTTTCATTTGCAGTTTCGTTGTCAACCATGATCGTAAACACTCTTTCAATACCTCATTCATGCAAACAACTCTCAATAACCTTACAATGGTTTCACCCTTATGATTAGCAATCACAAAAAAACTCAATATATATTTATGAAGCTTTCAATTAAAATTAATATAGTATGTTGTAAGAGACATTTAGTTAATATTTTGAATAGAACTCCAAGTATTAGTAGTAAGAGAAACTCTTTGACGTTGGATGGTCCGTTTTCAATTGCAATTTCTTATTCAAATATAACTAGTCCTACGAGATGGATGATCAAACTTAGGACATGCTACACTACAAAATTGTCTAAACCCCTTGACCTTTGATAAAGCTAAATAGTAGTTCATCTAATATTATTATCTTAGCACATGAAAGTCTATACACTTCCTTATTAAAGTTAACAACTAAAAGATTGATCCCAACACCCAACACCATTAGTTGGGATTTTTTTCCTTTTGTTTTCCACTTTTCCTGGATAAAACTTATAATGACTATCCAAATGTGTTTTTAAAATACTTGTCCCACACTTTTTAGCCCTACAAGTAAAATCCTGCCCACAATAATTGCACGTACACGTAATCTGCTGTTTCCAATTATTGTGAAGTGATCCCACACAAATGAAATATCCTAGTATGTTTTCTCTTTCTTAAGCATGATTGTAGAGGTGGAGAAAGATATGTAACACCCGTTTCTAAATTTGTTGTTGACAGAGTTTTACCTGTAGCTTGAGTTTCACTCTCTAACTCCATATTTATATATGTACAATCAAACACAAAAACAAATAAACATGAAATTGAATCTAATTGTTCATTTTACATATTTATGTCTATACAATCAAAAGAAACAACAACTTTGGACATAATTTATTCAAACGTAAGAGTATTTAATGACTAGTTTCTGATTTCATAATTGGACATAATCTATATCCTAGTATGATTTTATGCAAGTGATATCAATATAATTTTCGGACATAAAATTATATTTGAGCTTTTATCCATTTAATGCTAAAGATAAAAAAAATTAGTACATTTACATTTGATCTAGAAATATAATCTTCTATCTTTTTTGAAATCTAAATCTCAAACTCTTGAACTCTTGAACTATTGTCTTAGATGATTGACTTTGATATTGACCTTCTTTGAGAGTTCGATTTGTTATGTAGTCTTGATCTTGATCTTTTGATGAGGATTGATTTGAAGGTTTTGAAGATTATGTTAAACCAATTATTAATAAAACAAGATTAATTTGTTTGTTATGATCAAAACATTAATGTTAGAGTTAAACTTATGTCAACAATTTTCTCCTATGTGATTATGACAAACAATATAATGTGCAATAGAGAATATAATAATTGATAAGGTAAACGGTAGCATATATATTTCCCTATGTTTTTCAAATAAGCAAAATTGATAAATTTATTTTCTTTACTCATAGCATACAAATTTATCAATTCATGAAATTCAATTCATCTCATCTTGTCATAACAATTCAACAATTCAACAATTCAATTCATCTCAATTCATCAATGCAACAATTCAATTCATCTCAATTTATCATAGCAATTCTCAACTTATCATCTCAATACTACTTTTCTACCTTTTGGCATAAACAAAAAGATATAGTAAATGAAAGAAGATATGATCAAAATATTTAACCAAACGATATAATGACATTCCCCCTAAATTAAACAAAAGATGCCATATCGTTCATTGATAACATTAAAACCAAAACGACCATAGTTTGAAAATAAGAAAAATATTCATTAATCTAAAAGGTTGTTTCAAAACTACATAGGCTAAAATGAAAAGCTAGTTCTCCGGAGGAGAGGGCGGAGGAAACATGATGTCGAAACATGAGTTAAGTTCTTGTTGCGAGGCCATCACTTGTTGAAGCATAGATATCAAGCCATCAATCGATTGTTGTAGGCCACCCACCGAGTTTTGTAAGCCATCCACCGTGGAGGTAAGTGAGTCGATCTGGCCATTGAGGATATTATGGTGATCTTCGAATAAGGTAAAATCAGATGAGAATGATGATGGAATATGTAAGCTATGTAAATCACTAGGATGAGACAGAGGAGATACATCCTCTTTATCTTGGTCATCATCGTCCATAGCTTCATCTCCTTCAAACGGCAATGTTGAGGGGCCCGACTCTGCACCAAATCCCTTCGTTTTTGCCACTCATTTTCCATTATCCTTTACAATATTCATTCTTTTAAGGGTGTTGATATTGATAGTGGCGGTGGGTTTTGGACTAATGGCAACTTCATCATGCATTGGAATTTTAAAGTGGAGAAAGATTTTGGTAAGAAGCATCCCACAAGATAATCCCGTGATCCTATGGGCGCAATGAATATTGTTCATATGATTTAACATGATGAAGAGAAAATCAATCTTTCAACTGAATAAGAAAGAATCGAGAAGAAAGAGGTCAAAAAGAGTTACCTCGTCTTAGATGACCTTTCCTATGAACGATTTTGTGTGCAATAATGTTACGAAAAACTCTACAAGATAGAAAAAGTTGATTGGTAGTATGTTGAAAAGTTTTACCAGTGACTAGACTACATGCCTCGATAGGATTATATCCTTCAAAATGAGGAGCAATCTTGTGGACATAGACATGATTTTCACAATCCTCAAGTTCAAGAATGGACCTAATGAGAGTTCGAGTAATTTTGATTCGTTTTTCCTTGAGTATACAAGAGATACCCGACCCTGGAGTGTAAATCATGTTTTGCTAAAAAGTTTTCATGACATTTGGATAGGCTTTTTCATCTAGGGTAACGATTGACACCCAACTCATGGAAACAAAAAAATCTTCAATATGAAAGGAAGGAGCATCACAAGTAAATGAGGCAAGGGTAACACTTTTACCTATGAGGATAGGGCATTTATCAAGTCGATTTTTTGGCAATGGGTCGTCTTCGAAAGATTGTGATGGTAGCTTTTTCCTCCTTTGTCGTTTTCTAGCCATTTTTACCTAAAGCATATTGGAAAAAATTGGATTTGTAGTTTCTAGGGTTTGGATGACCGACTTAGGAAATGATCTCATAGATTATTGGATTCTAGATTCAGCATGCTCTTATCACGTGACACTCATTAAAGATTGATTTGACAACTACATGTTAGTAAATTCTATTTCTAATCTGATTGGTAACGATGCATCCTGTAGAGTTGTTATAATAGGAAATATCATAATTAAAATATTCGATGGTTTTATTAGAACATTGTGTGATGTTAGAAACGTACTGGATTTAAGGAAAAATCTAATTTCTTTGGGTACTTTAGACTCTAATGAATTTAGTATTAAGTCTTGAAGTAGAGTAATGAAGGTGAGTAGAGGTCTTATGACAATGATGAGGAGGCAGAAACTAGTAGAGAATATTTATAGGCTACTAAGTACTACAGTTGTAGGTAGAGTTACTATTGCAGAGTATGAGTTAGATAGTACAGTCTTATGGCATATGAGTTGTGTCATATGGGTGAACGTGATATGGTGGAGCTTTATAAGATAAATCTATTGAAGAGTGTGATAAAGAGGATTATTGACTATGTTCATATATGTTCATATAGATATTTGGGACAGTAAGTGTAGCATCACGAGGGAGACATATGTATATTGTGAATTGTATTGATGATTGCTCAAGATATGTTTGGGTGTACTTTATGCAGTACAAGTCAGAAACGTTTGTCAAGTTCAAGTTGTGGAAAGCTGAAGTAGAAAACCAAACAAGGAAGAAAATTAAATACCTCAAGTCTGTCAATGGTATTGAGTACACAGATTCAAACTTCATAGAGTTTGTGAAATTCATGGGATTAAGAAAACACTTTACATTACGGAAAATACCACAACACAATGGTGTAGCTGAAATGATGAACATAACAATAGCATAAAGAGCTCGGTGTCCATGTTGAGTGCAAGGATTTTAAAGAATTTCTGGATAGATGCAGTGTGTATGACATGCTTCTTGGTTAACAGGTCGCCTTGGATAGCACTAGATGAGAAGGTAGCAAATGAGGAGTGGATATGTAATGTGGTAGACTACTCCAATTTGAGAGTGTTTAGGTGTCTAACTTACATGCATATTTCTAGTGAGGAGAGATTGAAGCTTGATGTGAAGTCTAGATAATGTATATTTTTGGGGTATTAGAAATGAGTGAAATGGCTTGAGCTTTGGGATCCGAAGGAAAATAAGGTTGTGATCAGTAGATATGTGGTTTTTTTATGAGAAATCCATGTTGCAGCGTACACAGGAAAAAGATAATTAGGTGCTAGAAAATTGCAGCAGCAACGATCATGTGGTGCAGATGAGATAGAGACTCATAACAAAGAGGACAATGTCCATAATAAAAAAAGTTTAGCTCAAGAGATCAGGAGCATCATAGTATAGCCACAGAGAGACTTAGACACACTACGGCTACCAACTAGGTATGGTTTTGAAGATCTGGTGGAGTTTTAAGAAGGGAATAGGGTGATAGGATGCAAATGGGTGTATAAGAAGAAAGAAGTACTATCAGAAAAAAAGGGATAAAAATTCAAGGCTCATCTGGTAGAAAAGGGTTACTCACAGTGGAAAGTGGTTGACTATGATTAGATTTTCTCTATGTGGTCAGACACACTTTCATCCTAATAGTGTTGGCTTTCTTAGCACATTTGGACATGCAGTTGGAGCAAATGGATTAAATACACCTTTCTTTGTTGGTGATTTGGAATAGCAGATTTACACAGAACAACCAAAAGGGTTCAGTCAGCCTAGACAAGAGCACTTGGTCTATAAATTGAAGAAATCACTTTATTGGCGAAGCAGTCTCTGAGACATTGGTACAAGTGATTTGACTCCTACATCATCCAGATTGGGTACAAGAGATATGAGTATGATTGTTGTATTTGTGTGAAGAGCTTTGGTAGTGGCTCATTTATTTTTTATTATTTTATGTGGAAGATATGTTGATTACCGCAAAAAGTATGAACAAGGTCAACAAGTTGAAGACTTTGTTGAGTAGAAAATTTGACATTAAAAATTTGAGTGCGGTCAAGAAGATTCTTGGGATGGAGATTTGCAAGGACAAAGATTCCAAGAAATTATGATTATATCTTGGTGGTTATGTTGAAAATGTATTAGAGAGGTTCAACATGAGTAATGCAAAACCAGTGACTACACCTTTGGCGAATCACTTTAGATTGTCTATCGCTCAGTACCCAAAGACAAATTGATGCGATCCAAAGTGCTAAGGACCATATTGAAGGCATATCAGAGGCTAATGGAAGTTTGGAAGACCAAATTAAGTATAAAACAAAGTTGGAGGTCAAAAATGACGAAGGCCAAAAAAATGGCCTGGGTGATCACCCAAGGCCATTTTTTGGTAGCAAAACGTTAATTTCGACGAAAATCCAGTTTTTGGCAGTTTTTGTTTCTTTTTCGAATTAGAACTCTTATTTTTAATTAGTTTTTAATTATTTCTAAATTAGATTAGGATTTCTTTAATATTTACTATTTAAGCAATTTTCATTGTAAACAATAGCAGTTTTGAATTTTGAGAGATTAATTAAAGTGAGGATTCACTTTCTTCCGTGTTTTTAATTGAACAAACCCTAAAAACTTATCAAAAATTTCGCAAACCTTTGTGGCGTTTTCATAACTATGGTTCTTTGATTCAAAAAATAATCGAGTCAAGTTCTTGCGACCAGGTTTTAGCTTTCTTAGAGTTCAGATCAAATCTTTTGTGGGTTCCGAGATTCGATTCTCCGCGGTTTCGCATCAATTGGTATCAGAGCTTTGGCTCTAAAATCAGGTTCTATCTTTTTAAATTTTTTTTTCATCAGATTCATCTTGCATTCTATCAAATATATATATATATATATATATTTTCTTGCTTTGTGATTCTTTTTTTTTTATTTCTTGCGTTGGGATGCAAAAGTTATAAAAAAAATAGCCGAAAATTCAAAGAATTTCAAGAAAAGTCAAGAAACACATTTTTCTTAAATTCTTGTGTCATAATTGTTATCCAATGCGTAAATCTTATTCTTTTATTAATTTTCTTCTTCATCGTTTTCGTTATCTTTTATTTTCTTATTTCTTGTTCTTAAACATTACAAAGACTGAATTCCTGATTGAGTTTGGTTTGTTCTTTAGAGAACTTGGTAAAAAATAAAAAGAGAGGTAAAATGTAAGAGTGATGAGATAATTATCGAGAAAAAGCCACATAGAGTGAAACACGAGAGCAAACACATGAGAAAAATAATTCCTTTCAATCCTAATTTTTATTGTTTTTATCCCAAAATGTCCAATAATGAAGAAATAACACATATGGAAGAAAATAACTAATTCTTTTTGTTGAAAGCCATGAAACAACAATTTGAACGGATGAACATGGTGTTTGATGAGATGAGATATAGTAATAGGGAGATGATGGATAAAGTAAATAGGCATGATACGGTAATCACAAACTTACTAAGGGAGCAACAACACGGGATCCCTAATGTTAGGAGACAGGATAGGCGTGATCATAACCCTGTGACTTAATTTGAGGATGATGATGACTATAATTATATGGCTAAGATGAGTAGGATGGGACATAGAGGAGATAGGCGTGAAAGGACACCTAGAGGAGGAGACTTTCGAGACCATGATGGTGTAGATAGAAACCTTGGAAATATTAAAATAAAAATACATTCCTTTCAAGGTAGGAATAACCCTGAAGCCTATTTAGAATGGGAAATGATGTTAGAATTAATATTTGATTACCATATCTATTCAAAAGAAAAGAAGGTAAATTGGCAGTAATTGAGTTCAATGACTATGCTATAATGTGATGGGATTAATTGGTGACATATAGAAGGAGAAATCACGAGAGACCTGTAGAAACTTGGAGTGATTTAAAGGGTTTCATGAGGTGGAAATTTGTACCTAGTCATTACTATAGGGACCTCTATCAAAAATTGCAGAGCCTTAATCAAGGTTCAAGTAGTGTATAGGATTACCATAATAAGATGGAGATGGCTATGATTAGGGCCAATGTTGTGGAGGATAGGGATGCTACTTTAGCTAGATTTTTGAATGAGATAAATAGAGATATAGCCAATATAGTTGAATTACAGCATTATGTGGAGTTGGAAGACATGTTGCACATGGCTATAAAGGGAGAGAGGCAATTGAAAAGAAAATGGGTAGCTAGGTTTTCTTCGGGATCTATCCCTCATTGGAAACTGAAGTGGGATAGTAATTATGTGAGTAATATGGCTGTTTCAAAGGGGGAGACCGAACCACCTAAGAGAAAAGAGGATGTTACTAGTAACAATAAACTCAAGTCAAATTTCCAACCTTCGAAGAATAGAGATATCAAATGTTTTAAATGTTTGGGATTCGGGCACATTGCATCACAGTGCCCAAGCAAAAGGGTAATGATTTTACGTGATAATGGAGATGTGGAGACTGAGGATGATAGTGATAGTGATGAGATGCCTGAATTGGAAGATGATGGTGTAGAGTATCCTGTAGAATGTGAAGTCCTATTTGCGAGGCATGCTCTTCATACACAAATTAAGATAGATGATTTGGGGCAGCAGAAAAGAAAAGGCGAGGTAGAAGCACAAGAAAAGAAAACGAGGGATTAAACAACGAGTTTGTAATTAGCAAAACTAACCAATCCCTCCCCAATTTGTCTAATTTTTTATTGCAGGATTTGGATGACGTATCTTCAAATGAGATGTCTAGTAGGTTATCACCTATTCGAGGCATTGTACATCAACTTCACTTTGTACTTGAAGCTGTTCTTCCAAAACAACCACCATATAGAGACAATCCAGATGAGATGAATGCACTTCAAAGACATCAAATTAAAGCCAACGAAGGTCGCTTATTCATTTTTAAGCCGGGTGGCATTTTTCTCCCATTTGATACAGGTGATGATTCGAGGTCAAATCCTTTTGAAGAATTAGGAGATGATGCGATCCAAAGTGCTAAGAACCATATTGAAGGCATATAAGATGCTAATAGAAGTTTGGTGGACCAAATTAAGTATAAAACAAAGTTGGAGGTCAAAAACGACGAAGGCCAAAAAAATGGCTTGGGCGATCACCCAAGGCCATTTTTTGGCAGCAGAATATTTTTTCTAAGCCTAGTAGTCTGGGCGATTGCCCAGGCCAATTTCGGCGAAAATCCGATTTTTGGCAGTTTTTGTTTCCTTTTCGAATTAGAACTCTTATTTTTAATTAGTTTTTAATTATTTTTGAATAAGATTAGAATTTTTTTAATGTTTACTATTTAAGCAATTTTCATTGTAAACAATAGCAGTTTTGAATTTTGAGAGATTAATTAAAGCGAGAATTCACTTTCTTCCGTGTTTTTAATTGAACAAACTCTAAAAACCTATCAAAGATTTCGCAAACCTTTGTGGCGTTTTCATAACTATGGTTCTTTGATTCAAAAAATCATCGGGTCAAGTTCTTGCGACCATATTTTAGCTTTATTGGAGTTCAGATCAAATCTTTTGTGGGTTCCGAGATTCGATTCTCCGCGGGTTCGCATCAGTTGGTATCAGAGCTTTGGCTCTAAAATCAGGTTCTATCCTTTCAATTTTTTTGTTTCATCAGATTTATCTTAAATCCTATCAAATATATATATATTTTCTTGTTTTGTGATTTTTTCTTTTTTTTTTTTAATTTCTTGCGTTGGGCTGCAAAAGTTATAAAAAAAATAGCCGAAAATTCAAGGAATTTCAAGAAAAGTCAAGAAACACATTCTTTTTAAATTCTTGTGTCATAATTGTCATCCAGTGCATAAATCTTATTCTTTTATTAATTTTCTTCTTAATCGTTTTCTTGTCTTTTATTTTCTTATTTCTTGTTCTTAAATGTTACAAAGGCTGAATTCCTGATTGAGTTTGGTTTGTTCTTTAGAGAACTTGGTAAGAAATACAAAGAGAGGTAAAATGCAAGAGTAGTGAGATAATTATCGAGAAAAAACCACATAGAGTGAAACACGAGAGACAAATAATTCCTTTCAATCCTAATTTCTATTGTTTTTATCCCAAAATGTCTAATAATGAATAAATAACACATATGGAAAAAAACAATCAATTCTTTTTGTTGAAAACCATGAAACAACAATTTGAACGGATGAACATGGTGTTTGATGAGATGAGATATAGTAATAGAGAGATGATGGATAAAGTAAATAGGCATGATACGGTAATCACAAACTTACTAAGGAACAACAACACGGGATCCCTAATGTTAAGAGACGGGATAGGCGTGATCATAACCCTGTGACTGAATTTAAGGACGATGATGACTATAATTATATGGCTAAGATGAGTAGGATGGGACATAGAGGAGATAGGTGTGAAAGGGCACCTAGAGGAGGAGACTTTCGAGACCATGATTGGGTAGATAGAAACCTTGGAAATATTAAAATAAAAATACCTTCCTTTCAAGGTAGGAATAGTCCTGAAAACTATTTAAAATGGGAAATGATGTTAGAATTAATATTTGATTACCATATCTATTCAAAAGAAAAGAAGGTAAAATTGGTAGTAATTGAGTTCAATGACTATGCTATAATGTGGTGGGATCAATTGGTGACAAATAGAAGGAGAAATCACGAGAGACCTGTAAAAACCTGGAGTGATTTAAAGGCTCTCATGAGGAGAAATTTGTACCTAGTCATTACTATAGGGACCTCTATCAAAAATTGCAGAGCCTTAATCAAGGTTCAAATAGTGTAGAGGATTACCATAAGGAGATGGAGATGGCTATGATTAGGGCCAATGTTGTGGAGGATAGGGAGGCTAATTTAGCTAGATTTTAATGGGATAAATAGAAATATAGCCAATATAGTTGAATTACAGCATTATGTGGAGTTAAAAGACATGGTGTACATGACTATAAAGGTAGAGAGGCAATTGAAAAGAAAATGGGCAGCTAGGTTTTCTTCGGGATCTATCCCTCATTGGAAACCGAAGTGGGATAGTAATGATATTAGTAATATGGCTGTTTCAAATGGGGAGACCGAACCACTTAAGAGAAAAGAGGATGTCACTAGCAACAATAAACTCAAGTCAGATTTCCAACCTTCGAAGAATAGAGATATCAAATGTTTTAAATGTTTGGGATCCAGGCACATTGCATCACAATGCCCAAACAAAAGGGTAATAATTTTACGTGATAATGGAGATGTAGAGACTGAGGATGATAGTGATGAGATGCCTGAATTGGAAGATAATGGTGTAGAGTACCCTGTAGAAGGTGAAGTCCTATTTGCGAGGCATGCTCTTCATACACAAATTAAGATAGATGATTTGGGGCAGCAGAAAAGAAAATGCGAGGTAGAAGAACAAGAAAAGAAAACGAGGGATGAAAACAACGAGTTTGTAATTAGCAAAACTAACCAATCCCTCCCCAATTTGCCTAATTTTTTACTACAGGAATTGGATGACGTATCTTCAAAAGAGATATCTAGTAGGTTATCACATATTCGAGGCATTGCACATCAACTTCACTTTGTACTTGAAGCTGTTCTTCCAAAACAACCCCCATATAGAGGCAATCCAGATGAGATGAATGCACTTCAAAGACATCAAATTAAAGCCAACAAAGGCCACATATTCATTTTTAAGCTGGGTGATTGGGTTTGGGTTCATATGAAGACCGAAGGCATTCTTCTCCCCTTTGATACAGGTGATGATTTGAGGTCAAAACCTTTTGAAGAATGGGGGGGATTATGCAATCCAAAGTGCTAAGGACCATATTGAAGACATATCAGAGGCTAATGGAAGTTTGGTGGACCAAATTAAGTATAAAACAAAGTTGGAGGTCAAAAACGACGAAGACCAAAAAAATGGCATGGGCGATCGCCCAAGGCCATTTTTTGGCAGCAGAACATTTTTTCTAAGCTTGGTAGTCTGGGTGATCGCCCAGGCCAATTTCGACAAAAATTCAATTTTTGGCAGTTTTTGTTTCCTTTTCGAATTAGAACTCTTATTTTTAATTAGTTTTTAATTATTTCTGAATAAGATTAGAATTTCTTTAATGTTTACTATTTAAACAATTTTCATTGTAAACAATAGCAGTTTTGAATTTTGAGAAATTAATTAAAGCGAGGATTCACTTTCTTCCGTGTTTTTAATTGAACAAACCCTAAAAACTTATCAAAGATTTCGCAAACCTTTGTGGCATTTTCATAACTATGGTTCTTTGATTCAAGAAATCATCGGGTCAAGTTCTTGCGACCAGATTTTAACTTTCTTGGGATTCAAATCAAATCTTTTGTGGGTTCCGAGATTCGATTCTCCGTGAGTTCGCATCACAAATGCTGACATTGAAGACATGTCAAATGTTCTATATATGCTAGTACAGTGTGGTGCTTAATGTATACTACGGTTTGTACAAGACCAAATTTGGCATAAGATGTTAGTGTGGTGAGCAAGTTTTTGGCAAGTCCGAGACAATGACATTGTGATGCAGTCAAGTGGATTTTCAGAAACTTGAGGGGTATTACAGACCATGCCATCCTGTTTAGCAGACAACAAGATGATCCTTCAGTTGTAGGATATGTGGATGCAGATATGGAAGGGACTTGGATGACTGGAGGTTGACTACATGTTATGTATTTACTCTTGTAGGAGGACCTATTTGTTGGAGGTCCATGATTCAGTCTCTAGCTGCACTATCTACGAATGACGTAGAGTATATGACAGTGGTTGAGGCTGCCAAGGAAGCTTATAGGATTGGTCATGTAGTTGGGTGTTGAGCAATGTTGAGTTCAATTGCAATTTGATAGTCAGAGTGCCCTTTATTTGGCAAAGAACCATGTATCATGCGAGGACTAAGCACATAGATGTGAGGTTTCACATGACCAGAGAATTGGTTTCTAGTGAACTATTTCTTGAGAAGGTTCACACTTCAGAGAATACAGTAGACATGTTGACAAAGCTTGTTACCACAAATAAGTTCAAGCATTGTTTGGACTTGATTAATGTCTCCAGGTGCTAGAGAGAGAGCGTCGCAACCTATTGGTCCCATGTTATTTTTTTTCTCCTAAGATGTGGATATTCGCCAAGGTGGAGATTATTGGAGTATGTGGTTCATATTGAGTGGAACACATGTATACTGAAAGTAGGACAATGCATTAGGGGCAAATGACTCACAAATGATGCTTGTCACAGAGCTCTTGCTCTTGATTTCGGTGTCTTTCTGGTATAGTTGGCAGTGTTGTATGCTCGTGGTCTTGTAGAATTAGCAAATATGCCAAAAACGTGTAGGTTATCTAGAGGTTTACTCATCCTTCCTTGAGGATGCGTGCCTACCGACATTTGGCAGCAAAATGTACAAGAATACGTACCACACAAAAAAATAGAAGATCTTTTTGTGAAAAGATTCATAAGAAGATTGACAAGTGCTAAGCACCCGAAACCTTTTTCAGTTCCCGAATCAAGGACCAAGAAAAAAATGAGAGTACACGTCAACAAGTGGAGTTAACATCGATTCATGATGTGCTAAGTGGTTGGGGGGAAGGTATTATGTAGGTCTTAGGAGGCTTGCATTTCTAACAGTTTATTGAATATCCATGTAGCAATGAATCGAATGGAGTGGAAGATATAATTCGTGAAGACTACGAATTTTTTTGAGAATAAGCCTTTAATTTGTTGTTTGTATGAAATAATTATTAGTTCTTTCGAAAAAAGAACTAAAATTATATTCTACTGGCACGCAAGTAAAGTCTGCTATAAACTTGAAGCTCTCATAGATGTGTGCAACTTCCAACTTTAATGTTCAAATGGACATAATCCTTCTACTTAGATCATTCGCTATAAAATTGAAAGGTTAGGAATCCACTTGCTTCAAATAGAAGGTTGGAACCTACTTGCTACATTTTTGATAGTTTGAGAATCCTAACTGTAATTTTCCCATATTTCTTCTTATGTATATTCGACAAGCACTCAATCGCACGAACATCATATACAAGGGAGAGTGTTAATATCCTCAAATGCAATAGAAGTCTTACCAAATTCGACTGATATATTTAAGATTGTGATATTTTGTAAATTGATATTACTTCGATAAGTACAAACATATAAAGATAATTTTTAACATGTTTATCGTACAGAATTGAAAATCAATAGTCATAAATAAGAAAATTTGTTACAATTGGTCCAGGTAATTAACATTCATAGTTCAAAACTACATGTTTCCTTTATCTGGTTTGTGACAGCAGCCATTAAAGGTCTTTTATTAGGATACTGAAATGTACAACACAAAGCAAGCTGTAATAGTTGTACCATTTGCTCCCCTATGCCAGTAGTGTTATAATAGCTATGTAGTGCATTATCAAACACATCAATTAGGGGCTTTTCTTGAAACATTGATCTCACCCATTTCGGCAGGTCAGTGTCATTTTTCTTGTTATCTAATGCATCTATGGGAGCCTTACCAGTTATCAGTTCAAAGAGAAGGACACCAAAGCTGTACACGTCGGACTTATGAGAAACTTCGTGTGCATTTGTCACCTCGGGTGGACAATAACCGGCTACGAGGTTTGGTTTGGGTTTAGCGTCCGGTGAGAAAAGTTGGGCAATGGCGTGCTCGGAGAGGTATGCATCGAAAGAACTGGTAAGAAAAACATTGGATGATCGAATGTTTCCATGGCAAACATGTTGTGAGTGAAGATATTCAATAGCTCGAGCAACTTTGTAGGCAATGCTACACCTTACTTCCCAAGTGAGAGGAGTCTTGTTTGCACCTCCATTCCCTATGAAGCATTAGAAGAACATAAATGACTACACCTTCACATTTGATACTTCTAGACAGGAAAAAAATATTTGAGTATGTTTGAGAGTGTTTATAAGCACTTATAAAATCTACAGACTCCTTAAGTTCCACAATTTATAATATATAAAAAACCTTACCAAACTCGAAACCTAACCACTCTTAACACGAGCTTATGAGTGCGTCACTTTTGGGAAAGAAACTACTCAGGGCCAAAGAGGGAGAATGAGAGTACCCTAACAAATAGCGTTCCAATCCGATAACTAGAAATGAAGCACAACGATAATTGCCTTCATCTCACCTACACTAATCTCTGTTCGATTGGTAATTCTCGACAACTTAAGCACTCCATATACCAAATCAGATATAAAATGAAAAATCTAAGAAAGGCACCAATGATAATTTGGTATTTAATATACTAATAATATGTCTGGTATGTTGTAATAGATATGATAAGATATGATATTTAAAGAAGAAAAGTGGTGCATACAAAGTCAAATAATGCATATGCATGGAATTTTTATTTTATAACTGAAAGTCAAATGTGTTGAATTCATTACCAGATATAATGTTTAAATTCTTTTCATCTGTCGAAATTTGAGAAGTAAATAAAATGAAATTTCTGAAGTCAAGAGAGAATATAGTTGACTCTAAATATTCAACTCATCCGAATGGTTTACAATTGTATAATTTGTATAAATAAACCTGTTTAAATGAGTTGGTCTATTCCGACTTTTCTATCAAATTCAGGACCAAACAGGCTCATTTTGCAATTGTTCATATAAAAAATTTAACAAGAAACTATCTCTCCCTGTTCCATCCCGAATGGACATTATTTACTAGGGATATATTTGGTATGTAATACTAGAGAAGATCTATCTAGTTTAAATACGAAAACAAACTTAAAATTTTGTTTGTTAAGACTATCTAATATTGATGAGCATGCATTTCGTTCATGACAGGATTACTCTCGGCATATCGCTACTTCTATTTTTAGGCATTCCAACATCCGAGGTCCTTCCCATTCCAAAAGGATGAACATAATGTATGGAAAAAATAATTAGAGAAAATCCTACTATAAAGAGGTAGAATCGGCATCGAGTCTAAAAAGAGAGGAATGGGGTCGAATCGGAAAGTTGATCATAAAGCTCACGCAAGAGTAGGACATACCAGACAAATCTTTCTGATCTACTAGCTAGTGGTACTCTCAAATCCCATTTTTTCATCAATAGATAGGGTCCCCAATTGTAAAGCGGATAACACAGGCAAAACAAAAACAAGATAAGATCATGTACTACATTGCCTTTTCACCTAGAACAGAATAAATTGAGTGCATGACTCATAATTAAGACCAAGAACCTAATTTCATACTTTAAGAAAAAAAAAGGCTATTTATTTACAACATAATTAGATATGTACTTACCATGCAAAACAAAAGCCAAGCTTCCCAAATGCATGTAATCATACAGAAGAAGTCTCTCATCCTGATGCCAAAAAAATGCTTTAAGAGGAAGCAAATTTTGATGAAGAATTTCAGACCCCAACTCTTTAACTTTTTCTATGAATTCCATCTCAGATAAACAACCAACAACCTTCAATCTCTTGATAACCACACCATATTTTGGGACCTTGTAACTAGATCCAAAAGTCCCCTTCCCCAACACCTCAGCCTTCGAACCTAGCAACTCCTCTAGTCCATATTCTCCATAGCCATCCTTTCGAAAGAACACCAATTTTCTCTCTAAAATATCTGTCGGTCTCCAAGCCATCGTATAATTGATGCCTTTTCTCCGCTTTGTTGATGTTTCCGGTCACTTCGTTATTAGATCTACTTGAAGATCTTAGCAACCACAATGGTATTAGAAGTTATTTTATGATGATCCAAAGGCAAACATACATTCATTGACTTCCTCCCTTGATTTGTATTTTGATCAATCCAAGAAGTTCCTATGCAGACAAAATGTGGCTGCATTTAGATATTAGTGCCAGGGTGTATGAAGACATTGACATATGACAAATATTCTTAATTCTCACTATTTTTATTTTTTATTTTATTTATATATTTGAATCATTCTTTCATGCTTGTCAACTAGTTTAGAAGAATATTGCTAATACAAATTTCCTCTAGACAAATAAATGATGATATTATATACGGAGGCGGATCAAGGAATTTTTGGAAACAGGACTACTACTGAAAAAAAAAATTTGCACTTTAAGATCGGATTGTTACAAATTTTTTTTTTTATACTAAATAAATATTTTTTTCAACTATAAAAACAGATTTTTTCTAAAAACATACGTATGTGAGAATTTTATTGAGAAATGAGAGAATTGAGGAAATTGAAAAAAAAAAAAAAAAATTGGAAAAGGTGAAAATATATGTATGTAATTTTTTTGGGCCATTAGAAGAGAAATTCTTTACGGTCGTTATAATTAGTTAACTATATTCATTCCAAAAATTCGGGTTTATTTTTATCAAGAATTTTCATTTAGTTCATTAACCGCATATTTTCAACTATAACTTTTCATTGCGTTTATTATCCTTTAATCCCCAGTACATATGGTGAATAGTAGGATGGATGTCACAAAAGAATTAGAGTTTTCATTATATGTTTGATTTTATTATACTAATAACTATGGATCTGTATTCAACTACCATCCATAATTTAAGTGAATTTATAATTCAAAATAATACTTTTATTATATACTTCTATTG
This sequence comes from Forsythia viridissima, assembly GCA_030279155.1. Taxonomy (NCBI): domain Eukaryota; kingdom Viridiplantae; phylum Streptophyta; class Magnoliopsida; order Lamiales; family Oleaceae; genus Forsythia; species Forsythia viridissima. The sequence goes on from CM059034.1 coordinate 52,296,387, forward strand.
TCTTTTGACTTTATGCCAATATTATAGTCAATGGGCATAATTGAACCGGCTCGGCCCTTTGACTTGAAGCCTTATCCGACCCTATAAATGGGCTGATTAGCCTTATTAATTTTAAAATTACAAACTTAATGATTTTATTATTAAAAATAATATTGTCTAATATGTTATTATTTTAATATATTAAAAAAATTAATAAAACTGAAAAACGGTTTACAAAACTCTCCTTCATTCTCGCACCTGGGTTATGGGATGCAGTTAGCATAGAGGATATGAAGTTCAACTGATTTGCACAAATCTTTTGTTTATCTATTATTTGTTATTGACATAGTTTAGTTTAGTTTTGCTTGAATACTAACAAAAGGTTAATTTTGGAGGTGTTTAATAAGTGTATTTTATATATGTATTTAGTGTTCATTTATTATAAGATTTCCAAAAATATGATGGAGTATCTATTGATTATATCATGCTTTTAAGTCTCTTGAACAATCCTGAGCTTAGTAAACACACGGGCAAAGAGAGAAGTGAAAAATGATGTCAAACACCGAAAGAAGGAAACTATTGAATTTGTTGGAGATAAATATATACTTCTATAATTTGTATGATCATGTATGAATTTCTTGTAATTGAATGCACTTGGAATTGTCGTAATTTATATAGAGATATAGTAAATTTATAATCTTTAAGTAGATTTCGATCTACTTGGGAGAGCTTGTCAAATACTTTAGATGAATTTTATATCAACACGAATGAAATAATGTCATAATTCGATAAAAAAGTTAAACTTGATAAACTAGTGTAAAATTGTAAAATTGTGAAGTCCTAATATCTCAAATTTATGGATTCACCAATACTTTTAATTGTTTTTTAGTAGTTTATATTTAAAATATTCAATCACTTTGTTTTTATACCATTGATCAAATAGAAGTTAGAATGAACCATAAATCAATATTAAGTACACCTCTTCGTGGGATCTATACTGAACTCGCAATCCAATTTACCATTTTTCACAATATCGTACAATTGCGATTTCCATGAACAATCACCTTCTCATACAAATTCCTCAAATTTCAAAGGAAAAAAAGAAGCTACTTACTAGGAATTACATGCCCATACAATCGATCCATCTAAAAATAAATAAAAATGCAAGGTCTAATTACAGTCTAATCTAAGTTAAACTAATTTGGACTCTTTTCATATCTCACATTAGGTCATTTTGGGCTCTACCATTCATTAAGAGTGGGCAAAATACTAGCTCGAAAAGGAGTGACCTAACGAGTTAGATCCTTTTTTGTTTAAGCTCAATTGAGTTATGGGTCTAATTTTCATTTACTCCACCATCCATAGATGCTTCTCATAGTTTCAGCAGTTGATGTTAACTTACTCATAAAGTGACTTTCAGATAAGTTGGGTTCGACCAATCATTCCACATTGACCTCAAATAACATTCTTGACCTTTTTTTTTTTTTTTATCGAAATATAAATATATAAAGATAAAAAAATGTACCATATACATATACACTGGGCATACCCAGGCAATCAAAGAGAAAAAAACGTCAAAATTACATTACAAAATGAAAAGAGTGAAAATGAGTAAAAACAGCAGGATAGAAAGAAAACAAGACTTTGTATACGTGTGTTTTAATCATTTTGATAATACTATCAGAGTTTGGCTTGAGATTCTCAAAAATGAACCCATTTCTAGCATTCCAAATGTAATAGATCGTTGCCGCGAGGGTTACTCTTTTTGCTTTGCTTTTCCATCTCGTTCTTTTAGCTTCCTTCTTAATCCATTTAAGAGCACTAACAATGGTGGGCATAGCTCTAGATATTCTCAACCAAGCTCGAATTCAGTTCCAAACAGCATAACTAAATTGGCAAGAGAAGAACAAATGTCTCACCGACTCATCACACACATTACATAAAACGCAGCAATTATTGATGTCCAAAAAAACTAGATTGTCTTTTGTCAACAATTTGGATTTGACATAAAGCCATAGAATAAAAGAGTGCTTTGGGGTAATGCACTGTCTCCAAACATCATCAGCTCACAGTTTCTTTGTTTCCTTGATACGGAAATAATCATAAGCTTTAGAAATAGACAAATCAGCCCCAAACATCTATTGAGTAGCCCTATTAACAGCAACACTGACATTTCCTTCATACCGGCAGATCTGATCGTGAATGGCTAACATTTTTTTTTTCATCAAAGGGGAATCAGTCCCTCAGATTGAAGTCCCAAACCGAATCTCCTCTCAAATACACATGATTAACCCAACGAACCCATAGTGTATCTTTTTTAATATGAACGTTCCACAAAGTTTTTGCCATTAGAGCATTATTCCAGCACCTTAGATCTCGGAAACCCAAACCTCCTTCAGCTTTCGGAATGCAAACTTCATTCCAGGCCACCAACGGTTTTTTATAGCCCCAAAGGAAGTTCCGACACAAACTTGTGACTCGCTGTAAAACAGTGACTGGGATCGGGAAAATGGTGAGCCAAAAGCATTCGACCCCTTGCAGCACTGCCCTTATAAGTTTAGTTCCACCCGCATATGATAGTGAGGCAGAAGTCCAGGCATTAATTTAATAAGCAACCTTGTCGATGAACGGAGAATAATGCATAACTTTAAGTCTATAAGCCGCAAGAGGCACCCCAAGATAACGAAATGGCATAATACCCTCGAGAAATGCAGTTAAGGTTTTGATATCATCCAGATCTTGTCCAACAATGCCGGCAGTATAAAGGGCAGATTTAAGATGATTTGCAAATAATCCCAATTTAGCTCCAAAAGAATACAAAGTGTTCATCAAAATCAAAACTGACACGGGATCCCCCCTAGAGAATAACATTAGATCATCCGCAAAAGCGAGATGAGATATTTGAAGATGACCGCATTTAGGATGAATGTTAAAACCACTGCAACTTCCTGTATTTAGTTTGATGGACCTCGATAAATATTCCATGCACAGGACAAAGAGAAAGGGTGATAGAGGGTCTCCTTGTCTTAACCCTCTTTTGCCTTTGAAGAAACCATGTAAACCCCCATTGATTACAATGGAATAGGATGTTGAAGAAACACACTCCATAATCCATGTTACAAACATAATCGGGAAGTTCAACCCAATCAAAACATCATGCAAGAATAACCAATTGACCGAGTCATACACCTTTTGTAGATCAATTTTCAAAACACACCTGGGGGCCACACGCTTTCTGTTATACTTCCGTAGCAATTCTTGTGCAAGATGTATGCTTTCTGTCATATTTCTGCCCTGAATAAATCCCGATTGTGCTTTATCCACGATGTTGTCCAGAATTGGCCCAAGTCTGTTAGCAAGGATTTTTGAAATGATTTTGTAAAGAACATTGCAGTAAGAAATAGGACGGAAGCCCCCAACTGTTTTAGTATGGTTCTCCTTTGGAATAAGAGCAATAGCCGCATGATTAATCTGTTTCAGCAACTTACCGGAGGATAAAAACTCAAGGATAACATCATCACCCACCACTTCCCAAGATTTCTTATAAAAACAAGAAGAAAAACCATCCGATCCCAGAGACTTCTCCTCCCCAATGTCATACAAGGCCATTTTTATTTCATATAAAGAGATATCTTTGGTTAGATCCCTTCCTTGATTAAGAGACACGACAGGTCCATTGGCAATGACAAGTGCATCAATTGGTTCCGCAATGAACTCCTCACCCAATAAATTAGAGTAGAAACTCACAAATTCATCAATCACCTGCTGTTGGGAAGAAGTATAACTACCATCATGTCTTTTAACTACAGAAATTTGATTTCTCTTCGTGTTTCTTTTAACCAACGCATGGTAGAATTTGGTACACCTATCCCTATTTAAAATAAATTTTGTCTTCGCCTGTTGGAAAAAGAAATTATTTTCAACTTCTGACAAGAAGACAACTTCTTTCCTCATCTGCGACACTTTGACCTACAGATCCTCATTCCCAGGGCAGTCATGAAGCTATAACTGGAGATGGTCCAAAGTTTCTCTAGCACTCTCAGCCCTCGAAGCAATATGACTGAAATGATGCTTGTTAAGTTGCAGGAGGGGCCCCTTTAGAATTTTAAGCTTTCTGCACAAAATAAACTTCTTTGTACCATAAACATCTTCCATCCATGTTAAATTAACAATGTCAATGAACCTCTGATGTGCAGCCCACATATTGAAGAATTTAAAATGCTTTGGATGAGGTGGCACATGGTGTATGAGAGTAACAATACAAGGGAATGATCTGAATAGCATCTAAGAGGCAAAAAAACCGATTCAGCTATTAAGCCCTCATTCTGCAATGCACCATTAACCATGGCCCGATCCAATTTTGTCCAAATGGTGTTATTATTCCAAGTAAAAAAGCATCATGTCGACCTAACGTCCGAGATCCCAGTGGCCACGCAACAATCAAGCAGATCTTTAGTTTCGTAAGGAGTCACATCAGTCCCATTAATCCTTTCATTTGGATAAGTAACACTATTAAAGTCCCCAACAAGAAGCCACGAGCAAGAGTAGCTCTGATTGATATCCAATAAGAAATTCCAAAGTGGTCTTCTATTGACAATAGAATGAAGAGCATGAAATGAAATAAAAGTGATCTTACATGTTGCTTTGCAGTGGATAATTTGAGGATGATTTGCAATTATCTCCATGTGGACTTTATTAGGATCCCATACAACCAAAATTCTTCCAGCACCATGTGTGTGAAAATTATTGGCATGTTTCATTCCTTTGAAATTGTTCCTTAGTACACGGTTGAGGTTATCACTGCTAAGCTTGGTTTCAAGAATAGCCAAAACATCAATATTACTCTTCCTTATGAGGTCTCTAACCCCATTTTGTTTTAGGGGCTTATTGAAGCCCCTAATATTCCAACTTGCAATCTTCATGATGATATGGAAAGGGTGTCACCCTTCCTTTTATCAATCTTCGAATTTTTTTGAAGTTGTTCTTTATGAGCTCCCTGTTGTTTCGACGTAGAAGCAGCATGTGGTCCCTTGCATTCCCCTGTTTTTCTATCACCGGAATGGTTCCTTGATTTATTTTTATTTTTCTTCCTAGCAACTTCAAGAAAAGCCCTTTCCACTTCTGCACCCTACTGAATTTGGTGTGTGACAATCTTTCCAGACTTCGGTTGAGAAGTTTCATTAATTGGAATATACAAATTAGCCTCGTCAACATTAACTTGTGCATCTCCATCCAATTGTGCTTCCTGAACATTCCTTTGAGCTTCTCCTTCTATAACAACCGCGGGAAGAGGTTCTATGTTCATAGTTTCCACCTATTGAGCTAACACAGGGACTGAATTTTCGTTTGTTTTAGCCAAACCAGCGATCTTAGTTGCAACTTTGTCAACTATCTTGTTGATCTTACAATCTGAAGACTTATGACCAAACAATTTGCACGTGGAACAGAATTTTGGTTCATGTTCATAGAAGATACTTTGTTCTCTTACAAAACCCGTAGGCAATTTTATTCGAACCGATTTAACAAATTCAATGGAAGCATCAACTTCAACTAAAACTCTAGCATACGATAATCTTTCCTTCGTATAAGTAAGCTTATCAGTAGTGATTGGTTTCCCAATTTTAGAGGCTATTTCATTTTGTAGACAATTGAAAAGGCAAATGCATCAAATGTGACGTATCATTTTATGGGTCACTCACAAATGATTTTAACAAGAAATAAATAAATAAAATAGAAAGAAATGAAAAAGGGAAAAGAAAAAACTGAAAAACAAAACCATTATCTCTTGTCCCATCCTAATTCTAGCCATCAGTCCAACCTTGTTCCCTACTCGTGTCCCCCAACCTTGTGCATAGTTTTTGTGCCATCCTTGTGCTTTTCGTGCTCCCAACCATTGCACCTCAGCATTTCGGTGCCCACAACTTCCCTGTGATTTGCCCCCTAAAAATATTTTAATAGGCAGTTATGGTCTCTACCATCTACTCAAATCACGATACATTGGATTTCAAATCACTTAAATCGCAATACTTTGAACTCCAAGTGGATTAGAGAGCAACAAAGTGAGTAGATTAGTGGAAAAACACATTGGACGATCGTTCAAAGTCCAATGTTTCGTGATTTGAATAGACAATTCTATTACGTGTGTATATAAGACTATTTTACTAAAGTATATCTCAATCTATTTAATAGTGAAACTTTTCATAATTTAAATTATGCCTTCTTCGTGCCTCCTTACATGCATATTTTGATAGTTTGTTCACCAAATACATTACGCATAATTGTCATAAATGTTTAATGCAAAGTGGACCCAGGAAATTTTTAATGAGAAATAAGAACAGATCCCATAGCAATTTTGAGATTTTAAGAACTAATCAGGCCAAGTTCTAACAAAAGTGTTATCACCTAATTTTGGTAAGGCTTCTATGTCAGCAATGACCTCCTAAGCCGAGTAAAGGTCCAAACCAGGCCCAGCGAAGGGGCCTCACGAATACATTGAAGGACTCGAAGGCCCAACAACATATTAATACTCCTGAACCAAGTATAACGAAGCCCGTGAAGGGTCTCGACATTTATGTACGACCCTGGGCGCTTCGCCGACAATCGGATCCGTCACAGATCCACAGGCAGTCCGATACTTCAGAATGACCAGATATATATTTAAAGAAAGATTGTGTTTGATTGTCACGCGGATTCTCACAAGAAAACCAAATTTCAATATTCTAAAGATTATGCAACATAAAGATGAAAATCAACTCAAATAAGGGGCTAAAATCTAAGAAATTGCATTGCCAACCAATCACCTTTATCCTATAAGGATAGAGGATCCAATCAGATATCTAATTGATTGTTTACCTAAATCAATTAGAACTATGAAGCTATAAATACAACGTCTCCGATTGTTCTAAGGTACGCATTATTCCCATCCTTAAACTCTGCTCAATATTCTACATGCTTGTCCCTTCCACACTTAGAGCTAGCAAATGGGTTGGGTTGGGTTGGGTTGGGTTGGGTTGGGTTGGGCAGGGCCCAGCCCGTCAGAGCAGGGCCACACATGAAATTGGACTGGACTAGTCCAATCTAGTTTTGTATGGACCAGAAATATGCTAAGCCCAATCCAACCCATTGGCCTAACTTGGTCTTAATTTTCTTTTTTTTAAATAACTTTTTTATACAATCTAATACATTACATCAAATACAATCTTAGATAAATTTAGACTATATATTTTGAGATTTTTAAAGAGATTAATTTATAAAATTAGGGCTCTCATGTATTAGTCAATAGATAAACGTCAATTTTCTTTCAAAATAATAATTTTTTTAATTGTAAACTATTTGTAGACACTTTAAAAAAAAAATAGAAATATTAAAAGCATGCTAGTCTTATTGCTTTGAGATATAAGCATGTTTGGCTTAAATTAAAAAAATTGTTTATAAGTAAATTTAAAATAAATAATTTACTTGTCACACCAAATATATTTTGGATTAAAACTTAAAGTAAACTGAATTTTAATTAAATTTAAACAATTTTATGTTGGATCTTGAGATTTTTGGACTAATGTTTATTGATGACTTATGCTTAGATTATTTTAGATTGATATTATTTGTATTATGTATTGAGGCTATTTACAAAATAGTTATAAGTGTTAAAGGAGGAAAAAAAAAAATTTCAAAATCGAGCTGGCCCAACTAGCCCGCGGGGCTAGATGGGCCGGGCTTATTGGCCCGATTTTATTTGGGTCAGGGCCAGCCCAACCCAAAAAGTCGGGTTATATGGGCCGGCCCACAGGCCGGGCCAATTTGGCCACCTCTATCTACACCCAAATACTCTCCCCATATATACGTATTACTCTATATATCGACAGTTGATTTGATCGTTGAAGTATCAACGATCGCTAGACTTTTTTTCTCCAATGATTTTGGTGTCTAACGATTGTCGTAGTGTGTAAATATAGTAATATACATGGTAGAAAATTGACTGAAAATCTGCTAACACGTGGATAGTGCAGATTTCGAGGTCAACAAAAAACATGTTATCAATAAGTTGGGGCAGCAGATGTGCTAGATCACACACACCAGTGGTGCAAATTAGACCCTACTAGACTGACATGACTTAGTTTTGGAGTGGTTTGACCGATCCTTGCCGCACATCACAAATATTACTCGGATGTAAAGGAATGCCCACATAAAATAGATACAATCTTCTTTCGTAATCACTTCAATGTACATAAGAATAGCATACAACCATTCTTTATCAACATCAATTAAACAATTATATGGTTCGTATTCTGAATGCATACAGACGTATAATTCACAAACATAGTCCGACCATTATCATAGACGATGATTCTATACAATCTCCATGTCTTTACGCATCATAAGTAACGCTGCAGAAAAAGAATATTATTCTAAAATTACTTGATTTTGTTGAGCAAATCATCTGCACAGCAGTGTTTCAAAGAATTGAAGCAACGAAATAGAATGTAAACTTAGAAGATTTTTTATTGTTTAAGTATGGAGATTACGCTTTCTTCTTAGATTCTTTCTCCTTCGCCATTCGTTCAAAAAGGCTTCCATCATAGGCGGCTCTGATTATATCTTTCTTCAGCAATCCGTGGTCGTCCTTGCAAAGGATATATAGGATTTTCCACTCCGTGAAGCCTGCCAGCCTGCAATTCACTCAAATAACTTATTGGATTGTTGGGGGGCATGAACAGAACATGAAAACCAGTAAATAATTTTGAATTACAAATGACATACCATCCTGCATAGTCCTTTCTCTCCCTGTTTGACTTGAGAAATTCTTTAAGTTCATCTGACGTCAAGGCATTTGGATAAGTCTTTGCATGCTTGGCAAAAATCTCTTCAAATTTTGATGGAACAAACCTTCAAAATTGTATTAACAAACAATTAGACGCCCGTAAAGAACAAGAATAGTTTGCAGTAATTAAGGATTATGTACTGATAGTAAAGAACATCAATACAACTGCCAAGTGTACCAACTAACAATATAAATACTAAAAGAGATTTAGCTTCTTAAATTTATTTTGACATTTCCTTACCCTATTCGGGGAAAGGACACCAATGCGACATTTATCAAATGCTCCTATAAGCAGATTACTCTTATTAAAGACATACTCGATTATATTTCCGGGGGTGGGGGAACATATATGAAGTTCCATTTGCAGCATCTATAAATTTTTCAACCTGGTCAAAAGAGTTCGAACTTATTTTATTCCTACAATAAACAGTCGAAGGACATAACTAGCCAACAGTATCAAGTCAAATAATTATTCTCCAAGTTATGTGTTGTCATCTATGTTTTTCAAAAGAAAAAGTGTCTATAGTACCTTCCTTGTGTGTCATAGACACCAGAATCACTCCCATGCTTGGCCATGTGGATATTTTTCACCTCAATTGGGAAGCGCAGAGAAAAGGATTTCCCCTGCATAAGTAAAAATCAAATAGCAAGGTCTTTTTTCAGTGACTAAAAGAACACGAGAATTTACAAGTAGCTAAGCCAACAGAACGAAATTGATGCAGCACAAGTTGTCCGTTTGTATACATAATCTTTTGAAGCAAACAAATTTAAACTTAGTCCCATTCATAGGTCATTTAGCCATATCATCAAGAGTAATAATTTTCATATTAGAGTTAATCTGAATAACTCAATTGTAAAATTATTAAAATCACATAAAATCAATATGAGAACTGCTGGAGAAGTTGACACGATCATTTATTTTGGCATTCCTGAGGATGCAGCTCGTGATAAAGTTAAACAATAAAAATGGAAAATGCAACCACTGGCTAGCATCTAGACAAGAAGAGCATGACATTAAACACATTGAAATTCGAAGACAAACATTCTATAGTTAAATTTTGGGGGGAAAAGAAAGAAATCAATGCAATTAAACACGGTTATTCAACATAATATGATAAAGAAAATAAAGAATGGACATGCCATGTCGTCAAAGTTCGGCACTTTTATGTGTCACATAACATTTCAAAGTCCTTCTCATTATAGGGGGATATTCCGTAGGGACGGTTCTCAAAAAGAATAACCCCGGCCCCCTTCACTAAACTTGCCCGAATGAGTCTTGATCTCTCAGGGTGGCCCGTAGGCATCCCTGGTCACGTAAGGGACACTTAGGAAAATGACAATGTAATGAGATGAAGATGAAGCAATAAGCCAAGCTGGGAGATGTGGACGTATAATTATATTAATTGTGCAATTATTGTTAGGGTCCGCATCAGCAATGCACAATGGCTAGCTGGTAAATGGGGGTGGACATATTATCCAACATTGATGTGCAACATACTATTTTGTGGGTAACTACTATAGAACTTGATGTCTAAATGAAAAGTACAGAACTGGAGATTAAAATTTAATCAGAGTCCTATAATAACATTTTAACTGCCTTTCTAGAATCCGGAATTCTTTATTTTAATGCCCAAATCGAATCACTGTTAATTCATGCAAATAACCTATGTATAATGTAGCATGGGAACTGAATCCTAAATGTAAACCTCGGCAAAAGGAAAATAATGTTAAATAATATGTTTTGATCTACAGTGATGCAACCGCAACAAAGCCATTTATCACTCAGAATCTAGTTCGAGAATCCACCCAATCACTACCCATTCGGCCTTACGTTGAAGAATCCCTTACGAAATAGACCTGCCCTCGTGTTCACGTGTTTATGTAAATGTTCTAAAAAGCAAGATCACCTAAGGCGAGTGACGGGACGTCCACGACTAGCCACGCCTCCCCAAAAAACTTGAAACTCACCTCTTCGCATATAGCTACGCTTTACATTTTTAGAACACTAGTTTATATATATAATTCAACAAATTAGAGGAGGAAATTACAGGTCTAGTTTTTCCACTTAGGCCAACGTTAATGAAAATGGCAGCAACTGTAGACAATAAATACCCACATCCAATTGCTCGAAAACCTGCAAAATCAATAACCCAAAAGAATCAACTAAATAAATAAAAGACAGCCCACAGTTTTCACTGAAAAATTTTCATTTTTGTCCAACAATAATTTGAAATAAATAAAAGAAACGTTATATACAGACCTTGAAAAGTTTCTGAGGGGTAAATAATACCGTCTTTATTTCGATCAAAGAACATGACATGCTTTTGCAAAACATTCTGATCATGATTTTCTATACCTGCATGCAAATCAATTCTAAAACAGATTAAATGATCATGAAAATCTTTAGGAAAAAATAAATCATGTAATACCTTCTTGTATAATGCTATTTGAGAGAGAACTGGAATCTTCTATAGCCATTACTGCGTAAAATTGTGAAGCAAATGTGAAAAAGAAAAAGAGAGATAGAGAGATGTGCTTTATGCTGGGTATATAAAGCAAGTGGAAATTACGACATTTGAGACGTATTCTTTTTCAAGTTCAATCATGAAGTCACAACTTAATTTGAAGGCAAGGCAATGAAACGACACACGTCTAATGTTCTTTTCCTTCAGTTAACTTCTCCTTTTCCTTACACGAAATTTGTCACATACAATAAAAATCGTCTCGTATAAACATAAAATTTTAAATCATATGAAAATCGAGTTTGATTTTAATAATTTTTACATTCATAATGATAAGTTTCTTCACGTAAATATCTATATTCACAAATTCAGATAAATTAGAACACACAATCTTACTTTCAAAAGTTAAAAACCAAAAATCACGTTACCTAAAAAGTTTGAAAACTCTACTTTTTTTTTTTTTTGGACAACTGAATTTATGAATTATCAACTTATTCTTTTTATGAACGGCATAGAAGGGGAACAAATAGGTTCAGAAAATATATATTGTTACCACCAAATTTTGGTGAGCTCTCCACCTCAAAAAAAAGTCCCTCAAAGGCCCAATAAAGGTTCCACATAGGCCTAAGTCAGGCCTCGCCAATGTCTCATAAGTCCAATGAGGGCCTTCCAGATTCGTAAAAGCCTCATACACATAGCAATGGCCTCGTAAATGAATTTAAGGCTTGGTAACACATTGGCACCCTCGAATTAATTATGGCGAAGCCCGTGAAGAGCCTCAATATTCATGGCCAACCCTGGGTTTTTTGCCGACAACCAAATCCATCACAGAGCCGCAGGCACTATGATATTTTGGAATAACCAGTGAATATCAGAGATGTATTCACAGAAAGATTGTGTTTGATTGGCACACAGATTCTCACAAAGAAACCAAATATCAATCTCCTAAAGATTAGGCAATGTGATAATGTGATTCAACTCAAATAAGGAATAGAATTTGGGAGATTGCATTGACAACCAATTATCCTTATCTCATAAGGAAGAAGAATCCAATCAGATATCTAATTGATTGTTTTCCTAAATCAATTAGGACTCTAAGACTATAAATACAAAATATTCGGTTGTTCTAAGGTATACATTATTCTCACCCTTAAACTGTGCTCAAATCTCTATCTTTTTGTCCCTCCCACACCCACTTTATTATTTTCCCGTATATTATTCTATATACCGGCTGTTGACTTAGTTATTGGAGTACCAACGATCGCCAGATCCTTATTTTTCGGTGATCTTGGTGCATAACGGTTGTCCTAGTATTAGGTAACATACATGTTGGCAGAGGATTGATTGGAGATCTGTTGACACGTGGATAGTGCAGATTCTGACGTCAACAGATTGGTATCATCTGTGGGAAATGAAAAACATTATACAACCTCAAACTTGTGGTAAAAACATGTTTTCTACTTAAAAGAGCATGGCAATAGAAAACTCCCTAGAAGAAGAAGTAGAGTCTCATCACACTGACTTGCGGTAGGAAAGCGTTCAAGACCTTCAGAACGTAACCCGACGCAAGAGAATGAGACAACAACAAAAGTGGACGGTCGAGCAAGAAAATCAGGACCTGAAGGCGGCGCTTGAACTATTGGAGACAACGACAATGCCCGAATGAAGACGGCGCTTGAACTGTTGGAGAATCAATCCCTTCAACATGGACCCAAGCATAGCCATGCCCGACGAAGTCCTTCGAGGCCCGTCTCGATAGAAAGTCGTTGATCTCAGGACGACCTGCCAGTTTCAAATGGCAGAAATCCTCGGAATGTGAATCTGAGACCCTTGCAAGACAACCTAAATAGGAGACCCCTTCCAGCGTGTGAAAACCAGCTAACTCCTGCTACCAGTGTGTTTACAGGTTGGGGTAGGATCCTCTGTAGCACCACATCTACTGGCGCACAGCAGGCATAATGAGCACAGTGATGCCCGTACAGAAGGAAGAAATGACCCAAAGCTTGTTCATGCGAGGATTGAGGATGAAAAGGAAAAGTTAGAAGGCGAGGAGGATAAGGATGACGATAACCTCCCATTTTCCAAATTATTGAAGGCCAATGAGCTCCCCGTTAACTTCAGAATGCTTCATATGGAAAAGTATAACAGAAGAGGTGACCCCACGGATCAAATCAACGTATATAAAATGAAGCTCCAAGGTAACTCTCCCGCAGTAAAGTGCAGAAATTTCCATACCGCCCCCACATCCGATGCGAAGAGGTGGTACAACAAACTTAAACCGGGAAGCATCAGGAGCTAGCCACAACTCAAATGGGAATTTATCAATGCTTTCATTGGCAACCAGACAATGATAGCCGATATCGCTCAACTCCACGACATTTGACAAAAGGAAGAAGAGTCGGTGAAGAGCTATTTCAAAAGATTTAGCATTGTCATCAACAAAATTGAGAACGTTACCGATGAAAAAGCTCTGGACGCGCTAGTGACTAAATTTCATATGCATACCCCATTCTAGAGAGATGTCCAAAATAATCAATCCAAAACCTATAGTTAGTTGGTAGACTTGATCCAGCAAGAAATCTGATATGAGAAGACGATTGAGAATAGATAAAGAGTAGAAAGAGACAGCGTTTTCCTGAACCCCTCTTCAATCGCTTCCTCGAAAGCGTTCTCCCGAGCTGTATAACAACCATTATAGAAGATTCAATCAGATGGAAACGATCCCAGCCCCCCATGCTGGACCACCCGTAGCGGTTCCTCACCTAGCTGTTCCTCCACCCAAGTTCTGTTGCATACACAGGACTCAGGTACACAACACAGAAAACTGTCCCGACGTTAGAGAACTGATAAAGTGAAAAAATTAGCAGCAAGGAGAGAGGAATTGACCGGCTCGAGGATGTCGAAGACCTCCGCTCCGACGCCAGGATGATGGACCTCACCGCAATGATGAGAGAACGACAGAAATAGAGATCCGCCAAGGACAGGAGAACCCGCGAGAGCCCCTTGGTTTGAGAGATCAACACAATTATTGGAGGGCCCTATATTAGAGGGCACACGATGAATTCATGGTGAAATTACCCGAAGGCAGCAAGAGAAGAACATGTGGAAAGTTGGCAGGTTCATGGGCACTGATCCAGGGCCTCACAGATCACGTTCATAGAAGAGGACAAAGCTGGTATACATTACCCGCATTGCGATACCTTGGTAGTTTGCGCTATTGTAGCCAGGAACGGGTCAAGGACGAATATTGGTCGATGACAACAATGCCGTAAACATCTCCTATTTAGTAGCGCCTTCGACCAAATAGATATTAATCATGAACTAACGGCCATTTCAGAATCGTTATTTGGTTTCACAGGAGATAGCATCATCTCCTGAGGGAGAATCACCCTCGCGGTATACTTCGGAGAGTCCCCATTTCATTTGAATAAATTCTTGGAGTTCTTGGTGGTCGATACTCGTTCTACCTATCATGGAGTCCTCTATAGGCCCACGCTCAAGGACCTGCAAACGGTCATCTCCATTAACCACTTGGCAATGAAGTTCTCAACGCCAAGTGGAGTCGCCAATGTTTGCGGTAACCAGACAGAGGCAAGAGCCTGTTACATGAACGCGCTCCGAAAGACAACAAAGCACGAAGACGCTCCCTCTACGGTAATGACAATACAGACGGGGATGACAAAAAGATTGAGGAGGACATAATACTAGACAAAGGTCTAGACCCTTAGATTATAGGCTCAGATTCTCTAGCCTCCTCGGCGGAGGAGATAGAAGCATTCCCTATAGACCCTTGAGACCTTACCCAGATCTTGCATGTAGGGCAGAAACTGGAGGAATGGATGAATGAAGAAATTGAACAGTTCTTGTGGGAGAACACCGACGTCTTTTAATGGAAACGCAATGACATGGTGGGGATCGATCCATCCGTAGCCTGCCACACCCTGAAAGTGGATCCCAAAATACGTCCCAAGGTACAAAAAGGAAGGCATATGAGCACCGAGAGATATGGTGCCCTAAAATAGGAAGTCGACAAGCTACTGATAAACGGGTTCATCAGAGAGGTAGTCTACCCCCAATGAGTATCCAACCCCGTGCTAGTGAAGAAACAACAAGAAGTAGAGGGTATGTATAGACTTCTCTGACTTGAATCAAGCGTATCCCAAAGATAGCTTTCCGCTACCACGTATTGAGCAATTGGTTGATGCAACTGTGGGCCACGAGCTACTTAGCTTTATGGATGCCTACTCTGGCTACAACCAGATTCTGATTTTCAAGAGAGACGAGAAACACTCCTCGTTCATTACAGACTAAGGATTGTACTACTACAAGATGATGCCCTTCTGCCTGAAGAACGCCAAAGCTAGATATCAATGGTTAGTGAACCGTATGTTCTTGGAACATATTGAAAACACAATGGAGGTCTACATTGATGACATGCTCGTGAAAGCATGAATTCCGAAGACTACATTGAACACTAGATGGAGATGTTTAGAATTCTTCACAAATATTGCATGAAGTTCAACCTCCTGAAGTGTGCCTTCGGGGTCGCATCAAGGAATTTTTTGGGCTATATGGTGAATCAACGCGGGGTAGAGGCTAACCCTGAGAAGATCAAAGCACTCATCGATATGCGATCGTCATTCTCTTCCAATGAGGTCCAAAGCTTTACAGAAAGATTGGCGGCCCTGAACTGATTCATATCGAAGGCAACCGATTGTTGCCAGCCTTTTTTCCAGACCATCAATGGGGAGAAGCGGTTTGAATAGAACGATGAGTGCTAGAATGCCTTCCAAGAACTTAAGACCTTCTTCAGGAAGGCCCCGCTACTATCCATGACAAAGAATGAGAAAACACTGCTCATCTACCTCGCAGTATTTGAAAAGGCGATAAGCTTAGTACTAATTCGCGAGGAAGTGCCAACATAGCTCCCCGTCTACTATGTAAGCAAGGCATTGTAGGATGCAGAATAGAGGTACCCAGATATGGAGAAGCTAGTCTTGTCTTTGATAATTGCGTCTAGAAAGCTTTGACCATTCTTTCAGTCACACATCATAGATGTCCTGACGAATTTCTCTCTAAGACAGATTCTTCAGAAGCCGAATACTTCGGGAAGAACTGATGAAATGTTCGATCAAGCTCAGCCAATTCGACATTTCTTATAAGCCGAGGCCCTCCATAAAGGGACAGCCTTTGGCAGATTTTATGGCTGAATTCGCCCATATCCCAGAAGGCTTGCTAGAAGCCAAGCCTCAGGAGGTACCGACATGGAAACTGTATATTGATGGATCCTCAGGTGAGGTTGGAGCTGGAGCTGGAGCTGGACCCGGGATTTTGTTGATTAGCCCCGACGGCCATAATCTCAACTGTGCGTTTCACCTAGAGTTCAAAGCCTCAAACAATGCTGCCGAATTTGAGGCACTCCTAGTAGGCTTGAAGCTGGCAAAAGAGATGAAGACAAGGAAAATCCAGATCTGCAGCGACTCGCAGTTAGTAGTTAGCCAAGTCAACGGAACCTTCACAGCTCGCGAGTAATCTATGGTGGCCTATCTAAAAAAGACCAAAGATCTCTTGTCCTACTTCGAGGTATTTGAACTACTCCAGATTCTGAGAATTGAAAATGGTTATGTTGATGCTCTCTCCGAGTTGGTGAGTCGTAAAGCCTCCGACTTGATGAGAGCCTTCCTAGTCGAAAATCTTAGCCGACCATCCATCAACGAGGCTCTACCACATAATGATGTGATGATCACTGAATCTCCCAAATGGATGTAAGAGATCGTCGCGTATTTGACCGACTAAGTCTTACCAAACAACAGGGACAAAGTCCGGAAGCTCCGTAAGAGAGCAACGAAGTTCATCTTGCAAGATGTGATCTTGTACAAGAGAGTTTCAGCCACCCACTCCTATGTTGTATTACTAAGGATGAGGCCGATTGCGTAATGAAGGAAATACATGAAGGTACATGCGGCAATCACTTGGGTGGAATGGCCCTAGCACAGAAAGCTCTGAAACAAAGGTACTGCTGGCCGACTATGAAGAAAGACTCTCATGCCTATGTGAAGAAATTTCGACAAGTGCTAGAAATTCACCATTGTGCCAAAGCTCTTAGCTCAAGACCTTACCCCAATCACCAGTCCATGGCCTTTCGCCAAATGTGAGATCGATTTCATAGGTCCCCTCCTGACCAGAATAGGTGGGGTCAAATTCGCGGTTGTAGCAGTGGATTATTTCACAAAGTGGTGCAAGGTTGAGCCTCTGGAAAAAATCACGAGAAGAATACGTGGAAGTTCGTTTAGAAGAATATCGTTTGTTGTTTTGGGATACCTCATTCCTTTGTTTCTGACAACGGTACGCAATTCAGTGGGAAAAATTTAACTCGAACTATGAAGAGCTTGGCATTCAGAGGGATTTCTCCAACCCTATTACCCCCAGTCCAACAGCCAAGTGAAGACCGTCAAAAAGATTATCAAGCACACTCTGAAAAGAAAGTTGGAATCTGCTAAAGGGGGATGGGCCGAAGAACTACCCGAAACTCTATGGTTGTATCGGAACACATCTCGAATGGCGACTGGCGAAATCCCTTTTGCCATAGCATATAGGGCAGAGGCAATGATTTCCATTGAGGTGGGAATACCTTTCCCATACGAGGTGACCAATGAGGATCTACGCAGGGCAAACCTTGACTTGTAGAAAGAAAGGCACGCAAGTTCATCTGGCAGTTTATCAAAGAAAGATGGCCAAGTACTACAACTCAAGAACATGACTTTCTACATCGACGACTTCATCCTCAAAAAGGTTTTCTTGGCTAATAGAGAAGTGAGGGCCAGATCCCTCAGACCCACTTGTGAATGACCCTACAGATCATTGAGGATGTTCGACTAGGGACCTACATACTAGAATATTCGGATGGAAAATAGACGAAGCACCTATGGAACATCACCCACATTCGTTCGTACTACCAATATTTTTCATTTCGTTTTTGTTCTTTCTTCTATTAGCGCTAAGTCGCATATCTTCAACTTTGTTCAGCCACTGCATTATTTTTATAAAGTTATGCAATTTTCGAGTTATGACACTCATATCTCAGTTATGCAAACAAAGAAAGCACGGCAGCAAGAGAGTGTGGTTCGTGGTCAACTCTTTTAATTCGCTGGGTAAACAACTAACGTGTATTCATACAAATAAGTAAAGAAGTCAGGGCAGCGAGGGAGTGTGGTTCACGGTTAACTCTTTTAATTCGATGGGTAAACATCTAATGCGTATTCATACAAATAAGTAAAGAAGGCACGGCAACGAGTGAGTATGGTTCGCGGCATACTCTTTTAACTCGTTGGGTAAACATCTAACGCGTATTCGTACAAATAAGTCAAGAAAGCATGGCAGCGAGGGACTGTAGTTCGCGGCCAACTCTTTTAACTCGTTGAGTAAACATTTAACGCGTATTCATACAAAGAAGTAAAGAAAGCACGGCTGCGAGGGATTGTGGTTCACGGCCAACTCTTTTAATGTTCTTGTTTATCTTCCTTCCGACTTAGTCATACCTTTCGAAAAATCGCCCAAAATTTTTGCATTATGTTTTTATTATTTTGGATATCCAATCAAATATTGTTTTTGTTTTTCTCTAAATAGAAGCTATCAAAATTCCTAATAACTTAAATTATTAAAATGAAATTGAGTTCTAATATATATATATATATATATATATATATATATATATATATATATCCTTACAATAATATAAGAGTCTTAAATTTTTTACTGTTCACATTTTCGTCCTACACGACGTCGTTTTTCAACTTCTTTTTACACCGTCATTTTGTAATATTTTTTAAGTTGCTTTTGAAGCTTAGCACACTTTTATTGACTAGGATTACAATTGGAATTACATTAAATTCAGTTGAAATTCAGATTCATTCAAAGAGGAGTTTTGTCTTTTTTTACAACTTCAATCCTAATTTGTTTTATTCTCTATTACTTTTGGAGCTGGGAGCTGAGTTTTGTGAAAGATATCTTACAGTTAAGATTTGTAGGTATTATTACAGCAGTTTTAATTTTTAGTGTTAATTGGAAGTATTATTACAATAATTTTTAAGGTGCAGTTGTTGTTTACCTTTTACAATTATCATTGATTTTTTACCTATTTCAGTTGGATTTTTGTAAATCGAAGTGTTCCTTTCCTCTTGTCCTTGTTGTGTCTGCTTCATGCTCTTGGATAATTTTGGCAACCATCATTGGTTGTTAACATGTTTCATATTTTCTAAACTTGAACAGCAATTTTAAGATCAAAGAACTGGATCTAAAAATTGTAATAACTCTCAAAGGATATGAAAATCATACGGGAAGCTGAGCCAAATATATATTCCTTAGCCACCAGTATACAAAATGAGTGTTTATTCATTTTACTACATGGTTGACGAGATTGCTCTAAGGTAAAAAAAAAAAAAAAAAAAAAAAAAATTTTACTACAACTGGTTGCCGAGATTGCTCGGCAACCATCTTTGGTTGCCGAGGTTCCTCGGCAACCAGACCTGGTTGTCGAGCTAGCTCGGCAACCAATTTTGGTTGCCGAGCCATCTCGGCAATCCAGTGGAAAAATAGTTTTTTTTTTTTTTTTTTTTTTTTACTTTTGATTGCTGAGTTATCAAATGTTTATATACAGTCCAGAAATACTCGTTATGGAAAAGTTTTGACTCAAATCAATACCTTGCCATTTTTTGCATGATACTGTAATGTGTTCTGTACATTTAAAGCTTTAAGGCCATTTTTCCATGAAATCTAAACGTACAGGACAAAAGCTTTCTATGCTACAATCTAAAGATTTGATTGTCGAGGTGGCTCGGTAATCAAATGGGATTGTCGAGCCATCTCGGCTATCCCTTTTTTAATTTTTTTAACTTTTGATTAAAATTTTGGGTGTTTAATTTTTTGAATTCTGATTTAAATATTGTATTTTACTGTTGTTAAGGTTTTTTTTTTTTTAAATCCTTTTTCTTTGACACATTTTAAAAAAAAAAAAAAATTATATTTAATAGTTGCCGAGCCATCTCGGCAATTGATTGCCGAGATGGCTCGGCAATCAATTTGCCAGGGCAATCAACATGGGCAATCAATTGATTGCCATGTAAATTATTATTATTATTATTTTTTTTTATAAATAAGGAATAATTGCACAAAAGTCCCTATTGTGTCATAAACATGCACCATAAATTGTTTACATCTTAAACCAGTGAATAGAACTCCTCACTTCTATGGTCTATAAGTATAATGATTCTCAGATATATTGTATTAGATGCATTTCTAATAACTTGCATTATAGTTACACATCTTTCATTTAATGGAACACTTGGTGCCCAACATTTGCTTATCAAAATCTCGACAATCAATTGATTGCCGAGATGGCACAATTAAAAAAAAAAAAGAAAAAAAAAATAAGTGCCTGGCTCGGCAATCAATTGATTGCCAATTGGGCTCAATTTGAGCCCAATTGGCAATCAATTTGAGCCCAATTGGCAATCAATTGATTGCCAAATGATATTTTTTTTTTTTTTTGTTTTTAAAAGAATAATTGCACAAAAGGTCTCTATTGTTTTAAAATAGTTGGAATATGCCATCAAGCATGCAAGTGTTTCATTTTTTAATTTTCCTTTTGAGCAAGCTACTTACATTAAAATAAATAACTAGATTTTAATATAAATAATTTGATAATAAACATGCATGTTACTTATTTTGTTTACATGTTTAATGATTTCCATATATTATCCTAAATGTATGTTCACCAAATTACGCTTAATTAGAGAAACATTATTGTGTAGTATGAGCAATGCCATATTATATATATTCAATGAAATTGGAATACATTTTTATTAATTGAATAATATAGCATAGACCTAATAGTAATATAAACTACTTATTACTTTAAGTACTATTATTGAGATTAACACACACGTTTCAAAAATATGAGGCATATTAATTAAAGTAATTAATTTTCTCAACTAAATCATCAATAAAATTTATCTCTCCAATAATATCTACAAAACATTTTAATAATACAGTCTTTTTTCTTGTCCTTTCATGCAGTATCCACTTAACCTAATGAGTATCTTTTTAAATCCATTTTCTTTGACACAATTTACCAAAAAAAAAAAAAAAAAATATGTGCCTAGCTCGGCAATCAAATTGATTGCCGAGCCATCTCGGCAATTGATTGCCGAGATGGCTCGGCAATCAATTGATTGCCAATTGGGCTCAATTTTGAGCCCAATTGGCAATCAATTGATTGCCAAAATGAATAGTTATTTTTTTTTTTTGGTTTTGGTTTTTAAAAGAATAATTGCACAAAGGTCTCTATTATAATCACTAGATTATTATAATAATGTAATAATTGATTAATAATATATTACTACAAAATTGCTTTTATTATGCTATAAATTTATTATAACAATTTTTAGTTATAATATGTTATACTAATTGCTAAAATAAAATAAAATAAAATATATTGTATTAATTGATTATGATATATATTTTATTTTACTATGTTCTAATAAATGATACTTTAAATAAAATTTTATATATGCTTTATTTATCAACTTACTCGACAAATCCAACTTTGAGACTCACGAGTTTCTTGAAACATAACACCACTAAATAAGAATAAAGAATTATTTAATTGTATGACATACTTTAAATAAAAAAGGGAAACAAAATAATGGAAAATTTAGATTTCATTCGTTCGTCGAGTAACTCGGGCAACTCGATTGTTAGTTTGTCGAGCTACTTGAGCTATTGAATAGATTAATTTCGTATCACAATTTTAATCGAGTAACTCGACAAACGTGATTTTGGGTTTGTCGAGTTAGTCGAGTAACTTCAACAATGCATATTTCTCATTTTATAGCTTACTTTTTGTATTTAAATTATGTAATACACTTAAATTTTTTTATTTTTTAGTTTTTTCGTGTTATTTTTTAACCAACTCGTGGAACTCAAATTTAGATTTTTCGAGTTACTAGATAAATTAATCATAATAAAACAATATATGATATATTGTATTGATTGATTAAAATATATATTAAATTTATACAATATATATTTTATTTTACTTTCTCGAGTAACTAGAAAAAAAAAAAAACAAAAAAAAACCTTTCTCGAGTTACGCGAGAAAAAAAAAAAAAAACCAAAATTTCATCAATGCTTTCTCGAGAAAGCAAAATTTTCATTTTTGCTTTCTCGAGTTACTCGAGAAAGCAATAATGAAAATTTTGTTTTTTTTGTTTTTTTTTCACTTTGCCTGTTTGAATATGTGTTTTTTTTTTTTTTTTGTAATTTGCACTTTTAGTCCTCGAGAAAGCAAAAATGAAAATTTTGTTTTTTTTTTTTTTTTCTTTCTTTTTTTCACTTAGCCTGTTTGAATATGTGTATTTTTTTTTTTTTAGTAATTTGCACTTTTAGTCCACAACCTTATCATTTATAACAAATTTACCCCTAACCCCTTTTTTTTACATTGGTCATCCCCGAACTTTGAATTTTGTTGTAAATTTTATTTTGTCCTCTTTTTTAAATAAAAAAAAAACTAATAACAACAAAATAAAATAAAAATGTAAATGAAGTCCTACAACTTTTAAAAAGTATCCCATTTTGATTTTGACATTTTTTCATTTTTTTAATTTGCACTTTTGGTCCAAACCTTTCAAATTTGTAACTAATCTATCCTAACTTTTGTTTTTGGACATTGGTCATCCAACTATCACCCTTTTGTCGTACATATTTGCATTAAATTTTTATAAAATCAGCTTTTGTTAACTTTGCTATTTTTTTTTTTTTTTTAAAGATTTGGTCTTGGTTTTTTGAGTAAATCTAAAAAAAATACAATAAAGAAAAAAATACAAAAATTTGACAGATAACTCGACTTTTTTTTTTATTTTCGATTTTAATTCAATTTACCATTTGAATTGTAAGGTAAATTTTTTATATTTTTCAAATTTTTTTTTACATATTATTCTAAACAAATGCAGCATAAAAAAAACAATAAAATAAAATAACATTACAAATGAAGTCCTACAACTTTTAATCTTGACGAATTTGTGTGAATAGTAAAAGGAAAAAATTAATAGCATTTATTTAGAATAATTAGTAGATTTAAAAGTTTATATAAAAAAAAGTAAAACATTGAATAAAAATTAGGTGTAAAAGAAAAAAAAATAAGAAAAAAAAATTAAAAAAAAAATTTGTTGTCAAAATGGACTAATTTGCACACCCTACAATAAATGAATACAAAATTAAAAATTAAAAAAGTGAAAGGCACCATTAAAAAAAAAAAAAAAACTACTAACAAAAGTGAAATTGGTCCAAAGCCCATTTTCAATGACTTCATTGTTAGTGTTGTCGAGTTGCTCGACAACACTAACAAAAAAAAAAAAAAATCTAATGTCTTAGTGGACAACACTAAAAAAAAAAAAAAAAAAAAACATTTCCAATGACTTAGTGTCAACACTAACAAAAAAAATAAAATAAAATAATTTCAAGCAACCAAATATTGTCGAGTTGCTAGACAACATTAAAATAAATAAATAAATAAATAAATCAAACAACCAAATATTGTCGAGTTACTTGACAAAGCAAACATATGTAACATATTTGTATTATATTAAGATGTAAATAAAATAAGTTTGTATAGGAAAATATAAAATAAAAGGAAAATTAGATAAAAGTCAAAAGATGTATAATTTGAATAAAAATGAAGAAGAAAAAATTGCATAATTTGCATTTCATGAGTCAGTTGAGTAATTCGAAAAACTCAAATATGAGTTTGTCGAGTTACTTTATGAAAAATGTGATAGACAAGCAAAAATCATAAAATTAGATTATTTTGTGTCAAATACATTAAATAAGTAATTTTAGATTTTATGTTGTACAATTGATTTGTAACAACTATAAATACACGTGTTAATTTATGTTAAAAAAATATTTTTATGTATTTATTATAAGATATCATGTATAATTTAAACAGAAAAATAAAACTAAAGAAAAGGAAATATGTATGTCATGAGTTATTCGAGGATCTCGATAAACTGAAATGTGAGTTTATCGAGTAACTTGATGAAAATGTGCCATGAAATAAAAAATTATAAAACGTGAATTTTTTTTCGAGTTAATGGATGAATGAATTGTAAAATATTGTTTTCTTTAATGATTTGTTTTTTGTTAAATAAAAACCAATGATTTGTTATTATATTTGTTTAGAAATTTTTAATTTTTTGGGTTATTAAATATAATTTTCCATGGTTATTATTATAAGCATGAAATATATTTCCTAATTGTTTATGGGATTGACGTGTTCGAGCAGCTCGACATTGTTATTTTTTAGTTTGTTGAGTTACCTGACAAAGCAAATATATGATGAAAATACATTTTGAAATAAATATATTATAACAATTATATATATTTATTAGAATAATTATGTTAAATTATATGATGAAAATAATTGTGAGTTTTATAATTAATAATTTTTGTATTTGTGTATTTTTTTATTTTAAGTGTAAAATAAATGGAACATTTAATATGTGATCTTATTTAGCATGTTATATTTACTAATACATTAAGTAATTCTATTAATATATAAAAAAAATGCTTTAACGTATTTTATATTAAGATATACATAAAATAAGTTTGTATAGGAAAATATAAAATAAAAGGAAAATTAGATAAAAGTCAAAAGATGTATAATTTGAATAAAAATTGAAAATTTTGCATTTCATGAGTCAGTCGAGTAACTCGAAAAACTCAAATATGAGTTTGTCGAGTTACTCGATGAACAAGGTGACAGACAAGCAAAAATCATGAAATGGGATTTTTTTGTGTCAAATACATTGAATAAGTAATTTTAGATTTTATGTTGTACAATTGATTTACAACAACTATAAATACACGTGTTCATTAATGTAAAAAAATTATTTTTATGTATTTATTATAAGATATGATGTATAATTTAAACAGAAAAATAAAACTAAAGAAAATGAAATATGTATGTTATGAGTTATTCGAGGATCTCGATAAACTGAAATGTGAGTTTATCGAGTAACTCGATGAAAATGTGCCATGAAATCAAAAATTATAAAACGTGATTTTTTGTCGAGTGTATATATATATATATATATATATATATATATATATATATATATAAATCTTGTCAAGTTACTCGAATTTAAAAAAAAAAATATTTTTTTTTAACTTTTGTCGAGTTACTCGAATTTTTAAAAAAATAAAAAAAAATATATATTTTTTAACTTTGGTCGAGTTACTCGAATTTTAAAAAAAAAAAAAATTTTAACTTTTGTCGAGTTACTCGAATTTTTAAAAAAATTTTTTTTTTCTTAACTTGTGTCGAGTTAATCGAATTTTAAAAAAAAAATATTTTTTTTTTTTACTTTTGTGGAGTACCTCGAATTTAAAAAAAAAAAACAAAAAAAAAAAAAGAAAATTTTAACTTTTGTCAAATTACTCAAATTTTAAAAAAAAAATTTTACTTTTGTCGAGTAACTCGAATTTTAAAGAAAAAAAAAATTTTTTTTTTACTTTTGTCTAGTAACTCGATTTAAAAAAAAAAAAATATATATATTTTTTTTACTTTTGTCGAGTTACTCGATTTTTAAAAAAAAAAAAAATTTTTTTTTTTTTACTTTTGTCGAGTAACTCGACTTTTAAAAAAAAAAAAAAAAAAAATATTTTTTTTTTACTTTTGTCGAGTTACTCGATTTTTAAAAAAAAAAAAAAAAAAAAATTTTTTTTTTCTTTTGTCGAGTAACTCGAATTTAAAAAAAAAAAAAAAAAATTTTTTTTTTCTTTTGTCGAGTAACTCGATTTTAAAAAAAAAAAAAAAAAAAAAAATTTTTTTTTTACTTTTGTCGAGTTACTCGACTTTTAAAAAAAAAAAAAAAAAAAAAAATTTTTTTTTTTTTTTTTTACTTTTGTCGAGTTACTCGACTTTTTAAAAAAAAAAAAAAAAAAAAATTTTTGTCGAGTAACTCGACAGAAATTTTAAAAATTTTTTTTTTTTTTTTTAATTCGAAAAAGTTTGTCGAGTTACTATTCAACTCGACAAACTTTTTCGAGATGAATAGTAACTCGAAAAAGTTACTGTTCATGGAAAATTTTTTTTTTTTTTTTTTTTAAAAAAAAATTCGAAAAAGTTTGTCGAGTTACTATTCAACTCGACAAACTTTTTCGGGGTGAATAGTAACTCGAAAAAGTTACTGTTCATGGAAAAAAAATTTTATTATTTTTTTTTTTTTTAAAAATTCGAAAAAGTTTGTCGAGTTACTATTCAACTCGACAAACTTTTTCGGGGTGAATAGTAACTCGAAAAAGTTACTGTTCATGGAAAATTTTTTTTTTTTTTTTTTTTTTTAAAAAATTCGAAAAAGTTTGTCGAGTTACTATTCAACTCGACAAAGTTTTCGGGGTGAATAGTAACTCGAAAAAGTTACTGTTCATGGAAAAAAAAATTTTTTTTTTTTTAAATTCGAAAAATTTTGTCGAATTACTATTCAACTCGACAAACATTTACGAGGTGAATAGTAACTCGAAAAAGTTACTGTTCATGAAATTTGTTTTTTTTTTTTTTTTTTTTTTTTATGGTGAGCTTTTACATTTGTAATTTTTTTTTCAATGAAAAAAATAAACAACATATTTTATTTTTTGTAACTATTAATTATAACATTTTTACCAATAATGTTACAAATATTTTTTTATACTAATTGCTAAAATAAAATAAAATAAAATATATTGTATTAATTGATTATGATATATATTCTATTTTACTATATTCTAATAAATGAAACATTAAATAAAATTTTGTATATGCTTTATTTAAAAGGTTCGTATCGTTTCAACTTTTCACTACATTTTTTACAAACGTGCAACGCACGTGGCCAAAACTAGTATATATATATATATATAAAAGACATAGTAACATATATCAACCCACTTTAAACTTTAAAATTATTTGCAATCGAAACAACTTTTCTTTAATTAATTACTTATATTAAGTTAGCAATACAGTGATCAAGATTACAAGAAATACATAGTTTAATTAATTTTTTTTTCTGTCGATTATTGAATCAAATTATAATTAAGTACAAGAAAATTTACCCATAAGCACAAAATTTTGTATTATGCAAGAAAAAAGAGAGAGAATACTGCTCTCAAGGTAGAAAATTACAATAGTAGAGAAAGAAAATATTTTCATGAGTACAACCATGTCCAATATACCAATAAAATAAAATTACTAATTAACAACTTATGTTAATCTATAATAAGCATTTTTTACTATTTATTACTGTAAGTTCACAAGAAATCTTATGCATAACTCATGACACTCGTGTAATTAAAACTTTTTTTTTTTTTTTAATGTTTGATACATTAGAATGAATAAAATTAAGTTGAAATAATTTACAAATTTGGGCCATAATAAGGAGAAATATGGAATAAGTTTAAATTTTAAAACAACAGAATAATCTTGTGAGATTATAATTGAAGTATTCAGTTCTAGGATTTGTATTAATCAATTATGTTAGTGAACTAGATACCATTCATTATATAATCTAAAAATGAATAACGTTCTTGTTAAAAATCAATTGAAGTTATATCGTCCACCTTTAAATAATATGTACTTTTCTCAATAAATTTTAATATATGTTTTAGTTAGTTTTTCATAAGTAAAAAATAATTATTAAATTCACTAACAATGACTATACTATTAAATTTTATGAAAAATTAATTAAAAAATTTACTAACAATGACCACACCATTAAACATTTAATTAAAATAAAATACGTACGTTGCAAGTGAATTTCACTCCTATATTATTATATATAAAAGACTTAAACTATGTCATTTTCAATCGTGCCTTTAGACAAAAAGCTTTTCAAAAACAGTTCCGACATTGCTCAGAATGACATGAAACCCATAATTAGATTTTTGTTAAGATCATGAACCTAACAATAAATTCACTTTTGAGGACGAAAATTTGTCTTCAGATTTTTTTGACAATCTTTTTCAAAGAAATAATGTCGAAAAATATATACAGTAAATAGTAACAAAAAATACATTTTGAAGGAAAAAAAAAAACAAATATATTACTCTTTTCGTCTCAAAAAAATAAATTTATTTCTATTTTTATGCGAATTAAAAAAATATAATTATTATATTTGTAACAATAAATGTACTAACGTTTTTCTATATATTAAGATCATTAAACTATTAAAAATCAGATGGTCATGAAATATTAATAACCACATTAAGTAGTGGGTATATTAAAAACTAAAAAATCAAGTATACTATCAACAAAAAAAGTGACATATACTTTGAGACGAATGAAAAAGGAAAACAATTTTATCTCTTTTTTGATAGAGTGAGTATTATACACAATTTTTTTGAAAGCTACCCTTATAATAGTGGGTTTGAAAGGATTTTTTTAAAGTCTAAAAGCACCTATTAAGTAATAAAATTATTTTTATTTAAATATATGGTTGTTTGACAAAAATGAACATACTATAATACTCATATTTAAAAATAAAAAATCACACTCTTATATTAAATTATTATATAACACTTTACATACTTTTTTTTCCTAACTATATTATTATTCATCAAAATTTAATCTCTTTTTCATCCAAGAATTTTTTTCTCTCTGTAAATTAACTTTTTGTTGAGTCTCGACTACATTATATCAAGTTTTACATAAAATTATATCTTAACAATGTTTATATTTATCTTTTTTTTTTTTTTTTTTTGTTATTAAGCTTCCTTAAAAAAAAGAGAGCGTAAATAGAAAAATAAAGCACGTATTCTTAAAAATAAAATAAAAATTAAGTTGCAAAATGCTATAAAGCTAATAATCTAATTACTTATATTGAAACTAAATAAATTTAATTTTAAATGAAAAATAATAATTAATTTAAAAATAAATTTTACATTATTATTTTATTTTGTTTTCTCAATTTTTACTTTTTAGTTTGAAGATACAAGTAAGAAATTTCATTTTCCATTTTACAATATTGGAAAAAATCAAACAAAGTTTTTCTATAGTTTTCAATATAGAAAGATAATATGTTTAAACGCTTAATGAAACATTATCACTGCTAGTAATTAATTTTTGAATAATGATAAAATAATTTTAAAATAGAATGTAAAGTGTTACCTGTATATGGTGTGATTTGTTATTTTTTTAAATTAATGTTATTTTTGACTATTTAACTATTTATAATGAATTATTTGTAAATTTTTCAGTTTTTTAGCAAATGATATTTTTATTAGTACTCAATAAAATACAGTATGAAAAATATAAAATTTCAAAAAAAATATGAAAATTGTACATACATCATATGCATAGGTGTATTTTGTAAATTTCTTTATAAATAATTATATAAATATATTATTATTATTATTATTTTGGAAGCTATTTCATATATATTATTATATATAAACACTTAAATTTTTTATTTATGACTAATCTTGAAATAATTTAGAGTGGATTTTTATTGTTACCAAATATCACCTAATAACTTATTTGGTAAAGTTTTTTCAATTTTATAAGTTAGTTAAATGTCATTTTAATTAACATATTTTGTATAACTTATAATTAATAATTTACAAAAAAATTATCAAACATACTCTAAGGCTAGTGCCAAGATGAGAGACATGTTATTTTATTTATGAATTTTTTTTTTTGTTGTGATTCGAAAAATTTGGGAACTCAATTATAATATATTTGAATGTTCAATATCTACATGTGATAGAACTGAAATAGTAGTGAATAGTGATATTAGGATACATGTACCTTGAAACAGCGCTACTGCAGTCGAGCATTTTGTTAGCCAAAATATCAAATACAAAAATATATTTAGCACATGTTTGTTACTGTTAAATTATAATTTCAATTGTTTAAATTGGTCAAATATACTTTTTATCTACATATTTCATAGGATTCACAATTTACAATTCACTTTTTATTCACATATTTACTCATAACTTGTAATATAATCACTTAAAAAATAAATTCAGCACTACCAAACATATCCTTAGTAATTAAAAAATGAACAACTGCAAAACGAGATTCACAACTAAATGTGATAATATAATTGCAAATTGAGGCCAATATAAATATAATGTCTTTAAAATAGATTCTCTCTCTAATAGTTGGTGTGGTGCTTAGGTTAATTGTCATCCGTCTCCAAATATACAACAGGAACCAGTACAAACCAAACACTAAGGGTGCGTTCTCTTTGCGTTTGAGTTTTGTGTTTTGAGTTTTGAATTCGTTTTGTGTTTTGCGTTTTGAGTGTTTGTTTTGAGATTTTGAAAATGCGTTCTGTTTGAAATTTTTGAAAACTATTTCTGAAAACAGAAAACTCGAAAACGCGTTTACTTGAATTTTTTTAGAAATTTGGATTAGGAATTAAAAACAATTTAAACATAATTAAAAACAATTAACTATGGAATTAAAAACATTTACAAACAATTAAAAACATTTAATTATGGAATTCAAAATATTTAAAAACAATTAAAAACATTTACAAACAATTAAAAACATTTAATTATGGAATTAAAAACATTTACAAACAATTAAAAACATTTAATTATGGAATTCAAAATATTTAAAAACAATTAAAAACATGTAAAAACAATTTAAAACAATTTAAACTTGGAATTAAAAATATTTAAACAAAATTAAAAATATTTAAAAACAATTAAACCATTTAATTATGGAATTAAAAATATTTAAAAACCATTAAAAAGAATTAAAAACATTTAATTATTTAGAATTAAAAACATTTAATAAAAATTAAAAACATTTATAGAATTAAAAACATTTATTAATTACAAACATTTAAAAAGATTGGAAAGGGAAAGGGGAATTGAACCCCTAACCTTTGCTTTGAAAATGGTGTACTTGGCCACTTGGACTGAGAGCCGCAATTGTTAAAAAAACGCGGACAATTATTAAATCATAACTCACCCGCGTAAAATGAAAAAAAAAAATGCCGTGCCCAAGAATCGATCCCTTGACCTCCATGGCCAAAATGCCCAAAACGCGCGTTTTGGGCCATTTTGGCCAAATCCGAAATTTGTACATAAAACGCCCAAAATGATGAAATACCGTTTTCCGTTTTCTTTGCAATTTTGTTTGGTGTTTTAGAAAATGCATTTTCAAAAATGAAGAAGAGAACGTGTTTTCATTATTTTCAAAAACTAAAAATGGAAAATGGCCCCAAAACACCAAAGAGAACGCACCCTAAGATTCTATACTGAAAAATTGAATTTTATCTGAAACTATCACCAAGATTCGGACAAAACTGAAAAAAATCTAGTCTCGACAAATATAAGAAGGAATATTTTGGAGCAGAAAAAGTAGAATTTTACCTCCTGATTGGGAGCGAAGAAAATGACATCTTTTATAGGCTTTGTCCGGCTATTACATGTGTTTAACACCATCAACACCATAATTAACTGTATACATTTCCCATTAACGCATGCAATTAATCATAAACGTTTGGAGTTGTTACAAAAATTGGAAGGGCAGCTGAAAATAATAAAAATAAATTGGAAAAATAATGGCAAAATGTGGACCCTACTAAGGGATCCATTTTCGATTAGACATTCATGTGAGTAGGTCGCGCTTGTACACTAGTTCAATGGCCCAGGGGCTCCCCAAAGTCCACGTCGAGGGTCATCTTCTCCTGCAAAATGAGGCAATCACATGTGAACCCAAACAATGGCTCCGAATCGCTGTCAGCTCATGATCCACTTCCATCTGGTCGAAGGCACTCCCAAATAGTATATTCACTGTGATACCATCATCGACCAACATCCTACATAGTCCATTTCTTGCAACTATGACGTTCAACACTATGACGTCGCAGTGAGGGTAATAAACATTGGCCTCATCATTCTCTGCAAAATTAATTAGCAGGGACTTGGGTCGATGTCAATCGACCTGCCAACTCTCCATTGGCCTTTTCCTTACTACTTTGGCATAATTTCTTCGAGTGTTCATGGTGTGGACCCCGACATAAGGTCCTCCAATAATGGTGTTGATTTCCCGATCTGGAAGGCTCTAGCAGGTTGATCATTCCTGGGTGGGCTCACATTTCTTCGTTCTTCTTGTAGTCTTGGTGGAGATGGTTGTCTTGGCGTCGAGGTGGGGGTCATCGCCTTATGCATGCCGACCGGTGTCCCCCTTCTTGTCGTCAACCTTCCTAATGATAAGTTCTCGCACATCTGGGCAATCCTCCATGTTGTGGTCCTTGGCACAGTGAATACGATAGAACTTTGGAGCTGGGACTGGTGGAAGAAGAGACCGCTGGAGGTCTAGACGGATGCCCCTGGCCGATCTCATTTTGATTGAACCTCTTATAATGATTGCGACGAGGCTCAGGGGATCGTTGTCCCTCACGGTGATATCACTCTCATTTTTCCTTTTCCACATTCTCTTAATTTTCAATGGCTTTTCTGATTGAATCTCTCTCTGAATTAAGCTCACCAGTTGAATGTAAGTCTTAGGCTCTCTGTTCTAAAAACTTTTCCAGAGAGAGTTCGCATGTGGAGCCGAGTTATCAATATGTCTAACGCTTTGTCATCAGTAACGTTCTCAATTTTGTTGATAACCTTGATGAACCTTTGAAGTAGCCCTTCATATACTCGCCTTAAACTTGATTTTCTGCCCAAATTGTAAAAAGATTATCCGTGGAACGAAATAGCCACAATTCATGACACCAAACAACCATTGTTCATTCAACAAAGCAATGGTCTTCTTCTTCCTTGAAAAATCTTCTTGACCAAACAACCGCCACCATGGCCGAAATCTCAGATTTGTGCTGCTGCCAGCCACGCAGATTTGAGATCTGCTTGACTGTATAGGCACTCTGAGCGTGCAAGTCGACCATGTAGATCCAAGATTAGTGCGCTCGCCAGTGCCCAAATCGCATGTTGTTTGGTAGTTTTTTTTTCCTTCTTGCCATTTGTCAATCTTTAATCATTACAAAAATTAACTAATCTCATTTTAGGGTTCACAATTTAAATCTATTTTGTAATAAAAAATTAAATCAAGATAATGAAGTCATAATTCACCGATCTTGTTACAGACTCGAAATAACGAAATACAATGAACAAGTGAGGCCACAAAATAATTAGATTGCAGTTTAAAATAATTTCAATTATTCAATCAACATATAAACAAATAATCTTAGGGATCGCTCGACTAGAACATGCAATTATCAGATCTAGATAACATAACAAACACGTGAACGATCTAGACCACTCTCATACCACTTGTTAGAAATTGGCACTAGAATTAGCCAAAAAATAAATTTTTTTAATTCAATAAATCGGGATCTTTGTTAGGCGTTCATGTGTTTATTATAATTAAATACTAATAGTTTAGTATTGTACCTGAATCGATAAACGATATATTGGATCTTGATCTGATTCACGAATTTCTCGCTTTTGATTCACGAATTTGGTGCTCCCAACGTTCAAGTCTTCTATGATATTCTCTCAAGTATCAATTACATAGGCTTGTGGGCACCTTTTAATTGAATCAAAAACTAATTTCTGGACTTGACAGGTTTAAAAAACCAAGAAGATAAAATTCAAATCAAACAAGACTTAATAATTTTCTCTCTTCTCTTTTCTTAATTGTTGCAATTGATTTTATGCTCACAACTAATGTAATATAAATAGGATAAGAGTCCCTAATTGCATCAAAGTCCAATTATCTTAGAATTGATTTAATTACACATGTAATCTCTAAACTTACATCACAATTACAATCAAGTCTAAAACTTTTATAGTAATTGTGACGTTATAGAGCTACCACAGACTTGTCTGAACATATATTTTCTAAGCTAAAATAATTAGATTTTGTCTAGTCGACCATATACCGCTCGATCTAATTATTAGTCTATTCTTTTTTTTACCAAGGAAAAATATTGCACTCTTGGAATATATAAGATTACAGAAGATGTAATACCTTCCTCTGACCTACTGTATATATATTTCATTCCTGTATGAGATTCGATAATTAGGTATGAGCATAAATGATCGTTTTGCCCTTCTAACTATTCTCACTAACTTTAAGTTACATTTTCTTCAACGATCATGTGAACTAATTCATAAATGTCGAAGTTTAACTATCGCAAAATACTAAGTTCAGATTTATAATTGTTCAACAGAAAATACTTAAGTTGTCACTCGACTCATTTTTTAGGATGACCGTTCTCGACACGAATTTGTGTTCTCTACTTTGCTTATTTCAAGCTCCCAACTCATCAACATATTTGATTAATTAAATTGATCTCACACATTGGTGAATTAAACAACTATCGAACTAACAAAAAGATATACACAATCATGTCAAAGGATTTAGATGAAATACTCAATCATCAAGTGGAATTCAATTCTTTGCACGGTCATGTTATATAATTAAATTCGACACGTGATCCATTTAATACACTCCAAATGTACTAGTATCACCATTAAACCATTTATGCAATAAGGACAAATCGCATACCTGAATGGTTAAATAGTCAACACTACAACCTTCCGGTACAAGATACCAACCCTC
This sequence comes from Forsythia viridissima, assembly GCA_030279155.1. Lineage (NCBI taxonomy): Eukaryota > Viridiplantae > Streptophyta > Magnoliopsida > Lamiales > Oleaceae > Forsythia > Forsythia viridissima. The sequence goes on from CM059034.1 coordinate 52,331,263, forward strand.
ATACATTAGTTGTGAACAATTTTATTCATGATCAAAATATAAGTTGTGTTATACTATGCTTTTCAACGCAAGCACCCAACTTATATTATCAGCACTTTATTTACATGCTCAATATTAAACAAAAGCAATAATAATAAATGAATACAAACTAAAATTTTATTCAATATAAATTTTCATTTCATCAAGCAAAATTATACTATTTGAGCATACAACCCAACAATTTTCACTGGTCCAGCAACGATGTTGATTTGGGATATGAGTGGATTTGATCTTTCATGTTTTGGGGGAGTATTTCTCCAAATATGTGAACGATTAGCCCCCACAAACTGTGTTTGGAAAACATGCATGAGTCAAACACGAGGTAAAATAGTTGAGGGTTCACGGAAGGGATGGCAAAACGTCATGTCCCACAAGGGAATCGGGTGCAGGGACGAAGAACATGATTCATGTTCCGAACTTGTCCAAACTTTATTTATTTACTTGTTTGTTTATTTTTTATGTTATTAAATTTAAATCGTATAAAAAATAAAACTAAATAAATAAATGAGTAAATGAGATGATAAATTGAGATATTTATTCCCGCCTCGAGCCTTCCATGAAGTTTAAGAATTGCGAGTGCTTGGGCAATTCTAGAGGGTCTTCTCTTTGGTCACCACCATGCTCTCTCCATAGCCACTATTGAGTCAGATAGCGGTGAACAATCTATCTATCCTGGCACAGAAAATAGATGCCATTTTATCTAGAATTTCATAACCGAAATGCTTTTTTCCTTCTTTAATTTGATCATTTGCAGGGGCGGAGTTGGGGGGGTCCCAGGGGGGACCTGGACCCCCCAACTTTTTGGGTGGGTTTTTTTTTTTTTTTTTTAAGTTTTTTAATTTTTTAATATATAATTTAATTTTTACTTAATATAAGTTTAATGGATGACAATTAGATCCATTGATCCAATATCAATTATAAATTGTTTGGTATAATTTATAAATTAGTTTATTTGAGCGAAATGATTTATTTGACAAAGAATAGTAAAAAATATCAGGCTATTAAGGCAACTTTTTTGGTAATATAAACTATTTTTTTATCACATAAGTCATTTTAGTCAAATAAACTAGTTCATAAATTAGACCAAACTGACTCTTAATGTAAGACAATTAGACCTATTGATCTAATAAAATTAATAATACAAAATTACAAATGATTGGCATGTTCCTCAAATGATAATACAAAATTAATAAAGGTATTTGCTTGTTAATACATATCGTGTTCAAATAATAATCGTATATAACATTATTAAAAGGGTTTAAATTTGTGTCCATGATCAACTACATAGCTTAATTTTAGATAAAATAGATATAAATTTTATTTTTGTGCAATGACTTCTTGTAAATTTTTTAAATACTATGACTTATAAAAAAATATAAGATTCTTATAAGAATAAGTTCAGTAATTATGGTTTGAAGAAAAAAAAAATTTCGGGGGCAGAACCCCCAAGAACCCTTCCCGGCCCACTCCTATTTGGGACCCCCCAATTTTATAAATCTGGCTCCGCCACTGATCATTTGTACGGCGTGAAGTGAACTTTGTTGCTCACACCCTTGCAAAATATGATATCTCAATTTCGCATTTCATGTTTTCGACTAGGGAGTCCCCTAATTTTAATGCTAAACTTGTAGTGCAAGATATTGCTTTGCCTTCAAAATAACAAAATCAGGTAAAAAAAAAAAAAAGAAGCTTTACAATGGCATCCAAATATAACACTAATAATAAGTATTTCTTTGAATTTGAAATTATTATTTATTTAAGAGTAAATCATATTATTTAGCTTCTATTAGAGCATTTCCAATATTAGAGAGATTCTAAAAAATCTATGTAGCAAGAGAAAGAGATTTGAAAAGAGATGAGGAGAGAGAGAGAGAGAGTTAAATGAGGAAAAAGAAGAAAAAAAAAATAGATGAGAGAAATAGACACAAAATAATAAAAATAATAGGTGGAAGGCTATCTAGGAGGCTGTTCGATAGACATAAAATAATATTTAAAAAATAGGTTAAAGACTGTCTAGCAGGCTAAAATGGATAGTATGTTGGACATCCTTCTACAATAAATGCTGCTATATAAGTTTTGTTTCTTCACCTCATCGTCACATCATCTAGATATTCAAAATGAAAGATAACATTAGAGATGCTCTTAGTACATTCTCAATAATGCAATATGGGTAAGTTGAAACCAAAAGTGATTAAAATAAAAAGAAATATTTCAATTAATTATCCTTCTTCCATTAATTCGTAAAAGCAGATTGAAAGTCACAATTTCACATTGCTTTGAGTGATATATAACCAACTTTATTTGACAAGTCTTTATATATCATGCTTCCCTAAATTAGAAACGATTTCAAGGCTATGTTTACACGGGACAAAAAAGGATTTTATAAAAAGTAAAACGTGTGACAAACTATGTCAATTATTCTGTTCATTCTCGCTTTCATTGTACTAATTGAGAATGGGTTCTTATTTTACAAAAGTTTTCAAACATTGTCCGGTGTGAATGGACCGAGTGATAAAGTTTGTCAATTGTTTTGTTTAATCTTGATCGGTTCAATGTACCAATTGAAAATGAATTCTTAATTTAGGGTGAATTTCAAGAATAGTTCCGGTGTGAATGGTCCTTCTTTCCGAGAAAATAGCAAGAAACGAGGGATGAATATGTAAATGCAATATTCAAATTTGTCTTTATTAAACTTAGAAGCAACCGTAAACATGTGGAAAACGTAAAGCGTAAAGTGTCTGAATTAATGGGTAATGGGTGAAACCATTTTCCCGAATATTGATAATTATGATTATGCATTTGGCTTTTGCTTTACAAAATAAGGGCACCTATTTACTTACAATTATGGAAAAAAGTTGTACTTAGCGTAGGATGTGTTATGCTTTTGAGTCACTTTCGACAAAATGGTATTCCAAATGGCTAAGCATCAATTACTTGGTGTCACTTTTTATCATTGTGTTAAAAACTGACTCGGAAATTGACCCAAAAAAGTGAAAAGGTCAAGAATCGAATGGTCAAACTAGAGTCGACGATTTTTAAAAAATTTTAAAAATAAAAAAAAAGTACAAAAATGAAAAACAAGTTTTTAGAAATCAAAAAAATTGCTCAAAAGTAAATTTTTTGATTTTTCATTATTTTGATCCATTTTGTGCAGGGAGAGAAGAATTTCAATGGTCAGTTACAATTAATTGTAGAAAAAAATGATTTTTAAAACTAGCGAAACTGGAAACGATTTAACAGGTTACTCAAAATCGGACGGGACGACAGATTTTTTGGACGGATTTTTAAATATAGGAATTTTCTACATAACCAGATCGGTTTTGGTCTCTGTTCTCGATTTTACCAATTGAACCGGCCGTTAACACTGTTTTTTTCCAACTCCTCCACCCATCCAAACCATTCGCATGAAGGCGTGAAGCACGAAACAATAGTTTGTGAAATTTGTTTCTAGATGTAAATAAGAAAATCTTTTGGAAGGTGTTAACTTCAAAAAATTGCATGTATGTTACTTGCACATTAGGACTCTGTTAGCATGAAAAGATCGTCATTCTAAAAAAAGAATGGCCTGCCACTGTTTGCACTCCGTCAGTCAAGTCAACTGTCGAAAAATATAAGAATAATAATATTGGGTATGGAATAAACAAGCAGACAGAGTTTTGACTACGATTTTGAATTGAGTACCTTTTCTTTGAGTTATGAATGGATAAATATACAAGAATTAAGAAGTTAAATTAAGTCAAAGATGTTGCAAACCATGTGTCTCTTAGTTACTAGTTGAGTGCAGTCATTATTGTGATATTTTTTCCTTTACAAACAAAATTACTTTACTGGAGATTATTCTCTTAGGCCTTCTTTGATCATGATAGATTTTTGGCAGATATTAGATGAGATTGTTTCCTTATCAAATAAATTTGTGGACCTATGCTCTAGCTACCCAACCTGTCATAACACATAATCTAAACATTCAAGGTAATGGGCTTTGCCAATTGACCCTTACCTGCCGAACATACTAGAGTACGCCATATCTATTTGAACTGTACGCCATATCTATTTGAACTCTTGGAAGGTTCATCAAAGGGTGAGGCTAGCTCATAACGGATTCAATGTGAAGACCATGTGAGTTGTAAAGTGATGCTGCCATAGACACAAAGTTGGAGAACCATAATGTTACGCCACCGTGCATGTGACTTAAGTGGGGCCTCCACATAGTAAGAGAACAACAGCCTATGTGGCCTCTACCTCTTACTCTTAGTTGGCACATACGTAGAACCCACACGGATTGGAAGTGTAACAATATTCTCCCAAGTCTGAGCCTAATATTTAAGTTAGGTAAAGGACTTCGGTTTTAGATTATCATAGTGCATATTGGACTTAGCCTTTAAAGAAATTTGCTCCCATTCGTGTAGTGGACCACAACATAAAACGGTGTTGCGTTGATTGGTATTGTTGCTGTAACATGTCCCTATGACAAAGCCATGGTAAAGACGAGGACTTTTGATGACGAAGGCTCTTGGTGCCAAAGCCTTTTGTTGACGAAGTATAACAACAGTCCCCAAAGTCCGAGGCTAACATTTTGATGCGAACCCACAAAGATTGAATCTTCGAACCCACAACAAAGATTGATAATGAACCCCAAGAAAGCTGAAATCAAGCCGCAAGACCTTGACCCGAAATTTTTTTGAATCAATGAACCAAGTTAGAATGAACGTCATAAAAATTTGCGAAGTCTTAGATAAGTTTGGTTAGTTCAATTAAGAACAATGCAGAAGAGAGAATCACACTTTAATAGATTTTCTCAATAATTAATGTTGTTTTGTTTACAGTAAAAAGTGTTTTGTTGACCTCAGAATTTGCACTATCCACATGTCAACAGATCTCCATTCAATCCTATACTAGCATGTATGTTACCTATACACTAAGACAATCATTAGGCACTAAAATCACTAGGAAAAAAGGGATCGTCGATCATTGGTACTCCGATGATCAAGTCAACTGTAGGTATATAGAATAATATATACGGGATAGAGTATTTGGGTGTGGAAGAGACAAGAAGACATAAAATTAAGCAGAGTTTAAGAGTGAGAATAATGTGTACCTCAGAATAAACGGAGATATTGTATTTATAGCTCCGGAGTTCTAGTTGATTTAGCTAAACAGTCAATTAGACCTCTGATGGGATTCTCCTTCCTTTTGGGATAAGGAATGATTGGGTGCTGACGCAATCTCTTAGATTTCAACCCTTATTTGAGTTGATCCCCAATATCACATTGCTTAATCATTAGGAGATTGAGATCTGGTTTTCTTGTGAGAATCTGTGCGGCAATCAAACACAATCTTCTTTTAAATATCTCTCTGGTCATTTTGAACTATCAGGTTGTCTGTAGATTCTATGGATTATATGGAATATGAAGACTGACGAAGCACCCTGGATTGTTCATGAACGTCGAGGCCCTTCATGGGCTTGTACTTGGCAAATTTTGTCGGGCCTTCAAGGCCTTCTTTGAATTTACGAGGCCTTCACTAGGCTCATGACGCCTTCGTGGGGCCTGGTCTGGGCCTTTATTGAGCCTAAGAGGCATTTGCTGACGTGGAGCCCTTATCAAAATTGAGTGGTAACAATAGTCTCCCAAATCCAAGTCTATTATTTATGATAGACGTGAAACTTTTTAATTATTATTTTTTTACGAGGGGTGAACAACGAACATTTGCTTATGTTCACAAATTTTTTTTGTACATATTCTCAGTCCCTCATGTCTGAGGCCTGTTTATTTATAGTAGACGAGGACTTCCACTTATGGATTTCTTGTAATTTAGTGGAGTTCACGTGTGGCATCCTAAGTTGTGAAGGGCCATTAATCAATTAACTGTTTGAAAAGGTGAACACCGACTACGCTGTCATCATGTGGCTCAAAACGGACGTGTCATCATTGCTATTTGTGATTTGACGCATTGGGAGAAGTCCGGGGGTGCGTAAGGCTTGCGTCAGCCCTAATAAGAATTGATAGTTCTGCACGTTTTCTAGGCATTAGTACAGTATCTTTCCATACATCCGCCTGATGCAACAGTTGGGTTATGAGAAGTCAAAATCAACGGCCCAGGTCCAAGGGGTTTGTCTATTTAAGGCAAGGGCCTTTGTTATTGTTCTTTTTCTTTACTTTAGGAAAAATTGAGAACTTGCTCGGTCTTCCCTTAGGCGACTCCGATGATTATCGGTGCAAACATTGGTGATCTTTTATAGAAGAAAGTCATTTTCGAAAGGTATAGAGGGGTTGTGACCTTTAGGCTTCATTTAATTGTTGCTTTTTTGTCTGTTCTCGTCCCGTCTATTTGTCTGCCTCTGACTGAGAAGGAAAATTTAACATTCTCCCAACTTCTCCGCATGAAGATACACACTAATAAGAATTGATAGGTCCGCACATTTTCTAGGCATTAGCATAGTTTCTTGCCACGCATCTGCCTGATGCAACAATTGGGATCTGAGGGGTTAAAATCAACGGCCCAGGTCCAAGGAGTTTGTCTATTTAAGGCAAGGGCCTTTGTTATTGTTCTTTTTTTTTTAGTTTAACAATAATTGGGTACTTGCTCCAGCTTCCCTTAGGCAACTCTGAAGATTATCGTTGCAAACATTGGTGAGCTTTTATAGAAGAAAGTCATTTCCAAAAGGTATAGAGGGGTTGTGACACTTAGGCTTCATTTCATTATTTCTTTTCTGTTTGTTCTCGTCCCGTCTATTAGTTCGACTCTGGCTGAAAAGGAAAATCTAACATTTTCCTAACTTCTCCACACGATGATGAGCTCTAATAAAAATTGACAGGTCTGCATGTTTTCTAGGTATTAGCACAGTATCTTGCCACGCATCTACTTGATGCAACAGTTGGGATCTAATAGGTCAAAATCAACAGCCCAGGTCCAAGGAGTTTGTCTATTTAAGGTAATGACCTTTGTTATTGTTCTTTTTCTTTACTTTAGTAAAACTAAGAACTTGCTCGGACTTCCCTTAGGCTACTTCGACGATTATTGGTGCAATCGTTGGTAACCTTTTATAGAAGAAAGTCATTTTCGAAAGGTATACAGGGGTTGTGACCTTTAGGCTTCATTTCATTGTTTCTTTTCTGTCTGTTCTCGTCCCATCTGTTTGTCTGAATCCAACTGAAAAATAAAATATAACATTTTCCAACTTCCCACACGAAGATGAGCTCTAATAAGAACTGATAGGTCCACACGTTTTCTAGGCATCATCACAGTATCTTGCCACACATCCACCTGATGCAACAGTTGGGATCTGAGGGGTCAAAATCAATGGCCCAGGTCTAAGGAGTTAGTCTATTTAAGGCAAGGGCCTTTGTTATTGTTCTTTTTCTTTAATTTAGCAATAACTGAGAACTTGCTCCGACTTCCCTTAGGCGGCTCCGACGATTATCGGTGCGAACATTGGTGACCTTCTATAGAAGAAAGTCATTTCTGAAAGGTATAGATGGGTTGTGACCTTTAGGCTTCATTTTATTATTTCTTTTCTGTCTGTTATCGTCCTGTTTGTTTGTCCGACTCTGGCTGAAAAGGAAAATCTAACATTTTCCCAACTTATCCACACGAAGATGAGCTCTGAGGATTCGAATTTGCAGAACGTATCAGATCCTCCAACGGACCCTGAGATAATGGGTGAGGCATCATCCTCGTTAGTTCACGACGAGGAGGCCATCAAGGGCCCATCGTTGCTCTTTCTTCTCCGACGTCTACAAGCGTTGCTGAATGTTCGCCATCGAGAGAGACCGCAAGCAAAAGGAAAGAAGAAATAGGGGACTATCCCGTAGATAAGGGATTTTCTAGGCTAGATGGATGCCCATGCAGCCCACCTATTGGATGACTATCAGTGAATCCTACCACGACGGTCTAAAGCAAAATAAAATAGATGGACCTAGAGGCTCTGCCGCTGGCCTATGTCATTCCAGCTTTGGTCATCCTTCAACACCCTCGTTCATATGAACAGGCCGACGATTCTCCAGAAGACTATGTTGCCATTTTTGAGCCGACGATGCAACGGGCCTTTGATTGTCCATCCACTCTTTCTTCTGCAAGGTCCTTTGATATTTCAACCTCGTCTCGTACCAAATTACTCTCAATAGCTAGGATCAAATGGTGACGACGTTCTTATTGTGGAGGATAACAAATATTGGTGGAGATCTCCCAATGAAGGTCTTTGAGATCGTTTATAGGCCATGTATGTCTAGGAGGTGGTACAACATGTCTCCTAGGCGAGGACAATGTTAGGGGTTGGCAACATACAGTCCCAATAAGGTACCGAGTTGGAAGGAGGCTTTCTTCTTCGTTAGTAGGAGTTGGGAATTCAGGCCAGATGATCATCTGTCCAACGTCTCTATCCCTTGTCGTTTTGGAGCCTTGGGTACGTTTAGCTCCTTTGGATTTAACATTCTATCGAGGATCTTGACTTACTCTCTTTTTGTTTTTGTTGCAGTTTGTGGAAAGTACCCAATTTTGAGGAGAGAACAAGATGAGATTAGGACGAAGTGGTCTACCATCCGAGGCTTACTGAGCGAGTTTAGAATCCTGGGCAGCCTCTTATAAGATAACACATACCTAGTTCAATACAGTTTGATGGGTAAGTTTAGTGATAGCCCTTTATCCATTTCTTTGCTTTGATTTCGTACTAATTCATTTTGTGTTTATGCAGCCAAGTATACCTTTCGTGACATCCCCATCTACTCCGTGGATGATAAAGAGGACACACGGTTCTTCTACCTCCAGAGGTATTGGTGGCTACTCTACTTCAGTCCGTGCCTCTCCCACTCCCATTGTCTCTTCCGCATCAATCATCATATCCGCTTTAGCCATCTCATGTTGCCATGCTGACTAAGGGTGTACCTCCACTACCATCCAGCCAAGAGATTGGTCTCCTTTCTACCGAATGTACCCAAGCCAAAAGAAATGGGGTTGCGAACGAGGATGCTCCTCAGGAAAAGAAATGGGGTCATCCTCATCTGAGGTCGATGGCTCTACCAGGGACTCGAGGAGGCCCTAGCGCAAGAATCGCCCAGACATTGGAGGTACGGCTTCCATAAACATTGGCGCCCGCTACGACGAGTTGGACTCCACTGTGTTGGAGATGTTGCCTTCGGTCCTCACAATGGCTGTGGTGATGCTGCATAAGTTCTGGTCTCCTCTTTGGGAGAAGGCAGCTGAGGAAGCCTTGCTGGAAGATATGATGATGATGGGGACCATGAATATGGCACGGAACCCTGTTCTGAATGCCGAGTTAAACAACATGCTTAGGGGGTTTATAGAGAAACTAGATTAGGCTGAGGCAAAAGCCAAGAAGATATGTGATGACCTTCAGGTCATGGGCTTGGGCCTAACTAATACTAAGTTAGGTTCTGAAAATGAAGCCATGTGGTCCTGGGTAGGAGTCTTGATTTTGAACGAGGTTGTCTTGAAGATTAAGATTGATGCTATTATAGAAGATGTGAAGCAGGCTGACATTGGGGCTTTGGAGGCCCAGGGTACCAAGAGGCAGGTTGAGAAAAGGGCCGCAACGATCGAGCGGACTATAGCCTCGGTTAACTGAGACTTTGACTATGTGGTCCTTGAAAAGGACAAATAGTTGGCAGAGGCTTTGGAGCAACTGGAAACATTGAAAGCTTCAATTGCCAAAGCTGAGGTAAAGGTAGTGAGGTTGTTCAAGAGTAAGTTTCTGGGTACACTTGAATATAAGCGCCTTGCAACTCGCTTCATGGAGGTAAGGGGTGATCACTTGATAGAGAAGATCTGATCTGTGCATCTTGGGTAGGATCTTTCATTTCTCCTAGCAGCCCCTACCAAAACTTCTAACATGGGCATTTCAATAGCTGTCGAAGCACCTTCTCTTACTGAAATTCATGCTAGAGGTGAGGCCCCCACTCCTTTTGTACTAGAAGAGTCCACCTGCGCCGACCCTAAAGAGGCTGGAGGGCAATATGACTTGTGTTTTTATGCTTTTTGTCTTTGTATTTGTTCCAAGCATTATCAATGAAACTGACTTATCCTTTGTTTCAAGTATGACTTCTTTGTAAGCATTATCTTGATTAACGAGAATACATATTTAATCAAGTTTTATTCCTTTGATGAGGCTCTACGGTTGAGGATGACCTTCGTAAATAACAAACTTTTTGAGGAATGTATTAATGGCGCAACCTTTGGATCTGAATAGTTGAACCAGATTCTGAGGAGTTGTTTCCAAAAGAATTAATGGCACTGCCTTTTCATAGAATTTGAAGAGTTGGATGAATTTGAGGAGTTTTTTTCAAATGTATTAATAGAACAACATTTCATTGCTTGTGGCCGTCAAATGCTCATTAAATGGTGTATTCCTCAAAAGTCTTTTTAATGCTTTACGTTTCCCAAATGATCCATTTGTAATGGCTCAGATCGTTGCACTATATATAGAATCTCTTATTTCTAGTTTTACCTTTCTAGAACTTCTCTGAACTCAAATACTCCGTTTTGATGGTAGTAACCTTTCCCGGCGGAAGAAGAAAAGAAAATTTTCTGACAAGTTGTTCAATTGGTACCAGTATTCCACTTAAGTTTCTCTTAAGGAGGAGGTCAAGGGTTTTGATGACCAGGTGTATTCCACATAAATCCCAGTTATACTTCAAATCCGATAGATGCTTTGGATGACATGGGAGAGGTTGGCCCATTAGCCCTAGCGAGAAGATTTCAAATGGTACCTTTATAATGGACATCAATGTTGATGATATATATTTTGATGATTATGATTTGGATGATGAGGTTGAAAGCTATTTGCAAAAGGCGTTAATGGCATTTTGAGCAGTATGGCTTAATTAGTCACCAAACCAACTCATATAATGATTATCACAGTGATATCATATTTGGGAGACTCCCTATTATGGTGAAGTCAGACTTATTGTGCTGACGAAGCCTTATGACAAACTGATCGAAGCATAAGCAGTTGGACAAGGCAGTAGCAGAACTTACGAAGACCGAAGAGCAGTTACCTAGACTAGGGCCCCTTTTCTGTGCCGACCCTAAAGAGGTGGTGATGCAATAGGATGGTACTTATGTACTTTTCTTATTTATTTTGTAATTGATACTTTGATAAATAAAAGATCAACTTACCCTATCATCGTCTTTGTGTTGGCATTCATTAATTTCTTTATGACGGTATTACTTCCAAGTGTTACTGCTTCATCCATTCTATTGTCGAAGCTGAGGCACTTATTCGAACAATGTTCCAACCCATTTATTCCTTGAAGTTGAAGCGTTAACCACAAACTGCTTTCCTTTGCGTGTTTGGGGGAGGGGGTCAAGTCCTAACCGTCGAGGGCATTCTTCGCGAGTAATGACCCTTTCAGTGGGCGAAGGCTTGGACTTCATATGGCCGGGGGTTTAAATTTGAAGGGTTGCCATTATGTCATTAATATTCTCCAGTATTAGTACTAACGATATAGCAGCTTTCACATTCTTCAAGGTGACGGTGCCATTATTGTAGCTTCTTTGCCACACGTCTCACATCCAACGGTTCAGATTTTGGACTCATCATTAGTGACTGGGATCAGGCATCGAACCTATAAATACTCTCAAAACCTTTTATTTTCCTTTTTCATTTCCACATATTGTTCCACAAACCCAACTATTTGCACTGTTCTAGAAATCCAACTATTTGCATTGTTTCAGAAACCCAACTGTCCACATTGTTCCAAAAATCCCTTTTTGGTGAACGAATCTTCATCAATGGCCAAGTATACTTTGTCTAAAATCCCCATTTTTAGCATTAACGACAAAGAAGATGACGATGGGAATGTGACTCCTTCTTTGCAGCCTCCAGTATTGGACGCGGCACTAGTTTTGGTTGCCATTACCTTGTTGGCACTGGAGTCAGCGGCGGGCGTCTCATCTTCCTTTATTTCTCAAAAACCTCCATTTTTGTTAGAGAATGTCAAATGGCAAGGCAAAGAAAGTGGGATTGTTACGGATGAAGGCAAGGATCGTGCGCAAATGAGGAACGCGGGGATGAAGATATCATAGACGATTCAGGGGGGACCAGGCGAGGCCATGTATTCACTCATTTTTAGAAAACTGAAGGATCAACCCAACCTTTGAGATGAGATGTGGGCCAATGCCCCCGTTTCCTCTGGCTGGACCGAGTATATCAACATTGGGTCCTATCGTAATGAGTTAGATCTGACCATTCTAGATATGCTACCAGTTCCATCGGAGATGGCGGCTGCTTTTGTCCATAAATATTGAACTTTTACCTAGGAAAAGGCAACAGAGCAAGCAAATCTGACAGAGTTGGTGAAGATGGCGGAGATGACCATCGTCTGAAGCCATGTACTTTATTTTGAGTTGTACAACGTATTGGCGGGCTATGAGGAGTCGAATGTCGTGGGGTCCTAAGTATATAGAATAATATAGACATGAAAAAGTATTTGGGTGTGGGAGAGACAAACAGGCATAAAATTGAGAAGAATTTAAGGGTGAGAATAATGTGTACCTTAGAATAACCAGAGATGTTGTATTTATAGCTCCAGAGTTCTAGTTGATTTAGGTAAACAATCAATTAGACCTTTGTTGGGATTCTCCTTCTTTATGGGATAAGGGATGATTGGGTGTCAACACAATCTCCTAGATTTCAGCCCATGTTTAAGTTGATCCCCAATATCACATTGCCTAATCATTAGAGATTGAGATCTAGTTTCTTTGTAAGAATCTGTGCGGTAATCAAACACGATCTTCTTTTAAATATCTATTTGGTCTTTCCAAAATATCAAGTTGTTTGTAGATTCTATGGAATATGAATACCGACAAAGCACCCTAGATTGTTCATGAACGTCGAGGCATTTCATGGGCTTCACTGTACTTTGTTTAGGAATGCTAAGATCTTGCAGACCTTCGAGGCCTTCTTTGAATTTACGAGGTCCTTGTTGGGCTCATGAGGTCTTCGCGGGGCCTGATATGGACCTTTACTGGGCTTAAAAGGCCTTTGCTGATGTGGAGCCCTTTATATAAGCAAAACCAATGAAATCCTAGTCTAATTCAGAAAATAACTAGAAACTCAACAAAATAGTGTTTTAAACCAAAAAAGAAACCAAATTCTAAAAATCTGCTAGAATTGGCCTAGGCGATTGTCAAGGTTTACAAAATAGCCTCGGCTCCTTAATTATAGGGTGGAAATATGTCCCACATTTACCCTGGGCGATGACCCAGGGTTAATTTCCAGCCTTCTGTATTTTGATCTCCAAACTTTGAATTATTGTCACTTTGGCCTTCCAATCTTCCACTAGCCTCTAATATACTTTTAATATGGTCCTTAGCTTGAATCAAATGTACTAAAGTTGGCTATTCATCTATCATACTCATTTTGAAGATTGGTGTCATGCTTGTTGCACTTTGGGTGTCGGTTTTGACCCACGTAGCTTGGAGAAGACCTTGTATGGCGTCATTGATCTTCTTAGCTCTTGATCACGTTATTGGCCCCACAAAAATATGTAACAGGTCCTTGCTAGCCAGTTCATTGTTCTCATCACATTTATATTAGGTAGAGGACTTACAGTAACGATTCAAAACTTTAATAGAGCACGTGGAAACTCTCAAGAGCTGATCAGAAGTTCCAACGTCCGGACGTTATGATTGTATCTATCACAACTGTATGTCATGATTGCAAACATTTTGTTAATCACATGCTTTTGCGTTACGCGAGGCCAACACGCATGTGAAGGTGTACAAAGCATCAGGGCCATTAATTTCAATTATGAGATTTTTGCATTTCACATTCAAGGGCGTAGGCTGCATCACTAATCATCAAGATTGATTCTTGGGATCTAACGATTCATATACGTCAAGTGAAAAATCTATAAAAGAAAATCTAGAGAATCATTCGACACTTTTGCAACAAATTAATAGTCTTAATATCTCAGGCCAGAAAATACTCTTAGTTTCCCAAGTTCTTTATTGTTTCTGGTGATTTTTGGAGATGGGTTTCAAGCCAGCCTATCATCTAGGTACTTTTCTAACTTTTTCTTCAAACTTTTTTTTTTTTGTTTTCTAGGCATTGTGGGGTTTTTCAGTTAGGCCACAAAAACACGTCATCTATTGCCATACATTTACATCTAAGAATGACATCCCAGAGCTCAAATTCCTAAAACTGTATGTTAGGAGCGTCAAGAACTAATATTGCAATTTGACGTAAGGTTGCAAAGACCTCTTCTTATCAGATAATATAATCATCGCTCATGACATATCAGCTTTCCACCCTTCTGGAGTTAGATTCTTCTCCAACGATATAGAGAGACTTATCCATAAAGAAACAGCTTTCCAGATGTCAACAATCATGGCCCTCATTCGGACATTCTCATCTTTCAAGTCAACGATATCTTGTTTAATCGTTCATTCTGTCGTTGTCTCCTCATTCGATAGTGGGTCACATTCTAGAAATCTAAAATGCTTTCCTGCCTCTAATACGTGTGGAGGGACTCAATTTTCTCCTGAGAGTTCTCTATTACCATAGGTTTGCAGGTCGTGTAATGTATTTTCAGTTTTCTACAGATGGTACTGATCTGTTGACCTCAAAATCTACACTATCCACATGTCAACAGATATCTAGTCAATCTTCTGCCAGCCTATATGTTACCTACACATTTGAATTATCGTTAGGCATCAAGATCACTAGGAAAAAAAGGGTCTACGACTATTGGTACTCCAATGATCAAGTCAACTGCTGTATGAATTATATGGTAGAATGTATAGGTGTGGAAGAGACAAGTAGGTAGAAATTTGAACAAAGTTTAGGTTCGAGAATAATGCGTGACTTGGATTGAATAGAGGTTTGGTATTTATAGCGGGAGAATTCTAATTGATTTAGAGAAGCAATCAATTAGAAATCTAACGGGATCCTCCTTTCTTTTGAGGATATATTTGGATGCATTGTTACTGTGATCTTCCAGATTATGTCCTTATTCTTCTTAATTTCCAAGATTGCATTACTAATTTTATTAGATTGAGATGGGGTTTCTTGTTAGTATAGTTTTCTTAATAGAATGCAATTCTTCCCTCAATTATCTTTCTCATTGCCCAGAGTACTAGAATCTGATGAGATTTCGTAGGATGCAAGGGCCATTTATGAAGAACCAATTTGCTAGGACGAGAGAAGCCATTCCTGGACTTTGTTTGACTAGGTGATAGAATACGAAGCCTTTTATCATAATTTTGGGCTTTGATTGCCCTTTAAGATCGAGGCAAGGACCTATAAGACCTCCACATATAAGGCCCTCACTAGCCCTCTTGCTGATGTGGATGCCTTTTTGAATTTGGGTGGTAACACATTAGCAAGGGAAAAGTTGGAGCAACACCCCATTGCGGTAGTAAAGAATAAAGAGGGTAAATTCATATCCACGCATAGACACTGGTATGAGGTTTGTCCTTGTTGATTCTGACAATTGGATATTCTAAAGTTGTGAATCCTGATAAGATCATTTTAGCTACGTGCTAGAATTATTTTTTAAGTGCTCATAAGTTGTATGTCCTATTGATCAACTTAAATTATAATTTAAGCTTTAACAAACATGCGCTAGTTTTATTTTTTTCACATCATCTCTCCCACACCAAAAAAAAAAAAACTTGAATTTTGTCTCTAAGAAGATGAGTATTGAAATTGATGAAGTAGTTAAACTTTTGAATTTAATATCAAAACTAAATAGTCATTAGCCTAATTGATTGGGTTTAGCTTTCTGCTTATAATCTTTCAGTAACAAAAAACTTGAGACCTAGATAATGAGTGAGGAAAATTGACTGGAACTTACGTAATGATTTTAGAGAGACCACATATGATTCCTCAAAGTGCAACAATCTATGTTGTCAACACAATTCAAGTTTCAACAACATTGAAGAAAATATGCTTTTTTTTTTAAAGACTATCGATTGCCCCGAACCACGAAGCACAATTTAAAACAATGAATCTGGTTCCTGCATTTCATTTTGCAATTCCAAAATTTTAGTGAACAAGATAAGATTTGAATTTGGGGATGGAGATTGATATTTTTACTTCTTTATTTATATTTTTTATTTTTTTCAGTAAACATAGAATTCATTTAATATAATAAATAAATAACAAGAAGGCACGTTATTGAGCCCCCATCACCACCTACGTTAGAGGTGGAGAGTCTGGAGATACCAACCATATGTGGAATTGCAGCCTCCTTCCAAGAAGCCATCGTGGAAATGGAATAGTCACAACGTTGCAATAGAGATGGGCATATAGCCCAGGCATCGAACTAGAGACTAGTGCAAGATACGGATTTTCTTGTCATGCATGCAAATTATGTGTTCTCAAATTTATTTTCATAAACTTGAAGCAAGAGTAAAGGACTCCATCAAATGGGTCCAAAATCAAGCTATGATTTGTAAGAGAAAAAGAAAGGGTTTTGTTTGCAGCAATAGTAGGGGAAGGCACTGGCACATCGAGCACTCGACTTGGGAGTCTGAGCTCTCCGTCTTCCAATATGAGTCTTCTGTCACAAAACTAAAGAAAATATGATCAGTCTTCATGGTTTTTTGATCGTTTCATACATATGGTGTTAATGATACTGTTGACCTAAAAATTGCATTATTCATACGTCAACAGATCTCCGATCAATCCTCTGCCAACCTGTATATTACCTGCACATTTAAAAAATCATTAGACACCAAGATCAACAGAGAAAAAGAGGGGTCGAAGATCGTCGACACTCTGACAACCAAATCAACTACCTGCAAAAAGTGTATGGAAGAATATGGGTGTGGGAGAGACAGTCAAATAGAAATTTGACTAGAGTTTTAAGGTAGAAAATAATGCGTACCCTATAATGAATGAAGATATTGTATTTATAGGTGGGGAGTTCTAATTGATTTAAGGAATAAATCAATTAGTTATTTGATTATATTCTTATTCCTCATGAGGATAAGGCTGAATCCAATCTTACTGTGATCTCCCAAGATTATGTTATAATCATTTTCAGTCTTCGGGATTGTATTGCTAATTTTTAAGAGGTTGGCATGTAGTTTCCTTGTAGGATTCCGTCTCTTAATCAAACAACCTATCTCTAGAATTATTTCTTTGATTGCCCAAAATATTAGATTGCCTGGAGGATTCCACGGGGTACGAGATACTAACGAAGGACAATGGGTTCACTAGAGTAGCGGGGACTGATAAGTGCATTTTGTACACTTATTTAGGCCTTTAAACTAAGCTTTTATTTCGTTATTTTATTAATTTTCTACTTAATTTACTGTATTTTTCTTTCTATTTCAGTTTTGGACCCGTTTATAAGTAATTAGAGAAGAATGGATGAAACTAGCAACAATTTGGTGAAATCAACGAGTAAATGAGGAAGAACATAAAATCAATAAGTTAAGGTATGCTGGAATGACAATGAAGAGTTGAAATAAATGATCAAACACTTGAAAGTCAAAGAACCGAATTGAGAAACCGAAGTATGTGGGAAAATTAGTGCACAAATTTTGGTATTTAAATCTTCATAAGGGAAATGATATACCATTGGAAAGATAATTGAATTACGAGTCTACTACTTTTTACGGATCTCAATTTGGAGTTTCGTTTGAAAAACAGCTGCCCAGGCTAACTTTTGGCTGCGGGAATTTTGTTTCCTTTTCGAATTCTAATTCGATTAGGAAACCTTTTTGGACGCGATTTTCATAATATTTTGAAATATTTTAGGGCACAATTAGGTAACTATATATATGAGTTATTAACTCATAACAAGGAGGGAATTTTGGGGAGCCGAATTTGGAGAGAAGAACGAGAGACAAATCAAGAACGAAGATCAAGATTCATCCTTTCAAGATTAAAACGAAGATCAAGTTCAATATTTTATCTCCTAATTATTTTCTTCTTATCCGGGTGATGAACTCCATATTTTCATCTCTTTTTTATTTTCTTCTTCTTAGTATGTTAGGTTAATTCTTTTAGTGCTAGGATCGTGATGAAGTTTGTATCATGAATCTTTAATTCTTCGAACCTAGTTTTTGATATTTAAGCATGTTTTATTTTTGAATAATTGATATTGATTTTCTCTTCATCTACAATTATATGTGTAATAGTTGTATGATTCTTGTGGCTTGTTTTACCTTCGAAAGATGAAAAATAGGTTATACATATATCAATTGTCGTAGAGTCCGATAGGGGATAGAAATATACCACTATGCTTTACGTGATCTCTAAGTATTCACAAATTCTAATGTATTCTTGTATGCTCGCATTCGTCATAGAAATATAGTCGGGTCGCATATAAGAATATGTTTAATTCTACTCGAAAGAGATAGTTAAATTAAATTAGGAATATTGATCTTCATAAGTAAATCATGTTATCAAATTTAATGGTTCGGGTAAAAGGTAATTGATATAAGTGGAATCAAGATCCTAGTACGCTTTTCTTTTCTTTTCTAATTTTAAAGTAATTTTCATTAATCTAATTTTTAGTTATTTGAATTATAATTAGTTAATTGTGCTAAGTTTATAGTTTAATTAGTTTTAATCACCAAATATCCAAAGTTCATTAGATTCGGTTAAGGTTAGTATAATTGAACTGAACTATCTAAATCTTTGTGGGAACGATGCTTGGACTCATAATCCACTTTATTACTTGAGCGATCCGTGCACTTGCAGAATTATTAAAGATATAAAATCGCTGACAGGGACCTTTATGGTTTTTCGCTTGGTAAGACCTTAGAGGACTTTGCTTGCCACGTGTGATCGGGACAATGCCAAGGTAGGGCCTGCTTGATGATGTGGAACATTGACCAAATTTAGGTAGTAACAATAGTCATCTAAGTCCGAGTCCATAATTAATGCTAAGAGTAAGACTTAAGAAAGTTTTTCTTTTGATGGTATATATATATATATATATATATATATATATATATGATAGGCACACATAGATATAGTGAACTTTGTGTGAGGTTCGCCTACTAAGGGAGGCCTTCATTATGTTGGCAAGCCAAATCAGGAATTTGAAATTTCACAGGGCCTTCGTAGGTGTATAAAGTCCCCTAAGGCCGAGGCTTGTTCATTCATTACAAGCAAGGGCTTTGACTTGGGTAAATGTAAAAGTTGTGTGGGTGGTGTCCACGTGTCGTTGTCTGGGCTGAGGTGTCAGTAAAAGAGGTAAACAATCACAGTAGGTATTAAAGGCCAGCAATAGTGGCGTTGCCTTTCCGTACTTCGAAAAGACAGCACCATCATTGCTACAAGTGTCTTGATGCCCGAATGGGGGGGCGTGTATGGCGCACTAGCCCCTGCGAATTAATGCCAAAAACCATTAGTCTCCCACCCACTACTATGTGCTTTATTATTCAGGGGTTGAGATTTGAGGTTTAAAATCCATGGCCAGGCCAGGATGTGAGGTCAATCGCCTATATAAACCCCATCCCCCATTTAGTTTTATTTTACTTTAGCAAAATATTACCCCTAGTTCCTGAGTGTTTTACTACAAGCATTAAAGTAAACTCAGGCGTACATTCCCGTCTAAAGGTCAATTTTCAAAGGTAATAAGTAGATAGCGGTTCTTTCTTCTCTTTTTCCTTTGTATTTTCTTGTCTGACTACTTCATCACTATTGCTTCATTCCCTTCCTCCGGCCAAAAATAAAACTTAGAAAATATAATACTCAAATCCTTCACTCCCACCATGGGTTCTGAGGATATAGACTCCTAAGGCGAGTCAGACCCTCATACGAACCCTTACATTATGGACGGAGCCCCCTTCTATCCACATGCCTTTACTAGTGAACCTAGTGCCTCAGGAGCGTCGTACTCGAGGGACTCGCCAAAGGTGAAGGAAAAAAAACAGACTAAGTTTCCTACTGAGATGAGGGATTCATTAAACCAACGAGATGCCCTAGCAGCTCGTCAACAGGACGACAAGCTTACCTCTTCGACCAATGCTGCTGCCACAGTCCAAAGCAAAATAAGGGATGCAGATCTGGAGGTGTTGCAGTTGACCTATGACATCCTAGCTTCGGTCATTCTCTACGTGTCTCACTCCAACGATTGGACCGATGACACTCTGGAGGGGTTCATTGCGATTTACGAACCACAACAATGCAATAGGGGCTTCATCTTCTTTTTTACCTATTCTTCATGGAGGTTTTCCAAGACTTCAACTTAGCGCCCTGCCAGATTATACCTAATGGATGGGGCCAAATGGTGGCGGCGTTCCTCCTGTAGCAGTTGACCGGAGCTAACAGAAATATATCGACAAGTGTTCGAGACAGCTTACCGATCCTGCCAATCTGGAGATTGGTTCAATATGTCCATCTGGCGAGGGCAAGGATGGAGGACAATGACTGATAGCCAGAACAAGGTCTCCAACTGAAAGTCTTTTTTCTTTATCGAGAGGATTGACATGAGGACACTTTTTTCGACGTGTAGGTTCTTCATAGCTTTGGGGAGCTTGTTATGTATAGTGGCTTGCTTTCGTATTTTTCAAATATGCATGACTTACTATTTGTTTGGTTTGGTGTAGTTTGTGGCAAGTCTCCAATTTTGAAGAGAGAGCAAGAAGATCATAGAGTGAAGTGGTGCTGAAGGTGTAGCCCTTTATCTGTCACAACCTCCTATCTCCACTGCTACCACTAATGTTCCTCGGTCATCTAGCTGAGACTCTTCCCCTTCATCTTCTCAGAATAATCGTCATCTGGATAAGAGAAAGATAATTTCTATTGAAGAGACCGAGTCTCAGAGAAAAAAGGAGGCCTCCTAGTGATAGCCTTACGGAGGATGCTCGACGAGACCGACACAATAAGAAGTCCTACCATAGTGGGACGGGCGTATCCCATCGGAGTTGTGTTGAAGAGACTATTCCTAACAATCACTCGGAGATTAAGGATACTGATTACATTAATATCAGCACCCGTCAAGATGAGCTCGACTCCTCTAGACTGGAGATGCTGCATTCGACTCCAATAGTGGCTGCAGCAAGTGCCTACACATTTTGGTCTCTCTTATGGAAAAAGGCTGTAGAGAAGGCCATGCTAGAGAAGAAGGTCATGATGACCGCGATGAACACTGCTCGTGGTTTTGTTCTGAACAAAGACTTATATAACATTCTTCTGGGATTTTCAGATAAGCTGAAGAAGGCAAAGGCCAAGAAACTTGCCAAAGATTTGCAGACAATGGACTCAATGAGTACAAAATTGGGCTTCGAGAATGAAGCCATGCGATCTAAAACAGAGGGGTTGGCCTTAACTTAGGCGGTTCTGAAAACCAAGGTGAGAGTGGAAAAGGCCAAAGAGGATAGGTGAAGAGTTGAAGAAGCTCGTCACCTAGTCGAGAATATGGCCACGACAGATAAAAGGTCTATTGCATTGGTCAACTGTAATTTTGACACCATGGTCATTGAGAAAGATAGAAAGTTGGTCGAGGCAATGGAAGAGGTTGAGAAGGCTAGGGAAAATCTAGCAACGGTTAGAGATTTTGTGGTGGAGGCGGAGAATACGACAATGAGGCTCTACAAGAAGAGCTTTGTCTCTACGCCAGAGTACTCGTACCTCGTCACTAGCTTCATAGAAGCTAGAGTGACATGTTGACCGAGAGGATCCGGGCTATTAACCCTAACTGGAACCTCGCCTTTTTGTTGTATGCTTGTGTCGAAGCCCAGAGAAGAGCCTAGGCTTCTACTCCAGCAACTTCTTTTGTACCTTCTTTTGATGAGGCTCCTGTTTCAATCCTGTTGTAGATGTTTCTTCTTGTGCCAACCGGGATGAGGTGGCAGGGTAGTAGGACTTCACATTTTTCCAGTACTTGTATTTATATCGGTTTTAATATCTTTTATGTCAATGAAGGAAACAATTTACTTACTCATAAGTTTAAGTACTTCATTCTTTGATCCGATTTTATTTCATGTTTGCAAGGACGAATTACCTAACTGCGACCAGGGTAGTTTGTAGATCTTCTCTTGAATGTTAAGTGCGACTTTGTGGAACTTTGTAAATTTTACTTTGATATTAAACGCGTGAATTTGTTCTTCCAGAAAATTTGAGAGATGAACCATGATCCTTCACCGCTTCGCAGTTTGACTAGTGTTGGAATGCGTTAAGTAGTTTACCTAGTGAGTCAAAGAATTGGCCACAAAACATACTCCATCGCTACCTTGCGATGTAACATGATTGTTAACGAATTAAGTAATTTTATGCAACGAGTTTAACGAGTTGGCCGCGAACCATACTCCATCGCTGTGTTGTCGACTAATAATTTGCACGTGTTGAATAATTTACCAAGTGAGTTAGCTTAGACGGCCGCAAACCATACTCTATCGCTGCCTTGTTGACTAATAAATTGCATGCGTTGAATAATTTACTTAGAGAGTTGGAGGAGACGACTGTGAACCATACTTCATCGCTACCTTGTTGTTGGAGAATGCAGTGACAACGAAAGAGTTGTATTGAAATTACTAAGCATTGTGCATAACCATCCACGAAGAAATGAATTTTAATAAATAGTCATTAGCCTCAAAATCTAGGGTTGGTTGCAATTAGTTTCTTTTAGGACAAACAGATCATCAAAACTTCAGCCCCAACAGCTCTCTTTTTCGACCTTAACTATCTGAATTTTTCCTCCATTTTAATCACCAAAATACTCCAGATTCTAACATTCACGTCTTTGTTATTTCTATCCATCTCAAGCACCAAGAATCACCCATTAATCTATCATATCTTTCCCTCAACAGTCTGTCCCCAACACTGTCCATGAACGCCTGTTGCTGCCAAATTTTTAAGCCAAAGTACTCACTTCTATCACCTGAAGAATTCGGCCATTAAGTCTCACTTACCTTCCTTTTATTTTAGCCACCAAATCACAGAATTTCCTCCAGATTCTACCTTATTTTCGGCCAGCCCAAAACCCCTTATTTTCCTCTCAATTCTCAACCCCAAACAGCTAGAAGAAACCCATTTTTATTTCCCAGATTTTGACCAATTTTCCTCTCTTTTTCCACATAAATCACTCATTATTGTGCACAATAATAAGTAAAGAAAAGGGCAAGCGTGCGGGTTAATTTCTTTGAGAAGTGTAGTAATTTTCTTTTCCACCACCAACTTCAACCGAAATTCATTTTAAGGTAGTTTCTTGTACTACCAATTTAATTCCTTAATTTTAAATTGAGAAAATATTATGTAAATTGATTGCCATGCTTAATGTCAAAGTCGGATATTTATGATTGTGATTGAAGGTAATCACATATGTTTATTAGTGATTGAAGATAATCACTTTTAAGTTTTATGTGGTGCCGATTACCGAATGTGTTCCTTTGTATGTTTTAAATATTTGGCATATCACAATTTAATTCTATATATTTTTCTCACAGTAATTATATGTTTCTACTGAGTGTTTCTTATGAAATAATCACCCCAAAATGAACAAACTTTCAGATTGAAATAATTGATCTTGACACAATGGTGTAGGCTAGCGATCATGAAATGGACTTATCATATTTAAACTAAGTTTTGGCATTGAGGTGATTAAGTCAATCATGATGTAAATACTATAATTTAGATGTTAGTTTTACAGTATTTAATCATATAAAGTATGAGTAAAAATGAGGTGTTGGTTTAATTGTCATTTCAATCTTTAAAAGTATAAATTGCCTCGTTTTACATTCTAACATTTCAGCTTTCTATCCCCACTTTGAAAAATCACAACTCTCTGTGTGTGGAGTTTTTGAGTGAAATTAATGGCTATATAAATCCTTATATGTTGCCTAATAGAACCAATCGGAATCAGTCAAAATTTCATCATATGAATTTATTATGAATATTTTAGCGGACTGCCTTAAGACATCCGAAACAGTTTTTCAAGCAATTTTGGCTAACTTTTTCTTTGAAATTTTAACTTGGCCTAGTCCAAGGTCCCAATTATTTACAGTTAAAATTTTGTAATTTTTGGAGTTCGTCTGAATGGTCAAACAAATTGTGGCGCCCCGCAATCACGGTGTAGGTAAAAATCTTAAAATTTAGAAGTAATTTTTTCCCCTTGTGCGCTTGTTATTTTCTGCAATTGTTACATTTTTAAAAACTATTCAAGGGCATGGAAAACCCATTTGGGGTCATCAAATATTATTTAAAGATTTATTTTAGTGACCCTCCGGGTTGAGAAAATTCGGGATGTTACAGCTTGGTATTAGAACACGGTTTTACTTTTATGTAGACTCGTGTAAGTTTTAAAATATTATTTTATTAATTTTTTTGTCTTTATTTTATTACGTAAATTTAAAATTTAGAAGTTAAATTTTTTTAAATTTAAGTGTCGCTACTTGCCTTCACCGCGCTGCACCAGTTATGAGGTAAATAAATGTTAATTAAATTTTCTTTTATGTTGTTAAATATGATAAATGAAACTTAAGTTTTTATAGAAAATTTTAATTGTTTTATTTATGATAAAATGTTAAGTTGAGTTAAAATTTTAATGTGGTTATAAATGTTTTAAAAAATGCAACTAAACTTTATGAAATTTTTTGTTAGTTCTCCGAATTTAAGTAAAGGATGATAGAAATCTGCTTAATTGGATTCTTCATAAACTGCCTAAATTGGGTTGAGAAAATTCGGGATGTTACAGCTTAGTATTAAAACGCGGTTTTACTTTTCTGTAGACTCGTGCAAATTTTAAAATATTTTTTTATTAATTTTTTTGTCTTTATTTTATTATGTCAATTTAAAATTTAGAAGTTAATTTTTTTTTGAATTTAAGTGTCACTACTCGCCTTTGCCGCGCTACGTCAGTTCTGAGGTAAAGAAATGTTAATTAAATTTTCTTTTATGTTGTTAAATATGATAAATGAAACTTAAATTTTTATAGAAAATTTTAATTTTTTCATTTTTGATAAAATGTTAAGTTGGGTTGAAATTTTAATGTAGTTATAAATGTTGTAAAAATGCAACTAAATTTTATGAAAAATTTTGTTAGTTCTCCGAATTTAATTAGACAATGATAGAAATCTGCCTAATCGAACTCTTCATAATTTGTATCTCAGATATAGTTTCTCCGAGTGAGTGTTTTCTAGAACGTGCCGAGACGTAGATACATTTTGCTTCAAATCCCGAGTGGTCAATTGGCCATCATATCGGTAACCATAAGACATCATGTGTCAGCGCGATAAACTATAGTTTAGTGACAACCAATGCTGAGTCTATTACTCATGTGGTTGACTCACTTATTGGCCCAGGACAGCCAGTTGCCATGGATATTTTATGAGATCTAGATGAGATCTACCACCTAGAGGTTGAATACGACCTAGAGGTAGAATACGACGTGTATTGTAAATCACTCATTATACACTGTGATGAGTACAATTTATATGGTGGAGGTCCCCACCCTATTTCTGAGCCAGCTCCAGTAGTTGAGCCCATTCTTGTGCCTACTCCAACAGTTGAGTCAAAGCTGGAGCCAGTTTTAGTGTTTGAGGCTAATCCAGTTATTCAGGTTGAAGTATACAAGGAAGAAGATCTCGAGGCCGAGTCTTGTGTTACCTTGGATGACGAGGCTCCACGGCCAAATAGGCCTAGAGTGCACAGAGGATGGATCAGCAATGACTATGCTTAGTGATATCATATAGTAGTCTGATGTTTTTCTTTTTCGTATCTCAGTATGCGTGTACAATTACTTTACCATTGTTTAGCGCTAGACATTTTTCTCGTTGTACCTCTTGAAGGATGATTTAAATATATAAAAGATATTATTTAAATTTTCCTTTGTTGATAACCATTTTAGATATTTATATCATTGCATATGGCATTCATTTCGATGGATTTCAATTTTTTTAATTTTTTGTTCATTCTAAAGAAAATGGCACTGATTACACAAGCAAGAGCTATCTGGGATTTACAACTAGTCTTAGAGGAAATGAGGCGAGCAATGGCAGCTCAGATGGCACATCTCGTACCGCAGTTGCCAATGGCGTCGTAGGAACCGCAAGTGCCCCAAGCCATTAGGCCTCACATGCATTTCACAATACCCTGTTATGTCGATGATTGGGCAATTCGGATGGTACCTCTCTCCACATTCAAGGTGGGAAAGATCCTCTGACAGTCAAAGAATGGTAGCAGACAATCGAGAAATTTTTTTGGCACATTGCTTGTCCAAAAAATCAGAAAGTCATTTGCGTAGAATTTATGCTAATTGGTCGAGCAGGTCACTGTGGGAGTCAGCATCCCGTAACCGTACTGAGAAGGAACAGAATAATCTCTCATGGGCCAAGTTCAAGGTCATGCTAGCGAAAAAATATTTTCCACTGGCTCTGCAAGATTATAAGGAGTCAGTTTTTGAATTTAGTTTAGAGAGAATTGGAAAACACCGAGTATGAGCAAAAATTTGAGGAACTATTGCGCTATGCTCCATATTTGGTCAACACTGAAGTAATAAAGGCAAGACATTATGAAAGAGGGTTGCATCCAGAGATCAGACAGATTGTTAGTTCCCATGAGCTTCATACTTTTAGATCAATAGTCAAGATGGCCTAGACCGTGTCCTTCTCAAGTTTAAAGGTTAGAGTTCAAGGACAACAGAATGACTCGAGAAAGAAAAATTGGCAAGATCAAAACAGGAACTGGAATTCGGGCCAGTTCAAATACAGAATTAAGGTCCCAACATGGGTCAGTCAAGTAATCACATTCCTAAGTACCCTAAGTATAAGAAGAATCATAGTAATGATTGCCACTTTAGCAAGAACATCTGCTATCGGTGTGGCAAGCCGGGCTACTACATGTCACAATATCGAGAAACGTTGGCAAAGATTAATAATCAGATGAACAAAGGAAAAGCTAGATTTGTTACCATACCTTATAAAGAGGTCGTGCAGAATTTGAACGTTATTACCGGTATATTATCTATCTTCTAACCTATTTAAGTTCTTATTGATTCTGGCGCGACGCATTCATTTTTATCTGATGCATGCCTAACTAAAGTTAATGTTTTATGTCAGAAAACTAATAGTGTACTAGAGGTTAGTATGCCATCAGAGGGAACTGTAGGGATGGATAAATTAGCTAGAGCAATTCAGATAGATTTTGATGGGTTGTCAGCAAACCTGCATGTTATAATTATGAGAAATTTTTATATTATCCTGGGAATGGATTGGTTAGGTAGTAATCACGCTACCATCGTATGTTTTGAGAATGAAGTAATTTTTTGAAGACTAGGAGAAAATGAGTTCAAATTTTATAAGTCGAAGATTAAAGCATTTCCCCTCCTCATCTCAGCTTTGCAGGTAGGAAAGTTGTTAAAGAAGAGAGATTGTCAAAGTTTTCTTACTGATCTCACTAACACCTCATCTAAGGAAGTATCTTTGGATAAGGTTCCATTCGTTCAAGATTACACCAATGTGTTTCCAGATGACCTAGTAGGTATCTCGCCTAATAGACAAGTAGAATTAACGATAGATCTGATACTTGAAGCTGCACCCATATCAAAGACTCCGTATCGGATGGCACCAAAAGAATTGCAAGAGTTAAAAATACAATTAGAAGAGCTTCTGGATAAAGGATTTATCAAACTAAGTGTTTACCTGTAGGGAGCTCCAATTCTCTTCGTTAAGAAAAAAGATGGGTCGATGAGAATGTGTATCGACTACCGTAAGCTGAATAAATTGATGATCAAGAATAAGTATCCCCTTCCAAGAATAGAGAATTTGTTTGATCAATTGAATTGTGCTTCAGTATTTTCAAAGATCGACTTGAGGTTGGGCTATCATCAACTGAAGATCAGACCATCAGATATACCAAAGTCAACATTCTATATTCGCTATGGGCATTATGAATTTAGAGTTATGTCCTTTGGACTAACGAATGCTCCGGTGGTTTTTATGGATTTAACTAATCGAGTTTTTCATCAATATTTAGATTCATTCATCATCGTATTCATTGATAACATCCTAATTTATTTCAAAAATCCCGATCAACATCAAGAGCACATGGGAGACCTTGCAAAGAGAAACATTGTATGCCAAATTAAAGAAATATAAATTTTGGCTAGACCGAATAAGATTCATTGGTTGTGACGGCTAAAGGAATTGAAGTAGATCCATCAAAAGTTGAAGCTATATCAAATTGGCCCGACACCGTCAAATGTTGGAGAAGTAAGAGATTTTCTAGGCTTAGCCGGCTATTATTGGCATTTCATAGTAGGATTCTCCAAAATAGCTGGTCCTATGATGCAGTTAACTCGAAAGGGTGTTAAGTATGTTTGGTCCAAGAAGTGTGAACAGAGTTTTCAAGAGTTAAAGAAGTATGTCCGAAGGTTCAGAAGGCTACGTAATTTATAGTGATGCATCAAAGCTCGATTTGGGCTGTGTTGATGCAAAATAGAAAAGTGATAGCTTATACTTCAAGGCAGTTGAAGCAGTATGAGCAGAATTACTCGACACATGATCTTGAACTTATGGCGGCAGTTCAAGCTTTGAAAATTTGGCGCTATTACTTTTATGGAAGCAAACGTGAGATTTACATCGACCATAAGAGTCTCAAGTACTTTTTCACCCAAGTGGAGTTAAATATGAGACAACGAAAATGGTTGAAATTAGTAAAGGACTACAATTGCTCTATCCTGTACCATCTGGGTAAGGAAAATGTAGTTGTGAATGCTCTAAGCAGAAAGAATATGGGTCAGTTTTCTGTACAACAATTGACACAAGATAATCTAATCAAAGACTTTGAGAATATGAGAATTGAAGTCTTAGAATCGTCGGTGTAGACATCAGCATTGATAGTAATCCTAACAGTAAAATCGACACTCAGAGATAAAATTGTGACAGCTCAAAAAAATGATCTCTTCTCAGAAAAGATCAAGACTGAAGTAGGAACTGAAAAGAGAAAAGAGTTTGAAGTAGCTGACGACAAAGATTTGATGTTCAAAGGTCGAATATGTGTGCCTAAGGATGAATGTTTGAGAAATGAGATTTTATATGAAGCTTATTTCGCTCCTTATCCCGCACATCAAGCTGGAACCAAAATGTATAAAGATTTACGTAATACATTTTGGAAGAGAAACATGAAAAGAGTTTAGCTCATTTGTGTCAAAATGTTTTGTGTGTCATTAAGTAAAAGTAAAGCATCAAAGGCCGTTAAGGCCATTAAATCCAATGGATATACCGGAGTGGAAATGGGAGAAAATTGCAATGGATTTTGTTATGGGTATTTCTAGATCGGAAAAAGGTCATGATGCTATTTAGGTTGTAGTAGACTGTTTGACAAAATCTGCACATTTTCTTTCAATACGAATGAATTTCAATTTGGAGGAAAAAGTACAATTGTAAGTCAAAGAAATTGTCCGACTTCATGGAGTACCAGTGTCCATCGTATTGGATCGAGACCCGAGTTTTACCTCAAATTTCTAGAAAAGTCTTCAAGGATCTTTGGGTGCTAAATTAAAATTTAGTATAGCTTATCATCCTCAAACTGACGGGCAATCAGAGAAAACTATTCAAATCCTTGAGGATATGCTGAGAGCATGCGTATTGAATTTGGATGGTAAATGGAAAGTCACCTACCATTGGTGGACTTCGCGTACAATAATAGTTTCCAAGCTACCATCGACATGGCACTATATGAGGCACTGTATGGTCATCAATGTCGTTCGTCAATTTGTTGGGATGAAGTTGGCGAAAGAAGAATTTTAGGTCTAGAATTGATTGAGAAAACAGTGGAAGTGATAGACAAGATTAGGTCTAGAATTAAGACAGTGCAAGAATGTCATAAAAGTTATGCCGACCAAAGAAGAAAAGAATTAGAGTTCGAGGTCAGAGGAAAAGTTTTTCTAAAGGTGGTGCTATGAAAGGAATACTGCGTTTTGGTAAGAAAGAAAAACTGAGCCCGCGTTTCATCGGCCCATTTGAGATTCTTGAGAAAATTGGAATGGCCTATCGTTTGCATTTCTACTCGAGCTCTCAACAGTGCACGACATATTCCACGTTTCGATATTAAGAAAGTACATACATGATCCTACGCATGTGGTAAAATATGAGTCGTTGGATTTAAGGAATGATATGACTTATGAGGAAGCGTCTGCAGTGATTTCTAAAGAAAAAAGTCCATGTTTTAAGAAACCAGGAGATCCCTTTAATAAAAGTTCAACATAGTAGACATGAGGAGAATGAGGTCACTTGAAAAAGAGAATAAGATGTTTTAGCTAAGTACCCGGACCTCGTAAACCAAGTAAGTTAAATTTCTATGACAAAATTATTTTACATGGGGAGGGTTGTAACGACTGAAAATATTTTTTTGGCGATTAAAATTTCAAAAAAAAATAAATTTCAATTTTCGGCATCATTGTGAACTTCCTAGTACATTTTAAACACTTTAGTCGCGTTAGATTTTTTCACGTGCTTGCCTTATCTTTTGTGTCAAACATAGATATTTTTTTTCCCAATCACCAAGACCAAATTTTTCATGCTAATTAAACACCCAAATAGCTCATAATCTC
Organism: Forsythia viridissima; assembly: GCA_030279155.1. Classification (NCBI taxonomy): domain Eukaryota; kingdom Viridiplantae; phylum Streptophyta; class Magnoliopsida; order Lamiales; family Oleaceae; genus Forsythia; species Forsythia viridissima. The sequence goes on from CM059034.1 coordinate 52,361,772, forward strand.
ATGCCAAAATCAGCCCCTAAAACTCAAAGTTTTAACCACCCATTTCTCCCACATCTTCCAACATTTATTTCAGCTAATTACCTGCCATTTAATCTTTAGAAAAAAAAAGGTTTCAAGGCTTCTCCCTAACCTGCCAAAAAACCGTCCCAAAGAATTCCCCCAAGTAGGCTGAATATCACCCCTACCACAAGGAGAAAACCGCCCACTTTGTACCCACATTCAATGATTTTTCTTTCTCACTCCATGATCAATTAACCACCCATGTTCTCTTCTATTTAGTCCACCTCAACTCCAGCCAAATTGCCTCTTTAACTATGATGAAAATTGGCCCTTAAGTCTATTCTATTAGTTTCTTTTAAGACAAACAGTTCATCAAAACTTCATCCCCAACAGCTCTCTTTTTCGACCTTAAGCATCACTCCCTTTCAATCACAAAAATACTCCAGATTTTCCCTCCATCTTAAGCACCAAAAATCATCCAGAAATCTGCCATATCTTTTTCTCAACAGTCGGCTCCCAACACTGTCCATGAATGTCTATTGCTGCCAGATGTTTTCAGCCAGAGTACACACTTCTATCCCCTGAAGAATTCGGCCCTTAAGTCCTACTTTCTTCCTTTTATTTTGGCCATCAAATCACAGAATGTTTCTCTAGATTCTACCTTATTTCTGGCCAACCCCAAACCCCTCATTTGCCTCACAATTCTCGACACTAAACAGCAAGAAGAAACATCTTTTTCTTTCCTAGATTTCAACCAAGTTTTCTCTCTTGTTCCACTCCAATCATTCACATAAATCACTCACTATTGTGTAAAATAATAAGTAAATAAAGAAAAGGGCAAGCGTGCGAGTTATTTTCTTTGAGAAGTGCAGTAATTTTCTTTTCCACCATCAAATTCAACTGAAATTCCTTTTGAGATGGTTTCTTGTACTATCGATTTAATTCCATAATTTTAAGTTGAAAAAATACTATGTAAATTGATTTCCATCCCTAATGTCAAAGTTGGAACTTTATGATTGCGATAGAAGGTAATCACATATGTATGTTAGTGATTGAATGTAATCATTTTTAAGTTTCATGTGGTGCCGATTACCGATATGTTTACCTATGTATATTTTAAATGTTTGGCATCTCGCAATTTAATTCCATATATTTTTTTCACACGTTAGTATATGTTTCTACTAAGTGTTTCTAATGAAATACTCACCCCAAAATGAACAAATTTTCATATTGAAATGGTTGATGTTGACGTGATGGCATAGGCTAGCGATCATGAAGTGGACTTATTATATTTAAACTACGTTTTGGTATCTAGATGTTCGAGTCAATCATGATGTAAATACTATAATTTAGATGTTAGTTTTACAACATTTTATCATGTAAAATATGAGGAAAAACGAGATGCTTGTTTAATTGTCATTTCAATCTTTAAAATAGAAATTGCCTCGTTTTACATTCTCAAATTTTAGATTTCTGCCCCGATTTTGAATATTCTTAACTCTCTGTATGTTTGGATTTTTTAGTGGAATCAGTGACTATGAAAGTCCTTATCGGTTGTATAATAGAAAAAACTAGAATCACTTAAAAATTCTATCATATGAATTTATTATGAATGTTTTAGTGAACTACCTTGGCACTTGGGACAATTTTTAAAGTAACTTTGACTAACGTTTTCACCTACCAAACGATGTAGATAATTTCTGAAATCTTAACATGGCTAGTCCAAGGTCCCAAGTATCAATAGTTAAAATCTTGTAATTTTTGAAGTTTGTTTGAATAGTAAAACAAATTGTGGCGACCCCTATCTAGGAATAGGTAAAAACCTTAAAATTTAGAAGTAAATTTCTTTTTCCTTGTGCGCTTGTTATTTTTCGCAATAGTTACATTTTTAAAAACCATTCAAGGGTACAGAAACCTATTTGGGGTCGTCAAACATTATTTAAAGATTTATTTTAGTGACCATCTGGGTTGAGAAAATCCAGGGCGTTACACTGGTAATATGGCCGAAGATGCATAATGTTCCATGGGTGCTTCATTTCTCTTGCATTGGAATCTTTCAATTTGTAAGTCATGGGCCGAATTATTTCAATAACATTACACGGTCTTTCCCATGTGGGACCCAGGGTTCTAGTCCCAACTTCTCTGTTGGTGAGAAAAACCTTCTTAAGGACCCAATCATTGGTCTTGAAGCTCATGTTCCTAATCTTGGAGTTGTAGTATCTGGCCATCTTCTTCTGATAGACTGTTTGACGAAATTCTGAATTTGATTGCCTTTCGTCCTGCAAGTCGAGGTTTACTCTGTATAGACCTACACTGACCACTTCGTTAAAGTGTAAGTGCCTCTAAGAAGGCGTTCCTACTTCAATGGAGATCATTGCCTCGATTCTGTTGGCCATCGCAAGAAGGATTTCTCCAGTCGTTGTTCAAGATGTTGTTCAGTATGACTAGAAGACTTTTGGGAGCTCCTCAGCCCATCCGTCTTTTTCTGATTCCATATTTCTCTTTAGCATGTATTTGATAATCTTATTGACTGCCTCAATCTGTCCGTTAGACTACGGGTAATAAGGGGTGGAGAAGTCTCTTCTAATACTAAACTCTTCACAATTTGAGTTGAATTTCTTTCCAGCGAATTGAGTCCCGTTGTTTGAGACTAGGAAGTGTGGAATTCTAAAGTGACATATTATGTTCTTCCACACAAATTTCCATGCACTTATTATTGTTATTTTTCCTAGAGGCTTAGCTTCGCACCATTTAGTAAAATAATCCACGGCTACTATAGCGAATTTGACTCTTCATTTGTTCATTAGTAGAGGACCGATGAAGTTGACTCTCCATTTAGAGAATGACCAAGGACTGGTAAGCAGAGTGATATCCTGAGCAGGGAGCTTCAGAACAATGGCGAATTGATGGCACTTATCACAAATCTTTACAAAATCACGGGAGTCCTTCTTTATTGTTGGCCAATAGTTTCATTGCTTCAAGGCTTTCTAAGCTAGGACCATCCCTCGGCGTGGTTGCCGTATACACTTTTGTGGATTTCACGCATGATATAATTGGCCTCTTCCATATCTATACATTAGAGGTTAGGCAAGCGAAAACCTCTTTTGTATAGTATCCTTTCCTGCATGATGAATTTTGCAGCCACTCAAAAACACTTACGAGCCTCATCTATGTCTGTTGATAGTACTTGGTCAATCAAGTACGTAGTGATGCCCTTCATCGATCTTGAGGACTCGCTGATTGTCAACGTTGCAGGGTTAGGACGTCTTCAATCATAGGCTGGCTGAGTCTCTCGATTGGGATAATCCTCATCGAGTCTGAATCCCTACAGCTTACCAACTTAGAGAGGGCATTGGCATAACAATTCTCAATCCTCAGGATCTGGAGCATCTCAAAATTTTCAAAATGTTGCAAGAAATCTATGACCTTCTTTAAGTAAGCCACCATGGTTTGTTCTCATGCTGTGAAGCTTCCATTAACATGGTTTACCACTAATGGAAGTCGATGAAGACCTAGATTATGTTTGCCTTCATCTCATGTGCTAACATCAAGCCTGCTAAAAGTGCCTCATATTCAGCTGCGTTGTTGGAGGCTTTGAACTCAAGGCAAAGCGCACAATTGAGGTTGTGTCCCTCAGGACTGAACCTTAGAATTCTAGCTCCAGCTCCGACGTCGCCCGAAGATCTATCAACGTACAACTTCTACATTAGAACCTTTTCGAGTTCAGCACCAACAATCTTTTTGGTATGTGGGAAAATTTGGCCACAAAATTTGTTAAAGCCTGGCCCTTTATTAATGGCCTGGGTTTGTAGAAAATTTTGAATTATTTGAGTTCCACAAACCACTTCATCAACCTCCTAAAGGCGTCTGGGTTTTAGAGAATTTGTCTCAGTAGGAGGTTCATCACTACATCAATGCTATGTGCCTAGAAGTAAGGCCAGAGCTTCTTTGATGCAATGACTAGGGATAGGGCGAGCTTCTCCATGTCCAGGTACCATGTTTCAGTGTCTTGTAGAACTTTGCTGATGTAGTACACTGGGAGTTGTAGCAGTACTTCTTTACGGATCAGTACCGAGCTAATAGCTCTCTCTGATATTTCTAGGTAAACGAGCAACCTATCCTTGGGCTTCAGCTTGGATAGGAGCGATGCCCTTCTGAGGAAGTCCTTGAGCATCTAGAAGGTGCTCTCACATTCTTCTATCCATTGAAACTTCCTACATTCTTTGATGGTCTAGAAGAAAGGATGACACTGATCAGTTGCCTTGGATATAAATTGATTTAGGGCCACTAATCTCCCAGTAAGCCTCTAGACTTCCATGGTTAAAGATGGGGAGCTCATGTTCACGAGTGCCTTGATTTTTTCACGATTAGCCTCGATTCCATTCTGATTCACCATGTATCCTAGGAATTTTCTAAGAGCGACTCCAAAAGTGAATTTCAAGGGATTGAGCTTCATTTAATACTTGCGGATGATCTTGAACATTTCTTCTAAGTGTGTGATATGTTCTTTGGCGTCCATGCTCTTTACGAGCATGTCATCGACGTAGACCTCCATGGTATTATCGATCTGTTCGACAAACATGCGGTTCATTAACCTCTAATAAGTAGCTCCGACGTTCTTCAGGTCGAAGGCATCATTTTGTAACAATACAAGCCTCAATCAATTATGAATGAAGTGTTCTCCTCGTCCCTGAAGAAAAGCATCTATGAAGCTAAGTAGCCGAAGTAAGCATCTATGAAGCTATGTAGCTTATGACCGGTCGTGGCATAGACCAATTGGTATATGTGAGGTAGGAGAAAGCTGTATTTAGGGTACACTTGGTTTAGATCAAAGAATTCTATATGCACCATCCACTTTTGATTATTCTTATTTACCAAGACGAGGTTAGACATCCACTGTGGGTTCACTACTTCTCTGATGAACCTGTTTGCCGACAGTTTCTCAACTTCTTTCCTTAGCACGTCATATCTTCCTGCGCTTAACGGCCTTCTTTTCTATATTTTAGGGTGAACATTCGAATCAACTTTTAGGAAGTAATACGCCACTGATGGATCTATCATACCATATCGGAATGCTTTCACGCAAAGACATCCAAGTTCTCCCTCAATAATTGCTTCAACTTTTCTTTTAGCCTTTCTTTCAGGGCTCGACCCACCTACAATACTTTGGAGGGGTTGGATCTACTTATAGGGAATGGTTTTAACCCCTTTACCGATGAGGACTATGAATCTGAGCCTGTGATCTAGAGGTCAAGGACCATGTCTTCTTCGCCATTTTTCTCATAAGTTACCATCGCTTCGACATCCACCATCATGACTGATGGGGTCGTTTCCTCGTACATCGTCACTTTATGGAGAGCAATCATATAGTAAGATGTAGATTCTATTTTGTTATCCCGTATCACGGTGATCCCACTAGGTGTTGAGAATTTTATTGCTATGTGATGAACCAAGGTGACTGCATATAAGTCCTTTAGTGCCAGTCTACCTAGGTTTCCATGATATGCCAAATGTATATAGACTACCAAGAACTCTCTAAACTTCTTAATGCTACATGGAGGCTCTTCGAATTCTACAAAAAGGATCATTCGTCCTCGTGGGATGAGGCTATCGCTTGTAAACCCAAACAATAGCTCTAAATGGCCGTCAACTCATGACAATAGTCATTATACTGAGTCTATTCCTAGCAACAACAATGCATACCACCAGAGCATCACATTGTAGGTAGTGAACACAAACCTCATCATTCTCTATGAATGTGATGAATGGGGCCTTGGGTCGATGTTCATGAACCTGCCAACTTTCTACTAGTTTCTTTGATGCAGCTTTTGTATAATTTCTTTGCGATTCATGGTATGTCCTCCGATATAAGTTCCTCTGGTTATAATATTAATCTCACACACCAGAGGGGCTCCTGTAGGTTGGTCTTTCTTGGGTGGATCCATATTTCTAGCATTTCTTCTATCATCACAGATAGGATGGTCGTCATGGTGTCGAGACAGGGTCTTCGATTGCAGTTGGGTGGTCCTTGTGTTTATCGTGATGGCCAACGTCCTTAACCCTGTAGTCAATTTTTCTAACTACTATACTTTGAGATAGTTATTCGTATTATGATCCCGAGTTTGGATGATACAATAGAAGTTTGAAGTCAGAGCTAGTGGGGGATGGAGGACCGCAAGTGGCCTAGGGTAGATGCCCTAGACTGAGTTTAGTCAGATTGAACCTCCTATAGTGATTGTCGTGAAGCTTAGGAGAGCGTTACCCTTCGCGACAGTAGCGTTCTCCTTTCTCTCTTTCAACTTTCTCCATGTTTTTAATAGTTTCTTCTAAGCGAATTTATTGCTGAATAAAGCCTACCAACTGGGTATATGTCTTTGGCTCTTTGTTCTGAACATCCATCCAAAAGAGAGTTTTCATGTGAAGTCTGGCTATCAACGTATCAAGTGCCTCCTTTTGTCTAGTGTCATGGAGTTAAGCCACGTCTGCCGCAATTGTTCGATTGTCGATGAAGGCTTTTATAAACTCCTGCTTTGTTGGCCAAATTCTGATAATTCTAGGTTAAGTTTGTTATACTATCTCTTTGCTTTGGAGACGTGGATAGTGTTAAAGTTCATGCATTTTACCGCCGAGATGTAACCTTACAACCTCGTTTTGTACACATTGTACTTATCTATAATAGGTATTTTGAAACCAGCAAGAAATTCTCTAGCATTCAATTCTTTGGAAAATGGAAGGTTCTTGTCATTGTCATCTAGATTACAAGAACGTACTGACTTTTCATCATTGGATTTCACATCCACAGCCCTAGAATCTTTCTTCCTCTCTAGGCAAGCTTCGTTCTGCTCACTGCATCGGCAACTCGATGATTGGGGCAATGCTACAGAGAATCTGGCCCCAACATTATCAAAGGCACTGACAGACAAGGAATGCTTGTTCTCTTGCAATGAAAGGATCTTTTATCGTCGCTATTCATATGAGATCTTGAGTTTTGATTTTGAGGGTTTCATCCGCCTGCCAATAGTGGGTCATCCAGAGATCGACGAATTTCGACGGAGCCAAACCTCGAAAGGTTTTGCTAGTCGCAGTAGAACTTGCTTCCTAACTGGGAAGGCTGATTTTCCAATTGCTTGATCATGGCCCTCATCCATGCCTTCTCATATTTTAGGTCAAGGATGTTTTGTTTAGTTGTTCGTTTCTGGCGTTGCATCCTTCTTCGGTAGCGGGTCACATTCTTGAGATCTAGAATGCTTTCCTACATCTGCTCTATTTGGTGGGACTCGAGAGTTCCCGGTAGTCATGCTCTTTCATGAGAAAACAGGTTTTACCATAATTTTTTTGGTTGTGTAGTGTATTTTCGTTACCGTCGTCAATCTACTGACTTAGAAAATTGCACTATCTACATGTCAAGAGATCTCCAATCAATCTGTTACCTATACACTTGGACAATCGTTAGATACCAAGTTCACCAAAGAAAAAATGGGAGGCCAACTACCGTTGGCATCCGACAATCAAGTCAACTGTCGACGAAAAGTGTATGGGATAATATAGGTGTATGAGAGACAGGCAAGTACAAATTTGACTAGAGTTTTAGGATAGAGAATAATGCGTATCCTAGAATGAATGAATATTTATAGGTGGAGAGTTCTAATTAATTTAGGAAGTAATTAATTAGTTATTTGAATGGATTCTTATTCCTTTTGAGGATAAGGCGAAATCCGTGATTTCTCAAGATTTTGTTATAATCATTATAATCTCTGGGATTGCACTGCTAATTTTTAGGGGATTGACACATAGTTTCTGTATAGGATTCTGTCTGTTAATCAAATAGCCTCTCTCTCGAATTATCTCTTTAATTACTCGAAATATCATATTGTATGGGGGAATCCATGAGTTGCGAGATACTCACGAGGGACAATGGGTTCGTTAGAGAAGCCAAGACCATGATGTCTTCACTTGGTAAAACCCTAGAGGGCTAGGGCATGTTATTATTGTTTGGGACTTTTCCTGTCATGTGTGATCAGGACGAGGGCCAAGGTGGGACCCGCTTGCTAACGTAGAACATTGACCAAATTCAAGTGATAATAATATCTATCTAAAAAATTGAGGTTGCCCGATCAACTTCTCTGTCAGCTCTGAGAACCTGAAGAAATGGCATAGACTAATTCCACTAATTGACAAAATTTGTTAGGCAAGGTGGACACGTAGCAATATATTCTCCCAATATCACCGAGCAAATCATGTAGTTTTTATTCTCTTTGATAGCCAATAATAAGGATGGTACTTATTTTAAGACACGAGTCTTGTGCTCGACTTGATCAGTGCCTACTGAGTTTAAGGTCACAGCTCAAGAATAGTGAGGTGGTGTCAGTAGTCGATTCATGAGAACTGAACTTAATTATAACATACTTGAGTCTAACTCAAGAGTCTTCAAATTCTATCTATGTTGTTCTTTTACAGATAGATCTACGTGATATGCTCGATCTAACCCATAAGTATTACACATGTAATAATTGGACCATATTTTTGTATTGTTCTTCCTTCTTAATTGATATTTTTAATTTTTCATCTAGTTTTAAAAATTTATCGCTATTAATAACTAATAAATATTCTTCCAAAGAAGCGGGGGCCCGTAAGTCAGGATTCCCTTATATGCTTTGATATCACCTTCAAATAAGAATGTCTTTAATTTTAGTGCAACGATGTTTCTTTTAATTAAAACAATCACATGTCAAAATCAAATATGAAGAGAAATATTAAGAAATGAAAGAAGTAGAGAGAAAAAATATAGTTTAAATATCATTTTATATAAGTTCCGAATGCAGTATATAGATAAAATGAATTATATTTATTTATGTTTGACTTACACAAGAATCTATTTTGGAATACAAATTTTAGTGAAATTTCTTGATTTTTTTTTTTTAAATGGAAAATAATATAAGGTGATCGCTCGATGTACCAATTTATTTGACAAATATTGAACAAATAATCACGACCTTTAATTTCAATTAATCTAACGGTCTAAATGTATTAAAATTTTTATTGAGATATATTGGATGTGAATATAAGGATTTTAAAAAGTTTCGTTAGAGTAGTCTAAATTAAGAATCGTAATTATTTATTAAATTTATTAGTAGGAGAAATAGTCATAATATAATAGTCAATTACCTTAAAACATGTTTCTATATTTTTTTCTTAGTTGGACCGATGCCACAAAGATTGTTATTTGTTGTAGACTAGAAAATAAATTTTTTTTAAATATGTCAAGAGCAGGTTGATTTATCTCTAATTTTTTAAAAATAAATTTTTACCATCAGTTCTACCCCAATTTGACCATTTAAACTTTCCCAGTTGACCCTTTATCATTTTTTTTGGTCGATGGCTAGACTAGTTTTCAAAACCTTGATGTTGATCTGGTCCAACTAAACAAAGTAGGCCAGAAGATAGAACTATCCAAACAAACAAAAATTCGGTTTGGCAAAAATCAAATCGAACCGATCCGAAGTTGGAAATTTCGGACCCGAAACCAACCCGAACCTATTTGGGTCAGTTCTGATTTTTGTTTTCGGGCCCAACTAAAGAAAAAAAATTTTTTTTTTTTAAAAAAAACCGATCCGAGTCAAGTCGATTTGGTTCGGGTCGATTTGACAGATAATTTGCTCAGCCCTAGATAGAATCGTGGTTATTTTAGGAATGACAATCACTAGGCCAACTTACTTCTAATTTTGTTTTATTTATTATTTTTATGGGTAATTTATACTTTTGGTCTCCAACCTTTTCAGTTTGTTACTAATTTATTCTCAACAAATTTTTATAGCACCGACATCTCCAACCTTTCATTTAATTTCAAATCACATCTCCATTAATATATTTTGACAGATTTGCCCTTCTTTCAAATAAACAAAAATAAAAAAGACAATAAAACAACAAAAAGTAGGAAAAAAATTGTAAACAAGTCTCATAACTTTTCAAAAAGTACAAAACAAATTCTTCCTCCACCGACCCTAACTCATCCTACCATAGCCACCATACCTACGAACTGAGACGCAAATTCAGTTCTTTGTACTAAAAAAGTAGCAGGAGGCGCAAACCATGGTCTTAATTTTATCATTTTCAATCTCATTTTTACAGTAGGCCACGGAAGAAGACAACAATGCTATTGTAACGAGATTGCAATAATCAAAAGATTCCGACCCCGATGACCCATCTCTCCATTTTAATTTGGTAAAAATGCTACCTTAATTGTATGTGGTTGGGTTTCTTCTCTTCATTTCAATTACTGCTTTTGTTATGCAGGGAGTTTTGTTATGGGAAAATGATGAGAAACGGTAAGAAAGTAGGGAGAAAGCAGTGGAGCATTTGGTGATAGCAGCCAAGCTCAATCCACAAAATGGGTCTGTGTTAGGTCATTACTATATGCAGGTTTTACCAGATCCTTAGAGGTAAAAAGAAGAGGTGAAATTGGGTAGAGAGCAAATGAGTTGTCGAAAAATGATGAAGATGTCTCCGGAATTTGCCACCAATTTTTCCCAACCCAGCCTCGCCAGGGCTGCCACCCCTGCCCAAAAAATAGAGAAAGAAAAAAAAATCATCTTCCCCAATCTAGCCCACTAGAGTCGCCACACCTGCCCAACTCCAATATGTTCATCTACCCCCCATCGCCCAACCACCACCATCAGAAGCCGTAAAGACTACCTAATGCGTACACCATAACCTGTAGTGATAACTGATGCTTCTCTCCGCCCAATAAAAATGACTATTTTGTCTTGCATTTTTCTGCTCAAAAAGTACACTAAATCATGCGTTCTCCAGTTCATTGGGAAGGGGGGGGGGGAGGCAGGGTACTTTGTACTTTTTGAAAAGTTATGAGACTTTTCTTGCCATTTTTTTCTTTTTTTTTTATTGTTTTCTTTTTGTTTTGTTTATTTAAGAAAATGGCAAATCTATTAAAATATGTCAATGGGGATGTGATTTGCAATTATATGAAATGTTGGAAATGTCTAGTGCTAAAAAAGTTAAGGGTAAATTAGTAACAAACTACAAAAGTTGAGATCGAAAATTGCAAATTTTTCTATTTTTATTACCAGTTCAACCCAATTCGACCGTTAACCTTTGATAATTGACCATTTATCCTTTTCACGTCAATCCGGTTTTCAAAACATTGATGATGATCCAATCCTACTAAAAAAAGGAGGCCCAAAAGATGGACTAGTTTCAGGAAAGACAAACACTAGATCGGTTTAAGATTTTTTAATAATTTTTTAAAAAAACATTACATAAATGGACTATTTAAAAATAATTCTATAAAAACATGTATATACCATAAATTCTAAATATAATGAGTCCATCTTTTTTTAAAAAAATTAGTAATGTTATTTTTCATTTATATTATATACCATAACTAAAAGCTAATTAATAGAAAGTCATTGCAATCCAAAATTGTAGAATTTTTAATTATGGGATAACTGTTTTAATCATTCCAATATAACTTTATTATATCTATTTAGAAAAAACAATCTCTCTTCACAAAAAAAAAAAAAAAACCTTGGTCAATAACTATTTATAAGCATCAACGCAATCAATTAAGATAACATGACAACATCTTACATTTTATGATACATAAAATTTGAATCACTTCATCTTACATACTTTTTGTCACAGACTGTTATAATTCAATCACTTAACATAACATGGCAAGACCCATAAATCTCAACAAGATCACATTTGTAACTATTCGAGTTACAAATAAAATAAAAAGCTCATGATAATGGCAATTGTAGCAAGTTTTGATACATAACATTTGTGGCAAGATGTCAACAGTCCTACACAAAAAGTTGACAATCAAAAATCACAAATGAACACATTTGTTACAATTTGTGATATATATGGTACTATCAATTAAAACACACAAATCTACAAATGTGACACATCATGATACATGTGGTAGTCAATTGTAATGCATAAATCCACAATTGTCTGATTTCGTTGTACTAGACCTTTGATTTTTTAGGATTCTTTTGGTTTTGAATATTTGATGTGCCAGTGAAAACGATAATGGAGAAAATTCTGAATATTTGTTCTTCGAATTCTGAGCTTCAACCTCCTAATGAAGACGACAATGGAGGAAATTCGATTATTTTGAAGACACATGCAGTTTGGGGAATTTGTTCAAAAAAGAAATAGTAGTAATTTAAGGATTCATCTTGAATTTTGAGAGCTAGATTGTAGGAATGTTGATAAATCTGAATTCTATATTTATCAAACTACAATTTAATATAGGAAATTTTGCAGTTTTCATCTCCAACCTTTACATTTTGTTACTAATCTACCCTTACTATTTTTTATTAGCACCAGACATCTCCAATTCATTTAATTGCAAATCATGTCTCCATTGACAAATTTTAATGAATTTGCCATTTTCTTTAAATAAACAAAAATAAAAGAAAGCAATAAATCAACAAAAAATTACAAAAAAAGTCTCTTCACTTTTACAAAAGTACACAGTATCTTCTTCCTCACAACCCTACCCCCACCACCCATTTTCCACGTGTAGAGGTGTCAAGATGGACTGACCGGCCGAACCTGCATCGGCCCACCCGCTTTAACCCGTAATCGCGGGTCGGTCACAGACCGAGGACGTTGAACCATCCACCCGGGGCAGTTCAGCATCTAACGGGCCAGCAGTTAACCGCTGGCCCGTTTGATAATTATAAAAAAAAATGTGAATTTCATGTAAATATTTTTTGTTATAAATAACAAATGTGAATTTATCATTGTTATTTATTTTTAATGTAGTAATTTAACACAGTTTTTATTATAAATGTAAACATTTTTTTAATGACAATAAGTTAGTAAACGTTTTTAGTAATTTCACAAAACAAATTAATTTTTTATTCATACGGACCGAACCGAGTCGAACTGCGGCCCACATGGGCTTAACCCGGATGAACCGACGAGTGGGCCGGGCTTGTGTTCAATTTTCATGGATTGGGTTGACCCAGCCAGCAACCCGCCATGGCGCGGGATTTTTCTAACGCAGGCCATCATCGGGCTTCATTGGATGCTGACCAAACCGGCCCGCTTAACCCGGATTGAGACCTCTAGCAATCACATCCATACAACCATCATCTCATGCACGCCATTGTGACGTGGCATCACAAGAGCTACGAATTTTCGTGGTTGTATTAATAGGATAATTTACTTTGCCAATTTCTTAAAAAGTAATTATTTTGAGTTGCAAAAATCAACCAAAAAAAGAAGCCATTTGTTGAGGCGGAAAAAGGCTATGTTGAGCAAAATGATAGGTGTAAAATCCCAAGCACAATTAGCAACAACCTTCCATGAAGCTCAAGCTTTCTCATCTACAAGTAGCATTATTATTAGTAGAACCATTAGTTGGTCCAATCGCAACAAGAATTAGAATCGCAAGTTTTGTCGTTTCAAATTAACACCTAATACATCATTTTTTATTGCGATTTGGAGGGAAAATCCTAATCCCACATCATTTATATCTTTTGTTAGTAATTCTTCTTTCGATTCCCTGCAACCAAATCATGTTTATTCTTTAATTCTGATTACATTGCTCATAATTGAATTTTTGGTGATATGTGTTATCACCCAATTTTTGTAAAGCCTCATAGGCCCAATAAAGGTCCAAACTAGGCCCAACGAGGGTCTCGTAAATTCATATAAGAAATCTTAGGCCTATCGAGGGCCTCGTGAATACATTAAAAACCTCAGAGGCCCTGCAACATGTCAGCACTCATAAATTGGCATACAGCAAAGCCATCTCGAATATCATGACTGATCCAGTAGGCTTCGCAGAGCTTCGAATCCCTAGTAATCCATGAGCAACAGAATGACCAAAAATATTCCTAAGGAAAGATTGTGTTTGATTGGCACACAGATCCTCACAAGGAAACCAAATCTCAATCTCCTAAAGATTAGGCAATGTGATTAACTCGAATAAGGACTGAAATCTATGAGATTGCCATGAAAACCAATCATCCATAACCTATAAGGAATAATGATCCAATCAGATATTTAATCGATTATTTTTCTAAATCAATTAGGTCTCTGATGCTATAAATACAGCATCTCCGGTTATTCTAAGGTACGCACTTTTTACGCATTATTCTCACCATTAAACTCTGCTCAAATCTTTGCCTGCTTGTCCCTCCCACACCAAATTTGTTATTCTCCCGTTTATTATTTCATATACTGACAGTTGACTTGATCATCGGAGTACCAACGATCGTCGGACCCTTTTTTCTGGTGATGTTGGTGCCTAACGGTCGTCCTAGTGTGCAAGTAACATACAGGTTGGCAGAGGAGTGACTGAAATCTATTGACACGTGGATATGGCATATTATGACGTCAATAGATTGGCGCCGTCTGTAGAAAATGAAAATACGTTACACAATCAAACACTTGTGGTAAAAATGTGTTTTTTTTGCCAGAAAGAGCATAGCGACATATAACTCTCATGAGGACGAGATTGATTTCCACCACATGACCCAACAGTAGGAAAGCGTTCAGGACCTCCAGAATGTAACCCGCCGCCGAAGGAGAAAACAACAACAGAGACAAACGATCGAGCAAGACATCATGGACCTAAGGCTGGACAACGCCCGGATGAAGGCAGCTTAAACTATTGGGAAAGAAATCTCCTCAACATGGACCTAAGCGCAGCCGTGCCTAGCGAAGCCCTTTGAGGTCTGGCTTGATTGGAAGCCGTCGATATCAAGATGACCTACCTATGTCAAATGATCAAAACCCTCAAAACATGAATTTGAGTCATTTGCACGAGATGAGCGAGCGAGATCCCCTCTGTTACGTGGTAGAAAACCCATCGTGTCTGTCAACGTATTTGATAGGTTAGGTGTCGGGTCCTTTGCTACACGACCTCCACCATTGAGTAGCCGACAAAGCAAGTAGAGCGAGGCCCATCCAGAAAGAGAGAAAGGGGATCACCACCACCAAAAATGATGACATTCCGCTGAGCCTCATACCAACCGCTACCAGAAGTTCAACTGAACAGAGGTAATTCTGGCTCCCCTACTAAGACCGCCTGCAGCGATCCTCCAACCAGTAATTCCTCCTCCCAAGTTCTGTCGTATACACCAGACTCAAAATCATAACACAGAAGACTGTCCAGATGTGCGAGAACTAATTGATCAAGAGAATCAGCGACAAAGAATACAGACATCGGCCTAGGGCCCCACATATCACATTCACAGAGGAGGATAAGGCTAGTGTCCATTATCCATATTGTGATGCCTTGGTAGTCCACACTGTTGTTGCCAGGAATGGGCTAGGATGAATGTTGGTCGACAATAACAGCACCGTAAACATCCTGTTTGGCAGAACTTTCGAGACCAACTTCACAAGAGAAAGCCTCATCCCACGATGAAGAATCACCCTTACAATGGATTTTGAAAAGCCCCCCGTACCGTTTAAAGAAGTTCTTGGAGTTCTTTGTGGAGAATACCTGCTCCGTCTATTACAGAGTCCTCAGTAGGCCCACTCTTAAGGATTTACAGGCGGCCACTTCATCCATCACTTGGACATGAAATCTCCAACACTAGGCAGAATCACCAAGGTCTGTTTCAACAAAACAGAGGTAAGGGTGTGCTATATGAAAGTGCTTCGGAAGGTAACAACATGCGAAGGCACTCCCCCCACAGCCATGGCTATACAATATGTTTTCTGTTTATTAACGCTAAGATGCGTATCAGTTTTTACTTTCAAGTTTGTTCAACAGTCGAATTCAAATAAAGCTCAATTATTTTCAATTCAAAAATCTCTCATCTCGATTGCATCGACAAGAAGGCAAGGCAGCGAGAGAGTGTGGTTCGCGGCCAACTCCTTAACTCACTGGAAAAAAATTCAACGCGTGAAATACAAGTAACAAAGGCAAGGCAGCGATGGAGTGTAGTTCGCGGCCAACTCCTTAACTCGCTGGGTAAAAATTTAACACGTGAAAATATAAGTAACAAGGGCATGTCAACGAGAGAGTGTAGTTAGCAGCCAACTCTTTAACTCGTTGGGTAAAAATTCAACGCGTAAAAATACAAGTAACAAGGGCAATGTAGTGAGAGAGTGTGGTTCGCAGCCAACTCTTTAACTCGCTGGGTAAAAATTGAACGTGTGAAAATACAAGTAACAAAGGCAAGGCAACGAGGGAGTGTGGTTCGCGGCCAACTCTTTAACTCACTGGGTAAAAATTCAACACTTGAAAATACAAGTAACAAAGGCAAGGCAGCGAAGGAGTGTGGTTCGCGGCCAACTCCTTAACTCGCTGAGTAAAAATTCAACCCGTGGAAATACAAGTAACAAAGGCAAGGTTGAAATGGAGTGTGATTTGCGGACAACTCCTTAACTCGTTGGATAAAAATTCAGTGTGTGGAAATATAAGTAACAAAGGCAAGGCATTGAGGGTGTGTTTCACGGCCAACTCTTTAACTCGCTGGGTAAAGATATTTATGCATACACATGCAAGCAAAGACAACACGGCAGGGAGGGAGTATGTTTCGCGGCCAACTCCTTAACTCGCTTGGTAAAAACTTAACGTGTACACATACAAGAAACAAAAGGCAGCGAAGAAATGTGGTTAACGGCCAACTGCTTATCTCGCTGGATAAACTACTTAACGCATGCAAGTGCAAGCAAAGAAAGCAAGGCAGCGAGAAAATGTGGTTCACAGCCAACTACTTTTTTTGCTGGATAAACTACTTAACACGTGCAAGTGCAAGTGCAAGCAAAGAAAGCAATGTAGCAAGGGAATGTGGTTCGCACCAACTCTTCACTTTATTGGGTAAACTACTTAACGCTTACATATGCAAACAAGGGCAAACGAAGCAATAATACTTTAAAGGAAAACATATCGAAAAAAGAATCTCTTTTCATTAAGGTGTTTGCTGGAATTACAGAAGTGATGGAACTACAGGGAGCAAAATACAAGTCCTACTGCCCTGCTGCCTCTCTGGGGTCGGCACAAGAAAATGCCCCTAGTTTAGCTAACTATTCTTTAGTCTTCGTAAGTTCTGTCGCTGCTTCGGTGAACTACTTATGCTTCGTCACTTACGTTGTCGGGCTACGTCAGCCACATAAGTCTGACTACACCATGATAGGAAATCTCCCAAATGTGATATCACTGTGATATTCATTATATGAGTTGATTTGTTGAGTAATTAGGCCATACTGTTCAAAAAATACCGTTGATACCTTTTGCGAACACCTTTCAGCCTCATCATCCTAATCAGAATCATCATAATATATATATCATCAACATCGATATCCATTGTAGATGTACCATTTGAGATCTCCTTACTAATGCTACTGGTCCAACCTTTTCCATGGCATCCAATGTGCTCATCAGATTTAGAACATAACTCGAACATTTGTGGGGGCATACTTGGTCATTTAAACAATGATTCTTGGCCCCCTCCTTTATGAGATACTTAAGTCGAATGCTAGTACTAATTGAGCGACTCGTCGAGAAATTTTGTTTTCCTCTTTCGCTAGAAAAAACTACAGCCATTAAAATAGAGTATTTGAATTTAGAGAAGTTCTGAAAAGGTGAAACCATAAATAAGAGATTCTTGGGGTTTATATAGGGCCCGAATCTGAACAATTACAAAGGGATGGCGTTGGAAATGTAAAACATTAAAGAACTTTTGGAAGAATGCACTATTTAATGGGCATTTGGACCGCCATAGGCAACGAAAAGGCTGCGCCATTAACGCTTGTGAAAACCGCTCCTCAAATTCAAAATTCAACTCTTCGGATTCAATGGATAAAGAAAATGCACCATTAATGCCTTTGAAAACAACTCATCAGATTCAAGCTCAATTCTTCAGAATGCCTATCGATTGATTGATGGTTGTATCAGGGTTGCACCTACCACGAACCAAACAGTACCACGTCACCTACGGCAAACCTATTCAAAGCCCTCACCTACTATGAATAAACAGACTTCAGGCTTGGGAGACTATATATAATAGCTGCTTCAAAGAATCCATGAGTACTGTATATAATAGTTGTTTCGAAGAATCCATGAGTACTTCTGCGAAGAACTCCATCGCACAATTCCAATCAGTGCGAAGCAAAAAAGATGGGGAGTAAAATTTTTTAAAAAGTTACAAGCCTACCATAAATAATAGGCTTGGACATGAGAGACTATTGTTATCACCTAATTTTGATAAGGCTTCCTAGGCTCAGTAAAGGCCCAGGCTAGGCCCAACAAGAGTCTCGTAAATTCATATAAGAAATCCTAGGCCTAGGTTAAGCCCAGAAAAGGCCTCGTGAATACATTAAAAGCCTCGGAGAACCGACAATATGTCAGCACTCATAAATTAGAGTACAGCGAAGCCGCCTTGAATATCATAACTCATCTAGTATGCTTCGTAGAACTTCGAATCCCTCGTAATACGCAGGCAACAGAATGACCAGAGATATGCGTAAGGAAAAATTGTGTTTGACTGACACACAGATCCTCACAAGGAAACCAAATCTCAATCTCTTAAAGATTAGGCAATGTGATTAACTTAAATAAGGACTGAAATCTAGAAAATTGCTTTGACAACTGATCATCCCTATCCTATAAGGAAGGAGAATCCAATCAGATATCTAATCGATTGTTTTCCTAAATCAATTAGGTCTCTGATGCTATAAATACAGCATCTCCGGTTATTCTATGGTACACACTTTTTACGTATTATTTTCACCCTTAAACTCTACTTAAATCTTTGCATGCTTGTCCCTCCCACACTCAATTTGTTGTTCCACTGTATATTATTCTATATACCGGCTGTTGACTTGATCGTCGGAGTACCAACGATCACGGACTCTTTTTTCTCAGTGATCTTGGTGCCTAACAGTCGTCCTAGTGTGCAGGTAATATATAGGTTGGCAGAAAAGTGACTGGAGATCTGTTGACACATGGATAGTACAGATTCTACATCAACAATATGTTTGGGCAATTCTTGAAAATGTATGTTTTTATGGTGGTGGTGGTGGTGGTGGTGGTGGTGGTGGTGGTGGTGGGGGTGGGGTGGGAGGAATATACTTTGTACTTTTTAAAAAGTTATGGGACTTTTTTTTTACAATTTTTATATTTTTGTTGATTTATTGCTTTCTTTTATTATTTTTTTTATTCAAAGAAGATGGCAAATTCGTCAAAATATGTCAATAATGACGTGATTTACAATTAAATAAAAATTTGAAGATGTCTGGTGCTAAAAAAAGTTAGGTATAGATTAATAACAAATTGTAAAGGTTGGAGACGAAAATTGTAAATTTTACTATAATATATTATCAAATATAAAATAATAATTACAATGTTTAGAATATTATATGGTGTAATTTCTTTTTCTTTTTATTTTTTTTACCACCACTTCAACCATAATTCAACCGTTTAACATTGAGGGTCCGTTTTGTATATGATCAATGGTTAAAGATAATATAAGCAATTTAGGAGGAATTGATGTTCAGATTCACTTTTATCCATATAACAATTTAAGTAAAAAATGAAGATAAGTTCTATCATCTAAAAGAGGACATTATTTTATTCAAATAAGGATTCACTCTTTTTTTAAATACAAATGTACCATTTATAATACTAGTTAGAAAAATGTACGTTGCACGTGATTTTGCAATAATTTTGTTAATTTTTAAAATTCTTATTTTTTAATTGTTAATAGTTAAAATATTAATGTAACAATTGCAGTAAAAGTAAAACAACACATTTGTTGATAATATTACTATTTTTATATATATATTTTATCTGAAAGTATTTGCCCTTCATTGTTAGTCAAATCACCCCATAAAAGAAACATTAACTATGTTAAATCTGTTTAAAAAATAATATGAAATGTTATACAATAATAATACATTGTTATAAATCATTTTAAAATCACAATTTTAAAATTTTATATATTTATATTTACCTAACATCGATAAGCATTATTTTTCTTTTATTTGTGTTGAGTGCTACATTTTTCCCGACTTTAATGTTTAAAGATTGACTTACATTTATAACAATACATTGTAACATCTAAAAAAAAATTGAACACGTTATGAAGAGGACAAATTTAGTCATAATGTACTACTGTTTTACATAAAAAGAATTAGGACCCATCATCATAGTGACATCTTTGAATCTTGATCAACTCTTCCAAAATAAAAAAAATAAAAAATTATATTGCCTCTTTTTTATCGGAATACAATTGTTGGATATATAAATATCGGTTAATGACGACAATGATATTTTAATCTGAGCATGCACATTGAGGTAGCTACTATTAATTGGTATAATTAATCCATTTTAAATAAAGTATGTTTTGTCCTTTTCTATAGTCTTCTCCATTCGGAAAATAGTTTCATTATACAGTAATGATTGTACTTTAGTTCCCTGCACACAAAAAATAAATTATTATTGAAGTATAATGAAATAATTTAATTTTTAAAATTAACAAGGACTATTAATTTAAATTTATGTGTCAAGACAACAAACAAATGATAGCTATGTCAATAATAATACTAACCTCTTCGTCGATCAAAACGAGCTTAATTCATAATATTTAGTGGTTCACTACAATTTTCATACGTTTCAATAATTCTTTTCCTCATCACTCGCACTTTTATAGTCCATTCAACATTTTGATATAACTCAAAATCTTTTATAAAAATATGAGATTTTTCTTCTACCGACATGATACCTACAAATAAGATGAATACAAATAAATAAAAGCTTTTTTCAGCTCAATCCCTAGCCAAAAAAAAAAAGGTTTCATAAATCCAAAAATAGATGCAAGACATAATAGCAAGTTAGGGAAGGAATTTTATTGATGTTGGATGCTTTAGAAGTGGGGACTATTCAAGTAGCATGCAACTTGTTGAGCAGTGTCTGGATGTCTGATTTTGTGTTTTTTATTTATTTTTCAAGGCTTTAAATTTCTGTTGTCTCTTCTATTTATGAAATAGGAAACATATATCAACTCCAATTTTATGTTTGAAATTTTTCTATGGTTGAGTTTGCTGGTCTTGCGTTTAACTTACACTATAAGTAGAATGTAGTGGATGACATTATATTTCATTTAGATTTCAAAATTTCCAATTCAACTTAGTTATAAAATATTGACAAAAACTAAAGTTCACATATATAAACTCATTTCACCTATTTTTCCTAAAAACGATATAAAAAACCTTAGAAGTTGTTTTAGCAGTATTATGCACTATTTCATCAAAAATCTGGCATCTATTACTCCACTCAACCTAATCTCAAAAAACGAAATTTGGATTTGCCCAAATTCATATCATTTACACGCCAAAATCAATAAATAAAAATTCTAATAATTCAGCAAATTTCAAAACCCCTAACCACATAAATAAATCATAAAATAAGCATTGGGATATTAAGAAGCAAAAGAAAATTCAAAAATCAAATGTACAAAGGTTGATGCAAAAAAATTATGTAAATAGAGATACGAACTTCCACACATACATACAGCGAGGGCAAGAAAGAACCTAAATCAAGGTTATCGAAACGACGTCGGATCTTTGTCAGGGATGGTGTTCTTGATACTTCCAATATGTCAGATGAGAATTCAATCTCTTGTCAAACTCAGATATTGTGTTAAATAGTTTAATATTTGTGGGATGGGAAAGGTTTTTGGATTTTTTAATATGGGAAGGTAAATTTTTATAAATAATTGTACATTAATGAGATTGTATTATATAGTTTAATAATGGTGGGAGGTAAAAGGTTTTTGAATTTTTGAATATAGTAGGGTAAAAATATTATAAGATTATTGTACATAATGAGATTGTGTTACATAAATTAAAAATAGTAGGAGGGGAAATGTTTTTTAATTTTTGAATATGAGATGGTTTGTGTTATACAATTTAATAAAGGTAGACAAACTTGTGGTGTTAAAAGTTAATGTAGGCTTAGGGACAATAATAGGATGCACCGGTCAAAAGTATGCATTACTCTGATTTTTATATTTTTTAAAAAAAAAAAATTGTCTGCCATAATTTTTCATAAGGGAGATGTAAGAAATGCATGTTATGGTTATTAATCTTGTTTATTGTATCGGTGTGATATAATATAATATATGGTTTTGATCTAATGCCCCTGGTGAGCATTGTTATAATGCTCACCGGGGACATTAGATCAAGGCACATATAATATAATATAATATTTTACAAACTAAATAAAATTAAGCGTGAATATGGAATTTTAAAAATTTTATAAGGATATAATTGTCCAAAAATATTTCTCCCTTTGAGCCCTTTTTAGATGTAGTATATATATATTTTGCAAACTAAAATAAAATTAAAGGTGAATGTGGAATTTTAAAAATTTTGTAAGAATATAATTGTCCAAAAATATTTCTCCATTTAAGCCCCTTTTCCAAAAAGGGTAATTACATTTACACTACACTTTTTATTATTCACACCACGTTTTAATTGCAATAAAGGTCACCTAACTTTTGATATTTAAATACTTTGTCAAACTAACTTTTTTTATCACATTTTTGTCATTAACTTTCATTTTGTTTTCACATCTTGTCTCATATGAAGATTTTTGTCTAAATATTATTCTAATGTGCATTGAAATTAGGAAAAAATATTTTGTCAAACTTTCTTATTTGTCATTTATTTTTATTATGTAAAAATATTAGAGGCAAAAAAATTTACGCCCTCCTAGTTAATTTTTTGGACAAAAATCATCATCAAAAACAAAATATAAGATGTGTAAATTAATAGTTTGATGATAAAAATTTGCTAAAAAAAGTTAGACATAAATACAAAAGTGACCAATAGTAAGAAACTTTCGTTACAATTAAAATGTAGTGTACTTAACAAATAATGTTGTGATAATATAATTACCATTCTAAAAATATTTCTCAATTTACACCTCTTCTAGATGTAGTATATATATATTTTGCAAACTAAAATAAAATTAAAGGTGAATGTAGAATTTTAAAAATTTTGCAAGGATATAATTGTCTAAAAATATTTCTTCCTTTAAGCTCTTTTTAGATGAGTATATAGGGGTGGGCAAAAAAATCGCCAAACCGCAACCCAGTCGGTTTTTAGCGTTAAAAACGGTTCGGTTCGGGTCTAGATTTCCAATTTCAGCTTTCGGGTCGGTTTGGGAGGTGAAACCGACCCGTGCATATATATATATATATTTTTTTACTTTCATAGTTTCATTCTAAAATTCTGGTTTTTTAAAAAAAAAAAAAAAAAAAAAGCCCAAAACCCATAGCCCAAATCAAAACAAATATATTTTCATAGTTTCATTCTAAAATTCTGGTTTTAAAAAAAAAAAAAAAAAAAAAAAGCCCAAAACCCATAGCCCAAATCAAAACCCAAGCAAACCAAATCCATTAATCAAATAATCAATTACCCAAATTCCAAAACGAAAACAGAAGGACCAAACCCAAGTCCAATTCATTTCTTCCTCAATCTTCAGTGTTCAGTGTTCACTCTTCCATCCGCAGCCCTAGCTTCACGCCTTCACGGTTCGTTCTCTCACAGCGTGCCCTAATTTCTTCAATCATACTTCGTGCCCTAATTTCTCTAACACCTGCCAACACTACTTCTCACCCCAATTACGCCAATTCAAGCCAGAGAATAGAAATGGACCCAGGTTAGTTTCGAGATAATCTATTTTTTTTTTAATCCAATTTTTTTATGTTCAAATCTGTTTATTTCTTTTGTTGTTATTTCATTTTTTGTGCTAATCTGTTATAATTGTTTGTTTAAAATCTGTGTTTCTATTTTTTGTGATATTCTTTAATTATTTTTGGTCTAAATCATTTTTTTGTTCTAAACTGTTGTTTTTGTTGTTTGTTTATAGTCCGGTTTCATTTTGTTTGTCATAATCCTTTTTTTTCTTTGTTTACATTCTATGATTACGTTTTTTTTGTTTATAATTTCTTCAATCAGAATTTTTTGTCATTGTTTATAATGTGATTTCATTTTTGTTTTTTTTTTATTATAATTTTTTTAATCAGGCTGTTTTGTTGTTTGTTTAATTTTTTGTCTTTGTTTATATTCTGTGATTTTAATTCTATATTATTGGTTGTTATAATATCTTCAATCAAGCTTTTTTGTTGTTTGTTTATTTTTTTCCTTTGATTACAATCTGTTATCTCATATCAGTTATTATCTGTGATTACGTTTTGTTTTGTCATAATCTTTTTTTTTTTTTGGTTTATAATCTGTTTTTTTTATAATTTGTTTTTTGGTTTTTTGTTTTGTTTAATTTGTAGATTTCAATATGGACATGGACGGCGAATTTCATTCCATTGGTGCAACTCTGTCAACAACAAACACATACACAGGTACAAGTCCTACAAATATTAATATTCCTCCACTTCCACCAACAACTTTAGGAAAAAAAAAGTACTAGGAGAACTTCGGAGGTTTGGGATCATTTCACAATACTAGGAGATCCAAATGCGGAGGATGTTAAGTGTTAGTGTAAGTATTGTGGACAATCTTATACTTGTGGGGCTAAGAAGTGTGGGACAAGTACTTTAAGGGCACATTTGACTAGTCATTGAAAGAGATATCTGGGAAGAATTGAGGACAAACGGCAAAAAATCTTAAGTTTTGATAAGAGAGAGGAGGGTGGTGGGAGTAATCTTATGACTATTGGATTTAACAAGGAAGTATGTAGGCTTGCATGTTCTAAGATGGTGATTCTTGATGAACTACCTTTTAGCTTTGTTGAGGGTGGTGGATTTAGACACTTTTGTAGTGTAGCATGTCCTAAGTTTGAACCACCATCTCGTAGAACTTATGTTAGAGATATTTACCAACTATTTTTGGATGAAAGATTAAAGTTGAGAAATATAATTACCACCCAACGACAAAGAGTTTCTCTTACTAAAGACACTTGGACATCTATTCAAAACATAAATTATATGTCTCTCACTGCCCATTTTCTTGACTTTAATTGGATGATTCAAAAGAGAATTTTGAATTTTTGTGTCATATCTAATCACAAGGGTGAAACAATTGGAAAGTTAATTGAAAATTGCTTACAAGAATGGGGCATTGATAGGGTGTTCACAATTATTGTGGACAATGCTAGTACAAATGAAACGGCAATTTTATATTTGAGACGAAAAATATTGGGTTGGGGCATTGATAATTGTGTTTTGGATGGCAAATATTTGCATATGAGATGTTGTGCGCTTATTGTGAATTTGATAGTGTGTGAGGGGCTAAAGGAAGCACATGATTCAATAATTAGTATTCGCAATACAGTTAAATATGTTAAATCTTCGCCTGCGAGATACGAAAAATTGAAAGAGTGTGCAACCAAAGAAAAAATTGAATCAAAATCAATTGTATTTCTAGATATGCCTACGAGGTGGAATTCTACCTATTTGATGTTGGAGGCTGCTTTGAAGTATCAGAAAGCTTTTGAGCGATTAGAAGAGGATGATGGACATTTCTTAGGGTATTTTCGAGAGGATGATGGGGGTAGAAGAAGGGGTGGACCTCATTCAATACGTTATTGGGAAAATGTATTGATTTTTGTTAAATTTCTTAAGAATTTTTATGATGTTATTTTAAAGTTTAGTAATTCATTAAATGTTAGTTCCACAGTGTATCATCATGAAGTATGTTCACTTGTAGCCGATTTAGAGGGTTGGAGATTAAGTGGAGATTCTCTTTTAAGTGAAATGGCTAATAAGATAAAACGTAAGTTTGACAAGTATTGTGAAAAGATGGACAATGTAAACCAAATGTTGTTGATTGCTACGGTGCTTGATCCAAGATACAAATTGGATTACATTGAGAATTGTTTTTGTGATATTTATAACGATGACGTTGTTGGTCGTGCTATGACTGATGGAGTGAAGGATAATTTAATGACTATTTATAATTGGTATGTTCGGTTTGAAGAGAGTACTCAAAGCAGTAAAGAGATTAGGGATGTAGATTCCACAAGTGGATTTTAATCTGCAAGTCATGTAAGTACTGCTTCTAGTAGGTCTTCTGTTCATTTGTCGAAGTTTAAGAAAAAATTTGCAGCAAAAGATTTAGTTGAACTAAAAAATGACTTAGAAAGATACTTGTTAGAAGCTCGTGAGAACGTAGACATTAAGGACTTTGATGTCCTCAATTGGTAAAGGGTACATGGAAGCAAGTACACTACCTTGTCCAAACTTGCAAAAGATGTGTTGGCAATTCAAGTGTCCACAGTGACTTCAGAGAGTGCTTTTAGTACTGGAGGAAGAATCCTCGATCCCTTTCGTAGCTCTTTAACTTCGAAAATGGTTGAGGTTTTGGTTAGCACACAAAATTGGCTCAAATCTACTCCAAGTGAAGAAAGATTTTATATGGAAGATGTGGAGTATTATAACAAATTGGGTGAAAGTAATTAACCATTACATATTTGCATTCTTTTTGTTACTTATATGTGTTTGTATATTCACTTATTGATTGTTCAATTACTTTCGAAGTCAATCACGAAGAATAAAGAGTCCAGCAACGAGAAGTGATTCATGCATATGTTGAATGTTTTAGGTAAGTAATATTTTTTTATACCTTAACTATTTTCTATTATAAAGTTATTACATTTCCAATCTTTAATTAAATAACGAACGACTTATTAATTTGGTGTGATATATTATTTCCAATGTAGGTTGGAAAAATACTACGGTTTTTGGAAAAGAATTACGATTGGATTATTTTGAAGAGAGGAATATTGTAAACTTGTAATTCTTGAGATTGTAAACTTACTATTTCTTATTTTGGATAACTGTAATATTTTTACTTTTATTATTTTATTGCTCGTTAGATAATTGTAATATTTTACTTTAGTTGCTTGATTTATGCTTTATTTAGATTTATGAATGCGATTATGTGGTGGTATCTTAGTATGTGAAACAGGTAATTTGGAATTACTCTTATGTTGTGGGCTTGTTGTCGCTATCTTGAACAGGGTCAAATATATTTCTATTCATTTGTTTCTTATGAAATGTGTAAATTGTAATGTGTATTGTTGCGATATTGCTATTTTTTTAAATATAGCAATTCATTTTCTTACAAAATTGGCCAAATTATTGTTATATATCTTATTACAATGAATGTAGAAACACTAGAATGACAAATGGTTTGGATTAAAAAAAAAATTCTGACCCGCGAAACAGAACCGACCCGATTCGAGTCGGTTCGGTTTTCGTTAATTGACCGGGTCGGTTTGGTTTCGAAATTATCCAAACCGACCAAGTCGGTTTCGGGGTTGGGTTGGACCCGAACCCGACCCAACCCGACCCGTGCCCAGCCCTAGTAGTATAGATAAAACAAATCTATTTTTAAACATTCATACGTTAGGATAATTTCTACTGCCCGCCGCAGCCTCCACGATAATTTGTCACTACCCTCCGCCACTCCACCTATTTTTTTATCTTTTAGTTTTATTTATTTATTTATTTTTGTTTAATTAAGAATAAGGGTGTAATTATATTTTTTACGAAAATATGACTTTTTTAATTCTTATACATAGTTTAACCAAACAAGATAATGACATGTCTGTTATCCGAATAACTATTAACTAGATAATATCTATCCAAATAAAATTGGAAAAATTGCCAATAAGTCATCTCCACATGACTTGTTTCAAATTAGGTCAAAACTTTTTTTTAAATTGTGATTAAGTCATACTTTACATCAATATTTTATATTAATTTCAAAATCACCCATTTTAACCATATTTTTTATTGACACAATCTTCCAACTCCACAAACCTCTTCCACCTCCGGCGACCTCCGGTGACGACCGCCTCCACCTCCGGCGACAACCGCATTCACCTCCGGCGACCTCCGACGACAACCGGCGAGTGCTTCTACGGCACAGTGTCACTTTTTAGGCAGTTTTTTAGTGAAGATTTTGGATCAATTTCCAGTTGGGGACTGAATGTCGTTAGTTGTGAAACTACAAAAATAAATGACAAGTTACTTCATAGAATCCAGATTGAGGTAACAAATTAACGTAAGAATATTGTTATTAATGTCTTTGTTTTAATCTTAATTCTTAATGTCTTAACAGCTAGCATTGATCTATCCATGCTGCAAGAGAGGCTGGCCAATATGATTAACCTGGGTTGAGTATTTTAGCAGTTATGTAAACAATGAACATTTTCCAGTTATGTGAACAATGAGGTAACATCTGTTGTTGATACTGTATCATAGAATATCAACTTGATATTGTATTATACAAAACAGTGTCACAACATGAATGCTGTAAATATGAGTTTGAATACTCCATTATCTTATGTAAATAGGAGCTTGAATGCTCCACCATCTAATTGCTATAAATAGGAGCTTGAATGTTCCATCATCTAATGTTTAGTCATGATATGTTATTTGATACTGTATTATACAAAACAGTATCACAATATAAATGGACATAGAATTGTTGTAAATAGGAGCTTGAATGTTTCATCATCTAATGTTTGAATGTATTAGTTTTAATCCATGATAATGTTTTGTTTAGGTAATGTGTATTAATATAAATTGATACTGTTTTAATCCATGTTTTAATTTATGATACTGTTTTGCATAATACAGTATCAAACAAAACATATGACTAATTAAACAGTATCAAAGATAAAAGCATGATATCATAGTCATGTGTGTTGTTTGATATTGTATTATGCAAAACAGTATCACAAAAAATAGTATCACAATAGAAATGATCATAAAATTTGCACACGTGCTCAGAATTTTTATTATAATATGTTTTCGGAATGGTTTCGATGAGACGGTAAAGACCAGTAGTTTTACTACTGCCTATGATGAATTTTACCCGTTTAAAGTCGTCTCTTTAGCTTAAAATGATAATCTTTAATTTTTTTTTCAAAACAGTATCACAAATCCTCTAAAACAGTATCACGGATAAATGTACATCATTTTGCTGCAAATTAAAGCTCTTTCAAGGTATCTGAGTCCCTTAAAAGCAAACACATACTTCAGAGCAAAACTAAAATGAAGAAAGAAGAACTGTCAATCATTCTCAAGTTAATGGAAAGTCATGCAAAGGGTTCTCATCTAAAACTATAAACAATATTTCTAATTCTTCCCTTGAATTAGAACATATTTGAGATTCAATTAGGACATAGATTCTCATTGGATAGATAAGTATAAATATATAAGGTGTTTAATAGTAGGTAAACTAATTAATCAGTAGAGAATAAACAAGAGAATACTATTATTCTTAAAATGTTTTATTAGTAATACAAAATTATAGGTTTAACAGTATCACAAAAAACAGTATCACAATTAACGTTTTTTTACAATTAAGGGTATGTTGGTCTTTTAGCTCTAAAATATGACTTTAATTGAATTAAGTTTTGAACATATAACTTTAGAGCCCATATGTGCTCAAACAGTGACCGGCCCTGAATTTACTCAATAAAATTTTATCTACGAACCAAATGGTCCTGATAATTGACTTTTTACCTTTTCAAGTGGATGGCTGGCCCAATTTTTAAAACATTGGTGCTGATCTGGTCCAGCTGAACAAAACAGACCCAGAAGATGGAAGTGTCGTCAACCCAGTTTCAAGAAGAAAAAAATGACCACTTGGGGGTGGGTGGTCCAAGAGAACTGGGCAAGGCAGGCCCTAACAAAGTAGACATAGTTGAACAATTATCACTCATGTCTTCCTTCTTTTCTATTCCATGCCAATTCAGTATATAATAGAGCAAAAATAACTACATGTACATTAAATCTTAATCCTCGAACTTAAACTTTCTGTTTTTATTTTTTTTTATTTTTGTTCTTGTTATATTCTTCGAATAAAGTTTGATTAGTAAAAAAATGAATTTAAGGAGATTTTTCTGATTTTTTAATTCTAAGAATTCATATAAAATTGAATTTTAATCCTACAAATTATGGTTTAATTCTTATTTGCTCAGATGTTGGTTAATTTGTTTTAGTTCTTGTAAATCTTGATCAATTTTATTTTTTGTTGGATGAATTTCTTTGCACGAAAAATTGGTTGATGACTAAAGATTCTCAAGTCAATTTGTGGTTGGAAAAATGGAGGTTAACAAGTTTATGTTTTTTTTCTCTATGTTGTTGCCTTCTATTCTTATTAAATGTATTAATAAGAAAACTCTTATTAGGAAAAAAAGAAAAAAAAAAAAAAGAAAAAAAAAGGTAACAATATGTGATATGTGGTGCCAGAGTTTTGGAGCCTTCATGAGGTAGTTTTGGGGGCCACAAGGGGTAGTGGTGTGGCTGTGGCAGAAGCGACAATGCAAATGATCTCGAACAATGTTTGTTACTACAATTACCGCATATTGTCACTAATATTTTAGAAAAAAAAAAAATTCAAGTTGTACTTAATATTATTTATTATTGTCTATTTCTAAACAATGGGCCAAAATAATTTGTTATTGTAGTTTATTTTATTGTCGGAATAATTGGTAGAATTTTATTTTATTGTCGGAATAATTGGTAGAATATATATATATATATATATATATATATATATATTGAATAGAGATTTAATTTGATTCGCTTTTAAATTTTTTATTGGATTTAATGTGCATAACGCGTAGAGAGTATAATTTAAAAGAGATATAAATAAGAGTTTGTTTTTATAGGGAGATTGTTGTTGTTTTATTTAGGAACTATGATTTATATCAATAAGTAATTATCAATATTTTTCAATAAAATATTATGATTGATGAATATTTTTCAATTAATAAATGCAAACTAGTATTTTTCAATTTCTATATATATATAAATTGCCCCATTAAAAAATTAAAGAAATTTTCATATTTTGTTTGTCATTAAAATGTGGTTTAATTGACTTTTTTTATTTTTAATAAATGACTTCCTTCTCTCTTAATTGGTTATTTCATTTGCAGATACATTTAATAGTCCATAACTGAGCTAATCGAGGTTCACATGCATGACGGTTTTATCCGTGTCTACACGTGTACCCTATCAAAGTTTTAAAAATCGTAAAACGCAACTTGACATCGAAGCCGAACTTCAAACTTTTCGAGCCTAGACGAAATTTAAGCAAGAGCAATAAAAGGGCAAAGAGAAGACGATGCATGAGACATCGCTAGACGTGGAGATCAAGCTTCAAGCCTAAGCAGAGCCTAAGCAAAGTTTAAATAGACTTTTTAGACCATTGTATCCTATCAGGATTTAAGGGCATTGACCTTTATGCAGGCACCAACATCGTCTTCTCCTATAACTGGTCCACATTGTCGTTACAACATAAAAATAATCTGCAGCTTATATGATCGACCCACACACTAAAAGAACAACGTGTACGTATTGAGATCCGACCTCGCTGAGCAAATGCTACAACTTTGTCATAGAAGCCTGCTTGGCTCGACCATGTTTAGCGTATAAGCACTCAATTGCCTACATGTCAGGTATTGTTAAGCCACGCGTATGCCAAACAAACACTTCCGACACAAATCGATGGTCAACATGCCAGTGTTGTCTTAAATCTACACCTTCACATTTACATCATATCAAAGTTCACTTCCGACACAAATCGATAGCGACATGCCAGTGTTGTCTTAAATCTACAGCTTCACAATTACATCATATCAAAGTTCAACCACTGTAAGATACCAACTATTTGGTTACATGAACAAAAACGTAACATGACATTAAAATATGTGGAAAAAGTAAACACAGCTACAAACACAATCTCATTCTACCTTTCTTTATTACTAAGACTATCAACCATGTGCCTTGGATGATCCGCGTCTTAAGGTCAGGCGTCTATGAGCACATTGAACTATTCATGTGGCTGAGGACCCGCACAGCCCAAGCACAACTACACAATTATGAAAGGCACACTCTACCATTGAACTAATGGCCCGTTGTACGAGCCTCCTCTTAGAGTATCACTATGCCAAAAGCGAGAGAAGCCACATCACTTTTTCCTTTTTTCTCCCTCTTGTCACCACACGGGGGACATGGGGACTAAAAAAAACCCTTCTTTCTAACAGTCAGGTCAAAAATTGATCCAGTACCTTCACAGCATATTCCAGTATCAATACAACTCATTCTGTGATGTTTGACATTCATTCGATATCAGGGTTACCATAATTAGTTAGTGTATATATCCGAGTTACAAGCTCATCTTATACGAAGAAGCCAACACAATACCAAGAATCATACATCGTTAACATTATGTACATTAATGTGTTCAACAATAATCTAGATTACAGAATACAACATTTCAGTACAATTCCTTTTTGATCCATTCTACCCTCTTCATTGCCTGGAAAGAACAATTATGCCATATTAGTTAACAGAGGCATTCCACTGGTTGGTGTGTGCGTGCATGCAAGCGCACACATGAACCTAAATGTAACAAACAATAAACTAGATCCAAAAAACCATATCAAACTCAAGGATGAACTTAAATATGACAGACCTGGAGGCTGAGCTAATTTTCGATTTTGTGGAGATATCATCTCTTTTTTCAACTGCATTAATATATCCTCCATGGTATACTCCCTTTGCCATTGGTCAAGCATGGGGAAAAGACTTGGTTCAACCTGGTATGTTTTATTACCATAAGATTGTTGTTAAGCATGTAATATAGCAGGGTAAGTCTTTCAAGTAGTACATACCACACCAGTTTCCTCATTGACACAGCTCATATTGATCCGGGTCTGGAACCTCACATTAGGTGGCTTTTCTGGATATTCTTTCCCACAAAATAACTTCAATTGGTAGATGCGTCCTTCATGTACAGTCTGAAAAGCAGCTTTTCTAGTCAGAAAGAAAAACTCTAATCCTTCGACTATGATATGTTAACTAAAGTTACAAATCATAGCAAGAGCCAATGCCATACGGTGCAAGTAAGATGACAGTTAACTTCAGAACACAATCTTTCAAGAGTTATGGTCAAATTATATCAGTAGGTGCTGAGATAGAACATAGATATTACAGTCTTCACAGTGTGGGTGGGTGGGTGGGTGGGTGGGTGGGAGGGAGGGAGGGTGAGAAAGTGGGCTAACATTAGATGTTCTGCCCACTGAGAATTTTGAAAAGAAAGGCCAAAGCATGAATGCTCACTCGGGTCTAAATAATTTTGAACAATTCCTTTCATTACAGATAAAGCTCATACGAGTATAATATATCTAAATGAAAAATAATTCCAATTGAAAAACGAAAATCTTCAAATGGTCTTCCAAAACTATTTGTCCGATTTGCCTCGGACAGTAGATTCAAGGAAAATTATCTCCATTTAACATACTTGATCTACTACATAGAAATAAATTTAAAATGTTGCGATATTCAGTAAATTTGACATCGCGATGTTGATTATACGCATTATAATCCTTACGGTGATTATTCATTTATATGATTTAGTTGTACTTCAAATTAATAACTAACATTCGTCTCATAAAATCTTTTAATTGCATCTGCAATTCATCGTACATTGAAAATCATGAGAAATGACAATGCAATCATTTTTTAAGTTTAAGCCATTGCATTGTTCAAAGAAGATCAATTAAAATAGAAGTTCAAATTGCACATGTGAGAAGGAAGAGAACTAACATTAGGAGGACCAATGATAGTTCCAGTCCATGACTGCATGTACACATCATCTGCATCATCCATTCCATAGCTGACTGTTCCATCGCCTATTCCCTTCTCGCCTCTCTCAAGCTCTTCTAATAATCTGAAGTTCCTTGGAACTGAAATCAGCAGTTCTCTCATGAGATTTATTAAACAAGTTTAGGCAATTTGTATATGGAAGATCCTCAGATAATTACAATAACCAGAAATTACATATCCATAATAACTGCGCACCATGTGAAATAAGTTGCTTAAATGACCAGATTACACAGTGTAATATGGAGTTCCTTCAATTGAGTTAACTCTAAGCAATCAAAGAGTTTACAATAATTCATACAGCTCAAGGTGACAGTGATAGTAACCGTGCAACACTGAGATACCAATCCTTTAAAAGCATATTATGTTTTAAAAGTAACGAGACTAGACTACACTTAGATCCCCATGAAATGGTCAGCAGAAAATCTGCTATTAATACTAGTTTTTGTTAGCATATTATAATGAATTATGGAGAAACAAGATAAGAAGACCTTCTTTGAGGTCATACATACTGGAATATTTTTATGACACTAACTGACGACGGACGCTCATAACAAGAATCAGAATTATAGAAGAAGGGCAAAAGGGAAGAGAAAGAAGAGAGGAGGGGATGAACATAGAAGAAAGGGGAAAGAATAGAGAGAGGTATAGACCTGAGAGGGGAGAGAGAAGAATTAAGAGAGAAATATGTTTATTCAATTATCAAAAGGTGATTTATAATTTAAAACCTAGTAATATTTATAGTTGAAGTTCTAGTAAATAAGGAAAACTACAAAACTAACATAAGGAAATAAAAGAAAAACTCTCAATATAAGTTAAAAATTCTATTCCTAAAATAAGTATATAAGTTTGGTAAGTCTTCAATATAATATCTATTAGGATCTCCATCATCTGCCGAGTGAACTTGATGCCTTCGAGTAAGACTGCACAACCTGTCCAAGGGGGACAATCTTTCCTTTCAACGAAGTATCAACGCAACTGCCGGTCATAGTACATATAGAAATCCTATAAAAATCAACGCAACTACCGACAAGGACATTAGTTTACACAGCAGAAATAGAAGCATGAGGGCCTGGAACATAGTTATGTAGAAACAAATTCACACACCATTGTTTTTTGAGATTTAATAGTTCTTCATTGCCATCACTATATAAGATCCTATGCATCTTTTGGACAGAATCAAAAGAATCAACAATTTGTCCATAAAATATGCAATCTGGTGGCCACCAAACTTTACCTTTTGAGCCAACCACATTCTCACCATACTCTACAGTCTTACTTTTAGATATTTCGGATGTTTTGGATGGAGAAAGCTGAATCCTGGTTTCTTTTACATTGTCCAAGGGATTTGTTGCCTTCAGAAATCTGCATGAGTCAAAATTCCTCATTTTCTAGTCATCATTACTTAAAATTGACTTAGGTGGCAATTTAACTTGGAGGTTTTCTTCTTCAAGACTTATCCCTTCATTAACATCTTTAGTTTTGTGAGTTACCAGGCACTAGCTGACTTCAGCTCAGCAACCAACTTGTCTCCATATGTAATGTTGCTATTCCGATCAAAAGTATCATTAGTCCATTTGCACACCCTTTGCACACAGAGAAAACAACTGCACTATAACTTCTTTGCTTCCCTATCCTGATCTTTACATAGAACGTGCTCAAATCATTACCAAGACCTAAAGAATGAGATTAAAGAGCGATCACCTTGACTTTCATGATCCTGAGTGGAAATGAAAAAGAGATATAACTCGAGCCGATGAAGCTATTTTTTCACTTGGCTAGGACATTTTGACGGATTATATAAGAGGATAAAAAATACCTATCATCCAAACAAACCTCCCAAAGATTTTGCAATTGTGTCAGGTAATGTTCGAGCTTGATTGGGCACTTCTCAAACACTCTCCACCAAATGCATTGCAACAATTTTACACTAACCAAAAGGAGGGTAAAGCAATTCTGGAGAGATAGTTGCTTTCTTCCAATATAAGAGTCATAATTGTTCCATAGATGTGAAAATATTCTCATGATGATATTCTCTTAGGGCTTTAAGAAAATGTTGGAACGTGTCAATTATCAATTGTCCACATTCTAGATCCAA
This sequence comes from Forsythia viridissima, assembly GCA_030279155.1. Taxonomy (NCBI): domain Eukaryota; kingdom Viridiplantae; phylum Streptophyta; class Magnoliopsida; order Lamiales; family Oleaceae; genus Forsythia; species Forsythia viridissima. The sequence continues at coordinate 52,397,511 of CM059034.1, forward strand.
CATGATGACACAATACCTCAAGTTGGCCTCTTAGCATAAAATCTGCTAGATTGATGGCACAATAAATTAAAAGATCTCCTTCATTTTCCCATCACCATATGGGGCATCGAATGTAGTAATTCTGATTATTTCAATTATGCAATAAGCTGTTGCACCTTTTATAGCAACATTTGGATGCTTTAAAAGCTCATTTGTGACCAATGCCTTCATTAGTGGAGAAAGAGCATTGAGCATGGATATAGAAGGTGATTGTTCCGCTTTTGAGAGCAAATCCTCAATTTATTCAAGCAAAGGCAGGAGTTGATCAAGAGACCACCAAGCCTCAAGAAGCTTTTTCCCATGTGTCATCAAATGTTCTTCCAACTTTTTATAGGCACACCACAATATTTTGGGGGACTAAACTTTATCATATTATTATTTGGACTATTTTAGAAGGAAAAAAAATCTTCGAAACCCTAGAATAGGAACCAAATCCACAAACTAACGATCTTGGGTGCAAAGTGAATTGAAAGAAAAATGAGGAAAACAGAAAATTACTTGCTCTCTTTTTTTTCGACTTTTCCTTGTCTTTTGGACTGTTCCTTTTTCTCTCTATATAATTTTTTTTTTTGAAAGCTAACAAGAAGAAACAAAAATCAATACAAATCAACATACTTTTTTTTTATAAATTCTCTTCCTAAAAATAAGAATATAAGTTTCGTAAGTCCTCAATATAATATCTATTAGAATCTCCATCACTAACACAGAGATATGTGTTAGGCATCCAAAACGGTGTCCATGTGAATTATTACATGTAACGACCACGGACTTTCCCCTACAGCCCTTTCGCCCAGGGGCTATTTCGTGCGCCGTTAATTTTTGTAACGGCGCACGGAATAGCCCCTAGGTGAAAGGCCTGTAGGGGAAAGTCCGTGGTCATTACATTACACCCCTCCTTTCCTATTATATTGTTGCATTTGTCCTTTTCCACATCCAATGCCCTTCCCCTACCCCAACTAGAAGGAAATATACCCTAGAATAATGAAAAATGCATTAATATGTACGGAGAAAACATGCCACTCATATACACGATTTCACAGGCGTGGCAAAGGTGGTATTTTGAGGAGGATTGGGAGGTTTAAATGTGCTGGCAAGATTTTACAATCTGGACCAGCATTAAACAGGAAAGGTATAATATCTGGAACCAACATAGATAGCCGTTAAATTTGAATTTATAAGTAAGATTTATTATCTGAAAAATTAAGGACCAATTTGGATGTAAACCAATAGTATGCGACAAAAGCGATATTTACTTTATTGTCCACATGTTGCAGATTTTATTTTAATTGGATAATTAGATATAATTATGTATATCTTTTAATTAATTAATTTAAAATGAGATAATTAGAGTAGTGTATATCGTTTAAAAATTTAAATAGATTCTCAAGATAAATGAGATAGAGTTATCCTCAACAAATCCTATCACTTAATATGTGGTTGTTTTTTTTAAAGATAAGAGTTCAAGATAAAGTTTAGCTTTTAAAGAGTCTCAGTTGTTTGCAATTAGGTGTCTTGGTAAATATATAAATAGAACCTGAGGTCCATCAATTATTTCATACCACAACATACATTTCACTCTTCCTTCTCTCTCAGTTTATATATAAGTACACGATTCAAGAAATAGTGAGGTGGAAGTTTAGCAATTCAGTGTTCTTTAATTATTCAAGCAATGTAAGCATATACGCGTTTTATATATTACAATTTTGGAATATATATGATGGGTCCACATATATGTTATAATATCGGATCAGAGTTTTAGTAGTGCTACACATGAATAACTATTACCATCTAAGTTCGGTATAATTTTTATGTCTCCACTATAAAAATTCAAGTAAAAATTCAAATGAAAGTTCAAGTACATGTTTCATGTTTCAAGTTTCAAGTTCAAGATTCCATAACATTGTTAATATATAAACACGTATGTACTTATTGAGATTTTCTCTCTCCTTTTATTTTTCCTCTTCCATTTAGAGATTCGAAGTGGTGGAATAATTAAATTAGGAGTCTTTATTTAATAAAGAATATTGACCATATATTTGGCATAACTTAAATTATAATTTCAACTGGTCAAACTAGTCAAACATAATTTTCATCCACACATTTCATGGGACCCACTACTTACAACCACTTTTTATCCACACATTTACCAACTGCTTATAATATAAGCACTTAAATTATAATTTCAGCACCTCCAAACATATGCTGAGTATATGTTTTACGAATTAAGCTTGTTTTAAATAAGATATTATTTGGTTATCTTTTAACCATGAATTCTAAATTTTATTAAGTATTATTTAATTTTACTACATTCATAATATGTCATTATGACCCTCAAGTTTTAGAATTCGGGACGTCACAAAGTGATATAAGAGCGAAAGTTTACATTTCTGTAGACTTTTCTAAAAAAGAAAAAAAGAAAAAAAAAGTTACTGTTAAAATAAAAAAAAAATTGTTAATGTTAAGTAATAAAAATTCTTTTATGATAAGCTCATTAAAAGTTCACCACGGTGATCATCCAAACATCGAATCTTCAAGCCAGGTACAAGTAATTATGCATAATGTATTTATTTTTCTTAAGTTATCATGTGAATATGAATAGTCAAATGTTTGAACATGTATGAAATCTATGATAGAAATTAAGTATTATGTGAAAAGCATATTTTACATTTAAAATTAATTAAGTGTATGTTATTTATAGTAAAAGAATTTATATATATATATATATATATATATATATATATATATATAAAAAATAAAATAAAATAAAATAAAAAACAGTTAAGAATTTGCCCATTAGAAATTACTCAAATAGGAAGGTTATATTTTTAGACCATTCGATTTCTACCCATTGTTTAAGTTTTATTGATTTGATATTCACGAAATTGAAAGGCTTTGTCAAAAAGACTAAAATTATCTAATGAGAGCTTAGGATTTAAGTGGTCTAAATGACCCCCTCTTCACCTGAAAGCTTTTTAGTTACGCGATATTCAAATTAATAAAGCAAAAATAATTAATTATGATATGTTTCTTCTTTTTTAGATAGTTGATAGACATTCACAAGTAATTAGAGCCTAGGTCAAGAGACGTGAGATGTTTTTGAAATTACATAAAACATATGTGAAGAACTCGAACCATTCGAACCATAATATGCTAGAGCACTTGAACATAGTGAACAAAATTATAAGAGCATAGAGAAATTGGCACAACTTTCATAGAGATGAAATTGTTTATCACCTTCAGAGGACACTTAGCTCATGCTGAAAACAGTTTATGGATGAGATTGAACAAAAGTTTGAATATCAAACATCCCCAGTTTTGTTAATGATGTGTTTGAGGGAGAAATAGTTAATTAACGGCAATAGAAAAATTGAAAGACCTTTGAATTATGAGTCCGACCTCACAGTGGTACCCTAGTAATATTATTGAGGAAGACCCTAAGAAAGACCCAGAGGGAAACCCTAAATACAACCCCACACCATACCCTGATGAAGCAAGTGAGCTAAACCGTGTGGATAATCAAGAAACAAGACTAAATGAGAACGACGGAGAAAATTTTTAGATTACTAGAAAGCTATGTTATTTTAAATTTTATATTCTAAGTTTTAGAATTGTATGCCAAATAATCCTTTTCTTTTATGTCAAGTTATCAAGATTTATGAAATAAAGTATGTTAATCTTTTGTCAAGTTTAGTGCTTTCAATAATTGATTGTTTCACGTTTACATGTTAACTAAGGAAATGGAAACTCGCGCTAGAAATGCTAACAATGGGAATGGTCAGCCACAAAACGAGGCAAACGAACCAAACAATCAATTTATGCAGTTCCTTGACGTGACACGCAACTTGGTGCCACCACTAACTAGGCAAACCCCAATTCCAATTCCAAGGAATAAGGTGGCTGCAATTGTTGAACAATTCAGGAAGCTCCAACTCCCATCATTTGAGGGTGAGTCTGACCCTCTAATAGCCGAAGATTGGATAGCTGAAATTGAGCGTATCTTTAATCTCATTGAATGCCCAGATCCCAAAAAGGTGATTTGTGCAACATTCATACTGCAACAAGGACAGAGACATTGGTGGGACTCAACAGCCAAGTCCAGAGCTAGTGACCATGTGTAAATCAATTCAAGGAACTTTTCCTACAAAAGTACTATCCATCAAGCATCCGAAGTCAGAAAGAGACAGAGTTCCTAACATTGAAGCAGGGTACAATGACCCTGACAGGGTATTAAAGGAAGTTTGATGAATTATCACACTACGCACCATAGTTGGTTAACACTAAGCTTAAGAGGGCAAAGCGCTCCGAGCAAAGCTTGAGAGATGACCTTAGACAAGCAGTGGTTACCTTGGAATTGCACACGTACCATGAAGTGCTAGCTAAGACTCAGCTAGCCAATTTCAGGGAGAACTCCAATAGCAGTGACAAGCAACCACAGTTTGGGTCATTCGAGAAGCGCAAGTGAAAGGACAATAAAAATAAATGGATGCAGAACTTCACCAAGAAGAGTAAAAGGGACCCCATTACGAACAATTATCAGTAGCATCCAACTACAAACAATCATCAACATCCAATATGTGGCAAGTGCCAGAAGCGCCATACTGGAGTGTGTCTTATAGGAACCAATTCATGCTATTTCTGTGGGGAGGCAGGCCATGTGACAAAATTTTGTCCTAAGGGGTAAAAGAATAAGCAACAGCAACAACAAAAGCCTGGGAATCTCCCTAAGGGCCAAGTCGGGATGTTTGCGCTCATAGAACAGGAAAAGGATCAAGACCACAACGTGTTAGCGGGTAACATCCGTATACCTGCTTATGTTTTGATTGATTCTGACTCCACTCACTCTTTTATAACTCGTAATTTTGTAAGCAAACTCAATGTCCCTAGTGAACATGCAAGTACTCCTTTAGATGTTGCTACCTCCTCAGGAGAAGTATTAAGTGCAGACCATGTAGTAAATACAGCTAAGGTAGAGGTTGATAGTAAATCTTTGGAGACGAACTTATATGTCTTGAACATGCAAGAGTTTGACGTGATTTTAGGAATTGACTAGCTTTCTAAAAACCACGCAACTATTCTATGCTTTGAAAAATAAATGGTGTTTAAGCAGTCTGGAGAGATAGAATTTCACCTTTCAGCAACCAAGACAAAACCCCTACCCCGTATCGTTTTAGTGTTAAAGGCAAGGAAAATCTTGAAGTCAAAAGGATATACAGGATTGTTAAAAAGAGTAGTAGCTAAGGAAAATAAAGAACTAACAGTGTGTGATGCTAAGCTAGTACGAGATTTTTCAGACGTCTTTCCCAATAATTTGAATGAAATACCACCGAAACGAGAAGTGGAGTTCACGATTGATCTGATTCTTAAATCCGCACCCATTTCCAAATATCCTTATAGAATGGCACCAAAAAAGTTACATGAATTGAAGGCCTAAATAGAGGAGTTATTGGAAAAATGATTCATTCAACTCAGTGTATCACCGTAAGGAGCACCTGTGCTATTTGTCAAAAAAAAATGGGTCAATGAAGATGTGTATCGACTATCGAGAGTTGAACAGAATCACTATTAAGAACAAGTACCCCATTTCCAAAATTCAAAATTTATTTGACCAACTACAAGGGGCCAAAGTATTTTCAAAGATCGATTTAAGGTCAGGATATCACCAGTTGAGAATCAAACCTAGTGACATTTCAAAGACGGTCTTTAGAACTTGTTATGGTCACTATAAGTTCTTAATTATGCCGTTTGTCTTAACTAATGCTCCTGGAGTTTTCATGGACTTGATGAATTGCATTTTCCATGAATACTTGGATCAGTTTGTCATCGTATTCATTAACATCTTAGTCTACTCTTAGAGCGAAGAAAAGCATGAAGAAAACTTGAGGATTGTGTTAGAAATCCTAGAGAAGGAAAAACTCTTTGCAAAATTCAAAAAGTGCGAATTCTGGTTGGAGTGGATAGTATTTCTTGGACATGTGGTCACAACACAAGGAATAGAAGTAGACTCCAGTAAAGTAGAGACAGTACTGACTGGTCAAGGCCAACTATTGTAGGAGAAGTCTAACTTTTTAGGTTTAGCAGGATATTACAAGAGGTTTATTGAGGGATTCTCTAAAATATCGGGACTATTAACACAGCTGACCTGCAAAGGTATAAAGTTTGACTCAACAGAGAAGTGTGAGCAGTTTCGAAGAATTGAAGAAGATGCTAGTTAATGCGCCAAGACTATACCTGAAAGATCAAAGAATTTCATAGTCTAAAGTAATGCATCCAAACAGGTCATTGGATGTGTATTGATACAACAAGACAAGGTAATTGAGTATGCATCAAGACAGTTGAAGCCTCATGAGCAGAACTATCCCACGCATGATCTAGAATTGGCTGCGGTAGTCCATGCTCTAAAAATTTGGAAGCATTATATGTACAAAGGAAAGTGTGACATCTATACAAATCATAAGAGCCTCAAATATATTTTCACTCAAAAAGAGTTGAACATGAGACAGCGGAAATGGCTTGAATTGGTAAAAGATTATGATTGTAAAATCCATTACCATCCATTAAAATGAATGTAGTGACCGATGCCTTAAGTAGGAAGACAACAAGACAAATGACAATGTTAAACAGTACAGAGACCCCTATGGAGGAAATTTGAAATATTAAGTCTCGAGGTTATTGTCACACCCTCTGATTTTGTTGCTCGAATTGCAAGACTTTCAATTCGACCAACCCTCCGTGATCGGATTAAGAGTCATCAAAAAGGTGATCAGGTCTTCGAGTTTATCAAAACTGAGATTAGCACAAAGAAGCGGAAGATTTCGATGTAGCCGAAGATAAAGCATTATGTTATCGAAGACGTCTCTGTGTACCAAATTTTGAGGAATTGAGAAATGAGATTTTTGAGAAAGCTCACTCTACTCCTTATTGTGGACATTCAGAAGTACAAAAATGCATAATGACTTAAAAACTATATTTTGGTGGAAAAATATGAAGAAAGATGTAGCTAAATATGTGAAGAAGTGTCTAATATATCAAATATATCAACAAGTGAAAGCCAAACATCAGCGATTGTCAGAATTACTGCAACTGTTAGATGTTCCAGAATGGAAATGAAAATATGTGACGATGAATTTTGTGGTAGGTTTTCCGAAGTCAGTAAAAAGTCATGAGGCCATTTGGGTAATTGTTGACTAATTAACCAAGTCAACCTATTTCTTACCTGTTCGCATGACTTTTTCTATAGACCAATTTGCACAATTGTATATTAAAAAAGTGGTGAGAATACACGGTATCCCAATTTCAATTGTATCAGATAGAGACCCAAGGTTCACATCGAACTTTTGGAAGAATTTACATCAGACTATGGAAACTAAATTGAACTTTAGTAAAACTTTTCATTCTCAAACAAATGGACAATCTAAACAGACGATACAAACATTAGAAGATATATTCCGATTGTGTGTTCTAGAGTTTGGAGGCCATTGAGAAAACCCTTAATTGAGTTCGCATATAATAACAGCTACCATGTCTCTATTAGCGTGACACCCTATGAGGCGTTGTACAGGCAAAAATGCAGATCACCCATTCATTGGGATGAAATTGGCGAACGTAAAATTTTAGGCCCAGAATTGTTGAACAAACAGTATAAGCAATTGAGAAGATTAGAGTTAGTATGAAAAAAGCTCAAAATAGACAAAATTATGCAGATAAAAGAATAAAAGACTTAGAATTTGTAGTCGGAGATAAGGTACTCTTAAAAGTTATGCCAATAAAAGGAGTACTACGGTTCGGTAAGAAGGTAAACTTAGACCAAAGTACGTCAGTCCTTTTAAAATTTTAAAACGAATTGGGAATGTCGCTTACCAATTAACTTTGCCACTAAAACTTTCAATAGTACATGATGTATTTCATGTAGTAATGCTCAAAAAGTATGTTACTAACCTAACCATTGGAAATTCAACAAGATCTGAGTTATGAAAAAGCACCGATATGTGTCATAGCTCAGAAAGTGCAAAAGCTTCGCAATAAAAAGATACCGTTGGTTAAAGTATTATGGCAACACTATTATGTAGAAGAGGCAACTTGAGAATGCGATCTAAGTATCCCCAACTGTTTGCCGACGACAGCTGAGGTAAATTTTCGAGAACGAAAATTATTTTAGGTGGATAAATTATAATACCTTGAACCAACATAGAAAGCCGTTAAATTTAAATCTATAAGTAAGATTTATTATCTGAAAAATTAAGGACTAATTTGGATGTAAGCCAATAGTATGAGACCAAAGCAAAATTTACTTTATTATCCACACGTTACAGATTTTATTTTAATTGGATAATTCGATATAATTATGCATATCTTTTAATTAATTAATTTAAAATGGGATAATCAGAGTAGTGTATATCATTTAAAAATTTGAATAGATTCTTAAGATAAATGAGATTGAGTTATCCTCAACAAATCATATCACTTTAAGACGTGGTTGTTATTTTTAAAGATAAGATTTATCTTTTGAAGAGTCTTAGTTTCAACTAGGTGTCTTGATAAACCTATAAATAGAACTTGAAATCCATCATTTATTTCACACCACAACGTACATTTCTCTCTTCCTTCTCTCTCAGTTTATATATAAACACACAATTCAAAAAATAGTGCGGTAAAAGTTTAGCAATTCAGTGTTCTTCAATTATTCAAACAAGATAAATATATACACGTTTTATATATTACAATTTTGGAATATATATGATGGGTCTACATGTATTTTATAAGATCGACCAAAATTTTAGTAGCGCTACGCATGAATAACTATTACTATCTAAGTTTAGTATAGTTTTTGTATCTCTACTATGAAAGTTCAAGTGAAAATTTCATGTTTCATGTACAAGTTTCTTGTTTCAAGTTCAAAATTTCATAACATTGTTAATATATAAACATGTATATACTTATTGAGATTTTCTCTCCCTTTTCATTTTTCTCCTTCTAGATAACTAGGACTTATGAAGATTCGAAGCGTGGATTACACCCGTGGTGGAATAATTAAATTAGAAGTCTTTATTTAATAAAGAATATTGAGTAAATGTTTTACGAATTAAGCTTATTTTAAATACGATATTATTTGGTTATCTTTTAACTATGAATTCTAAATTTTATTAAGTATTATTTATTTTTACTACGTTCATGATATGTCATTATAACCCTCGAGTTTTAAGATTCGGGACATCACAAAAGGAACTAAGCCAAAAATTCATAGCTCAAAATCTAGTGAAATCGTTGTTCAACAATGATATTACAAAGAAATGAGTAGTAGCTAATGTTACGGCAGTTGATATAATGGATAAGCGAATATTATACTTGGAATCATACCCATAGGTTTCATGGAATTTAGGAATTCAAAACATCAACCAGTACAAAAGATAAAAAAGATAATCCTTTATCTGCAATTAACTAGTATGCTAATTGAATATAAAATCTGACCTTAACACATGCAAAAACAACTACTATCCAATTACTTAATCTAGAACATTAGCAGAGTTAATAGTTTCCCAAATTTTGAAGTTTCAAAATCTTTTTGTCAGGGTTCCAAAAAAGATAGTGATGAAAAAAATTGACAAATATCAGTATGACTAGTTTAATTACATGAATGTGGCTTACCTAAAGTGGCAAAGGCAGAGTTCCCATTCTTCCTAAATGATTCAAGTGGTACCAAAAATGAAAATAATATTGTCTCCCACTTTATGTGGGCTTTGTAAATGTATCTAAGTAATTACTAAATGACTAGATGTACTCTTATTTCTTCACATCAAAAATAAATGAGAAACCTTCATGGAAGTTAATGTTCTGAGTTGTGCTTAATAACTTGTGAAAAGCTTTAGGAACTTGTGTGGTTAAAGCAACTTTACTGTGTGAAGCTTATCCCATGCTATTCATATCCTCCTATTTCAAGGCAATTAACTGTCGGAACAAGAGTCTTGATATTGCAATATAAGAGAAGTAGAGAACTAGCTTTTTTAATTCAATTCTTAGCAACAAATCTGGTATTGAGAGTTTTATCTTATTCCTCTTCTAGTTCTTGGTCACAAACACAAGAAGTCCAATTCTTAAGAAGAAGAATAATTCAAGCAATGAACTCTTCTCAGTCGAAGTACCATTTCACTTATAAAGAGAAGTGAAAGAAAGTTTCCAAAAGCAACACACATGAAATTTTCAAGAAAATTAAATGCTGAAGAACAAGTAAATTATGTAGTATGATTTCTATGGGTCAGTTTAAAGTTTGATGGAGTTTTTTTCCTTTTATGAGTAGTAAAGTTACATAAAATTTTTAACTTCGTGGGTGATGCATACAAATTTGGTTTTGAGTCATAGAAGTAGCCTTAGCAATGATCTTAAATCACACATGAAGTTATCCATTCTTAAATTGTGGAAGACCATTTACACACAATGTTTTATATTATGAAGATGAAATGGATCTAGTCTTTTAACTTTAACAAGACTGCTACACTGAATCCGTGTACCAAGCATTAAAACCTATGATACACCGATTCAGATATGCATGTCCGATACGACACGTATCGAATACGTCGACATATAATTTTAGAAAAACTATCAACACCGACACGTCGCCAACACGTCGACTAATTTTTTTCAAATTTTATAGTGCAAAGAAAATAAAAATTTCTATATTTACTGCATAAAAAACAAATACTCAAAAATAATTAACTTATTTTAACATTAACAAAAAAATAATTGACACAATTAAAATATTGACCGACTCATAAAAATTGATCTATTTTTTCTAAACTTTAAACAAATACCTGATGAAGTGTCTGATACGTGTCCGACACCGACACACTAGTACCGATAGCGTATCCGTACTTTTTAGATTAAAACCATCCTCTCTTCATAAATAAAACAACCTAACATGTTCACATTGTCACTACTGCATAGGAATCCATAAGAAACTTATTCATCCTAATTCTTCTGGGGTGAAATAGGAAGAATTATCAAGGTGAAAAATATTTATCCCGTATTTTCAACTTCTCAGCCAAATAATTGTCTAGCATTTTTCTAGAGTTCCCTTCCAACTTTTAGATTACAATTAGAATCCTTCCTCCCCTATATATCCAACCACCTAACTGCATTTATACAGAAGGTCACCGTATACATCTTCCCTCCCCTGTCTAAATTGAATGTCTCACTTTGACCCCATCATGATTTACTTAAAGCAAAGCCGCAAGAAACTTTTGCTTTCTAAGCATTTAAATAAATAAGAGGATCAAATATAGAATGTCTATTCTGACAAAAATAAAGTACATTTTATGCTAATTAATATTAATTGCAGCTAAAAAAAAAAAGGAAATGAAAACATTTAAATTTAGACAAAGGGAAGTAATAACCAAATGTAAACTGGATTATCTCAGCAGGCTTCTCTATAACTGTATGATGTGAAAGCCATCTAATCAGACAAATGATTATCACTTCATTTAGCATTGAATTGTTAAAAAACACTAGATTACCATTTTCTCCCCCCTTGTTATGATTAAGTTCTAAAAGCACTCAACCAATCTGGAGCATGCACTTTGCTTAGAAAATCCAGGCATAATGATTCAGACATTGAAGCTACGTATGTTACCTGCCTAATCCATCTAGTCTACCAGGCCGGGGCTAAATTATATTTGTTGATGCTGGGACTCATGGAGAAAAAAATGTAAAAGTTCTAAGGACATGCAGTTACTTTGTAATATTATGGTTGATTCCGAAGAAAGAGACGAGAGGACATCCTAAGATCAGTTATTTTGTTATTTCTCTGATAAGAGGGCTTAGTTTGGGTCTATTTGCTGTTAATACAAGATTTAGCTTACACTGCTGCTATCTCTGTGTGTACTCAATAAACAAACACAACGATTTCAGGGACATTCTCTACCAATTTTTCCTGTCTTATTCTTTTCCGGGGATTCCTCAAATTTAAGAGCAATCAGAGGCTGAATTCTAGTCAATCACCTCCTAAAATATCATCTATGTCCCTGTTTCGATGAGTAACAGAGTACGTTTCATCTTCTCGTCCGATAAAAACTTCAAACCCGGTAGACTAACGGCCTCTTTCAGGATCTAGTATGTAGCAATTACCAACAGTGTATGTTTACCATTTTCCTAGTCTCCTCACCAAAAGAAAATACAACAGTGCTACAATAAGCAAAAGAATCAAAAGAAAAGGTTTCCATATAACCAATATTAAATAAAAATAAACCACAAAATTCAAAATCGAATTACTAGACCGGCATTTCTGGAACTAAAGATTTCAACAATAACCCAATTCCCAATTCCCATGCTGAAAAAAACCCATCAAAGAAAACCCTTAATTTCAGGATACTGAAAAGAGAAAGGATAATTAGGACATTAAAAATTATTTAAGCTTTACAAGAAAGAAAAATAGCATTATAGAACAAGGGAAGTCAAGGGTTTAGAAAATTACCAACAACCCGTGATGATCCTTCAGAACCCATTTCTTGCTGCATTTAACACAAAAGATGGGACTGATATTTGAAGCGAGAAAACGGCCTTAGAAGAGAAGAAAAAAATGGGTGTTTTCGCGACAGAGGGCGTGATAAGTGGAAGAAGTGACCGTGATCCTTTGTTTGACGAGGATTGCAGTTTAAACGCTGTTCACACGCCCCTCAAGTTATTCTTTGGAAACAATTACACTTGAGTCCCGAACCTTTTAACCTTTTGACAATAAGATCCCAAACCTTTCATTTTGGACACGCTAAGTCCCTAACCTATGAAATATTTGCAACCATCATCCTTTTCTGACAGAATCCATCAAATTCAACCTTTAAAAGTCAAAAATTTTAAAGTTATACCCTCTAATTTAATAAGAAGAAAAGAAACAAAAGGAAAAAAAAATACAAAATATAAAGAAACAAAAAATCAATGGCAAGTAAATGCACCCACGCACCAACCCCACCTTCCCCTACAAACCATCTACCCATTTGTGTTGAACTTTTATAAATGATAATTACTAATATACCGCTTTTCTTTGCAGTGAAATTTGACCGTAGAGAATTTTATCGGATTGAGAAGTTGAGAAAGAGAGAGAGTTTTGTTTGAGATGAGTTTGATTTTGATGAATATGGAGAAGAATATGGAGAAATAGAGGAATTGAGAGAGATATATAGGCTTTGGTTTGAGAGAATGAAGACGAAGTGACGGACAAAGAAGTACTTTTTTTATGCTTGTAGCAGAGTAAACCTTCTTACTGTCGGTGACAAAATTCTATCTTTGTTTGTGCTTCCATTTTCTTTATCTTCACTTTTTGGTGGTTAATCTGTCATTTTCTCGTTGGAATACTTCTTAATTATCACAAAATTCTGAATCATAAAAAAATTAAAACGTTGTTGGAATCTATTTTTTGAATTTTATCCGCTGTGTATTCAACTAAAGGCCTATATTTTTAATTTTTTTTTTTTCTTGTGTATGCTCGTGTGGCTTGTTTAATAGTATAAACGATACATTTACACATTATCTTCTCAAAATTCTCAAAATTTGTCAATGATTTAAGCATTTTTTGTTAGGTGCTTATTCTAGATATAAATATAATGAGCAGATAATATTTTTAATAGTTTTAATTTTTTTAATCAAATGATATACTAATATAATATTGAACTAGCGTAGTGAGCAAAAATTGCCTCACTGAGATTAACGCAATACTATTTTTGGTCTGGCCCATAAATATCAAAAGATCCAAACCACGGTCAAAAAATCGACGAATCAACCAAAAACTACTGAGATTTTGACCTAGTCCAAGACACGATCAAGATCATCAAGCTAGACCTATCTTAATCTTAAATTCAAATCCGAAATATAAACCAGTCAAATTATATTTTACTAGACGAAACTAGATCTTAGATAAGGATAAGATCACTCAATTCTGTCTTAATAGATGGATGGGATCTTATCTATAGGTAGCTCTTCAACATAATTTATCCTGTGAAATCACATATCCAACCACATGTGGATCTCAGAGGATCTTCACTATCGTCATCCGGACAATTACAATTGTCCTCTTATAAATACCATCACTCCTCAAGTGACAAGGTATGTACAACCTCACTCACTCAACCTATTTTATTTGTTAACATACTTATATTCGCTCTAAAGCAATTGCTAACTTGACTGTCAAAGTATTTATGGTCGGCAACACACTGGTGTTCTCCTAAGATTCTATGATGGTTATTTCTTCTTAAGTTCTAACAAGATTGCTGGTAGCTCATCGTTCTGCAATTTTCAATTGTAGAAATCTTCCATCCACATTGTGACGAACAAAACTCTTCCCGTCCAACTCTATCACTTACTTTCTGTACTACTACCACATCTAGAATTGTAGCAATCATTATGACGAACAAAACTCTTCCCGTCTAACTCTATCACTTACTTTCTGTACTACTGCCATGTCTGGAATTTCCAAACTCCATCCATATGATAGCCCTGCCAACCAAGATTAGATGACATGATTCATCAAAAAGCCAAGCAGATGATCCGTCAAGAGTTGGAGGTGATGACCCAACAACGAGACAACTCAGCATCAACTACGGCTCATTCAGTATCTACTCACCCCGATCAGGCGATCACCACTCACCTAGTCATCACCCATTCAGTCTTTCCATATTCGGTCACTGCTTATCTAGTCTCCACACATCTCATCTCTACGAATCGAGTTACCTCTCATCTTCCAATTACCGCTCTTCATTAAGTCACCATCCATCCTCTACCAACCGCTCTACCAAGCAATATGGCTATACAACTAGTGTAACTTATCGCATTAGCAAATGAAGACACTCGAAAGATGGAGAGGCTGGAAGTAGATAACACTGCAATATGTGTGAAAAGTCAAAAGACTCCATGAAAAGTTGACTCTCTAATGACCAATCCAAACCGTACATTCGGTATGCTCTATCACACTTCAAAACTCCAATAAGGTCTATGTTATCTCTTGACCAAAGATGGCCTGGGACTGTCAAATCAAATATCCAAGCCACAATGTCACATGCTGGAAGATCTGAACAAGCACAACTGCCTTCTCTCCATGTCTAAGATCTTGAATTTGCAAAGAAGTTAAAGGCGATCAAAGCTTTAGTTCAATGCATTCCTAGGGTACCCATCCTAATAGAGAAGAACATAGCCAGCTAGTACACGGACTCATTGTTCATTGACAACATAGCTTTGGTGAAATTGTCTAAAAACTTCAGGTTTTCCAACATGAAACTCTACGATGGGACGATTGATCTAGACGATCACATAGCACAATACAAATAGGGAATGTTCAACTACGATTCCAATAGGTCTTTGTGAGGCTTGCATGTGTAAGGGGTTTGTGGCTCTAGTCTAGTAGGGCAGCCCTGTAGTGGTATACTAACATTCCAAATAACACTATTTCTTCTTTTACAAAAAATTTATTAAACAATTCTCTATTAGTAGGTAGTTGAAAAAGCAATCTGACCATATTTACTATTTGGTATAAAAAAGAAGTGAATCTTTACATGAATTCGTCAAAACGGTTCAACCATGAAAATGAACTTTCCAAATACCTGTATAGCACAATGGAAGATGTTTTTGCCAAGGCATGGACTCAGATCAAATGGAAGGAAGATGGTGCCACTGGTGACCCAAATGACTTTTTATTTTCAAGATAATCGATTCATTCAGAACTTCGATGACAAAAATATGCATAGCATGCTCGGATGTGACCCAACATATCAACGTGTTCAACCAGATTATTAGTGATCTGAAGCGAGTTGATGTGAAGTTCAAAGTGCATTGATATTACTAAATACCCTACCAGCTTCTGCTACGTACGAAAAGCTGTTTACAACTCCGATGTGGGATAAAGAAACTCTGGATTTGGTAAAGGTCACATGTGCACTACTAGGTTTTCATTAAAGGAAGAAAATCGGTGATGAGAATTCTCAAGGTGAATGGCTTGTAGTCAAGGGTAACCAGGAATGTAGAATAAGCAAGTTTTAAAATGGATCGGGTGACAATAAATCTCAGTTTAAATTTAGGAAGAGGATTGACATACTATGTTATAAGAACAAAAATGAGGGGTAAATAAAGCCGGAATGTCCTGAGAAGAAGAAGGGGAACAATGAGAAGAAAGGGAGTTCATCAAAGTTTGCAAATATAGTGAAAGAAGAAGACTCTAAGCGCTATATAGTAATATGCTTTTTGTTTCATCCAGTTTGGATCATCTAACAAATTATTGGTTTCTAGATTTAGCATTCTCTTATCACATGACACCCAATAAAGATTGGTTTAACAACTACTTGTTAAAAAATTCTAGTTCTATTCTAATGGGTAATGATGCATCTTGCAAAGTTGTTGGTGTAGGGAATATTAGAATTAAAATCTTTGATGGTATTGTATGAACATTGTGTGATGTCAGACATGTTCCAGATTTAAGGAAGAATCTGATTTCTTTGGGTACTTTAGACTCTAATGGATTTAGTTTTAAGTCTAAAAGTGGAGTAATGAAGGTGAGTACAGGTTTTATGACAATGATGAGAGGGAAAAAACTGATTGTACTATAGTTGTAGGTAGAGTTGCTACAAAGAGTCAAAAGTCAAATAGTACAGTCTTGTGGCATACGTGGTTAGGTCATATGGGTTAATCTGGTGTGGCGGAATTTCATAAGATAAATCTATTAAAGGGTGTTAAAACATGCAAACTTGATTTCTACAAGTATTGTGTCATTGGAAAACATAATATGGTGCAATTCAAGATGACACACAAGATAAAGGTGATTCTTGACTATGTTCATACAGATGTTTGGATATCAGTAAAGATAGCATAACAGAGGGGGATGGACATAAATGTTTCGTAAGTTTTATTGATGATTACTCAAGAAAGGTTTGGGTTTACTTTATGCAGCACAACTCAGAATGTTTTCCAAGTTCAAGTTGTGGAAAGTTAAAGTAGAAAACTAAATAGGAATGAAGATTAAATGCCTCAAGTCAGATACACAGATTCAAAGTTCGTGGAGTTTTGTGTGAAACGTGTGATTAAAAGACACTTCATAGTACGATAGACACCACAATAGAATGGTGTAGCGGAAATAATGAATAGGACAATAGCACATGCAGTCCAGTGTTTCAAGTTGAATGCATTGGCTTTGAAAAAACTTCTGGTAGATGCAATAAGGATGGCTTGTTTCTTGATTAACAAGTCACCTAGGACAGCACTAGATGGGAATGTAGCAGATGAGGTATGGACATGCAGTGCGGTAAATTACTCCAATTTGAGAGTGTTTGACTGTCCAACCTACATGTACATTTCTAGTAAGAAGAGATCGAAGATTGACACAAAGTTTAGACAGTATATCTTTCTAGATATAAAAAAAAGTGAAAAGGGTTCAAGCTTTGGAATCCAATGGCAAACAATGTTGTGATCAGTAGAGATATGGTTTTTTTTTATGAAAAATCTATGTTGCAGTGTACTCAGGGAGAAGGCAAGCGGGTGACAAATAATTACAGCAACAATAATCATGTGGTGTAGGTGCAGCTAGAGACTCATGTTAGAAAGGATAATATTCATAATACAGTGAGTTCTAGCTCAAAAGACCAAGAGCATCACATTATAGCTACAGACAGGCCCAAACGCACTATCAAACCACCGACTAGGTATGATTTTAAAGATTTAGTTTGTTATGCACTTATTACTAGTAGTAAGGATCCTATTATTTTTTAGGAAGCAATGAAAAACTAAGAGATAAGTAAAATGATAGGTGATATGGTGGAGTAGATGGAGTCTCTACATAAGAACCAGGCATGGGAGTTGGTGGAGCTTCCAGATGAGTAGATGGCAATATAATGCAAATGGGTGTATAAAAAGAAAAAAAAAATAGTATCAAAAAAAGATGAAGAAAAATTCAAGGCTCACCTGATAGCAAATGGTTACTCTTAGAGGAAAAATGGTTAACTATGACAAGTTTTCCTCTCCCGTGGTCAAACACACTTTTATCTGGGCAATGTTAGTTTTGGACATGCAGTTGGAGTAGATGGATGTAAAGATAGCTTTTTTTCATGGTGATTTAGAACAGCAGATTTACATGGACCAACCATAAGTGTTGAGTCAACCTGGACATGAGCATTTGGTTTGTAAATTGAGAAAATCACTTTATGGGCTAAAGCAGTCTCCGAGGTAGTGGTACAAACAATTTGACTCCTACATGATGTAGATTGGCTATATGAGATGTGGATATAATTGTTGCATTATGTGAAGAGCCTTGGTGATGCTCACTTATTTTTATATTACTTTATGTGGATGATTTATTGATTGCTTCGAGGAGTATGAGCGAGGTCAACGAAGACGTTGTGAGTAGAGAATTTGGGTGCAACCAAGAAAATTCTTAGGAAGGAGATTGGCAGGGACAGACTCCAGGAAAATTATGGTTATCTCATGGTTTTTATGTTGAAAAAGTATTTGAGAGGTTCACCATGGGTAATGCAAAACAAGTGAGTACACCTTTGGCGAATCACTTTAGATTATCTAGTTCTTAGTGCCTAGAGAAAGATTCTAAAACTGAAGACATGTCAAATGTTCCATATGCTAGAGCAGTAGGATGCTTAATATATGCTATGGTTTGTGCGAGACTAGATTTAACACAAGATATTAGTGTGGTAAACAAGTTTTTGTCAAGTCCATGACAACATTGGGATGCAGTCAAGTAGATTTTCAGATACTCACGAGTACTATAGACTATGATGTCATGTTTAGCAGACAACATGATGATCTTTCAATTGTGGGATAAGTAGGTGTAGATTATGAAGAGGACTTATATGACAAGAGGCTGAATACAGGCTACGTATTCACTCTTGTAGGAGACCTATTGTTATATGTCCGTGATTCAATCTCTAGTTGCACTATCTACGACTTAGGTAGAGTATATGGCAATGGCTGAGGATGCCAATGAAGCTTTGTGGCTTACAAGATTGATCAAGGAGCTGGGTGTTCAACAAGGTAAATTTTAATCGTAGTGTAATAGTTAGAGTGTCATTTATTTGGCAAAGAACCAAGTGTGTCATACGAGGATCAAGCACATAAATGTGAGGTTTCACAATATCAAGGAATTGGTTTCTGAGAATGCAATAGACATAATGACAAAGCTTCTTACCACAAATAATGTGAGGTTTCACTGGATGAGAGAATTGGTTTCTGAGAATACGATAGAGATATTGGCAAAGCTCATTACTACAAATAAGTTCAAGTAGTGCTTGGACTTGATTAATGTCTCTAGGTGCTAGAGATGGGGCATCCCAACACATTTGTCCTAGGTGGAGTCCCAAGTTATCTTTTTCATTCCGTCGCACGTAACACTATAATAGTAACACAAAAAAAATAATATGACAAGGTCTAATAAATTCTAAATTAGTAAACAAGATGATTATACAAATTTTTTCATGTATAGATTCAAAGTCTGGGTGTGATATTTAAGGAATGGCAAAACACCACACTCTGCATTGCCCTGCCCTGTTAGGTAATCAGAATGGGGACATGGAACATGGTTCGCGTCCTGAATTTTGTGAACCTACCCGATTCTTTTTATTTAATTTTATAGTTTTAAATTTGAATCATATTTAAAAAATAAATAATTAATTAAACAGGGTTGTAAATGAAGATATTCCAACCCCGCTCTCGCCTCTTGAAAATTCCTAAGCAAGCAGGGGGACTGAAAAAGTAATATTTAAAAAATAATTAATTAAATTGGATATTCCAATAATCGGTCTTGCCTCTCAAAAATATTCGACGGAGCAGGGGGCGGGGACGACCACTGATAAGCGTGTTTTACACGCTTATCCTATCATATAAACTTGATATTTAATTGCAATTGGAGTGGATTTCTACTTAATTTAGTATAAATATTGTCATTGTGGGTAAAACTAAAAAATAGAGGTAAATGGAGCAAAAAGAAAGAATATGGAACTACATACGAGTTGGTCTGAAGTGTTTGAAGATTGACATGACGGCATGGGAGTGATAAGAACCATTAAAAGAGCCATTGAAAGAATGTCACAAGTTTTGGGAGTAGATTTTAACTTACAAAAAGTTTGAAGACTAATTTGTACACTTTGAAACTTGAGAAGGACCAAAGTCGGATGACTAAAGAGGTTTGGAGACCAATGTGGAAGTTCTAGAAAGTTTTGAGCAAAAACTTGTTGAGAAAATAATTGCAAGTGTACAATATCGTTAACAAGTAATAAAGTAGACCTAATGAGTCCGGATTATCGTTCTTACGAAAACTATTTATTTAGATACTAACTCAATTAATTCTAATCGTAATCTATTGAAAACAATTTGAAATACATTTACTTAAACAATTAATATATAACTAATATATAACTATTAATTTAAGAAAATAATGTGATAAAGTATATGAACACAAATATCAAGAATTTATCAAATATTATGATTACATCGTCGGAATTCACGATTTCACCGTACTTATCATATCTAATCTCTACTCTCAAGATTTCTTCATATTGTCGTACTCGGTCGAATTTACGAATTTAACATAATTTACCTGTCTCGAGTCAAATTATTAATATCTAATTTAGTTTACTCACTATATCTCTATGTGAAGTCAAAATAATCTTTAACTAGATGCATTAGCCCCCGTTTGATTTCTATTAAAATTTTGATAAAAAAAAAAAACTAAAGTCAAAGTCAACAATTAATTTTAACCACACATTTCATGGACCCACAACTTCTTACAACTTTTCAACTACACATTTCATTAACTTTTATCAACTTTTAAAAAAAATCTGATTTTAATCAAAATCAAACACACCATAAATCTCATAATATTCAATTTAATACCGCAACAATACCAAAAACGCATCTCTACCTTTTATCTAATTGTCGAATTTACTACGTGGTCTAAATTAATAACTTACATCTCGGTTTATTACAATCCATAATTTAATAAAATAATGACCAATTATTTTAAGTATTACGAGAAGAAGTAAAATCAATACATAATTAAAACTTGAGAATTGAAATTAAATAATCTAAATTAGGTTACATCGTTAATCTAAACAAGGTTATAATCCAAATTATAAGTTTAGCTACTCATCATACGAAAAAAAAAAAAAAAAAACATGAAGAGTTTGGAGTACATAATCGGATCTAAATAAAAGACGAGAAAAGTTGAATATCTTGCACCAACGTCCTAATCTTCGAAGCCTTCTTCGTTCTTACTTTTCTCTTTTCGTTGTTTATCGTTTCTCTACTTTTTCCCTCCTAATTTGACCTAGATTATGTCTTTATATAGTGTTTACGTCCATCCAACTCGTTTTAATTGAAAAGAACACAAATACCCTGAGCTTCAACTTAAAAAAACCACAAAAACACCTTACGTGGGCCTCAAACCACGGCAAACAGATTTTCTAGGTTTTTCGCGGTCTATTCGTGGTGTGCAAACCAATGCCAAACCGTGAAAAATAGAAAATTTTTCCTTTGGTCTCTTAACTTTTAAAATTGTGCGATTTGGTCCCTACTTGAAGTTTTTTGTGTGTGTGCATATTTGGTCCATTTTGCTCCAAGTCCTTCAACATTGATCCCACAACTTCTAAGAGCTTCTAAATTGGTCTTCAAACCTCCTTAGTTATCCAAATTTGGTCCTTTTCAAGTTTCAAAAGTGTACAAATCAGTCTTCAAATTTTTTCTAAGTTAATCCACTCTTGAAACTTGTGACATTTCTCCAATGGCTCTTTTAATAGTTCTTATCACTCACATGTCATCATGTCAATCTTCAAACACTTCCAATCAACTACTATGTAGCTCCATATTCTTCTTTTTTTTGCTCCATTTACCTCCATTTTTAGGTTTACCTACAATGACAATATTTGTACTAAATTAAGTAGAAATTCACTCCAATTACAATTATATATCAAATTTATATAATAGGATAGGCGTGTAAAACACACTTATCAAATACATCTAAACTTAAATACTTGCTCGTCTCGAACAAGATTATCTACTTCAAACACATAAACAAATAACAATAAAAATTATTTCAATAGATAGCTTGCCATATTTGTCTCAAGTTTTGAAACTGATCAAACAATTCATAAAAGAATTCTAAATCGTGTTACCAAAACCAATATTTACTCATGACGTGTGTGTGCACATAGTCAATATAATCACCATAAGCCTTTAGGTTGGTAATATTCTGCACCTCAATGGTCAAATATTTCCTTTCTCTCTCGTAATAATGTACATCCCCATCGTGATATACAATCTCTCACACATGGTGTTAATTCTAAAGTTTCTCTCAAAACATTTATTTTTTTTACAGCTCAAGTTTGATTGGATCTAACCAATAGACTAACTATTTAGATCTGTGATGATTCTCTCTTTTTTGAGTGTTTCGACCGTCAAGCTTCTACTAGGTAAGTCAAACATGCTAGTTATCTATATCCCTAAGTTATAATCATAAAGGCTGAATCTTGCTAATTTTTCATTTTTTGTTCCAAGGAACTGCATTTTTTTTCATCTTATATGTAAAACCTCACTCCCTTAAACTTTCTAGATAACCTTTGTAGCCAGCTTTAGGCTTATGGCTCCCAAGTTTTACAAACCTTAGGGTATTGGATTTTGAGAACCTCTACAAGCTTTATCACTTGAGTTAAAAAGGCTACGAAGAGAAGCATAAGATAACGCAAGTATAATGCCCTTTTTTGTGCAAGATAAAGTATGTTGGGATTAGATTTCTAGCATCCGGTTAATACGTAGATTACACTTGGTAGCCAAAGACACTCTATACAAATATTACAAATGCACGGAATCAACATCTATCTAAATAGCTTCCATAGGATTAACCACCCCAAACTATCATTTCAAATTGATTGACATCTTGATTTTCCTCTTCAAAGAGACATGAGCACTTAAAGAAATTGGCTATTGTTGTGCTGGAAATGGTGTTCCATGCTGCTTTAACCCATTTCATGGTTGTTAATTGCCCAACATTGTAAATGTCTTCTTTTTGTTGTTCATCTCTATCAATTACATCTTGGAGTTGAAAATGCCGATATCGCCTTTTAAACACCCCTACAATTCCACCATCCATGGGTTGAATTTTAGAAGTTTTGTTTGGAGGAAGAAGACAAACCTCCACATTCGTAAGAGGCAAATCTCTTGCTACATGTGAAGGAGCATTGTCCAGCAAAAGTATAACTTTAACATCTTGCATTTGATGATCCGTCTTTTGAAGTCATCCCTAAAAAAGAGTCTTGTCTTTGTACTACGATAGTAGAAACTGAATTAATTAAATTAAAAATAATTTTAATCTTAATTAAACAAGTAGTGGACAGATCGTAGTCAGAACTGGTGAGTGATAATGATAGCATTTCTGACTCGCACATTAATGTTTGTTCACCTAATCTTGTTAAGTACGAAATTTAAAGAATTAAAAATAAATACAAGATCTAACGTGATAAACCCCGAAGGAAAATATCCACGAGCCCCCATGCCATAGGTAAAAAAATCCACTAATAATCTTGTTCAAAAATACAATAGTATCGATTTTTGTAATTTTGCAAAATTAACAAAATAACAATCAAAAGAAAACAGATCAACTCCCTTTGATACTTTTTTTTCTGAATTGTTGATGAAGTGGAATCAAATCCACCGGTTTTGACTTTATTGCCACTTTCCTATTGTACTTGACCTAGGGATGGCAACGGGGCGGGTCGGGGCCGGGGTGACCCTCCCCGCTCCCCCCCTCCCCTGGGGATTTTTCACCTCCATACCCGTCCCATTACCCGATTGGGGCGGGGTGGGGGCGGGGCGGGGATTTTTTTTCCTTCATTTAAAATTTTGATTTTTGAATGGCATTCATGCTTATTGTGACCGGAAAACATTTGTAAAGAAAATTGGCCATTACAAAAATACAAAATAAACATTGTTATCAAAATAACAAAATTTAAACAAGTTTCAAAGAATCAAAAACTACAATCCAAATCCAAGTCCAACATAATCAAATTTCATCTTCTTCTAGAATATCCGTACTAGCTGCTTGAATACTTGATTCCTCCTGTAAAAGAAGTATTTTATTGTTAATTTGCTAGATATCTAATATATTTATTATTCAAGTTCATGAAACAAAAAATCAATTTACCTCTTCGTCAATATCTATGTCACATAACTTTGTACAACACCCAGAGTACTACGAATGCGATGAATGTTCTAACAACAAAATAAAATATTAAAACTAGTTAGCAAAAACAAATTAGACATTATAAGAAATATGAACATAAATAATTGTATTTCTCGTACCATGAATTTCACTCCATAACCAATCTTGAGCACACATCAAAGCCTCCAAAGTCTTTGGGTGAAGCCTATTTCTATGTGGACTAACAAATCTACCACTTGTACTGAATGCGGACTCAGACGCCACTGTAGATACTGGGATGGCTAAAATATCTCTTGCAATTTTTTGCAAAGTCGGATATTTTGTTGCATTTGCCCTCCACCATGCCAATATATTGAAATCATTTGATCTGGACAATATAGGCTCGTCCAAGAAAATATCAAGCTCTGATTTCGCACTATCAGTACTAGTGCTAGTAGTAACAAATACATCAAATTGTGCTAACCGGTCTCTTTTGATTGTATTAGTAGATATCTGAGATTGAGAAGATGAGCCATGTTCCTACTAGACCTATGTCCTGTTGTCTACTCATTTAGCAAATTTTGACACAATCGACGAACATTTTGAATCTCATGATCCTCAGTCTCATTTCCATAAATCATTGGAAAATAGTACTCAACCAATTTCAATTTAAATCTCGGATCCAACACAGTAGCTACACCCAAAATTCCATGAATCTTACTCCAATATTTGTCAAACTTTTCAATCATACTTGAAGCCATCAATTTGATTTCAACATAAGGAGATGTTATCCACTCGTAAATTGACAACTTTATCTCACAAATATTTGGAAAATAAAGATTAGCTGTTGGATACTTAGTCCCCAAAAATAGTTCAGTAATTTCAAAAAAAAACCTCCAACCTGTCATATATCTCTTTTGCCAAATCCCAATCTTCATCACTAGGCAATCATCTATATTGTGTTTCTCGTTGCTTTAGTCGAGGAAAAACATTATTATACTTTAAAGCAGTTTGAAGCATTAAGTACGTAGAGTTCCACCTAGTTTTGCAATCAAGTGCTAACTTTTTGACACAGGAGATTTTCAACTGACACGCAGACATCTCAAATTTTTCGACTCTTTTTGGTGTTGCTGACTAATATGCAACACTGTCGCAAATTTTATCAACACTCAATTGAATGATCTCCAAACCATCCTTAACTATCAAGTTCAATATATGAGCACAACACCACATATGAAAAAATTCACCATTTAGCATAAGCGAACAACCAGAAAGCTTAGCTAAAAGAATATTGATCATGGCATCATTCGTAGTACAATTGTCAACAGTCAATGTAGACAACTTACCATCAACATTCCAGTCCAATAAGTAGTCCATCAATGCTATACTCAGTGACTCAGATGTGTGAGAGCACGGCATATATATATGAACCTATATTTAAAAAATAAAAAAAATACAAAATCATTAAGCTTAAGCAATACATGAAAAAAATGTAAATTAAATTCTCAAATATCAAAGTACCTCATAATTCGACTTTGAAGTCTCCAATAATCATCTACAAAATGTGCAGTGATAGCCATAAATCCCTTCTTTTGATTAGAAGTCCACATGTCCGTGGTGATTGCGATTCTACTATTGTTCTTCTCGAACAATCTCATTACTTTCAATCTCTCGTAATTATATATTTGCAATATATCATTCTTTATAGTATTACGAGAAACAACATTAAATAATGGTTGAATTGCATTCACAAATCTTCTAAACCCAATATGTTCAACCATTGAAAGGTGATACTCATGCAAAATGATCATATGTCCAAGTTCTTTTCGAGCATGCTCTTGATCAAAAGCATAAGTACCCATTTTGTGATTCAAGATTGTTTGCCTAATGTCTTTTTGATTTCGAAGAGGACATCTTTTCAAATGTTCGTGTAAATATTTTGTCCCATTCTTGTTCTCACCTCCTAATTTTTTGTGATAGTAGTTACAAATAGCTTTGTATACTCCATCAACCTTCTATTTTTTAAAATGTTCCCAAACGGAAGAAGTCAATTTTCTTTTCTTACCTTGTCCACTATCCTCCTCTTCATCACACAAGTCTATTGGAGCTTGCTCGGTGTCTATTTGAGAAGGTGAGTCTTCATGGGTACGAGTAGTACTAACTCATGCATTTTCTTGTGTAGCTTGAGTACTTCCAATGCTCGGTACTGGTGTAGATTTATCTTGTTCAAACATCTACAATGAAACACAAAAAATTGCATACTTAATTATACGAAAAAGCAAAATACAAATTAAGAGAAGGGAGAACAACAACTAATACAAATACGAAAATAATAAAGAGGATAATATGAGAAGAGTAAATTAAACTTCATTTGGAATCAAGAGGATAACAATTACGTGGAAAACGTAACCCCAAAAAACAAAAAACAAAATTAAAAATTCTTGCACATTTTCAATGCTGGGCGTTCACCCACTCTGTTTGAACTTGAACAGAGAGCTATTTCATGTCCTGGGCGAACGCCCAGTAATGTACAGGGCATTCGCCCAGTACAATTCTTCACAGTCGTCGAAAAATAGAAATTACCAAATTGGGAAATGGTCCAAATGGAATACACATTACACGATTACACTCAGTTCTCAGTTTCTAAAAAAATTCTAAAGTATTTTCTGAGTAAAATGAGTAATATTGAATAATATTTTGAGCAAAATGAACAAATCAGCAAAATGAGAATCTCCAAGACTCCAACAAATTTTCGATTGAATTTTTTTTTAATGAACGAGAAGTAATTTAAATACCTAGAAATTTGCCAAATTATTAGGAGAAAGGAGATTATGATTTGCGAATGGTCGTCGGTCGATTGGTGAATGGAGAAGTTGGAGACAGAGGTGGCGACTCGAACTCCTTGATCTGGTCAGCAGCGGCATTCGTCGGCAGAAGCTGAGGCGGTGTCATGGGGGGTGAAGATTTTTGCAAGCTTTCAGCCGTGGGATTTTTTCAATATTGCTGATGGATGAAGAATGATGATGGCTGAACCTGAACAGCAGCGCTGGTGGTCCAATGATGGCTGAAATGCTGAAGCGGCGGTGTCCGGTGAAAGGCTGAAGGCGTGAAGCTGAAGCCTGATTCGTGAATGCCAAAATTATATGTTAAAGTTAATTACAATAATTTTTGTATAATATATTAATATGTAATATGTTATATGTTTAGTAAATAAAATAAAAATAATACAAGTAAGTGTGTTGTGACATATTGGTTGGGTTAGTAAGTTGTGGAAAAGTCTAAGGACCTGGGTTCGATTCCTTACGCTGCCAATGGCTGTGCCCATTTCATTTTCTGCCATTAATTGTTTTTATTTTTTAACTTGTAATAATAATAAAAAATTTAATAAACGGGACGGGTCCGAGGCGGGTCACCCCCGCCCCGAACCCATCCCGGGTATGTTACATCTCCCCATACCCGCCCCGAATACCCAATTGTTCAGGACGGGTATATTTTTAACGGGTCGGGGTGCGGGTCAGGGGTAATTTTGCCATCCCTAACTTGACCGCAACCACCACTTGGATTAAGAACTTCCATTCTTAACTTCACGCTAAGTAGCTTGAACAAGATATGAAATTATTTCTTGAGCACCAATTTGTTTTTGATTCTTTAATGAGTTTGAAGAAAATATTTTTGCTTTGAAAGTTGAATCAATGAAGTATCGAGTCTTGTTTTTCTACCAATGAATTCGGCTGATTTATGCTTAGAGAAACCAGAGCAAAAATTATATTTCAAAGCTTTGATTCTTTATTGATTTGTACTCTTACTTATTGTTAAAGTAGAAATCAATTTAGGATTATTTCTTACCTAAAGAATCTTCAACAAGAATGATAAGACAATTAGTAGGAAATAATATATAGAAAAATATTCTAGAATTGAATAAGGAAGGAATTTAGGAAACTTAAGATTTTCTTTAAATATTTCCTTTCTGAACAAATCTAAGAGAGTAAGAAAAGATTGTTTAACCTACAAAATAAGATATTAATAATATCCACGAGATCATAATATATCGTGTATGGAAACAGAATTAAAGACGCAGCTTTTACTGATATGGAAAAATAATCTGCTTATCAACCCAATCAGTTAGAACTGGCGTTATCCAGATCAGTCATAACGAAAATGTTGACCAGCTCTTTTAATATTAAAAATCAGTTATATTAATTAAGAAAGCCAAGATATAAAAAGTGAAAAATATGGCACATATTTTTTTTCAACAATCTCCCCCTTTGGCACATATTTTTTTTTTCCAACAATCTCCCTCTTTGGCGTTGCCTAATTACAAACACATAAATATCAGATTTTTAATGTAATAGTGATGTGTGTTATGGCATGTGAATAATTAAAGGAACCATGAACATCAATCAATAAGGGTTATTGCTCCCTCTTAGTATGTAAACCAAAAATTCCTACAAAGAAGTTGACAATATATGCAAATACCACACACATTGAACTCAAACTTTGATATTGCTCCCCCTTAGCAAGATACCATCAAAGTGTAATCATCAAACCATCATAAATTTAAAAATACTACTACAAAGTACCATCATCAAAGTTTATCCAACAACCACAAAATTTAAAAATACTACTACTCTCCCTTTTGTAATAAGATCGCTAAAGAAAATACCAATGAGGGAAGAGAAAACAAAAGTAAAGCAGTGTTGAAGTGAAGTGAAGCAGAATGTAAGAGTTAATATAGTCATCCATAAGAAGTTATAACCAAATAGTTAGAGAGTTAGAAGTCAGAATCATAAGCAGTCAGTCCTAGGAGGGTTTCAACTTCTTTGAACCGGATGCAGATGCCTTTGCATCTCTCTTGTGAGCATGAGAATATGATAGAACAACATGTGGAGGATCATCAGTTAGAGGAGCATCAGCTAGAGAAGCATCAGCTAGAGAAGTAGTTGTCTCAACGATTGGATCAGAAGTCAGAATCTTCATCTGACCTCCATGATGTGCAAAAAATTATGGAGTAACTATTCAGTATGCTGACTTTATATGCTTATCGACTAGATATTCCAGTTTACCCACGGCTTATCACGCACAAACTAGTGGGCAAGTGGAGACATCTAACAGACAGTTGAAATGGATCCTCGAGCTCGCTGTAAATTCAACTAGAAAAGATTGGTCCAAGAAGCTCGAGAATGCACTATGGGCGTACCGCACAGCTTTCAAAACTCTTATTGGCATGTCTCCTTATCGTTTGGTGTTTGGAAAAGCTTGCCATCTACCAGTCGAATTCGAGCACAAGGCATATTGGGCACTAAAACAGTTAAACATGGATTTGGAAAAGGCCGACGAAACTAGGCTGTTGCAGTTCGTTGAACTGAATGAATTCAGAATGGATGCCTATGAAAACTAGGTGATCTATAAGGAAAGGACTAAGAACTGGCATGATAAACACATTCGGCAACGGGTATTCCAGGTTGGGGATCAAGTTCTGTTGTACAATTCGCGACTCAAACTGTTCCCTGGAAAATTGAGATCAAAGTGGTCCGGACCATTCACAATCGCTAAGGTTTTCCCGTATGGCAGAGTTGAATTAACTCATCCAACCAAAGGAAATTTCAATGTTAATGGCCAGAGAGTGAAATACTATGTGGAGGATTTCCCAACGGCAAAATTTACCATTGACATTGCAGTGCCGGAGTGAATGCCGCCTAAAAGTCGAGCCCAAGACTCTAAATTGAGCGTTTAATGGGAGGCAACCCATTTTCTATCCCTTATCTAGTATTTGTTTTGCATATAGAATTTTAGGACTGTTTTTCCCCAGTTTTTCATAATTAGCTTCATTTAGTTTGTTTTTCTTTCAGGCCAAACGTCGTCATCCTCACAAAAAAAAAAAACTAAAATTTCCCTGTTTGACACGGTCAGCCGCGGTCAAACCGTGTCCTTGGTTTGCCGCGGCTGGGCCGCGGTTTGCATACCGCAGCCCGCGGTGGAGAGTTTTGTTTAACCCCCAATTTCCTCATTTTTCCCCCATTTTCACTCTCCCACCCCACCTATTCTTCTTTCATCTCCATCCAACTTCTTTCCATATTGTTAAATTCTTTACACAAAGACCAAAGGTTCCTAGACATTAGGGTTTTACTTACCACATTATCATCTCCTCCATTTAGTTTATACAAGAGGTAAGTGTGGATTTATCCCTTCTCTCTATTTCACATGATTTTAATTGCATTTGTTTTTGGTTTGGAATGAGGGGTGGCTTGTAGTAAATGGTTGTTTTGTTATAGTTGCTCATAGTGCCACTTTCAAAGAGTATGTGGGTTTGAAAGTTAGCTCCATATCTATGCTCATTAGTTCATTGGTGCTCTGCCTCCCAAGTGTTTGATATAATGCCCCATCCATTTTTTGAGCTCATTTTTTTTTCATTCTTTGCTTTCCTTCAATGCTAGGTCATTTTACTTTCTCTTGGGGGTTGGGTCATCTCACATGCATGTCTTGGAGTGGTTGTTTAGATTGCATTTTTTTGGGTGGAAGTTGGGGGTTGCACAATTCTTGCCTACCTATCTTTTATCGGCCCTTTTGTTCATTGCCTTGAATGTGTTTGATAATATGTCTCCATCAACTCCATATGTTTACTCTTCCTTTCTTCTTTTGAGATATTATTACTTTCACTCTAGCACTCATTTGGCATCCCTTATCTATAGTCAGCTTCTCACTTTCATTTCTTTTACCTTGTAGGTACGTTCACGTTCACCATGCCTCCTAGATCAAGGGCAACTACCTCAAGAAAAGGAAAAGAAATTGATGAGGACTTTAATGTCTATAAAAGAGCCCGCCATGCGGCCCCTTCATATGAACATTATGTCAGCTACGAGCTCCCATTTTTTCCACATGGTCAGCCATTGCAGAGAAGGAGGTCGATTTGGAAAGTTTAAGCCATACTACACTTTCCGCCATCATGAATGACAACGGGTGGACGCGACTTTTCTCTAAGCCCCACAATGTGTATATGGAGGTGGTGCGGGAATTCATGGTGAATTTCAACCTGGCAATCACTGATGAGGAGGACGACCACGCCTACACAACGTATGTTCGAGGGGTTTGGGTTCCTTTTAGCCCCGATGTCATAGGACACTTTTACGGTGTCCCTGAGGGCTCCGAAGCACCTGCAAATCTACAATCACTAATTGGAAACAACTGAAAGTAGAAGGGCCAAATTGCAATAAGATGGTTGCAGTGAACCGTGGTCCACCGCGATTTGCGAACGGTTGCTCTTGGTCGCGGCTGGGCTGCGGTTTGCATACCGCGGCTAGACTGTGGCCCACGTATAGGAAAATCCAATTTTTTTCTAACCTAAACTAAAGGCGTTTTGGTCTTTTTTAAATTAAATACACTTTGGAAAGTTTTGTAACTATATAAAGACCTAATCTAGGTCAAGAAAGGTTGTTGATCTTTTGGAGAACACAAGAGAAGACGGAGAAAAGAACAGCGAAGAAAACGAAGAACGACCAAGATCAAAAAGATTGGAACGTGAAGATCAAGATTTCTTGGTGCAAGATAATCAACATCTTTTCATCTTTTCTTCAGAACCAGGTTATGTATTCAAATATTTTATTGATTTCTTTCTCCCTAATCATGAGTAGCTAAATTTAATGTTTGGATGAACGATGTAGCCTAGTTTTAATTCTTTAATTTCAAATCTCAAGTTTTGACTTATAAATTGTTTAAGTATTTGATTTTACTTCTTCTCTTAATGCTTGGAATAACTGGCCATTATTTCATTGATCTCGTGGATTGTAATGAACTGAGAAGCAAATTATTAATCTAGACCACGTAGTAAAATCTGGCAATTGGATAAAAGGTAGAGATACAATTTTATTATTGCTTCGGTCTTAATTGAATTCCTAAGAGAATTAATGCATCTAATTAAGTACCATTCTGACTGCCTAAGTTGACTTAATTAGATAGGACTAATTTGAACTCAAGAGAGGTAAATTAGGTTAAATTTGTGAATTCGACCGAATACAACTTTAGGAACAAATCTTGAGAGGAGGAATTAGAGATGACAACTAGGTGAATTCGTTCGTCCAAACGCTTTAACCATCATTCTTCTCTAGATTGTTAATTTTCGCTTTCAATTAAGTTATTGCATTGTTTTTCTCGTTTTGGAAAATCTAAAGTTTTAGGTTAAAATATCTCAAACCAATTCATTTTATACTATCTCTTACTGGTTAATCAATAAAGATTAATTGAACTAATACATAAATAAGATAGTCTTCGTGGGAACGATAATCTTGACTCAATAGGTTCACTTTATTACTTTTGTGCGATATTGTACACTTGCAATCACAATATTTTCACAACAAGTTTTTGATGTTTGCCGCGGTACAACCGCAATTTGCAATCAACTGCGGTTCACTGCAACCATCTTATTACAATTTGGCCCTTCTACTTTCAGTTGTTTGCAATTTAGTCCTTGAATTTCTTCTTTCATTTCAATTTGGTCCTCTTTTATTTGCCACTTAAGTCCTTCATCTTTTTCATGTTTATGAGTTGGTCCCTACTTTTCCATCTTCGTGCACGTTTAGTCCTTCTTTGCCAATTTTTACTTTGTTTCTCTCCAAATCCATTGGAACTCGGGTTTCCTACTAAAACAATCAAATTAACACACAATTAAGTAAACATTCAATCAAGATTGCATACAATTGTCCAATTTTGACACTATATATAAGCATAATTCGACACCTATCACTGGCTGTTCAGTCTGTTTATCACTGTCTGGTGTAGGCACATGATTGTCTTGAGTAAGTTGACGTCCAGCAACCTGTTCTTCCAAAGACTGAATATTAGGCTTTTGTGAATAAGATGAAAAATAATCAGTATCATCAATTTCTATATTGATTGATTCAATGATAGTCTGAGTGCACATGTTATAAATTCTGTAAGCTCAGTTGTTCTCAGAATAACCAATAAACACTCACTCATCATTTTTTGAATCGAATTTACCCAAGTATTCCCGATCATCTAAAAACTAGCATTTGCTACCAAAAGTATGGAAATATTTAAGATTTGGTTTTCTCCTTTCCAGATTTCATAAGGAGTGTGAGTGGTTCCTGTTCTTAAAGACACGCGATTCAAAATATAACAAGCAGTACTAATAGTTTCAGCCCATAATTTAACAGGAAGATTCTTACTATTTAGCATTACTCTAGCCATCTCTTGTAGGGACCTATTTTTCTTTTCCACAACACCATTTTGTTCAGGGGTTTTAAGAGCAGAGAATTTATGAAAAATATTATTTTGATCATAGAATGTAGAGAAATTAGTATTTTCAAACTCCTTCCCATGATCACTTCTAATTCTCAATATTTTTATTCCCTCAAAATATTTTTCTGTTGTTAGTTTTAAGTACAAAAATTTACACATCTCAAAAACATCAGATTTTTCTCTCAAGAAATCTACCCAAGTATATCTAGAAAAATCATCCACGCATAAAAAAAAATTTTCTTGCCACCAATACTTTCAGTGTGAATAGGTCCCATCTGTGGTTCGTGCCTAAAAGGTAAGCAAACTAAAAGTACTCACAAGCAAGATAAGTTTTTTACTACAGCTCATATATTAGAATTACTTCACATGAATTTTTCAGTAAGCCTAGGAATGCCTCGTACTGCTTTCAATTTTGTTAGTTTCAACAGATCACTATAGTTTAAATGTTCCAACCGTTTGTGCCACAACTCGATAGAGTCAGTCTTTGAAATATGACAGGTAATTTTGGAGTTAGCCATGTAGAATGCAACTACCATGATATTTCAAGACTTTACAAGAGTTTTTTAAGAACATAACAAAGTGTTTATCTTCACAAAGTGGGCCTATACTAATCAAGTTAACTTTCAAACCTACAACAAAAAGAACTTTTTTTAACAGTGAGAATCTATCAATTAGAATAGTGCATACACCTTCAATTTATAAGTGTGTTCTATCACCAAAAGTGACCAGACCACCTTCATAACTTTTGTAATTAGTTAGATAAGATCGATTATCAGTCATATGTCTAGAACAACCACTATCAAAATACCAAGAGTTAGGAATAAAAGTTCTATAGACAATATCAACCATATAACAATTTAAATCACCCTTTTTAACCCAAATTTGTTATAATTTAGTGTTGCTATGGTGTCTCATTTGTCTATTAACCAAGTTTTTATTATATAAATAATGAAAAGAGTCGTGTTCTAGATTACCACATATGCAACATTTTATAAAGTAATTTGATTTACCTCTCTGTATTGAGAATTGATACATTGGTTGTATAGATGATGGTCGTGACTATTTTTGAGTCTTGTCATTGGTCAGAACCTGCATAGGCAAGTCAGCCGTAGTCCTGAATGCGATGGGAGCAATTTTGTCTGAAAATACAGCAGACTTTGTTTCTTTGATGAAGTTGATCTGATTTCCAACTTTTCCTTTACATTTTCCAACATATCCCAAACCTTCTTTGACGTTTGGAGTTCTTCCATAGCTTAGGGTTTCACTCAAGCGAGAGGCTCCAATTGTTAGTTGTTTGACCATTTGTTTTTTATTTTTCTAATTCATTAAAAAGGTTCACAATTTGATCGTCCTTCTCTTTTACGAGATTGGTTAAAGTGTCATTTTTAGAATCAGCTGCTACCTTATCATTTTCCAGAAATTTCATCATGACATAAATAGAAAAATTCTTCTCCTGTTCGTCTTTTAATTGTTTGTTCATACTTATGCAGTCAGAACACACACGATTTGGTTTAGAACACACACGGTTTGGTTCTTCAGATGTTGTAGTCATGGAATTAGAACCTGCAGTCAATTGTTGCACGGCGTCAATACCAGAAAGAAAGTTTACAGTAAGAGACGTTACCTGATCATCAGTAGTTCTGTCGTCCTCGTCTGAGTCGGACTCATTTTTATTATCTTCACTCCAAGTAATATTCATAGCCTTCTTGGTACGAGATTTCTTTAGAGTATTTGCACATTCAGAAGCAATGTGTCCAAAGCCCTCACAAACATGGCATTGAATTCGATTGTCAGATCTATTCATAGATGTAGTGGGGTTTTGTTTTGTGTTGTTCGAAAATCTCTTCTTTTGTTGGAGTGGGGTATTCAAGTTCTTTCCCTTGTGGTTTTCTTTTAGAAATTTTTTGAATTGTTTGGTGAGCATGTCCATGTTTTCATTTGTTTCACTCTCATCAACATCAATACCAGATCCCTTATCTTTCTTTCTCCTTTGTAGATGTAATTCATATGTCATCAATGATCCCACAAATTCTTCAACCTTCATATTTTCAATCTCTTTACTTTCTTTAATTACAGTTACTTTGGAGTGAAAACGATCAGGAAAAGATCTGAGAATTTTCTTTACAATTTTGCTCTCTAAATATTTCTTTCCCAAAGTATAAGTAGTAATGGTGATGTCACTGAATTTTTCATAGAAGTCCTTGAATTGTTTATCGTCTCTCATAGTTAGTTGTTCAAATTCTAGAGTAAGAATTTGAAACTTGGATGATTTGACAATAGAGGTTCCTTCGTGAGCAATCCGTAAGATGTCCCAAGCTTCTTTAGCAACCTGACATGTAGAGATCAAGCAAAATTGATTAGAATCCACAAAAGAGAATATGACATTTAAAGCTTTTGAATTCTAATTTGTATAATTAAAATCAGTTGTTGCCCACTTGTTTGTCTTTTTCTCTCTTTCTACACTATTTTCAACAATAGTGAGAGTTTTATAACCATAGACAATAGAGTGCCAAGCTTTTTCATCAAGAGATTGAATGTAGACTTGAATCCTAATTTTCCAATATGCATAATTAGTTCCATCTAAAACCGGTGGTCTAAATGGAGCTCCGTCCATATCTATGTTTCTTTGGATCACACTTATAAAGTGTACCCTCTCTGATACCAATTGAAAGTTTTAAAACCTAGATTAATTAAATTAAAAATAATTTTAATCTTAATTAAACAAGTAGTGGACAGATCATAGTCTGAACTGGCGAGTGATAATGATAGCAGTTCTGACTCGCACATCAATGTTCGTTCACCTAATTTGTTAAGTGCAAAATTAAAAGAATTAAATGTGAACACAAGATATAACGTTGTAAACCCTGAAGGAAAACATTCACGGGCTCCCATGTCATGTGTAAAAACAATCCACTAATAATATTGTTCAAAAATACAATAGTATCGATTTTTGTAATTTCGTAAAATTAAAAAAATAACAATCAAAAGAAAACATATCAACTCCATTTGATACTTCTTCTTCTGACTTGTTGATAAAGTGAAAATCAAACCTACCGGTCTTGACTTTATCGCTACTTTCCTATTGTACTTGACCGCAACCACCAATTGGATTAAGAACACCCGTTCTTAACTTCACACCAAGTAGCTTGAACAAGATATGAAGTTATTCCTTGAGCACCAATTTGTTTTTGATTCTTCAATGAGTTTGAAGAAAATCTTTTTGCTTTGAAAGTTGAATAAATAAAGCATCGAATCTTTTTTTTCCACCAATGAATTCGGCCAGTTTATGCTTGGAGAAACAAGAGCAAAAATTATATTTCAAAGCTCTAATTTCTTATTGATTTATACTCTTACTTATAGTTAAAGTAGAAATCAATTTAAGAATTATTTCTTACCTTAAAAATTTGTAACAAGAATGGTAAGACAATTAGTAGGAAAGAATATATAGAAAGATATTCTAAATTTGAATAAGGAAAGAATTTAGGAAACTTAAGATTTTCTTTAAATATTTCCTTCTTAAACAAATCTAAGAAAATAATAAAATATTCTTTATCCTACAAAATAAGTTGTTAATAATATCTACGAGATCAGAGTATATCGTGTATGGAAACAGAATTAAAAACTCAGCTTTTACTGATCTGAAAAAATAATCCGCTTTTTAATATTGTCAGTCAGAACTGGCGTTATCTAGACCAGTCATAACGAAAACGTTGACCGGCTCTTTTAATATTAAAAATCAGTTATATTAATTAAAAAGTCAAGATATAAAAAGTAAAAAATATGTCACATATTTTTCCAACAGAAACCTAACTGCTCCCCATTTTTTCTATTAATAGCACAGGATTCCTCTTTGTGCAAACAAATTTCGAGTCTGTAAGCATTTTTGAGTGAAGAAGGTTTCATTTTGGGAAGAAATGGCTAAGTATAATTGGAGAAGATGAAGTTTATAGCAAACTTTCACAATTCCAAGTCTTGTAGATTTAACTTTTTCTTAATGTTGGTCTTCTAATATATCTTGCATTTAATTTTTAATTAGAGATACGTAATATCCTTGCATTTAATTTTATATTGAAAATGTATACCAAAGTCATTAGTAACTTACAATCAAGAAATATATAAAATTAAATTAGCATGATGGTAGAAGTATGTAATGACATTAGAAAATATACATGAAATAATTTTTTGAAGTAAATGTCCTACAAATTAATAATATTTGCTAATTAATAAATTAATGTGCAACTTGTGGTATTAATTTAAAGAGGTCAGACTATACGTCAGTTTATAAGTTCGAAATGCATTTGTAGCAACACGATTAAAATAAGATGACGATATCTAATGTATTATGAATTGGTAGACGAGCTAATTATATATAGATTTTTTGATGCCTAGATTCAAAAGTCCAGCCGTGATAATGTTGTTTCGGTCTTAAAAGTCTCCGCTCTGTCACCCTCACGACTAGTACATCTGACAAGACTTATTCGATTATTAGTCTACACGCTAGATTGTTTGTAAATGCCCAAATGTATTTATTAACGAGCTTCTCCACCGAATTTTTGTTATTTTTTAATTTTTCTGTTTAAAATTTTTTATCTATCTTTTCTCTTAAAATGTATTTGTAATGTTGGAAATTAATTATATGATATCAAGTACATAATTGTGGATTTGGACGTAAATTAATATTTGTTCGAATGAAAATCTTGTGTATTTGTTCAATTATCATTACTAATAGATGGCCACACTATTATACTTTGTCACTATTGGATGTGCATGGTTTGACTGAAATTAGTGAATTATGTGTGCTGTGCACATGCCATTACTAAGTGTCACACGTAAATTGTACGTATAAATTTAAAGCAACTACATAGATCGAAAAACAAACACAATGAGAAGTGAGGAATAATAACAAAATAATCCTAGGCTTGTATGCCATCTTAATTTAAGTACTAAAATAAAAGATTTCTTAGGATATATATCAAGCAAAAAAGGTACAAGGCACTTGTATGATTTCTATTTCAGACATCTCCATAGGAAACACACTATGTTTGAGGTTAGAAAAGCATTTACTACCTTTCATTTCAAGGGGCACTTTTCCGTTGGATTGTTGGGTGTCAAACACATAGTAATTGACTTATATATTTAAGAATGTTAACTATTGTTCAATTTCTATAAACAATTATATGAATATAAATTTCAAGATCATGAAATTCATAATTTGTATATCTATATCAAACGATATTTAATTCCGTATTTTAACTCTTTTGAATATCCGTCAAAGAATTTAATTGCATATCTCCAATCTCCAAACACACTTTAATATATGTAGTTTAATTGTACGTAAATTGTATTTTTCTCTCTGCCTTTCACATAATAGTATAAATAAATTGATAGAATAACATGTTTTTTTATATGTAGAAAAATGACTAATTTTCTAGTTAGACTGTAATTATATTATCCATCAAAACAAATTTCTTAATAGGCATAAAATTCCTCTATGATTTTATGATATATCACCATTATGTGTGCATTCGTATGGATAATTATTGTAATCACCAAAATTGAGTAAACTATCAATACAAGTCATAGCGGTTATATATCATAATATCAATATAGTTCTTTCTATATATCAGAATATTAACCACTACTACCAAGATTCATGCTTTTCACATATCTATTAGGGTATGTTTGATTGGTTTACATGGAAAATGGTGGAAAATGAAAATCTTTTCCATCTAAGGTGGAAAATAAAATCCACCAAATATGTGAGAAATTGTTTTCCAAGAAAGTGGGAAAAATTGTGCTTTAAAGTGCTTATACTTTGAAAATTAATTTTATTTTCCATGTGCAATCAAACAAAGAAGGTAGAAAAGAAAATATATGGATGTGACAACATTTTCCATGGATTTGATATTTTCCATGGAAAATGTGTCAATCAAACACACCCTTAATACCCTTTGGTGGTTGTCGTTTCTATTGACCTCAAGATCTGCACTATCCATGTGTTAACATATATTCGGTCACTCCTCTGCTAGCTTGTATGATACCTACACACTTGGACAACCGTTAGGTACCAAGATCATCAGCGAAAATGGGTTGCGACCGTCGGTGACAAATAGACAGAGATTTGACTAGAGTTTAGAGTTATGAATAATGCGTACCTTAGTTTCAATAATCAACCAGTATATAGAGTGAGAGGGTTCTAATTGATTTAGAGAAGTAATCAATTAGTTATTTAATGAGATTATCATTCCTATGGGATAAAGTTAACTCCATAGTTACTGTGAACTCCAAGATTTCATTCCTAATTTCTAGAAATCTCCAAGATTGCATTGCTGATTCTTAGGATATTGATATTAAGTTTCCTTACATGAGTCCTCCGGTGAATCAAGGAAAATTCCTCTCTTAATTATCATTTTGGTTGCCTAGAACATTAGATTGATTTGCGGGACTTCGTGGGACGCGAAGGATTGGTGAAGAGAAGAGGTTCGCTGGAATGGCGAGGATCTTCCTAAGGTTTTTTTTTGCAAGACATTAGAATGTGAGGGCCTATTATTGCAATATAAGGCTTCGAGCACGAGTGAATGCCTAGGAGGTCTTCGCTGGGCTTTCTTTGCCGATGTTGAACACTCACCAAATCTAGGTGATAACAATAGTCCTTCAAGTCCAAGTCTATTATTTATGCTAGACGTAGGATTTAAGATGAAGGTTTTTTAAAGTTTTCTCTCAAATTTTTTTTTTAATGAAAGCGAAGACCTTTATGATGGTATGCAAGGATGTGGCGAACCTTGTGCAGAGTTTGCCCGAAAAGGAAGGCCTTTGCCACGCTGGCAAACTACTTGAGGAAACATGAGGAATTTGAGCATTCAGAAGGTCTTCGCAGATGTATCTTTGCGGATGTATATAGTCCTCCTAGCTTGAGACTTGTTCATTCATAGCAGGTGAAGGCTTTGACTTGGATGATTTGTGAAAGTTGTGTGGGTGAAGGTATATAGTCCCCCAAGCCTGAGACTTGTTCATTTATAGCAGGCGAAAGCTTTGACTTGGATGATTTGTGAAAGTTGTGTGGATGACGGTATATAGTCCCCCAAGCCTGACACTTGTTTATTCATAGTAGCCGAAGGCTTTGACTTGAATGAATTGTGAAAGTTGTGTGGGTGAAGGTACACGTGGCATTGTATGAGTCGAGTAGTCAGTTTTTGAAATTGAAAAGTTAATCAATAAATGAAGCAATGATGGCAAGAAATGATGACACTGTCATTTCGTAACTCGAAATGACAGCACCATCATTGCAAAAGTTACTTTTGCAGTAGGCGTGTTGACGCGAGTGGCGCGTGTGCGCCTTCATTACTTTAATTCCCTTCCTTTGGTTTCCCACTCTAACACCTCAAGTGCCCACATGTCTTCTAGTTTAATGGTTTGGATCTGGTGGCCTAAGATCATTGGCCAGGATGCTTCGCCCTCGCCTATATAAACCCTAGCACTCCCTTTCATTTCCCTCTTTACTTCTACAAAAAAAAACTCTAAAGACTTCCAAAAGTTTTTCAACCAAAATTCCAAGTGTTTTTCGGTGACAATTTAGACATCCAATTTTGGTCCTCTCATTTAGGTAAAGAAGACTTATGTTTCTTCTCTACTCATTTTGTTTTCCTTTTTTCGCTCTTCTATTCCCTTTGTACAATCCAGCCACATTCGTTCTTTCTTCTCCGGCCACGTTCAGAGCACAAAACCCTAATCGATAATCCCTAACTTGGCTAAAATAATCAACCACTCAAGCATGTCTTCTGAAAATGACGATTCCCAGATTCAATTAGACCCCCACATGGATCTCGAGGTTACAAGTGAACTTTCACCTTCGCCTAACCACAACGATGAGGTCGATCAGAGGCCAACTATCACATTCTACCTGCCGACCTCCACCAACAGAGCTTATGCCTTGGAGGCAGCCTGTGCGAGGGCCTTGCCAAAGGCGAAAAAGAAGAAAATGATGAACAAAGGGCTTCTTGAGATGAGAGACTCGTTATATCATAGGGATGCTCCCCTCGGCTCTTCGGTTGGACGACAAGCTCACAGCCTCTAAGTTGGCCTTTTCAATATTAGATAACCCATCGGTTATCTAATATTTGTCCTCTAATGATAACTGATTATTTATCATTACAACGCATGTAAGTTGGATAAGAATTACTGCCTAAAGAAGTTTTAGTAATATGTTCTTTTGGGTACTTATTTTTGCAATTCCCTCCTTTAACCATACATTTTTAAGATTTAAAGTACCACAGGGACCATGCACCACATATTTAACTACAATAGGGTTTAGATGAGAGTGTTTATTTTTATCTGGTATTTTGTATGAAACAATTCTATCAATTAGTTCTACATTGTTAATTTTTGAACCTATCTTTAAAACTAAAAAAAATGAGCATGTGGAAATCCTCTTTTTTTGAAATTCTATAACATAGATATATGCAACTATTGGTCCAAAAAAAATTCATTTTAACAAATAAACTTTCAGTTCCTCTAATTGGGAACTAAATATACGCGCGATTAGATCACGTCGGTTTTGGATTATATCATTATGCCTCATCTCTTGTTATATATCTACCCAATTAGGATTACACGTTACTATCAGAAGTATAGCAGGTTTTCCAAATCTTTGAATTAATGACATTGTGTCCCTATATCTTTTTTCCATATCTCGAGGACCCAGTAAAGGTGAGGAAAATATAATTTTATGGCCAATTTTATCACCTCGAATTTCACCATTTCCTATACTATCAACAATTCCCTGAAAAAGTTATAGAATTAGACACAAGTCTCACTTGTAATATGTAAGAGTAGTATTCGCGGCAAGACGCATGTGATCTTCTCTGTTTCTTTATTAAGACTACAAGTAAATCAAATTTGAACGAAAGTGAAATGAGATACTTAACAAACAAAACAATAACATATCTTTGAAGAACAAAATATATTGATGTTGCTAACCTGTATACTCTTTGATAATTAATTCACTGACAGAATTTATGTTATTCATATCCAAATAGTCCTCTAATAATTTGGAATCATTAAGTCTATTTTTCTTCAACTTTTCGATACCATCATGCCATCCAACTTCACCAAATAGAAATAACAAAGGGTATTGAAGTGGATTATAACAACCAAAATATTAATGTATTCTATGTATGGTGTTCGAATGACAGTAGATTGATATATCACAAATTTTAATCTCGATAGATGGATCTTCGTCAACCCAAACTACAGCTACTAATGATGCAGAAGTTGTATTGTATACCCAACTGATTGAGCCAAGTGTCACGTCTTATGTGTATTTTACATGTCTCCAAACTATCAATGTTATAGTAAGCGAAAGAATTTGTAATATAGATTGATCTTTAGTATATCTATCAATTTGTGCAACATTGATTCACAAAACTTATTTGATTTTTTTAACCTATTCTGCATTTCATTTTTAGTATTGTAAAAGTACAATTGTAAATAGTATGGATTTTTATCATTTGGTAAAATGGGATTTATGTAATGGTAAATATGTATTTAAACCCTAAATGTGTAGATACCTCTATAGTTTTTTATAATTCTATATCATGCTTTACACCGAACGAAGTAAAAGCGAAATGGTTATCATACTTTCACCCATTATTTTTAAATTGCACCGCTTCAGTTGAATTGGAAGTGTACACAACTTATACAATTCAACAACTGCGCTGTTTATCTACAACTTTACTTTCCTGTCAAAACAACAAAAACTCTTATTTTCTTTCTCAATTTTTTTAGCATTGAAATAATTACAAATTGTAGGCTCTCGTAGTATATATGTATTAGTAGAAAAATTTATGCCGGTAACATATGTACTACACCTATTATTTTGCAATTGTTGTTTTTCGTTGCAGGATATAAGTAGGTATTCAGCGGAACAATATTGATTCTGTAAATTATCACTTGAGATAATATTTCCAACACTTAACAACCCTTGCTTATCGTGTCTTTAGCCTACAGAATAAAAGAATTATTTGTACTTCTAAAAAGTAAACATCGAAAGTTAAGTTTTGCCTCAATCCTAGCTGCAAATAAACAAACGCTCACCCACTAGCTTTGAACTACTACTTGCATCGTCCAAAGGTACCCCGACTTAATTAGGAAGTTCAAGTTTTGTTGTGCCCAATGTCTTTATATATTTCAAATTTGTACCATCTGCATACAACTACCTAGGCCTTCTGTTTCGCTTTTCTCTTTGTACTTCAGAATTACAATGTCCATACATCTATTGTGTATTAAATAAAAACAATATGAAAAATACCATTACCAATTGTGTGGATTCATTAATTTTCTGCAACATATTAAATAAATATATCATGTGTTCGTATATATTGGTTTTGCAAAAGTAAGTTGTCATACATATAACAAAAAATTCAATTTTCATCAGAGAATACAAGAACAATTTTTTGCAATCACACACACTGATTAACAATTGTTTCATTACTTAACATCAGCTCTTCACGTGAAACAGCAAAGTAAAGCATACAACTTGGTCGAAAATTATGAACTTCATAAAAAAGCTTATCAAAAGACACTGCAACAATAGAAATCAGCAACCAAAGGCATACAAAATAGAGATATTAAAAAAAAAAAAAACAATAACAACATGAACCAAAATATCCTTTCTGATCTATGATACATGAATAGGATAAAAAGAAAGGTAAAACCAAGGTTTTAAAGATTTAGTTTTTTTTTTTTTGTAGAGTTAGCACAAAATAGATAGCACACACAAAGACTAATCCACAACTAAAGTAAAGGGGATAACAAAGATAGAAACTAGACCACGAAGGCATAATCATACCACAAATTCCAATTAAAACAACAAACTGAACAAATAGCTAAGCAAAAAGTTGATATGCTTTCAGTGAAAGAACTA
The DNA here is from genome assembly GCA_030279155.1 of Forsythia viridissima. NCBI lineage: Eukaryota > Viridiplantae > Streptophyta > Magnoliopsida > Lamiales > Oleaceae > Forsythia > Forsythia viridissima. The sequence continues at coordinate 52,441,877 of CM059034.1, forward strand.
CCTGTGTTCTCTTGTCCACAAAAATAATTTCTCTTTGCTTCAAACACCATAGGTTTTTGGAGAACATTAACGTAAGACATCTAGGAAACATAGAATCTAGGGGGAAAACCCAACACTTGAAACCAAAACATACCTCACAAATCATGTTTGCCTCAAATTAAACCTTTTTGGAAACCCACAAAGGAAGACAATACTGCATGAACATCGATTGTCAAGAAAAATAGAAATGGAAAAACTATTGTTGAACTGCTTGCATACGAAAAAACAATCATACATGATAAGTATAATTTATACATTTATATCAAATCCTTAATGAAGAGTTTTTGTATAGTCCTAAGTATTTTAAAGTCTATAACTATTGAATTGTATTTATTTTCGTGATTGTAGGAAGAAATCCCCTAACTCGAGTCACATAGTTGAAATTGGTAAGAAAATGAGAAGAAACTGAGTTTTCAAAGTGAAAATCATAAAACAAATATTGAAAGATGAGAAAGACTATAAAAGTAATAAATTTAAGGTGCTTTGGAGTGATAATGAAGTGTTGAAGTGAAGGATCAAACACATGAAAGTTGAAGAAGTGAATTGAGAAACTATGACCAAAGCATGTGGAGAAATTAGAGCATACATTTTAGTACAAAATTCTTCATAAGACAAATGATATATTATTGGAAAGATAATTGAATTACAAGTCCAATGCATTTTACAGATGTCAATTCAAAAATTTCTACAAGTTATGGTCATTTAAAAAATAGTTGCTAATAGAACATTCTCTGTCCGCTCGAGCGTGTTCATGAAATATTCAACGGCTTCTGTCTGCTCGAGTGGACATCAGTCTCCTAGGCTACTTTTTATGTAATTTTGATAAGATTTTAGGGTTCGTTTTGGGTTATTTTTGCACAATTTTACAGCCATAAATTGACACATATATATACCAAAACTCTTGTGCTTCTGGGGGTGGAATTTTGAAGAGAACAATGAGGCAAAACACAAGAATTTCTTCATCCGGACAAGCTTCTTGGGATTTTGAACAAGAGAGAGTTGGGATTCTTGGGCACTTCATTGAAGACATTCAAGGGGACAAAATTAATCTTCAACATTCTTCTTGATTCGTGTGGTGGATTCTTAATTTATTATGTGTTTTTATAACTCAATCATGGTAGGCTAATTCTTCATGTGCTAGGGATGATTATGTAAGCCGTTACTTGAAGTTTTAATTCAAGAACTCTCCTTCTTAATCTTAATTTATGTTTGGTTGATTGGTGTCAATGTTTCAATTGACGTTTGAATGAATCGTCAACTTTTGAACGTATTTGTGACTTATTTTACTTCCGAGAGATTCAAAGTATGTTTAACTCATTATTGGCAATCAACATAAAGTCCTATAGGAGTTAGGCATAATCTTTTATGCTTTGTGCAATCAAATTTAATAATCTTGATATTAAATTTATTTTTAAATATTCGAATTCAGAATAGAATTATTTTGGATTGTATATGAAAATATGACTAATTCTACTCGAAAGAGATTATTAGACAATTTAGGATTATTGATTGTCAATTTTAAGCATAAATTGGGTTAAAAGTGAGAATTTGAGAATCAAACGGTGGAATCGAATTTCTTGCATAATTCTCTTACTTGAGTTTTTTCCCAAAATCATATTTGTACTTAGTTATATCGTAGTTATAATTTAGAAAATTTCATAATTTCTTGATTAAAAATATTGATTGTGTGTAGTCGGGTTAAGCTTGAATTGGTTGAAATTAAGCTAAAATCTACATTCTTGTTGGAATGATACTCTTTTACTCACTTTTACTATTACTTGTCAACAAACCGCTCGCGGAATTTCATTGAACAAGTTTTTCACACAAATTAAAGGAGGAGGAAATGAGAGATCAACTTACCCTTGAACACCCACTTTAAATTTCGGTCAAAAAACCTTCAACAACGGTAAATATTTAAGCCGCAACGATTGCTAGGGTTTCACATCAATGGAGAATACGAGTTCTATGTAGACTCAATGTGGAAATGAAGGAAAAAATGTTGGAAAAGGGAAAAAATTATAATTAAACTAAAATGTTGTCCTTTAGTATAGGCATCTTTCTTTGAAAAAAAAATGTGTATTCATGACTTCATTCAAACAAACGCTATTTTGAAAGAAAAATAAAAAAATTGGGCCCAAACTCACTCTTATAGGTTAGTAGTGACCATTAAAAAATAAAACTTATCCATGACGTCATTTTTTCTGACGCCATTTTGAACAAATAGTGAACAAATTGAGCTTAAACTCACTGTTATAGGTTAGTAGTAATATATTGGGCTAACTTATACATTTCATCTTTAATTTTTACTTCTTGTTATATTTTGGGTAAATTCAAGGCCGGTCACTGTTATTGTACTTATGGGCTCTAAAGTCCTATGGTTAAAACTTAATCCAATTAAAGTCATATTTTAGCGCTAAAAGACCAACATACCCCTAAAATTTTCAAAAAAAAAATGCTAATTCAATTATATTGTTTTTGTATGATATTGTTTTGGTAAATTTATACCATGCTTTATCTTTGATACTTTTTTATTAAGATATTTTCAACATATGATATTGTTATTGAATGCAAACAATATCAATAATATTGTACTACTAATGGAGCATTTTAAGAATAATATCATTACTTCAACCATTAAAACATCTTGTACTTAATTTTATATATGATACTATATAATTACTTCAACTATTAAAAATATCTTGTACTTAATTTTATATATGATACTGTTTTATCTATGTTTTTATCTTTGATATTGTTTTATTATGATAATGTTTCAACCTATGATACTGTTTCAATCTGACAATGTTATTAAATGCAAATAGTATCAATGGACTTGTACAACTAATTAAGCATTTTAAGAACAATATCATTACTTCAACCAATAAAACATCTCTATCTTTAGTTTTTTCTATGATACTTATACCATACTTTTATCTTTGATACTGTTTTATTACGATAATGTTTCAATCTATAATACTGTTATTTTATTAGATTATAGTTTGTGTATGTAATACTATTTTATTAAGATACTTTCATGTATTATATTGACATATTAAGATACATTTATCTATGATACTATTTTAGTATGTATGATACTCTTCAAACAAGAAAAATTAAAGATTATCATTTTAAGCTAAAGAGACGATTTCAAATAACTAAAATCCATCAGCAGCAGCTGTGTCGAAGTGACTAGTCTTGACTGGCTCGTCAAGACGATTCCGAAAATATATTATAATAGAAATTCTGAACACGTATGCGAATTCTATGCCCGCTTCTATTATGATATTGTTTTCTATAATACAGTATCAAACAACACATATGACTAATAACACAAAGAATACTATAATAGCCACATCAAACTTTTTTATTTACAGCAACAAATCATGGCTATTCTATGAAAATTCATCAATAACTGACCCATATGACAACCACACCTGTAGTTATTGTAAAAATATCAATAACTGTCATCCATGCTAAATAATCATTAGAAATTCAATAAATATTGCATTATATTAGACATCGTAGAATAGGGATCCTAGATATTTTTGAATTCTAACCATTTGTAGCCTTACCATATCCATTTGCTAGTTCAACGCCACCTTTGAATCCTACAACTAGACCAATAGTGAGAATCATCAGAATGTAGTTAATTTATGGGGAATAGACTTGCCCTTCATGCTTGGAAGATGTATGAATTATGATATCTCGAGGAAAACATCCAAGTACGAGTGACTGTTTTACTATTGAAAAGCTTGCAGAAATCATCGACGGGATTGCAACACTGCAGCTAGGGTAAAAATAACAAACATTGGGCACTATAAAGTATCTGGTAGGGAACTGTAATAGGCATCACTGATTTTTTCTGGGGGCTTAACTAAATAAGTTGTTTCACCCGCATAGGTGAGGATTAATGCAGGATAAAGCACGAAAGAGAAACCTAGATATTGTTTACATTTGTTCTCTTTTCTTTCAGCGGATATCTTATATCAATCAATTTATGAATCAGAAAGAGAATGCTAAGATGGATGTTTCCAATCAGAGAAGTCTACTATTTTTATCTTTATTAATCGGAAAAAAGATACAACAATCTAAAGTATGTTAAAGGAGTTAGCGGCTGCGATGGGAGCAGTACCAAGGGCAGTGTTTGTGACATATGTATCACATGGATAATTTTGAAATTAATATGAAAAATTGTTGAAGAGTTATGACTTATTGACAATTTTGAAAATTGTTTTGACCTAATTTGAAACAAGTCACTTGCAAGTGACTTTTAGACAATTTTTCCTTATATTTTTACCTTTTTTCTTAAACTTAAAAAAATTGATAATTTATATTTTGCTACTAAAAAAAGATAATTTTATTGAAAGAAGAAAATAAAATAAAAGATGAAAAATTTTAAAAATAAAATTCAGTCTTCTTCCTCATTCCCCAACTCCACCCCATCTAAGACGCAACCCATCCCAGTGATTTACCATTTTTATCGTGTTGTTGAATTGTAATGCGTCATTGATTAATTCAGCATCCCATTTGCTTGTAGTTCATATTAATATTTAATATTTTCCTGGAATTTAGAGCATTGATAAGAAATCTCTTTTTCAATTTTTTCCCAGCATTTTGAGAAACAGACTTAGAACATTGTTCAGAATGATGAGAGAAAATTGCAGCATCGGATCAGATAAGGGTGGGTGGGTGGGTGGGTCCTTTTAATTTTTTCCTCTTATTTATTTTATTTTCTTCTTTTTCTAAATTATGTGTCTTTGTTTTTTTTTGTTTTTTTAAGTTTAAGAACAATTCTGTCTTTTTAAAACATATTAACAAATTTTTTTTGATGAAATCATTAATGAGGATGAATAGTGTTAGTTAATGAAAAGTTGATATTAAAATTTAAAAGTGCTACAAAAATAAAAAATGTTGGTGGCAAAGTAATGGGTAAATTTAACAAATGCTCACTGAACTTTGAACTTATTAATACTTACTCACTAAACTTTAAAGTGTCACTCACAACTCACTGAACTTATAATTTTGTTTACCATCCATCATCCTTTAATAATCCGTTAGAATAAGTTCACAGAAAATACATACGTGTATAACGTCTAACACGTGGCACCAATCAATGCGTGTAATTTGTCCAACTCAGCACGGAGGTAAAAAAATGCGTGCCACATAAGTTATGTCCAAGAGCAAAAAACACGACTTCTTCTCTGGTAATAAATGGGTAATTGGTCAGCAACTTCAATTCACTTCCCCCCAAATTGAAAAATATGAACCCTAACCCCGTTGATTTCGCCCATTGATAATCCGCACGTACTTGCTGCAAATGGCGATGGAAAATGATGGTGCTACTCAAAAAAATGAGCAGACAGTGTGTTTGTGTGGCTGGATTGCTGCGATTAGGACAGCTTGGACGGAGAACAACCCGGGAAGGAGGTTCTTAGGGTGCAGCTATTATGGACGTTCCAGATGCTTGTGACTACTTCAAATGGGTGGATCTTCCTCTTCTCAACCCACGTTATAAGATCATGATAAATGGGCTATTGCGGAATGCTAACCGGGAAGCTGTTTTGGAGAAGAAGTGGCGGCGAAGGGTATTATATCATCTGTTTGTGTTGGGAATGCTTGTGTTGATGGTTTTGGTTCAATACGGATTGTGGTGATGAGATGGGAATTGAAGTTGTGGGTGAAGCTTGTTGATCATTTTGGTTTTTATGGTTCGGTAGATTTGTGTATATTGACTGTGATTTTTTGCAATTGTGTATCTGCAAGAGGGCTAGCAAGTGTAGTTGATGGTAGGATGAAATAGTGTACTGTAATGTGTTCGGTTTTTTGAATGAAAATGTAGCAGTTACAGCCTTCTGATGATGTACCAGTTACACCCTTCTGGAATGAAAATGAAAATGTAGCAGTGTTCAATTTTGCATTTCAAGCAGTTCAGTTTTCAGTTCATTTTGTCAATTCATTGCAAGACAAGAACTCACAATTTCATCTAAATTATAATCTGATAAACCTCATACAATCTGAGAGCTAATAAACCTTAAAATGATTTCATTGATTTAAATTGATATAGAGATCAAACATGAATCTGATAGGAACTCACAATCTGAATTAAAATTACATATAGATTACACATTCATATTCAGACACGAAGTCTGGCAAGCTGGAACTTAAAGAATTTAAAGCTGCAGATAAACTTCATTGAAACAAACTGAAATCTGATTTCATTGATGTCAAATGTAAACTTACAAAACAAAGATCATACAGATGTGTTACAAAAACAAACTGAAACCTGATTTCATTGATCTCACAGTAATTTCAGAAAAAACATGTCTGTGAAGTTCATGTCATGGATCTATCAGTAATGCTAAACCCTTAAAGAAAATGTCATTAAAGCTCATAATTCTATTTTTTGGCTTAAAAAAACATGGCTTACTCTTCAATTTGGCTTCATCTTCCACGGAGCTTGAAAACATCTAAATCTATTTTTCGACCTCTTAGTTTTCATCATCGCTTGTTCTTCATTTTTCATGGACTATAAATCATCTACCATGTTGTCCAAAGACAAGTTTGGCTACAAATCATTCCGAGGCAGAGTTGCATGTGGTCCACTGATGTGTTGTGGAATGATTCCTAGAGTAGGCATAAATTGGAACTCAACTTGTTGTGGCTCTTGAGGCTGACTTGAGGCTAATTGCGTAGATTTTCGTGGTTGAAGTTTAGCCTATGATCAAGAGACAATTACATAAATTACAATTGAGTAATGTTATTTTCAACAAATAATATAATATTACCATATATTGGCTCCCACAATCCTGTATAGATTGATCCCATTGTTCAGCAACAAAGAACTGCAAATTTCACAAAAATTGTGTTAACAAGCAAATAATCTAGAAAATAGAAGACCAAATAGTTTACAAAATGGAAGACCACATAAACGGTACTACCTCATTTGACGCATTACTTCTGTCATGATAACACTTATTGTGACCGGATAGACCACATACACTACACGTCATTGTAATTGTCCCAACTCTCTTCATCTTGCTTGCCCCTCTGTTGTGCTTAACCTCTTTCTCTTCAGCTTGTCGTCTCCTCTTTTTTTGTCTTCTACCCCTTTGAACTGCATTCCAAGCAGATGGACTTATTATTTCTTTATCTACCGGGGCCCAATGTTTCTTTCCATTTAAAGGCATCACCAAATGTGAATAGCAACTGAGATATGTGGTGACTTTATAACATTCATGCACATAATGAATGGGTTGGTGCCTTTTATCCAGGATTGCAGCACAAGCATGACCACAAAGAATGCCTGTTAGGTCCCATTTTCTACATGTGCATGTTCGAGAGTCAATATCGACAAAAAACTCACCATCCCTACTCCTGACATACCACTGAGGTTCCCCCGACCAATCAACCTGACTACCTGAAGCCATCTCCATACTGTTGACTAACTTGGCATAGATTTTTAGACACAAAGGTCCGACGACTCTCTTCATTTTATTCCTTCGACATTGGATCCTTTCATGCAACTAATGTGCATATCTATCAACATTGTAACTATTGATTTCTCCATGTCATCCAACACTACTTTGTTAAAGCACTCACACAGATTGTTCAACAATATTTTACTTTTGACCCTCGTCATGAAATGGGACCTACCCCATTCCTTAGGAACCCTTTTCAATGACCACGATACGCAGGCTTTGAGTACTTTTCTAACTCTCGCATCCAAAACACGTGATCTGTTACAGTAATGGATCTAGCCGCTTTCCAAAGAATTTCCTTAAGAGCTAAACCCCTAAAATCTATGCTCGGCGTTGGGATACATATCTTGTATCACATTCTGCAATCCTTTTTGTCTGTCACTCGTAAAGGTCAAGTCATTGGAATTCACAATCTTCAAGTCTCCATCCAAGAGCCTCACGAACCATCTCCAACTTGATGTGTTCTCCTTCTCCACAATAGCAAATACAAGAGGAAAAATGCAGACATTGGCATCAAGTGCTACTGTAACCAACATTTGACCCCCGAATGTACCCTTCAAGAAGCAACCATCAAGACCTATGAGTTGTCTACAACCTGACACAAATCCTTTCTTACAAGCATCTAGACAAACGTATATTTCCTGAAATTTTCCCTCATGGATAGCAATCCTATAAATGGAACCTAGATTTATCCTCAACAACTCCTCGGCAAAACTCCAAAGAAAACCAAATTGGTGGTCATCACTTCCCCCAATCATTATCCTAGCAATTCTCCGTGCCCACCACGCAGTTTGTCTAACAATATTAATTTTCAAATCTTGCAAAACTCTTTGCCTAATTGCACTAGGTTTCCATCCGGGATCTACCATAAACGTTTCCAAATATCGCTCGACAATATACTTAGTTGTACAATGCCTATTTGTGCCATCTCTAATGCAATTGTGGTTTGGATTGTATGACTTCATTTGGATGCAACCTAACTTCTTATTCTTAGACGCTCATATCCTCTAATTGCACCCTAGTTTACACACTGCTTGTGCTCTTTTATCATCATTCGTTTTCAGTCTCAAATTGCACCCTGTTGCTACTCCATGGTTCTGTATAGCTTTCCTAAATTGAGGTACATCTATAAAAGTCATTCCCACTTCAAATTTAGGATCCCACAGCTCATTCTCTTCATTAAAAATGGGGTATCTCACAGGATTCTCCTCCTCAGATGAGTAATCAGTGTTCAAGTCCTCCGCTGTTGGATTATATGAATGATCCGAGTCAGTGTCTTCACCAATTGCATCGATGTGCTGCTCTTCCACAATAGGTTCAGAATTGAGACCTACTGCAATGCGGTCTAGATCATTACAGTCATATAGAAAATCGTCGTCATTTACATTATCTTCAGAGTCCGTAAAATTTGCACCCGGCTCTTCCACATCATCTTCGGAGTCCTCTGTAATTTGATTTAATAGGGTTAGGATTTGGGTATCATTTCACATTTAACTAATAAAAACACAAACGTAAAGCTATAATCGAATAATTTATTCAATGAGAAGAGAATCAATCAATTAAAAACACCATACCTGGTCCACGTTCTGGTCTCTGTTCTTCTGTATCCAACACAACATCCTCCACTACTATGTGGTCCATTTCCAGCATGTGGGTCTCCTTTGTCCACAAACAACGAGCGGGAACACACTTTCACTTTGTTGGGTAGATGATTCGATGATTTGGAGATTTGGGATTTTCCTTTCATTGTACTAATTTGGGATTAATTTAGGGATTCAACGATTTAGGGATTCATATCATTTGGGAATTAGTTTGGTATAGTCGTGTTTATGGCTCCTGGACATAACTGATGTGGCACGTGTTTTTTACCTCCGTGCTGAGTTGGACTAATAACACACATTGATTGGTGCCACGTGTTAGACGTTATACACGTATGCACTTTCTGTGAACTTATTCTAACGGATTATTAAAGGATGATGGATGGTAAACAAAATTATAAGTTCAGTGAGTTGTGAGTGACACTTTAAAGTTCATTGAGTAAGTATTAATAAGTTCAAAGTTCAGTGAACATTTATTAAATTTATGATGGATGTTATATTTTGCTACTAAAAAAAAGATAATTTTATTGAAAGAAGAAAATAAAATAAAAGATGAAAAATTTTAAAAAATAAAAGATGAAAAATTTTTAAAAATAAAATTCAGTCTTCTTACTCATTCCCCAACTCCACCACATCAAAGCCGCAACCTATCCCAGGGATTTACCATTTTTATCGTATTGTTGAATTGTAAGGCGTTAATGATTAATTCATCATCCCATCTGCTTGTAGTTTATATTACTATTTAATATTTTTCTGGAATTTAGAGCATTAATAAGAACTCTCTTTTTCAAAAATTTTCGAGCATTTTGAGAAACAGACTCCGAACTTTGTTCAGAATGATGGGAGAAAATTGCAGCGTCGGATCGGATGAGGGTATATGCGAGGTGGGTCGGTGGGTCTTTTTAAGTTTTTCCTCTTATTTATTTTATTTTCTTCTTTCTCTAAATTATGTATCTTTGTTTTTTTTAAAGTTTAAGAACAATTATGTCTTTTTAAAACATATTAACAAAATTTTTTGGATGAAATCATTAATCTGAATAGTGTTAATTAATGAAAAGTTGATATTAAAATTTAAAAGTGCTACCAAAATAAAAAATATTGGTGGCAAAGTAAAAGTGTAACGAGAGGTAAAAATTAACTTATATGTTGCTAAGGACCAACAATAACAAATATGAGAAAGGGTGTATTACATTGTAGGTCCCCAACTTTTTTAATTTGTCACAATTTAATTCTCATTAATTTTAATACCATGTATCATTTTCAACTTTTCAATATCTACGCAGATAGTCTCTTTTGACAACTTCTGTCCAAAATTTTTGTCAATGTCACACAAAAAGACAATTTTACCCCCTAAATTAAGGGGGGTATACTCAACTTAGATTTGAATAAATTTTAAAAATTATGTAAATTTTGGTGTCTCCAACTCAAATTTTAATAAATTTAATTGAAATTTAGGTGTTCTCAATTCAGATTTAAATAGATTCTTTAAAAATTTAGGTGTTCTAGAAGATTTAAACAGATTTGCATTGATTTCGAGCTCATAAATATGAATACCAAATTCTTTATGAATTATATCCACACCTCTCAAAATTTTAATTCAACTCTTCTCTAACGCATCTCTCCACCTGGCCTCTCTCCTCTTTCCTCCCTCTCTCCTCTCTCCTCAATTTGTGCCACAAATTTTTGTAGTAAACTCTTGTTCTTGATTTTCAATTTATATTAGTATAAAAATTTATTGAATTTTTTATTTTTTGTACAATTGTTAAACATCATCTTTGAAATTTTATTTTTTATGCTCCATAATCATTCATTGAATCAAACAATTGGGTTGAAAAATATAAATAATCTATTGGTAAATATTAATTAGGTAATTAGTCTAATACCATTTAGAAAAATTATATATTGGACTACAAAATCAGTATAGTACTAAAAATTCTTTTTTGAATTTGGAAAGATTTACTCGTCAGGTGCGACACATGTAAATTATCTTTTTAAACCATAAAATAACTTTTTATACAATATGGTTAAACAACTGATTTTGAAAGAGAATGAATTCTAAATATCCATCATCTAGTCTCGGTTATGAAAGAGATTTTTTTAAAAAAAAAAAAGACAAGTAGAAAGAAAGTGAAAATTAAACTTTATTTCAAATTTTTTTTTCAAGAAATCTTGCACTTTAATTAATTTTTTTTATTAATTAAAAACTAAGGAAAATGATAATAGTAATATGAATCTCACCAAACAATAGATTTAATTACGCTTCGACGACAAATGGTATATTTATTAGTTTATTCCATAGGAGCTTAACTAACACAACTGTCGAATTGGAATACCTCCTAATCTAGTGTATTATTCACTTCTTTGGCTGAAAAAAGTTTTTACTTTTTTATATTTCAAGAATCCTTCTCTTTTCAAAATTATACTCAAACTGTTACCACCCGATTTTGGTAGGGCCCCACATCAACAAAGGCCCAGTAAAGGTCCCGCATAGGCTCAATTTAGGCCTAGCTATGGCCTTATAGGCCCAGAGATGACCTTCCAGATTCATAAAAGTCCCATAGAGCCGGCGGAGGCCTCAGAGGCCCAGTAACGACGTCGTTAAATCTCAAAAGACCTGTGAGGCCCATTGGGCATCATAACACCCCTGGATCAGAGTATTGTGAAGCCCTTGAACCTCATCAACATTTGCGGCCGACCCATAAAGCCTCGTCAGATGTCGTATTTATTGTAACTAACAGACAACATGATATTTCGGAATGACCAGAGAAGTAATTAAAGGCAGATTATGTTAGATTGGCACACAGATCCTCACAAGGAAACCAAATCCTAACCTCCTAAAGATTAGACAACGTGATCAATTCAAATAAAGGCGGTAATCTAGGAAATTGCATTGACATCTGATCATTCCTATCCTATAAGGAAGGAGGATCCGATTAAATATCTAATTGGTTGTTTCCTAAATCAATTAGAACTCTTGTGCTATAAATACAAAATCTCCAGTTATTCTAAGGTACTCTCTTTTTACACTAGAATTTCACTCCCAAACTCTGCTCAAATCTCTGTCTGCTTGTCCCTCCCACAACCAATTATTTTCATCCCTCGTATATTGTTTTATATACCAGTAGTTAACTTGATCTTCAGAATACCAACGATCGTTGGACCCTTTTTCCTCTAGAGATCTTGGTGCCTAACGACTGTCTGAATGTGTAGGTAACATATAGGTTGGCAGATGAGTGATTGGAGATCTATTGATACGTGGACGATGTAGGTTCTAACGTCAACAAATTGGCGTTGTCTGTGAGAAACAAAAGACGTTACACGACCAAAAACTTGTGGTAGAAACGTGTTTTCTACCAGGAATAGCATGGTAACTGAACACTCTACGGAGGAGGAAGTTTAATCCCACCACACTGACTTGCGACAGGAAAGCGTTCATGATCTCCAGAACATAACCTACCGTAAGAGAAAAAGACAACGACAAAAGTGGACGATTGAACAGGAGAACCAGGACCTAAAGCATGACAATGCCCAGATGAAGGCAGCACTTGAACTGTTAGAGAATCAATCCCACCAACATGGATCAGAGCGTAGTCGTGCCCAGAGAAGTCCTTCAAGGTCCGGCTCAATGGAAAGTCGTCAATCTCAAGATAACCCGCCCATTTCAAACGGCCAGAATCTTCAGAACATTGTTTTGAAATCCTCGCAAGACACAAAGGAGGAGACCTATTCCGACGTGGAAAAATTAGCCCGCTCCTACTGCTAGCGTGTTCGATAGGTTGGAGTTGGGATCCTTTATAGCACCACCTCTACCAACACATAGCAGGTGCAGTGAGCACAGCGAGGCCCACACGGAAAAGAGGAAGGACCCAACACAAACCTACGCGAGAACCAAGAAAGATAAGGATAGGCTAGAATACTACGAGGACGATGATGACGAGAACCTTCCATTCACCAATTCCATGAAGGCCATGGAGATACCTGCGAATTTTTGAATGCCTCTTATGGACAAATACAACGTAAGAGGCGACCCCACGTATCATATCAACATATATAAGATGAAGCTCCAAGGCCACTCTCCTGCGGTGAAATGTTAGAATTTCCATACCACGCTCACATCTGATGCGAAGAGGTGGTGTAACAAGCTGAAACCAGGAAGCATCCAGAGTTGGCCTCAGCTCAAAAGAGAGTTTGTTAATGCTTTCTTCGGTAACTGAACGATGATAGCCAATATCGCACAACTCCACGACATTCGACAGAAGGAACGAGAAATAGTCAAGAGATATTTCAAGAGGTTCAGCAACGTCATCAACAAGATTGAGACTGTGACTGATGAAAAGGCCTTAGATGTGCTTGTGACCGGACTTCACATGTGTACCCCCTTCTGGAAAACATCCAGAATAGTCAACCAAAGACTTATAGCCAGCTAGTAGACTTGGTCTAGCGTGAAATCCAGTCTCAAGAGACGATCAAAAATAGGGAGAAGGTCGAAAGAGACAGGGAAGACCACTACAGAAGAGAGGGACGACGCTCTCCTGAACCTTGTTTCAACCGCTTTCAGAGAAAGCATCTCCCAGACCACGAAACAACCACTATAGGAGATTTAACCAGACAGAAATGGTCCCTGTCCCCCACCCCAAGACACCCACAGTGGCCTCTTTATCAGTGGCCTTACTACCTAAGTTCTGTCGTATATACAAGATTAGGGTACACAACACAGAAGACTGCCTAGACGTGAGAGAACCGATCAACCGTGGTAGCTAGGGACAGGGATAGGAGAATCGACTTGCACGAGGACTTCGAGGACCGCCCATTCAGGGGTGAAGACCTCCTCCTTAGAGCCAGGACAATGGACCTCGCCGCAATAACAGAGGAGATGATAGAAGCAGGGATCCATCGAGGGCGGGAGTCCCCCTAGTCTGAGAAATCAATACGATCATAGGAGGGCCCTATGTCAAAGGGCACTCGATGAACTTGCGGTGAAACTACGCAAAGGCAGCAAGAGAACAACCCATGGAGAGTTGGCAGGTCTACAGGCACTGGCCAAGAGCCCTGCAAATCTCGTTCACTGAGGAAAATGAGGCCGGTATGCATTATCCCTACTGTGATGCCGTGGTGGTCTGTGCCGTCATCATCTGAAACAGACTGGGACGGATATTGGTCGACGATGGAAGTGCAATGAACATCCTATTTGATAGTACCTTTGATCAGATAGACGTGGATTATGAACTGACAGCCATCTTAGAGCTATTATTCAAATTCACAAGAGATAGCCTCGTTCCGCGAGGGAGGATTACCCTCGCAGTGGACTTCGGGGAGCCTCCGTGTTACCTTAAGAAATTCATGGAATTCTTGGTAGTGGATACCCGTTCTGCCTACCATGGAGTCCTCAGACGGCCTGCGCTAAAGGATTTACAGGCGGTTTCATCCATCCATCACTTGGCAATGGAGTTCTCAACACTGGGAAGGGTCGCCAAGATTCGCGGCAATCAGACAGAGGCAAGGGCCTACTACATGAATGCGTTACGAAAAGCAGTGAAATGCGAAGATGTTACCCCAGCGATAATGACTATACACTCAGAGCTGATGGACATTGACCCCGAAAAGACGGATGAGGAAATGATACTGGACGAAGGCCTGGAACCCTGGATTATAGGCTCAGATTCTCTTGCTTTTCTAGTTGAAGAACTAGAAGCATTTCTCATAAATCCCACAGATCCAAGCCAGATGTTACAGGTGGGAGAGAGGCTCAAGGAAAAGATGAAGGAGGAATTGAAACAGTTCCTACAGGAGAACACAGATATCTTCGCATGGAAGCATAGCGACATGGTAGGAGTTGATCCATCAGTGGCTTGCCATGCCTTAAAGGTGGATACTAGAGTGTGTCCCAAGATATAAAAGAGGAGACCATTGAGCACCGAGAGGTATGGCGCCTTGAAGAATGAGGTTGACAAGTTATTGGCCAACTGATTCATCAGGGAAGCGATCTACCCCCAATGGGTATCCAACCTCGTATTGGTAAGAAAGAGCATCAAGAAATATAGGGTATGCATAGATTTCTTGGACTTGAACCAAGCATGATAGCTTTCCATTGCCACGCATCGACCAACTGGTCGATACGACTGCCAGCCACAAGCTACTTAGTTTCATGTACGCCTACTCAAGCTACAATCAGATCTCGATGTTCTCGGGAGATAAGAATCACACCTCGTTCATTACGGACCGAGGATTATACTACTATAGAATGATGCCCTTCGGCCTAAAGAACGCAGGAGTCATATACTAGTGATTAGTGAACTGCATGTTCTCAGAGTAGATCAAAAACACTATGGAAGTATACGTTGATGACATGCTCGTAAAGAGCGTGAACGTCAAAGACCACATCAGGCACTTAAGGAAGATGTTTGAAGTCCTCCGCAAATATCACATGAAGCTTAACTCCCTAAAGTGCACCTTCAGAGTCGCGTTCGGGAAGTTCCTCGGTTACATGGTAAACCAACGCGGGATAGAGGCTAATCCCGAGAAGATTAAGGTACTCATCGATATGCGGTCACCATCTTCTCCCAAGGAATTCCAGAGCCTGACAAGAAGTTGGCTGCATTGAACCGATTCATATCAAAGGCAACCGATCGTTGCCAACCTTTCTTCCAGACCATCAAAAGAGAGAAAAGGTTTGAGTGGACCAAAGAATGCGAGAGGGTCTTCCAAGACCTCAAGGCCCTCCTCAGAAAGACCCCACTACTGTCCAAAGTCAAGAATGGAGAAACACTACTCATCTACCTTGCAGTGTCCAAAAAGGCAGTGAGTTCAGTCTTAATCTGAGAAGAAGGCCCGATGCAGCTCCATGTCTACTATGTAAGCAAGGCCCTGCATGACGCGGAGACGAGATACCCAGACATGGATAAGCTTGCCCTGTCTTTGATTATCACCTCTCGAAAACTCTGGCCGTACTTCTAGTTGCATAGCATCGATGTCCTAACGAACCTTCCTCTGAGACAGATACTCCAAAAGCTGGACACCTCAGGAAGGCTGATGAAATGGTCAATTGAACTTAGCCAATTCAATATCTCCTACAAGCCAAGACCCTCTATAAAATGACAGGCTTTGGCACATTTTATGGCTGAATTCGCCCACATCCCAGAAGACTCGCTTGAAGCCCAACCTCATGAGGTGCTAACATGAAAATTATATGTTGACGGATCCTCGGTCGAGGCTAGAGCTAGAGTAAAGATTTTGCTAGTCAGCCCCGATGGCCACAATCACAACTACGCGCTTCACCTGGAGTTCAAAGCTTCCAACAATGCCGCAAAATACGATGTGCTCCTAGCAGGCTTGCGGCTAGCACAAGAAATAAAGGCACGAAAACTCCAGATTCAGAGTGATTCACAGCTGGTCGTTAGTCAAGTCAATGGGACCTTCGTGGCCTGTGAACAGTCCATGGTGGCGTACTTGACGAATGCCAAAGACCTCCTATCCTACTTTGAGGTAGTCGAACTCCTCCATATCCCGCAGATAGAAAATGGTAATGCGGATGCCCTCTAAAAAATGGCAAGCAGCAAGGACTCTGACTTGATGAGAGCTATTCCAGTTGGTAAGCTCAATCGGCCGTCCATCGACGAGGTTCCGGCACCAAATACCATGACGATATCCGAATCTCCTAAATGGATGAAGGAAATCATCGCATACTTGACCAACCAGTTACTGCCAAATGACAGACAATAAGCACGAAAACTCCGTAGGAGGGCGACAAAGTTCGTACTACAAGATGAGATTATATATAAGAAAGGTTGTAGCCACCTCCTTCTATGCTATATAACACAGTAAAAAGCAGTGTATGTGATGAAGGAAATACACAAGAGAATTTGCAGTAATCACTCAGGATGAATGGCTCTGGCACAGAAGGCATTGAAGCAAGGGTATTATTGGCCAATCATGAAGAAAAATTCACATAACTATGCAAAGAAGTGCGACAGATGCTAGAAATTTGCTGCTATACCGAAGCTCCCGGCTCAGAACCTTACCCCGGTCACCAGTCCTTGGCCTTTCGCCAAGTGGGAGATCGAATTTATAGATCTCCTCCCAATCAGAAGGAGTGGGGTCAAATTTGCAGTTGTAGTGGTGGACTATTTTACCAAGTGGTGTGAAGCTGAACTTCTGGCCAAGACCACAGAGGAAAACACATGGAAGTTCGTATGGAAGAACATTATATGTCGCTTCGGAATCCCTAACTCCAATGTTTCTAACATTTTACGCAATTTGCAGGAAAGAAGTTCAACTCAAATTGCGAATACCTGAGCGTTCAGAGGGATTTTTTCACCCCTACTATCCCCAGTCCAATGGCTAGGTGGAGGTTGTGAACAAAATCATCATACAAACCCTAAAAAGGAAATTAGAATCCGCCAAAGGAGGATGGGTTGAAGAATTACCTGAGACTCTGTGGGCATATTAGTCCACTTCTCGGACGGCGACCGGCGAAACTCCTTTCGCCATGGCATACAGGGCGGAAACAATAATTTTCGTCGAAGTAGAGATATCCTCTCCAAGCACTTTCACTTCGACGAAGTAACCAATGATGATTTACGTAGGGCGAACCTGGACTTGCAGGATGAAAGACACGTCAACTCGCAGCTTTGTCTCGTGATCTATCAAAGGAAAATAGCTAGATACTACAACTCCAAGGTTAAGGGCAGGAGTTTTCACATCAATGACTTCGTCCTGGGTAAAGTGTTGCAGGCTAACAGAGAGGTGGGAATTGGAACCCTCGGGCCCACCTGGGAAGGACCTTATAAGGTCATTGATGAAATCCGACCTGGAACTTACAGATTAGAAGATTCGGAAGGAAGAGAAATGAGACACCCCTGGAATTTCGCTCATCTGCGACCATATTATCAGTAGTTGTCATTTTGCACTTCTCAACATTGTTTCCAACATCTCTAGACGCCGCGTTCTTTTAATAAAGTTCATCGTTTTCTGAACTAAAGTATTCTCCATCCCTTTGTACAAGTAAAGTAAATTCGGCAGCGATGGAGTGTGGTTCGCGGCCAACTCTGTCAACTCGCTAGATAAATATTCAACACGCATTCAAACAAGTAAAGTAAATTCAGTAGTGAGGGAGTGTGGTTCACGGCCAACTCTGTCAACTCGCTGGATAAACATTCAACGCGCATTCAGACAAGTAAAGTAAATTCAGCAGCGATGGAGTGTGGTTCATGGCCAACTCTGTCAACTCGTTGGATAAACATTCAATGTGCATTCAAACAAGTAAAGTAAATTCGGCAGCGATGAAGTGTGGTTCGCGGCCAACTCTGTCAACTCGCTAGATAAACATTCAACGCACATTCAGATAAGTAAAGTAAATTTGGTAACGAGGAAGTGTGGTTTGCGGCCAACTCTGTCAACTCGCTGAATAAACATTCAACACACATTCAGACAAGTAAAGTAAATTCAATAGTGAAGGAGTGTGGTTCACGGCCAACTCTGTCAACTCACTGTATAAATATTCAACGCGCATTCAGACAAGTAAAGTAAATTCGGTAGCGATGAAGTGTGGTTCGTGGCCAACTCTGTCAACTCATTGGATAAACATTCAACGCGTATTCAGACAAGTAAAGTAAATTTGGTAGCAAGACAGTGTAGTTCGCAGCCAACTCTGTCAACTCACTAGATAAATATTCAACGCACATTTAAACAAGTATAGTAAATTCGATAGCGAGAGAGTGTGGTTTACGGCCAACTCCGTCAACTCGCTAGATAAACGTTCAACGCGCATTCAAACAAGTAAATGCATTTTCATTAGCCTACGAAGAACATTACATTTACAAATCAAAAGATTGACATTTACAATGATGATAAGAACAGACATGGCCCTTAAGTCCCCGTCGGACCCTTGGAATCTGCATAACCTGGGACCCCGAGTTTAGCCAACAGACCCTGTGCCTTTGACAACTCCATCAGTTTCTCGGACAATTCTTTATCTTTGGCTTGGATCATGTTTTGACAAGATCTCAGCTGCGATTCGACCTTCTTCTGAGCCTGAACACAGGCACTCTAGATCCTCTTAGCTTTGGTGATATCATATATGGCACGTGTCCTCGCGTCTTCAGAAAAGGCGAGTTGTTCTCGAAGGTCTTTGTTCTCTAAACGCAACGCGTAGACATCTTCGTCCTTCCCGACTGCTGAACGCAACTCATTAACCTTCATCGCCAGAACCTTGTACAACTCACAGTTAAGCACGTGGCTCTGAGAAGTATACATTTTAGCCAATTTCAACAACTCTTTCAATTCTGCGTTATCTGTGGCTTTCCCAAAGGCCGTGGTCCAGTACTTATGAATTGAGGCTGCTGGTATGGATGTTGGAGCTGGCAGTTTTCCTAGAACAGTCGGGTCCAGCTCATCCTGTCGGGACCCAATATTGATGTATTCATATTTACCAACAGGAAGAGGAATAGGGGTATGGGATGCTCATTGATCTTGGGGAACGCAATCCTCAACCTTCGAAAAAAGATCCTCCTGGCCTCACTCGATCATTTGAGAATCTCCCGCGTTCTCCATCATCTTCCCGGGCATTGACGTCTCCTCCTTGCTATCGGCGGCTGTCTTCCTCTTGCTCGGTCGTCTCAAATTTTCTGACAAAGTCACAGGTCCCACAAGAAATAGAAAGGAAGGTACCCCCGATGTCACTTCTGATGCCAACGAAATAAAGGAGGAGCTACTCACCATTGTCTCCAGTACCGGTGGGACGACAATCCCAAGAACAGACGCCGCAATAGATACCGAAGGCGGAAGGAGAATGTCATCCACAATCCCACCACTCATTATCTTGAACTTTAGCATGCTGGAAAAATAGAAGCCTGGCATGACTAATGACGGCTACAATCTAAATATTGCGGTAGGAGAATAAAGGTAGGAGAAGTGAAATGGAGTTCTACAAGCGTCTATATAAGAACTAGGGAATACGAGTGGCCAAATGAAAGGGCACGCGTAAAAGGGGTGGATGCACATCAATAAACCCTAGGGAGATATACAGGCCGCGTGGATTATAAGCGCCTTGCAAGTTGCACCGTCACGGCGACACAGTGGCGCCACCAATGCATATCCCAAACAAAAATATTAAGCAAAGTACGGGAGCCCTGCCAGATCGCGAGGGCATGTCGTTGCCATGAGCCTCGCAATTGCGTGAAAGCTGGGGCGGAAGCAAAAGCCTTGACTACAGAAACTCGCGTCTGCAGCGACCGTTCCTCAATAGCCGGCAAAGGTTATCTAGTTGGGAAATCACATACCATCCATTCAGACATCTATTCACTGAACAACTCATCTCAACTTCAATTGTGCAACAAACATGGGTAATCTAATACGTTCTAATTTTATTTCATCACAATGTAGTACATCACAATCTGAAGTACAAGGCAACAGACCTACTGAATCCCTATTCTGATCTTCGTCACCCTAAGCTTCGTCATTGATAGAAATCTGATTTCACCATGATAGGGAGTCTCCCAAAATCAATACAAGTTGATTTGGTGACTAATTAGGCCACATTGCTCAAAAAATACCGTTGACACCTTTTGGCCAACGGCTTTCAACCCCGTCATCTGTATCAGGATCACCGATAGGTTAACCACCGATGTCCAGCACGGAGGCACCGTTCAGGACCCTCTGGCTAAGGCTACTAGGCCCAACCCTCTTGCACGTTTGGTTCTCTGAACGTTGATTAGCTGGGTATTTGGTCCTCTGAATGTTAATTCTCCAATTGTTAGGTCCCGTACACACCAGTTCTTTATTCGTACTTTTATAGCGAATTTGATATGGACAATAGAGTCACATGAACCGGGAGAAGTTATAACTGGTAAGTTATCTTCCAGAGTTATGCATGCTTGAAAAACATAATCAAAGACCCTTGATGTTTTTATAGGAACTACGTAGGAACTTGACACGAGGCAATAAATGAGACAGTTAATGTACATCCGCCAAAGGGAGTATTTGGAACGCCACACGCCTGTGTCACTTTCCCACTTACTGGGACATACAAGGCGCTACCTCTTCGAATTCTACAAAGAAGTCAATGCCATTAATGTCCAAGTGAATGATTTTCCAATTTTGGGAACAACTTCCCATGCCTAGTAGGCACTATCGTTAATAAAGTTACCATTCTAAAGACACACAGTGAACTCTCACAAAAAGATGATACACTAAGAAAATAAATTCAATAGTTAATACTGGAACATGTACAAAAAAAAGGTAAAAAATTTGAAGTCTAGATGCCCCGCCGCCTCTCTATGGGTTGGCACAATGCGGACCTTTCCCCACAACAGGTGGGGTGATTTGATCATCGGCTTCATCTCAACCTTCGTATGGAACAGTGCCGGGCGTCGGGACCTCAGCAGAAGCATGCCGAAGGAAAGAGATATCCCACTCCGGATAGGTTTCCACGATCCATTCCACCAGCTGCTTCCTACCTGTGGTCATCAAACGATGGACGAGGTCCTGATACTCGAGCGTATCCACAAATGCATCCTAATACACCTCTACCGCCCTGTCTTCGGCATCTGCGCGCTCAACCCTGACCCTTTCCACCTCCTGCCTAGCCGCGGCCAGCAACTTATCCTTTTCCGTTGCATGGCCTCTAGGCAGCAAGTTCACGGTGGCTAACGTGGTCTCAGCTGCGAGGGTCTATTCTTCAGCCAACTTCTGAGCTTCCTCGGCATCTTTTGGGCAGCCTCGACAGCCATCTTTTGATCTCGAGCTTGTTTCAAACTCTCTTTTGCGGCCTTCAGCTTGATTTTATACTTATCCATCACGTCAGCCTCATTCGTCACAACCAAATCCAACTTGAACTGGAGCGCCCTCTTATCTGATTCCAGCTGCGCCTTCTCGAGACTCATGGCCTTCAAATCCTTAGACAACTTCCTGGACTTGGCCGATTCTTCACTACACTGACCATCAAAACTATCAAGGGTGCTAAATAACTCATTGGTCATGACCAACCCCCGTATCAAGTTCATCTCTTTCAGTTGCAGCCGTTCACGCATTGTGGCTTCATCTGTTACTTTTTCCCATTTTTGGGTTAGTACCTATATACGCTCACCGCCATGATCACAGGATGGGCGGGGAGCAGTTCCATTACCGAAGTGTCCAATTCTCCATGACGCTAGAAAATGCGGACACGACTCTCTTGGCTGGAAGAAGAGCCAAAATTCTCTGTCCCTCTGTCGGGGTGCAGTGAAGGCCGGCGCCTTTCCTCAGCCTGCCTCGTCTTGTGAGCATCCCTCATAAATCTTTCTGTGGCCGTGGAAGCCTTCCTCTTCTGAGCAGCTGCCTCACCCACGTCCTCAGTGATCTCATTTTTCTTGTTCTTTGAGGGAGCGGAGTCAGGAGGGAGATGGGCAAATGAAGGTAGGGGTGGAGAAGGAACAGTCTGGCCAGGACCTGGGACATCGGAGGTTGGAGGATGGACCATTCTTGATAGTGTGGGGTACAGGACCTCCTACGAAGGACAAAATATCTCCCGCGAAGGAGCCTGGGCCGATGAGCCCTCCCCGCTGGCAGGACGAGCGAGGCAAAGCGAAGGAATACCCTTAAACCTAAAAGCTGCTAACACAAACACCTGGATACAAGTTATTACGACAGTTGTTCATGGCAGAGCCAACACATTGCAGCTTACGAGACTCACCCATAAATCTGTAGCACTTCAATAAGTTGTCGTCTTTCAACAAATTGCTGAGACTCCTGAAGTTGCTATCAAGCCCTCGCACCTTGTTCCACTTCGACCTTAACTATCCTTGATCCCTCTTCGGAATGGGTGGCTTTCCGCAATCTGCAAAAGTAAGCAAAATATTAAGTCAGGAACTATGATCAATAATCCGCACAAAGACCACACTATATACCAAGTTTTCCAAATTGACGAGGAATAGACACATGTGGAAGAGGATCCTTCGGCATAAACTCTTAGTCCCCTCCAACGAAGATGAAATTCTCCTTCTAGTTATGCACTTTGTTAGGGCTGTTGTGGCCGTCCCCAATTTTTGGCTTGGCCGAGGAGAGATATTATACCATCACGTGGACCAGCAGGGCCGGTAGATAGATTCAAACTTCTCCGGGGTCAACTCCCCTCTAGCTCAGGCAATATCCCACAATAGGTACGAGGCCACCATTTGCCCCCAGCCATTCGGTGTTATCTGGAAAGGGGCCAGATTCCAATCTCTTAGAACCTCGCAGAAGAAATGGTTCATAGGTAAGCAAAGACCTTACTGCATCGCGGGTTAATAAATCGCGACAAATCCCTCGGGAGGATCGTCGGCGAGCTCCTTAGACCTAGGATCCCTAAGTGTCATAGAAGCTGGAATAGGGATAGCAATGGGCCGAGCCGGCTCGGCTCATCCATGGAGACGAGTGGCTCAGTTCGGTCCATGGGCTCGTGGGTCGAACGAGCCGAGCTGAGCCGGCTCGGCTTGGCCCTTTTTTTTTGTTTAAAATTTGAAAATAAATCCTCTTCTTTATTTTGTTAAAGAAAAAAATATAAATATTTAAAATGAATCATTTATCTTTATCTTTATCTTTATCTTAAAGATTAAATATTTATCTTTATGTTAAAAAATTTATTGAATCCTCATCTTTATTATATTTTTTAAAATCGTCATATTTGAATCTTTGTTATGTTTTTTTTTTTGTTTTGAATTTGAAAATAAAAAAAATTAGAAATACAAAATCCTTTATGTTACAAATTAAAGATTTAAAACCCACTTCTTTTTTTGTGTTTTACATTTTTTAAAATTTGAAAATAAAAAAGAAATACCATATCGAAAATCTTTTATGTTAAAAATGTAAGATTTAAAACCCTCATCCTTTTTTTGGGCTTAGGACCGGCTACTTTAAAAGTAGGCGGAGTTAAAATTATACATGAACAAGATGTTACGTGTACAATTTTTTATTAAAATAAAAAAAATTCTTCAAATACAGAAATATTAATATAAAATAATACTTAATACGAATATGATTAAACCATATTCAAATCTTCAAGTTATTCGGACATTATTCTGTCCACTTTATCTTCATTCGAAGTTCGGCATCATCCCAATCCTTTAGACACAGTAAAATTTTTAAAATGTCAGCTTTGAGTTTTGATCTGATATCAGATAAAACCCTGCTACTTATACTAAATACAGTATCCGATGCTACAGTTGAAACTGGATGTGTTAGTAGTTCACGTGCCATTTTGGAAAGAATTGGGTCATTACGTTGATGTTGTCTCCACCATTTAAGTATATCAAAATTTTTTCTCTCTTCGCCATCTAACATACTAAGCACATCATGCACAAAATACCTACCTTACTCTACAGGTGTATCATTAGAACGGGGAAGAGAAGAACTAGAAGAAGAACCAACTAATTGTTGACCTTGAGTGGTCCTATTTGTACTGACGTAACTCCATAAGTCAATGTTATCAGTCGATGACGAAGTATATGTTGGATTAGGGGGTCGTACAATATTTGTACCGGCCTTTTCAGCATAGACCTCATACATAGAATATAAAGTTTGTTCTAAAAGCACACGTGACTAGATTTTCATAAGTTAATTTATCTGAAATTGCCATTATTGTTACTTTTGTACCCTCTAAGTTAAGTCGAGGATCAATGATACGTGCTAATAGAAATAACATATGCAATTGTTCCCAATATCTCCTAAATTTAGCTTCTATAACATGTATAATACTAGTAAAAAGAGCAAAATTCTTATACCTATTAAAATTGTTAGCAATATAATAGAAATGATTTAAAATAAGTAGAGTAGTTGGGTAATAAACACCAGAACATGCAGTTGTTGCGTCGTAAAAAACTTTTAAAAATTTTCTAACATAACTACATATTTCCCAATCATGTAATTCTAAATCATATTCTGCGTCGACCATTATAATAGACAATAATGCAATCTTCATAACCTTCACATGATTCAATCATAAGATATGTTGAATTCTACCTATTGACAACATCAGTTGCAAAACATTTTGATTGCAGCCCATTTTCTGTACATAGAGCAACAAAAACTTGTTTTCTTAATGGTGAAATCGAAATATAATTAATAACATATCTAATTTTTTCTAATTGAGGTTGTATAAATTTTAATCCATCTTGTACAATTAAATTAAACACATGACACATACAATGAATATGAAATAAAATACCATCAAAATGTAGATTACAGTGTTGCATTAATTTTTCAATTACTATATTATTTGGGCCTGCATTATCAAATGTAAAACTACGAACCTTAGAATCATATTTAAATTCATGTAACATACCTAATAAAACTTGATAAATATTATTTCCATTATGAGGATAGTCTATTTGTTTAAATGCTATTATTTTTTTATGCATTAACCAATTATTATCAATATAGTATACAGTTGCAACTATGTACCCTTTTTGGTTACAACATGTCCATAAGTTTGATGTAAAAGATACAACACCGTTGTAATTATTAATATCATTAATAATAGCCTTTTTCTTAGTATTATATCTAACAATAGTATCTTTACGAAGTGTATTTCTAGAAATATTAACGTACCTGGGTTGGAGATATTTTTGGACGAATTTCGTCCAATGAGGATTGTCCACTAAGCATAGTGAAAACTCGACATTTGCTATCAATTTCGGCAGTCCTTCTTGTCGCATGAGTTATTGTGAATATATCCAATTGTTGAGAGTGAGAGTACTGTACCTGGCTCTCGGAGATCCAAACTGGAGGTGTGCCTGATTTGTATCCAAACCTCCATGTTTGTATTGACACTTTTTGAATTGTCTGTTTAGATGGGTCGTGCCTATCCCCTTTTGCTAAGCAAACTTCTCCTGATAGTGTTTATACTGTACTTTGAACTCAGGGACTCCATTCACTAGTTTACCAGTTGGCACCAACTAAAAATGCTGCCAGCACTTAGCCTTTTGTTTGGTGGCTTTCGTTTAGTGCTAGAGCCAATGGTAGTTTGTGTATCGGCGTCGTCATGAACGTCTTCTAAATCA